>JAMJFZ010004061.1:14667500-17357500 GCA_026225945.1 Cricetomys ansorgei
AATCTGCCACACATAAAAATATTTATGCTTAGTTTATGTACAACTCCCTGGAGAGAGACTGGTACAACTACTGTACATTATATCCCTTGAGATGATGCTGCACTTCATTACACTTAGCCATGTTTAGGTTGACAGTTCTCTGGCTTGCTCAGTAGGCAGAAAAGTGCCCTTTTATACCACCCTTAATAATTGCTGATTTTGCTATAGCTACGCTACTGGTTTATTCATATGCATACCTGCACTCATACCTATGTACTGCTAAAGATACTCAAGAGGGACAATATTTACAGCAGAAAAGAATTTATATAGACTAGTTTTTCTTTTAATTTTCTAGAGTTCTTTTTGGAAAGATACTCGGTTGTCTGTTAAAGAAAATGAGTTATTTTATAGTAGCATTATTTGAAGCCAGAAGCAATGGAAAATTTAAAAAGGCAAGCAGATTTGAAGCCTTGTTTGTCAGAAAAACAATAGTCATAAATGAGCATTCTTTGACTAGGCATAGAATTTCTTATGGTGATTATACACCAGCACTTTTAAAATTTAACAGAACATATTCACATTGTTCAAACTGCCTACCTTACAAAAACCATGTAAGGATTCAAGTTGGACTTTTCTGTTTTGAAATCATGTTAGCTCTTAATACATGACATGGTATGTTGGTTAATAATGGCAATAAACATAAAATTATGTTTAATTTTTAAGCCTTTATAATTTTAAATATCATTCTACCACATATCCCAATTTGGAGCAATTAATTTTCTTTTTATATATACAAAGAAACACATATGTATTTGTTATTTGACTTTGTTCCAATTAAATAACCTGTTCGAAGGTAAATGTAGAATCAAATTAAATCGCCACATATTAATTTCTAGCAATAAGCTTCTGAGTCTAACAACATATGGGAGACTACTATATAGGTGAAATGGTTTAACTATAATTAAAAAAAAACAGTTTTTCTGTGTTCTGAATCTCTAGTGCACAAGCTGTGTGACCTGAAAACCAGTTTCTCCCTGTCTTTTTTATAGTTAAGGACAATGATACAAGAATATATAATTTACTAAGAGTTTGATTTTTATATTGAAGAATGAATACTTAAGAAAAATACAGGGGATTTGAGGAAATAATGAGAACTCTCAAAAGAAGCATTCACTGCTTTGAAGATGGGGCTTATGGTCCTTTGTAAACTAGCAGTATGCTTGGAGAAATGATGTCTAGATATTTGAAGTAAGATCTACTGCAAGGTTTCAGTAACTGCCAAAATTTCATCTTGAAAAGTAAAGAATTACTCTTAAAGATTTACTTTTAATCCTGTGTGTGTATATATATATATATATATATATATATATATATATATATATATATATATATATATATATGGGGGAGGATGTGGAATAATCACACTAGCATGTGCCAATAGAGCCCACACGAATCAATAGGATCCCCTGGAGCTGGAGTTACAGGTGGTGGTACACCATGATACAGTTGCTGGGAATCATACTTATGTCCTCCTGAAGACCTGTACAAGTTATTAACTGTTCCAATCCAGATATATCAAGATGGTTTTATGCCTATGTGTATCAAGCTCTACTATTAATATGAATATATAAAGAGACTGTATAGTCAGCATCTCTTTTTGAGACCATTTTGCTCCTCAAGAACATTCTTCAGGCAAAGGGAACAGATACTAATTGAGAGGTAAAACTACAAAGGAAAACAAGAAACACAGACATTTGACAATCCTATATCATATGTGAGGTAGAAAAGATATTAAAACCATTTGCTCATGAAGAATTATTCAAAAAGACTTAAACCAAAATGTATACATTTTAGTAGCAAAATATGTTCTTTTTTTGGTTTTATATCATCTTGATATTAGATGACTAATTGTGTAACAATTCAGAAATACTACATGGAGTCTATTTATAGTAAAACTATAAATAAAGTAGCAATAGAAACTATTATTTAATTGCATATTATTAAATATTAAAGCATTATTTAATAGAAACCATGCATTTAATTGCATATATCATAATAAGGGAATGAAAAATAATAGATGAAACAGTTTCAGAGTCATCAGAACAAAAATACTTTGAATAGTGCATAAACTAGTGGGGATGAGAGACAAGAGAAAACAGCATTTAAGGCCAAATGTGCAGGAAATAAAATGAAAAGGGTAAGTGGAAGACAAGAAACAAGGTAGAATTATTTCAATAAAATCTAAGAAACTATATATTAGTGGAAACAGACTTAATTATTTCTGTGATAATTTCTGAATTAGTAATATGTAATATACAAAGTTATAAAGTTATTTTATAACATAAAAGCCTGGAAAGTTTAATGGAAGTTACAAGAAGACATTTTTCAATTCAAATGTTCTATAACAATCAAAATGTTGCCAACATTTTGATGAGAAAACATTTTTTTTATTCTTAAAGCATAAGTTAGTTCAAAATATTAGAAAAATGCATTCACTGTCCACAAACAGGAGTTTTAGTTCAAAATATTAGCATGATGCACTCAATGTACACAAAAAGGTGTTTCATATACATAGGTATAGGTATATATATATATATATATATATATATATATATATATATATATATACATACACACATAACTATACATATATGCGTATGTGTGATTAGATAAATGAAATGGTTAAAGCAATAATGTATGGACATAACAGAGGAATTAGTGATATTTTGTTGTCATAAAGCATGTGCAGAACTCAGAGAGCAGTACACTGTGATATGAATGAAAACTAGTTGGGGGATTTTATCTACTCAATGACACTGTCAACTTTTAACTTTGTATTTGTTTTTATGTGTGTATCTGTGTCTATATGTGTGGTATATGTATACACATGTATGTGGTCCTGTGGATTAAACATGTGTACATTTGGGTGGACACGCACATGTGTGCATATGGATGGAGCCAGAGGTAAATGTTAGATGCCTTTTTCTATCACTCTCCATATTGTTTATGAGGCAGAATCACTCAGTGAACATTCAATTACAGCTAGACTGAATGCCTCATGAGCTTCAAGGTTATGTGTGCCTTTGTCTTCCAGGCTGATTATACATCTATACTGCTACTCTTTTATGGGTGCTGGGGATAAACATTGCCAACCGAGTCATCTCCATATCCTCTTGACTTTTTGACATTTCCCTCTTTCTTCTACTTTGAGCTACTTGAGAAGCTAACTCCCTTAGCAGTATACCTTATAGCATTAGAACTGTACAAATTCATACCAAACACCGCTTATGCAGCCTGCTAGGCTTCTGCTGTTTCAGACATTAATTTCTCATTAATTCATAATCTCATTAATTTCTCATTTTAGCATGACATGAGTTTGGTATATTGTCCCGTTGTCCAAACAGGAAAAATCAAGAGTCAGAGGTGTTAAGTAACATGTCCAAGGTTCCATAGCTCATGAGCACCAATTCAGAAGGACAATCTTTGTGATTTCAAGATCTTCTAACCCATTGCAGTAACCTTGTTAGCCAACCAAGACATTTGTTTACCAGTTCTGTTGACAGAACAAATTGCTATGGAAAGTGATACTGTAATATTATCACAGCAATTTTTAATCTATACTTTGTATAGTTCTAATCATTTTATGCTAACTTGATTTTTTGAATCCCTTCCTCACCCAAACAAGTTATCTTGATTCTTACACTAGCTTCCAGAATAACTTTATTTCATAGTAAGCAATAAACTTTCTGTAAACTGATGTGATACTTTCTCCTAAGAGGGGACCAGTAACCTTGTAGAACAAAGCCTCTTTCTTCATTGCATGCCATGAGATGCAGGGAATCACATGGTATACCATACAGGCCACAGGAGTCCCTGACATTTGGACTAGTCTCCCACACATCCACATAACAAGCAACCTTTTCTGAGTTTCAATGTGATCATTAAGCAGGCGGGGCTCACTAATACCTCTTCCTTTCCAAGCCATACACTTTGTACTGCAGACTCCCAGTATGCTGACCAAACAACCGGTGATCATCACCTTTCTACCTTCATTATGCTCAGGCACACTGTGGGCAGTTTCTGCCTAATTGCTCTTCCTTGCCTGATTACTGTCAGCTGGTGGTGTGCCTTTGCTGAGTACAGTATCAAACAGCACAAAATACCTTATTTTCTTACATAATCACTTTCTGCCCACCAGAATCAAGAACATAGCAAGCAAAATTACCATGATTGTTGGGGTATCATTTGGGAAACACACTCTAAAAAGATGTTTGTTGGGCTACTACTGCCTAAATTGCATTTCTGCTTTTTTTTTTCTTTTTGTTTTAGCATATAACTATGCAAGTGAATGGAAGGGTGAAAATTCTAACTCTTTGCTAGTTGGAGGAAACAAAGCCAATACCAGATGATAGTGGCATTGTCTTTTCTCCCGCAGAAATATGTAAGGGTAAGAATGGCTTATGAAAACCAGCATTCCAGAGGTCCTGCTTAGGAGAGGTATCCCAGCAGAAGAAAAACATCAACACTCTGCTTTAGAAGGCTATTATTTGTCTTGAATACATCTTTCTTTCCAAATAAATGTCCTTCTGAATATAGCTATAAGAGATCATATCCAATTTGGTTTTTTTTCCACAGATAAGAAGTGATCCAGTTATAAAGTTAATATTCTTAAATAGTGCACTGTTTTACATTTCTGGGAGGATCAATGAATATTAAAGAGACTCTGATTCTTGTTCTCCAGTCAGGTAGTGAAGACAGACAATAAACAATAGGCAGAATACATCTACAAAGCATGCAATTTTGAGAATAATGAGTTGTAATAATGACAGTAATCATGAATGTGAATCACTCAGAGACTTGAATGTCTGGTGACAGCAGGTGGGCGTATTCCTTGAGACCAAATATTCAAGTTACGGCTCACTGAAAACATCAGACGAGAACTAACAAGTGGTAAGAATGAACGATTCTTGTGAGAGTAAAAGCTCTTGGTTGGGGCATCTGGAGTGTTTGAGGACCTGAAGGTGAACAGTGGGCTACAGAATAGAAAGTGACAGGGTGGAGCTGTGAAATGGTCAGGAAGGTTAGCGTCATTTGGTTCCATGGCAAGGATTTAACTTTCATCATTCAATGGTTCTCTGATTTTTTCAATAGAGGAACAATTGTTATTTCACTTGCTTTGTTGATTACAGGCTGTATAAAGGCCTCACCACTAAAGCAATGTATGGAAAGGGAAAGACTGTGGGACACCTCTACTAGTAGTGGTGAGACCAACACACAAAAAGAAAGTCCTGGATCCAGGATGAGAAATAGAAGAAACCATCCCTGCAATCCAAGAGACAAGATGGATGAAGACAAAGACAGTGAGGAAACCAGAAAGAAGGTCAGTAGGCGTAAGCTGTAATTCCAGATTCAGATGCCTACTATGACATGAGACTTGGTGTTCAGGAGAGGATGACGACTGCAGCAAGTCTGAGTGTCTGTCCAGCAAGGGTGAGGTAACCTGACTTTGTCTTCGCCAATTTACCAGTTTATGCTACAATGAAATGAATGCTCAGATAAACAAAGCTTCAGGTTTCAAAAACCAAACCAAAATAAACCAAATCAAAACAAAGAAAAACCCTAAAAACCTGTGCTAATAAAAAGACAATTTCCAAACTCTTGGCTGAAAAGAAATCACTACATGATTCAGACAAGACATATATATCTACATGAAGCACATACAGCTCAAAACTGGAAATGTGTGAGTTCTGAAGTATAAATGAGCACACCAAAGAGGGACAAGGGAGAGACCTTTACACAGTGTAAATTAAATTAAATTTAAAAAACACCACACTGTGCTTTAAATTCAAGAGTAAATTTTAAGTAATTATTTTCTTTGAAAGTTCTCCTATGATACCTCTTTTACTTATTCCACTTATGTATTAAATTTCTGAGAAATCTGAGACATTCTAGATGGGGCAAATATTTATACTTGGATCATTACATATACACAGAGAAAATTACTGAGTATATAACTGAAGACCAACTGAAAAATAAGCTATTGTATTCTTATTAGTATGCAATTTTATAGAAGATAGAAGACAGATTATGAGATTCGTTTCTTGACACTGGGGTTCCATCTAGTAGTGAGTAACACATTGCACTGTATATGCTGTTTATACACAAAAGCTAAAGCAATAGTGATTTTACACTTTTGAATTCTGCCTCTGCTTACCATAATCATGTTTATAATTCTCACTAAAGAACTAAGGAAAAAATATACCCCCTAATTGAGTTCCTTTTTTTTTTCAGCTGGAGATTTGAACCAAGTTATGTTTCACAGCACAAAAGAAATAATCTGAGAACCAGAAGTCTGCTGGTTTGTGAAAGCCCATGGCTGCCCTGGATCCCTTAAAAATCATTAAAGGAATTATAATAAACTATATCCTTTGAAATGGAAATTACATAACATCCATATTCACTTCTTGGAAAATTTATTTTTTTCTTATAGATGATATGTGCTCAATATGATTTCTTCTAGACACCACTTCTTTTTCTTTTACCTCCAGGTTTAATTCCAATCAAAGGCAGCAAGTCCCATCCCTGTGGGGCACTAAAGAGAATTGTTTCACATTGTTACTGGGAGGATTTGTGACTTTAATTATTTTTGCAATTATTTGCTACAATTCAACTGTGATTTTATTCTATAATCACAGTTTTACTTCCTGATCAATTATTTGATGCCTCTTCAAAACAACTCAGCTAATCTAAGTTTGGCCTTGCACATTGTGTTGCTTACTAAAGTGTTCATGTTTTGGTTTCCTGGACTACTTCAGAAAGGCAATAAACCTTCCCACAGGGCACACGCATTATTGCAACTTTTTTTGTAACAGTTTAATTAGCAAAAATATCAGAAAGACACTTCATATCATCTTGACAGTTCGGCTCATTTTATTTCAGCCAAGGACACATGATCTCTTGACCATGATCAAGTAGTTGAATGGGACAGTACATTTCTCCACAAGTGTACAAAAATATAGTTACTTCTAAGTTTGTGATGGGAAAATATTTCTTCTGCTGTCTTTGAATATATTCATTAAAAAGAGCCATTAGTAACTTTCTCTCCAATCCACTGTTATTTTTGATAAACAATGATTTATTCCTGTCCTAATAAAACATGCAACACATACTTTCAGAAATGTTAGCATTCCTCCAAAATGGAGGGAAATAACCTTGTGTATGGGGAGGCATATGAACACAAATGTACATATAGGTATACATATATCCATAAATCCATATTTAATATTGCACATGTGCATACTTGTATATCACTCCTTTATGTATATGAGTTAAGTTTCACATTATTTTTATTAGGCATTAAGCTGAATTTCAAAACATGAAAATTTCTCTTTTAAATCATCAGTGTCACCATTCTGATTACTACTGGAAAGATTTATTTGGTATTGAATTTAAGCTGATATTTTCAGAGTCCCATAAAACATCCACTGCTACTTATAATAGAAATATAATTCGGCCAGGACCAATAAGCCAACTGCAACAACCAATCTGATCAGTCAACTTAATTATTTATCTATAGAATTTCAGACTTCTGGATTTATATTGATTCATTATACATTTGTACATAGGTTGGAAACAAACAAAGAAAAACATGAAGTTGTTAGATGCTATGAAATCTTTAATGAGTGTCTTTGCTTCCTATTGCTGCTGTTTAAAAACTAAAAGAATTCCATAAATCTAGGAGCTTAAACCAAGAAGAGGAGTTCATTATCCTTCAGTTATGAGGGTAAAAAAGGAAAAAAATGAGTTCTACTTGTCTGAAGTCCAAATGTCAGCATGTCTAAATTTCTCAGTAGGAATTCTAAGGGAATATCTATTTTTTAAAAAAATTTCTCAGCCTTAAAGGCCCTCCCATTTTCTGGTTTATACATTCTTCCCTCCATTGTTAAAGCCACAGATGGCTAATTGAATTTTTTGTTTTTGTTTTTTTTTTTTTTTTTTAATACCAGGTCAGTCACACTGACTCTCATACGCAGTACCCAATCATTCCTAAAGGATGTTGTGACCATACTGGATCTGCCTTGGAGACCCAGGATAATTTGTGTAATTTCAGTTAATTAGGAATGATGATGTCTTTGGTAGCTTTGGATCTCTATTGCTATACAATGCAACATATTCCCTGATTTTGGGGGCTACAGCATGTGCAATTCTTAGTGGACATTTTTTCTATTCAATGAGGAGTAATCATATGCTTTAAAGTATGAGCTTCAAAAACACGAAGCCTCCCCACACAAAGTCTGATTTAATGCTTAACACTACTAAATTTTGTAACCATTTGAAGGTCACTTATATTCCAAATTCTTATTTATTTCATTACAGATGAGATAATACCAGAATGAGTGTTTTGAGCCTTTCATAAATCTTTGTAAATATATCAACATTTAAAAAGGCAACTTATGTTTATAATGTTAACAACACCTTGACTATATCAACTAAATATTGTACTAGAAAGTGTTTTCTTACTGATGTTATGATACTACAAATGGAAACTAGTGTACAAATGGAAATGCAGATGTGTATTTCTCAACAAGAAGATACATCATATGCTGACAGGCAATGTAATTGCTTTCAGAACATCAAGAAATACATTAAAATAAATCTAGATTGTACATTTTATTACACATACAGTTTCAATGGTATAGCCTGTCATGTTCTCAGTCTGTCCTTTCACAGTCCTTTTTTATTATTGAACAACTTTACAATAGGAAAATATTCAGTGACAGTGGACTTCAACTAAGGACAGAACATGCTTAAGTTTGCTTTCATTATTTATATATCCATATACCTGAATTATCCCTATTATTAGAAAATAGCATGCCAGGTGGTGGTGGCACATAACTTTAATCCCAGCACTTCAGAGACAGAGGTAGGCAGATCTCTTTGAGTTCGAGGCCAACGTGGACAACCTGTTCCAGGACAGCCAGAGTTGCAACAGAGAAATCTTGTCTCAAAGGAAAAAAAGAAAAAAACATATCACAATACACAATATGCATGTCTGCAAAACCTGCTTCTATTTCATGTCATTTCTAAAACACACACAAATACACACAGTGTTATCAGTTATTTCTTAAATGAAACAAACAACTATTTATCCATTTATCCATTCACCTATTCCCCCATTTGACATATATTTTGTGTAACTTTGGGGAAAACATACCTTCATATTAAATTTTTTGAGTACTTCAGATATGCATACGGTATCCATATATTTCCTACTCTACCCAGTCCTTCAACTCTTCCCATACCCCTCCCAATTCATCTTGCTTAATAATTATTGTATATAGATATAGATATATAGATATATAGATAGATACATAGATACATAGATATATAGAGATATTCAAACTACATAATTCATTTAGTGTAGCTCATACGCATATGTGTTCAACACTAGCTACTTATGATTGGACAACCCATGTGACAGACTGCCCTTGGTAGACACTGATTCTCTCTCTTAGCACATATTGATTACCTATAGTGCTCCATCTAGGGGTGTGTTTCTTTCACTGATAAACTAGAAACATAAACCAAAGAGGTGCCCCTCCATATAGAAAACACCAGGTCCATAACATAGTAATTTGGGACTTCACCCAGCTAGGTCCATGAATATACTCCTTTCCTAATAATGCAACTAACAATCTAATGGAAACCTAGGACCCATAGATGCAACAGGTAGCATATATATATGCAATAGACAATGGAAATATTAATCTCATTAAGAAGCCCCTTTTCATGTAGACAGCCCTGTTTCCATTAAAATGTGTGTCATTAAACATTATATAACCAAGAGAGATGAGCCACTCAAGCCAGGACAGGTTTGGGATGCATGTGCAAAAAAGGTAAACTGTGTTCTTTGAGTGAAATCTAGAATCTATTTACCATCTTGGGCTTATGTATAATTGGGCATACAAGTGATTGAAATCACAAGAATCATGGGAAAGGACATGCACAATAGGGAACACCTTACTTAAACTCAAGCATGTCAATCAGAATAGAAAATCACTCCAGCTACATCCCTAACACCCAGCTTTTCCTTCTCTTGGACCCGTCAAAGAAAGCCCCAAATGATCATCAATACCCTTGAGCATTCTGTCAGGTGTGCAACTATTTTTCTTGGGAGTACTTTCACACCTCTCTCAATAAACCAATTTGGTTTTGGTGCATGCCCAATTTCCAGTTGTTTGAACAAGCACCAAGAACCTGGAAACAACCATAGACTGTTGGTAACAATCCTATCCAAATTGATACAGGTAATTGTAAAAATATAAAAACATCTTTAGAGAATTAAGAGAAGGACATCTTTCAAATTATTCTTAGAGAGTGCAAAACTTTAAATGACTAAACACACACACACAAAATAAAAATATGTTCCAATCTCATGCATACATACATATTTATGCAAACCAGCAAATAAAATTTTATGACATGGAATCCTGTAACAAAGGAAACACATCATAAACAAGATCTGTTTCTGGAATTCAATGACCATTCTATTGTAATGTCATGAAATACATTAACTTCTTCATATTAATGTTGCTGGAGAATAAAAGCCTTTGCAAATGTCCACATATAAGGAATGTTATGTACCAAAAGCAATTCTCCAAATCCAGTAAGATTAATTGGTCTTGTGGCTGCACACCTGGAATTGCAGTACTCAGGAGGCTAAGAGGAGGATCTCAAGTTTGAGATCATAGGATACCTGTTGAGATTGGGCTAGGTCATGAGAGCTGTATCTCAGCAAATATACAAAACAAATATAGTCAGTTAGATTAATATCTACTTCCACAATATGAAGGAGTCATGTACTTCAGGCCAAAAGTAGAGCTACCAGTTATGGAAAACTTTGAGAAGCAGCTAAGATTTTAAAATAGTATTACTGAGGCCTGAAAATTAGCTCATCAGGTGTAATACTACTAACCCTGATAACCTGAGTTTGATTCCCAGGACCTACTGGTAGAAGTGAATTTACTCCTGTAAGTTGTCCTCCAATGTCGGCATATACACTACAGCATATGCCTCCTCTCTATAAAAAAAATAACTTCGTAAGGGCAATGCAAATTTAAAGTACTGACACTGTTATTTTAGAGAACATTTCTTAGAGATATATTATTAATGTATACGTATGTTCTAGGTATAGACAATCTTGCAAAATTAAAAGAGAAAGGAAGAGAGAAGAGTCAGGTAAAGCCAATTATTTATATGATGTACTTACATGGTATATCTAAAAACCTAAAGAAACAACTGAAAAACTACAACAAATAAGGGAATGTAAAAGATGCTCTCAAAAATAACACAATAACATTAATTAATTTGATATAAAAAATTAGATACAAATAAATTAATATAAGCCACCAGAAAAAAAAAACAGTATAATAAAATAATGTGTGACAATAACTAAAGCACATAGGAATGTTTGGAACAAATATGAGAAGCTTATGTGAAGTACATTTTAAAATACCACTGAAGACTATAAGAGAGTCAAAGAAACAAAAAAAAATTGAGATCTTGCACAATAAATGCGACCCATAAACATAGGACTCTGTGTTATGCTTTATCAATTTAATGGGATCTTTGTGAAGTTATCAATACCTTTAAACCAAGTAAGATGATGTTAAATACGTATGGGTAAGGGAATTAATAGGGATACTCAGAAAACATGAAAAAAGAGGTGATATGGGAGATATTAGGAACCCTATAAGGCCTATCTTGAGTTTTGTACCACAGAATCATTTATGGAAAATTTAGTAAAAGGAAACTGAAATAAAACTACATTTGAGAAATATTTCCTAGGTTAAAGGGATAGTTTGAACAGTAAGATAATCATGGGTTTAAAAATTTATAGTCTTAGCACAACGAAGTAAAATATAATAAGCTGTCGTTAAGAATAAATGTAAAAGTGCAACACATGTTTCAAACTATAAAACAGAGGGACAACACCTTTAATATGTATAAATAGCTATCTCAAACCTCAATGAGCTAGCATCAGAGACTTTAGACAATAGCTGGAATATTTAGTTTGTCGAGAGTTTGCTGGCATGGTGAAAGCCCTAAGTTAGATCCCCAATATCATATAAGCAGAAAATGGTCAAACATGCCTATATCTCACTTGTGAGTTCAAGAAGGAAGCTTCAAAAAATTAAGGTCAGCCTCAGCTCTATCAGACAGCCTGAGATATATGAGATTTTTTCTTTATAAAAATTGCAAGACAAAATGAGTCAGGCATTTGAATACACAATTTAAAGAAAAGTAAAATAGGATTTAGCATATGAAAGATGTTCAATATTAATAGTTCTAATAAAATTATATTTCAACACTCTACTTACTACTATTTTTTTTACTTATCATTTTAGCAGTCAATGAAAATTCAATAATGAATTCTATTGAGAATGCTGTGTAGAAATTGATACTTTCATAACTAGCTAGAAGAAGTAAAAATTAATAAAATATCTATATAAAATAATTTAGCAGGTGTTATCAGTATTTTAAGTATATAACATTTGGCTTAGCAATTATAATATCACACACTTATCATAGAAATGTATTTGTATTTTAGATGACCTGTGTACAAGCCTATTCACTGAAATAATTACAAGCAGTTGTCTGAAACTATAAGCTGTTTTAATGTATCTCTATTTAGATGACAAGTAAAAAATGTAAGGGAAAGAAAAGTGTGCATCTTGAATCAATAAAGGAGGCAAGGTTTAGAATCTGTAGTCCTACCTGTGTAATATAAAGAGTCTTATGGAGGATAAAGATACATGCAAAGAAATGGGTTCAGAGGGCTGAGGTAACTGGACAAAAGGAAAGAAGGAAAAAAAGAAAGAAAGACAGACAGAAAGGAAGAAAGGGAAGGAAGGAAGGAAGGAAGGATGAGTAAGGAAATATTAACATTAGATAGCTTTGCATGTTGTCTTGGAAAGATATGAATAAGATTTTCATCAAAGAATTGAAGGAAAAGAATGATGAACAACTTTATGTTATTAAGTCTTACAGGTATTTACTAGTACTATATTTCCCCATAGATACCACATTCCCCCATAAAAGAATTTGAAGATGTTTTAACACCTAAATGAAAGGGGAAAATATTAGACTAAATGTAGAATCAAACACTAACTCAAAAAGTCATCAGTAAATTCAGATTTGGCTATTCCAGGTGGAGATAAATATGCATTAGTGACTTACAAAGAATGCTGTTAGAACACTCCATAATAATTTTCCTCTTTAGTTAAAAAAAGAAAACCTCTCTCTATATATATTGAAAGGACAAAGCACGGAAGCTGAAATCCAAACTTGATTCAGAAGTTCTATTTGTTTGTTCAGCCTGACAATAAGAAAACAGCTTTCTTCTTTGTCATCATCAATCATGTCTGTGATACATTGTATCTTAGGAACATGAAGGCATGCTACACAGGAAGGGAACTGTAATGTAAGTCAACCTGCCACTCAGCACACTAATCCTCTAAACATCTCAACTGTCAAGGAACAGATACTTGGGTACTCCTGTGCAGCAGATAAGAAAAATCCCTGGGCAAAGAAATAAAAATCCACAGAAAACTAGATTCACTTGTCTTCACATAGCTTTTCATTTCAAATGTTAAAATGGAAGAAACAGTAATAATAAAACTGTATGTGGCACAAGCATGTGCTAGAGTCATTATGTAGGGCAATTCTATAAAGTACTTCATAGTGAATCATTTAAACCTGCCAGTAAATATGCAAAGTCCACATTGATATGCTTCTTTTTATTTAAAAATTTCGTAATAAATATTTTAAGCTACACAAATTCAAACCAGACAAAAGCCCAGAAGGGAAATGGAGACAGTCCACCTTTAACCAAGAAACTATTTGTAATTGATACCCACTGGGAGAAAGCAAATCTCTTTTTGTTTGTTTCTTTCTTTTGTTTTCTTTCCAAGGGAGTGTCACTGGGTCTACACTCCAGGGCAGGCCTAGGAAGGGATGGCCACCACAAAATGGTATACTTCTTTTCTAATGGTGAAAACAGGTTCACCAATGGAATCAGGAAGTAGGTCTGGGTTAAATGTATTAGAGTGGAGATTCATATCCACATTCCCTTTTTTACAGAAAATATTTATTATTATTTTGTCCAACACAGACTATCACATAACATTTGCTTCTACCTTTACTCTTTAAATCACAAGAAATTATCAGAAACAATTGAAAGGATGATGAATTACATCTTGTTCAATGAAAATAACAATTCTGATGGCTTCAGGAGTAAGAATATATTCCATTAGTTAAGTGTTATATTGTATACATATACATGTTCGACATTGATTGAATACTCAGAAAGACAAAGGTACCTACATCCCTTAACCACAGTGATTCTATTTTATCCATAGTTTAGGAAAAACCAAATTGTTTTATTCAGTGTAGAAAAGTAATGACTCAGACTGCTTTGGGAAGGAATCCCATTATTGAAGTCAATATAATATAGATCATCATTTTATATAATTACATGTCCTGATCATGTCTGTTAGAAGTTGTCCTGGCTACAGATGATTTTTATTTACATGAAAATATTGTATTTTGAAAAGAAATGGCTAAACTATTAAACAGAAAAGCCTAATTTGTAGTTAAATATAAAGCAGCAATGTCTTGCTTTCTTATATTTTCTTTCTGTGCCTTACTTTCACTGTCACTTAAAATACTTGACTCACAAAGAAGTAAATGCAGTTAACTGGGGTTTTATTCACCTAGCCACTTTCTAGTTTATTTTTAGAGCTAAACTAGGTTCTGAACTATTTTTTCCCACAAAGAGCAACATCTTTTGATTTGTACTCTCATATTATCATGAATAGTTGTCTTACATTAACATGGAATTCTGTAGTCTATGTAAATAAGCACATGAGCTAAGTTAAGGCTAATGGTTTTTAAACTGTACCAGATTTAGTCAGAGAAATACCCATGGCCTCTAGGTCCTTACATTCTTTTTCACTGCATTTTCTTATTCTGCTTTTTCTTAGAACCGTCTTCCTGTGCTCTTGACAACTGTAAGTCAGCATATGGGGCCACATGGAAAAACACATACATAGTTGACTTCAAAGCTTGCCTGTATACACTCTGCGCTTCCTTCTTGGAACCCTGGGCCCCAGATATATCCCATGACTTTTTCCTGTGGTAGTCGATTTTGTTGTTGTTGTGACACTGTGTTTGACATAATTTTAGAAAAGGATCTATGTTATGTCACAATGTCAGTGGTACCATTCTATGATGGTGGAGGTGTGTTACAGGAGGCAGCTGCACCTACCAGGAAATCCAGCAGAGAAATGGAAAACAGAAAGCAGCCAGGACAAGGCATACTAGTAAGGGAAAATCTCACCTGAGCTGCCTGTATCCTCCATCGAGACTCTATCTGCTGCAACTTACTACCTCTAAATTGACAGCAAATTATGAATACAGGTGGGGAGTAATTCACTGATTCCACCACAGCTCTCATGATCTAATCATCTTTGGAAATGTTATCACAGTTCCACCGTCACAAGAGAAGAGCTATACTCAGTTCCTGGATGTGATCATGACTTCTTTAACCAGAACTTTTCAAAATACTAAATACTTCAGAGATGCTACTCTGATCACACCAGAAATTTAGAAACTTCTACCAACGAAGCCGTTAACAATTGCATATACTTCATTGTTTAAATTTACATTATAACATATTTTCATGATACATATTTTATTATTGCATTTTAAATGTACTTATAACATAGGTGGAGGTCATAGGACAACTTGCATGAGAGTTTTATCTCATTGCATTACATAGGACCCTGAGATTGAGATCTATTCATCAGGCAGCAAGTGCTGTTGACCAATTAATCTGTCTTACATATATATTTGTTGTTTCTATTACAGTGTAAACGCCTGTTCTTGCACATCACTGGACTTAAGTCACTTGGCTTAGACATCATTTAAAAAGAGCTATATAATAAATATTTGTTACATAACATTTTAAAATGACTAGTTAAAAGTAAAGTATGGAATATTAGAACAGAAGGAAAATGTATTGTCATAAATTACATAGACATTGCAATGTGTGTGTATGTATATATATATGTGTGTGTGTGTGTGTAACATATATATATGTATATGTGCATATATGTATATACATATACATATATGTATATATGGAGAGAGGAGGGTGATTTGACATATTCATAAGGACAATTTCTTTCCTGTTCAGTTCTACTGGCGTCTACTACATCTTGTAACAGGAGTACTAAAACAGGGTTTATCTGTGTATCTATGAGCCCAGAGCTCTGTCAGCTATATAGTTAATACTCACACACTTAACTCTGTATCTTTTTATTTTTAAAAGAGGCTGAAACTCTTTATAACTCCAAGTGCTATCACTTTATATAAAAAAAATTAAAAATTTGCCTTATAGTATTCTATAGTATTAAAACTTATGAATATATATATCTTTCCTTTTGAAAAACAATAATCCCAGCTCCCTGGAGGTGAATCAAGAAGGATCATAAGTTTAATGGCATTCCTGAGTACATAGAAACCAGGCAGTACATAGAGACTATGTGGAGACCTGGCTATATAGAGACAGAGATTCAGGCCAGACTGCAATACATAAGACCAGTTTTCAAAAATAAAAAAAAATTCAGAAAATAGGTTGATATGTTTGGGATAAAAAGCAAAGACTGCAGCACATACTTGTTGAATTTTTATTAGGAAAGTACTTGCAACATCAAAGCTGGTGTAGTCAATTTTTTTTGCACGTTTTCTGAAAGCCCCTAGAGCAATAGACATGTTTTTAATGACTCAAAAAGTAGAAACTGCCAATTTATTTTTCCTCAAATAATTAAATCTTTAATTAATTTCACATATAGTTAGTAATAAGCATCATCCCAGTTTTGAACTTTCAAGTATTCCTCAGTTTGCTTTTAGCATGCTTCTGCACTTGCTGCAACTACTTAAGTCTTATGATCAGTTGGAGGATAGCTCTCAAACTTTCACTCCTTAAAAAAAAGAAAACACATTCCAAGTGATACAGGGAACTGTTGAGTCAAGAGATACAAATTATATGAAACCATAAAGTGGCATAATTGAGCAAAGCAATTTTGGTGAGAAACTAAAAAGGAGGGGAAATCATGTAAATGTGATTATTTCTAATTAGAAACAATGACTAACTAAATCAAATTATACAATGAGGATTTGATTTAGATCCCTGGAGGAATTCAAGGCATGTATTTGCATTCGTCTCCAGCTTTTCCTCTCCCCTTATTACTTCTCAATGCTTTCTTAGACCCTTAATTGTAAGTAAGATGGCTGTTAGTACAGATCTTTAGAATAATTCTGCATATGTGTTTCATATTTCAGCAAAGATTTGTGCTCTTCTAGCATACTCTTTGCCAAAAGCTTCTTGGGTACTTGCAAAACATGGAGGCACGATGCTGGATACCATGAGGTGATATAGAAAGAGCACAAACCTGTACGACATTCATTTTCCTGATGTCGCTATACAAACAAGGAATGCTGCAATTTATTGAGAAACTAAGAATTGGCCCTAATTGTAATTGCTAGCTATAGAAGCATGGATAAATTATTTAAACACTAATTTCCTCCCAGTGAGTATGTGTGGATGAGGATCAGGCAAGTTTAGAATAACTCAAATAGCAAGTATTCTTGATGGGTACTTGGATAAGATACAACTTATGTTTATGGGAGTCTGTTATAGCAGAAGTAGTGCACACTGGAACAGACCTCAGAGAATTTAACTCAACAGTTACCATAAAGAAAAACAATAAAGAGCTAGTAAGGAGGCTGAGAGGGTACAGGTGCTTTCCATCAAACCAAAGCACCCAAGTTCTGTCTCCAGGACCTATATGGAGGATGAACCAACCTCAACAAGTTGGCCCCTTACTTCCACAAATACACACTGTGACAACACACACACACACACAGAGAGAGAGAGAGAGAGAGAGAGAGAGAGAGAGAGAGAGAGAGATAGACACTCATCAAGTAAATATACAATATAACAAACAAAATTAAAAGAATTTTCTTATTCTTTTTGAGATAGAGGGTCTCACTATATAGCCTTAGCTGGCCTACCTATAACTTACTATATAGATCAGACTGCCTCTTCCACAGAAGTCTACTAGCCTCTCCACTAAAGTTGTGTATCATACCACTCAGCCTATTTAGAGATTATTTTGAATGCAATATGTATAAGTGAGGTGCAGCTTTTTAGTGTTTCCAAATTTGATTTAACTATTGATTCATGTAACCTTATTTTTTTCCTGATACTATACTTACTCCTCCACCCTTTGCAAATTTACCTCTGATGCTGAGTACAATATACCATGTTGGTCAATGAGACTGCAAAGTACAACTTCCAAGTGGAACATTCTCATGCTCAGAGAGGCCTTCCCATCTGCTTTACTAATTTCTTCTCACACCACTTTATTTTTCTATATAAAATTATGATTCTGGACACTGTTCTACTTATCCATTTGCCTATTTGCTTACTGTCTGACTCCCCTACTATCATATCAGTAAAATAATAGAAATAATACTGTTTTATTCATTAGTACATCTCCATTGGCTTTAACAGTGCTTCAATCTTGTGATGAAACAATAAATGAATATTCGCTGACTGAGTACAACTGAGATACCTATAAATGTTCAATTGCAAAGGTCTCTTATATTATCTAGCATGGAAAGTAAAGAAAAGAGAGGCACGGTCCCTGATTTCACATTGCAGATTGTCGCTATCACCTCTAAACATATCTCACATGGATGAGCCCAGGTCATGCTACAATGCCCATCATTTCACACCTTGAGGATAGTAAGGCATTTTGAAGGAGGGTAGACTAACTCTAAACCATGAACTTTCTGAACAGTTTTCTAAGTAGGATATAGTACATAAAAACCCAAGGAAGACATGGTAAGGAACAGATAAACAAATATCAACATGTAAATTCTGTAAATTTTATCACAGTCAACTTTTTCATGGGCTAATATATTGTCTTCTTCATTCTGATATGCAAGTAGCATATCACACTAACATTTCCCAGGGGTAGATAATATTGCTATGGTCTTAATGAGCAAATAATAAGCTTAGACAGTGCTTCCTACAGAACAATCTATTGGAAAGTCAAATGCTCTGTATTTCTTGTATCTTCTGAAAAATGTAGGAAAGAAACAATATTAATGATTCAAAATTTTATTTCATTGCTTTAGGGTACCAGTTTTATCTCCCCAAACAAGCTCTGACTCCATAAGTTGTACCTTGAAAAGCATAGACTAGTTTTGTTTTAGAGCCTATACCTTGCCCCATGTAAGAATCATTAATGAAATACTGAATATATAAGCAGTGAACAGCATAACCTTACATTGTCTTTTCTGGAGATAAAGACTCATATAAGATGTTCAAAGGCTAAGAAGAAACTAGAATATTAATATCAATCTGTTGTCAACTTACCATAGAATGCAAGTCATGTCTCTAAGGATTAGGTTTAGCATATCAGGGCCAAAAGGCAAACATTTTAATATACAGTTTGAGATGATGTTTTCAACATGAGAGGAATGTAGAAGATTGATACTTTTAATGCGGGCAATGACTTTCATAAAATTACCACAGAATAACAAAAGTTGCCTGGGCATTGTTAAGATGCATTCATAAAACAACTCAAGCCAGTAATGATTTTTCTATTTATTTTTGTTTGTTTTGGTTAGGTCCTGAGACAAGGTCATACTATATAATCTTGGCTGTCCTATTATTCACTATGTTGACATGCCTGGCCTTGAGCTCACAGAGATCTGCCTCCAATGTGGTGGGATTAAAGGTTTGTACCACCATATCCAGCCTTGTAACTGATGTTTTAAGTAATGAGTGATGGAAGATGTTGTGGGTTTGCTCCGTCACTCATCGATGGTATCCAGGCACCCATAGTGAGTGTGGTTGCTCAGTGTTGTAGTAGATTTTACACACAAAAGAGTTAAAACTATATTGAAACTACCCATTCTCTTTAGCTTCCTACTTATACAAAGCCAAACAAGAGGATGAATTCACCACCAGTTACATGTTAATTATATAAACTTAGCAGACTGTGACATTTTAATATTCTTTAAAATAGCTTCAAAGAAAAATATGAGGGAGAATCTTTAATCTTATCTAGATGACATGACTTATAATAGTTAGAGTAATGATATCAGGAAAGTATCTTTCATTTATTAAGCAATGCCTAAATATTAGGTATCTATTTAATTATGTCTTTTGCTACATGTTTAAATCTAAACCAATTTCATTTCTTCCTAGAAATGGAAAACAAAGATCTAAATATGAAGCTTAGTCAGGGAGTATAAGGGATTAGTTTTATTTCTAAATTATTTTCATACAAATGTTGAGATCCCTTTGGGACTCTGTTCTATTTGTCTATTGTCCTGATGAAACATCATGACCAAGATTATGACTAAACAGCTTATAAATGAGAGCATTTAATTTTGCTTATGGTTTTAGAGAGTTAGAGTCCATGATGGAATAGCAAAAGAAGAGATAAACACTCACATCCTGTTTCACAACCACAAGGCAGAGAGAGAACACTGGGAATTCATAAGTCTTTTGAAACTGCAAAGTCTATCCAGAATGACACATCTCCTCCAACAAGACAAAACCTCCTAATCCTTCCCAAACAGTTCCACCAACTGGGGACCAAGTATTCAAAAGTATGAGCATATGGATGGCATTCTCATTCAAATCACAACAGCCACAAAGCATAACTGCCTGGTAGCATAGGGAAGACTCAGTAGACATTGAGTTGTAGATAAGGAAGTTTTAATTAAAGAACCATGATGAGGCCACAGATATTTTTGTGCTATAGCTGCCCAAAACAAATCATCTGGACAGAGATAACTTTATATGGTTTTATAGAAATTGGCATATACTTCCTTTTCCTTGCCATGCTGTCACCCTTTAGAGGTTAAATGTAGGTTCTTAAAATATTGTTTCACTGATTTAAGTCAAAACACTAAGTACTATGTGTCCCTTCTTTTTCATATATACCTTATGAGATTCATCCCCAGATTCTGTTGCTATTGCCTTCTAGAAAGGAAATAACTTAACATACTACAAACATCTTTGACTTTCACTCTTTCCATCCTGTGGTTTGATCTCTAGTTAATCTTCCTAGATAGCAAGTTAATCTTCAAAGTGCTTCACCTATGTTCATCTTGTTTCTTTTGAGTCAGTTTAACTAACAAGCCAAAGAATAAGTTGATCTTTGCAGGGCATTATTGGAGATGCTAGTTTTTGTCTCTGTATGAAGTAAAAAGTCTTTGGCTATTTTGAGGGAGATATGGACTAGATATCTTGAACACTTTTCCTTGCTTTGTGTATTTTCCACTTCAGAGCCTTGTACCAGGATTTTAACTGGTACAGAGCTCACTCTCTAAATTCTATAGGCATTGCCATGAATTGGCTTCTCAGTGTGGCAACCATGCTTACAAAATTTGAAATTAACCCCTTCCTCTGTTTCTCCATCATTCACTAGATATTCTTGTAGTTTTCATGGTACTTTGAATTGCTTCTTTTTCACCAATTACCTCTGTAAACCTGATAAATTACTCAATTTAATTTTTAGGCTTGTCTGTTTAAAAAAAAGTATGTAATAATTAGTTGTGAAGCTTAAATTACTTAATTTAGGCAAAAGGGTCTCCCAAAATGCTAGTTATCATTTTAAGTCTTTCCTGATCCAAATTAAAGACTAATTTTAATTAAAGTACAATCTGCCAGACACTGTTTACTGCTCTAAATGTTATCATCACTCATCCTTGGAACTTGTTGACTTTTCATAATTTTTTATACACACCACACTTTGTGCATAGCTATGATCATGAACCCACAGCACTGAGAAAATCATGGCTAGCTAAGGGCTGATGGTACATGACAGAGAATGAACATGGGATCAGTGAACTACCTTTAGTTAATTGCTGTGTCTAACTGCCTCACAGACTTGATGCATATGGAATATGGAAACAACTATTTTTTTTTATTGTTTATGAAGCTCAGAGTGCAGTGTAATGGAAGCATGATTAAAAACCGAATATGAGTATGCTTAGACTCCACTTAGAATCTGCCTTGAGCTTGTTCCTGCATGCTGCTGAGCAGGTGCTTAAGGTTTATGTCTCTGTTCTCTTGAAAGAGAAGACCGGTGCCTCTGCTTCAGTTTTAATAGATATTAAGAAAGGGAAGGCACGAGAAGTGTGTGGCACAGTCCCTGACGCATCCAGCACCCAAAATGAACTATTATATATCCAGTAATTCTTATCCCATCAGTTTGTTCTCTATCCTCAGCTTTAATTCACTATAAAATTTTGTATATTGTTTTTGAAAAGCATGCTAATTCACACACTTAGAAAACAATACAAAATCACAACTGGGGAACAACAAACAAACATCAAAACAACAAAACTCAATAACTGGGAAAATTCTCAAACAGAAAAGTTGAGAACAATAGTGTTCCACATGTGATGACATTTGTAGCTTATATTTTTATTTCTTCTTAAATGTCTAAAGTCTCCACTATTGAAGGATGAGCATGGGTTGTATTTTTTAAAGACAGACTTGTGTCTACTCCATTCTTACTTCACATTAATATTTGAAAGGATGTGGGGCTGTCCTTAGAACTAAGAGGAAGTTGAACCTGGTTTCGAACCCCATATCATCCCTAGAGATGACAATGGATGATGTTTGGCTGCTCCTTGCCTTAGCCTGGCAGCTTCACAGGGGCAAAGAAAAGTTGGTGATACTTTGTCCTGTAGCTGGAAGCACAGAGAGGCTTGATTCCCACATGCAAGTGAGGCTACTCCCAGTATCCTTGTCTTAACCAATGGGCATTCTCAGGGCCAATGACGACTCACCAGATAGTAACCCCTTCAAAGGCACCTCAAAACCTGCATTAAGCGAGATCACCCCAGATGCATTTCTCCAGAGTTTGTACACTCGTGGACTCATTGGGGCCCTCCAAAGACAGGATGGGAATGCATTAAGAACCGTGCATCTGTGCCATGTTCCCGCCTGGCCTTTCTGCCTGGATAGGCCATGGGCGGCTCCTCTACTACTAGGGCAGGAGAGCTACAGCTGGGAACACACATGTGGAAGAGGATTCCATTTATAACAAAAGGGGGGTCAGTTAATGGGAATTAATCTGACAATCCTCCTGTGACCTATAAATAGATCTATAGAATTAGAGCAATGATTTTGAAAGTTATGGTACCTCAAAGAAGTGTCCCTTCCTTCATTACTGTAAGTGTCAGAGACATGAGAGCTCATGTGAAAGAGATAAAAAAGCAAACTATTTCTTGCTTCTGGCCAAGTGTTTGAGAGACAGCAGTCACACCAGCTCTCTGGTGATTTTCTGGTTAGTATCTGGAAGAGGATAGCGTACGTCATAAAACTCGGGGTTAATTTTACTTGGGAACAGACTTCACCTCACAGGATTGCATTTAGCTCTTTGGCAGTCTCAAGTAGCTAGTGTAGGTTTTGGATTTTCTTTTCCTCAACAGTTCATACTGAATTCAACTGATAAAGTGAGCTCAAAGGAAAAAAATGTCACCCACATATAAAGAGAAATGAAAACTGTTTTCAGCTGTCAGAAAATTTTTGTCAGATATACCAACTATAATTAACCTGATATATGTATATAGGAATTGTTATAAAAGGTGTGATTACACTGTGGATGAATTATGTTGTTTTGCTAGTCAGGAAAACATCAAAATTAAATTTATAACATCACATATATTATTCCACACTCTTTGATTTACTACCTAGTATTTACAAAATTTATGCCTGAGAGTCAAGCAAAAAATGAAGTTATTTTCCTGTTTCATAAAAATCTTATCTCTTTTAATGTATAAAAACTGTTTGGAACCCAAGGGGGGGGCAGATGCAAATGGAGAAGAAATATAGGCTTCATTCCGTGTGGAGTGGTTTCATAAGCTACACTTAATAGCAAGGAAAACAAAAGAGGTCTTGATAAGTTCCTCTTCATTAATCTCCATCTCCTGATGGTGCATAGTCTATGTGACTAGTAATGGGTGGAGGGGGATTTGTGTGACAAGCATTAGGTCCATTTCTCAGGAAAGTAACTTTCAGTGCATTTGTATGTCTTAATCCCTGCGATATAATTGTTTTTTTTATTAATTATTATGACTTTTTTATGACATTCACCAGGAAAATATTTAATTTAAAAATTTCAATATCTGTAAATAAGATGTTCAGAGAAAGGAACTCACAATGGAGGAAGAATTTCATTGGGGTTTGCTTGACACAGACAAATTCTCTGATGCATTCTCTGCTCTGGAGCCTCCTTTATAACACAAATGAGATGATATTCTGTGTTTCAAAGAGTCTGCAAATGCCTATTGAATAATATTCTAATGTGCACAGGGTTTACAAGACCCTTGGAGATAGTACTGCTGAATTTTCTTAATCATATCTTATTCTGCCCCCT
Organism: Cricetomys ansorgei; assembly: GCA_026225945.1. Taxonomy (NCBI): domain Eukaryota; kingdom Metazoa; phylum Chordata; class Mammalia; order Rodentia; family Nesomyidae; genus Cricetomys; species Cricetomys ansorgei. The sequence continues at coordinate 14,692,019 of JAMJFZ010004061.1, forward strand.
CATGCCCATTGGTGTCCTTTTGTTCTTTGAGTATACCATAACCTTTTTTTTTCTTTCCCTTGGTCTTCTCCTAGTTTGCTGCAGGTATCAGTCACAGTATTGTCTACTTTTTAGATGACTGATATTTTAACTTCAGGTATCGGGTCAAATGAAACCTCTTTCAAGAGGCCTTTCGTGATGTGTCAGTCTTATTTAAGCCTGACAGTTTGTATTCTTGGATCCTTAAAAGGCATGAAAGAAATACTTCCCAGTTTCTTGCTGTTATGCAGTCATTGGGCCTGTTCTGAACAGCGACATGTTGATTAAAGTAGCAAGGGTTACTTATAGGCTAGGAACGTGAAAAGAGTCCAATTGGCTCCCCAGACTATCTCATCATTTGACAGTATATTATTGAGATTAGTAGAACCAGAGAGGTTCAATATAAGTATCTGAACCATTCTTATGAAGAATGATGTACCATAGAGTTGGATACAAGGCATGCAATTTTGTAAAGACAAAGTGAACTTTTGTTGTATTAAACATTTGAGTTTTGGGTTACCAGTATTTTTGTTATAATATCCAAATGGGTTAACTGTGTTGTTATATTTGATGGCACTGTCCTAGTTTATGTGAATTTGACACAACACAATTTAAAGTCATCTGAGAAGAGAAATCTCACACAAATTGAAGCACTGAGAAAATGCCCCCACAGGATATGGCAGTGAGCAGGCATGCCTGTGGGGCATTTTCTTAGTGCTTTGTGCTGGAGATCACAGCTCATTATGGATGGGGACACTCTTGGGCTGGTGTTCATGGGTTCTATAAGAAAGCAAACTGAGCAAGCCATGCGGAGCAAGCCAGTACATAGCACTCCTCCATTGCCTTTACATCAGCTCCTGCCTCCAGGTTCTGCCTGGTTTGAGTGCCTCCTTTGGCTCCCCTCAAATGACTATGGTTGGGGATACATAACCAAACAAACCTTTTCCAGTCCATGTTTCCTTTGGTCATGGTGTTTAAAAACACCAATAGTATCCCTAACTAAGACAGTTACTATGATTTTCATTTTATCTAAAATATGTATATGCTCCATGCTCAACTATTTTAAGCTCTTATCCCTGGTAGCATTTGTGAGTGTCTCTCAAAGTCCAATTTTATAAGGGCTTGGTAACCAATATGTGTTGCTTTTATAAACTTAGTTGAAGGAATTTATATTCCTAGAGGCAATCCATTAAAGACTTAAGGGCACTTCCACAGCTTCTGCTTCTCACTGCTTCTTAGCTGCCAATAGGTGAACATTTGTTCAACCATATGTTTTTTGTCCTGGTGCTTACCATACCATCCACCCAGAAGAAATCTGGCCAGTCAGTCATGAACTGATGACTCTGATTTTTTTTTTTTTCTGTTTTAATTCTGGCTATCCTGGAACTCACTCTGTAGACTAGGCTGGCCTTGAACTCACAGAGATACACCTACCTCTGCCTCCCTAGTGCTGGGATTAAATGTGTGTGCCACCACCGCCCTGCAGTATTTCCTTCTTATAAGATATGGATCTCAAGTACTATGTGACACTGAAGGAAAGCTGAGGACCTCTGGCCCTGAGGTTTTCTTTAAGCACTCAGATTTCTCATATCAGTATAAAAGTTCTTTCACACAATATGGAAATTTAAAAAGTGATAATACAGCATGGGTTCAAATTGTATTTACAAAAAAAGGGACAAACCCATGTTCTGTGGTTTTCTTACCACTCTGCAAGATCCACAGAACTAAAGAGAAATACTGAATCACAGCAGATTGCTAGCACATTGTAATTCATAAAATTTGATTTAAACAAAGTAAATATAATTCAACTATGCTAAATGCAATAATTGGCAGATGACCAGGTTTGAGTGTCTCTCATGTATTTCAATTAACCATACTCTTGGACATCCTAAAGACGGGAACTACTAAGAAAATCACCTAAATTCTAACTCTAGGTCCTTAGAATCTGGGTCAAAGTGTCCATTGCCCCTGTATACACATTAATTTTATATGACTCTATAATTTTTTTTTATCTTAAAAGGATGGATAAATGCACTATGCATGTAGAACAGAATAAAATTGGCCCTGAATTCTAGAATACAGGCAGTGTTGGCTCAAACATTTTTACACATATTATTGAAGCATCACAATTAAAAGATATATAAAACTAAGCTTCTCACCACGAGCTATCTTTTATTTTACTTAAGATACTGACAATAAACTCAAGTCATTTCATCATGCTAACTGTATCTATTCTACCATATATGAGCTAAGCATGCACTTTATCATCTGTGAGGTAGGCAATTCATGACTTTTGTCTAATCTTTACCTAAAATCCATATGGAATAGTGATTTTTTTGTGTTTATATTTTAAAATAAGGAGATAAAAATATATAGGTAAGGGATAATTTGTCAATGATAAACGAGCCCGCTGAGATTTAAGACACTTTTGATATCTCAGGTGACTGTCATATAGTTCTTTACTTAGTTTGATTAAATAGGTAACCATAATATCAATTATCTGAACGATGTTTGGTTAACCAAAAACATACCTCACATTACTGATGTAAGGTCTTAGCAAATTCTCTATAGATTGTCTGTTAAAATACTAAATATTTCTTTTCTGATTCATTAGCTTCAGTTCCAGTAGGTCATTCGGCAGTTCACATTATATTTGGTACCAATAAAGATGTAAGCATAAATGATGGGGAAAGACCTAAACATTAAGGTACTTCTCTTTATTATTCAAATGAATTAAATAAAGCAAAATGTTGAAGGATGAATTTTATAACCAGAATTTTTTTGGTATAAAAAGATATTACACTCATTCCAACTCAGTATATTTTAATGTACAGAAAATGTATCACAGTGCTGAAAAGGAAGAGATTTATTCAAGGATTAAATTTATCTTAAAATCTCTCCTTTTATTTTTATGAGAAGATTTTTGCAGCCTTGCTTGATTGTGAGAAGAAATGTGTTAGCCATCCATCCCAGTCCCTCCGCCATTTGGGGGGACAAAAGGTCATAACCATTCTCTAGATGTTATTCATTCTGACTAAATCTGCTTATAATTAGTAATACTAGACAATAGTTTCTTTCAAAATTATATGTCACTCTTAATCCTTCCCACTTTAAAAGGTTTGAAAGTTCATAGTGCTAGGATTGTACAGAACAAAGACATTTAAATATTCCAATAGCTCCTAAGTTTTAGTCTAGAGAAACTTTGCTCAAAACAGCTTTGTCCTAGAAATACACTGTAAGGAGCACGGATTCAGTTCTAAGGAAGTATTTCAATGAGTTGGTTTCAAGAATGCCTCATTTCTTCTGTTAGTTCAGAAATATTACTAAAGGTTTTATGTTTAATGGATACCAGGTTTGCCTAAAAAAAAAAAAAAAAAAAAAAAAAAAAAACCCTGAATACTCTGTGGTGATGAGCTTATAACTAGAATCTGAATGATTTAGATATATTTCCAAGAAATGATAATATATAACAAATAATTAGAGATTGAAATAATATGTCTGAATCTATTAAATCACTTTAGTCCTCAACATGAAGGGATTCATGATCATGCTTGCAAGTTCTTTTATTTGACAGAAGAGGATCAGAGACCTAAACAAAGAACATGAGCAGGGTTGCCATTAAGAATTAAAAAGAAATTAGACCAAACAATGCTTAATTCTGAATGACATCTTAACCACGGAAGACTGTTTACAGTTCTCTACTCATATCTACACAGAGGTAGCAATTCATTAAACATCAGTTTTAATCTTGACTATAGGAGTCAGTGGCAGTCAATACTTAATGGCGGAGTATTGGCCTAATATATACAAACCTTGGAACTGATGTCCCAAATCACACACATATACATACAAACTATACACACACACACACACACACACACACACACACACACAGAAACAACAGAATCACATTGACCACATATAAGAATGAGGAAAACATTTTCATTATGTAATCCGCAAGGCAAGTGTGTTTTGAGATAATGAATAAGCAAGAAAACATCATTGTCCTGACTCTTAAGTAATCTTTACTTTGTCACTCCACCATCAGTCTGTGCAACAGTATAGGTTGAATACAGTATTATGAGGCTGATGGAGCATGGCCTTTGTGAGAAAGTAGCATGAAACACATGCAAAATTGGTAGTGACGAGAGAAACCAGGAGGTTCTCATGGATCAGCTGGCCTTTTCAAGTCCTGACTCAGAAACATGCAGTCTTGTTCTTTCTCTCCTGTTTTTCTTTTGGATGCTAGCCAGAAACTAAGTATAGTTTTTCTGGTATTACGGACTTCCTTACTATTTCTCTAAAGCACCCAACCCCCACTATATGGCTACTTGTTTAACATGTACCCCATCTTCATGTCTGCTTAACTAAAAGGGCATGGGTTTCTCTATCTCTTCTCTGTCTCCCTCCTCCTGCAGAGGTTTATAGCTTTTCTGGTTTGGGATTTTTCTTTCAAACTCTGATAAAACTGACCTCAAGAATTTAAAACAAAACAAAAAGGTCTACAAAGTAGTTTTACTCCAGTTTTGAATGTTTCTAGCACATAGATGGTTGCAGAGAGGAAAAAAAAATCTTCTCTACCAGAGATTTTGAGTAAGGAAATAATTTTATGTTCATCTAATATAAAATGCCTATACTATATAATTTTTGAGGTGCATAAATGAAATAAAGCAGAACTATAGGAAAAGTAAAGGGAAAAAAAGCAAGTTTAAATATAAACTTGGCTTCATGCCCCTTTGAGAGCAATCTGCCCATGGAGGATTATTGGACATCTTGGTGGGGACTGAATTTGAACCAGGTTCCAAGGATGAAAGCCCACGGTCTAATCTGCTGAGCTACTGAGTCCAGTGCTGTGCTGGTTTATAGAAATCCTATTAACTGAGAGATTCAAGGGAGGCAGATAAGATAGCAAGGTGTTAGAAATCAGGCTTCAGTAGTTTTAACAGAAAAGGTACTTTTTGAGTCATGCTACCATATCCAGATAGGGATTAAAAAACAACACACATATTTTGTGTGTGTATGCTTGTGGAATGCCATATATCCACATATGAATATGAAAATTATATGCTTTGTGGGTATCTATTTTTCATGCCTTTATTGCACATAAAATGTTCAGTGAATTTCACAGGGAAAGAGGTTTAATAGAACACTTGTCTTCATCTTGAAACGTATTGACTTATTTTACATCTTCCAAGTAAATGACAATGGTGTCAACCAAAGTACTCCTCTGTCTTATGCTATCAGTCATATTCAACAGTGTAAGATCTACTATAACAGAGAATCTTAATCATATCATTCAGTCACATTTATTTCTCCTCTGAGAATAGCTGTCACAAATAATATCTGCTGGTAATTATGCCAACACAAGCATAATACAGAGAAAACATCTGTAAGTTCTAATAATGAACGCAAAGTCTGTATTCCAAATACAAAGGCTAGTTTAGCACATTGCAGAAATGATCGACCACAGCTTTCAGACTATGACTCAGCTGTACTGAGAAAGCTGCAGCTTCAAACTAGGTTCCATTCCCTTAGCCTTAAAATAAAGCTTCTGGATTCGATGACATGCCAGCGCCATTGCTTACCATCCACATAGTCTAAAACATGACAACAAAAGTAATTGTGACTGAGGAAAGCGTTTTATAAAACTATAAATCTGAAGGTGGGAAGTTTCTTAAGAGAGAAGGACAAAATAACAATAAATATTGAACAGCAAGTTATAAGTGGGATGAGAGAAAGGGAAAATGGCTGAGTGTCTGAACCTTTTCTTTCTTCTGTTGACTTGATAGGACCAGATGACACACAGATTTCCTTCTAACATCAAAAAATAATATTTTAACTATATATAAATCATTATTATTTGTGTCTATTTCTACATATTATAGGGTTGGAATTCTGGTTAGTGGATGACCCTGGATAGAATCTTGCCTTTCCTGAGCTGCATTTTTTTTTACCTGAACCAAGAGAATCCCAATGCTGACTTGTCATATAAGGTGTGATGAAGAAAAATTAATAATTAATGAAAAAGCATGGATATGATTTCTCTCCTATAAGGTACACCACTTGTAAATGCTGGTGAAATCATCCTCGCACATTCGGTAGTTGCTGACAAATGGCCCCAGGAATACTAAGGTGATAACATATTTTCAAAGTTGATTTAATTAAATGATGAACTATTTAAGGTAAGTGAGTTTAGCTGGCTCCCTCTAAATTTAAGGTAACTTATTTTCTGAAAAAAAATACATTTGACTTTTGGGGCAGAAAGGTTTTCATTTTCTCTAAAGATAATATTCTGAAAAACGGTAAAACAGTGTGATTTTTGAATTTTATGGTTGAGAGTAAACTGATTTTATAACTTTTTCATCCAGAAATGAATTCATACAATATAAATTAACATGAAAATTGAAAATATTTTTAAACTTTATTTCTATACTGTTGCTTAGAGGAAGTGAAGCGACACCGAATATTTACTATGTGTTCTCATTACTACCTAAATATATATAATAAAGATTTGCATACTCCTGTTGATATGTTTCTGATCATTTTCATATTCGTATGCCAAAACTTATATGCAAGTGAGAAGACAAGAACCCATTCTGTAGTACTACAAATGATCAAGTCATCACAAGAGGTTAGATTTTCTCCATCACATGACAGTCATTTACTGCACATATCTAGGTAACATCTAATGCCAGAAAAGAAATTCTCTATTAAGAAAAGAAAAAAAAAATGAAGCTGAACATCACAAAATATGGAAACACTATTCCGATCCTCTTTTGTAAAGTCTAAGACATGGGAAAAGGGAAAAGTCTTTATTAATACTCATCTTCTTGTTTCTTTGTGAAGAGTTCATTATTGATTTCAGTCAATGAATCCAGCAGATGAAACTGTGGTTCACCTCCATTTCTTCAGCCAAATGTCAGTGCTGCACATCTATACCATCAAAACACATATTCGTCATTTCTCCCTCACAGTACAGAACATTCTTGTTGCTTGCACTCTCAGCGCCTCTCAGCTGTCACTCAAGTGTGTTCCTGAGTTAGCATCTTAAGACTCTCTTACACTACAAGAGGGATTCTCCTCCGCAGAGCCCTGTCTTGCTTTAACATCTTACTTTCAAGAAAAGCAACTTCAATTTGAAGAAAAAAATATTATTCACATGTTCCAGTGTGGTTTATTGGACCAGGGGTTGCCATGTGCTTTTTGTAAGGCCCCTCTGGTACTATCTTTGAAGGTTCCTGGAAGTCTAGGGGCCAGGGTGCAGACTTCTTGGCTAACTGATTTGATTGAACTTTTATCAATATTATGCTTTATCTTTTCTTTCATTGGTTGTTATCATTCATATTGGAATAATATAAACATAGCATAATTAGTTAGTGTGTAGACCCATGTAAGAGAGTTGAATTTCTAAGAGAATTTTTAAAATTTATTTCTATATTTTATGTATATGAGTATTGTGTCTGCATGTAGACCTGTATGCCAAGAGAGGACATAAGATCTCATTTTAGATGCTTGTGATTAATTATGTGGTTTCTTGGGAAATGAACTTGGGATGTTTAGAAGAGCAGATAGTGCCCGTATCCACTGTGCCATCTCTCCAGCCCAAGAGGTCATTTTTAAAGTGTATAGCTTATAACAATAGTTCCCTAGACTATAGGTGGTAGACTACTATCAATATCTTAAATGTATGGAAATTTTTTAAAAAATGAAATACATTTTAGAGGAATATAAATATCAAAATACAAACAAAACTTTATTATCCTATGATTACAAATATTCACATAAAAATATAAAAATACTGCTGTTATTAAGTAAAGAAGACTTCTATGTTTTACCCCATAATTGCCAAATCATGACACTATGTATATTAGGCAGACTGTATGATCCACAGGGCTTTGTAGTCATACAGAGTGCAAGAACTATAAGGTCAGGGAAGCTTCCACCCAGATTTTAAGACAAGTCTCAGGGAACAATCAATGTGTGAGAGAGACAGGCTCCCCAATGACAGCCACTGAGAGTGTTAAAACTAAACTTCATTGGAGAACTCAGGGAGTGGGCAGTGCTAGGAACATGGGCTGTCTTCTAGTGAGAGAGAGGCCATGTGAGCAGCTGAAAGCAAGGCCATAAGAGCAGGGTTAACTGAGTTCACCGGAACTCACCCCACAGTACCACTGTGAATCTTGTACTCTATGTCTGTCATCCATGACTTATGGATGACAGACATAGAGTACAAGATTCACAGTTTTCTCTGCTGGAGTTTTGTCTTGTTTTGGTCTGGTCTTTCTTTTCTATTCTGTTTATTTCTCCTTCTCAGTACAGAAATGTTTGTTTCATGCCACTGTACCTTAAATGTATATAATTTTCTTCTGATCTACAGGAGCTTATAGCTATAATTTACCTTTAGGCTCTGAGCAGACTTCGAACTTGGAACTTTGAATAATGTTGTACTAGGACTTTGGAACCACTCAGACTCTTGGAGATGAACTAGCCATGTTTTTTACACATGAGATGGCCATAAGCCTTTGTAGGGCATGAGTTCGCTGCTATGGTTTAAGTAGGAAATGCTACACACCCCAGGTGTAGGCGTTGAGTGCTTGGTTCTCCACTAGTAGCATTATTTTCAGAGGTTCTAAAAACTAGGAGGTGTGGGTACTGGAAGAATAAGATCATGTCTAGTCTCTAATCTCCTCTTTCCTTGTGTCTCTTGCCTGCCATAAAGTGAGCATCTTCCCCTCTTCACATGCTCCTGCTGTCATAATGTTCTCAAAAAAAAAGGGCCCAAAACAGAGTCAGCTGACAATTGGCCAAAACTCTAAAACCATGAGCCAAGTAAATCTTTCCCCAGGAAGTTATGTCAGATACTTAGTCAAAATGATAAGAAAGATTGACACAGCATGCAAGCCTTTTTTTCCTGTAAAATCATCTGTACTGGTGCAGGTGGAATGTTACTTATTTCATCCCTATGAGCAAATATTTGAGAGAAACAATGTAAGGGGGATTTCTATTTGGCTCTGGCTTCATTGAAAAGCCCCTCGAACCCTTATTTCTGGCTCCAGTGAAGAGCTGCATTTACATGTATAGAGATATGTGAGAGGGCACACAATTAGAGCAAAATATAGTACCAATAGCAGGCTCTCAATTACCCACTTTCTCCAGCTGTCCTGTGTCCTGCCTTATAATAATGGGATCTTCCTATTAATCTTATCAAGGAATTAATCAACTAATTCATTCAGAATCACCTTGATTAATTTATCTCTGAAAATGGCTTAAGAGACACTCCCAGAGGTGTACCTTACTAATATCCTAGGTCTTCTATATAAAATGTTATTATGTGTGTGTGTATGTGTGTGTGTGTAGGTCAGAGCACACCTTCTTGGCATCATCATGTTCAGTAATTCTTCCCTATGCCATAGGAATTTGGCTTCTGTGTTTAGCTCTTCATCACATTGCTCTCCTCACATACCCACTTGTAAAGGGGGAGTTCCAAACCTTCTAGAACCCATGGCCTTAGACACTCCTCAGGTGTAAGGGAAAGTACAGTCCATTCTTCCCTTTACTACTGACCTTACACCAATTAGTGATATAACCTATTTGCGACCTATGTCAAAAAAAGTTTGCTCTCTTTCTGTATTTCTCTTTTTGTCTGTCTTATGCACAAATCCCACTCTATCGTTTTGATGCTTAGGTGGTACATATCATTCCAGGTCCAATCGAACTACCATCCCTTCAGGAAGATTTATTAAACTTACACCTTTCCATTTTCTAACATTTCAAACTCTAACTTTAGAGGGTGCTTTTCTTTTTGATTGAGAACTTCATACAAACATATAACATGCTTTGGTGGACTCTACCTCTTCCCCCTCCCTGTTACCTTTTCCTGGATGTCCCCCACCATTCTCTTCCTAACTTCATGGGCCCCTTTTCTTTACATCAACAGAGCCCACTTAGTGTTGTCTGTATGTGCATGGGTGTGGAACAATCTATGTGTCAGTCTGAAAGGAGCCTCATTCCTGAAGTACTGATTGTCCCTTGTCCAGCATTCACTAGTTGTCAGTAGCTCCTAGATAGGGCTAGAATTTCAAGAGCACCATCTCCAACTATGATGAGATTTGGGCTGCTTAATCTTGTATATATTGTGTGTGTGCAGTTCTAGCTGCTGTGGGTTCAAATGTGCATTAGTGAAAAAAACTAATGTAGAATATGATACATAGGAGTATCAGTTCTCTCGTGCCATAGAAGTATTAACTTGGAAATCCAGAAAAGATAGTTCTAGAATATTTTGTTAAAAATACACAATAGTTAAACCAATGTTTTCACAGGCAGAAACTCACCAAGTTATCAACTAAAGTTGTATTAAGCAAAATTGTTATTCATTGTATACCATTTTTTTCCCCAAACAATAGATCCATCTGTCTTCCAATTTCTAAATCACTTGGGAAGGGAAGGGATTATTTTTTTTTATCAGAGTGTATCAAGTTAAGCATCAAAATGTGGGCATATTATTTTTTAAAGAACACATGACTGGATATGTAAGTAGTCTCTTATATAAGTCTGTTTTATTGGTATATTCTTAGCTCAAGAGAAAGATACATTGCAAGAAGAGAGAGATCACTTCATTGGATATTCTGTGTGCACTCCTAGGACACAGAGTATGCAGCTAGTAAAATTGTAGACAAGAATGGAATATTCAGACTAATTAAGCATTCTGAACAAAACCTGAGTGTGTAGTGATGTTTCAATAATGTAGTTCACTGAACAGCTCAGCAAATACCTGCACCCATATGTCTTAGATCTTCTCTCACACTTAAGACATTTCCCTGAAGTCTAATAAACAATGACTACATCCCTGAAGAACAGTGAATGTACGAAAGTGACGCAATACTATCAGTTACATTAAGTGTCAGCTGTATCTTTGCTCTTGAGAATCCAGTTTAAAAACAGAAGTTATGATCTTAGAAGAAGTAAAGATGAAGAGAAAAATAAAAATGAGTATCTTGTTAGGTTTTCTGTCCTTCACCGGAATACATGTGAAATACTTACAGCTTATCAGAGAAAAATACTCGATTCTGAGAAAAAAAATTATTAAAATGAGATACCTACTTCCATGAACCTTGCATTCTGAAAAAAGAAATGCAATGACATTATAATCTCAAATGATAAAAGAATAATTATAGAAAATAGAAATAGTGAATACAATGTTAAAAATTCAGAAAGGATTTCTATGTTATATACCTGAAAAACAACACCACAGATTAGTGTTTAACAAATAACTGGGCATCAAGCCTAACAAAATTGACTCACAAACAATTAATCTTTTGAATTCAAGTTGGTAATATAGGTATACATCACACCCAGTTCTTAAGAAGACCATAGGAGCTTTGAAACCACAATGGATTTCCTTCTGTCTCAACTAACTACTGCATATAGAATAGTCCTAAGAGTGTGAAAAGTGGGGTTGTCTTGGAAAGCCTTCCTTGGTGTCTTTAAAGTCATAAGTTGATTAAAAACTCCAATGTCTGGGCAGGAAGTGAAGGTCCCTTTTGATAAGTCTATTATGACCCCAGGAAAGAAGTCATTTGACACTATACAAAACATGTAGTACTCCTTCATTACACAAATGTTTATACATGCAATGGGTAATTATGTGAGCCACGGTTTTGCTACAACAGATAGAATTTCCATCAGTGAAGGAGTGATCCTACTGTATCACAGCGTTCATAAATCTAATGGCATGTTTGTACCTTGAATGGTCACTCAGTAACTGTCAATGCCATTCTTGTATTAATATAAGTAATACCTATATACTAATTATGTTACATACATAATACAAAGGCTAATATATAAATTATGTGATTTGTATGAGGTATGTATACTGATATATACTAGGAAATATGCACATACTGATTTATAAAGATAATCTGACTCCACACATTCAAAGTTTGGATGGACGAGTGAAAGCTTGAGTGACATCCAGAGTACATACGCTTTCACTTTCTGCTTTTCCTGCTAGTGCATCTATAATAGTCTTTTCATAGGGAAAAAAATCGTTCATTTTGTGATAAAATGAAATTCTCTTACTTTGCTTTTGGTTTTGTTTTTATGGAAAAAAAAATGTGGAAGTGCTCAGCCCATGAAATAATATTTGTTTGAAAACCTATCAACAGAGTTTACAATTCTTCTTTCCTAACACCACCTCCACCACCACCAGCAGCAACAACAACAACAAAAACAAGAACAAGAACAAGGCTAACAGTACAACATAATTGGAGCCTGCGAACTATACCATACTCAGAGGAATTAGTGGCAAATGCTCCTTCATCTATGGACCATGCTGCACCTCCCTTGATATCTCTACAAAGTGATTTAGTGAGCATTTTACTGCTCACTAAATATTTTTTAATATGGACCTGCTCTTGGCATTTCTATTTCAGTTTTCTTCACAAACCTTCCCTTACTGCTCACCTCCTTCCTTATCATGTGCAATTTAAAAGAAATTATGTGAGCTTATTCCTCTGATTAAGAAACCCTAATGCACAAACACACAAAGAATATGACCAGCATGGCTCACACAGCTAATGAATCTGGCAGTTTTCAGCTCATTCCCAATAAAAATGGGCCCCACAAATCATTATAAGAAATGTGTTTTGTACTTCAAGAACCATAATTGTCCCACATTTACAATTCATAACCAGTGACTGCAGGGGTACTTACTCTAGTTAATCCTCCACAGAATAGTGGATATTGATGCTGTGGAATAGGGGCACAATGAAATTATCTCTCACTTGAAATACTCTTTTGGGAAGCTTTGCATGCCAACAAAGCTCTGAAATGCATCATGGAAGCCTTGATATGGCCATCCCCCTAAACTGTAAGAGATGAAAAAGGTAAAGGTTTGAGATGCCCTGATAACGTGCCTGATACAGCTCACCTCACCGTGATTTATAGTCTCCAAAATGGTAAAGATGGAGCATGCAACCAGATAAGCAAAAGGGTTACATACCATGCTTCCTGCCAACCTGTATGGGCTTCTAGTCATAACAGAAAGATCTCTCAGATCGGAGAAATATTTGTATTTTAATTGATTGATTTAAAGACAACTGGTTTATGGCAGATCACGAGTTGATCCAGCTATACTAAAGGCAAATTTTTAAAGGTTAACTTAGAAATAATACAATTTGTTTTGATATTTATACATACTTTGTTTTATTGATCCTCTTTCCTTACTGCCCTACCTCCTTCTGTGACTCCTACTATTGGCTTCCATTTTCTTTCATTCTCTTTCATTTTCAAATTACATATACTCTATTAATCTCCATTTTTCTTCATCCTAGCATTTCCTAAACACCTCATTCCCCTCTTCATGGTTTTTCCTTTAGTTTGATTATCTATCATACGTATTCATATACATACACCATATATATCATGTATATGAGAGAGATGGAGAGATTCCGTATATGAATGAAAACATTCAGTATTGTCTAGGATACTTACATTCCTTACAGTTCAATAAAATTCATTGTGCATATTATTACATTTTAATATGCATTCAGCCTTTGATGGAAATCTAGGCAGGTACCATATCCTTGCTACTGTGACTGCTACAGCAAACAATAAATGCACAAAAAGCTGCCGTAGAGTAGGATTTAAAGACCTTTGGTGACATAACTTAAGGATTCTATAGATGAGTAGCTATACATATATGTATATTTCAGAAACTGCAATTTAAACGGCTGTAGGGGCAGCATCAATTTATGTTCCTACAAGAGTGGATAATGGTTCTTTTTGTCCTACATCTTAAATGTCTTTTGTTCTCTCTCTCTTTATATATGTTTGAATGTATTATTGTGCTAAACTTGTCCTCTTTCACCAAAAATAATTCTTATCCTTGTTCTTGTCTGTTGATGATACTGTCAATTTTTATTGTTATTTTACTGAATTGCTTTTCATTTCCAGAAATCATTTGATTCCTTGTTCAGAATGTCAGTGTTTTACTGAGTTTTATTCTCCACATTTTACAGATTCTCCCTCTAGTTACTCACCACTTTGTCTACTTGAGGAACTTTCTTACCCAAGTCCACATTTTCTTACATGATGCATATTTTTAGAATCTTCTATATGGTCATTGGTTCTTTTTAAATGTATGATTCTGAAGCCTAATTTTTTTTTTCCAGCATGGAGTTGTGAGCTTATGGAGAAGCCTTAGTAGATTGTTTCACATTATTTTCATTTCTTTGTTGTGTTTTCAACATCTATTGTGATGGAGGCATCCTCCATCCTACCCTTTATTCTAACGTTTTATTTTATTTTACATGAGTCCACCTGGTGAGTTACTATTGGAGGCAAAAGCCAGCTGCAATGTCAAATGTAAATGTATGATAACAGTCCCAGTGTTAATTTGCAAGTAAAGCATCTACTATACTTTCCTTACATCTGTAATAAGACTCAGAGATAGTTGATACACCAAGTTCCTACCACCCCTACCTATCCCTGTGTCCCTATGCAATTTCTTTAGTCAATTGCGTTGACGGTGCTCTGTTATACTTCCATATAAGAACCTATCAGTTTCAGGCTCTAATAACATATTTCTGCTGTATCTACAGCCTGTTCCGCATGTGTGCTAACAACACTAAACTTATTGATAAATACTTATTAATGTATTTATAAGTCTTTTAATAAGCCAGAATAATTTATGTATGATAGCTGACTTTATATGATTTATTTATCTTAAACTAACACATGCTTGTTTTACATGATTATGAACCATAGTTGCAATGATATGTTTTAAGTTTTCAGAACTTATCTTCTAACTGAAATTTTTGGCGCTTGGCCTAATAACTCCTTCTTATTGTCAGTTCCTGGGGAACTACTATTCTATTTGCTTCTATAAGTTTTACCTCTTAGATTTTACATAACATTGAGATAATATAGTACTATAGTCTGCTAGTTCATCCTTTGTGCTGTCTTATGCATCTCTGGTATGCCACAAAGTTCCTTAAAGAGGAATGCTTGCTTCTCAGTGAAGGACTATTTACAAGGGAAGAAATAGGGCCAGTGAGAACCCTTTCTCTCCTTGAAAGCATAGCTGTATAAATTATTGTGGAGCCCTGCTCTTATCTTACTTTGTATCTACATTATAAGATGCATGTTTTTCCCCACTACAGTTTGTCATTATTGCCATTCAGCACCATACCAGAGACTTTCAGCAGGGAGCCAATTGATTTTGTAAGAAGAGCCCCAAAACCATGAAACCCAAATTAGCCTTATCTCTACATGATAGCTACCTCAAGTCTTTGTTATTGAGATTTAATGCTAAACAGGATAGGAAAATCATTCCAGTGGTTGGGTGTTTCAAACTCTGGGAAGATCAGAAGCCTTTGAGTTTTCTTTTTAGGTGGAATTTAGAAAAGTATGGAGGAGTGGATTAGAAGAAGCTCAGAATTAGAATTTAACAAGTATTCTCTGTGTGGGATTGGTAGACTATAAGAATGATAGGAACATGGATATTAAAGGCTGGGCTGATGAGGTTTAGATGAAGATTCTATAGAGAATTTGACTTAAGTTGTTACTTGCTACATTGTGGCAAAGAATTAGAATGTATTTTATCCATGTCTCCAGGCTTCCTGGGAGGCCAGCTTTAAAGGTTAAAGACTTGTTTATCTGCCACAGACTTTTTTAAGATAGCAAAGGACTCAGAGGGTAACATGGTTATTACTGAACGTTTTTTTTAGTAACATTACAGAGACAATTGGGTGAAAGAAGATAAAAAACGGAAAGATTTGAAATATTTGGTAGATTGGTCAGCAAAGGAACCTCTCTGAAGGTTTAGCAAAAGAGGCTATTTTTATTAGTACTGTTAAAATGAAACAAGTTTGTTGAAATGGACTAATAGGAAGCATGAGTCGAGGTTATTTATCTCAAATCACCAAGGCAAGCAATGGAGAGAAGACTTGGCGCTTGGAAACACTGACTTTTCTACAAGAAGACCCAGGTTTAATTCACAGTGCCCATATGGTGACCTATAACAGTCTGTAACTCCAGTCTTAAGAGAGCTATTTTATGCTCTTTTCCAGGCTCCATAGGCTCCAAGCGTGCATGTGGTACACAAGCATATATCGGAAAAATAGCCATACACATAATATAAATTGTTAGTAAGCCTCCCACAAAGCCCTAATATGGTATGGGTCATGTAAAGATATCTAGACATACGTTAAGTTCTAGCCTCTCACAACAGGTCTGTGTCCCAGAAATCCCTTCACAGCACAGATATCTCTCTCCATAAGTCCACATATCTGTCCTCTCCTTTGTTCTTCTCCCATCAGAAACAGCTACCCCAACTCAGACTGCTCCCCCTCCCCCCCACTTTCCATTCCCACCCAAGACCCTTTTAAACATGCCATTTGCCTTAGGGACAAGTCTGTCCCTATTTTATCCAGGGACAATCCTTTGTCCCTTCAGGGACAAATATTCCCTTTTCCATAAACCTTTCTCGTCACTCGTCCTCTGTCTCTCTGGGGCAAATACATCTCTTTTGTGTTAAGAATCTCATGTCTGTATATGTTCTGTGTCAATTCCAAGGTCCTTTCATAAATAATAAAATTGAAAAATGATCAAGGCCATCCCCTATCAAAGACTTAAGTTGTAAAACTGTATACTTGTTCAATAAATCTTCATTTAAAAAAAATAATCCTGAGTTATTTAAATAAACCTAATTTATTTAAAATTATTTTAAATAACCAGGGAGTCTTTTATTTCCAACCCAGCCAGCAAATTTCTTAAAGACTTACTCATTCATGGTTCATAGTCTAGGAAACAATCACATTGTAGTCAGTACTTACATTGTCTACTTGAACATAGCTTTGGAGGAATGCAGAATTGAAGCCTTATAATGTCATGGGGGTTTAGCCAAGATTCTGAAGGAAACATGAGAGGTCATGCAAGGTACTGTAAGATTCAAGTCTATCTAAGATGCTCCTGACAGAGATCTTATGCAACTATGTGAATGAATAATCCAACCAAGAACAGAAACCTGAAGAGTCCTAAATATTTCAGGGAAACCAAGATCATGAAATAAATATAGAAAAATACCTACACAGCAGAGCTGTGCATGTTATCAAACACCTGCAATCCCAACAGTACAGATCTTGAGGCTCATGACATACACAATTTGACTTTATTGCTTTCTTCAGTCCTAAACATGATTGGTGGACTGGTTGACACAAGGATAGTCAAAGATACAAGCAAGTTTCTCCTAGAAGACAGGCAGTGCTTCACTAACTATGGTGAGGCTGATTTCTTCAAATATACAGGCATAAAGCAAATCACAGTAATTTCTACTTAAGATTCCTTCTGATCTTTTGTAAAACTCAGTTCTGCGTTAACCTATATAGGAACATGGCTTCAACGTTTGTTATTATGTGAAGGACTTTTTAACTGTTGTCTTTGCTGAACTTACTCCATATGGCTATTGACACCACCAGGGACAGTGTTGACACTGGTCAGTGTCACGGCTTAGGAACATCTACATGGTGGTAAATCTGATACAAGCTTTCTTCTTATCCTCTTACTAAATGACTTTGATACTGGGGATATCTTATCTTCTGAAAAATAGCCCAGTATTTTTTGAGTGTGATGTTTATTTAAAAATAGATAGAGAAAGAGTGGCAGAGTAAAAGTAAGTTAGCTCTAAGTGTGGGAAAACAGTGCTTTTCATGTCTACATGAGGAATGTTATCTCCAAGGAGGGGAAAAGGTTGCATGTGAACTACAACTAAGTAAAAGCAAGTGATTGACTGGGTGAACAGGTTAAGAGACATCCATCTCTCTGCTTCCCCACCTTTCACTCCACAGTCTTGCATTAATTATTACTAAGAGGGGTGAAGTTGAGGACTGGCAATTTATTTTTGGTTCTTAAAGTTTGCTCATTGTCCATCACGGACATGAATATTTCAATTATTCCAAATTTTGGAATGAGAGGCTGGGTGCTATTTAGCTTTCTTGAAACTTTGAAAAGTAGCTTGTTCTTTTCTGCGTGGGATTTGGACTTTGAATTCCTGTACCTGAAACAACTTCCCAATGAAGTTTAAAATAAGTCAGTGATAATTTCATTAGACACATAGGAAGTTCATTGGTTTAATTAGTGAAACTACTACTGAAGTCTTCATTTCAAAGATCAGTTACCAACTACTTGACAGGTGATTTGACTTACAACATTTGCAAGTCCTAGTAGAAACAAGAATTCTCTTAAAAAGCATGAGGCGAATGATTTGGAAGACAGAGCTGAACTTAGGAATGATGCAAACTAAGTATAAAGTGGAATTAAAATGTAACAAGGCTACTACCTACCACCTTCTAGGACATTACTGCCCTAGAAGTTGGCATTTCTGTCATAACTGATTTCCTCCCAATCCATTGATCTTTCTTTCCCATTACACACCCTTACAAAGCTTCATGACTCTTGATCCTTTTACTTAAACCTCATCTCTCTTTTATTCATACACCCATCATCTTCACATACATATCAAGTTTTGTGGCTATCAGTGATATAGGCAACATAGTGAATATTTATAATTTAATCCTCAATCTTTTCCCTTAAGTTCAGAACCATGTATCTAATTAGTTGTTCATTTGACATGTGTCTGTGAAATCTAGCTGGTGTTTTGCTTAAAATTTTTAAGTGTTAGTATTTATTGTGCAAAATCATGGGCTGCATTATGACATTTCATACTTACATATTCATGAACTTTGCTCAGATTCACATCCCATTAACCTCTTTGTTGATGCTTCTCTCCTTCCATTTATTTTTTCTCACAAAAATCTCTTGCATCAATTTTGATTCCATTCATATATGCTACTGTCCTTATTTATCAATACAGATAGAGATAATACACATATGTGTATCGATATACAGATATCGATATATCTGTATCTATCTATCTATATATATATATATATATATATATATATATATATATATATATATATATATAGGTAAATACATATATTAATCTAAATTGTGCATATGAGAGAAAATGCAGCATTTGTGTTTCTGAGTTTGGCTTACTTTGTGTAACAATGATTTCCAGTTGCATCCGTTCTCCTGAAAATGCAATGATTTAATAATTTATTACTAACTAAAGAAATAAATAGGCCAGGTAGTGTGGCACATGCCTTTATTCAAAGTACTTGGGAGGAAGAGACAGATGGATCTCTGTGAGTTTGAGGTCAGCCTTGTTTACAGAGTGAGTTGCAGGGCAGCCAGAGTTACAACAGAGAAACCCTGTCTTGAGAAAACCAAAAAATAAAAGAATGGGAAAAAAGAAGAACAAAAACGGAAAAAAAGAAAAAATAAAAAGAAAGAGACAGGATTTTAAATGGAAAGACAAAAACAAAACAAAAAATAGGGCCTGGAGAGATGGCCCAGCAGTTAAAGAGCACTTACTGCTTTCCTAGAGCACGTGAGTTCAGTCCCAGCAACCTTGCAGGGCAGCTCGCAATTATATATAGCTCCATCTCCAAAGAATCCAAGCCTCTGGCTTCTGTAGGCTCCTACACTCACACTTGTGTATCCGTATCCATACATACACTCCAACACATAATTAAAACATAAAAATAAATTCCTTTAAAATATTAAAGATGAAAGAAATGAAGCAACAACAATAAAATGAATAGTTGCCGTCTAGCTCTCTGTCAGTGACGTTCATGTACAATCGGTATTCAGATGGTATATACCGGGGCCTTTGACAATACAATGTTAGTATGACATCACTCTTCATATACTCTATATCATGGCTTTGCTAGCTTTGTCAGCCTGGTGTGTTCATTAAACCCTCATACCTGTGTCTGATAGGCTTTTAATATACTCGTGTACTTGCATTTTCCAATATATTTTGTGTATTTTAATAAGTTTATAGGTGGTACTCCTTTATTTTAATGTGTAAAGCATTCATCAGTACATGCCTCATAATGGTTTGGAACATGTCTAAGTGTACAATGAGATGCAGAGTCATTTTGCCTATGTGTTTTACTCAAAATGCAGACAAATGGCACTGTGTAAACTAGAGTCACCCAGGGAAAGGTACAGCCTGAAAGTCATTGATTACACAATATAGAGGAATTTAGAGTAGGGCACAGTTTGGTTGTAACATTCCTCAATTATAAATTAGAAAGTTGAAAGTTTTTCATTTATATATTCAAATTTTCATTATGGTAATGATATTTTGTTATACCACATTATCCACATACAAACCACACCTAGGAGTTACTGTAAATGAATATTGTGACTTCCTTGAGTTTAGGAATTTTTTGATAACATTATCTGCATTCTAATTCTGTCAGTGTTTACAGAATGAAAGAATATCTGAGTTCTTGACTCTAGATATAAGGGTCTACTTGTTTCCAGTTGATTAATTCACTCTGGAATCAGGAGGAAAAGAATTCTGTACCTATGGTAGAAGGTACATCAGGACCGTTCATTTTATGCTCTGCTTAGGAAGGTTGCTGGACTTGGCTTGTGGAAAATGCCAAGTGGGCACCTGACTTTGCTGTTCCTACAGCATGTGCTGTAAGTGTAGGGCAAAGTGGTAGAAACAGGTGCAACCTGATCCCTTCACCTAATTTGAAGTATAAGCTGGAAATATAGGAACTTTTGAATATACTACTCATTTGTAAATGACAAAAGGCATAGGACAATCATAATCCTCCTAGCAATGTTCAAATAGGTTGTTACAAAAATAATGAATTAGAGGGCTTGCAATAATAACAGTATATTGTTGTGTGGGGTCTATAAATACTTCATACTCTGAAGTCTGCAGTGATGTCCTCACTCTTTTTAACCTCTCTGTGATTCAGTTTTCTCATTTTAGAGAAGAAAGGTGGACTTCATTGTCACCAGGCTCTTAGAACCGGGATATGCCACACTTAAATTCTCGAATGTCAAAAATTTTACAAATTCCCTCTATCCTCTCATGCAGTGTTTACACCCTTCAGACATTACACACAGATAACCCCAAACAGTTGCAAATTCAGCAGTGTTATCTTATTGTATCCCTCCCACTCCCTACTTAATAAAACTTCCTGGGCCTCAAGTTTGCTAGGAAGTTACTCTCAAGACTTTGCTCTTCTTCTGGTAATTTAATCTTCTTTCCTCTTCTTCATAATTCAATTTTGTCAACCTTTTCTTCGGGGGAATTTAAAATTTACTACCATAACTACTTAATAGGCTGCTTCTGGTGATAAGGGGATAAGAAACGTACTTTTGGGGACATGTGCTGACTTCCTCATGAGCACCGTTTAGCCTGCTTACTGCTGACCTCAGGATTCTGCAACCTCAAAATGTTAATGGCTTCTAAAATGGAAGGAATTCTTAACTTCCACTGAAGATTCACCTGTAAGTATGTCACAATGGTGAGCATTTAAAAGCTACAACTCAGAAATATGTTCTTCAAAATTAGTTGTATTTTTCAGTATTTAAAATAACCAGCTTTATTACTTTTGTTTAAAATGTATTAAAATTTAAAAAATGCATAGCTATGTAAAATTAGCATTTAGTATAGAGTTATAGCTAAGCAATATTAACATGTACTATGATTACCCACCATAGTAGCAAGTTAAAACTGTTTATGGGTAGATTTGAGTTTAAGGAACCACACTATACATCACTTTTGCCAAAATACATGAACCACATATTTTACTAATAAGGGAAACAGAGGAATTTATTGGTTGTAATAGAAAATTGAATATAGTAGCACAGAATGCATGATGTTAACTAACACATTCTGAGGTAAAAGTAAATTCCTTAGTATGGTATGAAGACGAAAAGGGTATTTAGTGTTTAAATCGTGTTTTGAAAAATGAAAGGAATTTTGATGATTCATTATAGGCATTTTCTACATGGGGAAATATTTTTGAATTAGAAATTCAATGGAAAAATTGAAACTAGTATACTGCAAATAAAGCTTAGGCTATCATATTCACAATAAGCATGAAATCCAAGTGGCTGACTTTTAATACTTATTAATTTTTACTGTCATATTTTAAGGTGCAGCCCTAGGTATTTCTTCTCCAATCATTCTATGGAGACTTACACTGTACCACACTAAGTGTATTCCATGTGAGAACTCCACCTATTTCCACTTAAGAATTTTGGATCTTTCTGTGGACTCCCTATATCTAACAAGTATATTCTATTATTAGCAAATGAGTGATGAGTCATGGATATTACTGGGTCAAGGTAGAGAGCCTGCAGGTTGAAATGGTATATACCTTTTATAATCTCCTCCCATTGGGTTCAGCCCAATACATTACCTCACTCAAAAGTATAGAGGGCAGAGGATGCAGGGCATCGTGGACAGGAAACACATGTTTGGGTGCCATGGTGCATTAACACAGGGAGTTGATATTTTGAAGAGAAATAAAAAAAAAAACTATTTTAGGTGGATTATGGGTAAGATTTAGAATGTATTATTTGAGATAAAAGAAGCTTTTATTGCCTAAAATTCTAAATATATTGTTAAATCCACTTCTCTCAATTATTCTTAATGACTCCATCCTACTTCATTTTAGGCAACAAGATGAAAGGCTATTAAGGCTGGCATCAAATGTATATAAACACCTTACAGATTTGCATATATAAGGTACTCATGTCATTAGAGACCAAGCATTGAAATAGAAGGATCACCACAGTGAGACCTTAGTGATTGGAATCCAAGGTGATCAAGGTTCATAGCGCTTGAAGAAATCGGTGATGCTGTGCACTATGTGGAGTATTTTAACTCTTCTGAAAGTGGTTTCAATAATCTCTTCATTTAAAATGGACTATTAGTTGCAAGACTCAGTTTAAAGACAGCAAACTTCATTCATTGGGCCGTGTTATTCACATATAAACAACTTTATGCTAGTTTAGGTTGACATAAAAGAACGCTTGGATCATAATATGACACAGACCCAGTAGCAGGATAGAGCAAATCAACCCTTTCACAGTAAGAATAGAATCAATTTCAAGACACATGGAGACAGGAAAGATGAATTTAAATATAAGGAATGTGCTGGGCAACAAGAAAATTACCATGGAAAATTAGTACTGTGTTTACACCAGGTTCTAGAAGCTCTTCTTTGATGCTTAGCATACGAGGAACGTGTAATGGTTTGTAACTAATAGTTTATTGAATGGGTCAGACTTTTAAAGGTCCAAAAAGGAAACCGGCTTATTTTTCATCCAACAGCGATATCAAAATGTTCTGTTGTCAGAAATCTGAAAAACCATGCAATCAACAGTGTGTGTGTCTGTGTGTGTGTGTCTGTGTGTGTGTGTGAGAGAGAGAAAGAGAGAGAAAGAGAGAGAGAGAGAGAGGTGGGGGGAGGGAATTTACCTTAAGAATTGACTTATGTAGTTATAAAATATAAGAAAATCTTAACCTAAAGAGGCAAGTGCTTCCAAGTTCTGGAGGCACAGTGAACAATGTTAGAGTTTGAATCTGAAGCCACTGGCCTACAGAGTGAGGGGAGACACTGTGTAAGAGTTCAAGTCCAAATGGTAAATACCACATCATTCTGTCTTGTTAAGGGAAGATGTGTATTTTTCATTTATGGGTGCCTCTAACTTGTTTCAGGAGCCCCCCTTATTTAATAGAGAGCAATCTGCTGTACTACGAGTGCAACCAATTTGAAGGGTTTAGAGGGAGGAAAGGAAAGGGGTAAATGATGTAATTATACTCTAATCTCAAAAGTAAAAGGAAAAAGAAAACTTTAATCATATTTAAGAACATTCTAAATGCAAATCTGAAATGATATTGGATCACATAGCCAGGGCTGTGGCTTAGCTAATCTGACCCATAAAATTAGTGATCACTTTTTGCTTTTTAGTCTTTGAAATAATTTATAGTTCACAGTTATTTTCAATTTGGGGGCATTTCAATGTGAAGGCAGTAAAATTATTGACTGAAGTTAAAATTCACATTCATGTTTCCCTAACCTAGAACTGACCAACATCTTAAAGGATCCCCAGAAAGAAAATGTTCTTATTATTGAGTATCCTTTTGCTTTCTCTCCTGTATTTCTCTAAGAATTATCAAAGCCTTTCCCATAATGTCAGTATCCTAATTCTGTTGACAGAATTCCACAGAGCCACGGGATCGACTGTATGTGTGTGTGTGTGTGTGTGTGTGTGTGTGTGTGTTTTAGGAATTTAGTCAGAAGAACTGTTTCATGCAATTATAAAAGTGAGCAAATCCTAAAGACACAGGAAAGTTCCATAATCTGTAGATCGAGAAATCAATGCTACAGTACAAAGCTGAGGTCACTGGTCTGGAGACCCAGAGGAGATACTGCATAGGTGTTTCAGGCCAAATGCTACCTTGCTCAGTGAAGATTATATTTTTCTTATACATATTCCTCTAACTTACATCACAAATATTATTCAGGAAGTCCTCTCTAAGTTGAATAAAACTTAGGCTCATAGGCAGGTTGCAGCAGTCTTGCAACTGATATTTCTCTGATTTGTAGTCTTGCTTACACTACCAGCATACTTATTGTTTCAAATACTGTTGTATACATCACTATACAGCTACAGTTTTGCACACAGGTACACTGAGTACCCCTATGTGCACACATACAGCAGTCTCTGTGGGGAATGTTTAGAGGATTCTTCAATCTAAGTCTCCTTTAGACAATAGAGAAGCCAATATTTGGAAACGAATCCGATGCCATGGGTTCTATTCTTGATTGGATTAATGCCAATTACAGCACAGCCTCCCCCCAGCCAACAACCGTGGGACACTATGTAACTCATCAAATTTATTTTAATGCAAAGACCTAGCTATTCCATCCTGCCATATTTCTGTCATACATCTCATTTAATTCTATAATGCAATTGCCTCACATGTTCATGTGAATGGAATGATGAATTAAAAGTAGATACATAGCCATTAATCCTGGTCTGGATGATAATCATATAGAACAGTCGGATGCTGTGGTTGAATTGATTTAAATATTTTTGTGTCTTTTTGGCCTGTACGGTATTGCAATAGTTTATATCATTTCAAACATGGATGTCGATAAGATGCTATTCAGAAGGTCACAGCTGTTGTAAGTCTCAAAAGACCATCATTGCCCCTCCATCACTTTACACAACTGTCTTGTATATATTACATTTTCCTATGCATTCTCATTCCTCATGTGGGTTTCTTTATTACTTTTTTTCTTTTAAATTTATTGGTGGCTTACTTATTGGGTTTTGAACAGATTCAAGTATCTTAAAGAAGAAAATGAAAAGTCTTACATCTCATTGCTTAAACTCTTTAATGTAATGTTAGACTTCAACAAATGTGTAACAGCCATGAGCTAGATATCAGCCCAGGAAGCTATGAAGGAAAATGAAAAGTATTTAACCTATTCCTGGAGTTTTAACCATAAAAATTAGCATGCCTGAAAGGAAGCATGTGGATGCATTGCGAATATTGATTCTGCAGCTGATCTTCCTGGATTTGGAGCTCAGCTCTTGCTTATTAGCTACAAAGGTTCTAGAGCACTGTGCTGTTCTTCTCAACCAAGCACAGGATAACACAAAGACTATAACATACACTGTAATAGAGAAAAAACCTCTTAAAACAATGTTTTAAATACATAGAGCACTTGTAATTGTGGTTTTATATTTTTTTACAGTACCGGGATTGAAACTAGAGCCTTGTACATACTCAACATATATTCTGCCACCAAGCTCGAGGCAAAGATCATGTCTCATGATGTTGTGCAGGTTAATCTCGATCTCACTAAGTAACCCAGCCAGTCCTTGAACTTGCTATCCTCCAGCATCTACTTCCCAGGTGCTGAGATTATAGGTAGCCACCCCTATAATCAGCTAATTAACTCTTACATAGCATTCTCAATGAAATACACTTTCTAGGTCCTAGAAAAATGATTGGGGGTATCACAGTATAATTATTCTTTTAAAATTAGTTTTTAAAAGGTGTGCATACATTGTCGTATAGTTAATATTTCTTTATTTAACATAAAGTTTTCAAAGCCTTCGACATTACTACATACAAATCTACCTAAGAAAAGTAGAACACTGATTTCTTAAAAGAAAGGTTTACTTTACAGACTTTATATTTCCCTGCAAGTGTTAAATTCACTAAGTATCCCAAAAAGTCTCTCCCTAAATCCATGGGAAATGAAATACCATTGGAATTCTTTTTACGTTAAAAAAGTAGGATTTAGGTGACTAGAAAATGGCTTGGAGCATCAAAGCAATTGGCAGGTATACCTGATACCCTGAGCTGGACCCAGAGTGAAGGCAGGAGGTCAAGCTCTGAACGTTGACCTCTGACCTCCACATTAGCTCTATGAGACATCCCACCACACAAAATATTAACTAGTTACTTATTAAAAATTATGTTCTGTAGAATTTTGGACTGAAGAGAAAAAAATTTATTCATGCCTACTGGAGGCAGCCTAAGGCTATAACGGAAATCTAAATTACTGTGAAAACAAATGAAATAAAAAGTACAAAGAGAGTAAAGTAGATGACAGGTAGAGAAATAAACCTGGAAGGAATTGAAATGCACTAAGGGACTGTAATAGTTAAGAAGCAGGTTGGCTAGTAGAGGGGGAAATAAAAACAAAAACCATCAGGGGATCAATTTCACACTACGTGAATAAATATATTGGAGATTATATATTTATGTATGTCAAAACAAGCAATAAGCACAATATTTCCAAATGATGCTAACATTTGAGATTTTTTAAAAACAATTGCTATGGCTACAAATGATAAATATTTCCAGAAGAATGAAAGTAAATTGCTAAGATCAACTTAGCCATACCAACATCAAACATGAAAAGCTGAAGCCACAAATAACAAGAAAAAATGAGTTTCTGAATACTTTGTAAGTCAATAACAGGGAAAGATTATACTGTTGTATAAAAATTAGAGAGTTGCGTGTAATTAAAAAGAAACACAAATATCCAGAAAAGTCATGCAGGATAAATACAAAAGGAGATAATCAACAAGCAGTTTTTGAGATTTGGGGAGATTATTGCTCAGTCCCAGACCATGTAATTCTGTTTCTGCAATACTGATTGAGGCAGAGCATACACATCAAGAAGACATCCTGAGGTTCACGTGAAGACCTCAACTACCTGGCTGTGTCCTGTAAAAGGAAGTAATAATTCTTAGGCCTTCTCTACAAATTACTGAAAAAACCCAACTTTCTTACTCAGTCCACTCAAAATACAAAATTATCATAGCAACTAATGAACCTAATATATCCTACGTGTGATATTCAAAAATATTCTCTTTACTTACTCATTATACATTAAATAAACAAACTTTTTGAACATTCTTTTTTTCTAATGCTTAGTGTGTCTGTGTGTGTCTCTGTGTGTGTGAGTCTGAGTGTGAAATATGTGTGTATTTGTGTGAGTATGCAAAGGTCAGAGTATGATTTTGGTGTCTTTCTTTATTAGCCTTATACTCTTAGGATAGAGTGTCTTATTGCACATGGAGCTGTGCTGGTGGTCAGCAGTCCTAGAGATCCTCCTGTCTCTGTTGCCTATATCTTGTGGGTACAGATATGGACACAACCGTCTCAAGTTTTTGTGTAGGTTCTGGGATTCTTTCTTTCATGGCAAGTGCTCATATCCACTGAGCCACCTCTCCTGTTCCCTTTATCCATTTTTTTAAAGAGACAAAACAACTTCCTTATTATATGGCCTCATTAACGTCAAGGTGATAAGACTTAAAACATATTTAAGATAAACAATACACTAAAGACCAATTTAACAACAAAATAAA
The DNA here is from genome assembly GCA_026225945.1 of Cricetomys ansorgei. Taxonomy (NCBI): domain Eukaryota; kingdom Metazoa; phylum Chordata; class Mammalia; order Rodentia; family Nesomyidae; genus Cricetomys; species Cricetomys ansorgei. The sequence goes on from JAMJFZ010004061.1 coordinate 14,719,823, forward strand.
TAAAATATCCGACTGTCCAAGAATTATTCTTCAAATATTCTTACAGTGAAATAATAGTAATATAATTATGAACATCCATTTAAGTCTTTCCTATTCTTTATTGGAATCTATTTGAATATTTTTTAAAGTAACAAGACATACTTAAGTAAAAAAAAAAACACATTTCTTCACAAATGAGACATCAAAAAAATCAATGTTCTTAGATTAAATCTTTAAGCTTTAGTCTTATTTTTTATTGCTATACATCACTTTATGAAGACCCCATAGGAGTCTAAATCTCGAATCAGCTTTTATGAAACATAATGTGTCAAACAGAGATGATATTAGTGGGAAGATGATTTGGAGTTAATGCTACCAGAGGAGACACTGGTCTTTTGAGAAGCATCTGCATTTCAGGAAAACTATCTTTTCCCACCTGATCACCAATAAATTGTAAACTCTTTAAAACTTACGTCTGGCAATTGGAAAGATAGCCATTGTGTAGTTTTGAGTTCTTCCTTTGAATATGAGTGTTAGTGTCAATGAGGGTTTGCTGGCTGTATATGGTTTTAAAAAACTCTGTATAAAGAACCCTGTTACACCAAAAATAGATAGTAAAGCCTCATGAAGAATGACATTGTCATGTGGACAAATAGAAGAGTCTGTCATTCTGTGTTAATTCTGAAAATGTGTTAGTCGAGTTGCTTGTGTATAGCTATTGCTTATAAATGACTATTTTAAGGGAAATAAGTATATTTTTAAGAATACTCAGGTAAAGTTCACTAGAAGACACTCATGTAGTATATTTACACAGGTTGTAGGTTGATACTATCAATAGCAATGGCTTCTGTGTACTGAATCACTACTGAACACTACCAATAACCACCACTAATAGGCTGTAGTGATGGTATTTATACATAGGAAGCCGGAAGGAGAGGAGCTGAGGAAGTAGGCCAAGTTCACTACTAGTAAGCAAGAGAGGCTAATTTGAAAATCAACCAGGATCTTCCAATCCTGCCTAAATATCCTCTGCTTTGTGCCAACCGTGTGCTTTGTTTATTCTTACTACTATGTGCCTGTTCTTTTAAAAGAATTTCAATTAGTTTTGGGTGACTTGTGAAGTTATCCAGTGACATTTCAGCATTCCAACTGGGATTTCATTCAGATTTACTCAGAGTTACATCATTCGTATTATCTATAGTGAATGTAAAAGAACCCAAATTCTGCTTACAAAAAGTATAGCTTACTTTGTGGCTTCAGTCCAAGAATGTTTAACCTTGTCACCTTTTGTTAGGGGTTTGTGCTTTGATAAGGAAGTACATTTATACAGCATTTAGTACTTACGGTACCATCCATTATATCATACTTCTTTCATCCAGCACTGCAAAATATTGTTACACCCAGCTTATTGCTTGCTTATATGATGAAAACATTCTCAATTCAGGAAAAATTTTTAAAAAAGCACAGAATCCCATACTCCTTTAACTACATGCTTGGCAGAAACATGCTTTTATTCACTCCTATGTTGACAGGAGTGCCTAAAACTCTAACGGCTTTCTGTCTAACTTTTAAAAATAATTAGTCCAGGGAGGATACTCGGCTGTGTGGTCGAATGCTGGCTATGTTTTACAGCAGAGCGTTGTGTGACTTAAGTATTATGATTGCTTTAGTGTGGTCATGTCGAGTGACCTTGCTACTTTACATCTTCAACAATACTAGTAGTTTGTTGTTCTTAGAGATGTGCTAAGTGTTATGCCCCAGAGGATGGGTATTTGTTTGCAGTTAAAGAATAGTTTTATTTAGGAAGTATGTGCTCTGCTCTCCATTTTCTTTTCTTCTTTCTTATTTTTCTGATCCTGCAGCTTTATCGTCCTATTCCCAGTCACAGGCCAACTCACCAAACAGACTTCAAAAAGAAATCTATCATCAGATGTCCAGTTTTGCCACTTAATGGCTTCTTGATGTTTCTTAACTTCTTAGAGCCTCTGTGTCTGAAGTCTGCAGATTTCATATTTTCCCAATCCTAAAATGAACAGTAGTTTCCTCCTATTTTAATATTAAAAATTATGATCTATCTGTGAAACTCTTAGGTTATAACATACATCAATTTTAACAATAACATTAAATGAATAAATGCCATCAGTGAACAATAAAGCAGCATAAAGGTATAATGCCACCATTATAGGAGGAGGAAGATTAGTTTAGGAAAGATAAGCTGAAAATATACCCTTAAGGGTACTTCAAAAAGGGAGGAAAGTAAAAAAGAAAAGACACATGGAAAGGCTGTGGTCAGACAAGGATTTCTCATCCTCAGCTAATATTTAGAAATGGGCATTTCCTTGTCTGCATCTGTCTCAGGCAGTGTAGGAATTTTGCAACATTACTGTGCTCAAAACACTACTTGCCATCACATCTTCCTGGTTGCAGAAGTCAAAAATGTATGTAGATATTGTCATTATCAATAGCAAGCAAAACAATACCCCATTAAAAAATAGTTACTGGTTCTATGGGAAGAAACAGGAAAGGACAGCCTAAAGGTAATAATGAGCTCCATATTCGAAAAGGAGGCAGTAGCTGGTGATATGGTTCAGGAAGTAAAGGCACTAGACATTTATGACAACCTGAGTTTGCTCTTAGAAAACTATAAAGTAAAAAAGTGAGTTGACTCCACTAAGTTATCCTCATACCTATGCAAGTATACACACCCATGAACACAACACATATTAATGTTCATAGTTGTTCTACTCAGAACAACATGAAAACAGTCACTTTGTCTATGAACTAAAGAGTGAGCAGCAGAAACGTGACCTATACACAATGAAACTGTATTCAGCTATAAAGAAAATTGGATGTAAGTAGAAAGAATTGAAAAATACACTGAATGAGGTCACCCAGACCTAGAAGACAAATATCAAATATTCTCATTTATATGTGTATCTTAGGATCAAACTATCAGATCTGTGTGTTTCACTTGGTATACCTATAGAACCCATGAAACTATAAATAAACCATTTGTGAAGACAGGAAGAAAGAGATCTTAAGGGAATGAAGATTGTAGAACACTGTTGTTTGTTGAGGGAAAATGTCAGCAACAGTCTTAACAAGTGGTGAACTCTGTGAGATACAACAATGACTGGGGTGACAAGATATATCCATGCAGCCAAGCAGCATGGCAAAGACTTTTAATCCCAGCACTTGGGAGACTGAATCAGTTGGATATCAGTGAGTTTGGAGACAGTCAGGGCTGTTACACAGAGAAACTATGTCTCAAAATGAAACAACAAGAATAACAACAAAAAAACACCCCAAAACCCATCCAAACAAAGATATACCCCTGGGTGTACAATGACACAGATATCACAGGAGTGATACTCACTTTGTGTGTGGACTTAAGTCTCATTTGTCAGAAACAAATGCTTGATACAGTAAACCTGGCTAAGAATCCATGGTTAAATGTTGAACCTAGTGATCCTCTTTTGTTAACTAGACATCGTATCAAACTAATATCTAAAAAAAATGGGTGGGTTGGGAGGTAGGGGTATTTACTATTAAAGCTAACAACCTGAATTCAATCCCTAGTAGTAACATTGTGGAAGGAAAGTACTAACTCCTTCAAATTGTTTGCTGACAGCTATACATGTGATATAGCACACAGATAAATTACACAATGAATGAATGAATGAGTGTTTTAAAAAAAACAATGAGGATGGCTGAGAAGGTTACTAGAATTTTGGAGTGTGGAAAGATAGTTACATTATTTTCTCTTAGATGACCATAGCATCCAAGCTGCTGAAGAAAATATGCAATCGAGGCTGAATCATCCATAGGATCCTGTGTTGAGACTCTACTTCTTGATCCACAAGCTGTAGGCGGTAACAAAGTTCCTTTTCTGGGACTATATTTCTATTCATTCACTGAATCCACTATTTTTCCTGATATCATATAGTGGAAAGAAAATCTTGTAGATCTTAGTGAAATATGATCCTACCCTATAATGGCAATATATATTTTTCTCTGTACTTAAATTATTTTAATCCAAGGTTCTTATGCTGGATTGTATCATTTGAGAGCTAATTAACTTGTCTTTATCTTTATTTAAGCTTTTTGTTGGAAAGTATTGATGTAAGACCTTGACTACACAATAAAATTGCCAGGAAAACTTGAATAAATTTTCAGTGCCAGGATTCTGACCTTAGAGAGTTTAGTAAAATTAGTTTGTGCTGTGGCCTTGGCATCACATTGTTTTTGTTTTTTCTAAAATGCATATCCCTCCTGGTAATTATATTATACAGAAAGGCTAAGAAGCACTGGATTAATCCTTGAAGTATAGGGTCTACAATATGATAAGAGTTCAATAAAAGTCTGAGTTATATCAAGATAAGTTTTCTTGAAATTTTCAAGTGGAATGCTGGCAATTTTTCCATGTTTTCTAAACTTTAATTTCTTCATTAACAAAGATCACATGGGAGTACTGGAAATCAAATTGTATATAAATGTGGCTTTTATCATTATTTATATTTTTATAATGCCTTGATATGCACCACACTATTTTAAGATATAGCAACTCTACCTTTAATGTTTCTACCATAGTACTGCACCACATTCTTTCTGTGTGGAGAGGAAATTGGTTATGCATGGGGAAAAATCATTTAGAGAGCAAGATGATATAAGTCTCTAAATTTCCTATTAGGAAATTCCAGAATAAGGTGCTGACCAGTGTTCTGTTACCATAATGACACTGAATCATTTTAATCATATGACCATTGCAATCAGCCTATTAATATTTCTTAAAAATTGAACTGAAGCTTATAATAGTGCGACTAATAACATCATTAACAAGGTTTAGAATTGATTATTTGGGTCTGCACATGCCTTCCTAGGAGCAGTGTTAAATTCAGTGCAAATGCAGTCATCATGCACAAGGGCTGCTGAATATGAAGTCACCATGTGATTTCTAGCCAATCTGATTTGGTGTAATTTATAATACACCAATGACTCTTGTTACCTCTCATGTTATCCCAAGACTCTGTTCACACTGAAGGACAAAATGTTTCTAGAAAAGTACTTACTATGCATTACCAGATTTCTACAAAACGCACATGTTTAGCTATTGTCTGTCCTTTATTTAGTGAATATATATAGTTATTAAAGGGTGAGGGAGAAAGATGACATATAAAATAACACTCAATTGATTACTTTTGACTTATAGAATAAAATTATGAAAATTTTAACCTGAATTTGTTATTTAAACATACACATTATTTCTATAATCAACATATAATGTATATATAATAGTGGAACTCAAACCCAGTTACCACAAGTCCACAAATACTGTGTCTTTTTCTAGCACAATGGCCCATTATATTTATAGTACATTAGTATTTTCTTCAGAGTATGTTATTCTATGTAGGATAACAAAAGTGTAAACAGGGTTAAAAACAAACAAAACCAAGAAAACTTGTTGCTAATTTCACTGTATCCTGAAAAAGTTGCTTAACTTTTCTTGTGTTATTAACTGAGCAATTTTTAAATTAAAAAAAAGAAAATCTGAGGCTGGTGGGAAATGACCTTGTAACAATTGTACTTCTGAAAGTGGATTCCTAACACGTACAGTATTATTTCCCTGATAATGACATACATTTGTCATCCTTCTCAGTGTTGCTGCTAACTTGGCATACCCACGCAGTATTTCATGTTCCATTTGGGTTTTAGAAATGTATTTCAGTGTGACTGCAGTCATCATTTAGCCTTCACCACTGTCTTTTAATATTTTCTCAGGAAAAGAAAGAATGTGGACCATAAAGGCTTTAAAAACGCTTCCTGCATTCAGCCTCTCTACTTCTATCATAATTTTGGCAAAAAAGAGATGAAGAATACTGCATTCAACAACATTATTATGAATGACATAGAATTTCTGTTCTGTTTCCTCCCCTACCCATGAATCCAGCTAATTGCTCATCCACTTTACTATCATTTTCTTCTCCATTCAGCTCTAATGATCTGCTGTTTATTTCACACCTCTGTTTCTTGTCCTTTTGACTCATTTGTTCATCTCTTATCAAAGCCTCCTGCATTTTAGTCTTTCATAGTAATGTTTCTCAGATACTGTGTTAACTCTAATTTCATTGTTTATAAGAATTTCAAGTTGGTTTTGGTGTTCATGGGCTACAGAATACAACGTGAAACTGACACATTTCCTTATAATATTAGTTATATTTTTCACTAATTCATTTCTTGGTTGAATCATGTGGCTAGTTTTATTCTGACAAGGATTTTATCTTGTACTTCTGAGTCTCTCCTTCACCCATAGATGTTCCACAGATATTTGATTCAGTGAAATTATTTGTTATAAACACATATTGGTAAAAGAAATTCCTTACAATTCATCAAAAATTTGTGAATGCAGAAGGGTGTATCTGAAGACAAGTATGGATATTGTGGGAAAATAGAAAATGCACAGGCTTTAGAGGTCAGAATGCGCCTTGTTTATAGGATAGTCAATAAATCATCTCTATTTCTGATACCTTTACATGTAAAGCAGGCATTAACATCTGGTCTAACTCAATACAGGATTTTCTGGTTGCTTCTTATTCCTGGATATCAGACTCCTTATGGTTATAGGACCATATCTGATTCCTTATGTGCAATTGGCATTTGTGCTTAATCTTATCCTGCTTGTATATAGTATGGGAATATTTTCTCCCTGAAATAGGCTGTATACCAAAAATGCAGCCTAATAAATCCGCAGGCAAGATGCCATTGAACTACAGATAAAGAATTCCTTAATGATCTTAATCAAGAGAGCTTATCTGTGATGCTCAGTGAACTTTAATGTAAAACCCATAATTGCAAGCTGTGGATGTGATGATTGGGGAATGTTTCTATCCAGATGAATCCTGAAGCCAATTTGCCCAGATTGGCAGCCTGCTAGATTCTACTTTGCACAAACTCAGTAGAGAGTTTGACATTGTCCGGAATAGAGTTAAAAGTGAATGGGAACAGAAATGTGCTCTAATTAATTTAGACAATTTATAGAAAGTGTTTGTGAACTTACAATTATAAATGATATGGATTTACATACACACATATTCTCTAATACAAAAAACCCTCATTCACTATTAAATGTTTTATATTTAAAGAAAGCTTGAGATTAAGTGTATTATTAAAATGGCTGTAGTTTTTTCAAAAACAGTTGAAATCAAACCCTGAAATATTTGTTTGTTATGACCTTTTTTATGACCGTTTTCTCTGACTTTGTTGTGAGACTGTTTGGAGAATATAGTATTTCCATATTTTGTAGCTTTGTGAATGGAAATAGCTCAACTCTTATGTCTTTTATAATACCTATCGACCACCTGTTTGTAGTATTTTACACAGTCAATTTTACACTGTCTATCTTATCTGATTCTCCTAATAGTATACATGTATGGTATAGGTACTTCATAATTCTTTATTTTGCTGGAAGTTAAAAAGTTTGTGCCTAGATGACAGTGTTCTATGCATACAGTATCATGTGAGATAGGTTCTGGGGAAAGAATCTACTTGGATATGCATTTGGACAAATTCATGTATCATGGTTATAAAAAGAAGGTTTGGTTTTGTGTTTGCAGAACTAAAATCTTCCTTGTCTTACCATCTTTCCCTGGCTTCTTCCAGCTCCTGGAGACCGCTTCTGCTTCGTAACATGTATTCCTATTTGTCTCCAAAACAAAATCTGGTGATATTTTATCACATCTCCTTTGTGCCTCTGTAATTTCCCCCACTTCTGATGTATAGATCCTGATTTGAAGGATTCATGAGGCTAGGCAAGGCACCCTGAAATAACTCTTCTATCTCCAAGTCAACTGGATTCCACCATCTCATCTGATCCTTGGGGTACAGCCCTGTCATAGTCTTAGTCACAGGGCTATAAATCTAGATGGCTTCTTAATACTCTGTCCAACACAACTACTACTCAGCTTTCTGGAAAGAAGAATTCTATGACTTTATAATATATGAACCTGGTGGCAAGTCTGTACTTTTCTGAGCCATTGCTATTGTGGTGCTCACATTGGTGGCTTTAGTCCAATGATCTATGAGCTGGACTCACATCATCATTTTGAGGATAAAGCTTCAGAGATGCCCGCCAGTTTTCCTAGACTTATTTATCATTGCCATTAAACAACATATTCCATCTATGCAAATTTTGTCAGCACTAGCCCTGGAATGAAGAAGACACATGAGGAAGACCTCTATCAGATTTTCATTATACATCATGAGCAAGAAATCTGGAGGTATTTGTGTCTCACCATAAACTTACTTCAAACTTACTGATATAGAAATTGGTACTTGAGAGTGAAGGAAAGCTGCCAGTAATGTATAAATAAAATTTTGGCATTATCTTTGCAGTTAGTGAACAAGTGGCAAAAATGTTTGAATATTGGAAGTTGGCTGATAAAGTGATAACTTGTCTAACAATAAATACATAGACATATGGACTATTATTACATGTAAACTGTTGATATATTATGGGTCTCAATTTTCTCACAGATAGCACTAGATGGCATTTCTATCTCAATTACTGAGTTAGGGTCTAAAACGACGGCTCAGCAGTTAGGAGCACTTCCTTCTCTTGTAGTTCAGTTCCCAGGACACATATCAGGGAGCACAGAACTGCCTATAATTTCAGTTTCAGGGACTCTGATGATAACTTCTGGTCCCCATGGGTGCTCTACACATACTCAAGCAGATATACACATGGAATTAAAATAAAATCTTAACTTCTCAGTTAGAAAATCTCCTAAAAAATTCAGGACCCAGTGCTATATTTACAGATCTTGCACTATATATTTTTGTAACTAAATGTACTAAATCATTTTTTCTAAATAACAATTAAGTTAAACATAATAGAAGAGTATGCAAATATTAGTTCCTTCAATTATGATCAATATCCTCCTACACAATTGAGATTGATTTCTCAAATTGATTTTCACAACCATGTGAATAACTTTTACATGCCTACAGATTCAGTTTGATTTTTAGTCACATGACTGCACCAATGCCCAACTATGAATTTAAAATTTTGCTTAGGCTTCTCTACCTTCCTGTCTCCATTACCATGGATTTACATATAACAACTTCTCAAAGGCAGCAGTAAAATGAGGATTAAGTTTATGCCTTTACCATGCTATAGTTACACAATGCTTTGTAATTTGAGAAGTGGTTTAAAAAGAATACCAATACATACCGATATTCATGACACAGAGCCATATATGTGAATTGCAAAGAGGAAAGACTGTGGCCCCATTAAATTCCTTTCCCATCTAGTACTCAACCCAGACATACTGAATTCCCACACTTTACCCCCTGACTTTTTTCCCTTAATTATGAATAGTCTCCTTTCTATCTATTTCTTTCTTTTAAAATCTGAACATCTCTTGACAATCATATCTCAAGACCCCTCCTTCTAACATATCTAAACATATCTCAGTTTCCTTTGAGCTCCATAGCTTGGGGGTGATTCTCCTTGGCACTTCTCTTTGATGCTTCTCAAGGCATCTGGTTAAGGGGAAATAAGTACGCATTCAGAAACTCACAGCATCAATCTTCCTCATTCCCTAATTAACTAAGTGCCTGGGGGTCTAATTCATACTATCCCAAGTCTTACTGCCTATCAGGAGACCACAACCACTGAGAATCCTCGATACTCCTAGGTCTGAATGGCTTAGACTGACATTGTCTCTTGCACTGCTCAATTTGATTCTGAATCCACAATCTTTCTACCTTGCTTCATTTTGATCCTGAGATCTGATCTCACAGGCACTTCTCTCTACATGCTTTCTTGCCTCATTGACTTTACAGAGAATTCTGCCACTGGATACAGGCTTGAAAACAATTTATTTGCAGTGTACCTCTTTGACCTAAAGTAGTTCTTCCTTTGGATTTAGGTATCATATTTTACCATATTTCACACTTTCAATGGGGAATTCAAGAAAGGATCAATAAGAAGTTTCATAATGGCATGCCACCTTATGTAGTGTGATAAAATCGCTAAGCCACACCACTCTTTTAAGCCCTGGGACTTAAATATTATTTTTGTAAAGTTTACCAACACTGTGTGTGCTAAATGCCCGAGGTAGTTAGAACTTAATAGTGCCGTTAGTTACCAGCTAGACTATAGCAGTACAAGAGTATTTGTGCTCAATAACATTATATCATGGTCCCTAAGATCAAGAAAAGTGATATCATCAAATTGGTAAGTGTCGAAGAGAAGCCACAAAACTCTTAAGTGAAAATGTGGAGCTCCTCTTTATAATTCTGTTCATCATTCAGATCCTAACACACCAATCAGTTACCTTATTTGTTTTTATCCTTGAAGATCTGTATTATTTAGGCTTGTTTACTCATTTTGTTTGTTTTGTTTGTTTGTTTTTAAGACACGGTTTCTCTGTGGTAACTCTGGCTGTCCTGGAAGTCACTCTGTAGACCAGACTGGCCTCGAACTCACAAAGATCCTTCTGCTTCTGCCTCCAGAGGGCTAGTATGAAAGGTGTGTGCCACCACTGCCTGATTTATTTACTTAGTTATTCAATTAATAAATACAGTTTACAGATGACACGATTTTAGCCGAAACTTATTGGTACTTTGCTAGATGGCTCTAGACTCAGGCATGCATGGGCTGAGTCTCAGAATCCAGCTCACAAAGACTTGGACTTCTTTCCTTTCCCTGGATTTGATGTTTTCTTCAGTGAGTAAGGAGTGCTATGCAAGCTGAAAAGTAATAATATATATATTATCATTCAAAGGAACCGCAGAGGAAAAGAATCAGGGTCAGTTTTCAACGTTCCAGTATATAACTGCAAGGAAAAGGTTTTTCTAATTTTGTTGTGGCTTTCTACTTTGTTGTGGCTTACTCTGGTCTAATTTTGGGGGTGCAGACATAGGTTTCCCTTCTACCCTTCCATCCAGAACAATAGAGCACATACAACTGACAACAACCAGAACCACAACCCACAAAGGATTTCACCAGAAAGTGAGAAAGGAATTGTGGATAACCAAACTAAAAGATCTAGTGAGAGTAGCTCAGTGTACTGATCAGGGAGGAGTCATTTTGATTAGATGTGTATGGTTGTATGCTTTCTTTGATATACTAGTGCCCCCTCCAATACTATTCTCTTAGTTTAATGTATGTTTTTGAAGAGCTGAGGGATATTTTGTTTATATTTGACATGTTGACTTTCAGTTTCATCCTGTTTTTAAGGATGTTATGTCAGCATCTTCCTTCTATGTTTGATGTCTGCTAATAATAATGTGATGTTTTTCTTTCCAAATAAAGATATAATTCAGGGGAAAATAGGGTTTATTGAAGTACAGATCAAAGCTGTGGCCAAAAAGGTTGTTTTTTAAATCAAATACCAGAGCTTGGAATATAGCTGAATATTAAAACGTGTTCAGTATATGCAACGTGCAAAGACCTGGCTTCCATCTCCAGTACCCTCTTTCTTGTTTCCAAACCAAACAAATCCCAAAAGGCATAACCAAACAATAAGAGTATCTCAGAGAATAAAACGTCAGACATAATTAAGTTTCAAGTGACAAATGTTATAAGGTATTAGTTTTATTTAGCCTTTGTATCTGGAAGAAATGTGACTGCTTCTGGCATGGCTGGATCTAGGATGTCTTACAGAATGGCTATGGCTAAAGCTGTGTCAATTTATAGTGAGAAGGGAGTTTTGAAAGGGTAGGAAATACAAGCATAAGGTATATGATCATATCTGAAGGAAATATACATTCTTTTAAGACAAATCCTTTGTAGGTGTAGTTTTAAGATATGTACTGTTCTAATAATTGGCTTATTTTTGATTTATTTTGAATGATTTTCTTATTTAAAGTGTTTGAGATTTTTTTTCATACAAACTAGAACAACTCTACATGACACTCATCCTTACCTTCTATAGTGAACAAACAAAAATTTCCATACAATTAACAAATTGAAGGAAATGTACGTCACAATGATAAAAATGTGAAATGATCATTGTCACTATGAAAGACCTATTGGCTGTCATATTAAAAAAATACTGAATTTGTTATATGTATTATTTCATTAACTTTCTGGAGCCTATATATACTTCTCAACTTACCCAGGATTCTCTTTAAATATAGAGGGAAAAAAAAGTAATAGAGCAACACAATGTACTATACCCAGAAAATGTTGTTTATATTAATTAGTTATAAGGGTAAATATCTCTTTGATAAAAATATCAAAACAAGATTTCGATATGGAGTTAGTGTTTTCAGGTGTTGCAGGAGTCTTATAGCATCCTCCTACCATTATCTTTAATCTAACCAGTTAAAATTCTATTTAAAAGAAAAATAATCAACTTTTAAAAAATACGTGTAAAACTCTTGAATTCTCTCCTCATAATCTATGCAAGTTTAATTTAAATCTCATAAACATGAAGCTCGCTAAGTCAGACATCCCAAATGCAAGGCCAGATCATGTTCATTTCAGAAGGTCACAGAATCTCATTTTGGTAGACACGCATCATCTGCGATAATGCCTTGATTAAAGTGACCCGAGAGGGGCATATGTGCATTTGGGCCCTGGAAATGAGTGTATCATCACTTCCAAGAAGTAAGGCAATCAGGACTTCCATCACTTCTCCTTCACGTAGTTTCTTAGAGGGAAAACTGTGGTAGTTGATATTCATTCGTAATCAAACCGAAGTGGGAGGGGGACACTACCAGAAGAAAGAAAACCCATTTTCGTCAAAATTTCATACATCTCAAGTGATAAGGCAAAAAAATCAATAGTCCTAAGGGTCACAGGAGAGTATTATTTCAAAAAGAAACATTCTCATACATTGGTTCATGTAAATTTGATTAAGAAGGTAGAAAATCCACTAGTTATATTTTGTTGAATTGCATAGATTTCTTGATTTTAAATAGTTACCTGAGATAGTGTCATAAGCCACTGTGTGCAGGTTTCCATTACTGACTCCCTTCCCCTTGTTACTATATTATAATGAATTAGTGTACTTTGCTGGACAGGGGAGCTTATGAGTAACATTAATAAACTCATTTAAATTGTGGGAAAATACATGTAACATAATGTTTCAGTCAGATTACTGGTGATACTAAAAGGCATAGTTAAGGAATGCCTAGATTTGTAAACTCTGCTTTTTTAGAACATGCTTTTGGCAGGAACAGTGACTCCACCTTAAATCAGGGCTGACAAAGTCAGAACTCAATGTGTACTTGCCTTTCCAGAAAAGATTTTCCTTTATCATTGTATGCATGCAGCCTCCAATCCCATCCCTCTCAGCAGTACACATTTTGCTTTCTACCTGGGCGTGTTAATCCAGCAGGTTTTGATGTAACTGTCGCTATCTAAAAATGCATAGAAAATATTACATCTTAAGTCATAAGTTTGGAAGGAAATTAATTATGAATGAGAGCCAGTGAAGGACAAAAACACAAGAAGCTGCAAATGGAGTGACATTTTAAACAGATTCCTTGATTACAATGCTCTTTGTTCTAGAGATGGAAGTAAATACCCCTTCTAAGTCCTTACTAATACTTAAAACAACCAGCTTTGAAAGTCTAACAATAGATTTTAGTTCTACCACTGTAACATCATAGCAAAGTCACACACACACAAATAAAAAGCTGGAGACTCCATTGAAATATTTGCATCTTAGATACCTTCTAAAAAAAGCTTTCTGGGTGCAAAAGATGCCACTGCTGCTCCAACACAGGGCCCTTTGATGTTCCCTCATCTTTACATCATAGAAGGAGCTCAAAGGGTTAATTAAAATTTAATGATATCGGCAGTACTTTGAAAAAGTTATGAACTTGGGTGAGATCAATCATTTTCTTGGACTGCCTGACTTCAAAGCAGATATTATGCAAAAGGAGGCGGGGGGGGGGAGACTGCTCCCATTCTGAACTGAATTCATAAGCAAGGATTTTCTCATTAGTGGTCTGTACATGGAGGAGATTCCAAGTTCAAACTGAAAGGAGGTGAGATGCCAAAAAGCGGTTAATCTCAATGTTAAGCCTTTGATGCTGATCACATTCATCTTTCAATGAACACATTGTGAGGAATGTTGCAACACTGACAGGCCCCAGATCAGAAAATTTGTGATTAAGAGGGATAAACAGATGTACTTTTTTTTCTTCTTCTTTATTTCTACCTTTCAAATCACATTTTGTTTGCCTGCTTTTGGGGGAAAAAATAAAACCATACTAATTAACTTGTTTACTCATTTTCCCGGACATTGTAAAGAGTGACATTTAAATGACTAATTTAAACTTCTGTCAAATGTAAATTTTCCTTGTCTCTTAGGTCTTCCTCTACTTCTATTGTTATTAACCAGATTCTCATCTCTTAACTCTTTCTGTGACATTCATTTATTTATAAAAAGATAATTTTCTCCCAGTGAACAGCAAATCTTTGTCTTTTTCATGTTTGCCATGATTCATTTGGCCTCTGAGTTTGATCACAGTGACTTAAGCCACAAATGCAGAAGTTTTGTTTTCCAAGAATTAAAATTTGTCAGTGGAGGCCAAGAACAACACAAAACATGGCTCTCACTGAAACGCATGCAATTCATTGTGTCTCTCTATTACTGCTTGGCCTTTGAGCAGCAGTTCTCAAACTGTAGATAGTGACCCCTTCAGTGTTTGAACAACCCTTACACAAGGGTCACCTAAGACCATCTGCATATCAATATTTACATTACTATTCATAACAGTAGCAAACTACAGTTTTGAAGTAGTTGTAAAAATCATGAGGAACTGTATTAAAGAGTTGCAGCATTAGGAAGATTGAGAACCACTGCCTTAGATGATTCAAGGAAAAATCTTAAATACTATATACATTTGAAAGGAATAGTTACATATGTTGTGAATTCATGAAAAAAAATCAAAGAAGCTATACATGATATGTATCTGCTACAATGTTAGAAAAGTAAAGTCACCAAAGTATCCATTTTAGGGAAATAGGAAATAATATTGTGTTAATCAAAATGCCTTTTTGTGCCACAAATATCTTCTAAGATATTTAGAAGATATAGGGTTTCCGATTAACCCCAAATTCACATGGTCTGGTGTATTTTGTTAGGGAAGTGACCACATGACCATGGGTCATCCCTGGATCAGTCTTTGGCATACTGTTGATTGAACACATTTAGAAAATATCCTTACATTGTTATAAATCTACTAAAAAAAAAAAAAGTGGAATGGAGCCGTGGACTAATGCAGATCCTATAATTAATTCTAACCAGTCTGCTGCTTCATTTATATGCTTAAATACTAAAGGGATTATTTGCAAGCATTGGCTCCTATAAGTTGATCTGATACTCATGCTGAAAGGTTTTCCCTGGGT
Source organism: Cricetomys ansorgei (assembly GCA_026225945.1). Classification (NCBI taxonomy): domain Eukaryota; kingdom Metazoa; phylum Chordata; class Mammalia; order Rodentia; family Nesomyidae; genus Cricetomys; species Cricetomys ansorgei. Next base: position 14,735,169 of record JAMJFZ010004061.1, read on the forward strand.
GACTTTAAAGGCACATCTCCAGCACAGGGACTCATCCAAAGAAGAGATAGAATACAAGATACTTGCAGAGAACAGAGCACTCGGCTGAGGACTTCTGCATTTTCTAAATGTAAAATTTCCATCTAATTCCACCTAATAAAACACATCTGGTAGGAAGATTCAGCCAGGTACCATCTGCTCAGAACATCATAACTGCATTTAATTTTGTGAATTAAAAAGGGTGATTGTGGGAGATACAAACTTTGATGTCCTCTATATTTTCCGAAACTAAACCACTTCACAGTTATTGTTTATCTACAGTTATCCTCCAGCTCATTAAATGACAATAAGATATATTCTCTCGAGTATCCTTGTGCATAACCTATGATACTCTTCTAGAAAATTAAGTATTTTTCATTTAAATATTTCATCTATTCTTTCTTTATGCCCCTTTATACATGAGAAAATATGCTTAGATGCCTGATATTCTTATTATAATAACTTTAATTTTATGTTAATAATTTCAAATGTCTTAGTTCGTCATATAACATTTTGGCTAATGATATAATAGGCAGAACAAACCAAAAACAAATAAACAAACAAAAAGAATTACTCTGTCTGAAATTTGACACTTCCAAGGATAAAATAACAATATATGTACTTAAAGCAAGTGGAAAGCCAAACCACAATAAGCTCTTGACATTTCTGCAAATATTTGAAGGTAATAGAGAAGAAAACAAAATAAATATTCAAACACAATAGTATTCTGTAACAAAACAGGTACATGGAGCCCCAAGGAAAGGGTGCTGCTACATTCTGCTTGAAAATGTTCCTGTAGCATCAGAGGTGAAAGTACTATACTCACAAGGTCGATCCAAACCATATTTAAATGCACCTATGACAGAATTATTTTCTGTAAGTCCTGCTGCATTTTTTAAAAGAAATCTAATCTTCTCATCCCAACTGATACGTTCCTAGATACCTACTTGACTTTGATTTTCCTTTTACTTATAGAGTAAGTACAATGCTAAGATTAAGAATGCTTTTGTAACTTTATTTCTGTATTGTGTCAACATAGAACAATGCCAGAAAACAAATAATTCAAGCAGGAGAATTTGCTAATGATGTAGATGTTAACAGCTTTCTCATTCTATAAACATTTATAAATCCTTGAAGGGACTAATAAATATTTATTATACATATATTGCTAAATCTTACTTGAAGATTCTGTGATTCATTTCAAATTCTTATGCACTAGGATTGCTTTTCCACTAAAAATTATAAAGCTGTTATATGAAGTGGCCTGAGATTTATGATCTAGATGTTAGCAACATTTGTTTTAGCTATACTTAACAGTTTTCATTTTATTTGTATATTGTCACTTGTCTACTGGAATCACCTGTGTCTACCTTGACCAGGAGATGGTAGGAGCCTCTAACACTTGCACTTTAATAGGGGCAGTACATGAAAAATGATCTTAATTTTTACTGAGAATAAATTATCTGAGTGCTTTTGAAGCAACGTTGTCAATGCTATTTGACACTATACATTTCATGACCAAAAGACACTTCAATACTGACCATTGATGATTCTCTTTCAATTTCACACTATGATGCTTCCCTAGTTTGTATGTAAGTCTTTTACCAAAATTAAGAAAACAATACTTGAATTTCATTTTAAGTATTTTACTTGAAAAGGAAAAATGCTATAAGCTTGTTGCACTTGAAATATTCAAAATAAGAAGACAAAATTAAATCTGTGCCTTAAATCTATTCTTTGGAATAGGGGTGGAGGAGATTTTCATGCCCAGTACCCACTGTCAAGGACATGCAAAAATGTCACTGTTTTTCAAAATAAAGATGCAAGTCAAAGATAAAATGTATCTCAATCCTGTGACTCGACAGCCAGGTAAGGTTCCTGAAGGTGATCATTAGAGGCAAGTCCTGTGATTGAGGCATCGAACTAGTGAGTCAAACCAGAGATGATGGGAGCACAATCAGGGGAGGAGAGATCAATCAGAAGAGACAGAGGAAATGAGGTGCAAAAAGTCCTACTAAAAGGAAATAAGGGCTTTAAATTTATCAGCCTCGATGAGCAGTGGAAAAAATGGGGTGATTAAAAAAGAACAAGGAAGAAAGACAAAAAGAAGGGACTTTGGGAAGAGAAAGGAAGCAGAAAGTTAGATCCATCCCAGTACCCTCTCACTGCCATATATAAAAAGACATAATTTAAAAAGTACATTTTTATTGAACTCAGTGGGAAGCACTTCACAGAGAGTAGCTGCATCCAGGCTTTCTGGATTCAAATCCTGTTTCTACCATGCATATATCAGTCATGTTCTTGGTCAACATTTAGCATGAAACCTTCTGTATGTTTATAGAGTGGCATAAATGTGTTTAACTTGCTGGTTTGTGGTGAGACATCAGGGAATAAAAATTGTAATATATTGATTATGGAACCTGGAAGAGAACAAGCAAGCATCAGTACACTTATTTCAAGCTAACAATATGTTTAAAGAGGTTCATGCCATCAATTTCTGCAATTCACTTTCAAAGATAACCATCAGCAGGCTGAGAACTCACTATAATGCTTTCACTACATAAAATACCATTTATGCATATTCTCTCTTATTATAATTAACTGTATGGAAACTCTAAAGAAAGATTGATTTATTTTCTTGCATTTAATATTCTATTTAAAATTCAAGCATGAAACATTTAAGAAGTGACATATTAGGCAAGATTAAGTTACACATACACACACACACACACACACACACACACACACACACACACATATATATATATATATATATATATATATATATATATATATATGAGATCTTTGAGTGTGTTATTTTCATAGGAAAACTAAGTATCCATAGAATTTTAGGATTAAAACACCATTTGTGAACTATGGACTAGGTCAGAGTGGAGATATCTGAGAAAAACATGATTTCTCTTTCATTAGTGAGTTTTTATGAACTCATGCTAATCTATCTCAGCCAATTGTCTCCTCTTTGTTCTTTTCCTGCTAATTCAATTCTACTTATATCATGCCTCAGACAGAATCCCTACAGTTGGGTTCCTTTAGGTCTCTAGGAACAATTATTGTCACTTTAAGTGTTTTTCCAGAAAGTTTACAAACAGATGCTGTCTGGCAGTGCAACTGCTTTGATGACCAGGCCTGACTGTCTAGCATTCATACTTTAGTAAACCTAGATATTCTATGATTTACAAGGCTTATTCATAGCTTTGGTTTTAGATGATTAGATGTCTCCTAGATGCCAATATGCTTAAAAAAAAAACAAACTTATTTACTCTTGTGTTTGCATGTATGTATGTGGTGAGCATCCAGATGCCACAGACTGTGCTCTGAGGTTAGAGAACAGCTTGCATAATTTCTCTTCCTTCAATATGCAGGTCCCAGGCATCGAGCTCATTTGCCTGGCTTGACCACAAGCACTTTTACCCACTGACCCACCTTGCCCACCTATGTTATTTGCCTAGTCCATAGTGCAAGAGCAACACTGCAAGGTTTTAGAATCATTATAAATTGGGTCTTGGAGAGAAGTCATTTGCTCCCTGGGTTAGTGCCCTCAAAAGTGCTATTGAGACTACAGATCCATTCTATCCCCTCTGTTTCATCTTGTCATGAAGTGAATGGCTTTGCTCTACCACACAGTCCCCGCCATGACCCGTTCTATCACAAGTCAAAAGAAAATGGCTACTTGTGGTTCTGCAATTGTGTTTCTGGGACATTCTGCCCACAGCATACAGTAGTGGTATAGAAGACTTACTAAAGCTGTGTATGTTGAGGACATGCTATAAAGAGCAACAGAGGGCATGTACAGGTTCACTTTGATTGGCTGGTTGGATTTTCTTGGATAGGAAACCTTCATGAATATGGTCCTTGGACACTACAATAGTTTTTTTTACTCTGTCAACTTTCCTAAATAGGGAAAACTGGAGATTTTTGTTCCTGCACTCACAAGAATCTTCCATATTTATTGAGAGTCTGTACCTTTCTGTGAGTGTTCCAGACATGGTTGTTTCATCTGTAGGAAGAAAAACACAGCCTTGTCCACACATTATTGGGGCAGACACTACATATTTTCAGATGGCAAAAATGATTTCAAATGATGATTTTTGATGCCCTAAAGGCGGTATTATCAGGAATTGCTAAGTATGAAAGCCAAAGCATGCATATGAATGCTCAGATTACATATAAATGACATACAACCACGTGAATGAGCTGTGCTTTACTCTTACCACTCTCAGGGTTTCATCATTCATCATTATCCCTTTCCAACTGAAAAACAGTGGTTGTTAAGCCAGTTAAATGGCTCAGTGTGTAAAAGTGCTCACTGTGCAAGCCAAACTACATGAGTTCAAGCTCATGAAATCACAGGAGGAGGAGAAGTTGTAGTTATACAAGTGCTGTTCTCTGATGTCCAAACGCAATGGCATGTTTTCGCTTCTTCCCTTTGTTCCTGTCTTGCTCTCTTTCATACATGGAATAATAAATTATTTTAAAATATAGTTCTAATATTCTTTATATATGTTTTCTTTGTGTGTGTTTATATGTATCAGTGCTATATATCAATGCACATATATGTGCAAAGGTGCTTATCAGTATACTAATATTGACTCCAGACTGACTTTGAGATGTTCGCTTCAATCACTTTCTCTACCTTAGTCTTGAGACGGAGTAGAGTATCTCACTGTTTAGCCTGGAAATGGCCATCTTACATAGGCTAGCTAGCAAGCAAACTCTGGGATTTTCCTGTTTACTGTCCCTACATAGTGGTTACTGACGTTGGTTACCACACCTGGCTTCAATATATTGAGACCCTTGTATTTGTACAAGTACTTCACTCACTCACGATTTCTGCAACACTGGTCCTACTATTTGAAGAAGTGTTTTACTTCTTTATAATTCACTCATTATTCACATCGTTTTTTTGTGGTTCTTTTTTTGTTTTTTTTTTCATTACAAATGTTCATTCTTATTCCTGGAACAAAAAGATGCAGGAAATAAGAGTCCACGGTGCTATGTTTATCATATCAACATTCAGAGTGATAAAAGTGTGACCACGATCATTCTTTCAAACAAAGAGTTTGGAAAACTTCCCCTCAGCAGCTTCAGAAAAGGATGTTGTCACTGTGCTGTTGTATGCTGCTGTGATGGTTCAGCAAGAGAGACACAAGGGCATTTTTCATAGATGAATATCCTGCCACACCTCAGCAGAGGGAACCACTGTCATGGCCAGCACCCTACTTTATAGTAGTACCCTGAGTATCTGTGCACAGGTGTTTTTATTGATTCAGAACTCCTCAGGTGCAGATCAAAAGTAATCAAACTTCACCCCGCAGAAATCCAACACCTGCAAACAATGGAATATACCAAGACCTAGGAAGCCCTTCATCCAACAGTACACAAAACCATTTTAAACATAACTAAAAATAAACATCTACAACACTGTGGTTTAAAGGCAGGGCTAAAACTGTCTACCTAGGAAGTTTGCTTTCCAGGACCACTTAGTGGAACATCTTGATGTGCAGCTAGAAAATTACATATGCAGAATAGATTTTCAATACATCTCAGTGTCAACTCAATACATCCCTGCAAATGGTTGCACAATTAGCCACAAAGACTTCTTCATATAATGCAGTTCTGGTTCTCACAAAGGTGTGGAGTTTTTAATTCATCATTCATAGAGCTCATTGGACTTTTTATGTACAGTAGTAGGCCTGAAATTGTAAGATGCAATGTATCCCAATCATTTGATGCTCTTCATAATATGCCAGAAGAATCAACTATAGACTAAGACATTGGGTAACAAGTTACATAGCTATTTACTTTTGCATTATTCTTTACTCTTTGTTCTAAATTCATAACTAAGCTGTAAGTCAAAACACACTGTCTCTGGCCTTGGAGAACACAGAGTTTCATCAGGATTGAGGACATGACATGAACTATCAAAGCAGGGGTGAAGTTATAGCCACGCTTATATCAATAAAGGAACATGACATGATAATCATGCAACTTCCCCTCATTTGGGATCATTGGAAGGTCATTGAGACACTGCTGTTTAGAATAAAACATTTAAAAGAAAGTTATGCAATAGAAAGAAGCTGTAAATATTTGCCTTATTCATTGTATTTATAGGTCTTCATGGTTTCTATATAAGACATTACTGAAGCTTCTTTTTCAATGTTATGGCAAACAAATCATAAATGTAATGATTCAGTATACACAATGGAATGTTTCACACCCTCTTCCTGATCTCACTAAAGATAACTACAAATATGCAATTTCTATAGATATTCTTTACCATATTATGTTATGTATGTCCTACCCAAGGCTTGAAAATATTAACTTTACATTAGCAGTATACTCTTTGTTCTTGGATGAATAAAAATATCTTAAATATAAGCTTAGCTATAAGAATAAATTTGACACTATTGAAATGTTATTGGGATAAAAAATATTTTGGTGTTAAGTAAGCTATTTGTCTGATATTATCTTTTCTGAGAATAATTACCATAGTTCATTCACAAATCACGGAAAGAAAGAGAATATGTGTGTCCCTGACAAAGAGTGAGAATGCAAAGGGTTTGCATGTTTAAGGAAGCCAAGATACATTAGCAAGGAATAAAATTCTTCACGGATATGGTTCCTTAGCTAAACTAAAAAATAAAATGGGTATTTTGTATGCATTTATATTATGCTTTTTAGAAAATTCCAAGTAAGATTAACCATTTTGCTTAAAATGTTTCAAGTACTAAGCACAGGCCCCTATTTTGAACTCCAGCACCACACACACACATTTTTTGCAGAATGAATACATAAAGTGTCTTATGCATTAATAATTAATAAGCACTAAAATATTTTAATTTAAACTTCATGAAAAACTCTGAGAATCCCTGGAATATGGAAAAATAAATGCTACCACTGCAATTAATTGATAGGTGATACTGACATAGTTACTGATATTTGTCAGGCTTGATTATGTGTTTGTAACAGGCTGCTGTCTTCCTTTTGCATTTTATTGTTTATTAATTATTAAACAAGAAGACCAAAATAATGAGTGTGTGCATGGACGCATGTATACATGCGCATGCATAGCACTGGCTAGATTTATGCCAACTTGACACAAATTATAGTCATTTTGGAAGAGGGAACCTCAATTGAAAAAAAAAAAAAAAAAAGAAGAAGCTCTCATCAGGTTGACCAAACCATGATGAATAAGCCAGTAAGCAGCACTCCTCCATGGCTTCTCAATCAGTTCCCACCTCTAGGTCCCTGCCTCAAATTCCTGCACTTATTTCCATTGATGATAGACTACAAGCTGTAAGATGAAATAAAAAATAAAAATAAACCCTTTCCTCCTCAAGTTGCTTTTGGTCATGGTGTTTAATCACAGCAATTGAAACTATAACAAAGACTCTTACTTTTCTGTCGTGGTGTGTGTGTGTGTACAATTGCTCTTTCTTAGTTTATGCTGATTCCATAATCTGGTAGTAAGTAAGTTACTTTTACACCACTTTTCATCGATCCTATGTGCACTGTCATTGTTATTGCATTTGCGGGGGGCGGGGGGAGGGGGAATCAAATCACTAGGGATGACACTGGTATTATGAATATTCTTACTAAGTAGTAGGATCAGCTTGTATATCTGAATGCAAAGGCAGAGTGGCCACTGAATCATAGCATATGAACTCTACGTCTACTCTTTATTCTAGATATAAAGTTAAATAGAGCATTGCTTGCTCTACTTAACAGCTTTACCTTTTTAAAGGGCCAAAATAGGTCATCTATAAATTCAAATAGTCTTCGTTGCCCTTAAAATGTCCTACCTTTTTTCTCTGACTCTCTACAATTCAGAAGTCAAGGAACACTGCTCTATGTAGCTGAAGAATTAGAAAAGAGTATGGCACATGCTTGTAGCACTTTTTTCCATGTTTATTTTCATAAAGAAATCTGAGCTTTGACTAACAGTACCACTTTCTGGTTTTGGAGTTACTGTTAAGGTGCTAAAATAATGAGTTCTCAAAATTCAGAAAATAAAGCAGGTTGCTGGATTATGCATGTGTGACACAGAAGCCCATAATGAGATGGTGTCCTCTCCTTCATACAGGGATTCAGAGCCTCAGATTAACACATGCCATTCTTACTTGCTATAATCATCAGAAAGAATTAAGATGTGTGTATTTACATAATCAGTTATACGAGAAATACATTTGTTAACCTAAATAGTTGTCTTTTTTCAGTTTCCTGAAATTAATAGCAAATATATACACAAAATGTATCCTTGATTCAACCTCTGTATCAGCATGGAACTCATGCCTTTTGAGAATAGAAAATGAATGTTCTTGGTTCTTTTACACAGAAAGGATTTCCTTAAACTTAGCAAATGAATAACGATGCAATATTACTGATGATGATAATGACTGGGTCACCATCTCTATGCTGGTTATTTCCAAGTTCTCCCAGATGACATTTATCAAGAGTGCTGTCCTGCATCATTCCAGTGAGAATTTTCTGGGACAGAAACTTGGAAGTTTATTGGAAAAGATCTCCATAGAGCTTAAATTGTATATCACTGTCAATACAGGATTCATCAGAAGCAGCAGAAAGAAAGGGATCTGTGATAGTCAATAGTCAACTCAGTACAAGATAAAAGGAATAGACATTTATGTCCTCTAATGGACTAGACTGGGAGCAGGGTTTTTATATTCAGTGCAACCATGAAAAGTGACAGATATTTAGCAGTGTTAATCAGCTATCAAGTTCTTGCACTGTAGTTGTAGATTTATCAGATGTAGACATTGATTCAGGTTCAAGCTTTTATTCTTTTGTCTAATTGAATCATTGGTTCTTAGTTCTGGTTCCCTGGAGCCCTTGAGCTTTCAGCATCCATAGAGTCTATTCTTAAGCCTAGAACTGGAAATTTCCAGCTTCAGCCTCCATATAATCCAGACCATTAAAGCCTCCACTGTTTACTGAGTCACCCTGACTAGCACCCTCTGGTTGAATTGGTTGAACTCAACAGACTCTTCTCATTCAACTCACTCACTATTCTGGTTCACTGTTCTAGCTCACTTTTCTCCAAGCTGTTTGGTTTAAACTGAACTTCTGAGCCAGTTTGTGTCTGACCGAACTCTTTTGACTCTCTGGCTTACTCTCTGATTGACTCTGACTGAACTACTCTGCATGGCTTCAAATTGACTCACTCTTCCCTTTTGATATTGACTTCTTCTGCTGAGCTGCCTCTGTGTCTTTACTTCAGCTTGCCAGCTTCTTACTGCTTGTCTCATACTGCATGTTGTAACTCACTGCTGTAATTGATTCTTCTGTAATTGACTTACTCTTTCCTGAGTTGAGAGCCTTCCTTTTCTATTTTGAGAATTGGGTGTATCCTCACTCTGCTAACTCTTCCTCTGATTAGTCACTTTGCCTGACTTCACTGACTCATTTCAGATGTCACTTCTTGTGTGATACTGACCCATTCTGAGTCCTGCCTCCTTTGTCTGATTCTACAATCTGTTTTTGTCTTAGTGATTAAAGGCATCAACCATCACTGTCTTCTGAATACTGGGATTTAAAGTGTTTGCTACCACTGCTTTCTAAATATTGGGATTAAAGGTGTGTCTACATTCCATCCAGAACACACAGGCCTCTGAATATAGACCCTTGGAGTATAGACTCTACCTAACTTTCACACAGGCCCATTCCTCTACACTGTACCATATACTATTTTAAAATTATAAATATATATTCATAAATAACATTTTCCTCACTTTTATTGGATTCTCTCTGGAAGGAAGCATAGATTACATGCGTCAATATTTTTCATTAATGGACAATTGAGAGACAGGAATAACAGACATATATGTGAGGTATGAGCAGCTAGGGAACATGGCTTCCCAATCTTAAAGAGCAAAACAGAGTATTACACTATAGTATCTACTCAAAGTCCTAACTGTACAAAAACCAAACAGAAGCAAACATCACACAAACAAAGAACAACCCACAAACACAAAACATGTCCAAAAAACCACCCAAGTTTCTTTAAGTTGTTATATGACAACTGGCCTAACAGTGTAAATGAACCTGGCTTCTATCTCAGTAAACTGATTCACGTTTGCTGAATATTTTTGGCATGTGATAAATGTATGCTTCTCACATCACCTCTATAATAATAATACAAATGTTCATATACAATGAAACTTTGTGATATTTAGGGTAACTACAAATATTTTTAAGTATTTTCTAATGATATAGTAGGTAATATGGTAGTTTGAAAAATATCCCCAAAAGATTCAAGTATTAGAACACTTGGTCTCCATCTGACAGAACTATTTGGAGAACTTTTGGTGGTGTAAGCTTTCTGGAGGAAGTATGTCACTGGGGGTGGGCTTTGAAAGTATATAGCTTCATTCACCATCCACCTGACACCCTCTTATACATGCTTACTATAAAATATGTGATCTCCCAGCTTCCTGCTTCTTTTTCCCTCCCTGCCATTTACTGTTCTGCTTCCTGGCCATGATGGATTCATCCCTCTAGAACTGTAAGCCCCCAAACCACTTCCTTCTAAAGTTTGCTTTTGGTCATGGTCCTTTATTAGACCAATAGAGAAGTAACTAATATAGGCAGCAGTGACAATAGAAAAAGCTTCAGTGCCTCAAGGTATTTTGGGTCTACATTTTACCTTTCTAGAGTATCTCTCCATCGCCCTTGTTTCTACTGCAAAGCAGTAGCAAAGAAATAGGTCTCCCATTTCACTATAAATGCCAATATTTCATTCTTTCTTTACATGACACACCTTGTTCAGAGGTCTTCCCTTCTCAAACCAGACTTTAATGTGCTATCTTCAAAGAATTGTAACTCTAAACATAAATGCTGCCTTTTTCTCTAAACACAATATGTTTGCTTTTATAAAGATGTTTTCTGGAACACTGAACTCTTTCCAAGAGCAGTTTAATAATCACTGAAGATTTCAAGTTCTACTCTGTACTAAGGACTTGATTTCACTCATGACCATCCTCTTAAAACCAATAGTAAGTGTCTAACTTTAAAATATGGGCCAAGGTCTTCTTAGTGTGGTTTGGAGATAGAATTTATCATAAACTACATGGAGAATTTTAGCGCATGTAACTTTGATTATATAGTCATTTTTACACTCTAAGTTTCTATGTGGGGTTAGGTACCCTGTGAAGAAATACAGGCACTCTCACCATACCCCCAGAAAATTATAGATATCTCCAAAACACAGCTATTATATATATAAAACATCTATCTCCTTCAGCTTCCTCAACCAAATTTATTTCAGTAAACATGCAAACCCTTAAACCCTTAACCCATCAAGTGAATCACATCACTGAGGCTTGGGTACTGAATATCTATTGGTGTCAAATGAACATATGCAACTCCTGATGCTTCTTACAGGTTTCATCTTTTGTTTTAGGATTTATATACTTCCATTTAAATTTAGCTTTATTTTATGAATGATTAACCAGCTGACTTCAAGTCTACTTTTTTAATTGTACTCTAATACCAGGTCTGATCCCAGGATGTCTCTGCCATCTCACTTTCACTGCTTCTGTGTGTCTAGTCAAATCTTAGCTGTCATACTCTAACCATAGCAGAGGAAAGTGAGGCAGTGAGAAGTAGCATATACACTTTTCCTCAGTAGCTGAGTTGTTTATTGCTAGGTTGGATTCTATGTGCATGATTTATATGTCTGCTCATAATTACCCGAGGGGTGTAGTGTGAAAGACTTACACTATTGACACAAAGGCTGAATGAGTTAATATTGGTACAGTAGAAGCCAGAATTTCTGCACTGGAGGCACTATATATATATATTGCTATTTCTCTAAATTTATTTGAATGTAAATGTAATTCTTTTCAGTGAGCAACAAGGTAGAAGACACAACTAACTGCTGTAGGACTTTGTTTCTACTCCAATATTCTCCAAGGAATAAATTAAAAAAACCTCCACTTCCAGCACTTTCTGCTTAGAAACACAAGCTAAAGTTATTTGAGAAAGTAAGTATTTAGGAAAAGAATGGTAAAAGACTGTGGCTTATCTCAAGATGAGCATGAGCAATAAAGATACATTACACACTAAAATCAACAAATATAAATCTTTCCCTTTAAGTCAGGAGAAAAAATACATTTAGAAATGAGAGAAACTTTGACACAGACACAATTATAAAGAGGGATAAAAAGTATCTTCTTTCACAGGGGGTCATTGATATCAAAGAATCTGTATCCACAGCTATATTTGGTGTTAATATTAAAAATAAATTCTCATTTTTAATGTTATATTCGAGGAATAACATAAACAAGAATTTTTAAAGAATTCTACTTTGATTTTTATTTTGATGGATATTTAGAGCCTCACTCTAATCAATATACAGCTGCCACGTAGCCGACCATTTTAATATATGCAACACTGTTTTTCTTTCTCTTACTTGTCTGAGCACTTTTCTGCCTTGTGTAAAGAGAACTTCCTTGCTCTTCAGTGTCAACAGTTATTTCCTATCACAGCCATTATCATCTTTGAAATCTCTCTTCTGCATGATTGTTTAACCTCTAGTCTTTATTTTGCTAATTTAATACAATGAACATGAACAATCCAATATCAATATACATTATTATAGTATTTTGAGATTAAAAGTTTGAAACTGGGAAACTATAGTTACCTTGCCCAGAATTAATATTTAGCTCTAACTATAAAAGCCAACATGAATATATATTCCACCTGGCTTCAACATCTCCATACATAATCAAGAAGCTCCAATAATTAGAAAAGGAGGAAAATATAAAGGTTAGACAAAGAAATTGGCAACATAGGAGCATGTGGAAAATAATGGATTCAAACCTTTACAGTTAAAATAAAGACAGCATAGTGAGTTCAGCATCCCTGTGAGATATCCCAGGATAAACAGGGATGTGTTTACGAAAAGCCAATAGCACTTGGGAAACCATTTTATTTACAAGTTAGTGAGGTAATCAAGAACACAGAAATCTAAATTTAATTCATCTGGAAAAATTCCTTTTACAATTAATGCAATCTGCCTGAAAGCAAATGGAGCCTTTGAGCATTTGATAGAAACCTGAAAGATCCTATATTTAAAAGCAGTGGTCTCACACAGACAGAAGCCTGATACTTTTTCTTGGTGTGGGTTACACTATATCTAAATATCTATAATATAACTGATTATGTATAATATACTATATTGTTTTATAATGAGAATGGTCATGCAGTTTAAAAAAGATTTTCAAATATTTTCAAAACTATAATACTTGGGAAGAAAGCAACAGCATATTTGTTTCTGAAAATATATTTTTAAGAAATAGGGAAAAAGTTGAATGTCCTTTTACACAGACAGTATTAGGAAAAAGAATATATATATATGTGTGTATACACACACACACACACACACACACACACATATATGTATGTTTTCTCTCATTCCCAGTGTGCACATGTGCACAGCAGTGTAACTTCTTAGCTTTCTACTCTCTTAGGTTCCACAACCAAAGCTCCACCATTCTGCAATTACCTTCCTGTTTAATGCTTACAGGTTAAATTACACATTTAATTTACAATCTATTGATGACTTTTAAATTGCTTACCTTATGTTCTTATAGAAAACTGTCATTAATCCCACCTCCATGAACTGCCTAGAAATGATAATGACTGAAGTATGGGCAACAATTCTACAGTAGTTTTTTTTTTTTTTGAAAGATTTTGTTTAAAATATGCATGATGAAAAATATTGTATAAATGTAGGTATTCTATTTAAAATTTCCTCCAATCTGTCACCAACTGTGAGGCAAATGCATAGCCGACCTGGTAATTAGAGATCATTAGACTTGCATCTGTGTTTAGCTGCTGCACAGGGGTAAACTTTGGTGGCAGATCCAGATGTTAGGGAAGAGATTATCCCAGCTGTTGGCAGTGGGAACCTGAAACAAGGATACAACATGAAAATGACAAGAATGATGTGCCAAGAAAACTGAGGAATCAAGAAAAAAATGGCACGATTATCCTGCTAAGTTGCAGAGTGAGTTGCTTACAGTAATTTGATTATCTTGAATACGTTGAAAGCCTTCTTGTGAGAGAACTATATTCATTTTCATCTGCATGTGAATGAATACTCCAGTCGCGGCCCTGAAGAGCAGTGACAAAACAACTTTTACTCTCTGATCACAAATAGATCTTTCACATACAACTCTTGGTAATATTTCCTTTTGTGAATTCACATGGGTAAGGCTATTTGGTTCAAAGGTGGCAAATTTCTTAATGAGATCACTAACAAATATGGGAAGCTTTTGATAAAATCCCCACAGATTATAAATAGGTGATTGATAGACTGTTGGTACTAATAGTACAAATTCAGAAATCGCATGTAAATCAACTTTTTAAGAGTGAGCAAAGTGTAAAACTGAGCTTGATTCTTAACTGGAATGTCAGAATCAAGTAAATTGGAGGAGGAAAGACTGTGTCTCTACGAGTATAGAAAGGAAATCAAGGGGTGGATGGAGAGAGTGGTTAGTGGTTAAGTGTTCACTGCAGAAGCATTTAATCTCAGAACACATTTGAAGAAAGATCCATGGCCCTGTTCCTGTAAACTCATCCCTGTGGAGAGTGAAAACAATAGTACTGCTGGAACTAGCCGGCCACCAGCCTAACTCCAGGCTCAAGGAAAGACACGGCCTCAAAGGAATGTGGACAAGAATAGAGAAAGACACTAGTGTCTTCCTTGGCCTTCCTAGGTGCCACATATCACATGTACACATACTAAAGTCTCTCTCTCTCTCTCTCTCTCTCTCTCTCACACACACACACAAACACACATACAACTTATTTTAACATAAAATGAAAAGAAGGGACTCAAGAAGGACTTGGGATTAAACCATATAAGTAAATATTTTTAACAATATTTGTGCTTTACTTAATGATATGCATTGTGTTTTAGGCAACTTTGATATGGTTCTCATTGATTCCATCTCCCAATATTCTCTTCCCCTACCTTGCATGTTGGCTGGGACTAACGACTGGCTTCTCATAAGCAGAGTATTATCAACTACATCTTGGATAAGATTGCAGAAGAACATGAAACTGACTCCCTCTCCCCCAATTCCAACACCTATACCTTCTGCCTTCTTGGCTACTTGCTGTGAGGAAGCTAGATGGGCATGCCTACATAGTAAGGGGTGGAGTAGCATTTGCTTGACTGGAAACAGAATCACAAGCAGTGTTTCCAAAATACTTTGTAAACAGTCCAGTGCCAAAATGTTTCTACAGCCTGTTCTGTTACTTGCATGTTGCAGGATTAAATATCATGGCCTGAGGAAGTTCTACTTATTCTTTTGATAATACTAATGAGAGCATTCTAAGAGAGCCACCTAATTTGTGGTATCACTACTTAAATTCCTTCTTTGCTTGTGACTAGACTCATTATCTTGGCAATTTCATTTAGTTTCACAGCTTTAAAGAGCATTTATATGTTAGTTACCTTAGAATTTGTATTTTGAATTTACATTTTATTCTAAAAATCAAATTGCTTTCCTGCCTACTAAACCATGCCACTTGAGTTTCCAATAGGACATCTGTCACCTCAGTTTTGCCCATTTAAGTGATTTAGGGTCTATTGTAACTCCATAGGCATTTGAGGATTAGTTTACTGTCTCTGTGAAAATGATGGGGACTCCACTGATTTTTCTAGATCATACCAGGAAGGAGAGACATTTTTACAAAATTTAATTAGTATAATCCATGAGTATATTATTCCTTCATTTGCATCTTTTGTGAGTGTTTTGATCAAAGTCTTACCAGTTTTTTTTTTTTTTTACCTCTTTCACCTCCCTTATTAAGTTTAAGCCTAAGGGTTTTATTTTTTTAGGCTATAGTAAATAGGATTATTTTTCTAATAATTTGTAATTAGTATAAACACAAGTGATAGTGATGTTTACATGGTGATTCTGCATCCTCAAATTTATTGAATTTGTTAGTTTTAACAGGTTGTTTTCTCTTATTCAGTTTTATACATTCTCATGAGTCTGTACCATGACAAATACCAAGAGTCTAATTCCTTAATATCCAATTCATGTGTTTTTAATTTCTTCTTCTTGCTTTTAACCAATACTTACTACATTCATATCCATCATTTTAATTTTGATAACTTCATTATTCTAGTAATAAAAACTAAAACAGCTTAAGCATTCTTGACTAGTATCTCTCAAATACAACTTCTAGTTCACCATGAAGACATCTTCAGTTCCCTTCATTAAAAGTGTAGAGACTCTTAAATCTCACCACCATTTCTGATATGTCACAGTCATTTTCCTTGATAATTTCAATGGGTTTCTAATTTAATTTGCTGATTACATTATGTCCTTCCCCTTTTTTCAGGGTATCATCTTACTCTAACTGAAATCAGTTACATTATTAAGCAAGAGCTAGCACATCTTCAGTGGCCTACAGGATCCTCTGGGATCTTTTATCTTACTCTATCTTTAACATCATTTATTCTTCCCTTTACTCCTCTCCTCAGAAACACCAGCATCCTTGCTCTGCTAAAGTATTAGTCATGGTTGTTGCTCAGAAAGTTATCTTCAAAGCTTTCCCTTGCTGATGTGAGAATTTCTAGTTAGACGAATGCTCTATTTTTTAATAACCTTTTACAAAAATTTAAGTTCTGTGACATGGAAGTATCATCCATTGTAAGATATCAACAATGAAAAAACTTCAGACCATAGAGACATTGCATTTCAGACATTTGGATCAGGAATATTCCAGCTACAGTGCTTCACAAATATTTCAATGAATCTCCATAAATATCTTAATTTATAGATATTTTTAGTTACTCAAATAACTCTTAGGGAAGCTGGAGTATAAAGAACAGGGGTTCCTAATCTTGCAAATGCTGAGACCCTTTAATACTGTTCCTCATGTTGTGGTAATTTCCAATGTTAAAGTTATTTTTGTTGCTAAGACCATAACTGTAATTTTGCTACTGCTACAAATCCTAATGTAAATATCTAACATGCAGATGGTTTTAGGTAAGCCCTGTGAGAGGATTACTTGACACATCCCCCCCACCGAAAGGAGTAAGGCCCCTTAGATTGAGAACCACTAACAGAATTATTAACTTGGCTGAATTCACAGACACCTAATATGCAGCTCAAGCAAACAACAAAAGAATATAGATACTGCTTTGTTGAGCAGCATGAGGGTGTGACATTTCTACTCCTCATTGATGTTCAGCTGTCTTCAGTCATTTCTCTTCATATTTTTCCACAGTGATAGCAATGACAGCGAAGTTATACAGAATCAAATTAAAGTAATCATGTTCCCCCAAGAGGAAATTATTTTTATGTATGCCAATGAAAATAAATGAAATCATCTGTGACATGACTAATATCTTTTAATACAATAAATGCATTTAACTGACTTATTAGTTCTAAGTCAGGTAAAGGTTCTGTGTGAGCAGCTTATATATTTAATATCAGCAATGCAGGCATACTTTTCAGTTTCTTTATATAAGTATCTTAGGCAATCAAATTATTATAGGAACAATTTCCATGACAGTGCCTTATTTGAAAATATCTTATTATTTTAGATTTCCTTTAATATTTCAAAACTGCAAATTTTCATCACCTATAAAATCACCACAAGGAATCTTTTTATTGTTCTGTCTCTTTAATGGAATACATAAAATACTTTAATTTCAAATAAAATTTACCTATGTTAAGGAGAGCTTAATCATTTATAATTAATGTCTCAAAGATATAGAAAGAGAAGTAATAAATACTCTAGCTAACATCCTTTCAAAATAATGCTATTGTCCATCATTACAATGATATTTCTTGTATCCAGCAGCATTTTATTCCTAAATTCTTCACCTAATGGCAATAGCTTTAATGTTTGCCTAAGGAAAATGTTAAAATATTAATAAACTGGTAACCTATTCTTTGACAGTCACCTGTTTGAACTTTCAGTTCAATCACATACTCAAAACCCTTAAGATTTAATATAAATACAGAAGTGAAAGTAGATGTGTTATAAGAAGAGAAATATCTAGATAGATAATTTTAAGTCAGTACTGCCAACTCCAACTGTAAAATAAAGGTACATTTTGTGAAAATTAAATAGAGAAAGTTAAAAAAGATGAGAAAATTCTCAGTTTAAAACTTTCAATGGTCTTCAGTTTGAAGTCTTTGCAATGATCACATATGTAAAATAAGTTCCTTTTAATCAAAAAAGAAACACAAAACACTGTTACAAATTTTATTACAGAAATAATATATATTACCACCCTATTAGAACATAATGTAATACCTTGAAGGCTTTCTCTGAACTACTATGTTACTGAGGAGAGCATTAGCAGTGCACCAAATGTATACAAGTGTAAAACATAAATCTCATTCTCATTGGCTCTTGTAATTAAAAAATGAAGTTATTTTTCAGAAATTATTCAATAGTGAAATAATTTATATAATAGGATTTATATATAACTAATGTCTATACATGTGTAAGAATGAAACTACTGGGCAACTTAGTTACCTTTGCTTCTATGAATTTACCTCATCTTGATGTCTAAACACTTATCGTGATACTTTTTATCTGAACAAAAGTTTGTAATTATTCCAAAGTAAATAAAATGTTTCTAATATACAATCAAATGAATTGACAAAGATTGGTAGGACATAGCTGAGTTCATACTTCTATACAGTGCAGGTAAAAATAAAATAATGATATAATAATAATAATAGTAATAAACAGATTAATCTTAATTATCTGGCATATTAAAAATAACTGATTGTTATGAATCATCCTCAATTGTATTGCATGCAGACTCTGATGGCTGCATATATTCTATACAACTTATACATGTAGATTGTTTACTTATATAGATCGCATTCTGTATCTATCACCTTCTCACTAGTTCTTTCTATCTCAATAAACATGATTTTTTATTTCCCAACTTGCAAAAAGGTGTGATACACTGAAGTCTTCCTATCTTCTATTTGCAACTTAAACTTTAAGGGAGAGTTGTGTGCTCAGCCCTAAAGAGGACACTTACAGGAACCCCTCTGAGGAATGTCCCAGAATGGGAGCAGAGTGAAGGTAAAAGCTGAAGGAAAAGACTGTGGCTACCAAGTACTAAGTTGTAGATACAATGTAACCACTGCACTGATGGTTTCAGAACAGCTACTGTTTCTGACCCTACATAAGACTGGAGTCATCCATAACTCATCATAAATAAAGAAGGGGCTCGTGCGGAAATATCTCTCACTGCTACACTGTTGACTAAGAATTGTTCTCAGGAAGGGGAGAACTGTCATTTTCAGATATGTACCCACAAATATAGGTCCACCAGACTCCAGTGTATAGTTCCATGACTATGACTGCTTCGGTAGCAGGGCAGGTTAGCAGGGGTTGGAGGGAGACAGGAGAGAGTGGAGTAAGCACCATCAGAATGCATTTACATGCATATATGAAATTGTCAAAGATCAAATTTAATGAATAAAAAATTCATATTCAAATATCAAATCAAATAAATAATCCTGATCACTCTATTTTATAGACTATGTAGTTTTTATTATTTAAACAGAACTTTAAGGCTCTAGAATGGTTCTCATTATTTTTATTATTTCTTTTGTTTTTGTGATATATATAAAATTTCCCTCTTTGCTATCCTCCCACCTGGACCACCTATATACTCCACTTTGCTCTCTTTCAAGTTATGGCCTTTTTCAGTCATTGTTGTTACATATATATGTGTATATGTATAAACAATATCTCTACTATAGATAGAAATATAAGTAATATTTTAAAATATCATGACCTCAAACAGAATGAGCACAATAATAATGTTAATAATAGTTTCTACACCAAATACCTTGAAAGTGCTAAAAATAAAAACAGAAAGAAAAATTTGAAAACAACCACTGGAAAATCAATTGTGATATGAAAGAGAACAATGAATCAAAGGCAGCTGACATTTCCTCAGTCCATGGCATACAAGGCACAATAAAATAACACTTATAACCTTTTGGAAGAAAAAAATTCTCAGTCAAGAACTTTCCATTCAGTAATTATATTCTTCAAAATACAACTAATGCAAATAGGTAATCTGATGGTGTGAAACTAATCAAATTTGACCCCAGAAAACTGAAACACAGCATTGGAAGGTTTTATAGATTTAAGAGGAATGATATTCATTGAAATATTAAAGTTTAAAGAAAGAATATAGAATATGAATGCCAGACAAAAAGGTACATATGTTTAAAACAAATACAACTATTTAAAGGAACAATTAATATTATATTAATAGTCTCTAATCCATGGGTGTACTATATGTAAAATTATAGCATACATATTAAAAAGTGGAGTATTTTTCCTAATGTACTTTGAAGGTATTATTAAAATATTAATATCATAGATCTTAAAGTATTAAGGAAGTATATTGTTAGCTTTCTAAACTTCAATAATTGATTGCAAAGAAAAGGATGTGTTAAAATAAGACTCTAAATATATTTTAGTTAATATAAAACTATAGGTAAAGAAGACTAGGTACTTTATTACAGACAAATTATAATTCTGCACATAACTTTACCTAAGAATCAAGATAACATTATGTGAAAATTGTGAATAAATGCCATTTTTTTCATAAGAGTTAAAGAAGTTCTAAGAAGGCTCTTAGGGTTTTGCCAATTACAGTATGTGATATTCACATCCAATGCTTCAAGTAAACACTATAAACAGAAATATGTAGAGAGAGATTCATAATGACAACTATCTGATTATTGAAGTAAATATGGCAATTTTAAATTGTATTTATAATGAAACTTGAAAATACGTAGGTGAAAAATGAGCAAAACTAAATACATAGGAAATTCCACAATTATATACTTTAATAGTTATCTTTAAAACATTAACAGATCACTTAGATAAAAATCAGGAACAATACCGATTAGAACAGGTTTTTCAAACTGCTTGGATCATAGTCTTTGGAAGAATATCCCAACAATAATTTTTATAATAAACAGAATTAGTTTTCACATGCTGAGGAAACAATCAATGTGATTATAGTTTCATATTTTCTGCCATAGAAATTCTTCACCTATCATTTACAGAAGTCAAATTAAATTAAATTAAACACAAAAATATTTTTTAAAACTCCTGAATACTTTGAAATTAAAGAACACATCTCTAAAAAGTCAAATATTAAATCATATGAGCTACTTGAAAATATTTCTCAGTGACTGGTATTTTTAAACTATCAATTTATATAGGATACAGTTAAAACAGAATTCAACAGTTTTTTTTTTTTTTAGTTTTAAATTCTAATCTTAGCAGTGAAAGTAAGGGTTCATGTCAATAACTTGAGATTAATCTTGAGAATGATGAATTATTAAAATAATTTAAGTCCAAAGTAGTGAATACACAGTAAAAGAATATAATGGAAATCAATTAAATTAAATAGAGGGATCACTGGGTAATTTTATTAGCTCAAAGTTGGTTTATTGTAAAGGTTGATAAGTATTTAACAGTCTTGATCAAGTAGAGAATGTGAACTCCAAGTCAAAATTGAAAATGTTCCCCTCCAATGCTGCAGAAGAAAACACTACCATAATTTACTATGTACCAACAAATTTGACTTCTTTCATAAGAACAAGTAACTCCTAAAGATGACAACATACTGAAATAAACACCTTGAAGAAGAGTTCAACATCCTTTATTTAGCAAGTTGCATTCTTAATAAAAACTCACTTGTACTTGGACCCAGTGATCGAAGACTAGGTGGTTTACTGTTAGACTGCAAGTAAATCTATATGTTTAACTGTTGAACTGTGTATCAAAAAAAAAATAAAATAAAGAGAAAACCTTTGACTCCAAGATTTATCCATAGCCCCAAAGAAAAACAAAGCAGGAAACATATGCCACATTATTTTTTTAAGATAGACTAGTCCTAGTATCATAAGGTAGAATGAGAAAGCTTGAAAATACAATGGAGTCTTGGAGAGAGATTAACAAAGATTAATTAAAAGCAGAAGGGTCCAAGGAGTCTTGAGGAGCATCACTATGAAGGCTATTCTTGATTGTCAACTTAATTACATTGGGAATTAACTAAAACTCAAAATCAGAGGGCACATCTGTCAGGAATTTCTACTTAATTTGAAGTCAGACTATCTACTTCTAATCTGGATCTTTGAGGTAATCCAGATCAAATCTGGGTCACACCTTCTTCTGGAAGCCTATATAAGGACATAGAAGGAGGAAGATTTTGCTGTTGTTTGATTTTTGTTTTTGGTTTTTCTCTTTGTCTGCTTGCTCTGACTTTGCTAGCAAGTCCATTCCTTCACAGCCATTAAAGTCTACCTCTTTGGTATTCCAGTGTATACTGAAGACCAACTAAGACATTCAACCTTGTAGACTGAGCAACTTGAGTAACAACTGGATTTTGGATTCCCATTTAAAGCCAGCCATTATTGGATTAGCTGGACTATATACAGCCTGTAAGTCATTCAAATGACTTATTCTAATGAATATATATATAGAGAGGGGGGAGGCAATAAGGGAGAGAAAGAGAGATTCATTCTGTAATGTTATGCTAGAGAACCCTCACTGACCCAATCATCTAACTGACTAGTGTAGCAACTGTGGCTATTCCTCAAAGCAGGGAATGAAGAGAAGAAAAAGTAAAAGAAAAAAAAAAGTGAGTTTTTTTTTTTGTTGTTGTTGTTGTTTGCTTGTTTATTTCTGCTTTTTTGGGGTTTTTTTTGGTTTGTTTTGCTTTGTTTTCTTTGGTTTTTCAAGACAGGGTTTCTCTGATGTTATTCTGGCTGTCCTGGAACTCACTCCATAGGCCAGGCTGGCCCCAAGCTCACACAGATCTCTCTGTGATTAAAGGCAAGAGCCACCATTGCCCAACAAGAGACAAAGTTTAACCTAATATTAAAGAACTTTCAATATGATGAAGCTAGAATATAAAAAGAGATAACCAAATAAACTTGAACTGGCAATAGAATGCCAATAAAGATATTCAAACCAACACATATTAAATGTAAAACCATTCAAATTGAAGAGAAAATTTTGAGTCAGCAAGGAAAAGGCATCTCATTTCTTACAATGGTGTTCACAAGGATACCAACACATTTGTCATCAGAACTTTGAAGACCCAAAGGCAATAGTTGACAGATTAAGAACAGAGAAAGTGTAGAGAATCTGTCAGTAAAGAGTCTTAGATAAGATAAAAACGTCATTCAAAAGTAAATGAGACATAAAGACATTCTCAGACAATCAGAGGCATCTTGTTAATGGTACACTTAGCATCCAGGGACAAAATAACAAAAGCTTAAGGGCTCTGAAGGCTAAAATAAAATACACAGTAATTTGAAGATTTATGAAGAAATGGACATTTCTGTAAAGGCAACTAATGACAAATGCACTTTCACAATAATGGTGTGTAATCCCATTTTTTGGTTTATATGTGATTTTTGTGGAAAATTTATAAATGAGTAAGAAAAGTAGACATTTCAGATGTTACAACTTCAATCCCACAGATAGTTTTCTGCTTAATTTAACTTAGTGATGAATTAAATAAATCTTGAATTTACAATTTAGTGTATGTAACACATAAACATATATATAATGTGAAAGGAATTGAAAAAAAGCTCTTAGGAAAGTAGATATTGAAGTTAGCTGGCATAAACATAAAGTTTAACACTATAATTTTAAGATGTTAGATACAGTCCCCATGGTAGCCTCACAGAAATAATAGATCATACAGAAAATAAAACAAGTAGAAATAAAATTCACACATTTTTACTAAAAAAAAATTAAAAATATCAAAGATGAATGCAGTAAAGAAAGGGATAAAGCATGCACATGTACATACACACACATGAACAAACACAATTGTAAAGAATGAAAAAACAGAAATAATTCCCAATTCATTAGTAAGTGTTCTAAATATAGATGAACTAAAATTGCCATCCCAAGATAAGGAGAGTGGAAAAATGGATACCAAAACATGGTTTATACTCTCTACAAAAGACTAATTTGGTGTTTAAAACATGAACAATTGTGAAATGAGATTAGGGGTGGGTATGTCATGACAGTAACCATTCATAGAAAATATGGTGACTCAACTCTCTCAGATTACATGTTCCATGGAAATAAATGCAGTTATGAGAGACAAGGAAAGTTATAAGTTAATAAAGTTACCAAATATAAAGAGATGCAACAATTATAAGCACCAGCATGCCTAACAGTTGTCCCTTAAAATACAATAAATAATCCTTGAAAGACTCACAGGAAATACAGACAATTTACAATAAGAGGAGGCCTCACTTCATTCTAAACAATGGATAATAACCAGAGATAGGATGAATAAGGGAAAGGGGATTTGATGATCACAGATGAGATGTAGATGAGATGAGATATTTCTAAATGTAATAATCTAGTCCAAAGCCAAGCATTTATAGTCTTATCCAGTTTCCACAGACTCTTCTCCAGAACAGATTAAACATGAAGCTACTAGACACATCTCAATCTGTGAAATTATAGCTATTACATGAAGTGTCTTCTCCAACTGCAACGATGAAGTGAAATATCAGTAATGGAAGAATTCTTCAAAAAAGTATAAATCGTGGGAAATAAATAAAATGTTAACTATTAACAAAGAGACCTAAGAAAAACCTGAGAAAAAATGTTCACCTGGAAGAAGAGAATAAAACTAAATAAACATCATAAATGGGACATCACAGTTTTAAACTAAATCTAATATCCACAAATGCAGACAACAATCTATCTATGCATGTACAAGACCTAAATTAGAAAGGATAAAAAAAGATCCAGCACAATCTAAATGAATAAAGAAAGACTTGGCAATAAATTAATGAGATAGTAATAAGAAAAATTAGAGATAAATCCAAACTACAGATTGGTTCCAGTTTCTACATCTAGTACAAAGCTACAGCAAATGAAATAATACGTATGCACTGGCATACTCACAGAAAAAGGTAAAGTATAAAATTATACAGAACTATTTGAAATGATTACTTGGCTATGACATTAAATGCAAAGGCAAGAAATATTTAAAATGGACAAATTAGACTAACTTAATGTTAGTTAGTTAGTCTAACTAACTTAAAAATCTAACTTAATGTTGAAATTGTTACTCATAATTAAAAAAATTAAGTCATGAAGTAGGAAAATTAGCTATAGATGTGTTCTGTAATTGCTAGGGCATATAGGAAATTCCATTGACTCTACAACAAAAATGAAACCAAACCAAAATAGATAAAGGAGAAATATCATCAAATGTATATTTTCCAATTAAATATACAGATTGTCAAAAGCATGTGAACAAATGATACAATGTACAATCTCATTAACCCTTAGCTTGGCACCAATAAATCAAATAATGAGATAACATCTCAAACCTATTAGGACAACTACTGTCAAAAACAAATATATATGAAATTGTACATATTTGAGATATGTATATGTCAAGGCTTTGTGAGCATATGGGACAGTTGTCACCTTCAAATTTTAAACTTTGTGTAGAAATATAAAGAAATGTAGCACCACTGGAAAATTACAAAGTTATTTTCAAAAATCTAAAATTAAATACTATGTAACAACAATTCTATTTTCAGCTATTTACACAAACTCTTTATTATTAGTAATATAAAATAATAGTATTTCTAATTAATAATATTATTTATTATCATACATGTTTTTCTTATTAGAGGACCACATTTGAACAATGAGTAAGGGAATATTTTCATATTAGTTTCAAGGATGTACAAGGACTCTGAGAATAAGAAGAAAACTGTGGACTGCACTGGCCTGTCATACAAAGTAGTTTCCATGAGCACCTTTTAGAATGACTTAATGATGTCTTCTTGCATTGTTTTTCAAGAATTTAGTTCATTCTGTGAAAAATAAGGACACTAGTTAAATCTGTTTA
Source organism: Cricetomys ansorgei (assembly GCA_026225945.1). Lineage (NCBI taxonomy): Eukaryota > Metazoa > Chordata > Mammalia > Rodentia > Nesomyidae > Cricetomys > Cricetomys ansorgei. Next base: position 14,761,159 of record JAMJFZ010004061.1, read on the forward strand.
AGACTAGATATACTAATTGCTTAGTGAATATTAATTATAACTACTATTTAGCCTCATTGTTTCTAATATCATCTTTGTATGTGTTGTATCCTAAGCAATAGACATGTGTCATGAAGAATCTCATTAAGAAATGTGATCAGTAATATCCCTGCTGCTTTTATACTGACCACAAGAGCGTTTACAATTCAGAATGTCAAATCCATTTCTGAATTTCATGGTAAATTCTGACATGGACTTTTTCAGAAGAGAGTAAATTGTAACGTTGAGGCCAAGATATAGGGAGAGTACAGGTTTCCCTGAGGCAAACAAAATTAAAACCTGTGCACGTTGCCAGGTGGCCCAGCACTACTCCATCCCAGGATGCTCTAATTATCCACAAGGTTGAGTGCTTATTAGGGCCACCTTAAGAGGGGCTTTCATCAACATCAGTGGGGTCACACATTAGCAAGGGCTCTTAAATATGTATCCTATTTTGGCATTATTGTTGCATGGGAAACCAAGAATTCCAGGAAAATATGTGCTCTTTTATGATGCTTATAAGCTTGCATTTTAGATTTTTGTGTACAAATAAGAGGAAGCAGAAACAAGTGAGGAAATAATAGGAAGTAGAGACAACTAAAAATTATATTTTACAAGCTCCAAGGATATATTTGTTGTCACATGTAGTTTGATTTAGTTTCAGTTAATGTCATCTTTATAGCAAGAGTTGAACAGAATAAACTCCCTTTTAACACTAGCTACAAGAAACTAAATTATCATAGAAATTTGAGAATAGTAGCAAGGACAAGACATAAACAAAGGAGAAACAAATGAATTCCATATGCGGAAACCTGACTACAGCAGGTAACATGTATAGTTTACCACATTTCTACATAAAATACCCTTCCACAGTTTATATGATAAACATTTAGCAGCTCTTTATCACATAAATGTTGTCTGATCCTACTTGTAAAATCCAACTCATTCTGTTCACAAGAGGAAGCAGCCAATACTAGATTGTTTCCTCTCAAAAAACCCCTAAGAATTCAATCATTTTTGTTTTGTTATATTGATCATGAATTGTAGTTCTTTGTGTATCTATACAATGAGCTGCTCGACTTAAATTTCAGCCTGAAATCCAACAAAATTTTAATATATTAAAACATGAACTATGAATATTTTAGTAAGTTTTATTAAGATTATATTAAGACTAATGTGTATCAAACTAATAACAAAAATAATAATATGCACACCATTATTCAGTTCAGTTCACTATAGGTACTGAAGATATGAAATAAAAGTAAGATGTTCATATTACAATAGTTTATTTTCCTATTTGAAGTCCTCAATTTCTAGGGAAAACCCTGTATTGTTTTACACCTGTCTAGCCCAAACATTATCCACATTATTTAGAACATTCTTGTTGCCAGGCAGATATTATAATGTCACCTCTGGGTGGTGTCTGATTTCCTTTGGACCTGGGTAGATATAGGTTCGGGCAAAAGACAGTTTATTCTTAGCCTAATTTAATGCCAGTCCTTAGAGGATTTCAGCATCCATACAATCTAATAAACCTCAAAGACTTACTACTGACTGACTCACTCTGACTAGCTCCTTCTGAACTCAGAGCTATACTGAACTCAACTCACTCTTCTGGTTGGCTAATTCAACTCATTCACGGCTCTGGCTCAAACTCTTCTCCAAGCTGCTAATTCAAACTCATCTTTTATGACTGCTAACTGTTTCTGAGTGAATTCTTCTGACTCTGGCTGACTATTGCAACTTCTCTGACTGAACTGCTTTGCTCAGCTTCACCTGACTGTGTCTCTGTTGCAGATTGCCTCAGACTGCCTATGTGTCTTTCTGAACTGAGCCTGCTTTGATATCATGAGAGGTAGACATTTCCTCACCCTTGACTCACTCTGCTTACTCTTCCTCTGATTTCTTACTTTGGCTGTTCTTCACTCTGATTTATCTCAGACATCATTTCCTGTCTGACCCATACTCCTTCTGAGCTCTGCTTCTACTTGCTGTATTGGGGGTTTAAAGTCACGTGCTACCACTGACTTCTGAATACTGAATACCTTAGAGCAGCCATGCTATTGGATTAAAAGATTAAATATTCCTCTATATACCTGAATCTTCAAAGTTGTTGATCTGTTTTCAGCAATGATATATGTAGAGTCTCAAGCACTTTTTTCTTAAACATCCACAGAAAGAATGTTGTACATATACCGAAGCAAAGTCTAAATTTCTTCCTTTTTTCTTTGGTTTCTTCTTTTTGTAACATAATAGTTTTGTCAGCTGTCAGATTTTTAACTGAGTAACTAGTAACTTTTTTCTCATCTAAATCAATGACAACTTTTTCCCTTTGTTATGTTTATTTAGGATTCATACTGTACAGTCTTTAAACTCTATAAAAATCCCTATATACACTTTTTAAACACTTATGTTTTCAGGGAAAAAATGATTGTCGATAATAGACATACCATAAATAGTTGCCTGAAAAATAAAGGAAAACCATACTTCATTCAGTAAAGAGGGTGGTCTTTGAGATTCTTTAATATATATTATAAGTTTAAGAGAGTAATATGTTCTGAAGGTGTAGACACAACTCAATCTATTCTTTGAGTGGTGCTTGTTAATATTTCCAGGTAACTGTTCATTCCTACACAGTGTTTACATTGAACATAAAATTCACATATGTACCTTTTATCACAATATTTCACTTTTTTTCTCATCTATTATTTTCATAACTAACGCCTGACTATTGGCATTTTGGAAAAACATAAAGTGTGTATTTTTCCTTGCTTCTATGTTTTGTATAAGCCATGCACTGCTGTGGTCTGATCAGTCCTGGCCAGTGAAAAGAACAATGTGATATGAGTTGGTAGCCATAGGCTCCTGGACTGATGACTAACAAAGGAGCCATTCTGTGATATTATCAGTAAAATCAGTAGTTTAATATATTAAATAAACTTGTTTAAAATCATTTTACAAGACAGAGGTATCGCTACTTGCTACATTACATGTAATATAAAAGAAAAATGTGATTAAGAAACTTTAAAAATATTCTGCATCTGCTCTTTTATATGTAAAAAAAAGTAATGATCATTCAGTATCCCTTCTTAGAGCCGAAAAGAGTCAGACACTGGCTCAGAACCCATATTTAACCCTCAATTTCCATCTGCGTCAGTTTGATCTGTTCATTCTGAGACTATGTAAACTACGAGGAAGCTGCCTTTTCTTTGCATTTCTTAATGAAAGTTCCTGCTCTGTATTTGAAAAAAGTTATTTTATTCCAGAAATTTGTTGATCAATTGTCAGCTTTTATCACTCAGAAATGACCTAAAATAAAACAGAATATATTGGTAGTACTGACACGAGGGCATGTGATCCTGTGTCCTACATTCAAATAGAACACCAAAAATGTAATGCAATATTAATGTCAGATTATTCAATTAATTGATGAGTATACAATGAGCCAAGCATTACTGTGAGTTAATTTGACCATCTTCATCCTTTTCCCCCTGCATATTTTTGAGTAAACCATGTTTATAGTTTTCCACATCTGTAGTTTCCCTCTCTGTACTTCTGAGTTCTCTAGCAGTTTTATCTCCAGAAATGCTGTGTAAAATTAATGTGATATTAAGTATAGATCCGAGTTCAGAAAAGATCATCCCATTTTAGATTTCTCGAATGAAGATTCTACTCCTCTAAAAGCAAACAAAAGGAGAAGACAATAGTGGGGATGCTTTTGAGGGCTGACAGATGGCTTCTATTTTGCATGAAATGTTCTCATTTGTGAAGCCTACATTTTGAATGTTACATCTTTATGGAAATAAGGTGAGGGACAAATTGGAGAAAGAAGCTTTCCCAGGCTTGCTCTCTGAGTCTATTTAGCCATATGCATCCTGACTCTGAGAAAATGTAAGCTGAGGAATTCTTATCATCCTACACATTCTCAATTCTCAGATGAGCTAGTGACAACAGTCAAAAGATAGGCAACACAATTATAAAAGTAGAAGGAAAAGAGTGGGCAATTTTCATTTGTTTTCCCACATCTTTAGTAGAGAAAAACAAAAGAGAGAAAAGAAAATTCAAATTCCTTGCCATCTGGGAGAGAAGGAGCTACCATAAAAGATTGTGCACACAGGCAAATTGTATCTGAAACATGATACTTCAGGATGGTGAATATATCAAATATTAACAAGAACAAAACAAAGAGTATTTTATAGTAGCTCAAAGGTCAAAACAAGTAAGACAAGTGTATGTTTTATTTATAGAATATTTCATGCTATGCATGTTCCTTTAAGTCTCCAAATGAATAAATAGCATGCAGTTTTATGGCAATTACTGGATTCCAATATTTATAGAAAACTGACCACCATGAATATATAATTATTCTATTATGTCCACTCTAATGAATAGAAAAACTATTTATTCATTTGCCATGACACAACACAAAAATCTTATTTTCTTCCTTGCCATGCAGAAATGAACTCAAACACTTGGTGAGCGAATATGTGGGTAGAATTTCTATTTTAGGGAAATTATAGCTATGTGAGATTCATGTACAGGATTCAGATGAAAAAATGTGCAGAAATGTACTATTTTTTTCAGTATAAAAAGATTTTATCTGTAGCATAAAAAGTGCATAATACACCTTGATGAGAATGGACACAGTTATCCCTATAAGCTTTTTATGGTAAGAGTGTTTATGTATGGTACATAATCACATTTTAAAAAGCATATTAGTTATTGTTTGCCTTGATAGAGTTGCAGGAGAACTTATAGGTGTAGTGAAACTCCCCTTACCTGAAATATAGCTTCTCACTACTTCAGTTATTCTTGATCACTGACAATTTAATAATATGATATTGTCAGTTCTAGAAATATTTTAAATTCCATACTTTTCCAGTAAGATATTGTGCTGGCTATTTTTAGGTCAACTTGATAAAACTTGAAGTCATCCAATAGACCACAAATGCCTCCATAATGTTTTGATATAGGCAGGCCTGTAGGGCATTTTCTTAATGAATGATTGATGGGGAAATGCCGAGACCATACCATCCATGGGATGGTGGCTCTGAGCTCTATAAGAAAGCAGACTGGGCAAGAAATGAAGAGCAAGCCAGTAAACAGTACCCTTCCATGGCCTCTGTATCTGCTCTATCTCCAGGTTCCTGCCTGGTTTGAGTTCCTACCTTAGCTTCCCTCACTGGAATATGATTGAAGATAGGTATGTAAGCCAAATCAAACAAAAACAGAACAACAACAACAAGAATAACAACAACAAAACAGGAACTAAAACAAAAACAAAGCCTTTCCTCCTCAAACTGCCTTTGGTCATAATGTTTCATTACAGTAATAGAAGCACTAAGAAAAGCACTGAAGTCTCCTGTTGCCAAACCTCCCCCTATTCTGTACTGCAGGGATATGATGCCCTCCTTTGCCCTGCCTATCGAAACATTATATGCTACCCGCCTCATACTTATCTCCTTTACGATACTGACTAAGGCACTTTCACAGTAACTGTGTTCAAACACCTACATTGTTTACTCATCAATGGTCTCAAATTGTAAGAGTAATGGTGTTGGCAATTCAAACATGTTAAAGAAAAACCATATACTATTTCCTTTAAGTGAAAAAGTGAAATTTCTATAACAGAGAAAAAAATCACAAAATAATATGTTTTGGTGATGAAATATCTATAGTAAGAGCCAATCTATCTATGGGAATAAAAAGAAACGCATGCCAGCTTCGTTGTTGCACTACAAACAGAACAGAGTCACAACCATAGAGCAGTACATGATAGCTGCAAAGCTAAGACTTAAGAAGTATCAAATGGTTGGAAGACATAAATAGAAAACATATTGCCACTGAACCCAACATAGTCAAAGCATTGATCTTATGTGAAAATATCATTAAGAGTACCCAGGATGACTCTGAAATGTTTGGATGGGAAAGGCTGGGGGTAAAAATGGCCACATTCTGCTGGAGAGTCTTTATTGCCTGCTGAGGAAGTATCAATGGGATCTGTAGGAAAGTAAAAAAGTCAACAGTAAGAAGGATCCCATGCAATTAAAACATTCAACTACAGGGACAAAGGGGCCTCTGAGCAACACATACCCAAAAGAATATCATTCAGAGAACTGTTAGGAAGCAAGGGGTAACAATGAGAGGACAAATTAATACTGAAAAGTCTATGCGGAAAGAGACTTGGGTGTGTGGGAAAGGATGGCATTAGCTCTATGCTTAACTAAATCTTCTACTTATTGTGTGGATATTTCTATGTCTAATATATTAAAACTGATCATAGAAATATATCTATAATAAAATATAAATGGAATTGGGTGCTATTTGGAATTGTAGGCAATCACTAGGGACTTGGAACATATCTCCAAATGTGATGGGGAACTATAGGCAGATCATGAAATGTTGAAAAGTTTTATGAAAACCTGCATATGAATGGCTTAAAGTGAATGAATGAGATACAAGTAGTAAAAATGATATTTTTTAAGTGTTATTGCAAAACTGTGATGGGTACTTGTCAAAACTGAAAATGAAAGCACTTTTATTTTTTAAAAAAAATGAGTTTAGAATGACGGATGTCGTTATTTATAGTACACACAGTTGGACTGGTAAATGGAGACGTCTGAAAAGCTGCATGAAATGATTCTTACTCTCTTTTGGTATCTTCACCATATGCAACAGAACACTGTAACTGTCGCTGTAATTGATGCCATATATATATATATATATATATATATATATATATATAATCACTTTACTTCACTTTCAAATAAAAATTTCCCAATTACCCTCATTTCACTGGGCAGACATTAGTCAGAAATATTGAGAGAATATCAAGGGTTGCACCACAGTAAAGTTTGAGTAATCACAATGCTATTCTTGTTCTCACATAGTTGACGCCACAATTTCAAGTGGTTCTAACCTACTAGAAGAAAATGGTGAAATGCTACATTGGCAATGAGAATGTAACATTTCCAAATGGGGAAATAGAGAGTAATGGCAACCTTCAAATTTACAATTTTCAAGGTATGGCTTCTTCTTAAAGAAGATCATGCTGTTATTCTATAGCATAGCTATGCTATAGACAGATTATGCTCTAATCTGTCACACTCATAGACTTAGCAAGTACTACCAATTCCTATGGACTATGAGTGTAACTACAGTAGGAACTCCTAAATACTACGTGATACAACTGTTGGTTAAAAAAATAGTATTAATTTAGTTTGTCCCAATATTCTATGATGACATTTCAGTGGTAGCAGACATAAAGATTTTAACAGCCACATGGGATACCTTGTTGTAAAATCTGCAAAATATTCCTTCAGTTACAAGGCAGAAGACTGTGAACAGGCATTTCAATAAAATTTATTTCTACCAGCATATCAACTTGAAATGCCTACCTTAATGAGGATAGTACATACAAATTATGAATATTATAAAATAGTTTTAAAACTCATATTCATTTCTTTAAAGAAATATTACTCCTTCAAATTTTGAATGCCCTTAAACCTACTTAGCATATCTTTGATGCAGCATTGAAATAAAATTCTAGTTTTCAGCTAATGTTTGGTAGTTTCTTTACTGAATTTTAATCTGAGGATTTTAGACAAATACATTAACTATATTAAGATGTTTTTATTTTCTTTCAATTTTTAATCTTGTTTCATTTTGTTTCTTTATTTTTGCCCTTGGCAAAGGATACCTTGCTGCACAAGCTGACCTGATTTTCACTACTTAGTACAGGCTTGCTTCAAACTCACAGTGACCTCTCCTTCCTCAACTGCTTAAGTACTGGTTACAGATATAAGCTTCTATGTATGACTCAGATGCTTTCCTTTTTATATATTTCTATATATATTATAATAGATTTTCTATAACTTATTATAAAGTTTTGAGAAAAATATTGAAAATAAGCAATTCTCCAACATTTGATGGTAGGTCAAGAATGAGATCTACTTTTCCATTTTTCCAAAACCAATATGAAATGTGCTGAATTCCTTAGAGAAAAAAATAAATGCATAAAAGCAAGGGCTATTACATCCCTAAGCATATAATTTACCTTACAAATGTAAGCATACACATACTCCCTAACCTATAGGAATGAACGAGAACAAGTACACAGGGGAATTCTGTTTCATTTCAGCAGAAAAGCAGGTTATTGCTATGTATTAAAATTATTCACTACAGAAATAAACTGTCTCCAAACAGGGCTCATATTGCACGTAGCTCTTGCATTCAGCGCTAAGGGAAGCATTTCAAGTTTACATATTATCTGACAAATGGTGCCATCATTTGTTATTTGCAGCACATATTAGAAAGTTTTTGAACAGAGATTTTAGAAAATGTGAGTAAAGTAATTCATATTTTGTCCATTAATTTTGTAGACATGTATCTTATTTATGTATTTATTCATTTACTTATTTTCTGGATTTCTTTACCTAAACAACAGCCAGACAACCTTAAACCCTTGCCTTTTAATGCTTTCCATTTTAATGCTGCAAAGCTACTTAGCCATCCATTTCTTGGCTGTCAATCATGACCGCAAGCTCAAATATTGAGTTACATAAAGTAAGGAAAGTCGTGTGCCTTGCTGTTTACCCCAAATGAATATGAACACATAAAACTTTTCTGATAAAAGTAAATACGGCATGTTTTATAATGTGTGATTTACATAATGTTGATACCCATGTGAAGAAATGTCCTTGAGAAGAAAAGAAAATGGATGTGAGATCCTTCAAAGTGTTGATCCCTGTCTCGTCTACTCGTGAGTTAAAAACAACAGAATAAAAACTAAATTTAAAAGCCACCAAAAATTTATTTGGGGTATGTATTATATTAAAGCTTCATTAGCAATTTATTACAGGATAACTTTTAATCTTCACAGCAAGTCAATAGCCATTGAGTCTGATTTGGAAAAATAATTTACAAAAATAAACATCAACTGTAGAACATTAGGCAACTTGTCTGAAGTCATAAGGTTTCTAAACATAGGACTTATGATCTAAATTTGACTCTGACTTTAAACTCTAAGTTTTTAATATATTTTATTTTAGTCAACCAAGCATGAAAATTAAATAAGCATTTTAATTACCTACTAAATGTTCTGAGCCACGCTGAGAGCTGTTATAAGCTGAAAAATAGTTCCTTGTTATGGCTCTTTAATCAAGACATAGTTATTTAAAAATAGTTTAATGATATATGGTTAACTTTAAAACTGAATCAGAACTATAAAACTACTTAAAAATGGTTCATAGATCATAGCAGCTTGCTAAATGGTTGGGGGTATAAAATTATAAGTGACCATGTAAATTCTCAAATGTAAAGTAGGTTACTAGTACATGTAAATCCTTCCAGCACTTGTAATCATTATAATATTAAATGCATTTAAATGACTAATAGTATTCCTAGTCAGCTAATTGTCATAGAAAAGCTCTATTAACAAGTATTTTCTGATTCATTCTGATGTACTGGGAAATATCATCTACTACCTATTCCTGTTTCCAGTCAAGGCTGTACATTAGGAAATGTAAGTCTACTTTCTAATTAATTTCAGTGTCAGCTTTTGATTTTCTTTCTTCGAAGTTTAGCAGAGATTTCAGGATGTTTAACAAAAGTATTTTCCAAGGCTCCTGAGTAGATGATATCAGTAACAAAATGTGTAAAGTGAAAAACTGGCAGCACGATAGAAAATCTTTGGAGTAACAAGTTTCTTCTTCTGTGTTTATTTTTCTAAAGTGAGAGCTATTAAGATTCTGATCTAAGAAAATGTGGGAAAACTACAAAAATGAAACCATGACACACAAGAGAGAGACAAGAAAACAAAGCTAATTTTACGATTGAGGAGCATAAGTACAGTAAATATATACAATACAAGGATTTGAAGAGGGCCAATGTCAATATGCAAAAAAAAATAAAAATGGGTTAAAGAGAATATTGTGGTGTGGAAGAGACTCATTATACTTAAATACTAGCTTAAGTCATATTGAGAAGATGAACAACGATTTAGATATTTTAATAAGTTTACATTGAATTTTAAATGGAAACACTGAAGCTAAAACAAAATACATTGGGAGTAATTCAAACCATACACATACCTCTGAGGAAAGAAAACATGGAATTGAGTAATAAGTACAAGACTAACGAATGAATCAACTGAAACAAACCAGGACTGTGCCTTTCATATATCAAAGGTTGACGTCTGCTAGGAAACAAAGTATATGATTTACCCAAACTGACAACATGTGAAAGACAATCACTTCCTCCATTTGACCCATGAAGAAACCAGAAATGCAATCTTCAACCCAAACAGGCAGGTATATTTAGCAAATAAAATTGTAAAATGTTGCATTGAATTTTAATTTCATGTAAATAGCAACAATCATTCATTATAATGATATTCATGCTTCATGTGCTCTCTATTTGGTACTTAGATATAGTAGCTATATTACATAATAACCATTACTGCTTATCTGAAGTTCAAATTTAACTGGTCGTCCACTAATCTTTCCAGAAAGTATAGAGTTTAATTCTTGGTTGATACTGACTTTAATTTTTCTCTATATTCCCTTGCTGACTCCCCAGATAATCTTTGATGATATTTTGAAAAAGTATTGGCATTTACAAAAGCCAACTTTTTGAAATATTGATGCGAATTTTGGAAGCCTGTGTTATATAGTTCTATTTTACATTGAATAACCACATGGGAAAACTGAATACAGATATTCAAAACTAGAGCTGAATTGACTATTTACCAACCATAAGAGCATGTGAAAGCCCTAGGACACACACTTAGAGAGGAAGTAAGTCTTTAGTGAAGTAAGTAAAAAATATTATTGTAAACTGTCTTCTGGAGAACAACCAAAGCCAGCAGAAGAACCAGGTAAATGCCCAGCTTGCAGAACACTTGGTTCAGTTTCCACAACCCACTCCTCCATAGTCTCTCTCCCTTCTTCTCCAACCCTGCTGCCCAGCCACCAAGACCTGTAGGTAGCCCCCCACAACCATTATAATCTAAGCCAGCAGAAGAACCAGTTAGGGACCCCACCTGCAGGACACTTGGTTCAGTTCCTACAACCCACTCCTCAGTAGTCCCTCCTCACTCTCTTCCAGCCCTGCTCCCCCAGCCCTGAAAATCTTCAGACAGGCCCCCAAGTGCTATCAAAACCCAAGCCAGCTGAAGAACCAGCACTCAGTACCATCACAGCCCACTCCATTGGAAGAACTAGGGCAGACCACAACAAACAGAAGAACAGCATAGGCCAGTACAGCCAGCCAAAAGAAGTCATCAAATCCCAGCCCCTAACTCAGGTAGAGGCCAAGTTGGCCACTAGAGATCTAGTCCCCAACAAAGGCTCAACAAGGGGCCACAAGTAAAAGAAAACCAGAGCAGGGGGACGGGGGGAGGGGGCAACAAAAGAACCAAAAACAAATTAAAAAAAAAAAAAACTATCAAACAAACAAAAACCAAGGACTAAAGCATTCATTTAATCAAGACAAACACAGGAATTCCACTCCTAAACCTATAATCACTACAAACCAGATGTCAAAATGCCAATGTAAGGACACTCTCAAAAACAACCAGTGCAAATGTCACCATCAAAATTTAACTACTCTACTACAACAATCCCTTAATACTCTGGCACAGCCAAAGCACAAGAAAAGGATCTCAAAACCAACACTATGAAGGTAATAGAGGCCCTTGAAAAGAAAACGAATAAATCCCTTAAGAAAATCAATGAAAAGACAAACAATAGGAGGATTTGAGTAAATTCATTAAAGAAACCCAGGAAAACACAAAAAATTAGAAGAAGTGAACAAATCCTTTAAGGAAACAAAGAAAAAGCAAGAAAACAAAGGAAAGGAAGAAAACTGTTGAAGACCTGAAAACGGAAATAGAAGCCATAAAGAAAATACAAAGCTAGGGAACTTAGGAAATGCAAAATATAGAAAGGTGATCAGGAACTACAGAGGCAAGAAACAGCAACAGAATACAGGAGATGCAAGAGAGAATCTCAGGCGTTGAAGATCCTATAAAAGAAACAGAGAAAACTGTAAAAGAAAATGTTAAATCCAAAATATTCCTGACACAAATCACCCAGGAAATTTGGGGCCCTATGAAAAGACCAAAACTAAGAATAATAGGAATAGATGAAGAAGAAGAATCTTAAATTAAAGGCCCAGAAAATATTTTTAACAAAACATTAACAAAAAATATGTTAAACAAAAATTTGTTAAAATTTTTTTAACAAAAAAATTTCCAAAACATAAAGATCCTTGTAAAGGTACAGAAAGCCTACAGAACACCAAATAGACTGGACCAGAAAAGAAAGTACCATAGCCACATAATAATCAAAACAATAAACATGCAGAACAAAGAAAAAACATTAAAAGCTGCATGAGAAAAAGAGCAGTAACATTCAAATCAAAACATTTATAATTATACCCAACTGCTCAACAGAGTCTCTAAAAGACAGAGGGGTCTGGACAGATGTGCTTCAGACTTAAAGAGAACACAGATGCCAGCCCAGACTACTATTTCCAGCAAAACGTTCAATTATCATGGTTGGAGGGAACAAAATATTTTATGACAAGTCAAAATTCAAACAACATCTATCTACAAATCCAGCACTATAGTAAGTACTAGAAGAATATCCATCAATTGGAGGTTAACTATATCTGTGAAAACACAGGAAATAAATAACCTCATATTCCATCAAAATCAAAAGAAGGCATGCACACACACACACACACACACACACACACACACACATACACACACACATAACCAACAACAACTACAAAATAACAGGTCCTAGCAATCACTGGACTTTGACATATCTCAACATCAACAGACTCAATTCCCCAATAAAAAGACAAAAAACTAACAGAATGGCTGTGAAAACAGGATCTATGCCTCTGCTATATATAAGAAACGCACCTTAATTTCAAAGATAGACATTACCTCAAAGTAAAGGGGTAGAAAAAGATTTTCCAATTAAACTGACCCAAAAAGCAAGCCAGTGTAGCCACACTAATATCTAACAAAATAGACTTTAAACCAAAATTAATCAAAAGAGACAGGGAAGGACACTTCATACTCATCAAAGAACAATCCACCAAGACAACATTTCAATTTTTAAACATTGCTAACACTTAAAACACACAATGACCCATATACATTGATACAGGGAGACTTCAATACCCCACTCTCAACAACTGTCAAGTCATCCAGATATAAACCAAACACAGAAATATTGGAACTAACAGCTGTTATACACCAAATGGACTAATGTATATCTACAGAACATTTCACCCCCACACAAAAGAATATACCATTTTCACACCACCTCACAAAACCTTCTCCAAAACTGACCACACCTCTTCCACAAAGCAAGTCTCAATAGATACAAGAAAATTGATATAACCCCTTGCATCCTAGGAGACCACAATGAATTAAAGCTATATTTCAACAATAACAACAACCCAAGGCCAACAAATTCATCAAAACTGATCTCTACTGAATGACTATTGCGTCAAGTCAGAAATAATGAAAGAATTTTAAAACCTTCTAGAATTCAATGAAGATGAATTCACACATACCCATCCTTAGCGGAAACAATGAAAGATGCGCTAAGAGTAAAATTTACACCACAAAGAGTCGAGAGATCACTTACTAGCAAATTAACAGCACATCTTTTTTTGAACAAAAAACAAATGAACATACCCAAGAGAAGTAGAGTTTAAGAAATAACCAAACTGAGGATTGAAATCAATAAAATGGAAAGAAAGAGAACAATAAAAACAATGAAACAAAGAGCTATTTCTTTGAGAAAAATCAACAAGATAGACAAATCCTTATCCAAACTAATTAAAAGATGGATAGAGAATATCCAAATCAACAAAATTGGGGATACAACCATGGACATTGAGGAAATCAAAAGAATTATTAGGTCTTACTATAAAAACCTATAATTCACAAAATCCAAAAGAAATGCATAATTTTTGAATAACATCTACAAAAGTTAAATCAAGTTCAGATAAACTATTTAAACAGAACTATAACCCAAAGGAAATAGAAGAAGTCATTAAAAGTCTCCCAAACAAACACAAAAAAGCTCAGGTCCAGATGGTTTTAGTACAGAATTTTATCAGATATTCAAAGAAGAGTTAGCACCAATAATCCTCAAATTATTCTTCAAAATAGCAACAGGAGTAACATTGTCAAACTTATTCTACAAGGCTACAGTCACCTTATTACCCAAACCACACAAAGATTCAACAAAGAAAGAGAATTATGGAATGCAAAATATTCATTAAAATACTATCAAACTGGTTCCAAGAAAACATCTGAGGTCATCCACCATGATCAGCTAGGCTTGACCCAAAGAAGCAAGGGTGGTTCAACATGCAAAAATCAGCCAATATAATCCACCATATAAAAAACTGAAAGGATCAAACCATATGATTATCTCACTAGATGCTGAGAAAGCTTCCAACAAAATCCAATACCAGCTCATGATAAAAGTATTGGAGAGATTATAGGTATAAGGGACATTCATCAACATAATAAAGGCATTCCCAGCAACCCACAGTCAACATCAAATTAAATTGAGAGAAATTCAAAGCAATTTCACTAAAACCAGGAACAAAACAATGTTGTGGATCCACTCTCTCCATAGCTACTGAGTATAATACTTGAAAGCATCTGGTGCTAGTCTAATTGGATGTCTGCATGTAGAAGAATGCAAATAGATCCATATTTATCATCCTTCACAAAACATAAGTCCAAGTGGATCAAGGATCACAAAATAAAACCAGATACACTGAACCCAATAAAAGAGAAAGTAGGTAATAGCCTTGAATGCATTGGCACAGGAGACAACTTCCTGAAGAGAACACCAATAGCTGCAGGCACTGAATTCAATGATTAATAAATTTGACCTCATGAAACTAAAAAGGCAAAGGGCACTGCTAATAAGACAGAAAGTCAACCTATAGCTAACAATAACACAAAGGACAGCTCATGCTGGTGAGGATATGAAGCAAAGGGACCACTCCTTCATTATTGGTAGAAGTACAAACTTATACAACTAGTATGGAAATCAATATGTTAATTCCTCATGAAATTGGAAATCAACCTACCTCAAGACCCTACTATACCACTCCTGGGAATATACCCAAAGGATGATCCATCCTACCACATGTACACTTGCTCAACTACGTTCACAGCAGCTCTATTCATAATAGCCAGAAATTAGAAACAACCTAGATTCTCCTCAACTGGAAAATGGATAAAAAAAAAAAGGGTACATTACAAAATGGAATATATATATATATATATATATATATATATATATATATATATATATATATATCCTCATGAATTCTTTAGATAAATGAATGGAACTGGAGAATATCATTCTGAGTGGGGTAACCCAGTCCCAGAAAGAAAAACATGGTATGTACTCACTTATATGTGGGTATTAGCTGTTAAGCCAAGGACAAAGGTACTACAATCCACAGACCCAGAGAGACTACGCAACAAGACTATGCAACTATGTCCCTAGTGAGTATACAGTTATGTGCTCGGTAAATGGGAAATAGATGGAGAGATGGCCAGAATTGGAGCACCTTTAGGGCAGGATCAGGAGATACAGTACAGTGGAAACTCAGAGGACCTCTTATAATAGGTAATAGGGAGCCTAAATAGGCCACTTCCTGTGTCCAGGCAAGGCTTTCGGTGGTGGAAATGGGAAATAATACCAGTCACAGAACCTTTAACCTATGGCCTATCCTCCATTGCAGAATTCACTAAGACATAGAAGGGTAGAACCCTTGTTCAATGAGGGAACCCATGCCTGGTATTGTAGGTCATGCCAGGAGCTAGAGACTGCATAGTCTGAAGATGATTTCTAATGATGTTCTGCTCTCCTCATAGTTTGTACCTAGACCATTCTTCATCTGAGAGGCTTCCTCAGGTAGTTGATGTGAGCAGATGCAGAAGCCCAGAGCCATGCAGAGCTCAGGGGAACCCCCAGAAAGCAGGGTGGGTTTGCAGAGACCAGAGGGGTGGAGAACACCAGGAGAAGAAGCTCATGGAGTCATCTGACCAGTACTCTTAGGGGCTTACAGAGCCTGTAGCATCCTCTAAATATATCTTATGGTTGTCTGGCTTGGTGTTCTTGAAAAACTCCAAGGCAGAGTGAATAGTCTCTTGACCTTTTATCTGACCTTAGGGCCCTTTTCCTCCTGATGGATTTTCTAGTCCATCCTTGATGTTGAGAGTGGTGCCTGACCTTGTTCCATCTTGTTATGCCTCCCCAAGTAAAGTTATAAAAATTAATAGCAAGTGGATTTAGAAAGATGACTAAGTGTCATTATTTAAGAGAAACTCAGTGGAAACTACATTTTAAATACTGTTCACAACAGAACAAAACAGATGTAAACACATTAATATATGTTAGCTAATTCAGTTTCCAGAAGATAACATGGGATAATAAAATATTAATGAAATATATAATTTTTCTTGCACAAAATGTTACATTTTTCAATATAATTTTAGCATTAACTTCATAAATAAATGTGAACTGCATCTCCTTTAAAATCTTCAAGAGTCTTGTGTGCCTAACGCTGATGCCTTAGGGAGCTGAGCCCATAATTGGTGCTAAAATTTGTTTATCAGAAACTTGAAATGACCAAGGAAGGTGAAAAGTTAGTTACTAAAGAATTACAAGATTCTGTGTAAGAGCAAAAATGTTAAAAAAAAAAAAAACCCAAATATGTCAATGAGAATCAATATTCTCATATCACAGCATAATCTTTCCCCTGATTTCCCTACACATGATTGGCAAAAATGACCTATATTCAAAGAGTGAAGAATTGACATACACATTATAAAGTCACACATAATCAAGCATATTAATATAACTTTCCCACCTCATAGTTATTATTATGTAGAATTATGTATGGCTTCAGGAACACATAACAGGTTTGTTAAGTGTAGTTAAATATAGCTTAGAATGAAGTGTCCAAAACTTTTTTTCCAGATAACTGAAGCTTTTATCCTTTGATCAATAGTTCCTCATTCTTCCTAGCATCCTGTCCCAGATAATGACTCTTTCACTCTTTCTGTGACTTCAAGTTTTTAAGATTCTGCATAATTAATACCACACAATGTTTCCATTTCTATATTTGGCTGAGTTTCCTTAATGATGTTTTCTTAATTCATGCTGTTCAAATGTCAACATTTTTCCTTTTTTAAACTCCTTACAATATTCCATTGTACATACACACATTTCTCAACTTAAAAATAGCATCACATATTTATCTTATTTATTTTTGTGTAAGAGTGTGGGGAGTGGTATGTGAATGCCGTGTGTGCATGTGTATGTATGTGTGTGTGTGTGTGTGTGTGTGTGTGTGTGTATGTATAAGTCAGATGGACAGAGAACAAGTTGCAGGAGTGAGTTATCTTGTTCTACCATGTGCATTGTGGGGATGAAATCAGATAGGCTGGACAACTTGTGTCTTTATCCACAGAGCAATATTTCTGACCTTCATCTTATTTTTCATTCACCTGTTCAAATTTGATTTATTTCCATATTTGAGCTTTTGAAAATAACTCTGTAATGAAAATGATGAGGCTTCTATCTCTGATATGTCCTACTACTTACGATAATTTTCTTCTAATAGTTTGTGTTAATGCTACCATTTCTCACAATTATTGCATTAACTTGTGTTTTATTTTGTCCTCTAAAGAAGAGAGATTAGAATAAATGTATATATCAACAGCCAAATACAACCCATAAAAATTCCATTTCTGTTACTTCATTGGTATGAAAATTTTCAAGTATTTCACCACTAAAAATACATATTCTGATCAAAATAAAATAAACACATTCTTCAATGTGTTAGTAAACAAAAGTATGAGAGTATTGGCATCATGGGAATGCCATCCCTGGTAGTTCTCACTGTACCAAAGGATAACTATAAGGCATATACATTTCTTGAGCCTATATCAATATATGAAAAGAATTAATCTTTGTGGAGTAAAACATTGTATATTGAGACTCTAAACTTTCCTTTACATTAAAAAGAGTGCTTATTGGGCTGAGAAACTGTTCATCAGTAAAGTACTTGCTGACCAGATATGAGGACCCGAGTTCAATCCTTCTACTTATATAAAGAAACCTGGAGATGGCAATGTGTTCTTGTAATCACAGTGCTGGGAAGGCAGAGACAACCTAGCTAAATACATGAGTTTCAAGCCAGGTAAAAGAGCATATCTGAAAATAATAAAAAAAAAGAGAGAGAGAGAAGGAGCTCAAGAGAGGGAATAGCAGGATGCAGATGCTATAAAAGGGGAATGGGAAAAGTATGGAAAGGGGCTTTAACTCGGGAAGAGGCAGGAGGCAAAATAAGGAGGGAGGAAGGAGAGATGGATAACACTAATGATGTTTGAAAAAGCCATAGTGAATCAATTTATTTTGTGTTTCCTAGAATTACATATAATATTTAGATATGTATATGAAAACACACACACATACATGTAGTTCGAATGAAGTTATGCCACTAAGAGTAATAATGCTCACCCTTCAAGAGCCATTGGCTATTCAATAAAACCTTTAATCTCAGGGGTTAGAAAAATCCAGTTGTGTCATTGGTTAGGACTACATAAGGTATTGTTATTGCCCTTGGTTGTCTCCTAGAATTTGAAAGAAAGTGCCTATTGCTGAGGACACCACATTTTTCAATCACAGAACTCAGAGAATTAAGGTAGAACTGACCCAAAAGTCTTCTCCCTGAGGACAGCTTTCAGAGGTCTGCAAGTTGCTATGCAAGCTGCCCAGGAAAAGCAGCAAACAATAGTTCTACTAGTGTAATACCTAAGAAACACAACGGCTAGGGAGCAAAGATACCCTCACGTCTCTAATTGTATTTAAAGAATGCTCATTAAGAAGGAATTCAGGATGTGCTGTATGAAAGAATATATTAAAAAAATAGACCTCACCCTTTTGTTAAGGAGGAGGAGAAGGAGGAGGAAGAGGAGGAGGAAGAGGAGGAGGAAGAGGAGGAGGAGGAGGAGGAGGAAGAGGAAGAGGAAGAGGAATTTGTTCCCAGCGCTATGAATTTAGTCAACTACCCAGAAACTGAGAGGTCATGGTACTTGGAAAACATATTACTGCCACTTTTCTCAACAAGTATGATTTCCAACTGTATTTTTATAGCAAGCCACAACTTGTCAAAATGCAAAGAACCACTGATTTTGGAGTACCCAACACCAATTGGTATATCTACAACACAACTCCTAACCCTAAACCTAAGGGAGCATTATGGAAAAGGAGGCAAGACCAGAGTACCTGCTGAGAGACTGAGGCTTTTGTTCTTGTTTTTTTTTTTTTTTTTTTTTTTTTTTTTTTTATAAAGGGCTAGATTACATGCTATGAAATGTTGATAATGGTAGCCTAGACAAGAGTTGAATAAGATATCAATATTTGATAGACCAGTGTGGACAGGGGAAATCTTACTCCTTCCTACATGAAGAACTATAGACAATCAATGACTGCCAGGAGAAGGAGAATCAAACATCCCTGGGGAAGAAGCTCTGAAGTGATTATACAATAGAAAGTGGCCAGCCCTAAAAAAATAAACATATGAGCAATAGCAATGGTCTCAGCCAGTTTCATTTATATATCTATATGCATGGATATATGTAATAAAAATACTTGAGTTAAAAAAAATAGAGGTAATGCACAAAAGTAGGAGAAAGACTCAGAGGCAGAGGAAGTGAAACAGTAGGAAGATGGAGAAGGGTATGCTAGTAGGGGATTGAAGATGATAGCAGTATATTTTAAACATATTTGGAAAATCAGAATGAAATCAATTAGTTTGTACAACTAATAATTACTAATAATATGAAAATAATTAGTGTAAAAAATAAATGAGGATTGACACTCAAGCTTTACCTCTGGTCTAAACACACACACACACACACACACACACACACACACACACACACATTCCAACTATATGCTACCTCCAACATACACATACATATGTAAAGATTGTGGATGAATATATTTAATATAGAATACATAGATTAGAAACAGATGGGTTCTACCAGGGATGCAGAAAGCTATGAAGATTGAACAATGAATACAATGACTTGATAAAATAGAATTAAATGGAGTTCCTAGAAATTGCCACGTTGATATTTTGCTTCCTGTGTCTGGTGGGATTGTACATTACTGGAAGACTTCTTTAATAGATAGTACATGGATTCCTGCTAGTATTTCTGGAAAACAATGAATTTGGACTAAAAATTCTTACTATATAGGAAAGGGATTAATAGACATTTCCCTTGAAACGTTAAATGAATTAATATTGAAATTGTTCAAATATCCAGGCCACAAAACTACAAAACTCCAAGACAGTATCTAGAAAAGCAAAACAATTCTGAAGTGAATCATGAGAAATACCATAAAACCTAAACATTTATTAGCCATTTAAAAGTAACACACAAGAAAAGTACATAAATCTACCAAGCCTTCCATTCATCAGAAGTTCCCATAAACAAATGTGGGGTGATACTTCTAAAATTACATAAAAAAGTCCCAGCAATAAAATAAACAATAAAAATACTGAGCAAGGTTGTATTGTTAGGAATGTAAATGAAAGAATATTGCAAGTAAAAAAGTTATTTATCACCTGCAATAAAATATATTCAAATTAAAAGAAAATGATTGTTTTACCCATTAAGTTGCACTGTCACAATACTAAACACCAGTCAGATTGCATGTTAGCCCAATTCATACGTAGATACTGAGAACAGCAACAGAGATTGGAATTAGCACTTTGAAAAATATGTCAGATATTATTTCGAAAAATTCCACACATGCTTACTTTAAGACTTAAAATCTCCATCACTGAATCATTCCAAAGCAGTTTTCTCTACAGCTTGTGAGCAAGATTTCATGCCTAGTGTTATTTCCATCACAAATACTTCCTCTCTGTCTCTGCTTATCTCAGTCTGTATCTTCTCTTTCTTCTGATTTTTACCTTCTTTTCTTTTGTACACAAAGTGCATCTATTCAAACAGCTTAGTCATACAAGAAGCACACATTTATCATTCAACAAATACTTATTAAGTAGTCAAGTATTAAGATTTCAGCAGCGAGCTGGATAAATAGGTCTCCTACCATGAGCTTTTGTTTTTTAAAAACTGACTAACCCATTGTTCAGACTGACTATAGAAAAGCAGGTGCTGATTTTTCCAAAGAAGGAAATTATACTGGCAAACTACTCATGTGAGGGAAATATAAAATGATGGAAGTGGGTGTAGCTACTAAATACTTGAGATAGTATAATTGAACATTTCTTCTTTGGGAATATGGAATTTCCATAGTACACAATGGAAATATTAAATTTCATATATTGTATAATATATAATTTATATACATATAGCTATAAATGTATATACATTATATATTTATATATACACATATGTTATATGTGTATATTTATAATTTATTTATGACTTATTTATTTGTTCATTTATGATTCTTATTTATGACTCAGCTTCAACACCAATAAATCCAATATATTCTTCTTTTTGTGATGATAGGATCAAACCTATGGCCTTACACACGCTGGACAATTACCTTGAGCCCCATCCTCATTATTTCATCATCCAATTTATAGCATAGGGCCTCACTATGTACTAACAGGACACATGTGTGCAGTATCCTGTTGTATTGCTAAGGCTATTATTGCTCCAACAGAGCTTGAGCAGGACACCCACTGCCTCCTTCCTCATTCTCTTCTTGCACAAAAGTCTGGCTGTCTCTTTGTCTTTCCCTGTACTGACTGATTGAAGGACATGGACATTTTTCTAACAGAATCTCTGTGACACTTACACAGACCTTGAGAATTGAAGGCAGGTGATAAATCAAGGTTGGAGACCAGAAAGTTCTACTGGATGCAAATACAAATAGATAGCACTTCACATTGTGAATGTTTTCTATTAATAAAAATTGTGAAGATGCCTGCAGTAAACATAAAGTTTTATTTTACAATGGTCATGTTCTTGTAAATAAATTCCTGAAAGCCTGATCAGTTATAGGAATAAGGATTAGGATTTTATTTTGAACCAATAGTTGATTTTCAATAAATTATTTATGAAGTTGATACTCATGTACACACACATTCAGATGAGACTGGGCATATTTCTTTCTTTGCATAGGATAAAATTTTACCTTTCAATATTGGATGTGTTGGAAAACAAAACACAGATGAATAAAAATCACCAACAGAAAGATAGTCATTTTATATTGTTATTAATCTTTGAACTTCATACACTGTGTTTTGATAATAATCACCATCCAGCCTTTCCCTCCCTCAGACCCATTCTCCAGACCTCAACTTGTGTCCCCATTTTAAAAAACAAGAACAAAACTTAGCTACAAACCGTTGACTTCCATTAGTGTTGCCTATATATTCTCAGGAATGTGGCCTTCCACCGAAACCCATTATACCTACCAGGTACTATATCCTTTTACAAAGCTAATTGTCCATCTTCCAGAAGCTAAAATTGCCAACTGCTCCTCATCTAGTGATGAGTCCTCCATACCACCAATCTGCTTTAATTCTGGGATTTTATCTGACTTGTGCTCACACAGGTTTGGGGCATGATGTCTTAAGATTACTGTGACTTCATATGCACGAATGTCCTATTAAATCCATAAAACACTGTTTCCATGAAGTTATCTACCACTGCTGACTCTTACAGTCTTTCTGCTTCCTCTTTCATGATAAACCTTGAGCCTTGGCTGGGGGATTGTCTCTATGGTTTTTGTATTGTTTTGTTTTTCTCCTGCAATAGAGGTGTGGTATTTTCATAGGCTATTATTTCTTTCTAGCTTTTATACTTTGACATCTAACATTGCTTACCATTTTAAGAAAAACACATTGCAACTTTTGTGGTTTTGGGGAAAAATAATTCCTGTGTTTTCTTTTAAATTAGCTAACAATGAGTTTTTGATGCATATAGGTTCTTATATTTTAATTAAGGTACATTAATTTTCAATTTTAATAATTGACACTATTGCATGCAGCCTTCAAAACTAAAGGGGAGAGCTTATGCTTAGTAGTAAGATGATGCCCCAAACAGTTATTAACTTGTCACTTCATTATTAAAATATTTCAGCTTTATAGTCTACATTAACTTTCATTCATCTACAATTTCAGTGTGTATTTTCATCATATTCCCATATTATTTTGCTATACTATATGAGTGAGAAAATCTATTGCCCTTCCTAAAGGCAGCCAATACTCAGCTTTATTCATTGATTCTAATAATTATGTGTTTTACAAATGTTTTCTGGATAATTTCTTCATTCCAAATACACTGAATTCATAGATGTTTACACACAAATAGATTTCTGCTTTTTATCTGTGATATTTTGATGTTATTTTAGAGCCTAATGGTTAACATATTATATGTTTAGAATGTTTTAATATATTTTCATTGTGGTTTAAATATATTTTAAAATATATTTTAAAACATGTTTATAGACAAATAAAAACTATAAATCTCTTTTATACTACATTGGTCTGTTTTTATAGAGTGGCTTGACAGGTTAGCATTTTAGATCATTTGATCTTTTTAGTTGTGTCTCAATTAAATTATCTCAACTTATGAATAAGGGCTGTAAGCAAATAAAACCCTTTCTTGTGATGCTTACTAAAATAATGACTATCACCATAAAAATATATTGCCATAATAATAAACCTTTTTCAACAAAGAATTGCTAAATTGTACTCTAGCTGCCTTCAACTTAGATTAGGTATTTAATACTTCTCCTAACAGATAGTTACTTCAAATGCCTGTGACTGGAAGCCCATGTTAAGCGCACTAATGTCCTGGTGCTTATTCCCAGAATGCTTTTAAAGCTACATATCTCCAATATTTCCTAAATATAATGACTATCTGAAGGTACGTAGGGGAGATGAAGAAAATTAAATGCTCGTTAAATGAAATGAGACAACCGTTATGTTGTAGAAGTCATTGTTTCATAGAGGGTTCACAGAAATAATGAAAAGTCAAGTACAACGTGGGATCGCTAAGGAAAAGCAGTCAGGAGAAAGGCTGAAATGAATACTGAAGGGTCGGCAATTTCTCAGTCACAGCTCATAGAATGGCACGTTCAGTCTTTCTGTGCCTCTCAGGCTATCTATACTCGAAAGGGAGGAAGCCCTAAGAATAACAAAATCCTGATGGGTAGATGTTTTGTTCTAACAAAGTGTGCTGCATTTAAATATAATGGTGTTTACTTTGTGTGAAACTGAAACATTTGTAAAGGTTTCTTTGTGCTGTTTCTAATCTATAATTTAACAGATTTGTTCCACCAGAACAAACATTTGCTGAATGTCATAGAAATGGTTTTGAAAAAGTGTAAGTGTCAGCAAGATCACCTCTGAACACAGCCCTCAAACAAGGCAGCACCTGTATACTGAGTATACAGACCCACCCCCAAACAGGCAGTGTTTCCTCAGAGCCAGAATCTCAGCTGTAGCTCTATCTTTGTATTTGTGTTCCTTTTGTCTGAGCTAAAGTCATGTCTTCAAACACTTCCTCATAGTTTGCACAAGCAAGGGACATTAATCACACCAATCTCCATGCCCATTTCTTCAGAGTTGTTGCCATGATCTATCCTGTGAATAGCTTTTACTCCTGACCTTTCTGATCAATAAGATGGATGACAAAGAAGGCGATAGCATGTGGTATACATGTTCATAGAAATTGCTACCTCCTCGGAGTAGTTAAAATAATTGTTTCCGTTAGTGTAACACATTGCCTAGTGCAAATGATCGTGGACTAGTGTAGGAGTGAGTTGAACTCTGTCTTCTTACCTTTGATGTTTGGTCTTGTTTGGGGGCTAGTCTTCGGATAAGCTTTCAAAACCCCCTACCGTGAGTGTCAAATTAAGTACCCTTATGAATATGCATGAACAAAACCCTCCTATATTCATTTTGGTGGCTACTCACTGTTCTGGGTTGCCCTGGAAGCCATTCCAAATGGTTTTGATTTTGCGTTTGAGATTCTTAATGGTAGTAATTATCTGTTGCAGCCATGCAGTACCAAATATGATGCGTGTTAGAGATACTTTAAAAATAATGATAAAAACGACTAAAGATGCTAATTCCCACATTTTAGTTCCTACAGGGCAATTAGCCCTTAGTAATGATGTTTATATTTATATGCAAATGTTTCAGAAAAAAATGAATCTTAACAGAAACTTCATATCAATACTATTGGGAGATGAGAGCAATCCATCTGTCTGTAGAAAGAGCCTGCCATTAGCTGTACATGTAGCCTATTTCTGAAATAGAAACTATTTAATCCTAAGTAATTCATTCTTCATCTTGTGTTATTTTCCCTTCCTTCTGTTCTTTTATTAAGACTCTTAACTAACATACCGCATGCACAGCTCTCCAGGGCCAATGCTTAGGTGCCTCACCACATTTTCTTCAGAGTATCATCTGTTCTTTGAATTATTACCTAATATCATTACCATGTCTCATTTTCAAATAATAATTGAGCAACCAAAGCAGGCTTCTTGGGAGGTACTTACTGGTTAATATCTTCTGTTTTAGTGATTACAATATGTGAAATAACAGAACTATAATGAAAAAGCAAAGTCCTGCGTTTCAGATGTAGTCTGTGATTAGTTTTGTGCTAATAAAGGAGGAGAGGGGGAAAAGGAAGCAAAGAAAAGAGAAAGCTCCTGTATTTGTGAGGGGAAAGAAGCCTTAGGATAGCTCATGAGCTCATTGCCCAGTTGCAGGAGGAGAAATGGAATAAGTTGAGGCTAGAATTGACCTCATTTTGCAGCACATTCTATATTAAGATTGTCTTACATGGAAGAACCTCTAACCACTACTCATTCCCTTTTGAGTCTCCTTTGTTTGTGCAAGGAATTTAAAACTATCCATTGGCAATTCAGTTAAATAGGTAGCATCATTGGGGGTACATACTATAGAAGAATATTGAGAACATTCATTATTTCATTTAAGCACTGTCATTGGTTATTCACTTTGGAGCACAACAAAGAATCATTTCTTTTTAGGTATCAGAAAGAAGTTTCTAGATCCATGATAAAAGAAAACAAAACAGTGCCCTAGCTCTATGGTAAACATCCTAAAAGGAATAGCAACACCCAAGAGCAAGAGTAAGCTTGCTGAAAGTACTTCATTTAACATCCAGGTATGGGGTAATTATCCACAGCTTGCACAGTGAAAAGACTTACCATGACATCTGTGTAGACACATTTTCCCATTTAACCTAGAACAAACAAGGAAACATGCTGCCCCAAAATTTCTAAATAAGAACCAAATACCTCCAAAGCACCATATTTCAAAAGGCAGATGCTCACTGTCATTCACTGTCAGAGCCTGGGATAAGAAGTCTGGGAAAGGAGAATTTCAGTACCCTGACAGTGGGAAATCTCATTAGATACTCTTGAGATTTATCTGTCACTCTGACAGGATAATTTGATTTTAAATTCCATCATCACCACTAGCCCTAATTTTTAAAATTAAATTGAAAAAAAAAGTGACTTCTCTTCCCCTTTACAATGAGTAATAGAATCAAATAAATCAAAATCAAGGGTTCCATTAATCAGAAATCACAGGAAAAATTTTTGAAAATTTTGGTGTTTGAGGGAAATTGAAAAGCTCTCTCTCATCCCTCAATTTGTACCCACCCCTCATAATACTGGGCTGTAGATGAGTTAGGAGATTCCTATGAGGTTCAAGTTAGAAAGTCTGAATTTTTCATATCAATAGAAAATTGTAGTAATTCTTAGAATGACTAATCTTCTCCAAGGAACAGCACAGTCAAACCTCATGGGTAGTTGGTTTATTGCACAATTATCACTCACATGTCTGGATCTGAGTTTTGCAGACAGGATGCAAAATATCCTAAAACATCATACATACATTCTCATTTTATGGGTGTATATATCAGAAAACTTTTGCAAATTCAGCTGTCTTCTCTTTTCTCAACAGTGGCTCAAATAAATAATTTAATATGAGCGATAGCTACGCTCTTAGATGCTGGTGGATTTTAAGATCAGTCCTTGCTTTTTCCATCATCTGTCTATGTAGTAACTCAAGTATTATCAGTTTCATGATAATAATCAAACAACTCATTAAAAAGAAAAAAAAAATCATATCCAGGACCAAGATGGAACAGAGTTCAGCCATGTGCGGAGAACAGTTCCCTACATCTCCATGTGACAAATTTCACACACTTCAGCTGTATTAAAATTTCTAAAGAATGAGGACTTAATGTCAACTTGCTTGTTAGGGAACCAGGATCAAGAAAGGTGATGAGAAGAATGTTTTAATGTGAAGTTGAGGAGTCAGAGGTACCCAGACTTCTAACCGCTTCACTTAGCAGAATCAACTTTGGCTCACCTTCTGACAGGTGCCTCTGGAAATTACTGCTTTCTCCTTAAAAATAAACCAACATTTCTCACCCAGTACCTGACACACTAATTCTTACTTCTGGGTTTGTCTGTAGCACATTTCTCCTCAGTACATGGAAAAAGAGATAAAGTATGTTCCCCTTACTTACTAAAATGTCACTCCAGCTCCTAGATAGCCATTCTAATACACAATATCCTTTTCCTTATATGTAACTCAAAACCAAATATAATCCACTCAACATCTGTACACATTGTAAAATCTAGGTTGTGCTACATCATAAGATCCTCGCTGTGCTACATCTACATCATAAGATCCTCACTGTGCTACATCAGACATGAAGATAGTAAAATTACTCAATATATTCATATTTTTAAAGCCAAACTTTTCTACTTGTCATTCTATGCAAAAACTGCCGCTTGATGCAGTGTTTCTGTATCTAACTGCAATCATGTGGCTCTCTTCATATAAGTTCACGTGCAGATGTTGACACTTCTGTGTTGTACAGCATGGCAGCAGTCCTACCAGCAAAAATAGATTAAGGAAATTTGGCTGAGCAACTTGAATTAACTTTATTCATGCTTATCTGAAAATTCTGACAATAATTATTTTAAATGATAGCTTTGCATAATGCTCAGATTTTTAGGACAAAGCAATAAACTTCATTGCATTAATAATTAAAACATCATTATGGTTTCCTAGGAAATAGGCCAAGTATGAAATAATGATGCACTTACCTTATGAATTGATGAGTTTTCTTCTGATCAGGTGGTTACTGAGAATATCTGCCCAAGATCTCAAAGAGTGTGGCTTCCACAGCAACCTCAAAATGCTACAAAATTTTAAAATTGAATTTTATAAAGGAAGTAAAATTTTTGAAAATTTCAAACTGTATGTTCATTACCAATGAACTACCAGAATCATAAATGTGTGTACAGAAACTTTACTATCACCTTACCTTATTCTTTTTGCTGGATATTTTTCAAACTAATAAATCAAAAATCCATGGGAAAGCAGTATGAACATAAAATGCCTTCATTTTAGATATTCAGTTCTAACTTTCATGATAAAGCATCTCAAAATTTTGTCTTTTCACCTCCAACATAGCTGTGACAAGCCAGTCAAGGTCCACCGAATCCAATTAGAGCAGATTCTGGGAAAGAAGCTATGTTACTTGACAATATTAGGGCAAAATACTGTGCAAACTGTTTTAACTTTAAGGAGGGCAATGGTAGCTACAATCGTCTTTAGACTGTGGCTAAAATGCTGTCATAAATCAATGAAGGTACCTGCCAAGCTCTGCTGGAAGTAGCCATTGGATTCTCTGCCCTATACATGGATTCTCCATGCTCTGTTGCATAGAATCAGAAGAATGAGAAGGTGTTAGAAATTTTCAGAGCAGAGGACTGAAAGGTCACCACTGTCTTCCATAATTTTAGGGGTATGATGGTGCTCAGTCTCATGAAAGGAGAAATAAAACGTAGTTACAAACTCCAAAGATCTGTTACTTCATTTCCTTCACTCTAGTGAGCCTTGAAAAGTTGGCTTCCTGGATATTTTATTCTCCCATTTCATAATTCCTTCCCTTTTCCCTCATTTGAAGCGCCCTCAAAAATGCAAATAGACACATGCCAACCTTTGGCTTATTTTACTTCAATGTTACTCTATTTCAGAATGTTAGGAAACAGATCTGCCATGATCTTTTTTCTATTTTGCAAACTTGTCTTCTGAATGCTTCATGGCTTACCAAAACAAGTTCCAAAAATACCAAGCTCCATGCAGTATGCACTGATGATCCACACACTTTAGTTTGTATGCCTTTTATTCCTCTCAGTCGAGGTCTGATTGTTTATCCGGCTATACTCTGAAATACTGAATTCTCAAAAGTTTTCCTGTTTCCTTTCTGACAGTAATTTTATCCTCTTAGCTGCCTCAATACCTCAGTCATATAACTCATCTCTTCAGGTTGATATTTTCCTAGCTAATATTTGATAAATGAAATCAACAGCACATCAATAGAGGATTGTGTTTGTCTAGGTTAAAGGAGGCCAAAAGGAGTGGAGCCAGGTAATTATATACACTTCTTCATTTGCTCTAACATGCTGAACATGTTTTCTTGAAAGAAAATATCTTTTATTTAAGTCCTATAGCACTTACCTGCTGTTCTGAATTGTCTAAGACAATGCCTGAACTATAGACCAGATGTATGTTGATTGAGTATTCAGCAATAGCTTTTTTTCACATTCTCATGGGGGTTAAATTTCTTTCAAGTCAGTACTAGATTCTTATTGCTTCACTAAGCTTTCATCTTAATTTCAAATGTGGGGTAATACATGTCTGATAAGACGCTAGTATTTTTATTTTGTAATTATACACAATGTGTCCTTTCAGAGAATAATTTTATTAGTTCACCCCAAACATACTCTGGTCCTTCAATATATTCATAATAACCTCAAAATAAAATTCTTAATTCTTCAATGTTACCTAAGAGGATTCATAAATATGGGGTTATGACCCCATTTTCAATTTTTTATTTGTAATTGAAGTTTGCCCACAAAACATGATTTTTTAAAAATAGTTCATGGACAAAAAAGAGAAAAGACATACTACTGATCCAATTCGTGAGTCCAGTTGTCACTCACTAATACAAAGCAAGTGTAACATAAAAACTCTGTCCTCTCTGTGTGTGATTTCCATAGGTATGACAGGATAGATATTTGCTCTTATGAGGTTAATATTTTCCCAGCTAATATTTGGTAAATGAAATCAACGGAACATCAATAGAGGGTTTTGTTTGTCTATGTTAAAGGAGGCCAAATGGAGTGGAGCCATGTAATTATATCCCCTCCTTCATTTGCTCTCATATGCAGGACACGGAGTGGTAGTATCAATACAAAGCCCATTGGATCAACATGCAGCAGGATTGCGAAGATACTCTCTTACTTCTATAACATGCCTTTTCTACCTTTCAAAATTGAGTGGCTTGAAATAATCCCCCTGAAACTTCCCACCTCACAGCCCTTCAAAGCCCAATGTTCTCGCATGGTAGCATTAGAGGAAGGATTATTAAGGACCCCATTGGAACTGGGGCCTATTCATTTTCTGTGTAAACCATGGGGTTCCTGCGCAGACAGTGATGTGCCAACACGAATCCAGACAGCTGCTGTACCAAAGCTGCTCAGAGTGCAGGTGGGGAAACAGCTTGTGATATTAACAAGGCTAGATCCTTCTTGTGGCTTTCTATAGCCTTTATTTAAAATAAAGAAAAATGCTTTCAAAGACTTATTTATAACTGTATCAAGCACAGATTGCACCAACATTTTGCTTCAGTGAACACATGTGTTATTCATACTGATATTAAGTATTTTTCTTTTTTGAAGTAGCCAAAATGGAAAAAAAATGAAGGGGGAGCTAGCTGTTTCCTGAGGATCGTTTTTGATAGGAACTACAAAACTGTATCAGTGAAACTAATCGGTGAAAACAGCTTTTTGGGAATTTAAAAAAAAAATCACAAAAACAAACAAAAAGATCCAAAGTAAATAGAGAAATTAAGACATAAGAAATGAAATTTAGAAAAGAAAATGTTTTTAAAAATTATCACATCTGTTACATGTATTATTTTCACTCAAATATCATACTTAAATTAGTTCAATGGCTATGGGTATCATTAGGATTTCTTCCTAATTCCTCAACAAATCACTGTAGCATTCTTCATATTAATAAAGGTCATTTACTAGCTCCAAAGACACATCACTGAATCAATAATAAGCACGACAACAAAACAAAAGATATACAAGCTCTTCTGTTAGCTTTAAGAAATCTATATCCCTTTTGGAAAATACAAACACCATTGAGTATAGATGAGTAATATTATGGACAGTAAGACATGGGAATATTACTTTGGTTTCATTAATGAAGTTTTTGCTTCCTTCTTGGAGTGCAATTTTTTAACGGTTCCTTTGAGTCACTACCCATAGTTTATCTATCTGTAAGATGAAATCTAAGCACTATCTATGGTGCAGCATGATTTTGAAGAGTTGAAAGAGATGAGACAGTCAATGACTTTGAAAATAAATCTCAGTGAAGAATAAACATTTATGAAGCCATATGCTATCATTGTTTTATGGTAATTCACCAAAGCTGGAGTTATTTAGGGCATAGTATTTTCCAAAGGACTACACAGGAGAATTTATTTATTTCATTAAGAGTGCTGGAAAGATTAGATTTATTAATTTTTTAAAGGGAAGATGGCTTTGCTAGTTTAGGGCAATTACTGTACCAAGTTCATGAAGGAAGAGATGGGCAAAAGATACATTAGAAAAATTGATTGTTACAGGTGACACAATTGAAAGTGATAATGGCTGTTATGGAAAAGTCTCAATGATACATGGGTAAAATGATTTTATTATTTTCTCTTAATGAAATCAATTTTAAATTGTGCTGGCTAAAAACTCCCATACCTAAACACAACTTGATCTTGTTAGTACTTCCTCTAGGTTTAATTCATTAGAACACCCAGGGTCATCACATGATTTCAGACTCTTAGGTGTCATTTTATCTAGTTTCCTTGATTTTGGAAGAACCAAAATAATGTATGCATCATCTGAAAGTTGTCATGAAAGTAAGTAATAAAAGAACATACTAATCATCAGCACCAAATACAAAAATCAGCCAAAGTAGATGAATAATTCACAAAATGGTACTCCTAGAGAAAGCTCTTCTGAACTGCTGGGGGAAAATACATATTCTACTCTTTTTACAAGAAGGTAAACACTATTTTAAAATTTACAGCAAGTACTTCCAATGTGAAAAATATAACTTTATCATATTATACATTTTGTTATACTCCAGACTGTCAATATAATTCATCTAAATTATTAGTATCAGTTCACACAAATCACCTTTTACCCCCAAGGACTTAAGAAGAAAACTTGGAGAAAGTATTTTGATATTCTGCTTATGAATTTAAGCCTCATTGTTTTTCACAAAATTCAGAGGGAAAGTAATGGCAATTTGTGTAAGAATATGTCACAATAAGTTCTTGATGGGGGAACAGTTAGAGATAAAAATGGGAAAGAGAATTGCTTAATGGTATATATGTGTGTGTGTGTGTGAGTGTGAGAGAAAGAGAGAGAGAGAGAGATAACAAAATCTATCACTTTGTATGTTGACTTAAAAGAGTAACTAAAAATGTAATTATTAATAAAAGAGAGATCAAATTGTTAACAACAGAGCCAGAGCAAGCACCAACGGCCCATCTTTCCAGGCATCAGCATGGCTTTTTTGCTTTTCAGCATACAAGTAACCTAATATAAAATGTACGGATTGTATCACATATCAAATTAATTCCAAACATGATAGGAAGGGCAGACAAGTGGCTGTTTTAGAAATGAATAGAGTTCATGAAGTATTTAATAAGTATTGATCCTGGCTTCACCAGGGGGGAAGCTCCTCTCTGCTACTAAGTTAAGCACTTTTGAAAACTGCATCAACTATAAGGTCAGCAGTTCACCTAATAGCCAGTCATGAGCTACTAGGCTCAATAATCTTTATGAGATCAGGACAGACTCCTTTTAATCTTTCCTCCAGTGCCTCCAAACCACATCTGGAAATGGAAAAGATCATGTATATGGAAATAGGGCAAGGGATTGGAGTCATTAAGGATAGCTCCTGCCTGGTAATGTAGAAATGTGCCTAGATAGCATTCATGAACTCACAGAAGCTCTGGTTACCTGCACAAAATGTGGACAGGATAAAGACACTATTCTAGTAAGGCAGGAAAGGTACGCTAAGCTTCCTTTACTCCTTTCCTGAGGAGTTATTGCAGTTGATAGTTGCTGAGAACAGGTGAATCTGTTTTATTCAAATAAATTTCTTTTCGTACAATATTTTCTGATTACACCCTCTCCTCATCCCCACCTCTTCCCAGATCCTCCCTACACCTCCATCTGTTAAGCTTCATCCTTTCTTTCTCTCTCTTTTTAGAAAACAAATAAACAGGTAATCTGGGTAATAGCACATGCCTTTAATCACAGCACATGGGAGGCAGACACAGGCCAATCTCTGAATGAAAGGCCAGTTTGTTCTACAGAGTGAGATCCAGAAAAGCTTGAGCTACAAATAAACCCTGTCTTTAAAAAAGAGCAGGCAAATAAAAGAGGGCATTTATTGAAGAAGGCATCTCCTTCTTCACTGTGGACTCAATATGAACAGATGTTATGCCCCACTGCTCTCACTGCTGCCATGCCTAACCTGTGTGCTGCCATCTCTATGCCATGACGGACTGTACCCCTTGGGAAATGTAAGCCCAAATAAGCCCTTTCTCTACACTGTGGTACTTTATCCTAGCAACTGGGAAAACATCTATGATACTTTCTAAAGGTCACTCAGGATGCTTTATCAAATTTGATTCCAACTGTTTTTTCTTTTCCTTTTCTTCTTTTCTAATTTAAGTTTTAGTACATACCAACTAGAATATACAAAATAAGCAAAAAGGAAGCTGGACAACTAGATCAATGGGAAGCATACGTGTCTTGCAAACATGATACATGAGTTTAATGCACATAAATCATGGATAAACAGTCAAGCATTGAAGTGCGTTCTTGGAAACCCAGTGTGGGAAGGTGGAAACTGGGGTATTCATGGAGTTTACTAGCCACTCGGCATAGAGTGATGGTGAGCTCCAAGCCAGGAAATGATGGCCCTATCTCTAAAACTGTAAACAAAACAAAAATGTGTGGAGCTTCTGAAGGATCATGTCCAATGTTGACCTCTGAACTTTACAGGCAAGTGCACACAAGTGCATGTGTATCCACGCACACACACACAAATCCCTTTCATATGCTCATGAACACACACACACACAAGTACAAGGAAAACTTCAGGAGCAACATTATTCCTTTATGCTGAATTGCTAAGTTCAGTTTATATGTCATTCTCTTTGGATCAATTTCTATCTAAGCACTGATGCTTCTTTGGACTCAAAGCTAACCTAACAGAAAAGACAGTGTAATGGCCTACGCTTCAAATGCTCCATCAGAGGAAGTAGCTAATGTATTACCAACTTCATAGTCTAACTCTCCTCTCCTTTTCCCTTAGACTTCCATATTGGCAAAATGAGTAGACAACTTGAAAGCCAACTTTACACTATACAGAATGGAGATGTCCTGAGAAGATTCATTTCAAAATTTTATTTTATTAAGTTGTGCCTTTTGTTATGAACAATGTAACTACTGTCTGGCACAAGTCTTCTGAGTTGTTGAAAAGGCCTTTCATGATCTTATCAATCTGTTTCCCAGAAGAATAAGATAATTATATTCATAGCCAGGGCTCCATGCTGTTTGTAGCTTTATGAAATATTTTGCTAAGACCTGATTTGGCTGGCTCAATCTTGCAATAGATTCTCTTTTTAAACTATGATATGTGTTAATATGATATATATATATATATATATATATATATATATATATACATATATATATACATACATATAGATATAATATAATGATAAGATGAGCAATTTAATCACCATTACTTTGATGGATATAGTTCATATTCAGGTTAAATTGTCTAATGCCTGGAATGCAAATTGACCAGAATTATAACAGTCATCTCTATTTTTTAGGTGATCAAGAGGAAGAACAAAAATAACCTGGCATTTTCAAGATTATCCAGATAAGGTAGTCTTTCATCTATCTCTATCTAGACCATTATTCATGTACTATAAATACTTCACACAAATTATTTTGTGTAACCTTAGAGTATATGTGAACCTAGTTATACAAATGTTGAAGACAAATTAGATTCTGAAATGTTCTCAGTCACACAACATTATGCATGTGAACCAATTCTTTTTCTTATGGTTACAAAATCCTCTTGAAAACCACCCAATATGTAAGTCAAAAGAGTAAAATTTTCATTTCCAAGCACACATCTCTCTTGTGCATGTCGACTGTGTGCCTGTTAACAGTGGCTTCCTTATTTATCAGCAAGAAAATGGTTGGGTTTATAGTTTAAGAGATGCACCTATTTTGTTGACCTTCTTGTTTTTGATGGGGGAAAAAAAAGTCTTACTTTACTCAGATATCAATATTTATTTTTATTGTATCAGATGAAATTTTATAACTTTTTAAATTGTATGACGATGAAAAATGTGGTGGAAAATGTCATAGAAACTGACTTTAGCTACCGCAAGTAGACAATATACAGCAGAAAATTAAGCGCACTCTTCTGATATATGCACATAGTTCCAGTATTCCCATGTTAAGATGTCCCAAAGGGCATCTTCAAGAAATGTAACAGATTGTATTTCAGTTCATTCACTGGATAATAATGATGAAATATTATCAAGTATAATTCCTATTATGAAGAGTATTTTAAAGGCCAACAACTATCAACTAATCAACAACTAATAATCTGCGCATTGAAGGACTAGCATAAATATTGTCGTTCATATTTATAGAAAAAGATAAAAATATATAATATTATCTCTAGAAAAATGTGAAATGAATTGTACATATAATGGAAAAGAAAATTACAAAACTGGTATGGTAGAACTTGTCAGAGAGATTTCAACTGTAATCCCAAACACACGTGGCTAAATATTTAAAACTTCATATCAATTACCAGATAATGACAAATGAATAGGTCTTACCAAGAGAGGGTGAGAAAAGAATATACCATGACTCATACAGCAGAGATGATTTTGAATTACAAATGGGGAAATGTCCAAGAAGCTGGGGCCCTATATAACTTTGCATCTAGGAAAACTAGTGAATGAATATGGTCTACCTGCAATGAAACAAGGGGTCCAGCTATGTATTCATGAGCTTCTTATGTCTGGGCACAGTAAGCAGATTTGAGGATGATTTTGAGAAAAGTTACACAGCACGATGTAATGGAAGAGAGTTAAATTGCCCTTGACAGCAAGTATTTTAATATATTTACTGCAGTTTTTCTCTTTGGATGGGATCCAAATGTGTTTTTCGTGGGACCACTTGTAAGTAGTAGGAGGAAAAGCACAATTAAGTAAACTGATATACCAAGTCAGAATGGCAAAGTTCTTTAATACAAAGTGTTGAAGTCATTATCTGATCATTTTTCTCAAAATATGTACTGTATGAATTACAGTTACTATATTTGAAGTCACAGATTTAATATACATTCACCCATTTTTCCTCTATTGAATTGATCACACAATTTTAAGATCAGACGTCATTATTCCTTTACAAATATGTGTGTGTGTAAAACACCCATTTGTTATATTAACAAATTAAAATCATGAAAGTAAGACTCCAGGATGCAAACAAGAAGAAAAGAAATAGATTTGTAGAAAATGTCTACATACTTTGCAAATGTATATTTATATCTCATGATAAATAGCAGAATGTGTGGAATTAGAATTTCTATCTCACAGAACATGGGCAGCCTTGCCATGGAGATGACCAGGTAAGGACATCATTGCAGAAAATTTGTCTTAATGACCACAAAAGGCAGAGAAAGCAAAGAGCAAACAAAGGAAAACCTATTTTCCAACTTATACTTGATATTCTTCTTTTAATATATTTAAAAGTGTATCCATTCACCAGATTAGTATTTTAATGGAGATTTTATTAGTTTTAGCTACATGCCCAATGATTTGTGAATTTTACTTGCTTAGTTCTGAAAATTCAGTCATAAAAAAACAAACAGTAAAATAGTCAACTTGAAATTGCATCTGATATTTGGGGAATTACTCTTCTAAGATTTGTGGCAAAGACACCAAATGCAAAGATAATGAATACAGAAACAATTATATGTATGAAATTAGTACATAATTAACAAGCAACCTGAAAAATTATACAAGCAAAATGGAAGTTGCAGATTTGGGTAATATGTTCTCCTGTGGATACTGATTTTCACTAGTGTCTACATCAAGCTGTATTGTTATTGTAATGTGTATATGTCTGTGTTTTATTTAATGACAAGTTTTAAGGGGATGAAATTTTTGAAAACTATAATAATTATACTAATATTTCTATACTGACAACAGCAAAATATTTATAAAGGTCAAAGGAAGTTCAAAGAAAAAGTGACATAATTATTAACTATACTTGTTAGTTAATTTACATTACCTTATAGTTATATTAAGAAATTTCCCTCCTTTAGTACTGGAGAGATGACTCAGAATTAGGAGACTTTCTGGCCCACTAGAGGTCACAGTTCCCAGCACCCTCATTGAGGGGCTTATAGTCACTTGAAACTCCGGTTCCTAGATTTCTAAATGACTTTTACCTCTATGGTGCCTGCACATATGTGTACATACTCCCACTGCCCAGGAACACATACATTCATTTAATCATAAATAATAAAATGGATTTTTTTCATCTCAAGCATAAAATCATACAGTCAAGAGATTGCCCTCCTTGAATAATAAAATGATTTTCTGATATGAATTCTATAAGTCAATATATATTTTGAAGAAAAACAGTATTGTAAATATTTTTACTTCTGAAGTGAAAATAGTAGAGCTTGGAAAAACAAGAAAGAACATTTGTAACATCTAAGTCAGCAGAAAGTTCATCATCAGTGTAGCCGGGCTGTTCTGTAGGCAGTAGAAGTTCATTAGATCTGGTGTTGCTTCTTGATGTAAGAGTTACCAGAGTCTTACATGACTGCCACATAGCTAATCATTTATAGAATTGATGACTATTCTGAGTCCTTCAAATTTAATGTGGAAAATGTACACTAAATATTAAATGCACCATATACACGCATATATTATAGTTTATCAAAATTTATTAGGAATAGAAATATTAAATATAGAAGAAGTCAATATTTATCAACTCATTGAGGGCTTATTAAACTTGGAAATGTGAAGCTGTATTTGCATAAATCTATATTGTATAAGAGATGAGGATGAAAAAAATTAGCTACTTTGTTAAAAAATGGTAGTTTCTAAAAAAAAAAAAACCTTGTTTGATTTTGAAAACTGTTACTATAATATTGATTTCACAACTCTAATTTTACAGCAACTTAAGAACTTACACACTTACAAAAAGAAATATGTATTTTAATATGTTTTGCATTTAGGTATTATTTATATATGTGTGCATACAATATTTTCGTCTATGTATTTTCTCAAGAACTCACTCTCATTACTAACCATATGTCTTAGAATATTTCCTTTTCTTCACATGTATCTAACGTGTGAACAGTTTTCATATTAAGTGGACCATCAGCATCCCATAATACTCATTTATTCAGTAAAATGCAATAGACATTAGTTTATTTTTTTGAAGTGTTTACTGCAAAACTCTTGTTTCCATATGAACATGACTAAATGTGTTCTGGCCTACATACATAGAATCACAAGGTTGGGTTGTCAAACTTTTAATATAAAGAGTTAATGGATATGGCCCTTGGAAAGACAGTCCCTACCTCCTTTATACAGAAGGAGAATTCCATGCAAATTCAGAGATATTTACTCCCAATACTCTGTGTGTATTGTTTTCAAAGAATTTAATGGATGAATGAAAGTCTGACTATTATTTCTCACTATTATTTTTGTTGTTCTAATACTTACAATGTTGCTCACAGCACACGATACAGGAATCCTGAGCTTACCTTCTGCCGATTTAAAATCAAATTATTGGGGTAAAATAGTCTTACTAGAATATTTCCGTAGTAAACAATATAAAATATGTAGTTTTGTGTTATAAACTGTATTCACGTCTTTGGTGGCAATCACCACCACCTCTCTCTAGAGCTCTCTTATTTTCCCAACTTGAAACATCTCAGCTTTTAAGGATGAAGTCTGACAGTTCCTCCCCTCAAGCTCTTCACACCATTCATTTGTCTTGCTTTTTGGTTTCTGTGATTTTAAATATTAGCTTTCACACAGGGAGTCACTTAATACCTGTCCTTCTACTTCTGGCTTATTGTCCTAAGATGTTTCCAAACTTTATTCGTCTTGAGATATGTGTTGGAATTACTGCTTGATTTATTGATTCTGATCATTTTACTTTCCCTATCTCCCAGTGGGTAATGTTATCAGGTAAAAACTAATTGAAAGCTGTGCTAATAAAAGATAAGTGTTTCTCACCAGGTAATAAAACTATCAGCATTGGACATCCTGTCTGCTCTGAGTCTCTATGAAGTCTTACTGTTTCATATCACTCCAATAATTTAATTAAATAATAACTGATAAATATTTACATTTTGAGTAATCAATTGTATGAATTGCATCCAAAATACTTTTCAATAAATATATTGAAATTATTTATATCAAACATGAGCTTGAATCCTTTAACCAATGCCCAATGCCCACCTCCTCCCCCTTTTTTCCACCATTTGCTTTCTGAAACTGTAAGCTTTACTGTCACAAATTTCACATTTGAGAGATTCAGCAGTGGTTGGCACTAAGTAGATGGCTTATTTAATGTTGTGTAATGTCCCCAGCCTCAACTACATTGTTTCCTTTTAAAACATTTCTTTTGTTTTATTAAAACAATAGCATTCCATTATGTGTAGATATACTCCATTTTATTTTCTAGTCACCCATAGACATACGCTAAGGTTGATGGCATGTCTTTGATGCGGGTGATTAATATTACAGTGCACGTGTGAGTAGGGATTTATTACATTGTGTTTGTGTCCAGAAGTAGAACTCCATGTGACAAAGTTGAATATCAAGTTTGTTTGTATTCTCAGAATTTGTATTGGTATTTTGTATTTTCTATTATTCAAAACAGTTGTACCAATCCACATTAGCAAATATAGCATCTCAGGATTTCCTTTCCTTACACCTTCACCAACACTATGCCATCATTTTGCTAATAGCCACCATAACGTGTGAAGTGACCATTCACTGCCATTGAAATTTCTATTTCTGTCATCAGCGGAGTTGAGGGTATTTGTGTGAACCTATGAACTATTTGTCTATCATCTCTGGAGAAACGTCTGAAATCCAGGTAGTCTTTATTTGTCATCTAAGTTTATGATTCTACATGTATAAATTCATTTTCAAATCCAAATATTTAGAAGAGTTTCTACTCTTTTAAGATTTTGGTAGGTTTGGTTCACATTTTGAGACTTTTTGTCTATTTTTTTTAAACAAATGTTCTCTGAAAGAACATCTTTAAATATTTTTATTACTTTCAATAATGTGTATATATGTGCATTCTTCCTTAACTACAATACCAGTCCCAGAAGAGGGCATTTTAGAAAATTTGAGACCTTATCTCAAAATAAATAAATTGAATCCCAACGTTTTACATGGGTATGTGGGTGTGTATTTGTAATGTGTGTGCAATATCTGACTTACTTGTATGCTTAGTGTCTGGTATGCAAAATCAATGGCTACACATTTCACAATTAAGTACAAAATTGCAAAACTGGCTGTAGCCCAAGTTCTCTTTTTATCACAGACAATGCGCTCAGCTACTCCCTTCTCTTTCCTTCCTGAGTCACTACTGGCTTCACATTGTTTGATATCTTAGAGTCTTCTGTTTTGTTTTTTCTGATTTTATGTTCTGTTTGCAAACTTAACTTAATCAAATTGTGCCTCCTGATCTCAAGCAATTATTCAAAGAACATACAGAAATAAGAATCATCATGCATAATAAGCATCATACCATGATGCAAATGGCTTCAGAATTACAGAGTTTTAAAAATAGTCGTAGGATATATTTTGTCTTTTAAGATACTCAGGAGTTTTTTCCTATCCATTTGAAGTTTATTGGGGAGCTTCTTTAAATTTTAAATTTAAATTTTAACTTTAAATTTAAAGTTTATTGGGGAGCTGGTGAGATTTCATACTGGTGCAACCTCTATAAAATCAGTGTAGGGATTTCTCAAAAAGCTAAACATATATTGACCATGTGACCCAGCAATACCACTCCTTGGATCAAAGGAATGGACATCCTGCTCCACAGATACTTGTTCTGTCAGGTCCATTTAAGCTCTATTCACAGTATCTAGGGAATGGAAACTACCTAGATGTTCTTCAAATGATGAATGGATAATGAAAATGTAGTATATATACACAATGGAATTCTATTTGGCTTTAAAGAAAAAAGAAATCATAGATTTTTTTAAGGTAACTGCATGGATACAGTATCTACAACACAATTTGTGAGTCTAATGTCAGCATTCCATGACAGATGTCCAATAAACGGGCACATGGTTTAGTGCTAAACTATATCATTTATATGTCTGTCCTTTTCTTCCTTAATTAGTGCTTAGAAATATTTTAATATCTGACTTTTTTATGGTATGACAGATTTTGACTACTAATACAGCACAATCAGAGTAGAAGCAGGGTCTATGATAGCATATATTTAAAACAAGATACACATACACACAGTCCTACACACACACACACACACACACACACACACACACACACACACAAAAGAATTCCTAAGTACCACCTGTTCAGTCTGTATGTTACTTTACATGTATTTGTAGAGCTCACCATTTGGTATTGGACAACCAATTGGTGGGCTATTCCCTGGGGAAGATTATTATTGAGCAAGACTTTTATCTTTGAAAGCTTCTATTGAACACTAATAAGAGAGATTGTATTCTAGATACAGAAGTAAACCTACATGGAGGAAACTGAAGGGAATAATTGGCTGCGGATTACAGGCTGATGCACCATCTCACCTTCTCCCATAAAGATCCTGCTTCTTTATTCTATGCTACTCTTTCCATCTGTGCCTTGTCTTGATCATTGAGTGGACTGAACATACTTCATCATCT
This sequence comes from Cricetomys ansorgei, assembly GCA_026225945.1. Lineage (NCBI taxonomy): Eukaryota > Metazoa > Chordata > Mammalia > Rodentia > Nesomyidae > Cricetomys > Cricetomys ansorgei. The sequence continues at coordinate 14,803,402 of JAMJFZ010004061.1, forward strand.
CATAACCTCCTTTTATTAAATGGCTGTTCTTTATCCTAATACTACATCACTGTTTCACAATGATATTCATTTATCAATTAACAATTTATCAATTACTTTCTCATCTATATATTTATGTTTTTGGCCCTTTCTAGCTCTCTAATCTTATCTCCCTATACCTTCCTATGGTTTCTCAAGTTTCAACAAGTCATAGTATTCCCTTGGACTCCAAATCTTTTAAACCTAAAACATACCCATTTTTATACCAACTACCTCTTACTTTCTGTCCTTAGCCATCTTAAATTCATGGCACATCATGTTTTTAATGTAGTTTGAAGTTCAATGCCTTACTTCCTTTCACTTGTAATTGCTCAGATCCTAGTTTAATCATTTGATTTGTCTACTCCGATTACTGTATACATGTTGAGGTTAAACCAAGCAATCATTTGACGGTGTTTCTATTCAATGAGTAAATGCTACTATTCAGTTCCAGGCAATATAATATGGGATGGATCAAAGTTTGTCTCCCTGACTAAAGAACATAACCTCAACGTGTTTGTTTTTTAATTTGCTTTCTCTGTTACACAATGCTAATTAAGATACAATATTCAATTATACCTATGACCAAAAAATCAGACAAAAATTCCCAAACTTACTATATCCCAAATCTTACTTTTACCTCATTACTCCACAAAAATTAATGTGGTATAGCTCATATATTTATACCGTGACACTAAATGAACTGTCCCAAGTTTTCTTTTATTCAGCATACAAGCTGCACTCTGTAATTGTTGGTGCAGATATTTCTTCATTATTGCTTTGGGAACTCCAGCTACCTGAATTCTTGGTTCCTCTTGGAAGACTCTAGTGAGCTAGGATGGACTCATGATGGAATCAGCCTGTTTCCGCTTTTATACTTCTTCAGCTGTCTGACTATCCTGACTACCCATCCCCCTTAATAAGAGTGGGCATACCTGAGCCCCATGGATGGCAGCGCTGCATGACCTTCCTTGTTTAACTGACTTATTTCTCCTGGACCTGATACCTTCCCTCTGATATCTCACATGCAAGGCTTTTGGAGTTTCATCTGGTCTCATGATTTTAAGCATCACTATGATGATGACAGCTCTAAAAACCATCTCTGCATTCTATAGATCTCCCAACCCTTGACTATCCTATCACCTTCTCATCATTCACCATTTACGTTGGAAGTCTCATCCTAATCCTGCATCTATTGTGGAATTGGTAAAAGGCAAGTCTATGTTTCAGTTGATAATGTCAGAAACATTGGTTTAAACCCTGTTTCTTTTATTCTTGCTAAAACTTCAAAGTTCAATGACCCTACCTTTGTTATCTAGTCCAGTTATAACAATACTTATACTGCTGTCATGCTGACTTAAGCCACTGCCATTTTCCCTGCGGATTACTGCAGCAGTTTTCCAACAGCCTGAAATCAAAACTCTATGCATCTATCTTTTACCAGAGAGAACACACAAAGCTCAAGGCAACCAGAATTATCTGTCTAAAGTTAGCACATTTATGTGTTACTTACTATTACTAAAATTATGAAAATGAGGAGGAAGACAAGGATTTGTATGGGGGCATAGAGAGATTCCTGGGTTAAACTAAGATAATCAGGCTTCTGAAGCAAACTTCTATGCCTGCAGAAGGGGCCCCTAAAATAAGAGTCTAGAGTTAACAGCCTGTACTGCTCTTCCAGAGATTTTATATATAGAATATATGTATATCATATATACATATATATATATACATATATGTATATGTATACATACATGTATACACATATACATATGTATACATGTACATATGTATATATACATGTATATACATTTACATATGTATATTCATATGAATATACATATGTATATACATGTGTGTGTATATATATATATATATGAAAATAAACAAGAATAAAGCAAATAAATAAAACTGAAAATATTGACATACAAAATTAGACTACGTAGTTAGCAACAAATAGAATTTTTTTTTCATTTCTCCTAATAGAATCTGATACAGGAGCTATCAGAAACAGTTACTTGTTAATGCTGGTAAATACAGTATTGTGGGGATTATGATGGGAGAAAGAAAATCCACTGTACAATGACTATATTATTTCATTTGATTCACTTAAAATGCACTGACAGCATGTATCATTTTCATCTTGAATTTCTCCATGAACATTTGATCTCAGTGAAAATACGAAGTCTAGATATCATATCACAAGTTGTACATCCTCACTTCCACTGTCTCTCACATGCTTTCAGCTATTTTTGTCTTTTGATGTACTCCTATCAAAATACTGATTGCCATACTTCTGTCTTCATTCATCAAACAAATTCCCATATCTCAGCACAGATGTTCTTACTAATGCTTTCTCTGTGGATATTCTCACCCCAGACACCCACAGCCTCTTTGTGCCTATCTTTATGTTTATTCAAATGCCTTTTATTAGTGATGCTAGGTTGACCAGTCTCTACAAGATCTCTACAGCTCCCTATTTCTGAGATGTTTGTTCATTTTATCACTGATTGAGCAATCATCACTTTTTGATATATCTTCCTTTTGTTTACTTTATTCCTGTTTTCTCTCCCTCTGTACCTCAGCAGACAAGCTCTAGGGAGCATTTGTTTCACATATTGGTGTGATCTCAGTGCTTCCAACAGCACCTAGCATATGGCAAGTGCTGAAAAATATTTCTTATGCCAATGAATTTTAGATTCCTCACCAAGCAAAATAATCCAGTTGTTGCTAGTGAAACATTTCCATTGCTCTGGGACAAAATAAATTCTACTCATGTGGCTTAGTGGTGATAGACCCCAAGGTCTGTGAAAGAACTGGCTGGAGATGCTAAACACTATGATGAAAAGAAGCTTTCTTTTTTTCTCTTCCCAGATTGAAATGCATTGGTGCTTAACGCAAGCCCAGATTTTAGGAGAGAATTGGGTCAATAATGTAGGAACAGAGACATCATCTGGCTTAGACCTCATGGTCAATTTTTAATCTCATAGGATCCTATTTGCCCAGTTCTCAATTACTACACAACTATTCCTTAGTATAAAGTCTTAATGTTTTCAGCCAAATTGACTCTCCAGATCCTGGTAACTCACAACATTTCAACAGCACTATCAAACAAATTCACTGAAATGAAATTCAGTAATATCTACAGATGGTAGGTAAATCTCAGATTTTTGTGTTTGTGTATAAACTGGTATTATAAAACCTGTATTAAAACATATATGCTCCATGAATATAATTTAATCACACATTTACAGAATCTAGTCTTTGTTCTGAACCACTTGAGTGATTGGATTCACACTGAACAAGAGGCGACTATTCTCCCTCCTCCAGCCCCTTGAATCACCTGCTATTAGATGGTATCTTAGTTTTGTGAATTTTGTTTTTTGGTCTGAACCTGAGTAGGAAGCAGATAATCCTTTTTTAAAAATTATTTTTCTTTCACTTACCATTCCAAAAGGAATAGTGAGAGTGTTTCTTAAACCATTATCTTCAAGCCTCTGCCTAGCGCAGTCTTGAATGTGCTGCTGTCCTCTTTCTCTCTCCTGTCTTGTGGCAGACCCCATCAGCTTTAACGTGTACATAGAAGTGTCTTCAGGAACCTTATGATCTCTGAAATTCCCAGACTTCTTTCTATGGTGCTGAACATGTGCTCTCTTCCTGAAAGTGGCTCCCCTGGAGTTTCACTTGGGTCCAGATTTCTCTTTCATTTTCCTTTTCTATTCCAATATTCTCTCTTCCGTCAAGTTGACCTCATTTTGTCAGAATTCTGGTTTTCCCTTGCTGTTCCCACCAATACTTACCTCCTACCTCTTTTTTTTATCTACAACTCTGTTTGCAAGAATAATATGATATCTGATAGCTAAGATACACAGCTAGATTTGTGGCACAGAACCTATGTTGCACGATCAAAGGAAAGTCCAATGTACAGTGCTATTGATGCTTGGAACACAGACTCACACTCACACACAAAACACACACACACACAATTCAGCTTTGTCTAAAATCCTGTCACTTCTGCCAGGTCCTTCTAATGTCCATAGTAGTGTCACCACACTGATTCTGTATCTTCATGGAAGGATTCTCTTACCACTCTCTCAAGCTGCTACTTGGTTTTTTGGATCTTCTGTACTGATGTCCCGTGTAAGCATTACCTATTTGATTCTGTCATATTTACCTATGTTTCCTGCTAAAGTACAATTCCTGTGAAAACTGAGAATTTGTTTATTTTTGTCACCATTTTATTTATTTATTTATTTATTTATTTTTATTTGCTTTTCAAGACAGGGTTTCTCTGTTGTAACTCTGGCTGTCCTGGAAATCACTCTATAGACCAGGCTGGCCCTAAACTCACAGAGATATATCTGCCTCTCCTTCCTGAGTGCTGGGATTAAAGGCATGTGCCACCATTGCCCAGCTTGTCACCATTTCCTACATCTTTCAACTTAGACAAATAGCAAGTACTCGGTAAAAACTAAAGGGATGTGGAAATTCATTTTCCTCTGTCCTTTATCACCATATCAATCTAGCTACTTAGAAGATTTTTTTTTCATGGACACAATCCATAAACTTCACAATATTCAAATAATAGACATTCTATACTGTTAAAAATCTGTCATTCAGTAAAGGAAATTCTTCTTTACTAGTCTCCAAATAGTTTCTGACTCATACTGGCTCCTAAGGGAGGGAAAGGGAAATTTCCATTTACAATATGAGTTGATTATATAATATGCCAGGAATAGCAACATAGTGGCATTTCCTTTCATACTTTGCTTTGGATGATCATCCTCCTTTACCCCCTCTTTTTCTCATCTCTCTCTTTCCCTCCTACCTTGTACCTGTCTTCCTCCACCATCCCCTACTCCACTTTCAGACCTCATGCATTTTCTTATCATCTCCATCACTTTCCTTAAAATTTTTTGGTCCTCATCCCCACTCTAGTTTCATGACTTCATCCTACACTGCATATGAATATGTAGATGCATAAATTACAAATATGATCTGCATATTACAGAGAATAATATATATATTATATATATCATTATATATAAAATGATAATTTTATTTCAGAGTCACTTATTGTAATAATGTCTAGAGCATAGTTTCAAAATTCATTCACATTCTGAAAATTCATCATTATATTTTTCCTTTATGGCTCAGTAAAATGGTTTGCACTACATTTCCATAACCTATTCCTGCATCGTAGGACATACAAGGTGATTACATTTCTTCCCTATTGGAATTAAGCAACATTAAACATAGATGTGCAAGTATCTCTGTGGTAGGTTATGGATGTGGTTTCAAGCCTACTAGTGGTATAGCTGGGTCAGATGACAATGAAACTTTTAGTCTTCTGAGAAAAGTCCACATTGATTTTCCAGTTGGCTGCTCCTACAGTACTCTTCCTCCACGTCCTTGCCAGACTTTGTCATTTGTTTTCTTTCTACTGTAACATGGAATCTCAGAGGAGTTTTAATCATTTCCTCGGTGGCTATGGTTGCAAAAACTTTTTTTTTTTACTATTTTACTTACCACATGTGTTTTGTAAGAATCATCTGCTTTATTTGGTGGTCTACTTATTCATTTGTACTTTTGTTTCTTCACTGTTAAATTTTTCACATTCTTCACATGATCTAGAATTGAACCCATGAACACCTTTCAAGTACTTCATCCTTCTTTCTATATGCTGTGCGTCCACCTTGCTGATAGCTCTCTTTGCTATGAAGAAACTTTGAAATGCAATATAATCCTATTTGACAATTCTAGGCGGTAACCCATCCTATTTTACCTACGAAGTTCTTGCCTATACCAGTGTCTTTAAGTGTGCTCTCTATGCTTTATTCTAGCAATTTCAGCATTGTACATTTTAAATTGAGCTATTTGACCCACTTTAAGTTGATTTGTGTTCAGGGTAAGAAATCTGGTCCTACATACTTTCTCTTATACATAGTAGTTCACTTACAGCTGTACATATATTAGTTCACTTATAAGTAGGGAACTGTATTTTATTGTAGATAAACACTAAGATTCACTATCATCCCCAGTATTTTAACATGTCATACATCTAATTTTAGTAAATTATTAAAAAAAAAAAAGATGGGACATATATTTAAACATAGATATTATTTAAAAATAATGCACTTATTGCTTCTAATCACAGGGGTATCTTATATTAACTCACAATAGTTTGCAATATTTTAATTTTAGACTTAATACTAGAAGAGAAATTCAGCAATACACTAGTCAAATGTAGAACTGTCTAGACTGTCTCACTGTAAGAATTCATAGAAACTTAAAAGATAAGCCATGATTTAATGATAGACTATAATAAACTAAATATATTTATAAGTGGATTGGCCTTATCATTATTTATCCTATGGCTTATTCATAATATTCATTCAATTATTCATAAAATATTTCATTATTGGAAGTGCTTATAAAACGAGTACTTGCAATTTTAGTATAATTCTGGGTTTTGAAATGTTTATGATTAAATAATTTTATATGAGTTTAAACTGTAACTTCCATATTTAAATAAATGGAAATTTCTTTTCATTTAGTTTCTATCACTGCTAAATCTTGAAAAACTCAACCACTTAAACATTATATTAAATATATTCTCTTGTTTCCATATATATATATATATATATATACATATATATATATTATACTATATATATATACTACACTATAAACCTAATCCAGGTTTAGACATTAATAGTATTGATTTCCTGTGTGATGTTGGGAATTTCATATGATATATCTGTAATAAGACTCCCTTGATGTTACTTCAAAGAGTTTTCCTGATGATTAAATGAGCTGATACATGCACATTCTTAGCCTTAGAGCCTAAAAGGTTCTCTAAGATTTCAGCTGATGTTTACTAGTAGAATATAATTACAGTTACTCTTGAATTTCAATCATTCTTTCTAAGCAAGTAACTTCAATCTTTAGAAGATCTCTTTTCCATTCACAGCTTGGGTCATGTGTCAATGAGTCAATTCTCTCTGTATAAGAAAATCAATAAACCAGGCTTTGGTGGTACACACCTGTAATCTCAGCACTTGGGAGGCAGAGGCAGGTAGATCTTTGTGAGTTTGAGACCAGCCTCCTCTACAGAGTGAGTTCCAGGTCAGCCAGAGTTATAACAGAGAAACTTGTCTTTAAAAACAACAACAACAAAAAAAAAAAAAAAACACATTCTAGATGACACTCCTTACATATAAATATAATATAACCTCATATCACTTTATATATGCAGAAGTAAAATATTAAATGAAGAAAATGTAACAAAGTACAATTCTTATTATTTGAAGAAGTCTCTAATTTAGTAGGAATTAAAATGTCATCCAATCATTACACTAAAAAATAGAATACAATCTGAACTACTTCACAGTAGTAAAATAATCGCAGATAAAAAAATGAGAAAGAGTTTAAGTGCTACATACTCAAAACAAGTACTACAACAGGCATTTATTTTTAATTGCAGACTATTATGAGCTGAATAATGGCTTCTCAAAAGGATATGATGAAATAATAGCACACAGTGCCTCCGACCATGATCTTCTTTACAAAGAGTCTTCTCCAAGAGCTCTAGCACCCTAAAGGTATTCAAGTTAAAATCATGACATTCATATACATACTAATGAAAAAAGAAATTTGACAACAAGATAATACACCTATAGAGAGATGATCATGTGACTGAACTGAAGTATCATTTATCCAATAATCATTTATCCATTTATCCAATTTATCCAAAGAGGGTCAGGAAAGAGCAAGGCTAGAGAGTTAACGAAGATTTCTCTTCTGAAGCCCTCCCCTTAAAGGCTGCTGACAACTTTGATTTCAAGCTTCATGTTCCAGAATCGTGAGGTGATAACTTCCTATTTTAAAGCACCTGGTGTTTATAGTTCTTAAGGTAGCTCCAGGAAGCAATTCTACATCTACATATTAATTCATAGTGGGGGGATAGGAATACTACTGAACTCTGGTCACAAACTGAAAAGAGAAAAAATAATCATGGACCACATAATTTTTTACAAATAATCTACCAGGTGTATTAATATTTCTATGAGAAAGCCAAGAATCTCCTGGATCTTTAACACTATATAGATGGTAGGGTTTATTAGTTAGTTTTGTCAATTTCTAAGACAATATCAAGTATTTATTTCAATTATGGTTTCATGATATAGGATCTCACTGTAAATATATCCTAGATTGCCTCTGTGTCATGATCTTCCTGTCTCAGGCTTCCAAGGGTTGTAATTGTACATATGTCTCACCATGATTGGTTAACGATCTCTTCAACTGGACAAATCCCCCAACTGAGTTGGTAAAAAAAGTAAGATAATAAAACTTAAAGTCACAGGAAATATAAAGTACAAGGAAAATACACAAAACACTTGATTGCTGAGCTATTCAACATGTGGAGTAAAAATATTACCAAATATTTTATATTTATACTATGCATTTACCTTAAACACTGACAGCATTTTTAAATGACAATTTACCTGTGAAGAACTATTCACAAATAAGGCTTGCTTGCATGACTTTATCTTTAAGGCTTATCTGTTTTTCACTAATGAAACTTGTTATTACTTGGAGGTAGGATTTGTTCTGACATGTAGAAAACAAAAGATGATAAAAATCTGAAAGCCTAAGAATCTTAGCAACAAATAGAATGCAAATTTAAACTCTGAAAACAGCCTGGTTCACAGAGAAAGCTTTTCTTGTGAATGAGCTGTGTTTTTCACTAATTCTAGCAAAACAAAATAACAAAAAAATTCAGGAAAATCAATAAAAACTAGAGAATTTTGACATTGTTTTTCCAATGAACGTGAGCTAGAAGTTTCCCACTTTTCATACAGCTTTTTCTGCTTTGAGTCAATAAACATAAAGTATAATTTTTCTAGGTTTCATTCTCAAGGAATTTTCATAAAACAAAGCGTTTATCATTTACTGGGCCATCTGAAAAGATCACAAACATGTATAATGAACATGTATACAGGTTTACAAATATATACAGTATATAAATACATCATGACTTTGAAATATGGGAAAGAAATCTTCAATCCTTGACTTTTGTAACATTAGGGAATACTATTTCTATTTCATATCTCTACTGGTAATCTTCTTAATTCTTTGTTTCCATTTATTTTTCCATAAGTTTCCAATGGCCCCTTCTAACTGCAGTGAATAATTCTGGAAACCAACAATTTAGCCATCATTCATCATTGCCATCCCACATTCATATAAGGACCATTTTTTCTGTATTTAATTCTCTTACCAAAATAGAGATCACTCATACACACAAACATACACACACACATGAACACATATTATATATGTATATATGTATATATATGTATATGTGCATATGCATATAGTGTATATATGTATATGTATATATATTTGTGTTTGTGTACCCCTATATACCATCAATGTGTATATGCATGTCCATGTTTATTTCAGTGTATATAAAGGTCTGAGTGTGACTGTCTCAGTCATATAACTCACAAGTTCTAAGCATTAATTCTTATTGATTCTTTAATGTTTTATGTTGAGTGTGGCTCAAACCACTTAAATAAAATAGAGGGGGAAAGTCTATAACAACTGACACTGTAACATACAAAGTAAGCAGTTTTTGAAAGACAGTAATTGTTAATTTGGCATGCCAAATAGTTTTCAGTGAAAGAAACTTGTACTTTTTAAAAATTTAAAATATTATCTGCACATTTATACTTATGGGTATGTGTATATGTAAGCAGCTGCCAAAGGCTGCAAAAAGAGATTGTCAGATTTACCTGAACTAGGATTGCAAGAAGTTGTGATATAATCCATATGGATGAAGCTAGTCTACTCATGTCCTCTGCAGGAGCAGTAAAGGGCTTTTAACTGCTGAATCATCATTTTAGCCCCAAGAAACATGTATTGTGTGTGTGCATCTTTTCTCTCTATGTTCAGTTTATTAACTAAATAGAGAGAATGGCTGATGTTTTTCATGGATAAAATTAGTTTGTGCATTGTTAGTTCTTTAACTTAATAGTTAGCTTAATAGTGATACATAGTTATGTAACAAAATTATTAACTAGACAATATTCAATGTTCTTAACAAAGGAGATTTATAAATACTTGTAAAATAACAAAAGGTAAAGATTTTATTATTATCTCTGGTTTACTTTTATTTATAAACTTTAGGTACCATTTCAAATAACTCTTTCTATACAGGTTTCAAAAACGATGCAAAGCTGGGGTTGCTGATGTCAAAAGTCCTACCCTGGGTCTCATACCCTGGCATGAATTTAGCATGAGTCTCATACTGTCCACCTCAGCAATGTTTGCTTAGGTACTTTGCCATTGTGGAATTCTTTTAATTACCTAAATATGGGTCAATGTTCTTAAGGACAATATTAATTTTAATGTGAAAGAATTGGGAAATAGCAAAGCTGGTCCTAAATGATAGCTTGTGTTGTGGGTTACATAAATGAACAACAAAACAAAGAAAATAAGGTATTCCACTTTTATGCAATTTAAACCTCTGTTATAATATGCTCTAATTATGGTCTCTATGAAAAATATGCATTTTCAATAAAAAAAGAAATAATGGAAACAAATTTTGGGAGAACAATATCTTGACTTATATCAGTGATATATATTTAAAGTGCCATTAAGAATAATAAACAAACTGGAAGTGGTGGTGTATACTTTTACTACCAGCACTTGAGTGGCAGAAGCAGGCAAATCTCTGTGGGTCTCTATAAGTTCGAGGCCACTCTGGTCTACAGAGTGAATTCTGGGACAGCCAGAGTTATGACAGAAAAACCTTGTTTCAAAAAAGAAGATGAAGAAGAAAAGAAGAAGGAGAAGGAGGAGGAGAAGGAAGAGAAGAAGGAGGAAGAGGAGGAGGAGAAGGAGAAAAATATAACTAAAATAAAATCCACAGACCTGGATTAGATAGAGTATTTGATGGAATATTTGACTAGCATGTGTAAGTCCCTAGATTTAATCCCTATCACTGACAAGAAAATTAACAACAAAAAATAAAAAGAAGTCTCATAACATCTTAAGTTCACAATTTTTCTGTTGGACCCATTCTCAGCCATGATGATTCATGAAGGTTAGACCACAGGTCAAATGCACCTGATAAAAAGAGTAAAAAGGACAGAAACGAGATTCTTCTTTCAAACCTCCCAGAGTGACTGCAGACATTATTTTCACTGTGAAAGGCCAAAGTCAGCATGCAACAGAATTCCAAGCCAGAGATTTATTTGGGAGGGGGAGAGGATAGAGAGAGTTTAGAAAGAGAGACATAGCTGTTGTCTCAGAGAAAGAAAAGAAGAGGCAGCATGGGCAAAAGCATGTCACCTTGGTCATTAGAGATGGTGCAGGACATTTGTGTGCCAATTCACAGAAGGTGGGATAGGAGGTGGTGGAGGGGCAGTTCTTTAGGCATGCTTAGTATATACAAGAGACATTTTAAGCCCCATGAGACCCTTTCTGATATTTAGTATCCAGAATTATGAAACAATAATCTTACAACACACACACACACACACAAACAGAAACAGATCTGTTAGAAGAGTGCAGTCTAAAGAGATGGCTCAGTGAATAGGAATGCACTCTTCTCTTTTAGTGGATCTGAACTCCTTCAACTTCTATGGTCACACATGCATATACCCATAGACACACACACACTTATATATATATAATTTCAAAATTACATTTAATTAAAAAATAACTGTTAGGACAGCTTGTATAAAGAACATCCATTTGTGACCCCTCAGAATTTCCTTTGTAACATGTGGTCTCTGATTCTATAGTGACTACTGCTACCGAAAATATTAATAGATAGGTGAGAATTGGAGAAAACAAAAAGGAATCATTCGAGGCAGTGATAACACAGGTGAATTTAAGTCATTGTTGCACATGGCATTTCTGCCTTTCAACATATCATTCTTGTAAAGCTCCTAAGAGAAAGGGGGGTTGTAAAAAATGTTTCATAATTACTAAATTGTATATTGTATCAAACCATCATTCGGCGTCTCATGATCATATTACATGAAACAATTTGCCACTCAATATCTTTCTAGCAATCTCAGTCCTGATGTGCTCTTGGAAAAAGAGTTTCCAGCAATGTGAATACCAACAGTAAGTGTTGCTTGGGAACCAAAGAATTTTCATTTTCCTCCACTAGGCTGAATAGCCAGTTGATTTATTTGGTAACAAAAGCACAACATTCAATACCATATAAAAGATACCTACATAAAGCCTTTTGAAAGTTAATGATTTCTTGGTATAATTTGAAAGATGTGTTGAAGTACAAAACTCAGCACAAAATCAGCCACTTTATCAATTCATAATGGTGGTTAGCTGTGAAAACTTAATGGAATGGGATTAGGTAGAAAGAAAGTAAAAATTTCCTTAGGAAAGAAAACATCTTTGAGGTGAAAGGAAATGTGTAAGGCTTCAATGGCAGAATTAAGGGCTGAGCTATAGAGTCTGGCAAATGAAACGAGTGACTTGTGAGCCACACAAACTCTTAGTGTACAACAGTTGTTAATAGTTCACTTAGAAGACAGAACAGGGAAGTAACTAAAACAAAGTCACTGAGCCACTTGAATCTGAGAGTTAAATACTGTGACCACATGTAACTGTGAATCCCTTAGATGTGTGTGTGTGTTTGTGTGTGTGTGTGTTGAAATCTTTCTATGATGATGCTAGTATAAAGAGATATTTTAACATAGGTTAAGCCATCCATGTTCACTTTAAACTGCATTTTTCATACCTTTTAAAGGAAATTTAAAATAACAGATGTGAAAATGCTTACCACCCATGCTTGAAGAACTGTGAGATTCCCAGAACCCAGGCAAAACCAGGTATGGAAGAGTGTATCTGTAATCCCAGTGTTCCTTCAAAGAGTTGTGAGGAAGAGATGGAGAATCCCTAGGAGTTCACATATCAGCTAGTCTATCTTACACAGTTACTGATGATAATAATGAAACCCTGTCTGAAATAAAGTAGAAGGCAAGACTGGCACCTGAGGTTGTCTTCTTATCTCTATATTCATGCAGTAGCAGGGGGTCACACACACACACACACACACACACACACACACACACAGACACACACACAAACCATGAATGTGCACATGTACACACAAACACATACACACCAAAGTACAAAAGTAAATGCAGGATATTTGGCACTTTGTCCAGTGTGTTTTACAGAGAAGCCATCCTACCCATGTCTTTGCCAAAAAAAATGACCTTTGGAAACTTACCCAGTACTTTATGATTTGTCAGTAAGAAAATTAGAGGACAACAATAGCACCTATTGCATGTGAAGAGAGACAAGGTAGGGGGAATGCATTACTACAATTGTTAAATGAGAATTAAATAATCTGCCTTTGCAAACAAAGGGTGCACAGGCAGGTTTTGGGGTGAGGACTGGCAATGATGGAGAGGTGAGCAAAAGGCTTTTGTCACTTAAGGCTTAGTGAAGGTGAATAGAGCAATCTGAGAGGAACTGACATCTCTGCACACAGTAAGCCCCTTTTGACTCAGTGTCTGTATCTCGTGTGTTCATATGCTCTCATTATTTTTCAAATATAGTTTTTATTTAGTTAAATAAAATACATATTCATTTAAACAAGACATTGACATTTTGTCATAGCAGATTTTCTCAAACAGCCCTCAAAAGGCACAGCAATTCTTAATGTGGTTACGGTTGTAATTGACAGTAAAAGAAGGTAATCATTGGTGTCAATGAGATAATTTGGGGGATTACAGAGTCAAAAGTTTGAAAATTTAGAAATGAAAGAGACCATAATTATTTAGTGAAAGCCACAAAATTTGCAGCTGATTTAAATGAATCTCAAAGAAGTTTTCTATGATGCCACAAATTAGGGTTGTAACTTGCATCTACTGATTCTTACTCTCTGGACGCACTTCACTGCACAACAGAGGGGGCAGAGCGACTAAAACAATGATTCACAATAGGTCATTCATAGCTGATTTTGGAGTTTTGAGTATTATGGAGTTTTTCAATTAATTCAAAAGTACTTACTAAGCCTACCCTATACTTGTTAATTTTTATGCAGTATAGGAACACACATAGAGCCTTCAAGGGGCTTCTAGTTTGGTCAGCAGGGCACACATACAATAAGTAATTAATCCAATGTTTGCATCACTTTAAATAAAAGTCATAGGGAAAAGAAGTACAGTTTTCAGGAAAGAAAAGAAAGCAAGCATGTAATATGCTGTTACAGGTTCAGGAACTGCTTCCCTGAGAAGGAAATGATCAGAATGGAACTTGACAGGTGAGTTCCTGCTAAGGTGGTAGGAGACTGCATTCCAGGTACACAGAAGCAAGAAGGCAAACACACCCTTCCCAAGACAGAGGAAAGATCAGGGTATCTGTGGCCTTGTGACGGGTAAGACAAGGCTAGGATATCAGTTGATGCAGAAGAAGTTATTTAAGCTCTTAAAAAGTATGGAAAGAAAGCAGCTTGCCTGTGAATATACTAATATACTCCTGATGAAAAATGTTAATTTAAGCTGAGGGTGAGTTGTTACAGTAGAGGAGAGGGAAAGGGAAATAATTAAAATGTCTTCTACAAAGAAAATAGACAAAATTTATTTTTTGTTGGAAGGGATAAGGATGTCAAATAGTGGGTAACCATCATTGTCTGATGTGATTAACTACAGGACAATCTACCATTCATAGACATCTTACTTTCTGGTGGAAAGTGGGGTAAAATGTTACTTATTCCATATGCTTTTTTCTGTCTAATTCACCCTATAAACTTAGCTTAATAGGATTAGACAACCCAAGTAAGCCTAAGATGGCAGTTAGGAATAAAATCAAATACAAGCTTATAGTTTAACAATAAATTATAGAAACATAGATTTACATAGGCTGGGTATCTACCACTGGCCAGCCCTTTTCCTTATGATGAATACTATATTTACATTTACTCATTTACATCTTCAAATCAACATGAGACAAACACAAATTTTATTGTTATCTTAGGCATGAGAATCTAAAGCTCAAGGGAGTTCAGTATGCAAGTAGGAGGGTAGTGACAGGAACAGATCTTAAGTTCCCATTCATTGTGAAATCCTGCTTTTCTTGAAGGATTCTTCTAGTTGAATTTTACACGAAATCATAAAGGAGCCTTGGTAATCCTTGAGTTATCAAAACCTACTAAGATAAGGAGTGGAAGACAAATTTTAGGTCCAAAGCCTGAATCACATTAAATAGTGTTAGAAACACCACGTTCCTCTCCAGGACCAGGAAGCAGCATAGTGAGTCCCTGGGTGAGGATAGAGATTGAGAGGTTTTTGTAACTGGCTCCAGTTCTAATAATGAATATAGCTAAGGTGAGGACTTGGAAATTATTTTTCAGTCCCTTTACAACTGGTTTGTCATTTAAGAGCTGTCAGATGATACCATTTTATAACACAGAAATTCAACTCAGGCACCAGAGTGAACTTGCCTCTTATGAAGGAAAAAGGAGCTAGATAGATATTTTTAGTCATAATCTCGTAAAATCATTTATCTTGCTAAAGTTGACAAGCAGAGACCTATGGTGTCTGTTATCTGCTGAACATCCGTGAAGCATTTAGTTTGCTCAGAATGGTGCTATCTTAAGGTACTGAATCATTCAGGTTTATTACCACATGAATTTCTTGTGATCAGTTTTTAGCATAGCATTTTGCTATAACACATTTCACAGTTCATTGACAAAATACAATTCCTCAACTCAGATAAATAATAGCATGTGACATATATATGGTGTCTGATTGTGAGACAAGCTCTGGGTACATTATACAGTTAAATACTTTAGTGGGGAATATAACTCACAGTAAGGTTGTTTTAAATGCCAAATAAGATGTCTACCCACAATACCTGATGCCATCCTTACAATTTCAGTAGAATTTAACATGTTCACAGTGTTTATATCAACATGAGCCTGTACACAATGATGCTTTCCTTTCAGTGCAACAATACATTCCATCCACCATTATCAGGTAACAACTGCTCTGCAAATGATCCCTATTTCAATTTACATTTTTAAGCTCAGCTTGGAGATTATGGATAAATTTATCTGACATGGAACAGCGTATTTTATTCAATGCTGATAAAAACCCTGGCAAGACCTTGTTTTTTAGAGAAATTTGACTCTGAAGGACATAACCTTTTCTGTCCTGAACTCAGCCCTCATTGCAAAACAGGAAAAATCAAATCACTTGGGAATGCTAGGAAAGACAGAGAACTTTAAACTAAATGCCACTCATAACACTAGAAAGCAGAGTAAATGATGTGTTCGCTTTGGTACAAGAAAACATCCATGACATTATCTATCATTTAGTAGAAAATCTGTCAGGTGTGTTTTCCTTACACTGATGTATTATTTTTTTTAAAATAAGTCTGGGATTGAGCTTCTTAAATAATAATTGACATGTGTACCAATTTAAACAAACTTCTCCGTCTACCTATAAAACTTAGGCCAAAAGGAGCATCAGAGTTTGGCATCTCTTTGCTACCTTCAGGATGACTGAACAATGCTGTTGTTGCTTGTTTAACATGCCCACTTTTTCTCTGTCCCAGTTTACCCCAGAGTAATTATCTCTAGCAGTTAGAGACAACCCATGGGTCACAACCCCTTTGGGGGTCGAATGATCCTTTCACAGGGCCACTCAAAAACCATCTGCATATCACATTTTTACATTAAGACTCATAATAGAAGCAAAAATGATAGTTACAAGGTAGTAACAAAATAACTTTATGGTTGGGGGGTCACCACAACTTGAGTAATGCATTAAAGGTTCCCAGCATTAGGAAGGTTGAGAACCAGTGTAACAGACTGCCCAATGGTTTTCTTGACTTTTTGTCCAGTGACAAATGACTTTTTCCAAAACTAGAAGTTTGCATAAGGGTACAAGAAATTAATTCATGTCATCTGTAAAAAAATGATGGACAGAGAGATTGATACTTGTTTTTAAGTACCAATAACATTTGATACTCATTGGACAGGAAATAAAAACAGAATTCTTCAAATTTTGGCAATAAGAGGTCCTGTGAATAATTTCTTTTAGAAAGATAAAATAATAAAACACATTTTTTCATCATTTGAAGAATACCAAAATCATCTCCATATCTGTTTGTGTGTCTTCTACTTACTAATCCTACTTCTAAGAGTATATAAACACAAGCTTTGATTCACATGTGTGAGTATATACAGTCACATACATATATGAATACTTCATCCAAATTTAACTTACACTCAGAAAAAAATCTGAAAAACTTTGGTTTCCTACTTTGAAAAGTTTATTGGGAATATTTTGTGATATCGGGATGCCTTCAGAGAATGTGAAATAGTCACAGGTATGTGAAATACATGTAAGTTTTTACTCAGTACCAGAGAACAGATGGTGTTTATAATGTACAAAACCCTGGTTTTGGATTTACTTTGTGTTTGTTGGACTAATAGGCATAGAGTAATATTTGTGCTCAAAAAAAACTTCAGCTATATCAGTGTGCACCACCAAATTGATTTCTGTTTCACACATTTTATTTTTATTCAGCAATATGTGAATTATAATTATAATCAGAAACTTGATCTTAGACTTACTACATAGATCAGTTGTTTTTAACATAAAAAAATTGTAGTGCCATGAATGACCCTTTGAAATTAACTTTTACATAACCATGAGAAAGGTCTTCAATGTCTAATACTACTAGCAAATTTTAGTCAACTTTTCCAAGGTATTCTCTCAATTCTGATATTTAAATTCATACTCATTTCAAACAACTAGCATTTCAGTGTTTCTATCAATTCTTTTTTCATATGGTAACTATTCTAGAAGTCAGATTGTTCCAAGGATTAGTCAATGGCTGTGTAAGTTATTTGAACAGTTTTCCAACACCACTCTCTTCCATTCCATGCAGCCTGTGACTTTTTGGAAGACTTGTCACATATGGTTCTATAGTTGGGAATACTTCTAGATTTCCAAATTATAAGATGTAAGATCTAGACATGTTCAGGTAAGAGTACTATTCCATGAAAAGTTATGATCAAATAGAGACTAATTTTATATGATAACATGAATTTGGTAAACCTGCTCATAATACCATGGACTTTGACCCTCTAATTTATTTATTAGTTCAAGATCTCAATAATAAGCACTTTCAGTCTCTGTCCTATTACATTGCTTGGTGAGTGTAACATGAAATCAGCCATTGACAGCACGTAAGAGATTGTCTACATTCAAAAAAAACTTTATCAAAATAAATATTGGAGTTGATTTAGTCCTCAAAGACTCTAGCTTTCTAATCTCTTCTCTTCTTTAAATAGCATTTAGCTAATCATGATCCCTTTGTAAAAATGCACCTCATTCAATGAATGAGAAATGGAAAACTGATCCAACTACAATGACTCCAAGTCTATGTGTATTGAAATTAAATATCATTTGCATGTATTTTTCAATCTCTCCAGAATATCATTATTGAACATTTACTTCCATTGTTTATTCCTATAGCTCTGATACTTTGAAGTAAATGACAGTTTTCTTAAACAAATATGAAAAGACATAGAGCTCCCAGGCATATAAAGTTGACACTTCCATTTTCATGATTACAGATTAGAGATTTAGATAATCCAATCACAGTCTCATGAATAAGAAAATAATGATTGATGATGACATGAAGAAGAGTATGAATCAAATTTCAAAGTAGAATTCAATTTAACTTATTTGTATGCATTGTTTTAAAGATTTTCTTTTTATTATTTTTATATTCATTAAATTATGGGGGATTATGTTTATTTGGGAGAAGTTGTGTACTTCAATGTTGTGTCCAAGGAAGCCAGAAGATGGAATCGGATATTCTGAATCTGAAGTTACAGGATGGTGTAAGCCGCCCTAAGTGGATACTAGGAGACCACCAATATCTACTAACCTATGTATACATGTATATATTGATTTGTACAAATGTGTATATATGTATGTATACCTTACACTACTGTAATAAAACATGTATGTTAAGACTTTGTTCTTTAATTTACTTTTATTTATTTACTTAATCTATGAGTAGGGAGCAGAAAAATAACACTGAGTGCATGGGGGAAATCTGAGAACAATGTCTCCTTCCACCATGTAAATCTCAGAGACAGTACTGAGTTTGTCAGATTCAGCAACCAACTCTGTACTACCTGAGCCATCTTGCCCAAAGGCCATTTAATTACAGCCACATCACATTGCTGTGAGAACTCAGTCACTGTACAGTCAGATTCCTTTAGTAACAGCTACTAATTTGCAGTTTGCAAGGAAAAGTCAATTTGCCAGCTTCAGAATTCATGCTTTTACCAAACTTTCCACAATTCGATTAAGCATTTTTATCTATCATAAGCTCATTTCCATGAACAATGTGATATTCAAAGCCAATAATGAAATTGTACCTTAGCTATAATCCATAGTACTGAAATTTTGCATGAAAGTTTTATTTATTATCTATCATATATCAATCATTTTATACACACACACACACATACACACATTAATTCCATTAATTTATTAGTATCCATCTCAGAAAAGCTCCTCCTAAGACTTCTTAATAATTGAAATGGAGACGGGCAGTGGCAGCACATGCCTTTAATCCCAGCACTCAGGAGGCAGAGGCAGGCAGATGTCTGTGAGTTCAAGGCCAGCCTGATCTACAGAGTGAGTTCCAGAACAGCCAAAGTTACAACAGAGAAACCGTGTCTTGAAAAACCAAAAAAATAAATATAAAATAAAATAATTTAAAATTGCTCAAATAAGTCAGTAAATTAGATAGCAAAAGTAAGTGCTAATATATTATATCTGTTCAGTTGGCTTTATTGGAGAAATGAGAATTATAAGAACAAAAATATAGGACAGCTGCTGCCCTGGTACAGGCAGAGCAAGCCAGTTCTAGAACACAGGTAGAAATCCAGCTCACTGACACACACACCCCACCACCAACTATATCCACACACCCCAGCCTTAAATCCCAAAACCACCTTCCTCTTCCCACCCACCTCCACCCCAGGACTTCCAGTCACTGCTTCTGAGTCCCAGAGACTAACTCAGGCACACAGCCCCTGCCCCTACCCCTGCCCCTGCCCAGACCACACAACCCAGACAGGAGACCAGGAAGGCAGCCCTGCATGGGATCAAGCCACAGAAGCAAACCAAGAACAACTACAAAATAACAGGACCTAACTATTGGTCTTTAATATCTCTCAACATCAACAGAACCAATTCCCCAATAAAAAGACACAGACTAACAGAATGGATTTGAAAACAGGACTCCCCTCTTCTGCAACATACAAGAAACATACCTTAACATCAAAGATAAACATTACCTCAGATTAAATGGTTGAGAAAAGATTTTGCAAGAAAATGGACCTAAGATGCAAGCCAGTGTAACTATTCTAACATCTATCAAAATAGACTTCAAACCAAAATTAATCAAGAGATACAGGGAAGGACACTTCATACTCATCAAAGGAACAATCCACCAAGATAACTTTTCAATGTTAGCATCTATGCCCCCAATACAAGAGCCCCCACATTTATAAAATAAACATTGATTTGCACATACTGATAGTGGGAGACTTCAATAACCCACTTTCACCAACTGACAGGTCTTCCAAACAAAAATTTAATAGAGAAATACTAGACATAACAGATGTTAAAAACCAAATGGACCTACCAGACATCCACAGAACATTTCACCCACATATACAAAAATATATCTTCTTCTCCCCACCTAATGGAACCCTCTCCAAATTGACTACACACTTGGACACAAAGCAAGTCTTTATCGTTTCAAGAAAATTGAAATAACCCCTGCATCCTATCAGAACACCATGAATTAAAGCTGCATTTTAACAACAGTAACAACAGAAGGCCCACAATTTCATGGAAATTGAACAATGCTCTACTGAATGATGACAAAAAAAAGAAAAAAGCACAACCAAGAGTATTAGACTTCAAGAAAAAAGTCAAACTGAGAGCTGAAATCAATAAAACAGAAACAAAGAAAACAATAAAAACAATCAATGAAACAAAGAGCTGTTTGTTTGAGAAAATCAACAAGATAGGCAAATCCTTATCCAAAGGTTTGGTTTATTAGAATCAAAAAAGAGGATTTAACCCCAGATACTGAAGAAATCAAAAGAATAATGAGGTCATGTTATCAAAACCTATACTCCACTAAATTGGAAATATTTAAAAGAAATAGATAATTTTCTTCATAAATACCTCCTACCAATGTTAAATCAAGATCAGATAAACACTTTAAACAGACCTATATCCCCCAAGGCAATAGAGAATGTCCTTAAAAGTCTCCCAGAAAAAACAAAAAAACAAAAAAAACAAACAAACAAAAAAGGCAGAGCCAGAAAGTTTTAGTGAAGAATTCAAAAAAGAGTTATGACCAATACTCCTCAAATTATTCCACGAAATAGAAGCAGGACCACTGCGAAACTCATTATATGAGGCCACAGTCACCCTGATACCAAAACAAACAAAGATAACATAATAAAGACAATTTACAGCAAGTACACTGTCAACATCAAATTACATAGAGAGAAACTCAAAGAAATTCCACTAAAATGAGGAACAAGAAAAGGTTGTCCTTTCTTTCCAAATCTATTCAATATAGTACTTGAAGTTTTAGCTGGAACAATAAGATAACAGAAGAAGATCAAGGGGATACAAATCGGAAAGGAAGAACTCAAAAGATCCTTATCTGCAGATGACAATAGTGTACATAATTGACCCCAAAAACTCTACCAAGGAACTATTATAGCTGATAAACAACTTCATTGAGGTGGCAGGCTACAAGGTCAACTCAAAAAAATCAGTAGTACTCCTATATACAAAAGAAAAATAGAGTATGAATGAAATCAGGAAAACAACACCCTTCACAGTATCTACAAATAATATAAAGTATCTTGGGGTGACTCTAAGCAAGCAAGTGAAAGACTTGTTTGACAAAAATTTTTTCAATCTTTGAAGAAAAAATTTGAACATCTCAGAAGATGGAAATATCTCCCATGATATTGGATTGGTAAGGTTAACATAGTAAATATGCCCATCTTACTAAAAGCAATCTACAAATTAAATGCAATCCCTATCAAATTATTTATGGACCTTGAAAGGAAAATGCACAACTTCATATGGAGAAACAAAAAACTCAGGATAAAGTAATCCTGAAAAACAAAAGAACTTCTGGAGGTATCTCCATTCCTCATCTCAAGTTGTACTATAGAGCTGTAATAAGAAAAACTGAGTGATATTGGCATAAAAACAGACAAGTTCGTCAACAGAACAGAATCGAAAACCCAGCCATAAATCCACACACTTATGGACACACCTGATCTTTAATAGAGAAGTCAGACATACACACTGGAGAAAAGACAGCATCTTTAACAAATGATGCTGATCAAACTGGATGTCTGCATGTAGAAGAATGCAAATAGGCCTATATTTATCACTTTGCACAATACTCAAGTCTAACTGAACCAAAGACCTCAACATAAAACCAGATACTCTGAACCTGATAGAGAAAGTGGGGAATAGCCTTGAACACATTGGCACAGGGGACAATTTTCTGAACAGAATACCAATAGACAGCTCAGGCACTAAGACCAACAATTAATAAGTGGGACCTCATGTGACCAAAAAGCTCTTGTAATGCAAAGGACACTGTCAATAAAACAAAATGGCAGCCTGCAGAATGGAAGAAAATTTTACAGACTCTACTTCCAATATGTGCTAATATCCAAAATATATAAAGAACTTAAGAAACTAGACATCAACAAAACAAATAATCTAATCAAAAATATAGGATACAGATCTAAGCAAAGAATTCACAAAAGAGGAATCTCAAATGGCTGAGAAACACTTAAAGAAATGTTTGACATCTTTAGCGGTTTGGGAAATTCAAATCAAAACTACTCTGAGATTCCATCTTACACCTGTCAGAATGATTAAGATCAATAACACAAATGACAGCTCATGCTGGCGAGGATGTGGAGCAAAAGGAACACTCCTTCATTCCTTGTGGGAATGCAAACTTATACACTCATTATAGAAATCAATATGGCAATCCCACAGGAAATTGGCACTTGACTTACCACAAGACCCAACCATTCCACTCCTGTGTATATACCCAAAGGAGATTACATCCTACCAGAAGGACACTTGCTCAACTATGTTCATAGAAGCTTTATTCATAATAGCCAGAAATTAGAAACAACCTAGATGCCTCTCAACTGAAGAATGGATAAAGAAATTGTGATACATTTACACAATGGAGAATTGCTTAGCTGTTACAAGAATGACTACATGAATTTTGCAGGTAAATGGATAGAACTAAAAAGAAAAATACTGAGTGATGTAACCCAGTCACAGATAAATAGGCATGGCATATACTCTTATATGTGGTTCTAAACTATTAAGGAGAGGATAAAGGTGCTGCAATCCACAGACCCAGAGAGACTGTGCAAATAAAAGGGTCCCAGTAGGGACACAGGAGTTTCCCTGGTAAAGGGAAAACAGAAGGCTGAGAGCAGTGGAAATTCACTGGAGATCAAGATGGAGACCCTGGCAAGGACCTCCAGCAATGCAGGATGAGGAGCATGAACAGGCCATCTCCTGTAACCAAGCAAGGCTCCCAGTGATCAGATTGGGACACTACCCCAGTCACAAAACCTTCAACCTCTAAACTATCCTCCCTACACTGGGACTTTGAAAGGGCTGAACCACATGTCAAAGGAGAGAAACCATGCCTGATGCTGCAGGGCAGGAAAGGAACTAGAGACTGGATAGTAAGGAGATGATTTCCAATGATATTCTGCTCTGCTCATAGATCTAGTATGATCTAGTATGATCAGTATCTAGCCCAGTCTTCATCAGAAATGCTTCCTCTGGCAGTTGATGGGAGCAGATGCAGAGGCCCGGAGCCAAACATCTTGCAGATCTCCAGGAAACCCGCAGAAGAGGGGGAGGAGGGAATTCATGGAACAGAGTTTGAAGTTTGAAGACATCAGAAGAACAAGTTGCACAGCATAAAAAGACCAGAACACTTGGAGTCCTATGAAGCATGAAGCAGAAGACAACCTGCAGAGTCTACTTGGTATGCCATGTGACTTTCTGGCTTAGTGTTCTTGCAGAGATCCTACAGGCTAGAGTATATATGGGGGTTTTCAAACACTTTTGGCATCCCTTGGGACCCTTTTCCTCCTGATGGGCTGCCTAGTCCAACCTTGATGAAGGGATTTTTGCCTGGCCTTGTTCCATCTTGTTGTGCCTTCTGTTCGAGCAGTTACCCTGGGAGGACTGCTCTCTTCTCTGAGGAGGAGAGCTGAGTATGAGTGGGTAGGGTGAGGAGAGTAGATTAGGAGGAGAGGAGATATGGGGAGAGCTGAGAGGCATGAAGGAAGATGATGAGATGTATTATTATATGAGAGAAGAAAAATAAATAAAATTTTGAAAAAAGAATGAAAATATAGATATCTTTTATGAGAAAATTGTGACAAATATTCTTGAGTCAATATATAATTCACATCTATCATCTCTTGATTCCTTTTTGTTAAACCAATAAATAGCATGTAAGAAAAACAACTTTCAACCTCTATGTTTCCCAATTAATATAGCTTTAATGTTTTAGAAAATATCTGGTTGAATTTAGTAAAACAGCCAATTATAAAGCAGGTGCTTCTATTGTATAAATAGCCTAAGATGTGGAATGCATTAATTACTGCAAAGTCTTTATCTAAGTTCCAAACCATCCAACTAAAAATGCTTTGAGGAGTGTTGCACATTTCCCAACTTACACCCACACTGTGTTTTAAGATCTCATTACATTTTTAAAGGATCGAATCAAGATCTCTAAGGCACACAGGACTCCTTGGTAATTATGTATACAAGATGGTATTAATAATAAACTTTTATTTCCATTCATTTCTTTCATTAATTCATTCTTTTAAATTTTGTACACTGCAATGAGATTTTTTTCTCCCACTGTTACAGATGTTTGGATTTTCTAATCCCCTGAGGTATCAGGGGCCTGAACATCCCATCTGCAGTGATAAATATATCTGGTGATTAGAATTTCATACAAAGCAAAATACTAATACATCATTAAGCCTACAAATATTTAGTCCTCCATATGTTGTTTGTGCTTCAGATTTCTCAAACATTTCACGATAAAATACAATTCAGAATAAATAATAGATAAAAAGTCAAGTGAAAAGAAAGAGTATCTGGATTTTCAAAACGTCATTTTGCATTTTATTTCTGTCAAACATAATGCTCAATCCTCAGCATTCTTTACTCTGTTAATAGAATTCTGAATATTCAAAGTATGAGGTTTGCGAAATATATTGGTTTTAATAATACATTTGGTATTAAAATGAGTTTAATTTAAGATGGGTGGGGAAGAATCCTTAAAAGTTTACCGAATGGGTATTAATTGTCAGTCGCTGTCTCACTGAAAATGAAATCGTCTGTATCATCTCTGTAAAGGAATAAAGATCTTGCTTCTCTAGAGAGTTTAAATGCAACTTTCTTTTATGATGCATCATTTAACAAATAAGTGCTCAGAGAAACCTACACATATTTTATTGTTCATAAGCCATAGAATCCCCAAAGTGAAGTGAATCCAAAGTGATTTTCAAAGAGAATAGTGTGCTATTTTTATGTTGCCCCCCTTAGTAGGTCTGCATCCATCATGTACCTTGATGAGTGTGTAAAATAAGTCATGGGAGCAACCTCCATCTTATTGTGAAACTGGACTGGAAAAAAAAATCAACTCTCAGATTTGGATTAAGTAATATTTAACACGATTTTTTTTCTGTCTTTGCTATTAGCCTTTTGGTTTTATGTCCACTATAGTTCCCAGCAGTGTCTTATCTATATTGTATTCATTTCAGCTTCATCCAGGATTACTTCAGTCTGGAACTGGAGTAATAATAATGCAGCATTTTTTTTAAAGCTTCATGTGGAGAATGTGAGTGATACAGCAGTTCACCTGTTCAAGGAGACCAAATCAAAACTTGAAATCTGAACATTTTAGTGTCACATATAAACATGACTATGATCATCGGATTAAATATTTTGATTATTTTTCTTATTTAATGAAGACTTCAGGCCTCCAGAGGACAAACGTCTTCAAATTGTATTTTTCATAAAGCCTAATAAAACAAAAGTAAGAAAGGCCTTTCAGGTTGATGTGGCAGTCCCCTGGAGACCACAGAGGGTAATGGCCTGGCATAAATGTGTCTGTGTTTGTTCCCCTCAAGTGTGAGAGTTCCCCAGTGTTAGGCAGCTTTTGACCTTTTATTTACAGTGTTATTTATTATTCATATTTTATTAAATATTTAAAATGTCACCTATTGTATTTGATGACTATTATAAGAAGAAAAGGTCCCTGATCTTCAGGTCCAGCTAGTTAATATACCAGACTTGGCATTAATTATCTGGCAGTCACTCTTGAAAGCTCCTGAAGCTTCATCTTGTTTTAAAAGCTTATGAGTTGCAAAGACATTGGGGAAAGCCACACGTAGCCATGAAGATGACAAACTTTGAGAGCTATACTCTTCATTCATAAAGATCCATTACTTCTTTCACATTGACTTTTAAATGATATTAGCACTGATAGAACACAAATAAAAGGGAAATTTATATATAGTGTATACTCATAATATGTGTGTGTGTGTATGTGAATTGAACATGATTTTTAGTTTTATTAAAGCATCTCCATGGCTACTACTTGTATGGAATTTATTGAACCTATCTACCCTCCCTCCTTCCCTGGTCCTCTCTTCCCTTTTGCATACATTATATATGTATGTAGCAAAAAATTAATGAAAAAGAGGCCATACATTTGTAAGAGACTATGGAGTAATATATAGGAGGACATAAAGATAGGAGGGGAAGGTAGGGATTATGTAATTATTTTATAATCCTTAAAAATTAATTTAAAAAATAAAAAGCACAGTGAACTGAAATGTAGTAATTACTTAACTGTTGATATGATTTCAATTGTAATTGTTTCCTAAACATCAAGTGTTAAGGTTTAACTCCACAGTTTAATTTCTGGACATAGTAGAAGGTGACAGAGCCTAGAAGAGTTTAGTTATGTCATTGGACATTCCTGCTGTAAGTGTAAGTGTAAGTGGCCAGTACCACCCCCATACACTCTGCATTTTCTCCCTGTATCCTGACGGCTTTGAAATGAACAGACTTCCTCTTCATTCTTGTACCATGTTGTTCCTGCCACAGGAAAGTGGCACAGAACAGCCACAATGAACTTAATCTCCTCAGGTCACAAGCTGATGTAAACTTTTTCTCCATTAACTTTATTTTTTCAGTGGCACTGCACCTGAGAGATGGAATGCTGATAAAGTGTTCACCTTCTCAGTTTAGAAAGTAGTTCTGAATGGAAAGTGCATATTCTTTTAAGAGAAATGAGAAAAATCTTCATATCCCACATTTAAATAAATCTAAGAAGCATAGAATTCTCAAAGGAAAGACAAATAATACTTATGAAGGGAATATGAAAGGTTATGAAGAGAATGACAGCAAAGTTCAAATTACAAGTCAACATGAAAACAAATATTTTTGAGATACTGTCAAATTATAAGCAAGCACTGATGCCTAGAAGATGCTCTGGATGGGTATGTACTGCTCCCAGACAGAAACAGTCTACAAGCAAGTCTTATAACTAGTTAGACAATGGAGCCTGCTACAGGCTAATCGTTTGTACAGCTCAAATGCTATGATATGCATAATACATTTTGATACATTTCATAACACCTTAAAATGTACCCTTTAAATACACCTATAAAGTTTTAAGTGATAACTTAGGCTCTGTTGTATTGTAGGTAGCAAAGGAGAATCCCTGTGTCAAGAAAAACATTACTCATTATAACAGACCACTGTAGCCAGTAGGAAGAAAAGCTCACATGAAGAACAGAATTGAAAAGGGACAAGACTGAGAGAAGCAATAGATGAAGCAGTCATATTGAACTATCTATCACATTTGAGAAAATATGGAGAAGGAACAATTTATGTCTCTATCTAACTCTCTATGCAATGCACATACTTGCAAGCATGACACATGCACATATGAACACACAGGCACACATGTCACACACAAGCAAACTTCTACTCATGCATACATACATGCACATATGCAAACATATATGCACATACATGCCTACATACAAAATTCATACAGTGTCAACGTAATCATGATTTCAACTATAGTGAGCTCCTGCTGGAAGGACTGGTAATTTTTACTCCTCCATTTCTTTTATACATGGCCCTTGTGTATATGTTTCATTTTCTTCTATATTTCTTCTTTGGTCTACATCTCTTAACAACTTCAAAGGATCTAGCCATCAATTTTATTTCTTAGCATCTATTTTCAACTGAGTCAGTAAGGATGATGGATTCATTTTTTCTAAGAGTTAAGTCTTAGATCTGCCACTTATTATTTGTGTGACCTTGGAAAATGAACATATCAGAGGCTCATATTCTCCATGCATAATTTGGAAATAAAAACTAGGACACACATAGATGCTTTTGATGAGTAAATGAGGTTATTTGTGTAAAGCACTTGGCAGTGTGCCTGGCATACAGTTTATCGATATTAGCTGCAATTATTATTAATTATAATTAGTCAGATGACTCTAAATACGTGCTTGCAACCATGGTATTTATATTTAACCCCAGCCTTTATCTCTAGCCCTTTTCTGATTATAACATGCTTTTACTGCATATTCAACATTTGTTAAACTGAACTTGCCCTGTTTATAACTTTTCAAACTAAGATACTCATGCTTGCACCCCATTTTCCCTATGTGCCTATTTGGTAATTAGATTCTGTAGTTACTCTTGATGTGTCTAGGCCAGGTCCTCCTTTTCATACAACAGTATCATCAAGAAATACTCCAACTTGCTGTAAACTTCTCAATTGCTTA
Source organism: Cricetomys ansorgei (assembly GCA_026225945.1). NCBI lineage: Eukaryota > Metazoa > Chordata > Mammalia > Rodentia > Nesomyidae > Cricetomys > Cricetomys ansorgei. Next base: position 14,832,437 of record JAMJFZ010004061.1, read on the forward strand.
TTTTATGTCCTATGAAAATTCACTATTGTAATAATTATGAAGAGTGGGGTGATGATTCATTGTCACCATCAATGTGCTGGATGTAGAATCACCTAGCAGATTGGCAAGGCGTGTCTGTGGATGTGTCTGTAAGGACCTTAAAGTACAATTTAACTGAGGAGGGAGACCTACCATAAAGGTTTCATCACTTTCTTCCGAACTGGGAGACTAGGTCAAAATAAAAAGAGTATATGAGAAAGACAGCCTAGCGCTCACCTTTCTATGTCTTTTCTCATCATCCATGAAGTAAACAGCTCCCTTCTTGAAAACAAACCCATCACCATTCTATTCTGACCAATTGTCAAGGGACAATTGACTATGGGATGAACCTTTTGAAAACATGAATAAAAAAAATCAATCTCCTTTGTTTTAGTACTTGCTCAAAGTAATGAGACAACTAAGTTAATACAATTGGAGACCAACTTATATCCTCAGATTAGGAACTATTTTTATCTATACATTTTCCAAGTGGTCCAGTTCAAGTTAGTTACAAGTTTATGCACAATCTACATTTTCAGTTTCTTCTATTCTCATATAAGACATTAAATTCTAACGAAATATATTCCCATACCATCTCTGAGCATAACATGTATTTCTTTACCTATCATTCAATGTTTGCACTCTCATTCTGAAATGTATTCATGAACATTTCTGTGTAAAGTATTACATGCCCTTTAAAGGTTATCTCTAATGAAATAACACATATATCAATCTTTCTTTGATTCTGATATTGCCTTGGTTAAGATTTTCTAGCATTTCACTTACATATTTCTCCTGCTACTTCTGTATAACATGGAAAATTGTATATGCTCAGACTTTTTATATCTTCCTTTGTCTTTACTAAGTTATGATATTTGGTGAAGATTTAGTTTTAGCTGAGTTCTATATGAACTTCTGTTTTCGTGAAATGTATCTGCTTGATATTAAGACATATGATTTATGGAATTAAGACATATGCTTTAAACAACCATCACAAAAATTACCTCTCGCATAAGTATTCAAAGTTATTACAAAATGAGAAGGAACCATGTAAATTTCACTATATACTTAAGTTCCAAGTAATAATTTAGTCAAAAGCTTTTTAATCTTAACTCTTAAAGTATTCTTTGGGCTGCTTACACTGGTACATGACTTTAAACCTAGCACGCTAGAGCCAGAGGCACACAGATCAGTATTAGTTTAAGGTTAGCCTGGTCTACCTGGTCTACAAAGTGAGTTTCAGGCCAGCAAGATCACATAATGAGATCCTGACTCAAAAGAATAACAACAACACAAAACAAAACAAAACGAAGAAAAAATTCCAAAATAACAAAAATAATTAGAAAAAAAATCTATGAAGAGCAAAGAGTTATTAGGCAAAAAAAAAAAAGAATAAGTTGAGTTTTTAATAAAGCTATGTTTTTAAAATAGAAACATATGTCTATCTACCTTATAGTTAAAGCATTAAATATTGAAAACAAGGTAAAAACCAAATTTTAGTAGAGCCAAATGGTTTTCTAACAAATTTCATTCTCCTACTTAAAAGATAGAATCTATGAAAACTGCAAAAGAGACAATTATCGAGGACATTATAGAAAAAATATACATTACATAGAGGATTTCTTCCTTCAGAAGAGGAGAATCCTTTAACATGTTGTCTAGACCATTAACTGGAGAGGAAAGTTACATACTACCCCATGCAGAATAACAGCAACACTCACAGAAAACTCATACACTTTCTGAATTCAAGATTCAGAAGAAAATGATTATGTTATAACATTAAGGTCCACTAAGGAAAAGTTATCATCTCTTAGCCCAAAGAATGTTACCTACCTCACCATGGAGTTAATCCAGTTGGACACCTCAGTCATCTAACCAGGGGACCATCCCTCGGGAAAGCTGATTTACCATAAGCTATGCTAAGGAGATGCTATTAATAATTATTTCCTTAATGAGATGCTGTACGTTTTCTTCTACCGTTCCTTCTCTATGTGTGCTTGCTATTGAACCATCATGAGATTCTGAGAGCTCCTTTTTTCTTTTCTTTTTTCTCTTTCTGTTGCATGTCAGTTAGACCCTAAGTACACTTTTCTGAAACTCAGATTTTTCTACTCTTTCCCTGAAGCCCTCTCTATGGCTGCCTGTATACTATGTTGTTGGCCTCCATGCCAGCCTAATTCAAATAGCGAGACTTTCTCTTTCTTGTATCTGTGGCTATAAGCAGTTCGCTGGCCTTGGATTTTTCTTGAAAATTCTAATAACATTTGTCTTGAGTTTTCTTCAGTGTCTATCCTTAAATTCTTTTACTGCCAAGATTCAGAGCCCTGATAGGTACCACAATTCTATGGTTACCAAGTGAAAACTTCCCTAGACACCCCAATAGTTCTAGAAACAATTACAATAAGTACAGAAATTAAAAGAGAATCCTTAGTCACATAAGATAACTCTTAACTAATCTCTGACATTATACTGAACAATATATGAGTAAAACTGTTTTGGTAAAGACTCAGAACAAGCCACTTGAGAATAAACCATCTCAACAGAGACTTCATCAAGTCTTTGAAATGTGTTTATGCCCAATCAAATTGACTACATCATAAAACCCAAAAACACAAAAATAAAAACCTACATTTTATATAGACTGTTTATTGAGTCTAAAAGCCTTACATGACGCAATCAATAAGCCAAAAGCATAATCCAAAATTAAATACTGTATGAAATAACAGGAAAAGATTGAATAACAAGGAAGGTAGTAAGAATAATGTTACAACCACAGATTCATTAATTACACCCAACAGGTAATAGAAATGCAATAAATAAAATGCTATGTTATCTTGGGAGTAAACTAAGAGTGTAAAATAAGAATGAGGTGAAAAATCTGAATGTAATGCATGAAATCTAGAACACTAAGTGTGTTTTACACCACATAGGGGAAATAAAAACAATCTAAGGACTGTAGATTTATAGAAATGATCCAGTTTACATACTGTTGATAATTTAAACTTTTCTATTAATGTTTAACATTTATAATGATGTCATGAAATATCATTTAGGACTAAGTCTACAAGAGTCGGGAGTTTGAGATATAAATTTCTGTAAATACCACTGGACATTTAAGAATGAATTTGACCACTAATTAATGTAACATTGAAGGAGGTGAGAAAAGTGGATATTGCCTGTTTCCAGACATCAAGCTTTAATAAAAAGATGCAGCAATTAAAACTACATCATTTCCTATTTCTGGCTATTATGAATAAAGCTGCTATGAACATAGTTGAGCAAGTGTCTGTCTGGTAGGATAGAATTTTCTTTGGGTATATGCCCAAAGTATATGCTATAACTGGATCTTGAAGTAGGTTGATTTCCAATATCCCAAGGAACTTCCATATTGATATCCATAGTGGCTGTACAAGTCTACATTCATACCAGTAATGGAGAAGTGTTCTCCTTGCGCTACACCCTTGCCAGCATGAGCTGTCATTTGTGTTATTGATCTTAGCCATTCTGACAAATATAAGATGGAATTTCAGAGTAGTCCCTCTCAACTGAAGAATGGATAAAGAAATTGTGGTACATTTACCCAATGGAATATTACTCAGATATTAAAATATCACTCCATGAATTTTGCAGGCAAATGTATGGAACTAAAAAAAAATCATCCTGAGTGAAGCAAACAAGTCCCAGAAAGACAAACAAGGTATGTACTCACTTATATGTGGATATTAACTGTAGGACAAAGGTATTGTGATCCATAGACTCAGAGAGACTATGCAACAAAGAGGGCCCCAGTGTAGACACAGAGATCTCCCTGGTAAAAAGGAACTAGAGCAGAAGATGAAGAAGGGACAGAGAAGGATGGGAATGGAAAGAGAAGTGGCAAGGTGGGGGGAAAAGGATGGAGGGAGAAAATATATGGAGAGATGACCAGAATTGGAAGGAATCAGGAGACCTAATCTTGTGGAAGCTCACTGGAATCTATGAGGGTCCTCAGTAATGAAGGATAGGCAGCCTGAACAGGCCATCTCCTGTAGCCAAGCAAGGCTTCCAGTGGTGGGATTAGCATACAATCCAAGCTACAAAAATCTTTGACATATAACGTAACTACCATACAGGAATTGTTGTGAAAATAGAAGGGCAGAACCCCATGCCAAAGGAGGGAATGTATGCCTGATACTGCAGGACAGACCAGGAACTAGACACTTTATAGCCAGTACATGATTTCTAATGATATCCTGCTCTATTCATAGATCGGTGCCTAGCCCAATCTTCATAAGAGAGTTTTCCTCTAGCAGCTGGTAGGAGCAGATGAAAAGGCCCAGAGCTTAATTTTGAATAGATTATACCAGTTTATCAAAAAGATATTAAAAAACAAATTGAAAAACACACAACAGAATACAGTTAAAATATGGTCCATCACTAATCAAGCATGTTGGTCTTGTTCAAACTGTACCCTCATCATTTTATTTTCGATCCACAAAGAACTTTTAAGTCCTGACATTGGGACATAAATCATAATGGCTTTAAATTTATTTTTATTCCTTTCACTGTTTTCTAAAACTATGCTAATTAGGCTAATACTGAGACTACCTCCAGTTAAGAGCAACTGGTTAGGCTCCTGGAGTATATTATTACTACATTTGTGATACGTTTTATAATAAGAAAAATAAATAGCAAAATCATATGATTATCTCTGTAATTTAGCTTACATTTTCTAAAACCGGTAATAACTAGTGTAATTTAGATCTCATAAAAGAAACAGAGATGCTCCAGTGAATCTAAAATCAAAGCCCATGAAAACCTTTCATACACAATGTAAACAGACATGTTTAATATAAGCATCTGCCAATCTAATCTGATAATTTTGCTCATGTTGTATTTTTTGCCCATTTGGCATGTTTTTATGCAGCAATTTATATACAACACTGTATCAGCATATCTGGGGGTATACAAGCAGCTGTGTCCTATTATAAAATTTACAGGAAAAAAAAGTTTGACAAAGAAAATTGCTTCCTAATGAAATATGTAGGGAAAATCCTGGGATGTGGAACCTGTTGACCTATTTTCCATCGCAGCCCACATCTTGGAAGTAGCCAGTTGGCTATGATGTTGATTTCTCTTATGAAGACTCGTAAGGTTTATTCTAAGGCAGAACTCTCCCTTTAGTTTCACAAAGGAGCCAACAGGAATCCGAAGTCAACTTTTGGAAGTGACAGAAATGCACTCGGCTCCCCACTCCAAAGTAAGTTTTTTGTTGTTGTTTTTTCTTTTTTTTTTTTTACCCCCAATCTGAAAGTTGTGATTAGTGGTATGCGGAGTAAACAGTGGTGGCACGAAACAATGTACAATCAAAAGCATGCATGAGATGAGCAGCTGCCAGCAGTTAGCATCATTTATGCATGCTGTTTTCCAAACTATTGCTTATACTAATGGGGGAAAAAATCAGGGAGATTGGATCGTGAGCAAAGAATATGGGTCATGGCCTTCCTATAAAAAGTACTTCTACCCTCCACCCTTGGGAGCTTTTCCCATGTGTCGATTGGGTAGGGCTTTTTCATGAAAAGGTCTTGTGGTCTTGTGATGGACCACTGAGCCAGGCATATTCAGCAGTAAATACCTCCCACACACCTTCTAGGCATTATAATCTATTGTCTTGGAGTGCTTCATTCACATAAGAAAGTTGAGAAAGCTAGTCTTTCCTCTGAGATTTCTGCAAGAGGACCTTTTTATTTCTTCCTGCTCTTAACTCTTGCCTAAATCTCTTTATTCTCATCCAAATGTCAATTTTCTCCGTTGAGTTAAGGGTCCCGTGTCAGTATATGAGACAAGTTAGGCATTTCATTCTTTAGTAAGTGTAGTCTATATCTAAATAGTCTGAAGTTAGTGACTGCAATTTGAAACAGCACCAAAATGGTTGTGACACGTAATTTGCAGCTTGTGTATCATGTATTTATAAGAATGTCGATGTCTAATATCTTTCTTTCTTTTAGGGCCCCTGCACCAGTGTTTTGCCCTGGAGGACTGATACTATTCAGGCAAAAAACAACAACAACAACAAAAGAAAAAAGAAACAAAAACAGAAAACATAGCTCTCATATTAACGGGAAGAAGGGAGAGTTTGTTTGGTATCATTTTGAGTGATCATGGCCCAGTAATACAGATTTAGCTTATCCTAAATCCAGTTTTCCATTGTGGGGCAATTTCATGAAGTTCTCTAGCTTTGTATAACAAAGGAAGTAATAATCTAGGCAAATTTAAAATATATTGGAGGGTATATCAGAGAGGCAGGTACAGTGAGTTGAGGAAAGTGTTTCTATAGACTCAAGACAGTGATGCCATTCTTAGCTTGTGGATCTGTAGAAGTGAGCTTATATATTCAATAAGGTTTTTATCTGTTAGTCACAAGATGTAAGTTACAGCACAAAAGTGGGTACAGAATGACTGTTGTGGAGGACTAGAACTAGCTTAAGAGAAGGTAACTAACATTTTGACCTGTAACACCCAATCTAACAGCATTTGGGGGGATTTTTTTGTTTTGTTTTTCCCCCAGGAGTTTTTGTTCACAATGCAGTGGATTTCTCTAGTTTGATCATTGTGAGACTATAGCATCTATGTATCTGTTTCTCAATAGGCCATGTAAATCCAGATATTTTTGCCTCTTTTTGATTTTTTGTTTTGATACAAGGTTTCATGTAGCTTTTGCTGGCTCTCCTGATTTCCTTGTTACACTCTCTTTATTGCCATTTGCCACCATTATTAGTTGAACACAGCCAATTTTTTTTTTCTCCAAAGGACGTTCGATAATTTATTCTGAACGTAATGAGTGACCATAGCTTTGAACAATGCTCCAGGTTGTCGTGAATAAGAAGTCCCACTGTGGAAGCAATGAGAAGATTATGTTTAATATCTTCTTCCAATTGTCTCATATCCTCACAGAAATCCCTACCTTCATGCCACACAAAATTGATATGACCGATGTATTACAAATGTAAGTGGAACAATCACAGAATATTTATAATTGTCAAACAGGATGGACACAGCACTGTCAACACAACAGGGTAAGCAGAAATCTCCTTATCACTACTAATGATAGATATTTTATAAACAAAAGCAAAGTATAAATTGATATTTTGACATATTTCCTAATTTTCAAGAAGCAAATATGGTAAACACTCCAAATATGTCTATAGATTGGTGTGTGTACATTACTAGGAGGTATGGAGAATATGCACTGGTTTAGCAGGAACATTTTAAAGTTTATTGTCACTTCTGGGAAGGCCAAACAAGTGATGCATTTTAGATGGATATAGTGACTAGTGAGAATCACACCAAATTGTATTTGTAGCTGTCTAACTTTCTTACAGCTTATGAGATCAATCTCAGGTTGTGATCTTGGTACAAAAAATCAAAATCTAACTGAGCGGTGGTGGCACTCACCGTTAATCCCAGTATTTGGGAGGCAGAAGCAGGCAGATATCTGTGATTTCGAGGCTAGCCTAGGCTACAGACTGAGTTCCAGGACAGCCAGAGTTACAACAGAGAAACCCTATATCAAAAAAAAAAAAAAAAAAAAAAAAAACTTCTTTCAACAGCCCCCAAAGAAAAATAATAGCTCCTATGAAAACCATTGTCATGCAGATCTGGCTCAGTTGCAGGTATATTTCTGATCATTTTGCCTGCATATAAAAAATAATTATGTGTAAACAAACATGGGGATAGTGGTATAAGATAATCTTTTGAGAAGCAAGCTACCAGAATGCAAAAAAATAGGTATTTAAGATTTAAATTCTAAAATAGACATATATACACACATATACACACACACACACACACACACCACACCACACATACAATTGATGAGTGGTTCAAATTGGATTTAAGGCATTCTACACCAGATAAAACTCAAACCTTCCACCATTATCAGATCAAGAGCCTATTTATAGAAAAATCATAGAACCTAGAAGAGAACTTACTACTAATAGTCTCATAAATGGGCATAGTATTAAGCAACTCCTAATGCCTTATCATTATCACCATAGATTAGTTTATCTCACATCACTCTTTAGAGACATGTCTGGTTGTGGTAGATGATAATCAACATGAAGACTAACAACTGGCCAAAGTGCAAAGAATGAAAGACTGCAAAATATTCAGCTATTCATCCCTAATGGGGTATGTATACTGAACCTCCACTCCAAAGGCTCAGAAATCATTATTGGAGTAGGGAGTAAAAAGACTGTAAAAGTCAGATGCACTGGATGACTACCAAGGACAGTGCCTTGCAGACACTACAAGGAAACTGTATATATGATCTCGCAACAGTTGTTATAACATGCATACGTTCTTTGAAAGACCAAACCAGGTAAAATCCAAGCATGGAGACACTAGTAGGGCTGGAAGGCCCACCCCTAGCCCTATTGGTAATTGTTAGCTGCTGTGAGAGAACTATCAATATTCTCTATGCATATAGCCCCTAAGTACTTGATCATGATCCAGAGGATGGCCATATATCCAAGAATATTTGTACAGCACAGATTGGCCTTACTGGAATTTTTTTAAAGGACACAAAGTTGAGTGGGAAAAGAAAAGAGGTTGGATGTGGGAAGATTTGAGGGAGTTGAGTATGTGCAAAATAACTCCACAAAATTCTCAAAGAAGTAATAAACCTATTTTAAGACTAGGAATGGAGCCAGGTGTAGTGGTCCATGTCTTTAATTCAGGCACTCAGGAGGCAGAAGCAGGTGGATCTCTGTGAGTTTGAGGCTAGCCTCGTTTACATAGTGAGTTCCAGAATACCCAGGGATAAGTAGAGAAATCCTTTCTCAACAAACAAAATCCAAACCAAGCAAAACATAAAGAGAATATGAAAGGAAAAATCAAAAAGAGTATGTATAATTTCTAAACAACGGCACAGGACACTGTTGTTAGTACAACTGAGTAAGCACAAATTGGTTCTCTTCTCTTCTCTTGAGGGTTATGATCCAGCACAGGAGAAAACAATAACAGCCGTGAGATCTTTGTATATCCTATTTCAGTATTTCCTGGGGGAGAAGGAAGCCACAGAAAAGCCCAGGTGAATGACTACACCCAACTGACTCAGAGTTCTCTTATGGGAACCATTTAACAATGTATCAAAGACAAAGACAGTAACTGAGACATAAATGATGTCTTTTTCGTATTCTGTAATTTACTTGGCTGAAGCAAGAAAAAATAAATTGCTTTGTATTATAGTTTTTCTTGTGTTTCAGAAAGCATTTTATTGAGTGTGTTAATATATACTGTGTATTCATGTGTCTACAGGTTTGTAATTCTCATAGCATATTCATTTTTTCCAGTACTGTGAGTCAACTCAAAGGCATCCAGCGAGTCAAAGAAAACCAATTTCTAGGTCTAAACAGAAAAGCCAACAAAGGCAGATGCCAGGATCTTGTTATTTGGTCTAGTATACAGGTTTGTCATTGTGGTGGCTTGTATGAGGATGCCACCCCTCACCCCATAATCTCAATTATTTTAGTATTTGGACATTAGATGTTGGAACTGTTTGGGGAGGACTAGAGGCTATGTCACTGGGGTTGGGGTTAGAGGTTTAAAAACTCCATATCACTCCCAGTTAGCTCTCTGTCTGATGGTTATGTAGAAAATGTAGGCTTTTAGCTATTGATTCAGGTACATGATGGCCTGCATGCCTGCCTGCTGCCATATTTCCTGCAATGAAGATCATGGACTCAGACTTTGGAACTGCCCAAATTAAATGATTTCTTTCATGTGTTTTCCTTGGTCATGGATCTTAGAACAGTGGAAAAGTAATTAAGAAAGTTATCATCTGAGTAAGACTTTTCTGCATATCTGGGTATCATCAATAGCGCCCTATAACTGTATTGTCTTTTGGTTTCTGTATAAGGGCAATGTTAAGTAAGGGCTTCACTTGCTTCATTTTCATATGTGGAAAAACAGGCTCAGAGACTATGTCACTTTCTTAAAGGCACAAGACCAAATACTAAACATCAACCTATTTGGCTTAAAAATCCACATTTTCTCCTCAACTATTCAAATTGAAATTCCTAAAATCTGCATCATCCTTGACATACAAGAAAGTGAACCATGAAAAAAACAAGCGTCATTTTGAAAACACTATAAACAGCCACAACTGTATTAGAGAATGTAACCAATAGGTATGTTTTCATAAACTTTTTGCTTTCTATTTCACAATTTTTAAAATTAAAAAATATCCCAAAGCTGTGCCTATGACAAGCACTCCCAAGAAAGACTCTGATGTTCTCTCTTCACTCAGCATGCTTCCAATAAAGCTGATTCCTGGATAGGGGAAGTACAAGCCAGTGGTTCCTTTTTATATCCAATGCTTTTAACTACGGTGAATACAAGAAGCATACATTGGAAGAAGGCTCATAAGGAAAAAAAAATACATTTGTAAAAGAAGGTTACTCATTATGTTAAATTGTGTTTGTCTGTCATGGAGAAAATATTAATATACAGATTCGAAGTAGTTCTTTTTCTCATAGGACTATTTTTCAGATTTTTAAGCCAAATTGTAATGTCAGAGAAACACTCCAAATTTCATAACTGTTATTATGACTCAGGAGCATTAGGAACTACTTAAAGTAGTGCTTGCCCGAGGCACAGTTATGAAGTAAGTGGAATTTTTCATCTCTGTCCTTACTGTTCTTCCCCTATGTTCACTCACTCATTTAGTCACTTCCTGATGTCGCTCCTATGTTGTATTCTATTAGATATCATCAGTCATTTACACATTAGTATGAATGTATTATAATTAGGATAGCTCGTATGCAAGCTTATTTTAAGATTTATGCCTAAATTTGAAATGACTTTATAAAACAAAGATCCTATGAAGAGGAGAGCAGAGCTCTGGATGACATCATTAGTGAATGGTTCCAGTGTTCTCTGAAATGGCACCATACAATCACCTAGAGAATTCCTGGTGGTGTGCACTGCAAAGCAGTGCCATAAAGAAGCATTGCCTTTAATAGTGTAGAATGGAAATAAAGAGAAGTAGCGTGCTTGCCCTTCCTGCTTTCCATGTTCAATCCTCCCTAAGCTCATAAGCAACACGACCCTTCCTTCCCTAAGACTAGATTCTGTCTCAGAGGCATACTGTGCTTCATGTTTGTTTCTTGCTCCTTGTGTACTGTACCCACAAAGATTTCAATTTCCTAATGACATATATTTTTCAATTAATGACCAGGGATCAGACTTGGCAATAATGTATTAAGGACACACACACACAATCTTACCAACTTTTTAAATATTTAGACTCCTGGATTCTTAAGTACCTTTTACTTTTTACATTCAAACATAACATAGCTTAACTTATTTATAACATTAGGCCATAGACATATGGCAGATACTCACAGGTACAGGCTATGTGATCTTTCTAGCTTCATACCAGCAGCAAATACATCAACAGTAGTATATGTATTGGTCAAAACATCAACATTAACACTTGTAAGAGTAGTAGAAGGTTAATGTAATCAAAGGGAATCAGTATTGAACAGCACTAAAATGATTGGCTTTTGCCCCTGACCAGCAACACTGCTGTTTTGGATTTATTCTAGTCTGAAATTTTACTGGTTTTCAATTGTTTGTTTTGATTTTCATTTTGTATTTTTGAGTTTTTTTCCTCTTTTTTTGCTTTTTGAATGAGAAAGAAAGAGGGGACATAAAGTTGGGTGGGTAGGAACCTGGGAGGAGTTATAAGAAGTGATCAAAATAAATTGTATAAAATTTTAGTAAAAAATAAATAAAACAATGGAAACAAAAATAGAATTAACCCAAATCACATGCTAAACCCCATTAATTCTGGAACTTTATTGAAATAGTCCCTAGCATTCTGTCTGATCCAGCTGATCTGTTGTCTTCCTCTTCCATTTCCTCAAAATATCTGGGGGTTTTGATCTGTGCCTAAAAGGAAGTTTGGATTAAAGCCCTTAAGCAGTTACAGAAAATAAAGTGAGTCTTTCTTCCTATACAAACAGGACAAAAGGCAGCTGTGTGCATGCAGATGTGCTTCTCTTTCTCCATTAAACGTTCAGATCTATGGCCATCTCTCTTTGATCTTCATTGCAGTCTTACTATCACTTTGAACCAGCATGCAACACACTCAGGGTACCAGCTTATTAAATACAGGTTATTGTTGAAAGAAAGTTCCAACAGAGACAGAGCTGATTCATGTATGGTCGCCCTTGTTTACTAAGAATAGTTTTTACTGAAAAATATTGAAAGACAGCTTTCTTTCTTTCATTTTTTTAAAGAAATTTTAACTCCTTTTTATTTTGGAAAAAAATATCTTTGAAGTAATATTTATGCACTCTATTCCCAATTGGTTTAATTGCTATCTTTATATTTGAAGGCATCTGTATATCAGTGACTTGGTTATATACATATCCTAAGATGACATTAACTAATAATGCCATTGTGTTCCTTGAAAACAGATATTGTGCAACATATGTGCTGTTAAAAAGCACGGCACCAGGTAGATGGTATTCCTACTTGCCACCACCCATCAAAATTCAGTTACAATGTTTCTCCCTTCCCTTTCCTCTGTTCAACTCTTCCAATATATCCCTTTCACTTTCTTTCTAATTCATGGCCATTTTTCACTAATTGTTATTGTGTTCATATATGTACATGGATAAAATTATATATGCTCTAAATATAACCTGGTCAGTCTGTATAATGCTACTTGTATGTGTATTTTCAGGGTTGACTGTATGGAACTGGACAACTGATTGGTATGATCTCAAAAATAATAATAATAAATAAAAAGAAAGGAGAAAACTTGTATGACTTTCTTGTAAAGTAAAATAGAGAGAAGTTACACATAATTAAAAAGTATACATTTGAAATCATATACCATATATGTAGAGAGGGATACATCTGAACACATACCACAACACAATTGTGACGGTTTGGATGGAATACAGTGTTAAACAGATTTTTAATGTCTTTTTATTCACTTTATCTATCCTCTCAGGCCTTGTGTTTCCTTCATTTTCTTTTAAATATTTTTTAATATTCTGACCATGGATTACCCTCCCCGATATCCTTCCAGACCCACCCCCATGCAACTCCTTGTCTTCTTTCTCTTTCCCTTTAGAAAACAAAGAGGCAAAACAAAAACAAAAAGCAAAACACACATAAAGAAAGAAAAGCAAAGAAGAACACAAGAAACACACAGAGATTTAAAAAACAATAGCATAAAAACACAAAATTGCACACCATAATATATAGGCAAAAGACCATTCAGATAATAAACAAAGCTGTATGAGACAAAAAGTCTACAGAAATACCATTGAGTTCATTTGTACTGGCCATCTACTGATAGGCATGGGACCTGTCTTTAAATGTTCTTTATATACCCAGTAAGAATCCAGTGGAGAAAAATAATTTCTCTTTTGCCAGCAGGTATGAATTGAAGACAGGTTCTTAGTTAGGATAGGAGCTCATGTTTCATAATCTGTAATATAGGGTTGATAATACCCACTTTATAAAACAGCTGTTGGATTTTTTTTTTAATGACTACTGGTTAAGCTGGCATTTGAAGGTTCGATAAGCCTTTCATTTGGGAGGTCATTATCTAGCATTCGTAAAATTAATCCGTTTAGCTCTACTTTTGTTTGTGAGAAGTGCTACAACAGAAAACCATTATTTGCAATCCAAAATATCTGCCCCCGTACCTTCGTTCGGGAGCCCATATTTTACCACCTAATTGTACTTGAATAACTGATATTTATACCTCTTGTAGAAATCGAACAGGGCCCCTAGCTGAATTTAATTTATCTATTGTGCCCGAGGTTGGCTTCCCATTTGTATGCCTCCCCAAAAGTTTATTGTCATCATAACAGTCATTATTTAAAATCAAAGTCTCAATCACAGTTTAAATATATTATGATATTCAGTAGTAGTTCTCTATTGAGTAAGTTATAGATATTTATTTCACTAGATTAACAAATAATTCTACTCCCAAAAGATCCTAAGGAAAAAAATGACCTGTGTAAAACTAGAATACTACAGTTCCGTGAATTAACAATTATATACTTAATATTCTTAGGCACCTTCCCAAATACGTCACTTAAGCACCCTTATCACTCCATTCAGAAGGCAAAATGTCATTGCCATAAGCTGACTCTATGTTATTCACTGATAAATAGCCCTTAGACTGTATCATATTATATATAAAATCAACTATTTATTGAACCCTTGCTGTGTGCATCCTATTATTATTAAGGCTATGCCATTCTTACACTGTTAAGATGACTCTGAATACAGCTTGAAGTTCACAACTAACAATGTTACAAGGACGGGTTAAGTGGTCAAGAACATGGAGGATCCATATCTGCACCTTGCTCCTTATGAGAATGACTGATCAGAAATATTGTGATGATCATATCGTCCGGTTCCTCCATGTCCCCAGGTATGTTAACCTTTTGCATCCTGAAGAGCTCAGTAGTGAATTTCACATGTGTAAAGCTCAGACTCAGATTCTATTCTCTACAGAACACAGTACCCCTTGTAGAGTGTGGCAAGAGAACATCTAGGCTTCTTTTAAAGATCTCCACAGTTTGTCTGGGACAGAACATATCTCTCTCTCTCTCTCTCTCTCTCTCTCTCTCTCTCTCTCTCTCTCTCTCTCCAGTTATACAATTCACCTTTCATCAGTTGTTAGCTCCCTAATTTCCTATTCTCTAAATTTAGAGGCTTTTGTTTAAGAAATACCATGTATCTGGGATTTAAATGAAAAATGCAGGTACTCATCTACACATTTCATCTATATTATCAACATATTAGGAGCCTACTGTTAAAAAATGCCTTCAGAGTATTCAGAAAAAGTACTAAAGGAACAGTACCTGGATACTTTAATGGAGAGTAAATGCCAACCTACCTTTTTTGCTTAAAATTATTTAAATATAATATAATATATCTATTCAGTTCAATTGTCAAGAAAAATAAGAAGTCCTAAGTAAACTGCCAATGAATTATACAATATGCAGGAATTATCATTGATATGTAACAATTTGGGGAGTATTTTGGCAGTAATATTTTTGCAAAGATGCATTTTTTTGATTAGTAGTTGAATGGTGTTCTATCTGTATCCCCCAAATTATGATAGTTACAAAACAGTATCTTTATAAACACCAATGAATCCTTATATGCCCTATTAGTGAGCAATATTACATAATATCAGGGTCTTTATTACATGAATTTAGGGTCTTTATGCCTAAGGTCAAGCACATTGCCTCTGAGAATGTCAGGGATAGGAACATTCATAAGTATAAATTGCTTTAAATACAAGCAGAGGACAGTGTGAAACATGTCATAATTAACGTTTCATTGTTTTTCCTCTTTGAGACATCATCATATATAAAAAGCACAAGTACTACTTTTAATATAGAAAGTTATACTTCTTATAAAAAAATTATATTATTTTTTATATAATTTTTATATAAATATAAATTATATTATATATAAAAAAATTATTATTATCATTATTACTGTGTATGTATGCATGGATGATATGCATGAGTACATGTGGGGCATGCATTTCAGGACACACATATGGAGGTCTGAGGGCCTTGATGGAGCCAGATCTTTACTTTTACCATTATGTGAGTTTCAGGGTTTAAATTCAAGTGACAGGTTTTCAAGGCAAGTACCATTAGCTGGTGAGGCCTTTCCCTGGACTGTATCTAGTTAAATTTTCAATTTAAAGAGGAATTAAATTTAAATTTAAGGAGGCATTCAGTGATAAGTCAAACAATCCATCTTCATAGACCTTCTAAACAAACATGTAACACCCATTTTTTTTAAAAGACACATCTTGCAACACTAAGCAGACTCAGATAGTTGTATGTGCTTATTACACACACACACACACACACACACACACACACACATACACACACACATTTCAAAAATAATAAAGACAAAAAGGCCATGAATTTGAGAGGAACTGGTTGGGACAGGGAAGGGGTAGGAAGGAACAAAGAGAAGGGAGAAAATGATGTCATTATATTTTAATTAAAATTAAAAGATAATTTAGATATGGCTCAAGATTCCTAATACTTCATCCACTATTCATCACCTCTGCTAAGGTCTCTGCTGTTAGTCTGAGGCAGATTTTTCTGTTGCTGAAAATTCATACTTGCAAAGGGAAAAAAAGGGGGGAGGGAATTACTCATTCACCACTGGCCTGCTCATCTCATGATGTTCATTTAAGGTTCTCCATCTCCTTTAAATAGGATAACTAAGAGATAAACATGAGATTAACTCTTAACACTGACAATATAAGACTCAGAGAAATATTTGACTCCTAATCTTAGCCAAATGCTCTGTATCCAAACCAAAGTTAGGGCACTTTAAGGAAAAGTAAGTGATTCTTGGAAAGTACTCCCCTGTGGTATGCTGCATTTCTAAGCAATTGATCTTCTATTTTATGGGTTCTACCTTGTGCTTCTTTCAATGGATATTCTGCAATTAAAGATGTCTATTTTATGTCAGTCTGAAGGTAATTTAAAACAAAAATATGAAAATCAGATACAGGTGATTGTTAAATGTCTTTTACTTAAAGACAAGAAAGTCTTTGGCGCAACTACTAATGTGTCAAATTTACACTATTATTCATTTATGCAGAAGGGGTGATTTAGGTACTTACACTGGATTTATACAAATTCCAGAATTAAAGTTAGCATAAAATGCATTTATTCTTTAGTCATTGATTTTTTTCTTTACAAATTAAATTCTGATCCTTTAGCAAAAGTTTTCCCAAGACTTCAAAATAGCATATTCAAATTTCTAATTCAAAAGTTAATTTTACATGTATGCTTCAATTTAAATAATTTGAAATAAGAAAATAGGAGCAAGAATGATTAAACATCTTACAGAACCAAAATATCAAGCAGATATATCATTAATAAATAGTGAATAATTTGCTTAGGAAAATGATGTTGAAAAAGTTTTACAGTGATGACTTAAAATTTAGAATTGTCATGTTTTACTTATCTTTGCAATCTATATAAAACCTGAGAATATTTCCTTATTTTTCTTTCAGTTCTTATATGTAAATAATAATACTCCCTTTCAAAAACAACCTTTTTTAAAATTTGTATTCATCAATATAGTAGAAATTGGACTAATTTTTGACATATAAATTTAGATACTTTGTAAATCAATGGTTATAATACTACTCAATAGTATGATCAAGGTTTTTCTGACAAGTAGTTATTAACCTTATTAACCTTAGGATAGGATTGTGAGGAGCGATTCTATTTTTTTATAAGAAATTTCCATTCCATAAATTTGTCTTTTATATAGTGGAAACAGAGAACTAACATTAGATATTTCGAAGCCATTCAAAAAGTTTGACAGGATCCTCTATTCAAAATTAAAACAGAAATTATTTTTATTTTTCCATTTCAACACAACAGCCCAAGAGACTTTCTTTCCAGTTTCAATTCTTTGATCATTTTACAAATGCAAAATATCACTCATGTTTTTCTAAACCATGCCTCCTGTAGCAATAACTTTTAGTAGATCTGTTCAGAGTGCCCTTCAGCAGTCTACTTTCTCTGAATAGTCAAGCTACACATGAGGAGAATATCCCCAAGTCATATTTTAAGTCATCATATTTAAGTCATGTGACCCTACTCACTGAGGATGTCCACATGGGCGGGGCTGGATCCTGGACCCAGAATAAATCAATCACATTTGTTTCTTCCCGGTTCAATTTGGTCTTGGCAAAGCAGGTCAAGGTCTGTTTTGCTTTCCAGGACTCCAACTTAGCTCTCCTCTAGACTTCTTCCTTTCTGACTCCTTGATTCGTATTTATTAATACAAAATTATCCATCATTTCAGTGTATGCTGATTAAGGTCATCTGACATACTAGAGCACTGAGTAAAACATCCATACTTTTGCACTGTATGCCCCTTTTCAACATTTTTACAACTCTTTCCCCAGTTAGGAGTATGTCACTATCATTATCCATGGATTTTTATCTAGTGCAATGTCCATGTCTGCAAATTGGTCTTAAAACCTTAAGTCTTCATTGAGCTATACTACCACCAAGCAACTGAGAAGGAAATTTAAGTAATTTCATTCTCTCTGGACCTGGTCATACTGGCCTTAGAATACCTACAGCTCTTCTTAGTTGCCAATTCTCAAGCTCAAGGCTCAACTCAAAAAAAAAAAAAAAAAAAAAAAAATTAAAGCAAGTTTGTTAATATTTGCTTTCAATTTTTAGGTGGAGAAAACAAAAGTCTTACCTTTTTCTTAACAAGCAGTATACAAATACTTTCCAACTGCCTTTCTTCAACTCTCACATGGAGATGGCCTTGAAAATTTCTTAATAATTACTGCTAGTATAACTACTGTCTCTACTGCTTAATACTGCTACTTCTTTGGAATTTACTGTTCATGGAAGATGAGAAAAATTCTTATTTCTCTTCATATATATATCCTGTACACAAAACTGGTCAAAAATTCTCAGCATTTTCCATTTCAAATATGAAATATATATTTCAATGGATTAGTTTAGAATGATTTTCTAGATTAGAAAGAGCCCAGTACAAACCCAGGAGTAATACTAGTTTACTTATTGATAGCACCCCTAAAAGGAAGAACAGTCCATACAGCAGGGACCACCTGCTTTAGTTTCTCTGCCAGGGTCAACTGTCCAGCAGGGTATAAATAGTCAACATGTCCATGTTGAATGAACTATGCCATATTCCAAAACATGACTGTTCCCACTTACATAAAGATTATTATTTGGAAGCAATGATAAATCTCTTAAAAGTTTGTTTTTCTTCTTCCTTCCTTCTCCTTCCTTCTCCTTCTTTTTTTGAGATCTTTTACTTTAAACTGATGATGTAATAGTTACACAACCCAATCACAGCAGCAATCACCACCTGATAAGGGTTGAGCAAATGGACGGTAGCATATTAAGAAGCAGTACTATGTGGGAGGAGAAAAAAAAATCAGAGAATGGCCGAGTCTCACAATGAGAGGCTCTAGATCAATTTCTCTCAATTTCAGATGATAGGTAGTAGTCACTATGAGGAAGGTGTGAGGCAAGTGTAAATCTAAAACTTTCCAAACACAATTATTGTCTTTTCCGCTGAAATGCATCGAAACAATGAGGCAGGCTGTTTTCGAAGTCTCATAAATATCTCAACAAAATACCTAGAATAGAGCACCTGCAGCAACAAAACAAAGAAGAGAAAGGAAGAGGCCCTACAAGGTCCCTGCCCCTGGGGGGGGGGGGGGGCGGTCAGTTCAGTAAACAGCAGACAGAACAAGGAGTCCTGGGTTAAGCCTAAACAGAACTGAAAAGCCACAGACAAAAAGGAAGCCTGGAAAGCACTCAGGAAAAAATGGGGGACTATGTAGCTATTTAGAACTCACAACTGCTTGTGGGGGGCAAACAGCAAAGTAACTTAGGGTGCTGGTTAAATAGTGAATAGGACTAAATTCAGGCCAAAAAGCTAGAGCTTTTCATTTCAAAGGAAGGGACAGAAAGGGTATCAGGCTAATGTTTCTGAAAAGCCCCATGGAACTTCACAGTCTTTAGGAAATCCCCAAGGTATAAAAGTTCAAAGAAACCTAGCTTAAATTACTGAGCACTAAGTGAACCTCTAAAGATCAGTTAGAGAGTCCACTAGGCTCCCTCCTTGGTGGTTTGGGATTGGGCAGAGGCAAAATAAGAGAAAAAAAGCTAATAGTCATTAAGGAGACTGGAGAGCTGCAGGTACAAACAGTGGGAATCACACAGCATGAGAAAGGAGTAAGCCCTGCTTGAGAGAATGCTCTTCGGTTTGTAGTCTTATGGTGAAGTGATTAGCAAGTAAAGGAAGGAAATGTGGATGAGGGAAGTTGTCATCCTACCTGCTTTATTTACAGGGTTCTGAAATTTCTATGAAGATAGGCTTAGGTGATTTTTAAGAAAAAATCCTAAATCTAAGCTTTGTAAATATTTAAGGGATTTGAATATGCATACAAGCCATACTTTTTAGCCACTTCCTTTTACATATATTGTTTGGAAAAGAAGTTTTATATGAACTATTTGATAAGTGTTACTAAACCACAAAGCATATTTCTTTAGTAAGAAATGTGAAGGTTTATTGCAGTAGGAACATACTGACTTTGAGTCTCAAGCCTTCAGCCAGATGAGTTTCTTTGTCAGAACCATCCTTAGCAGTTACTGAATAGAAAGCATAGTCTTTTATAAATCTATGTACATTTTAACACATCTAGAATCAGAATGTTCCTGAAAAGCAGCTTCTTAAGAGTCTGCAGTGTGTTAATAAAAGCAAACAGAGAATGGACACTCTGCTCCTCTTTATAGCACTTTACATACATTGAAATATTTCATTCTGTATCTATCCTGTGGGATTAGTGTATAAATGTGTGTGTG
The DNA here is from genome assembly GCA_026225945.1 of Cricetomys ansorgei. Taxonomy (NCBI): domain Eukaryota; kingdom Metazoa; phylum Chordata; class Mammalia; order Rodentia; family Nesomyidae; genus Cricetomys; species Cricetomys ansorgei. Next base: position 14,852,893 of record JAMJFZ010004061.1, read on the forward strand.
TGTGTGTGTGTGTGTGTGTGTATCTGTGTTACTATAATATATATACTGTCAAACTGAAGAAGTGACTTATAAAGCCCTGGAGAGCATGAACACATTAGCAGAAGAGTCAATATTTAAACAAACAGAACTTGACCATAGAGGATTACATATAACCCTGTGTGTACTATGTACTCATATCTCATTTAATTTAGTTCAATAATAAGTATCAGAATGGACAAGCCTCCTGGTCTGAAAACTAAACTCTTCAAATGGAAATGTGCAGATTACTCCTTTATTAGATACTTAACTTATGTCCCCCATTACAAGAAAAATGTTCATGATTAGAGTTTTTAACTAATCAATACTCACAAAACATAGTCGCTTCTGCTAACCAATCTGTTCTTTTGATTAAACAAATGAAGGTTTTTTCCCTCTGAGTAGTTGATGTGGGGACCCCGACAAAACTGGCCTCTGAAAAAGGCAGGTTTGGTGTAAATAGCACATTTGCAAGTGAGGTCTGGTGACAGGGAGTTTAGTGGAAACATAACTGAGGTTGGAACCCAGGGAAGTAGAGAGTTGGGGATCAAAGCAGTGGCATGTCACATGATCACACATGTCACTAATAGCAGGAATGTTCACTTTTTTCAGTTGTATTGCAGCAACCATAATATTCACTGTCCTGTGTTTTGCTGGAAAAACTGAATGATAGCTCACAAACAGCTGTAATAATATTAGAATTTGAGTACTTAAAACTCTGCAACGCTTTAAACAAGAGACTCAAGTGTAACAGTGCAGAGTGAGAGATGTTATAAAAACATAAATGCTTATCTTCACCCTCGGTTGTAATGAAGGGGAAAGCTAATTCCTTGTTTTAATTTATTTTGTCTTTACTATGAAAGGAGTAACGTAAGTATTACTAAGAATTTTATATCTCTACGTATCTATCAATATAACTTTAATTATGTTCTTTTAGGAAGTATTTTAGTATATATTTGGAAACAGCTATTTGAATGCAGTTAAAATTTATATTTTATAACCATAATGTGAATTGTACATGTGTTCTAAGGACCTTTGTAATTTTATCAGTTTTAAGTTATTCTTTATAATGATTGTTTTTTAATTTGTAGTAAATGTAAATTGAACATTTATAATTTATTTTCTTTGGTGAACAATTTACTCAAACATAGTTTAGAGATTCTCGGCTTCATTCCTAGAATTCTAAACAGTCATTCTTTGTTCAAAACATACAGTGTTAGCCCCTCTGTAAGGTACATAGGGATACAAAATATATGATAGAATATTTAGTCATTTTCTATTTATTTATATCTCAAAATGTTAAATGAAATTGAAAAGAAAAATACAAAGTTTCAAGAACTATTAAACTTTAAGCTGACAATATAAGCAAGCACTTAAATGTAAAATTAAATTAAATATTAAAGTTTAGGTATAACAGAAAGTAGGAAAAATAGAAAATACTAAGCATTAACTTTTTTTTCTTCAGATTATAATTACTACATTTCTTCTTTTCCTTTATTTCCTTCAAACTCTCCCATATTTGCCTCTCTGCCCTTTTATATAAATTCATGGCTTATTTTTAAACTAATGATTTTCTATACATATGCATATATACATATATATGTTCCTAAATATAACCTTGTAGCAGTTAGGCTCTGTGTGATCTCACTAAGGATGACAGAGAGGGGCTTTCATAGGTTAGAACTCTTTCAGACCTCAGCAGAGGGTACCACCATCATGGCAAATGCCACAGTGGGCAGTGGAACCTCAAGAGTCTGAGCTCAGGAGTTTTTATTCTTTCAGAACTTCTCAGGTTTTCTACAGGTAGCACCTGCAGATCATGTGCAACCAAACACCCCTCACAGAAGTCCAACACCTGCACAAAATACAAAATGCCAATAGGCAGCCCCTCACCCAACAGTACATGAAACAATTATTTTGTGCATAAATAAAAATGAACGTCCACAACATAACCTGATCAGTTTATATAATGTCACTATATGTATGATTTTAGGGCTGACTGTTGGCACTAGACACCCAACGGTGTGCCTTCCCTGGCAAGGACTAGCTCTCCTATTCCCAGCTTTCTACAGGTGCCTATGATTCTACATGTAGTGTTGAGGCCTCATGAGCTTTTCCCTGCCCATTTTTAGCATGTCCACCAGTGTCATCCTCATTCAGCTCACATTGGGAAAGCCAGATATTAAATTTTACATAAATTCATTAGTTTCCCAAGTTTTCTATATAACATTTTGTATTCATTATAAATAAGACTTTGTGGTAAGCGGACCCCTGGACGCTGGCTTGAAACACAAATCATCCCACCTTTTAAAAAGATCTGTTTCTGCTCTGGTCTTCATGGACAGAGTACGGACAAGGTCAGATAGCCTGAAGCTGCCCAGTTCTGAGAAACTGCCCTTCCAACTAACACAACCCTATGGCTTCCTCATTCCACATTTCCACCCTTGTAGATTACACAGGAAGCCCTAGAGAGAATCTCACAGCTCCATGCACTTCCTTATAGCTCACTCTGGGACATTCTAACATGACCTAGGAATACTGGATAGACCAGACTAGTCCCATGCCAGATAAGGTTACCATAGATACCTGCTTACACATTCCCCGCTCTTCTCCCCTCTTCGAAAATTGTATAAATACTGGTACTATGTGTTCAACAAATCGAAGGCTTGACCAGACAGATTGTCTGCCTTTCACTTCTCGCGCCACTGCCCATATCCCATTCCCACGCCTTCTCCTAGGGTCTTGGTTGAAGATCCCGCGGGGCCGGGATAAGACTTCATGCTTAAAAACAAATAATTATTGACTGAACCAAAACCATACAGGTAGTGCTCTCTATAATGAAAGCAAAATGGCTGGTATAGCTGCTTTGATATTTTTTTAAGATGGTCTCTGTGCATATGAAAGCATTTACAAGATACAGTCATTTTACTATCAAAATGGTAACTAGATATGCCTTTCTAGTTTCTATGTCAATTTATAACTGAGAGATAGTTAAGAAGGAAAGTAGAATTACCAGAGGTTACTTCTTTTTAAATTAAAAATGCTTGACCTCAGTTACTCAAAGCCCCCAATGTATTTCCACTGCAATAAAAAGTACATGGGTACACACTTGTACATATGTGAACACTTAGACTGCTACCTTGCCCCAACCATCCCATAGTTATAATTAAAAGCTACATTTTGTTAAGCAAATTAGGAGTTACAATAAAGTGGAGGGAGCATGTGTAATGAATAATTAACACTGTATAGACTTCAGCATCATAATTAAGATTAAATGCCGCATATATTCAAACTAGATTAGCATAGCCATTGAAAGTAGCAATGTGCTCAGTGGGAGAGTATGATTTTGCTAAATAATGTTTTATGAAGAGTATTCGAGAAACATTAAGCATAAGGTTATCATATATAGAATGATTAAAGTCTTATACAAAAGAAGTTGTAATTCCAGCAAATGAAGTAATTTCATTCTCCTGCTGTTTCACCTTGAGAAACACACTGAAAATGGACAGAATCGCTCTGTGATGTCTTGTTAAATTGAGTATGAATCCCCCTTGTTTGAAGTTAATGAGCCCTCACTACATAAATCTGCAGTAACCAGTAGCGGACAGTTCCTAAATTTCACCTCATCAAGTCCCTTTGTATCTGTTGGAAACATTCATTTTCTTAAATTCCTACTTATGTATTCATTTCCCAATTTGGCTAGCAAGTTATTTCTGTGCCTTGCTCAAAGTAAACATTAATTTAACTTATGGGTTTTGCTTTGATTTCTGAAACTCATTGTTGGTGATAGATCTTCACATATTTCCAGAGCACGTGCCACACATTCATGCTGACACCTACACATTTTGCGCTGCACTTAGCCTAGTTCTAAACGTAATTTTTCCTATCCTTTCATGACTTTTTCAAAAATATTTGAAAATTTAGACTTTCAAAATAAAGCCAAAGCAAAGTGTGCTTTTAGACTAGGAAGTGGAATACTTACCATTCTTTCCTAAATAATAATTCCACGATTTTTTAATTGACCCAAAACTGTTTTCTTTAAATCACCTTATATATATTCTCCATCTAATAATTATTATCAACAAATTCACACAACAAATCGCGCCCTATCGCCCACCCTCATCTACTAGACTTTAAACAGTATGATGAAAAACAAACTAAATATATCACTTAGACATCCATTTTCATACACACAAGTTTACTTTAGAACTTGAAATTCCATTTCCAAGACCAGTAAAATAATCAACACAAAGCCATCAATTATTGGATTAGTAACCAATCAAATTACAATGAGAATAAATAGCACATGTTTATAGATGTAAAGTTTTAAACACATCAATGTCTTAAGCCCCAAACATGCATGTGGGTACATTATAACCTATAGCAAAGAGAACAAGAAAGACTAAACATTAGGGGATGGGTAAGGGCTGAATATAGATAATGGACACAAGTTATGAAAGAGGATACAAAGCTAATTGTTTTTTTCTGTATCTAACACTGTCATGGTTTTTTTTTTTTTTTTTTTTTTTACTTTGGGTAGTAGGTGAGTGCATAAAAATATATTCAATAGTGAAAGCATAAAATAAAATGTGAAGATCATGGCCTCAGAATAACATAGACAATAGGTATTGTTTATTTCAGAATGTTATGTTTTTATTTGCAAGGGTTTTTATTATAAAGTTTATTTTTAAATGAATGTTTCTGAAATTAAGACAATACAATTATTTCACCCAAACATAATTATCTAAAAGAAACAAGTTATAGAAATAAACAATTTGGAGACATTTGTATCAGTCAGACAGTGTGGAATGCGAGTACTGTTTTCAAGCAGGGCTTCTCAATTGGGTAGTACAAATTTTCATGTAAAGAATCAGAGGTTTTTATCCACCATGTATAATTAAGTGTTTGTATTAGAATTAAAGACATGAGTTTGATCCAGGATAGGATTATGACTATAAATTGAAAGAATTTCTAAAATATAGTATTTATTATTTTTCCTCTTCCCTTTAATAAAGTAAAATTTAATAAAAGTAAATGATACCAAAAACAGATAAAAAGCATTGATTTTCAGAAGTTGGCATCTCTGTAGTTACACTGTAGATTACTACAAGAGAAGCCCAAAAGTATCAACTATCAACTAGGCAAAAAGTTGAAACCAATCATGACTTCCCTAGGTGTGGTTCCAGTGATTTACCAACTCATCTCAGGACAATTATGAAGATAACAGAAGAAATAAGTACAACAATAAAAATACTAAGGTTGGTTCTAAGGCAAAAAATTCCCACTCTAGTTATTGGATTTATTCAAAGCCCTTTGAAAATGATTATTATTTACCAGTTTGGGTTTTGAAATCACAAGTGTTTGGTGAATTTAAAACATAAGATGCCCTTGGATATTTTTATTGACAAATTATGTTTATACCAATATTAATTGTAGGGCTTGTGAATTAGCTACACTAAAAGTCATATTCAATTACAGCACTAAAATATTTTGTGGCAGTGTAAATATACATATTAATATAATAAAATCAATGGTCATTATTCTGAGTGTCTTGAAAAGTATGACTAAATTGTTGGACAAAATATTTATTTTAAACCTATTTGTGATTATCACCCAGAAAACCATATGGCCATTCTAGTAAAATTTAAATTCAAGATAAAAATAAAGAGCTAGATTTTATGGCCATAAAATAGAATACTGTTGTTCTAGATTCTCAAGTCACTGTGAAGGATTATCATCTCTCTCTCTCTCCCTCTCTCTCTCTCTCTCTCTCTCTCTCTCTCTCTCTCTCTCTCACACACACACACACACACACACACACACACACTTTTCCATTTTATGCCTATCAGAAAGTAACTCAGAAAACAACCATTCACAATTATTAGGAGCATATTTGACATCATTCTATTTAACCCTCTCACTCCCTGTAGATACCTTTCAAGACTTCTCAAATAGTAGTGGCTTCACTTCTGAAGATAAACTTTTAGAAACAGGAATATGGAAGTTGATTATCAGAAAGGTCTCAAGTTCCACAGAGCTGTATGGAGGATATCACTAGGGCTTTAACGGCACAGTAATCTGGAAACTCACACAGGGTACATAATGTTGAGTTACCTTCAGCAGCTAGAACAACTAGCAAAGAAGTAGGTTTGTCAATGATACAGTTGAAAGGAAATTAATTCTGCCAACAACCAATGAGACTACAAAGTAATTCTGAGTCCCCAGATGAAAATTCAACTTTGATCAGCACATTGGCTCCATGTGATAAAACTAAGAAGGGACCAGTTAGTGACTTCTGACCTACAGGACTGCACAACAGCAGGTTGTTCCTTAACTCTTTACAAGTTTTCTGGTATGTGGCAATTTTTTATTCAGCAAGAGAAAACTAACACACTTGCTTTTATCAATTGGTCTCATGTCTTTATACTCTTGCTAACCACTTCTAATATCAAAGCAATTGACAAGTTAAGAATCAAAAAGCATCATTTTCACCCTTCTCTAAATTGGTTCTAACATAACTAAAATAAAATGAATGTGTAGGTCTTTTAAGCCACAAGTGGGAAATGCCTGTAAATGTGCTTTGTAGCAATCCCATCTGAGATTAAAAACTTCCAACTTTGGGGAAGCTTGTTAAAACACAGGGTATTACAGGGAGGGTGAATGATACCATCCTTCAAAAGCTTCTCCAGGTCAGGAATTAAACGACTCTGTGGCTTCAGGGAGTCCCGGTAACTGACCAGATATCTAGTCCATCTTTCCCCAAGCATGCATAAGCAGTCAGGGCAACTGAGAGACCCTTAGACAAGGGGAGCTTGTGGAAACAGAGGTCCGGTAAAGCGAATGGATGAAACAGATCAGCTGAGTACGCCAGACCAATTGTGCAACCCAGAGAGAATAGAATATTCTCCATTCTTTTGAGCTGCCTATAAGATGTGCAGTGTCCACTAGGTTTCCATGGGTTTGGTGATGTAGCTCTCTTTAATTCTTTATTTCTGCTCCTGTAAACATCCCCTTATCAATATCCCTGTAAATAACCCCAATAAAGTCCAATAGTCTACCAAGTTGAACTTTGGTGGTATCATTATTTCAGTCTGTCACAGGCTTGCTTTTTGGAGTAGATGTTTGTTCACATCTCCCTAGGAACAGTGTCACACAACTACAGGTTATAGTGTCACCAGGTTTCCCAAAAGCATCCAAAGAGGATACATGTATATAAATGCAAAATTCCTTTGTACATATAAGATAATCATCTAGTTTTATAAAAATAAAGCCTTGATAAGCATAATATAAGACTGCTAAATTTACACTTGAATCCAAAGTATAGGAAAAAGTCACGTGTGTCATCTGTTATTCTAAGAGTTGGTGAGAGGATAATTTATTTTCCTTGGCATTTATATAAATTATCTGACTCAAATGTTATGCTCTGCTCATAGATTGATACCTAGCCTAGTCTTCACCAGAGAGGCCCCCTCCAGCAGCAGATAGGAGCATATGGAGAGGGCAAGGGCCAAACATCATGCAGAGATCAGGGAATCCTAAGGAAGAGGGAGAGGAGGGATGGAGGAGACCAGAAAGTTTGAGAGCAGAAGAAGAATAAGCCCCACAGTGTCAACTGACTAGCACTTTTAGGAGCCCACAGAGACTGGCTTCAGTCTGAAGATTCCCCTAAATCCATCTTATGGCTATCTGGATTGTTTTTCTGAAAAAACTCCTACAGGCTGGAGTGGGGGTGTCTTTGACCATTTTATCTGCTCTTGAGACCACTTTGCTCTTTCCAGTTTGCCTGGCCCACCTTTGATGTAGGGATTAGTGTCTGGCCTTGTCTATCCTGTTATGCCATACTCTGTGCTGTTTTATGCCCTGGGTGCACAGTTATTTTCTGGGGAGAAGCATTGGCAGGGATGTCTGTGGGTGGTGATGGTGGGTAGATCTGGGGAAGAGGTGAGATGAAGGGAGCTGGGGGGTGAAGATAGAGGAAGAGGGGGAGGGATATAGTGTATAAGTTGTTTGAGAGAACAAAATTTTTTTTTAATTTAAAAACATTTAAAAAAATTCTCATCTTTAACTTAGGCAGAATAGTTAAAGAGCATTACTCAATTTCACTCAAATGATGACAATGTCCAGAAGCATAATTTCAAGGAAAACAAAAACTTGCTACCTATTTTATAGCATGTATGACTGAATGATTTTATTATTTGGTATCTACTTATATGCCACACAGCAGAGGAATTAGAAACAGTCATTGAAAATGGCCTGAGTTGGCATAACACTGATCTTTGAAGCAGTCAGACACACTTAGAGGTGGTTTTGAATACCCCAAGTGCTAATTGCTCAGTTATCCACAGGCCAAAATTTTCACAGATTCTGATGACCAACTTGTACATATAATAGCTCTCCTGAATAAGTAACCAGTTCTCAAGAGAAGGAAACAGGCAAGTGGTAAGAGTAAAACAACAGCCCTTGTAAAATAGCAGGGATCACAGAAGGATTTATGTTCTAAAACATCTATTAATAAATTCTGTAGTCATTAAAGCCCTTATTATTTACCTTTTAAATGAAACTAATAATGCCAAATTCTTGATTGTCACAAGTGCTATGTGATTTACAGGAACTAGTGATTGTAATAACAGACAATAGTGCCATAAGTGGTGAGAGAATCCAAGAAGAGTAGTGATTAAGTGGTGGTAGAAGAGGAGGAAAAAACAAGAGAGACCAAGGATGGGGAAGGTTTTGGGAAATGCTGTCTTCTGAACACTGCTGTCAAACCATGAACTCAGGAACTACAGTTACATGTACTACAGTTACACAAGATCAAGTCCACCAAAATCTTGGCATTTAGGTCGTCTCTGAGACCCATCCCTTAATAAGGAGTTATTGGCAGTTGATAGCAGCTGAGGAAAGATATATTACCTTTTATCGTGGATATGTTCACTGGTACCTTCCTTGTCTCTAGTAGGTAACCATACCTACACACACACGGGCAGTACTAACTAGAATAAGTAATATATGATAAAAACCACTTAAGTTGTAAGAGGTACTGATGGGGGGAATGTAAAGATCTCTGGAGGAGGAAATGGAGCTGGTATAATCATATTTTATGGTATACATGCATGATATCAATTTAGAAAGGTTGATGATAATATTCTTCCTATCTCACTGCCCCAAAGTACTGAATGGACAGTACCATCACTCAACTTATATTGACAATAAATAAAATATTGCCATTTAACTCACATGAGCATTGGGTTATACTGTTTTTATTAGAAAATAAAACAAAAAGTGGAAAACACAAAGTAACACATTAAAAAAAAAAACCCACAAACTTGGTGAGAGCTGCAAATATCTATAGCAATTTCAGATTTTTAACTGAAATATTTTCTGTTGGAAATGAGAAGGGCCCATCTCATCAAATCTGTGCTATTTTGTAAGTACTAATGAAGCCATTCACTCAGTGGTTACCTTATTGTCACTGTATTTGATTTGATGGGTTACATATGAGAAAACTTGAAGGGTCGGTACATTTCATTCTTATAGATATCTGGGTCCTCCATGGTGGTGATCTTTACTCAATCATATTAAATGTATTTGAGTCAGGAAACAATTATTTAAAAAAATCGTATGAGTTTGTACATTTTTTTATTATTACGGTGGAATGATTTTTCAAATGTTCCAACGCTATGCATATTTTCCGTGACTGCAAACTATGAATTACCATCTCATTCAGAGAATTGTTAATGAAAGTCTTTTTTTCATTTTTTTTTTAAATGGACCATTTAATGTTTCTATTGCTCTTTGCTGCAATTTAGGGAGCTTCTTTTTCCACTTGTTGGACCGTGTCCTAATTATTACCATAATGACTTCTCACCCACATTTTAATGACTAAATAATTGATATGTTGGTGAGTACTCAATGCATATGATTTTACAATATTAAATATGAAAGAAAAGAACATTTTAATCACCCAGGAGCAGATTTAAAAATATTCTCCAATATAGTTTTACAGTGCAGGGAAGTTAAATACCAGCTAATAACAATCCTGTAATTTATGCTGGATTCATAGCTAGGGTTAAGTACTCCAGAACAGGTCCTTCTTCACCTTGGAGATTATGTTTCATTTCCTCTATAATCCTCAAATTAACAAGATATACATGTTGCCATTGGCCCCATTCCTTAAGTGCAGTAGCTTTTATTGTCTTAAAGTGTCCCTTTGGGCCATCTTGCTATGGAAGCAGTTAATTTTTCCCCATGTTTGTAACCTAACATTGTTTACCAGAAATCAGTAAATATCACTGCATACTAAGTACAAGTAATTATAGGTTGTAGGAGCAAAAAGGTCATGATTTTCATATGTACACAGACACATACACAAAAAGTAATTTCATAAAACTGTATTACTTGGGAGTATTTAATGGATTCATAGAATTCAGGTGGATCTAAATAGAAAAAACATACATACAGAAATCTTATATCAACTCAATTTCCTAGAAATATTAAAAAAGCAGTTTCCTCATATTTTTTTCCACTAAGATTCTCAGTATGTGGCCACGTTAAGATTTTCTTATAGAAGAGTACAGGGCAGTTTAATCTTAAGATCAGTTGGAACACCCAGTAGTGCCCAGGCTGTCAAGAAAGCCTGGCAAATGGCTGTTAATGAAGCATTTAGGGAGAGTATTTGCATAAGTTTTCTTCCTTAAAACCAATCGTTTAAAATGTTGCTATGAAAAGGAGGAGGGGAAAGCACTTTTAGTCAGGGCTTTGTTTGGAAGACAAAGGATAACAGCTGTCTCTAAGTCCCGCTTTAAGTGCCCTCCAAAGAGGATCCTGGAATGGAATAGTTCCTTGTAAAGACCTCTATAATTAAATGGTCTGTTTGTGACCAAGAACTTCACATAAGGTACCTTCAACAATAGAAACAGATTTTCTTGTATTTCTGTAAGCCATAGTTCTGACACCAAACTGACCATAACATTGCCACCTTCAGAATTATCTCCTTGGACTGTTCATGTCCACCTTTACCTTAGGTCCTTCTTCACGTGTATTTTCCTGTCTACATCTGTTTTCTTATTTTCCACATGAAAGATAACAACCTACAGGGTCCAAATACAACTTTTTGACCTTGACTATTTCTGCAAACAGCCTGTTTTCAAATGCAGTTGTTACTAAAATACTAGGATTAAGATGTAAAGACATTAGGTTTGTAGTTGCTGAGAATTGCACGGACTTTATATCACTTGCCATAGTATCAGATGGCATTTAAAATGTTTTTTTTCTATTTCAGGAAAATGAAGTGATATTTTGGGCTTCCCTATCAGTGTCTTCAGCATTGACCTCTCTATATAGATAGTTATGAGCATCTTAACAGGCCCCAAGAGGACACTCCCCTTTACAACACATTATAGTTGTAACACTTCCTATCATCTAGTTAAAAATTCCAGATTTACCTTAAAAACTGAAACTTGACAAATCCTTGGTGATATCAATAAGAGAGAAAGGCAAAAGCCACCATGATAAGCATGTTGTCCAGAAGTAACTCTGGCTCTAAGCTAGGATGCTGATGCTTCCCAGAGAATAAAATTTGTCTTTATGTGAGATGTAAAGAAGCTTTTTTACTCTGAGGGTAGTTAGTTAATTTGCAAAATGTAGAAAGAAACTTACTTTATGCATGGCAGAGACCTGAAGAATCTATAATACTAGTGGACAAGAGACTATAGGTTAGAAATTCCTGAGACTTCCTGAAGAATCTTCATTATGCTTTACAAATATTGAATGAAATGACAGATATTCAGGCTATTGTTATTACTCTTTCTCAATGGCCATTGGTGAAAGTTGCACACCTTCCTTTATATGACTATGGTTAATGACCATTTTGCTATTTGTGTTATAAAAGACAAATGAAGTTAAATCATATTTAGATGATTTAATAGATAATTATATAGATTTAAATTATTAATGCAAACATAATACCAGGGAAGTGTAAATAATTAATGATGTACTTATAAATAATTTCTATTAGTGAAATAGATTAAGAAAATGATTTGTCCTTACCAGTGGGCTCTTAAATATTTAACAATAACTAGCACTGACATACTTTAGATTCACCTTAAAACCCTAACAGTTAAGGCTCTTTTTATAATGCAGAATGCATTTTTAAACAGAAAATAAAGCCAATACAATATAGTCATGAGTAGGCATTATTTACTCCATTTCATTTACAAATATTTTACAATGGCTGCAATCTAAACAACACTCCATTTTTTCATATTCATTTGAATCGACTTTTCTTTTAGATATTAAATATGGAAGATTAAAAAATATATGCACGTTTAAACAAATGTACTTTTTCACACCAATCTATAGGATTCTCGGTGTATATGCTCTAATTTTATATTATTGTGATAAAAAGTAAATATGATTAAGAAATTACTTTATATACTCGTGGTTCAAGCATTGCTTTGATAAGATTGCTAAACAGGTCAACTCATGGAGAAAAGAGCCCTCTAGTCCACTCATTTTCATAGTAAAAGAAAGACTTGCTGGGGTTGGGACATAGCAGCTAACCAAAGGCTATTACATGCACAGCTTCTCCAGGAGGTTGTGCTGAGCAACTGGCAAAGGCCAGCATCTTTCTTCATTCCTGGACTGTCTACTCCTCCGTGTAGGTGTATATGTGCCTCACACTGGATGCAGCACTTTCTGATACTTTTAAGAAACCCTATGTCCTTTAACTAGTTAGGTTCTTATTTGTCTACTACTCAGCACTAGCTTCATGAAGAACAAACAACATAAATAACTAGTAATAAGCAGCAAGTATTTGTCATGCTGTCCTTATCAATATATGTATTGTTTAACATATAATAAGCACATACAAAACAAGTATATATGAAAGCTAGGATACGCACAATGAAATACACTCATTTTCTTATACAAGTTACCTTTACTGCATATATTTATTTTTTGGGGTTTTTTAAAGTGTGTATGTGTGTAGGTATGTTCATGTGCACACACACTCGTATTGAAGTATAGTGGTATAAGTATTACTATGTAAGCATGTTTCTGTATATAGTGGTCAAAGAACTACCTTGAATATCGTATGCAGGAATGCTACCCACTTCTTTGACTAGAGTGTTATACTGTTCTAGAGATCATCAACAGGATAGACTGACAACCTAGCCACAAGACCCAGGGATTCTGTATCCATCCACTCAGATCTGGGTGTTGTTGCTGTTGTTGTTGTTGTTTTTGTTTTGTGTGTGTGTGTGTGTGTGTGTGTGTGTGTGTGTGTGTGTGTGTGTGTGTTTGGTGATTGTCATAACCACCAAACCTAGCTTTTATATGGGTTCTAGGGATTAAACTCAGGTTCCTATATTTGTAACGCAAGTACTTTATTGAGAGGTCTTCCAGACCCTGACTACCTCTATTGTATAATAATGCAATGTATTTTTATATATCATATTTGAAAATGTTAGTTAAATTTATGGACTGAACAATGATTCCCCTTAAAATACTTCTACAGGCTCTGATTTAAACTATGATTTACTTATCTCTGTTATAATTTATGATTTCATCATTTTTGTTCTCATTTACTGCAACTTGATAAAATAATTTACTCTCAGGCAACAATATTTATTTCAAGAATATTTTAAATGGGGATTTCAGCACTGACTCCTTTGAAAAATTAAAACAAGATCTAGTATATTCTTTGTGGGAACTCTGTTTCTATTCTTCTACTTTATTAAACAAATGTCTTGAAATTTTGGAGGTGCTTTTATTCATGCCTTTATTTTACAGTACTTTTCATGATATTGCTTAAATTATATAACAAATTAAGTGTCCTAGTTTGCTTTCTATTGTGATAAAAGAGACCAAAAATGACTTGGAAGGAAAGGTATACTTTGTTTACACTCTCTGACCACAGTCCATTTTGGAGGGAAGTCAATACAAGAACTCAGGCAGGAACAGAGGTGGAAACCATGAAAGAAAACTTTTACTGGCTTCTTCTCAATGGGTTGCTCATCCCATTTTTTTAATGCAATCAGTCCATTAAAAAAGAAAAAAAAAATTGGGATTGGCCTTCCCACATCAATTATTAATTAAGACAATGGTCTATAGACTGACTAAAGACCTCTGTGATGTAGGCATTTTCCCAATTGACACTTCCCAGATGACTCCTGCTTGACTCAAGTTGACGAAAACTAACCTGCGTAGTAAAAATCTATGAACTTAGAGAAAGGAGGAAGGGATTAAATGAAAACTCAACCTTTGTTACATGCGTATCAATATGTGTTCTTGTAGTAAAATAAGCATCTGTCAGTGATAGATGATAAAAAGGTAATTTTGATTCAAACATGAGAAGAAAATACAGAGTTACACTCACAATCCAGCATGGAGGTATCATTCTAATGAAGTTGTAGTCTTTTCAAAAACACATAGACATAGTAGAAATACTCTAATGGAATACAAGATGAAGAAACTAAAATTCATTAATTATGACACAAGATGAAGATATTAAATGCTAAACCTGAACAATGTAATTCATAGGATCTCTTATAAACCCATTTTGAAATGTTTATTTTCAGGAGAGAAAACTTCTTTTCTCAAGAAATAATGTTTTATGAAAATTCATACATTCTTTATGAATGTATGAATTTTTTTGAAATAAACTTGATGTGTACCTAATCTATACAAGGTAACACTATAAAGTATAAACAGCTGTTATTTTTAAAAGGAAGGGAAAAGCTCTTTGGTTGGAATTTAGGTTACTAATGAGGTTCTAATTTGTTCAGTAGTAAAAGAACTGGAATAATGGACTTTCTGCAATAATCCAAATACAGTATAAGGAAATATATATAAAACTATAGCAATACAATATATATTATGGTCAGTGTAAAGCAGTGAAAAAAGGAAAACCCATGATTATACAACGTGCTAGTTTTAATAATGGAAAAACAGTCCAGTTGAAGCCAATCACTTAGGAATCACAGAGTAAATGAAAAGAAAGGACAAAAGAAGCTTGGATAAAAGCAAGACTGAAGAGCATAGACACAGGAGATGTTCAAAATCACTGACTAAACAGACGGCAAAAATATGCATAAATATGCTGTGGTTGTCTGGCTTGGTGTTTTGCAGAACCCACAGGCTGGAGTTTGTTTATGTTGGGGGAAATCTCTGACCCTTTTGCCTGCCCTTGGAACTATTTTCTTCTTTCTGGGTTACCTAGTACACCCTTGATGTAGAGGTTAGTGCCTGGTCCTGTTCCACTTTGTTGTACAATGTCTGATCAATAACTCTAGGAGGACTGATCTTTTCTTGGGAGAGGTGAGCTTGGGGTGGAGGTAGATCTGGGAGAGAGGAGAGATAGCGGATGATGGGAGGAATGGAGGGAAGAGAGGAAGGGTATTGGGATGTATTATATGAGAGAAAGAAAATAAATAAATATACATATATAAATTATGGAAAGGTGAAAATAATCAAAATAAGCCATAATATTTCAAAACTAGGAAATGACTACTTTGCAGATATATCAGGAAAAAAAAAAGGCAAAAAGTATGAACCTCGACACAAGTTTTAGTTCCCAAAGTAAAAATATAGTATGGAAATTTTTTTCCACTGGAAATAAGCTCAAATCACTGTGTGTGATGGCCATGGTGCCCCTGGACTTTACAGTAAGGGATGTTACAAGTATGAAGCTATGACTACATCACAAGTTCCAAGCCAGAGGCTAGCTGGAACTGCATAGTGAGACACATGCTAAGATCCCATCTTCTACATAAAACACTACCATAACTCTCAGCAAAAAAAAAAAAGAAAGAAAGAAAGAAAGAAAAAGAAAACAAACTAAGAAAGAAGGAAAGAAAAATCTTAAATAGATCAATGATTTGCCTTTATAGAACAGAGAGTGATATTAAGAGTGAGAGCGTAAGGAACAGAGGCGGGCAAGGGGTATCAAATTTAAATTTCTTGAGAATTTGACTAACATTCATATATGCAGACCACCAATTCTTTTTCTTCCTAAATCACAGGAAATGAAGGAATGCTTCCTAATATTTTTGTGAAATTAACATCAGTGGCTCAATTTCTTGAAGATACTGTAAATAAAATAAATATTAATCATATAGAGCACTGCAGTCAGTAGAAAGGTGTTTTTCATTGGTTGATTTGTAAGTTTTTACAATCCCTGACAAAAATCTTAAAACTAAGGTTTGAAGACCTGTATTAAAGTTCATATGGAGAAACACTATGCAGAAAAAGAAATGCCTAAGAAAAATGTATTAGGGGAACTAAATCTACCAGTTACATATAGATACAAATAATCTCCATAACAATACAATGTGCTAGTGATGTGTGAACAGAAAATAGACCTCTGACAGTAGAACGTCTGACAATTGATATGATACCTATAATATATATAAGGATGACATCTCAAGTTATTGGAGCAGAGATAAACTTTTTAAAATAATTATCACTGGGATAATTAGTACTTTTACAGACAAAATTCAGGAAACTTACACACACACACAAGTAAAATTTGCAAAAACACTGGTATCATGACACACACAGTCAATTTCACATGAAACAAAGGCATCAACATCAAAAGTAAAAACCAGTAAGTTAGAAATACTAGGAGAAAAAGTGGATAAATTCCCCCTTAACGTCATGGTGGGAAAAGAGTCCCTAATTATGATCTAGAAACCCTGCTAGTAAAAGAATGTACTGTTAAGTTTGACTAGATAAGGATATTAGAAGCTGGGTATTGTGTCATATGTCTTTAATCCCAGCACTTGTGACACAAAGTTACAAGGTTAGGGCCAAGTTTTTCTATATACTAAGGACAGCAAAGGATATATATATAATATATATATATATATATATATATATATATATATATATATATATATATATCTGTGTGTATATGTGTGTGTATATATATATATATAATTTTGTCTCACTAAAATAACAATGTGTTCTGTACATTTTTAAAAAATGAATTCAAAAACTATTTTAAAAGAGAAAATATTTGTTACATACATCTCTGACAAAAGGTTCATATTTATAACATACAAAAGAATCAATTGGAAAAAAGCAGCAGCTACTGGGGAAAAAACAGAAAATTGGCAAAATAAAACAGAAACTTGACTTTATAAGAAGTTATAAATTCAGAAAAGGACCAAAAGACTATTTTCCAGGCATGGTATGACATGGCTTTAACTCCAGGATTTGGAAGGCATATTCTGCATTAAAATTTAATAAATTTAATATTTAGAAAACTTTTTTCTAAATATTTTTTTTATTTTTTTTCTTTCATGTAACCATCATCATAAGGGGTAGCACTATAGGGTGAGCCCAGATTCTATGACTTACATTTGTAAGAATTTAGTTACTCAGTGTTCCATGTAGCAGTCAAACCATAATCCAACTACTGAAAATATTAAATACAATATAAAAACACCCTTTTGTCTATTTCCCATATTAGAAGGGCTCCAGCTAAGTGGGATGACACGTAATGGAAAATACATTACAAGAACTCATGGTGTCTCCAGATTTCTTTCTAGATGGAAGCAGACTGATCTCTTCTTAACACAATTTGAACCCATTTCTTTCTGAGCTTTCTAAATTTCCAGGTCCAGAAACTTTAAACTAGTCACAGCAGTAGATATAAAGTATCGACTCTTGAATGACAGGAATCAAGCTTTGTGGAACCATGATAAGACAGAAGGATTGTTTGTTTTCTGTTTAATCAGATTTTTTTCCATGATGCTCCTGTCTCAGCCTAACACATCACTATTACTCAGTACACACTATGGGATTTCCAGAATGGGAAGTTGGTTGTTAACAAGGAGATTTAAGGTTGCATTCTTCTACAGATACACTGTTATGTCAATGTAGTACTCTTCCCTGCAAATAGTTTCTGTTTCCTTTATTTTCTCTGATGAAAATAATGGTAATACTATGTGATCTTAGTGAACTCCAAACACCACACATTTATGAAATGCATCTGTATGCTACCCCTTATGCTATCTTCATTAAAAGGAAACAGTCCTTTCCCCAAATAAACATAAGGTCTAACATAAAGACAAAAAAATAAAGTTTATGGGTATTAGAGTACAATTTAAAGGGGAGAAAACCACTTCTAAGACAATGAATATGCTGCTGCTCTAGATAGTGGTCTGCCCAGCAAGTGATTTCCAAGAAAGCAATATATAAAGAATAATAGAGGATCTATCTGAAGGATGTTTGGGAGCTATTTTCCAGGCCAAAGAAACTGCATCTGAAAATAGTGTGCCCCCCAAAAGAAGTGTTCTAAAATGATAAAAGGCTGGACAGAGGAGACAGTGGTGTCCATGAGAAGAGTAGCTTCATATATGGTCTGGTTAAAGTGATATCTACTCCTAAACTCTGGATCAGAGCACTCCTTTGTCCTTATCCAAGTATATAGAGAGTTTCAGGTGTTAAGTAGTTGGTTGCCCTGATCTACATAGTGATTCAAATTCTGACTGCTGTGCAGAGTATAGAATAATTGAATCATGTTATTAAATTACACAAGAGTTACCCTAGGTAAGAGGTAGATCACTTTGGCCTTCATTGGAGTATCAACAAACATGCAGAGACGTGTATTAACTGATAGCGAAGACTGGCTCACAGGACTGTTTTCAACGTCTAAGTGTTTGAGGTTCAGAAGAAAGACATGTTGAAGGTGATTCACGACGCTGGTTCAGAAAGGCAATCTAATAATGTCATTTCCTAAACTGGCACAGCTCTGAACATCATGGTATTAAAATGAGTTTATTATTGAACTTTTATTAATGATATCCCTTCAATTTCTAGTAAGCCTCATGGAATCAACACCTTTTAAAAAACAGTGTTGAACACTGTCAGTTTCTAAGAAAAATCAAGAAGAATAAACAATGTATCAATCAGAATGGATGTAGTAAGAAATAAAAAAGAGGATTGGGAAGAGGAGAGGAGGAGGGGGGTTCAACAGAGAAGGTAGGGGAGGGAAAGAAAAGATAAAGAAAGAATAAAAACAAGAAAATAATGTGTTGACAAGGATTCAGAAATTCCTGAATGCTTATAAACTGCTAATGTGAAGGTAAGGCTCCTCCAGCATGATAAACAATTAAGGGGTTACTCAAAATATTAAGCACTGATCTGTATATGACCTAGTGATTGTACCCCTCAAAAACATGCACATATATGTTTTTATTAGCATGATTTCCAACTGGCAAAAAAATTAAATAGCTCAATTTTGCTTTAACAAATTTCAGTTTACGTATATGTATATAATGGAATTTTATTCATTCACAGAATGAAAGAAGTATTAATATATGGCAAAGAATATAAAAATATCAGAAATACTACTGCTCCATGAAATTACAACTCTAATTTGAGATCTCCCTAATTTATCCACTTTGACCCTCTAAATATAAATGGAAATTTATAATACATGACAATTTGTATCTGGCTGATTTCGCTAATATAGTATTTCTTAAATGTGTAGATTCTTCATCTACACCTCCCAGGCATTGTGTACTTTGTTGCATCTGCATAAGTTGCAGGCATTCATCAGAAGAGTGAGTCAGAGTAAAATCTGATTTCCAGTATGCCAAACTCATAAACTGTAACACTGGTATTCCAATTATCACTTTATACTAATCATTTAATTTGTTATATAAGTTGGCTTTTATTTTTCCTTCTGAACTTAAGTTCCAAAGAAATATTCTTCCTAAAGATACTGCATCCTGATAGTTGGATATCTCAAATTATATCTTCTAAAACAATTATAATCTTTTTATTGTAAAGTAAGTTAAAATTAGAAATAGGGAAGACTGTGAAGAGGGAAAATCCAGAGAGCATTTAACTATGAACTGGCTGTTAACAGCTTAGTATATTCCCCTCCTGCTTTATGTATTTATTTCTTGTCAGACTGAAGTACATCTTTCGAGTTACAGCTCCAGGCTGAAATAAATTCAGCAAGATCTGGTCTGGATTCCCTGTCTCATTCAGAACTTTGAACAAAAACTGAAAGAGATTGTAACTAATCTTTAGCACATCTGGCCTTTAGGCACCCAGACTTTAATTCCATGGTAGAAATGGCAATTTTACTAAAAATAGATGACTAAGACCTCCCGTGACTTCTTCTTCCCTTCCAGATGTACCAGCCTTCCTGCTGGCATCCCAGGGCTATTAATTAAAAGGAACAAATATAGTTGAACACACATCAGTAAATGATCTCCATGGTCTTTTGCTTCAGGGATGGCAGATTCAGATATTGGATGTAATTTCTACCAAGGAAGATTTAAGTTGAATGGCAAAAGGTAATAAGGCAATCACTGAACAGCAAGAGGGAATGGGGAGGCTATGAAGAATTTTAGGAAAAGGAAGATTATACTGATGTCTCAGGCAGCATTCAGGCATGGGAAGAAGAATAAATAACAGTATTTTAATTCCTACTGTGAAAACCTAAAGGTTTTTGCAATTCAAATATAAGGAATGGAGACTATGTGGATGTTGGAACATATGTAGATAGAACAAAAGAATGAAGTAGCATTCTGAACCCAACTGTGGAAAGCCAAAAGTCTCTCTTCTAGGAACTTCATGAAACACTAGATGAATGGAACTCAGTATACAGTTGACTGGATTACAGTGTCTACAGAAAAATTCAAAGCCAATACACTAGGTCTCAAGGAGGAAAAATAAAGTTGGAGTTGAACCCAAGGAATAAAACTTTCACAAGGTAATAAGAATACAGTTTTGGGGAAGATATTAATAAAAAAAATGAATATAATCTGTAAGGGTGTCTGTGTGGGGCCATCATATGGAGAAGGGTCATTAACTTTAGTGTGTGAAGAGAGTGGTATTTGAAAGAACCAAAGGAGAAGAAGGGAGGGAAATAGAGGTAAGTGGAGGGGAGGACAGGAAAGAGGAGGAAGAGGATGTTGAAGGAAGAGGAGGAGGAAGAGAAGAAGCAAGAGTAGGACGCAGCAACAAGATGATGATGATGACCACATTTTTATCTGTCTACCTGTTGAGATGTATAGGAATAGTTGAAAAATATTGGTACTACTGCTTGCCACTGGACCCTAGGGTCAATGCAAGAATTGAGAAAAAATAATCCTTATGGTTTGACTGGTATGGAGACAAGATCAAAACAACTGTAAATAGGATGAAATGTTTTTAATTAACAGCTTTGTAGGTGAAACTATTATGCAGAATGACAAGTGCAGAGAGGAAAGCAACGCTAAGATCTTTAGCAATACTGAGGCTTCACGAAAGGTTTTCTTAGCATTTGGAATGTTAAGAAAGCACCAACCT
This sequence comes from Cricetomys ansorgei, assembly GCA_026225945.1. Lineage (NCBI taxonomy): Eukaryota > Metazoa > Chordata > Mammalia > Rodentia > Nesomyidae > Cricetomys > Cricetomys ansorgei. The sequence continues at coordinate 14,874,217 of JAMJFZ010004061.1, forward strand.
GAACCTGTTCACAGCACAGCCTACAGTTAGGAAAAGACAGCAATGACCCAACAGGTTTAGGAAATCAAGCAAATTTCAAGATGGCTACATCTTGGCCCACATTAGCTTTTTTCTGTCCTTGTTCATCTCCCAATAGTGATCTGTTTTTGATTTCCCTTTGCTCTCATATTTGATGTTTATTCTACCCATCCCTCACCTTATTTCTCTACTTTATTTGTTCCCCATTGACTCTTAGATCTCAAACATATTTACCACTTAAAAGAATATATTTATAGTCACAAATTCTTCCATCTAGTGAGGTAAGATGCTAACCTATTCATTTTCTCAACAAAGCAAACATAAGGCAACAATTTTCTTCCAGCTTTATACCAGCTTGTGATGTAGAATGAAAACTAATGGAGACACACAGAAAGTGTCTCCTTATTTCCCCACTTGGTTATGCTCTGTGGATTATTTACTGAATTTCACTTCTAGGAGCCAAGGTATCACTGCCATTACAAACTGATGCCAGCTTTAATACATTTTATAATAGCAATTTCATCTATAATACAGTTCCTTCTAGCATATGGGTCAATGTTACTAGCTCAATAGCCGAATTCAGCGTCCTGTAGTGTTATTTTCAAGTCTGAATTCCACTCAGAGCTACCATTTTTCTAAGACTGTTAAATACTAACAAAGTAAGAAAATGTACAGACAACTGGTCAAATGCACATTGAATTAGCCTTTGGTCACATTTACAATTATAGACCATTTCTTCCTCTAAGAGTCTTGCCACATTATTATAAAGTTTCTCGATCTTTATAAACTTTGTCTAATTATACAAAGTCAGTGCAATTCATTCCTTAATGCCTACCAATAATAATACTTCCTTGACACTCAATAACCCACCTATCTATTGTCTCCTTTCATTTCATTTAAAATTATCTTTTGCATGTCAGATATGTGGTGATGAGTGAGTAGACATACTTGTCTGAGATATGAGATTTTGGATACATACAGTAAGCACCTAATAAAGACAATTGTGGTGTTACTATTCCTAAGTATTTATAAATTGTCCTAGCAAATGTTCCTATAGCTTTCTCCAAAACAGAGGGCACTTGCTTTATTTCTTTTTGTGTATACATGTATGTACGTCAAATAAAAATGATACTTTTCATTTGTTCCTCTTTAACTATAAAACCACTGAATGGGGAAAAAATATGGGTACAGCCAGTTACTCTTCATCAGTAGAAAAGACATCGCTAATCAAAACAGATCCTTTTTCTGTTCATAAATGGTGGAGGTAACAAATCTGGTTAAACTACATAAGGTTGAAACTGATAAATTTTTAAATCATAGCTTTTTAATGTAACAGCTTACTCTTTAAAATTTTAATGCATATTGCAAAGACAATATAAAAGACGGCATACATCAGTCTAAAATGATAAAAATGTCATTATGACCTTCATGGGTCTTGTCTAGCCTAAGTAATCCCAGTAAACCATACAGACTGAAGAATGCATCTTCAAACATTTACTGCTCTTGCCCTTGATTATAGCCCTCTCCTTCTCTCTTCTGCATTTCTCATTAATGTAGCCTTTCTTAGAAGAATTAAACTAAAATAGGAAGGCTTTAAATGAAAGTTAGTGTCTTGTCAAGGAGACTGGCTTAGATCCTGATACTATGGATTTTCCTTGTTTCAATCATATCAAATCTGTCTAGTCTGTGCTTTGCTATTTTAAAGAGTCAGCATCTCTATTTTGAAAGATTTACAGTTTTGTTTTAAGAAACTCCTTGTGGTAATTTTTGTCATGCAAATTTCCATTTGAAAGAACAGACTTGCAATGTATTAAAATTAAATAACCCCTGCTTCTGACTAACATATCTGAGACTAATTCATGAACAGAAAAAGAGCTATGGAAGGAAAACAGAGAATCATTAGCAGCCCAGGTGTCTGACAGCACAGAGTTCTGTCTTTGAGTTTAGAATAAGCCCTTCCATCACTGTCCACGAGGCTGTGTCCACCAGGGGCAGAAAGGAAATGATATTTAGCATCACAGTTTTTTTTTTTTTTGTCTTCAATTTTGGAAAATGATTCTAATTCAAAATTTTGTATTCCTGGAAGACTCTGTTTCTTACAATAGGTTACACTCAGGATACAAAATTGTAAAGATTCAAACTATGAAATAAGGAAGGTGACAGAGCTTTAACGTAACAAACAAGAGTAGAGTTGTGGATGCCAGGGAGGTGGCTAAGATACCCCTGAGTACCAAATTCACTCCACTTCACAACTGTATGAGGTGTCAATTCACTAGTTAGGGAAACTATACTTGCTCCCTTTCTTCTCTCTACTTTCCAGGAATACTCATCTTCAGAGCAATCCAAGGGATTTACCTTTCCAACTGAGTATAAACCTTCATCTGCTGAGACAGATGATCCAACTGTTTTCTCCTTAACTCACACTCAGTTATGATGGCATATAGCCCATCAGTGTCATAGCTTCCAAAAGAGGAGTCAAGTTATCCAAAAGTGGAAGAGCGACATTCAGGCAGCTGCGGTGAAATCGTTTCTAATTTTGAGTTGAGGGTTGCTTAGCATGGGACATGCCAGCCTTGCTTGGGGGCTGCCTTCTGTGCTTACAGACAAGCATTCAATTGATGCCCCATCCATTCATTGCTTCTTCTAAATATCAAATGGTACTTCTCCCAATCGGCCTTTAAATGTTTGATTGATCTGGGGAGAGGTGGAGGCTATCTATCTCTGGGGCAGCAGTTACATGTTGCTGGCACAATTTGTCCCTCTGGCAGTTTCTCTGTCTGTCTCGGCCCCTCAAATAAATTCTCAATCAACTTCTCAGCATAAAAATGTTAATTTGAAATTATATCATTGCTAGTAATATTAAGAATATCGGAATCTGTGATATAGATATGTTTAACATTCACTCATTTTTGTGTGTATACCCATGTTTGAAGGTCACTGTGCTTCTTAGACTACAGAAGTCTAGCCTCTACCAATTGTTCAGGGACTACAGAATGTTCTTCGTGTGCTAGTCAGGAATCCCTGGAAGCTTTTAAAGAATCTCTGTCTTTCCCAGCTCTCTGACCTCTGCTTTGCTCTTAAACAGCTCAGACACCTTCCTCCCTTCTGCCATAAGCCATACGAATTCTAACTTGACTCTACTTGTATTGTTGAACAAATTTAACTTTTAATCATGGTTTGAAGATGCAAGCAGAGGACCACATGGAAGGCAAAAGGTAAATGAGAGCACTAACATCTCTGTGCTTGAGTCCATAGCCAAATTTCTGATGCCCGGAACCTCAGAGCAGTGCATCTCACTTCCTAACCATTCACAGGCCAAGAGAGCTTTTATCATTAGAGAAACAGCAGTATCTTCATTTATTCAAGTCCATATTATTATCTCATGATGAAAGCTGTGCTCATGCAGAGATTTCTCCCTAACTATTAACAGGTCATTTTACAATCTTTTTGATAAGTATACCATATCACAGATAATCCTGGAAACCATCAACAATAATGTTTGTGCATATGAATGGTGCTGCAGTTTCCTCCAGAAACTTCCATGAAATGGACAAGACTCTCAAGACCTCTCCCTTGGGAAATACAAATAGTCAAAATTGCTAGATGTAGAACTCTTTAATGATATCACTTCCTACAGCTTGTATGATAAACTCTACTGATACAGCTTTCCTGGGATATGACATAGGCAGGGCTCATTCATGATACAACTGTATGAGTCATTCAAATTCCTGTCAGTAACACCAATAAACTCACCAAATCATCAAGTGGGACTTGCAAGGAATTGTTTCTTCTTTCCAGCTCTACTGAGTGATAATAATAGAACCCCCCCCGAATGTCACACAATAATTGTTTACTTATTTCTTCTCTCTGAATTATAGTTCTCCATCCAAAGTAACTTACTATTAGCTTAAATACTAACTGTTGATAATTGAAATGTTTGTTCATCTACCTGTCTAGGGATGGTACTGCCCATAGTAGGCTGTATGCCCTACATTAATCATCAATTCAGAATATCCTCACCAACATCAGACATAGATACAGACCACTGTAATACAGGCAACTCTGCAGTTGACTTTCTCTCTTCCTACATGGGTCCAGATTTATGTCAAGTTGATAGCTGCAGCTAACTATGACACCTCTCTAAGCAACATTCTCCATTCTCATTTTTCTTCCAAGCATACTGTTGTAATATGTTTTATTTTAATCTTACAAAATTACTGGATTACTGAGTTGTCTCATGTCACATGATGGCAGATGTTAACATTGTATTTGGTAGCAAAGAGTATGTCCCAAAGTTACTGAGACTGAACTCCTTCAGTGAGAAGAGAAGAGAAGAGGACTAGGGAGAGAGGGAGGATATGAGAAAATATAAATAATATGTGGTTTCCCTTTTCTGCTTAGTTCCTATTAAAATTAATTTCAAAAGTTTTGTTTTTCTGGTTTTCCACAGCGGCCACAGTGTTTACTTCATAAAACTTCATAAACTTTCCCCCACTTAACCAGTTTTGAAGTTTGAAATTTTATTTGATTTCCTATTCTAGCTACTCCTATCAGGCTAGCTAGATGGGGTATAAAAAATAGTATTTATTAGAGAGGAAAAAAAGCTCATTTAGAAGCCAATGATAAGAATTCTAATTACTTTTCCTGAAGATGTAATTATACAGAGATAACTTCCAATTACAGAAATAGTGGAGAGATGAGAGAAAAAAACATAATTCAATACACCCAACAATTATTTCCTCAGTGATTACAGATCCTCAGGTCCTTTGATACTGCATGAATCTGAACTTTTTTGAGTTCACATTTAACACTGTAAGGAGCTAGTTTCAAAATTCTCACCCTCTTTGCCACTTCCTCCCAGTGGACTGCATACCTCTCCTAGCCATACAAAACATGTGTTCCAATCACCAAATACTTTGCCACAAAGATTATTTTTAAAATACTAAATTTAACTTGGCCATTGCCAGGTAAGTGATTCATAAATTCTTACTGATTTGTAAGAAAACACTGATGAGTTCTATTAGCTTCTGTGTGTTTTCAAATACAGCACCATATAGATCATAATCTCCCACCTTCAAAATCACAATTGCAATGAATGGAAACAGAAGTGTCTATGAAGCTTTTCTTTTAGTGAACACATTCATTATTTTGTGTGCTTTATTGAGTAGGCTAAGATTTACACATTGAACAATATGGTCTTGATGGGCAATTTCAAATTAAATGGCCAAAACATATTTTCATCATTTTGTTACATAAAGTACACTCTAGTTATTGGCAGATGTTTAATTTTCAAATCAATAAGATGTTTTCTCAGGCTTTTAAGTACATTAACTAGAAATTAAGTTTGTGTCATATTTTGAAGAACAAAAAGTATACTGACCCAAGAGGCTTATTTATTATTTTCCTTCCCCCAAAAAGTCAAATGATTTTTTAATTGAAAATATGCTTTAGCTTAATAAACAGGATGTGATTATGTAGGTTGAATATTGACCTCAACCTACAGCAGGTGAAAAATCGTTTCAGTCATAGGAGGTAAAAGAGATTGACCGGTATTTTCATCAGGTAAAACACTATTAATGTACCATCTAATTAAAGGAACACCAAAAATGATGACCATTATTTTAAAAATCAATCACAGACAAAATGACAGCATTCATCTTTAGATACATTTCTTCTCCTCCTCTAAAGGTGATGGAGTTGAAATTCCTAACACTGTAGAGACAGAATCACTTGTAGAATAAGGACCCTGAGATGTTCTGTAAATAAGGCAATGGATAAAATAGAGAGGAAAATACATTTGTGAAGATGTGGCATTTGAAATGACTACACCTGTAGCAAAAATGTGTCCATGTATATGGCTATCCATTGGGATGTCTAGGCATTTAATTCCAGTTCAACAATTTTATGACTTCATTCATCTTTTAACACTACTGCCTGTTACAACAAAAGTAGGGTACCAATGAGAATGCACCTTTCATGTTAAGGAGCTGGCTTATGTGAAAAAGCTTAGGGACTGCTTTTGCAACCATTTGATTATGAACAAGTTAAATGTATTTGTAGACAAAGTAATTTGAAAACCTCCTTTGTCTATAATACTCAGCTTCAAAAACTGTAATTTTTTTTTCCTGGTCCACTGCTTATGACATCTGTCACCTCAACTCTAACTCAACCCCATCATGGAGATATACAATATAAATTACACATATATGTGCAAGCAAGCAATTTCTTTACCCTTCTGAAATGCACAAAATCAAATGTCAATTATAATTCTATTCCTTGTTATTTTCACATTTGAGATTTAAAGTCAAAGCAAAATGTATTTTAATGTTCACAAAATTAATAAAAAAATAGAATTATATAATATTCAGTCATTTTCAATCATCCTACAATTGTCCAAATATGATATTTCCTATGAGTCTGTCTGAATATACTTTATTTTTCTGATGAAATAACAGTATTGACTTTATGGTATACTTTGTAAGACCCCTCAAATAACTTCACTGTGACAATTTTAAAACCATATAAATATAGTAATATTCTAATTAATGTTATAGACATAAAGTCCTGACTCTGTGATAAAAGTAATTACTGCAGTTCAAATCAATATAATAAAAACAAATAAAAATCACCTTATGGCCTCAAAATTTGTGATGCAAACAGACAGTTATTGAGATCTGAATATAGGAAATGATTGATTTTAATGTGATAAAGATGAAGTATACATTGACCTGAGATTTTTAATCTCCTAGCAACTTAGGCCAAGTTTGAATTTGACCTTTTGAGGAATGACAGTCAGGACTTCTGCACACAAATTTGTTGGGATCAAGTGAAAATATGCTAGAGCTCACTCAGCATACAATGTAAGCAGTTCATAATGTTGACTCAATATGTTCTGTCTCAACTTTCCCTTAGCTTTTAGTGCCTCAGCTTCAATATCCTTCCATTTCCCACATAGGCAAGTATATGTGGCTTCTCCGAACACTGAGTATTCTCTCTTTCAGGACAATTTTGTGTTTTCTTTCCATAAAACCCTTACCACTTTTTTATTACTCTGCTTTTATGACCTTGCTCCGTATTCCACAAACAGATGAATGGGAAGGGGCTTTACTGAACTACAGCATCTACCTATCTAATTGTGTGGGCACCTTTAGCTTCTATTTGCTTGCTGTTGTCATAGACAAATTAGCAATGCTCTTCACTAATCTCTATACTCTGGTAAAGGTGCCATCTGCTAAGGCCAAATCAACATCACCCCAGAAGTTCATTTATACCCAACATTGGTTCTTTTTCTTCTTATTGATAATTCCATTAGCATACAAGCAATTACATTTTTCATAGGAAGGGAAAAACTCTTGGTTCTCTCTCTTCTAGGTACCATCTTAAAATATATGGAAATCATGGCTGTTCAAAGGGCCCACATTTCAATCCCACATACAAAATGTTATATGTAAATTTATTATTTTACAGAGTAAGGAGAAGCAAATTTATAGAGATTGTTCAACAGTCCTCAGAGGTGGGACATTTACGAGGGTGATATGACTGGGCTCAGTGTAATTATATAAATCCCTAAAATACCACAAAAGAGCATGAAGAGAAGAAAGGAGCTATCAAAGTGGCTTTGAAGATGAAAAAGTCAGGCTAGAGGTCAATGGACATTGGTGGCCTTCATGAAATGGAGAAAAGAAGCAAATGAATCTAGTCTCAATGCTATCCAAAAGGAAGCATCTGCTGAGACCTTAACCTGTGAGACTTGCTTGATAATTGTCATCTCCAGAACTGCAACAGTAATTTTATGTGGTTTTAAGTCATTGTCATTATAGTAATCTCTCACAACATCAAAAATACACTAGTCCTGACCCTATTTGTATCTTTGACTCCCCTTTCCACAGAACCTCCTTTTCATATAGTCTTACATATATTTGTCAATTGTTCAAATTATATCACAGTGGTTTAATTCAAACTATCTGGGTATTAGAGACACACACTTCTCCTATACTTGGCTCCTTCCCATGGTCTCTGTCATATCACACGCTCTTCTTTCTTCCCCAAACACAACTTCAATAGGCATAACACATTCCCTGATCACTACTTCATGTCTCAGAACTCCAGAACCCAGTCATCAAAACTATGTTTGATCATTATTAACTGATTAATTTAAATCTGTTAAATTAAGTTAAATCTGCTATTAATACCAAGGTGCAGTCACATTTCTGGATTTACAACTCCATCTTAGTTCTCCCTGATATCAACACTGTCTGTCTGTAGACTAGAGAGTCATCAGTAGATTCCAAGTTGAATTCCAGGATTTAAACCAGTACCCTACTCTCACTGCCACTTCTTTCTCAGAAGATAAACACTGTCCTTCCTTTTCCTAGTGCCACACTACCCCTTTCTTTCCACTTCCTGCATTCAAGTCATCAGGAATTCCTTTTAACCTAAAAGTACAATGAACTGATAACCTCTTTACCTCTATTAGGAGGCTTATGCTGCTCTTAAACATTATTGTCTATAGACTTCTATTTTTCCCCTCTAACCTCAACACACACGCACACGAAATTGCTCATGCGCATGCACACACACACCCACACGAGAGAGAGAGAGAGAGAGAGAGAGAGAGAGAGAGAGAGAGAGAAGAAGAAGAAGAAGAAGGATGAGGAGGAGGAGGAGGAGGAGAGATGTACAATTTTTAAAATTATCATTTTACCCTTTGATCCTTTCTAGTGATACATTCTCCATCTCTTTCAGGATATGAGTCACACACACTGTCTATAAGGGACTATATGGTCTGGCGTGGTCGCATTTATATACCAGGTGTTGCTGATCACAGTGCTTATGCAGAGGGGCTGGAGGGCCTGTTTGTTTTTCACTTAACATTCCAAGCACTCACTTGCATGCTTCTTATTTTCAGCTGGTGCTTTTTCAGAATGCTCCCTCCTGATTGTTTGCTTGGCTCACTGCCTCTCCCCTCCTGCTCTTTAGTCAGATGGCATGTTTTCAGGAAAGCAAATCTTTGCCTTTTTCTATCTTATTCTCTACCTCACCATCTTACTCTCTCCCAGATCCCTTGAACTCACAAATCCCCTGCTTGCTTTTGACATAGCATTTCAACTCCTAAAATACTAGACAGTTTAAATTTATTGTATCTCCCTCCTCACAATTCACACTCAAAATAATAAAACAGGCAAGCAGAGAAACAAACACAAACCTAGATTCTGTCCTGTCTTTTCCAACAAGTTCTATTTCTAGGTACCTACAATAGAAACTTATATACATCGAAATCAGCACATTTTCAAATAGTGTCCACATGCTATTTCTAGTAGTACTCTTAATGACTTAGTGAATTTTCTACAGGATATCTAATAGTTGATTAAGTGACTAAAAGACATCAATAGTTAATACATATAATAATTAAGAATACACAGCTAGTTAATAATACTTTATAATATATAGCAATATAAATCAGTAGCTCATTACTTCAGATATTAAAAAAGGACAAAAGATAAAACAAAAACTTCCAATGTTTCAAGAACAGTTTGTCTAGATATTTCATGACAAGCTTTAGTAAAGGCTTTAAGCAAAATAAACAAAATTCCAACTTTTAACCCCTTAAAATCATCTTGCACCCTTTTAGAAGTCAAAGGGAATAGCTAAGTTCATCTATTCTTGGGTCTTCTACTGATCTTTACTTTAGACATTGCTGGCTCTTCAAGATAAAACTAGATACCTTTCATTCTTAGACTATTATTTTGTAAGGTAATGGATGAGCTTGCATTGACACTGTTCTGTGACTCACACCTTATTCGAATTCTATGTGCTTTAAACTAATAACTCACACAAGCCAACTATAACACAGTGCAGGCTGCAAGTAATAAAACAGCATAGCTACTCATACCCTCAATATGATATTGAGCTGAAAACAGAATCCCCATGGTGTTTGGATTAAGTAGGAGGAATTCAGAATACTCATTTGACCATGTTGACTAACATGTTTAAGTCACTTCTTTTATGGATAGTGTTTAATGCTATCAGATTCTAGTGCTAAACTGAAAAAGAAAATTAAAAAAAAAAAATCTTACCAAAAAAAAATCTTCTAACACAAGTCAGATGTCATTGTTGCTCACTTCCTTCTGCGCATCCATCCGTTGATAAGATTGATGCTTGTTTTGATATTCCTCAACAGACACTTAGCTCTCCCGGGAGACATAAGTTCCCAGCATGCACAGGATTTCCCCCACCTACCCCAAACTCAAAAGATTTGCTCTTCCTAGAACATTCAGAGTCTTAACTCCTCAAATATTTTTTTTTGTTCCTCACACTAACCTTCTTACTTCGGGGAACATCCTGTCTTGTAGAGGAAAAACCGAATGCTCTTCTCAACTAACAGGTAGAGCAAACTTATCTTCCAGCAAGCACCTTCACACTGCTCATGACCAGATCCTTCCCGGGAAGCAGGGAAAACAATTGTACTTGAAGACACTTTATTTATAACACCTGGAAATCCTAGTCAATTGTCAATTAGCTCTACTGTGAAAGCGGCACCCACCTGGAGTATTTTCAAAACTTTGTGAGCCATGTTGTGATGAAAAGTATATATTTTTCCAGCTGAGGTGAGAGAAACTGAAGGCTAATGAAAGAAAGGAGGAGGGTAACACAGTTGTTTTCGATGATTCCTCTCTTCCTGTGGGCGGTAGAGGGAAGGAACCCTGAAGTGGCCAGTCCCACCCTTGCCCTGCGGTTGGCAAGAGGAACTTCTGGAGCATACAGACAGCTTCATCTCAACCTGATGGTACAGAGGATTTTAGAAAAAAAGGCATAACACACATTCCTATTTAAAGAATATTTAAAGGCATGAAGTATAATCTCTGAATTAACTTCAAAGAAACCAAATCCTGATGCAGATAAGGGGCGCTTAGCTTCAGCAGGCTGATGGGCCTTTGAAGGCCTTTAACCGTATTTCCTGTGCTATGTCTACCGCGTTCCTTTCTGGGAAGCTGGAAATGGGACAGAACGGAATGCTTTTTTTTTTTTTTTTAACCTAAATGAGATGTAAGAACTAAAAGGATGGCTGAGGCATGCATGCAGGATAATAAACTATTGCTTGTGGCTGGCAAAATTGTCTTAAATGAGAGAAAAGAATGACTGGGGCAGTCCATCCTCAGACTTCCCTGGGTTATCTCCATTATTCTGATCTCAGCCTCTCTCTTCTCCCCTTCTTTAAATAAAAATCTAGACTTACTGTCACTCACATAAATAACCTCTGTTGGCTTGATCTTATTAGAGAACAAATCTACCTCCCCAGTCCCTGTGATACTTAAAAAGACTTGACTTATTATTCCTTTTCTTTATAATTTTTGTATGCATTTTCATTTCCCATAACTGAAATTATAAAAGCTTCTGCAAACAAGATTTGAAAGCATTATATTGTAGTCTGTAGGCCATGCACAATCCGTTGATTAAGCTACTTTGTGTGATAAAGTTATTTATGTCAAAATATTACCTTCAATACAGCTGGGATTTAAGTATTTTCTTCACCTTCCAAGTAAGTGAATCAAATGGGAGAAGAATGCATGTGTTTTTGTCCTTTAATTAAAAACATAATCTGAAACACAACTGCAGACTATCACCTATGAATTAAAATGCTAATTTCTTTCAAAAGAAGAATTTATTTGATGTTCCCCTTTGAAATATAAGAAATATACAACAAAGAAAGGAGGAGAAAGATGCCATAGGAAGTCAAACACGCATTTGCAAAGCTAATTGAGCAAACTCAACACCATTTGACATTTTGCTAAGAGGAAAGCAGACTTGCAGCTGCATAAAAGAACAATGCAAATAAAGACAGAAAAATACACAGTCTAAATTGATCTGCTGAACTCCAAGGCACCATGATAGCCTTGAAGAAAGTGTGAAATTGAACTGTGAGCAACAGAGAAAAAACTTTGCCTTGCTACCGCCCAAGATCACAGCTGTAGGTGATATACCCCTCTTGTTTTCCTTCTCCTTTGTGAGAAATTTTCTTGTTTGAACAATGAGAGTCCTAAGTCCCAAACCTTCTTCGGGGTTAAAAAACAAAACTCACAAATATTTAGGAAGATTTTTCCATGAGAAATCATGTGAAGGCAAGCTAGGATTAAGAGAACTAAGACCCAAAGTGGAAATTATTATGTTTCCAATCTTTAATAATGTACTATACTAATCTGCTACACATAACTTGTGTCCAAATGCAAAACACTCACCAACATTTTACTTGTTAAAAAAACCAAGTTCATATTTTGTGTCTTCTAATAATCGCCTTGTCCCTCTGCCATCCTCTGCCGCCATCTTTCCAAACAACACATTACCAAAATGAAAATGCTGTAATTAACATCTGAGTTCGTGTTGGCATAGAGTTCTCAGTGCTTAGAGTTGCCAGATCCACGTGGAAAATAAAGAACTTCTTATATTCTCTGCATGGGATGCCAAACAGCTGCCAAGTGAGTGAGCCAATCACATCTCCCCTTTGCAAAGGTCCCCACAGACCTCATCAAATGCCAACAAATATTGAATCCATAACTGATGGGAACCTGGCTTCAGGTGATGCTGTTAACCTCCAAAGGTACTTGTAAGGGCTTTTCAATTTAACCTGCATGTCCTGCAGCTCCTTTCCTGTACCATTGGAAAAATAATGGCTCTTTCCTTTAAAAATGTGGCCGTGGGCATGGGAAGATGCCTGGTGTGCTTATAAAGTTACCTGTCTGCTTTGATATTGGCCTCTTTTTTAATTGCAATGGTGTTGTGGGTAGAAAAGGCCACAGCAGGCTTCTTCCTTTCACTAGCCTGTCTCGTACTTTGGGGTCTGTCTTAATAGAGTCCTGTAGGAATATTTTCACTACTGTTCAGAGGAATCAGGCATATCTTGTTAAATTAGGTTCACTCTACAGTGAGGGTTTGTGGGGAGGAGGCAGAGCATGACGTATCTGCTGGGGAAGGATAGTTTGTAGATTTTTACGTCTTACACCCAGTCCAGGTGGCCAGTGTGCTTTCCCTCCTTAACAGCTCTTCTAGGGTAGTTTTCCCACTACCTCCTAGCAGGGCTAAAAAACATGAGAATGTCTTTTGGCGTGGAGTCTGCTCCTCATGTTGGAGCACAGCATTTTTGCTCCATAGTGCCCATGTCACAGTATATTAAATTCAGAGTGGTAGGTTGACATAGGTACAGACATGCAAGGGGGTTGCACATAGAAAACAATATGAAACAGGTACAGGCAGGAGTGAAAGTGTTATTAAAAAGAGAGAGAGAGAGAGAGAAGTAAACTGCATCAACAACCAGCTGAGAGTCTCGGGTTAATTTTCCTGTTTAAAGGACCATCACAGTTCTGCCACTGAGTGTTGATTAGTATTAAAATAACAATTATAAGTACACAAAATTATAAAACAAGGTATACCTTCCATTTCTGAAATTTCTTTGGTTTTCTCTTGATTTTTTTTCTATCTAGAACGTATTGGCTAGCGTCAGACTAAGCAGTTCTTTGGGGAACCTAGTTCCTTGTTGAATTTCAGGTTTCTTATTCTGTAAATCCCAGTAGCCAAAAGAAGTGATTTCATGATTTATTAGCATTCAAACAAACTCTGTATAGATTCTCTCATTCCCAGTTTCATCCTTAATATTCTATAGCAACTCCAAGCTTGTACACGTCCAGGTTTTGAACTGAATACAGATCCATATGTGAGATTCCAAAGCCCAACAGGTTTAATCTAAAAGTCCTTTTTATTTTTACATGGTTAGCAGTGCATTTTACCCAGGCAAGTTGATAAATTATTAAGCAAATACAACGTTAAGAGGGAAATGTGGGGAATCAAGAGTACACAAAAATTAAAGTTAAAATCCTTATACATTATGAAATGGAAACATTCACTAAAATAATTTTGATTACAGAATACTGTTTATGAGGCATATACGGTATGCCACACTGTGTGCTGAATATATATATATATATATATATATATATATATATATATTTCTAAATTATAAGTTAAATGTCGATTTCCTATTCCCAGAACATGGGGCAATGACAAATTGTGACCTTTTCAAGGTGGCTCAGATAATCAAACAGCAGGGTCAAGATTGAAGCCACAAAGTATACTGCTTCACATTTCCTTTCTACTCCAGGTTAATTACACCTTAGTGTTTAACTTCAAAAATCAGGTTTTGGAATGTATACTTACTTCATTGAGGCTTTCAATGTTGCAGAATGGCTTAGCTGTATTACCGGATTCTCTGTTGGAATTTTACTTCTCCCTAAGTGTTCAAATAATTACCTTTTCTATCCTTCTCAATTTCAGTGCACACAGTGTTTAGAACAAACATTTATGCTAAAGTACTTGTATTGTTTATCTGATATTGCAGCTCATTTCCTGGTCAACCCAGTCTATCTTCCTAATCACTATACCTTAAGAAGATGGATAATTAGTTTATGGATTATAGCAAAATGTCTTACTTAAATTTTTTTTTTTATTTTTCTCATGGCCATCATGCTTATTATCTCCAGATCTGGAGATGAGTTTATCTTTAAATTATTTTTTTTCAGGTTTGTTTTTTTTTGAGACAAGGCTTCTCTGTTGTAACTCTAGCTGTCCTGGAATTCACCCTGTAGAACAGGTTGACCTAGAAATCACTGGCCTAGAGAGATCCATCTGCTTCTGCCTCCCGAGTCCTAGTATTAAAGGTGTGTACCACCACTGCCTAACACTTTAAGTTTAAAGAACATATGACATGAAAAGTATTGTTATAAATTAATGTATTACATTAATTACCATCTCCATTATTATTTAGACTTGCATTTATTCTTCCCTGAAAAGAGTGGTAGCATGTCTATTTAGTGATAGTTTACATAGAATCCTTTCCTAAGCTAACTGTGTTCTAAAGATTTCTACTTTCTACTGTCTGAGTCATCTGGCTGAAACCTGAGATTGCAAATTTTGTAGAAGTGGACCAGTAGACACAGAGGTAGACAGTTAAAAAATTAGTGATATGTAAAGTATATAGCCTGTTGGCATTAATTCTTTAATTCAAAGAGGTGAATAATAAATCATGTACATTTGATCTTATTCCAAGTGTAATATTTTACTACCCCCCTCAAATACATACAGATATGTATTTGCAATTCTTTTTCTCTTCTGCAATAACCAAATAGTCTGAATTTAAGTATTCTTGAAGAGATGTTTAGAATTTAGTATCAACATCAAATCTGTTTTACATCCATTATATAGAAACAAGCCTATTAGTAATGGTCCTAAAAGAGTCTTCCTGGGGATATGATAGATTTTTTTGCTGTAGAATAGTTATGATAACACTGTTTATTCTGCAAATTATTGAAGAGCAAATGGGCAGTGGTAATGGGTTATGGTACCTTTTTGATAATGGATTATGGTACATTTTATGGAATAATGTGGAACCATTAAAATTATGAGATAGAAGACTGAAACTATGCTCATATGTTTTTGAATAGCAGCAATGCAGTAATAGAAATCAATATGGACATATTTTGTTAACTGAAATATAAATAAAAAGACAGAAAATATACAAATTGTCTCTAAAATTCAGACTCTATATTTTGTGGATCCTAAAGTGTTGCAAATGCAGCTTGTCTGAAGGTTGTAAGCTGCAAACACATTTTAAAACAATGCTATTATTAATTCCTTGATAATTCCATACAATGTATTTTGATTATATTCACCCTCATACCCAACTCTTCCTAGATCCTCCCACCTTTCCCTAACCACCCATCTTTAGTCTCTCACTCTCTTTAAACTCACCCAGTTTGTGCTGGCCAACTTGTCTTTGGTACAGGGCACCCTGAAGTGCGTTCAATAGGACAGACATCACACATGAATGTAAACTGTCCCCCACTCTCATGGCAAGCTCTATTTGAAATTTAGGAGTTTATTCTTCTGTGCTGTTTCCTTTTTCTGTTTCCTCTCACACTGGAATACGTCTCAACTTCTTGACTAATATTGTTTGTGTCAAAAAAACATTACTACTGGTCTAATGAGAATAATATTGTTTTTGTTCACAATAAGCAATGAGACTGAGCTCACTGAAAATTTTCTAGGGTCAATGCAGAGGAAGAGAGCTAGCACACAGTATTATGATAACACGGGATTACATATCAAAGGGAGAGAAAGATGGATCAAGAAAAGAAAGCAGACCTAAGCCATAGCCTATCTGAATCAAATCTTGGCCTTATTTTTTGTGATGGCATCTAAATGTATGTGTGCCCAAATCATCTGAAGCCCTGCTAAATGATACTGCCCTACATTCTATTTCTGTACATCTGATTTTGTATTTCAGTATTTGACTTTTGAACATACTAATCGGTTTTGGTACAAAACCCTGCTTGGAACCAGTTGTCAAGACCAGCTATTCCTAACATTTCCCAACTTTAGCACAAGTAAAACAATACTCGACATGTTTCCACATTAATGCTTCTTTACATCTTCTAAGCAAGGAAAACAGGAATTTTAACCAATCTATTGATGTTCTTTTGAATAGCATTCAGGTATACTGTGCTAGAAGGTTTTGGTATATTTATATTCATAGTCACTTTCTAATAAACACTTTCCACTAATGGTCATGGGTTTAAAAGGCTTTTTGTTAATATGGTAAAGCTGTAAGTGACTTAGTATCATATCTTTTGAAAATCTCAGCTTTTAATGTGACCATTACACATAGAAGAAATCAATGATTTCATCAACTTAATAGAGCTATTGCTCCTGTGTTCAATTTATTATTATATGGAGCCATGAGGGTGCCATTGGAGATGGCTTTGAACATTTCAAACAGATTCAATTTTAGTTTGTGATTCAAAATTCAGAAGATGCTCTTGAAGAGCTACAGTATTTGATAGAAATTATACATCAAAATAGTATAAGAAAATTATAAAAAATAGAGAATAGAGGAACTAATCCTGGAAATTGAAACCAAGGGTATTTTTTAATGCAAACTCTGTATGCCTAGATTCTTGTTCATATTTGGGTTTACATAACTGACACTGATATAAAGTATCATGTTTCATTTCTGTCACCCTAATCCATGGACAGAAACAATGGACTTGGAATGATCTCTCTGATTGCTTAAATGTCAGAATTAACCATGCAAGTACTAGCTTCCTCTGAGTTCTCTTTGCAGAAATGCTGGTGCAAAAATACATACCTTATTTTGTTTGCTGTCTCAGTAGGACAGTCTCTGACACCATGAAGAACAGAGCAGAAATACTTTTTTTTTTTTTTTTTTTTTTTTTTTTTGAGAAAGAGTTTCTCTGTTGTAACTCTGGCTGTCCTGGAACTCACTCCGTAGAAGAGGCTTGCCTGGAACTCACAGAGATTCACATGCCTCTGCCTCTCAAGTGCTGGGATTAAAGACATGTGCCACCACCACCAACAGCAAGAGCAGAAATCTTTTTAAACTGTGAAGGGCTGGGTGAGTCTCTCTAACTTAAGTGAGAATCATGATAAGCATGTAGCTTCACATTGTAGCCATATTCATTAGCTTATTAGTCTTCTAGTCTTATCAGTAATAACACTGATAAGTTGATCATCAAGTTCTTGAGTTTTAGATCCATTTCTAAGTTGGATCTGAAGATGGATGGAGGGTTTTCTTTGCAAAACCAACAAAAGCTTACCTAAGTACCCCACAGGGTAGAACTCCTTCACCTCCTCCCCCATCTCTCTTTTATGTGCATGCCTAATTATATGGGTACACATATGGATATAGATGAATGCGCAGAGGTCAGGAACCAAGCTCTGGGGCTCAGATGCCATCGACTCTGGTTTTTGTTGCTTCTCTTAGACTAGATATCACTTGCCTTAGATCTAGCTAAGTAGGCTATATTGGTTATCTAGCAAGCCTCAGGGATATGCCTGTCTCTAACAACCCAGCTCAAAGGTAACAATAACGTGTTACCACTCTTAGCTTACTTTTTTTAAATGTTGGTTCTGGGCATTGAACTTGTGTCCTCAACAATGGTATAGCAAGTTTTCTCTGATTGAGCTATATCCATGGCCCCAGGAAGAATTTTCTAATGTTTTCTAATGTTCCAGGTTTTGCCATGGTTCAGTTACATGGTCTTGCTTAGAACCAAAGAAATAGCAGATGATTACTTCTAAAAGGCAATCAACCCTCCCTCTCTCTCATACACACACTCACACACACACATACAAATATACACTTAATAGATGTAAACATACTTTTAAGAAAGGGACTGACTAGAACTGTTCTCTGATCTTGTCCCTGCTGCCATATGTCAGAACACACATGCACACTATAGTATACTTGTAAACACACACACACATACACACACACACACACACAAATATTAAAAAAAAAGAAAATTTACACTGGTGGTGGTGACACAAGCCTTTAATCCCAGCACTCTAGGGAGGCAGAGGCAGGGAGATCTCTGTAAGTACAAGGCCAGATTGATTTACAGAGTGAGTTCCAGGACAGCCAGAATTACAACAGAGAAACCTATCTTGAAAAACAAATAACAACAACAACCAAAATAAAGAATTAAGGGAAGCTGTTATAAAGCTATAGAAATAACTTAAACTAGTTTTATAAAGGATATGATGAGAACACAGTTTTTATTCTACTTCTGATAATGTGTAATAACTCCCTCCCCTCTACTTGGCAAGGTCCATCATGAAGCCCTGGCAAAAAAGGCACGGAGACTGGGTCACTAGTGGGTACGTAGCTTGCTCCTCCTCAACCAAATCCCTTTCTAGAGATTTGCATCACTGATCTATATAATGTGGAAAGAATGTCCTATGTATTTAAATAATGATTTCAAGTAGGAAAAATGTGGCTAGGGGCTTTTTACAGTCATGTTCTCTATCTCAAAATGAGGAGTCAAAGACATCTCCAGGATCTGACAAATAGTATTGATTTACTCAAGCCAATTACAACTAAACTTTTGTTTCTTGTAACTAATATTCTTGAGTAAACAGTAGGAATACACACCAAAGTTGATAGGTTACAATACGAGTAAAAAGTGTGTATTGATAAAATTTAAAATGATAATGTGACAGCAAATAACTACCCCAAATTGAGTTTACAACTGTGATGTGTTCTCATTGGTTTTTGAAATCAAAGCACAAATATACATACATTCACACAGACAGATAAAAAGCAATTGCATTTCACCCAAACAAATTGTGTAGCTAAGTTTTATAACAAGCTAGTGATTTTTGAGGCAGGGCTCATTTTGTGTCCCAGGCAATCTTGTGTTTTCCCTGCTTCAGCCTCCTGGATGGAGAAACTAGAACATGTCATAATGCCTGATTCTCACTAAACAAATTATCATGAAATGGTTGTTACATGTATTATTTTATTCTCCAAACATAATGTATAGCAAAAATTTGCTTTTAATCCTTCCTTTCTATTCTTTTTCTTCCTGAGAATTGAACTTGGCTATGATGAAAAGAATGGCTAGATATTTAACTCTGGACTCTTTGGGAGATAAAGGATTTAACATTGTTTATATTCTATTTACAGATGAGTGTAGTGTGTTTGAAAGACAAAAGGAACAGGTAAAATATGACTAGGGGCTGTTACTACTCATGTTCTCTATTTTTTAGTGAATTCATATTTACCAAAATAAGAAAAAATAGACTTATGAGGATAGAGAGGCATGAAATTCTGTTGTCATGTGTGCAGAGATGAGCAGAAGATGTAGACAAGGAAACTGACTGGGTTCAGGTCATGGAGAGACTTGGGAGGCATGTTAGTAATTCTATAAGAATCTGGAAAATATCACAAGGTTTTTAGAAAGAGGAGAGAGTCTATCTATCTTGGAAGTTTACTTAATAGAGACACATTGACAGTTTACATTGTATTTGTGTTAGCAAAGAGCACAGTGGCTATATAAGTTTGAGAAAAAATCACCATGACTTGCATCCCAATACTGATAGATGAGTGGGTTAATTTTGTGTCCACTCATCTGTAACAGACACATGAAGTTTGTTTTGAACTCATTTCCAGAGTCTCTGTTATGTTTCACAAATGAGCCACATTATGAAGAAACTTGGTACTGTAGGAAACTCTGAGGAGGTAACTTACTTGCTTGCGTATATTAACTGCTGCTCAATTTCTAAAACTAGAAATGAATTAAGAAAAAGAGGGATGAGTGCTGAAGTTGACTCCTTTGTAGAGAGGCTATCCTGTTGGTGGGTAGAGGGCTGCTGGCACAGTGGCTCAGCAGCTGGTTCAAACATTCAGAGTCCCTGGATGTAGAGGCTCTGATCTCAGCAGGGTTCACTCAACCATTCATCCTCCCAAGGTAGAAAAATTGAAAGTTGCACAATTTAGAAAGTATCGGTATTTCAGATAATGCCTTTACAAAAGCAAATTCTATGTGAACATTAAAGACCCAATAGCAGTATTGAGGAACAGGGACCACCTCTGTGTCCTTGGCCTAAATTCCCTCTTTCCCTAATGTGGTAGGGTAGAGTCTTCAGATGCCAATACTTTACTGCAGCTAAGTACATGACATTTTTCTGGTCTCAGGCATCCCTTAGAACAAAATGAGTTTTATTAGTGAAACCTGTTTTGACTTACTGAGTCCCTCCAAAAGTCGACTTCAGCTTCTCTGTGCCTTTTTAATGATGTCCCCATCACAGGGACTCTAGCCCTCTCAGACTGGAACAAACACATTCTGTAGGTGAAAGGTAGCTTGATCTCTACCACAGGAGGTCTGCTGTTATGCTCTGATACCAGGGGAACCTCCACCTCTGTGGCTTCCATGCCCTGATGATAACCCAGCTATGGTACTGAGAGATGCAGAAAAGGATACTGTGAGGAAGTGAAGAACAAGGGACCTGGGCTGTCCCTTCACTGCTGTCTCTTTTATTTTATTCTATTATAGAATGTCAAGCTCTGTGATATGTCAGGATTTGTTCAGAAATGCAAAACTGACCCTTTGACCATATTTAGATACAATAATGATTCCACAAACATAGATTATTTAACAGTGTTATATATTCATATTTTTAGAAAAAAAATAGATATTTTCCATTCATTCTACTGTGACAGTTCTACCTATATTCTCCTCCTTCACCCACTGTGATTTCTATTCCTCATCACCTAGGGACCCAGTCCTTCCTACTGGTCAAACAACTCATTGCCAGACCATGAAACTGAAAACATGAGAAAGCAGCATTCTGATGTCTGAATTCCAAGATTAGAAGTTCACGTATAAGGCAATAATACAGCCTCTTCCCTCTGGAGTCTAGGCAAAATTTGCATATGGTTAAAAGGAAGTATGAATCAAGCTAGATTGATGATCATCAAGCACTGAAACTGAGGATTCAACAAGCAAAATTTGAACGATGGAAAATCAACATCCAGAAATACCACAAGAGCAAAGGGTCATCTAGGGGTTGCATTCACCCTCCCAGCTAATTAAAATATATGATCAAGGCCTAAATCTTAAGAAGTTTAAAATTGGTTAGCTGGACAAATATAAGAATTATATCAGAACGAAACCATCTGAGAGCCCTGGGAAAGTTATAATTGATTTGAGGACTGTGGTTTTCTGAGACAAAAATTTATTTGGCAGGTCTCTCTTTAGAAACCACAGAATCATCCCAAATAGACTACTTTTCATCGTTGCTCTCCTCCTCTGGGAAGCAGAGGACTGGAAACAATTAAGTTTCTTCTAATGGGGGAACGTGGAATGAAAGGTGTATTTCTAAGAAGGATTATGCTTTCTTACAATGCCAGAAAAATTAGGAAGCATGTAATTTTTAACTCTGTCCTGAAACAAGTAGACACTAATGGTCTAAAAGATTTGAAACAGAAAGATCAGTAAAATGATTGCTATGGAAGCCTGAGGCCCTGAGTTCAGACCCCATCACCTCAGTAAACCTGTAAAAGCTGGCTGTAGTGGCACACATCTATAATCCCAGGAGTGAACACAGGGATTTCAATCCTTCAGAGTGGCTCGCCAGCTACTCTTTAAAATTCGTGGGTTCCATGTTCACTGAGAGACCTTGTTTCAAAAACATATGTGGAGAGCTGTGGAGCTATAATGGAAGACACACCCACACTCAAACACACACACACATGTCAGAAAAAAAAATTGAAACAAAGTATGTGGAACGAGATGGCCAAAAGTGACTCATAAGCGAAGGGCAAGATTTACAATTTGTCTGTGAAGTAGGAGCAATCAGAGGAAGAGAAAAGGAAAAACTGCAGCTCAGAGAGAAACGAACGAGACACAAAGGGTTATGGAGCTTATGCTTGGAACTATCAAGGGTGCGATGCCTGGCAGCATGAGGATGTCGTATTTAAAGCTATAATACAATCATGAAGTTAAATTTCATTTTGCAATTATTTAGTCCCTATAAAAGATGTTGAATCATGTAGTTTTTCTGAATAATTATTTTCTATTATTTTTAAAGATGGACATCTGAAATAATAGGTTTCATTATGCCACCTTTCATACGTGGTTGTCTTATACCTTGTTCTAATTAAGCCCCTTCACTCACTTGTCCCCTCTATGTCTTGCCCCTACATATCCCTGGCTGACTTTTTGATTCTCAGTAGCACTCCCTCTGTTTTTTTTTTTTTTTTGGCATGAATTCCACCAATTTCTCTTTCTCTCCTCTCTTGATCTCCTTTCTAATTTCATTGCCTAAACACACACACACACACACACACACACACACACACACACACACACACATTGCCCTTGTACAGGTCAGAGGACAAATAACTCGTGGGTGCTTGCTTTCTCTTTCTACTACATGAGTCCTGAGAAATCTACCTCAAGTCATCAGTCTTGGTGGCAAGCCCCTTTGCCTGCTGAGCCATTTTGCTACAAAGAGGCTAATTTCAAAGTCGTAAAGTTCTCTGAGAGCTGGGTATGGATGCTTTATGTCAGCAGTCCTGCTGCTTTCTCCTAGTGCAGTGCATCTCAGCTTCTCAGAGACAAGTCACCAATGGCTCCTGCTCAAATAAATGCCGCTTAGCCCTTTTAGGAATGCTAGTTCTCTCGCATCTCACAGTTTTTAAGGAGCATTAGCTTGCCATAAACTAGATCTGGGACCATGGGAAGGAGATTCAATGGATACTAGATCCCTTCTATTCCCATGCATTTCTTTACACAGTATTGTTTTCTGTGTCTTAGGCCTTCAACTCTGGGAGTGTTCACAAGGAGTACCACCTGTATTCTATTATACCCCAATATAACTTCCCACATGCTTTACTCATCTAGCCTTTTCTTTTTGTCCAACTAGTATGACCCTTCTATCAGACACACCCACAAACAATGTCCTTTGTGAGTTTCTGTGATAGCTGGAGAGCCCACACTCCTATTAACTCATACCGAGTCTTATTTCCTAGCTTATCATCTTATTTGCTCATGGAGCCACATATTGGTTCTAAGGCTTTGCTATTCTTTATGAACTACAGTGGAGAAAATTAATGCAAACAATAAGGGCCAGAGTCAACTGACCAGACAAAATACTCAGGCCCTTGAATGCTTGTGTGTCACCTACTTTGAGACATTTATGATTGAGTGGCATTTACTTAGTCCATAGTGTATTGTAACAATCCAACATGGATGTAGACATGTACAGTCATTTGTGATATGACTTTTTGCTAAAGGTTTACAGAAAATGTTCAGGAGGAGGGCTGCAGAGGACATGAGAGCCTTGAAAAATGCTTGACTTGAAGGGAGGCAAGTGTGTTGGGGGAAGCATACAGCGAGGACAGGAGAAGACTCACAGTGAGAGGATGAAAAATATCATTATTTTCCATTCCTATCATTTCAATAATACAATATACCATGGATGCCTAAAGCTCTCCTAAAGTAAGCTTCTTTAGTATTTACAGTATTTACAATGATCAGACTCATTGTCTGGCCTACCCTACATCACATTTCTCTTCTATCCAAAATATTCTTCTGAAAATAACTGCCATTTCATAGTACAGACAAATGTCACCATCTCTGAAGTTCAGGCACATGTCATGCTACTAACATTGATATACACATATTGAAGCATGGCCCCTTGCCTTAAGTTCTATATAGTCTATATAAAGGGTCACATCTAAAATGTTGAAGATATCCATCCTATAAAACAGAATTGTAGTTTTTCTAATGAAAATAAAATATTTTGCAAAATTGATCTTAGTATGCTAGTGGAAGAGGAGAAAAAAATTACATAGTAGGCAAAAGCAAAGACCTTAGAGGCTGAAGTTTTGAATTCTTGAGTTAAACCCACCAGAATCCAAATCTTGATCTTCCTACTAACTTATCATCGAATCAGTTCTGGAATATAAATTGCCTCACTTACTTTATTTCTAAAGTAAGAGTAAGGAGACCTCTGAACCCCCAGTTCTGAGAGAATTTGTAGATGAATTTTATAACATATAAAAGTATCTAATATGTGGTAACTATCATCCTTTCTTAAATAAGCATTTGTAAAAGACACAGTCCTAACAGAATTTATAAGTAAAAATGAATGTGGTAATTCATTATTGGTGTTCAATAAAATATTTGTTGACTGAATATGTTCAAAAATTGAAGTAATAAAGAGAGTATACGATTCCCCAAGGATATAGCTCAAAGAGTGAATAAAGTCTCAGATGTATATTCATTCCATGCTATTAGACGTCTGCCAATTTCCAATCTCCAGGTAATGTACTAAGAAATTTCATGCATGCAACTCCATTTAAATTTCTCAACAATGAGCTGTTCTGAGCCTGTTATATTGTTACACATTTACAGAGGAAAACAATAGCACCCAGGACAGTGAACTGATTTCTTTCAAGTCCCATATTTGTAAGAAGGATTGACTATAGGTTCCTTGAATCACAGTATATAGCTTTCTGACATAAATACTCCTCATTTAGGAAACAAATGCATGGCAAAAACAAAACTTTAAAAAAATTAAAGGTTTAAGAGATGGAATGAGTCACTTTATTTGTGCATATCTACTGATATAGAGAAACCAGATTGTAAAGCAGTTAATGTAAAAATCAAGAGAGAGCTGCCCATGTAGGATATAATTAACACACATGAGCAAGATGGCAGGAATTAGGAGAATCAGTCTGTGTCATCAAATGAAGAGTAACATCTTAAGAATTATTATTCAGATGGATGGGAAAATAATATGTATGGGTGGACTCATATTTACTCAAAAGGTCTAATAGAGTTAGAGGGTTATTGAAATTAGGAGCAGATTTACTCAAGTCATTCAGGAAAATGTGTGTGTGTGTGGGGGGGGTTGTGTAATATACATGTTCAATGCAGGTGTGTGTTTGTGCAGTTATATGCAAACAGACACAGAGGCTGACTTTTATTGTCCTTGTCTATTGTTCTCCACTTATCTTTTGAGACAGAGTCTCTCACTGCTAGACTGGAAAGCCACTGCATTCTCAGGATCAGAACTTCTGAGCTTAAAGATCCAAACTACTCTATCCAGCTTTCATCTGAATATTATGGATTAAACTCAGATACTCAAACTTGCATGGCAAGAATTTTACCAAATAAGCCATATCCATGGCCCAAGATGAATTTTCTATAATGAACTCAAGACATGCAGGATAAAATGTGGTATTTCTCATCACTTCTATTTGCAAATGCTTACATTCACTCTGATGCTGTTATTTCTATCTCACATGCATGTTTGCTGTATATGGTACCAAATTATACTTTATTTAAAAGCAGTTTTTACCTTATTTTTTGAATGAAATAACTTACCTAAATATATTTTTGTGAACTATGTGTGTGTCTAGTAACCACAGATGTCAGAGGAGGGTGTTGAATCCTCTAGATCTGAAGTTATGGATACTTATAAACCACCATGTGGGTGCTAGGAACTGAACCTGAGCCTACTGCAAGAGCATCAGGTGCTATTAGACTCTTATTCTCAGAACCTCTATCTCTAAGCCCAGCAACTAAGACTTCTTGCTATATTTGTTTTCGTTCAAGATAGTCTCTTACTAGCCATTGACATGGCAGTGACAGATCAATTGAACAACCATTTTCCTAGACAATTATATTTGTGTCTGGAAATCCATAAAATATGATTGCTTAGTATAAAACGCAGTGTTTCAAAAAGATTCCAGTAGAAGCCAGTGTATGCGAGGCAGTTCATTACATCTTTTAAACATTCCATTGAGTTGAAGAAGAAAAAAAAAAAAAAAACAAGCTACAACCAACCAACACACAGTATTTTGTGTCACTCATGCAGAGATGGTATTATCTGTAGTGCAGCAATTTTAGCCATGTGTGCCGTCACCATCATCAACAACAATAACAGAAAGAAATAAAGAGAAACTGAACATTTACTGCAGAAGTAAAATGAACACTAGTTCTAATTATTCCCTAGAGGCCATAAAATCTCATTTAAACGAAAGCCAAATACGTTTCTATTTTTAAAATACAGTTACCAAAAAAGTTCCATTGAGAGGCCTGTGCCTCGTACTAGAATTAACACTGTGAGGAGGATGTATAGTTCCTAATCTGTGATTGGGAGGAATGATGTGAAAAGATAAAAGAGACATGTAGAGTTAGGGTAAACTTTACAAACTTATCTCTACTAGTCTATTACATAAAATGTTTTTATATATATTTTTGGGATCTAGTTTATGTAGATAAAATCAAATACTCTTCCAATACATAATTTGCAGCAGTGTTGTTCCTTTTGGGGTATGTATGATAAGAAGCATTAACTTTATATCAAAGAAAATATAGTAGGATCCCTGGCCCTCATTAACATATTTTATATAGCCAATTGTCCATATACCTACCCCTATAGCTATTTTAGGGAGGATGCATTCCTATTCCATTTGCAAATGATATTCCTAAAGTCCTGGTTGCTGGCATATTTCCCCTGCTCCCTTACCAATATCTGTATGCCAGCATCTTTTGCCATGAAGGAGACACAAAGTATTCAATGGCTTGCAAAATCAAGGTCATTTCTTGAACAATTTGTGATGTATAGATGTCCATTCTCAAAAGGTACATATAACTCTAATTAAAGAAATGAACAACCAGCTACGTTGCACCTATTAATTTTGTTTTCCCATGTCATACGTGTCATTTGACAGGCAACAGTAAGTAAGCAGCCTATCATTTAAAGCAATTTCAGGTGAAAATAATTTAATTTCAGCCTTGAAAATAGTAAAGGTTCTTCCAACTTAAGGAGTTCTTCAGTCAGTAACTGCAGTTCATTTGCTAGGAGACTTTGAAATATACCAGAAAACAGGCTGGCTGGCAGGTTGGTTTGTGCTGCAAGATATCCTGACAACCTGTCAAAGTCCCACTTTTCTCACATTCTACCAACTTCTCTTTTCTAAAGAAAGCATGAAATGTCAAAATGACAGGTGCCGAAGCGCAGCAGCATCCAGCTTCTGGGCCTATTACCTTAGGAAGGGAAGAGTTGAAAAGTTGTGCAAGTGACATATGCTGGAGAGTGATAGAATTTGCCAGGTAAAGGGGTGGCTTGATGGTGCTGATGTTAACCCTTTGGAACTGACTAATTTGAGCTACATCCTTTGGGAGGACAATCTAGAGGTAGACAGAAAAGGAAACTATGCAGCTTTAGGGCAATAATTTTCAATAAGTGATTTGGTATCCTCTGCTATTAATTTGTTACATGAAACTAACACTGCATAGTTCAGGGTGATCTGAAATTGCAACTTTGGTATCTTTAAGCAGAAAGGTGAGTCGTATAGCTAGAAAAGAGATTAAACATGGGAAACAATTACAACTACACCTGTATTAGTCTGCTAGTGTGTGTGTGTGTGTGTGTGTGTGTGTGTGTGTGTGTGTGTGTGTGTGTGAAAATACCTTTTGAGAGAGTTAAGTATGACCTCATTGGCATATATTAATTGGGGAAAAGCCCATTTAATTTAAAACCAAACTGTGAAATTCAGTTTGAAAATAAAACTTTCACTTTCATATCCTGTCTTAAACAGATAAAAGTAACATTGGATGTTCAGCCATTTCTTTCACATTTATACAGATTACTTAGATCCTGATGTTTCTCTAAGTGTGATTATTTTTAAACTGAGTTAAATGTTACCACTTTACACTAAACAAACATATGTTAGTACAATAGAAATGGTTAAGTAATGACAATATGAGATGAAGAATAGTTAAGGAAGCAAACAAGACTGGGGAGAAAGACTTTAAGAATGCTCTGATTGAGTGGTACATAATCCTGCTGGGGGACTGTTCTTTTCTGGGGAGAAGAGGGGGGATGTTTGTGAGGGGTGATAGGAGGTAGGTCTAGGGGAGCAGGGGGATGGGGGAGCTAGGAGGTGGAGGTAGAGGAGGGAAAGGATAGGGATTTTTGTATAAGTTGTATGAAAGGAAAAAATTAAAAAGAAAAAAAAAAGAACAGGAATGAAATTTGATTTCTCAGCTAGAGCACTATAAAATTAAGGTGCTATGGGTTCAATATTGTTCTTTCCTCTCAAAGGTTCATGCATCAAAAGATGGTCCCTAGAAGTCAGTTCTGTCAGATGCCATGCAAACTTTAGGATGTGGTGGGTTGGTAGAAGGATCTTAGGTTACTAGGAGCATGCTCTAAAGAGGAAACAATAGTCTCATCCACTTGATTATTAGCATGAGTTGTTATAAAATCCTGATCATGACCCTGAATTCCCCTCTGGCTTCTTATTTCAGCATATGCTGCTGCTTCTCAAATTGACTCCACCATATGCGCTGGAGCCATCCCTCACCATAGATGACACCCAACCTCTAAACCTGGTGAATAAACCCTTCTTTCTAATGTTAATCTAGCTGAAGTATTTCAGCACAGGAAGAAAAACCAGACTAATGCACTAGTAAAGACTATTGTCTTTTTAGTTGATTAAAAGAGCAGAGAGAGAGAGAGAGAGAGAGAGAGAGGAGGGGGGGGAGGGAGGGAAGGAGGGAGAGAGGGAGAGGGAGAGAGAGAGGAAGAGGGAGAGAAATATCTGTTTCTAGCTTCTAGGTTGAAAACAAGATTTAATAGTAGGAGTCAGCAGATGTACTCCTACCTGTTCTCTGGAAAATAACATCATGTAGCAAGTTAAGAGAGTGCATAGACTGCAGGTGTACTTCAAATAACTCTGTGTTTGGACCTGGTTGTCAATTCATATTTTCTAACATGTATCCACCTATAAAATGGAAACTCCTAAAGTGTCTGACTCATAGTATCCTGGGGAAGAAAATGTGATTCTGTGTGTATGCAGCCACCAGTACATACTTAGATCATTAAAAAGCCAGTTATAGGAGATTCTCCCTCCTATGTTTTCAAAAGAAATGTAAAAAGATACCACATTAAATTAGGATTACGAATCAGACAAGGAAATCTTGTAGCCAGGAAGGAGTTAGGACCATATTATTACAGAGACAGGGGCTTCAATTAACCAATCTGATTACCATGTAACTTCCAACCTTTTCAGTAATGTAGTTAAATGTACTTACAACAGGAAGAGAGATAGCTGTGACTTATGTTACTGACCAAGAAATATTAGCAATGGCTAATAATTACCAAGCATTTATCAACCTCCAAGTAGAGCACTAAGAGTTAAGGTTACATGTATTTTTTAACTTATCTCATTTGTATCCAAATGGGAAAGCACCATCCTTCTCCCTATTTGACAGATGCTTAGTTTAAACATGGCAGGATCCATGCTGATTGTGAAGCTGGTATACCAAACTACTGCCTGGTTGTTGCTTCAAAATCACAGAAGAAACAGAAGAGGGCAAGGTGTTTCTGGTGAGTCCTTTCAAAGAAAACTGCCTTAATCTTGATCAGTAGTCATTTTGTGGAAAGAATTTATGCAGACTGCTTATCTATACTGACTTTAATCTTAAGTGAGATGAGGATTTTTTTTCTGCTTCAAGTAGATACTTATAACTCCACTACATCGTGGTAGAAGTTGTTAGGCTCAGTGAGGTTTTTTAGAAGTTCAGAAGAAAGAAGACTTCATCTTATGGAATATGTGTTTCTGCTGTTCTTACCTCATCAGTGATGCTTATCAGTATCTTTGGAATAGAGTCATAGAGTCAGCAGACCAGCTCCCCATACCCACCATGCTCACCTCATATAAACTGAGTTGTGGTAAAGACTGGTTGCTGTAAGGAGGGATTCAGGGCAGTGCTTGAAGGAGAGGAGGAATATATATGCAACCCTTGACAACTATGAGTATTCCATTAGCCTGGTTAAGTAGGATGATAGAGAAAGAGGCCTCAGACCTCAAACTGCCACTTTGGCTAGAAGTATTATAACAGACTATCTTACATTCTGAAAAGTATTTTGCACTCTGAAAAGTATTAAGTATGATGTAAAAGTTTTGCAGTTCACAAACTGGTCTTCAGAATGAAGATGGTCACCCTGAAGAAAGAGCCATGGGGTAGCCTCATAAAAATGGTAGAGTTCCAGGATCAAGTCTGAAATTAAATTTATTTAAAGTCCTTTTTCTTTCTAAATGAAATTTTTTCTTTGTTTTGTTCATTAGACTGTTTTTAGCTGCAATTTCAGGGGCCCCGTCATTTAAAAATTCAAACCCTGGTAACTATAAATCTGTAAACTAGAATTCTTACCATAATTTTCCAACAGATGCTGGCTTGTCTTCTCTCAAAACCACACCAATTACATTGAAAGATAAGGACAGTCGACATCAACAGTAAATAGTTGTGAATATTCAAGTGTTAACATTTGCAGAAACATTCTAGGAGTTTCCAGGCTTTTTACTATAGTGATCAAGCCCATGGCTGCTGTACTTTCTTACTGTGACTAAAGCTGGAAATTTACAGCAAAGTTTAGATACCCTCACTTTCTTGATGTAAACTTCTCTAGTCTTGCCAAGGTTCTATACAGCCTATGTGCCTGCCTGTTCCTATCCATCCTGGATAGAACACATGTGGGGGACAAATTTTCCTCCCGATGATTGATAGCATCAAATGTGTTATCTAAAATAATGTCAAGAAAAATAGTTTGAAAAATAACTATGATACGCTAAGAATTGTAGCACATGCCTTTAATCGCAGCACTTTGGAGGCACAGGTGGGAGGATCTCTGTGAGTTAGAGGACAGCCTGGTCTACGGAGTGAATTTTGGCTAGCTAGTTCTACATAGTAAGACCTTTCTTTAAAACAATGTGGTTGAGGCTAGAGTGATGGCTTAGCAGTTAAGAGCACTGGCTACACTTTGAGAGAACCCAATTTAGATTCCCAGCACCCAAACAGTGGGTTACAACCATCTGTAACTCAGTTCCAGGGTATATGAATACCTTTTCTATCCTCTTTAGGCATCAGGCATACATGTATTGCTCAGAAGTACATCTAGGCAAAACCTCCACTCACATGACATAAAAATAAAGAAAAAAATTAAAAAAATATTTTAAATGTTATTATCCATAGTTTAATGTCTACTGATGAAGGAAGTTGCTACAACACTGTGGAACAAAAATGGGATAATGATGTTCAAAAACATTTGGTATTAATCTACTACCTAAATTACTGTTATGCGTGTCTGTAAGGAAGTATATACCAAGCAGTTTCTACTATGAAAATACATAGTTTCATCTGCAATATACAATACTTTTTAACAAGATTCTTCGTAAATATAAGTCACAATCACCATTATTATCCCTAATATTGGTTTACGATCATTCATTCTTTCCTTCTGCCCATATTACTACTAAGTATTGCAGATTTTTGAAAGAAAATTTTTTAAGCAAGAAAAAAAAGACAGCAAGTTGTCAGAGGACATGAGCCTTAAACCATGATCTCTGTGGATTGTGATTTTCGGGTTTAAATTGGAAGGTACAGAAACACATGTATCCTGGGATCCTTTTTAGTTCTATTAAGCAAAGTTCTCTAAGCTCATACTTTGAAGACTGCCAGCTCATTAGGTATGGACAATTGCTCACAGCTTCAGTTAGAAGGATCATTAATGGTAGCAGAATCAAAGCCCCTCCTCACTAAATATTAGCTATATTAATATTAAGTCAATGCAGAGGATTTTATCCTGGGGCCTCCTACAGATTCATCAGAAGTCCCAGACATACTATTTATGCTTATACTTGATTAAAAATAAATTCTTCCTAGAGGGTGTCCTTCTACCCAAAGATCAATTGCAACAGATCACTTTTTGTTTCTATTAAGATTTTATAGATTCACTGTAATTATGTGTATATAGATATGGAAAGACCAGTGCCGCTGAAAATTAGAGTCCTGGTAAATCCTTCACTTTCATGCAAGTATTTTAACTGCAACTTAATAGGCAAGTTTCTTAGATCTTCAGGGAAATCAGAGAACCTTCTAAAAACTCAGTGCTGAGAGTTAGTTTGAAAGTTATCTCTTGTTTTATTACAATGAAAAAGGCACTTAAATTAGAAAATATAATGCTGGCTTAAAAAGCACTACCTCTTTTATCATTTAGACTTCCAAGACCTTAAATCATGGCCAGAATTTTAAGTCATGTGTTATAGTATCTAACTCCCTCAGCACTAATTATCTTTCTCCTAAGTTGTATAAAAAAAAAGCTATTTTTATTAATTATTGTTTAAAAATAGACAGTGAAACAATAGAGTCTGTCTCAATTGTAGAAAATTTACAAAACTCCAAAAATTTTAAAAAATGCATAGTACAAAGACCTTCACATGAATTTTCTGTGTCATGTCACCTCATTCAGATGAGAAGAGAGTAATTCAGCCAGGAAGTTCACTGTTTGATGGACACAATGCCAATTAACTAAGTTGACACAATGCAATGAACAAGTTTGACTTATTTTTTTAATGAATTGACTGTCTCTGCTTCTTGTTTCCACATCATGTAGATACTGCAGCAGATAACAGTGTATGCATCGAGCAGAGTGGTTAAGTGGTTCAGCTTTAAAACATTACTCTTATAGAGGCAACACTTAATAAATCAATGTGTTTGAAATGCTTGGAGATCTATGGATTAAAGATTACTTGGCTTTTGGAGTGTTTAGTAATCATTATATATTGCAAACCCAAACAGAGCACTAAGGGTTTGCCTGTTTTAGTTGTTTATATTGTGTATCTCCAGGTAGCCCCAAACCTGCCCTCTATCCATGCTGAGTTTCTTCAACAGAAAACATGTTTTGTTACAGTAATAGATCAAACCATGTCTCGGCCTTAATTACCGGTGCTTGACAAGTTTAGTTTAAAATATCAATACAATAGTTATAGTAACCATAGTGTAAGTCATTCATTATTTGAACCTAAGACAATATTATGTTTTGAATTGTTTTCACCCCAGGCAAGCCCAATCATTTGCACAGATTAAAAGTACAACAAAACTATATCTGCAACAAAATTCAGCTACTATTTCTCTGATGTAAATTCAATGTTAAAATAGACCTCCTGGGCTAACAGTTAATAGTTCAGAATTGCTCATTAACTGTAACTTTCAGAGAATTCTAATCCATGATATGGAACCTGTACAAGTATGGTGAAAGAGCTTCCTGTCTTTGGCTGAAGGTACAAGACGTCACAACTGTTATATAATGACAACTACATTGCATCCAAAAGCCAAATATCCATCTGTAGAAATCAAGTGTGCCAATCAATATATTTTAATAGTTGTTTTATAATAAATGCTAATAGTAAAATACACAAACATTTACTGAATAAAATATGAGAATGAACTCTAATTACTAGAATAATCACATTATGGAAGATAATATACGATCAGGAGCTTAGACATTGTCTAGAACCTATCTTCAATGAAACATGCTACAAATTCTAGGTGCTTATCTAAGTCTACAACCTTATTGATGACAAAGGTAATTATTCTAGACTGCTTTTCCCTTCATGTTTTTCCAGTGTTATATGAACTCTATGCATGAAATTATTTTAAAATATGAAGAATTTCAACGTGTATGTGTGTGTGTGTGTGTGTGTATTCTGTCCACATTGCAGCTCTTTTGTTTCATTCTCAGGATAAATCATGGTAACTATATTCAAAGAATTCTTTTCCATCCTGACCAACCCCATTCAATCATGCCTGCATGTCTGTCCATTCTTGTATTAAGTTTCTTTGTAAATGATGCCTTCCCAAACACAATTATTGGATATAAACTCCATAAAACTAGTGGTCATATAATCTATAGTTAGTCTTCAAGAGAGAAAGCATTTTAATAAAAAGAGAGTCAAATGAATTGAGGTTTCCATGCACCAAGATATTCTGTTGTATGTAAGCAACTTACCAACAGAAGATGCTACAATTCTAAAATGTGCATGTGATTATACTGCATAAAACCATCCAGTGTTGAAACTCAGAGGGGATTGGACAGCAGGTTTTGTTCTCTGAAACAATGAAAAACATTCTTGCTCCTTGATCAGAAAACTAGCATCTCCCTTATGGAACACAACATGAGGGAAATTACCAAATCCAAGTAAAAGAAGCTATTGAAACCAGGGATATTAAAATACAGCCATTAAAGTCTTTTGAAGATATATCATAAGGTCATTTCCACCTTGGAATGGTTAACAATATGATGGGAACATTTAGCCATATAAAAAGATAGTAGTGTCCTGAGAACATAGTGATTTTTTATAACCCATAGTAGTTCTTTTGACTTAGTGGGTAGGGCATTGTCTAACAACTCTTGTCTTCATTGCTTTCTGATTTAATTATAAGGATGCACTCTTTCTAGCTCTATAATGTTACTAATTCTTACTTACCCAAACATCATAAATAACATTTCTACCTGGAAGCAGATTTGGTAAATTATGAGACTATAAATTGGAGGTCTATTCTAGCAAGAAACATAGAGAATAATGTTTGGGAAGTATTGTTCACAAGCTTCTCATTCAGGTCTTCTTAATTTATAGACGTGGTGGTAGGTATGGTAAGTGATTCTTCTCATTTTTACTAGTTTTGTAAGACAAGATATATGTAAAAAAAAAAAAACTAAGAGGAACTATAATACAAAACTACACCCCAGATTTCTGTCTAAATCTATTTTCTTTCCTCTGCCTGGTTCAGACTTCCTCAATGATCTGTAGGCCTCTATGTTAGAAAATCTAAGAACTCATTGCATCCACATGGTTTATTTTTCTGATTTAGACATTTTACTGAGCTTCTGAAGGGAAACATAATTCTGTGTAAAAATAAATACAGAGTTTTAGAGAGTCATTCAATGCCTCTGGAAACAACATGCAAAATACAATAGAACAAAAATTTTCTCTGTAGTTTCTGTACATAGACCCTTCATTATGAGTCATTTTCTGTTATGAAGCATGATTCAGTGTGGGCACTTTAGCATTTCCTCAAAAGCATGGCCAGAGTCCTGATCAGCATCCTTCTTCCTTTCTGGTTTCTCTAGTGTTGCACTCTTAGCAACAACAACCAAGACAAGAAGAATCTGCTGATAATGACATGAAACATGTGCATGTTTCTGGTCACAAAATAACATTTGCAGGAACTAAGTAAATTGTATGTTAAAGCATTGGGTGGATAATGGATTCCCTGTAAAGTAAAATATGTTGTGTTTTTGTTTTATTTTGTTGAATAAAACATTATCTGATATCTGATAAAATGGAAGGAAGGCATTACTCAAGAATATTAATGTGGTAGACCGCAATACAGAAGATCAGGCTCAGCACCCATAATGGCAAAAGAAGCTTGAGATGCATAGCCAAGAAGCAGTATATGGGTGGGGAGTATCCATGGATAGAAAAATATTAAGAGGGGACTTGAAGAAAAAGGGGCAATCTAAACTGACTTAGTGATTCCTGATTAAAATGGGCAAAGTGGTCAGAAGACAGGAGTGAGACGAAGCTGGAGGCATGTTCAAGAAAGGAGCCCAGAAAGGCCTAACATATTCTCAAGGAGAGAACCTTTGCCAATTGAAGTAATGGGCAGACCTGATGGTGGATCATTCTTTTGGGAAATGTTGCCATAGGACATAGTTTTAGAAGACTGCCATATTCTGTTCTTTGGGTTAGAGTGTGTTTATCTCACTGCCATAAACTCTGTAGAAATTGCTCTGCACTTATCCTATTTTCCAGCCACTGGCCAGATTCAAAGTGATGGTTTGGACAGACACTTGGGAGTACTGTGGGTAGAAAACGAATGGATTTAACTCTCCGTTTGTTCCACCTGAACATTTCTGGAACAACTTTTGTTATCATTTGGGCAAACCACTTAACATGTGGGTCTTCAATTCCTTGCTGGTAAAATAATAAAGCTTAAGAAGATGATTTCTGATGCCCTTCCCACCATCACACACACACACACACACACACACACACACACCACATATATACACAATCTGTAACTCCATTTTCAGGAGATCCACCAACCTCTTCTAGCCTCCGAGGGCATCAGGTACAAATATGGTACACAGGCATATGTGAGACAAAACACTCATATAGGTAATTTAGTAAAAACAAAAAATAAAAATATTTATCAGGTCGTACATGTTTCTGCACATGCTGTTAATATTGCACTAAGAGCAGATGAAATGATCAGTTTTCACTGCCGTGGGTTATTGAACAGGAGAAAAACTTTTAGATCAAAGAGAAAGGCAGGGTTCAAACTTATAACCTTTCCAGATAAATATATATTTGTTCTATAGTAGAGAAAAGAAACTTTTACAAAAGAAAACTGAACACTAAAAATAGCTAAACATTTTGTTTTAGCATGAAAAAACAGTCTCACGCAAGATCCTACAAACAGGGAACATGGAATAATCAATTTACCAGTGAAAAATATCTATGATGCAGATCTCCTATCCACTGGCATCATTAACCAGGATCTAAGTAAACAATAAGTGCATTGAATAAAGTTATTCAGTGCACTTAATTTAACCAAGATAAAATGTAGTGGGCAAACTTACTGAAAGGGGAGCAGGTGGTGAGTATAACATTTCTCCATAGAAAGCTAGTGTTCTGTCTTCCCAATTTACAAAATGAACATTTCACATCGATAAGTAAGTTCTCACTTGATTATCCTTTCTTAAATGGAATAGAAATGAGGAAAATAATTCACATATTTCCATAAAACTGGTGTTCCAATAAAGCAATATACAAGTATGGGTGCATTTTTAACTCAGAAGAAATCTTTCACAAGCAGAGGTTGCCATTTATGGTTTCTCTTGTCAGGTAAAAATAATTGTAATTTGGTTCTATTCTACAACAAAATCCTGATCCTAGTTGACAACTATCCACAAAGTCGTTTACACTAACCCTTCAATGATAGCCAGCAGAGTGTCAGAGCTGGGTCCAGGACAAGAGTTTCCAGACTCTGGGTGTAAGTAATGCTTTGTTTTCCTTTTTTTTTTTTTTTTTTGTTTGTTTATTCACCACAAATCAAACAGGAATTAGGTAAGCAATTCTTAGAAGTCCTAACACAACATAGACTCACTTGCGGAACCAGTAAGCATGTGTCCCATGGAATTTGTTATCTCCAATTGTGTTCCTGTTATAGGATTTGTTGTCCTGTTTTCCCATTCTGCACTTGATTTGCAATTCTGGGCCATAGCAACAAGCTTTCCCAGAGGACTGAGCAATGGTCAGTGAATTTAATGTCTCACACTGTGATCTGTGAGCTAAATTGTTACAGCTCCACCTAGTGGACAAATTCACAACCTAGGGGACCGCAAAAAGAAATCCGGGCCAAGGGGGATGGGCCTGCAGATTCCAAGGCAGGATGCTTTACTATGAGGCATAAGCTGTATAAAGTTGTACTGACAACGGGTTGTAAGCTAAAGATGGTTATGGAGAAATCAAAGCATAATTACTGGAGGGAGGGGAAAAGTCATCAGCTTTCTCACTACTTCAAGGACCTCTAGAGATTTTTATAGCTTTCAGGAGGATGCTGTTAGGTGTGAAGAGAGACAAGTCAGAGGATGAAATTAATAGAATTCTCGAGTGTAAACAATTTTTGATATTTTCTAAAAACGTGCACAGAGACATATGTACTCAGTGTCCTGTGGCTGCTTCCTTCAATAAGATATTTAAGGCACATTCTGAATGACCAGCTTCAGTCCTCACTCACTTTGTAATTGTACCTAAGGCTCTGTGTTTGTAACAGGAACTCTGTCCTCAGTGCTTCACAGAATCCCTTGTTCGTTTATATTCACTATCTGTCTTTAGCTGTCTTTCTGAAAGCCGTGACCAGAAGCCAAAGGATTGAGTTAATATTATATGGTTCTTTGAAAACAGAAACAGCAATGCATTAGAAATATGATCCCCAGACCATAAAAAACTACATGTCTGTACATGCGGGTGGGATAGTGAAAAATGGACAGTGTGTCCAGGTCATTGTTAACTTGGTCTCGTCCTCTTCTTCCCTGTTTTTTCCTTTACTTCTCAGTCTGTCATTACAGATGAGCCAAGTAGCTTCTCCTGCATGAATTCCTCTTTATGCAAACATTTCTGAGACATACTGCTCCTCACCAAGTACAACTGTTTCCCGAGGAGATCTGACAAAACAACGGCTGCAGATTTTCCCTTATTCAAATCAAGTTTTTTTTTTTCATTTTACCAACATCTACATAGGGTATTCAGAGAGCTTTTGCATTGGTAGCAATTTTAAGAATGCCCTTGACATTAACAGTTTCCATATTTGAGACACGGCTTGCCTTTGAAGGAAGTGCCTAATGCTCTCAGGCTGAGTTAGCATAAACATTGTACAATCCCAGGTAAATGACACCTGGAATACAGCATACATTCAATAAACACTTTCTGAATTGAATTGGAAAGGCAATTTGTGGGGTAAGAGACAAAATTTGCATGGAACCCCAGACAGCTGTTTGAGTAAATTAGGTGAGAACCCAGGAAAAAACAATGTCCTAAGAGCTCCATGCTAAAGACTGACTTCAGAGTCAGTGATTAGGAGCTGAGGTTAACCCCTCTGTGAGCCTTACTT
Organism: Cricetomys ansorgei; assembly: GCA_026225945.1. Lineage (NCBI taxonomy): Eukaryota > Metazoa > Chordata > Mammalia > Rodentia > Nesomyidae > Cricetomys > Cricetomys ansorgei. The sequence continues at coordinate 14,913,123 of JAMJFZ010004061.1, forward strand.
GCTGTAACATCATAAATAAGTTACCTCCTTCCATAATTCCATTTCCTCCTTGTAAATTAGAAAATATGAGTATCACACATTTTTCTGATAATAATAAGAGAATATGAGAAGTCTTTTGTACAACATTAGGTTTAGCATAACAAGCACTTGATAAATTCTAACATGTGGGGGTGCCATATTGAAGAGCTGATTTTTTTTTTTTTTTTTTTTGATCAAGGAAGACTTCTATCAAAGGTTTTACTTAAAAAGGATGGGAAAATAATGAGAACAGAAGCAGTTGACCAAGGATTACGATTCCAAAACTAATTATAATGGAGTCTGAAGACCTTTTCAAAGCAAACCCAACCATAGAAAGTAAGTTTGAGACAAGTGTTTCAGTGAAGATGAGCAAAATGTGGTCTTGGAGAACAAGCAGGGCAGAGTGTAGGGAGCCTACATGCAGACCTCAGCAACATTATTAAGGCAAAGGGAAAATACAGAACAAATTAGTAAGACACAGCACAGACAAACTAAGGAACCTATCAGTTGTTGTTATTAGACACAGATAAATATGCAATGAACTTCTGATAAAAAAAAATAGGGTGCTGATGATAAATCTGAAGCAATCAGAAGCAAGTAGGTTTGACAAGGACATCTCACATATTGCAAGTTTGAAAACCAGAGAATTATTCTGAGCAGTAAAGATCAAGTATATCTAGTGAGACAGGAAAACACACCAAACATGTTGGTTACAAAAATATGTTGTTTAAATGAATGCTAATCCAGGTTATTTTCCATGTGATGCTGGAGTTGATTAATTTCTAGTATTATGAACCAAATATTATAGGCAATAAAAGCAATAACTTAAGTCTGGCAGGCAGAATAATCACTTCCCAAAAGATGCCCACATCCTATTATTCAGTACGTGTGGACCTGTTATATTAAAGGATAGCAGATTAAGGAAATCTGCTAGCTAATGAGATAAGCTAAAAGTTATGTTATCTTAGCTTGCCTAGAAAACCTAACTGTATCTTGCTAGCTGTACTTCCTGGGTGTTAGAATGCCCCTTTGTGCTTAAGGACTCTTTAGGCTGCAGATAAATTGTTCACAATGAAGGGCTCTAGGAGGCCCAACCATGGCAAACATGGCACCAGCAGGTTTTGCCTTTCCCATTCCTTTTCTTTCCTTCCTTCCTTCCTTCCTTCCTTCCTTCCTTCCTTCCTTCCTTCCTTCCTTCCTTCCTTCCTTCCTTCTTTCCTTCCTTCCCCCTTGCTAATATTACATTCCTAAAGCTAACCACCAAGATCTATTCCATTATTTGGCCACTTTCTTATGTCTCACTTCTTCTTGAGGGCAATCACAGTCACGGTCACCAAGGCCAGAGTCCAAATATCCAAACATCAAAGTCCAGCGATCAAAAATACCCATTAGTCTACCCTAATTAACACGCCTATTTGGAAATTATCAATCCATCCTAGCTTATTCTAAAAGAGACCTCCCCTTTACTCCTCTTAAAATTATACCTGCAAAGTTATTTGCTGCTGTTTCTGCTCCACTCAGAAACTGTAACTTTTGCATTGCTTTCCTGCTTACTAAAGAATCTCTTTGTGCTGATAATTGGTGATTGGGTGTGGTTTGTGCCTATCCTGGGGTCTGGGAGGTAGCACTCTGCTGTGTGTGTGTCAATTCATGCACTGTATCATAAATGACTTTTTCCCGGACATTGCATTAATGAAGGTCTATATCCTCAAAATACCTGAGTCTGGGCTGGGTTTCACTGTTATGTCATTTGCATTGTTATTGGAACATCTTTGTTGGGAATATTTTTTATTTAGTTTCATGAGAAGATGTAACTAAAAGAGAAATCTGTTTGATTTGAGATGATATGAGAGAGACAACAGAGTGATCTTACCCATAAACAGTCTACCAACCTCACAGCTATTCATTAAAAGTTCTGTAAAAGTCACAACAAATTCTGGGGAAATGGGTCAGTTCTTAAGATGACTGTCACACAAGCATGACAACTTGTATTTGAATTCTCACTTAAAGAGCCAGGTGTGATGGTGTGTGCTTGTAACCCTAGCAATATAGGGATGGAGGCAAGAAGATCCCTGAAGCTCCCTGCCAGGTAGTCTTGCTGAATCAGTGGCCTCCAGATTCACATAGAGATGCTGTATGAATTAAAACATGGAGAGCTATAGTGAAAGAATCCCAGCATTGATCTCTTGCCACCAAGTGCAGCTTCTCCCTACACGTGTGCTTTTATGAACACATACACTCAGATGTAACTCATGCAAATTTTAAAATTCCATATCACAGCCCTTATTGGGCTGCTATGTCTCCCACTCCTTTACTGGGGCACTTCATTCAAATCTCTGTTTGGAGCTTTTGCTTTGCTTTACTGAATAAACCTCTGTGGGAACTGTGTGTATCTCTTGACTGAATTCTTTCATTCAAGAAGACAAGAACTGAGATACCCCCACAGTGGCAGCAGCAGAATCAGATGTAATAATGAAGGTTAGACATGAAATGTGTCAGGACAAAAATGTCACATAGGCAGGGGCTAGAGCAATGATTCAGCGGTTAAAGGTACTGTGGGTCTCCCCTTCCCCAGGAGTCTTTGCACACCTGAGCCAGGTTTGGTTGGCTGTGAGTACAATAGAGGGAACAGCTTCAGAGAGACAGCCCACTTTATTTTACCAGAGGTAAGTTATAGAAAGGCTCATAATGCAATGGGTCAGCACCTAATTGGTTAAAACACAGTACTATACGTATGCTAATTAACATATGGGGCAGAATGGGACTTGTGCAGAGTCATTCTGAGTTTTCAGAAGCTAAACAAGGGGCCCTTTTCTAAATAAGGTCAGGAGCAAGATTAGAGACATTCTCCAAACAAGGTCAGGTGGGACAGAGAAAGCCGCTCTGGAAAACGGAATCCTCCATCTTGTGTCAAGCTCAGAGAGCTATTCAGACATGGTGGACTGAGGCCTTAGCAGCAGGGCTATCCAGCAACATACATGTTTTTATTGCAGAGGACCTGACTTAGTCTCTCAGAACTACCTTGTGGCTAACAACGACCTGTAATTCCAGCCCCAGAGGATGTGACTCCCTCTTCTGGCCTCCACAGGCACTACATGCATAGATATACATGCAAGTGAAATACACATAAAATAAAAACAAATATTTTAACAAAATATATTTTAAAAAATATAGTCATAAAGATAAATTGAGCAAAATTTGCAACTAGGGTTAAATAACAGACTTCTGTTTCTACAGAGGAACATGCCCTATCTATATTTTTAAATATTTTCAAGAAAAAATGAGGAATTTATTTTGGATTGGGCTTTAGTGAGAAAAATAAACCAACACAGTAAGCTCCATTGAAATATGTTTTTTCAGAGTTATATTCCTTAGACTTACATGACAGCATTTGTACTCTAAACCTAGATGAAGTCTAAGGACACAACTCAGTTGGTGGAGTGCTTACTTAGCACATACACCATCCTAGAAAATTTCCCACTGCCATATAAACTAGTAATACATGTCTATAATCACAGCACCTGCGAGGTACAGACTGGAGGATCAAAAGTTCAAGGTCATCATCGGCTTCATAATAAGTTTGAGAAAAGTCTGGGACATGTCAGACCCTGTCTCATGAAGAATAACCAACCAAACAAACAAACAAAAAGTTTCAGTGATCTATATTATCAAAACTTGTACAGATTATTCTGCTAAGTGCAAATAGTAAGATGATTGATCATTCTCACACAGTTATTGTGACCATCAAAACTGGTCACTCAGAGCTCAGCATGCTGCACATAAGCTGTTATTTATATTACATCTAACTAACAAACTATCATGAATACATGCATGCAGAGGCTATAATTTATTGGTGCAATTCTATTGGTTTTGTCTAAGCTTCAATCTCAATAAGTGTTTGTCACTTTTTTTTATATGGACAGTGGAACTTATTAAAACAGTCTTGATCTTCATTCTGAGAGTGAGATGGGATTACATATTTTTACTTCTAATAAATGTTTTGTTGATGCTATTGTTACAGCAACTGCATGGCCTCATTTATGACACTTGAATTAACTTTTGCAATGGATCATCTTATATCCTCAGACACCTAAAGGTCCTATTGCAGATTTCTCTAAGGACAGCTATAGAGATGGATATCATCTTTCTCAATGAGTTCAGAGAATCCGATGTAATTCCAAAATATATACTTTAATAAATGTATGAATGCAGGCTTTCACCATCTTTGCTCAATGCCAAGGAAGCCATCATAGAGTTACTGGATTATAAATACTGAATCTATCACAAGAAGAAATGTTATCAACCTAGATTTTTGAGGAGAGCTCTTCCAATAACTTAAAAACTGCTGAATAAAAATCTAAGCTTCTGTTGTGGGGAAGGTTTATTTGTTCTTTTAGGGTAAGTTAGCTTCCTCTAATTAATACACAGTCCAAGTCCCTCTAAGTTGATAATCATCAGCTCTTGTGACCTTGCCGTTACTACAGTAGCCATCAATTAGGATTTAAATTCTGTTTCTCTAATGTTATACACAAAGGATATGATGTTAGTATATTCCTTCTGCTCTAGCTCAGTGCTACCTAACAGAACTACATATGGGTTTATTTAGATACATGCAATATTTACGGTCAGTTTTATCTACTAACATTCACCTTTCTTCTTTTCCTTTTGGAGACTTATGGTTCAGTCTGCACAGTGGAGAATGCTAAGCTATGAGGAAAGAAGATACATACTACACTGACTTAGATAAAAATGTTCAAAAAGTATTTGCCTGAATGCAAATCCGTAACACAAATTCTTACAATACCATTGTGTTAGCTTGTGCAAGTTTCCTTTGTAAAACACCATGAGATACCTGACTCAAACAACAGAGGTCATTTTCTCACAGTTAGAGTCCAAAATTAGGGTGTCGGTCTTGTCATGTTCTAAGAAGAATCCTTTCCTGAGTTCCATATTAACTTGTAATTTCATATACTCATATGATGAATGGCAGGGGATGTTGAGAGGTAGGAAAGGAGGGAGAGAGAGAAACAGAGATAGAGACAAAGACAGAGATAAGTGATAGATAATAGAAAGATAGATGATAGATAGGAGGATAGAGAGATAGATAGATGATAGATAGATAGATAGGAGGATAGATAGATGATAGATAGATAGATAGATAGATAGATAGGAGGATAGAGAGATAGATAGATGATAGAGAGATAGATAGATAGGAAGATAGATAGATAGACAGACAAATAGATGGTAGTCAACTCTTTGATATCACATTAAAAACTACACACCAATCTTTTTTGAAGACCCTTCGTGCTTGCCCTCAATTGATTAAAAGCTCAAATAACATCACATTTAAAACAGGGACTGACATGTCAAATGAGGGAATGACAATTGAACTGAGGATAAGTTTCATTCCAATATCACCAACAAGAAAAGTTTCTAATCTCCAATATCAAGTGGTTCCTGAAAGTTGGAATGTTTCTCATACCTGTTGTTAAGCCACACGAATATGTAATATACATGGATCAAAGGGAAAAACGCATAGGTTGAATGATTTTGTTACAATGCTCACTTAAATATTTAGAATAAAGAGTACTTTGATAGTATTTTGAAGTTTGGGCGACAGGTTAACAAAGCATGAAAGAGGTAGCAACTAGCATCTTTATTTCTCTGAAGTCAATACTCAGAATAATGTAATGAACGCAAACAAATGTATACACACACACACACATTCAGAGAGAGAGAGAGAGAGAGTCTTCTGTGATCTTTAACTATGAAAGAATACCATTGTCAAAAGAAAGCTAAAAGTTCTAGCACGAAATGCTAACAATTTTTAGAGCAGTTTATTTCTCGCAGTCTGCTGTGTTCCTATTCAAACTCTTAAAAAGAAAACAAACAACTTTAAAGTTGTTTCCAAAAGAAGCCTCTCTCTGAGCAGCTTTATGAAGGTGCAGAGTCAAGACCAATCCGAATCCCTTTGTGTAATGTGTTTCTTTCTGTGTATGGCATGGTCTCACTTTCTCTGTTCCTTAATGCCAAGTCTCCTTTCTACTCTAGATTGTAATTGGCTTGAGGGCAGAGGCTATACTTTCCCTTTGTGAAGAAGAAGTAGTCTCAAAGAGTTTGCAGTATTGTGAGCACTCAACAGAATTTGTTGATGACTGTGATGTTTCTGAAAATGTCTAAGAAAAAAAAAAAAAGGAGATAGCTGTGGCCTGCTATGGTCCTCACTTGCTTATACTCAAGTACCTTTCTTTCCTTCCATAGACAATAATGCATCTAGGCAGCATCTATGTAGGAAAGTGAGTCAGAAGAGCAATTCATTTCTCCTGTGCCTTCATGTGACTCTATCAATGCCTTAGGAATCTGAGTGATGACTTGTTTTAAATATACAAGCTGTGGAGTGTCTCAGCTCCATAAGCACAAGACCTGATCGTACTCCCTCCTCCTCAATCCACACATTCTTAATGCTTAAACTGTGCCCTTGAGACTTTTCTGTTAGTTAAGAGATGTACAACATAGGGGCAAAAATCAATCTTAATTAAGGCGAACTTTGGAATTATGATCGAAGGAAGGTACATTAGCCCAGTGCTTCCACAACCCATACACTGTTGTTATTGATGTTTGGACAGATGGGAAAAGTGAAATAGGAGTCAATATTTCGATCTACTGTGTACTCTAAGGATCTGAATTTTTAACACCTCCATAATGAGTGCTGGTGGTATTTAATAAATACACTGTCTCCCCTTGGAATGGCTGTGTGTGGAAGACACCAAGCAAGTCACAGGAGCTTCCTGGTAGAGTGAGAATGTAGACTGGACTTAGTGAAACTGAGATCTAAGTTTGGTTTTTGCCAAGGATCTTAATATCTGGAGGTTCTTTTAGTAAAGGTGAGCAGTGTTGATCACTGGTTATTTCATAGAAGAATATAAGGTGGATGTTTACATCCCCACATTGAGATATTAAAAATGCAAGAAATGCCCCTGCTCAAACTAAGTAGACAGCTGTTAGATAATGTAACAGCCTCTCTTCTCCTAATCTAAGACTTTACTGCTCCCTTCATTTCCTTTCATAAGAATCCTACCACAGAGCACCACTGATAATTGAATTACAATAATCAGCTGACCTAAGACAGTCAATCAAATTCTCTCTCTGGAGAAAGTGATCTGTTAAGAGGATACAAGAAGCCTGTTAGTTCTTTGAGAAAGTACTGCATGTAACAAGCATTTAATTATGTAGAATGTGTGTTCACTCTTAATTTTTAAAAGATACAGAGAAACCACTCTGAAAAGAGATGAAATATATGTATCTAGACAAGATAAGACATTCCAGTGTTAAACAAGTGAGAAAATTAAATCATGCCACTATAACAGAACAGCTAGTCCATTGCACCTTTGTGATTATCCTTTCACAGAATATCCTTTTCAAAATTTCTTATTGTTATTTAAGGTAGTATGAGTGAGTAAATATTGATACACACATATTTTTTTAGTCAACTGACCCCTTGATCAAAAATCTAACAATCTTTCCCTAACGTTCCACGTACTCTTCAACATAGAAACAAGAGACACAGTTTCTGTTTCATGTAGATCATTGCACAGTTGGTCTAAAATAAAAGTAAAATTTTAAAACTATATAATACAATGTTATAAGTGACATAGAATAACCAACTCAACCTTGGAAAATAGACAAATGACTTGCCAAAGAAATGAGGAGAATGAATTCATAAGTGAGACAGAAGTCATCTAGTTAAAAGATATTTTCCAGGTGGATAAGGAGAACAATATGATTCTTGCTAGATAGAACAAGGTATAAAAACAAAAAAGTCTAAGCATTCAGAATTAAAAAGAAATAACACTTGATGACTTTTACATAGGATAGATCTGTTGATGAAAAAAGTCAAAGAAAGGAAGAAGATTTTGCTATTTTCCCATTGTAAAAGACACCTTGAATGAACTTCCATTGAAAATTTATGAAGTTTCATTCACTAGGAATGTCATGCCCTCAGTGGAGTATTTCAGGAAACTTCTGGTCAATCAAAGAGACTTATGAATAAGGATTGATTCAGACGTCTTCAACACCCATATGATTTTTAGGACCCTCTGCAGGTTGATTTGGACTCTTGTAGCTTGTAGAATTAGATGTCAATGTAGTACATGTGGGTTTGCCAAGGATACACCATCCATTCCTGGCTTATAATTAGCCTAAGAATATCCATTTATCTTTGCTTTGCACTAAACCACAATGGGTCTCAGGAAAAGATAAGAAAGTTGTAGGTAGGGAGTAATCTTGTTTAGAGATTGAACCCATCAGTCCATGACACTTTCCCAGGTTTCTCCTAGAATACTGATAATTCCAAGAGTCATCTAGCTTCCAAGAAGAAGTCTGTTGAGATAAAGTTCCGGATCACCCAGATGACTGACTTTTAAAAATACGTATTTTAAACTCTAAGAAAAACTAATTTCTATTTAGTCTTTCTTAGATATTAAGCATTATTATAAACATTACATGTATTTTCTAACTATCATTTCAAGAATATTCAAGAATTTTAAGTTATTATTACTAACCCTATTTTAGAGGTGAGAGTTAAGATGAGTTTATGCATAGTTCTTAACACTTACTGAGTACAAAACTCTAATTTTTATAATTTTATAATTAAAATTTCTATATTTCTTACTGAAGATGACATTGAATTCCTGAGGTTCATGCCTTTCTCTTCCAAGGGCTGGGATTACATGTGTCCATCATCATTCTGAGCTCAATTTGAAATCTACAAATTCACTATTTTTATATTTCCCTGAGTGAAAACCTACCCTCCAGGTTCTATTTAATGAGGCCTATTTACTAAGAGCTTCTTCAGCTGTTTTATTTCTACTAGCTCATTTAATTATCCCAAGTATACAGTAATGGTAAGTCTATCGCTCCCTCTACAGATGGTTACCAAAACAAGCCCTGGAGACTAACAGTAATAATTAGCACTTACAGGCAAAATAACGCCCTGCCAACAAAACTGTCCTTTTCCTAATCCCCACTGTATGTGACTCATGACAAAGAGAAACCAAAAGGGCCAATAGATTCTGTCATTAGTCAGGTTACATAAAATAACTAGATAATTCTGATTATTTGATGGAGAGCCAATGTGATCACAGAATTGCTTAATACGTGAATGCAGATCCTAAGAGAAGAATAGGAGAGATTTGAGTATGAATAGACTTAGTCTTAGATTAACTCAAAAAAAGCAGAAAGGGACCAAAAACCAGGTAAGGCAATCCCTAGAATTTGAAAAAGCGGAGAAACAAATGCTTTCTAGAGCTCCAGAAAACAATGCATCCTCCACAACTATTGACTTTATTCAGTAAGATCTAGAATAGACTCAGAATTGTAAGACAATTGACATGTATTATATTGTCACAAATTTGTTGTCTTTTTTTTTTAGGGTTGAAATAACTTTCCAGTCATTTTGCCATTTAATCCCCAAACCAGATGCATAGAATTGATATTGGTGCTATTGTGTGTGTGTGTGTGTGTGTGTGTGTGTGTGTGTGTGTGTGTGTGTGTGTTGGGTTGGGTTTTTTTTTTTAAACAGATTCTGAGAATTGAATTGTGTGCATATCTGTGTGTACTCCTGTGTATCAGGGAAGCACTCTGCATGATGCTGCATCCCCAGCCCATATATATATAATTATAAAACCTCATTATGTTAGTTGCCCATGTTGCTCCTGAACCTGCAGCCCTCCTACCTTAGTCTTCACAGTAGCTAAAATTATGAGTGTGACAGAATTTTTGATAACTTTTCTCACAGGCCTTTACCTAGAAGGGAGAAAACACCTGAAAACACCTAATTCTGAAATCTTTTCTGGCAACAAACCACATTTTGTATGACTTAATGATTCTATCATGTCATAAGAGAGCTTTTTGATAACATATAATTGGATGTCTCAGAGTAATAAACAATTCTCTAAATTCTTTAACTTTATTCAGGACAATTTCTCCCATCAAACAATAGGACTTCCCACTCTCCAGTGATACACTCAGAGTAGGAAGAATCAAGAAAGTAAATGTCTATTACTTGACATTTTGTCCTTTTTCTAAATGTCAAATTTTCAGTTGAAAATATGTCCTATTCCAATGCTGTTTAGAAGAAGGGATTAGGGGATAGGCAGTCATAAATGCAGTCTTCTATCAGAACCTGAATTGTCTCCTGAAGGTCAAATGAATTTCTAGTATTCTCTAAGTACCTGGTTCACTCCACTGATGATCTGTCTACACAAATTTGAAATCCTTACATAAGATTAGTTAAATTTTTATATAGCAGAGTAATTTGGGGGATATATACTACATAATTCAGGAAAGCAAAATAACTTTTATATTTCTGATTATTCATTGTTTTACTTATTTAAAAACAAATAGTAAGGTGCTCTTAGGAAACATGTTCTTTCCCCAAAGAACACCAGAATAATGGCTCTTGTTGACTGAGGAATGAAATAACACCAACACCAGCAATATGACACATCTAGTCTCAAACGGAAAATAGCTAAATTATTCACTTAAGATGTCACTGTGTTTTACTGCTTATTGCTTATGTTTGTTTATTACCCCATCTACCATAAATCCATCCAACTACTCATGCATCTACCCAGCCATCTATGCGTTCATCCATGTACCATGCATTCGTCCATTCATAGGTCGATCAACAAGCACAAATATTTCTACATGCAGCCATGCACCTACTAAATTCATAATTTTCCAACCTGACAGGTAAAAGCCATTTCATTTTAATATATAGAGTGCACAGCAAACTGATTGAATACATAAACTAACAAGTCTAACAATGCTTTAAGTAATAAATAGAAAGTCTGATTAAATACAGTGGTTATTACACACAGAAATCATTAAAAGATCTTCCAGTCACTTGGAATTAGCAAAACAATAGCATTTATGGTAAATGAATGATAACAATGCCTCAGAATTGAAATGGATGCTTTAAAAGAGGAAAACTTTGCCTTTCTGACTAGAATGCGGATTGGTTTCATAGTCAAATTCTGGTTCTATATAAGACATATCGATCATGTTCTGTCCTGTTCTTCCCTGTGAGTACTCTGTCCTGAACTCTCAAAATGAAATAACTGTAGAAGATGATTCAACAAAAGAAGAGAATTCAAAATATCATTGAGTAGTCATTGAGATTATTCTTTTTCCCTTCCATACTGTCTAAAACCAGTTCACCAGGATTTGGTATGAGTGAACATACAGAGGAAGTTTCAGGGAAAGGCCTATTGGTGTTGTTGATCCGGGAAGGAGGAAACATCTAACAGCCACAGGAAGTGTGAAAGTCCCCTCCCCCTTCCTGTTCTCTTGCCTTTCCTTTTCCATTCTGCTCTGTCCCAGGACACAGGCAAACTTACCTCCACCATTAATAATTTACATGGCTCTTATTTGTCCAGTTGGTAGACAATGGCTCTGAGAGTATGGGCCCAATCACTGCTCCATTATTCATCTCTCTGTCTTCCCATTTATGGATATGGAAGCAATAGTAGAAGATTACAGAAAAGTTGCCATAACTGTACTCATTTTTCTATCAAAGGACAGAAATGAGGAGATTCATGGAAATAGAAAGGAAGGACAAAACCCCCAATAATGTTTGAAATGAAACTGAACTCATTGATATGTAAAACAGTAATAAAATTTCTAATAGTTCTATAATTGAAGTCCAGAAAAAAGTGCTGAGACCATATTAATAATGACCCTACAGAATTTTGAGTCTTAGCAAATACAAAGCACAATAAAGCAAAATAACTTCACTGAAGATAGAAGGGAGAAAAATCAAATTTAGACAAACAGACAGACAGGTAGAGAGTGGAGACATGGGGGCAAGGATAATTTTTAAAATTTGCATAAATTCATTACACAAAGTGATGAGTTTCACAATGATATTTAATTATTTTATGTCCATTGGTGTGTTCATCCAACTCATTACCTTATCTTTACTCCTCCCCTCCTACTAGTCTTTTTCTGCTTCCAAAATAATAGCCCCTTCAACTTTCATTATATATATATATATAATCTTTTATATGTATATCATATATAATATCCTTCATTTTTTAAAATTTTCAATTCCTACGTATTCATGTGTGGGCATGTACACATTAAGTACAGATGCCTTCAGAGGCCAGAAGAAGATGTTGAATAACCTGAAACTGGTATGATAGACAGCTATTAACTGGCAAGTATGGGTACTGGGAACTGAACTTAGGTCCTCAGGAAGAGCACCAAGCACTCATATCCACCTAGCTAACTTTCCAGTCCTTACAATACAATCTATTAGAGATACAGGAGAAGGAATTTCTCAAATGTGAAAACTATTCCAATTCTATCCTCTGTAATAATATCTCTAAGAAATGAAGGTAAGATGAAGACTTTCTAAGGTGAAGGGAAAACCTAGAAAAAGCATTGCTGATGAAATATTTTCAGACAGAATGTAAATAATCTTAAACTTTGAATAATACCAATGATGGAATGTCAACAAAAGATAAATCTGAAACAACTTAATAAACTATTCATTTCCTTTGATTGCATATGATAATTCTTGACAGTTGAAATTTAACATTTTCAGTGTGATTGCCAATGTATGTATATGTAATATATAATACAATGATAATAAAAACATTGAAGGGCTTCATCTGTTAGTAAGATTTCTACAGTACATTTAAACACTGATTCTAAGATGCAGAAAGGCAAAATCTGTACATTATAATCTCAAGAGAAGCAATCACAACAAAAATGTTATGCATATTACACAAAGATAAAACACATTAGATAAAACAGAAGGAATGTTGGCTGGAGATACAGCTCTGTGGTGCTTAACTAGCATGTGAGAGGCCTTGAGTTTAAATTCAAGGACTCTCCAAACAAAATGAAACAATGCAATGATGTAATAATCCAAGATAGGGCAAGAAGATATATTAAACTGAGACCCTTAATAAGTAAATATAAAATGCTGGATTCAAATGATATGGTAGCAATACTAAATCTAAACTAAATAACAACTTCAGTAAACTGCCTCAAGCATAAAGATGGACACCCTCAACAAGGGCTATGACGAGTTCTTTAGACTACATTCACCATATAAGAAAAACAGCATCCATAAACCTATGTAGGATAAAGTGAAATTAGAGAAAACAGTATGCTATGCCATTTTTAAAAGTAGGGGAGGAGATGTATGATAGTTAAGCAAGCAAGGGACTTGTTGCCAGGTCTGAATACGAGAGTCCTATATCAGGGCTCACATCATAGTAGGAGAGAAGTGATTGTCTTCAGTTGTCAGTAACCTCCACGGCTATGCCAAAACACATATGCCACCACATTCCACAAATGAACAAACAATCTAGTAGAAAAGGAGTGAATGAAGAAATTAATATGAAAGTAGGTATCACATTAATATCGTCCCTTAAGACCAGTTATAATGAATTACATAATTGTTAAAGAACTAGGTCTCCAAATGTCTTATAATCTTACATCTGTATGTATCTAACAAGATCTCATAAAATATACAAAGAAAATAGATATCCATAAAAATTAACTCCCAATTATAGTTAGAGACAATAACATACCTGTTCAGTAACTATATTATATTAAGGTAGAATATCAACAGTGTATATAGAACTGATCAAAACTACCAACTGGCAAATTGTAATTAACATCTGTAGACTACTTTAATAAAAAAGAGAAAACACACATTGTTTTCAAGTATTCAGGAAACACATCAAGAAAGAACATATTCTTGGCATAAACAATAAAAATGACATTTAGAAAAGTAAAGTTACTTGAATTATATTCTTTGACATTTACGAAATTAAACTTGGAAAAATCGATACCAAAATGATCACCTAAAAAAAAAAATCAGAACATTGGAAAATCAGACACTCAAAATTAGTCATAGGTCAGAAGGGAAGATGTCAGGAAGTTTACAAACTACTTCAAGCTAAATGAAAATAAAAACTTCAACAAGTCAAAATTATTGAAACTGAAGCAGTGCTAGGGAGAAATACATGACATTAAACATTTATCTTAGAAAAGATAAAATATATTATGTCCATCATCTCATTTTCTCTATTTAGGAATCCAGTACAAAGAGAATAAAAGAGAAAAAGAAACAAAAGGAAACAAACAATGATAAAAACCTAAAACAAAAATTCAAAAGGTTAGAATATTAAAGATTATAAAAACAAAATCTCATTCTCTGAAAACATTGAAATGATTGCTGAAGTTCAGACTCACCGAAAACAAAATAAATACGAGAGAGTAGATTGAAATTTCTTGTACAATGAAGAGAGGAGGTATGATGTTTCAGGTGTGAGCAATGTCAAGAATGAAAGAACAAACAGGACAATCAAATCACATAAACAAGGTCTCCCCAGCCATGAGCTACCAACACACTTTCAAGATAAAATAGAAACAGGGATAGTCTGTCCACTAGAGAATTGGAGCCACAGTTACAAACTACCTATGCAACGGATTTACAGACCTCCATGGTATCACCAGGATGATCTAGTGAGTAAACCTTTAAAGGATAAACAGCAGCAATACTCTACAACCCTTTCCAAGAAACAGAGAATATGGAATGAGCATGAATTGTAATTAAAGGCACGGGCACAAAAAATATATTCATGAAAGTAAGACAAAGTGTTTATAAACCCTGTGACATATTTCAGTTATGTCTGAAGTTGGTCTGATTACACGGCTACCAAGTTACCAAATAAAAATAGAAATAGAGATAATAATAAAATGAATAAATAATTGAATAAAAATTGAAAAATGAGGGAAAATAACAAAGTTTGTATCCTACCCATACATGGACAAAAATTGTAATACTCGATGTACTATTTTCCAGAATGGTATTAGTGCCTACAGTTCTTCTGTGGATTTCACGTCTGTATTTACATTTGTTTTGCCAAAGGCCCATGTTTTACCAGAGAATTGGATTCAAATGTCTTGTATTTAGAAGTTGCATCTCCTTTTTAAAGGATTGGCATTAGTCATGGATGTGAGGGAACTTGCCACTGAGACATACTAAGGTGTCAATTGCAAAAATTAGTATATTTTATCCTCTTATAAATGGAATGCAAGACAAGAGTAGTCACCCTTTATTTCATGACCATATTGGCATCCACATGATATGTCTTGAAGTTGTCAATCACTTTTGGATTATGCAAAGTGACATTCTAAAAGCACATGTCCACAGATTGAAGATGGCAGAACATCAACGTGCAGGGAAATCTGATGAAGTTATTGTGGTATATAATTACCAAATCCTAGAAACTGGAACTAGATGATTTATTAGATGTAATGTGAATGCTCTGCAGCTTAGCAACATATTATTGTACGTATTCCATATTAATTGAGGAGGAATTTGTCCCCCAAATCATAAATTACATAAAAATCACAATTACATAAACATTTATCAATTGCTTTGCAGATTTGCTATGAAGAAACTGACAAATTCATATTTTTCTTTGTGTTAAAATTTATATGAATTTTTAAGTCTAGAGAGATGGCTCAGCATTTAAAAACATGTATTCTTGAAGAGGACCAAGAATTTTATTACCAGCACCCTCATTGTGGCTCACAACCATCTATAACTCCAGTTCCAGAAAATCTGACAACCTCTTCTGACTTCTGTGGTATACAGACATACATGCAAGCAAAAATCCAGACACAGAAAGTAAGTAAATCTTGTTTAAATTAAAAAATAAATGAATACATTATAATTCTTCAGCTAAAAGATGGAACCTAATAGTAAAAATAAAAAATAACATATATGTTATTGTATTCCATAAAAATACTGGTGATATTTAAAATGCTACTTCAACTGATAGGAGAAGGTAATTTAATGTAGGAATCAGGTTGTATGAATTCGTGTCCTCATTAGAACACTAACAGTGAATGATATGATTGTTTTCCTGTCTAATTTATCATTTCAGTCAATTGAGAACTGCAAACTGTACATTCTAAGTATGTTCTGCTAATTTTGTTTTTCTTTTAATTAAGAAAACCAAAGGATGGCTGAAATATTTTAACATTTCAGTTCTGTGCTTTCTCTAATGGGTATAAGGAAAGAGAAATAGGGATAACAATGATGTGGTAATGAGAATATTCTAAGCAAAAACTGGAGGAATGTGAACACTCATATTTAGTTTCAATTTCAGGCTACTTCAGAATTCATAATGATTTCAAATAATGGCAGATGTGCAGGGCATATATTGAGACGGGGACTTTGCAAATTGCAACTTCCACAAACTTGGCAGGCATAATTTGACATTTGATATGATATTAGTTTTTTTTTTTAAGTTGGAATATATTCTCAAGTGATCAAGGTTGTAAGTGCCTTTAATAGTCTATACTTTTCAGTTATGAAGTCAGTTTATGAAATATGAAGTTTTGAGAAGAAATTATTAGAAACCATGGCTTCTTAATCTGACACATGACTGTTGGCATTTGTTCTTAATTGACAAAGAAATGAGATATAGATGAGGCATCTATCTAAACATTAAGAACCAGAATAGAGTAGGACCTATTCAGTCTATATTTAAGTCTTATCCATTTTCTAAGCACCTACTATGTGCCACATGTTCCTTAGCATGTTCAATGCTATCGAAATGCATTAGCAACATGCTCAAACTCTGTGAAGCTAAATGTTCATTTTTGTTTGAAAAAGAAAAGAATAAAGAAAAAAAGAAATCTACATATGTATAACAACCAATGTGAGTGGGATTACATTGTCAAAGTAAGCATGGAAATATGCTAATATGCTGGTCAGGATGTAACTTGTTGAGAAGATAGTATTTGAGGATTCACATTAATGAAGTAGAAGAATTACCTAAACAGATAACTAGATGAAGCTTATTTCAAGCAGGAAGAATTGTTGGCACAAAACACCCATAAAGGAAAATAAAATAATTTATTTGTATTTTATGTATTTGATTATATAATAATGATTATAATCAAACGGTAGGCTTGCAGGAGACGATTTCATAGAGGTAATAAATGGTAGACATTGTAAGCATTTGGGGATCCCTACATCTAATAAAGTACTTACTCTGAAAGAAACAAGAAACCTTTAGAGGAAAGATCACACACACTATGAATTCTAAGATAATAACTCTGTCCTCTTAAATACTGAAGGAAGGACGGGGAACAGTCAATAACTCTGTGTTGAATGATAACAGCCATCATTACCATGGCACAGTATAAGTAATCCAGGGAAGAGCAAATCAGAAATGGTTTTGATTTGAACCATTAAAAACCATAGGACCTATAGGAAATTGAGCAATAAGAAAACCAAAAATTGTGCCGTAGTTTAGATCTCAGGAATAGATAATGTATTTGCCACCTATTGTGGCAAGAGGTAGATTTGTAAGCAGATTAGAAGCTCAGTTTGATAATAAGAATTTTAAAGTTTGGTTTAGACAATCAGATTCAGATCTTGAGTGACAATCCTAAAAAAACATGCAAAATGTATATTAAACATACACCAAATTAGAACATTCAATCTCAAATATAAGTTAAAATTAATCTAAGCAAAACTCTCACCTGTGATATTTGTAAGAACTGAAAACTTGACAATAAAATCTATCGGCAGGAAGGGGAATAGTATTGTATATTGATCACACAAATGCAAATGTAAATTCTATAGAAAATAATTATCAATACCTAGCAAATTATGACATAAAAAATTTGTTCCTTAATCCATCACTCAACTTTGGAATTTCTCCTGAAGACATTCATTCAATCAAGTGAACATGGACATGCAATATTTATCCATGATGCTACAATTTGTAATCACAAAATATTTGGAATAATTATAAATGTGAATCCAAAGAATGATCCATAAATGCAAGGGCACATAAACTAGAGTACTTTAATACTGTAAAAACGAGTGACAAAGAACTTTGATATGTAATGATTTCCCTAGAAAATTTATAAGGGGATAAATGTACAAAATGGTATTGTGTGCCTTCTACATATTATAAAGGAATTTAGCATAGATATGCTTATCATTACAAATAACAACTCAAGAGAATAAATGGAGAAAATATTTAATACAAAAAATTAAAAACAAACACAACCCAGTGTGATTAGTTAAATACATAGGGTAGGGAATGTGGAGGAAAGGAGAAGGCAGGAAAATATATTTATAACTAAAATATTGCATAGACATTTCCTCCTTCTGGAAACAATGTTGGTATTCTGCATCTTAAAAATATTTGATTCCTTCCCATAAGAATAGAAGGAGAGATGTTTTCTAACACTGAAAAAATATTTTAACAGAAATGAACTGAATTTTATTGAACCAATATCATATCTCATGCATATGGAAAGGAACAAAGGAAAACAGAAAGGAAGGGAAGAAAGGAAGGAAACTGAGGGAGGGAAAAGGGGAGGGAAGGAGGAAGGATGGATATGGCCAGGCTGTTTCACTTGAAGATTTACAGCATCTGTGGTTGTCCGCACAAGACATGTGCCAGATGAAGCCATTCAATACTTCATACACCATGGGTAGGAGAAGCTGCTTGAGGACCCATCCCTGCTTGAGCCTGTCCTCTACCCGAGGATGCTTTGGCAGGTAATAGATGCTGAGAAAGGAAAGTCAGTTTTCTACAGTGTTTTGGTCCAAGGAAGGATGTGGATACTACAGTGGATATCCCCACACCTATGCCCACACAGACAGTAGTAATTGGACTAAGTACTTTCTTGTTTTTTAAAAGAGTCTCACTATGTAGCCCCTGCTCTGAAATTGAACTCTGCAACTCACTAGACCAGGCTGGACTAGAACTCACAGCTTGCCTCTGCCTCCAGAACACAGGGATTAGAAGTATGTGCTATCATCCCACAACTCAGTAGGGTATTAAAAAGAATTACAGAGAAATGGAGGAAGAGAAGAAGCTTAGATTATGAATGTAGGTTAGGGTCCAGGAGAAGTTGTAAAAGGACAGCGAGCATTAGATATGATCTAAATATATTGCACTTATGTGTCAAATCACCTAGGATAAGCAAATAAATATATTTGTGTTGTAAAATTAATTACCAATGTATGAGTTTTGAGAAATGGGTTTTGGGAGCAGATAGGTCATGAACGTCCTATGAATGAATTGAATCATTATACAGAAGCTTAATGGATAGAGGTTGGTCCTTTGCCTTCCTCCATCAACCACATCATGTCACAGCATTTCCCTGTTACAGGACATGACATCAAAGGCACCTTCATGCAAGCAAAACCAGAATCTTCTAGAGAGTCTCATCTTGAAGGTACATTGAGCTTAGAATTCTCAGTCCTTAGAACACTAGGAAATAAATGTCTCTTCTTTGTAAATCACTCACTCATGATGTTTAACTTTAGTAGAAGCCAAGCTGAAGCACATTCTCAAGAAAAATTAAAACCAAGCTAGGGGAAAACTTGAAGGACAGACATATCTGTCAAAAAAAAATTAGTTGCATAAGGGAGCTCAGGGAGATGATTTTAACTGGTAAGGTTAAGTGGCATTGAGTATAAAACAAAAACAAAACTCTGTGTGTGTGTGTGTGTGTGTGTGTGTGTGTGTGTGTGTGTGTGTGTGTGTGAGTGAGGGGGTGGAGGGGAGAGAGAGAGAGAGGAGCGGGGGAGAACAAGAGTGCTATAGACAGTTGGGAATGTTTTTTTGGATATTTAAACACACATGATATAGGAAAACAAGTGAAAGTATGTACAGTGAGTAAGTGGTCATTGAGTGGGCATGAAAAGATGGAAGAGGCTGTGTAAGGTGAGTGTTGGAATTTGATATTAATATTTTCACTAATGGTGAAAGAATGACTATGAGTTTGATAGAAAGCTAGGTAAGTCTTAAAGCATGATGATCAACCAATTCCCCTAGTGTCACTGATTTAAAGATAAAGATGAAATGATCCCTGTCCTAAACACGTGAATAGTATAGGACAGTGGTTCTCCTCTGTCATAACACTGTAATCCTTTAATACAGTTCCTCATGATGTGGTGATCCCTAACCATAAAATTATTTTCATTACTATTTCATAACTGTAGTTTTGCTACTCTAATTGATTGTAGTGTAAATATCTGATATGCAGATGGTCATAGGCAACCCCTGTAAATGGGTCGTTTTGCCCACAAACGGGTCCCACAGGTTGAGAACTTCTGGTATAGGTTAAATCAACAAGAGAAAAATAATATTTTTAAATGCATAAAGTGCAACACTATGAGATTGGGAATACTCAACAAAGGAAGTTTTATCCAGAGACCATGATTTTACGGAGGGATAAGTCAGGTTGGGAAATGAGGGCTTCTTGGAGTTGTCAGAGTCCTGGAAAAGAGACAGAGGGTGGAATACTGAATGCAGATCACTCATGGCAGGAACATATACTGTGTAAGTGGCTTGAACATGGCATGAGACAAATCAGGAGAGAATCAAATGGCAAGTTAACAGATATGCTTTTCTACTATGCTAGTTTGGCCACCATTTGAAGACAGGATTTGGAAATTTAAAATTGTATCAAGTATACAGTATGGTCAGTTTGACTTTCACATGATTACTCTTGCAGCTATTTTCCAGGACTTCATAACATTATGTAAACAGGGAATCATTTTGTAGTCACTGACATGGTTTTGTCTTACTACTCTAGTCACCTACATGGTGGCCCCACTCCCTATAACAGATGGTATCACATGAACAAATAATCCCCTTTGAACTGTAGCATATAGTATACACTGTTCTGTGAGTCTGGGTGAATAATAATGAGTACGAGTGACTTACCTCTGTGAGTCCAGTTTACACTGTATAAAATAAAAGCAAAAAATACTACAGGGTGAATAGCATCTAATAACAGAAATTTCTTTCTTATAGTTTCACCTTCTGGAGAATCTAGGATCAAGGCTCTGGCATTGGTCTGGTGAGACTTCTATACTGTTAAATTACACGACAGAGGATTAGGCCAGTTCTATGCTGTAAATGTCCGTGTTTTTCAGGGTCGTAATCCAGTTACTGACCAAGGAGCCCTCATAAGTCTAATAATCTCTTTAAGGTCTCCTATGCATATTGGTAAATTTTGAATTTGGAGAGAGAGAGGATAAAATTTAATATGAATCTTAGATATGGAAAGAATGGGATTTGGGGCTTTCACTTGCTTAAACCATATAAAATAGAGGTAACACTGAACAGTGCAGAAGAATGTAGATGATTTTTTTTTAATTGAGCAGGGCAGTGGTGGCAAATGCTTTTAATCCTAGCACTAGAGAGTCAGAGGCAGGTAGATCTCTGTGAGTTCGAGGCCAGCCTGGTCTACAGAGTGGGTTCCAGGATAGCCAAAGTTACAACAAAGAAACCCTGTCTCAAAAACCAAAACCAACCAAACAAACAAAAACCAAGCAAAAAAATTGAGTAACTTCTGAGGTGAGAATTGTTTATAGTGTAACTGATTCTAATATTTATCACACATGTTTGCTTGTCTTCCATGGCCCAGGTAACAGACATCAGATGGAGAACAGCAAACAAAGCATAGTAAGTCTGTTCTGATAGATCTTAGGCACTTTTAGAGAAATTGAAAACAAATAATAAAGTCAAATGTATTTAAAGGGAAAACTCTTTTGATCAGAGAATAAACAAAGACTATAGAAAGGTTAATATAAAGCAATGGTAAAGAGGCAATTACAGGGTGAAATCTTTTGAGATGTTGATGAGGTTACAGGACAGACTGGGGACAAGCAATTAATGAGGAAGCAGAGAGGATATGCAAATGAGAACCTTGTCAGAGAAAGACTATCTGCACAGGATTTCAATGGCACAGCTCAGAACACCCAGGGAACAGCTATGCTTGTGAAGCTGAAAGCTCTGAACATTAGGAGAGGTGAGCCTGGGAATAAATGAGACATCATGGTGTTTGGCCGCTCCAAGGCACAGAAAGGTCTGTCTTGTCTTGGGGACAGGAAGAAAGACCAATTGCAGTAGCCTTCATCTAATGAGGATAAATATCCAGGACATTGTTGAAGAGAGAAAAGATGATAGCAGTAATTCTCAAAGGATCTGGGTATGTTCCAAAAGAGGAGACCGATTCAGAAGAATACTGTCATGGAAGCCACATTAAAGAACAATGTCCTTAATGACATCAGGTTTATATCAATCATGGGCATAGTGACCACTTCATTTATCATACAATGAGGGATGTTTATTTGAGTGAATGGAGGCATTACTGAGTGTATGCAGAAACAGTAGGCGTAAGCTGGACCTATCATTAAATGTGGTATGTTTGTTCTCCCAGTCACAGGTTGGAGTGAGCATGAATTTAAGATGTTGAAGTGGAGACTCACTCACTTCTGAACATAATAAATTAAAATATAGGATATAAGCTTACAAGAGCCTTGTTTTCAATATATATAATCAAAGAAATTCTAGTTGCTCTCTTGCACAGAGATCATAAATATAGTACAGACTTTCTAAGACATGCAGACAGACAAAATATAATTTCAATATTTATAAACATTTCTAACTGCCAATATTATATGAGCAAAAAATAATCTGGAAACTTTGGATAAATTCCTGATTTAGATAAAAACATAAAACTAAGGATGTTTGATCATTTGAGCGCATGATGTGTCAGTGGAAAGCAGGGCACAGCTGTTGGAGTCAAATTCATTTATTGTCCTTTACTAATGGAAACAATATTGGTTCTTATCAAACCATAAAAATTGATAGAGTATTAATCCTTTTTTGTTGTTTTAAAACAATAATGTAAATGTGCACAATACTATGCTTTTAATGGGTTTGTTTTTAATCTCATTTTTCAAAAAAATAAAAATAAGTAAAACATTGAGGCTATTCTGCTGACCTTATTTGCTACCGCTGGTGCTGATATAAGGGACAAACCAGGATTAATGAGAAAACATTTGCAGTCACCAGATCCTACAAGCTGCTTCGTGATACGTTAAGCTTCACAACCCATTTGAGGCCATTTAAATGGTAACAGAGTGCAGCTGAGTCGATAGGTTACTAAAAATTCTTCATTAACTGTTCACTCTTTAGGAATGGCTTCTTTCATTGGCTACTTTGGAGCTTATTCTATGCATTAGCTTTTCTATCACACCGCTTACAACAACAGTTGATTGAGAGAAAAAGGAAAGAAAAATAGAAAGACGCAAAGCCCATTTGTGAAGGAGGAGGAAAGGATGGTAACCTATCTTTCTCAGTTACAACACCTGCAACAAGGTCAAGACAACGTCATCTTCTCCTCTCTCCCTTCCTCTAAGCCTGCAGCTTCATTCCTCGGGTTCACCACCCACCTGACTTCACTCTCTTTTCTGTTTGGAACATAACACTCACATCATAATGTGAACATTGATTATGCTTATTGCTTGCTGCTTCTGTGGTTTCACTTCTCACTATAATTTAAATTTCCTGGTAACAAGGAATGAAGTTTCAATATGCTTCCACGTGCCTCGAAAAGTTATTTCCATAACCTTTGTGATTATATATATAGTGTGTTTGTGTGATATATATATATATATAATCTTAGATTCATGATTTCTTAGATTCATATCCAATATTAACAACAAATGTATAGTTCAATAAATGCCCCCAAACAGCCCATCTTAAGAGATTTTCCAACATATTTTCTCTTAAATGGTCTTATAAAAATACCAGATCTTTTTTTCTTTTGTATTACAAAGTTTTCCTAACAAGTGTCATAGAGAAATGGAAGAATATATAATCCCAGTCCAATAGACAAGGCCATGAAAATAGTGTTTGAGAAAAAAACAATTTTAAATCCTGTAATAACACACTAATGTCCATCAAATGTCTAGAGTCAAATTCTGGCACAAGCAGTTTTGCGGATGATGCCTAATAATTCTTCAACATCACATGCATATTGGTAAATATTTGCTTTGCGTCTAATAGAAAATCAGAGAACAACTAATATTTGACACAGCATGTCAAATGATTGGGCATTAGTGGGTCATATCTTCAAAAACTGACATTTTAGGATGAGTAACATAACTTTATTGAGTGTGGACATTGGTAAAGAAGACACAAAGAAGAATGAGCTTTTGAATAAATTGGATCACAACTACTTTCAGAATAATAATACAGATAATAAATTAATAATACACATGAAAGGATAATAATTCAGATTTTTTTTAAAAAAGATGTAGTTAAAAAGAAAACAAGATATGATTAGGTTTGGTGGCTTTAACTTAAATATTTCTAGAGATAGAAATCAAGCAAATGAAAATACAGTTTGAAAGTGATACATTAGGATAAATGAGACTTCATCCCATGGGCTGAATATTTCCCTCATTAAAGAAACAGCAAAAGAATAAAAGCATTGGAAATTTTAACTATAAAAGGGAAGGTATATTCATTATTTTTGTATTGCTGTGAAATAAAATATCTGTCCAGAACAACTTAAAAAAGAAAGAGTATTTTCATTCACAGCTCAAGGTACAGTGAATCATGGTGTAAAGCCTCTGAGGCAGGGTCTTGAGGCACCTGATCACATTGCAGTCAAAACCTAGAGGAGAGGCAGAAGCAAACTGCATGCATACTGTTCTCTTCCCTTTCTCCATTAATACAGTCCAGGACCCCTGAACACTGAATGGACCTGCCCACATTTAGTTGCACATTCTAACAGTCAACATAATCAACATAGTTTCCCACAGGCAGGCCTCAGGGCTACTCTAGATTCTGTGAAGTTGACAATTAACACCATCACAGAAGGACAAAAATAATGGTAGGATTATGATTGGATTCAAGGCGAGAAGATGAGTGATTCAAAGGGTCAGACTGAGAATTGATAAAATAAAAACAAAAATAGTGCCTTAGCTGAGTGAGGTGATGCTCCCTGTAATCCCATATGCTATGGTAGCTGATGTGCAGATTGTGAATTCAAAGCCAGTTAGAGAAACATGAAATGGATCGTGTTCCAAGAAGAAATTAAATAAAAATTATATGTGAACTTTGATCATTGCTCACTTTGTGATGACTGGAATGGTAGCTTTTTCATCAAGCAGCTGTAAAAGGATAATGATAAATCTGAAAGGAAAGTTGATATTCAGAATGATATATCTGATCTTTGCCTTCACTGGTGACACTGAGTATATATGACAGACTTGTTTTCTTTATTGAAAAAGGGTGTCCTTTTGTGTGGGTTGTTCTTGCTCCTAAATATTGAGTGAAATGGGCATCTGAAGAGTTAACATATTCCCTTATGCACCTGAATGATAAACTCACTGGGGAATACATGACACCATATGTCGATTTGGGAAATTTATAATGCACGTAATTACTCTCATTACGTTGTCACATGTGAATTATTTCTCAACAACACATCCAATATTAGGTCTCTCAAAAATATAGTGTTATGTAAAGAATAAAAACCAGGTATGCATTTGATTCCGACCTTAAGAGAAGAGGGGGCAGAGAAGTTAGTGACATTAGATATCAGGGAAAACGTTACAGGGAATGAGTCCACATTTTAACAATGACTGAAATAACTCAATTGGGTATAGGAACAAAGGTAGAAATTATAAACATATTCCTATACCTCCCTCCCTCACCTCCCCTGCAACTTCACAGTTTGGGCCATTTTTGAATGTCATGGTATTTAAAGTTAATTTTATAAATTTTCATGACACAAATGAAATACGGCAGATTATCCTGATAGAGTTTTTTTTCTTTGTCACCTTTTCAAATTTGAATCCATGTGTATTAGTGGAAAGCTGTTGTAGACATAGATTGTTAGTGGGGCTCCTGGGGCCTTTTCTCTTCTTTTGAATCCCTGGCAAACAGATTGTGGCTGCTCTGACAGTAAAATAGCAGATGGGATTAATTAACTGGGTGACAATTCTTCAGACCTACCCAAATTAATATTTTTCTGCAAACATTGTATTCTGATTATCATAAAACTAAATGACACTGATAGATTTTCAAAATGGACTGGTAGATACTGTCTTCCCGTTTAAGATCTGGCTAAGTCTGATATTTGCATGTTAATCTTTATGATCCTTTTCTTGAAGGAAGCAATCATATGAAAGGAAAGTATATGTTGTCTGTGATACTGGAATTGTCCAGAGCTCAGGGACTACTTCCTCTGCAGTTAAAGTAGGAGATTTGCTAGCAGAGTTTTCCCCCAAATCAATTCCTCCAAGGAGTAATTATTACTTTTTGCATGAAAGCTGTGAAGCAACACATAAACATAACATTTGCACCTACACGAGAGCCACTTAATCAATTCAGGAGCTTTGGCTAAAAGGTCTTTTTATTTAAAAAAAAAAAAAAGGAAGAAAAGAAAAAAGAAAATGAAATGAAACAAAGTATAATATTTTCAGATTTAGTGCTTCACAGATTGACAGAAATACCACAGCCTAAACTTTAAAATGTGTCTCTGCATGTATCATCATTCTCTGTCCCTTTGCTCTTTTTCCCAAGAGAGTTAATTGAATTTTCACTTCAGAATCTTTAAAGCAGTACTAAGTAAAATCACATCTTAAGCAGGATTGCATAGACTAGGATAACAATTTGGTTAGTCAGAAGCATTATCAGATGTCTTCATTTAGAGCATTTTTGATCCATATATAAGAAAAATGTCCAGAAAGAATGCCTTCTAGGTGGGGCATCCTTCAGAACTATTTATCACACTACTAGGGAGATTATCTATAGAAAGTGGAAGACCATTACATAGGAAATTTGAAGCTGCTAGTTGATATCACATAAATTTCATCAAGAATAACAGTTCCCTGTGTGACTCTACTGTAGTGGCATGACTATGAAGGAAATGTTGCCTTTCCAGCCAGCAGAAAGAATTGTTCAGTCTGTGAGTAGTGATATTTCAGTTTTGTATTTATTAGGGATTCTGTTTTGCATGAATGGCCAAGGAATGGAGAAAAATTGTTGCTAGATCTTTGTTTGTTTGTCTTCTTTCTGCTTCTCTTTTTCTTCTTTCTTTTTTTTTTTTTTCCAGGATCATACTATGTCGACCTGGATGACATTGAAATCGAAGAGATCTGTCTGCCTCTGCTTCCCAACTGCTGAGATTAAAGTCTTGAGCCACTATGACCAATTTGTTGCTCATTTTTAATGTTTAGAAATCTTTAGCTGGCTTCTTTGCATTTATACTTTCCTCAGGTCTTTAGATCGTATTCTATTTTAGAGTATTATTTGATACTGTTTGCCAAACACACACACACATATGCACACACCACACTCACACACATATAGTCAAACATATATTCAATATTGTCTATTTCCATTTTACTTTTTAGTCTTGTGTTTGGTATGTGTGTGTAGGTATGATGTGTGTTATCTCTTCATGTGTTACTTGTTCTTGTTACTATGTTATGAGTATATGTGTATACATGTGCATGTGTGTGTGCACACATACAGATTGAGATCAGACATCAATGTCAGATTTTTCTTGATCTGTGCTTACCATAATTTTTGGGATAGACTTTCACTAACTCAAAACTCATCTTTTAATTTTTGACTAAACAATGAGCTACAGATACAAGTTGTTCTGACTCATGCTGTGGTTATGGTAGTACACCACACATCAGCCTTCTTGTGTAGGTTCTAGGAATCTCAACTCTAGCATTAACACTTACAAGAGAGGCACTTCACCAGCTAAGCCATTTCAACAGCTCTGATTTACTTACATTTAATGTACAAGAAATCCTGAATGGAAGAATGCTGGGAATAACAAATACAGAACAGAGAAATATACAAATGTTAAGAGATTCATAACCAATTTCAAATTGCAAGTTAAAATGTGTGTTTCTATTCTTTTCTGTCATCTTCCTTCCATTCCTCTGTGTCTTTCCTCCTTCTCTTTCTCCTTCCCTCCCTCCATCCTTCTCTTCCTTCCATCTTCTTGCTTCTATGCTTATAGTTCACAATGCTATTATTTTTTCATGTGCTCTGCATCTCCTCAAATATGGATGAAATAAAGAATTGTAACTACAGTTACAATAACCAAACTATAGTTTGCTTATAAAACAAAAAACAAAAACAAAAACAAAAACAAAACTCAGAATCTATAGGCAATACATAGCTAGAAAAGCAGAGAGGAGGGATAAATGAGCAAGGGTATTTCTTTTTTCTTTTAATCTACTCTTCAACAAAGTACCTACAAAATTCTTTTCAAAAACATTTCATGGGAGTGAATCATTCTTCTTATTAAGAGATATTTCAGAATACACTCATTTGTACCTAGTTCTTTACTTCAGAAATCAATATGAACTCATTCCAGCCCCAGGGGACCTGTTAATTAAATGCCTGTTTTAGTCAGCCACTTAAGCAGTGCAAAGAAACCAGATATAGTATGGGGAAAAAAATTGTTGAAGGAAAATACTCTTTTTTGTCAAAACTTCCTTCTTTTCTTTTGTTTCTTCACTTTATTTACTTTAAAAGTGTTACTGTTTTGTTTGGTTTCTATAAATTTGGAAGCAATCCATGAATAAGGAGCAAGAGAGTAAGATTAAAATAAGAATAATTTGTTTTAAGGGAATCATGGAACACAGTTTCTATTGGATCAGATTTCTTAGGTTCTCTGGTCATTACTTTGTGACTAGTTTATCTCTGCCACTCTTCCATGCTGATATTACATGCATTGAATGTATGTTCCAATAGGTTATGACTCTTTGTACTAAATATTGTTGCAGAAGTTTATTTATAGTTATGTTTAAAATGGTTGCTTTGTACATTGTTGGGGGAAGTGCCACCAAGGCCTTGGTATTTTGTATTATCTGCAGGTATTTGCTTTATGTAAAAGATGGTTGATTCCTTGTAATCTGCATGTGCTATCAGTAGAGCACCTGAGGAGCTTCTATGTAAATAAAAACTCCTGAGATCAGGTGGTCGGAGTTCCACTGTCCAGGATCATGCTTGCCATGATAGTGTTTCCCTTTGCTGAGTTCTGACGGGGTTCGTAGCTATGAAAATGCCTCCTTCTCTTTCTTGCTGAGCTAACCAATAGCAAAATGCCACAAATATAATGTTCTGTAGTTTAATAAAAATATGAACTACTTTAATTAAAAAATTACGTTACATAAAAATATATTAAAATAATATACAGCTTTTAATAATGGAAATTACTCAGTTACAAGCCTCGTTGCCCACCCTGATTATCATCTTCACATATTCCAATTTATCAAGTGAAACTTCAGCTCATTTTGAAATATTAAAAACCTGAAAAAAACATTACTCCATATTACTTGAACTCACATAGTTTCCAACATAACAATATTTTAAAAATAATATACATCTGTTCTTTTTTTCCATAGTTTGAAAGAAAGTTCATTTAAGCATGCAAATTCATCATATGTCTAGTTTAAATTAATAAACAAAACTAGATTTTCCCTGCACTGCAATCTTCACCATTGTAAGTTTTTGCAACACAATTATATTTCATTAATATAATATGACAAATAAATGCATGTGCCAGTTATAAAGTGTTTTGCTCTTCAAACCTATTATTTGACAAATATTGATATTTTTAGTTTGTTGTATTTCTGTTTTTTACCTAACCCTCTATATATGAAAGTGTTCTGTTCATACCAATTTGGCCCCTCATATGCCAATTTTATTCAATTAACTACAATACATCATATTAACATTTACTTTTACACTCCAAAATTGTGCCTGAAAATACTTTCTTAATGACTCTTTACAAACAAATCTTTTATCTGTCCTGTCCTTTTTCCCTTGCCAATTTCTTGGAAGTGTGTTTTTACCTGTTGTCTGTCTAACTTTATCATCCATGTAACAGTCAGTCCTCTGGAAACAATGAATTCTATTGCATTGCTTTTCTAGGAGAAACACACTGACAAACCTATTCAGATACAGAGTAACAACCGAAGAAACCATTCCACACAAATCCAGCTTGGAACTGCTTGGAACAAGGAGTTCTCTCTGTTACAGTATGTTACAGGAGCACAGGTGTGAGATTACTTACAGTAGGATGAGTGGCCGTAGAGTCAGTGGCTAGTTCATCAAAAAGCTTTGCTCTAGCATGAGTGATTACTCACAAACCTGCATCCTTGAAATCCCAACAACAATCAACATTTTAGTTTCAAAATCTAGTAACTCCTAAAACCACACAGCTAGGCTAGGATCACAGGTGGCAGCTGAGACAGTAGGGAGACAGTGACTAGACTCTCAGTTAAGGGTCTCCTGTAGCCTTCTAGAGTTGATCTTATGAAGTCACCTTTGAGTAATCAAATTCTCACTAAAGAAGACAATGACCATGCATTGCCTGATGGAGAGAGTTCTGCTATGAACGCTGATACATTTGAGATCATTTATGAGTGTCGTTTGAATGGGCATGTGATCTTATCTTGCCCATAAAATCATCCAAATGACACTGAGGATGGATTCATCCAAAGACCCACAAGTAACGTAAGATAATCAGAATATGGGAGGGGGGATTTGGAATGAAAATCAAATGCATTTAGTTTCTGTAGAACTGGTCTTTTGAAGAGAATGCTAACTAAGTGGTGAACTATGGCTAGCACCGTTCTAATAAAAGAAATTTTTTCTTTTTAATTATGTGTATTTTTGTTTGTAAATGTGTGTGGAAGGGTGTGCATGTGAGTTTGATGCCTCAGAGGCAAAAAGAGGGTGTTGGGTCCTCTGTAGCAGGAATTATAGTCATTTGTGAGTCTCCAGACACAGGTGCTAGGAACCAAACTCAGATCCCCTCCAAGAGCAGTACTTGTTCTTGACTGCTGAGTCATCTCTTCCAGATCATGAGTACCACTCGAGCACTGTTTAGTTCATTTTGTAATACCTTGTCTCATAGTAGACACTCATCAAGTGTTATCTAACATTTCTAACATTTCTCTTTTCTTTTTTTAACTAGTAAGCATGACATAGCAAGCAGCAAGTCTCAGTATGACCCTTTACCTTTAACTCATACAGATCCTCATCTCTCTTTATATAGTCCTTCAGTACTGTTTATTCTTACGAACTATAGCCTTTCTCTTTCCCTTCCCACTTTAGCCTCTAGTGTTATTAAAATGATTATTGTACTCCATTCACCAGCATCCACAACATTTGCGTATTCTTCTTGCTTGCTGGAT
The DNA here is from genome assembly GCA_026225945.1 of Cricetomys ansorgei. NCBI lineage: Eukaryota > Metazoa > Chordata > Mammalia > Rodentia > Nesomyidae > Cricetomys > Cricetomys ansorgei. The sequence goes on from JAMJFZ010004061.1 coordinate 14,944,246, forward strand.
TTTAAGCAAGCTCTCACGGTGTTCTGCGCTCTGACAGTAATATAGAAGAACAAACACAAACTTGAAGTCCACTTTAGGCTAACAACCAGGGCTAGGAACAGATTCTTAATCTTCACCAGAGAATATGCTAGGACTTATATAGAAAGTCAGTTGGCCTTGTTCCCTGGACATGTTGAGATTTTGCATTATAAGTCATATATGAATAAGTGCAATTTATAAAAGCTGTGTATAGATTACTGTGGTAAAATATTCCACTATAGCTCATCAGTGAATGCATATATATTGCCAACCATATGTTGTTCAATCAATACTACATCTTAAGAAATTAGTTCTATATCCTTCTAGCCTTATAAGCTCATTTTTAAACTGGCTCAGAAGACAAGTTTCTGCTAGAGTTTATTACCAGAAACAGGTTTTACATACATATATGTCTTCTTATTATCTATAAAGTTAAGATGATATAATAATAGTTCTACTCTTAACCAAAATACCATAAAAGTTAGAAAAAAATTGCATTACCCAGATATCACAATCCAGGGAAAATAAGCTTCTGAAAAAAAATGTTTAGTTATTCTTTTGTCGACATTCTCCTATATTATTCTTTACATATTTTTCCCAAACGTTTACATAACATAGACAAACAATAAAAATCATATAGCTCCATTCCAAACGTGATAGAAATAGGTTTGAAAGTAGATAAATATTAAAATTGCACTAATTGTGTATTTGGCTCAAAGTAGTTTATTTGTTGATAGTTTTATTTCCCATAATCTCGTGGCTAAATTCCTAAGTACTATTATGTTATATTGACTAAATATGAGCATAGGATTTTGTCTCTCCCTCACAAGAGGGGATAGATTTCAGTGTTGGCCTACCTTTAAATTATGTTTAAAAGAAGCTAATCTTTACTTTTGCTTTCATTTTGGCAATTGCCTCTTTCCATAGTCTCTAGGAATAACTCTCTTTTTCAAATTTCAGGATAGGAGGTCCTGGGCAAATATCCCAAGTCCTCAACAATTGGTGAAGACATTAGGAGTTAGTTAAGCTGTAGGACAAATGTGTGCAGGAAGGCCTTTGATTGAGGTTTGAAGGAAAAATTCAGTGGTAGATTTTTCTAATTCTAATAAAAAATATATGTAAAGGGAAGTGTTGACATGTTTAAAGTTTCTACCACAGATATGCATTTGTGCTTTAACACATAAAATTAATGAAGAAAATTAGTACAGAAGTCAAGGACATGCCAGTTCTAGTGTTCTGGTCAACACACCAATAAGTCTTTGTTTATAAGTAACAAGTTTTCTCTTCCTGATTCTGAAATCTTAATGCATCAAGGAAGTCTTCAAGAAATTCATTAAAAATGTTGTTGGTTTCCACGTTCAAATACTTTTATTTAATTGTTTTGAGGTGGAGCCAAGGCAGTTGCTTTGTTCTGCTGCAGGTGTCTCAGGAACTGTTTTTTGTTAAGCACTGCTTTGGAGTAATGTAGATGTTAACTTATTTCATTATACCTAAAGGATTCTAGCAGAGTCCCTCGCCAGATGCCAACTTGCCTAAGGCTTGACAGAACTGAAGCATTCCAGGGAGAGTTGAATTAACTTCCCCAGCCTTCCTAAAACACTAGGCAATTAACAGATCAACCAAAAGCCAATGAAGAGAAGAAACAAGGGAATATTTTTTCCCTCTCTTCCTCCTTCCCCGTCCAATCTTAAACGGGTGAACTTGTCTCTTGTCTCTAGCAGAAAGAGAAGTGTCATTGTGTCCCAAGTGGCTCCATCTTCATCTACCTGAAAAACTGACTTAATTTAAGGGAGAGGGAAAAGATCTGAAAGCCTGCCACTTTTAAAAAATATATTAGATGATGTGGGTGCCAAGTACAGAGACTACAAGAAACACAAAGGTTGCTGCCACATGTTGGAATTTGAAACTTACTTAGAGTTAAATGTTGAACCTTAGGGGTGGGATAGATTAAGGTTTTGCAAAAAGTTTGGGTGAAAATACAATGACAAATGGTCATTAGAGGTTTCTATGAAACACATAAAATAAAACAATTGAAATTCCTATATTTGTATCTTTCATATTAGGGTAACAATTCCTTTTTAAAATAAATATAGAAAGCAAAGAAAGAGAGCAGAAGTAAAGAAAGAATAATTTATAGCCTCATTATCGAGATACACAAGTTAAATCCATAATCAATTCCTAGGGAACACTTTTGTAACTACTAGTAGAAAACATTCAGTGATTAATATGAACGTTATTTGGTATCTTAATACTTAAGGAGGGAACTGGGGAGATGGCTCAGTGGTTAAGAGAAATGGCTGCTCTTCCAAAGGAACTGGGTTCAATTCCCAGCACTCACATGACAGCTCACTAACTGTCTGTAACTCCAGTTCCAAGGGATCTATTACACAGACCTACATGCAGGTAAAACACCAATGCAGGTAAAATAAGATTAAAATGTAAAATAAATATCTTTAAGCAGATTTATGTATCTTACCTGTGTTTTAACTTAAACCTAAATAGATTTCTGTAAAAGTCTTCAATAGTAATTGTTTAGAATCACTTAATTTTAATTATATATTATTAATCCATTCTGTGTAGTACAATGCTGTGGATATTTCAAATGTAAATTATTATTATTAATAATAATGAAACAAATATCTTATTAGTTTTGAAAGCTCGCTATTTACCAGCCACCATTTTTAATGTGCCTGTGTATATTGTCTACATAAGGTAATATTTTATATGAAATAATATGCAAAGATTTGATATAAAAATTATTATTTTCAGATAAATTCAAGACAATCATAAATTTACAAAGAATTAGTCTAATAAGAACAAAGTAAAATGTACTTTGTAAAATATAGATGTTGTCACCCCAAAATTCCTCCTTAGTACACAGTATTAAACGAATTTGCAGTAAAAAAGAAAAGGAGCAATCTATTAAAATTTTATCCTTAAATCTGAAAACAGGAGTTTCAATAATCAGAAGTTTCAGCAGGTAGACAGTGTAGCCAGGGTCTATCCATCAAATTCTCTACTTCTAAGCCAGATATTATATGAAATATTGTAGTAGTATACCACTGTGGCAGCTCACCAAACAGGACAAAGAGGCATATTCATTGGTGCAAACTCTGCCAGATCTCAGCAGAGGGAACCGCCATCACGGCCAGTGTCATGTTCACAGTGGAACCCTGAGTGTCTCAGCTCAGGTGTTTTATTGATTCAGAACTCCTTCTGTGTTCTACTGATACCATGTGCAGATCATAAGCAATTAAACACACCCTACACAAATCCAACGCCTGCTAATAATACAAAACGCCAAAGCCTATGTATTCTTTTTTCCAACAGTGCACAAAACAATTCTTTTATATATAACTAAAAATAAACTTCCATAATAAAATATGGAATGAAAGAAAAGAGAAGTGTGCATTTCACAACCCACCTCAATATTAACAAAGACAAAAAGAAGAAAATATGCAGTTCCCTTGAAACTTAGTATTTTTCTGGAACTTTAAGGAAGATCACAGAACAGCCAGGGCACTCAAACCAAGCAGCTTCAGTGTCTAGGCAGATGGAGATTGGAAGAGAGGGATACAAGGCCTCAACAGGTCCTAACTAGGAAGTACAGGCATCTTTGAAGATGTATTCTACAGGGACCAACAAAGATGTGCTTTTGATCTTTGAAAAATATGACTTAGATTTCTCGTGGGGCCATCGTACACTATGGTAGAGTATGGAGTTTGTAGACCACTGTATAGATACATGGTCATGAATTGGTGTCTGCATAAGGAACAGTAGGTGTCTTCCAAAAAAATAAATTCTGGATATTGAATCTCATCTTGGATATCTCAGGAATTAAAAACAAACAACCTTAAAATCTAAGGAGAGGTAAAGTTAAACTTAACCAAAAAAAAAAAATCTTAAACCTTCTCCCTTCCTCTCTCAAAGTGGAATGACCTTTGAATGAAATGATCTTCTTTTTAAACAGAAAAAGATTATATCTGGAAGGGTTTAGTATTTTATAAATTTTCTCCCTTTTTACTCTTTCTCTAAATACCTAAATTGCCTTTACATGGTGATTTCTACCTGCCCAAATAGTCCTAAAACCATTGCTAAGAAAATGCTTACATGTATAAAATTGCTACTTTGTGTTTGATCAATTATGGAAGAAAGCTATCATTCCCATACCCTTAAAATGACATTTTCAACTACTTCACACAGAACATGCCCCAGGGGGTTCTTGGAGACTCAAAAGTAAAAATTATCCATGCTTATTTTGCAAGTTTGTGGAAGTGTTAGACAGATATTACTTAACTCTTTTCACATAAAATTTTTAGAAATAACCTGTTATGATTTTGTACTCATGAAATATTTCTCAGACTCACACATTCTTTCCTGTACTGATATAGTGTGGGTGTGCATTAGGGTGAGACAGACCTCTTGTAAGACAGGCTGGCTTTGAACTCATTATGTAGCCTAAGCTGGCCTCAAACTCCTGATGCTTCTATGTCTGCCTTTTAAGTACTGGGGCTACAGGCCTGAGCTACTATGCCACCAGTAGTTCAAACATTTGTGTTGTAGACATCCCCGAGTATTCCTGTCAAAGAGTAAAAGATACAAAAGAGTTACATATAAATTACTAAAGTAAAGAATTCAAGTTACCTAGTTATAAAAGGGTAGAAGGTAGTATTTGAGAATAAATTGAATTATATGTATTTTATTTTACAACACTAAGTACTTTTATAGGGAAAATTGTAGAAAGAAAATATTACTGAACTGTCGTTTTAAATTTTGTTCTCAATGAATTCATGTATTAATTGCATGAAATTATAGACTTTTTACATGAGACTTTTATGAGCAAAGAGCTTAGATAACATGTATTCTGTTGCTCCAAACCATAATACAGACTCACATTGAGAGCAAACAACTAACACTTGATAATGCCAAGAGGTTTTGTCCTGATTAAGTAGGTTGGAAGAAATGTATCACTATTATATGTTAACCTAGTAATAACTTCATTCTCTGTCTCTCTGTTCTCTGTCTCTTTATCTCTCTACCTCTGTGTGCATGTTTGTGTTTGTGTGCCTGTATTGCATGCATGTTTGTGTGGGGTATCTGTGCCTATCTGAGCACCTACTGAGGGGAAAGAGGTCTCCTCTATCAACCTCCAGTTGTCCAATCACTTTGAGACAGGATCTCTTGCTGAATCAAGAGCTCAGCATTCAGCTAGGATGACTAGTCAGCAAATCAATGAGATCTACTTGTCTCTACTCTGCCCCACTCAATGCTGAGGATGATGGGCATATGCACCAAAGTCCAGCTTTTTATGTGTGCTAGGAATTCTTTCTCTGTAGCTCATGCTTCACTGAATCATCTCTCTAGGGTCCTAATAGTCAATTCATGACGTACAATTATAAAATCTTTGAGGAATAGCACATCAAATGCAATTTTTTTTCTATATACAGGCATAGAAAAGTCAACTTTACTCAGAAAGACTTTCAAAATGGGGATTTGCTTAGGTTTCTCCATTGCACAACATTTTAATGTTAAACTAACAAGTAATAGTTTACGTTCCTTTTAAACTTCCAGGCTACTTTCTATGAATCAGCCTTTAATTTCTATACTACACTGTCATAGGCAGTATTACTTTTCTAGACACTAAAGAAGAAAATGATAAAATAAAGGAAGAGTGTTCGTAGTTAAGCTATGCTAATTTCAAGCATGAGATGCTTGTCACTCAAGCCTTGGCTTCTGAGCATATCTGACATGCACTGGCTTTCAGCTGATGAGAAACTTGGTGGTCAATAGCACTAGATAGTCTTTCAGAGACTGGAAACAGCCATGCTCAAAGGGGTAAATCTAAGTGACGGCAGAACTGCACTCCTTTTAGAGATGCGAGGTCAAAATGTTTCTTGCCTCATCCCATTTCTAATGCTAGTGTTTGCTGCATTTCTAGCTGCCTATATTATCACATTACCCTCTCATCTTCTATCTGTTATACCACCCTCCACTGTCTTCCTTCTCAAAGAAAATCCCTGGTGATACCAAGGGGCCCAAAAGATCCAGGGTTATTGTCCACAAAAATCCATCGCCCTAACCCCACTCCCTGAAGAGAGACATTGACAAGTCACAAGAGATTAGGATCTGATATTCTTGTGGGCACTATTCAGCCCACAACCCAATTAGTTCTCTGTCCATCGTTTTACACATTTTATGATATTTATTTTATTTTTACTTCTCTCTCTCTTTCTCTCTCTCTTCCTCTCCCCCTTCTATCCCGCTCTCTCTCCCCATACCCCGGCGTGTATGTGCGTGTGTCTGTGTTTTAGTGTGTGGTATATGTGGTGTGTGTCTGTGTGTCTGTGTTTTAGTGTGTTGTGTGTGTGTGTGTGTGTGAGAGAGAGAGAGAGAGGGTGTGTCAGCATGTAAGTGAAGGTACCCATCCAGGAGGCTAGAATCCTGAAATTCTCTGAAGATGGAGTTACAGGCAGTTGAGACTTACCAACTTTGGTAAAGGAATCCAAACTCTGGCACTCTGCGAAGGTATCATGTAGTCTTAACCACTTAACCACTCTCTAGCCTCACTATAGGATTTTAATGCTGTAAATGACAATAATGGTTCTTCAATAACAAAGGAAGTAATTGCAAATATGAGTGTTCTTATTGTTAACTATGGCCTGCCAGAGAGAATAGATTGGATAATTAAAAGGCTGCACTTAGGAGTTTTCAGAGTTTTCCCCTAAATAATTTTAAAAATCATACCTGAATTTCTATCCTGGCAAGCTAAACCCAGGGTTTTCAACCTAAGTTGTGGAGCAAAGCACAGGATTTGGTAGATTTTAGAACAGCAAACATTGTATTTGAGATCAAAGTAAGAAACCATGCCAGAAAATAGAAGCAGGAGACACAAAATCAAGCTTAGTTTTAGAAGGACAGTGGGTAGTTTTTAAAGGCTACATATATTTTTCATACACTGAAATTTATGGTCTTCTTTAGATTAAAGTAGTATTGAAGAGCACAAGAACAATACTCAAAATAGAACAGAACTGTACACACATTTTATGGAAACCCAGTCAATGCATCCTTTGTTGATGCAAAGAACATTTACTCATTTTATTTCAAAACAGGAAACTTGGGAGTCATACTTGCACGCCTGCCTCCCCTCATTCCCATGTATAATCCATCCCCATGACTGCTGATTGTAGTCCTTAAAAAGCTCTCAAACCCATCTATCATTTGCATTGCCTTTTCTACGCTGTGAATAGCTCCTGTCAGGAGTGTCTGAGTGTCCTGTTGACACACATTCAAAAGGAGGCATGGTCTCTCTGTATTGGGACCTTACAAGCTCAATTCCTACAATAAGGCTTAACAAACTATAACACTCATATTTCTGAGCAATGTAACTAGAGCTCTCTATTGATACAGTGGTGATAGTGAAAAGAAAAACCCAAGCCATGAATAAATTACTATCTTCAAATTAAAATTAAGTAGAACTTAGATGTGAACATTGTAAAAAAAATGATCCCCAAATATGTGAAAACATTTCCATATTAAGCTAATGTTTTCTCTCAAAAAATTTTCCATTAAAAACAAGGATGAGTGAGTTTGTATCCTTTGTGCAGATTTATTATATGATTTACTAAATTGCATTAAGCTCCTGCAAGAAGTGACACATATGGGAGGATGACTTTTTATTTGAAATTGTGTTGCTTATAACAGGGTTCATCAAGCTGTTTCATATTTATTTCTCTGATTAATGATATGTCAAAATTCTAATTCTAGTACCAATTTATGGTGTGTTGGCAACTAGAGAATGAAACAGCAATGTAGACAACAGGCAGAATTGATTTGTATCCATCTCCTTTGAATTCCAGTAAATGTTTCCCAAATGTGCTTTTTTTTTGTTGCAACCAAACTCAATATTATAGCCCTATTTTTCTCAACTAATAAGTGTGTTTCTTTTGAGAGATGAGCATTTCTTAAAGGACAACAGTAGAGTGAATGATATGATTCAAAGTGCCAGTCATTCTGAATTAGAGGTTGCATGGTTAGAAGTGTGTAGTATTAAGTTTCATCATTCATGAAGACAAATCATATACTTAAATGTTTATTTAGTACAAACGGGCTTTGTGGGAGTTTTAAAAATAAACATAAACGCTGCAAATTGGTAGGAAATGCAATGTAACTGGGTGACTATAGCAGGCGAAGAACCGATCAGAAGGGGAGAAAATAATTAATAAACTAAACACCAAATAAAAGAAGGGAAATAAAATAGATATGGTTGGAAGGGTGCCTGGATGAAAGGATCAAGTAGGGAAGATGAGGGGAGAGGGGGTCATCAGAGGGAATATGGAGAGAGACAGGTAAAATGAAGAGACATGTGAAGGGTAGTATAGAAATCTAATACAGTAGAAACATCCTACAATATATATATATATATATATATATATATATATATATATATATATATATATGAAGGCTACCTAAATGAAGTGCCAAACAATAGGAGAGGCAGAATCCCAATTGGCCATCTACCTTCACCCAATGAAGATCCCAGTACCAGGATAGGGTTACATCTATGAGTTGTGGGCCAAAGGACCCCCATGCGAACTCCCAGATAACTCAAGGTGTTACCAAGACTATAGGCTGCTGTCCACAAACTTACAGCAAAGCTCCCATTATTGAAGACAACAACTACACAAATCACTGAAGATGGATGTCCAGCTGGTGCCTACATAGAACCTTCACCCATATATTTCAGCATCTTTAGACAGGGATATACACTGTATGCTTCCAAAAGGAAAGCAAACACCAATCCAGGCAGAAACCCTTTCTCTACAATTGTGTACTGCCTGAAAGATATGCTAGGGCAATGGTGGTAAAATGCTCATGACAGAAATGAACCAATAACTGATCTGACTTAATGCATACACCAAAAGATATAATCCATTCGCAGCTCTGTTTAGGTGACCAAGAACTTCAGACAAAATAGTCCAAGGACCTAGGGTAAAACCAAATATTACTGATCTAAGAAAAGAAAAAAAATGTAGTGATAAAATGACTCCTAATGACATTCTGCTATACTCATAGAACAGTGCCTTATTCAGCTATCATCAAAGAAGCTTCCTTCTGCAGCAAATAAGAAAAATATAAAAATCCACAGTCAGGGACTAATGACAGAGTGAGAGACTTGGAACACTCAGCCCTAAATGGCACATTTACATCAAATCCTTCCCTTCAGAACTCAGGGAACGCTGAGGAAGACGGGGCAGAAAGAGTGTAAGAGCCAGAGGAGATGGAAGACACCGAGAAAACAAGACACTTTAAATCAATATGAGCAAAGTTCATATGAACTCATAGAGGTTGAAACAGCATGCACGGGGCTGCACGGTGCTGCACAGGGCTGCATTATGTCCTCTGCTTATATATTATGGCTTCTAATTTAGTGTTTAGTGTTTAGGGACTCCTGTGTGAGATAATGAGTGGTCTCTGACTCTTGTGCCTTTTCTTGGGTTCTTTCCTTCTGTTGATTTCTCTTGTTCAACTCTGAAGTGATAGTGTTTGGTTTATCTTATTGTATTTCATTTTGTTATATTAAAAATGAATGAACGAAAAAATGAATAAGAATTAGCCACTAAGGTAAAGATTAACAACCGAACTGTCACTTATACCTGCTGGGAAAGGGAAAATCAGTATTCTCAAAGAGAACGACACTGGGTATGTAAATCATTCCATGTCAGGCTTCATATTCAGGAATAGTTGATCAACCTATAATAGACCTGACATATTTTTTTGTTAGTTTGGTATTTTTTGGCAGCTCATGGTTTTATTTTGTTTTCTTGGTTTGGGGAGGTTTTGTTGTTTGCTCTTTGAGAAAGAACTTTAAGTTGAGGATATGGAAAATAGGATCTAGAAGCACTGGAGGATGGAAAGAATATGATAAAAGTATATTTAAATTAAAAGACAAAAAATGAATAGTAAGTAGATAAATTGGAATAAAAGGGCAAAAAACAAACAAACAAAAAAACCCTATATGTCAAACATGAAGTTCATAGATTCAAGGAATTGACCACCTTTTTATTCTGTCTAACAAGTATGATGATATTTGGAGAGCTCTAAAGAAATCAAACTCATTCCAGACGCAAGACTGGCATCACCAAAATGGAGATTAGGTCACAGAAATTGCATGTACTTTCAGTGTTCTGATGGATTCAAGGCATGAACTGTTGGGTCAGCCGAGAAAAATAGCTATTGGCATTTGAGGCAAAGTGCTAACAGAACCAACTTCTTATTCCATTTTAAATATATATATCAACTGGGTACTAGGAAATAAAACTAAAATTTGTTTGTGAAGATTAATGAGCATATTCTTTCAGACATAACCATCTTTGCTAAAGTTCAAATAGTGTGTCCATGCTTAAAAATATACTACTCATACCTGTGAATCCTGCCACTTTACAAGTAATGACAAAATTGTTATTTCAACAGTATTTATCAAACAAGACTCCTTGGAGACCGGATGATAATGGGATTTTGAATGCTGAATACAGGGGATGTAGCTCAGTCCATTTCAAATCACAGTTGCAACAAGTCATCTTACTCCTTCGGGGATTTCCTCATAGCATAGTTAATTGGTGACATCGCGGTTCACCTTCTTTCCATTAGTCAAGGAGAAATGAGAGTCCTGAATGCACAATCAGCACATAGCCAGGGATTAGGGAAGACTGAAATGTAATGTGACTCACATGGAGACTCTTAACTTAAAAGTTTGAGAGATTTCTGATTAGTTTTTAAAACAGATGGTGTTCAGGTGTCAACGGGAAGGAAAAAATAAAAACATAAGTGTCCATTGTGGTGAGCAGTAGAACAGTAGAACATTCCATGAGATTGCTTGCTAAGATGTGAGGATTTCTCTTCGGAAAACACTCTGTCTCAGTCTCTTCTATCATCTCTATGTTATGTTTGGGTAATTATCTCTCCATCCCTGTGTGTAGGCTTCATGGGAGGGGTTTAACTGCTGGTAGTTTCATAGATTAGAGTATAAACCAGCTATCATTGTGAGTATCTGGGAGCCCTTTAATACTCTACTCTTCTAGGTTAGGCATGGGGCCCTCAGGTGTCTAAAATATTGTGAATCTCCAAGGCTAATTATGCAAGGAGGAAGTAATCTGAAAAGACCAGGCTTCCTACCATGTCATCTAACATCCTGTCCATATTGCTTCCATTATAAGATGATCCCTATACATCCTCCTTTTGGGTTTCTGCTAGTTTCCAGCCTCCTATTGATTGTCTGAGCCTTCTTAATGCTTCCCATAAATTTACTTTTACATAGTTGCAGATATCATCAGCAAATTTATATGGAAATGAACAAAAAGAGGAAAGAATAGAGATGAATTTACTGCTGGGTCGATAATAGGTAATGTTAACATATTGAGTCTGACTTGAGTCTTGTTCACTTTTAAAAATAAGCAATTGATTCTTCACTAAGGTGGTTATGGACTTCTCTGAATAAAATGATCTTTAAAACTTTCTGGCTTAATTTTTCATGGTTAGTTTCTTTGCTTCTTCATCGAAAGGGCAGTGATATAAGCATAAGAATATGAAAAATCTTTGTTGATAACATTCCAGAGTTTTTCATAAAAAAAGAATAGAAGCCCATCTGAGTTTATTTACCTTATCAAAGTACAGATACATTCAAAAACTTATATTCAAAAGAGAAAACAGTATTTCTCTTTCTTTGCTCAAAAAAGATGATGATACATGTAATGTATATTTGCAGTACAAAGGATTGCAAGTACAAATAACTTAAGCTTCCGAATATTTAAATCAGGTAAAATGTGGACTAAAAGGCTGGAGAGACTGTTCAATGGTTAAGAGCACTGGCTGCACTTACAGAGGATACGTGTTCAACACTCATATCATGCCTTACAAATGTCAGTAACTCCAGTTCCAGGGGATCAAATTGTCTCTTCTATCCTTTGCAGACACTGGACACATATAATATACATACATGCAGGCAAAACACATATAGACTTAAAGATTTTTTAAAGTAAACTAAATTTAAATAAAAAGATGGCTAAGCCCTGAAGTTCTTTGAAATATTCTCATTTCATGAAACATTTATCAAAGAATTACCACATGATTAATCATGTTATATGAAAACATATGGAATAAGGACATAATGCATGGTTTGTGTTTCTTGTTTCCTACTGGAATATACTGTGAATTGTGATGCTTTATTAAATAATCCAGTTTAATAATACAGTAAACACTGTACAGTTGTTGAGGCCAAAATTATCTGTCACAATAAACTATACATTTTATTGCCTATGATATCCTACTTTGTGATATAGTGGAAATTAAAATAAAATATCATACTTCAACTTCTTGTGGTATAATTTTAGATGGGAAGGATATAATCACAAAACAGTAGTACATATTAAGATAATTTCTGCTGTCTGTTTGTATGTACGTGTGTATGCGTGCCCTTTCCCTTGACTCCCTGCCAGATCATATCTCCAGATTTGCCATTAGCAGTAATGATATCTACAGATTTTTGGTAAGAGGGCAGATATTTCAAATCTATATGAGCTAGTTCAAATATTGGGTCTGCTCCCACTTAAATTTTGGAAATCAGTTGGTGTTGGTAGTGCTGATGTCAATAAGCCAAAAAGATAAGAAGTATGTGAACAAAGAGTTATAAGGACCCAGAAACTTTGGAGAGGTACAAACATTTTCATAGAAAGACTGGGACTTTTTTTTCACTCTGTGTAGCAGAGAACATCTTCCACTCTTCCTCTCCTTTCCCTTGCTCTCTCCCTCTGTTGAAAATGCTTTCCCGAATGCCTGCTTCATTTAAACACTAGAATGAAAATACGTATCTATTTTAAAATGCACAGAGAGTTTCAGGAGATATTGGAAAGAGGAAAGCTTCCATAGAGTTTAGCAAGTATATACATCTGTGATTGGAAGAGTCAGGCAGATGCATCCATGTTAAAGCAGCTTCTTACGAGCTTGGGAAAAGCAACATACTTTCCCTTCTTTTCGGAAAGGAATCATGATTCCTGCTGATGGTGCTGGAATAGTTTTCTATTTTTATTACAAAGAAACATTATCTGGCAAGAAAAGTGAGATAATCACCACAAATTAAAGCAAAGAACTGAAAGAGGGAAACACTAATTGACTTTCTTAAGTTCCACTAGATGCTCATTGTTTTACTGTTGCCTCTGTTAAATGAATGGTTTCTCCCATATTTTCTGAGTTATTGCTTGATATTTGCGTGTAAACTTTGTGGAAGGACTCTTTTTTATTTTATTTTATATTTATTTATTTTTTATTTTATTTTAGTATTTTAAAAGAGGGCATGAATTTGTGAGGGGGATATAGGGAGCATGGTCGGAGTTGGAGTGAGGAGGGTTGGCTATGATGAAAATAAGGTGTACTCATGTGTCAAATCAAAGAAAGTAAGAAAAAAATACAGCGTCATTTACTATTTAACCCGCAGAGTCAAATTACTGTTTACCAAATCAGGTTTTTCAATGGAGTGTCACTGGGTATGAACAACATTCCATGAGAACAACATGCCCATAGTAGTTGATCCATGCAAAACAAATTCAGTTTGTGTGTGTGTGTGTGTGTGTGTGTGTGTAGGTTGTTTGTTTCATTTTGTTTAGCCATTTTTGTTATTGTTTTTGTTGTTGTTTGTTTCTTTTGATTTTTCTCTTTTTTGAGAGAGAGAGAGAGAGAATGAACATAATGTTGGGTGGATAGGGAGGGTGGGGGATCTGTGAAGTATTGAGGAAGAGGAAAACCATGATTAAAAGTATATTGAATGAAAAGCCTTAAATTTAAAAATGCAAATCACCTGTGGACTGTAGTTAATATTAATAAATCAATATTTTTCCAGTATTTATCATAATTATCATACCATAAAGTCGTATGGTATATATAAGCGGAAACACCTCACAATGCATGCGTCAACTCTATATTGTCTTCAAAACTGTAATATAAATTAAAAATTCTTCTAAAATATTAAGTATATTTAAAATGTGGCAACTTATCTTTGACTGTGGTATATAGTTAGGTGCTGTTACAGTAAATTATCCATAGCTAAGAAGAAGCCTTAATTAAGCTCTCTTCCTACACGTGACAGCATACCTTGACCTAATATTTATTGAAAAACAATGAATGAGTTTGTTCTCTATGAGAGCAAGTTTTCAAGTCCACAGAGTTCTAACAGAAATCTATTAAAGATAAAAAGAAGCTTAAGTCACCTATATATCTATTCCTTGCTTTTGTTTATACAATGGGAAGAGTATTCAGAATGGACCTCCTCTCAGGCTCCCACTAATCCTTAAGTAATTACAGTTCATCTATTGGAAGCTAGAAACACCTCATGGAATGTGACTTTGTTCTGCTGGCTTGTCTAATCCGATTCAATTACTTCAGTTCCCTCTCCCAGAGGCTTCACACCCAAACATCTAGCTCTGTATGGAAAAGAAAACTTGGGAGGGGTGGCATTCAGATTCAACAGAAGTGAATCAAACATTAGGAAAAAAAATACTTCATCCTTTCCCAAATATCAGTCCATCAATAAACATGAGAAACAGCTTGTAATTCACAAAGCTTCTGGCACCTCTGTTGTGATAAGGGCAGATTGGTCTGGCTGAAGAAAGGCTGGAGATGGGAATAGTTTAGTGGCTTGAACCAGTTTGAATGAATGGAAATCACAGAAGTCCCTGAAGCTGGAGAAAATGAAGCTCTGAAGCTGGTGAAACTTGTCATCTGTGTGCAGAAAGTGACAGAGATATTACAGATTTCCAGTACAAAGCGAATGGCTTCAATCACCTGTAAAGAGTTCCCCTGTCAATTAAGACTTGGAGAGAAAGGCCTCAGCAACTGAGAAATGCCTCCTTCCTCTCCTTGCCAAGAACAGCCACCTGCCCAGAATTAAAACTTTGATTTCAAAAGAGAATAAAATATCGGAGTTCAGAGATTGCTTGACAGAATTTCCATGAAAGAAATTGCAATGCAAAAAAACAGAGAGGTGAAACACGTGTTATTGCACATGCAAGGGTAGGATTGGGGTTGCGTGATCTTAAGATGAAAAGAACAAATATCTTAATTAGTCATCCCATTTTTTCCCAGAAGTTAATGCTATATTAAAATAAAAGGGGACTGTCAATTTGCTTTTGTGCCCAGTTTCTGATCCTTTGTTATATTTTCTGAGAATCATGCCTTTCATCTCAAAACCATCCTCATCACCCTCCTAAATCGTCTACAGTTTCTAAAATTAAAAAAAAATGGGCATGCATGAGATGCAATAACCTTTAAGTAGTAATTAATGTCTTTTTCAAATTTAGTCTTTAGTGAATAATGAAGAAACCTGTTTTTAGTAGAATTTAAAACATATCCTATAATGGAAATTGTTATCTTCTGGGTAATTGGCAAGCTTTCATACAGGCTTTTAAACAGCTACATATTCTGATATAAACACTACTAGATGGAAAGCATTAGCCCTTTCAACTCAGTCAGCCTAACTCTCTTCTGACTTTGGGACACAATGATAAACAGATGATCAGGAATTGAGAGGCAGTATCATACTGATCAAAGAGTCATATTTTAAGAAGCAAATAAAGCCAAGGTATGACTGCTCCTTTTCACTCTTTTCTACATACCAACTCCTTATTCCTTTTAACTATCCATACAATGGCACAAGAACTGTACCTACTCAGATTGCTAGTAGGAATAAATGAGATAATACATGCTAAGTGCTTATCTGAAGATTCCATCATTTATGAAGCCACTTGTCATGATTATGATATGAGAGATAATCAAGCTTATTCTATGCATGATTGTCTCAGGTAAGTAGAGCACTAAGCCTAAGAAAAACTATTGTTAAATTAGAATGCTGTTAGTAATATTCATGGAAAGAGAACACTGCTCATTAATTTATTATTTTCTCTTATTATTTATTATTTTTGCTACAAGGTCTTTTCAGGTAGCTGCTGCCTTGGCTCCCACGTGCTGGGATTAGAGAAGAACACCACCATATCTGTCTGCTTTTCCTACATTTTCACATGTTGATTGCAGTCCTCTCATGTGTTAGATATTGTTCTTGGTACTGAGAATAGAGTAACTAGGAAAAAAAGATGAACAAATCTCGCTATGTTCATGGAGTTCAAATTATGTCCAGGCATACTTTAACCACTGAGCTCATGTTATAGAGACACACACTATGTTCTCAAGATCTGAACCTTTTTTTTGTGTGTACACTATGATATTATTATTCTTTTGATTTTCCAACAAATGATCTTCAGAATTGTTTAAAGGAATCAATAACCATATTTAAACAACAATTGCTTTATTATCATAAAACTAGTGGTGGTAAGAAATTTGGTGAAGGGCTTTGGGAGATGGCAAGGCGTTTTAATGGCTATTTCCTAGATATCTAACATTTTAAACATGAAAGGTTTCTACTTCAATGTTTGCCATCAAAACCTCACTATTCCTATGACTATGAAATTGAAATAGTTGAAGGGATGAAAACTATAGTGAAAAGTTCCTACAGTACTGCATAAATTGTCCTAACGCCCCCCTGGAATCCCACTCAGAGAATCTCACATAGCAAAAGCTTACATCCTGGCCATGTCTGAATTCTCTTCTAGTTCAAAGTCACTAAAGGGCCTATGTTTTCCCTCAAGTAGTCAAGTATAGATCATGGAGGAATCAACGCACAACAAAACAATTTGTACAAGAAGGAAAGCATTTCTCTCTGTTTGTTAATAGCTTCTTTTAGCAGGGATTAAAGGCTATTAATCCTTAGAGCACGGATTCTGATCCTAGCATTTAACCACCAGGTGCTGCTCTGGATTTATGTAACAGAGTTAAAAATGATATTTTTAACAACCAACAAAGAGAAAGTAGAGTACTAATTAGTATTTTTTCTAAAAAATAAACTTCTTATGCTGTGAACTTAGTTATTATAAAATGTTCAGTGTTTGATAGTTCTGAATTGTTGTACGCCATGTCGTAGTTACAATGGATTCCAACTTGCCTGGAAGATGAGAATTAAGAAACATGGAAGTGTCACAAGTATTCATGCACAGAAAAAGATGCCTGATTTGGGGAATGCCTGGAAATGAGTGCCATGATTTTAAAAGTAGAGCCAATGAAGGGGAGATAGAATATATAATTGCAGTGGGTTGGAGAGAATGTAACAGGATAATTGAATGAGTGGGATGGAAGGGCATAAAGAAGAGAATACAGAGGGATAGCTAACACTAAGTGCCATATATCTATTTGAGGGGTCATATGGAAACCTACTATAGTAGAAATTTCTTTTAAAAAATGAAAGAAATGTAAATGGAGTCACCAAATAATGGAGAAGTAAAACCCCAACTAGACATTTTTTGTCACCAAGTGAAACCTTCAGTCACAAAATGGATTGCAAACTGAATTGTTGAACAAAGGGACCTAATGGAAACACCCAAATAACTCAAGGCTTGGCAAGTGATTGTCAAGGCTATTAACTGCTTTCCAGAAGTCACTATTGCTGAATACAACTCTTACATATCTCTTTGAATGTGGAGAAGACAACCTGGTACATATTGGGAGATTCCCTACCGACATTCCTAGTGTTGATAGGCTAGGGATCTAGGGCAAACCAAATACTACCATTCTGTGAAAGGAATACACTTATAAAATGACTCCTTACCATCATTCCACAGTACCTATAGATCAGTGTCTTGGGGGACCGTTATCAGAAAAGCTTTCTCCTGCCTTCAGTCAATGATAATTAATATAGAAGCCCACAAATGGACAATGTGCAAAGGATAAGAGACTGTGGAAGACTCAGCACTAAATGGGATGTCTCCATCAAATTCCTCCAGTCAAGGGAACAGAGAACACTGAAGAAATAGGTCCTTATAGACACTGATGCACATATGAATTCACAGAGCCTATGATAGCATGTATAGCACTTGCACACATCTAAGCTACATGGGGTCCAAGTGCTGAGAGAGGAAAGTGTACACAAACACTCATCCTTAACCAAGTAGCTGTCTGAAATTGACAACAGCTTGCAAAGGGAAAAAAAAAATGTTTTCTCAAATGGAGTATCATTAGATAAACAAACCACAAATAATGGAAAATACCATTCCCAGCAGTAGATGGCCAACAGAAAATGAACTCAATTGTAGTTTGGGAGATTTTTCATGTTACTGGTCTTGTGCTTATATATTTTGGTTCCTGATTTTTGTTTACGTGTTTATTTTTAAGTGTGTGTGTGTGTGTGTGTGTATCTTGTGCTAGTTCATCATTTCTTAATTCAGTTTTTGAATGTTTTGTTTTCTTGTTTTTTTTATTAAAGTAGTTTCTTTTTCTTTTTTTATTTTATTTTATGATATGAATATTCTATCTGAATGTAAACCTGCATATCAGAAGAGGGCATCTGACCCCACTACAGATGGTTGTGAGCCACCATGTGGTTGCTGGGACTTGAACTTCCGATCTCTGAAAGAGCAGTCAGTGCTCTTACCCGCTGAGCCAACTCACCAGCCTCTCCTGTTTGTTTTCTAAAGGGAGAAAGAAGGAATGGAGTTGGATGGGGGGCGGTGGAGATGAGGAGAATCTGGGAGATGTGGGAAGGGAAACCATAGTCCAAATATATTGTATGAATTTTCAATAAAAAATAAAAAATAAATGAAACTTCATAAACTTGAGATATTTAAAATGAAAACTATTCAGGGTAAAAAGCTAGACATAGGGTATGTATGTTAAAATTCATAAGAAATCAAAGAGCTATAGTTAGCATACCATAATGAAGTATTAGAATCAGTCCTCTTAAGTCAACTGTAAGACAAGGATGTCATTGTTTTTCTTTAGCATATATAATTAGAGTTCATTTTAATAATACATCTCTTAGCAATGTACATATAAATTAATGTACCAAGATAAAAAGTTGTATAAGGGATATACATTATATACATATAATGGTTTACCAAAAATCCTACAGAGACAATTTCTTTTTATTAGTAATCTGTAGTCTGTTAATACAGGGCTATTTCCTGGGCTGGAAAGATAGGTCAGCTGTTAAAGACTAGGCTCACGACTAAAATATCAACTTTGTTTCCTTAAACTTTCCTCCATGATTTCCTAAGAATACCAGATTTCCTTAAAATTAGGTGGTATATAAGGACTTCAAAAATAACAAAGTAAAATTTTATACAGAACATACGCTTTGTCCATAGTATTTCCATTATTATTCTAATTTGGGGATATGCAAATGATCTCCTCTAGATAAGATCTTTATCATACATTTATAGGTAATGCTTATGTGAGGAAATGAATGACTAAATGAATATATATTAGCTTTTAATATTTAACCTTCACATTAGACATTAGATCCTTTTGCTACACTGAATACTTCTCTCAACTGTTTTCAAAATTCCTTTCTTCTTGCTAGGAGTCCACTCAGTTCTTTAATTGCACGTTAAGTCCTATTGTTTGATTACACCCTGACTTTTATCTTATAACTTATTATATATTTGAGGGAAAAGGTATGATCCATCAAAATAATCAAAATAATCTGTTTTCACCCAAGTGTGTGTCAAATTTTAATATTTTTATAATATGAATACATCTCTGAACATAGAGGTCATTGCTGTGGGGATTGATCATAAAATTCAGCGTATTTCTACCAAATGAAAGCCATAACCAAATATTTTTAGATTAAAATGCTTTTACCAATGACTTTTAAATAAATAAACCACTAATGTACATATTTATCTCCTCATATTTTATAAGCCCTCACATATTCATATTTACCAAATGCAGCAAGCAAACATTTATGTACAGCTATATGTGTATTCAGACATCTACGTGAATATGCAGGTAATCTCATTTGACTCACCCTCATGTAAACATACTTTAGAGTGCCTAGCCTCCTCCTGCCAATCAGGGAGCTTCTCCTCACAGTCCCACCACTGCATCCTCTCTGTTCCTCTGCTCCCATGCTCTGTCCTTCTGTCTGCCTTTTAAGCTAACACTCATAAAAACCTTCTTTTAAATGTTTACTAAAGCTACCATCAGACCATGTTTCTTCCCTAGTGTTAAATCAACACTTCCCACTACATCTCCGTTTTTGACTGCTGAGTTTAACACTGGGAGGAGGTGAGGATTTCTGTGACTGCCAATTGGCACTGCTTGGGAGGAAATCTGGCACGAGAACAATTGCACATTTGAAGGCAATGCCACTAGGCCTCTGTTTACAGGGCATTTCCCTGGCTCTTTTCAATGACTTTTGTTCCTCTGAAACGTAATATGCCTCCCGCAAAGGCTAAAGAATGATAATCTTACCAAGAATTTTTCATTTTACATAAAACAGAATGCATTATCTAGGTGCGATACAACAATAAGTTTGGATTGAATATGAAGAGAATAGACTTACACTTCCATATGCATGAGTTCTAAACTGTAGCTATATATGAACGAGAGCTGAAAATTATCTGTACAAGAGTGAATTACAAAATTTAAGTGGTAGTTTGACAATAGATGTTTGTGGTAATTGTATAATATGCTTCCGATTATAGTATCATTCTGAGATTTGTCCTTCATACAAGTAGATAACAGGTAACTGCACACTATTTTCCCCATTATAAAAATCAGAAATAAAATGAATATTTTGTAACAATACTTTAAAACAGGTTATGCTACTGAGAGCAAAGACTCGATGTACTGAATGTTCAGCAGATTATATAGCTGCTCCAGGAAGGTTGATGACTATTATTGACTTCTGCTAATTCTAGACATAGGCTCAAGATTTGGTCTGGGTTGTACACAGCAATTGCTTGGAGGGGAAAGAAAGCCAGCTAAATGGTGACAGCCTGTTAGGCTGGCATGACAGAGTAGAATTGAGAAAAACCCCAAAGCAGGGACACTGATGTCCAAAAGAAAATTGCTGCGTTCTGAGGCAACATAGCAAGTTAGAGACCCTTTTCAGAAGTAGCTTGAAGGCAGATAGAATTCCTCACCATTAAAGTGGTACTTAAGAAACAAAGCCCTACTGAAAATAAGAAAGTATGCCAGAGCCTAGAGTCTCCCCAGATGTTGTCAAAAATCTTAGCACCATTGCGTTGAAAGCTAAGGACTTTGATTAAAACTCCCTAAAATGAATTGAATTGCATCTCTTCTTTCGGAGCAGAAGAAACAAAGAAGTGTTAGCCTGTCAATCAAGACTTCAGAAGGCACATGTTTGAGAATTATCAGCATGCTGATCACACACTGAGTTTTTTTAATCTGTTATACATTGATGGTTTTCTGGTCTCTATAACCAGTTTTAACCCTCCACACACACACTGCCTACCTATGGAGGGTACCTCT
The DNA here is from genome assembly GCA_026225945.1 of Cricetomys ansorgei. Taxonomy (NCBI): domain Eukaryota; kingdom Metazoa; phylum Chordata; class Mammalia; order Rodentia; family Nesomyidae; genus Cricetomys; species Cricetomys ansorgei. Next base: position 14,965,627 of record JAMJFZ010004061.1, read on the forward strand.
CTCTAGAGAAGAAAGGTCACTTGTGGTTTTGATGGTTTGTCCACATAATCTCCTGAATGGATGCACTAAAAAATCACAGGATGAAAAAATAAAGAATTAAAATATAACCAATTTTAATATACATTTTAATTTATATTTGTTTGGTTTCTAGATAGTTTATTTATGCAATTATGGCATTTTCATACATAATGTGCTTTCATTGATTCACTTTTTACTCCACCTCCACTTGTATCTTTGCATCCCCTCTTCTATTAATGTTACATGTGTTTTATTGCCTCATCGTCACACCTTTAAAACTTCTTTCACTATTCTTTTGTTTCCTGCTCTGGTTTCATAATTTATACCCCAATAAATAACCAAATACACAGAGAGAGAGAGAGAGAGAGAGAGAGAGAGAGAGAGAGAGAGAGAGAGGGATTTAATATAGGAGTCCCATATGAAAGGAAATATTTGGTACTTATTTTTCCATATTTGGAATATTTCGCCTAACATAAAAATGTACTGTTCCATCCATTTTCCTGTAATTAAAAGTTTTCCTTTTATTTATGACTAAAAAATGGTATTTGTATAATTCACAATTCATTTTCATGATCTTGTCAGTTTTGTGGGACATTTAGACTATTGCATTACCTACCAATAAAGACTAATGCCTCAACCAACATGGATGTGCTTTCTTTGATTAAATATGAAGTTCTTAAGGTATATACCAAAGAGAGGCATAACTGGGTCATAGTGTATTCTCTTTCGTTTCTCGTTTGCTTTGCTTTGCTTTACTTTGCTTTGCTTTGTTTTTGAGACTTGTTCCTAGTGATTTCCACAAATCTTGTGGCAGTTTACCATCCAAATACTAGGAAGTAATTGTTCCTCTTGTCAAAATTCTTGTCATTATTTGTTGACATGTGTTTACTTTCTGACTGCGATGTTATTGAATTTCAAACTGTTTCTAATTTGCATCTCTTGATAGTTAAAAGATGATGAACATTTTAAAAAATTATCGATCATTTACTTTTCTTCTTTGAAGAACTTCTTGTTCATTTATTAGTTCAGTTATTGATTGGCAGTATTGGTTTCTGAAGTCTAATTGGAAGATATGCAGCTTATCTGAATATTTGATTTTATTAAGTTTGTTTTAAAATACCTATAATAAATATATGACACAAGGAGAAAATGAATGGATAAAAGAGAATTTCAGTAATAGTATCCTAAAAAAATGAAAGCACAAGTCTGCAATTGAAATTCTTAAAAGTTACACATCGAAGTATAACTAAATTATTAAAGATACAGAAACAAAATAATAATAAAATTCAAAAATATAATGTGAACATGTAGAAAATAGTAAATTATCTCAACCTGTGTTATCAAAATAACAGAAAATAGAAGGAGGGGAGGATCAAAAGAGAGACACTAAGTGGGGGGCGGGGGTTAGAAGTGTAATTAGAAGAGATAATGAGGAAGAGATATTTAATAAATTGAATGAAGATGTGGGTCCATAAACACTAGAAGCTTATAAAGTTCAATCAGGATAAAGAAACATAGAACTGAGTCTATTAATATTCTTGTTAAACTTATGACAACCAAAATCAAGTAGGAGATAGAAAAAAAAATGTCTTAGTTCAATGTGGCTCATGATTTTCATTTCAGTTCTAACAAGGCAGAACAAGCAACAATCCAGTCTTTAAGAAGTTAGAAATGAAAAAAGAAAAGGAAAAGTAGTAGGGTGTTGGAGTTCCGTATTATGAAAATTGTTCTTAAAAGCAAAGGAAATTAAATATTTTATCATAAGTTGCATGAGAAAGTTTCTTACTCAAATTATTACACACCATGAAGAAATACTGTCATGCTCTTTACTAAATCAATATGATGTCATGTGATTAAGAGAAATAAATTGTAAGGAAAATGGAGTTGAAACCTGTCAAAACAAAATGATGACCATTTAACACAATAATTACAGACATTCATGGCTTCGGTATAAAAGCAAAGGTAATCAGGAATACAGAAGTACACAAAAAGAAAGTAAAAGTGGTGATTATAGGGAGTTTCTGGCATTGTGTTATAATACTAAAAGTACTTCTTGCTCTTCCAGAACAACCAGGTTCAATTACCTGGACCCACATGACATCTCATAACTTAATGTAACTTCAGTTTCAGGAAATTCAACACCCTCATCTAGCCTCTGTGGGCACTCAGCATGTGCCTGGTGCACAGAAATCCATGCATGAAAACACTTAGACACATAAAATAAAAGTAAATGAACCTAAAAATATTTCTTCAAAAGTACTTATATCTAACTGATTTTAGTAAGTTGGCAATATATTTGGATAATTTCAGAATAACTGTTAATAGAATAGCACAGCTCATGCACTTATTAGAACATATAAAGTGAAATGCTGAACAAAAATAAGTCAAGACAGAGGATAAAAATAAACAGAAAACAGATGGGATATAAGTAAAACAAAATTCAATTATAGCGATAATTACACCAAACATAAATGTATTTACTAATTAGATTGAAACATAGGTGCAACATAGGATTTAAAATAAGATATGCATGTGGACTGTTCATAAAAATATGAAACTGAAATACAGTAGCATATGCTGAAAATATTAAGATGGAAAAACTATGTCTTTGTAAAAAACAACAAAAAGAAAGTTGGTGTTGCAGCACTGAAACGGAAGAGTTAGAACAGAAGGCAATAAATAAATTGAGAATCCAAGGGGAGTTATGCAGTATGATAAAAGTTTCACTGGATGGATAGCCATGATTCTAAATTTTTGCATGTCTGAAAACAGAGCTATAGTATAAGTGAGACAAAAAATAATAACGCTAACAATGAGAAAGGATTTCTGCAATTCCATAGGAAATATTAAAACATCTATCTCGACAGTAAAACAGCATATACATGTGTATATGTGTATATATATCTATATCTATATCTATATCTATCTATCTATCTATCTATCTATCTATCTATATATATATATATATATATATTTGCCTCATAGTTTGATCATATGGTCTAATTGACATAACAGAACATTGTATATCATAACAATGAAATGTATATAAGTCTTTGGTGCATTGGGATTTTACAATAATGCATTTGGTCATAAGCTAATTAGCATTATGTTTCAAAAGACTACAGTCCTGCAGAGTTTATTTTTTGACCAGAATTACAGCCTTCGACCTATAACGGAGACTGAAAAGCCAGGAGACGATTTCTAATGATATCCAGTTCTACTCACAGATCTCTACCTAGCCCAGTCTCCGTCAATGAGGCTTCTGCCAACAGCTGATGGAAACAGTTGCAGAGGCCCAGAGCCAAAACATCTTGCAGAGCTTCAAAAAACTCACGCAAGAGGGGGAGGAGGCAGTTTGGCTACCAGAGGGGTCAGGGACATCAGGAGAACAAGCCCCTCAGAGTCCAAGGACTAGCACTCTTGGGGTCCCTCATAGCCTGAAGAGGCAGACAAGGAACATGTAGGGTCTCCTAGATATGTCATGTGGTTGTATGGCTTGGTGTTCTTGCTGAGATACTACAGGCTAAAGTGGATAGGGTGGGGAGAATGTAAAATATGAGAGCAAAGATAGAGAGAACTGGGGGAAATGGAGGGAGAGTAGGAGAGGTGTTGTTATGTATTATATGAAAGAAGGAAAATAAATAAATTTTAAAAAAGAATTACATTGAAATTCAAAAATAAAATCATAAGAAGGAAATTCACAGACATTAGGAAAAGAAACAATGGAGATGTGAAGTTAAAGAAACAATAGAAATGTCATATATATATCACATATATCACATATATATGTGATATATATATGTTAACTGAACAAAAATTAAGGCAAGATACATCAAGCCTAGAACATGAAGCTTCAAGTTTGTGGCAAACACACACACACACACACACACTATACAGACTGAAAGTGTTCCTACTTTTTCACTTCAGATGCATGAAAAAGGGAAATCAATCAAAGCGGGGCAGGGGGGGAAGAAACAAAGAGAAAAAAAGAGGAAGAGAATGTAGAATGAATAAAGAAGAATATAAAGACAGGGACACCTTAAAGTTATTTTGGATGTATGATGAACAACATAAAAGAAATGATCAAAGTCTACAAAATCTCATAGAAAATGGATGTGGAAGTTACAGAACACCTCAAGAATTACAGAGGTTACAGAAAGTGAATTTGTACCAAACTTTCCATGAAATAGGTTTCTCCAACACTGAAGACAGTGTACTGATACGAGGCAAATGCATTCATTCTATACAGGAAGAAAGTATCCTGAGTAAGTTCCTGACTCATATATATTCAATAAAGAGACTTGAAAAAAACATTGCAGGAAATTGAACTAAAATCTACTAGCTGTACTTAAAATTGTCTAAACAGGACACAGTGAGTATAAACATAAAGTAAAAAAAAGAAATTAGAAAAATTCTGTTCATATGAAGCATGCATGTTTGGTCCTCTATGTCATTTTTAATTCAATGAGAAGAGAAAAAATCATGTAATTACAGTGTATGGCGAGCAACCCTGAATAAAATGTAAGACTCATTCGAATGAATGAATACAACATTTTCATAACAACAGAAACCAAAATCTTTCATTTTAAAGAGAACATCCAAAACTACACAAAAGACATTATTCTTAACAATGTTATCTCAAACTTTTTTTTTTTTTTTGGTTTTTTGAGATAGGGTCTCTCTATTGTAACTCTGGCTGTGTTGGAACTCACTCTGTAGATGATCTGCATGTCTGTGCCTCCCAAGTGCTGGGATTAAAGGAGTACACCACCTCCCAGTTCAAGCATTTTTTTTTAATTAGGCAGAGAAATATAATTTTCTCACACCCATTTATATTCACACAATGCCAAATCAAAAAAAGTAATGAAACTACATAGACAATCATACAATAGACAATCAATGAAAAAAATTATACGTACATTTATGAACCTTATAATAATAACGTTGACTAATCAAAGTAAGTCATGAAAACTTTTGCACTTGCTATCTTATTAACATCATAAACAACCAATATTAAATAACAGATTCAGAAATATATTCTTTCATAGCCAAACTATAATGCCTGGATGTAAATAAAAGAAGGAAGAGAGGGGAGGGGAGGGAAAGGATGGGAAGAAAAGGGGAGGAGAGTGGACAAGAAGGAAGAGAAGGGAAGGGAACAGGAGGGAAGAGAGGGGAGGGGAGAAGAAAAAGGTAAGGGAAAGGAACAAAAGGGATAGGAGGGGAGAGGGAGGACATATGGTAGGAGATCTATGGTTGTTTTTAGTGGGGACAGAAGATATATTTTGCTAGGCATAGGAAAGGTTGAGGGCCTGTTACTGCTTAACAACCATGGTTGTTCAATGATTCAAGTCTTCTCATTTTAGTATATCAATACAGTGTTCTTTTCTATTCTTTACATCTTTCTCTATTACTGGCTTAACTGACATTGTAAGCTAAAATGTAGTAACACTGAGCTATTTTTGTGCATTCAATGTTATAGCATCCATGTTAATTTAAATGTATTATGCATATACAGAAATATCTAATAAATAAAAATTTTAAAATATATGTGAGGATAACATTTTAAAAAATCTAAACTTATAATAACAATGTGTAGACACATTATCATTTTTAATCTCTTTCTTTAATATTTTCAAGATACCTATACTGTAATACAATTTTTTTTTTTTTTTTGCCTGAGTGGCTTTTACCACCTTGTCTTATTTCTTTAACTTTCTTGTCTAATCTCAATCATTTTAGTACTAGAAAATCAACCTTTACAGCAATTAACTCACATTCTCATGAAACTCATTCATGATTTCTCTAGGTACATGAAAGAATAAACATTTAGTACTTTCTTGATAGTAGGTTTAAATAAATATAAGAGATTTTTAGTAAATGGACCTCATGTATTTATTTTGCAGAATATTTTCTTAAACTCATGCAATCATGGTCATTAATAAAACCTTAAGGTCAAATGAACTGGAACACTGAGTTCCTCTGCCAATCATACCAGATTGGTGTCTGTAGTAATCCGCGCTAGTCTTACCCCATGCATTGCCTACAGGAATATGTGGAAACAGTCTTGCATCTGAGACATGGAAATTTCAGATTTATTCTTTAAATAGAAATCACCAAAGGTCCAGTGAAGCCACAATGCTACTTGACACAACTTTTTCTCAGATCATTGATCTCCAGTACAATGACTTGAGTGAAAAGGGAAACATGCTATTGGTTCTAGAACGTTTCCTTTCATCTTGACTCTCATCTCCTATAAGATTGGATAACACATTTTTATCCACAACTCCTAAACCTAAACTACAGGAAAATTTCTCTTGGTGTATAGAAGAATATCTTATGAGTGAAACTTTGTAAGAAGAGTGGGTAAAATCAATTCTGAAAATATATGCAATTATGAGCATTAAATCTGATCATATAAATTCCTATAAATGTTTCATAAAGAAAATGTGATCTGGGTGCACAGGTATTATAAATGAATATTTTAAGCTCTAAATCTTGATTTGAGCCAAAGTCATATTTAAAAATCGTTTGAAAAGAGACTCCAAATGACACCCACACAAGGATTGTTGCTTCTTTTATAGTTGTTATGAGAGTACTGTAGAAACCTGTGGAAGACAACATTGTTGTCCACCAAAACAATTCCTTTCAATCTGTTCTCATCAGCCTCCAGAAAACAGAAAGGATATATTGAGGACAGAAAAGTGAGGGTTGTATTGATAAACAAGACTGATACTTCTGTAGTATATATACAAAGTATACAGAACTTGAAAGAGCCGGAGAGGCATCCCCATGTATCAGAAAGCCCATTATTAAGCCCATCAGAAAGCCAAAGAAACTTTCATGATTCTTACTTCAACAGCGTGTCCTCAGAGATAAAAATCGGAGACAAAATGAAACATGAGTCCACTCATTCAAGTTCCAAAAAAAAATGCATATTGCATTTTCTTTCCAAGTTTATATTTATCATGGCTACTGCACATTCACATGTGTATGCACACAGTTAGTTCTAACAGACCAATCAACACACACTAAGTACCATAACTACAAAATTCCACAAGAAAAAAATATCATAACAATGTATATGAGCTTAACGTTTTTAATGTTATAAATTGTCAATATTTTCTAAAGTTCTACCCTGTCTTCTTTATAACTGATATCAATATATCAGTGTGTATTCTTTTAAATGATTAAATTATTTTCACACTGTTTCACTAAATTATTCCTTTATTTTCCATGCCTACCATCTTTAATCTCTAAGCTACTTCATGCCCGGATTACTAAAATGGACTTCTGGTATTAAGCTATCTCTGCTTCAATTGACATCAGCCCCACTGTCAATGATATCTTTTAAAAATAACCACTTTCATTATGACATGTCTCTGTACCAAGCATACACGATCCTGTTGGCAAAATCACTTGGAAAATTGTTCAAAAATGACTCACTTTTTTATGTTATGTTCAAATCTAGTATTACATTTTACATGGTTGTTGGAAAAATGTCTTTAAAATCAGTCTGTCCAAGAAGGTGACATTTATGAGATTATTCATCACTACCAATGATGATAGGTGGATTGAATAGATGGATGGACAACTAGATAACAAGAGAGAATGGTGAATCTATGTGTGGTTATTTGTTAATCTAAGATAACATCATGCCATGAGCTTTTAATAAATTGTTTTTTTTTAAGTTGAGGTCATATTAGATTTTGGGGTTAAACATGTAAAAAAAATCACTAAAGAAGGAGACATATCTAAAAGAAGGCTGTCATTGTTAGAAAACAGTAATAAGAGATACATTATGTCTTCATTTTTCGACCTTGATCAGTGAGTTGCCATGTGAACTCAGATAATATGGGACCTAGAGAATATCTTATTCCTTCAGTGTGACTGACACTCAGAAAGACATCCAATATTATACTAAATAAATCATTTGAAAAGCTTTGATTTCAAAATTTCATCAAGTTCACATACAAGTGTTTTATAAGACAGTGTGCTCATAAAAGTGCTGATTCAGTTCTATCTTCACAGATCTTAAAACACAGAAGTGTCAGACTTAAGCAACTACATTTAAAATTTTCCTGCAGTGATGGCTAGAAAGCAGGTTTAATAATTTGAAGAGAACAACAATTAGAAATGTCAAACAAGTGATATTTAATCTGGGACACACAGAGCAAGAAGGAGGCTAAAAACTGAAATTGAAGTAATGTGTGAGAGTGCTTGATGAGAGGAAATGACTCGGGTTTGCCTACTTGAGAGTCTATGACAACAGATCTATGATCATGACCTGTGATCTATGCTTGAGTTCATCATGTTCAAAGGCTCCTTGGCTGCACCAGCTTTTTCATTATATTAAAAACAATAGTGATAATTTTGATGGAATTTGGAAAGCTTCCTGCAAATCTGGGATTCCATCATAATTTGTTTCATATAATGAGATTTTGACTCATATTAAATCAATGTCACCTCTGCCATCAAGTCAGTGTTAATTAATGGAAGGTCTGTGATCTTACAGTATCATAATATTCAGAGTTAAATAGATTCTGCTACTCTGTTTGATAAACAACAATCTGGCCAGAATGGACTATTGAGAGATCATTTTCTCTAGAATAATTATGAAATTGGCCTAGCATAAGTACACTAATTTAAGTCGATGGAGTATGTTTGGCTTATTGAATTGAATCTTTTCAGGAGTAGAAAAAAAAAAACACTCTTGAGACTGTTGTTAAAATAATATAACAGTTAGATTAATACAGATTTCACCAGAAAATGATTCTTCACTTACAGGTCTTTAGATTTCAGTAATATTTAGCCACAGGCTGTTCAAGTACTGTTTTTTGAGCTTTTTAGTTAGTGTGTGTGTGTGTGTGTGTGTGTGTGTGTGTGAGAGAGAGAGAGAGAGAGGGAGAGAGAGAGAGAGAGATTAATGAGATCTACCCATGTTCATAGCATTCAGACTGCAAAATCAGCTGTCTGTAAACATTTGACCTATGGTTCTGAAGGGAATTCTTTGAAGGGGTAGAGATTTGCAGGGTATAGACAAGAAAAGAGAGAGAATACCAACACACAAAACTTGCTTAGCTGCAAATCAACAAGGCCAGCCAGACTTTATGCTTTTACATGGAGACAAGAATGTTTTCTCAGAGCTATCTTATAAAAACATAGTTTGCCTTGAAGATTATTGTAAACATGCATTGTAGTATTCAGAAGACCAGAGACAATGTATAATAATAATCTTCCATTTTTGAAATCTTTAGAAAGAATAAACCAGGCTATTCTCATTGGATCTCAACTCTAAGTTTTCTTTTTGCTAGTGGGCAGCAGCATGTATTAACAAAGACCAGGAAAGCCTCACGAAGATGCAAAATACAATGTTCTAAATATGCAGTGTCTGTTTTCAGAAATTGGCTAGATATTTTAACATGGTCACCATACAAAGAAACTGTCTATTTTCATCTTTATAAAAGGGACTTGAAGTTCTCGGAGGGTATTGCCCGAGAGTATATGACAGGATTGTAGTAAGGCTGAGTTCAAACTCAACAATCTGCTACCTCCACAACTATGTAATTTTCTAGAGTAATCATGATAGTTTTCCCCTAATTGTAAATGTCATTGTACCAATGTAATTTCACACCTGTTTGAATTATGTCACTTAGAATTAAAGTAATGTGGCCATTCCTCTGGCATTTGTATGTATGTATGTGACCCTTCTAGACCTAAAAAGCATAATAGAAGAGGCAGAATCTCTATTTTTTTCTCATTTTTAATATGTAGATGCACAGGCTAAAATTGGTGCATGAAATGAAAGATTGGTGATTATTTTTACCGAGGAACATTTTGAAAGTATTATTTAAAATTTCACATTCATCGGAATAAAGAATAAGAACACACTTCCAAATTAAAACAGGATAAAAGTGAAGCTAATGACAATTCCCTTTAAATTCCACCATCAACAAACCCCTTTCATTTACTTAGGCAGATAGTACCATCAATTATTCTACTTACCTACCAGTTGTTTGATCTTTTATACTTGCATATGTAAATATTTAGACATGTATGCATGTATTTAAAGCACAGGCATAGGTATTATGTATTTCATTTTTATTACTCTAATGCTAGACAATAATTCTTGTGGGATTCATAGCATCTTATTTTGCTTTTGCTTCATCTCTAACAGATAATTCCACATCTGTAAAAAAAGGGCTTCCAAGCTCTTCATATTGTTTTCTTCTATGAATATACAACACTTATAAATTTGGTTTCATATGGAGGACTTCTGTTTTCATTTTTGCCAAAAATATTCAATATGTATATTTTGAAGTAAGTTTTTTTTTCATGCATTCTAGTAGAACTGACAGCACTGCAAATTTGGATCAGTAATTTCTTTCAAAGTGTGTCCAATCAATAGAAGATGTAGACATTGATCCTCTGGTCAAACATCTATGGATGGATATTTTCTACATACATGATACTGAGCATTATTAAATATTTCCATCCTGCCAATCTGACTGTACAAATTTCCAAAATAAATAAATGAGCAAACTAAACCTCAGCTTTAGTTTACAACTGCTTGCAATGAGGTTGAGGATGTTGTCACATTTTGAAAGGTCATTATATTCCTATATTTATCATAGGTGACTATAGAGTAATAGGCCTATGTGAAAGCTAGGAATGGTTTATGTTACAGGTCTATAAGAAGGAATACAATAAGAGGTTTGTGTGGTCCAGAAGGAATACAGAGAGAATGTTGTGAATGTTGGTACACACTTTTAATCCCAGTATTCAGATAGCAAAGGTGTATGGTAGCATACGCCTTTAATCTAAGTATTCAGAAGGCAGTGGTGGTCCATTACTTTAATTCCAAAATCAGAAGCAGAGTGTAGAAGTAGACATGGGAAGGAGAGCTCAGAAAGAGTCAGTGTCACATAAGAAGTTACTTTTGAGATGAGTCAGTGAAGGATGGCAAAATGACTAATCAGAGGAAGAGTTAACAGAGTGAGTCAAGTTATGACACAAACAACACTCACAATATAAAAGCCAGCTTTCAGCTCAGAGCAGAGTCAGTAACATTCAGTCAGTTACAGCAGAGTCAGTTACAGCAGATAGTATGAGGCAAGCAGTCTGAAGCAGGAAGAAGGAGGAGAAAACACAGAGAAAATGAAGTAGTCTGACTGAGGAGCAGAGAGGTTGTATGAGGCACTATGGAGCAATGAGAGCTCAGAGAGAGAGACACAGAGACACAGAAGCAGCTAGGCAGAAGAAGTCAGTATCAGATTGGAAGTATAAGTTTAAAGTCAAGCAGAACAATTCAATCTGAGGCATCCAGAATCTGCTAGAGTCAGAAGAGTTCAGTCAGAAATAGTAAGCCAGCTCAGAAGATCAGTTTAAACCAGTCATCTTGGAGAAGAGTTTGAATCAGAACATCAAGTGAGTTGAACCACAAGAGTCAGAGTTCAGAGGAAGCTAGTCAGAGTGACTCAGTAAGCAGTAAACATCTGAGGCTTACACATTCTAGATTATATCAAGGCTGAGGCTGAAGTCTTCCTGGACTAGAATAAAGATTAGATAGTACAGAGTTAGAAAGACTGTGGGTCTCCAGGACTAGGACAGGTGTAGTAGTATGCTACTTGGTGGCCCAGAAAGGAAGACAGGGAGGTGCCCTCATAGGTGGAAACCCTGCTAGACATGAGCAGATGGAACCATAGTCATGGCAAGTGCTATACTGGATAGTGGAACTCGAAACATCTGAGCTCAGTTTTTTGTGTTTTTTTTTTTTTTTTTATCAATTCAGAACTCCTCAGGTGTTCTATTGATAGCACATGTAGATCATGAGCAATCAAACATCCCCCACATAAATCCAACACTTGCAGACAATACAAAATGCCAAGGCCTATGAAGACCTTTTCCAAACAGTGCACAAAGACATTTTATTTTAAACATAAATGAAAATAAACTTCTACAACAGACCATAGATTGAAATAGCCAAAGTTTTTACCCTGAATCAAAGTCTACATTTGGTATCTATGGCTACATGTGTCATGGCTTAATTCAGGATAAATTTTGAGGATTGCTGAAATTTTTGGAACATGTATGAAAGTAGGTTCTGGAGTCTGCATACCTGAATCCTCACAAACCCATGAGTTCAGACCTAAGCCCCATTGTGAAGACACTTGAAAACAGGATCTAGAGAAGGTGTTGGGCCTTTATTTATTGACAGGGTGATGACAGACTTATGATACATTCAGAAAAGAAATTATCACTGAAGCACCTTTGGAGTTATATATATATATATATATAGAGAGAGAGAGAGAGAGAGAGGGAGAGAGAGAGAGAGAGAGAGAGAGAGAGAGAGAGAGAGAGAGGGAGAGGGAGAGGGAGAGGTATCATAACTAAGTCTCCTCAGGACATTTTCATAATATATATTCTCTTCATCCAAGTGTACAGCTCTAGATTTAGTAATGAGTTTGTTTATATGAACTAGATATATGTTACTTGTTTACATTTCTTACATATATTATAATATTTGGTTTTAAGATTAGGTATCCGATCTTTGACTGTATGTTTCCTTTTTACAATCCTGTCATTGTCATTCTACTTCCCCTCATCTTCTCTCCCTATTCCTTCCATCCCTCATATCTCAATCTTATTTCAATGCTATACAAAAACCACAAGATAAGACGTTAAAAACAATGGAGAATCTGCACCTCCTTAAGAAGTTTCCCCAGAAGATTTCCCTCTAAGAAGAGTTACATTGGGACACCTCAAATTGTATAAAACACACATTGCCACTTGTGTTAGATAAGCACATAGAATGCAGACAGATCTGTTTCTTTTGAGCTACATTTAATCAATCTCTTTTGTTTTTATTTCACAAAGGTTCACCAATAATCATAACATATACGTCAGTATGTAGAGTCCTAAGGTAGATTACAGAATCATTATTTATCCAAAGAAGATGGGAAACACCAATAAGATCAATTTCTTATGAATATTATATTCTCTCCCTGGGCCTGTGACACCTCTAGCCATAGGTTTTTGTCCCTGATAAAGGTGCCAGGTATAGGTTTCAACTTGTGGAGCAAGTCTAATACCCATTTGTAATATGGTTGGTTACTCCCAGGACACTGGAGCCTATATTGTGCCAGTGGATATATTGTCATTGATGTAGCTTTCAAGTTTCATACCTGGCTAAGATAGCTGATTCCTTTTTTCCTGTGGTACCATACACAGCACTTTCCAGCAATATGAAATTAGTCAATAGAAATCAAGCTTCCAGATGAATGAAAATGGGACCTGGACATGGACCCCACCCTTATCTAAGGAGCTATTGGGAGTTGATGCCTGCTGGGAGTTAGAATCAGTTTTCTTAAAGGTGGCAGCACTTCATGGGTTAATCACCTTCCAGTGAAGGTCACACATCCAAGAGTATGTGGGCAGTAAAAATGGCACTTGATAAGTTTAAAAAATAAGAGGACACAAAGATGGATAGGAAGGGAAGTGGTTGGATCTAGAAGGAGCTGGGGAGGAATGCATTCTGTAAAATTCTAAAAGAACTAATATAATGAGAAAAATAAATATAAAAATATGAGATTTAAATATTAAGAACTCTGAATAATTTTTTAAGCAAACATATATGAAAATAAAATTTTAATGCTTATGGAAGCATTCAAGTTAGGATATGAAAAAGTTATACTATATGCATATATGCTGCATAAAGAGTTTATCAGCCTTGCCTTCATTATTTTTCTGTTGCTGGGCTAAGATATCATGACAAAGGCAATTTACAGAAGACACAGCTTATTGGGGTTTACAGTTGCAGAGGGGGATTCCATTAAAGTAGGGAATGGCAGCAGGCAGTCAGGAATGGTGATGGAGCAGTCACTGAAGCTTACCTCTGAATACACAATTGATCCACAAACACTAGGCACAGAGAGCTAACTAGAATAGGTATAGACCTTTGAAACCCCAAAGCCCATCCCCAAAGATTCACTTCCTAGGCTACACCTTCTAGTCCTTCCCAAACTGTTCCACCAACTAGGGACCAAGCGTTCAAATGTACTACCCTATAAGACTATTTTCATTAAAATCACCACAAGTGTTCTCAGTCATTAAATGTGGAACTTGTGGTTTATTCAGAGACATTTCAAAATGGTTTTGCTAGTTTGCTTTACTAATCCAATCTTTAATGAGAATTGTAAATTAGTCAGTTGTTCAGCGATAGTACAGGACCAAGTCCCTTAAAATCTTAGTTTCTTACAATTATAGTATTAAATCTCATTTGCATTGCATATGTTTTGTGAAATGCCTATAAATTTGCCTCCTGTCTTGTTTCTCTGACATAAATACTTAAACTAGTTTCACCCAAATATGATTTTGCGCAAAAGTAAACAAAGTCAAAACCAATAAGTACCTGGGTAGTTCAGGATCACAAGGAGAGCATTATCTTTGTGTTCACTTACTATCCAGGGGGTGACACATGGTGAAGACAGAAATAAATGAGATTATTAAAAAAAATAACATACATTTCCATAGCTTAGCTCTGAATAAGCAATACAGGAGGAGAGAGAATTATAAACATTTTGCCTCTTCTGTAAGTATTCAACTTTGGTATTTCTGAGTTATACTAATACAGATTATAATGCATTCAGGCAACTTTGTACTTCACCCTACATTCTTCAAACATCTTAATGAGCATTCTTTTTAAATATCTCAGTTTTAGAAAGCACACACACACACACACACACATGTGTGTGTTTATTCCTTTATTTATCTCACTTTATTTCTTTTTTAATTTTTCTTCTCTTGTACAATATATCTGGACCACAGCCTCCCCTCCCTCTATTCCTGCCACCCACCATGTCTTTCCCCCAGATTCACCAGATCTTGATTTCCCTAAAAAAGAGCAGGCCTCCCAGGGTTAACAATAAAATAGGGTACAACAAGATGGAATAAGGCTGGGCACAAGCCTCTACATCAATGTTGAACTAGGCAACCAAAAACGAGGAAAAGGATACCAAGGGCAGGTAAAAGGGTTGAGAAGCCCCCTGACTCACTCCAACTTTTAGGAGTTCTATTCTAGAAGAACACAAAGCCAAATAACCTTAAGATATATGTAAGAGACCTAGCACAGACCCATGCAGTAATTGATCTCATTATCTCATTATTGTGCATAATTAGCTTTTGTTTATGTCCTTCACCCACTTTTCTGTCTCTCACCCAACATCCTCACTCTGTGTACCCTTCCATTTAGTAAATCCTTCTCTTTTCTCATGTCACATGCCTTCTCTTCACTTCCCCAAATCCCCTATCTCCCCATTGTTTTCCTCTTTTCATGCTCTTAGCCACATATATACACATTATATAAAATTTTAAAGCTAGTGTCCATATGAGACAGAACATTTATTCCTGAGTCTGAGATAGTTCATTTAATGTAATAATTTCCAGATCCATCTACTTCCCTAAAAATTTCATCTTTCTTTATGTCTGAAAGTTTTCCATTGGGCATAGGAATTATATTTTCATTGACTAATTTATAGATAGACATCTAAGTCTGTTTAACTTCTTTGCTATAAATAGAGCATCAATAAACATTTGTGCTCAGGCATCAGTGAGGTGGAATTTTCAGATGTATGACCATGAATAGCTACCTTGGTTATATAATAGTTATACTTTTAGTGTTTTAAGAAACATCCACTGTGACTCATCAGGTTGCACCCTCCACAACCTCATGGGCATGAGTTGCCATTCCATCTTACTTCAGTCAGAACAGATTATCATGAGAAAATGCATATTCACAGAGTATTTTAAGAATCTCATTTAAAAAACATTTGTAGGAATCCATGAGCACATCTGTAATCTTCTTTGCAACATGTAATAATGATGAGAAAGAATAGGAGGAAAGATGATTGTGAGATTAATGGGATGAGTGGGTCAAGAGGGAGAAAAGAACTCAAAAGCCATGTGCCAGAACACTGAGGTATCAGAGTAAGAAAAGAAGTAAAGTAGCTACTTGGCTCATAGCCACATTTAATAGGAACTCTGGACTTTATATTCCTACACCATTTATTCCTCATTTCCATTCAAGATAGGCAATTAGAGTATCATTTTTAATTAAGAAAATTAAGACAGGGTAGCATACATATACATAAATATGTATATATGCACATATATGTATATAATTTAAATTTTTATTTAAAGGAAAAGTACTACAACTAATTAAGACTACATTTGTGGAAGAAACATATTAACAAGGGCCATTTTAAAAATTTTTTTGCTTGTTTTTGCCATTTCTACTTAGCCAAAGTGAAAGCATATCATAAAATAAGTACTGTAAAATATCCAGGGCAATTGCTTCATATTTGCTAAACACATTTATTCAGATTCTACGTATTAGAGAATACACAGAAAAGTCAAGGCCCAGCTGTGTAACTTACTAAAATTATCAGTGCTAACGCAATGTTAACATAGTTAGTGTTGTATTAATACCATTTTTTTATTGTAAGCCCTTCATTGCCTTCTTAGATCTTTGCAAGTATGAGTAACAGGTACTTGAGGAATTATCATATGAAAAAGTTATGGCATTTGGTGTTCCATAACAAGCATTATTAATATTATTATTATTATTATTTATATTATTATTAATGTGAAATTAATAAAATAAAATAAAACATTTAACTATATGTAGAGTATTATTGAGTCTTTTAATCCAGCAATATGGCTGCTCTGGGAAAGGATCTCATTCAAGGCTTGTTTGATCTGGCAGGAATGCAACACATACCTTTAAATAACCCATCTCAGAAGGTAGTGGTGGCACACACTTTTAATCCCAGATCTCCAGATATAAAAGGAAGCAGTCAGTTCAGAAGTAGGTCATTGTTGTCAGTTCATTGCTCTTAGTTCATGGTTCTCAGTTTAGACTTTACACTCAGATCAGAGTTAATAGAATCTGCAGAGATTGAGAGAATGTCCTCTGCCATGAAGTCATTAATAAATCAATGCATGTATCTACACCTACAACTATACATGCCATTTAATGACTAAGGGTAAGCATGTCTTGTGTTGTCATTGATTCATTGTTTTTTAATTTTTTTTATAATAAGAAATTTGTATGTGAATGAGGAAGATCCCAGTATATCTCTTTAAACCTTTAAAAGAAGTACATCATTTAGGTCTTTCTAAAAATTCCAGTGGTTTTTATTTAGCAGTGATTTAATTGTATATAAAATAATTTTGCAAAGTTTTATAGATTATGACTTATGATCACAGTTCTTTCAGGAGCCAATACTAAGACAAAGAGGAATCATCATGTTTATCTCAATGGCATATTTGAGGTGATTGTTCCTATAGTATAATGTGTCTGCTGTCATTTTATTTTCTAACCACTTCACAAGCTTTGGTGTGGGCTTGCTCTGTAGCACCACCAAAGGAAAACAGGTTTTGTAGGCAGCAACTTCAAAGACACATTTTTCAAAGCACAATTTTATGAAAGGATGTTAGCATTCTGTGTGTATTTATGATATCAAGGGCAACAGGCAAAAAACATAGGAGATGATATAATGGCAAAGTGTAGAGGAATATTTAATATTTTAATCCAGCAACATGGCTGCTCTGGGAAATGATCACACTGAAGTCCTGTGTGATAGCTTGGGAAGCATCATATCAATGAATCTGTGTGAAGGGCTCCATCCAAGGGTCTTATGAAGGGATCACATCCAGGGTGTCTATATGAAGGGATAACATTCAGAGGCCTGTGTGCTCTGGAAGGAATTGGATGGAATGCAGAAAGAATATTAGTACACACTTTTAATGTCAGTATTCTGAAATCAGTGGTGGAGCATACCTTTCATCCCAGCACCTATGAGACAGGAAAGTGAAGAAAGTGAATTGAAAAGAAGCAGAGTTCAGAAGGAGTCAGTGTGAGACAGGAAGTGACATCTGAGATGAATCCATTACAGAAGCAGGTAAGCTGGGGGCGAGACACAGAGGATAAGACACGGGAACAGTCTGAATGAGGCAGAGAGAGGATAAGATACAGAGGCAGTATGAGGCAGTATAAGACAATCTGAGGCAATATGGGGCAGTCTGAAGCAGGCAGTCAGAGAATCAGCCCGAGTAAGCCAGAGTCAGAAGAGTTTAGACACAGTAAGCCAGTTCAGAAGGTCAGTTTGAACCAGTCAGTTTGGAGAAGAGTTTGAGGCAGAACAGCAAATGGGTTGCTCAGTACAGCTCTGAGTTCAGAAGGAGCTAATCTGAGGGATATAGCAGTAAGTCTCAGAGGTTGATTAGATTGTACAGAGGATGAGGCTGAAGTTTTCCAGGTCTAGACTGAGGACTAGATTGTAAGGAAGCCAAAACATGCTCTAGGCCTCCAAGAATAGAACCAGGGATTGAATTAGGCAAAGAGTCAACATCCATTTAAACCTGTATCTATATCTACAGCAAGGAAATGTTAATGAACTGAATGTTAATAAACACTGAATCTTTGCATTTCCACTTATTCACTTTCAAGCATAATTTTGAAATAACAGCAATGAAAGTTTCAGAAAGTAATATGACATTGATTTTGAAATAAGACAACTTTTTGAAATTGAGTTTAATAATAAAATGTTTTATATATACTCAGATAACATATATATCATGCATAATGGAGTAATATAAAAAGAGAGATAACTAAATCCTTTGTATTCCATTTGCTATAATATGAACAAATTAACATGTATACTTTGGTGTATGTGGAAGTGGACCATATCTCCTGAGATTGTTCAATGAATGTGAATAACAGCTTTACTTTAATATCTTTATTTTGTTCTTGGGTAGTATGGTGTGTGTGTGTGTGTGTGTGTGTGTGTGTGTGTGTTTCTATCTCTCTGTGTCTATCTCTCTGTGTATCTGCCATCTCTGTCTGAATGTATACTTGTGTTTAGTTTTGTTTGGTGTGTGTCCGAGGTCAACATCAGATGTCTTTCTCAATTTCTACCTTGTTTTCTGAGACAGAACTCTCACTGAAACCAGAGCTCTATGAATTGGCTAACATGGCTGTCAAGTGAAGCCCAGGGTCCATTCTCTCTCTGCCTCTCCAGCACTAAAATTATAAGTGTGTACTACTGTGCCTAGAAACAAGTACTTTACCAACTTAGACATATCCCCAGTTCCTATATTTTCCTTTATTGTGTTCCTTAAATTACTATTATATTGACTTGTAAAATCCTCTGTCCTATTTCTGTGCCACAAGAAAACAAGTTGGTTCAATGCATGCACACATCTCTAAGCCTGCATTCCTCATATCTGTCAATGGAGACGGCTCACCCCATTCACCTACTTGGATGGGGCTCTTCAAATCTCTACCATATATTTTGCTCAGAAATTCAATACTTCTCTATGACGTATGAAACTTAGTCACATGCCCTTTTCTTCAACTAAACAACTTCTCCATTCCTATAAATACATTCACCTCAAAGGTCAGTGCATCTTTCTCATAAAAATTCCCTACTACTCCTTTGTTTTAAGTAGTCTTACCATAGTCAACATTGCCAATTTTCAAATTAAAGTTCAGGGAACATCTGAAAGAGAGGACAGAAGAGCTGGAGCTGGAGGAAGATTGTTGGGAAACTCTTGTCTTCTGGACATTAAATGGCTGTTGCAGTTTTAAACTCACTGCCATTTTGGTTACCTGAACAAGTTAGGACAAGTCACCTTACTATCATGTATGGTGGAGGTGGACTTATAAGGCCCCACTCATATCTGTTGGATTATGAGCAATTATTAGAGGCTAGGGAGATGAGTGTCATTTTCTTTATTGTAGTCATGATGAATTGCTCATGTTTCAGTGAATAACCTCTTCTACTCATACACATGCAAATTACCAGTATTAAGCTCAGTGAGTATGAAAGGAAAGATTAAAGAATGAGGTGTTTTGTTGGAATGAAGGATTTTTCTAGAAGTTATAAGTAAAAATTTGTTTAATTAAATTACCAGTTTTGAAAAATAATGCTAATTATAACCTGCTTATAATCGCATTCGTTTTCAAGTCAATTCAAGAATGAGGTATTTAGAATATATTATCTGTCAATATTGCGATATTTTAATTTATTTTAGTTTTGATAGTTTTTAAATAATGTTTGAAGCTTTGTTTCAGAATACTTTGTACATTCTTCTTTTGTCTTCCTTAATATTTTATTAATTAAAAAACTTTCACTGAATGATTAATTTGATATACAGCCATCATACTAGACATTTCTATTAATTCCCTCAATCATATGTTGCATATATAATAAAAAAATCATTCTTTTTTGCTATCATGTGGACCAAGATTGCATGTCTTCTTTTGAGGTTAAACTTATAATGTAACAATATTACTAGTATTGAAAATGTAAGACTTCTCTTAGAGAAGTCTTGATCAAATGTCAATCACCAGTTTTTTCATATATAAAAATTTATTTAATAAGAGAACTTGTACAAGGACGAAAAGTCCAAAGACAGCTAATAGTCACAGGATTTGTCATGAAAATAAATTATTGTATCTGTTTCTCAAGTTGTCGTTAACTATTATTCATTTGAAATAACCATGCCAGTTTTTTTCTTTATTGGTTGTTTGAGACAGGGTTTCTGTGCTGTAACTCTGGCTGTTCTGGAACTCACTCTATAGACCAGGCTGACCTTGAACTCACAGAGATCGCCCTGCCTCTGCTTCCCAAGTGCTGGGATTAATACCTGTCTTAAATAATTTATTATTATTTTTTAAAATTTTATGTGCATTGGTGTTTTGTCTGAATGAGGGTGTCAGATCATCTGTAAAAGGAGTTACAGATAGATGTGAGTTGTCATGTGAGTACTGGGAATTCCAGAGGACCTGGAAGAGCAGCCAGTGCTCTTAACCATGCCATCTCTCTAGCCCCAAACATGGAATTTTTTAATCCCTAATCAAGTCAAGTTTTGTTCCTCAAATGGTTTCCATTACTGAAACAAAATTAGATAACTCTAACGCCTCTCTATCACATTGCCTTCAGGAGGCAAACTAAGGTAATAAATAGATCATTCCTTCTCCTATTGTAATCTGACACTATCTCATTTATTTTCATTTTTTAAAGATTTATTATTTTTGAATTTTATGTATTTTTGTATTTATGAGTTTCTATTTGTATGGAGGTATATGCATAATGTGCATACACTACACATGGAGACCCTAAAAGTTAATCAGATCTCCTGAAGCTGGAGTAACAGATGTTTGTGAGCCACTTTGTGGGTACTGGATCTGAACCTGGATCCTATGGAAGAGTAGCATGTGCTCTCAACTGAGCCATCACCTGTTTAACCTCATGATCCTTTCTCTTCAATAATAAAATGCATTCCTAAAAGTATACCTTTCACAATTTCCACAAAATTCAATGTTCATAATTTTGATAGATTTTGTTAATAAAAAATATCAATCATAGCTTTTTCCTTTGGCTATTGTTTGTTTTATAAGCTTTTTCTTCTCGAAAAGTATGTGTGTGTGTGTGTGTGTGTGTGTGTGTGTGTGTGTGTGTGTGTGTTTGACTGAATGGGTGTGTACTCTGTTGTACATAATTCCTCTTCTAGATCTGGGACTCCTACAGAGGAGAATTTTATTCAGTAATATCCTATGTGAAAACACATTACTTTATTTGCTGTGGAAATATTTCATGGATGGAATATATTATTCCATTCATAAGTGGAATATATTATTTTGTTTCCTGTCGTTTTTACTTACTTAATGCTTGATTTCAAAATAGTTATTAATGAACCAACATGTTCTTAATTGTCATTTGAATTCAAAGAACTATATTTATGAGATAGTCTTAACTGCCTTGTTTTATATCTTGAGAGAGAGTTGTGCCTTTGAGTTAATTCTCTAAACATACTAATATAAAAATGTTATTGAATATTGGGCAAAGAATATTAATTATTGCCCCCAAGATACATTGTGAGTCATGTGATATATTAGGCATTATTTAAATATAATTTCTGAGAACATTCTAAAGGTCACATATTTATCTCTTTACCAATTTTTCTGAAAACCATTATATTTGCTTTATAAATAATAAATAACTTTAAATTTTTAATAAACTATAATCTAAACACATTTGTATGAATAAAATTATAATTTTAAATACACCATACTTGTAACAATTGTAATAAGCTGTGTAAGATGGGTCCTGAGAATATAAATACACATTAAACTGAAGCATCATAAAAAATGCATAGGAAAAAACAATTACTCTGGATTAAAAAAATTTACATGGGGTAGAAATGAACAAAGATACATCATGTCCCTCTATTAAAGTACCTTAATTGTGACTTAAACTCTCAGAAGATGATTGATCAGTCTTATTGCTCTACAAGTAAAACAGAGGTCTAAATGAGCTTATGATATTTTATTTTCTAGGGTAGTATTTGACATTTGATTCATAAGTAAGTCTGTATTCACAAAATAAACATCGGGTATTGCCCATACTTGGCTTCATTCCAGGCTGGATTCCTGTCACTATAATTGTATAGCATTCAGAAATACTGAATTTATATGCACATGAACACACAGTCACATGCATACACATAAGACCCCCACACTCAAACTGGAAATAATTGTACATGATTCCTAAGCACAGCCATTATTGTATATCTTATTGATGAGATAAGATTACATGCTATTTTAAAGGTACATAGGACAATATAAAACATTTAACATTTATTTTTTGTTGTTGATAAACATAGTGAAAATTATTCTTTACTGTAGAATAGCAGATGTTTTCCAATAATTTAACAACCATTCTTTCGTTTCATCATTATACAATTAATATTTATTTTTGTTTGTTTGCTTTTTGTCTTTTTGTTATTACACTAAAATTAATCATGTGTGACAGTGGGGGAAAAAGTAATAATTGCAAAGCTACCGTAGTAAATGGTCCTGAATGATCTCATGCAAATTCTTTGTGGATTTCTTTACTTAGTTTCCTTAAGAATATTGTAGAAATAAAAATGCAGGACCAAATATTTATATATATATTTATGTTTTTTTAGACTTTTTAATAATTTTCTAATTGTGTTTTCCCCGCAAATGGAGAATATGAGAATAATAGAAATACTTTTTCCAATGTGATAAAAAAAATTATGATCTCATACTCAGAGACTTCTGACACCCTAATCTGTTTTGTCTATCAATTTAAACATTTTTTATTCAGGGGTATGTTAACAATTTGGCAGCCTTTTAACAGGAAAGTTGACTATTATGGTAGATGAAAATAAAGTCAACACTATAGTCATTCATTGCATGTACTCAATATTTATAAAGTTGTATTCTTTTTGAAAATTCAGTCAAGCTAGCCACTCTGTTCTTCACAGCAATATAAAAAATAATCCAAAATTCATATGGAAACACAAAGGATCCCTTATAACCAAGGCAATACTGATCAATAAGACTGTTTCCGGTGTATTAATTTACCTGATTTCCAGTTATAACACAGAACCATAATAATAAAACCAAAATGGTACACTGGCATGAGAATAGTCACATAGATTAATGGAACAGAAGAGAGGACCCAGAAATAAACTCTTGCAATTACAACCATTTGGTTTTTGAAAAAGATGCCTAAAATATACTTTGGAAAAATGATATCATCTTTAAAAATGGTACTAGAAAATTGTATATCCTCATATAGAAGAATAAATCTAAATCTTTCTCTCTCACTTTTCACAAAAATCAACTTCAAATGGATCAAGGATCTCACATGAAGCCTAAAACTCTGAAGTTCTAGAAGAAAAAGTAATGAATTTACTCCAAGATGTAAGCATGAGTAAGGATTTTCTAAATAGGATACCTCATGAAATAAGCCTAGCAATACATGAGTGTGACTGTCTGAAGTTTCTGTATAGCAAAGGAAACTTCTGTCAAGTATAAAGGTAGTCTACATAATATGAGAAAGTATTTGCCGCCTATATATCTGACAGAAGATTAATATCTAGAACACACAAATAGCCAAAGTACAAGACATCAAGAAAATAAGCAATTCAATAAAAAACTGGCCTCTGGAATTAAATTGAGAGTTCTCAAAACAAGAAATATTAGTGGCTCATAAACTCCCAAAATTGTTCAGGGTGCTTAACCATCAGTAAAATGCTAGTTAAAACTGCTTCCATCTTATCCAAGTCAGAATCTCCATTATCAAAAAATTAAGTAAAATAAAATGACAGTACATGTTAGAAAGGTTATTAGGAAAGGGAAATACTGTTGGTGAGAGTACAGACTAATACAACCTCTTTGGAAATCAGTATAGACATTCCTAAAAAGAAAAAAAAAAGAAAAAAGAAAAGGGAAAGAAATAAAACTACCATTTGATTCGGTCCTATGTCTCCTGAGTATATACTTATAGGTCCATGTCCTTCCTTTAGAGATCCTTGTTCATCCATGCTCACTAATGCTGCATTTATAATAGCTAGGAAATAGAATCAGCTGAGATGCCCATCAATAGATGAATGGAAAATGAAATAGTGGTACACAAACACAATGAAATTCCATTCAAATGAAAAAAAGAAATGGAAGCTGGAGAGATGGCTTAGCAATTGCGAGCACTCTCTGCTCTTGCAGAGAACCCCAGCATCCAATTATAGCTCACAACCAACTGTAACACACAAACACAGATACATATATATGAAAATCAATAAATTTAAGAAGAAAATTCAAATTATGAACATCTTAGGAGGTAAATGGATGGAACCAGATGAGTGTGGTAACTCAATGAGAAACTAGCAGCATATAACCTCTTGCACATATAACTAGGACTTCAACTCTTCAGTTATGTGCATTTACTTGGAGAACTTACAAAGTCAGGAAACTAGGAAAGGTCTTTGTGGGGAGACATCATAAGGCAGGAGATGGTAAAACACAGAAGGATGAACATAGAGAGGGGATACTGATGATGGATAGGTTCAACTAGGAATGGGGTGGGGAGATGGGAGAAATGAACAAGTGTAGAGAGTTAACAAAAGTGGATGATGCATGAAAAAGCCATATGGAAACCCACTACTTTGTTTTCCCAATTTAAAAAAAGTGTAATTTGAACAGAGGGAGTGAAAAGAATGTTAATGGTTGAAAGATAGGCTAAAGGGATGTAAAATGCTGTCTCTTGGGCATGATGTAGTCATTACAATCATGATCTCATCACAGCTCTATTTATCTGCACTGGACCTGTTCAAGACTAAGCATATCAATAACCAACTGTGAATCAAAGATGGGCTTAGGGGGCCCTACGTCTTCCTGGTAAACTACTAGCAATTGATAGAATCTGACTCTAGGGCTTTCGTCATTGTCTTCAGTTGTTTACCAAACACTATCCCTACTAAGCTTTAATGGCTAGTTCCAAGCCTATGAAGGCACCAGTAGTCTAGTTATAGTCAATAGGTCTCTCTCTCTCTCTCTCTCTCTTTCTCTCTCTTTCTCTCTCTCTCTCTCTCTCACTATCTCTATCTATCTTTCACACACACACACACACACACACACACACACACACACACACACACACACACACTGAAAAGTGGAAAAGGAAACCGTAAGGAGAACTTTATAGAGTAGAGGGTGAGATAACAGAGGGTAGAAACAAGAGTAAGAAATTGTCAGAGAAGAAATTGTATCAAACAATTTTCTTTCTTAAAAATAATTTCAACTGATGCATAAAAACAAAGATATAAAAATTACTGTGATGATATGTGCTGCTTGAAGAAGCAGTATATAACTCAGATTAAATGTTTTTTCTCTAAAATATTTATTATTTATTTAAATTAAAAACGTTCAAATTTTGTTGCTTTCTAATGTATGTGTGTGTGTGTGTGTGTGTGTGTGTGAGAGAGAGAGAGAGAGAGAGAGAGAGAGAGAGAGAGCACCTATCTAGAGTGTTCAGAGTCGAATTTTGTCTTCCTTCTTGTTTTGACAGACTTTCATATTTTTTCTGTTATGTTTGTAATACAAATTAGATGGCCCGTGAGTTTTCTGGTTATTATTATCTGCTTTCTGCTTTCCATCTTTGTAGCAGTGGAGGGATTACAGACATGTGGTACCATCATCTGGCTTTGTACTCAGATTGTGGGGATTGAACTTAGTTATTAGAGCTGTATGGGTAGTCCTTTTATGCACTGAACCAATTTCCTGACAATGTTCTTTTTTTTAATATGCAGTACATTATTGTTATTCATAGTTAGTAATGTATGCTAACCAGAACCTCTTGGTCTTATCTAATTGTAACTTAGCACCTACTGGCCACAGATTCTCCCCATTTCTCTATTTCTGTTCTTTGCTCTGCAGCCTATTATAGACATCAACAATATGATATTTTAAATATTTTTTCAGATTTTACATGAGTGTACTTGTATAGTATTAGTCTTTCTGTGGTGGCTTACTTTCTTTAATCTTCCTTTCCATTCAGTTCCATTCCATGCAAACGATAGGCTTTCGTATAAGACTCAACAGTTTTCTGTTGAATATGCTTACAGTTTCCTTTACCTATTCGTTGGCTGAGGAACATTTATGTTGCCTGCATTGTGTGAGTAGGGTGAAGTGTTCCAATAAGCATGTACAAAAAGCATGCGTCCTCAACTCAACTGGTCCCATTTTTTCTGTATATGCATAAGCAAGTGATGAGACTTGCTTATATTAGAGCATATTTTAGCATATATTAGAGCATCTATTAGCCCATATTTAAAGTTAAGGAAACTCCATATTGTGTTTGCTAATGGCTGTACTAACCTCCATTCTAACAGATATTGTGAAGGCCTTCTATTTTTTCTGCTCACTCTCACTACAACTATATATGCCATTCTTATACCACATTATGGTTTTAATTGGCATGATCTTGATGATTAGGAATAATGGCAGTTTTTTTCACCCGTTGGTGTTTGATAGCAAGCAATATAACAGAACACTCTACCTTTCATGTTCCACTCATATGCATGAAATAACCTTCTAGTCTGTGTAATGATGCAGTAACCATTGCAAACTTATATATCAAACATTTAAAAAATATTTTTCCATTCTCTTATTAACATTTTCACATTCAAATAAGTATAATTATATCTCTTTCACAGCATAGTATGAATATGATATGGTATGACATTTTGCCAAACATATAATTAGCATCATAACTTAATAAATGATAATTATTCCTCACCATTTCCTTCTCCCTCATCTGTTTCTCCCATAAACATACACAAAAACACATATGCTATATTCAAAAATACTTTCAAAAGTATTAATATTTTCTCAACTTAGATGTACTTTTTAATATCCCTTTCAGAAAATATTGAATATTTTTATTAATAAAAATACATAGCTCCTTAAGCTTTTGTTGCATAGTATCAGCTTTTTCCTATGACTTTAACAATGTTTACACTGATAGAATGGTATTTTTTAATAATTTATTATTTCTCAAAACAATTTAAATAAATAATAATTCTTGCCACCTCCTGAGCAAAACTATATCCTTTGCTGTGGTCAAACTGTTCATTGTACATAATTTAATTTAACAATAACTATGTAATCCAAGAGTTATTATCTAAATTTCAGGGTGAAAAATACATACTAAGAATTATTAACTGAAAATTCACACAGCTAGAGTATGAGTTTTAGTTTATGTGTCTCTTTCTCAAAATTCATTATTCATTTTGATTTTTTTATTTGGCTAAACAAAATTGAAACACTGCACAAGGACAAAAGTTTATAGTAGCTTGAGTCCTAGTTGTGACTCCTTTGATTCTGACACGTTGAACATATGAATGTATTTTTAAATGTAAACAGTATCATTACAGACTAGGTTAAAAAAATGTAACTCTTCCCTAAAAATACAAACAAACTGAACCATTGTGCTGGCTACTTTTATGTCAACTTGACACAAGCTGGAGTCAAAGGAGGGAACCTAAATTGAGAAAATACCTCCAGAAGATCATACTGTAGGCAAGCCTGTAGGTCATTTTCTTAATTAGTGATTGATAGGAGAAGGTCCAGCCCATTGTGGGCAGGGCCAGTCCTGAGCTGGTGGTCCTGGGTTCTATAAAAAAGCAGGCTGAGCAAGCTATGAGTAGCAAGCCAGTAAGCAGCAATACTCCATGGTCACAGCATTAGCTCCTGCCTCCAGGTTCCTGCCCTGTTTGAGTTCCTGTTCTGCCTTCCTTCAGTGATGAACAGTGATGTGGAAGCATAAGCCAAATAAACCCTTTCTTCCACAAGTTACTTTTGGTCATGATGTTTCATCATAACAATAGTAACCCTGACTAGGACAACTGATAGTTTTTAAGTTAGAGTAACTTATAAAATGCCAACTTACTTTTAAACACTTGATAGTATCTTGAAAAACAAGTAATATCCTTCTAAAATGGGCATGACTTTGTCCCATTTGGTAACAGTGTGCCCATCTGAGTGAGCAAGAATAAGAAATACCCTCTTCAATCCTCTCCAAACAACAGGAGTCCTTCTGAACAAATGCGTATGGTCTATATCTGCATGGAGCTCAGAAAAAGAAAGCAGTTAGATCTTTACCCCTAGGCATGGTGCCAACTGTATGCCTACAGTGGAGAAAAAAGATCACTCTATCAGCTGCAATCCAGGTTCATCTGTACAAACTTTATCTTCCTGTCCTTTGTTGACTTTCTTAGTGTTATGGTCATCACCTGATTTAATTTCACAAAACACTTCTTAAGAGAGTCCCATGATTACCATTAATTTACATAAGAAAAATGAAGCACCTGGAAAGAGAATTCATTTACTCAGGGCCACAGATTCTAACAATACCTAAATAAAACCTGCTACCATGTTGGGTATTGTGTGGATATATCATATAGATGTTATTGAGCTGTTTGATTTCCACAGGATGAAGATTTGGATGGATTTTGTTCCAAGTAGTTTAAGATGAAGAATTTATAACTACAAGAATGAATAAGGAACAGAGGATCAAAAACAACTGATAAATGTTACCAAGTAAGTTATTACTACAGTCAAAGAAAACAGTTCTTCAAGCTATAATCTGTATTCAGAATCAAATTTACATACCAGATGTCTCTAACCAATGAGCAATATTGTTGAAGACCTATTTCTGGGAAGTAGTTATTCATTGGCATTTTTGATTCCCGCCAAGAGTACAATGTAGTTCTCCATCATCTAAAACAAGTATCCCAGTATAACAAATATGGTCTTAAGTACTCTATAAGAGATATAGAGAGACATCACATTGCTGCCTATAGGTACCTTTATTCAATACTACAAATATGGTGGCTTTGTGGGAGTAAGATCATATTTGTAGTGGGAGTAGGTGGGGAAGAAAAGGAGACAAGAAGGAAAATAAAGACTATAATCTTAAGAAGAACTTGAGACTATCTACAAACTTCACTGCAAATACAACTTATTCATCCCTGCAAACAACTATGCATTTGTGTTGTTTTGTGAATGGAGCTAGCATTCTTTTGTGGCAAAGTACAAATTCACTTTTCTCTTTATAAGTATTTTTCATGTTGATTTATCTGAGTCTTTTTTTTCTGTTTGATTTCAACTTATTTCATATTTCATATCATTAAGTTAGCCAATCATATTGTTTACTAGAAATATTTTTTATAAACAAGATGTAAAAATTGTTACTAATCAAACACAGCAAATAAATAATATCTTGGAAGAATCCTGTAGCCAACAGGTTGATTAATTTGTGTGTGTGTGTGTGTGTGTGTGTGTGTGTGTGTGTGTGTGTGTGTGTGTTTGCACTTGCATGAATTCATATGCATTGCCTGCATGAAGTATCAGAATGGGCATCAGATCTCCTGACACTAAAGTAACAGAGGGTTCTGAGCTGCCCCTCAGGTTCTCTGCTAGAGCAGTAAGTGCTCTTAACTTCAGACTAATCTCTCTTTCTCTACTTTGAACATTTTTTTGCCTGGATTCTATAAAAAAAAAATAGTGTTATCCCATTCATAAATGTTTTAACTACTGAGGAAAATGGCGCTCTTATCCCCTCCTTTGGTTTTACAGGATTCAGGAAGGGTTCTGTATAATTCATCAAAGGATAAATTATTATCATAGCAGAAGAAAGCATTCTCTACAAACCAAATGCACTGTTCATCGCAAGAGAATAGGCTGTCTTCCATTCTTCTAACATAGAGTTGTTTGACAAATCAAGAAGATGACCCCTGAGATGACATGGACGTATGCTAACACTCCTATGCCTTCCAAGTGTGTTGAGGGGAGGACTTATGGCATCAACTTGAGTAAAGAGAAAAGCATATTAAGAAAATTAGTTTATTTGATTTTCCTTTTGATATAGAAGCAGCAAGAACTCTTTGCTTTTCAGTGAGGTTTGTTTCCAGCCTTATGCTAGCACTTTTCATAGACAAGGATAGGAACTGCAGACAGCAAAATCTCCATTTTCTGCTATAATCACTAACATAATATCTTTGTAGGCTGAGGATGGGAGGAAATAAAGGAAAGAGAATATTTTTGTGACCTTCTGCAAGAAGAGACAAATTCATTCAGGGCTATTATAAATTCATAACTAATTAAAGGTTAAACATCAGTTGCCAATTAGTATGAAAGATAATTGTTCTTCTTTGGCAACCAGACAATGCGTACCTTTTGGGAAGAAAGAATGATTATTTTCTTGTTATTGATGAGTGGGATTACTAACTCAGCAGCCTGCAGCTGTAACTTTAAAGAGACATATCATGGGAGTCCAAGGTTGAGTGAAATATTTTTCTTTTTTTAAGGACAAATGAGCTGATGAATTTGCAAGCCTATATATTTACAATGATAGTTACCATAGTTCAGGATGCTTTTTAATTCATAATGAAGTCTTCCAATTGGGGTAAAAAAATACTTCTTAAGATAAATAATTTTGCCTTATCTATAACCTTTACTAGTGTTTCATAGCCTATCACACAATGTAATATAGACATTACTTGTTGGGTGTACAAGTAGATACCTGATACATGATGAAAGAGTTTTTGAAGAGTTGTCTCATCAGGTGATGCCTGCGTGCTAAATTTTAGAGAAGTATAATAAACTTTCTAGTTCAGGGCAGTGGAAAAGATGGTTGCCATTAATTGTTAGTCTACAAATGGATGTATAGTTAGGCTAAAAAGGTTAAGTTTTCTGTGTTGTAATCCCATTCTGTTTTCTTCATTTGCTTAGTTTTCTTTTTTTTATGATTTTGTGTTCTTTGAGTAAACACTAAAGAAGTCTCTGACAATTACTAATTAACTTCAACATTTATTTGTAGACTTTGAATATTTGTATATCGAAAGAAGTGGAATATTTGCTCTTTTTATTAGTTCAATTTAGTATAACATCTATTAAATAAGTAATGTATATGCTACAAGCATTGTTTTTCATGCTACGGTATGGGGCACATATTCCAATGCTGTCTCGACTATGCTACTTTGAATGTTATCTCAGCTCTCTTTGCTTCCATCTCAACTCTGTTTTACTGCCCACACAAAGTTAGCAAAAACACCTAGCTTTGGTGTTGCTATGAAGAATAGAAGGAGTAAAATGTATGAAAATACTTGACAACAATTGGATAGTTCAACATCTGTGAATGCCAACCTTTAGTTAATATATGCTGTGGCAAAGACAAGAAAAGCGTTCTGGGTATGTTTGCAGGACTTGAAAATCAGAACATTGTGATCAGTCTTGACACGCTCTTGACATGCTTGTAAAAATAATTTCAAATAAATAGGAAAAAGAGAATTTTTTCTCCTGTCTGGCAAAAGGTATAAAAATATATATTTAAACCATTTCCTCAATTAACAGGCAACAAATTAACTATTTCTACGAAGAAAATAATTGTCTTAAATTTTGCAAGATTTAAAAAAGTAAGAAAAAAAAAAACCCTCTTTGGGCATGGGGTAAATTAAGAAAGAATAGAAAGGCCAGGCAGTTGTGGTGCATGTATTTCATCCCAGCACAAGGGAGGCAGTGGCAGGTGGACCTCTGTGAGTTTGAGGCCAGCCTGGTCTACAGTGTGAGTTGCAGGATAGCAAGAATAAAACAGAGAAACCTTGTCTTGAAAAACCAAAAAGCAAAACAAAATAAAACAAAACAAAAAACCAAAAAGAAGAAGAAAAATAAAAGAATAGAAAGACATCTCTGTCTCAGTCTTTGATAGCCAGTGATGGCTAAGTCCTGCAATACGCCAGCAACTGTGGCACAGGTCACCTGGTTTAACTCACTGGCTTTGCCCTGTAGTCCTATGCTAAATGGCATACCCAATAGACACGTAAATATCACCTTTGTAAAGCCTTGGAAATGTGTGACCTTCTACAAGAAGAGACAAAACCACTCAGAGACATAATAAATTCATAAGTAATTAATTGGGAAATATATCCCCAAAGTCTTCAGTTAATATTTATGTTCTTACTCAAAGAGTTATACTGCACTCTAAAGAAAAGTATCAGAAAAAATCCACATGGAAATAAAACTGGGAAACCAGAGACAATGTCAGTAAAAGACACTCAGTGCATTTTCTTGGGAAGTGATTCCTCATATTGTTACTATAGAAATGAACTGAAGTTTCAGGGCATAAATCATACTTAGCAGGAAAAAAAACCCAGATTTTTCATCTAAACAAACTGAGCAGAATATGCATACATTTCACAGGAAAATTATAACTAGGCATATGAAAATTAAAATATTTATGATCTGATTTTCAATTTATACCAAATAAATAGATTCCTTACTGAAATAGCAGTTTAAGGAATATTGTTTACAATATAATTTCTATATAGTCACAGAATTTCTATTCTTGGAAAGCATTAATCTAATCATTGAAAGATGAATTCTCTCATTAACTTATATTACTTTTTGTTTGTTTAGTAACTTTAGACTTTTTTTGCCATAATGGAAGAATCAAGCATCAAAACAATGTTACAACTTTTATAATTAAATTTGCATTTGAAAAAATACCTAAATGACTAAATGACTAAATGACTAATTTATTTCCCAAGTTAAATTAGATTAAAATATTAGGGTTATTTAATTTTTAAGATTTAATTTTTATTTTTATATTATGTGTATTAACTCTGTTCGTGTTTGTGAATGTAAGTGTAGTTCCCACAGAGGTCAGAAAAGGGCTACCTCTGGGCCTGGAGATCCCAACATAGACTTGGTTGTGAGCTGGCCCACATAGGTGCTGGGAACCGAACTGGGATACTGGAAAAGCAGCAAATGCTCTTAAACTCTTCTCTCTAGCCCAAAGGGCCTGTATTATTTAGATTTATCATTCTATGGGTTTCCTGAATAGTTTATCTTATTTTATTGCTTATATTGATTTGAAAAATATGTATACTTTCACGTGGAAAGATGACTCAATGAATGAAGTACTTACTGCATCAACGTGAGGACCTGACTGAGATCATATCCCCCCAAATCATATAAGGACTGTAACAGTAGCAAACATGGACATATGGGAGTACTCCCACGCTACTGTAGTAAGATGAGCACCAGAAACAGAGAACAACAGGAAGCTTGCAGGTCAGCAAGCCTGGCGTATGCAGTGTTGAGTAAGAGATCCAACACCTGAAATTAACCTCTGAAATCTACTTGTGTGCCATGGCACAGATGTACCCGCATTCACACAGAAACATGCAAACACATAAAACACACACAGATTTTAAAAGCTATTCTTAAAGACAACACAAAGCCTACAATCAACAAAAGCTTTGATTTGATCTTTGATATACATTCCTCACATGTATTTGTAAAAGCTATCGTATTTTATTGTTAAACAATATGGAATGCCTTCAGTGAATACAACAGACTAAAGCACCAACTTAGTCTCTTGTGTTGTATTGGCTTGGTGTTGTAGAGATCTGGTCCTAGGTATATAAGTGGTACAGGATCAACTCTAGTATGGTAGCTCCATGATCTTGGAAACCATCACTAAAAGAATTTTCATAAAATGCTGTCAACAATTGTACCTGACCTATAAGATTGTAAGAATTAACCAAGCGTAGTTGAATTACTGTGGACAGTCTTATAGTTCATACCAGGTAAAGCTTACTACTGCTATTTCTTAGTTGTTCCAACTTGGGACCCCCACACAGTAAAGAAATGGCCTCATGTGTAGTTTGTACCTCTGCATAAATTGTGTTCTGATAAATCAGGAGACATTTGGTTCTATATAATTGGATTGTGAGATCCAAACACTACAGCACTTGACTTGGATGGTTGTCACTCAAGTCTCCTCCAGTTTTCAGTTTTGCTCATCCTCTGAGCAAACTGAAAGGAATTGCTTAGTTCTTTTCTTCACCCCTACTCCTTTCCATGCTGACACATTTTTCTATATTTTATAGATGCAAAGGTCGTAACATAAAATAGAAGAAAGTTTTCCCGAAAGTAGGTAGATATTTTAGAAACTGTTTTTTTTTTTTTTTTCCACTTGGGCTTCAACTCAGAAGTATATTTAGAAGAAATATAAATCCTTTCTAACCCCATTCAGTCAGTTGCTTACATTGTAGGTTGCAAGATTTCAAACGGCACTCTATTGAGCTCAGTCAGGCAAATGTCTATTAAAACCTCACGGAGCAACTTAGAAACTATTAAAAACCCTCCAAAGGGACGTCACTGTTAAAGTCAGTCAATAAATTAGCTACTGGGTTAGGCAGGATGGAGGCTCGTCTGTCTTTCTGAACGCTGTTAATGAAGCCTACATTTTTGTATGTTAGTTGCTGCGAAACTGCCCATGACACATGTTTCTTTGTGACTATGCCTCGTGTCTAGGCATTAAGTGTCTCGTAGTTCATTAGAACATTTATGGTGCGGAATTATCTCACAAGGTTGTCACCGAATGGAAATTTAGAGAACAATTATAATAGTTGGAAATTTTCATTAGAGGCTCATATTACCCGGGCATGCTATGTGGCTGCTCTCACACAGATTGAAGAGGCTTCAATGACAAATGTGTGGAGTGACCATTTGCAGCATTAACTGTTCATAGATTTTAAGCAAAGATATTATATCCCCCCTCTCTCTTTCTCTCCTCTTTCTCTCTCTCTCTAATGTACTTTTATAATTTCACACTATACATTCCAAAGACATTTTTATCCATACCATCAAATTGTTCTGTTCCATTTGCTGATTGTTTTGAGTTCTTCTAATACCATATTCAGGCAAAATATGCTTACACAGAAATCTGTTTACAACCAAATACACAGTTATTGTCCTTGGTATCTATATTGTTTATTGAACCAAACTATACAAGTCTCAAAATTATCTACAAAATTCATAAAGTAATGTGTTAACTAATTAAATAGATACCATTTAAAGGGGAAAAAGAAATGTGTCAGTTATATTCCCTTAACTAATAATTATGGTGTCATAATGAACATAAGAAAACCATGATACAATAAAATGAAACTGCAAACATGACTATGGCCTGGGATGTAATACCTGATTAAGTAAATGTAGCTACAACTCAGAGTAGTGCTTTTAACTTTAAGTGTCTGTGAAAGCTGAACAGGTATAAAGAGACCATTTGACAGAAAGGGGAAGTGAAGAGACTCAAAGAGGTGAGGGGTGATACTAGACATAAAAATGGAATAGGGGAAAATTATACTTAAAAAGATCTCACAGGGAGTAGGCGAGAAAGTAGGTTGGATGAGGTAGGCAGAATGGGGAAACTAAAACAAGAAAACTAAGAAAAAAAGGCCATTCAAAATTTACAATTTTAAAGCATTAAAGACACCTATTATCAACCTCTAGTTTTTAAGCATGGGCATGCATGCACACACACACACACACACACACACACAAATCCCCCTCTACTCTGTACATACAAAAACAACACACACACACACATACACACACAACCATATCCACTAACACAAAACAACCATACCACATATACACATACACAACTATAACCCCTACACACAAAACAACCACACCACACACACATACATACATACACACACAACCATATGCACTACACAGAAAGCAACCACACCACACATGAACTCACACATATATACATACACAACCATACCTCCTATGCATATGCACACACACAAAACCAGACCCAATACACACAAAAACAACCACATGAAACACATACACATATACAACCATATCCCCTACACACACACACACACACACACACACTCATAATTATATCCCTATAAAAACAAAAACAACCACACCATATACACACTCACTATTTAAATATAACCATATTACCAAAATAATAAAAAAGTACAGATTTTGTTCCACTCATACAGGCATGTTGTTATTAATAATACAAGAGATGAAATACAAGTGTAAGTGAGCAAATGATGATATATAATGAACCAAAAGTGATGGTAAATAATTAATGAAAAGTTTGAAATGGAGACACCGTTATAAGTGGATAATGCTTCTTTTAGAAGGAATTGGTTGTCAAATGAAAATTCCACTGTCAGATATGAGATACCTGCCTAGAAGTTGTTGGTCAGGGAGGCCAGAAAGGTCTCCAAAACAACTAAAGCTATTAGCACTGCTCATGGTTTTCCACCAGAACTTAACTATAAGACTCTATTGAGACACACGTTTATCAAGGACATAAAGTAATGAAGTTGGAATTTACTTACTTATTAAAATCACAACAAATGCTTTGGTTTTGACAACAAAATAAATAAAAAAATTAGGGATAAATTTCCCAAAAGACATACAAAAATCTCTCTATTGGAATCAAAAAAATCTTGATGGTAAGTCTTAAACAAACTCTAAATTGTTATAGTCCTTTCTTGAACTGGAAATTTAATATTATTAAGATGTCAAAAGTGTGGGTAATGGAGTAGGGGAGTAAATTCAATGAGAAAATTCTACTCATATGTGAAAATGTCAAAACAAAGTCTGCAATTTCTAAAATATACATGAATGAGAAAAATCAAATACACAACAGACAAATTCAAGAGACCTTAAGTATTTAAATCGATCTAAGAATAAATGAAGTTGAAAGATTTATAGTCGCCGACTTAGAAACTCTTGTGTAGCTGCAACTATCAGGATAACTGGATGCTGACACAATGTTTAACAAATATATCAATGTCACCAAGTAAAGAATTCAAATTAGAAATTCTTTATCATTTCTGTCAAGGATGACAAACAAAACAATGAAGGAAAGTGTCTACTCAACAAGTTGTCTTGCAAATACACATCATTCAGTTTATTTTATGTTAGCCATCTACAGCTGGGCATCAGTGCTTTGTGTATATTTGAGAAGATAGATATAAGTGGAAGAAAAAATTTTAAAAAAGAAAAGGAAATTCAACTACCATGTTATGACATAACTAAATTGTTAATTTAATTACATCTAAAGAGTTAAAATAACTGCATGGATTGAGAAATGTAATTGTTTATGTTGCACACTGGTTATCGAACAATAAATGTGATCTTAATCACATTTCAAATGTTTCTAATAGCTAAGAATCTGTTAGAAAAATAAATCAGATATTTGCTGTAATTATTGATATTATGAACAAAGGTAGAAATAAACAAGAATAAAAAATATTTGGATATTTCTCCTGTTGAAAGAGTTCAGAATGTCAGTAGCAGCAAAAACACCAATTACAGATCTCACTTTCAGAATAGTATATATTGTTACAAAATATATATGCCCTAACCATATACATATACATGTATATGTATATGTATACATATATATATGTATACATATACATATATGTGTGTGTATGTACATATATATACATGTGTATATATGTACATATATATATAATGTTAGAGTATGGTTATACTCTATACATTGAAGAAATGTCTTATTACAACTATTACATAGGGGTAATGAGTCTGTGAAACGAATTCTAATACATTAAATCTTTTAATTTAGAGGTAAGAGGAGGAAAACTCATTGGAGAATAGAGTTAGGAAATGAATTGTTGCTTCAAACAAGGGTCATTAGTGGATGTTAATAGCATAAGTTACAAAATATTTGCAAAAAATGAGATTACTTTGGAAAGTAACAGTGTTGACATTATTCTAATGATTGTTCCATTAATTCAGTGTTCAATTTTATTGTCGTGAGCTAGCCTGACACTGTGCAGTCTATAATATGCAATACGTAGGACATCGCTATCTAGGAGAGATTGATTAGAAATAGTTGACGGAAATTTACTTAGTCATTAGACCTATACTGAGGTACATATTCTGTTGATACTATAAACAGATCATATCAAAATTAAGCAATTTGTAGAATAGCTATTTTCACTGATTAAAAATCAATTAGAAGTAAAGGTATGTGCTTGGGAAATGTGAGGAGACAAAACAAATCCAAATTTGGCCAAGTGGTGATGGCACCCACCTTTAATCGCAGCCCTCAGGAGGCAGCGGCAGGGGACTTTCTGTTGAGTTCGAACCCAGGCTGGTCTACAGAGTGAGTTCCAGGACAGCCAGAGTTATAACAGAGAAACTGTCACTAAAAAAATCAAAATGAAAAAAGAAACAGAAAAAGAAAAAGAAAGAAATTCAAATTTGATATAAGCTGAAGAAGCAAAGTGGGATTGTATCTTTACATGAAACTATGAAAAAATAGGTACAAGTGGCATATGGGGACTTTGACTAGGATCTGGATTTTGGATATTCTGAGAAATATTAATATAGTGTTATTGATTTTGGTTCAATAATCTGTTCATGTTGATGTATATAGTAATCTAAACTTAATTTAAATAGACGCATGATAAAATACATAGAAGTGAAGTTCTATTATTTATTTATGATTGTATTATAATATGAATATTGGTATATCCTCTGAAATTTTTGTTGAAGCTGAGCATTGATGTAACATCATAAGGATGTGGAATGTCTAGGACTTACTAGACTTTTAGACTCTGTTGTTACGGTAGGATAGCATTTTATGGAAGAATTAGAAACATCTTCTAAGACCTCTTTCCCCTTTTCTCACACACCATGTAAAGATATAACAAGTGAGTACCAGATAAGCAGTTACCAATTCTCATCAGATAGTGAACTATGAGCACTCTAACCCACACTTCTCCAGTCTTGAACACTGTAACTAATAATTTCTTGTTCTTTAGTAATTTTACCCAATCTACAGTATTTTTTTCATAGCAATACAGATGAGCTAAGAGATTAGGACTTAATTTTAGTGACTTAGATATAAAGGTATATCAATATATTGCAGATAGTTAGATATATAGCAAGAATAGAGCAAAATAATAGTTTAGCCTAGGTAGTGGGAAATATGGGTGCTTTTTAGTCTCTTAACATGAAAACTTAGTCAGCTGTTATTAAAATTATGCAGATAGCTCTTTACCCAAATCTCCTGTGATTCAAGCACACCTTCCTCCCCTCTCACCCCAATGCAGGTATGCTACCTTCAGATGTTCATCTCTTCCTCTTGTCCTCCACCTGATGCATCTCCCTTCCCTGCCTGCTCCCATCACCAATAGATCACAGGATCATCTCTCCCCCATCCCTGTTGTCCCAGCCCTGGCTTCCATCATGAATTCCCTGAGATACTACCAGCTAAGCCTATCAGAGAAGCAGGTGGGCTACCAAAGCAGGTAGATGAGCTTCAGATATTCATTCTCCCTCCTCTCCTGCAGTTCCAGTCTCTTGACTCATCCCCAGCTCAGTAGCATACTACCTTCGGTGCATCTCTCTTAGCACTTTCTTTCCTCCCCTACATGCTGTGCCCTGTCCTTATTCTCTACCCTTATCCCCAGAGGACTACATAGATTCTGATGGTGCATCCTGCATTTCCTTCTCCAGTGGACCCCTTAGCACCCTTTCTAGCCCATCCTCATTCCTAAGTGTCAGCTCCTAATACCTAGAAACACATTCTACATGAAAATTCCAATGGTTACCTAGGAGGATCCCTAAATAATTCCCTACCAGGCAACACACAGCTTTCAAGCTCTCTAAGCACCAGAGGGAGTAACAGAAATGAAGGAAAAAACACCCATCCAACAGAGACAAGACCAGATATCAGCACCTACAATTGCAATCATCACAACACCAAATGCCTGTACACTAACATCAAAGCAATCAATAACAGTCAGGACACTATGTCTCCACTAGAGCCCAGCACTTCGAAAATCAACATAGCTGATAAGCAGGATGAGGACTTTAAAAGAGCCTTAACAAATATGACAAGTCCTTAAAGAGGAAATTAATAAATCCCTTAAAGAAATCTATGAAGACACAAACAAATAATGTAAGGAAATGCATAAAACATTTCAAGACCTGAAAGTAGAAATAGAATCAACAAGGAAATCCCATACTGAAGGAAATCCAGTAATGAAAAATTGAGAAACTCAAACAGGAACATCAGAGACAAGCTTCAACAGCATACAAGTTATGGAATAGAGAACCTCAGGCATTGAAGACATGATAGAAAAAATGGATACCTCTGTCAAAAACAAGCTAAATCTGAAGAAAAAAAAAAAAAAACCTCAAGCACAAAATATCTAGGAAAGCTATGATACCATGAAAAGACCAAATCTATGAATAATAGGAATCTAGGAAAAAGAATAAATTTGCATTAAATACAAGAATAAATTTTCAACAAAACCATAGAAGAAAAATTATTTAACCCAAAGGAGGAGGTGTCTATTAAGGTAAAAAAGCATATAGAATACCAATCAACTGGACGAGAATAGAAATTCCCCTCAGAGCATAATAATCAAAACACTAAATATATAGAATAAAGAAAGAATAATAAAAGTCACAACGGGGAAAAAACAAACAAACAAGCAACCAATAAGTTAGGCCTATTAGAATAACACCTTACTTCTCAGTAGAGTCTATAAAATCTAGAAGGGCCTAGACAGATGTGCTACAAACCGTAAGAGAACACAGATGCCAGTCCAGATGACTTTAGCCAGCAAAATATTCAAATAACAGGTAGAGAAAAAAATACATGCTATGATAAAACCAAATTTAAGCAGTTAACTGTCTACAAACCCATCCCTACATAAGGTGCCAGAAGGACAACTTCAACCTGAAGAAGGTAAACATATCCAAGAAAACACAAGAAATAGATAATCCTAGATTAACAAATCAAAAGAAAGGAAATAGCCCTCCCCCATACAAACAACAACAGCAAAAATAAATAAATAAATAGAAAGCAGGAATCAACTAACATAGGTCATTGATAACACTCAACAACAATGATCCTAATTCCCTATTTTAAAAAAACATAGTGAAACAGAATGGATTCACAAACCAGACTCATTCCTATGTATCATCCAGGAAATACAACTTTACATTAAGAATAGACACCTCTTCAGGGTAAAGGGATAGAGAAAGATATACAAAGCAAATGAACCTAAGA
This sequence comes from Cricetomys ansorgei, assembly GCA_026225945.1. NCBI lineage: Eukaryota > Metazoa > Chordata > Mammalia > Rodentia > Nesomyidae > Cricetomys > Cricetomys ansorgei. The sequence goes on from JAMJFZ010004061.1 coordinate 15,006,966, forward strand.
ATGGTGTGGCCATTTTAAGAACTGACAAAAGAGACTTCAAACCAAAACTAATAAGAAGACATAAGGAGAGACATTACATACTTATAAAAGGAAAACATCAAACAAAATGGAGAGAAACCCTAACCATTTCTACTGATATCAAGAACAAGAGACAGTTGCCCTGTCTCTCCATACCTATTCAATGCAGTATTTTAAATCTGTGCTAGATCAATAAGGTAATTGAAGGAGGTCGACGGGATTGAAATTGCAAGGGAAGAAGTCAACATATCTTTATTTGCAGATGGCATGATAATATAAGTGACATTGAAAATTCCACCTATAAACTCCTATAGGTGATAAACACTTTCAGCAAAGTAGCTGGATACAAATTTAATTTAAAAAAAATAACTAACACTATATACAAATTACAAACAAACTGAGAAAGAAATCAGGAAAAACATCTTTTGCCATAGCCTCAAATAAAATTTTGTGGAGCATTTCTAAGCAAGTAAGTAAAATACTTGTATGATAAAGCTTTAAGACAGTGAAAACAAAAATTTAAGAAAATATCAGAAGAAGGGAAGATTCCCCCATATTCCTGGATCAGTAGGATTAATATAGTAAAAGTGGCATCCCACCAAAAGCAATCTACAAATTCAATGAAATCTGCATCACAATTCCAATGCAATCCTGCACAGGGCTTGACAGGAAAATTGTTGGCTTCATATGGAAACACAAAAATCCCAGGACACCTAAAACAATCCTGACTAATAAAAGAAATGTGATTAGTATCACTTTCTCCAATTTCAAGTTGTTCTACAGAAATACTGTAAAAAAAAGAACATGGTATTGGCACAAGAACAGACATGTCAATGAACAGAATTGAATTGAAAAACCAGACATAAATCCATACACCTATGGATCTCTAAGTTTTTGATAAAAGTAAGAAATACATATTGAAAAAAAGACAGCATGTTCAACAAATGGTGCTGGTCAAACTGGATAGCTGCATGTACATGCAAACCTAATTAAAGTAAAAGCTTCCTAAAGTGAGTGTATGTATATGTACGTATATGTGTGTGTGTATGTTTCTGTGTTTATAATATTACTATTAATATACATAAATATATACTAATATAATAATCTATAGTATATTAATATAATATATCAATATTGATATCCACAATTCAATACAATATAGTATAGTAATATATTAATCTAACATTAATATATTTTATATCATATATATTATATTAAAATATTTTATAATTAATTATATTATAACATATCATATTATATATTTAATATACTAATATAATCTAGAGTGTAGTAATATATTAATGATAACTAATATAGTGATATTTAATAATTTGCATATTAACATATACTGTTTTATATTAAGCTATATTAAATTGATAAACACTTGTAAACAAAAATTAAGTTTTCTCCAAGGGAGTCTCACTGGGAAAACAACTGCTTTTAAGGGTAGGCTCTAGCTCAGAGGTAGATGCCCCAACAGAAACCAAAGTCAATGGCTTCTTCAGAGGCCCCATGTATTATAAGTTGTATCTGGATTTTTTACATTTTTTCACTTTTAAAAGATTTGTCTTTTTATTTTTTATTTTTATTTTTGTGCATATATTTTTTTTCTTTTATTTAACCCACTTGTCCTTTGCATATCTTTTAGGCATCACGTTTGGTGTTTTTATGAGATTCCTGAGTGTGAGAATTAATGTTTCTCTGAATCTATATCTGTTTCTCATGTATTTTCATGATGGGCTTTTTTCTTTCTGTTCTTTTGTTTGTTCCTATTCTGATTTTTTTTAAAAAGTATTATATGCTATCATATTTATTATATTATTTACCATTAGAAGCTTCTCCATTTTATAATGATAGAAAGAAAGAAGGATCTGGATGGAGGATTTGGAAAGAACTGGAGGTAGAGGAAGGAAATTGCAATCAGGGTATGTTGTATAAAAATTATCTATTTTTAATATAAGAACAAATTAAGATAAAATAAATAAAATAAAATTATGCAGTTATGTTGTGGAATATAGTGTGGCAATTTTAATAGTCTAAACTTCCAGAAATATCAATCCTTTTATGAACACAAGCTCCGTTTTTCAGATAGTAATTGTCTAGAGACCCAACTTACAATTTTATCCACACTTTGCTTTAAAATAATGTTATGTTTTACAATGATAGAGTCTTGGCTGAATTGCATACTCTCTAGCTAGATTTCCTTATTGCAAAATATTTCTAAGCTTGTGAAGAAATAATAGTCTTGAGAACTGAATAGGAAGAAAGCAACATGCAGGAATGCAGATAGAATTCTGGAGAAAGAACTGCATTAAACTCTGCCTTTGGCTACTTAAACCAAATAAAGTTTCTAAAGCCTTGTGTTGTTCATCGGCAAAACTCATGATAATGTTAGCCTCACAAAGCTTTGGTAAGAACAAATAAGTATGCATGTGGCATGTAGGGAGTGTAGTAGCATAATAACGAGATCAGTAAAAAAGATAGACAGATCACTAGAATAGTTACAGGAGACCACCTTTGTCATCAGTAACAGAAACGGTTTTCATTTACATGGAGTTGCTTTGATGAATGAGATCTGTGTGGGGAGAAAAGATGATCACAGCCATTTCTCTGATGAAGAACAATGAGTATCCAGCAATCATGTCCTGCTCATTTAAGCTATTAGGAAACAGTAGGGGGTAAGAATTTATTCACTGTAAAGGAATGTAATATTTATCAGCACTCATTAGACAGTGCGCATGGTTTCCTTCTTGTGGAAGTTGGTCACTATGTAAAAAATTACAATGAGGTACAAAATGCAAGTATATTTTGCAGTTTGACTCACACATAATTTGTGTCTGAATAATCAAAGAAGATGCCTTACTAAATAAAATAAGGCAAGTGACTTCATTAGGATGTCAAATAGAATAAGAATTAAACATACCCTCTTATCCAATCTTAAAAAACAACTTAAAGTAAATACTGTTTAGCCAGTGTGTTTTTTCCCTTTGTTTCTGTATTACTTTCCTACTGAATGGAGTAGATATATAAACATGATTTCAGAAAACCAGGGTCCTCTTGCATCCCTAAGCTCTGCAAGGCTCCTGATACTAGCCCATATTACCTTTAATGTCAGCATGATCATCTCTGACTATACAGACCTTGTCCCGTGATATGTTTTCATCACCACATGCTCTGCGTTCGTTGATCATCTAAAACTCGAGGAGGACTCTGGCCACAAGAATCTGGACATGGTGCTTCCTCTATTCATAAGTCTGCCCCTCCTTTGTCAGTCTCTCTAAAATTCTGAATTTTCCTGTCCAGCTTTACAGTGAGTTGGCTCAGTGTATTTTAATCATACAAATACTTTAAAAGATACTTTGACTGATTCTTTGATTTTTCCTACACTGTATAATGATCATATCCTTCTTTGATTACTCCCCTGTCTCTTCTTAAATCCATTCTCCACCCTCCAACCCCACACCCTCACAAACCCTTGACCAGCCTCCTCCACAATACATTTGCTGATCTGGCTTGTGGAGAAATTTGAGGAGCATGCGATAAAAATATTACCATAATTTAAAAGTTTCTGAAGAGTAGAATGAAACCCTGTGCTAGCTCATAATATTCACAAAACAGATACACTAAAACAAAGAGATCTTAAGCACAGGATTTGACTTTGTCTTAAAATATTTATTTGATTGTCAAGATTCAATCATCTGGCCCAGAGAAGTATGGTCTGTGAAGCAGTGACAGATGAAATAAGTTTTCTTCAGGCTTTTCAAACCTGAAGGCACCACCACAGACAGGCCCTCAACTGAAAGCCCAGGGGATGACTGAATCCTAGGCAATCATCAACATTGGTGAAGTGAAGTCTTAATGAAACTGATGTGACCCTACAGCACTTAAATTTTGGTGTGAATTGACATCATCCTTTCATATATGGTCAACAGACAATAAATTAAACCTAGAATAGCTACCCTTCTTTATAGAGAGGTACTTATAAAAAGTAAATGAAAACATGGTAAATGTTTTAAATAGCAAGAAAATAGGGTTGATATGGAATAGTCACATAACTGATTAAATGAAAACTGTGACCCGACTTTTTGCTTTCTTCCATCACAGTATATTTTTCTAATCCTTTCTACTTTCTCCTTGCCTGCAGATAATTTTGAATTGGTGATCTATATATATTTGTGCTATCTACCCAATGTTATTCCTGTTACTGATTTCAAACTTAGTCAATTTTTATCACTGAACATATTTTGTATGATTACAAACATTTTAAATTGACTGAAATTTGAGTTATGGACTAACACATGGACAATCCCCAAAATGTCTAATAAGCTGCTGAGGAGAATGCATGAACTGCTCTGGACAAAAAATCTATTCTATACAAGCCCACTAGGTGTAATTGAAATGTGGGTTTTTGAAATTTCAAACTTTTATCATTTATCTACTTTATCATTTGATTCCTAATCTTTCTATGTCACGCATTCTGTCTATTTTGGCTGTACAATCTATAATGAAATGTTACTCTTTCTTAATGGTTTAATTCCACATTATAAATTATGCCATTTTCAGGAACATATTTCATCTTAAGAAAATTTTGGTTTGATATCCCTATTTACACCTACTATTTTTTTCTGTTTTCTGTTTCTGCAGTATGTTTTATCTTATTGTGTTATTGTCAACTAATCTGCATCTTTGTGCTTAAGTATTCTTGCATTTAGATCATGAGATTTTTACATATTTTGTCAATCTCTGTCTTTTACTTGGAAATGTAATCAATATATAGTTAGTGCAAGATCTAATAACATGGATTCAGTTTTTTACTTTCTATTTGTTTTATATACATATTACATCATTTTGTTTCTCTGTTCTTCACTTTGTTTATTTGTGTGTATGCTGGGATATGTACTTGCCATGGTACCCATGTGGAGGTCCAAGTACAACTTGCCAGACTCAGTTGTCTCATTCCATTATGCGGAGTCCAGGGATAAAACTCAAATTGTCAACGAGATCTTCTACCTGCTGGGCCGCCTCACTGGCTCTTATTGTCTTCTTAAAGACCACATCGAAGGGAGTGTTTGTGTCTCATTTTTATGTATTAGGAGGCAATATTGGGGGAGGGGGATTCCATGATGACAACCAGTAGATATCTGTCAGAATACAGAGACTGAGAAAAAAAAATCATCAACATCCTATTTGTATTATTAAAATTGTGCCTTTCTTCTTTCCCAAACATGAGAGGTATAGATATGTGGGGACAGACATTGAGAAGGGGATTTATTTACTACCAAAGATCATTATATTAAAATTCCAAACTGTAAGTTTTGTTAAGTTTTCTATTGCAAAACTGTTTGGGTGTTTATTACGAAATATACTATTGTAATCTTACGATTACAGTATGAATTACAGCTATGAAGAAGACACTAACTTTTGCAAAAAATTATACCTTACACCATTAGACTTAATGCAGGTACCATCATATATATTCTCATAAAAACATGTAAGGTTCTTGGATTAATAATTAATATTTTAAGCATCAGGAGGATATGCTTTAATCTTATTAAATTAAATCATGCAATAGATCTGTATAACAAAAAGAAAATGAGTTAGTTCAACATTTTTTTTTTGAAAAATACATCAGGAAATGCTGCTGATATCACAGTGACAAGCAAGAACTCGTCTATGAAAATGAGCGGCTTTCTTCCTGATGGAAGAAAATTCACAAGAGGAATGGCACTATTAAGAGATCAAGGATTCATATCTAAAGCTGAAGCAGCAAATGGATGGTAATTTTGGCAACAGCAAGAAGGTTATTGTGGAAGAGTGTTAATTATATTCACACATTGAAAGCTACAATGTAGAAAGGTGATGGATCTAGATAAAATTCTCGAAGCCTTAAAAATTCCGTTTAAACCTTAAAAGTCCTCTTCATGTCCCTTTTGGAATGGAAACTCCCTCTTAGGTACTAAAACTTGGGGTTCCCTGTCAATTCAAAAGTACAAGTTACCACATTAAGGATACAAAAAGTCATGTATGCAAAGACACATAGTTCATATCCCATTACACTTACATGATATTGTGCATACGTCTATACCAAAAACTTAGATTCCTGGTTATTCTAATGAAAATAAAGATTATCCTTCCTGAATCTAATGTCTGATTTATCCCATTCAAATCAAGGAAAAGTAGTCCCAATAAAGGCGGCAAATATTTGGTTTTCTGTTTATAGTCAGTGCTGCTAATCATGTTTCTTTCTTGTAGCCTCTACGATGACGAGTCCTTGCTCCATTTAGAAATTGTGATTATATAAAGGAATAATACATATTTGGGGGCGAGGGCGGCTTACAGGTCTCGAAGTTTAAAAATGCTGCGTAGATTTTCTATTAAGAACAATGACACAGACTATCAATTAGACTAAATAATGTCAATAACTTCTTATAAATTATGTAGTTATTGTATGTACATTTTCTATTTGTTTTAATTGGTGTTCTGATATTGACTTGGATACTCCACCAGAAGATAGAAAATATTAAGATATAGTATGAATATTAGTAAATGATAATTTAAATCTATTAAGTAACTATTTTAGTTTGAAATACAATGTCACTGATTTTTAATTTACCAATTTGGGTCCAGTAGAAAGGAAGACACAAAATTATTCTACTGTGAGTTTAGCTAGTCCTTTTTTTTTTTTTTCTTTTATACCATAGAGGTAGTCAGCAATGTATACTTTAATCAAAAGGTTATAAAACTGGAGGTCAGAAACTCCTGCAAGGCATTAATTTACAGATTTAGCAAAAAAGGCCCTGTGTCAGAAACTCACATTTACAAAGAAATAACAGTTGCTGGTATTGATAGCTGTAAGATTTAAGGTATTTGATGTGGTAAGTTTTTCTATATTTGACCAGCTTTTTGGATTGACTAGTTTGTCATGAAGATTCTAAGCAGTCAGGAGTCAAATGCATACTGCTCTGCTTTCTAAGATAACCCTTGCCAAAAATTTTCAGAGACCACAGTCTTTTGTGGCTTTTTGATTTATAATACTCACCAGCCAAAGGTAACTACCTACTTTACTTAACCTACCTCAGGACAGTCCGAAGAGAACAAAACAACTACATCTGAACAACACACCATTTCACAAACAACTAGGTACCCAGAGAAATCTATGAACTCATAATTGTTCTGTAAACCAAATTAATGCACTACTTTGGTGGAGGGAGAGACACAGCTGAACAAATACTTCTCCAGGGGAGAAAAATAACTCTTTTTTTTTTCCCTGCTGAACCCAATTTCTTTTCCTGCCCTATTTGCTGGCAACATGCTTTGAATTTGTCTTTGTGTGTGTGTGCATGCGTGTGCTTGGCTTTATTTCCCTTTGTTGTCACCCGTCTTTATCCATTCTCCTAACAATAGAATTCTCAGGAGAACATTTTCTCTAATCCTACTCCCAACTGTTAGTTTGGTTTGTTTATCTACTTTCTTGACTCACAGCCCAAACCTTCTGTATCAGTTTTATCCCCAACAAGTGGAGCAGGAAGAAGACTCGTGTGGCATTTTTAAAGCCATTTGTTATTGTGGCAGAGAGGAATCTGTAACACTCAGCACAGATTGCCAGTTTGTCCTATGACAGGATACATGGGAGTGAGACAAATACAGAATTCTTGGTTTGCTTTCTAAAACCCTTGTGAGTTCTTACAAGATAGAAATTAAAATGGAAAGTGTGCAAAATGTGAGTTCGGGGATACACGGGCACAGCTCCCCTGTGTTCACAGATTGTATTCTCCAAGAAAACCATTAATGTGTATACAGATATGTATACCTTACATAAGATGGCTGCTTCATACATATCCCAATATGCTATCATTCTGTATGCATCTTCCAGCCTTCCCAGACTCCTCTAAAAGAAAAGGAAAGTCCATAAAAAAAGTCACGCAGTTTCCTGCACGATGAGATAGTCTATTAAATCAGTAAGATAATAAACATTATGTTTTTTAAGACCATAATAATCCTGTTTTTTCCTCATTACTAGAGATGTAACTCTGTTTCTCTTAATAATTAATTGGCACAAGTCACTTCATCATGAGATTTCCTTTAGGATTCAACATGCCAGAGAAATAAGTGTTCTGTCACTGACCAAAAAACTAAGAACACTGTATTTGATTTTAAAAGCAAAACTAACTTTATCCATTTCTTCTGTGAAATGACTCCTACAAAATTATTTTTGTACCTTTATTTGGAAGTTTGAAACAAAATTTTTAAATAGAAACACTCATGTTAAATGCAAAGGTCATTTAATGTGCTTTTCACATAGTTTCTAATACCTATTTTGAATATTTAGAATCATGAGAGACATGACCTAGCCTTTTCACATTTTATTATGCAATAAGTATTCCATTGCTATCTCCCAGTTTCCAGTGCAATTATTTTAATGGTTGAAATGGTCTGATAGATGTACTGAAATTATCTAATCTACTACATTTTATTGGCTAAGTCTGTGGTTAACAACACTACTCTATTAAAAAAGGTGATTCAATAAGCAAGATTATGCAAATCTTTTCTTTATTCAAGACTGCTTTGCATTTCAAGCTAATGAAATTTTGATTAAGCTTAAAATTATTAAAAAATCCACATCTTCAGCAATTATCATCTGCTTGACTCTCTCAGGAGCACTTTGAGCCCCCCACCCCATCACTTTATGTAGGCTAGCTTTGATCATCTGAAAGATCTTGAAAAGCACTTCTTTGGAGAACCCAACTCTGAGCTCCCCTCAGTGACAGACAGTGATTCTACGGTCTCTCCTCAGTTTTACTTGGTGCTTCATGTTCAGAAACAGATTTCTAAAATTATGAATTCAGGGTAGACTTTTTATTTTAATATCTAAGTGTCTTCATCCCTAGGTTCCTGATGCTTCTTACATAATTATAAATTTTCATTTGAGAATAGGATTGATAAAAGAACACAAGCAAATATAATCTATTTTTGACGGACAAATTGTATCCATTCGAAGTTACTTTCTTGAACTATTTTAATTCCAACAAGTGCTACATAAGGGATCAAATTCATATGTACTTATAGAAGGAAAATAAACAAATATAGAGTAACTTGTTAATATGAATTGGTTTCTTTCTGTTCTCACATTCTTTCCCCCCTGCATTTGGATCTAAGGTTTATCTTAGAAGAAATACATGATTATCAGTTTAGATTTTCTTGGGAAAGATACTTGAAAGCTTTATGATAAACTATTCTTGAATTTTCTATAAAATCAAATAATGAACTCAGCAATGAGATAAATGATTTTACAGAAATTCAAATTAAGAATATCACGTGAATATATTTTAGAAAGTACAGAAGTGTTTATTTTAGGCAAGCGGGCTTTCAGAAATGAGAGACCAAAATAGCTTTAAGAATTATAAATTCATATAAGTTTCTTGGAACTCTGTGACTGTGATTTTCACATGAAGTTGCCAAAATCTGTTAATTATTTTACACAACTCTGGACTTTAGGACATCCAAGTATGGTTGGCTGATGAGTCAACATACTCATTTCATTTGTTCCTCTTTTAAGTTGGAAAATTTGATTGTTAAGTTTTCCTTTTCTCAAGGATGTGAGTCTAATTAAATATTTTGCTTCCTCAATTCATTTGTAAAACACTTACAAATAAACTGTTCCTATTTCTGTGATATTTCATGCAATTAGACAACGGATAAAGCATGATTACATAAAGAGAACACAAACCTTTAACATGATGAAGGATATATTAGTGTTACTATGTGACAGAGGCTGTAGGAAGCAAAAAATAATGTTGGAAAGGTAGAGAAAGATTTACAATTTGATATCTTCATTATGAATATATATAGTACTTTGAAAGCACAGCCATGGAAGAAACCATAGAGGATATTAGAGCTATCCTGTTGCAGAGGGCACAGGCCAAGATTTCCAAGACTGGAGATGGAAGCCCTAAACTCAGAGGAAGTGTAAGTGATCCAACTTAGCAGAGTCCGTTATCAGCTGTGGGAGGTGGAGAAAGAGAAACGAAATATGACATCCAGCTGTGGAAAGGTACACCAGAAGATGGCAGAGGTAAAAACAAGCCAGAGAACCTTACAGAACATTAGAAGGGCAGACCATAAGAGACTCCTAAAGAGAACAAGTGATAGAATGTTCAGACCTCAGAACTCACAGAAGCAAACCATGTTTCAATAATCTGGAGACTTATTCCTCTTCCCAACACCTCCATCCAAAGAAGGTGATTTGTACAAAAGAAAGACTCAACCAACAATGTGTTCCAGATATGCAAGTCTTAGCACAGAAACAAAAGCAACATGAAAACCTACACCACATGCCCTCCCAAAATTACCAATCCCATAGTAATTGCCATATAAGAATGACGTGAAAGTCTTTCGGAAAAAAATAAATCAAAGACTGATTTAACTATATTCAAACAACTCAAAGAAGATATGACTATAACTTAAATGCATGAGCATAGAAGACTATCTTTCTGATGAACTTGACATTCAACAGTTGCCAAGTTAAGAAAAGACACACATATGGTAGTGAGCTAGCATTATGGTGGACTTTTAGCATTGGTTCATTTGAAAAGTTGTGTTGAGGCCACAGGTCATGGAAATAAAAATTCTAGAGATATGAAGGGTGTGAGAGACATTTAACTGGTAAAGAATACAAATGAGAATTAAGGAAGGTGTGGATTGAAGAGGGATATAATAAGATTAAAAATGTCGGCTGATCATGGGAGTCATTTCTGAAGCAGAATATGTCGAAATTTGAAACTGACTGTATGTGTGGCAACAATGACTTTAACCATAGTGTTATGAAGGACATATTGAGAGTCTTCCAAGTGCTAAAGGTTTAGACAGGCACATTTTTTTCCAACTTAATGTAAAATAAAGTATATCTCACACACACACACACACACACAATTGAAATAAATCTTTAAAAATCCTTTATCACATAAAATAGTGAGGAAAAAATTGAAAAGATCCCACTTAGGGATTAGGCAAAGAGTCACTCTGTGGCATCTATGAAAACAAGGATTGATAGTGATCTATATGTTAACCTGATGGGATAATCATGGCAATTATATGAAGTTATGCAGAGACTGCAGAACATTAATGTCTCATCTATTTTGACCAGAAGTATAACTTTATTTTACCCTGATTAGCATTCCATTTATTTCTCACTTCTAAGAAACAGCACTCTATTATTCTGTAATTGTAAAATATTTACACAAACCATTTACAGGACTTACTTATTCCCTGGTTTAAAGTATTTTATACTATTCATTTAATTATTTATTATTTAGAATCTATCTGATTGGGATCTTTTCTTATTCGTTGAACTTGAGGAAGCCCTTCCACAAACACTCTGGGGCAGAAGACACATCCTAAATCCCATTAGTAGCTTTATAGGAGATCATATGTCATTCACGAGGATCAAATTGGGGATTTCCAAGGTAAAAACAAAAGCATGAAAAGAGGAGTGGCAAATCACAGCTCTTCCTCTTTTATTGCACCTATTGCCACCCCACTAGGAAACTGCAAGAAGTAAAACAGACAGATCTGTAACCATTGGAAAGTCATCTTCTGCAATTCCCATGTAACACATGCTTACACCAAGTGTTGATCCTAGACAAGTATGTCCACAGAACCAGGTTGTCAAAAGACTGTTCAAGTTTCTATTCAACCAAGGGTACTGATATAGGATTATAAAGTTTGAATTGCTATGATTTATTTGAAAATAACATAGTTCAGAGCCTGACTTACATTCGCTATTTAATTGATAGCTAATACTTACAATAATCTAAGAATGAAAGTTCCTTATTTTAACTCCATGTTGAACACTGAAGGTACACATTTATAAATACTATTAATTTTAGTTTAAGAAAAGGTGCCCTAATTATAATGTCCCTTTAAATTTTTTGTTGTTCTGAGACAGGGACCCACACTAGTCTGGGCTGCTATGGAACTCAGTGTGTAGCCCAGTTTGCCATTTACAAGCCTTAGCCTTTGAGTTCTGAGACTACAGGCATGAGGACCCAACCATACCTCATTAACTTCTCTTGAATCATAGTATGTTTGTACAGAATGCATAAATAATTGCGTCTCAAGATCAAGCAATACTAGTTATTTCACAAATGCATTCAATCTCATCCTTATAGCAATACTTTAAACCAGCTCTCCATTTGTTTCTGACACCATGTCAGAGGTGGAACTGCTTAATTCATAGGCTATTGAATTTAGCCCTTCTTTGATACATTTCAATACACAGATCCAAAAAGGTGAGTTGGTTGTTGGCCTCAAATTACTGATTTCCCACTCAAACAAGGCACAAAGGAATAGAACTCTGGTGTCATCACAGGTCAACAGGGTGCAACCACCCAAACTCATTTGTTTAGGCCTGATTAAGTCCAGTAGAGGGAGTATGAAAATGTATTCAAAAGGATCAAACAAGAGCAAGGCAAGAGGACACCCATATGCCGTGTGCTTTTATTTCTTCCTACAATAGGGAGCAGTTGCTCTGTGCTGTCAAGTTCATGAACTTGCTAACAGTGTTTTATAGGAACAGTACGTTTTCTACATTTGATCTGAAAGAGACACATCTGAGTGTTCACCAATGTCCACTTGCTTCCTGAATGTGGCAGCATGAAATTCTTCAATGTCTGACATTTCCAAACTGGCCTGGTATACAAGGCTCTGTGAGAGGTAAACCTACGGCGCTCCCAATACTTCCTTGAAAAGGTTGACAAGAAAACCCAGATGAGACCATGTTTCACTGTCTGGTTGTCATTGTGCAGTCGAGTGCGAGTTAAGCACAAGAGAAGCAGGATTATGGAAAAAAACAGAATCAGGTGTGCAAGTGAAACACTCATATTCTCATAAGACAAATTTGCTTTCCTTAAAAATAATAACGAAATACTTTACAGTGGTAATAAGAGTCAATTATTTCAACATTTTTTCTGACTGAAATATTGAGGCTATGCTTCATTTTCTCCCTAGGCTTTTAAACACTTGAGAACCAATGTTACTAGTTAGAAGACAGAGAGTCACAGGTATCTGAAGGAGATAAGACAGCATCACCATAATATTTATATGGACTGGAATTCCACGATTCCTTTTGTTATGACAGTCTCCAGACCTCACACATTTTCAGCCCTGACAAACTTTAGACCTCACATATTTCCTGTGTTTTTCTTCATAAAAGTAATATTCCTAGCCAACTTTCAAAATGTACTCATTATTACTTAATTAGTACTTAAATAATTTTCATAATTTTTCTTAACCCTGGTTCCTACCATTACGAAATGGAAATTCTAACACCACCTGTTTCCCAACTGCTTGTGAGAAGAAACTGATGAGATGAATGAGTACTATGTCTCAATATTTGTCACATAGCAACTAACCAGTTAGGTGCTAGTTGTCATTGTAAGTCATAATAACTTTCTCAGAAAATTCACCTCTGTGGAAAATAAAAGAAACAGGGAGTTTCCTATGGATTTTGCTTTTGGTCAGATATTTAAGGTTATATTTTCATCTGTGAGCTGAAGAGAAGGCAGTTCTGCACCTGTGCAAACTGTCATTTCACAGTCATCACCATCACAGAATCATATCAGCACTGAACTCTGAACACCCTAGTCCGAATTGAAATATTAACAATGAACTAATATGTCTTGAACCATTCCACAACAGATCAAAGCCAAACTCATATTCAATTCTTCATCTCTTTAGAAACTGCTACTTTGAAAGACCAAAGCATCAGAAGGATATGGAGGGTGAGTTTTGTTTTTACAGAGCACTGACAGATACGAAAAAAAAAATTCTATCCCAATAATTAATTCCTCAGCCCTTTCTGCTACAGATTCTCTGATAGATAATTCCATTAATATGTGCTGAGCACATATGCTAGAGGATTTCTGCTGCAATTTACACACTTTGGTGCCGGGCTCCTGTATGAAATTTAAATGGTGAAAAAAGATAAACACGCTGATTATCTGTGTGTCTGATAAATGAATGTCATCGCAAAATTTTACAGCTGAAAAGGTTATTTACTTAAGTGAGATTTTGTGTGTGTACATGGAAAGGTCAGATTTTTTTTTCCCTCCCATCGCTGTGAAATTGCTTCTGCTTTTTAGCAAATCTTTTAAGACGGCTATTCTCCTTGTGGTGTTGACAAAGACAAGAGAAAGATGTGGCCTGAGGAAATCACAGGAGCAGCATAAAATCCTGGTTGGAATAGCAGGCAGCTCACAGTTTGTGGTTTTTGAAAGTCTGTCAAAAAAGTTGCATAATATGAAAGTGAAGATGAGACTTCTGAACAAAAATCAATAGCTGGATCTTTTGAACTGCCCATGTACAAAGTTCTAATGAAAATGTCCTTCAGGGGAGTGTTAATAGTGGACTTTGAGATCAGCTTTACCACTGGTCTGATAACACTACAGAGCATTTGAAGTTTTCAAAGAATCCAAGACTTGAAAAGTTTGGCTCAAACACTGAGGATGTAAATGCCTCAGAGGGTCTGAGAAATAGCGACACACCATTGAAGAATATACGATGTACATGCTTCCTGAACCATGTCAAATTTTAGCCATAGGACACAATTTACTTCAAGGGGGTTGATAGCTCCCTAAAAAGAAGCACTCCATGTTCAAACTAATAGTTGATCAGGCACCAAGTTTCAGGACCTTGGAAGTAAATGCACAAAGAAGACTAAAAATAAGTCATCCAGTCTAATTTGAGGATGTATTTTTTTTTAAATATGATGAAGCAACATTCTGAGAAGTTAGATGTTTATAAAATATTCTTTTGTAATGTTTCTCACTTTTTCCTTTCTGTATTTATAACTTTAAGAAAATATATTTGCTCATTTTTAATGAGATACAAAATTACTCATACAAATATCATTATGATATTATCAACATAAAAACTAATGCTTAAAAATTAAAGTCATTTAATGTTAATTATTTTCATTTAATTTTTTTTGTTTTAAATCCTAAACACCAAAATATCATTATTTGGGGATAAAAACTCTTAATAGATTAGGGGAATATCCATTATAAAAGGAAAGTGTACACACACCACTATTCACAAAATCTTTGCCTTTAAAAATCATTATTCACTTATGATTCTTTAGACAATGCTTACTTAATACATTCTTGAAACCAAGACTATCCAAGGTATGCAAAAATATTTTGCTTAATAAGCATTAAAAATAGATACATTTTGTTAATGTTCATCCTTCCAGTTGTGTCTGCTTCTTATAGAATAAAGTGATGGCTTAAAAATAAAATCATTAGCAGTCATTTAGGAGATTGTAGTTCCAATTTAAATTATCTTTATATTGCAAGCAAGCATGCTATAGTTATTTTGTCATTTATGTCACCCATAAAACAATGTTGTCTGTCATCGGTATCAAAAATGCATTCAAGTCATTGTGTGTAAACCTTGCAGTTCTTTTCCTCACAGCTGTTTTTTTTTTTAATTAAGAAATGTAATAAATGAAGCACATTCCTTTAAACATATAGGGTTGTATGACTTGGAAGGAATCAAATTTTAGCCCAGATTATTTGATCCCACGGCTCCTCAGGCATGACCCATCTGCAGACTCCACAAGTCTTTGCCCTCACACTACCAAACAAAAACAGAGATTGTATCACCAAGTACTCCAAGCTATTGCTATGCAGAATCAGAGAAGGCTGAGTCTTAGGGCACGGTACTTACTGTAGGCTTAGACTGAGATCCTATGGGGGGGGGAAACTTTGAAAATGTGAATTCTTGTCAGCTAATCTACTGAAAGGAGTTCTCTCAAAATGAGCATCATAATGTCTTTAATGGAAGTGAGAGGAGCAACAAAGGATATAGTAAAATCCAAATAGACATGTTCATTCTCTGTGAATTTACCTTCATCCTGGTCCCACAGGAAGCTTCAGTTTTTTGTATTTTAACTCCTCAACTAAAAATGGAGATAATGAAAGTACCTACAAAACTAGGGTATTGAAGGATTATAAATATTACTATCTGTGAACTACACATTACCAGTTTAGTAGTATACAAAACATAAAAGAAAGTTGCCTTTACTTATTTCAGTATGTAAGGAAAACAGCATTAATCAGCAATGCCATTAAATATTTACATGTTAAAAGCAATGTCAGTGTTGATCCACATACTACTAACATGGCCCTTCCTCCCACTTCCTCATCATAGCTTTCTTCTTGCCACTACCTAATGTTTTTAACAAATTTTATGAGGCTAGTTTCAAACTTGTTGTATTAATGTTCACAATCTTGGAATGAAGCATTCTAGCTTTTTATACTAAAGTGATGTTTTAATAACTATGTACACTTCTGTTGGGCTAACAATACACACGACACATGGAATTTAAGTTTTATAGCACAGCTTTCTTGAGGAGAGAGACTGAGACATTTTCTTCAAATATCAATGAAAATTATGGAAACATATTAATTGACTAGTGCTCAATCTTGTGATTTGTACACTGATCTCAAACAGCTTAGCCTAATTGTCAATGGCATTATATTTCTTTTGCCTGCTTTGTAGAGTGTATATTATTTTTAATCAAAAGTAGAGGGGGATCCAAAGCAGTTCTTGGAATAGTTCTTTGGATTTCTTGCTCTGATCCATCATTTATTATCCTTCTGTTCATGGAACATATTTCTAATTTTTCCATTTAACATTGCACAAGGTTTTCTTTTGCTGTTTGCCTGTTAATTAGGTGTATGAGTGAGTGTGTATATCAGGATATGTACACTTGAATGTGTCTGACCACAAAGGCAAGAAGGTTTCATTTCTTCTAGAGCTGGAGTTACAGGCAGCTGTGTGCCCCTGACATGTGTTCTGGGAACTGAACTTGGGTCCTCAGCTAGAGAAGTACAAACTTTTAACTGTTGAGTCTCATACAATTTTAAAATAATCTCAAATGTGTGAAATTACTCTATTAAGTGAGATAATATATACCAAATACATGAAGGAGGTCTGACTTATAGGATTCTAAACTGCCCACTTATCAAATATATAAAATAATAGGATTTGTCATATTATAACGATGTGAACAACCTTACAAAAAGGCTGACTTGAGGCAAATCGAACAGTTATTTTGTAGTAATTTCTACCTTTCACCCATTATGTCTAAAGAACAAAGTTGTACTATATTGCACAATTCTCCATTCATGAAAAGAACTGGGAAAAGAACTATTTGAAAGAGACAAGAATAACTCTCCTTATTGGAAACAATACATTAATCATACTTGAATTTGGATTTCTTCATTAATCATTTTAAAATAATGTACAAAGAAAGGCCATCCTCATTCCTATGTTACAGATACTGGGAAAATAATAGCTATTCATAAATTCAGTCCTCAGATCAATAGGTCATCCCAGTGGCTTCTTCTGATATATTTCCTGTATCCCTTGCTCTACAGCATGCAAAGATACTGAAGAGGACAAGCCAGAGGGCATAATTTTGACAGTGGTGGTTAGAAAAGATTGCTTTGCATTTGAGATCACACCGTGCATGAAGGAAGGCAAATCCAACTGATTGCTTCGTTTCTCTGTAGTACTGTTGAGTCGACTCACATGTCAAGCTGGAGATGAGTCAGAGTATTTTCATCACCTACTTCCTTGTTAAATTTTGAAAGTCTACTTTCTCTCTTTGAGAATATATACTTTGCTTTGATTGAAATAATCCTTGAATATCACAAGGGGACATAAGTCTTTGAACAGCTTTGGTTTTCATGCCAACCATTAAAATCCTTTCCATTTTTACTGCCAAACTATGAAGCACCTTATATTTTCATGTCAATTCAACAAATGTAAAAGGTATAAATATATATGATTTAAGAACGGTCAAAAATGACAAGATTTTGGCAAATCTAATTTAGAACATAAATTACAAAAACACAAATGGATGCAGAATTTAAAATAATGAAACTGAAATGAGACTCTTCATTTATTTTTGAACTTGAATGGTATATTTTTAAAAAGCAAGATATTTCCTTTGGACTAAAAATAAATAGAATGATGGGAGGACATTAAAATAATCCATAACAGCATGATAATTTAAAAGAAAAAAATGCAATTTAAACTCAAATTAAGTATTAGTTGTTTGACTAAATAAATTTTCCAGAAGGGCTAAAGCTATATTATGGTATAAAAAGAATTAGTAAACTGTACATATAGGGCATAGGAGGACTAATGTGAACTTGCAGAGAAAGATAATTACCAGTTATTCCATTCAGTCAGAAAGTAAGATGTAATCATCTGTTCTCATAACAAGTAAATCAGCACTGAGGGTTTTCTATACCATATTTTGTCTTCAAATTCATGGCAATTACCTTCACTGTTAATACTTAATCATAATTTAGGTATTTGGAGACAATATTGAATAATATTTTATTGATAGAGGATATATCTCTGTATATCTAACAATTAAAAAAAAAAAAAAAGCTTGACCAAAATTTCTCCCCATAGCAAAATGCTCTCAAATCTACTTCCAAAGTAATCCTGATCCAGCCAGTAATCCACCAAAGATCAAAGCAACAGAATCCTACAACGATGTTGATTCATAAAAGCTTGGACAGGGTGGAAATATCTGTAACTTCTGAGGCTGAACAGAGTTCCTGACACCAATAGCCTTAGACTTTGAAGTTGCATGGCTTGTTGGGGGCAGGTGGTGGATCAGCTTATTTTAGGTGGGGGAAGGCAGAGCAGGAAAGAGAACAAATATATCTTCATAACTGAGTTAGTAAGCTTCACTGTTGAGCAAGAAATGATTTCAATTTGGCTAAAAGAAACTCGAGTCACTTTCCATTAGATAAATTCCCTTCAGCACCTCTCACTTTTTGAGTCCTATCCTGTAATCATGCAAGGGAAAAGGGCAGACTGTTGAAACACTGTTTTATAGGGCATCATTTTTATATTCTTCGAAATTAACAACATGTGTATTAGATAAATTGAAATACAGGAATTTTCTAGTTAGTGGATTCAAAACATGTCATTATTGGCAAATACAAGTAAGATATTTCACTTCACTCACAGTAGTAAATCTTGTTTCTTTGTTTGTTTGTTTTAATGAACATGCCATCATGTAATGCCAAGGTAAAATAACTACATTTGTATTAAGCCAAGCAAATGGGTGCATTATTGAATATGTTCCCATTGTGATATCTCTTCATTAGTCAACATATACAACAAAATCTTGCAAAATATACACAGGATTTGAGAGTCACAGTAGTCTTTGTTTCTGGAAGTGAAAACAAGTTATGAAGGTATTTAAGTTTCTGTGAGTTATATATCTGTAATATGCAAATTCATTTTCTAATATACATCATTGTGGAAATCAGAAATACAAGTGCTTAAAATTAATAAATATAAATTGTATAATAAATTATAAATCCATAAATCTTATAATAATTATATATAAATTATATATAAATCTTATAATAAGTCCATCTCTGGTCAATGGATCAAAGTTTCATTGGCACAGTTTTCTGATGCTGCATTATGCAACTTCACTGCAATTTTGGTTCTAAACATTCAACATGCATCCTTTAATGTCTCGTACCCTTACGTCAGTCTACTCCAGAGAAGGCTGCCTTAAACACTTGTCAGATTCAAAACTACTGAGTGTCATGAACTGCAAAGATCTTTACTGTACATTCAAAGTTTTCTTGTCTTTAGACAAGAAATTAATTAATGGGTTGAATGTGGAAAACAAAGTCTTTAATATGTTCTACTAATAATCTTTAGCATCTAAATATCAAATTAGTGTACTTTTGGATTTTCTTGTACTCAAATGTCTGATTTCAAAAATTAATGTTGAACTTGCTGGCTTGAGTTCATATATTTGTTATATGAACTTTGGCTTGGAATTATGACAATGTGTCTAACAATTATAAAGTGACCCTCCATCTATCGTACCTCTGTCATTCTACATCATGCTTTTAGGAGAAATAACAGCCTCAACATCTAAAACTGTCCAATCAAAATGCTGATAAATTCGGAAAAGCATTAAAGATGCTCTGTATCATATAGTATCAAATATGAAACCAAGATTTAATACTTCAGATGAAAATAACCACATCTATATCTATCTCATTAATATGCAAAATTACTCTTGTCTTCAATAAACGGATATTTCAAACATGTCTTTTAAAACTGCTTTGAATTAAATTTATGATTTATTATCAGTAAATGTTTCATTTGTAAACCTCACTTCATATTATTGGATACCCTAGGTTATATAAGACTTTTTTGTGGAAAAGAGTGTTGAGTATGCAAAAGTTTAAGGAGTTCCCTTCTATTCATCATTCTCAAATCAACTTGTCATTTTTACAGTTTGGCATTATAAAGGAGGATATTTGGCATGGCTAAGTCAGATTTTGAAAATCAGAAGAAAAATACACAGGAATTATCCCTTACTGCAGAGGGGAAGCCACAGTGAGTTTTGAGGTATGTATTTAAAACCAGGCACTATAATACAAGATATATAATAGACTTACAGGAAACCTTATAAACTCAGAGTATCTGGATTACAGAAGGTATCCAGTATCGCTTTCTGTTATTCTTGCAGAATATAAGAATGGAGACATATATTTTTAAGTGATGGTAATATTATCATTGGATATATTAACAATGGACAATTAGTTACTCCATCCCTAGTGAGTAAATAAGTAGCACTTTTAAAACTATAACCATTTGTGTTGGTGTAGATTTCCACCTCCAGATTGGTGTGATTGTTTTTTGTTTGTTTGTTTGTTTTTGCCATGTACCATTCAACACATTCTGGAAGACTTGTCTGAAGACATTAATCTTATAGTGATTAGACTGAACATAGTTCTAACTTTTAAGTTGTGACCTGTGAAGAGTAAAATGAAAAGAAAGACCTAAAGTGAAGATATAAAACAGCGGCAAGTGTTGAGAAAGGCAAGTGCATATATGCCAATAAATGACATTCCTGAATTTTGAAGCATATTAAAACCAATGTTAAAAATAGACATGACACTTACATAAACTAAGTAAATATAAAACATTATCTCTACGTGGCTATGTGGCTATATGTAAAATCATCATTCCCATGTTTCTTATCTCCAAATCCATTCACTCCATTAACTAGTACCTAATTTCACATCAGTCAATCACCTATCTTGCTTTATTTTAAGAGCATTTTCAAAATTCCAATGTTGAAAATCTTTTCCTTATACCTGGATATAGACACAAGATTGAGGTTTGGACACAAAGACATGTGAACCGCATGGCCACCGAAATTGGCTTTGTTTTTGAAAAGTAACCTAAGGAAGATGAAGTCAGTGCTCTCCTAGACAGTCCCCTGAACATCTGGAGAGGTGACTCAATCTTTCTCCCCATGTGGCTAAATTACAAAAATATATACATGAAATTGTTGCCAGATATCTTGGATATCTTATGACAACAGCACACTTGAGAACCAAGCCAACAAAGGAAAGAAAAGAAAAGGAAAAGAAAGGGGAAAGAAGGAAAGTAGAAAGCAGAAAAGAAAATCTCAAAGATAAAGAAAAACAAGCAAAAAAAAAAAAAAAAAAAAAAAAAAAAAGCAGGAACCGGGAGAAACATAGCTTCTTTGAGGCATGTTTAAGTCTATGATCTAAATCTGCCTAAGGTCTAAGAAAACCATGTCTAGAATGCACATCTATGTCCTGCATTATAAACCCAAATACAAACTGAAAGACTAATGAGTATAAGACTTAGTCAGCTTCTAAAAGGCTTAACTAATAAAGGTTGTATTTTGCCCCAAATCTTAATTGTGATTTATTTATTAAAACTTATCATATGATGCCCACTCAGATCTAGTTTCTTTAAATAGGAATGAAAACTGGACATGAACATCTAGGAAATATTTGTGTAAATAGTTAATTTCAATGAACTAAAATTATCTTAGTAATTGCTTTAAAAAAAATTCCACCCTTAAACTGGGGCAGTGGTGGCACCTTTAATCCCAGCACTCAGAGGCCAGTGGAGCTCTATGTTTTCAAGGCCAGCCTAGTCTACACAGTGAGTTCCAGGATATCCAGAGTGACAACAGAGAAAGTCTGTCTCGAAAAAAGGGGAATAAAAGTTTAAAAAAAAAATTCCACCCTTAGGTTAAGTAATATATTATTTTGAAACAATGATGTTGATGTTGACAGGAATATTTTGATTTAATATCACTGCCAGATGTTGGATATGTCCTTATATGTTGTTGGTCAGGAAGTCCCCAGAAGCATGCAAAATAGGCTCTTTGCCTATAGTACTAATTGTCCAGCAGAACTTGAAGGTAAGGGAGACCAGCTCCAGCAATAGGCCAGGTGTGAAAAGGGGTGTGTGAGGTTGATGAGGAAAACAGGCATGAGTCTTCTGATCAGATCAAAGCAAGCTCTCCCCCCCCCCCCCCCGCCTCTTGCTCTCCCACTCTCTCACTCTCTCTTGCTCTTATTCTTTCCCATACGCTTATATATCTTTTAACAAAATCTCTCATGCAAACAGAATCACAATAAAATCACAAATCCTATTTTTCCCAATAAATGATTACAAGATTCATATTTTCAAAAACATATTATTCTCAAATACCTACACATGGTTAAATCTCCCACATAAATTCTTGTTCTCTACACATGATTAAACATTCCCCCTTATGTTCTTATGTTACGGTTACATAGATACTCACAACAAAAGCTTCCCCATTATAAATTAACCTAATTCAAGCAAGCTAAATATTTCTTGCAGCCAGTTCCTTCGAGCTGGCAGGCAGCCCTTGCAGTTACTAGGAAGTGGGTATATGTCATGCTATCCTTAACACAATTTCTATTCAGCTAACAGTTAATCGTAGTAAAACAAATGTGAAACTAACTAAAGAAACTCAAATCCGGAGTATGTCACCTTTCTTGGGGAAAGTGTGAATATTTCCTGCTTACATGCTACATATCCCTATATCCCCAAAGCATACAGCAAAACCCATGAATAATTTTATAAATTGTTAAATTAGGGGAAAAAAAAATATGGTCAAGGAAGTCTAGACTTAACAATGGGCTCTGAAACTCATTTGTTATTTCCTGATCCCAGGCCTGACTCTCAGACAAAACTCCTGGTCCCTAACAACCAGGCTTCCTTTGTTCCAAAGCAGTTTGGTGAAACAACCTAATCTTATGTTATTGATTAGTCACCATTTCTGGAGTTTCAGTAGAACTACCAATTCAACTGAGTGGAACTGCCATTTAGATAATTGCTACTGTTGTAATGCACTTTATTTACATTATTTAGTGAGGGACTAAAGATCCCCCAACAATTTTGTTCCACCAGAAAGACAAAAGTGACTATGATCCCAATTAGAATGACAAAGCCAAAAGCAGCAGCAGAAAGGGACATTCAGGAGACAATCTCCTAGAGGGCCAAGGTAAAAACCTACTGGTGCCTGGCTAAACAGAAAACTGTACCCCTAAAGCTCCATCACTGGCTGCATGGCTCCCTCTACATCACTACCAGCATTAAGACCCTATTACTACCAGCACTAAGACCCTATTACTGGATACTACACACTTCAGTTATATAATTAAGAGAAATCTAGTGGGAACTGAGGTGGAAACTTGCTCTATATTTTCAAAGTAATGGTACTATACAGGCTGCTGGGGGAGACAACATTATCAACAACATTATCTAGTTCTGAATCCCGTGAGCTATAATAATGATATTCCCAATCATGATCTAATGATAAAATATGTTTTGTAGGCAATTTGATAACACTATTAAGTAAGTTAACATATAATCATCTATTTGATTCTGAAGAAAAGTTAGCAATACAAAAGGATGCTTATGAAAGAACTACTTACGTATAGATATATAATATGTATGTGCAAGTGTGTAAATATGTAAAAAATTAAATATTTAGAGAAAGAATTTTAAATTATTTATGT
This sequence comes from Cricetomys ansorgei, assembly GCA_026225945.1. Classification (NCBI taxonomy): domain Eukaryota; kingdom Metazoa; phylum Chordata; class Mammalia; order Rodentia; family Nesomyidae; genus Cricetomys; species Cricetomys ansorgei. Next base: position 15,030,923 of record JAMJFZ010004061.1, read on the forward strand.
TGATAATTCCAACACAATGTCACTGTTAAAACATTGTCTTCCAAAAACCAAAGAAAATCAAACATTGCCCTTATAATTTTAAAAACAACAAAAAGTATATATGCTGTGAGTGTCGTTTAAAGTTAAAATGTACCTCTTAAATAGATGCAAATAAATATGAAAGGTAATTCTTTAGAATATTTTTTATTTTAGAATATTATTGAAATAACGTTTTTCTTTGTGAATATTATTGAAATAAATGTCACACATGTAGAAAACGTGGATTTTGCAGTTATGTCATTTACATTTGGAAGCACAAACTACACACACTTTTCTCTCACGATTTTTTAAAAGAAATATTTCTGTTCTTACTTCTAGCATCAGAAATTATCTTTCTGACTTGTTTGAATCAAATTGTACAAAATGTTCTGTTTGCGATGTTCAGTATTTGTTTCTTATCTGTATGAGACTGTTACTTATTTTCCTTGTTACACTGACTTTCATTGTTTGCAAATACTGTGATCTACATTAATTCAGTTATTGATAAGTACCTTTTGCCTTCTAGTCTCTGCTAATGCATACAGTGCTGCTGTGAATTTTCTCCACATTTGCATCTTCCGTTGAATACAATTATGCTTCGCTGTTTGCTATAGGCTGAGGAGTCAAGTTGTACATCAAGGACATGTGTCTATGCAGTTTTAAATCACATTGATATGGAATGCCCAAGACTCTTTACACTGATTTACATTACTTCTGAAAAGATGACATTTTGTCTTTCATCTAGTCTTTATGGTGACTAATCTGTGGTGTGTTTGTGTCTGTGTGTGTGTGTGTGTGTGTGTGTGTGTGTATGCACTTTTAATTAGGACACATTGATATTGATGGTTTATGAAAGATGATCTAGAGGACTTTAAATGTATTCCTCATGTGGTTTTGCACTTTTAAAACCAAATACTATAGCAACTATGAATCAAATAATTATAAATAACATTTCTAAAGAGCATATTTACATTGTTTTATTCCCTTTATAAATTTCCAAGAATTCTGTCTTATACATTTTATCTCAGAAATAAATCTGCAAATTTAAAAGAAATAAACTATAATTTTATAGTATTATATATATATATATCTTACATAAAATATTTTAATATGGAAATTCAAAATACAACATAATCAGAGTAAGCTTCTCAAATTGATGTAATTTTTTTAATGGAGGTAAGTAGAAGATTGAAGTATTTTTCCTAATTCACTACAAACCTTGCTATAATGATTATGTACTCTAGTACATTCCTCTTGTGGTGTTTGCGTATATACTAGAAGAATCATAAGACCACATCATTACAGAAATAATATGAAGTTTAAATTGAATATGTTACAAACTCTTACAGAAAATGCATTTCTATGAGGTATTTGTATGACTATCAAGTTATTGACACAACTAACGGTATACAAAGGACTTGCAACTTATCTATCATACTATATAGCTGGAATGTTTACATTGAACATTTGTCTGGCATTCATTCACCCACCATACTCAGAATCCCCAGGAAAATCCAGGATCTCTAGTCCTAAGCATTCAGTCCTCTGTATCTTCTCACTAACAGTAAATTTTGTGTGACTAAGTCACTCCTGGAATTATCTGAAAAGGCTTCTATTCTTCCTAAGGAAAGCACCTTTGACTGAAAAGCTGCAACAGTCCTTTAGGGAATAGAAAGGGATGCAGTAAAAGATCAAATTTCAGAAGCTGATAGGCAAACAAGAGGAAAGAATTCAGGAGGAGGTACTCAAGGTATCTTCACTGATATTTAATTACAAAACTTGTTAGTAGACTGGGGAAAATCACTCTCCTGCTTTAAAGCTGTTTGATGTTGTTTATTTGTTTGTTTTTTGTTTGTTTTGTGGGAGGAGGTACGGGAACAGATGCCCTACTCTGTGTAAAACACATCAAAATGTCAGTAACTAAGACAAATATTCCCAAGGCTTAATTTAGTAGGTCTGCCACCTCTTAAGAATTATCTTTACCTCCAATTTCCTGAAAGGAAGATCTTCCTACACAGACATTTCCCCTCTCCTACTATAGAATGACATTTCAAGAGACAGGCTGGTGAGTTCTTTGATTAAAGAAGAAAAGCATTCCCAGGTGGAGAAGGATGTCTTAAAGTATGAAACAAACGAGAAGATTAGGGAACATGTCCTATATGCTTCATAAGAACCTTTTCAAAACTAAATCTGATTTAAGAAGGTAAACTTGTTGTCATAAGGCATTGTGAATGACATTATTAAATGTCGTAAACTGAAGATTAACTTTCCTGAGTGTAAATTTGCTTATATTTGCATAGCAAAGATTCTAAATAATCCCTCAAACAACTGGGGAGAAGTTGGCAGCCTATGTAAGCCTTTTACCCTTCCTTAATGTGAAAGTAAACTACCAAAGCTGCTATGTCTAAGAAAAGGGTAATCAAGAAAAATATCATTAAAGTGTATTCGAGATTAACTGTTACATGGAAGAGCCAACCCGATACCTTACAGGGGTAACTGGATTTTATTTTCCAATGTATGCCAATTGACTCAGTGGTCAGAGCAGACTGAATTGTGTTTTTGTAAGACTCTTCAACAGGCAGCCAAATAAATAGCTTTTCTCCCGCTGCCTGGTTTGCTGTTTGCTTAAGCAAAAATCCAATTTCTGGAGAGGACTCCACAAGGGCTAAATTCCCTACCATTGACAAGTGTCCCATTAGAGTAGCTTTCTATATGGAAATAACATTCCAAGACAAGGGATAAACGGTAGGTCTGAGGTCTGCTCTTCCTGATGTATTTTATTATTTCTTTTTCATTTGAAGAGTAGAGCTGTTCCCCCAGGGAGGAAGAGGAAGAAAGAAAGACTCATGTTTGAATACAAATGTCTTGAGGAAGCAGAGTTTCCTTTTAAAAGCGAAACCTCTCCTTTTTTTTTTGGTATACATCAAGGACAGGGATAGGACTGGCAGTTTTATGCTCAGGCTGTCTCTCATTAAAAGTTTTTGTTTTGGGGAGTTTTGTTTTTGTTTTTTTAATTAAGAATTCAAAAGGAAAACTGCAATTGGAGTGGCATGTATTAGAGCCAGCGAGGCTTGGGTTTGATTAATGTTTCCTTTAGTTCATCTGGAGGATGCTTTTACTTGAAAACAGTCACGATTAGAATCAGACAACCTGTGTGTCTGGCTTACAGGATGTCATTTAAGAACCTGGTACTTTTAAAAATAACTCTTTTTTTTCCCCCTTCCAGGACGGAAGAAATATAAATTATAATAAAGGTCCTTAAATTTTTAGAAATACTTTAACTAATAAGACTAATGTTAATGATGTTAATAAAATGCTCATTAATTCTTTAAAAATTACTGAGATTTAGAACTTCTTTAGTAGATTTAAATATCTAATACAGCTTCCAACTGATTTTGTTTTACACTTCTTGGAAATAAGTAGCCATGCATCTTAACATTGACTCAGCCTATTTGCATTTTCAATTTAAAAATGCACGCAGATTTAGTGATATAAATTATTGTTATAAATATTTACATAAAAGGGAAAAAAAACAAAATGATGGACAGTATTCTAGAGAATGTACTTGAATTACCATGTTAGCTTGTTTGAAGTAGATAAGTGCCAATTTACTTACTGTCAGACTCACTATAGAAGTTAAAAGACAAAATAGTGTATCTATAAAAGCTTCATGAAAAGAAAAGCAAAACAAAACAGACACACACACATACACACACACACAACCCCAAAAACTAAGTATCTCTATGCGGACAGGTGAATTTGTCTCCCATACTTCCTTTCCATACATTTTAAAGGCAGCTGAATTCGCTTACTCACGGCCATAAGAGCTCTGCTTTAATATAACTACCTAACTTTTGCTTGCAAGTGATGTCAGAGCCTCACACATGCTTAACAAGTGGTCTACCCTTGAGCTACATACACAGTCCTTAAGAAATGGTAATTTAAAGACCAGTAATAAATATTTTTTTTTAATGGAGGGGGTAACTCAACCAAAAATGAACTAGAGAGATTGCTGGTGTGTTTCGTTGGTTTTCCTCTTCAAGTCCCTTGTCAGTCTCCCTCTCATTGGGAAATGGCACTGTATTGTGAGAGAAAACTTCCTGTTATCAATTTCTTCTTATATAGTGTAGTAGTCTACTAATTCATAAAAGGATTTCTGCTTGGAAGAAGAATCAGAAGATTTTATTATTCAGGAAAACTAAGTGATCTGAATAAGCAGAAAGGCCTAGTGCTTTGACTTTGCCCAAATTCTCATACAGATCTAACCAAAGCAAAACTAATTACAAAAAAAATAAGAAAATAGGGAAAATCCTTAATATTGGATCACTAGTTTACCTAACCCATGTTTAAAATTACTTATTTGTAATGGAAAGCATTTTTCTCCAAGGTTTTCTTTATGTCCATTGATTTCTCAAATTGTGATCATATTTGATAAAATAAGACTCTCTTTATTCACCCATGCATGGTTTCCCTCACTCATTCATTCTTTGAGTATGCATAAAGGCGGCCTTGGATTACCAGCTTCACCAATTTAAACTCAGAGCATGTAACAAAGCTGGTTTTGTCATGTAGACCTCTTTCAGTGAGGCACTGATGTGTTAGAGGACAAAATGTTGGCCTTACAGATTTGGTCTAACAATTTACTAAGGGCATTTCATCGTAGAATTTAAATTATTTACAGAGCCAAATGTTTGCTCAAATTCCATTCATTCAAGGAGACACAGTTAACATTTGTATAATCTATGTATCATACATTGAGTTACTCCATGCTATTCAATTATGAACAGAGCTATATCGCTATGCCAGCCAGAGGCCAGCACATTATTTTCAGATTTTCAGGTGCTAAGTGTGTGTGTTTGTGTGTTTGTGTGTGTGTGTGTGTGTGTGTGTGTGTGTGTGTGTGTGTGTGTGTTTTAAGGACAAATAATTGATTCAAATTAGATATCAAGTCCATGCAAAATTGTTTTAGTTCCCAGTCATATTTTTCCTTGTCACAAGAATTTGAATTTTTTTTTTTTTTGAGAATCATCTTTTATCACTCATGGCTACTGAACTCTTTTTAATGACATTTTAAGATGAAGCCATTCAGACAGGCAGTGGTGGTGAACACCTTTAATCATATCACTAGGGAGACTGAGGCAGTTGAGTCTCTGAGTTTGAGTCCAGCCTGGTCTACAGAGTGACAGTCCGAGTTACAACAGAGAAATCCTGTGTCAAAAACAAACCAACAAACAACCAAAAACAAGTAACAACAAAAGATGAAGCCATTTATTAAGGCACATTTGGTCTTAGCCTTTTACATTTAAGGAAAAAATACAATAGAGTAGTTGGGGAACATTGAATAAAATATCCGCAGATTGAGTCATACAATGACTGCCAGATTTTATAAATCTCTGTGGGGGGAAGGCTTTATCCTTGGTCCCCACTTCTTTCAAATGAGAAGCAAACAGCTCAGGCTACAAGAGGTGTGTGTGATCCTTTGGCTACATTTGGTCTGGTGCTAAGAGCCTGGAGAAATATGATACTTCAGGAAGTGGTGAGAGAGAACAAGTCCAGGTTGAATTTTTGCATTTCTCTTTTCAGTAAGCAAAGGTGGAATGTTCCTTTCTAGGAAAGGATGTGGCTACTATTTCTTGGGCATTGAAACTGGCAGAAAAAGAATCACTCCATGCATAATAATCAAATAAAAACAAGTCTTGTGTCAAGTCTACATAATAGTCGGTATATTATATTCATCAAATTTTACACTGCTGTCATCAACTGAAATATTTTTTCCTTATTTTATTTCATAAATACTTAGAATTATCTTTTATTTTCTGTGTAGAGGCATCTATTAATAATTCAAAGTATTTTATGGAATTTAGATTAACGTATATCAATATTCTCGAAAAATTTTATATAATCAAAGGACAATATTATGATAATATTCATAATCTTAAACTCCTCAAAGACTCCTCATAGAAATGGGAATGAGCCCAAATCACCCACCAATGTCCAGCATAGGTGTGTAAATTTTTATTTTAAATATGAACCAATTCAGGGATTCCTGAGTAATTTCAGACAACTGAACACCATCGAGGTGGGTGGAGATGGTATTTGTGCCTGTGGGACCTAAGCTTCCTCTCTATGGACTAATTAGAACTCATATCACTGTCATATTTCCCACCTATGGCATACGACTCCTGCCTTCATTCTGACCTAATTAATCTGTGAACAAGGAGCTGAATTTATTCCTTCAGGCTGTGTGATCAAAAAACTTCATCTTCTCCAAAGCAGATGATTCACTGATCCAATATTTGTGTTTAGTGCTAAAACTAGAGATTCTGTTTAGTGATGAGCATCTACTCGGCACTCAGTCTGAGACACCAATGCAGACAAAGCCATGGTGTGTGCTGAATTAGGCACATTTCTATGGAGAAAAACAGACAAACGAGTACATGAAGCACATGGTGTGAGCAAAGGACAGTCCTTTGGCTTTGGCTGGTCAGTTCTTTGTTGACTATTCTATAAAAGAAAAATTTCTACATCCTAAGTTTTATTTGATATGTCCTATAATATTTTGTATAATCTACTTACTCTCGTTTTCTTTTGCCATTTCAGAATGAGGTATCTCTTATTTAAATTATTTGAAAACAAAATAATTTCAACAATATAATAATCAAGAGGAAAATAAAACCTATCCTCAAGAAAAGATGTTGCATACAAAATAATGAAGTCAAGTAAGCTTCAATAGAGGAAGGGAAACCGGAGGGTAAGAAGCTTTATCGTAATACTAGGCTGTCAAACATACCCCTTTCTTAATTAAGTAACATTTGATGTAGAAAGCACAAGAGATATTTCAGAATTGACTCCAAGCTCATTTATACCATTTCTGATCTTCGCTTTCCAAGAAAATTTTGAGGCTCACTTTGAATCAAATTTTTACTCAATGTTCATATTTTGAAAACTTAAAAAATGAATCCTCCAAATAAATTTATTAAATAATGATATTTTAATAGTATATGTTTTGGTGGTGTTCTGGGTTTTATTCAAAAATCTGGATTAATAAATATAAAAATACATTAATATTGTTCAAAAAATACTTCTCTTCTGCAACTTTTTCTTCTGACCATTATTTTTCATACCAATTAATTTTAAATCAAAATTTTAAAAACTGAAACATAAGAAAGTCAATTTAATCTCTTAAATCTAAAGGGTAATGACAATACATTTTTCAGATGAAAACTAACCTGGAAAATAAAACTAAAAAAAGAAACAATAATGTTTGAAAGCTTTTAGACAAGAAAAAAATTTAGATGCAAAATATTCTAGATGCAGAAACAAAACATTTTGCTAATAAACTTGATGTAGTCATAAATTTAATGGTTCCTGTTAGTAACACAAAGTGAGCTTTAAAATATGTTAGTAATGGGATTTAAACACACATTTCTGTGACTGGCCTCAGGTTTTATAAAGTTCTAATTTTAAAGTAGTACTTCGAGACTTTTAATAAATAGTCTGAAATTGCTTGCTGACTTACTAGGAATATATTTCATGAGGCTGGAGAGATACCTCAATGGATAAGAATGCCTGTTGTGCCAACATGAGGACCTGAGTTTAAATCTTCAACAGCACATGAAAGCAGAGCATGACTACAGATGCCTTTAACCCAAAGTTGGGGGAGCAATATCTGGTGAATAAATGGGAACTCTCTGGCCAGCCAGTTTAGCCAAAACAGTGCCTCAGAGACTCAGAACATTCTTCACATGAACACACTTGGGTGCACACAATGCATACACTACAACACACACACATACACACACACACACACACACACACACACACACACACACACACACATACATATACTCATATACACAGAGAATACATTTTAGTCTGGTATAAATTTCTATTCTTCTTCTTCTGTTAATGAAGTGAATGTTTTAGTAATATACCATTTTATTTTATTATTTGTCATTTTAATATAATATTTTAAATGTATAATAAAAATAAAATTAATATTTTGCCATAGATAAACCTAGAATCTTCATTTGAAATGGTGGCTCTCTTCAGTTTACTTTGTTTCACTCAGCAGTCTCTATCCTTCTAGATTTGCATGTACTATGATTAATTGCTATTTTAAATTTTGCAATGTCTAATAACAATCATTGAAATTGAACTATATGAATAATAATTAATATTTTATTGTGTGGTTAACTGAAATCTCTTAGATGTCTCTTTGGTGGAATAAATCTTTAAATATATGAGTATTAGTTAGCAGCATGCTATATTAACATTGTAATGAAGTTGTATATTTGGAGAAAAATATGATATAAGATCTTAGATCTTAACATAAAATTTATAAGACTAGGTCCACATCAAGAGTCAACCATGTTTATGATATACTGTACTGCAGATTCATAGATTGATTAATAGTTTTAAAAGTCTGTGAGATTTATCACTCTTCTTAATCTGAATAGGAAGAAATTTTAAATGAGAACAGTCATGGAAAGAATACACCAGAAATGTTTAGTGATGGCCTTTGACTCCAAGCAGCTTGACTCCTGGATAATTCTATATTCTCTGTGACTTACACATGATATTCGTTCTATAGCCTAACAATAGAATGCATCACCATATCCAATTATCTCACACAGATGGACATGCACATATGCTCTTTATTCCAGTTCATACTATCTCCTCTTTTCAGCTGGCCATATCAAACTAAAGGCAAACTAGCTTAAGCAGTCTACACTGCTCAGCACCCTCTCCCCCTCAGTCCTGCAGGACTTAAAGTCCTCAAGTGATTAGGGATGCTACTAGAAACTGTCATGTATACCAACTTCTTTTGAAATCGTCTTGACCAACAGATTTCTGTGTTCAAAGTCATATAACCTTTAAAGACAATCTTACATTCAGTAGATGCAAGGCTATCACTCCTGCCTCTTGTCTTAAATGGGCAGTAATCTTCAATAATATATCTAGTTCAGAGTTCTCTGTTGCTTGGCCAATGCCATTGGTGAGTATATTGAAAGCATGATTTTTTATTCTGACTGAGGATTTCTCCTACCCCTTTTCTGCAAGAGTTGATCTCATGAATATTCCCTGATACACCTGTGAACTCATCTCACTCTCAAAACCTGCTTCCAGGTGGATTATAAAAGATACAATAAAAGAAATAAGAGACTTGTTTTCCCATCTCACACATCTGGAAATGTGGAGGCAATTCTGTCTTCAAATTTCTTTTGATTAATGGGCTCTAAATTGTTTCTCTTTTTTCTGACCTGCTTTTCAGTGCCAGCTTCAATATACTGTTAACATCTTCCAACCATGGAAAGGCTGTAACCCTATTTTGTAGTCATCAATTCTATGTACTACCTCATATAGAAGGATATCTCAAATAAAGTCCTCTGTGGTCAGTTAGTTGAAGTCTTTAGTTAAACTGGTGGGAAGAAATAATTGGTTTCTATCGACTAGAATTCATTCTAATGATGAGTACTTCTTGATGGGTTACTTTGAGTTTGGAGGAGATGGGAGCATGGCACTCTGAGTAGTAAAAGAAAGGGAGAATTGGTAACTAGTGAACATTTGGAAGATGCTAGACACCATGATAGTACACAACAGGGAGAAAGAAAATCAGAAATATTCCTCACTTTTACATCAATACTCTCTACACTTTTTTTTTCAAATGAGAAATATCTTCTCAGTTATTCAAGTCAGAAATGCCCATGACATGTATTTGTTCTGGAAAAATTTACTCTCCCCACAGAGGCTGCTTACAAAAATTCTCTACCATCTTCACAAGATTTGTCTTCCCTACCATGTTTTATTTCATTACTTCTTAATGGGAGTGCAAGAAAATGTGGGAGAAAAGTATTATAGGATGCATACAAGGAGTTGGAATGAAGAGAGCAGAGAGTGGATTTGTCAAAATACATTATATTCATATATAAAACTCCTAAACAATGAATTTAAAACATTCTCATCTCTAGGACACAATTGATTCTTTAAAAGCAAAACCTAGACCTTATTTATTATTATGTCTACCTAGCAAAAGAGTAATGCAAGACCTCACAAAAAATATGCCCTGTATAAAATGAACACATAAACTAAAGAGAATCCTGGTTCTTAGTGCTGCTGAAGGACCCAAACCCCAAAACTCCCACTTCTCTACTGCTGACTTGTTAGATGAGTTTGAAGTCATTAATACAGGAAATTCAAAAAGTGTGCTGCATGTTGAGAGCACTGAGTTTGTTTTTCAATATACTGAATCTGGAAAACTTAAGGGAAGTTAAGTGAGAAAATATGAAAGACAGAAAGTCCAACAGTCTCTGATAGTCCACATCTCTATTCTAAGAAAAACATATTTTATCTGTAGCATGCTAGCAATTTAAAAATTTTCTCCCTAATCAAAGTAACTGCTCTTGAGAGCTCATATGCACACATCTCACCCTTAGTCATTCCAATTTATCCATGCAACCCTGCAGCTAAGTGAGGAAGTCATGGCATGAAAAAATATTTTCTATTAATTTTAATGAGAAAAAAATATGATGTTGTCCATCCTAACCCAAGTCACATGATTTTTATAGATGATAGAAAGGGATATCAATTACAAATCAAAACAAGTTTATACAAGCAATAAGCAACAATATGAAAATAATGGATATAGTATCTTGTATAAGACATGCACTGTCCTAAGTCTATACTGTGGTGATCAATTCTAGAAACACAATTCCTGCTAGCAGAAAAGGTGGAAAAGGAGTCCGTTTTCATTCCTGAACAGAATCATTCTTTGGGAAATATTCCCTCACAGAATTTTAAGGATAGTTGTTTTATTAAGGGGTTAGTTGTTTTGCTGAAGTCAATATGTACTTTACTCTGAGTTAAAGACAACTTTGTAGCAAAGATAAAAGCAAACCAGAGAAGACTGCAGATCATCAGGGAAGGGCACAAATCTACAGCTCAAGTGCTTCTAGGCAACAGTGCCACCCACTCTGTCTTGCTTCTCATACATAGGAAAGGAAAGTCTGATATGCAGTCAAAAAAAATGGAACACATTTCAGATGTGTTTCATGAAATTCTCTGAGGAGAAATTATCGGGTCATGAAAATTGATGTATTTTATTTTCTGAAGTCATCATGTCAAAGTATCATATCATATGAAGCAGTTGTTTAACAAGAGGTTTAGAATTGTAAAACGTGACAAGGAACTATGGTAAGAAAGAGCTAGATTTTCTCAGAAATGGTAAAGATGACCACAAATAATTGAGAAAAGTAGTTGTGCAAGTTTCTACACATTGATTTACCTATCCTACATCTTAGAAGTAAATACAATAGGAAAAGAAGAATTCCTTGCTAACCGCAAGTGCTATGGTTTCTACTATATTTTCAAGTTTTTCAATATAGCAACATTTAGAAATTCATCACATACTCGCTCCCATAGAATTTCATTATTCAAGCAAGATCTGTTACCTACTGTTTTACAATCATTATGTTAGATGTGGTACACAAAATGTAACCTGTTGTGTGAAAACAGAACAGCTTTCAAAAGTCATATTAATTTCCAGTTTGACTTCAAGCATACAGAGCTGCTTTTCTGAAATTCTGGACCTTTGAGATTCAAAACTTTTAAAGTATGCCATTCATGCCAAAATAAGAATAAAAGCAAAAGTAAAAATGAACACAAACCAGAGGTTTATAGCACCGATCATTGCCAAGCAGGTAAGCACTGTAGCTTGGCATAATATTATGTGAGGATAAACTCAGCACTTACAAAAGCAAAAACAAGAGCATCCTCAGGCTCAGTACGGTCTGAGATACATAGCAAACTAATTTCTTCACAAGAGGGAGAGGTAGGAGAAGGGGTCAGGGGGAGAGAGTGTGAAAGAGAGAGAGAGGACACTGAATTTTTTCTAGTTTTTTATTTTCTTCACTGTGTCATTACAAGGTAGAACTTAAATCTATCCATTTTAATTATTCATTTTCTCTCCTAAGAAATACTGCTTCTAGTATATATAATGAGGAATTTACAAATGTATTGATTTAGAAATGTATTATTTTGCTTTAAAGCTTAAATATAGGAATGTATTTTCATTTATGACCAAATAGTTCTATACAAACTTAGAAGATATACTCATTTTACTTGAGTTGAGATTAAAAAATTATTGCTGTTTACCAGATAATATTTTAGATATGTCTTTTGATCCACATATTTACACTTTTCAGTTTTAAATTTTTATCTATGTATTTATTTAATAATTGCAATTCTTTCTTTCATTCTCTATGTGTGTGTGTGTGTGTGTGTGTGTGTGTGTGTGTTTGTTGTGTGCACGTGCGTGCATATTTATGAAACTTCAGAGAACAATTTTAAGGAGTAAGTTCCCGTCTTCTGCCATGTTGGTCCCAGGATTTAATGTAGGCCTCAAACTAGATAATCGCCATGGAGCTTTCTTGGAGGTCCTGTTTCCCATATTCTTTATTTTCATGTAGGCCTGATGTTAGATCTGATATGACTTCTTTTATTGCAAAATAGGCTGAAAATACCTTTTAATGTTTACTTAAAGTATATGCTTTGAATGACATCCCTATGGCATATATGAAAAGTCTTCATTTTACTCTCACTTTACAGCTCACCAGTTCATATATTTGCATTTAATTTTAAACTTGGCCTAAAAAATATTTTCTGATTTTATATTGTGTCTACAAAAAATTAACAGTTTTCATTCAATTTTCATCCTCTAATAAATTCTGTTTTTCTCTTCTGTTTTATTATTTTCCTATTGTTTTTACGAAAGTTTGACCATATGACAGTTGCTATTATTTTTTTTTCTTGTTCAGTACACAATATTGCACTGAATATTCATTTTATCTTTCATCAAATTTAGAATCTTCTCTTTTTTTCCTTCTGCTTTTTCAGTTATATACAGACTGTACAGTGGTAATTATTTCCTTAATCTTGGATGCATACCTATTCCCTTTGCTTTCTTTCTGTTCTATACTGTATTTTCCTTCTCTGTGGTCTAATTCAATGTATGTAAAATCTTCTATAATGTCTATTCTTCAATAGGGCAAATTATTATATGGAATGATGTATGTTTTAACTTGTATTTTAATTTTTAAATGTTTGATATGGATAATTTTTCATTTTTAATGAGAAATTAATATGTCATTTAGTGGTGTGTCTTTCATTCACAATCAACATTTTAGTTATTGCTGCTTAAAGCTCTTTGTAGCACTATTGGGGGAAGAGCAAAAGGTGTGGACTTGTTTGAGGAAATATGTCACCAGAGGTGGGCTTTGAGAGGTGGTCTTTCTAGTAGCTTGATCTCTGTTTTATGATTGTGTTCAAGATATGAGCTCTCAATTTGCTGCTCAAGCTGCCATGTCTTCCTGCTCCCATGCCTCCTCACTTTGAAGGTGATAAGACTCTCATCCTTCTGTAATCATTAGGCAGAATAAACCTTCCATCTTTAATTTGTCTTGGTCATGGTGTTTTATCACAATGACAGAGAAGTAACTAATACAATTTTCTTTAGCAGTTGTTGACTGGGTAGTTTTATCCCATTGAAACTCCAATTTAAGCTTTGTTAACTGAGTTTTGAGTAGACTTATTTCTAAGACATGGCTTACTTTTCAAATTCACTAAAAAGACCTGGTGAGATTGAAAGCTTTTAACCTATTGACAATTTTCACATGTATATACCAAGCATTGTATAATTATTTTTATTTTTTCTCTAATATTACAGAAGTTCTTTAGCATTTTATCAAGTCTTGGAATACTCCAAAAGAGATGCTCACATATCAGTAGTAGGTCAGAGGTCCATTGCAACCTTAATTGAATTTTTAAGGGTCTACTTTGTACAGATTTCTCAACTCCTATACTTCGTCTAATAAATTCTGAGGTTTTAGTGTCATCAAGCTGTCCTTTTCTTTTACAGTACCCTATGAGATTCCTGTTTTTCACTTAAGTTTCATTTTCTTACATCACAGCTTGGAAATGATCTCCATTTAAATTAAGATGCCATATAATTTTATTATCTTCCAAGGTACCTAGCAAAATTAAAGTCATTGATACTCAATGGACTGAAGGACATAGTGTTGAAAATTCACATTTCTATAACAAATGATCCTTTCCTTTTCCTAAGTGAAGTGTCTGCTCAGAAAGAATTTAGAGAATTCGTATAGGAAATTTATAAATGAAGAAAAGTGATTAATACCACTCAGGCAATACATTGTTATGTTGAAAAGAAAACTAAGTCAAATCAAGAACCACAGGCTCATGTATATGAAAGATACAGAAAACTGAAACTAGTAATATAACCCACATTTCATTTTTCTAAGAAAGAACATATTACCATCACAGGATGAGAACAAGAGCTTTGAAGACAGATGATCAACAACAACACAAAATAAACTAATAGCATTTTTCAAGGTTCTTTGTTTCATGATAGTTTGTCAGGGTTTTTTTGTTTTGTTTTGTTTTGTTTTTTTACCTTCAGGTCCTTTGTGTATTTTGGTTTCTAGTTTTGTGTTTCATGGGATTTCTTTGTGTACGAGCATATGTGTAGGTGTGACTATGTGTTTCTTTTGCTTTTTCTTTGATTCTTTCTCTTCTATTTGCTTGTTTTGTCCTACTCTGGTTTCATTGTTTTTATTTTATCTTCTATTATTATTATTTTAGATGCTTGTTTGTATTCTGAGAGAGAAAAGTAAAGGGTGTGGATTTGGGTGCATATGAATGTTTGGAATATTGGGAGGAGTTTGGGGGAAAAAACATAATCAAGAGAGTACAGAATTATTTTAAGTCTATTGTTTGGAAATAAATTCCCACTCTCTCTCCCATTAAACATTACCTATTACCTCACCACTGCTCTTCCCTCCCAACTTAGTAGACTCTTTTTTAAACCTCCTGATTCCACTTAGTATGGCCAGCATGGACATGAGTGTAAGATCATCCAGTGCAACATGGGCACCCTATAGAGGGAAATATCCGAAGAGAGATGACTTTCTTTTTAGTGTAGCACTTACTAACAGTGCTGGGTGAGTCAAGATATTACCTCTAAATCCTTATTTACTAATTTCTAAAATGTACATATAACTGTTAAGCTTGCAGTGTTACTGAGAGCAACACTCAGATAATAGCAATTCACTTTGAAGGGAATTAAAACAAAAAATAAATGTCCTTTGCTCAAAGACATTAACATAATTGGCAGCCAACTGTATATTTTAGGTACAGCGCTCCTTCTGTATTTTCAGTCTGCACCATCATGGACACAGATAGGACATAGATACTTACTATTTTATATGTGTGACCAGAAGTTGACATTGTGCAATAGAGTTATAAAAACTGCAACATTTGTTGCAAGGAAATTTCCAAGGACTTTTCAAAGAACCTACAGTTATGTTTAAAAAATATTTTTTCATGTCTGATTAATGAGAAACTTTTGAAACAATTTAATCTAGCCAGGGATGTGAACGTCAGTTTCTATTTTTCAAGGCTGATTACAAAAGAACTTCTAAAGCAGTTTAATATGTTCAGGGAAGTTAAACAAATATGTCAACATTCATTTTACATTTATGGCTGCACCTTTCAGAGAAAGACATGTGAAAATAAACACAATTTAGTATTTTCTCTCACTATTTTTAAAGAACTTAGAGACTTGAGAACATTTTATTTTTCGTAGAGGAAGCAAAGCACTAACTGATATGAATGTATTACAGATAGAAGTTTTAGTAGCTTTACCAAGTAGTTTATGGGTAGGCACTTGGCCACCAAGTGATCTATATCCTTATAGCTCTCTGTTATGCAAATATAAATTTGGCAAGAAGACATGTGTTCTAAGATTTCCTCTAAGGAAAAACATTTTTAAAAGTTTGAATACAAAATTATTTTTGACAGTTAATTTGAGCCTGGCTTACCCTGGAAAATAAGTAGTATAAAATGTGTCCTAATAATTGTGTAGTTGCTAGTGGATGTGTGTGTGTGTGTGTGTGTGTGTGTTTTCTATATTCAAGACATGTACAATCACATACAGACACACACAGATACACATGCGCACACACACACACACACACACAGACACATAAAAACACACACACACTTGCACACCTTGCACCTACCAGATTGTGACATAATTTGTATGCTTGTTTGAGAGAACAGAAATATATTTTCTGAGACTCATAGAGACTTAGAAAAACGATTTTAAGATAGAAGACACAGTTTAAATTGTTAAAATCCACATATCCAATCACCATTATGTCTAAAAAAATCAAGCTGACAAGTTCATGTGTATTCAACCATGTTTTGTTGGAAATTATATTGATGAATGACAGATAAAATGTAATTGAGATTGGATGTGAATAACTAATCTGGGCTAGGTCAATTTAGGGAAAGTGTTTCCTGTTCAGTCTTCTTATATTTAGCAAGTAGGGGTCAGTCCCACAGCTGTGGTAGATAACATTTTTCTATCAAACTACCCTGATACATATAAGGTCCATTGTCAAATCTCCATGGTGTCAAACCAAGCTGCACAATGTTCTAAAGACCTAAAATTATGTGAACAGTGAGTTCTATTTATGTTTCTTCTAAACTTCCAGGAAATGCCTGACAAACTTCATTTCTATATGCTGGATAAATCACCAAACATATTCAACAGGATGTGTTACTTAAAATTCATTGCAAGCTTGTAAAGTTGCTCTATATTGTATTGGGATTTTTCAATATCAGATTAAACCGCATAATGAATCACCTCCAAGAATCCACTGAGTTTGGTATATAGAATAATGAAATATACAATGTAGAAATAAAACATGTCATATTTTAATGTTTGCGCTAAGTGAAAATCTAGACCTGTGTTTATAAAGTGTGTTTTTTTCCAGAGTTTGGGGAGGAACATTTAGACGTATTGAAGCCTTTTATATGTTCTCTCAGCTACTTTGCCATATAATCAAGTAAAATTCACTGTACCCCAACTTCCTAGGACTTCCAGTTGATGTGGAATTTGGGGTATGCACCATGTAAAGGCATAGCATTTGGGACTAGGAAGGTTTCAAAAATCATTCCCCAAAGCATATTCTCCTCTCATTGTTCTTATAATAAATATTTCAGTCATTCCTTTATCTTTGTGCTTCTATTTAACTCTCCATTCATGTGTTTCACACAATACACCCAGCCATTCATTCACTGTCTACTCATTCAAACATATATTCATTTTGCAGAAAACACATCTTCTTGTTCATTTCTTGATTCAACAAATGTTAGAATCTGCTATTATGATGAACAATATAGTAGTAAGCAACATCAAACACAACTCATAACATCTTTTCCTTCACGGAATTTTAAAATTAGATATATTTTCTCATATTCAATGATTAAAGTGGTCTTTTCAATGAAATATGATCTTCAGCAAATGTATCTGATTTAGGTTCATGAACATGGGGAAAAACATCTAGAAGACTCTAGAAAAGATGTCTAAACCAAGGCAAATCAAATTCTTAAGCAGAAATTAAAGTCAATGGCTGGAAATATGAGACGGCTTAGTGGATAAGAGCATTTATTGCTCTTTCAGAGGAACTGGGTTCAATTCTCAGAGCCTACATCATAATGTTTCACAACCATCCATCCAGAATTCCAGACGAAGGGACTCTGATGCACTTTTCTGATCCTTGCAAGCACTAGCCATTCACATGGGTACACAAAAATAACATAAAATAAAATAATCTAGAAATCAAGATCAAGGTGGGAAGCAATGGATACAGAGACAAGATTATGTATCTTTCTATAAGTTTTCAAGCAATCAAAAATTGCTGGATTATAGTTTTCTGCCTTCTATAGATCTAATATATTGCAAAAGTCATATTCCTTGATTCCCTAAAAGAATTATGGCAATTTTTATTTTCTGGATGAGTACACTGAGAGAACATAAAGTCAATAGTTCTGTAGTCACAGAACCAGGGCAGCATTCAACCCAAGCCTACACCAAACTCAAGCATACTTTCTTCTCTTGTTACCACTCACCTTTATCGAAAGACCACAATAAAACTACCCTAAGCACTCAAATGTGATGTTTCTCTGTTGTTCTCTGTAATGTAATGATTGGTCTGACAGAGATTTATATGTGCAAGTCTGGGATTAAGGAACTATACCAAGAAATAAGGTATGTAGTAGATAGTCTAATTTACCATGGTAGGGTGCACCAGGCAGATGTTGGAGAGGTTGATCTAGCTCTTGGACACTGGCAAGGGTTCCGTGTGTGGGATGAAAGATGAAAGATAAGATGAAAGAGTGTAAAATGAAAGAAGTACCCAACAAGGAAGATATGGGAGAAGTAAAACACAGCAATATCTACTTGACTGTTTAGTCAATGCCCTTTGTGCATCTTAAACTGGCTAATTACCTCCTAATGAATACTGGTGAGTAAGATTAAATATTTTACCTTCATTACATTTATTTAAACATTTCAAGGACATGTTGTTTTATATTATATAAAAAAATGTAAAGTCATTTGGGAGGTACTTACACTACTATCTCATGATGAAATCATAAAGGTATAGAAAATGCAAACAAAACAGTAGCCATGTATTTTATTTACATAACTAAGAGAAACAAAAATATAATCTATACAGGTTTCAGTGGTACAATAAAATAACAAAGCCTACAAAATTGCTTCTTATTTTCTTTTATTTAGACATTTATATCTATCTGTTTTTCTGCTATCAGTACTTGATACCATTGTGAGGTAAATAAATGCATCTTTTGTTTCATACATAGATATTTGTTTAAGCTTATAGTCACTCCATGATAGACAACAGTTTATTTAAAGAGAATTTTAACCATCAGTATGGCACAACCAGATAACATCGATGGCTTAATGATGGGCTGGTTTAAATATGCATTATAAGAATTTTCTTAGTCTATGCTTCAGTTAGAAATGAAGGGAAGTGCAGGAAAGAAAGGCTGAGTCATAGATAAAGAGAAGCAGACAGAGAGGTGGAGAGAGAGAATAGATGTGTATCTGACTGTATCTACCATATTGTAGTCTTTCAGTCATGATAAACTGATTTGAAAAGAAAAGAAGAGAAAAAAACAAAAGAAAAGAAAAGAAAGGAAAAGAAAAGAAAGGAAAAGAAAAGAAAGGAAAAGAAAAGAAAAAAGAAATAAGTACATGTTTGGTTGATTCCAATAGAGTTAAATCCTAATTATTTATTCAGAATTCAGTTGATGCTAGATTCTTTGGAAAATGGATATATATATATATATATATATCTTTTTAATTACAAAAGGTTAGCTTAAAAATTAAGTTTCTTCTGAGATTGAAAGAAAGGTAGGTTTCTCATTAGTAAATATAATCTCATTTATCCATGTATGGAAAACTTGTGACAAATATTTGATCTACAGGTAATATCTCAAAATTCATACTTTATAATTTGTCATTAGTTTTTTTTTTCACCATAAGTAAATATTTAAATTTCTTTTAAACAAATGTATAGAAAGTCAAGTCAATTCAAAAATATTTCAGCTACAAATATAGAATTACTCACTATGACTTAATAATATTAACAATATTGTCTTTATTGACATCAAAGATATATATGACATCTCAATTTGATACAACTTTAACATAGCATTACTTTGATACTAGTAACTTTCAAGTTTAATATATTTATGCAAAATAAAATATATAAGCCATCACTTTATTTATGGCGTTTAAGACTGAAGATCTGTTGTCTTCGATCTCTGTTCATCTTACAATAAATAGGAATCTGGATAGTTAGTAACTATACAAACACAAACCACAGCTAATAGGACCTAACTTCACAGTACATATCACAAAGTTTTCCAAAAAAAAAAAAAAATTGTATTTTGCTTTAATCATATGCTTTCTTAAAAGTTGTGGCTTTTCCAGAGAGGGGGAAAGCGCTGGGTTGCATATTCACTCCCCAGCCCTGCATAATAAGAAAAATGTTAATTATCTAACAGCGTGTTCACATTTTTCACTGGTTGGCAAGTGTCAGTTTTGGCTGCTATCACTTCTCTGCTAGGTACGGGCGTTTTACACATTTGTTATCAGCACAGAATTTGCCTCGTCTGGTTATGCAGCCTACACATTCCACTGTTCCAGGAGTCATTTGAGCATATAATAAATTGAGTTTCAATGAGCTGGAACCTCCCGCTTCAGCCGATTTTTCAGCAAATTATTCTTTAGCTGTAGTTTCTGTGGGAGTTTTTCCCACTCCTGAAAAAAATGGTTTTAATGGGCACATATTTTATATGCCAATTCAAAAAACATTTTAATCGGCTAGTTATTATGCATTAAGTCAGTGATGAGCAGATTTAAAATAGGTTCAAGTCACTCTATGGGTACGGCAAGGATCTTTAATAGACTGTGTTTCGGCGTTAAAGCCTGGTATGACAAAAACAAGGCCAATATTTTGGGGGATTTGCCAAAGAACATGAATAAATGCTACTTCACCATTTATCCTCTGCTTTCTTGCATACTGATGCTCCAACAGACATTGCTGGAGTATGAGGTAACTCCTGATGTTTGAGGATCAGAGGACCTCAAACTCTAATCTGGTTTAATCACTTGTATCTGTTCCCATTTATACTAATTTTCTTGAAGCCAAAGTAGATACAGGAGTGTTCAATTGAACAGTGGAAAGACTGAAGTTATAAATCACTGTTTTCAAATTCTATATAAACTTCGCAGGAGTCTGATAAGGTATGTATGCAAAATGTACAAATATTTACATATATATCTATCACAATATCTATAGACATATACTAACAGCAAATATGTCCCTGCATACACAACACTAAGTATATGTAAATAGAGATGGGTAACAATACAATAGCTATTGCTTTTGTTGGTCTATAGGAGTCCTCAGTATAAAATACCAAAACTTTTTTTAAAGTTATAATTTGTAAAATTCTTCCCAATTCTATGTGAATCCATAAGGAATGGTAAGGAACTACCCAGAGTAATAGTTTCTCTAGTCACTCTAAAACCTATTAGACTATGGTTTCTTTCTCACTTCTTTTACTAATGACCTGGCCACCACAAAATTTCCTTGATCTTTAGTCCAAGGATGATTTCCATTGTTTGTCATGCTTCCTTATCAGTTGAAGTTTGATTGCCTTTGGATAGAACATACAGATTGGAGACAGACAAATGTGAATTGAATTATCCTCCATACACTAAGAAATTCCCAGGTCTTAGGCCAGTTGGTTCATCCTGAATTTCAATTTGTTCAAATTCAGACTGATGATGAAACTAATCTCTGAACACTTTCTCACTTAGCTGTTTACTCAAAGTATATTTATCAAAATCACTCCGTGCCAGGCCATCCTGGGACACTCGAAATTGTCAGTAATCAAAAGAAAAATTATTACTCATATGAATCTGAAAAACATGGTGGTAATTTAAAAAAAAAGGATACTATGTGGTGGTATGTGATAAAAATAGAATGCAAGAAGAGAACATATAAGATCATAATGTATGGGTGAGTGGAGTTGCTATATTAATTAAGAGCTTATAATTTTCAATGAAATTTGTTTTTAAGAAAGCTAATATAAAACACATATCTGAAGGAGGTGTATCTCACTGGTAGAACTAGCAATGTGAGGAAAAATATTTTAGTTAAAGAAAACAGTCAGTAAGGAATTGTTCAAATGTCCAGCTTCTTAAAGTTTAGGACATGGCCCATATGGGCTATATTACTGAATGGAGAGTCATGAAGAATTAGCAATAGTAATGCCCCTGAATGTCAATGGACACCTCTGAAAATTTATTCCATAAATAGGAATAGAGACTACTATGTGCTATGAACTGCAGTGTTCATACTATGCACTGAAAGTTTCTGCTTTAACAGAAACACAGTAGTTCAATTATAAAAAAGTAAATATTTTAACATTTTAACAATCATTTCTCACCAAAAGCAAATGAGTAAATCTTTGAAATATAGTATCTTTAATATGTGATTTTTAAAAGTTGCAATTTGAGTCTGGGAATAGTTTCTAAAAACTTGTTAGAATTTGTCATTGGATTAGGAAAATACTTTTCCAAAAGGCTTTATAATATCAGATATTTTGTAGTGCTCATTTATGGAAAGTGATGTCCTTAGCTTTGATGATGATAAAATGAAAATATTGCTCAACACTGAAAACAATTGAAGATGCTTTATGTGCTAAGATATCAAGTATTTAGCAGTGATTTAATGCTTCACAATAGAAATAAATAATCATATATGTTTAATTCGTGCCCAAAATTAAAATGCTTTAATCTTTAATCTCAAATTGTGAATATATATATATATATATATATATATATATATATATATATATATATAGTGTATATATGTGTGTATATATGTGTATATATGTATTCAGTTCTCATATATATATACATATATACATATATATATACATATTAAATTAAATACACACACACACACATGGATTTTCTTGGATTCCAGTTCTAGAAAGAGTCTTATAGAACACAAAAGGCTTTTCATTTAAACAAATATTATGCCATCCTACTTCTTTGTGGAATCTAGGAAGGCACATCACATAAAAAAAAGTATGGGATGGCAGCATTGGAGAAATGTTAGTAAAAGAACATGAATTTTCATTTTCACATAAGAAGTTTGGGGTGGAAGGAAGACTGATTGGTTAAGATCCCTTGTGCTTCTTTCAAAGGGCAGCCACAATCTCTGCCACTTCCACTTCTACAACATAATAGACTATACTTTCACATTGTGAACCAAAAACAAATAAATACAAATAAATCCCCCTCCTCCTCCTCTAAGTTGCTCATTGTCGGGCATTTATTCAAAGCAAGGACCTACCAAATTGTGGCAGACAGAAGACTTGCTTGAGGAAGCTTCCCAGAATTGTTCTAATGGAAAATAAACAGAAACTTCTTTCCTGTCCATCCACATATATTATTAAACTCTGGTGATATGTCAGGGGAAAGTTTGTGATATACTTTTAGTGTTAATGCTTTAGGCACTGGAGTTATTATACACAGATTAGTCTTTAACCAAAAACAAAAAACCTATCATGGGACTGAGAGACGGCCCAGGCTTGCATGCAGGCCTAACTGCCTGAGTTCAATACCCAAGACAGACGTAAAAAACAGAACAAACTATGGAGAATTGTCTTTCCTCCACACCTGTGCCTGCTCAATCATTCTATTCCTCCCTTCCCTCCCTCTGTCCCTCCTCTGACCCTCCCTCAGTCTCTGTCTGTCTCCTCCCATACACACAGAATAAAATAAATGCAAAGAAGAAAAGAGATACAATGAAGGAAGAGAAAAACAATCTGATTAAATAACTTTAGTCCCAGCTCTCTAAGCCTGTAGAGAAGTGTTTTTGCCAGACTCTGTGCTGT
Source organism: Cricetomys ansorgei (assembly GCA_026225945.1). Taxonomy (NCBI): domain Eukaryota; kingdom Metazoa; phylum Chordata; class Mammalia; order Rodentia; family Nesomyidae; genus Cricetomys; species Cricetomys ansorgei. Next base: position 15,054,308 of record JAMJFZ010004061.1, read on the forward strand.
ATCCATCCTGATTCCTACTGAACAATACATCCATTTTTATAAGAATCCTGAGTGTGCATAAGTGTATGTCACTGGATCCATGTGTGTTTATTGTGCTTATTTATTTATTTATTTATTTATGACTCTTTTTCTTCTTAGTTTATTTTGTGATATTTTGATTTAATTTTTACTTTTTACTTGTCTTATGCCTCTTTACTTCCTAACCAGAGCCAAAGGAAAAAAAATGTGGATCTGGATGATCTACGAGGGATCATGAGATGGGGAGGAAAGGGAAGAAAGGGGTGGGTAGAAAATATAATCAGAGCATACTGTATGAAAAATATTTATTTTCAATAAAAGAAAAAAATATTTGAGAAAAAAAGAAACACATATGTTTATACATATATGTTCATTTTATGAAGATATGTACTCAGTTAAAGAGCTCCTTAAAATGTTCTTTTGCAACTATAAGACTAAAACTAATGAAATTACCTCTGCAAGTGCCACTCACTGCATGCTTCCTAGTATATTTGCTGAGCTCAATGAATAATCTCATAACTACAAAGATGGGAAGCTGGAGTTTGAACTCATATCTTCTGAACGCTGCTGACCAAACTGCTCCTGTATTTATTTATTATTGGTTGGTGTGTCGTAAATCAGTTCTGACAATGATGATCAGGCTGGCCTAGAACTCACTATGTTAACTCTCTCAGGCCTGTCCTGACTTCACAAAAATCCACCAGCTTCAGCTTCCTCAGAACTGGTATATTCAGAGTCTTCCCTCATACCCAGCACAGACTCTACCTTACTGTGCATATCCCATCAAGAAAAGAGAAGTTCCAATTAACAGAAAAGTTAATTTCTATATTGTATTTCAGAGATAGAGAGGTTGTACAGAATTGAAGACCCTACACACTTTAATTGTGTGAGGCCAGAGGAGACAGTAAATACTTAATAAACTGTTTGAGGGGGAAGAAAAAACTTCCTTCCACAGATAAGCGTTTAGCTGCCAAATCTCATCCTGGAGTGAGTTTTATGAGAGTAGAATAAATGTTTGTGAGGGTGAAATAGAAATGTTGACAGAGCCCTCTTTCTTTAAGAGAGGTATGGAATGCACAGCTACAAAACAGAAATAATTTCTGGATTTTGGAAATTATGCATGACTATAAAGACAAACATATTTGCTATAAATTGAAGCCCTCTCCTGTGTGGAGATATTGCACCACCTACTTACTTCAAGGTCAGCAATAACTTTTAAACAAATTATACTAAATTTTCACCAAGCTGTTGATGTTAAAAAGGATGGGAAAATAAAAGAAAACCCAGAAGCACACGAGATCGTGCAAAATTTAAAATAAACTTAAGGTCAGCTAAAAAAAACTAAAGAAAAATTCTCCTTTGAAGAACTACTTCTAAACAGCAAAGGAATCTAATGATGAAAAATAAGTAGATCTTTCTCCAGAGAAAACAATACAAGTCAGATTTCAGAGTTAGTTATGGTGCTGCTCCAACAGTTTATCAATAACTGAAACAGCCACTTATCAAGTCAGGTCTCAGATGGGACTTCCTGAACTTTGGTCTTGCAGAGTAAAATGGGACCAGGGACAGATCACAAAAAGTTTTGACAGATACGCAAATGAGTCAGTTGTCACTACTTTTGAGTTCTACAAGTTGCTCTGTTGAAACCATGGGATGTTTCCCTCCTAATATTTGCCTATACAGTTTATTTTTCTATTTTGCTCCTCTTCACCTTTGAAGCCATGCAAACAGCTGGAGATGTGGTTTGTTTTTTTGTTTGTTTATTTGTTTGTTTCTTAAAGAGATCCCAGTATAGTTTGTTTTCATTTACTGTCTGAAATTAGCATGTATTAGACATTAAAGATTCTTTTTGCGTTACTGTTCTCCCTCTTCCTTTTCTTTCTGCTCAGGTTTTCTTTCTCAATTCACTGCAACTGTGGGAAACAAGAATGCTCACTGTGAACTCCCTATGTTGGTCTTTCTTAGGATGGGAACTGGGTCCCTTGTAGAGTGTTAAGCACATGGTAGTTATTCATAAAAAAATTTACTATGGAGGGAAAAAGCTATTGACACTATTCATTCATCCATAGTTCAAAAAACTGAATAAAATGTAAATTCTGACTCTTGTCTCAGCCAGTGATAACTGTAGAGACTATGTGAAATTATTTATTGTCAGTATTGTAACTCTATGTCTGAAGAGAGTGTAACCTTAATTCTGGCACAAAGTTGCATTTAGTAAATGCATAGTGGTTGAATAGCTTTTCCTTTGTGATGGCACGTGGACATAGTTTCCTGAGAATTACACTCACTGCCAAGCTCTAAGAGAGGGAATGTCTAGAAGACAATCTGTATTGGAAAATGTTCATTTTGATAAGTCTGTCACCAAAAGAAATGCAAAACAATGCTGAAAAATTGCTTCTAGTATTCATAACCAAAAACTTGTTCATTCCATTTTCTGCAGTGGCATGTTCTCGAATGATGCATAAAACATCTAACATCGTTGCTTTTGGGGCTTATCAATGCTTGCTAACTCCTTTCTTCCCCATGCTGATAATCTTGCCTAAAGCATCTCACTTTTTGTAAGGTACTAAAGTGTCTTGGATTGCAGCCAACTATGTAGTAATTAGTCAGCTGAATCTGTAAGAAATTGTTGAGCAACCTTGATATTACAGGAAATAGTCCAAGATTCTGTGTGTTTATCTAAGAACACTTCTGTTATATCCACATCCCCAAAACTTGAGGAAGGAAGACACCTCATGCTAATAACAATAATAGTTTTTTAAGGATTTTCTTTCATTTTTGTCTTTACTGGGGAGAGCAATTCCAGATATTGACATGGTAAAAAGCACATTTGAAAAAGAGAGTGAGAAAAACAAGAAAGTGATTGATGTTGATAGTAATTTTAAAAAATGGCTTTCTTTCCTAAGATTTTTGAAAAGGCCATCTTAAATAAAGAAATTGATGATTTCCTTTAAGGATTTGAAAGGGGAATATGGAAGGATATGATCCTGTTTCATTGTATACGTGTCTGAAGTTCTCAGTAATAAAGAACAATGATTTTAAAAGGTATAAATTTACAGGTGGATGTTAACAGAAACCCATAATTCTCCTAAAGGATGGGCAGAAATTGAAAACATTCATGGTATAAATTTCAAATAAAGCATTCAACATAAATGGCATAATGGAAATTCATAAAGTGCTAGTCAATATAAACAGAATCAAGTTTCAGCTTGCCCCAAGACTGCCAGGCATCTAAGTGAAGGAATCTTTCTCATTCCATTCCAAGTTTTTCAAAGATTCTTTAAGTGTTGGAGTTCGTCATTAGATTTATGATTTGATGCTTTCCATGTGCAGCATTTTCTGTCACAGGCAGGAAGGACTTAGAATATTCTGTCTCCCAGACTGAATGACAATGACTATCAATCACAAAAACAAAAAAGACCAACCAATGCTATCTCAATTAATTTCAGCAGTTTCACAGGAAGTGAGGTCATGAAAGCAGGTGCAATAGGCAGAACCTTGATTAGATACATGTGGGAGTTGAAACCCCAGGTCTATCATTTATGAGCATTGCTATGCTAGTGCACAGCCAAGAGCATCACAAAACCTATAGACCACAATGCCCTTCCCCAGCTTGTCAGCATTGTATTTCTAATACTGAAGTAGAAGGACTAAATAATCTATGCATTTGTGAGGATTCCACTTGATATAAAGTGAGCAGTTACTTCAGGAGAAAAGCTACACATTTATTATTGTTTCTCAGAGGTGCACAGTTCACAGAGATAGTAAGTATCTTGTGGCTTAAACTGATAATGAAGGTAGCCAAGCTATGTTGGTAAGGAAGAAGCTAAAGTAAATCTCCTCCTGAGGTTATCCACCCAGGTAATAATTTACACCTAATGCACAGCCTGGAACTCAACATAGTCATTAATGACATATACCTATGCTAATGTCAAAGAGGAGACTGGCAAATGCTACAAAACTTTACTGTATAGGGGTTAATACTTAAGACTTCAGAGTGCATAACCATGTCTCAGATGAACACACATTGCTACAGAGTTGGTCATTAAGGATATTAGAAAAATGGGGGAAGCTTCCAAAGTGAGAATTGCGAAAAGTTAATAATAGCTAGGCTGTAGTGCATGCCTTTAATCCCAGCAGAGGCAGGCAGATCTCTGTGAGTTCAAGGCCAGGCCTGGTCTACAGACAGAGTTCCAGGACAGCCAAAGTTACAAAAGAGAAACCCTGTCTAGAAAAAACTAACTAACTAACTAAATAAATAAATAAATAAATAAATAAATAAAAATAAGTGTTGAAAGCTAACTTGGATTGTGTGTGTGTGTGTGTGTGTGCGCGCGTGTGCGTGCATGTGTGTGTGTGTGTGTGTGTGTGTGTGTGTGTGTATGTGTATGTGTGTGTGTGTTAGAGGGACTTAAGAACCATGGAACTCAAAAGTGACCGATAGTACTACAGCAGTCCAACAACTGGAGATAGGCATCAAGTTTATCAGTATACACCATAAGATGCTTCCTTCTCTGTGAACGGAGCCCACCTGCTCATTGGTAATGAAGGTATGGCTTGCTTCTGAAGCAATTGCTAGCTGTTTCTCAAATATTTTTCACTCAGAAATTTGAAGTACATAGAAGAAGCTTGCTTACAGAATCCTTCCTCAGTTGCTCATGAGATTTTTGTGCAAAAGGAATCCTGGAGTTTTGTTGAAAGAATTGAAAAATGATCAGTATTTAACATTTATGTCCTACAAATTGAGGAAACTACTTAGCAATGAATGGAATATTGCTATATGAGTAAAGATCACTCACATGCAAGAATAAACAGAGTGCTATGGAAGTAATTTTCGTCTAATTTGGGAAATTTTGCTGTAATTTTGTCTTTCCTACATCTAAAACAAATCCATTTTTATTCTTGAAATTTAATGGGTGAGCGTTACACACAAATCAATTCGTGTTTTCTAGGGACTATCACACCTTTCATGTTTTTCACATACATTTGTGTAAAACAATATTTCACATCAAATGTGCATGTGTTACAGAAAACTTTAGCTTGTATATATCAGAATAGGGCAGCTGATCTTCCTTCTTTGTATAAGGCAGTCAGGGCATGAGCCAAGAGACATAAATTGGACCACATTAGCAAGACTCGATTTTTCATCTTCAAAGTGGATGAGATATTTGGATGATGGTGCTAGATAGAAAATATTTTCTTTTACAAATGCAAAATAAGCAGTGATAATATTCTCTTGCATTTTTAAGTCCAGCATCACTAAGTACCTCTAGCCTAGGAATTATAAGCAATTGAAAATGATGTTGTAGTCCAGAGGGAGAAACTGCACATTTCTTTATTGAGCAAACAAGAATATAATATTAAAGCTTACTATAAGTTTTATATAAATTTACATTTCAGGTAAATATTTATATAACTATCAGAAGGTCAGTGTGAGAGTTACGGAGAAGGTGAACTTTAACTAGGGCAGAAACGTGGAGATGGTGTCTCTCAAAAAGGATTAGTAGGTGTCATTGGGATTCTACCTTTATCAACTCTGAAGTCTTGTGTTACAAGCAACCTCTATTTACTTTAATTTTTTCACTTATGAAATGGATATACTATTGAGAAGTCATTCCTTATGGTGCTAGAGTAAGGATTAATTAAAGTCATGCAATTGAACTACATAAGATTCAACACTGGGCAATAATATTTAGCCATGAATTTTATTACTTAAGTAGGTTTAATGGATATATGCATATTAATTTTTAAAAGGGAGTAAAACTAGTGTTAACACATCAGTGAATTAAGAGAACCACGATTAATACGCCCATCTGCATTTGCCTACTTGTCAAGGACTTGCTTACTAAATAAGATAACCCATTTATCAGGCCTCTCTAATTAATAATAACATAGTTCCTCTCTGTGTGCTCTTTCATCAGATATATGACGTTAGTGGCAAAATGACACAGCATGACATAAAAATTACAACATCAACAGCCTCTGAATAAATAAAACCTGAAGTGAATCTTATCCTGGTGCCAAGAATAGAAAAGCTGAGATGGGGATTGATATTTCGGAATTGTGTGCAGAACAGTAAATCATACAGCATTGCAGAATTCTGGAAAGGACACCTTTCCAAAATAAAACCATGAAATACTGGTGGAGACACACAGTTCTGCTATTTCATTCACAGTGAGTCTAATAAAGCAATTGATTTATTGAAAACCTTATCGCATTTTAAAGTGAGGTATTTACACTGATTCTCTTTATCCACTAGAGAACGAGTACACTGTTGTGCCAAAAGAAGGATGGATCTTTATTGAAGTAAAAATCAATTCTTCTATATAGACAGTAGGAAATCAGTTTCCCTTCTACTAAACGTAGTTTTCAACATATGCAGTATTGGCATTTCAGGTTCATGTTGATAAATTTAATCGATTATCATAGTCAATGGTTATAGTCACTTATGTTATTTAGAAGTCTGAGCTCACTTGTTGTGTACCATTTCTTTATTGTTTATACACGTGTTTGCTAACCTAACAAGAGACACAGTTATCTCTGTTATTACAGAAAGAGTCATGGTGTGCTCAATGAAAATAGGCAGAGTATAGAGGTGAAAAGAAATGCCTCCACTTCTCACAATTTATGCCTTCTATACAGAACTCCTAATGTCTTGGCTTCGGAAACTGATTGTCTAGTCCCTGAGGAAAATCATCCAGCACAGATTTCATTTATAAATGGTTGTGTAAATGTTGGAACTATTTTTAATTTATAAAACAATCTTATAAGAACTCAAACACCCACTGTCCTCTTTGAAGTCATTTGCCATTCTTTTTTCCCTTTCAAAAATGAATCAAAAGAAATATGTTTGCATTTTCTGGCAAATTGATTTATTGAGAAAGCGATGATAGGAGGTAAATTAAATATCTATAGCATTCAATTTTAAAGATTCATATATTTATTCACCAATAAATATCTTGCATAATTTCCATAAGAATGTTACATAACAATTGAAACATAAACATATGATGGCTCTAAAGAAAAAGAGAGATATCTTTTTCCATTTTGATGGTAATTGTTCTTTCAGGCGTTGATAGGAAGCAATAAAATATATCTATAACATTTCTTTTCAATAGTCACTTGGGTATTTTATATGTTCCTCACAAATATTCTTTAATTTCCATTAAGGTAGAGTATATGTGTAGAGAAATAGGCCTGTGTGAAACCTTGAAAGGGTCTATAAACAAGGGGTCTATATGAAGTGATCAAGTCCCTGTGGGTCTTGCATCCACATGGGTCTATATGCAGAGATAGCATTTAGAGGCCCGTGTAGTCTGAATAGAATGTAGAAAGAATGTTAAGAACATTGGAAAACACCTTTAATCCCAGCATTCAAAAGGCAGTGGTATTATAGGCCTTTAATCCCAGCACCTGGGAGACAGGAAGCAGAACTCAGAAGAGTCTCTTTTAGAAAGCAAGTGACACCTGAATTGAGTCAGAGTGAAAGACAGGCAAAGTGATGAATCAGAAAGGAGTTGGCAGAGTGAGTTTGAGTTAAAACACATCTTATGATAGAAAAAGCAAACTCTCAGCTCAGAGAACACACAGAGGATAAGAGGTAAAGAAAGGACAAGACACAGAGACAATGAAGCTGTCTGATTGAAGATAAGGCAGAAAAACAGAGAGGCTAACTCAGACTCAGAAAGTCAGTTTTGAAACTGTCAGCTTGGAGAAGAGTTTTGAACCTGAACAGCAAGTGAAATGATCTGATCAGCCAGAAGAGTTAAGTTCAGGAGAGCTAGTCAGAGTGATTCAGTCAGCAGTAAGTCTCAGAGGCTTAAACATTTGGATTGTACATAGGCCAACATATTCCAGGGCTCTAGCACAAGGACTGGTGATTGCATTAGACCAAAGAATAAATTGCTTTTTCCCTGTATAAACACCTAATTTTGGCCTAACACTATGGTTGGTAGAAAGATCCAACATCATAGATGACAGAAGATATCAGACAGAAACATCGCAAAGGAGAAAGTCAACTGGAATGCCCTATGAAAGAAGTCACACCAGTTCTTCAAGTTTGGCTGACACCCAGAGAGACTCAGCCACAGGAGCCTCGAGCCCAGAGCAAGGAGAAAGAAAAGGACTATCCAGAGCCCCTGGGACAGTGAATCATAGTAAGTTACTCCAAAAGACAATTCTGATAATATACACATAATTTTCCTACATTGAAAAATGGGAAACTTCATTTCAGGTACCTTTAGGGCAAGGGCAGGGCATGAAAGTTAGAGACTTCAGTTGAAGAAATCATCACAGTTCATTACCCCTATTATATCCCCCAACCTGCTTTCAACAGTCTTGTCCACTTTGACATCTCCCAACTTGCTCTCAACAATCTTCATCTTACATTTTTTTCTTGAAAAAGTTTGAAATATTAAGTGATGTAACTGAAAGAATGAAAGATAGAAATGAAAGAAAGACCTTAAGAGAAAGGAAAGGAAAGAATGTTTACAATATATACAGCAACTTAATCAAGATAGACTGGGCTTTCTGATGAAAGTGTTTAATTGTGAGCCTACAGCATCATCTCAAAAGGAAACTGAGGAAAGGCAACAACCCCCACTCACTTTCCCAGTTACTATGGAATAAATGACTTAACATGGTGAAAATCCACAAAATTATGGGTTAGGCTGGAAATCTATAGAAATGCTGGATCGGAGATGATTTAAAGAGGCAGTAATAACTTAAGCAATGCACTCACCCCATGTAAGACAGATGTTAAATACCTGGGCTACCCAAAACAGAATTATCCCACAAGACTGGAGAGATTTGATGACAACTGTACTAGAATCTAGTTCTCAGCTATAATGGCTGACATGGTGGAGAGAAAAAGCAACTATTATGAAACGCCATATTAGAAGTAAGGTGTTAATATCATGAAAGATCAATTTTTAGGTGAAGGTTAATATGCTGATGTTTGAATGCAGATGCAATTTGATGACTGTGTTGTAGTACAATGTTGTGTTGTAGCTTTAAGTGTGTGGAATAAGGTTGAGGAGCTAGGTAAGAGGTCTACATCATTTACAAATATTTTGCAAGGTTCACAAGAAGCCTTCACTGACTTTTCACAAAGATTAACTTCAGCTGTAAACAGGGCAGTATCAGATCCAGATGAAAAACAGGTATGAATCAAAACATTGGCATTTGAAAATGATATTTCAGAGTGCAAAACTGTTATTAGACCTTTAAAAACTTGATCAGCATCTGTAGATGAATGGATTAGAACTACTGCTGATATAGACCCTAACGATTATATAATTGGATAAGCAATGGCTTAAAGTCATGGATTTCAAAATGTCTGTTGTTTTTACTGTGGGAGATGAGGTCATTATAAAAGGATTGTAGGCAGGGTATTCCTAAAGCTAAAGCTAATTCAGAAGGGAAAAACAATGTTTTCTCTAAAAGCTTTCCTGGAATTTGTAGAAGGTGTGGTAAAGGTTGATATTGGACTTTAGAATGAAGATCAACAAGAGATATACAAGGTAATCCCTTGCTGATGGGAAACTCTCTAAGGAGGCTTGCTGGGTACCCCAACAAAAATCAGGAGTCAGACATTCCCTGTCAGCAATAGAATAGCTTATCCACAGAGCAACTAGTGGAACCTCAACTTGGTACTGGATATTTAATACCTGCTACAGAAGGAAGTGCTGCCCTAGACTTAGCCAAAAACAGAAGAAGAGAATAAGAATTTCCAGAGATAGACTGCATAATGCCTTATTATCTTTAAATTTTTCAATACCAATGAGGCAGGAAAACAGAAAGACACTGGACTAGAAAAAAAAACTGCTGAATTAAATCACCCTATATACTATGATATATACTATAAGTATGTAGTAATATCAGAATGAAAGTCAGGGAATGTGTTATGTTGGGGAAGAGGATCTCTTTTTATTTACACAGTAGAAGGGAAACTGTGGGTTCCATCAAAATTGATAACGATTCAATCTGAATAAGAAGCTTCCTTGATACCAAATGTTAACATGAAAGGCATGACTCAAAGAAGGAAGAGATGCAGAAAGACAGAAACACAGGTAATACAAAAATCTGATCCTCCTACATGGGACAGCTCAAGAAAATGGCTGAAAAGAGATGATAGTTCTCTAAACTGAAAAACCCTGATTCTGAAATAAACATTTGCTGAAGTAATATTGAAGAGAACTAGACAGATGATCAGATGATTGGGACTGATGGTTGCTGCTATTATGAAAAAACATCGAATCGGGGACTGCTGCTTTAACTATAGTGGATCTTCAAAAGGACACACCTTTAATCCCAGTATTCGGAAAGCAGTGGTATCATGCACTTCTAATAAGTAAGAAAGGAAACAGAACTCATAAGGCAAAGAAACAGAGGCTGAGTGAGGCAGTATGGAACAGTCAATTATAGTCTGAAGCATTTAGTTACAGAAACAGTCTGAGAAGTCTGAAGCAAAGATACAGAGGCACTTTGGCAGAAGTCAGTATCAGATGGGAAGAGTGAGTCAGTTTGAAGCTGAGCAGAGCAGTTCAGTCAGAGAAGTTTTGAGTAATCAGCCAGAGTCTGCCAGAGTCAGAAGAGTTTGATCAGAAATAGTCAGGCAGCTCAGAAGTTCAGTTTGAACCAGTCAGCTTGGAGAAGAGTTTGAGCCAGAATAGCAAGTGAGTTGATCAGTACAGCTCTGAGTTCAGAAAGAGCTAAGACATAGTGACTCATTCAGCAATAGGTCTCAGAGTCTTAAACATTCAAGATTAAAGGGAGACTGAAGCCTTCTAATTCTAGGATTAAGATTAGATTGCAAGGATGCTAAAACAATCAACAGCTCCAGGACTAGGACTAGTGATTGAATTAGGCAAAGGAATAAATTGTCTTCTTCCTTGAATCAAGGGATATTTGGTGCCCAATGAGGCTGGTTGCTCAGATTTTTGTGTTTGTGATACAAGAACTTAGATAAGTTGTTTATTGACTGGTGCTTTTAGAGTTTCAGGCCACATTAACTGGCCTCATTGCTTTGGCTTGTGGAGAAGTACAACATTTTGACAGGGGACTTATAGTGAGTTAAATCTACTTGAATCGTGAATACTAAAAAGAAGGGGTGTGTAACTTTATTCCAATATCCCCTTTAAAGGAATGACCGACACCTCCTGAAGCTTCCCTTGCCTTCCAATAGAACACCACTACTATAGACTGGTGATCAAGCTTTTAATATATAGTTAATCTAAAGCTATAAACCATACAACATTTAAAAAAAAAACAAACCTCATATGTGGGGTTGTAGATGTCTTTGCACGTAAAGCCACTATATTCATTTCTGCAAACTCTGCCAGCCCTCAGCAGAGGGAACCACTGTCATGGCAACTGCCATACTCCACAGTGGAACCCTGAGCATCTGAGCTCAGGTGTTTTTATTGATTCAGAAATCCTCAGGTGCAGATCATAAGCTATTAAACATGCCCCGCAGAAATACAGAACCTGCCAGACAATATAAAATGCAAATCTGACTTGGTGATGCTTGCTTTAAATGTAGTCCAATAGTCTTTCAGAATATTCCAGTCTAAGAATAGAACCTCCAATCCTCAACTGCACCCTAGATTTAGTCTTTCATCTGCTCCCTGCATTAGCAACTCTGCATGAACTGTCTCCTCCCACAATACCAGAGCTAGAAGAGCCTGTTTATTCTACCAGCTCTTTGGCTTCAGTATCACTCTGAAGGAAGCCTATCCTGACTTTCATTCTGGGTCTCAGAGCTCAGCAACTGTCTTTTATATATTTTATAGCACCCATTCCAAAGGTAGATTGCACTATCAGGCTGTTTTAGGCACCTAGAAGTATCTGCCTCCCCATGCTGTCCCCTGCTGGAACATAGAATTCTCCATGACAGAGAACTATTGATCTAATTTACTACTTTATCATCGGAACTTAATATAGTTTCTGGTGCACAAGAGTGGTCAAATACTTTTTTTTCCCCATAGCTGAATAAAAAAAAAAAAATCCTTCTTTGGGCACACCAGCTCAGAAGCCAGTTTTCTGCAGAAGGCTGGAGAGTGGAAAGGTGTGGGTGTTGCAGGAAACAGGATAGACATTTTGGGTCACCCCTCTTTCCTCTTCACATCTTCCACTTATCTTTCTCCAGCTAAACCTAGCCACAGGGGTGTCTGTCTTATCCCAGGCTTCTCTAAAAGAGCCCTCATAGAAACTGCCAGAGACTGATATTGTGAAGGTCTCGTAGGAATTTCACCATACCAGAGGAGATTGTCTTTGCTAGATGGTTTGAAAGGTAGAAGGAACCCTGCCAAAAATGGAGCCAGCCAAGAACTTTGCCCATTGCCCACCCAGGTAGGAGGTCTTGACAGCAAACATTGTTCTTTAGTAAGACCTTTCTTTCCCTTGTAAGTTTTCCTTATTTTTAATATTAATATATAAATACATGCTCATTGTACCAGGGTACAAAGGGATGAAGAAAGTCATTTTAAATGTCCTTGTCTTGAAACAGGGACTTTCCAGAAATGCTGTGGGTAAATAAAAGCAAGTTCATACATACCCTCCCCATATATGCCCTTTACACAAGAACAAGATTTCCTGTTTTCTGTCTCATGTTGCACTTTTTAAAATTAATAATATTGCTTGAAAATTGTTTCCTATTTGTTTATAGGCAACAATTCCCTTTGGTTCACCCTTGTATCCTATTCATGCATCATTGTTTATCTAACAATATCGTATTTGTAGATGTTTAGGTTATTTTCCATTTTTGCTTTTTCAAGAAGCAACATGTTGACTATACTTGTATAAACTTCATTTGGTCTAGTTGGAGCAGTTGAATCCAAAGAATTAACTCTAATGGGACCAGAGAGATGGCTCAGAGGTTAAGTGCGCTTTCTGTCTTATAAAGGACCCAGGTTCAGTTCTTAGCACCAGGTAGTGCTTATAACTTATAACCAAGCTGCCAGGGCATCTAAGGCCCTCTTCTGACTCTCTCAGGCTCTTTCATGTGTGTGGTACATGCATACACACACACACATACATACACACACACACACACACACACACACACACACACTCATTTTAAAAGAATAAATTTTTAACTGTTATTTTATGTATATGGGTATTTTGCGTATGTGTATGTCTGTGTGCTATGTGCGTGGCTGGTGGCTACAAAGGCCAGAAGAGAGCATAGAATCCCCTGGGACTGGAATCATACATTAATCATTGTGATCTACCATATGCGTGTTGGGAATTGAACCTGAGTCCTCTGGAAGGTCAGTCAGTGCTCTAAATGACAGAGCCACCTCTCTATCACCTTAGCTTGCTGGAACCATCTGGAATTTATTTATGTGGCCTAATAGGAAGTCAAGTTTATGGCAAACTAACCACTCACTCACTAGTGAATCTTTTTTCTTCACTGATTTTAGTAAAGCATTTAGTACATATAATGCCTATATTTAAAAGTAGTAAGGATTATCATGTTTTAATATCTAGGAACCTTGATCATATTTTCTTTTTGAAATTTGGAATCAGTTTACCTAACTTCAAAGAAAAACTGTTCTAATGGTTTTGCTGGGGCTACATTAACCTTAAGGTCAGCCTGGGAAGACTGGAATCTTAGTGATGTAAACGCATTCTATCCGAGCTTGTGGACCTACACTTTCGTTTGTTCAAGTCTTCCTTTTGCCCCTCAAGAGTTTTCCTCACAGCCTTACAGATTCCTTAGGTTTATGATTTCTGAATATTTCATCCTTCATTGATGTTATGGCTATATATTGTGAGTTATGACTTTAAACACATTCCCTAACTGTTATTGACTACAGGTGTGAAAACTACTAACTACCAGCTTGGCTTCAATAATTCTGGTGCTAGCCAGATTCTAGCCCTATCTTTTTTTTTTTTTCCCAAGACAGTATTTATCTGGTAACTCTCTCTGCCTGTCCTGGAATTCACTTTGTAGACCAGGCTGGCCTCAAACTCACAGAGATCTGGCTGCCTCTACCTCCTGAGTACTGGGATTAAAGATGTACACCACCACCACCAGGCTCTAGCCAGTTTTTAAACATTATTTTTAGATTGGTGTTGTCTAGGTAAAAATCAAATAAAAATTAACTTCTTCAATTCTTAGGGAAAAGTATTATTTGGGGGTTGAAGGTAGCAGTTCAAAAAAAAATTTTTTTTGCATCATAATATTCTTCAAGTAGTAGTAGTTAAAAGTTTTAAAGGACTGAAGAGCAGAAGCACCTTTCACCAAACCCCCAGCTTCTCTGTCCACAGGAATCAGTGCTGGTGTGGTGTGTTCTGTGTCCTCTCGCTGGCAGTTCACACTTGCGGAGCAAGGACAGCTTGCCCTTGAGTGTGCCTCTGGTGACACAGTGCCAGAAAATACAGACAGCCGAACAGGAGAACCTCTCCTGTGCCTTTATCCTTGATGACTAACCAAGGAGGAAATGGAAAGGCTGCAGTTTTAAACAACAGTTCTAAAACCTTTCTCTGGTTGGTTGGTTGTCCCAGGCCAGGGTCTTGGAAGAGCTAGGGCCGTGGCTTCTGTGTTTTCTTTAGCACACACTACTTACTTATTTCTTTCAAACAGATGTGATTAGTAACTGCTCATAATCTACCTAGGTCCAGAGATTCGGAAATGGATGTGTACCCAACATTTGCTGCAGCATCTAGAGTTGTCCGGATAACATCGCTGAGGGGTATCTGAGGTCACTGATGAATTGGGCTTTGAAGCTCCTGGGCAAGCAGGACTTCCCCAGTAGTTCTCACTCTAGCCGGACAGACAGAACCCTGCCTATGCTTCCTGGGTAAGAGAGACCATGACGGGTAAAAAAGAGCCATTCCCAGCAGCTGGTCTCTGAGATAGCCCAAGGATGGAGCAGGAGACAAGAAACCTGCCGGGAAGCTCACAAGAGGTGTATGCTGGAAATTTGCTATTTCCAGACTTTTAAACTGACAGAACTCCTCCATCTTTTCCAGTGTGGAGATAGACAGATTTGGAGAGAGCTCCCAGAGGGAAGCATTTCCTGTGCTCACCTGGATCTGAGTAGTTTGCAACCATGTGACAAAGTAAGCTAAGCCATTTCTTGGCTGTTAGGGCTGTCACGGGACTCATTTTATTAAAGGGAGTAGGATAGTGATGAGGTGACAATAGTCTAGGTGAGAGGTCACTGGTTGTTCTTGCAGAGGATCTGGGTTTGGTTCTCAGATCCCATAAAATGGCTCACAACGATCTGTAATTCCAACTCAGGGGATACTATGCCCTTTTCTGTCCTCTGAGGGCACCAGCCCTGCATATGTAACAGATATACATTCAGTTAAGACACTCAGAAGTCACACAGATAAGACAAAATAAAACTCATATATCAGTGCAAAAAATTAAGATTTCTAACACACTACTTAGTGATTTCTAATCTAGTAATATCAATTAATAAATTCGATAAGCTGGGAAGTTTTGACACATGCCTTTAATCCCAGTACTTGAGAGATCAAGGCAGACAGAACTCTGTGAGTTCAAGGCCAGCCTAGTCTACAGAGTGAGTTCCAGGTCAACCAGAGTTACAACAGAGAAATCTTATCTCAAAAAGTCAAAACAAAACAAAACTAGATATGGTAAAAGATATGTTAGTAGCCATCAAGATAAAAGGCTCATTGATCTAAAAAAAATTCCAAAGATTTATACTTTTATATTTTAAATTTGATTTAAGAGCATACCCATTATCTATATCACCAATTTTAAGTCTTTTAGCATCTTAAGACTCTTACAAAAAAAGAAAAAAAAAAAGTGTCCTAGAAATATCAGATGCAAAGTTCTATTTTCAAGCCAAAGCCTGGTTGAGAAGTGTCAGTCCTGGTCATAACACTGACTAACTCATTCCTAAAATATTTGACAGTGCTCAGCACATCCCTCATTGGTTTCTCCATTCCCTCACCTTGCCCAGAGCTTTCTGAGATTCAGAAGTGTTCTGCTTATCACATCCCTTTGCTACGCTTATCTGTTATTTTGTCATTTTTTTCTCTCCTTTTTAACATTTCCCTTCCATAATTAACTGTGAAAGTCTGACAATTTGTTTAAAGGGAAAATATGAAGGAAATAAAAAGCATATTAAGTAGTAACAATGCTTCATGTTAATTAAACATCTGATGATGTTGTTGAACTTTGGTGAAGTATAAACACCTTTATTATTTATGATGGTTTTTACAGTCAAGAGCGAAAAGAGAATGAGAATGCTTAAGTTATAAATTTAAAATT
Source organism: Cricetomys ansorgei (assembly GCA_026225945.1). Classification (NCBI taxonomy): domain Eukaryota; kingdom Metazoa; phylum Chordata; class Mammalia; order Rodentia; family Nesomyidae; genus Cricetomys; species Cricetomys ansorgei. Next base: position 15,070,578 of record JAMJFZ010004061.1, read on the forward strand.
TACAAAATTAGCCTACTGATCATTCCCAATTTTTTCAAAAATTTACTTTCATGAGCATAACACCAAAGGGGAACTGTAGAAGGTTTTACTATTTCAATCCTGGAGTAGATCACCAGAAGGCCCAACACAGCAGGCTTTTATTCTGGTTTCTTTTTAGGACAATGGTTCATTTTTAAATGTGGCAATTTAAAATGACTCAGGTACTATGTTCACATGTTCTGGACAGAAAAATGAGTCTTGAAAATGTCTAATAAGGAAGCCACAGTAGAGCCTTAAGTACCCTCTTCTAATGAAAACATACTCTTTCCTTCTCTGTTTGAGCTTTTTATCCTCTTGACATCTACAGAAACACTTATAGTACAAGCTCATGTGACTTTAATATAAATGGTAAGTTTATATAACACCAACAAACTGCTGTTCCCACTTGTCCAGATGGTTTTGCATATGAATTTTATAAAGTATTTGTGCAGATTTGAGTAAATGCTAGACCAGCCAAGTTTCATTTGCTTTAGCTTCATCCCTCAGTTACGAATGACATAAAAGTCATTCTATATTTCCAAATACACAGTAAAGATTGACAAAGTAAAATAATTCATGATCTAACATATATCTTTATAGTGAACAATGTCTCTATACTTCTTGCTAGTATAAGCAATATAGAAGTTTTTTTCATATAGCATGTAATTAAAAATATTTCATGCAAATAATACCAAACTTATCAGTTGTAAGATTGTTTCACAGTTGTGTATAATATACTCCAGTTCATAGGATCACTCTAAGTTAGCATTATCCTAAATAAAAACTTAACTCATTCTTGAAAAAAAAATAAACTGGTGACATTAGTATCATTTATTTTCTCATAATTATTGTGTAGTCTGTTCGATTCCAAGTTTGGATAGTGTCTTTGTTAAAGTACAATGCATTTAAAGTCATCAACCTATTTTAACCATACTTTCCTCTAGAGTATATGGAATAGCAAACATTTTGGCAGCCATATGCACTAGAAAAAATCTTCTGAAAGCTGTGAACCTTTTTCTTGGAAAACACCATGCACCACACTCGCATACACACATGCATAAATATCCAGGCACAGTCGCACAAGTGCAAACATATGCACTCAAATCAGTTTTGAAACACCCAGAGATCACAGGTCAACTTCCCAAGAAGACCAATATGTCAAAATGTTCTGTGTTTCCATGGTTAAGAATCATAGCTTCCTAGTCTTGGCTTTACTTTTGTACATATATTTGATTATAGCTTATTGCCTATAGCTTATTTCATATTTGAAATATGAAATCCTAATGGAAAAAGGATAAAAAACAGAGTTGTGTCTGCGAGTGCATCACTAATGCCATGAGTCTGAATGAAATTCCTGACAAATTTGATGTCCTAAAGTTAGGCAAGTTTTCCCTATACCTCCAATAACTGAGACTATACAATGATTATTTCCATAGCTCTAATAAAGCTTTTTATTCATATCCATCTTTTTTTTTCACAGGCACATTCAGAAGAAGATCTAAAGCATCAAGTTGATGGCTTCTTATTAATATATGTCCTCAGGTTAAGGATAATTGTACTTGCTGTTGACTGAGCCATGGCACATCAGCCTGAGGAAAAGAATCCCACTGCTGATTTAATGACATACTCTTGTCTCTTCTTGATTAAATAGCTTGCTTAGAATTTTCAGTCAGTTCCTTCAGAAAGTTTCATTACTTTTAGTAAAATCAAGGACTTTTAGATTGTTTTGAAACAAAACATTTATATATATAATCAAAATGAAAATTTCCTTACCAGTCCTAATAATTAACCATTTTGTAAAGTTTGTGTGGCCTCAAATAAATTAGTGATGACATCTGAATTTACTATCAGCCAATTATAAAGATTTACATGGCGACCTGATGAAAGAAGCTCTAGAATAATATGGTGATAAGAATATACCATCTGGGACAATGAGTTTCCAAGGCTTACAATCCATTCCTTTTATCTGTGAGAATTTAATTCACATATTTTACTGTTTCTATGCTATTTCCCTAATAGGTAAATGGAGACAGTATTTTGAGCCCACCATATACCTTTTGTTATTTTGTGGGTTCAACAAGTGCTTTTATTCAGTTATATTCATTAATATTAATTCATTAATACTCTAAGAAGTATATGAGCACAGAGTAGATTCAATACAAGTGTTCACTAGTAGTCCTTGCTGTGACTTATTTTAGTTTCCTTATTTAAAATCTGGTTTTGTCTCAGAGGTAATTTTCATTATAATTGTCCAAACATTAAAAAGGCAATTCTAATGTTTATATTCAGAAATCCTACTACTCAAGCGATATACTTGTATGACTATAAACATGTTTATTTCTAATGCCATAAACATGGATGTTAGAATATAGCTTCCATTTGTCACTCTCTACATTATTTGAGATCTCTGTTGTCATTATTAACAACTAGTGATAATAAACTTTCATTTGTATTATTTACATATTTTGAAGCTCCCTTAGTTTATAAAATTTATCATTTTATTTTATCTTTTGACCTGTCAATATATGTGAAGCCTTTATAATTTCTCTCAACTTGAGATCCAATTTCTGATATTTTCTCCCATGCTTGGTTAGTTTCTTGTTCTCAGATAACTGATAAGTTTGACATGCCCTATTTAAATTTATGCAGGGATTTCCATATTTTCCTACCACACGATATAATGCCAAAATAAAAATGCCATGTCAGTCTATTTCTAAAAAAAAAAAAAAAGTTCTCTCTGTTGAAAAAAACAGAATTTCTTTCAATACTTTGAAGTAATTTACTACAGAAATCTTAACGACACATTAATTCTGCAGAGATGTCTTGTAAGATAGATTTTCACTAGACAAACCACAATGGCCAAATGTTTTTAAGGTCCATGAGTGATTGTTGTCTTCTAAATAGTACAGAATTACTTAAATTCCAACCAGGATAATGGAATTAAATTGTTCAGCAGTCCCCTCACCGTGAATGTCATCTATATCAGACACATAAAACAGAAAAGAGAATAATATATCTTCTTCATGATAAATGACACTTCTTAAAGTATATTACTACTTTTGTTGAAAAGTCCTGTTTTACTGACTTTTAGAGATTTAATGAACAGAAAGGCATACCTATTAATTGTGATATGTAACTTAGAGTAGAATCACTGGTTTGTATTTTAAATTGAAAATTTGATGCACAATACATTGTGCAGATGCAATTTATCTAACAAATCATATGAAACTAAATAATGGGTCACACATGCTTTTGTATAGTCTTATAAATATGAGAGCACAGTGATGACCAAAGTGAACTGGAGAAAATATGATGAAAACAAGCAAATGTGTTTATCAAGTATAACGTCTTCAATTTTATTTTTCCTGTTCTTGCTTATTATCAACTTCTATTTCCATTGTAAAATGCAATGTTTGATTTGCACTCTGTGAAGTTTTCATAAAGTCTTTAATACTCAAATCTTTGACAGAAGGAAATTCTAATTTTAATAAATTATGTTTGACAAGATAATACTTAAGCTAAGAATTTAACTATAAGCATACTTTTTGTCTTTTCCTGTAGAAATTATTTCTCTTTGGTATATGTATATGTGTATAGATAGATAGGTAGATAGATAGATAGACAGATAAAATCATTCAACATTTGCTAAGTTCACATTTTGGATAATATCTACAACAATTTTATAAATTTGATATTTTTCCTTGAGAAAAATAAATAAAGAATGAAATGGTTCTTGGGCTTTTCAAGATAGTTATCAAATATCAATATTGTATCTTAGCTTTGGAGATGCAGAAACGAGTACAAGCATACTCCCTGCCCTACCAGAGGACCACAGTTTGAACCTCAAGATCCATATCAGGGGCCTCTCAGTCACCTCAAAAAGCTGCATGGGATCTTCTGGCTTTAACAGGTACCTGTACATGTGTGGCATATGCTCACATTAATACACATACATACATAACTAAAGATAAAACTTTAATTTTAAAAATACATCTTTATTGTAGGTAACCATTGTAGCATTCAAGGTAGATTGGGAACAGCTCAGCAAATTTTTACAAAGCAGTTACTATGCAATTTATCTTGTCTTCTACTATGTTTTCAAGAAATAATATTCTATAGATGTATCTTCTCAGAAGAAAATTTTGCTGAAAATTAAAATGCTTTTTTTAGTTTTTCTAAGTCAGTGGGGAGAATCTAAGAAATTACATTTGTTAAAATATTTGTCATAGGAAATGTGTGTACTTGAAAGTTTAAACTATGTTTACCATAATAGGATGATTTTATTCACAAACAATTTGGATAATTAATTCACTATGACATCTCTGATCCAGATTTAATTAACTCAACCTGTGTAAAGATACTGTGATTTTTTTTTAATTAGGAGCACAGCTAATGGTGTATTTCGTCTTTTAAATAAATATTAGCAAATTATAGTAAGCTTAAATAATTTTAAAGTGCAATGTTTATCCCTAATTTGTTACTATAGCTAAAATGATGATCTGCTCTATGCATGTGATAAAACTGATTAAAAGGCAAACAGAATCTTGATTATCCTAATACAGATATGGTGTCAGGATGATAGAATCACAACACTTAATTATATAATGATCAATTCTTTCTAAAATACATTCAGTTGTGACCAATGTATTAAAAGAGAAACCCTAGTGGTTTTTCCTTTTATTCTTTTTCTCTTTTTTTACTTCCGCCTCTTCCTCTTCCTTTTACTCTCACTACCTCAATTTTGCCTTATTCACAGACTCTGCCTCTGCAGAATCTCTTCAAAATTATTATCTGGGGCCAATGAGATGGCTCAGCAAGATATAGTGGTTGGCATGCAACCCCAAGGATCTTAGTTGGATTTCTGGAGCCCATGTATAGGTGAAAATAGAGAATTCACTTCACCAAGTTGTCCTCCTTCCTCCACACAGGAGCCACAGTTCACTTGTTGCATGCTCCCCAAGGAAGACACAGAGGCATATTCATATGTGGAAGCCCTGCCAGAGCTAAGCAGAGAAAGCCACTATCCTGGCCAGCACCATACTGGACAAGGTTCCAACCTTGATCATCTGAGCTCATGTGTTTTTATTGATACAGAACTCCTCAGGTGTTCTACTGATAGCACATGCAGATCATGAGCAATCAAACACCCCTCACATAAACCCAACACCTGCAGTCCATACAAAATGCAAAGACCTAGGCAGTCCCTTACCCAACAGTGCACAAAACAATTATTTTATGCATAACTTAAAATAAACTTCTATAATACGGTTGCTCAGTAGACAATTAGACGTTTGCCAACAAGCCTGAAAACCTTAGTTTAATGCCAAGAATCCACATGATGAAAGGAAAGAAACACCTTCTGTAAGTTATCCTCTGATCTACACCTACGTATCACAATATGAGTGTGAGTACACTCACATAACACACCACACACCCTAAATATATAAATGTAACTAAATTACAGGCTCATTCTGGCTACAATATAGCTCAATCTTAGATTTTCCTTTGTTTATATATATAATTTAACAAGAAACTTTCTCTATGAAACCAGAAATTATATTTTTTTAAATTATTGTAAGAATCTATACTATACATAGTTCAGCAAAATTCTTCATTTATAATGGAGGCTCAAAAGATTGCAGCCATTCGTATCATTATATCTATCAATTCACTATTACTGTATTACTATTGTAATGCTGGTAGATTACTAGAGTTTCCAACAGCTGTTAGGTTTTCATGAAGGAAACTGTTTAGAGAACTTGTTGTTTAACACACTGAGTATATTGTGAACATGATACTGGGATTCGCTGATTATTCTCTTTTAACTACTCACTAAAGAAGTCAACAGTAAGACAGCGCTAAAATTCTGCAATCCTTTTATGCAGTCAGGCTGGTCTGCAGACTCTGCATTCATGTTTGTTTTTAAAACACATCCCTGATTATTTGTGGGCTGATGACATTTTACTTACTGAATTTAAGTTTAGTATTGATGCTTATTACAGAAGCCATCAAAAATCATAGTTGTAAAATAATGACAAAGTAATAACCATATGATTGTGAGCTAGAACTGCTTGTACTTGGAAGTTAGCAGTCAACATTTTAAGTTACCATACTTCATGCATTTTTACAAAGAGTAAGGGTGGGTGACTTAATTTCACAATTAGAGTTATAAAATCTCATAGACTTTTAGAAAAACACACCCACCTCTTAGACATGATCTTAGTAAATCCTTGTCCTCAGATTTGTTTCAAAAAATGTCTGCAAGTCAGATGATCAGCTGCTATATATGATGGTGTACTGATTGCTGACTTCAGTTTATTGAAGTTACTGACTTACTGTTCTCCTTCACTGCACTTCCTTCATGTTCTATTTTTAAGGTAATGCTTTTATTAATTAATTGAGTTTTATACAATGTATCTCCATCATACTCTCTTCCCATTTCTTCCACGTCCAATCTCCCACCCCTGCAGCCTCAAAAAAAAAGAAAAAAAGAAAAAAACTTAAGTCAAGCCTGTGGCAGAAGCATGGTTCACTGGTATGGCCATGGTTCTTGGTGGCAGTAGGCAGATCAGATCATGGACATCCCCCTGGCCTATATTAGTCTGAAATTAAACATGACAAAGTTCAACCTGAAGCTGGGCTTCACTGCCCAAACATGCAAGGACCAGGACATTTCACATGTTGAGATCATCCTAGTATGATTTTACCTGACTAGAGTTTGGGGCTTCCAGGGGATCAGTAAGGGAAAGATGTTCTTGTTCAGGGCAATGGTCTGGTCCTCCATAGCTGCAGTTAGGGATCTGGGTTTTTTTTGTTTTTTTTTATTTTCTTCATTATGTCTGACCTGAACAGATTTATTGAGCCACAGAGATGGAAGAGTACTATTTACCAACACTCTCACCGATGCTAAGACTTTCACTACAATGAACAGAGTCCTGTGAGTGCAATCAAAATGCACAAAAACAGGCATTCCTCAAACCAAAAATATAATTGTTATTTTAACAAATATTTTAATGTACATAGTGAATAGAATAAAAGTATATTAAGTAATATTTAAACAACTTTAATTTAAAATGCTACATGACATTGAGTCATTGAGTGACCACTATGGAAAAAAATGTAATTTAATAAATTGGATCTCTTATCCTGTGGGAAACCTGAAAGAACTATAATTAGGAGGATTAAAAGTTAATTTTTAAAAGTAAGGTTATAAGTGATAATAATGTAATTATTAACTAAAATGGAATGAACACAATTTTTTCTTTTTCCTTCACTTTGTTCTGCATTGACCTTGTCACACCCCTACTGGGATTAGCACAAGTCTCTAGTAAAGCTAGAAAAAGGTGCAGTGGTGTTGTTCTCTACATAGGCTCGGTCTAAATTGTGCAGCTTCTGTCAGAGTCAATAGGGCAATGATTCTAAAATGTTTCACTCAGAAAATGCTACATTCTTATTGTTTCATTTCTCTTCAGTCCTAAACTGATATTTCAGAAACTGAATGAACTGCTGGAAAAAAATTATAAACTATACAATGCCATAAGAGTGTCAATTTGCTGAAAACATTCTGAATGGCCATCTTTAATCCCTTTATTCATCTGGTTACAGATAAGGATAAACAATTATTAAATTGATAAATAGAACAAGTTTTAAAAAGGAATACAAATAATTAAGAAATAAATTTTACAAATGGAGGTTGAGTGTACCATAATCAATAAAGAGCAAATTCATAAAAGCTATATAGTTACAAAGAAGCAATTCCCTACCACTGAATACAAAGCAAATTGATATTCACAGGTGTAATCACTGTATCTCACAGCAAAGCACAGTACTCCACTGCTCACATCACATAGGATTTCCAAGAGCAATTGCATGCTTTCATCTTTTCTCTAACTGGGAGAATGATCCTGAGGAGGATAAAAGAGTTCTCTGAATTTGAATCCAGATTTTTGGCAATTCATCAGACCCCCTGGGATTTTTTCCATTCCTTGCTCCACTGGCTGCCAATGGTAAGAGAATATTTCCCCATAATTGATTGAGTTCTCTCAGCTACCCAGCACTTCCAACTCCAGTCTCACACACAAAGTTTAATAATAAAATAAAAGTTATTTAGAGGAAATCTTGCTTTTTAAAAATTGAATAAATTAAGGAGTTTTAAACCAACCCAGTGCTAATGAACACTTACTCAATTTCTAACAAGCAACAATAAAGTATTAAGGATTTCTTCTCTGAGAACACTCCATAATTCAAATGTTCAACCTAAGTCAATGATGGTTGTTTTTCATTTGTTTAAATTTCAAACTCATATATATTAGAAGTATATGAAATGAATATATGATGTGAGATTTCATGCTTCAGCTAAAATAGACCTCATTTCTCTGAGGCAGTGAGCCCAGTGGAACCAGTAAGCCCAGATATCTGCCTGGCTCTGCATCTTCAACACTCAGTGTCCAAGACTATCCTAACAAGATCAGGTATATTTTTTTAAAAACAGTCTGCTTTTTATTTCCACCATAGCCTGGCAATTCTCAATAATGCAAATAATAAAATAGTTGTGTAGAAAAATTCCTTTTGTCCTAAGGTTTAAAAAGTTACTTGGATAATTGCTGATACCAAACAAACTTCAGATAAGCACATATGTATACCTTCTCCTGCAATGATCACTGTCTTTCATACAGAATTTCATTCGGAGAATTCCCAGGCACACCATTGGTATTCACAATATGGGGACTCAGCTATACTGTTGGCAGAGTTCCTAATGGCTTGATACCACCAACGCTTGCATGTAATATGCTTAGTATCACTAACACCCACAACTTTTTGCCTGTTCCTGTGTGGACACCCATCAAAGTACAGAGATGGTACAAGATCAAAAATCACAATCAAAGGTATATCAATTCTGTCAATCTTCATGACTACTTGGCATTTTATTTGTTTGTCTGTTCAAAATTTAAAACAGTAAGACAATGAGAATGTGAATTAGAAAGTTTGGGGTGTTGTGTGTGAATTTTAGTGCATTTGTGAAATGTTTTACCAATGCTAAAATATATCCTTAAAATTTATTCTACCATAAAATTATGTCTTTAATTAAAGGAAGAGAAAAGAAAATTATTATTTTATTGTAATTGTTGAAAATAATTGTGTGGTTTAGAGGTTTACATTTTTTCCTTTTATTGAAGATACATTTTTTTCTCACACAATATATCATGATTAAAATTTTCCTCTTCCTCTACTCCTCCTGTTCTTTCCCACATCCCCTTTCATCTAGATCCACCCCCTTTCCATTTCTGATTAAAAGCTAAACAGACAGTTGGCAGTGGTAGCACACACCTTTAATCTCAGCACTTGGGATGCAGAGTCAGGCAGATCTCTGTGAGTTCAAGGCCAGCCTGGTCTACAGAGTGAGTTCCAGGACAGCCAGAGAGTTACAACAGAGAAAACTTGTCTAAAAAAAAAAAAAGACTTCTATGAGCTAATAATAAAATAAAGCATAATACAATAATAGAAAAATGTAAAACAAAAACGAATGTATCAGAATAGAATAATGCAAACAAATAGAAGGAAAATAGTCCAAGAAAAGGAACAAAAATCAAATACAGATGCAGAGATCCATACGCTCACACATTCAGGAATTCCATAAAAACACTAAACTGGAGGACATATTATTTCCCCAAAAGACCTGTAGGGTAAAAAGAGAGAAGATAAAAACTATGTAATGAAATAAGAAATAGAAAAGGGAAAATCTTGCTATGAAATGCTCAGCTTTTTTAAGATGAATTCTAGAGTTCAAGTTCAGGATCTTATTTTTTTGAGCAAGCACATTATTGACTGAGCTATTCCCCCAGATCCAAAGCATTTGCTTTTGATACCATTCTGATTACTGTAAAAGCAGGATGAAATATAAATTTGAAATATAAAACATACTTTGGAGACCTTAGAACTTATACAAATGAAATATTTCTTGCTGATCTCAGGAAAGGGCCTTCCCTCACGTTAGTTTACTATAAACTTGATAGGGGAGTTTAAACATGTGCATCTCTCAAATTAGTAGTAATTGTGTCAGTAAAAGAGCTATCTTGGAGTGATGGTGAACACTAATAATCTAGCACTTGGGAGGTGAAGGTAGGAGAATCAGGATTTTATGGTCAATCTTTGTTACTTATAGTATGAAAACCAATCTGATCCATTATACCAAACAGTAAACCCAACAGACAACAAATAAGAAAACCAGGTTGCTTATCAATTGGCTTTAAGGATGCATTGTGTTGGTTCGTTTTTTACAGTGGAGAACAGAGGACCAGATAGAAGAAAAAACTCTCTAGAACCTTATCCAAACACAACTTTGAGATTCACAAGGGTCTTTAAAATATGGATTCCACTTCTTTGAAAACAATAAATATTGCTTGAACTAGTTAAATATTCATGAGTAGAAACAGGATCTATTGAGAATTAGTATCAATAGATAGGATTTGTCTGAGCATTGATAAGGTCTCCAGTTGGAAAGCAATCATGGAAGACCAAACTTTTCCCCTTTAAGAGTAGAATAATTCCTTCAAAGCTGCTTTGCCTGAGAAGGATATTGTTATTAGAACATGATTTGCTAAGTGAAAAAAATCATATAAGTACTGAGAACTAAAATTGCACATTTATCAGCAAGGTAAGAAACAAGGTATTACAATCTTCCAAAATTTTCAATATAGAGAATTTAAAAGATGGTATATGAGGTCAGCAATCTCAGCTTTAAGGGTTAACTCTCAGCTCTGTGAATGAAACATATTACATATTCATTTCCCACTTTCTTTCCATTATTTCCTTTTTTCCATACCTCTTTTTCCCTCTTCTTCCTCTCCTTCTCCCTGATCTCCTTTTCTCATTGCTCCCCTCTCTCTTTCTTCTTTCTTCTCATCTGTCTATTGAGTACCTACAGGCCCACAGGGATTGCTGTGTATTTCTTGTAGGGTTGAAAAGGGAAACATTGCTGATCTACAAATGATCTACTTCAGTGATCACTTTACATGGTTGGCCTTGCTCACAAGTTAGGTGATCTTTCTTGGCATACAAAAAATTAAACGGGAAAATGGGCCTATTAATCAGCCTACAGATCCAGAGTGCAAAGTATTTGCTTGGACTCAGTTGGATTGCTGGACTCCAAGTATTCTATTGTACATGTTGTACTGACATGGTTGAGATAGAATTTTCCTCTAAAAACAGTGCCAGAAATTAGCAAGCAATAATATAAATATAATATCATATGGAGAGATTGGTTTACTAATGATGCTTTATATTCTCAGTTATTTGCTATCCTTTTTATTTATCAAATAAATCTTTACAACTTTGTAATTATTCTAAAATTTTCTACCTTTTTTTCCTGAAAAATTTTTGGTTTTTTGAGAAATAATCTAAAGTAATTAGGCTAATGTAGAATTAGCAGAAATGAAATGTGGTCAAGGTTTATAAAATCATGAAATCATAGGCAATGAAATTATATACTAAGCTCACTCAAGAGTAATGGGGAGAACTGAGCAGAAGGTGTCTCAAAATGAATAAGATCACAACATTTATATGTCTACAATGATTTGATACACACTTCCTCTTCCATTTCAACATACCAGTAACATAAATTCATCCTTTGTTAATTTAGAATTTACTTGACAAATCTTTATAGAGTATACATGTCATTCTGTTTGTCATGAGATTTAAAGCTTCCATTATTTATTTTGAAGTTTTAAGCAATTCTGACTTATAGAAAAGCTCCATGTCCCCAGATATTTCCTGAGATAATTTTGAAGCCATATCAAAATGACTCTATGATGTTGGAGTCCCACATCATCATCAACTGCACATATTTGCTTGACCTGAAACAAGAGGATTAGAGCCAAAAAATTCATATGCAGACGGTAATTGTTGCCTGACTTAGCTATGCTGTGTTCTGCACAGCTAGTGTCAAAGTATAAAAACTACATCTATGATCCACTTTCATTTTACTTGGGTCTTTCCAAAAGTATTTTATGTATTTTAAAAGCACATGCAAATCACCTTTTAATGAATTTGAAAGATGTTACTAAAATTACTACAATTATTGTACTCTAAGGACACACACTAAAAGGTAAATTTATGGATGTAAAGAGATAGTTCAGTGTTAAGAGCACTGGCTGCTCTTTTACAGAAACTGTATTGATTCAATTCCCAGCATCCACATGACAGCTCACAATCATCTGTAAATCTAGTTCCAGGGCATTCAATGTTGTATTCTGGTATCTGCAGATTCCAAGCACATATGTGGTAGTGTAGACTATACTATATACAGGTAAAACACTCATACACATAAAATAAAAGGAAAGGGAAGAATCTAAGGCACATTTACATTTTAAAAGATGTAATAAAAATTTCAAAGAATTACATGAATACTGAATGGGAAAAATAGTCAGTGTTTTCCAGGGATGAGCCTCCTACCTAGTTATACAATCACAAGTGTTCATCCCTGAAATTATATACATACAAGTAACATTAAACAGATGTTCAGTCTGTATTAATATATTTATGAATTTGCATGTATGTGTGTCAGTGTAACAATATAATGAAAGTAAAATAGGCCATGAATTTGAGAAGGACAAAGAGAGATAGATGGGAGGGTTTGGAGGGAAGAAAAGAGGAAGGAAAATAGAAAGAGCCAGTGTTAAGACACACCTGAAAATGTTCCTGGAACATTGTCTGTTGTTCAAGGAGAATTTTTTTTCTGGGGGTGGGGGGTCTCTGATGTTAAATTTTTAGGAAATTATTAAAGATAGGAAATAAAATAACTTTTACCCAGATAATAAACTAAAGTCTGTTATTCAGATATTTTGCTATTCAGTATACACTTGGGAGGATATTCTCTGTTTGGGAATTAAATAGGGACAAATGTTTTAAGTAAACACACATATTTTGACATGGTTCCTATATTTCGCATATAACGCCAATTTTCTTCTCCATTAATAACAGGAGGAATTCACTGTTAAACCTGATTTATCAAATAAAAGACAAATAATTATGTATTGTTCTGGAAATTGTATATTAAATACAATAACTGAGTACTTTTTGAATTGAAGTCACATGTATAAACTCTTAAATTTTACCCTATAAGCGAGACAGAAAATATTCATAATGAGATTTCCTACTGTGTTATCAGAATATATTTCATACAACTTTGCATTTTAAGTAGTTTCCTTTATAAAGCTCTGGTTAGCTTTTATTTTAAATCTGAACAATTAACACGTTGCATTTTTGACTAAAAAAAATCAGCCTATATTATGTTAACTTACATGTAAACATTGCATTCTTAAATGCATGAATTTAACTTCTCCTTTAAAAATAATCAACTCATGCAAATTTTATGAAAAAACTAATTATCGTTTCCCTCACACAGTTTACGTAGACAAGTAGTAATTGTATTGGTCTGTCTTCTGCTTTCTGCGAAGTTGCGTTCTTCAGTGAATAATTACCTACAGAATAATTAAATGTTGCTGATATGGCATAATCATCCCCTTTGTACACAAAAACATCAGTCTGTCTTCTTAGAAATCTGTCTCCGCCATGTCGGATAAGCTTACTGTCCATCATACAACCGGCTTAGATCCCTACTCAATTACACAAAAACAACACAGCCCTACATTAAAAGACAAATAAGGTTTAATTTTAATTGCTGACAGCCTGTGAGTCCTTGTTTTTGTATAGATTAAAAGAACCAATTATTTTAAAAAATAAGGCTCTAATAAAAAGTCTTATGAATATATGAAAAGCAAAGCTCTCTGCCATGCATGCCACTCAGATGTTTGTAAAGCATTTGAGCATTGTGAAAATAGACACAGTTGAAATCAGAATGCAGCCTCATGAAATGCTTGAGGAGTTGTGACAATGCTGTCGTTATCTGAACTTGCAACTCTGACACACTTCAAATCCACTCAGCTATTCATAAATGTGAGCCATTGGGTGTGATGATACCATGGGCTCTGCTAGAAAGCTTGGCTACATGTGAGCAAGGCTTCCTCTCGGAACTTCTTAGGAGAGACTAAACAACACCAGACCACAGAGACAAGGCAAGACATTGAAGTAAACATTTTCCATTTAGAAAAAGTGTGAGCTGCATACAAGTTGTTCACCAATGAATATCTGTCAGAATCAGTGAACAACACAAGGACTGAGGTGTTCTATTAACTTCTAGAGACCATATCAAGTGTTTCTGCCTTGGAACTCTGAAGTATTCTCTAGTGGACAGTAGCCTCTCTGCAAACTCAAGTTTAAAGGATCCTTCATATACTTAAAATATCTACAAGGTAGAGTATCCAAATAGGAACTAAACACTGTTAACAACAGAGTAATTGTCTGTGCCAGGCACCCTAATAACAAAGTAAAAAACAGGCAGAATAATCACTATGCTTTGTGAAATAGAACTACAGGGGTACTGACAAAAGCGATAAATCCAAAGCAACTACCTCTAAACATTTTCCAAGCAAGTGCTATGACATGTGTGTGTGTGCATGTGTACATACATAAACAGGCTATACCAAGGAAACTTTAGAAGAGTATGATGGAACATACATACATACAACATAGCTGCCCTCCCGTTTCAGTCTTCTTTTTAGCTTTAATTTTTAAAAGCAATTTGTTGTAGTAAATGCCTTAGAATAAACTGTGTCTATGTAGAATATCTGATTGCTATGTTCAAAGAAGCTAATCTGTCACCACAGGAAAAGAGGTATTCACCTCGAAATGTAATGAATTTTGCTCATTTACACCACTGATTATCCTCATTTATGCCCTGCCTTTCCCACTGGAATCCTTTTTTCTTTTTTTTTCCTGACAAATCTCTCTTCTACTCTGATGTGTGTGTGTGTGTGTGTGTGTGTGTGTGTGTGTGTGTGTGTGTGTGTCTGGGCATGCTTGCACACACACACACACACACATGCATATGCACACACGAGTCTACTCATCATGCATGTATGATTTAGTTTGATTAGAATTGCTTACATAAAAATGGGTAGAAGTTTCTATATACAGGAACATATTTTGTTAATTTTTTTCATAAGTACTGTTGTCTGTTTATTGAGATTTAATGAATCAACACATTACTTTGAGAATAACTGGCTTCTTCAACAATATTGAGTCTTTCATTTTTGGTCCATTAACCCAGTATATCACTGCATTTACTTAATTCCGTTTTAATTTCTCAGAACAATGGTTTCTAAATTTTGGTACTCTAGTCTTTCTTTTTTTAAACAATCATTTCTAACTATTTTCTGTCTTTCCAAATGATTCTTTAAGTATATTATTGAATTGTTTATTTTTAAGTCCATAGAAAACTGGATTTTTCCAATACAGGACATATGTTTGATTGAATTGGTAAACACACTTAGAATAGCTTTTTCTTTGAATATACAGCATAACATTCTATACATTGATGAAAATGTGGTCTGTTTACAATGTTATTTCTACATAAGTTGGAATTTCTTTCTTTGCTTTGTGACATGTCTCATCAGTGAGCTTCTCCCATACCATGAGAAGGAATAGGGGACTTGCACCTTACAATTGTTGATATTCTTATACAAAACATATATAACTTTGTGGGGCTGTCCTAGAGGGGGTCAAAGTGTCCTTTGTAGCCTGGTATTCTCACTCTGAGAGTGGAAGATGTTCGGCTACTCTCCTTTTTCTTAGCCCTGACAAGTTCAGCTAAATTCTAAATGCTGCCTGCTTCACAGCAGGTGATGTTTATCTGACACTGCAGTTGGAAGACCTAGTGCTAAGCCCATTTTCTGATAAGGTGTCTTTCTCTTTTCCCTATGAGACCACACCTTAAGCAAGAGAATCTTTTCCAAGGCTTTGACCCTCAGAATGACAATGAGCCTCCAACATGCGAATGGGGCTACTCCAGTATCCCTGTCTTAGCCAATGGTCTCTGGGTGCCAAGGATCCTCCCCTGTCTTTTCCACTGTAAGCATAACCAGCCTTGCTTCAATAAACTGAGATGTTCCACTGACAACAGTCTCCTGGGAATTCTGTTTCCCATGGCTTTCAGCCCTCCGACCAAAGACCTGCCTAGAACTGCCAACAACCTGCCCTTTGCTTTCTGCCCAGAAGCTGAGCCAATGGCCAGTGGCTTAGCTACTACTCCTCCCAACCTGAGAGTCAATGAAGAATTCCACATAACTTGGGGCTGCAGATGTTTCTTTTTTATTAAAGACACTTCTTCCTCTTCTAGAGATTAGAGTTAAATTCCTAGAAGCCAGGGTTTTCAGCTCACAGTCACCTATAACTCCAATTGTAGGTAGCCCAACCTCTTGGATGGCTGCACTCATGTACAGATACACATGTGTACACATACACACACGAGGTCCTAATTATGTATCATGAATATGTATATTTCGTATAACTATCCTGTATTAACACCAGGAACGTCTCCTCATATTTATTTTTCAATGAGATTTTATTTCCAATAAATAATGGATATTATCTATGCTATTTGGCATTTAATAAGATGACCACATATTTTTATTTTCTGAATTTGGGGTGAATTATGTTTATTGACAACTTAAAAAAGACTTTTTAATAGAACTTTGGAATTTGGAGGAAGCTGAGAATCTACTGCAGAATTTATTTTACACACCATACATCAGTGTTTTTTTTTTTAAATTAATACCCAAAGTTAATAGCATTTATTTGTCATTATTAAAAATAATGTTGATACTATTCTATTATTAATTAAATCCCATAATTTCTTTTTTGTAGAGGAATAGGCCTGTGTGAAAGTTAGGAAGGGTCTATATTCCAAGGGTCTACATTGAGGCAGGGGAGCTCGATGGAATGTAGACACACATTTAATCTCAGTATTCAGAAGGCAGGGGTGGCCCACACCCTTAATTCCTAATACAGAAAGAGAGTGTGGAAGCAGACACAGGAAGCAGAACTCTGGAGTGAGTGTCAGATTGCAAGTGACATCTGAGATGAGTCAGAGTAAGGACATACCCAGCTCATGAGAGGAAGGAGTTAGAGTCAGTCAAAGAAAAGTCATTTACTGTAGGCAGGCTGAGGAGAGACACAGACACAGAGGCAGCTCAGCAGAAGTTAGAATCAGAAGGGAAGAGTGAGTCAGTTTGAAGCCAAGCAGGTCAGTATGAGCCAGTCAAGAGAATCAGACAGAATCTTCCAGAGTCACAAGAGTTCAGTCAGAAATAGTAAGTTGGCTCAGAAGTTCAGTTTGAACCAGTACCCCAGTGAAGAATTTGAGCCAGAACACCAAGTGAGTTGAACCAGAAGAGTTCAGAAGAAGCTAGGCAGAATGGCTCATTCAGCAGTAGGTCTCAGAGGCGGATACTGAAGCCTTCAAGGTTTGGACTAGCAGTTTAAATGTTCTAGACTGTATGGACACTGAAGTCTTCCAATTCAAGGATTAAGACAAGACTGTAAAGAGGACAAAGCGATCTAGGTCTCCCAGACTGGAACCAGTGATTGAATCAAAGAATAAAAGGCCTATATCTGGTGAATCTACATCAACAGCTACATATATTCTTCTGTTTTAGTTTTTACATTTTGTCCTTTCATTTCTCTGTGGGCTTTTTGGGGTTTCTTCAGTTATTTGTGTCACTTTAGTCTCTTCCAGGCTGCAAATATTTCTCTGGCTACCCATACTTTCAAATACCTTGACAATTTTGAGAAATACTGGCCTGATATTTCCCATGATGCCCCACTGGAACTTTTCTTCACTTGTTCTCTTGATTCGATTAAGACAAGAATAGAAGTTATTGTATTTGATGAATCATCCAGAACCTTCCTTATGAATATTCTTCCTTGGATGCTTATTAGTGACCTTTAAAATGTCATTTTTTAAAACTATGAAATGTAATTATACTGTGTTTCTGAGTTCTGTGTGTCCCTGTGGAAAATAAAAGGGAAAGTAATAGGAAACCAGGGTCTAGATGTTTTATAGTATTTTAGAAGTCTATACATGCAAATAGAGCTCTAATTGGGATAGTCTTGATCAACGAGCTATTAGATTATGTGTCCCAGTGGTTCTACCTTGAGACAGACAATGTTCAAATTATTTGGGTTACAGGATACCTTATTGGTGTCTGCTACAGAATGACTTGATTGCTGTTGAGAAAATCCACACATCATTTGATATCACATTCCGGTGTGAAAACAGAATAAAGATAATGTAGATTTCCCAGAATAAGTGAATTTACCTGCCCTAATATTGGGAAATTATGTATTATCTCTTTTACCTTGGCTGACTTATCAAATGATCAATTTAGAAATGTATTTTGTTGTGGAAGTTTATTTTTAGCTATGTATATAAAACAATTGTTTTGTGCACTGTTGGTTTAGGGGCTGACAAGGTCTTGGCATTTTGTATTGCCTGCGTGTGTTGGATTTATGTAGAGGGTATTTGCTTGCTCAGGATCTGCATGTGCTAGGACACCCGAGGAGCTTCCTCAAGAAACAAGACTATGCCTCCTTGTTTCTCTTGGTGAGCTACACAGCAGTGAACTACTACAAATGATATACCAATGTGGAACATGACATCATGCCAGCTAATCCAATGTGGAGACAAGGAAGAAGAAAAAGAAATTCCAGACCTCATACAGTCCATTTTGCATTGTTTTGTTTCATTTTCTGCAAACTTGTCCAGATAATGATCAGGTGAGCCTGTCCTGACAAGACACATCTGCTATGGTGATGAGAACTCTACCCAACAAAGGAACACTTCTTGAGACAAACTTGCCAATTGTTTTTCCTGCAAACCAGATTGTATCTTATAATCTGGAAAGTGTTTCCTCAGTGTCAGCACACAGAAGCTGTCTTCCAGAGCTGGCAGAGTTTATATCTCATGCTGGTAGCTGGACTTGGTACTGTAAGAGTCACCCAGGTGGTGCTGGCATGAAGGGGTCATGAAGAGCATCTGAGGCTTGGCACTATGAGAGGGCAGGAGAGGCCATTGGTGAAGGTACAGCCTCAGCAATAGTTGAAGTCCCAGATTCAAAGGGTCCTTTAAAAAAGTAGAGGCTTGAGACCATGAAGAGAGCCCAAGAGAGGCTATTGGTGAAAGTGCAGCCCAGTTAGAGCAAGGTACTCCAGTGTTCTAAATATGTCAGTACCATGGGATGATCATCAAGAACAGCAGCAGCAGTGGAGTGAAGTCAGCTGGAGCTTGGAAGACAAGCTGTGTGTGCTACAGGGAGCAGAGCCAGAGAAGTGATCCAAGCTCTTTCAAAGAGCCCAGAAGATTGTGAATGAATTCCAGATAATTGAACAATGATAATATTTTTATGCTGTCCAAAGACATTGTGAAAAGTACGATAGATGTTTGGTTTCAATTGGTCTTGTGCATTAGCAACTTTCATGATTGTTCCTCTTGTAAATAGTTTTGCTGGTATAGTATTAAATTGTGTTGTAGAGATAAAGCAATCTTTTTGATTGGCTTTTACAGAAAAGGGGAATTGTTATAGCAATTTATTTTTAGTTATATTTAAAATGGTTTTGTGCACTGTTGGGTGAGGGGCTGCCTAGGTCTTCACATTTTGTATTGTCTGCAGGTGTTGAATTAATGTGGAGGATTCTTGATTGGTCATGATCTACATGGGATATCAGTAGAACACCTGAGGAGTTCTGAATCAATAAAAACACTTGAGCTCAGACATTCAAGGTTCCCCTGTCAAGTATGGCTCCTGCCAGGATGGTGGTTCCCTCTGCTGAATTCTAGCAAGGATTGCATCTATGAAAAATGCTTCCCTGTCTTCTTTAGTGAGACACCACAGCAGTATCCTACTACAGTATTTATCAATGAAATAACTTTTCATTTTATTAATTTAGTTCCCTCATTCTGATTTAGGATGCATAGCTTTGTACAGTGTTCCTTTCTGCATTTTTCTATACACTTTGGGATTCATTGTTTTTTATTGTAATTCATTCTCTTAATTATTTTGTGTTTGTTGGTGTTTTGCATGATTGTATATATATGTACGATATTATGCAGTGACTGCAGAAGACAGAAAAGAGCAGTGGATCTTGCTTGCTTAACTGTAGTTTAAAAAGGTTCTGAGATGCCTTATGGGTGCTGGGACTTGAACCTGGTACCCTTGCATGAGCAGGGAGTGCTTTTAGTCACTGTGCTATCTCTCCAGTCCCTCCCATTTTAACTTCTTAGGAGAGAAGTTGTCACTTACTGACTTGGAATTTTTCTGCTTCTATAGCAGACATTTTATGCTATACAGTTTCCTTCTATATGCTTGACTCATTTTGCAAGTTCTTACAAATTTAGGTGTATTTTATTTCTTTTTCAATCAGTGCAAAAAAAAAATACCTAATTTTCCACTTAATTTCTGCCTTGCATTGTTATATCATTGACCACTGATTTTTAACTAGTTCCATTTTAATGAGAGAATCTGTCATGCTGTGAATCACTTTAATCTCAGTGAAATTTTCTTTATAGTCTAGACATGTCTAAGTTGATGTTTTGTGCATTTAATAAAAATGTACTTTTTACTGATACTGATTTCATTTTTCCATAACTTTCAATTTAGTTGTTATTCAATGAATCACATCTTCCAAACTAATTTTTCCACTCTTTAACTTTAAATATGACATAAAATATAACTGATAAAATAAGCAAAGATTTTCATAAAAATATTTGATATTTGTACTAAAATTCACCATTAAAAGTGAAAACACAAGAAGAGTTTGAAATATACTTACAAAACATATTTCTGAAAATAATACTTGTTTTCAACTTAAAGTATAAGAAGGGAAAGCATGTAAGATCAAAAAAAGGACATTTTACTCACATGTAAAATGTACAAAAATTGGAATGGGAATTTTTACCAATGGCTATGAACAAATTAAAATGTGCTTGACACTGAAATTTGTTAGGACAAGTAAATAGCCTGCAATGAGAGTCTTAGGGTTTCCATTGCTGTGATTTAACATCATGACCAAAAGTAACTTGAGGAGGAGAGGATTTATTTAATCTTATAGCTCTCAGTTCACATCCCATCATTGAGGAACAGGAATGGGCAAGAACTCAAGGCAGGGACCAAGGCAGGAACTAAAACAGAAGCAATAAAGAATGTTGCTTTTGATCTTGCTTAGCTTGCTTTCTTTTACACACAGACTACCAGCAAGGGGTGGTACCATACATAGTAGGATAAGCCCTCCCACACCAACCATTAATCAAGAAAATACACTACAGACTTGCTGAAAGGCAATCTTATAAAGGCATTTCTCTCAACTGAGAGTCTCTCTTTCCAAATGACTGTAGCTTATGTCTAGTTGACAAAAACGCTAACCAGCACAATGAGGTGCCTTTTTGTATCTAATGAAAAACCTATAATTACATAAATTCAAAACAAAACAAAAACATACAATGAAGAAAAATTGATGGTGACAACAAAGATTAAAAACAAAATAAAACAAACAAACATATAGAACAAACAAAAGCTAAAGCAACTGAAAATTATATTTCACTGGTCATTGTACATGGTATGATGGTTTGGGGGACAGTATTGGTTTCTTAAAATGCTTAATATAAATTTACTGTTAGACCTAGATATTCCTTTCAAAATATTTTTATCTTTATCCTTTCATTTAATACATCTCAATACCCTTCCTCTGCTCTCTCCACCCTTCCCAGCTCCCTCTATGTCCCCTTTCCTCCCACTCCCACCTTGCCTCTCCCCAAGAAGGAGCAGTTCTCCTGGTGTTAACATGGCACAACAAGATGGAACAGAGTAGGCACAATTTCCTATTTTAAAAGACCCCAATATTCTATTCCCATGTAGTTGCACAAGAGTAATGAAAATATCTCCCACACAAAGACATTTCTGAAAAAGCATTTAGCAAATTATTCATAAAAACTAAAACATGGTCCAGAGAAGAAAAAAGTCTTCTATGTTAGAAATATTTTAACATTTGATTATGATAATGGCACAAAACTTTTAAAACTCAGAAAAATGCACCACATAATTTAAAAATTGATTCATTTTAATCAATGTAAGTCTTCCTTCAATAAAATAAGTTAAAGGGATATACATAAAACAAAGAAATAATCAGAAAATATGCCAAATATTAGGCATTAGTAAAAGACTGATAAATTTCTTAGGTATAATAAATTATGTTACAGATTTAGGTGAGAAATTTAGTCTGATGAAACAATGCCTGAAATGAAGTATCACTTTTGCTACTTATCTTGAATATTTTGCTTTATATTTGCAAAACATAAAAAAAAACAATGTAGTAGTTGCATAATCTGCCCAGACTGTACATGTGTACATTGTGATAAAATTTCAACTCATTCAACTGAGAATTTTATAACAAAAATATCAACTATGTTATTAGAAAAAACATTAGCTATTATGTGTGAAAACTTTTATTAAAATGGATACACAAGGAAATGATTTTAATACTTAAATGATATAAAGAACAGACTGGGCCTACAGCTCACTGGTACATTGCTTTCCTATTATGAGGATGTTCTTTAGCGCTGCCACCTACCCCCAAATAAACAATGACCAATTGTTCCAAATTTTAGGCAAATATTGTCTTGTTTTTTGAGATATTAAGTCTACTTTAATTTAGCCAGATAAAGAAGAGTGACACCTGATTGTGTTGAATGTTTTGTTGAAAGTTTTAATAAGTACAACACAGGAAAAATTAATAACTAGAAATTTATTAATTTCTTATTTTTGCTGATGAGCCAAGGCTTCTCATAAAAATTGCAAAATGTAATAAAATTTTGTTAGATGATTGGATAAAAATAAGACACAAAAGCATTAAGGACCTTCCCTGTACTCCAAGTACTATAAATCCAGACTAACAATCTCATCCAGTGTAGTAAAAATCCATAAATTTTAAGAACATCTCAAAAGGAATGTATTATGTAAAATATACACACATCTAGAAGATTAGTTCTCCAAAATACAGACTATATAAATTTAATACAATTCCTTTTGAAATATCAAGGAAAAAATATTTTTATAAAAAGTAAGAGTGCATATTTATGTGCGTAAGGAGGTAAGTAGAATCAGAGAGGGGTGACTATAAACATAATACATTGTATAAAAATATTTTTTCAATAAAAATTAATTTTTAAACAAAAATATTAATACTAAAAAAGTAAAGGGCAATTTTATTTTCAAGGTACAGAGGACAAATGGGGAAAAGAAGACAGTCTAGAGAACCCCACAAGTTACATCTCAGACAGGTGAGTACAAGAATATCTGTGGAGGCATTGTTCATAATGGAAAACATTTTGAAATAAAATCAACACTAATATATATGCAGATTATATTCTGGCATTGCCATACTATATAAAAATATATACAAACTTAAATGTTTGCTGGATTAGTACATGCAAGATAGATGGATAAGATAACAATAATAATAATAATAATAAAATAGAAGATAGATATGACAGATGATATGCACAAATTTCATACTTTAGTATATATACACATTTATGAGTACAGGCCACAATAGACAGGAGTCGGTCTTCATATTTATAGATAAATACATGGAGTTATATATACTAAGAGTTATGGAGGAAAGGGTGTCTAAGAAAGTCTACTCTAAACCAAAAATCAGCACTGTTCTTATCTTATAGAATAAAAAAAAAGCCAAATGTAGCATTATCATGTGATTTAATATGATGCTAAACATGACAAGTTCATGTTTTTTACCCTGGTAGTCCTTTGGTACAGTTACTGAACTTTATTTCCTACATAATTTCGTTGCAGGTGCTGTACACAGGCTGAGCTCCCTTGAAGCCTATTTCTTCATTATCTTCCACCTGCTACTGAAATGACAACAAAAGCTTTCTGCTGTTTCCAAGTCCTGCTCAGTTCACCCAAACTCTGATGAAGATTTTGTTTATCACTCCTCAAACTTTCCTCTTGCTGCTTCTCTCTGGACTTTATGTATGTATCTCAAACACTGACCCTGGACCTTACCCTTATTCACACCAAATCAATACACTTGCTGTGCCAAGTCACACATTAAGCTTACTGTTAAGTCTTTGATTACTGTAATTCTTTAAATAAAATATTCCCAGGACTCTATTTTAGCAGTTCATGTCATTCACTTCCCTTAAATTACCACCACTTCTTTGCAAATTAAAAGATACAAACTCAGCCTTATCCACAGATCTATTTCTGGGTATATTCAATGAGGGTCAAAGGAATTTAGTAACAAGAATGTTTGTGGAAACTATGCTTAAAAAAGTAAGTATCTGAAAGAGGTAGAAAAATTATAGCCTACCAAAAACAAGCAAGGAAACAAACAAACAAACAAAAAAACCAAAAAAAAACCCCACTAAAATCATGTCATAGATGGTGATATAACCTCACAGTAAAAAATAATGCTTATCTTTAAATTAAAGAAAAAGAAACAAGACTTCAAAACACAGTAATTGTTAAATTGATGGAGTAGTATATTTTGCAGTACTGCAGATATATAATTTATTTAAAAAAAAACATAGTAATTAGTCTCACAGGATGGATTCTTAGAATATTCATCATGAATGATAGTATTACTGCCTAGACCAACTTGTAAAAAGCAATTTGAAGATAATTTAAAGCAAAGGAAAGGAAGCAGGGCAGTGCCTGGTGTTAAGTGGGGTAGTTTACATACAAAACACAACTTGTGTGTATAATGAGCAGGCCACATTCTCCATAAAAACTGCACTAAGCTTTGGTTCTCTGAATCTTAACTTTGTGTGAATTATAGATTACTGTAGGCTGTAACTTAGAAAATATATTCTCTGATGCTTCTGTGTTAAAGTATTATTTATTAATATTAGTAATAATAATATCATTATTACAAATAATAATTATTTATTATATTATAATTATTAATTATTTAATAATAATAATAATTTATTATTATTATTATTATTAGCAGTTATCAGTAAAGAGCCATGACGCTTTCTGTGATGGAAAACCTGGTTGGCCAAGGCACAGGATCTAGCTTCACATGGCTAACTCACAAGCTCCACTTCCCATCCTCTGATCTTTTTCTTCTCCTCTCCTCCCTTCTCTAGGCACATGACCTCCAGGTATTTTATTGAAAGGAATCACAGCCCACCAACACAGAGGCCTCAATGCATAATGAATAGAACCTTCACATTGCACCATCCCCCAACTTCAGCTGGTTGACCTGATACCATTTTACAGGCCAGACAAGTCCCTGCATAAGGTCTTCCTTATCCCGTGCTTAGGTTAAGGGAGAGCCCCATAAAGTCCCTTCATTAGCATTAACACAAGTGAATGCATTTCTCAGTGGGCAGACAACATTAGAATAACAATTGTTCCAATCAAAGGCCATTGAATAAACAATTGCTAGTGCTCCAAACTAGACATGCTTTCTTCATTTCAGAGTCTACTCCTAAGAAGCTGTTTCCAATAGCTAAGGAAGGTGACCTTCTGGGTGTAGTTCAGGCCGCTGGATAAACAGCTTAATATTTGAGAATAAGTTCAAATATACCCCAACACTTCTGGAGTACAGATATACTAAGTTGACAGTTAAATGCAATGAATAGAATTTTTATGTCATTTACAATAGCATGTAAATTGTTAACCCGATTTCAAGTGATGATAATCCAACAGTCTTTTGCAAACTTTGTTGTTGTTATATAGAAAGAAAAAGTGTAATAAACAAAGCACTCATGTTCCTAGCCTCCTTTCCACTAGGGTTGTTCATGTTTCACAGTTATACAAAATAAAATGCAAGAGGGGAATTCTGTTTGATTTGGGGAATTTTTTTTCCTTTATACAGGAGATACAGTCAGTATCATCTCTTTCTACTTTCTTCTTCCCTTGAAAATGGATACAAAGCTTGAAGCTTTTAAAGCTGTCACAAGAGAGGGGCCAAGGGGACTACAGATATTAAACTGAGATTTGCTCATGTAATCTAAAGTATTAAAAATTATATAAGTGCCTCAAAGGAAAAGTATAGGGTCTCTAGATGGTGCCAAACCATTTGATCTAATAAATAATAAATACATTTACTTAATTAAACAATATTTGTGAGTGCATTCTCATGGTAAACGTATAAACAATATGAAAGTATATTTAGTAAAATACACATAGCACCAAACTGTCCTAACCCAGCTGGAAATTCCTTTCCAAGGGAACCGTTGTAAATAGCTTACTATTTCTTCTTCAATATTTCTGTTTAGTTATTCATAAACACAATATTTAATATGCATATAGATTATAATCATATGGCTTAATTTCATATTGTTTAAAGAGAAATGATGACATATGTCCTGTTTGTTGATATTGTTTCATCACAAATGATCTGTCCTGTGTGCTCATACAGACTTTCCTTATTTTAGTTTGCTATTGTATAAGCCATATTATGGTATCAGGGAATATTTAAATATCCTTGATTGTTGGGACTATAGGTGCTATTCAGCTTTGCTATTAAAATGCTGTTTATATTTTAATTTCAAATGCATAAGCTTTTGTGCATGTGTGTAATATTATTTGTGGCTAAATGCACAGTAATATAATTTTAGGTGTTAAATAGATAGGTAAATTGTCATTTTTGATAATACAGTCTAATTGATTGCACATTTTTACTGGTAACAGATATCGTGTTTTCCTGGCAATTTAACTAAAATTAATACAGTCAAACATTTTTTGGTTATTCTGTAAAATGTAGTAAACAAAATAATTTTCATTTAATCAGTATGTCCTGATTATTCAAGCGTCTTTTGATAGATAGAATTATCAAAATAAATATTTCATTCTTTTGTGTTCCGCACTTTTACATTTTGTCTTTTTCTCTGTGGGCACGTTTGGTATATATGTATGTATTGGCATGTCCACATGCTTGTATACAGGTGCATGCCTGTTTGCATACTTCTGGAGTGCTGTGTACAAGACAGAGTTCCACTTCAGTAGTGCTTTTTAGTTCTGGTTTCTCAGGAAACATATCCAGATTTTTTTCATTTCTCCCCCCACCTCTCCTATTTTCTTTCCTTTTTTTATTTTTTTTTTTAATTTTTTTGGACAGGGTCTCTCACTCAGACTTGATGCTTGTCTATTGGGGTAAGCTGCCTGTCTAGTGAGCCCGTACACCTGCCTGTGTCTGCTTCCCCAGGACTGGGATTTAAGTTTAAGCCAGCATACCCAACTTTTTATATAGGTTCTGGTAATCCAACTCAGCTCTCTATGTTTGCATAGCAAACACTTTCTTCACTGAACCATGTCTCCAGCCCCATATCTTCTGTTTCCTAGAAGGAAATAGGGTTAACTGTTATCTTTATTTATTTACTCATGTCCATGTAGTCTTTAAATTTATATAGCTAATTGATTCTCATCAAGTTTTTAAGTGCATTATCAGCTTAAATAGGCTTGCTCTTATATATAATTTATTGGGACATTTACTCAAAACCTCTATCATAAGCCTTGATATCTTGATTCTTCACTCTTTAGATATCTGGGGACTATTTTGTGTATATTTCAATTGAGAATTCTAACTTTGTTTTGTAAATAAATTTACATTGGCTCAGTGTTAGTTTTTAAGCCTATGGTCCATAGAATATTATTTCCTTCTTTATTATTTCATGCACGTTTGGGTGCCAATCATCATTAAATATTTCTGGCATCCAGAAAATTATAATAAATGATATAGCAAACTTTCACACAGTTATCACACAGCTGTGTTGAATAACTGTGTTACGAAACAGAGGACAAAAAGTAATCTGGGTAGAACTGTCATTATTCTTTTCTCTCCTGAAGATGCTGCACTTTAGATCTATGTGTCTGTGGCCATAAACTTTAGAGAGAATTGTCAGTGCTTTTTAAGATTTGCACTAAGAAACGATGACTGGACACAAGCCTCTAATTTTCCTTTTCTGATATAGTCTTTTTTTGAGATTTTGTTGTTGTTCTTGTTTTGTTTTGTTTCAAGACAGTTTCTCTGTTGTAATTCTGGCTGTCCTGGGAAGTCATTCTGTGGACCTGCTGTCCTTGAACTCACAGAGTCACCACCGCTGGGCTCTTTATTGAGATTTTTTTTATCCCAAATGATTATAGTATCTTGACACAGAAATGACTTTATGTAGAAATATATTAATGGTTCCTCTTTTTCTTATTCTGTATATTCTCAGTGTTTTGGATATTTAAATGTATTTTGTTAATCTGAATTCCCTGTTTTACAGAATATATATAGGTGGTAAAAAATTTTAGTAATGCAACAGAGGCTTTTCTTGTTTTGATTTTTGACTTTTGCTTTACCTTAGTGTAGACTTGGTAAGCATCATTCCTTTGTCATCCAGCATTCGATGGATCTCATTATTCAGCTGTGGTACAGACCCTTATCCCTTGTGGTGTGTTATTTTTAGTTTTAAGAATTCTGTAAATTTTCTCATCTGCCCAAGTATAATGCCATTGCTGTAAACCATGTCCAGTGAGATTCTGATTTCCTGTATTCTAAAGAACATTTGGTGTTCCTGCATCCTAGGGGACATCTGATATATCCTTCTCTGTGAGTAACTGTGACTTTATCATCTTCTATTCCCCTCCAGGAATTTCCCCAGCACATGGATTACAGATGTGCCACTGTTATGTGTGTGCTTGGGATCAAACACAAGTTTTGGTATCATGAGTAACTGGGCCATCTCTTTACATGTGCTTGCTGATTTTTTTGGCTGTGTTAATATTTGTGTTTGAAATCCCATGTAGATTTATTTTCAAATACTTTTCTTATTTCCCAAAAACTGCTTTTATTGAATATAAGTGTTTTACTGGATTCCTATGAAATGGAACTCATTAGTAATACGAGTATGGAAGCCAATAAATCCCTAATTACTAATAATATCTGTATGTCACACAAGATCAAGATAGTTCAGAGAAAATAATATTCTATTGTTTTTAGTTTTAAATGGGAAGAGACTGAGGCTTCAATCCATCCAGGTGGACATAGCACAAAGATTTCTACAAACATATTAACAGTACCCAGAGACACTTGTATTGCTTTTCTATCCATTGTCTCAGAGGGCATGGAATCAGTCAAAATTGTCATCAGAGGATTAGGATTTTGAAGTCATGGAAGCATGTCTATTTTTGAAAATGAACACCATAAAGTTCCCATATTATTTCAGTTTCTTTATTTATTTCTTTATTCTATAGTTATGCTAGTTTCTTTATTTGGAATGCAATTGATAGCATCCCTACCTTATGTTTTCAGGCTTTCATTGTGGGTTATATGTGTGCAAAATGTGTAAAATATTCAAATTGTATTTGGTGCAGAGTTGCTACTTTTAGAGTAATCATTTATTTACCGTATACTATTTTAGTGCGTGGACTGTAGTGACATGAACGTTTCTCTAAAAGAAAAAGATGTTAACATCTAAGATCATTAATTAGTTCTAAGTTTGAACAGAGAAAGCATTTTTGGAGGAAAGTGAGAGCATCAGATAGCTAAATTTTACCAACTTTTATGACTAAGGCTGACCTATCGCCTGAGGTACACACTGAGTTAGACCCCTAAATTGCAGAAGCTTAAGAATTTGGAAGAGACAATAAGAAAGCAATTCCAGCATCTCAGCATTGGTCCTGCACACTGTCTCATCTAGATGCAAATACAGATGATAGGCAATGCTGTTTCAAGCTCAGATTTTGTGAAGATAAGCATGTGTTTGTGATCGATCAAGCAAGCATTTTCATGTGATATAAAGGATTCACCGTTTATGCAACAGCTCTGGCTATCTACTTGAAAAAGATGGAGAGGCACCACTCACAAAACTATGACTTATACAGACACCTACAGAGACAGACATTTTATTGGGAATCCAAATGCATTCTCTTTACTATCATTTTGAACATTCTAAATTTTTTTTTCCAGGCCAGGGTCAGTTTCTGACACTGTAGAATAGATTGAGTGTCTTGATAGAACTGATTCATTTCTTCCATGGTTGATTTAAGTCATTTTTCTACAGTAAACAAAACAAATAGGCCAATAGTGCAGATGGCTTGGGATGGGAGCAACGCACTGTCTAAACTAGACTAATAGGTTAGCTTCTAATCCATTTTATGAGTTTAATGTATAAAATCATTTGAAAATATCAATTGGATTTCCAATTTTCCAGGTTCTTTTGTCTGAATCCCATCATCAGTCTGACTGCACTAAGCACTTACAATGAGCAAGATAAACTGTAATATTTTTAGAATGCTGACAATATACATAAATCACCTATTTTAGAGAGCATGTGTATCTCTTTACTTCCTCAATAACGAACTAGAAAAACAACAAAACCATTTTTAAACATTCAAGAACAAAGAATTCCGGAATGCTTCTGCATACTGGAGCTAAAGTCAAATGACAGAAATGAGAGTTTAATTCACCTATGTAAAAGCTGCATGACTTTAGGCAACTTTTGTAAACTCTCTCTGCCAATTTCTCTCCCAGTCTGTGAAGCACAGATAACAATACCAGTCACTTCACAGAGCTGGGGTGAGCAGAAAAGGTACACAAAGCACGTGAACAGAGTGAAAAGAATGAGGGCTGAGTAAATGTTAGGTATGATAATTTTGCTTGTGTGCATTAAGCTCTGCTTACTTCCACATTTTACAGTAAGAAGAATGGACAAGTTTGACACATGTTAAACAGATTTTGTTTTGACAAATACTTAAACCTGGCAAGAAAATATCACCCAAAGATGGATTTAGTTTTCTGTATATTTTTGTTTCACCTCTAAACCAGTGTAATGTAGAGAACTAAAGAGAGAACAAACCTTTCAATTTGGTTCTCAGTTTAATCAAAGCTATGAAAATTAGGTCAGCCTTTTGAAAAAAGAAGGTATATGCAAGGCAAATAAACAATTGATTAGCAAGTCAATAGAAGCATCAACTCTTTTATTGTGTGATTTTTTTTAATTGCAAGTTAAGGTAGACACGATCAAAGAAAAGTAGAATTTAGGACCAGAAATTTTTCTTATCCTTAATTGTAATACAGAAATAGGCGCACTCCTTCACCTCCTATCATAAACAGACAAACTATGTTTCACATTCAATTCATAGTGATTGGATCCTTTGATTTTGAGTATGCTTTTGTTTGTTTGTTTGTTTTCTTTATTTCAAAATAGAATTACTGAAAACAAACTCTGCAAAAAGGGCTAATGATTTTTTTTGTCTACATTCATTGATCACATAAGAAGCCAGACATATAAATAATTTATTTTACAATAAAAAAAAAATGGAAACAGCTGCTATATGTGAATGCTATATGTGAACAGTGCTTTGCAGAATTTGTTAGAAAACTGCTTCTCATAGCATCTTGATAGTGCAAAATTTTTTTTCTCATTTAATTTTCTTTGTTGGGAATATTGATTATTGATAAACAATAATTAACTTTTTCATTATTATTTTAACACTTGAGATTGTGGCAAGAGAACCTCAAACCTGAAGGGATGATTTATACCAAATCACTTTTCAAAGACATTTCCTTCGCCATTTCTTCAAGTGTTTAAATCACCAACTGCATTTGACACAGAGACCATCAAAACTGAGTTTGGAGTTGGGGTGAAACAGGAGCTATTCTTGTAACAGACTTATATCTTACCATTCCTTTAAAACTTAATGTGTACAACATGAAAATGAATATCATGGAGACATTTAAGAACATATCTGATTGATGATTTCATCAAAACTATGTACATTAAAAAAACCCACAAAAAACAACTACACTGGTTGTAGAGATGACTTAACATTTAACAGTCTTTGCTACTCTGGCAGAGGACCCTAGTTCACTTCCTGCAATCTGTATGCTGGCTGACAACCACATATGCCTCAAGTTCCAGGGTTTCGGACACAATCCTCTAGCTTCTGCAGGCACAGGATACACAAAAGGCACAAATACATACACTCATGAAAAACACTCATACAAATAGAATAATAGTAAGCATTTTTTACTAAAAAGAAAAAAAATGCTTTAAAAACCTCCAATTCTACTATTTCTACTCTAAATGTAGCAATACTCACCGTGCTGCCAAGCTAAATCCACTATCATGTTCCCTGTGGATCACAACAGTGGCTTTTACTAATTTCATGGATTTGTGACTTTTTGTCTCTATCCTTGCCTGGTGAGGACCTACTCACACCAAGGAAGTTGGGATTATCATTTAAAGTTGGAGTATTTAAATTTTATTTGGCGTTCTCACTTTGGGGTCAATGGTATCAGGAGCTATAAAGATATAGCTCTCATTAAAATAAACAGATATATAATATATAGGCAAACATGTTTTAAAAACATCCAGACCACTTAAGATCTTTGAAATTGATTGAAGAGCATTGAACTACTAAAAAAAATATCTGTAAAAGAAATTTTAAGCTTTGCCAAAGCACTGACAGTATGTGGTGTTTTAAATGCACACGGCCCCTAGAACTCTGTCATTATTGATGCTGCAGAGATATTCCGTTATGGTACTAGTGGCCCATGTGTGAGGCTCCCTAATTCTACTGTGACCTCCAGGAATGAGTGAACCCCACCTAGAGCAGCTGCCATCACCGTTTCTCATCTCCTGGAAGTCCTAGCCCCCTATTCATGAGCCAAACTTGCTTGTGGATATTATGGAAGATTGGGAGCTTTCCTTATCTACCTAGCTTTCCTCACATGAAATGAAACAGAGACATAAACACTATAAAATCATGAATGGTGATTACATCCAATCATATCAAATAACTACCCCAAATGTAACACCTCTATCAAAATTCATATGAATCAAACCATGTAATGGAACACATGATATTAACGTACATTACCATAAAGCTGATTTTTTTTTCGAGCGAGGCAGGTTTTCTCTGTTGCAACTTTGGCTGTTCTGAAACTCACACTGTTGACCAAGCTGGCATCAAACTTACAGAGATTCCCCCAGCCTCTGCCTCTGCATCCATCCCATCCCAAGTACTGGGATTAAAGTCATAATAAATTTGATTTTTTTAAAATGACTACAAACAGTGGATGTAGCATTCTACCATTTCTATGCAAGTATATGGGTTCTTACAGATAAATATGTAGATGGAGGAGCTAGTGAGCTGATATTGCCTGGAGAGTTCAGAAACAGGTATCAGATCTACTAGGACTTGTAGGCATAGGTTGAGCACCTAACATTGGGTTCCAAGTGTAGTGTAGATTCACCAGATGTAGCCATAGGCTCAATGCAAAAGAATTTTGGCCACCATACAATCTACTCTTAATTCTAGAACTGGAAGGCTTCACCCTCCATAGAGAACATTTAAACCTCCATACAATCTAATTAACCTCACTACTGACTAAGCCATTCTGACTATCTCCTTCTGAACTCTAACTCTTCTGGTTCACCTCACTTGCTGCTCTATCTCAAAATCTTCTCCAAGCTAATTGGTTCAAACTGACCTTCTGAGCCAGCTTACTGTTTCTGACCTAAGTCTTCTGACTTTGGCAGATTCTGGCTGATTCTCTGACTGCTTCAGACTGAACTGCTCTGCTCAGCTTCAAATTGACTCACCCTTCTCATCTGATGAATGACTTCTGCCAAGCTGCCTCTGTGTCTCTGAGTCTCTCTCCCAGCCTGCCTGCTGCTGTAACTCACTGCTGTAACTGACCCTGCTGTAACTCACTCTGTAATTCATTACTGTAACTGAGCTCTGATTTGTCACTTTGCCTGTCCTTCATTTTTACTTATCTCAAACATCACTTCCTGTGTGACACTGACTCCAGAACTCTGCTTCCTGTGTTTGCTTCCACACCATTTCTATCTTAGAGATTAATGGTATGGACTACTACTGCTTTCTGCATACTGGGATTGAACATGTGTCTACTTTCCATCCAGACCACAAAGGCCTCTGAATATACACCCCAGAGTACAGACCCTTCCTAGTTTTTACACAGGCCTAATCCTCTACAGGGACTGAAAAATGTCATTGCAGAAGGGTGTAAGCTGCCATGTTAGTGTTAGGAATTAAGCGCAGGTTCAATGGAAGATCAGTCACTACTCTAAAACACTGAATCATCTCTCTAGATCCCCATCCTAGACAAAGTTTAAAAGAAGTCTTCTCAAAAGAAACAAAGGAAAAAGAAGAGTACAAGTAGAAATGCCAAGTATATGAGTGAATTCAATTGAACAATTAGTAGACTAACACTTTCAGGTTCTTTAAACCTTAATAGATACGGAGATATAATCAACACATTCTAAAATCTTAGCTTTATTTAGGATGGGATAAAAATATTGGTGTATGTTAATGTGTTTTAGATAAACAAACCATTAAGTTAATCAGAAGAGAATAGAAACAATTCAAAATTCAGAACTTGAAAATATCATGTGATTCATAAATTTAATTCTAGAAGAGTATACTATTGAAATGTATAAATATGCACTTGAAAGGTATTTCATTAGCAATGAAAGAAATAATTTATTAAAAGTTTATATATAATACTTCTAGTATGAGAATAAAAAACTGTGTGCTTATGTGAAATATTCCTCCCAAGTGTACTTATGCTTATAAAAAAAAAGCCACAAAAGCAAAGTTTATAAATAGAACTAATCTTTGGAGAAAAACATTAGACATCAGTACAGTGGTCCCTTGTGAGTCTGAAACATTGGGTACTCTGTTATGTACAAAAAGTTGTAAAGTTAGTTGGTTTGGAAAACAACTCTCGTATTTGGTGTCAGAAGGGCTGAGTAGAGAAACAATTTTTCCCTTAGGAGATATCACTTGTCAATGTAAACAGAACATTCTTCATTAAAGATAATGTTTGATTTGACTCTTCATGAGAATGCATGATGTATACTCATCGTCAGATGAGAGGAGTGAAGTTTTTATAAGAGATGATGATGGATACCATGATGAGTACAACACTGAAAAACAAAAGTCAAATGTATCACTGGTTTCCAGGTGCTATCATCCCTAAATAGATGATAGAGCTGTAGACCTAAACACTGATAAGAATGAATTCAAATTTTTCATAGCTAAACATTAAATTAGATAAAAATATCAAAGGTATGTACTTCACTAGCTTTCTTAAAAATCATAAACAACCATCAGGAAAATATTAAAGAAAATGATCAACTCACAATAGCAACAGAATGCAAAAGACAAACACAAACTGACTGGTATGCAAATAACAAAACTCTCAAGCTTAACACAGAGGCTACAGTCACAATTAAATTAATTTAGCATCAAGTCAGGCCAAACAACAACAACAACAAAAAACAAAACAAAATAAAACAAAACGAAAAGGTGGGAAAATATTCCTTCTTTCCTAACTGATTTAAGCAGGGGAGTCAGTATTAACTAACATTGCATTGTTTTGGCAGGGTGTGAGGGGAATACAGAACACAGAGATTGGTCAGAAGGACTTTCTCAAAGGTTTGGCAGTTACAGAGGTGGTTAAGAACTTTAAAAGATGACCCTAAACTAGAAATAATTTAAATTTCCCTTAAAAGAAGATAAGCATCAATGATAAAAAGCAACTAAGATTATCAATCAACAAACATGGATCATCATTAAGGTGAGCTAGCACATGTAGAATACCTTCCTAAAATACTGATATTGGTGCAAAGGAGTCTAAATGATTAGAGATAGATTGGAAACTTCCTCTTTTAAGAGCACATTGCACTGAGAATGCCATAAAAATTTGCAGATTTAGCTCAGTAAATAGAGATCATCTCTATGCTTCCCCATGCTTGGCAAGAAAGAGATGTGGCATTATACTTATATCAGGAATCTTATTTTGGCTGAGAAAGCCTGGACTTAAATTGTGCTTGCCAAGAGAGTAAAATGATACAAATATGCATCTAAATTGTACATACATATGCATATACCCATAACCACCCCCACACACCATGTTTGGTGATAAATAGACCAAAAGCTGGTACTGTGCTCTTTCGATCGTCAAATGATTCTCTAGGAGGGCTCCAGATACACTGTAGTTTGGGAAAATATAATCCCACAAACACTGTGGTGTGTTCTCCAGAACCCATTTAATCTAGGTTCAAGGGGATTTAAGGCTCCTGACCTGTTAGGACTTGAAGAATGAGAATAGGCTGCCTATGACATGAGCCACAAATCTTGAGCATATGGAAAGGGCTGACCTGCTGCGCTCCACAAATGAGAAATTTGTCTCTCTGGGCTTTTTAGGAGGTGCGATGTGCTGAGATGCTGGGAAAGTACAGCTCTAACCAGCAAAGCCTGAAGTGACGCGCAGGTTATTCACAACACCTTGCAATTTAAGTTTGAGTCTGAATCTAATGTGCTAGGAAAGAGGTCAATTGTAACAAACAGAGGGGGAAAGAGCCCATAGCTGTTACTTTTACCATCAAACCTCTCAACCAGACATATTTCAAATGCGAGGCAGGAATGGGTTGGAGGAAATAGTGTTGTTTTCTTCCTAAGAAAACAAAATACCAATATTATAGATTTGACAAGCCCCAGAACAAGTTAGTTTTGAGAAATCAGGAGCATACTTGGCAAGGGATGGATCTCATTCCTCCAAGGAAGGTTAATTGATTTTATTTAATGTTAATAAAGTAAATATGGCTAAAAGTCAAATGATAGGTTACACTTGACACACTTCCATATTTTCCTTTTCTGGGATTTTTAAAGTTGCGGGTATTTTATGTTCTTTGTCTCTTTCCTCTGTAAACTCTGAGCAATGCTAGTCCTCTTAAATGGTGCTATGTGTACATTAATAGCAGCTGGAATTAACTTCGTCAGGTGATACTAGTTGCCTTATTAGGTAACAGTGGAAATAATTTGGCCTTCTAATTGCTCTTAGGTAGAAGAGGAAACACCTGCACCCCGAGTCATTGCTCATCTCAAATGTAGTTTATGGGAGTCTTCATAAATACGCCATTCTTAAGCCTCCTTGGATCAATAATTACAGTCTTTAAATTCCACTCCCTGAGATGAGTACTCCTCCCCCTCTCATAAAGTCATCCTTCACGCATCCCCCTGAAATACATGTCTAGATGAAATAATTGGAAAGCACAAACGTGTTTCTCTTTGGGTGACACTCGGGTCTGGCATTCTGGATCGGGGATGAGGTAAAACACGAAGACAGTGCTGATGATAGTGATTAAAACACCAGCTTTGACAAGGCAATAACTATAAAATCTTGCTGCCAGTAATAATCTCTACAATACAACTGCAATACCAGCGCACCATATGTCAGAGCATAGCAATCTATTTCTCAGAGTGTCACTTACTTAAGCAGGTTCTAGGGGAACCTATCATTATTTTTAAGTAGGGGAAGAGGACACATGTTCTTTGCCGTGCTACATTAGTTGCTCTAGGTCTAGCCTTCGGCTGACTTATTTATTTTCATGAAAAAGATTCTATAAACTTCAAGCTATTGGACCAGATACCACAAGATCTGCAATTTACACATCTGTTGATGGATTTTGGATTACTTATTTCTCATCCTGCATACTCTAGGGGTGTGGCTTTTTTTAATCATGTTTATTTTAAACAAAAAATGTTTCTGGAATGTGTAAACAATTACCTAATCATATACGTATGTATGTGTGTTTATATATGTATATATTTGTATATATGTATATATATATGTCTTCGAATGAATGTAAGAATAATTCAGTTCCTACAGCTATACTAACAGATGAGCTATAAAGATAACAGCTACAAGGCTAAACATCAATTAAGTAAAGTGTCTGTAGGACTTAGTCATAAAGGTAACTTGACTTATAAATTATGCTGGTCTTTGACAATAGAGCAATCTTTTATATTACAGCCAGGAAATGAGAACTAAGCAACTATTTCCAGGGTCTACAATTGCAAAGCAAAAACTATTAATTTTAAAAAAATGTAATGGTGGTGTGGAAGGGAAATACTTATTTTTGTAGCAATATTTTTGGAGACACCATCTAGATGTTATTACATAGCGTATCAATTTGATGTGTTACTTTGACTTTTTTGTTTCAGGAAGACTTGTTTAATTTTTGGTTTATATTTCATAAGCATAAAGTATTGGAGAGGAGTTGGGTATGTGGTTAGTGTTTCTGTGACTCAGTTCCCCCACCAAATAGAAACACCAATTCAGAGGCTACCATGATGATTAAGTGGCATATAAAATATTCTTAGAGGAGAGTCTCTGTTATGTTGTTATTATTTATAGCAGTTAATAATGACTGTGATCTGGGTGATAGTATGCCATTTAATACTTTTAGAAAAATACAGACATGGACAATAGATTCTTTAGGCCAGGAAGAACAGATCACATCAAGTACAATACGATCCTGCCCCAAGTCTGGCACTGAGTTTATTTAGCTACATGTAATGAGAATAAAAACTTTGTCAGATAACATTCCTCATTGAAATAAACGAATTAATCTAGCAAAGAAAAGGGAATTTGCTTGTGTTTTTCAAGCTCTTATATTCACAAATTCTATCAAAACCAGCTCTCTTTTTCCTGACTACATCCAAATAATCCAACTGCCCATACCTTATAGGAAGTTTTCTCCGGATTTAATATGAAGTTCTAAACACTTGCATTATGTCATCAAAGTGGGTGTAAATGTTTCTGCTCAAATACCAGGTAAAGTGTAACCAACGTGTTAGGATGAGACAAGCAGCAAATTCTTCCCTATGCACTTCAGCAGCAAGGTGGTATTTCAAATTTCCCAGCAGATGGAGAAAAAATATGTGACGGCTTGTTAGAAAAGTCCCAGACTGTTAAGTCCACCACAGTTCCCTGTTTTCTTTCTTCATTAATTCCCTACTCCTTATCCTATTGTATAACTTAACAACTGTCTCCCTGGCAACAACAACAAAACAACAAAATGTACCTAGTTTTCCTTCCCACTCTTTAGAGGCTTGTTCAAGTCTGGAGGCATAAGCCAAGAGGTTTCTCTAAATGAGAAGCCAGCAGGACACTTTCACCCTCTCTGCAGGATAGCAGCGCTTCCAAGTGAATCCCAATGAACCTCACACACCTGCTCTTTTGTTTCAGTGTTTGATGTTACAGGTAGGGAAGAGATTTGACTGCTGTGAGTACTGTAGGTCAGATTGTACATTCAAACAGAAACACACCACCTAAGATGAAGAAAAGAGATGGACGAGGAAATTGATTTAGACGCAAAAAAGAAAATGTGCATTATTTGGTTTTTATACAGGCTAGTTAGCCAAATCAGATTTAGTGCACCAAGGTGCACACTAAATTGGTTTTTATATTCCCCTATCATTCACTCTTGTTCAGAGTAAGCCAGCTATGTTCCCATGGAGATACCTTATACTGTTCACTTAGGGTTCCTCCTTTAATTAATGATTAATGCTATCTCCTAATTACAGGGAGTAGCAGGTTCAATAATGTAAAGGATAGCCGGAACCTTTGAATTCCTGTGACTTTCTTTTCAGTCTGTCACTAATTTGTGGGGCTAATACTTAATGTTAACTTACACATTTCCTTATTCTAATAAAGAAGAAAATTCTAAGACAAAAGCAGTATATTTGGAAAAGAAATGCTAAGGTCATATGCATGTGATTGTGTGAAAGATCAAGCCAGCAGACACAGGAAATTTTCCCAGTAAATTTTCTTAAAAGTTAAGATTATTATACTAATATTTGATGAGCACTAAGAAGTATGATTTGGATGTTTGAGCTTCTTTTGAAAAGCTTACAAATCTGACACATTTCTGGCTGTTTTGGCTAAGTGCTTGCTCCTTCCCTGGGGAGAGAATGGTTGCTGTCTGGGTACTGGACCTTCTATGATATCTTTCAGCATCCTAATGCATTGGCATTTGATGTATCTAAGTGGCATCAAGATGGCTTTGTTTGTGTCTCATATTTCCAATTATTAAAACTAAATTATTAACTGTTAGTTAAGCTGATTATTGACCCAGCAAAGTTTGTGTAGGTCTACTGTGTTGTTCCTGTTGCTGGGAAAACAAGAACATGGGCATCACATTTCTCATAAATTTTCTAATCTAATGTGGTCACTAAACACAATCCAACAGATCTTAGGTTTCTTTGTAGGATATAGGACTCTTGAGCTTGTAGCAATTT
This sequence comes from Cricetomys ansorgei, assembly GCA_026225945.1. Taxonomy (NCBI): domain Eukaryota; kingdom Metazoa; phylum Chordata; class Mammalia; order Rodentia; family Nesomyidae; genus Cricetomys; species Cricetomys ansorgei. The sequence goes on from JAMJFZ010004061.1 coordinate 15,110,621, forward strand.
TGTCAAATCAAGGATGGTTATATGCTGATCACCTAGGTTTCGAACATCTATACAAAGATAGATGGGTTGTCAAAGCCATGAAGGTCTTCTCATTGAAGAAGAACAGTTTCATTAATTGCTGCTTAGTTCCACAGTGTAGTCAAGGCACTTGACCATAGATAAGTAAATGTAATAAGATTTATGGTTCAAAGGAAATCTGCAGTGGTTCTGTTGAAAGGTGAGGATGTGGAAAGCAGACAGACAGCACTGATATTTACATGCTGAATGGTTAAGAATCTTGAAGCTTTCCTGCATCTTTCAGAACAGCTTCATGGTAGTACCTGCTCATCACTGTGATAAACTGGCACCTCTGGATGGCACAGATGTTGAACAATGCTCTGGTAGTTCATCCAGAGCACCAACATTTGCATAGCATTAACTAGGAGTCGTCTCTTGGCCAAACTCTAAGCCCTTTTAAAAATCAGACCCAGTCCTTTGGCTCTGTGTTTGTATAGCAGTTTTAACAAATATCCTGAGTCTGTCAAGGAGAATCCTCTACCTTCCATTTCTTACTGCCCTTGATATTTGAACAACCTTTTCATGTCTGCCATCTTCTAGCTCATACAGACTACCCTGGTCTCTCTTGAGCAGGAATCCTGTCATGTCATGTTAAAAAGAATCGCTGTCCTCTCTTAGCAGGTTTCTATACCCTGCACACTGCCTCCCTTATCCCTGCTCTTCAGATATTAGTCTCATTTCCTTGCTAAATTCAGTCTCCTTTTACAAAGACTTGTTCCAGTCACTATACAACCATTCTGATAATTGTAACTGAGCTACCTTGCCCTTTAAAGAATGCCATTTAAGAATTTAACATTAAGAGATAGGAGTAGTTAAAGAAGCACACAACTTAAAGATTCACATTTTCCTTGGCCAGAAAGTAGACAAAAATAAATAAGCTGGGTATTCTAATATAGAAAACTCTGTCCTAATGTTTGGATATTTAGTAAAGGTATTTTATGTCTTTCTAACAAAGCTATTGTAAACACATTATATAAAATTACATTGCAAGGTTTCCATTAATTCCTAATTGTCTGTTACATAATTTTCATTTATATCTTTGAGTATTTTGCTTTAATTTCAATTCAACATGCTTTCTATAATTACTTAAATGTGTATCAGTGTTTACTTATGAACATTTTCAAGGTGTGAAGAAAATGGATAAAGTATTAAGTATATTAATCTCTGTGATAACACTGGGTCCTTACAAATTTAGGTAAGTCATAGCTTAGTACTTCTTAAAAATGCTTTTCCACCCAGATCTTCTTAAAGATCAGGTTGATTTGAGTAATTATATTTTAGGAAGAGATTATTCGATTTCACAATACCCCTACTATCACCCTTATTTCCTGACATACTAATCAATAAATAGATATGTAAAATTTTGAGATGATTTATTTCAAGTATCTGATAGGAAGACATTGGAATTTTATATGGATTGTTCTTGGTAACATTAAGCACCATTTATGATAAGTATCAAAAAGGTTTTATTCATTGGATTATAAGAAAAAATCAGTCTAATTTTAATAAATAAAAGAGTGAATCCAGAAATATTTTGAAGTTACATTTCCAAATAGAAAAGAAACATGTTTATGAGGTCTGCACCATAGGCAGCAATTTTTATAGATAATTGCCATGTCAACATTTATATCTTTTGATATTTTATAAATAGTCACTGTTGTTAGAGTTGTAACAGCAGATATTTATAAACTTAAGAACACAATGTTGCATGGTAATCAACTGAGACTACAAAATTGACAATTCTTGGGAAATTCAGTTTATAAACAGCATCTGCCAAGTCTTGCTTAATTCTTATTTGATTAAGAATAAAGTGAATAACCAATTGTTTTACATAATTTGTAGGTAAGCATTCCCTAAATTACCAAATAACTTAAAAAATATGTTTTCCTTCCATTTTCCCAAGACATTAAGAGTCTCTCGAGTCTCTTACTTCAGAAAACATTGCTGAGTGTATTTTGCAGAAGAATCAATGAAAACAATATTTTAGACCAAAGTATCAGAAAAATTAAGGACTCTGCAGGTGGTTATTGAATGAATTCCCTTCAAGCTTTATTTTAACAGAGTAGGGGAGAATAACAGTCATTTCACTCACTCTCATTGCTGCAACTACAATGCTAAAACATCATTATGTGCATTTTAATCTCTCAATAAGTGTTCAACGATTGAATATTTACAAGCCAGTAAGAATGTTTTTGTTTTGCTTACTTTCTTTGATGTTGTTGTTATTCCTGTTTCAGTGGCTAGTCCTGTGCAAGGGTAGAATCCTTCCCTTGAAGGCAAACCAATATAAAAGATTTTCTCTAGTCTCATAAGCATCAAAAGTGACAATATTTCTAGGCTGTGATCAAAGATAACATCTTAAATTATCTCCTCCATAGTTGTCTAAAACCACCTAGAATTGTTCAAGGTTCAGGGTGCTAGTCAAATTTTACTATACACAATTTTAACTTCTGAGACTCTACGTTTGCAAATATAATCCCTAAAGAATATAGCTAGAGTAAGTCTAAGAATTTGTGTGTGTGTATTTTTTTTAAAGGTGCTATGCATTTTGGGGATACCAATTCTTAACTGTATAACAAAAGCTGAATGTGTCTACGTGTATACATACAGATATTTAGGCAACACCTCTATGGCTTTATCATCAAATGCTTTCATAAGGTCACATTTAATGACATTCACTTAGCCTTAATAAAACACAGAAAATATTGCTCATATAAAATACTGCAAAAACCTTTATGACAACTGTGGAAAATATTAATCAGGACTGTATATTATTAAATATGTTTAACATGTTTAAAAATTCCTATCACTCTTTGATTGGGATGAAAATAAATTACAAGGCATAATAAATATAATCATAGCCGGATGGTGGTGGCTAATCTTAGCTCTTGGGAGGCGAAGGCAGGCAGATTTCTGTGAGTTTGAGGCCAACATGGTCTACAGAGTGAGTTCCAGGACAGTCAGAGTTACAACAGAGAAACCCTGTCTTGAAAAGCCAAATATATATATATATATGTATATATATATATATATATATAATTAATTATCATTGTTATATTTCTTCTTTATCTTATCAGCATAATTCACTATGATAGCACAAGAAACAGTTTTATCAAAATTACTAGTAAATTAGTTTCAAAATCAATAAAACAATACACTTCACTGGAATGGGAGGTTGAAAAAGAAAACCTGTTGTATTAATTCTGAATATGTTTTCTATGTATTCCAAATTCACGTCCCTTGGCTTCTCAACTGAATTGAAAGACACAGGTGTACACTGCAAGGAGAGGTCATCTCCAGGATGTAAATTAGTATACTAAAATTATTGCCCTGCTCTCCACCTGGTCTGTCCTCCATCACAGTGTGCATTTTAAAACCAAACTAATAATACAAATTCCAATCCCTCTGCAAATAGCAACGTGGAGTAATTTTTATAACTGATGGCTTCATAAAGACTTGCATGGAGGAGGTGTGTTATACATAATATAGCAAGATGTCTGTTTTGATTGTTCATTCTCAGTTTCTGTCACTCCTTCTCCATCCTTTTGTTCCTGCCTCTCTTTCCTTTTCCCTATCTTACTGGTCTCTTCTTCATAAGGCTCTCTCTCTCCTTCCAGTTCTTGACAAACCATTCTTCTGTATAATAATTGAATCCTCAGACTGACACACCATCCACTCCCATCTTGCCAAGAACAAAGCCACTATTCTCTTGATCTACACTCCTCTTCACAAATGACTGATAAATTCACAGTTCTGTTCCTGTCATTTTGGTAAAATGGAACCAGCTACCGTATTTGCCTGGTTTAAATGCAGTACAGTCAACTATGCTAGTATTTCTAAAGGGAGAAAGTATGAAGGGAACAGACAGGGCTGCAAAGTAAGAGAGTGTCAAGATTTGGCAGCAAAAAGAACAACATGCTAAGGACAACTGTATTTCGTGAGCATTGGGAGGGCAATTTATTATATTCTTTTAGTCCCAGCTTCAAACACCACAAACAAGTTTACAATAAATAAAGAAAATGGACCTATATGCAATAAAGCAATGTCCATTGTAAGATTTTAACATACCTGAGGCCTGCTGGGTAACTTAGTAGATAAAGGCTCTTTCTACCAACCTGAGTATCTGGAAAAACATGGAGGAAGGAGAGAACAGAAACACACACACACACACACACACACACACACACACACACACACTTTTTAATATAAAACTTAAAAACTTATAATAAATAAGAAGCATGTTCGTAATATATGTTTGCTAAAAACTTCCTCACAGAAGCATATTCATGAATAGTAGCTAAAACTATAATACAACATTGAAACGTGCTGTATTTCTACCTTCCTTCATTTGGACACTAGTCAGAACAGGTATGCTCTATTAGCTTCTAGATATGAAGGTTCTCAAGTAAATAGAAATACATGTATCAGTTTTATACCTTTGTGTATTGTTTTGTTTTCTATTTGAACTCTGATCATCCTGTAAATTACTTAGCTTTGTGTCACCTGAAACAGGTGACATATCTGAGGGAGGAGAACCTCACTTGAAGAAATGCTTCCAATTTTTTCACATGTAGGAAGAGCTATGTGGTATTTCCTTGACACAGAGAAGGACCAGCTCACCCAGGACATGCCACATGCCAGCAAGTGGCCTTGGGCTGTATATGAAAATAGGATGAGCAAACTACAGGGATCAAGCCTACAAGCAGCATTCCTTCAGGGTCTCTACTTCAGTTTCTACCTACAGCTCCAGCATCGAGTGCCTGCTGGTCTCCCCTCAAATGTTGTATTGCAACTTTGAAGTACAGCCAAATATCCTTTCCTCCCAAAGTTGCTCTGGGTTATGATGTTTATCAAAGTAATAGAAAGCAAGCTAAAATACCCTGTCTTCAGTTTCCAAATGCTGAGATTACAGGGCACACGTTATAATAACTAGTTTTATAACAGTTTTATTTCAAATAAATAAATGATGAAACAGACAGAAGTATCAGGGTAGGTGAAGTACACACCACTAAAAAGAAGCTTCGTTATAAATGCATTTAGACAGAATGATCAAGCACTAAGCACTTGCTTCTTAGGTCATAAACACTGACTTTCCAATGGGAGGTCAGGTTTTTGAAAGGATTATTCAAATAGGAAAATGTTGTCCCCTGTGTCTTCATTCAGATTTTTTTTCAACAGTGTCAGAAACAGAGAAAAGTGCCTAATTACTAGATTGCACATCCTGATATATGTTTATTTGACGATGCAAACAACCCACAAAATGCACAAATTTTTTCTTTTAAAAACACATAGTAATTTAAATGCAAAAGATATGTTTATCTACATTATTATTGAAATTTTTCATGTCAAGTTAGGAGGCTGAGTATCATCATTTTGTTGTCAGCATTGAATCTGCTTTCACTAGGAATCCATTATGTGAACATTTTAACACACCACAACACAACCTTTAGTCCCCATGTGAAGACTAACGTAAGCATGGTCCTGGAACCTGTATAATAACTTGGTCAAGGTAAAAAAAAAATTGTAACGATGAAAAGGCCATAATATGATATGTTAAAAGAGCATCCATGAAACTTTCAGAAGATGTTCTTCCAGATTATTCTACATGTTCATTTGAAACAGCAAAGTTGGCATTGCAGCACGAAAATCTGAAGTTGAGGTGTTTTAATTAACCCAGAAGTGGGGACTCAAGAACCAGTAGGCTGCTCCAGTAAGCATCTCCTGCAGTAATTGTTATTTTAATTGGCTGAAACAAACTATAAGGCCCTGGGGCAAGTGATGAAACTGTAGGTAGGCAGATTTTTGTTTTTAGTTTTGTTTTTTTTTGGGTTTTTTTTCCCCTCCCGAAAAGAGAAACATTAAGAAAGTTTCCCCTATAAATTTTTAAAGGAGTATTGCTACTCATTTTATCAACCTAAATTAATCAGGAAACTCTTCCATGTCTCTTTTATCATATTACTATTTGTGAGATTTGTTTTCTTGTTATTGGACAGAAAAGTTTCTTTGGGGAAGAGGAAGCTTTCTAATGAGGAATCATGCCCCTACCAGCAATAGCTTCTAAAACCACAACTCTTACTTTTACCCTTCTGCAAAGGCTTGGGAACATCAAGGTTTGGGGATTTTGATTCAAATGCTAATTGACATACAGGATGGGTATCACAAACAAACAAACAAAAACAACATATATATATATATATATATATATATATATATATATATATATATAAACATTGTGTGTGTGTGCGTGTGTAATTTGAGAAGGCAAAATGACTCAGAGCACAAGGACACTTGCCAGCACCTGATTTTGAGCCTGAAGAGTCACAAGCAGAGAACTGTTCTCTCACCTCCACCTGCATCGCATGTCATACATGCATCTACACAATTATACAAACACCGAAACCCACCCATACACACAAATGTACAAAATGAACACTTTTTAAAAGTTGCAATAATTTAATTCATGATATACTCAACTATGTCTCTTCTAAAACTATGCAGCCATGGTCTGTGGTTTCAGAGATGAGAACATTATGCACCTCAAGTTTAAAATTAAGGTAATTGGCTGCATCTAATATTTTACGAACCAGTAGAAACAATAGATGTGTTATTTAAAGAATCCCATTAGTTTTCTTAGGTGTGAGTAGAATTTCAGTTCAAGGATGTCAATAGAGACTTGTTCAGAATGAAATGTTGTAACTCAGAACATGAAAGATTGGTAACTGTGAAGTGGTGGTGGGACTCTGCAATGAAGTAAAAGAGCCATGATCTGACTCATGCAATGCGGATAAAAGCAGAAGTGACGAGGGATCAAAACAATCACTATGGTGATAGGAATCCAGTAAGAAGGAGGGAGCAGTAACGTTGAAAACTCAATTTTCAATTGAAGGATGCTTAACTCATGTCAAGGCATAACTCATCAATGAATATATTATATTTTTTAGTATGTGGAGATCAATATTTCTAGATATTTGTAGTACAGAATTAACCAAAGTAATAGAAAGCAGTGGAGTTTATATAGTCACTTTTTAGATTATAAAGAGTATTCTGTTGACATGAAATTTTCAGTGAGAAGTTGTTATTTTCCTGATGTATGCCACTTTCCTCTGAGATTCAGACATTCCATCCCCAGAAAATATCATTAAGACCGAAAATAAACAACTCAGAACAGCTTCAGGAAGTCCCTGAAATTGATCAGGTCCCCTCCTCCCCAAGAGAAAACAATGTTTTGTTTTTTTTTCTCAGATATTCCCCAATTGCCTGAAAGAAACAAAGACAATCCAAGTCTCAGAAAACCCAACTTCCTGGAAGAAGTGGAGACCAGCCAAACTGCCTAAAGGAAACAAAAAGCAGTTTAACTGTCTGGAAGAGGCTCAGACCAACTGAGCCATCTGGAAAGGAGACTCTTCAGCCTGTTGATCTGTGTGCAGGCTGTGCAGTGTGCTTCAGGTTTTTTGCTTTGATGAGCTGCCATACATGCTGGGGTGTGCTTTAATGATGCAGCTGTCTTCTGAGTCATTTCTTCTGTTAGTAACCCTCCACCCCTAATCCTGAAAGTAACTCCAGTAAAACTCATCGGTTCACCAAGTTGGTCTTTTATGGTATCCACATTTTGATCTGTGTGATTTCCCTTTTTGAGGTGAATAAAAGTGCGTGTGTGTATTTGTGTGGGAGTGTGCGTTTGTTTTACATCTCCGCACAGAATTTGTCACACAACACTATTAATTCTGAAAATTCAGTTTTAAAACTTTATATACTGTGTCCAGGTTGAACATATAAATGACACGTAAATATTGGAAACCCTGCCGTCCCAAGCTCTACAGCTTGACACTGTAAGCATGAATATAACTGATCTGTGACTCATCTTCCCTAGTTTATCTTGTGCCTCCTATGCAGCAGCTTTTCACAAAAGTGTGTTTGTCCTTCCACTTCCTCAGGGATCCCTGTGCATCCTGAGGGCTTACTTTCCCATTCAGTGGATTCCAAGTCTCATTTCTTTTCAAGGTCATAGACTTGAGATCTGGCAATTTACAAATACCAAGGAAATACCAAGAAGGTAAAACTATAGAATAACATAAAATTACCATAGTAAAATGCTCATCCATATCCCTTACATAGATAATCTCAGTAAGAAACTCTTCAGAAAAGCTCTTCCATAGGAAAAGTTTTCATCCAAGCTTTAACATAACAAAAAATAAATAAATGAAAGAACGAAAGGAAGGAAGGAAGAAAAGAAAACCTACCTAGCCTTTGGTGACAGTAATTCTGCCTCCCTTAAGGAAATGATAGCTCAGAAGTAAATAACAATTGATGCCATCTCTTTTGCCTTGGTTTACATATGTCTGCTTCCTCTTTTTATTTTAGGAGATTAGAATTTTGACATCTAGTGATGTTTAGTGGTTAGAGGCATACAGTTGAATCAGTGACTAGAATCACAATACACCATTTAAAAGGAGCTTTCTTTAGAATCAGAAAAGCAAAGAAACCACTTGTGGAATTCCTGCAGAAGATAGGCACATTAAGTACTGATTTTATACTAATTAATTATTTTGATTAAGTGGGCTGTGAGAAAGTTCTTTCCTGGAAATGAAAATTAAGCATAGTTTTATATTTCAGAGATGAGCAAAAATAAAACTCTCCCATGAAAGACCTGTGTATAAAAAAGTCTTAGGTGCGAGTTGATGAACCTACCTGTGATAAGGAACACCTTTTCTGATGAGTGGAGGATGTCCTGCTGTCCAGGGTTGCTTAAACTTCTTCAGAGTTCATGTCTGCTGTTTTCTTATCTAAGTATATTCACTTTTCAGTGAGTAATGACAGTGTTCTTAGGACCTAGAAATGGAGAAAAAGGGACATTTTTGAAAAGCCTGCTGAGTTAGAGCAAAGTCACCTTGCACCTACTTCAGATGTGGTGTGCTCAGGAATATAAAACAGAAACTTCTTGTTCTAACAGTCAGCTGTTAGAACAGAAGACAGGGCGGAGAGGCCAAGACACACTCAAGTTATGTAAAAGAAAAATACCAAGAAAAAAAAAAAGAAAACAAAAAGAAAAGAAAAGCATTGAGTGTCAGTGTAAGCAAGGGCAGGTTAAGGGTCATTTTTGAGAACCACTGTGACCAACTATGTTTCTGCCTTTTTGTTTGAGAAGTGACTGGTGGGTGTGAGGGGAACTGGAAACACTGAGCAATGTCACTGGATGCATTTTTTTACGGAAGGCTCACTCTGTGTAGTTACAAAGATGAAAGAGAGAGGTTACTTGGATGGATAGTGCAGTGGGGTAAAACATCAACACATAAGCATGAAGCCTTTGCAGCACGGGAGGAATGTGATAGTAAGTGATGCTCACCACTGTGGTGGAAACTCTCTCTAGTGTCTATACTTGGCAAGGGTGGAAAATGCCCCAAAGCCCAACACTTCCAATAAGAGAGCAGATGGAACCATAATGATTAGCTAAGCTAGAACCCTGACAGCCACCTATTGAAAGGAAGGTACAGAAAGGGGGAAGGCAACAGTTTAAAGGTTCCAATTATGCAGTAATGAGAAAACCTTTATCTTGTCTTTCTGCTTTGTTAAACAGAAGTTACCTTAATGTGCAAATCACAAACAGATTGGAGAATAAAAGCAATTAATAGGAGAGGGTTGCTCTTCCCTGGATGCCATAGGATATCTTACTGAAATGTCTTAACTAACTTGTATTTAATTTGTATAAAACTATATAAAAAGAATTTCAGTTTAATGTATTGTTTATGTAGTCCTATGAATGTATGTAATATGTCATTTTATGATGCCACTTTTTACTTTTAGTATATTGTTCTTTGACAATTTCATGTGTGTGCATAATGCATTTCATTTACAGTCATCCGTCACTCTCTGTTATCTTCTCCATACACCGCTACTCCATTGTTCTATACTAGTGACTATATAACACGTATGTCTTTGAAGTTTGTTTTTGATATCCTGATTATATCCAGGGTCATCTATGTGTGTGACCATGGGGTTGGAACTTGAAGACATGTTTGATCACAGTGGGGTCATCTACTGGTGTATAACTGAAGACAGTGAATATTCATGCCCCCGAATCCAGAAATATCCAATAGTTAAGCAGGGAGTGACATGGCTCTTTGAGTCTTTCTTCAGTCTATATTTGAATGTTGCCTCATCTCAGTGGAGGTAACTTTGAGATCCTGAATGTCATGGCTGTATCATGCCCAGGAGGTGGCAAAGCACAGCCCTTCTCCCTGTCTTCTGGCTCTTAGATTCACTATCCTTCCTCTTCCTCAACATCCTTGAGCCTTTTAGAGAGTGGTATAAATACCCTGCTTATGGATTAGCACTCAGACCCTCCGGTATTATCTGTACTTTGTGCACACACGGGTTTCTGCATTTACTACCACTTAAAAAGGGTGATGTCCTTCATTGCTGGATAGTATTCTTTCTAAAATCCATGGCTTAATATGCAATCCTTATACCAGATTTGGGATCGACTTTATGAGGTGTTGGTCAAAGACCCCACAAAACAGGCTCTTGCTATCTCTCTTGCTTGCCCACCAGGTTTAAAACATATTTTTAGCTGAACAAAGAAACAGATTTTGTCTTTGGATTGGCTAAGTTGGCATGATAATAAGATGATACATTTTCAAATGGACCAGTTTGTGTCCACAGAATAATATATATATATGCACAAATATAAATATTCATACACATATGTATGCACATTATATTCTCATTTCCCTCTCTCTCCATTTTTACTATCCAATAAAACTAATCTGGCAAACCAGAATTTAGGAAGCTCTAATATATTTCTTTCTTTCTTTCTTTTTTTTTTTTTTTTTTGCAAAATAAGTTACTTTTATCTATTGAACCTATGTAATAGCCATTTTAAAATTATTTTCAAAAGCATTTCCTAGGAGTAAAATCTATTGGATCTAAAGTTTTGAGCATAGCCAATCAAATGTATCAAGCTCTTCATTGGTTTGAAAAGTGGATTTGCATGATCTGCTATATAACTGAGTCTTTCAACTAAATTTCTAGCAAAAGGAAGAGGTAAGAGAGGACTCTTTCATCATAGTGCCTTACACAATGGCAATTGCTCAAATGAGAGAGAGAGAGAGAGAGAGAGAGAAAGCCACAGTGCTGGACTGTGGGATAGTCTGTTTCTCACCCTGATGGTTGAGAAATGAGACTAAATTGTCTTATGCCTTAAATACAGACAGAGGTGTTAGGGATGAGTTACTACAGGTGGTGGGTATAAGGAGACAGTGTGCTTTACTCATTGTACGGTAAGTAAATTGTTGACTCCATTAGTAAGGTTTGTTCGCTTAAATGAACTTTTGACATTAGATCTATGCTATTCATCCATATTCTTTGGTTAGACTTAGTTATACACCTTTCAATGCATGGTATTGGTCTAAAATCATCAATACTCAAGGAGTCATAAAAGAGCCAAAAAATAGTACAGTTCTGGAAATGCAGGTACAAAGTTGGAGATCACTGAGGAGTGTTTAGTATATGACGAGGTGTAGAAATTGCATCACACTCTTTCATGCTTCTAAAGTCCGATTATGTTATGCTAAATTGTAACTGTTATTACTAATTATCTGTTAAGTTAGACTCATATGGTATAGGATCTGAATGTAAATGAAAAATTTCTACTTTTCTTTGGAAAAAAAACAGAGGATATAATTTAGTTCAACAATAACATGCTTTTGGAAACTAGTCATTATTATAATTTTAGCAATCATTATAGCAAACTTATGCACAAATGTGTACACATGAGTGAAGAAAAAACTTGAAGAACTATAATGTGTCAAAACAGAAAAGAGCTGGCTTTTGTCTGTTAATTTTAAGAGAGCTTTCACAGAGGGCATAAATACACAGAGACAATGTTCTGTGGCAAGGAAGAAGGCAAGATAAGTTCACAATGTGATCCATGTTGGGAACAACTCAGCTTCAGACACTTCCAATAGAAGACAGAAAATTTAGGAGGAAGATACGAGATGCATATCTTATCCACAGTAATTCTGTGATACAGTGCTGGCTGAGCCATATGTTCAGTACTTTTAAGAAACTATCATCCTCCTTATTGGGAGATAAAAAAGAGTTAACAACAATAACAAAAAATAAGCAAGTTAACAAACAAATGACATATTATCAAAAGAGTCTGTGAGTGTAAACAATGGAGAGAAAATGTATAGGGAATAATGGCAGGGGATGTGAAGGGTGGAATATGAGGGCAGGGCTGGGGATTGTTATGATTAGAGTCATAAGGAAATGTCAGCAAGGGTTCTTACAAGGCAAAAGAAACAGAAAAATGTAACAGTCCTCAAAAACGAGAAGAATCAGACTTGTGCTCAGAAGTGACTGAGGATGATTCCATCTAGAAAAACAAGAGAAAAGATAGACAGGAACACTGCAAGGGAAGCAGGAAGTGCCCAGATCCTGCAGCCCTGAGCTAGTAGCTTGAATGTTATTTGAAATTACTGAAAAGCTATTTGTATTTTGTGATGAAGAAATTTCTGACAATTGGGAGATCCATCATGTTTGAATGAACACAAGAACTTAGGTGATGAAGAAAGGAGAGGAATCCAGAATAGGATATCATGAGGGAGTCAAATGGAGACATTTAAAGCAGCCAGGATTGGGGGTATTATTCTATTTTTTAATTATGTAATTAGAACTGGAACTCTTTGCAATAATCACCATTCTGTAATGTATCATTAAATATTTCTACCTAATATCTTCCATATTATTTATCATTTCCACCATATATTTGAGCACTTCTTTACACACTGATTGGTATTTTGTGCTTTACAATATATTTTATTTCTCAGCCAAGTTGCAAACATCTTAAGGGCAGGCCAGACACATTTTTGTATATTTCACATTGCCCAGGATATTTAATATGTAATATAGATTAGTAATAACAATTACTAATGCTTATTATATTCTATTGATTATGCTATGAGTTTCAAATACATAATTTCATTTAATCCTCAAAACAAATGCACACAGAAAGCTTAATTATTATTTTACAGATAGGGTATGGAAACCTAAATTTCCCGGAATAAAGTTACTTGTTTATGTCTTAATAATAGATTTATTTCCAAATAATGTTTCAGGAATGAAAAGTATGCATTTGGTTAAACAACATATTCATTAAGGTTTTACAGAATATATGTGAATGGTATTTTCATGAAACTGCACATTTCAGACTCTGTGTAGTCAACCATGGTTATTTTCCTTGTGTCAGAAACCCACATCATTTTTCTGGTAATGTTTGGAGCTATTTATTACAGTGTTTCATTAACTAGAAGGGTTATTTAATACATATTGCCTTCTCTTTCACTTAAGCAAAGCCGTATTTCTTCCACAAATAATTAAAAAGATCAAAGGGTGACATCTTCAAGAGATGTGGCTGATTCATTTTGTTTAGATGCTAAGCATATCTATAAAATCAATATCCAGGCAGAATAGCAATCAAATGATTGTGATGTAGATTATCATTGAAGCCCAATGATCTCAATAGATACAGAAGTTAAAGAGAGACAGAGAAGAATAGTTGGGAGAGGAGCAGAAAAAAACCACAATGTTAATGGGCATTAGAAAGGAAAATAAAGATTATCAGAAAACATCACTGCTAGGCAAGCTACAGAAGATACAGAAGGACAACAAAATAAAAATAATTTGGATCCTATTCTGAGATTTCAAATACAAAGCTAAGGTAATATTTTCATTGGGCGAATAGGCTCCAAATTTAGCTGAAAATAACTTCTCTCCAAGTACAACTGCAATGATAGCATGTCTAACATGTTCTCACTTCTCAGTTTTTCTTATGGATGTTTAAATTTCATTAACAGAAAATTCCCCTTTCTATTTTGGTTCATGTTTTTGTTTTTTAAATCACTGCTTGCCCTTCCCATTTAGGAAGGGAGTATTTAAACAAGTGGACATACCAATATGTATGGGGAAATTAACTGTTCTGCTGGAAAAGTAGTGAGTGATGAGTAAGAACAAAGAGGAGGTGGAGGAGAAGAAAATACAGACATGATCTCTGGTAACTTTGGAAATTCTAAAAGGTTAGTGGCTCAGTTCTTCCATAAATGATTTGTATTTTTGTCCATATGTGATGATGATACCTTCTCCATCCTCCAGAACTCTCTGTCCTCCAGAACTCCACTCCTCATTTGGTGTACATTTCCCAGAGTATAAAAAACCATGCCATTCAGAAATATTGGAACACAAATGGCTGACTAATGACTGGGCTGATGAGCTACATTTTGGATACAGAGGACATAATTTTTAGACGTTGGTTCTGCATTATATGGAGTTGGTAGAGTTTCACTTGGACTGAAGCAGAATGCCTTTAGGAACTCTTTCAAAGAAAAAGCAAAAAGAAAATACCATTAGACATTTATGTTTTTTTAATGGAGTGGTGGAAACATCAATTGGGAAAATGCTGTAAATTATTACTCACTATTGGTGAAGTAGGAAAAATTGACTTTTTTTACTTAAATAAAAATGCTTCAAAATAATGCTTAAATTTAATTCCTTAAAAATCTGGAGAATGATTCACTTACTGCCTCATTTGGTGCTCAAAATTCAATTTAGCCTTAAGCATCCTAATAAATATAAAAGACCCTGAAAATACAGGAAGACAACATTTAGTAAACATCATATGGCTTCACAATTTAGGATGAATTTACTCAAATTACATTTTTTTTCCTTATGGCGCAAAATAAACTTATTTGTAACATTTTATTTTTTTATCTTTAGTTATTTTTTAATCAAATAATTTACTCATTTATTCATTTGTTGCTTAGGGAATACCTCTCAGGGTACTATGAGACACTACTGTTTTCTGAGTAGTATTTAAGCAATACTAACTATAGATGGTTTGCACTTCCCTGAATAAAACAGTATTCTTAACATACTTTATCAGAGATTTAGAGCATATAGGGCATAAAATCATTAGCCTAGAAACTGAAAGTGAAATGTGAGAAGAAACTGTTCTAAGAGAAGTGACACAATTCAAGCATTTATACATTCTAGAATATCCTGTAAAATAGTTGTTTCTTCCTCCTATAGATCAAACTGCCTCCTACTACCACACCCTGCATTTTCAGGTCTTCTGCATGATTATAAAAGTTTATAATAAGTCAATACATTGTCAGCCAAGAACAGAGCACACGGGGCAGCATGTGGCTGTCTGGATTCTAAACCCTGCGTTGCCTCTTACCAGTCTTTTGATCTGTGGAGAGTAAATTAATCTTCCTAAGCCTCAACTTCCCATCTATAAAATGGGAATAATTCCCATTTTTACTGCATAAGACGATTCTATGTCAGTGACTTTTATATACTCGCTGAAAAAACTTATAACACTGGGCATAGCAGTGTTGACATTAAAATGTATATTGCATTATTTTGATATATGTATGACATAAAATGTTGATCAAATCAGTGGTTATTAAATTAAGCATACATACTGTTCTAAGTCACATTTAAAAAAAATAGAAAAAGGCACCAAACTTATATTTTACAAAACAAAACAAAATGAATCATCCTGATGGCCCATGATTAAGACATTTTGACATGGAGACAAAAGCCATGAAGAAATGAACCTTAAGAGATAAGATCCGAGTTCTGATTGGCAAGGCCTTTCAGTGAACTGGGTTTGAGGCAGAAACTGAAAAGTGGGAGGAAATTCCAAAGATATGAACTTGCCCTGGAGGTCCTCAGCAACTATGAACATCGTCTTTTTGAAGAAAAGAGAGAAAAGATTGGGTGCGGTATCCAGAGAAGGAAGAGAGGCAGAGCATGAGGGAGAAAAGCACGAAGGCATCCCCAGGTAGAGAATGTAGTTTGCATTCCGCCTGCAGTGCAGTGGAAGGCCTCTGAGATTGAAAACTAAGCAAGGCTTGGCCATAGCTTAACTGCCAGTAAGTCTTTGTCTTGCAAAACCCCCAACTCAGTGCCACTTTACCAGATTTGCATCCAGCATTAGCTTGGAGCTTCCTGTCTTGTTTCTGCATTGACTCAGTTGGGAAGTGAATGGATATTTGTCACTGACAGGTTTTACTACCTTGTTTCCTGGCCACTAAGTGGATCTAGTTATATGTAAATAGACTTAGATTTTTCTCTCACTATATTTTACTCATCCAAATTATATGGGTGATAATTACTCTTTAGTTTATATCCATAAACCCTGGAAAGGACCCCTGTGTGCAAAAGCTATAGGCAGCTGCCTACATTTTTATGATATGTGAGGCACTAAACCACATTTACATGATAAAGACTTTTAGTCTATCTTGCCATTTAAAATTCTTATGGCTAGATTTACTGCAGAGATGTGCAGGATAACAGAGGGTGTATATATCACTGAGGTGAGAGAAAACACTATCAGAGGATATGATTCAGGATGAGTCAATATAGGAACCTAAGACATTTGTCAGAAGAGTTCTCAGCCAGGGCTTAAGTCCTGGAGAAGCTTCTGAAAAGCTCAGCGCCCCTAGGGGCGCTAATCTCTCCATTTAATGAAAGTACTCATTACAGTACTCACTATCCCATAAACTTCTCTGTTTTCCCAGAAATCCTTGTTGCCACATAATATTTAACGAGCCAATCTAGTACCTGGGTTCTGACCAATCAGAGAGATCCTCTGTTCCCTTTAAAATCCCTTGCAGGAAGCTTCTCGAGGGTTGGCCATCTTTTGTGGTGGTGTCAGACCCTAGTGCACTGGTTTGCTCTGCAGAATAAAGGCTCCTTGCTTTTGCATCAGAATTGGTGGTCTCCTGGTGGTACTTGGGAAGCAGGAGGATTTCAAAAACTGGGCACAACACTTCCACCCAGTTGAATACGGATTTTACACAGGCTGCCTTCATCTATATATGATTAGAACCAGTTTGTAGGTGGTCAATACTTTTGCCTTTCAAATTAACATCCCATACAGGTTTGTTTTCCTCATTATGTTTTTGTGCCTTCTATAGTTTTTATATGATTTCAATAAACTTTTCAACTTGAAAAAAGGAAATGCTAGGGGTGAGAACAAAAAGATGCATAATTTTGAGAAAGAACAGATTTACATTTGTCAATATGGACTCTTAGAAACAAAACACAACAACCCAATTTAATTCAAACAAATATCTGCTGTATAAACTTATTTGGCAACCACAATCAGGACCCTGGGATAAGATTGTGCTATGTTAGTAATGAAGTTGATTGTACATAAATGTTTTAATTTCATTTGAACTTCTGTTCCTCTGTGCCCATTTGATGCTCAGCTGTATGTTTTTAATGTTTTGGACATATGCCAGGGGTAGGAGGGTGGTGCATACCTTTAATCCCAGCACTTGAGAGGCAGAGGCAGGTGGATCTCTGTGAGTTCAAGGCCAGCCTGGTCTACAGAGTGAATTCCAGGACAGCCAGAGTTACAATAGAGAAAACTGGTCTTGAAAAAAAAATTTTTTTGGATATAGTGTACTGGTTAGTTTATAAAACAGTAACATGCTGTATCAGTCAGCGTTCTCTAGAAGAACAGAATTGATATGATGAATACATACATATAGATATATGCATATTTATGTGTATATATGTAAATAATTCATTAAATTAATTTATCTTAAAATAGTAACAACAACAGGTGTCTCACACTTGAGAGGGTGACTGTTAGTTGTTTCATCCTGGCGTTAGGTGTCTCAAAATTTAGAATAGTTGCAGAGTGTCTGTCTTGTATTTGAGAGGCTTACATGATAGTTATTCAGTCCAGGCCATTGAGTATCTCAGCAGTGTGTTTTCTTAAAATGTAGCTGTTTTCTGTCACTGTAGTTGAGCTCTTAAACTTTCTTTGGGGGCCAATTGTAACTTATTTTTTCACACTCCTAAGGGAACTAAGGATTCCTCTTTCCTGGCTGCTACTGAGACAAATTCCTAAGTTGTAACTTTTTTTTTAAAAATCCCTAGCTTTAAAAGGTTAGGAAGGACAAGAAAGGACAAGAAAGAGAAAAGATGATTTCTCTACTGACTGTCTTCTTCTGTGTAAACCTATAGAATTGGACTAACTTCTAAAATCTTCAATCCATTAACTGCTTTCCCAGCAACTGTCTGCCTCCTTTCCATCTTCATCCTCTGGATGTCCAACTCTAACAGACAATTCAAACTGACCACACTGTCTTAAATAGCTCTCTGAAGCTGTTCCCAGAAGTCCAAGCAGCATATAACCATAAGGAAGGCTGCATAGTACAAAAAACTTCTTGGCAAAGCGTCCCTCTACACAGCAGTCCCAATCTGGTACTGAAGACATGGCATGGTGAGGAGCT
This sequence comes from Cricetomys ansorgei, assembly GCA_026225945.1. Taxonomy (NCBI): domain Eukaryota; kingdom Metazoa; phylum Chordata; class Mammalia; order Rodentia; family Nesomyidae; genus Cricetomys; species Cricetomys ansorgei. The sequence goes on from JAMJFZ010004061.1 coordinate 15,128,986, forward strand.
GCTGACCGTAGTCAATGATGTTAGCCTGGAAATACTGATTCTGTTATTAGGGAAGAAATCAGTATCAACAACAGAGTCAATCAACTGGACAGCAAAAGGGAAGTTCTAGAAAGTGAAAGGAGAATGATCTTCCTTTTGCCGTGCCTTGTTTGATCTGAACTGTGACCGGAAGGTAACCCAACACTACAAGTGGCTTTTCCCATGTCCACTAAAACACTCAAAACAATTCTTCAGTTGAAGATCCATCATCAGGAGAGTCTAATTTTTAGCAACTTGACATTTAAATCAACTACCACACATGAAATCATTAAGAACATGCTAATTTTGTACTTCCAGGGAAATGAGGTAGTAGAAAAGTGTTTTGCATGGAAAATTATTTTGCAGATTCAATAAGGCTTTAAACAGGATGTGTTAGGTTCTTGTCAGAAGTAACATTAAATTGTATTTGAAAAGTTGGAGAAATCAGTATTTTTAAAGTATTTGAAGTCAACAAACCAGAATGTATTTCTCTCTAAACTTCATGTCTCCAAATTCAATAATTCATTATTTCCTTTTATTCACCAATCTATTTAACAGCCATTAATTATAACATACCTTTTGCCATCTGAATTCTGTGTTGGAAATGCCATGATAGCTAAATATTAATTTTATTCTTTGTCTATGATCCAGTTTTATCAAGAGAATTGTTCTTGGATTCCTGATAAAACCTGCTTAGATGAATTAACTTAATTATCAATTCATCCCTTAGCCATATTAGGTTCATGTTTGCATACAGTATTGAGACTTTAAAAACCTTTCTCATCTCAATATACCTTTCAACTTTCATTACTAAAGATATTGATTTTCTTAAACTCAAACCAATTATGTACATGTATAGTGTTAGTTTCTCTAAGACTACAATAACTAAACATTGACTTTGTGAGCTCTCTACCATTTACTATTTACAATTATTATGAAATTTTATATATATATATACATATATATATATATTGACAAAGAAGAGGCCTAGTGGTAAAATTCCCCATAGGTGTCAAATTGGATAACCTAATAAAGCCAATTATAAAATTGACAGCTCTCTAGTTACTTTGCTAAAAATGACACAATTTGATTTTAACAGGAACTGATTTTTTTAAGGACACCAAGACATTTTCTTTGAAGGAATAATATTCTTCAATTTTAGAAAACTACACTTTTTTTTAAGTTTTCAGAAAATTGCTTTCTTGTGAGGCTTCTTAGCCTTTCTATTCTTTCTCAGAATTTGATCTCTCATTCTTTGGCACTTTAGAAAATGTTGGGAGAGAATTTCAAGTATTTAAAAAAATATTTTTTAACAGTTTTGCCTTTTGTACAAAGTGTCAGTCACTTCAAGGGCAGCCTGGGCATTATCACATTCTTTGTCAGCAGAGCAAAATTTCATTCTTAAAGAATAATTGTTCACGTTATCAATATAAGGCTCCTGTATTGTTGCCCTTAGTAATAGACTCCATAGAAAGAGTAGGAAATGAATGATTCTATGGACTGATGAATTTGATGGCTGACCTCTCACCAAATCAAAAGCTTTCATGGGCTGGTAACAAAGAGTTCAGAGGAAACACTTTGATGGTTTTCTAAACACTTCTTAGAATTCTACCACATAACTTGTTTAATTTAGCTTCTGTGAGCACAGATCATACAAATGAAGAACAGTCAAGTAGAATGAAGTAGGTTATAGGGGGTTAAAAACGATGATTCAGACAGACTCCTTTATAGACAAAATTGTATAAATATCAACAGTTACCTTAAAAGGAGAAGGGGGAGTTACCATTTTGAATTCTACTCAGCTATCTCCAAATCCTGACTTTCATACAGTGGCTCACTCTATCTGTTCACGTATATAGTTATTAGCACAGGTCCCAAAACCTAGAGTCATTTGAGGAACTCCTACAAGTTACTAGGGGTCTGGCCTTTGAGAAGTTGTGATTGTCATGATAAGAGGCAAGCTTTGGTGACTCTAAGTGTTCCTGAGTGACAAAAGCTTTCATACCTGAGAACCTCTGAATCTGGCCCACCCCACTTCTTTCAAAGATATGCTTAAAAATAACAGAAAAGTAATATTTTAGTGGAATTTTTTTTCTGATTAAAACAAAGCTTGCCTGGGTGTGATTGATTGTGTGATTTCATTTATATTTTCCCAATACACTGGTATGCCATAATTTGTTGTTCTTAGAATCATTATCATTCATTATATTGCTTTATTTCAATTATTATGTTTAAATATGGAATTAGAGCTTGTGCTTAATTTTCAAATATGAGTGAACAATTACAGAATATCATCCCGAATCTTGGTGCATGTAAACATTTTACTAGGGCAAAAAGAGGCTGAAGATGTGGGAATAACTGCAAGTAACAGAAAGAGGAACTGTGTTTGTGTTGAATTTCCTGCATTGACGGTTAGGATGAGTTGAATGTAGGAACAATGGGCCAAGTCACAGATAGATGGAAAAGACATTTGTGAACTATTATGCTCTATCCTTGAAATATTGCAGTTTTTAGCTCTTTTTTTTAAACTCTTTTGACCTAAGGTAGGCAAAAATACCTCATGTCCTATCCATTTCTAAGCCCCAGTTCATTCAATACCCTAATGATCAGGAACATGACATTGCAGAGCATGTGTGAGGTGTCCCCTAAAGTAAAGGAATGCCTAAACTTCCAAGTTGGCAGGGGAGTGTGATCGCGTCTGCATTAATTTAAAATAGTCTATGGATAATTTTGGACAATAAAGTATATACTTATAAAATTTTTGTTATAGGATAGAAACCAAGAAAACAGACTATGAACTAATAATGCCTAGCCTGTAAAAGTTCCTATCTGGATATGTTCAGTCTTATAATTTAATATTTAGTCCTCAGTCATTTGCATCATTAAACTGGGGATAGAAACAACCATTATTTTGGATGGTCCTGTGATAGTACATCTGGGAATTCATGTTAAGTTCTTAAAACTGTGTAATTGGTAAATAGCAAATAATTAAAAAAATACAAGTTTTTTTTAAAATCTATTCTTATGTATTAACATGAGTAATAAAACATGCCTCAGCTTATACAATAAGGGAATAGATTGCTGAGCAACTTAATTAACTGACTGTATTGAAATTGAGATAGTATAATCATAATTTAAGATGGTATTTTAGTTGAAAATCATGGTGAACCTGAAACAATGTGAAAATAAATGAATATACTAAGTGTTCTTTATAAAAACGAGAAATAAGATCATTGTGGAAATTTCCTACCACTTACTGTATAAAACACAGTATCAACTGCAAAGTTGACAAGGCATGAGATCTAGTTAGACTGCTTCTGAAGTTTGCAATGCTAATTCTAGGTTCATTCATTGCTTTAAGGAATGCTTGAATGATCAAAAGTAAAACTAAAAAAAAAAAAAAAAACAAAAAAACCAAAAAAACCCAAAAAAACAAAAAACAAAAAAACCTTATCCAATAAGGTTCATACCAAAAGCTTTTTGGATGCCCACTTAAGATCTAAGACTTCTTCATGAGAGCTCCAGAGTGTCTATAAAGTATATGTGTGTGTGTGTGTGTGTTGTATGTGTTGATCTATGGTTATACAACACTGAAGGAGACAGAGACACATAGAGTAACAGGTTTGGCCTATGGAAGAGGCAGAGAAAGCCCATGAAGGATGACAGGATGTTATTTTGAAGATGAACAGAGGAACTGTCTGCTACCTTGCTTCAGATCTCATACTGGAAATTATACTAAGTGCAAATATGAAAAACTAGAGGCATGTGTGAGACACCAAAATAAGATAGAATAAGAGGTGAGGAATGGATGAAGCAATTAGAATAGTTAATGAATAATGAATGAAAGAAGATGTAATTTTATCAAAAAGCGTTACAGAGAAAGAAGATCGAAAGAGACAGATGCAACTGAGTTTTAAAGCTGTTTGGAAAAAGAAGCACTAAACAAATTTAAAATATTCATTAAAAGGATTTACTCAAGTGTTTAGTCTATATCCAGGAATCTGGAAGTGGAACTTCACCGGAACATTTCTTTGATAGTGTCAGGTAAATGTGCAATATTTTGCTAGAAGTAATGTCTTACAGACTTTCAAAGGAAGTATGTATGATTGATGTGGATGTTTGAATAGTTCTGTCTTAGCCAAAATAGACTTCTGGGGAAAGAAACAATAATGAATTTGTATATTTATGCATAAAGTTTGATCGTAACTTTATAGCCATCCAGATGCATACGTATTACAGGATAGCAACGTTCATGAGTTTATCTTGTATGTGGATAACACTATTAATAAAGCTTTCTACTTGGCAAACCCAATGTAATGTCTTTTTTTAAATTCATTTTTCTTCTCTATTACAATATATTTTGACACTAGCCTCCATTCCCTCCCTTCTTCCCTGCTCCCATCTCTAGTCTACTTCAGATCCCCCACTCTGCCCACTTCCCCCTCAGAAAAGAGCAGACCTTCCAAGGTTATCAACCAAACAGGGCATAACAAAATGGAAAAGGCTGGGCACGAATCCCTATATCCAGGCTGGACAAGGCAGCCTAGCAAGAGGAAAAGGGTCACAAGGGCAGGTAAAAAAGTCAGAGACACCACCCCTACCCAACACACACACACACACACACACACACACACACACTTGCTTTCTTGCTTTTACGAGTTCTTCAAGAACACCAAGCCAGACAATCATAAGATAAATGTAGGGGCCCTGGCACAGACCTATGCCGTCCCTGATCCTTCAGTCTCCGTGAGCACCTTGGAGTCCTGTTGTATTGACTCTTGGTGTCCTTGACCTCTTAATCCTACCTCTTTCTCTTCTGTGGGTTCCTGAGCTCAGCTTGATATTTGACTTCATGTCTCTGCCTCTACTCCCAACAGCTGCCAGGGGAAGCCTCTCTGATGATGATTGAACAAGAAACTGATCTATGAGCATAGCAAAATATCCTTAGGAATTGTCTCAGGGCTATCCAGTCTCCGGTTCCTGTGTAATGTCTTCTCTTTCAAAACATGAGTTCCAAAATAAAAAAAAATGATGTCTACAATAAAATAGTGATTAAAATTCACAAGTGCTTGTGAAAAATTAGTCTTTATTTAGTAATGAGTTACAACAACGGTGACTTCCAGTATGTATTATAGCAGTGCCTGTACATTATCCAAGAACCAGGATTAAAAGTTTTCCAATGTAAATGCTGGTGTTTTCCTCACTGCCTAGATAAAAGAAGGGGTATTATATTTATCATATACAATTCTAACTAGGAAACTTCTGAGGGGAAAGCATGAGTGTTCTCTGATGCCTCAGTGTCTGAGTCATAATTGAGTATAGTTAGTGCTAGCCATAGATGCCTCAAGTGGGTAAGAGGTCAGCTTGATGACTACTTTTACACTGTTCTATTTGATCTATTACTGTATAAAGAAAAAAAAAGTTTTAAGTCATTAAATCCACAAAACGGACATTTATTTCTCTTTGGCTGATTCATTTTTCACAGTGGACGCTTCTTTATTATTACCATGTTGTTTTGTTAGGATCATTTAATTCTGGAAAGCTCATGACTTATGAGATAAGACCTCAGAATATGCAATCAAAAGCTATGATAAAATTTATATCTAATAAACTGCACTTTTATATTGGATGGGAGTACTCTAAGTTACAGATGGGCAGTGCTCCAAAATTTGAACTAATAACAGATTATTAGGAATTAGGATAAAAATTTGTCTACAAGAATTCAGAATAAGTAGTAATATGAGAGTCAGGAATATTTCTAAATTAAACTTAACCTTCAACATTACAAATTTTTATAAAAAAAACACAACAGAATGCTTCTGCTATTTTGGAATATACACTAGAACTTGATTAATGTTGATGTTTTTTTTTACTTTGAGGCAAACATTTAATTAGGTAAACAAGCATCCGAATGTTTCTGTGGTATTTAAAGAAAAACTGAAAGTGATCATATCTAACTACATATTATGCACATCAAACATATAGTGCATGGTTTACATATGTTAGCTAAATTATATCTTAGATTAATTCTAAGAGTTCCACATTTTATCTCACTGTAGAGGTGAGCAAATGAAGTATGCTAAACTTAATTGCCTTAAATTATCTAACATAAGTGGTATATACAGGAGTTTAAAAATTGTTTATCTCTCTGTGTATATGTATGGATGTGTGTATTTGTGTTTGTGTGTTTGAATATTTATGTGTACATATGAGTTCATGCAGAGTCCAGAGGAGGGCACTGGCTATTTGCCCTTGTTATTCTCCTCCCATTCCTTTGAGGAAGGATCTCTCCTTAATCTTGGATGTTTTCCCTGCTAGAATGGGGTCAGCAATCATTCTGTCTCCACTCAACTCAGTGCTGGATGTACAGGCATTTGTGAGACATACAACTTGTGAAAAGGTTGTTGAGATCTAAATAGCAGTCCTCATGACTGTGCAGCAAGTGCTCCTAGCATCTGTGCCATCTCTCCAGCTCCTTTACAGGAATTTAAACTCATTTATTCTATTGGTTACTTTCTGGATTCTAAGTTTTTGGTTTTTTTTTTCAGATGTATATTAGTGTAGGATTCTGTATATTTCTAGTGTATAATTTTACTTCTGAATTCAACTGTCTTTTTTTAATGCTATTGAATTACAAACCTTGTTAGGGAGCAAAAGAGGAGGAACACAATTGCTGAACTGTCAAAGAAACATCTGCTAGCATCATTTATATTATCGTCATATTCCCCTTTCTCTCACTATTTTGAACTATCTATTGGCAAACTCTCCACACAAATAATTGGTCTGTTATCTTCCAATTCTGCATGAGCAGTTCAACCAACTGTAGACAAAATGTATTTAAAAAATGAGTAAATCTTCATTGAATATATACAAAATAGGTTTCTTACTGATGTTCTCTAGAGAATGCATCGTGGTACCTATTTATATACAATTTACATTTTATTAGGTATTATCATTTATCTGGAGATTACAGAAATGAGGACATATGCATTGGTTGCATGGAGGCACTACTCCAGTTTATATAGGGAATTAGTTCTTTCGTGTATTTTGGTATCAAGGGTAGGGAGATTCTGGAATCATTCACTTTTGAGTATCATGAAAAGAGAGTATTGTTGTTACGGTTAAAATAATTCTTGGAAGTGGATCCAGTGAAGATGTTGAAACCCTTTTCAGATAAAAGAGCATCATTTCTACACCAGGATAGGTAGACCCCAGTATCCACTTTCTCAATTACTATGTTAATGTGACATTCTGTCATGTCTATGCCCTTGTGCTAGATTCAATTTAGTTCTGTTTCTTGGGTCCTTCATTAGTTTCAAAAGATGATCATTCCAGAACTGGTAATAGACATTTTCAATTGTGCTAACTCCTTGGGTATGCCCCTCCCTGTTATATGTGTTGCTATTCACTATCCTCTTTGTGGAGCACATGTGTGTACTCATAAGATTTCCAATACTGTCACTGTCAACCTAAGTTTCGGTTTGATGGTAGGCAAACTGAACACCCTTGTAATTGATTTCAATCATGTATGGGTGATACAAGACAAATAAGAAATGATAATAAGCACCAAATTCATATCTTGACTGAGAATTTGGATAAAGGGGCAGGAGAACTAAATCAGCATCACACATACACATGCCTACACACACACACACACACACACACACACACACATCTACGCACACATACAAACACACATGAGAGAAGGAAAAAGGAAAGGATAGTGTTTTGAGACAATAATATTTAATACAATGTTAACCAAGAAACCTTGTTTCAATCTCTAATTCCATACTATTGTTGAGGCTGCTACTTCTATAAATTTTCAGAGCATTTTTTACAGAAAGTAAGGTAATAATATATCTCCTGGATCCTTTATTAAATTTCACAGTATAACATCTTAGAAATGAGTATGTCTTATTATTAGCCTGACATAGCATAATTGAAGACATATTTTCTTTCTGACTGGCACCTAAAATAATGTCTTAGAATTGATGGTGTCTAAGATTTGATAAACTATATGTCCCTCACCAATTATCACATTCATTTTGTTTGACTCAGTAATGTCAGCTTCTTCCCAAGTGATTTAGTTCTAAGTCACTGATTATTCTCTCATTTCCCTTGATAAAACTGTGACTAGCAAACCTCAAGGAAGGCCTAGAGGAAACTAGGAATAGCCTCCCGTCTGTCTTATCAGGAGAGGCACATGGAACCTTTCGTTATCCTGTCTAGATGTGACTTTTAAAACATTTGAAGCCCCTCCATTCCAGCTGCTTAATGCTGAAAACATTAATGGAGTTGGGGTGTGGCTCAGTTCCTGACAGCTTGCCTTGTGTGTGAGAGGCTCTTGGTATGATCCCCAGCAAGGGAAACAATTATTTAGAAAAAACAAGTACTGGATAATTGGTAGAGGTGAGGTGTGAGCCATGGCTGTAATGCCATTCTTTTTATATTTGACAATACATTTTCCTCTTATTAATATAATTTAGATCTTGAATAATTTTTGGTTTTTATTGGTAAAAGTGGGCCAGTTTAGACACTGAAGATTTCCTAGTTGATAAGATTTAAACCAAGTTGATATTTTTATGTTTTTTTATAAATGATCTGTCATACATTTTATACTTTATAAGTATTAAAATAAACAGTGTTTATTATACCCATGTATTCATCATATGTGCAATTAAATAAAAATTAGCAAATGGGTTATAGGGACAAGATTTGAACATCAGGTACATTTACCTAATGAGCCAGCACTCTGGCCATTAAAATGATTCAATTTTTAAAATATGTTAATAATAGGCACTTGGAATCCGACTGGATTTGGAACTTGGTCTTATCCATGCTAGCTTTATTTTTGTTTGCATATAAGGGAAACAGTGTTTCAGAAGCTGATCATACTGATTCTAAGACAATGAGTGAGACTATTATGAACCAAATTTCTTAGTAAAAGATACATGAATATTTGATACTTACACACGCTGATGATTGCTGCAATTCTTTTTGTTTTGTTTGTTTGTTTGTTTAGATTTATGTATTTTATTTATATGACTGCTCTATCTGAGTATATACCTGCATGCCAGAAGAAGGCATCAGATCCCCTTATAGATGGTTGAGAGTCACCATGTGTGGTTGCTGGGAATTGAACTTAGGACCTCTTGAAGAACAGTCAGTGCTCTTAACCATCTCTCCAGCACTGCTGCAATTCTTAACACAAAACAATGATACATCTCTTCTTTTACTTTATGTATATTTCAAAGTATGTTAGGAAGCCAAACTAAAATATGGCAGAAATAAAAAAACAAAAAAAACCAAAACGAGTAAGTTTAAGACTATTGAAAAAATACTGTGTCAGTGAGTCAAAGGAGATATTGGCAGAGTAGTTGATGACTCTAAAATGTATTCCATTTCTGTAAGCACAAGAAGAAGATTGATCCATTTCCTAACATACTTAGAGTTCTATTAGCCAAATAGGGTTATCATGAGATTGAGATGAATAGGTACCCATCCCAAGGATTTCAGTCATAGCTACCCTTTTGTGTATGTTCATGGTACCAACAAATGTGCTGTGTGTAAATAGCTTAAATTATGATTTAGATATGAAAAACCCAGGGGAGAACATTCAGAAAGGTGTGGGAAGCTTATATGTAAGAGTCAAACATAAGATTATACTAGACTAGATATGGTTTATAATTCAGATATAGAGGAATACTTGATCTTTGATCTGCTGCATGGCTGTTCTGGAAAAGGATCACTTCAAAGGCCTGTATAATAGACATTTGATCTCTGATCTGGCAGCATGGCTGCTCTAGGGTAGAAAGAATACTAGTCAGGGTAATGCTATCCTCTGTTTGTGCTAATGCTAAATGAAAGGGAATTGTCTGGTTCCTCTCCAGTGACTAACACAGAGATATGAGGAAGATCCTATGTCCCACAGTGTGGCCTTCACCTAGTGGCAGCAAAGTTGACTGGCCTGGCATTTGGGAAGTGGATTATAGGATTCTCTTCATTGATGCAAAATAAGACTTTGTAACTGAAGGCAACATAGCACAAGCCTTTAAATAAGCTAGCTCAGAAGGCAATGGTGGCACACAGTTTTAATTTCAACTCTTGGGATATAGAAAGAAAAAGTCAGTAGAAACAGAGAGTTGAGTTAAGAAGCAGAAAGCAGCAGCAAGGCAGAAACCACGATAGATGTTGAGTTAGAAGGGAGTGAGTCAGAAGCAGGAAATTGAAGAAGCAGATGTGTGGAGAAGATGCTTTGGAGAAGGCATCTAGTCAGAGTTCAGTTCTGGTTCAGAGGCTGAAGCCTTCTAGGTCCAGGCTTGCATCTTAAAGATTGCATCTCTTTCTTCTTTGAGCTCCTGTGAATAAAAATACTTTTACATGTGGTGTACCAGGTCCTTGAAGGTGATCCTTTCCTAGAGCAGCAATGCTGCTGGGTCAAGGATCAACTGTTCCTCTACAATAGGCATCACATTGAATTTTCCTGTTCTTAAGAACTGTGACAGAAATCTTCCCTTGCCTGCAGATGAGGAGTGATGTCAATTATTATGCAAAAATCCTTTTTATAATAAATGTTCTTTTAAATATGAAACAATTGCTACAGAAGAGGAAACTCCAGGATTGAAACTTACTAAAAGTCATTCCTGTGATCTGATGGCGGAATTTGAGAAATCACATTCTAGACATGATTCTAGAAATCATGTTCTAAATTATGTCCTGCATTGATTGCAAAGCTTTCTCCTTGGCACTATCAAGAGGGACCAGACCTTTTTATAGTCTTCAAGTCAGCCAAATGTATAGTTGGGAAAGTACAAAAGGGATCGATGTTGCTAATAGCTCAGTCGTAGAATTTTAGCTGAGTGTGAGTTGAAAATGGGGTTCTGACTGATATGGATAGACTCTGAGTCATATATCAAAGACTTGTCTCTGTAGTGTTTTACTATATTTGTCCAGGCTTTTATGCTCCATACGTAATTTTTTTAACTCAATCTAACACCTCATAGAGAAAAGAATATGTGAAGATGCCGTGAATACTACTACATGTTGAAAGAGTGCACCCTTTTAAAATGCAAGTCTACTATTCACTTCTGCTGGATCTCTAACTTTCAAGGCATTCCACTAGGATTGTACTAGCTGAGATAAAGCTGCAGCTCTCCATCCTAGACACACACGAACAACAAGCTTCAGTGTAGATGGTAAGTCAAACTAGTCACCTAAGTTTAGGAGCATGATGGAGAAGAAAATGACAAGGTAAAAGCCGGGATGGTGACAGAGTTTAGTTTCAATTATATAGTACCAAACCAACTTGGAGGAGGAAAGGGTTTCTTTGTTTGTTTCTTTGGTTGATTGGTTGGTGGGTTATGTTGTTGCTGTTTTGTTTTGGTTTCAAGGTCTACATTGTAGTTCACTACTGAGGGAAGTGATGGCAGGAGCTCAAGTAGAAACCTGGAAGCTAGAGCTGAAGCAGAGACATGGAAGACTGCTGCTTACTGGCTTGTTCCCAGTGGGTTTTTCCAGCCTGCTCTCTTAAGTACCCTAGGATCACATGCCCGGTGGTGATACTTGCCTGGATTTTCCCTCATCAAACATTAATCTGGAAGTTTCTCCACAGACAAGCCTATAGTCCAATCTGATGAGGGTAATTCCTCAGTTAAGGTTGCCTCATCTCAAGAAACTTTAGTTTGTGCCAAGCTGAAAAAAAAATTAACTAGATAAATGACAATATAAGAGATGATGTGGTCAGTTATCAACAACATATAGAAAATAATAGGATAAAAATAGGAGAAGCTATGTACTTTATAACTTAGTTAAACATATGCATGTAAAGTAGCCTTATTTTGGTAACAATATTAAAGAATAAAAGGACTTAAGATGATGCATATGTATACCCCAGATACCTTTGATTCTATGTATTTCATTACTCTAAACTAAATTCAAGTACCAAAAAAGCATACACAATAAAAATGCAAATGCTAGCAGCTTTTCAACCTGCAAACCACAGGGGATGGTATGTAAATAAGAACTGATAAATAATTGCTTTTCTTAGAGCTCTGAAACACAGAAACAACTATCTTAAGTGACCTTGTTATCTTGTCCAATTAAAACAAGCCTTAATAGTTAATAATGATCTGCATAGCTCAGCTGCCTTAAAGGGTCTTTGTGAAATTCCTTAGGAAGCGAGGATCTCTTCACACTAAGTGTTCCATGATGTAATCAACTCCTTTTGAAGAACAAATTTTAAAAAGTATGGCTTTAAAAGGCATTGTTAATATACAGAGGAAGTTATGTCTCAAAGTCAAGGTGGTAGTCATGACATCAAATCATACTTCATCATAATTATGCTTTAATTGACATTAAAATGTAGGTGGAAGGCTGGAAAGATGACTGAGTTAATTAATTAAGAGCATGTAGTGCTCTTGAAAGGGATCCACACAAGTTTGGTTCCCAGCATCCTCATTAGGTGGTTCACAACTGCCTATTACTCTATGACACACTCTTGTGGCCTCTAAGCATACCTTCCTGCATTCATGTGTACATACACACACACACATAGTTAAAAATAAATCATATCTTGAGCCTTGTAATGTCTCTCCACAGTCGAAGGAGCATACTTATAGTAGTGAGAATATCGCAGAAGTGATATTCTTATATCTGAGACTGATCATAAAAGGCATTTTGATAACTTCCCTTCCTAAAACTAGTCCTATGGAGGAAGCCAACTGACTTATCCTGGGAGTACTCAGCTGTCCTTGTGGAAAGATCTATGTTGTCAGCATAACATGGCTTTGTGATTGCTTATCATTATCAAGGAGTATGTGGTATTCCTGTTACGTATGCCAAATTCCTATGTCATTGGAAGTACAGGAGACTCCCTTACAAAATCATAGCTGCATACACATGATGCTAAGATGGCCATGAAGTCTCTAGATGGTTTGAACTTGCCTCCTCCATTACAATATTACAGACAAACATCAGTGATCCATCAATGATGTGAATGTCATTGTATGACAGATGATACATATAATAAAATTTGCAACTACTAATAATACAATTTTAGTGTATTTTCTTTTATCCAAAATGACCCTTTATCTCAGAGTAGTCACAGCTTACCCACTTCATCTGTTCCATGCTATTTCCCACACCAAAGGACTAGCCAACTGCTGACCAGCCTGTGTTTCTATGCACAGGGATGACATGACTGCATCATGTGAGTGAAAATTGTGGACTTATGACTGGCTTTAGTTAATATTTTTTGAAGCTTGTTTTTGTTATTGCATGCTTACTACTTCATTTTATCTATATCATATAGTATTTTATTATATGACCTATAATATTTTATTGATTTGTCCATCAGCTGGCAGAGTCTTGCTTCCAGTTTTGGATGCTTGTGAATTATGCTGAGAACACTGCTTGGTGCAGTCTTGCACAAACATATGTTTCCATTTTTTTCCTGGGTGTATCACTAGGGCTGGGAATACTGGCTTATATGGTAACCACTTTTACATTTTTTGAGGAAACATCAGGCTGTGTTAAGGGATGGCCGCAGTGTTTTCTGTTTCTATCATCATATTTGATATCTCTGAGTTCTCTCTATTGTTCCAAGACTTCTAATTATCTGTCTTTGGACATCTGTCATTCTGACAAGCACACATGGTAGCATTTCATTTTAGTCCTGACTTTCATTTTCCTAATGACTGATTAAGTTTGGGTCCTTTGTTCTTTGGATGTATGACTATTGAAAACTTTTGCCATCTTTTTTTTTTTTTTTTAAAAATTCAGGTGGTCTGTCGTACTATTGGTTGTCACTTTAAGCTTCGAATATTTCAAGTTACTTGATGCAGGACAATAGATAACAGTGGCTATAGAGGAATGTGTAATACTGATGGTTTTTGACTGATTACGAAGAAAACCTGTCAATGTTTTCTTAGAGATAAAAAAATTGGTATTTTCACTATGAGGATGTTAGATATATACAGATATGTGTTTAAAGTAGGTTGCATGTATACCATCATATCTGAGTACATGAAACAAACTTAATCTGATACAAAATGAAACTAAATTTTCAGTGCCTGCGATCTTCTAAATAGTGTTAGGCTTAATGATACATCAAGGACATTTTTCGATGTATCAATTTTCTCTCTCAAAACAGCAAAGAAGGAAATATGTGTGTGGACTGTTATTTTCAATTACCGTTTTCTAGTCATTCCTTTGCTTATAGGAAATAAGGAATGATTAACACCAATCAGAGCAATGCACTTGTAATCTTCTAAAACATGGGTATAACATAATTGTGTTTCAGGGGCTAGGGTATAGCTCAGTTGGTAGAGTGCGGGCCTAGCATGCATAAGGGCTAGAGTTTGATCCTTAACACAGCATTTACTGGGCATGGTCGTACATGCTTATAATTTTAGTTTTTGAGATGTAGAGGTAGGGCGATCAGGAGTTCAAGTCCAACTTTGCCTATATTATGATTTTGAGTCCAGTTTGGTCTATATGAAAGAATGACTGTCTCTTAAAGAAAAAGAAAAAAAATTAAAAGAAAACACACACACACACACACACACACACACACACACACACACACACACACACACAATTATGTTTTGAAATAAGTAAAAACGTTCTAATTTTACATGAGACAAATTATTTTGTGAGAAGATTTATACTCTTTTTTTGTTTGCTTGATTTTTGTTTGTTTTTTGAGACAGGGTTTCTCTGTTGTAACTGTGGTTGTCCTGGAACTCATTCTGGAGACCTGGCTGGCCTCGAACTTAGAGAGATTCGCCTGCCTTTTCCTCTCCAATGCTGAAATCAAAGGCATGCACCACTACCGCCCGGTTTATACTGGTTTTTAATTATGAAGAAACAGCCTGTTTTTTTGAAAAAACAGAACAAAAAACAAAACAAAACAAACAAATAAAAAACCCAAACAGATGAAGTTAATAAAATTTGAATAGGTAGAAAAAAATTTATATAAGTTTGTAAAATTTAATTATATAGATTATCATAGATTGTTTTTAGTTTAGTTCTTAAACTAATATATAAATATTAACAGAAAAGAACTGTTTTACAGTAAGAATAGGAAATAAGTAAATACATGCTTGAAAAAACAAAAATTTACACATTTTAGTGAAGTATTTTACTTCTTTTCACAGCTGATAGAAATGATATTTAAAGATAAGATAAAAAGATTTTTATCTTATCAAAATGATTTTTATTCACATTTTTTCTTATTTCTTATTATCTTACCCTGTAAGAAAATTTGCTTCTACTTTTCCTGACAGAAGATAAAGAAAATCCAATCAATTCATGGAGAGTTTGTTATCCTTATATACTTCTTTGTGTTCTGTTATTTCCAAATGTCTGTTATAAATAACAGATTTAATTCAGAAAAGGCATAGTCAATCTAAAATTATCATGACACAATCTGAGAAAATGAGAAAAAGTATTGCTTTATCTTAAATTATATGTTACTAAAATTATAAACATTTTATTTCATTCAGATAATCAAAAATAATTAAAATATATGGCTCCTCTAACATATGTGAGTTTATTCAAAGTAGTTTCAAATACAAATATAAAAGTACATTGTGAGAATGTACCAGAAATGTTATCCTTGGTAGTTGGTGAATAAGCAAATACCAGCAATACACTGTCATTTAAAATCAGGGGAATAGACTGAAAATGCACACATCTAAGTGGTAGAGTAACGAGAAGGATGAAAGGGATTGCTAAGAGAACCTGTAATATTTGTATGCCCCTTCTTTCCTTAATGAATTGTGGAAAAATATTTGCATTTTTCAATAAAGAATGTAGAACAGCATGCTAGATCATGTGCTAGTTGTTTACATGACTCCCAAACTTCCTTCTATAACCTTAAAAAATTGTGTAAAATTTAAGTGGCCCCCTCTTCATTGCAATCCCCTGTCTAAACATCATTAGATATTGATACACTCCTATGGAGTTTGGATGCACACATTCTTTATTCTTTTACATATCTTTTTCTTTAGCACATCTTAAAGATTTGATAAGATCACATAGATAGTCAATCCTCAGTTTTGAAAACTAGGAATGATGTTTGTAACTTCACGGATTGTTTATTCCCACAAAGATAATTTGTAATAACCTAATAAAAGACAGGAATATTAGTGGTCTTTTCTTTTTTTTTCTTTTCTTTTCTTTTCTTCTCTTTTCTTTTCTTTTCTTTTCTTCTCTTTTCTTTTCTTTTGTGTGTGTATGTTTCACTGGCATTTAGTTAGCTAATATTCCACTGATCTCAAGAGTTTTCAGAGAATAATAGTCTTTACACAGCACACAAATAAACCAATCAGCATTCAGAATTCTAAATTCTTAAGGTTCCCTGAAAGAGCCAAACGTATTACCTAGACCCACTCTAAGCTTCCCCAAAATTTTACTTCATTGGTCTTTGGGTTTAGTCTCAACAGCTTTCTATCAGTTCTCAAAATATCCCAACTCTGTCTGAAGCTTAGATACCAGTCCTTGCTATGCATTCTGCAGGAGGCCATGCATCTGTCTCCTCCTTGGTAGTCACATCACAGGTTAGATTATCTATTATTTTCTCAGAAAAGCCACTCTCCTCGACCTTAAATTCCCAGTCACATCATCTCCATTTCCTTTCTATCAGTCTTTATTCTCAAATTTCCCAGCTGGAATACAAGTTCCACAAGTGCATCGGCTTTGCCAGTTTGGCCTTCAGTTTTACTAAGAGTGTAATAGTGAGTATGAATTGAACAATCAAAGCCTGTATAAACTGTACAGAGATACTCCGTGTACATAAACTGTAAGGAGAACCTCTAAACTAAGATACCAGTTATAAGCATCACATGCTACACTTCTTCTACTCTTAAGGTTGAATATGTGAACCTGGCTTTTTCTTTTTCTTTTTTCAAAATAAAAGCAAAGTAATATTTCTTAAGGTGGCTTTATGAGATTGAATCAACATAAAACATGGTTATCTAAAGATTACAAAGTTTTCAATCAGTGGCTATTTTTCTCTATAAACCAAAATTTTTATTAAAATTATTTAAAACAGCATATACATTTTAATCAAACTATGAAGAAGATGTCTAGTACAAGCTGCCTCATATGCTCTTTAGGAAGAGTTGTTAAAAAGAGAAGAAAAAGTCACTTTATTTTCAAGTAATTAAACAAGTGGATGTGATAATTTCTTTTTACATTTTCATTGTATGAAGAGGATAATTTATTTTTAGTCAAGAACTGGGGATAATAAATTAGGGATCATTATTTTTTAAGTGTTAACAGTAACACGAATATGAGTCAGCTGGAGTACATTATTAAATTTGTTCAACTAGGTAGCAAAATGGATTAAAGAGCTGAGGAGACAAATAGTGCTTTAGGAAAAGTCAAGATGTGTATATACGTGTACCTATCAAGGTATGCACTTCAAGGACTCTTCAAGACATCTGAACGAAAAAATCCAGATGCTGAAGACTTCCTACATAGCTATGAGAAATAATAATTTAAATAACATGAATATACATATATAAAAGATACATGCGTTTGTGAGAGTCTTTTGGATCCAGGTGATTAGAATAACTGTAATCCTGTCACATCCTGTCACAATATTGTAATAATTCCCCTGGGCAATCTCATCACAAGAAGATTTTAGCTTTTGTAAGGTGTGGGGCTGGGGAGAAGCAAATTTATTTTTAGAGTCTGTAGAGTATATTGTAGATATTGTTGCTGCAAATGTACCTGTATGCTAATGAAAGAGAGGGAAGGAAAGAGTTAGGGACAGAGAGAAAGGGAGAAAGAAAGAGAGAGGGGAGTAAGGGGGATAGGGTTCATATGCATACAACATTCCTTCTTAAAGGCAGTTACTAAAAATTTTATTTATCCTAAGAAATTTCATTACAAATTTAGTTTTAGTCTTCCCTGCTTGAAGAAAGAAAGAGAGAAAGAAAGAAAGAAAGAAAGAAAGAAAGAAAGAAAGAAAGAAAGAAAGAAAGAAAGAAAGAAAGGAAGGAAGGAAGGAAGGAAGGAAGGAAGGGAGAAACGAGTCTTGTGATTTTTTTATTTTTTGTCACTAAAATAATAAAAAGATCTTATTGTGTGTGGTGTCCCGTGTGCTTCCTTTTGTTCTGAAGTTTCAATTGAAGGATAAAGAATTTAGGTTTTCAGTCATCCTTCCACACAACAGAGTAAGTGGTTTTACGAATAAATAGACAGGTTCACTGATCTGCTTTGTGCATACAAAAAAAAAAAAAAAAAAAAAAAAAAAAAAAAAAAAAAAAAAAAAAACATTGATTCATTGGCTAGTGTCTCCAGGCCTTCACCATTTTTTTTACAATTAAGAAAATGAAATATTCGAAGGAAACACATCACTCATCCTCTGTATCTCCACACACCTCCCTCTAATCCTTTCTTTTTAATCCATAGCCCTCTTCCCTCCTAGCTCTGATTGTAGGATGTGGCCCACTGGAGAGTAAAATTAAAACAAAAAAGCAAAGTAGGAAGTCATAAAAAAGTATTTAATGGTTTTTCCTTTAAAAGAAGATGCATGGTTAATTGTTTAAAAAAATGCTTTCTTGGCTCTTAAAATTTACAATGACAGCATGGTTTTAAACCTCAATTAAAAGCGAATGCTTAATAGACATGTGCACCTTTAATATGGTGAAATGTCCCAATATCCTTCAGATTTTATTGAGAAAAATACAGCAGCCTTTCTTTAAATGTACAGAATGATCTTTGAGGTTTTACTGTATGTTTTCATTCACTATTTCTGCTTTGTTCAATTACAGATATGCCTTTAAACATCATCTCTCCTAAAGGAGAAAAAATATTTATTTATAAGCTTGCAATTCAGCGCAGTGTCTTAGATTAGATAATGAAAGAGAGAGCAAACCAAGAAAGCTTTGAAACATTTTAGATCGCAGCTTTGAAAGTTTGTCAATAAACAGACAAAGAACAACAGGTAATCGGAGGGGAAATCACATGGATTCACAGTAGCAACACCTGTCAGAAAGTTCCAGGGGGAATTATGAGGGTATAATGCACAAAGCTGAAATTAAAGGTGAAACAGCAAATCTAGTCAGGAGATTTAAATGTAATTACAGCATGTTCCTGAAGCCTAAGGTATCAACAGTTGATAGTGTACTGAAAAGACTCCACTAAGGATGCAAATAAGGGAGACCAAAGAGGTTAAGAAGTATTGTCCTACCAAGGAAAACAAGAGTTAAATGCAAGTGGGAGTTATCTTCTTTTGAGGATATCAGAAATGAGAGGGGACAGGGTGAACCAGTGCACCATCTCAGCCCAGTTTTGTCTGTTACACTCTCAGTTTCTGTCAGGAAGAGCCAGTGGGGCTCAGATGTCAGAAATCTGGATGAGTTTGTGAAAACTCTTGATCACGCCGTGTCTACTCAATTAGAAGAAAAATATTTTAGTCAGCCAAACAGCGTATCTGCTGCTAGCCGGTTTGGATGACGAGGAGACGGAGAAGTAATAATAATCACCACCGAATATGTTTTGCTTTAACCATACAACTAGATTAGAGCGATCTGTGTTCTGCTCAATAATCAAGAGGTTCAAAATACTTTAGATATGTATTTCATGTTCTTTTTGATATATAAAATGCATCGTAGGTGCTTTAAATATTGACCCTTCTTATTGCTGTAGTCAGCAGTTAATGTAGAAACCTGTAACAGGGCAAAGTGCTGAGAATACGGCATGATAGAGTGCTCAGACATAAGCAGGGCATCTCTGTGATCACCAACAAGCCTCAGGAAATATTTATAACAGAAGGCTAGAAAGAATGTAAGAATGAGAGAGTGGGGAGATTGCAGCATAAAGATACCATCTGATAAGGCAAGGCGTGGTCTTTGCATTCATGAACTCACTGAAGCAGAGGTTATCTGTGCAAGTCCTGTATAGACCTGTCGTATTTCATCATGGCGAAAGGAGAGATCATACCTGAGGGACTACTTGTAACTAATGGTTGTTGCAGGTGGGGGATGTGTCATTTTCTTTTGTCCTATAGCCACTGATAAGTTGTATTTGGTCCATTACATAGCCTACTCTTGTTCATCCAAGCCACCCCATTAAACTTTATGGGTCACACACAAAATGAAGATATAGAAATAGAAGGGGGGACTTGTGAAGAATAGGACTTTCATCAAGAATAGGAAGGAGCTGGGAGAGGGGAACTGGAGTTGAAAATGATTAAAATATGTTACACTAATGTGGAGAACTGCAGAACATCACAATGTGGAAAAATGCTACTTTATCCTCCTTAAAATCAGAAAGGTAGGAAGACGTGAATGTTTTGCCACTGTGCCTAGTTACTACTGTGAATGGCATGTGCTTCCAGTGTAGGTTAAAATGCTAAACAGCAGTTATAGGTGGCTGCGCATCATCACATGGATATAGGGAAATGAATAGGGCCGTCTGCAGGAGCAGCAGTGCTCTGACTTCCTGAGCCATCTCTTGAGCCCTTTCCTCATTTTATAATGTTTTATAACACTCATTCATTGTGCTTTTCAATATGAGTGCCTGATAAATGTAATGTTTGTCTGTTCATATACTTTATATTTTCTAGATTGTCTAAACTCTTCAGAAATCCAGGTTCCTTTTCTAAATTAGAAATGTATTTAAAATCTTCACCATACCACTGCCCGTAGAGGCGATGATATACAATAAAAAAGAGCTAAAATATCTCTACTGTATACAGTCAATCAGAAAACACACAGGGAAATAAAAATACCATTTCAAAGTGTAAAAATGTATGTTTTCCAGGCATTTTGAAGCCAATGTCTTAATGAGTGAATGCCTGGAATTAGGTTAGAAACGTTTTTCCCTTGTCAAGCATGACAAGTTAGTACAGGGATTTCCTTATTCTTCCTCTTGTTTACATTTCTTATCCTATCAAAACTTTAGATCTGAAATTAACACTTACATACACATATAAGAATAAATATTCTAATTTCCCTAGTGCATTAAAAAAATTTAAAAATGCACAATCTAGCCTTTAATCCCAATACTTGGAAGGCAGAAGAAGGCAGATCTCTGTGACTTTGAGATGAGCCTGGTCTACATAGTGAGTTCCGGGACAGAGCTGCATGGTAAAACCCTGCCTCTAAATAAATAAATAAATAAATAAATAAATAAATAAATGAATGAATGAATGAATGAATGAATGAATAAATAAATAAATAAATAAATAAATAAATATTCTATGCATCAGGCTCAATTAACAAATGGGATAAAATGCAACAGTCATGTTTTCGGTGTAAACACCATGACCCCACATTTAATTTATGCAAAGAATTTTTTAATATCATTGAAAAAAGTTGTTGTGTATTTGCTCTGGAGAAAAATCCAGGTGGGCTTATGGTTGGAACAAGAAGGCTTAATAAACATATCTTTGTCTTTATTTTCATCTATTACTACCGCAGGTTCACGGACAAGTATGCATACATTTGATTGCTATCCAAAATTTTGTGCATTGCAAATTTTTATGTTTCTAAAAATACTACATTGAGATTATTTAACATAAAATATTTATATAGCTATCTCTCATAATAAATAATTACATTAATTTCTTTAAATGAAGAAATTTAGTAACTCTCAACCTTTTAAATTTCCTCTTTCCTTGATTACAATATTACGCTATTATTCCAAATCATCGATAGAATATAGATGAATTTTCGTAACAAGTTTTCCTTTCTTTCTATCCCTCTTTGCTTGTAGCATTTAACTTTCTCTCTCTGCCCCCATCTGAGCATTTTAAAAAATGAAAACCCATATTCCCAAACTGAAATATTTGTTCTCTTTAGTAAGATTCTTTTTGGCTTCAGGGAGAATAAATTTACAGAGACATCCTGAGACTTTGGGACTTCGGCGATTCAATTTTTTACCTTGAATGTCTATTCTTGACTTTTCCTTCTTTTTTGAATAAACATCCCCTAAAGAGAACACCGCCTTTGTGACTGACTTTAGTGAATAAATTATGCAGTGCTTCCATCTGCAACTCACAGGAGCAATGCCGAATAAAGCAGACATAGCTGTTGGACATCATTTTAGCCCCTTTCTCTGATTGGCAGATCACAGGAAGGAAAAGTGTCCCATGTGCCCCTCTGTGAGGTCGTTACCAACTGATTGAGTATTCACCTTAAATATCTGAAACCCAGGTGTGCTGTAGATTAGCACAACTTACAAGCACTGTGTGGAGATTTATTATGATAATTGTTGCTTTTATTTTTTATTTCCCTGAACTCAAAGATAATTAATGTCAGTATGTGTCCTGGTATCTGACTCTCTTAATTGGTCCTATGGTGCCTTGGGTGTTTGAAAATCCACTCACTTAGAGGTTTTTTTTTTTTTCTCTTCTTCTTCTTCTTTTTTTTTTTTTCTCTTTTGACTTGTTTTCCTGGAGCTGTTCATTAGAGCCTAAAATATTTGATTACATTTAATTGTGATGTCTTTAATTTGTGCACCTGCTGCAATTTACATGAGGGGAAAAGGCTTGCAGAAACAGGAGAAAAAAGTGAGAGGGGGGAATTAAATTTTAAAAGAATTCCCCTTCACAGAGTAATTGGGGTTAAATATGGCAACAAAATAACCTTAATAGGTGGTTAGAGTTTTGTAACTACTATGGTATACAAAAAAAAATGTTTGAAGTCACAAGTGTTTTCGTGTGCAAATTTGTAACCTATATTTTAATGCTTTTTTTTTTTTCATCAAAGTTTCATGGTTACTGTGTAGCATCCAGATTCAAATTTAGTATCTGGCATTAAAGAGCCTTCTTGGCTATCTGAAAAAAAAATATTGAGTTAGAATCTGATCAAAGCACATTATAACCACATGTGAAAGTGCCATAATAAAGCCTATTATTTTGGGCAATTAATATATGCTAAAAACAAAATCCTCAAAGAAACATCGTCAAGTCAAAAGTAGTTTTGTTCCTTAGGTAATTTTAATAAAATATATACTGCT
The DNA here is from genome assembly GCA_026225945.1 of Cricetomys ansorgei. NCBI lineage: Eukaryota > Metazoa > Chordata > Mammalia > Rodentia > Nesomyidae > Cricetomys > Cricetomys ansorgei. The sequence goes on from JAMJFZ010004061.1 coordinate 15,151,978, forward strand.
TTTTATTTCAAGAAACATTAAGTCATCTCATCAGAATTTCACCTGTGTTTTATCATATCATGATTGCTGAAAGGGATAAAACTTCCAGAAAGAGTAAGGGGTTCCCCTGTGAAATGTGAACAGATATTATCCACAAGGAGATACCAGCTTCAGAGACTGGTACTGACCTGAACACTGGAGTCTTAATGTCCACACTGCAATGAAATAGAGGCACAGGAAAGACAAACTAATGCCTGCTTCAGTAGGAGGAATAAATCGCCTGTTTATATTTCATATAAAACCATCGATTTCTTTTTTCTTTATATTTAAAGTCATCTCCAAATCAGGTTTTTGAAGAAAAATACTTAAATATGGTCTTCAGATTATTATGGTGGGAAATAGGGAGCCATCTGTGCCTATATTAAAACTGCAGACTAATATATTCTGGAAAGCTCTATTTGTTAAACTTTCTGAATATTTAAAAAGGCAGAGGGCTGCTGGTAGTCTTTCAGAGATATCCATCCTCCAAATAGCCCAGCTAAGAAGGTTTCTTCTCCAAAGAATGTAGCTGGTCAGTCCCTTTCAACTTTACATGTCTATATCCAACATACTATGACTAACTAGAACATAGAATGTGGCAGCTGGGTGGAGTCTTCCCTATATGCAGTTTTTTTTCCCCACAGATCTTACTCAGACCAGCACGCTTGCTCAGAAAAGCTCTTAAATTACTCAGCGTAAGGATAGTGCACAAAACTAACACATATGTAACACTTGCAGTTTTCAATTCTTTCACACTCATCACTTCCTTGGAGTCTAAAACAACCCAGGGCTTTGTATGAGCTTGGAGAGCTCTCTGCCAAATGTACCTCATCCCTAACTTACTAATATTATTTTCTTGAGACATGTATTATTAAATTACTTAAATGTATCATTTAATATATAAGTAATGAATAAATCAAATTAGTATATGAGGCAATATCTCTACACTCTTGTCTGTGTGTTGTATGCGTGTGTTCACATGTGTTATTGTATGTGATATGCCATGTCTATGCCAGACACATGTCAGGAGATCAGAGGACATGATTTTGACTGTTGGTCTCATCTTCCATCTTTTTTGTGAAAGAGACTCTTGTTTGCAGCCCTTTATTCCAGGAGACCTAGAAGACTTCAGACACCATACAATGTAATCTGTTAACCTAGAGTGTTTCAGCCTCCAAGACTTACTACTGATTGAAATCACTTTGACTAGCTATCTTCTGAACTACCTCTTTCACTATGATCTGCATTGTGAACTCCAAACTGTAAATCTTAAGCTGTCTGCTTCTGACTCTGCTTTCCCTCTAATTATTCTGGACTGGCATTGCTCTTCTCAGCATCTCCTTCTGAATTGAACAGTTTATGAGCTAACTACACTCAATCTACCTAACTGAACTAACTCTTTGCTTCTCTCTGAGCTCTGTCTCTTTTCTGCTTCCCGTCTGCTTCCACCTCACTTTTCTCTCTGAGCTCTGCTGTCTGTACTCTGCTTCCACACTCTGTATTGCGACAAATAAAAACTAATCGCTAATTCCAGAAGATTTGACTCAAACAAACTGTCAAATATCATTTTCCTTTCTCAATCATTTGCTAGAATTTTTGGTTTTATTTGATATCGATGACACTTTCATTATGTGGAATTAAAGTCATGATACAGGATCATAGAATTCTGCTATGCCAAGTGCACTTTAGGGGCTAACACTGTCTGCACTGCCTAGGAGTACCTTCCTAGAGATTCTGACTCTTCAGCCTCATTTAGATCTACTGATCAGTTTAACTCTATGCTAATTGTTTTTTCATATAGCACAGTGGTAATAGAGGCTATCTGAGTGTACAGACTGGTCATCTGCAAATGTGGGACTGAGACTAGTCTCTCTTAGTTTCCCTTTGTGCCTCTGCAATGCTGAAATTATAATGAATGTTCCTAAAGATTATTGTGGGTAAAGAAAAAGATCATGAGAGGCAAAGATAGCTTAGTATAGTACTTGACATACCCCGCAAATCACAAAGAAGAACGAATACAGAATCTAGCAGTAGAACTACGCTATTCTAAAGAAAATTATAATTACTTCCCCCAGAAACAGAAGAAAAAATATAAGTACTTAATAAAAGTTGTTTGTCTGCTTCTGATGGTTTCTACGGTACATCTTGATATTAGTGAAATTGCAAGAAATTTTGAATCAATAATGAAAGGGTAGATGGGAAGATGTATCAATCGGGTGTTGACAGGAATATATCATTTACATACCTGAACGGCTAAGTGATTGAGGCGCTAGACACAAGAAATACCTCATATGATTTTTCTAATAGTCTATGAAGTTTGCATTGCTGGGGGGTAGGAAATTTTGAAGATGAGGGGGAACTCCTTTCCTATAAGTTGAAATGTCTAACCAAGATTACAAACATTATAAATGACAGACATAAGTTGCAAACAATGATTTCCCCTGAAGGGTTTGCCTTGGTGCCCATATTCCTGTACTCAAGAGCATTTATCTATAGATGGAATGACTGCTACCTGAACTTATAAAGAAAACAAGTGGCTAGAAGGTTGTTTCATGTCAGCATAATTTCTAGCTTCTTTTCATGTTAGAAAATGTCTCTAAGCACAGAAAACCAGAAGGAATTCATCAAAGCCTTCAGGATCTTACAGGCATTTCTTAGGTGGGTTTTACACAATAAATTTATTCTCAAGGTCACCTACTTGGGTCGCTCTCACTTTTTATTCCCTCTTAGAAAGAAAAAAAAAGAAATGGAGAGGTCCAAGTGCAGAGAAGACGCAGAGAGCATGTATATTAACTCACTCCCCCAATTATGCTTGTCCAGGCTTAAAGTCCAATGGAATGGCATTGATGAAAAGAATTGTTTGAATGGAGGATTTCTCTCCATGGCACCCTGACTGTGGGGAAGAGCTTTGTTTGTGTGTGTATAGTGGAGAGAAGATGAGAGGCAAGTGGTGGTCATGCTTCTTGTATTTGGTGGCATGTGGTGAATAATTGATCATCCTCTCTCTCTCTCCACGCAATCACTAATTCTCTCAGTGCCTTGCTTCTGCACGTGTCATGCTCCTGGTTAAGTCAGCCGAGAATCCTGACAAACCCAGGAGGCTTCCTTCTGTCTGAGACACCATTTATAACCCAAATGAAAAATTAAATGGGAAAAGCAAGAAAATGCCTCTGAAGGTTTAATTATTTATTTATTTTCTTACACCTTTACTCTCCCCTGCATTGTTTGACAAGACAGGTCACACATTCTCCCGGCAGATGCTGTTCAGGAGGAGCATGCCGAATGACTGGACTGCATGCTCAGCTTTGTAACAAGAGACAAGATTCTCTAGAAACTGGAAACAACTCCATTTCTAAAGTGTTAAAGCCAACTTCTGCAGTGTTTGAAAACAGTCCTGATCCTACCCATTATCATTGACTAAGTTTCTCATAATTTTAAGTATCCCAAATGCACGACAGTTATACCTTCTTGCTCTTTGGAAAAATCTTTCCATCATAGAGAGGTTTGTTTTGAGGCTGACATTTTTGGCTCTTCATATTATCTATCAGTAATATGATGAATACAAAATTTGGATACAAAATGAATGGTTTTTCAAATGTGCAATTTCGTTTCTAAATGTGTTTTCATGAGAATTCTTGAACCCTGCTTAGGAATTCAGTATGGTCATGTCACTTTAAAGCCAATATCCTATATTTGGCTTTTTGCCCTCCAATGAAAAAGACAAATTCTGCACTGCCTTCTCATTAAGGAAAAAGTAACTGCAAAGACAGCATATTTCTAGAGTAAACAAATCTCCCAGAGGCTGTATTTTTGATAAGTATTTTTGCAGTGCTAGTTTGAAGGTTTAACGGTGTGTAGTGTTTCACTTTAATAGTCAGACTAGCAAGCTATAACAAATGCACTTTAAAAACTTTACACTCCGTGGGTTCTGCTTTGACAGGCCTGCTTGGAATCAGGAGGTAATACGGCTTCTCAGTGAGCCATACTTACATTTCAAGCTGAAGAGGAAATTATTCTTGAACCATTGGATCTGTTGGTAATTCGTGGCTCAGTTTATAGTGGCCTTTTAAATTCACCCTGTCTCACTAGGTTTGCCTGGATAGAGCTCAGAGCGAAGAGCTTGTGCAAAGGTGATGTTTGCTTACAGAAGGCAGAAGTCCAAACTGGGGTTTCAGTTCAGAACACTGAGTGTATGAGCAGTCAGATGAATAATAGTTACCAATGGCCTTGCTGCAGCCATTGTGTACTATCACAGATGTTCCTCTGAGATGAGGTGACTGAAGGTATTCCAAAAAAATACATACAACAAAGATTAAATGAATCCTTTCCAAATAATTTCACATGTAAATTTCTGCTCATGGAACCAACATCCCAACACATTTGAGATGGATGAGTATTCCATATAGATAAAATAATACACACATGCATGAAATCACACAAAAGTTGCATGCAACACTTTACCCCAAGTTACATATACTGGATATAAATCACACCATTACAATTTTATTCCAAAATTAATTAGAATTTTTTTTCAAGACAAGCTTGCTTGCCTCACTCTGTAAACCAGGCTGGCCTTGAAATCACAGAAACCTGCCTGCCTTTGCCTCCTGAGTGCTGGGAATAAAGGAGTGAGTCACCTCAGCCACTATTTTTTTTTTAAAGTGGAATTTAGGACCAGATTTCTTAGAATTAGGCTGCTATTTATTTCACCAAGGCCTTACTGCAGAATCCTTAGTTGTTCAGGCCAAAGTATCCTCATTTTTATAAGAAGGGGGATGGTAATAGTACCTACAACAATGAGATGATAAATGAATAGCGCAACTAGTTTGCTCTGAACACAGAGAACAGTGATATGATATTATAAATGATATAATCTCCCTCTTACAAAAGTAAAGATTGGAGGTGCAGGGAATGCAGATATAAAGATTATAACTACAACTAAGCACGCATAAATTATACTTTTGCTGGGTACAAATATTCAGTTTACTTGTCTAAACCAAGTATATTTAAAGATCATGTTTCATTTGCAGTTAAGAGTACGATATGGAGCAGGAAAGCATAGAATCAGGAAATAGGAACCATTAGACAGCAGGATTTTCCTTTTCCTGATTTCTAGTTATTTGGGATCTCATAGGCTCTTTTTTTGGCTCTCTATTCCTGTCTGCAACTTCCTTCCTCTGACAGTACTCTATGCTCAGTACTCACGGGTTGCCTGAGGATGTGTGTCTTTGTTTCTAGTCATATGCATACTGAACAAGTTGAAAAGAGACACTGATTATCTACTTTTTCCATCTGCTCCTGACTCACCAACTAAATCAAAGACTTTACGTATGTAGAATTCTATCTTTAGACTAGATGGAAACACTAGAGTGGTCAGGTTAACACTGAGAACTGACCATCTTTCCGGAAAGGTATGATGGGTAATAAGCAATAAATTCTGATTAAATAAAAGAGACCAGGAATAATACTATTACCAAATGAAGTTCCTATGTGTATTGAGCATCATGTTGTATTCTTTCCTCCTACTTGTGGGTTCAAATATTTCTTAAAAGCAGTAGACCATATCTACCTTGTAAAATACATTGTAGAAAGCAAAATATATATTTCCCATGATTCATGAGTAGCCTCAGGGCTAAAAAATGGTTTACCAGAAATCAGAATTAATCTTAACTGATCCTAGTCTCACTGTGGAAAACATTTTATTCACTTCTGATATAATTCTTTTGTTGTTGCTATTGTTATTGCTATTATTTTTTTTATCCTTCTACTGGAGCTTTAGAAGAAAAAGAAAACAATGCCGATTAATTAAGTTTTCCTGTTAATCCGTGCTTCACTCTATTTAGAATCTCAGTGGGTTTTCTGGAGAGATTCACAAGGAAATCTTGTTGGGTGTGATATAACTTAATAAGCATGTTGCAGAGAGTTTTCTAAAGAGTAGTATTCCAAAGGGAATGTCTCAAAATGCTGCGGACTATAAACGGTACTCAGTCTTTCATGGATTAAAGTGCTGCCTAAGTGTGATAAGAAAACTTCAACTCAAAGCAGGATTGGGGGACCAGTGGTAAGTGTTCTCTATCCTGAAAATGAAGCTTCACACAGAGGGAAGGAGGCATTGTTAACAGTCTGTAATATGTTCTTGGTTGGATTTAAGGCTCCTTGGACTGCTAAGTCACAAGGAGAAATACCTACAGTGGCTATGTTTCTGGTTATTTTTTTGTGTTTCTAACCTTTATATCTAAAAATGCAGGCTTTCAAGAAAAAAGAAACTTGAATTTATCTTCCTAAAAACCATCTTATTTCCATTGCCTAACCTATATGAGAAACGCCACTTTATTATTATTTATTTAACTTATCATTATTTAATATCACTTATTGGGAAGGATCAAAATAAAATTAAACAATATTGGAATGAGGGAAAGAAATATTTCAAGTGCATAAAATGAGAGACAGGAAAAAGATTTTGAACTAATAAAAGTATTTTCATGGTATTTGCTAAAGGTGACTTTTAGCAGATTTATGAAGTTCAAGCATTATGTTTGTATGTAGTGGAAGTTACTTTTAAAATCAGATCGATTTAGACATGAATTATTAAACAATAAAACTTATTGAATTCAAAACTCAAGCATTATGTACTATGTTTATAGAAAGAGGAAAAACTAGGCAGGATGAGGTGATTGGATGAGACACCGTCAAGCCTGAAAACATTTAGGACACTGCCAGAAAATGAAGGATTAGAAAAAAAAATAAGCATTTAAAGAAAATACATAGTATAAAGTTCAGCATCATGTGAACGGGAGAGGGGTCCTTCTCTTTTGGCTTATATGTGACTTTTGCAGCTACAAAGTGTTTTGTAATGATGGAATAGTAGTCTATTTAGAATCTCAAAGTGTTAGAAGGAAGAGTGAAGAATTTTATCAGTGGGTGCTTACTTATAGCCAAGATCCAGAAGGTCCCAAATATTCAGAATTCTCTCTCTCTCTCTCTCTCTCTCTCTCTCATACACACACACACACACACACAGAGTTGTTATTCATAAAGCAAAAACAAAGCAAAGCAGAAAAGAATGACATTAAAATCCTTATTTAATCCCAATAGATAAATATTAATGCCCCATAAAGTGACAGTTTTACAATTTCAAAAAGTTCATTATTTTAATGTTAATTATTTTAATTATTATTAATTAAAAAAAATCTTTCTTGAAATAAGATTTATATCTTTTTAACTTTTTACCTTCCTCGCCTTTTATTATAAAAAGTTTCTTTCCTCACATGATATATCCTGATTACAGTTTCCCTCCTTCTATCTCTCCCAGTTCCACCCTACTTCCTATCCCATCCAGATCGACTCCCTTTCTGTCTCTAACTAGAAAAGAACAGGCTTCTAAATATAACAATAAAATAAAATAAAACAAAAAATGTATCTTTGAAGCTGGACAAGACAAACCAAATGAAGTGAAAGAGTCCCAAAGAAAAGACTAGAATCAGAGACCCACTGGTTTGAAAAATCAGGAATCCCATAAAAACACTAAATAGGAAGCCATACAATATACAGAGTTATTAGTGCAGATGCATGCAGGTACTGTGCATGCTGCTTTAGTCCCTATGCTTTCATGAGTCTTTGTCACATTGACTTGCAGCATTCCTCAACCTATGAGTTGGGACACATTTAGAGGGTCTAAGGACCCTTTCATAGGGGTTGCCTAAGATTATCTGCATATCATATATTTATATTATGAATCATAACAGTAGCAAAATTACAGTTATGGAGTGGCAACAAAGATAATTTCGTGGTAGGGGTTTGACACAACATAAGGACCTGCATTAAAGATGTCATGGCACCAATGAAAGGACCTGGGAGTTGTCACAGAATGCACTCAAACATCAGATTCTTACTACAAAGAATGGTCAAAAGGAGGGGTAGTGGTGGCAAAGAATAAGGGAGGAGAAGAAAAAGGGTAATGGAGAGAAGGGAAGGGATATTTGCCCCAGAGGGACAAAGAACTGTCTCTGGATAAGAGTGGAGACAGATGTGACCCTTAGGCATATAGGTGTATAACCCTTAGGTCGGTTATATAAGGTCTTAGGAGGGAAGGGAAAATAGGGGGTCCAGTTGGAGAAGGGTTGGGGTGATTGTTTCTGATTACCTGAGGAAAACAAAGGAGAGGACATGAGGACTTTTGGGGAGTCAGGAGTGCAGTGGAAGGATTTCTGGGAGATGGCCCTGTGTATAAGAAACTAGAACTAATGTTATGTTTGGATGTATTTCCATGACCCATAGTCATTTTGGAGCTATGTGGGAGATATACTAACAGTTGCAGTATTAGGAAGGTTGAGACACACTCAGAAGCTGAGAGTGCTTTATTTTCTTGGTGTCCTCTGTTCCCTCTGGCTCCTACAGTTTCTGTCTCTTCTTTTTAGGAGTTCCAGAGCTCTTAGGAGAGGGATTTGATGGAGATATTCCATTTACAGCTGAGTGTTCCTAGGTCTCTCACTCTGCAAAATGTCTGCCTGTGGGTCTCTGTAGTTGTTCCAATCTGCTACAGGAGACAGCTTCTCTGATGATAGTTGAACAAGGTACAGATCTATGAGTATAGCAGAATACCATTAGGAGTCATTTTGTCACTACCATTTTTTGTTTTTGTTTTTGTTTTTTATTTCATTTTGTTTAGACAAATAGTATTTGTTTTTATTCAGTGTCCCTGATCTATCTAGTCTCTGTTTTTTGTCACCCAGTGTTGGATATGGGTTTTCATCTTATGGGGTGGGCTTTAAGTCAAATTAGATATTGATTGGCTACTCCCACTAACTTTTGGCCACCATTTTGCTAGCATTTACCCTTTTAAAGAGTCGAGAATCAGAAATCACAGCTTTCAGGGAGTCACAGTAAGCCTTTTAGCCTTTGCTGAAAAAGAGAGAGTGAATAATGCTCAGGATTAGAGCAGTTTACGAATCACCAAAGAGCAACATGTAGATGCACCTGGCTCATGCAGTCTCATGTAGGAGACTGCAAAGCTACCAAACTGAGGACACTGTTCACTTTTCTTTCATCTCCATGTTTCTATAGATCACCATGCCTTGGAAAGTGACAGTTGATCTGATTAAAAATTAATGATGTTCTGTGATATTCAACTGAACTGTGAGACTTAGTATCTCTGGGTAAATCACATCTCCTCTGTGAGTGTTCCACTTATAACTGTTTTCAATAACTCAGGAGAAACAGACCCTATAGACTTGTACATGAATCTAAATGATCTAGGGCCTTGGAAATTGTATAGGAATTGAATAAGCAATGAAATATAGAACTAGAAAACTCGGTGTTAGGATTTTAAGAATTACTAAATTAACATAAATCTTAGAGGGTGAACTTTTATCCAAGATAAGAGTTGGAGACTAAAAAGATTATATCCTATGAAAAATACAGGTTTTAAATATTCTGCTAAATCTCAAAATAATCAGGTAAGTAACATGTATAATCTTATACTGTTGTTCAGAAAATTTTCTTGTAAACTTGTCACATTGATCCTCAGGAGGGTCAGGCAAGAAGGGAAGTTGAAGATTTCTGTCCTTCTGTGATATTTAACTCTTGTTCTGACAGTCTTTCTGCCCCTCTTCCATGATGGTTCATCACTTTATAGTTTATACACCTCGTTTATAAATATGTATTTCTTGTGTATAAACATGTGCATATACTCGATTCCCTTAACCAAATGAATTCTCAATCTATAACAATTTTCCCGGATTTTGGAAACTAAAGTTTATCCTTAATGAAAATATAATCATACATATGGACTTCAAACAAAAACATTTGTCATCTTCACTATTGAAATAAATATTGAAAGTATATAATGACTGGATTTCTACTATGGCAAAACAGATTAAAAGATCTTGTGTTGTAGTTTAAAATCTATCATCTCTATTTTGTGTGAGTGTTTAATGGTGTCAATTGTTAAATCATGGTCTAATATAATTGCAACTATAATCATCAACATTAGCATTAAATGGCATTTGTTCACTCTTTGTTTATTTTTTTTATTCTAAGTTCTTCAGTTGATATCTTTATTTGTTAAGTAATCACATATATATGGAGATATCATTATGCGACTGATAAGTGTAGGTTTAGATAGGCATATTCTTGATTCTAGGATCTTCAGATACCTTCTATTAATAGTTGCTTTAAAAATCATCCATGCACACATAGAAAACTACTAGGAATTAAAAATTCTTTCTCTGAGCTGGGCGGTGGTGGAGTACAACTTTAATCCCAGCATTGGCGGGGGGTGGTGGTGGTGGTGGTGAGGCAGAGGTAGGTGGAGCTCTGTGAGTTCAAGGCCAGTCTGGTCTACAGAGTGAGTTCCAGGACAGCTAGTTACAACAGAGAAACCTTGTCATGACATTTAGCAAGAATTCTTTTGAAATAATGGACACAGAGGAATAAGAAACTTGCCCTTTTTTCTTTGTAATAGGGTAGGAGCTGAAACTACACAAGTACCAAACCACCATATTGACTAATCCCCCCCTTTTTTTTCAGGTAGCAAAACTTATTATGCTTTATTCTTTCTCAGTTTTCACAAATAAGAAGATACATGTATATTTTGTTAGATTATATTATACACATTAAACATTTTTGCATTCAATATTTTTTCATTTAAAACCCTGTCCTATAATTAATCTGTAATGGTAACTAAAGATCATTTCAAATCCATACATTAGAGAAATATACAATTTATTCAACAATTCTAGGCCACGAGTGTTTAGGTTGTCTGAAATTTTTTTAAGTTACAAAAATGTCTAGGCAACACCAATGTGCACATATATTTCCATGTTGTTGATGGTGATCATCAATATAAAGTGCAAGAAGTAGGATTATCTGACAAGATGTAAATGCATATATAATTTTGTTACATATTGCTAGACCCTCACTAAAATGGTTGTACTAGTCTTTCTCTTTCTTTCTTTCTTTCTTTCTTTCTTTCTTTCTTTCTTTCTTTCTTTCTTTTTCTTTCTTTCTTTCTTTCCTTCCTTCCTTCCTTCCTTCCTTCCTTCCTTCCTTCCTTCCTTTCTTTCTTTTCTTTCTCATTCTTCCTACCTTCCTTCCTTACTTCTTCCCCCTCTCTTTCTCCCTCCTTCCTTCCTTCCTTCCTTCCTTCCTTCCTTCCTTCCTTCCTTCCTTCCTTTCCTTCCTTCTTTCTTTCTTTCTTTCTTTCTTTCTTTCTTTCTTTCTTTCTTTCTTTCTTTCTTTCTTTCCTTCCTTCTCTCTTAATCAAAAATAAATTCTTTTCTCATACAATATATTGCAAGCACAGTTTACTTTCCCTCTAATCCACACAGCACTCTCCTCCAACTTTCCTTCTCCCCTAGATCACTATCATACAATTTTCCTTCAGAAAAGAGCAGGCTTCCAAGAGACTACACCAAAACACAATGGAACAAGATATGACAAGACAAGCCATAAGCCCTCATATTGAAGCTGTATGAGGCAACACAAGAGGAGGAAAATAGTCCTAAGAGCAGGCAAAAGAGTCAGAGATGTACCCACATACATTGTTATGAATCCCACAAAACACCAAGCTAACAGCCATAGTATATACATAGAGGATCTGGGGCAGACCCATTCCCATTCCATGCTTGCTACTTCAGTCCCTGTGAATCCATATAAGCCCAGCTCAGTTGATTCAGCGGGCTGTGTTCTCCTGGTGTCTTTCATTCCCTTTGACTCCTACATTCTTTCTCCCTTCTCTTCTGTGTGGTTCTGCAACCTCAGTGTGGAGGAACCATATCTAGACCTCCAATTTGGACTCATCATATAATGTTTGACTGTGAGTCACTGCACTTATTCCCATCTGCTTTTGGAGGAAGCCATTCTGATGATAATTGGACAAGGTACTGTGCTAATCCTCTTCTTAATGTCTTCCAATAACTTTTGCTAGTTTACCCTAGTATTCCAAAGTCTTGCCATATTTAGTTTAGAGGAGGGAATTACTTATTATTAAAATCTCCTCTCTTTTAACATCCATGAAGAAAATCTACCATGAATGGCTAACTGGTTAAGTTTACTTTTTCATTACAATATTTGAGGAATATTTGTGTACCATGAAATACAGTAGATAATAAGTTCATCTGTAATAAATTGGACATAGTTACATCTACACAGGAATTAGTTTTCCCTTCCATGAACATAGTGAATCTCCTGCATAACCAAGGAATGCACTGATTCTGCCTATTTTCTTATTTTTAACAAAGTAACAGAACAATGATTTCAATAAAAATTTCCTCTGTATTTTATTTACTGATTATTTACTGAGAGCCAAAGGTGTTCAATGAGATATCAAGGTCTTAGCTCATGAGATATCAAGGTCTCCAAGCCCAGTGCCAACTTTGGTTGTTATTCAATTCTTAGTTCTCTTGTAGTTGTTCCTTGTGCTAACCACAGAGACAGAATTATATACTCATCTGAACCTACATTTCAAGTTATGCTTCTTTGAACATTTCTACTCTCATTCCTGCCTTGCTCCTTTATTTCTAGTTGATTTTAAGCATCATCTTGGGAAAACCAGTGGGAATAATTTTTATTGCCCCTTTCTATCCTTATTCATAAGTTGAGAGATGATGCCTGACCCAAAAGTACGTCATTGTGCTACTCAGTGTCATTTGCCTTCTCTCAAATATAATAGTAGTGTGTTGTTACCTCTTGCCTAATGTTCAAGAAGATAGTTCAGAAATATTTTATGCATTTAATTTTAAAAGCAAGAACACTAAGTATCTGATATGTTAATGTGGATAGACATGCAAACTGACAGTCACAGTTCCTAGTTAATATAAAAACTGTATCCATTGATTCATCAAAGCTGTTTTATTCAGCATCACTCAGTATTAGTAAATGACATACCAGAATCTAGTATTTTCCTATTTTGTCTACATAACCGCATCTTGTTTGCTAATTACATGTAATTTTTCAATTGTATGTAAGATGTTGGCTGTTCCAAACCACATAGCTTCCAGTAAGAACATTTGTAAGTTTCTAGTGAAAGTAAAACAAAAGTAATTTTTTTCTTTTCTAATATATTGAGCGGAACTTAATCCTTCTGTAAATTGAGTTAAATTTGAGATTCCTCCATTTTTCCCCCCAGTCTCTAATTATTGTGGAGTTGCTGTCACCTCTAAGGAGCTAAACATGTTTAGAGGCAGTCACACACTGTGAGCTCGGCAAGATGGGTTATGGATGATAGTAATTCCATGGTGCTGCCTCATGTTCACTCCAGAGCTTGTCATATTTCCACTTCCAGCCACTTTGCCTGAATACGATTTAATTCAACACATTTTTGCTTTTATTTTCGAAGCCAATTTAAGATTCTGTTTACTTATATGTGCTCACTGGAGGTCATGCTGAAAAATGAACCTCTGAGTATGCTGGCGAGACCATAAAATATGAAATGGTAATAGTTAAGCTTATAATCTATTATTTTCTTACATGAAATAGTGCAACCCAGCATGTTCATTGAATTGAAGATTATAAACAACTTGCATAATGCCAAAAGAATGCTCTTTCAACCAAGAATTTATCAGCAGAATGCTTGTTACATGTTATGTTTGCTTTGAAATTAGACATAAGAATAAGTACAATATCATATTTAGCTGATTCTTTATGGTAACAGACATTTAAGAAAATAGGTGACTCATAAGAAGAGAAAAATACAACATTATGTGCAGTTTCATGAGGTTTTTCCTGAATGTTAATATATTCATGAATGTCTGAAAACAACTAGATATCATGAACTATTTATATTATGCTAATTTTCCCCACAGAAGTAGTACTTTATTATATCTCTATAAAACATTCAATTTGATTATCTGCTTAGTATTTCATGCATTCTCCTCTCCTCTCTCCCTTCTCTCTCTTTCCCCTCTCTTCCTCTGTTTCTCTCCTCTCTGCCTCTCAGTCTATCTCTCTGTCTCTGTCTGCCTGCTCCCGCCCTGTTTCTCCCCTACTTGAATCCTACGTATATTGTGTATATGTGTAGAAAAATATATATATATTTTTTTCTTTTTTTACTTTTAAATATATTTAATCCTCATATTTCTGAAATGGCAATTACATTATTTCAACATTTAGTACTAGTGTAACTGACTTGACTCTATTAAGATTGCCCAAAGCATAAGCAATTAATATGTCACTTAAAGTGGAAAAGTAAATAAACCCATATAAAGCTCTAAGTTTAGAAACCACGGGGACAATGGGTAAAACATTTTTTATGATCAAATATGTTGGATGAACAAGAGCTGTATTGCCATTATGCCTGGACATAATCTACACTTATGATATTTAGTCCTAATGAAATATAAGACTGAGTTCTTTATATTTGTTTGCAACATTTACAAAGCATGAGGGTGTGATATTTAATTACTATGATCTCTAATTAATTCTCATTTAACTGGAAGCTAGGTGACACAAAAGTACTGATTCTTGGATGTTGTATTTCATTCCCCCTAAAGCTAGGCAAATGCTGGGTGATAATGTGACACTTGGTCAGCATCCACCAACTGAATAAATGAATGTCCAGAAGGAAGAGAATAAAAACTGTTTCACACAGAGATTGAGAAATTAAACTGAATCATTTCATGCAGTACTTTCACTGTGAAGAACTTAATACTGAATGAGCACTCAGAAATGTCAGCTATACATAATGTGCTGATTTTCCCTGCCTGAATGAAGACATGCTAATATTTCCAGACTTAGTAAGAGCTTACAATTTCCATAATAAATGTTACTTTGCTAAGAAAAAAAAATGAGATTATTGGATACCATGTTGAGAAAAAAATGGTTAATTGGCTTTTCACATTTTGAAATGTTATGTTGTAGCATATTTAGATTTACCAAGATACCACTCATTTCAAATTTTGAGCTTGTGATTTTAGTGTTTTGTTGAGGCTCATCAGGTATAGAACTATTGAAGATATCACAATAATACACCTAAGAAAGATTTCACTTTTCTCTGTTTACATCAGCATTATATTTACTAAACAGCTAAAAGGCTTAATTGTACTTAATACAAAAGAAAAAAAAACCATGAAGTTGTAGAATGAAATATCAATCAGTTTCCACTAAAGATTCTGTGAAATTCTTGAATATAAAAGGATCTGGGAACTTTTCTCCTTTATTATGCTACCTCATTGGTCATCTCTAAGATCCAAACCAGGCAGAAAGACATGAGAAAGACATGGAAGAACTTAGCAGGAGAATATACCTATTTCATCTTCTGACTGAAACAAGTTTCTGAAATTGTTGACTACATTTCTTTCATGAAGAGGAAGATACCTTTAGACTTGATCCAGTATAGCCAATCAAATGAAGCTGTAGGACCAAGAACCAATGTGTGACAGTTGGGCATTGAAGGAAAGTTTGGGAAAACCAAGATGAAGACGTTAATCTTAGAGAATGTGAGAGAAGACACTGGGTTTAATATGCATTCATATACATGCACAAAAAACACCCCAGGTTCCGCAAAGGCAAGCACTGTTTAATATATCAATTGAAATGTCTGTGCATTAGAATCTTTGTGTTTTGAGACTTTAAAAGATTTATTTATTTAGTTATTATTTACTCAAAAATTTAGGGCTGAAGGTTGAGCCAAGAATCTTTATCTTAATATTGAAGCACTTAACCACTGTTGTACATTACACCAGATCAAAAATATACTGTTTGTTAAGTCAGATTTTTCAGTATATTTTATTTCAAATAGTCTTGCTCCATGTTTAATTACTAAATATATCCTGGATATAAATCATAGGAACCAGACTTCCTGAAAACAAAGAGATTTTGTTTTTATATCTAGAGTCTGTAGTTTCTAATGTTTTCTTGTAGTAGGGTGGCTTCATCTTACGGTTGACTTTAGTTAATCTGTCCTTGTTCCTGGATTGAAGACCTTTTTAATGTAGAGAATAACTTCCTGGTGGAGCGTAATCCTACATACATTATGTCAGAATGTGCACATGTGTTAAACTCTATGATGTTTTGTGTAATGCCATGTAAGCCTTTCTATCACAGTGACTTGACTTGACTTATTTGCTTGTTTCACTGTACTCACTAGTTCCCATACTAGTAGGCATCAGCATTTCCTACAGAACTATTTATACAGGAGATTTTGGTCCACACTACTTATCATTCCAGAAGTTAGAATGGGTTCTTGTGTTGGAATGGAATGTTCTTGTATGACGGGTTCTCAAATGAATGCTGACTGTGAGCTTACATAATGGTGATCAAGTATGTAAAGCAAGCAAGAAGATGATGTAGTAGCCATTATTATATAATGACTCATTATTATGCTTTCAGAAGAAATCCTAAATTAACCTTCATCCTTCCAGAGAAATGAACCTTTATACCATATACTATCAATGTCTTGGACAATACTATTGTAAAATTATCTCTGAAAGACTGAGCTATGTAGGCATTAACTCCAGGACCTAGGACAAAAAGTCATGATATCCTTTACATGGCATTCTTTTCTGCTTCCTGCATGTGGTTCCATCAGTTAGGCTTTCTTCATTCCTTGTTTAAGACTAATTATTTAGTCAGCATCTCTCTACCTCTGAGAGTAAAACACTCCACCCACAGATTGTGTCTTCATGCAAAATAGTATTCCCTTTTATTTGTCTCAAGTCTTTCCAATATCTGTTGTAAGAGCAAGAAGTATAACTTAACCCTTAAAATAGCACTTTCAGGACATTGTTTTGTACTTACGACTTCCACCAGCTATAGGAGCGCACAGCAATATGGAAGCATTTCATTATATACATAGAAAGTCATAAAGCTGACTAGTTTACATCTTTTTATAATCACAATTTATCACAACACCCTCTGTGTTCAATTTTATTCACCAAGTCAGTGGCAGTAGAAAGGCTCTGCACTAAAGGAGGAACAGCATCATACCTCACAACTGTTTGTGTGCAAACCAAACTGTTAATACTTCCCTCAATTATCTTTTCCATGAATGTGAAATGGAGAGTGAGACTGAATGGTGGTGGGTGGAGATTAGAATAAAACAACTTCGACACTGAGAAAGCCTTTTTATGAGGTGCTTTGGAAAATCTTGTTATCATGCAAAATATAAGTAAAATCTGGCTTTTAAATATTTTTCATATTTCATATTTTATTCAATCCCATTTCAGAGAGAATCACTGAGTCATATCAGAACATGAGCATTATTTCAGAATAACCCAGTGTTCCAGTTTTACTTAGCATCTAGAAATGCTTTACAAGCACTATATTAGGTACCCAGTTAGGAAAGTCAACAGTTCTGGGTATTTGGGGTAAATTTTACTGCTAACTTGTCAAAATGTAAAATCCACTGAGAGGACAGACTCAAAGGAGACATTTTGTGGATCCGTTAGTCTTGAATATTAATAGATGCAGAAGGGGCTAGCCTATTGATGGTAGTAACGTGCTTTGGCAGATGCCTCTGAGTATATAAGAAAGCAAAGGCAGCATAAGTTGGCCTGTGGAGCAAGTAAAAAGCCTCATTCTCCTTGGATTCTGCCCTACGTTTTTGGCTAAGAAGTGAGTTCCTTGGTTGAAGGTGTCCTGGGTGAAATAGCAAGGGGCCTTCTCTTCAAGCTCCTCTGTGTGTTCCTGCCTTAACTTCTCTCAGTGACAGACTGTGATCTAAGCTTGTAAGCCAAAGAAAATTCTTCTCTCTCATAATTTGCTTTTGGTGAGGTTATTTTATGGTAGCAATGAAACTGGGAATCTAGCAAAGATCCAAAAATGTTCTATAATAGGGTTTGAGATGTAGTAGCTGAAACCCATTGAGAAACGATCTCAGGAAAGGTATGATGGAAGAAACACAAGAGAGGAACTCAGGCTACAACCACATTATAGACATCAGAGGACTCCAGGAAGAGCTCACAAGCTGGGAAAGTTCCTCACAGCTGTCTTGCCTCTGAGAAGAGACCTTTGTGATTCTGTCTTCATTACTCACTGTATGCTGTCTATTCCTAAAGAAAGAGCACGGCTTTAGTGACTCAGTTCCCTTCAGAGGACTGTTCAGTATTCCCAGCAGTTGGGTACTGAGTGCCTACCAGTTGACATAATGGATGGGAATGGATCACCATATGGTGTCTACTTGAGGGCAGAGATTAACAATCAATTGCCTGGTGTCTGTTTTGTACAGCATGCCATGCTCACAAAAGAACAATTTAGCATTTAAATAATGGAAGAGAAATGAAAACATAATATTTCTACCTAGTACTTTACAATGTCTTGTGGACATATCAGCTAGTTTCACCTTTAAACAGTTTGGCATGTAAGGAAGC
Organism: Cricetomys ansorgei; assembly: GCA_026225945.1. Classification (NCBI taxonomy): domain Eukaryota; kingdom Metazoa; phylum Chordata; class Mammalia; order Rodentia; family Nesomyidae; genus Cricetomys; species Cricetomys ansorgei. The sequence continues at coordinate 15,170,301 of JAMJFZ010004061.1, forward strand.
CCATGCTTCCAAAATGGCTCAGAAAGAAATCAGACTACACAGCTAGTGAGTACTTAAACTAAATCAAGACATAGACTCTTACTCTAGAGCATCGTCTATTTAAACAAAATTCTCCAACTCTAAAAGATTTGGGTAACTGTGCAAAAGGGGTGTTGTTCAATCAGACATTCAGGAAGTCAGGAAGGCAGATTCTTATGTTTCCTTGTGGTAAGGGCAAGGTCAGTGAGAAACTGAAACCATTTTTCTGCCACTATGACAGAGACACTCTGAATTACCTCAAACATCATCACCATTCTTCTCATTAGTAGACCTCTATTGCAAAACAATGCTCATTTTCATTTAAAGAATGTAATCAATAAAACATTTGTAAAAAACATTCTTTCTCTCATGTCATAGTTCATTCTGTGGTAGTTTCAATTGCACCTCATAAACAACCAATCAAAACACACTATGTAAACCTTCACAGGAAACCTTGTCAACCCTTGCTGTAGGGTAATAAAGAGCAGGCTCGGCTTGTGACCATCTTTGTTTGTCCTGCTCTAATGAAAACTTCTGCAAGCCACAGTGTCAAATTCTCCAAATTTATATATTGAGCTTCAGGCTAAATCAGCAGAAACACATTTACAAGGAATGAGCATCCTATATTAATCTCCTCTGCAGTAGCATATACTTGTCCTCATTCTTAGTGTAAAGAATATAGTTGGATGCAAGGTGTGGTGGTACATTCCTTCAATCTCAGTTCTGAGGTAGTGGAGAGGAAGGTGGTTTTCTGAGTTCAAGGCCAGCCTTGGTCACATAGTGAGACCTCAGCTGAAAAAAAAAATATATATACATATATATGTATACATATGTTACATTATATACAATATATCTTATATTACATGTAAATAATTTTTTATATATGAGGAACTCATGATTCACGGTGGTGCATGGAAATACTTCCATCCTACAATAAATGGAGTGTACCTCATATGCCTGTGCAGATCCTGCAACAAGGTTTGGAAAAATAAGAAAAAAAATTCAAACCTATATTTAAATCATGATCCCAAATATATAGTTATACATCTTTGCTTTTCTGTATTTTCATTTTTTGTAATAAAAGTGGATTTCAAAATTTACATAGTCATTTACATTGAGGTACAGTGGTTTATGATTATGTTCTCAATGCTATCACAATGGTGTTGGAAACTCTCAGGTTTAATAGAAACCTTATTTTCTCTCCTACCAATCTCCATTTGCAAAGTAAGCCATTTACCTTACTGGATGCACAGTGAATGCAATCTGCAACACCACAAAATTCTACTGGTCTTTCTGAGGTATCTTCCTTGGAGACCTATTATAACTGAGTGAATAAAAGTCCCTCAGGAATTAAACTTTTTATTTGTGTTCAAATATTGTTGATAATATACAATGGGGTCTTCTGTCCAACTGTATATAATCTTATCAGATGTTGCTATAATCCACATGATCTGCATTCATGTTTGCGTGACAGATACTTTTATGCAATCTTATGAAGGTTCTAAAATTGTTAACACCAAAGGTTTTATTCATACATTCAGGATTTTCTTCCTTTTACTGAACATAGATTTTTCCTTCACATAATATATCCTGATTATTGTTTGCCCTCGCTCTACTCCTTCCAGTTTCTCCACACCTCTCCTCTCATCCAAATGCACTCTCCTTTGGTCTCTTCTTAGAAAACAAATAGGCTTCTAAGAGATAATAATAAATAAAATAAAACAAGATAAACCAAAAGCTAACACATTGGGATAGGGGGAAAAATAAAATAAACGAACAGAAGAAATAGACCCAAAGAGAAGGCACAAGAAACGGAAACCCACGCATTTGCACACTAAGAAATCCCATAAAAACACTAAGCTGGAAGCTGTAATACATATGTAGAGGGCCGGGTATGGACGTGTGCAGGCCCTGTGTGTGCTGTCTTAGTCTCTGTATAAGTTCATATGAGCTTTGATCGTGTTGATTTAGAGGGCCTTATTTTCTCGGTGTTCTCTATCCCCTCTGGCTCTTATACTCTTTCTGTCTCCTCATCTATAGCGTTCCCTGAGCTCTGTGGAAGAAATTTATAATTGAGTTGTTGGTCAAAGGGGTCCCATGGAAACTCCCAAACATTCAGAATTTTAAACTATTCCTTCTTCTTATATTCCAGAGTATGAAAAAAATTCTCATTTGAGATATCAAGTGTATTTAGCATTTTGGTACAAGAAATGGTAAGCACTGTCAAGTAGCCTAGTGGTATAGTCCTTGTCTAACATGCATAAGGCCCTGATTTCCTTCCTCAGCACATACTCACAAGAAAAGCCAACAATTCAGATTCCAACTTAGTATACACTTGGCCTATTGATCAAATCATTGATGATGTTTCAGTATTTATCCATTTTCCTTACTGTTATTGTTTTGTTGGTATGGCTGTAGTGCTTTCAGCAGACTGTTAAAACTTGCAAGTACAAAGTAAGATAAGCCTTTCCTCTTACATAATGATAACCCACTGACACGAGCTGGAGACTCATATTGATGGTGAACAGTAAACAATCATTACCCCTTCATTTCTTACTTGAACATAGTTTGGGCATAATTGTAGTAATTTATACATAATATTCTACTCAGTAAGGAGGCTGTGTTACAATAAATCATCTAAAAGAAACTTAATGGATTGCCATTTAAGCTCCAAGTGTTCACGTTTATCTGCTAAGATTAACATTTTAATGTATTTGATATATTAAAGACATAGTGATTTTCAAATTGCTCTCTTGCAAACATGCAGAAGTTATTAAAACTCATACTGAAGTAAATAACCGCCAGTGAGCTTGCTGCGACAGCCCTAACACATTTGGCACCTTTCCCTGAGCACTAGGTGCTCCTTTATAATCATGCCTTTGCTGTTTTGTTTCAGTACACATTTTGGGGGGCGGATATAAGGAAAATAATATCTTTTTTTTTCTTTATATCTTCAGTTAAACCTCTACTCCTATGTCAATTTGCAGCAAAAGACCCCCTGTGCTGTGAGTTTCTAGCCTCATCAGTCAGTCTTCCTTTCCAAACTTCTTTTGATAGTATCAAACACACATTTCCGTTTAATAGGCAAAATAAGGGGCTATTGAGAGGTCTCCCTGGGAAAAATGGTGACTGAGAAAATCGGAATATCCAAGTTCAGTTTCCTAACACTCATGTATAAAAAACTGGGCATAATCGAGCATATCTCTAAACCCAGCACTGACATTGGGGGAGTGGAGACAGGATGATCCACTAAGGAATTACTAACTAACCAGACTAGCTGAAGCATCTCTGTTCAGTGGTAGACTCTGTCTCAAAGAATAAGGTGTGGGGTGATAGAGAAAGGCCACCTGAAATCAAACTCTGGACTCTACAACTGTACTCACAAGTAAGCACAGCTCCCCCACCTCCAAAAGGCCCCACATATTTATATGCATGAACACAGAAGTAAACCTGAAGTCTTTATTACCTCCTGATTTATAGTGTCAGTGTGTATAGTGAGGTGTGATTTATATTCATTTTAATTTCTCATTATAAAGATTACCAAAGATGTTCTTTATAGATCCATACAGAAGAAAAAAGAAAGTCACAACAATGTGAAATAGAAACAGTATTAAAAGAAAGGAAGGTGCTTTTGATGAGACAGAGGTTAAGATAGCATATGCCAAGTGTTTAAAAGTACCCCACAAAAGTAAAGTGATCCCAGTAGTATCAGAGCAAGGATGGATGTGTGATCTGTGACAAAATATCAGAATCCAACTGAGGAGAAGGAAGCAGCTTCTTGGAATCTTAGGAGGTTTTCTCATATCTGAAAGGCAAGTACCATCGTGCAGTCACAAAGAACAAAAGGACTAGCAGATGTGGCAGATGGGGTCAAGCAATAGGCCGCTATAACCATGTCACTGTCTATACTGAAGGTCAAGGAGGCAACCAATAGTTAGCATGAGTAACTGGGGATAGGATGCAATGAAGGAATTCCAGAAAGAGCAAGGAAGAATTGGAAGAAGCAGAAATACAATTGGAAAGCTACAGTATTTCAGACATGATAGTGTGATTTATTATTATTATTATTATTATTAATTTCAGTAACTTGTCATTTATCAAACCTAAAATCTTAAAATTTATTTTTCTACTTTTTTTTGTTTTTTTGAGACATGGTTTCTCTGTTGTAACTCTAGCTGTCCTGGAACTCACTCTGTAGAAACAGGCTAGCCTTGAATTCACAGAGATCTGCCTGCCTCTGCCTCCTGAGTGCTGGGATTAAAGGTGTTCACCATCACTGCCTGGCTTATTATTCAGCTTTTAAATTGAGCAGACAAGAATCTAAAAAATCCAAAGAACTTAGTGTAGATCACACAGCAAGTAAATGTCAGAGCTAGAGTGGAAGTAAGAATGGGCAGGTGGAAGAGCTCATTATTTTCACCAGGTCCAATAACTTGAAAAACCATGAGAGAGAGCTCATTGTTATATTAACATTCACAAGATATTAAAATTTCTATTATTTTACAAGCAGATATTTATCAGGAACTTTTAATATACAGGCATATACTATTTCAAATAAAACTTGAAATGATCTCAGCATCTCAATCTCAAATACAGGATACAGACTCAAGTTTAATTAATAAAGTAGATGCACATTAAGAGGAAATGTAAGATAGAACATAGCTTTTATTTTCGGTTCATTGGCTGTGTTCATGATGTAAATACTGCTAAGTCTACTCACTTCTATAAATAACATGGATTTATTCCTAATATAATATTCATATATAGAATAAAATATTCAAATTAGCTATAGTATATTTACCTTTATGTCTTTATTATATTTATTAATTGTCTGTGTGTGTTTTTTCTCCCTTTATGATGAGGTTCCCAGGAATCAAGTTTAGAGTTGCTGGCAAGTACCTTAACCAGATAATCTATTTCACTGGCCCCTTTCTCATCTTTAAAATTGTAATGATGGTTCTATTTATCAATCCTTTGTCAAATATCAATGTAATCAACAGATCGTGTATTTTAACAGAAACAGCACAGTAATGCTATTTTATTCCACTTTCTAAAAAAATTAGATTGTCAATTTTCCTGTGCATTTTCTTTATTTGTTGAATCACATGTTAAATAAGTTGTCAGGCAGTACTTTTCATTAGTAGCATAGGGGCCTCCTCTCTTCTCACTAAGACGTGACACATGGCATGATGTTGTAATTGGGAAGAGTTGAACTTAATGATCAATGACTTGTTTGAGCAAAATGAAAAATCCATGAACATAAGAACACTATTGGGCTGTAGAAAAAAATGTGTCAAGTAAACAAAAGCCATTATAGAAATGTTGCCAGGTTTACTACAAAATTATACAATTCGTCCTTATGCCCACTTGGACTCACAGACATTGAGATACACATGCACCAAGTGTGATACTCTTAGATTATAAGGTTTCCAGCAGAAATGCATATAGCCACATATATAAAGGATTGAAAACAGGCCGGTAGTGTTCTATGTCTAACTTCAGTCCTCATGGGATTAGAATGGAGAGAATTGTAGTCTTGAAGTTCTGAGTATTCAAGTATATTTTACAAACCAAATTTCAAATACAACCAAATAAGAAATCAATGTGACAAGGTGTGTGGGAGGTGGTCACTAGGGAACCATACAGCTGTAAATGTGACATCCTGGTCTAAGAGTAGGTGGCTTGTTTTCAAAATGCATTTGGATGAATAAAAAGTATTTAAATTACTTCGTCAAATAATTTTCTGGCGCCAGAATCCAAATATTTACAGTCAAATTAAAAATAGCAAGCTTCAGGATTGAATTTAGGATGCTTTGTGGATTACTATCCTTATCTGAGTATTCTTTTCTTAACTGTGAGCAATATTATGACAAAAACATTCTGATTCAATTTGAATTTTAAAGGCATGAGAAACGACAAGTAATTAATACAACAAACTTTCATTTCCCATCTTCCAGGGGGGCAAAACTTACTGTATTACTTACAGGGCTCTGTTTGATACATCTGTAACATACATAATAAGCATGCTTATAGTGCAAAAGAGAGCTAATATGAGTTGTAATGAAATTTAACAGATGAAAGCTTTCACTAAATTTTGTTTATAAGTGTTGTCCTGCATCTGATAGTAAAATCCTATAGAAATCATTTTTCAGAAGAGCAGAAATATGACAGGAGAGACGTGCAATAGACTGTGTCTAATTCATTCCAATTCACAGAGTAATGCATTTCAATTCACACAGTGATGCCTTCTAGTCTCCAACATGAGAATCCAATCTAGTTGATGCTTAGTAGAGTTGAAACAAACTCACAGCACCAGAAAACTGACAATGTCTATTCTGTTAAATAGAGAAATATTTTAAATATTTTTCCATATTGTCTAAGCCTAGCTATGCTTTATTTACCAAGCTATACACTATAAAACTGCACCTATTCTTCTTGAAAAAAATAATAGCCTTGTGTGTCTGAAGTCTAATATAATTTTTTTAATAATTAAAGCAGGTTGAAGAGGCAGCTTCTGATGCACAGCACACTTTCAGGAAAGACTTCAAAGGCTAATGACAGTCTGGTATTTGAAGCTTCTGGGAACCAGTTCAGTGTTTTTCATGAGCACCTGGCTTATCAGTATTAGAAAACACTTCTGAAAACACATCATTACCTACAGTCTCAGTCACTAAATATCATCATGAATCCTTGATGGTTTGGTCCAGTGTTAAGTATTAAATATCTAGACATTGTTTTTATACATTTTTAAAATATTCATAGGGCTGGAGAATTGGCTTAGCAGTTAAGAGCACTGTCTTCTCTTTCAGAGGACCTGGGTTCAATTCTTAGCACCCACATGGCAACTCACAATTGTCTGTAACTCTAATTCCAGGGGGTCTGATACTCTCACACATCAATGCACATAAAATAAAATTAAACAAATCAATTAAAATATTCACACTATTTTGCATTAATGATTCCTGTGAATTATGCTCTCTGTATGCAATCCTTATTTTCCATATCAAGAAATTAAATATAGGAAGAACATTTTTAAGCAGACCAGAAAATTCTTGAAAGTTAGAAAAAAATCTGAATCCACATGATCTGGCCTTGGAAAATTAGTGTGTGCATTCCTTGGAGAGTAAAAAAAAAATATATATTTTTTTACGATAGTGCAGTAAGACCTACATAAAATATGCTGAAATAGTAGGGTGGGGCCCTGCACTAGTTTGATGTTCATCCTTCCATTCTAGGAAACAAAAATCAGGTCAAAGAAAAGGTAGATAAAGATTTTAGCATTTAAATATTCCTTTTTCCTTGAAAGCTAATTTATTTTGCCTGGAGGATATGAACCTCTGATTCCTTTCAAATATCCTTCACATGAAAAGTCATGGAGAAAAAGACTGCTGGCTTCACCTATGAACATAGTTACGATATAGCTATTCATACTGTTCAAGACATTATGGTCTCAAAATAACTTTGCCTGTCAGCCGTGCCCCCATTACAAGCGTCACCTCCATTTCACAGATTGGCTCACTGAAAGTGAAAACCACAACCCAAAATTACCTGGAAATTTTGAGTTGAGCTGGGGATTAACTTTAAGTTGCAGTAAAGTGAGTGTGGTTTGTAAATGCTTTCCAATTTGAAGGCAATTTTTTTTCTGTGTATGATAAACTGCACATTAAAATAGTAGAAACTCTTTAGAAATTTAATTAGAGTAACATATCCTACTCATTAAATTACATAGATTTAAGATACAATGTCATTTTCAGCCAATCTTCCCAATATACAATCTCCTGGGTAATTATAGTGTATTTTATAATTAAAAAGCCAAATGGATGTTAAAATCTCATATTGCGTCAACAGTAGACTGAGTTAAGTGTTATCACTTCTATTTTCATGCAAGAAGAGTTTATTCGATGTTCATTCTACAAAGATTCATTGAGTAGACACAATATATGATCCTATGTGCACATACGAGGAGCTGATTCTGGGGTAGAACAAGATCTCTGACCTCATAGACTAGAAAATAAAAACAATCAACTCAACAGTGATGGGACAATGTAGCAGGAAGCTATAGAAGAATCTATAGCATTCTGATACTTCAGAATCTGTGGGAGTACTGATGGAGCATCTGCTTCAACCAAAGTAAAGATCATATCATCATATGACGGGATTTAGCAGATGTGCATTCAAAATTCTATCTTCCTCTATGATGCAAAGGATGCATACAGATGTTCTGTATTAGAAATGGATACATCTTTAGAAATACAATAATGCAAAATAAAAGCCCATTTTTCTCATGAAAAATGTGCCATAATGAAGAAGAGAGAAAATAGTTTTAAAAACAAACATGTGCTATGATTTTCAATGTGGAATCAAGAAGAGTTATTCTTTTGGTTTGGGAAAAGTAATAAAGTCTTGACATGTAGGTAGTTTGAGAGATAAGAGTTCAGAGACTCTATTCATGAGAAATTAACATGTGAGCAAACATCACAATATTTGATGACTTAGTGATGATATGATGCAAGAGAAGAGATTTCTGGAGAGAAGTAGCAAAAAGCTGATAGATCTTAAGAGCTTGACTTATTTGGAGGAGAAGTATAATAGAACTCTGCCAGGATTAGATGGGAGGTACAATTCTAAGTAAACTAGTAGAGGATGTTGAGCAAGAACGTGACAGATCTCATTTTGGATACAAATGACTTCTCATAACCTTGTCTAAATCTACATGAAAACATTGCAATGAGATATGCTACCAACATTTTAAATGGAGTAATAATTAGAACCCAAGCTGTAGAAACACTGTAGCTAGGCCACGAATTTGCTATGTAAAGTGAGTAGGGTGACTCAACCATGAATATTAATTATGCCCACAGGGCCAATTTGTGAAAAGAAACCTCCAGGGAACTTCAGAGATTTTTTTTTTTAGCTGTCTTAGCAATAAAAATGTGAACTACTGATTTTCTCTGAACAGAGGCATTTAGTAATAAGGATCAGGGACTTAGAGTCAAGGAGAATGAAGATTTACCCATTAAAAGATAAAGCACACTGGTGAAGAGTTACACCTCTGTAACTTTTAGCTTTCTATTATTAAAGGGAAGAAAAAGGCAGGTTTAAAAATATTCACAAAAGTTATGAAAAATTTGTATATGACCTGTCAATTAGCATAATAAATTTGTGGTCAATAATAATCTTGATGGATATACAAGTGATGAACACCATTCTCATATGGGTTTTCCAGTGTTCTAATATACCTGGTGACTTGGAGACTTTATTAAACGTGTATTTAATATGATAGTACTGTGCCTGGCTCAATTTACAGTGCAGGGGAGAACATGGAAACTTGTGGTCCTAGGAAACTGAGCTTTAAAAAAATCAACATAAAGGTCCCTAAATAGTTCTGTGAAAATAGAGAAGGTTCCTGGGAAAAGAAAGGAGAAGAAATTTCAATGAGAGGAGGCAGATTGACTTGGGCTAGTGATAACAGATATTATGTACTTCTTACTAAATGCAATGTAGCTGAGTTAGCAAACTTAAAAACTGAAGAGTTGTGTTTATGAAAATGTAAATTCTCTGATGGTATATGTCTAAAGGTGGCCACCTTCAGTTTTGTTTATCCTCGATTGTATGTCTCAACTCTCAGGGGTTAGAGTATTTTCAATTGTTGAATCTGTTTTGGCCTTATGACTTAATATGATCAACAGGAGGAAGAGAGTGTAGTCTTGATGCCACCTCACCTTAAAAACAGCTGTCAGTCTCTGCTATCATTGTGGGGAAGTCCATGAACACAATCCGTGCTTGCTTGATTGTACCACAGCTTAGTAAACGTCTTTAAAGGATCCTGTGGTACACTGCATACGCACAAGTCTTTCTTACTTTCTAGGACATTTTGGATGCTGACAGGTAACACTGAAGATACCCATTAAACAGAAGAATCATCAAACTTGGCCTTGCCCTAGTTCCTCGTCCACAAAAAATGTGAGGCAGTTTAAGTCAATGATAATTTGTTAAGTGTGGGAAGTGATTTGTTGCACAGCTGTGTATAAACGGAACAGAAACTACTATCGCCAAGTAAAGTACTAGGGAAGTGTAAAGCATGAAAATACAGTCACTGGCAATAAAATATGCAATGTGCTTCTTTTAGCTGCTTATCATAAGGTTTTGGAAGAGATTAAGTAATGAAGTAAATAATAAATTCTACTTCAATGAGCCCTCAGTTACCTAGTCAGTGAGATCCAGAATTCAGTCTACTTTCTGGATTTACTATGTGAGGGACAAACCTAGTCAGAGGATCTGCTTGTCTTGTATTTCACTGTTCTGTCTTATCCTACAGATCCCTTAAGAGTATCACTAGATGGTGTTAACTTTTTCCAGAGAGACATTTGTTTTGACATTCCTTACAAATATTTTGAGCTTTGATATGTTTACTATAATCACTTTTAAAGTTAGAATAGTAACTTCCCTATAGAGTAGACTATGTACTGCAGGCATATGTAACATATATTCTGTGCACATCAAACATAGTCATTTTATCTAAGAATTTTGAAACTTTCAGATTCCTGAGTGTGCTGTAATTCTCCACCTGAACTGTACACTTAATGCTATACATGATTCTGTATGTCTTGCCTGACATACTAGAAACATACAAACAAAGATGTCTTAAATGAAAAACAAAAACAAAAACAAAAACAAAAAAACAAAGAAAACCAAAATACAAGCCAATCGAAATTCCCCTTGTACCTGAATGTTACTACTAACAGTGTGAATTGGATAAGTGATCTGCCTCAGCTCACAGTACTAAGGCGTGGCAAAAATTATTCTAGTTCCTTTCCTTGCATTTTCAAATAGTTTCTCAGAGTCTCATAGTACCTACAACTTAAAATTTTTCATTCTTTTCTTCCTCCCTTCCCTTTTTCTTTCCATCCTTCCCTCCCTCCCTCCCTGCAGTTCTGTTCTTCCTTTTTCCCCTGTTTTCTTGAAAAAGGAAACTTAAATCGGAGTTTGAAGTTCCAATCATTTCAGGATCTCTAATGAGATCTCTAATGAGATCCTGAAAGTATCTGAATCCTGAAAGAAACTTTTGAAAGAACATGTGGGTTTTTCAGTCATACGTTTAGAGAAAGTAAACCCCAAAGTGTTTAAGAATGAATGACTGGCTGGTGGTTGTGGCCTATGCCTTTAATCCCAGTACTTCAGAGGCAGAGACAGGTGGACCTCTGTAAGTTACAGGTCAGCCTGGTCTACAGAGTGAGTTCCAGGACAGCCAGAGTTACAACAGAGAAACCCTGTCTCGAAAAAACAAAAACTAAAAACATCAAAAACAATGAGTGACTGGTAGTAAATGTACTCTGCCAGAACTAAGTTTTTGAAAGACTCCTACCTAATAGAGATACGCTTAGTTGCGTAGGACCTCAACAGTGACAAAAGACAGAAAATCACCTCAAATATTCCTATGTTAGTAGACCTCTTCTGACCTGACATTTTAGCGGGACCATCTAAATGCTGTGGGTATTCGAGAAAGCACATCTGCGAACTGAACTGAGTTTAGTTCACAAGAGGTTCCATTTGTTTTTATTGAGGTTAATGGATGTGTGAATGCAAATCCATTAACCCCAGAATTTTTAAATGTTAAATCAGCAGCTTTAAATAAATGTTAACGTGAGACACCAATTACGGATACTGTAATACCAAACAGAGAGCAAGTTCTGGAGCATTGCCGAGGAAGAATAAGTTAAAATTTTAAACCCCTTTATTATCAATATAAAAATGATGTAAAGATATCAATATTTTGTTGGGCCACGGCCAATAAAAATAAATTATTTCCCCTTTAAAAAATACATTTAGCAAATAGCTGTACCATCTCTCTAAGACTTTATGCTTCTCAACTTTCATGAGATTATGGTTATTGTTATTAATGTTACCATTACTACCCTTGCAATGCCATTACTACATTAAAGAATTGATTTACTCAGATCTTATGGCTGTAATTACTGCATGCACTCAGGAAGCTACACTGCGCAGATACATCCAGCTAGTTGTGAGGAGAGCTAGGCTAAAAGCTCCTGTTCAGGATGGCTTTGAGATTTATTTTGCTCAATTTTAAGTTATTTGTATCAACTCTGTACCCATAGCAGAAGTGATATTTAACCTCTGCTTTTGTGGTCAGAATTTCATTACTGTGAAAGGGATTTAATTTAATTCAACATGCATTTCCTGGAAGCTTTGAGTGAACCTAGCCCCTGTTTTTAAACAACACTCCTAAAATCTAGAGAGTTCCCAGAATCTGGAACTAAGTCTTGCTGGTCAACATGCAGCTCTGTTCATTAGCTGAAAAGGTATTTAATTTCTTCACAACTTAATTTCTTTATTAAACAATCAGATTAACTTTATTGAGATACTGAAATTATAATAGGTAACACTTTACAATGCTAAATAAAGAATAGCTACTGTTAAAATGCATGCTTGCTTTGGAAACTGCTATAAAAATCTGCTAGACAAGTTTAAGAAAACATTGAGAGAAAGTTTATATTTGTATATAGAATATTAGGAAGGCAAAAACTGCTTCAATGATGCTTTCTTTGTTGAAGCAATTTAAGTTTTGCTGTATTACTATATAAAACATTCTATTTTACAACAGAGAGTGTTTCATACTATCTTAGTGAAAAGGAGATACACTGGATCTACAACACCATAAATTCCCTAACAGTGATCTGTTTTGTAAATGTTGAGTAGGAGGCTAAACCAGGGGGATTGCTACTTTGAAGTCACTCTAGGCAGCATAGTAAGACCTATGCTAGTACAACAGGTAAATGTCATAAACACAGTTACAGTTCTCATTAAGTTTTTTTATGATTTGCTTTTCTTGTTTCATGTTGTTGCTAAGTAACTTTGCTATTGTGTATCTATCATGTTAGCATAAATTCCTCAGATATACGCTGTAATAATGATGTCTCTGAGTTTGTTCACTTTTATATCTTCTTTTAACTTTTTCATTTTTAAAGAATGTTAGTATCTGGGCCTGGGAACTTGTGTCCTACTGTGAATATGGTCTAATTTATGTGTTTCATGGTTTTCACCCAAAAAGAGCCAAAGGTTCCAATATTTCCCCTTATTAGTGGATTTAAAAGGGAGAGACTATTCTCCAGAATGATTTCTTGCCAGGTTTGGATCTTAATTGTTCCTTGACTACTACGCTAACAGTTCTGTCCTGAGGATGAGGCTTTCAGGAGATGGTAGCAGCTTTTGGAGTTGAGTTCTAGGGAAAGTTCTTTAAGCTATAGAGAGTATGCTCTTAACCATGGGGTCCTGGCTTGTCCTTTCTTTTTCATTTGCTACTTTATGGGTGAACATTGTTGCTCTGTCATACTCTCCCAGCACAACGTGCAGTGCCACAACTGGGTCAATACTATGGGGTCAATCCATCACAGACTGAAATTACAGAAGCATGATCCCATATAAACATTTTTATTTTATAAGATAATTGGCTCATTTATTTATTATAGGAATAGGAATCTGACAAATGCACCAAGTCACTCAGAAACCACTTAGTTTTTACTTGTAGCTTCTCTTATTGATAAGTACATATATTATGTTTTGTGCTTACATATAATTAATGAATACATGTTTGTTGACAGACCATCTTATTAATTTTTGTTTTTGAAAATAATATATATTTCTTGCTAGCACAACTGAAATAGAATCAGTAGATAGAAAATAAAGTTTCATACACGAATGAATATTTTCAAGTATGTATCAAGAGTGTTATTTTAAAAATTTGCCAAAAAATATCTGGTATAATATGGATTCCAGAATCCCTGTAACATTCTGTGACCACAGAAGGATGAAGCTTCTTGATCATATCATGGATTCATGAACATATTATACCTCACGAATTTAATTTTTATTATAGAAGAAAGTACATTCGTTTCATTTTATGTACAAATTGAGTTAGATACAAAACCATCTGATCATATTAATAGTTGTCATAAACTATGCCAGAAGCGCAAGTTCTTTAGTATCACAGGATCAAAAATGAATATCGAATTATACAGAAATGCAAAGTCACCATAGGTATGAGATATGGGAAGCACTATTGATATACTCATTCATTCATTCTCTTAATTTTTCAAAACAACTCACCAAACATTTATCATTTCTTGCTCTGGGAAAGTGTTGGTTCTAGTAGTTAAAGAAACTAAGAAGAATATAAGGGCATCTTAATCCTCAAGGAAGACATGATTTCTTGGATGAAAGAGAAGATGACATTTATAGCAAAACAACGTGGAAAAATGTTTACAAAGAACAAAGAGGCACATGGTTTCACTTAATAGATAAGGATTTATAGAAATAGCCAACAACATCCTACAAAGTAATGCAATCTGAAAAAAAAAAAGAAGCTCAAAACAAACCTCCTAAGAGTATGACTCACCACCATTGTTAAATAGGACTATTTGAAAAGGGTAATTAATGGAAGTCGGAAACAGGTTTTACTTTGCTGGGTACAGAAGATAGTACAATAAAGTGGGCTCATTATCAATGCAAATTTTAATAATTTCAATTATGTTCGAGTCTGAATTAACTAAGTTTAGGTCTGTTTTCTTGTTTTTCTGATCAACACTGGAAATTTTAAATAAATGCCTATAGATAACTGTGCATATAGATTTTAATTTTTCCCCATTACTCTGTGAAGAATCTAGAGAACCATAGATATGCAATCAATATAAAGAGCCAAATCAGCCAAGGAAGCTAAATTGCAGAGATATAAGGGAGAAGTTTGGATGAAAATACAGCTCACTTGCCTTTAGTAACCAGACCCTGAGTTTTGTCATCAGAACTGTAATTTTTTTCTTAAAACAGTTGAAAATATAAATATGGTAAATGTCCTTTAATTTAGGGAAAACTTGAAATATGAATGGTTTTATATTCTAAAAACTAAATGACCTATACTGAATGAAAACATTTTCTATAGATTATTTACAATTCGTAACAATATGGTCCACAACAGTTACCATAATGTGCAAAGACCCAAATAGAAGTAAGGTCTGATTAAGGAAGGAAGCCAGGTAGAAACAAGGCAAGAATCAGCACAGAACCTGTGTAAGAAGTCCTCCTCTATAGATGCAAAAATCTCTGCTAAATCAAATAAAAGCAGTTTATGTGAGGAACTTCCATCTTCATTTCTGTGGGCTGTCAGAATTGATTTTTTTTCTTTAACATCAAGCAATGGCCCTTGGTAAATAAACACAGGGAATTGAATTGGGGAAATATGATCAGATAGTATGTTACAAAAATATTCATCATCAGAAATTTGAGGTCTCATTGATTGACTAGAAACCTGGTGGTTGGCAAAAATACATTCCGGTACAGCAGCTTAACCATGTCAGGGTACAGGAGTGGCAGCCCTATGGGTCTTCTCAGTTTTATAACTGTCCCAGTTCCAGATATAAAATCCTCATAGCCACATACAAAGGTGGGAAGTAGACAAACACTCAGGGCAATAAGAAGAAATGGGAATTAGTTATGTCTTCATTTGATGTCTTATCAACCAGAATAGACTTTTCTTACTAGATATGGATGTAGGGAAGTGATGTAAAGAGGGCATCATGCTGTTTTAGCACTTAGTGAAAAGTATCACCCACAGTGAAAAGGAGTTAGAAATGGGGTAGATAGGATTATATTAAGGACAATAAAAAATCTAAAATATCTCTTTCAATGAGTAAGAGAGAGGGGGACATAATAGATTTCATTTAGTGACCAGTAAGTAGCATTTCTGGCTTTTGACAACCACTAGTGAAGTTCCTACTGTATGTGAAGTGTTCTTATAAAAGCTTAAGACAAAAGCTCTACAAGAAAGAAGGGTAGTGGGCAGGACTGAGATGAGCATGGTTCAGTTACTGGACTCAAACAGGCAAAGAAGTCAGTACAGTGGATACCTACTCCTTGTGACTATTTTGGAAATAATTGACATGATCTGCCATTTTCTGATTTACATCTTGGCTTTCTCCAGTGAACTGTATTCCAGTTGATACTGTGTAACCATAAAACTCACTGGTTCCTTTGAACCTAAATCTTTGTTTTCCCTGCTTTGTATCCTGTTCTAGAACTTTTCAGTTGGTTTTGTTCTGTTGCCTGTTCTTAGATCAAATATCAACTGCTCAAAGAGGCAATGTCAGGGCATATACGTACACTGAAGGTGCCTGTCTTAGTCTCTGTCTGCTAAGATGCCTATGATGTGTACTTCATGACATCTATCTCCAGCAGAAACTATCTTACTTTGTAATTACTTTACTCTTCATGTCTTCATCATTATGCATTTTTTGCCATTAATAATAAGGATTTTGATTAGTTTGTTCATTGAAAAAATTATAGAGTATGTAACTGTGTAGCCTAGAATAATGAGATGGAAAGATCACAGGCAAAAATTAAGCATTGTAGTCAGGAACCCAACATGATTGAAAGTGTTTGGATTGATTCATAGGAAAGCGGTGATATATTTTCCTTTCTACTATTACTACAGTTAACATAGTTATATAAGCTAAATTAATCTCACGTGTGCATCATGTATCTCTGTGTTTGCATATATTTAAGCAGTAGTTTTTAATAATCTTTACTTAAATGGTAATGAAGGTATTAAGAAAGTCTAAACTGAGACTTGAAGATTACCAATAGGTGATATGATAATGTCATTCAAACATGAAAAATGACAGCACAGCCAAATTACATTTCAGCTTTTCTGAGAATCCAGAGTCAAATTTTAGTGTTAGAAACCTGTATCAACAAATAATTATAATAAAAATATCCAAATTATTCTAATAGTGTGACAAGTACTACAAAATGACAAGTTAACATCAGTATGTCACTGCAAATCTGATAGCAAACATAATTTAAAAAGTGATTTAGAATCAACCCCACATAAATTTTCAACCCTTAGTATGGGAAAAATAGTTCACATTCACGCTAATAGAAAATGGCCTACTTAAATAGATGTTAATTAACTTTGATGGAGATCCTCAATAACTTATCATGTTTACTTTGCTATAGCAGGCCATTTTAACTTTTAATTTTATTTTAAAATTCCAGAAAATAAGCTAATGAGACTCTGTCCCTTTTTATTTCCCTTACTTTTCATTCACTATCTACTACTGAAACTCAGTGAAAATCATATCTATATATCAAAAAGCACTATACAACCATACTCAAAAACACGAAGTCATAAAGTTAAAACCATTTAATCCTATTAAAGCCTCATTAAATCAAGGCGGTATTTACAGGATGGGACTTGATTCCCTTGTACACTAGCAAATCTGCAATCCGAGTCAATGTTCACGAATTAATTAGCAACCACACTAAGGGCAGGTGTTTGACTGACATTTCCCTTGATCTCTTCCCTCAAGGTTACACGCTGTACAGTCATGCGATTCCTTGCCATTAATCCTTAACCCCAACAGAATGTTTGTTTACTTTGCTGAATGAGAGCAAGAGCCTGAGCTACAGAGCAAGCTTAGTATGCAGAGGGGTGCTTGTCCGAGACAATAGTTCATGTATTAAAAGATGATGTATGGGAGGGAAACTTTTCATGTACCATTTCTACTACCCATATTTAGAAAGAAAATAGTCCTTTTAGAGGACAATGATAAGTTTCCAAATAGTTTTTACACAAATCTCTGAAAGCATTAAGTAGGAAACTAGTAGTTTTTCAGTCCAACCAATGAATGACCAGGCTATCTCTACTTCAACAAAATTATATTAGTTTTCACTCTTTCCTAAGAATTTTGGCTATTTGTTATTTTTCTGCTCTAAGTCAATACTTTGACACGTGACATTTATTGTCTATGACTTTGTTGGCAGTGATGATATAAACATCTTTAGGTTTTGAGTGACATATGGATAATGTCCTCTTCAAAACACTGACAGTGGTAAGAAATGAGTTCAAGTTCAGTATGAGAGGCTTTATACGGTCCTGTATTCCAATGTACTTGAAGGAGTAGGTATATTTGTAAGCCTCTCCAGTCATATGTAATTGGTTAATTTTATTTTCTTGGATGAATTAACTTTGGTTACTTTCTTCAAATAATTAAATTCTTAAGAATAGAGAATAGTTTTATTAAAATCCCAGCAAGAGACTGAAGGTACATTCTTTTATATTTGCTTCAAAAGGAATAAATATATACTCATGTTCAAATCCTAGAAATCAGTAATGCCTCTAGGTATGCTTCAGAAATGAAAAATATGAATAAAAGTAAACATAAAAAAGACATAAGAATGAAAAAATTAGAAAATATTTTATAAAACAAAAGCATATTTTTTGGAGAACTTTCCCTTCTGAATATATATCTTTTCAATATTCAAACAACACTAAAAACAATACCCTAAACTCAAACTCTGTTCATTATTACTTCTTTTTAGAAAGACAGCAAGCAGTAAAGCCTTATCAAAGATATTTATTATTAATTTTCTTCAATACTTATTATTTTACTTTTTTACGATGGAGAAAATATATTATACACTTTCATTAAAATTAGTTATCTGAATGTTTAATGTTAAACAGTGTGCCACTTTAATGGCCTGGCAATTCACAGCATTTTTTTTTTCATATGCTCAAAATTGTAAAATTCCAGCATGTTGGACACATTTTATACAGGTGAGCGAGAAAGGACATGGAACTTTCAAGAAGGATTGACGACTGATCCATCTTTGAAACTAGGATAAAGATTAGACCTACTAAGTTGTAATAATGGGAACAGAATTGGGAATGAAAAGCTGAAAATTTTTCACAGGGAAATCAGTAAGCTGATTAAAAACAGCACTTCAATAAAGCACAGAGTTGCCTAAAACTAAAGAGGGGAGTTGCCATTCATTTTGCAGCACAAGGTGAAGTGGTTAGAAATTCTGCACTGTGGGTCAACAGCCCACTAAGGTCAGTAGCAGAACAGTTTTAAGATGAGCTATGCTCGCTCCAGAACAAGTTTGGCATTGGCAACTCAGCAATACTCCTTACTGGGAACTCCAGTCTCTTGACTACCTAGTAGGCATCTTTCATGGAAATACAGAAATCGTTAATATTCAGACTCAGAGGTCTTGGGGTAGGTGTTCCAGACTAAGCCTGCACAACAATCTAACACAGTCTCTGGCTTGTTTCAGGAGGTAGGTTAAGTTAGACCCAATTCCAGTGAGGAGGAAAGTGACCATCTTAGTCATTAAGGCAAAGAATCCATAAGCAAGAGAAGCAATTCTCCAACCACAAATAGAAACTGAAAAACCCTTAAAGCTCAACTTTAGGGTCTGGATAGTATATAATACTTTAGAAAGAGATTTATGAGACAATTCCATTCCTAAAATGTTTTGAAAATCTGACAGGGAAGCTTGGATTCTGTTTCCTCTGAAAACTCATTACAAACAAACAAAAACATTGAAAACCAATTATAATAACACATAGTAATTTATTCCAATTCAATTTATATTGTATTAAAAATGAATAAACACACTTTGTGTGAATATCTGGGATTAAAATATTAGAATAGAAGGAGGAACTTCTGTATCTATTTGTTCATTTGATCATTGATCATTTTATTCAGCTATCATTTCCTTAGATATAAAAAAAATAACCATTTGGTATTATGTACTTTTAGGAATGTGGTAGCTGAAACTCAATGAAAAAAAAAGTTAAGTTACATGACTTTCTCATCTAATCTACTATTTTTCAAGATTCAGAAGGCATCCCAGTCATAGTGAGAAACAGAGAGCTTATGGTATTAAATTATAAGATGCATGTGGAGACAGCTTCACAAGTCAATATTATCAAAAAATAAACAAGTCAGTGCCATCAAAGACTAGAACCCGGGTGCTGAGACTTATTAGTTTGATAATGATAGGGAAAGTGTATCATCAGAATAATTGAGCAATTAGAAAAACTCACAGCTGCACTTTTTGACAACAGGAGAAAATTCCTTACTTCCTTATTAGGAAGATATTTGAACAAATATTTAAATGCCTAGAAATAATATGCACCCTCTCAGAAATGAATCTTCTGTGCCCTCACAAAGAAAAAAGAAAAAAAAAGAGAGAAATAACTTCCTTTGAAAATAAGAAGATTTTTGATTTATATTTTGGCTGATAGAGACACATGGCTGAGATTCTACCACCTCATTAGTGGTTCAATTATGAAAGCCGGTAATAAATATCTTCCAACTGAACTATAGATACACATATAAAAGCATACATATATAATACATTTTTGCATATAGTTATGAATAAAGAAGTCCCAAATCAAGATGTTGAGAACAACCCCCTGATTACTATCTATAGCAATGTAGTTTCTTAGAATTCATAGCCTTTTCTAATCAGTGTTCACAATAAATATCAGTTTCTCTAAATTTCATTTTTGAAAAGTTTATGGTCTGCCTCATTAGTTCAGAGGCACTGAATATGTTTGTCAAAGGCTGCAGCTGCGAAGTTTGCTAATTATCTCATTAATCTAATAATACAGTTCCCTGATCAGTTTTAATCTGACACACTGCTATGCTTGAGGCTTTGCAAAGGAGAAAATCTTGGTAGTCTTGGTCACAGAATACTGGAATTTCAGAAGAAACTTCACTTCTGGCACACTGGTCTTCATATCCTAACTGGAATCTTAGTTTTAAAATTTGAAAAAGGCAGAAGGGGAAATTTTACTTTGTCAAAATCTTACCCAAATACTATAGTGTTCTTTTCTGTCTTTGTTATAATCAAAAATCGTGTTTCCACAGAAGATAAAAGTCTGGTGATACTGATGGGTTCTGAGAAATTCCTCAGGGAGGAATAGATTTCAGAGAAAACATTCTAGTTATTAGTAAATAATCCTTTGACTAACTTAACAAAGTTGAGGTCTTCACATCGAAGCTCCCTTATGTCCTCTGCCTCATCAGAGCACCTAGGCATCAGATTAATACAGTTTATTTGAGAACATCTTGGCCTAGCTTCCCTGCCTCCCCAAGGGCGTGGTTTGGCTTCTTAATCTCTGCTTTACAAGAATGCAATATTAGAAGAGGTATTTCACAAGGATGAGGTAAAAGCAAAACAATGTTTCTCTTTGTAAGGTTGTAGAGAGAGATGCTCCTGTGAGAGTTCCTGTTTTGTTTTTCAGACACAGCCAAATTAGATTTAGAAAGTTTTCATTGCTGTTTATGAAATTGGGGTTTTTAAAAGAAAAGACTCATGAATATATATTGTCAGTAAAGTGGCATGCTAAAGCAAATGCATTATATATTTAGTGATATTAAAGCCATGCCAAAATCAAATGGGAGGGAGAAATGACCTCTTTTGTTTTTCTGGGTTTTTGCTTTCTCTTATCTTCCTACTTATTTCCTACAGCATTGGTGCTCAAGAGTCAGTGCATGTCAGGATACTGGAGGGAGAACTCCTGCCTATACATTACTGCCCACTCAGCACAGGGCTTTCCATCCTGCAGATTAGAAGAGGGTGGCAACAGGACTCTAATTGTGGAAAATTAAAAATTTAAAGTGCCAAAATCATTTCTCTGAATAGTCACAAGTCGTATATCCAGAACCCATTCTCAAAACATATTTTCAAAAACTTTGAAAGAAATGCTAAATTTTTTTTTTAGTGACATATTAGAGAGTACTGCGAACAATGTGACAAAGCAACACGATGTGATGAACAGAAACTAGCCTTTCATGTAAGGTGTGCTGTCTACATTGGAAGCAGAACGTTTCCTTTAAATTTCCACCACGATGCAAAGGACAACAGAGCAGAGCAACCTCTTGTTTGGCTTCCAGGGGTAGAAGGAAAAGGTGATGTACTCAGACTGTGTGCTGAACCTGTAACCACCTCTCCTAAAGAATACTGAGAGAGCCTTCTTAGAGCTTTCCTTGCCAAGGTCCCCCAGTTTGCCTCTGTAGTTTACATAATCTCCTTCCTCCTGGCTATACACACCTCCTCCGGCAAATTGTGAAGGCTGCTTTCAGATCTTTTACAAAGCCTCCAGATTTATTACCAGTTTTTCTGCAAGGAGTGATCCTACTCTCTCAGCCAAATCCCTGCTGAGTTTTGTGGATATTCGTGAAGGATAAATACAGCATGTGCAGGACAAAGGAAATTTGCTCTTCCAATCAGGAGCCCGGATTGCTCAGTTACTGCTGACAGAAGGCGGCAAGAATAACACAGGCCTTTGATCATGCTAGGCTCTCAGGCCTCTGTATGGACTTCCAGGACCAGTTGTCATGTATTAGTATTTTAATCAGGGAGCAGCTCAACTGGGGGAGTTGAGTGAGAAAGCACTTCCTTTTGCCTTTGCATGTTCACATCCTTTCATCTATTTTTTATCTAATTCTCCTTCTGAATTCTGAATAGACAGTCAGAGAAAATGCAGGCATCCAGATGGTGCCGAAAAAGTCACAGACAAAGATTCTGCTGCAAGTGCTTATTGTCCCTCCTACACCCAAATGTCCAAGCAAGTTCTAATGGCATTAAACAAGCACGTAATGCCATATACATTCAAAAGGACCGACAAAGATGCTTATTCCAATTCAGATATATTTGAAACTTTCCTTCATGTTAATGATACTGATAATCTCACAAATCAACCTAATTCATGTGCCCCTCCCGTCAAATTCTTTTAATGGTGTAGTACAGTCTATGACTCAGACTTTATGGAACATTTCTTCCATGTATGGAATCTAAGGAATATATCATTTAATTAGAAGAATTATTGTATTCAATCCTCATCCCTTGTGAAGATAAGACAGTATTTATTTTGGTGGAAGAACACTAAACACAATAAAGTTCAATCACACCTCCTTTTCAGTCGCTTTATAAACAATGACAGTAGCCTGCCTCGGCTGCAACCTCTTGCCTCAACATGGATATTTACAACTACTTTTAAAGATTCAGGTCAAACCACCCCAGTACAGATGGTGGAAGGACCCAAAAGCCTCTATGAGTGGCTTAGGAGCTATTATTGTTCTTTATGGCTTTTTGGGAAGGGAAAGTCCGTTTTCTTCATTGCTACCATCCCTGGTAGAATGACCATGCTCTAAAGGATGGGTGTATACTCAAGCACAAAAGGGCAACACTGTTGGTCATATTGGGCGAGTTAAAAAGAGAAAGGATACACAAGTGGGAGGTGGCTTGGGGGAAAATCTGAGAGAAATTGTAGGGGTGAACATAATCAAAATTCATTGGATGTATTTATGAAAAATTCAAAGAATAAATAAAAATAATACTTTTAGAGTTCTTCTTTTAATGGTCAAATTTTGAAATCATTATCACTGTAACACTGAACTGTAGTCATCTCCTTGGAAGATAAAAAGGAAGAGTTGGCGAATCTATGATAACATGTTGCTATGCATTTATTCCCTCACAATTGTTCTTCCTAAGAAGCTAGAGAAATGATCCCCTTTTACATGCCTGCTGTAGGAAAGGGAAAGTTTCTTTAATGTTCTGGATTCGGATCTAGAATATTGTTTTATAAAGTGAGACCTTTGTTTTCAAAATCAATGTGATGTATTTCATATTTTCTGCATACCTGATTGTAAAATGATTGAATTGTTTCATTTTCTAGAAATCAGTGTAATGAATGTTCACCAGCTTTGAACTTTTGTTGGATGTGAGTAGCTGAAGACTGTACTCATGTCCTGTTCATATTCTTTGACCTAAAGATAAGAAACCTCCATATGGCCTTGGATTCTAGGATCTGCTCTTTGATCCACCAAGAGAATAGAAACTATTATTCTCATGCAATAATTCAAATACTCATGAATAAGAAGAAAGGCCAGTTCTCTGGGAGTGGTCTATATTATAAAGCTACACTCCTTGCATAGCAGAATGCTAAAAATAAGCTGTCCTGGGATTAGTTCTGGACTTGGATAATATTGGGCACCTGTTTGCTTTTCCTGACATTCTCCTGGCATTCTCCTACATTTGACATAACTAGAGCAGTACCAAGACTGGAGCTCCCACATAGTTACATCCCAATAAGGAAGAAAAAATAGCAAAAGATGCCCCCCATACAATTTTTTTAAAAAACATGAACAAAAGGGCAACACTATTGGTCTTATTGGGCTACTTAAAAAGAGAATGGAGTCTAATAACACTGTCTAAATCTCTAATTAGCCCAATATACTGAGATCTACTGTAATTATTTTTAAAAATATCATCAACACATGATTATCTTTAGCAGCTGGAGAGTGGTCAAACACTCTCTGACATCACTGAGATCTAACTGTCACTTAAGAAAAGTACAAATTTTGTTACTGAAAATATTGGGTACATAATCAATAAGACCTGCCCTGAGCTAACTTCTTATTCAAATTGCTTTCAGATCTCTAAGAAATATGGATGATTATACCAAATTTAGGATGTTATCCCCTTGGTAAAGGGTCTTATCCCCCATAAGACCATTTATTTGAGGCACTGGATATATGACATAGCACATAGTAACTATTTATAAGTAATTTATTTCCTCATATATAAGTGTTGATTATGTATTCAAGAAGTAAGTCCATCCTTTGAGAAATATAGCAGAATATATTACTTGTAGTACTGCTGATCATGAACAACAGGGATAATTTATGTAAAAGTTCACTTACTATGGTTGACAACCAGAAGTTGCCTGTTTTATAAATAAAGTGTTACTGGAACATAGCACATCATTACATCATTATTGTCTATGAGTGCTCTCAGAATATGACAGTATGGAATAGTGGCAAAGCAGAAAGCAAGACCTACAAAACTAAAAATATTATCTACATTTTCACAGAAAAAAAACATTGCCTGGATTCTAGAAGATGGAATATTTTATTATAATGTAGATACTTGAAATGTGAGGAAGACACATACACTCACACATATTGCGTGTATAGGTATATATAGTTGTATATATAGTTCTCTCTCTCTTTATATGTATAACAGACACCAAAGGCTCTTGTGAGTCTTAGATACATGATGGCATAGCTCTACTTGAACATAGTTAAGCTATGCCAAGCTCATGGATTGATAAGATTAACATAGTAAAAATGGCCATCCTACCAAAAGCAAGCTACAGATTCAATGCAATCCCCATCAAAATTCTAACACAATTCTTCACAGATCTTGAAAGTACAATTTTTCAACTTCATGTGGAAACCCAAAAGACTCAAAATAGGTAAAACAATCTGGAATAAGAAAAGAACTCCTGAACTCAAATTGTACCACATACATAGCTACAGGAATAAAAACAGCATAGTATTGGCATAAAACCATACAAGTTGATCAAAGGAATTGAACCAAAAACCCAGACATAAATTTTCACTCTTATGGACACATGGCTTTTGACAAAGAGGCCAGAAATACACACAGGAAAAAAAAAAAAGACAGCAACTTCAACAAATGGTGCTATTTAAACAGGATGACTGAATGTATAAGAATCCAAAGAGATCCATACTTATCACCCTGCATAAAAGCAACCCCAATGGATCAAAGACCTCAATATAAAACTAGACTCATAGGAAGTGACTTTCTGAACAGACTGACATTAGTACAGGCACTGAGATCAATAATTAATAAATAGGACATCATGAAACTGAAATGTTTCTAAAAGACAAAGGAAAAAATAATTTGGACAAAGAGACAGTCAACAAAATGGGAAAAGATTTTTTCAATACGGGGCTAATATACAAAATATATAAAGAACTCAAAACCTAGTTATCAAGATAATAATAGCCAGTTAAAAATAGGGTACAGATCTAAACAGAATTTTCAAAAGAGAAAACTCATATGGCTAAGAAACGCTTAAAGAAATATTAACATCCTTAGTCATCAGGGAACTGCAAATCAAAACTACTTTGAGATTTCATCTTATACCCATCAGCATGGCTAATCAATAACACAAGTGAGAGCTTATGCTGGTAAAAATGAGGAATAAGGGGAATACACATCCATTGCTGGTGGGAGTGCAAATTTGTACAACCACTATGGAAACCAATATAGCAGTTCCTTATAGAGATGGGGTTCTATCTGTCTCAAGGCTTACCAATAACATTCTTGGGCATATTCCCAAAGGATACTTTATCTTTTCACAAAGAACCTTGATCAACCACATTCATTGATGCCATATTTATAATAGCCAGAAATTAGAGACAAACTATATATCAATCAACAGATGAATGGATAAAGAAATGAACATTCGGTCAATGCAATATTACTTAACCATTAAGAAAATGAAATCGTGAAAGTTGCCAGTAAATGAATGGATCTAAGGAAATAAAAAATCATCCTGCATGAGGTAACTTAGACCCAAAAAGACAATTATGGTATGTATTTACTTATATATGGACATTAGCCTTTAAGTCTATGATAATCAATCTACAACCTGTAGAACCACAGAGTTTAGGTATATAGTAAGGAGATACTTGGGGGTGATAGATATCTATCTATGTCCCTAAGAAAGGGACATAGAATAGACACTTATGGACAGATGGGGGTAGGTTGGAATGATAGGATCAATTGGGAAAGAGGAGGGAAGTATAGCACAAATGTATGACTATGGGGAGACACAGGTAAAATTAGAGGCCATTTGAGAAGCTGTATGAAAAGTTAATACAGTAGAAGATTCGTTTGCGGGGGTCTGAGTCCAGCTCTAGTCCCCGTGATGGGTTCCTCAGCTTCCATGAAGAAGGATAAACAACGTAAACTATGACAAGTGAGCGCAGTACCTCACTCTTCTATGGGACCCTTAATTGGCAAGCTTAATGCTCTTTAATAAGACACATAGAATACGCCTTATGGTGATTATGACTCGCAAGAGTGCTTCTTTAATAGTAAAATAAAGAAAGATAAAGAAAAACAAAGAACAAAATCAAAGAAAATAACAATGTGCACATTAAGGGAATAAAACAAAGTTTCTCTAAGCTAGCAATCCAATTCTCTAGGCCTTACAATCTATTCTCCTCAGTTAGTTCATTCGCCTCATCTTTCCTGTCTGTCTGTCTCTGTCTCTATGTGTGTTGTCCGTCATTCAAGACTTTTTGGTAGCTTAACTAGCAAAATGCGGGAATGCTTCTCAAAGGGATGCAGGTGTCAGGCATATCTCAAAACAGGAACCAATGCGAAAGTATCTTTCCTCCTTATAGCTGCAGGCTTAAAGGTTTCTCAGTTATCACCAAAGAGTAAATGATACAATGATTAATTAGTGGATGGTAGGGATGTCACTGCTGATTGAATTATATTGCCATTTGCCTTGCACAGATAGTTCAGGGTGCCATGAAGGCACCAAGGGAGGATTTTATGTTTTTTTAGTTCCTTGGTATGTATTTATTCTTCTCTAAATTTCTAGTCTTATCTGGTGGCCTGGCTAGGTTGAAGGCTATTTCTCTCTTTAAGTCCTGGGAATGTTTACTTTTAAGTTGGTGCAGGCTTGCAATATTCTTCATTAGTAAAGGACTGTCTGTTTGTTTTTCCAGGTGCACTAACTTTCTAACTAAGCTCTCTGGCTTCTATCTATTAAGGCTTATCTCTTCCTGGGAAGATCAGCATTTACTCCTGGAATAGCTTTATGATGCACTTGCAATAAACCTGGGTAGCTCTCACATTCCAGGACTTGGAAGTCCGGAGGTGATTACAATTTACTTTTGAATAGCATGGCTATGTTTCATTCCAGCCTACAGTGGCCAGCTCAGGGATTAATTTGGATATTACTATTAGGCTACGCAGACCTTATTATTGATGAGAAACCTTATTATTGATGTATGTCACCATACAGTAAAGATAAGAAAGGGGCAAAGCAGTTAAGGGATTCCAATTCCCCAACAGCAGATGCCCTTGTCAAGCTGAAGCTTCTATAGTCTGGGTAATCTGGATCCCAACACTTCCTAAAATACATAAATACATGAAGGGGATCTAAAAGAAATTACCATATAATGGAGGAGACAGAACGCAAATTGGACATGTCTTTTTACCAAACAAAGCTTTCAGTACTGGGAATGGGTTACATCTAATTGAATTGTTTTCCTATGGGATTTACCAAGCAATGTAGGCTATTGTCAAGACTATAGTTTGCTCTCTACAAACTGACAGCAAAAATCCATTGCTGAAGGCAACACCTGCACAAATCACTGAACATGCTGAAGTCCAACTGGCACCTATAAAGTGCCATTATCCCTACATGGGAGCATTCTTGTTCCAGGAACATACTCTGCAGACTGCCAAAGGAGAAATGTAAACACCAACCTAGCCACAAACCCTTCAACCTACCATGGTGTCCAGCCTACAGGACATGAAAGTACAATGGTGGCTCAAAGCTAGCAAGAATAACCAACTAATATCTGATTAGACTTACTCCATGGAATGTAACTCAAAACTGACATTGATTAGGTGAAAAGGACCCTGAGACTAAATAGTCCACGGGACCTATGGTAAAAGTAAAAATTACTGTTCAAAAATATAGCAATAAAATGATGCCTAGTGACAATCTGCTATACTCATATATCAATGCCTTGCTCAGCCATCATCAGAGTTCCTTCCTCCAGCAGCAGATGGGAACAAATACAAAGACTCAAATCAGACATTTTTCAGAGAGTGAAAGTCCTTGGAACACTTGGCCCTAAATACATTATCTCCATCAAATCCCTCCCCTCCGGACACAGGGAATGCAGTGACAAAGGAGGCGGAAGCAATGTCTTTTGAGTATATATTATGGTTCCCAGTTAAGTGTGTGTGTGTGTGTGTGTGTGTTTTGATTCCTGAGTGTGTGAACTAGTGTATATCTATCTCTTTTGATGCCCTTTCCTTGTCTCTTTTTCTTATTTTTGCTTGCTTTCTCTTATTCCAATGTATAAAATTTGGTTTTATTTTATTTTATTTTATTATTATCCCCAAAGAATTCTGAATTTTTTCTAATGAAAGGCAGAAAGTGGGTGGATTTGGATGGAAGGAGAAGTGGAGAGGAACTGGAAAGAATAGAGGGAGGGCAAACTGTAATCAGGATATATATTATGTGAGAAAAAAATTATTTTCAACTAAAGGAAAAGAAAAAACTGCAAATGTTTGGTCACTATTGAGAAATCAAAAGTTGAGTTAAATTGTTAAATATCATTGATTTTTTTCAATATGGTGTATCCATTTCCAGTATTACAACAAATTTACCATCTCCTCTCTTGAGAGACAAAGAACACACACAGGAGAGACAGAAAGAGAGAGAGAGGGAGAGAAGGAAAGAGAGAGAGAGAAAGAGAGAGAGAAGAGAGAAGAGAGAAGAGAGAAAAGAGGAGAGAGCCTGGTCTATAGAGCAAGTTCCAGAACAGCCAGAGCTGAAGAGAAAAACCCTGTCTCGAAAAACAAAATGACAAAAAAATTAAAATAAAATAAAAAGAAAAAAATTGACTATATGCCAAGGTCTTGGATAAAGAAAAAACAACTTGTTCAGTATAAATCCTATCTACCAGTAAGCCAGCATCAATTTTCCAAACACTTTTTACCTCAGAGCACAGGAGGAAGAGCACAGGAGGATAACTGCCAAGTAGAGAGTTTATTTAAAAGATTGTCATTAACAGCAGTATTTGAGATTTAAGCATCCAGCTAACCTGCACATTGAATTCCTCTGGGTGCTCATTTCCATTAAATCTAACTTTTGTGAAGATTAGTTTAGATTAAATCCTAGAATTGACATTTGAGACACCTGTCCAAGACTGCACTTAATAAATGATTCAATCCCTCCCTTTGGCATTACTAGAATTCATCTTGTCTTATGCAGTAAACAGGAAGCACACAAAATAAATTTACCATGTGGATGCTTTGTTCTTGCAAAAAGGGTTACACTGAAATTCAATCCACCAAACTTATTATTTGGATAGACTTCCTCAAGCTAATGATTGAGTCACCTAGTGACATGAAGTACCCATTTGCTGGCAGGTGTTAGCATCCACATTAATAACAGGGTTTGAGATAGGGAGCCCATAGAGCAGAAATTCCTGAATGCAGATGCCCATGAAATTTGGCCTGGCATCCTGACCTGCTTTGCCAGCGCCTGCATGGGTTTCAGTAGGAAAGACAGCACCTGCAGTCTGCCCACTCATCCCTCGTGGGGTAAAGTGGAAAAGAACTGCTGTGTCTTGTGTGATAAGAACTAGGAGCAATGAACTTGAAGATGAAATTTTTTATGTTTTAAATCAAAACAAAGACAGACAACCCTGGTTCATTCTAATATTGGCATTCCTTATATTTCTAACAATACTCTTGTTATTCCTCTTTGAGATGTATAATGACAAGCTTCTAAAATGAGCATGGTTCTCTTTTAAAAACATTTTTATTTATTCTTTGAAAACTCCATATGTGTATACGATGCAGTAAAATCATCCAGATCCCCATCTCCTCCTCCTCCTCCCTCCATCTTCTCCAATATGTCCCACTCCCAACTTCAGGCATTCTTTAAAAAATCCCACTGCATTCAGTCAGAACTGCCCATATGTGAGTGTGGAGTCTTTCCTTGGAGCATAAGCAGCCTCCTGATGGCCATGAAACTATAGAAAAATGACTCTTCCAACCTCACCCACATCAACTCCCAAGGGCTATCCTTCCCCAGCCACCATTAACTACCAAAAGCTCCTTGGCTAAAGCAAACACTCATAACTGCTCAATTCTTGAGAGAAAGTGACTGAGTGCCCAGCCCTAAATGAGATATCTCTATCACCACCTCCTTAAGGCTTGTGAAAATTACTCTTAGACATGTCCTGTAGGATCAGATTTGATATTACATTATGGTAGAACTTGCCTTTTTCTGTTCCTATCAGTTACCTGGGATACATTTCATATTTCTCATCTGTTACAATCACATTAGATCTATGAAAAATACTTTCAGAGTTAAGATACTACCAGCTCTTTCTTTTTCTTCATCTCCCTCTGCTATTTGATATACAACGATGACTTGCCTTTTAAATTGCTCACTTTGTCTTTATTTGCCCTCTGCCACCAATGAGCTCCCTGCCAGCAGTCTAGTCCCATCAGCCACAGAAGACTTCTGTCCATGCCTTTTTCAGGCCTAGAATGTGTACAATGGGATTCTCTTCTACCCGTGTTCCCTCACAGGCATATTTCTTGAACATTGATCCCTTAATCATTCAGATTTTTCCACAGGCTTCCTGTGAACCTTGGACCTGAGTAGTAACAACTCATTTAGGGAGACAGGGAACACTTGGGAGTGAGAAGGAGACTCTGCAGTGAATCACACTTGGGGAGATGACAATGATAAAGGCCCCACTGCTGACCCATGGGACACAGCCCCACAGAAACACTCTAAAGGATAGTCTAGAACAGGCAAGTTGATGACACTTTGGAAATGCTAAGCAAGCTCTAAAAGCTGTTGGTGGACAGCTGTTCAGTGGAGTTTTAATTCCCCTCCACTTCAGATCTGTTGTGTCTGAGGCCAGAGCTGCCTTCATTTTGGCTTCAGAAAAACTCACAAAGATGTGACAGTACTGGCAGTTGGAGGCTTAACTGAGCCTGCTGAAGTGGTCAAAACCCAAGGGTCTTCACAGGGACTGACAAAGCCTCTCTGTGCTCGACAACTGCACCTTCCTCTCAGATGTTCTGTCCACTCGCCATCTTTTTCTAATCTCACGTACACACCTAGGATGGCATACCCTCAATAACTTAGTATGATATTTGGAAGCATAAATTTTATAGCGTGGATACTTAGCTTTGAACACCTGCTCATCATTCTACCTGTTAAATCTCATCATTTCCAATTTTTCTCAATAACAGAAAGTAATTGTGTAGGCAATTTGGTGGCTTAAATTTATACTGTCCAATAATTCTTACAATAAAGTCAGACACATTGTGTACTTTACATTAGCTCATATTGTAACTAATTTCATATTGTTTGTCTTCCTATCAGAATAAGAGTTCGAAGCAAAATCTTATTTCCCAAATCATCTTGGCTCACAAAACCTAGACAATCTTAATATATATGTACTAAAGACAACCGTGAATGAAAATAATTTCCAAGCACTGGTTTGTAATTTATCACTTCTGAAACTTACTTTCAGAATTGTTTAATTTTCTATTTGTTTTGTAACACTAAACTCCAAAGACTCCTTTTCTTGGAATCCTGTCTGTTCCTTTCTCCACAAGTGTGTATTAAACTCTTCACATACTTAACACGTTCACCATGTGTTTTTCTCAATTTTAAGTATTTGCTATTGTCTGATTTACTTGGGGGCAACGTATGTACTATATATGATGTTTTGACCCCTTAGACTAGTATAAGGTACTCAGTAAATATTGGTATGGTGAATAAATACATTTGTTCAGTAAACATTTCAATATATAATAACTAATCATATAATTCCTGCCTAGATCGCCCTCTGCTGTGGAAAATGTAAAAAAAAAAAAAAAAGGATCTTCAAAAGGAGTTGCCTACGCCTCCCTCCCAAAAAGCAGAAAGAAGAAAGAAGTAAATATTCTGTCTCTCAGGAGTACCTTAGAAAGGGCAGTGACTGTGGAATAAATGGTAAAAAAAAAAAAAAAAAACTTCTTTAGCAATATATTATGGTAATAAAATGGAACTATATTACACCTACTTGTAAGGTTCCTTATTTCACAATAATATTAAAACGGGTGCTCCCCATAGGTTTGCTAAGTCTAGCCGAAAGCATGCTAGGATTAAAAGAGTATACCTTCCCATTCTGAGCTACTTAATTTACTAAAGTGTTCAGGAATCATTCATTTATAGTCTACTAAATTGAAACCAAGCACCATGTATCTATATATGTTAAATACATGTTATTTGGGAGAAGCTACTGATTAGACCAATAGACAAAATCTCCTTAAATGGATAGAAAAGATGAAACATGAGAAAAACACTTTTCAAATCCCCCTTGTTCATATTTCAGCTAAAAAGCCCTCTCCTGGAATTCAACTAAGTTGTTTTAAGTCTGATTTTAAATATACAGCCATCTATCTTTTACACAAAGCAAAAATGACATAAGTCTTTAAAAACTAAATCAAATAGTTCTGAAACAATAGGTTGGTATAATGTAATTTTGTATCCTTCAGGGAAGATGATAATCCTCAAGTTAATATGAACTCTTTCCCCTGATTGCTCCATTTCTAACAGGGCTCCTTTGTGCACTCTGGTCCTGTAGTGATAGAGAACTTGTCTGACCCCCTCACTGAGTGCTTCTTACTTCAATTTCAGTATCCCACACAGATCTTTCCTTTTCTTTTCTCATGTAACACTTCTCCATTAGTCCCATGTTCTCAGACTCTGTACAAATGCCTTATTATTTATGTCTTTAATATTTTTGCTGGCTAGTTTTATATCAACTTGGCACAAGCTAGAATCATCTCAGAGGATGAAAACTAAGGAGAGAATACATCCCCATAAGAAAGGGCTGGAAGTAAGCCTATAGATCATTTTATTAATAAATGATTAAGAAGGGCCCAATCCATTGTATGTGATACCACTCCTGGACTGGTGATCCTGTATTATATAAAAAAAGCAGGCTGAGAAAGCCATGAGGAGCAAGGCAGAAAACAACACTCTTCCATGGCCTCTGCATCAGCTCCTGCCTCCTGGTTCCTCTCTGCCCTATTCCTGTGTTGACTGTCTTCCATGATGCACTGTGATATGAAAGAATAGGCAAAGTAAGCTGTTGTCAAGTTGGTTTTTGTTGTGATGTTTCACCACAGCACTAGTAACAATAACTAAAACAATACTAATCAATCCTGACTTATTTTTGTCTCCTCTTACAACTATGACACCCTTGAGAAAATTGTAAGGAAATCCTCATCTTATTATCTGCCCTCTGGATAATAAAAACTTCCAATAACTCCCATTTTTCTCCCTTCCCACCCTTCCTCTCTTCCCCCTTCTTTATTCCTTTCTTACTTTATTATTAAACCAATATTAAATACTTGTATCCTGTGTTCTCTTCCAAGTTGCATTCATCCAAATGTCACCTTATTCTTTCAGAAAGTTAAAGACTTCAAATGATTCTTATTTTACCTTCATTACCAAAAGATTGAAAAACAAAGGCAATTGTATTTAAGGAAATCTTACTTAGCACCATTTATTAATGAAATTAATGTTTAATGTTCCTTTAGAGTTTATGGCTGTGGATCAAAAGAATGCTTGTTCTAGATTATGTCTGGATAAAACAAAGTTGTTAAAAAGGGGGAAATTAACAATATTAGAATAGATTCAATTTTGCTTTTTTGTTTGTTTGTTTATTTGTTTTGTTTCTACAAAAGCTTCTTATCCACAGGGCACCAAGTTCCTTATCTAGTATGTCTCATATAGCAGCTCTTACTACAATGAAACTCTTTTCAATGATTTTATTTATAAAACAATGGCCACAGAGATACATGAAATTTCATGGTTCAGTGATTGTCATCTAACCAAGTCATATAAGATCGAATCATCCAGGGTTAAATAAAACACCTGCCTCCAAATATATATTGTCTGAGGTTTCTGTAATTCCAATCACACTGTCATACAACTGACCCCAGAGATGAGAGGATAGACAAAAACTAAGAAGGATTTGAAACAAGGACAATGTAACTTACTTAACTGCATTGGTAAAACATTATATAAAGTTTTACAGTTTACACCAGACATTACTAAACAAATCATATCTGAAATCATCAATTCTATATCAACATTCTGTATGAAAAATGAAAAGTGAACTTGTTATTAGTTATGAAATTAAAAACTAAAACTAAAAACAAACAAGCAATTCCTTATATTTACCCAAAAGAAACAGATGCCAACAGCTGTTTTGAAGGGTGTTTTACATACCATTCCCTAGAGGTGCAGATGCCTTGATATGCCTGATTTACTCTTTAACAAGCATCTCAGTATTTACAAGCAAATATTCCTGGCAAATATATTCTGAATGGATGTACCAGTGATAGCTATCTGCATCCAGGGGCAAGAAAAATACACACTATTTTTAAAAGAAATAAATGTATCCAGTTTTAACTTTGCCTCTCTGATTTCCAACGCAGCATCCTCTCTTTACCCACCCATTTTTCTGTGTTCCTCTCACACGAGACAAACAACTCCACAAGAATACAACCTGCTAATCTCTTTGTGTAGTTCGCTGATCTTCTCTATATCTAATATTTAGACATAAATCTAAATTTTAGATGCTTTCCATTTCATCATAGGATTCTTAAACTGAGATTAATCACTCTTAAATAGCTATCACTTCTAAAACATGTTTTAATTGAAATAGAATTGCATTAGTTTCTGCACTCCCTTTCCTGTAACCCTCCCAGATATCATTCCTTGAACCCTCCTAAGTCCATCTTCCACCCAAAATTATAGCATCTTTTTGTTTGATCATCATTATTACAAACACACACACACACACACACACACACACACACACACACACACACACACGCACACTGTGTGTATGTACAATCAAGTACAAATATATATAAATAAATATAGAACTTGTATCTTACTTTCCACACTGAACTTAGTTAGGCATAGTGTATTTCATATAAGTAATAATTACCATGAGTTCTTGATACAATATGTGTTAACCCAAATGCTAGTTAAAATTAAGATCTAAATATGTGAGAAAATACCATTAATGCATTTTTTTTGAGTAACAGCAGTTAATCATGGAAGAAAGCTTCTCAAAACATGACATGGTGGGTCATTTCTGTAATATAAGCATTTGAGGTACCAGAGTGTGAAGTTTTAAGGTTTGATAGGTTTTAATGCTACAATGTCTAGTCTTTGTAGTGAGTTTCCAGGTCAACCTGGGATACACAGTAAGATACTCTCTTAAAACTCATTCAGGGATGATGAGGTGGCTTGATGGGTAAATGCATTTGCTGCCATACATGATAGCCATGGCATGCGCACATACAGAGAGAGAGAGAGAGAGAGAGAGAGAGAGAGAGAGAGAGAGAGAGAGAGAAAGAGAGAGAACAAAATAAATGTAATCAAAAATTCAAAATTAAGTAAATATGCACAGACACAAGTAGAGTTTTACATACGATTCTCCAGAGGGGCAGATGTCTTGGTATGTTTGATCTCCCCACCCCCAGGGAGAGAGTTATGTATCTTATGCTGAATATATACTTGAAATAACATATTCAGTATTTAACTTTGTGTTTATAAAGTGGAAACTAAAAATAACTGAAAAAAATCTGTGGTACTTTAGTTCTAATTAATACATTTCAAATATAGACATTATTATATTATTCAGATTTTAGACCAACAAAAGCTTAAACAATTCTCTGAGTCAGCTCACACAAGCAGGAACTCTCTTCTTCCAAGAAAAGAAAACAAAAATGTACTGGACAACACAAAATGAGTTTGTTCATGTGGGGACTGATAGACTACAGCGGACATCAGAGAAATCGAATTCTGTAACCTTGTGACCCCCAAGACCATGTTGTAAAACTAGAACCTGTAATACTATTAGTGAGTTAACTTGGCTTCTTTTAAATGTCAAAGGAAAAGTCTCTGCTCAGTAAAAAAGTCCAGGACACTGAGAATCTCCCAAAATTTTCAATAAAGTGTAACACATAACCTAATTCAAATTTACAAATACAAGGTTAAATACCGAATATGTTATTCCAAGTATACATTCAGCATAACATACAATCAAACATAGTATTTTATGTAATTAATAGTTTGTTTGATCATATGTTTAATTTTCATAGATATCTACGTAATCTCTTTTTTATTTACTCAAATAGCAACTAACACAAAAAATGATATATATTTTCATAAAGATTATTATTTCAGTTGTACTATATTCAAATCTAGGTTTGGATTTTCTGATGATTGTAATATTTGCTTTTTTGTAATGTTTCATTAGTGTCTAACTTAACACAAATAGAGTTGAAACAGAAATAATTTTATGTACTTGTTCCATAACTATAAATGACTTAAATGCTGCTCCATCATTTGACAATATTCTATGGTTGGATTATAAAGCTTGATTCAATTCCATGACAGCAGCTACAAGTATAGACCAGTGTTGGTCCTCATTTATTTGATGAGAACCCAGTTCAGAAAGTGATGTTCCTGATGGAGCCATGGCCACTCAGTATAGATTCAGACTCAAAGGCGCTTACTCCAGCTTTCTCTGGAATGTGTGAGTGTGTAAACTGTGTGCTCGTATCATGATGTTTAATGCCTAGGAACTGCTTTTCATTGCAAAGTCATTGGAGGGAAGACTCACAGTACATCATTTTGTAATGAAAACTTGGTGAGGATCTATGGGATTCGAATCTCAATGGCATGCATTTTTCAGCTTGAGCAGATTCTATGCTCTGTGATTCTTTTCTTCCTGAATAATATTACCAAATTCACAAGCTCGACATAAGAAATAAAAGCCCCTTTATCCAAAGAAAATGCAGAATACAGTGTATCACTGAGGAGAAAACATGAGTAAATACTGCCCTAAGTAATTTCATCTTCTTAGCCAGAAATTATCTTTGCTTTATTGGACTGAATTTTCCACATTTTGCTCCCTTTCCACTCTTTTCATCTTTTCTTTTCTTTTAAACCCTGCCCTGAACATAAAATGATGTAGCTCTCTACTGTTTGTTCTGTGGAAACTTGTTTTACATATGTGACTAATTATACATTGATGAGGAGAACACATTATACTACCTTAAAATTTTTTATTTCTGAACTATCCCATGAAATTAATTACTTTGAAGTCTTGATGGTTTCTTTTGGGATTTGCTGTGATTAGATATAGCTGATATTCAAGATTTTAGGATAGAGAGATTCCAGAAGCATCAGCAATCCTGGCATGTTCTGTCTTCTCACAGACTGGCCAGATATTTCAGTCTGTTGTGCCTCAGTACTCAACACAGCATTGAATAAACTCCATGGTTTCCTTGAGATTGCCCCCTACACTTTCTGTTTTATTTATCTTCTCATTTACTCATCTATTAGCAAACATTTTTGAGGAGATTTCATGAGCCAGTTATCATGCTGAAGTCTAAACAGGCATAGACTTCAAATTGGCTAAAGAAGTTAATAGTCTCATGGAGAGAAAGCCAACTGTTCAGTTTCACTGTAGAGTTTATAATGAATAGGATGGAATAATTGATTGATACTTTAAAAGGCCAGTACTCATAGCATAACTTAGTGCTAGAGGTTTACATAAGGCTTCCCTAAAGTGATGATTAACTTCAGGGATAGACTAGAAGTAAGAGGAAATAGGACAATACTATTATATTACTTCCTGCTATCTCCTCACATGGCCTAATTTTACTGATGTTGCTGAGAGAAGTTCCCTGAAAATACTGTCATGTTATTATCCCAGTTAGCTTCATTGTTCACCTAGAAGATACAATCAGCAGCCATACTTTATTCCATCATTCTTTTAACACCAGTGGCCTTCTTCTGTTTCCTCTATCAAATACATAGATACAGCGATAGGAAATTTCCCATTTCAACCAAAACATACTCATGAGCTTGCTGTCAAGGCATAAGCCTACAATCCTAGTACTAGGGAGACTGAGGCAGGAGTATTGTAAAGCCACTTTGGGGTATGTAGATCCCATCTCAAAAATATAAAAAATAAATACTCTTTTTATAATAGTTTCCTTTGAACTATCTACTTGAACATATTTGCAGTGCCTCAGACTAAATTCTCATAATCTTCTTTCCATTCTAACTTACCTTAGAGTTAGATGTTTTCTGAGGGATAGATCATACAATTGTGGATTCTCTGCTTCAATTCATATAATCTCGTAATGGCTCTCATTTTCCATTTGTACAACCAGTCTTAGACCAATCAGCTTATTATAACTGGAAGCCCTCTCCTTCTGCGACTCTCACTACTACTCCTCTTGTTTGGATGACCATGACTCCTTCTTGATATCTCACTATGTTATTTGTAAAAGATATCTTTGATCTCTTCTCCTGTCTTTGAAGATATGCTATTTATATTAACCTTAGTCTTGGGGATTTGTATAACTCCATTTAATATAATGATTACTGCTTCAGATTACTAACTGGGTAGCTCAGGAATCAGCCATTGTTTTACCTCTTTTTTAGGTATTATATAGGTTCAGAAATAACACACTGTCAATGTAGTGAATCAGGTAAAAAAATGCAGTAACTATATTAGAAAAAATTAGAACTCATACATGCAGCCCAAGCAGAAAAAAAATGTGGTTATCTACCAGCCAAGACAAGAGAGGGAGAAGGGAAGGGGAGAGGTGGAAGTTTAATCAACAAAAAACTGTAATAAAGTCTTAATATTGGGCTTCAAGTCTTTAGAATTGTAAGAAAAATCTACCTATGCTGCTCAGAACACCTAGACTAAGATTTGGCTGTTGAAGCCTGAGCTGACTGAAATGCATAGGTCTCTAACCACCTTAGCTTAGTTACAGTACATAGAAGTTGTAGAGATGAGCTAATTTCATTATCTAGCCTCATAAGTTTAATAAAAAAAAATTCCTGGGGTTGTCAAAATTCCTGTTACACAGAGAGAAATCCTGTTAGAATATATAAAACCTGAGTGATGGGGTCAAAAGAAAGAGAGGGGGAAGAAGGAAAAAGAAGCTGATGAGAAGTTGTTTAAAACACTGGTTCTATTTATTCCAAAAGTCAAGTGTAACAGTTGCTTTCTGAGTTATATGAAGCAATGCTTGCATTTTTCCTTCATTCCCATCTTTTCTTCACCCTTCTCTTCCATTCCACCTCCTCTCCTTTTTCTTTCCCTTTTTTTTCTCTCTCCTTCCTTTCGTCTCCCCTGTAGAGGAATATTTAATCTTTTAATCCTGTCATATGGCTGCTCTGGGGAAGTATCACATTCAAGGCCTGTGTGATCCAGCTGGAATGCAGCACACACCTTTAATCCCAAATTTGATACTAAGTCAGAGTGAAGACTTGGTTTAGTGAGTCAGAATGATGACATCCCCAACTCTCACTATATAAAAGCAGGCTCTCATCTCAGAGAGACAATCTGAGGCAGAGCTACAGAGGCAGTCTCAGGCAGTCTGAGTCGGAGACACAGAAGCAATTCAGAAGGAGAGTGAGTTTGGGAGAGTCAGCTAACAGAGAGAGTCAGTTTGAAGCCGAGCAGAAAAGATCAGTCAGAGAAGTTGCAGGAGTCAGCCAGAATCAGTCAGAGTAAGAAGAGTTCCGTCAGAAACAGTCAGCTGGTTCAGAATGTTAGAGAAAAGTTTGAGACAGAACAGTGAGTTGAATCAGCCAACCAGAGGAATCAGTTGACTTCAGTACAGTTCTGAGTTGAAAAGGAGCTAGTCAGAGTGATCCAGTCAGCAGTAATTCCCTGAGGTTGAAACATTCTAGGTTTATGTTTTAAGATTAGATTGTATGGAGGCTAAAACCCTCTAAGGACCAGGGATTGAATTAGGAAAGAATAAACTGCCTTTTGCCCTGAATTTATGTCTACACTTCTGACTCTCACTCATCCCCTCTGCTTCCCTTCTGTTCTCTTTCTTATTCTTTTGCGAATAATATAATTCTGTCTCTTATATACAACAAATCCATTTTATCAAGGTCATTATAATATACTCTTAATAGGAACATGGACAAAAAGCTATAGTATACTCATGAGCAGAATAATAGGCAGCTCTGTGGACAGGATGGAGTGAATAAATGGACATCATAACATTATTTCATATGATATTTGTATTCCCCTAAACAAGTGAGGGAATGGAAAGAAAGTTATCATTCTATTAGCTTAGGTCTTTGTTTTTTGACAAACATATTTGGAGGCTTTCCAAATAAATCTCACAATTAATTATTTAAGTTATTTTAAACATACTTTGAAGGAGATATTATTAAGCAGGAAGCTCTATGTAAGCAATTTTATAGCATTAATAATCCTCCCTACCCTGTAATACTCATACCACTAAGGCTGCTAAATAATTGCTTCATTTACATGTTTATAGTATGTCTCCTTCATTATAGGGATTCTAGGTATTCTCATTAATAGCACCAACATCAAAATGGAGTAAAAGTCATTGGTTTTCATAGGACAAATTGAGTTTACAAAGGCCTGTGGTAATTTCTGTTTCATTCCTGAGGCAGAAACTGATATTTCAGACAATCAGTATAACTTTGTATTTCTACAACACATGGGATGATAAAAAAAATGGAAGCAAATTTGTATTACTAGAAAGCATTTAATGTGTTCTTACTACCTCAACCTCATTTTAAATGCTTTTAAATATTTCAACCTATGCAATTCTTAGAATCCCCCTATATGCTGTCCTCAGATCACACAGATCGTAAGATTAGATACTTGACTGAATAAAAAATACGTATTTTACCCACTGTATAGTGAAGTCTCTCAAATGTAATTCAGTGTATCTATTTTATGGCTATAAGATATGAATGTTTTGTAAGAATAAATAACTAATATAAGTGATGTGTCTATAATGATTGAAATATAATACAAACTACAAATCTTCAAGTTTATAATTCTGAATTTTTTATACTATGTCCATAGTAACCAGAGTTTGCTAAATTAAAAATTTCAAGAACATGGCTGCCTAAATAAGTCCTTAACACTTCTATCAATGCTTGATATTCCAATGTAGATAAGGGAAAGCTCATGAGTCCCCACCACTAGATAAAATGCTACACTCAATTATCAATGGCTGAGAAATGGATAGGTTTCACCAGGGTGGAGCCACCTGATTGGTTATTGAATTCCAAGTGGTCAGCCCTTGAAACATAGACATATAGGTAATACTGAATTGACTCAGCAGGTTGTATTTACATGTTTATTCATTTATATGCATATCTAATACAATGGGTAAAGAAGAGAAGACTATGAATTTGGGATGTGGAGGGTGGATGGATGTAAATGTAAAGGATAGGATGGAAGAGTATAGAGGGGTTAATGATATAACTAAATATTAAATAAATTAATAGTAATAAAAATATATATGGTGGTATTAATAATATAATTAGCCAAGCTTTTTATGAATTCTAAAAGCGCTTTGCAATGTGTAAATTGGCTAGTCTGAGTTATCTGAATTTTCCAGAATTCTCATTTTTGCATGCTTCTGATTAGGGTATACATCAAAGAGAACAAATATTCTTTGAGATTTCAAGACCAAAAGGGATATTGACATTGCCATCTTTGTTGACCTTACTGGGTATGCTAGAGCTAGATTTGAAATTATTCCACTTTGTCCTAGATTGCCTTGGAGTTTGTTTGACTGTATGGCCAAATTTGTGCATTAACTTCATGATAAAAATTTCAGCTTCTCCAGAGTTCCTGTGCCAAGACTGACAGTAGCATGTGAAACACACATTGTATTCATGCAGGGCTCCAGTTAGAACTTGTGACTTTTGTTCCTGACTTTCTCCTTATCCACACTTGTTATTACACATTAACAGATTGGCCATTAGAGGAGATGTAGAGTTTATCTCTGGGTCAGCAACATGGATTTCTAAGCATCCATTGACTAACCAGCTTATGGCTTCTTTATACCATTTTTTTAGTCAGAAACAAACAAAAAAACAAACAAACATATATCATAATTCCCTTAGGTATCAGCCATGGATCTCTTGCCACACTGGTTATAATGAGCCTCTTCCATCATGAGTACACAGCATTTTATTTTTATTGGCATAGACATAATTCTGAATATGGATTTGTCTTGCTACTTGGAATGTACCCCTGTCTATACTTTTATAGAGTATTTTATTGTTGAATATTATCTTTTTTTCAAGAAGAATTTCATTTCACAAAAAATAAAGCACAGCAATGCAGCCACACTCATTCAACTTACAGTTCTAGGGCCCCACTTTGTACTAAGGTAGCCCGCTGATGGAATAGTTGACTGCATATTTCAAGTTTTAGATGTGGCCCCTACTGTTTCTTTCACACTGAAAGCCTGGGACAATATTCTCCAACTTTGGGCTTCTTATATGTCTGAGTCAAAAGATGAAGAGAGCTCTTGTCCTTGATAGAGTAACCTTGACCACCAAGGAACTGTTAAGCAACTACTACACAGTGAAGGCAAGAATATTGGATCTTCCTGAACAGACTCTTCTAGAAGGTATCTAAGTTTATATAATTAAAATAGATGGAAAGATTTGTGTAACCTGCTGAGATGCTAGTTGAGGAAAAAGAAAATATGACATTAGGAAAGAAGGTAGTTATAAATAAAAATTATGACCATGTGATGAGTTGGTGAAATATGAACTATAACACTTTATATTTATTTTATGTTTGTGTGTATGTGTGTGTGTATAATGTTGGTTATATTCCTACCTCAAGTCTCCTTATCAAATATAATACAGTGTTTAAGTATGTATATAACCACCTTAACTACTAGACACCTAATTAGGATCATGAGTTAAGAGAGGAATATCACTACAGAAATAAAAGGAATTTTCTATCATATTAGGAGGAAAGAGTAAGGTAATTTTTAGAGACACTTAGAAAGATTTTTTATGTGTGAAAAGTCCACAATGAGTATACAATGTTGATACAGTTTGGCAATGCTAAAATGTATTCTCCACAACCATCTCCCCTTAGGAGAATAAGAGAGATTCTTGTACATGATTCAAAAGTGGAAGATTAAGCAACAATTGGTTTGTGTCTTATGCATAAGTTATTGGTATAATTAAACTAATGGTATGAGAAACTCAAGTAGAATTATACCTAATGAACCACTCCCTAAAAAGTACTCCTTCAGCTTCTGACTTTTCCACCTCATACTTTTGTTTAACTCTGTGGTTAGGGAATCTACCTTCTTTGGTGCCCACATATTATTGTGCTAAATGCCAAGGAATGTAAAACATTTCAGTTCATTTTCCTGTGGTTGAAGCTTGTACATATGATATCTAGATTGCTTTTCATCTTCCTTCTTTTACATTTTTGTCTCCCCAAGTGCCTTCACTGTAGACATCAGGCTTCAAGATCAGAATCAACCAAATCTGATAGAGACTACATTACCTACAGCATGACTGCAAAATTACAGAAGATCAAATTCTCCTTACCTGTCATTTATCCATCCACCCATCCATCCATCCATCCACCTGTCCATCCAATGATCTATTTATATCTTGGTCTCCTACAGATTTTGCTTCTCTAATGAAAACGGATTACAAATAAATTGAATTCAACTAAGCTACCCCATGAAATGCTTTAATACAATGAATAATATTGAAGAGAACAAAATATATGCATTTCAACCAATACACTATTCTATATCTCAAAAGGTCTTTTCTTTTATTGATTTGAAGAGAACCATTGAAATTGCCAGTGACTTAAATTAACTAAAATCTAGTTTATTAATTATACTTAAAAACAATATCATATATAGCTATGTCATAATGCTACATTCACTATTTGAGTAGATTCTATTTCCTAATAATTTCTTTCTTATTTTTGGTGAAGTTACATGGGGAAAATATTAGCAAATCAAGAGCATGAAAAGGTGAGACTTAGAATAATTAAATTCTCCCCAAATCACACATCAAGTAAGAAAATATACCTTGAATGTAGGATTTTTAATTTCATAAGTTCCTCACTTATGTTTAAATACTACTCTGTTGTTCAGAGAAATTGAATGAGTCTTTTAATGAAAATTAAATGCAACATTGTAGTATGCCTTGACTCTACAGGTCTTCAGTATAGATGCTTGGCAAATTTGAGTTGCTGATCTTGTGAAGATCATTATTAATACTTTTATCTGACAGATCCTGGCATGATTATCTCATAATTAGTTTTATGTGTCTTGTCATGTCTGTGCAATAATACTATAAACACAGCACACAGGAGGGCAGCAAATATGCAACCGATTAATTATGCAAATTTATCTCGGCTGGGCTAAGCTAACTGCCAATCATATGTTCTCAACAAAATTGAGTTTGGTCCCTTCACATGGAATCTGGGCATAGTAGTTATCATTGTCTTAAGCACTATTATTTGAATTTTATTCTAAGAGCAATGGAAAGCCACAGATGTCTTTTAAGAAGTAGAATTCCTTTTTCTACTTAAAATTTTTTTCTTTGGATTCCGT
Source organism: Cricetomys ansorgei (assembly GCA_026225945.1). Classification (NCBI taxonomy): domain Eukaryota; kingdom Metazoa; phylum Chordata; class Mammalia; order Rodentia; family Nesomyidae; genus Cricetomys; species Cricetomys ansorgei. The sequence goes on from JAMJFZ010004061.1 coordinate 15,215,280, forward strand.
GTAAAGAACAAACTATTGAGGCAAAAGTGGGAATTAGGAAAGGGATTAGCACGTTTTAGCATGTAATATGAGGAAAAATGGTCTTTTACTAGGATTGTGTAGTTTGTGTTGTAGTTTGTGGTAGATTTAATAAGACAGAATTATAAGCTGAGAGTAAGCAATAGAAGTAAAGGGAAATCCTTGTGTCTGGTTGGACTATCCAGTGTGTGGCAGTGTTTTATGCTAAAAGGTAACACTGAGAAATGACCAGTCTTTCAAAGGCAGCAATGGTGATTTTAGAGCAGTGCAATTTTAGTTCTTCACTCCTTAGAACTAGAATCTCATTTCTATGATTTCTTTTTTATGTACATCTATACTTTTCAAATCTTAGCATCTAGAGGAATAGTCTTATAAACAGAATACTATGAAAGAACTATTTTAATAACTACTTAGATATTTTAATTTGATATATACCTTTAAAAATATGTATCTTATGATATTCCTAATTTATTATTTATTTCATAATGAAGTGACAATATATCATCAAAGATTCAGTCCTGATGCTTTGAATACCACTCCTTTAAAGAGAACGTTGTTACTTTTCTATGTGAAATCATGACTCACGCTCTGTTCTAATCCCACTTTTTTTCAGGCTGTATTGGGGTCTCTACCACAGTCCTCAACATATGATACCAGTCTCCTCTTAGATGTTTCCTTAGTGTTCCTGCAATGCCTGCAATATATGGGATGACTCCAAACGTGAAAGTGCTCTACTGCTCTGATAGTTGAAAATAAAATGATAGAAAAAGGTTCAAGATCTTTGTATATTTCAGAAATGTTAAGTGACATAGTATGAAAGGATATACAAGGTTTGATGAAAAGCAGATTTAACATGAAGTTCATACAATTCTTTTATCTTATTTTCTGAATTCCAATTAGGAAATATGTATGACTTAGCACATATATCCTCAAGATAGAGGTTGCAGGTTTAAAACAAAAAGGTAAGAACAGTACATATCATACTGTCCTTAACAATCTAAAGGTAAGTTTATTTTGATACATCACACATGCTTGGATGTGGTAACTATTGGTGTATGGTTTCCTTGAGAACCCCACCAATGTCTCGGTGGCAAGGACCATGCTGTCTAATTTTGTCCACTGTAATCCTCGATATGATAGATGTTGAAGAAGGTTTTGATGACTGGACAAAACATGGATTGGCACCTGATGGAATTAGTTGTATGCATGCAGTGATGGCTGCTGACATGTTGGTGCCTTGAAATAGCTTGTAATTGTGAAGATGAAGCTATTATTTTCCTTTTGCTAAATGGAGCATTAACTTAGCTGAGAGTCACTTGCATGGTTTCTTTGGGGTGATGAGAACATTTTGAGTTTGTCAGCCAGTATGGATAAATTTGTCATTGGACATGACCCTTTCTGGGTCATTCAGGTGTAGGTTAAAAAGAAAAATGACTGTAATGCCAGCGAGAGGTACATTCATTTGGCAGCCCTCATCCTGAACTCAGTGTACAGAAAGCAAAGGGTACAGGCAATAACCTTCAGTCTGCATTTCCAGGGAACTCTTTACCCCTGTGTTCCTTGCTCCTGATCTAACATCCATCTTAAAAAAGTGAAACAGGAGTTCATGTCCCCAGTTCCTTCAAACTTAGAATTATAGCCCAATTCCCCATCAGGCTGTCAATTACTGCCAATTTACAGTGCTAAGGGAAAAAAAGGTTTTTAGCCTCTTGTCATCCCAGAAAGAAGAAGAGAAAAATAAAGGAAAGCAAAAGAAAAGAGAAAAGAAGGAAGGGAAGTGTCATATGTGAGATTAGGAGATGGTATTGCTATACTCTTTGACCCTCAGTCAATTTCCTTAAACTCTGACTTGGCAGCCCCTGTCGCCACATTGATAGTTAAAGGAAAACTATGAAAAGGCACATCTCATTTGCTGGGTAAGTCACACAAAATTCTTCAAAATGAAGTCTATATGCTGATGTATTTATCAGATTTACCTGGAGGATATGCTAAAGCAGATTGCTAGGACACGCCCCAGAGATTCTATCTTGGTTGCTCAGAGATAGCAACTCACAATTCATTCCAAACAAACTCCAAAGTCTAGAGAGAGGAGCCTCTCCTGGGACTTTAATTTAGAAGTCACTACTGTCAACATTCCTGTATTTCCTTTTTTAATTCAGATCATTCTGTTGTATGGTTAACACGAACAACACAAATATCCTTTAATCTTTCTCCTCAGTTCCCCAAACCGAGTGAATCAAAATAACCAGAAACAAGTGTAGAATCCAATTCAAGGAAGACAGAGTTAAGAAGTTGGATAGTACAGAAGGGCTGCTTTGTCTTTTCTGTGACTCACATATTCTAGAAGAAAATGAGGAGCAATAAGATGATAGGCATGTTTGACATTAAAGAAAAGTCTATTCGTGCCTAATGCAATGGAGAATTTGTTTAAAAACAATTCAGAGGCATGGTAGTCTGACCCACAAGTGAATCAAGTTCATGAAGTCCTGAATCATTGGCTAAATATATCCAAATAAGGTACAGTACATGATAACTGAAGCAGATGCCATGTAAAATACTGACCCACCTTTTATACTTGCCAGGGTTAAGGGACAGCATGTATGGCCTAACCTTTTCTTTAATTGCTTTTGTAGAATGTTGTTATAAGTTCCTCTTCTGATTTGGAGACTCTAATTCCATTCTAGGAAAGAGATGGGTTATTTAGATAATTAACATAACTTTAAAATACGATATGCTTGAAGTATAGAAGGTCTGATATTTGAGAATATAATAGTTATCAAATGGAAATTCTCACCAGATAGTGGACATGTGGTAATGACTGGAGTTATTTTTTGAGTGCCCCAAATGGGTAGATGGTACTACCATCTGGTGGGCAAGGTTCAGATGTTGCTGAAAACCCTACAGTGCACATTGTTTCCTTCCCACCACCAAGAAGTATCAGAGTGCCAATAATGTTCAAAGTTCACAAGTTCAAAATGTCAATAATGCCGAGGCTGAGAGTTCCTGATATCTACTCAAGAAATAAATGGATTTAGGGAAACAGTTTTTCTAAGCTGTCCCAGATATGAAAAAAATGTGTTTATTGTATAGGACTAAAGAAAGCCTCTAGACTGATTGGTTCACCCACTACTCTGACTATATCATTATTAAGCAAGCATCTATAACCTTGTTCATACAATAAAATAATCAATCGATTTTTATTTTATCTATGGACTTGTTCAACTACTTTTTGGATATTATTGCTAACAAAATTGGCCCCTGTTACAGAATGAATTTGGCATGATTCCACAATGGCTGGTGATATATTCTGTGGTACAGTACTTGCCTAGCTTTTGCAAAGCCCTGGTAGAATTTCCTGTACTGAAGAGTAAACAGATACAAATAAGCAGTCCCCATAAAAGAATCTTTCCTGATTTTCCCAAACAATTCAAGTTTATTGTTGTAGTAAGTTGACATATTAAAAAATTATAAACATTGTGTCTCAAATGAAAGAATTTTGAAGAGGCTTCTCAATAGTATTTTGTTTTTGCCTTTTCTTTCTTTATTTGGCACCCTTCATTGATAGAGACTCTTATCAGTCAAAACAAAATTGAATCAATATTTATGTCATCGAAGAAATCTGACTAATGCTAGGAATTACTGAATAGTCAATTACATTTGAAATGCAAGATTTAACAAAATAACAGTATAATACAAGAAGCAAATGAAGTTGCAATACAGTATAATCCAAGTACAATCCAAAAGGCCTTCTTCTGATTTGAAGACTATTTTGCAGCCTGTTTTTAAAAACTTCCTTTTGAAATTCATAAAATCAAATTAAATAATAGAACTGATAGAAGAACCAAAAATGTCTTGAAATCTATGATCTTTTAACACAGAATTCTTGAGTAGTTTATAACTTTAAACAGTGGCAGCTTCATGCACTTTAACAGTGAGCTTCAAGGGGCAAACTATGAGGAATTTTGCTGAGCTCATCAAATGATTCAACCTATCACAAGTAAGGAGTCCTTTCTTTTTTGGTAAAAGCACACATATATCCATATTGCTTCAACTTTAATACACATTTATCAAGTTAAACTATTTCATATTGAAAAACTACAAAAGAGTATGACTACACGAAATCTGCTATGTTTTAATTTACTCAGTAATGACACTTTTACAATCAATAAAATAATATTTATCTCAAGGCCTAGAATCCTATATACTAGATAAGATCTACTAAATCATGTTACATTATAAGTAGTTATTATTAATGCTGAATTTCTATGTTTTCATTAGAGTCAAAGAAAAGTTCTATAGTTGAGGTCTTCTAATATCATAAGCCATTTAAAATTATCTAGAAGAAAAGGGATCCCAAGTTGTATTTCCTTGTGCAGTCACTTTATATATTACTAGCTACTTAGTTATTTATTTTGCTCTATGCATGTCAGTTACCATGTCCATGACTGTCCCAAGAAGTTCTATGTCCCAGGAAGGCCCTCAAATATGGTTTCCTAACAATACTTTTGACTATTACTTTTGTTCAAGAGTTTCATTCTCCCTCTCCCTCTCCCTCTGTCTCTCTCTCTCTCTCTCTCTCTCTCTCTCTCTCACACACACACACACACACACACACACACACACACACACACACTAAATTTTCTAAAATGAAAAGAACATGAGTCTTAGACTCAATCTCCAGGGGTTTTAATTTAGGAGTTATTTCATTTATCAATAAGGAAGTTGTTAAAGCTTCTCAATCAGTCACTGTTGTTCTCTGGACTGCTTATCATCTGTATGTGTAAAGAGACATTTAAAGAGTATGGTATCCAATCTACACTGGGAACTTGTGGAAAGATAGTCTGATCATAGAAGCTCAAATTCTCAGAATACTGTTCCTTCACACTTTGATATGCAAAATATTATAAATTGGATACATCAGAGCTTTCAAATGGGGAAATTTATATAATTCTTCACTCCATCTTATCTAAAGTTCAAGGATTTTGTAATTTAACGGCAGAACAGTAGAAGGGAAAAATATCATATAAATGTAAGTTTACAAAGCAAAAGTAATTCTATACACTAATCCAATTAATCCTGAAACCAAGTTCTAAGAGACATCTGGAGACAGCTCTCCTTAAACGTTGTCTTCTGAATATCAAAAAAGTGACATGGGACTTACAGCTGATTCAAAGCCATAGATTCTGAGCCTGTAGTATAGGGTTATTTATTCTGTTCAGCAGGTTTCATATTTATTTATGCTTTGGTTTCTAGCCTCCATACCTTCAGTATTCTGCAAGGAACTTAACACAGACAGTTTTGTATTCTATCCAGAGAGTCCCTGTCCCACTGATTCCAGGTTTCTCTCTTCCTATATATCCTAGCTTCCCCTCTCCTAAACACATCTAAACTCACCAAGAATTTACAGTGAGATACAGAGGCACAAAAAATGAGCAAGTTTGTGTTGGAAGAGTTGAACATTCATTACAAAGTCAGATGAGTTCTTTGTCATTTAAGAATACAGGAAAGACTGACATTAAAATACAATTCATTAAAAAGTGAAATTTTAGTCTGGCTATTTACAGTGCCAAAACATCTGGAGAGTGTTCTAATTTACAAAGGATTGCCTTTGAAAATATGTAGTCTCCTAACTAAACACAAGGGAATTTATAAGTAAAAGGCTTTGGGCTTTGTAACTGAAGTGACATAGCTATTCCTTTTTCAGAATGCTGTCATACATCAACCTAACTATCTTTCAACACAAACTCAGCTATGTTTTATAAAGTATTGTTTTCTCTTCATCCTTTGATTCTCACTATTTTTTTGTTGTTGTTGCTGAAATACATACTGACAAATAGTTCAGGGAAATAAGTACTCATACAAGCTAAATTAAATCTTTTACCCATCTTCTTGGTCTTATTTCACGTAAATATAATATAGGGAAGCACAGCTTAATAAAGCATATAAACATTCATCACAAAGATACATATCAACCCAGGGCAGTAGATGAACACAAAACAACTATGCCTTCTTGTCCTTGTATAGCTATTGTATGTCAGGAGCCATCTCAAACAACATTTTAATTTTCTTCTCCAACATATGGATCAAGGCTTTCTATTTACATGATGACTTATAACAGCTTTGGCCTTCACATTCTTGCCCCTGTGGTGAGCTTTGTGGATAGTTAAGTGGTAGCTTTTTACAAACTGAAAAGATTCTTCTAGCTGGCTTTGAGAAATGTATGAGTCAATGGTGAGATAAATTCCAGTTTATTTAAGGAAAATAACAGAAGATCAAAGAGCAAGGTCCAATGGCTCCTTTCTTCCCATACCTATTTACTAGTAATGCATAAATGCTTTATTCTTTCAATAGCATTCTTTTACCAGGAACAAAACAAAACAAGAAAAACAGATCTCATTAATAGATTCAATACGCTATTCCAAACTTTATTTGAACAGTGAAGATTTCTTTGCTTACCACTCAAGAAAAATAAATATTTCTCTGTTTTCTTCTAGTGTTATTCAAACTTCTGACGGCTTCTTTCTATCTGCTCTGAATTAATTAAAGCACATGCCTCCTTTCCAACTCTAAAGTGTTTACATATTTTTCAATGGCCGAAAATTTGACTTACGCCACTTCTAAATCCACACTCGGTGCCTTATCCACAGGAATATTTAATAAGTCAGCAATATTAAGCAGTTGGTATTACATAGATAAGATTATGTTCAAAGGTGGTCAACAAAGTTTCAATTTTAACTGTCATACAATTTCCATTTCAGGTAAAAGGTATTTTTTATCTGCATGTGAATGTTCCTCTCTAGATTTTCTTACCAACATACACAAATTGAACACAATACATCATCAAGGCCACAGTAACACTGCCCATGAATTCATTCATTCACCATTGGGCAGTATCTGAATAGAGGTGATGTTTATTTGCAGTTCCTTGGGATAAGGACTTCATGCCTACTATCAAGTCTTGTTATATACTGTGTGAGCCTTTCTTTCAGCCATAGTGCTCATGTGTCTCATAAGGAGCCTCATAATCAGATTGTTCAAGAGGAGCAAAAATCATCCTATCTTCTCACACCAAGTGTGGAGGAGGGCAGGGGATTAGTAGAAACTAAGTGGAACAGATAGGATACACATGATTTAGCCAATTTGGGGCTGGAGCCATACAATGGAACATTTGTTACCACTTATAAGGCTTTGGTCTCAATCCTTAGACTGGCAAATGTAATAAGAAAAATATCATAACTGACTTATCCATGCATCACACAATTTTCTTCTAACTTCCACAGCATCCTGTTTCTTCTGTTAACATCTAGATTTTTCTTTTGGATCTCTCCTTTTACCTATGCATGAATGTTTGGTGAGATGGTGATCAAAGTCTTTTGTCAGTTTCTGCTTTACCTGTCCAGGGTAGGCAAGGTGATAGATTTTTCAATCTTATTATTACTCATAAAAACTAAAAACATGTGACCATTTTGTTTGATGTCCAATGATCTGACAACACTGGGCACTGTTGTCTAACATTTGCATTTTTTAAAAGGTCCTTTGTTGAGTAATTTTCTTCATTCTGTAATTCTAGGATTCCTTCTAGTGTTTCAGTGTCATACGCTGGATGTGTATTACAAAGCCATAGATTGAAGCACTAAGCCCTGATAACTGTGGCTGTGAATTTGTTCAAAGAGAAAATAATTTTTGCAGACATAATCAAGTTAGGATCAGGATATTAGGCTCTAATCCAATGTCATTGATTCCCATATAAGAAGATAAATGATATAAAAACACAATTTACAGGGAACATATTATGTGATAAGAGCTACAGAGATTGGAATTATGTGTCTACAAGCCAAGTCTTGTGAGCTAAGAAATGGGCCTAAAACAGATTCTTCCCTAGAGGCTTTGGTGGCAACATGGACAAATTGACAAATGATTTCTCATGTTTGGTTTTAGAAATGTACGGAATACATTTCAGTTATTTTACATCACCCTGCTTGTGGAACCTGGCTTCATCAACTCCAGAAAACTAATATAATATGTAATTTCCAATCCCTAAAGAAGAGGCAGAAAGGAAGCTAGGAAAGAAAGAAGGGATGAAGGAAGGTATAGCCCTGTAAGTGGAATCCCCTTGCCATGTGTGTGTCCTGCTGCCATCAGTACCTGCCTGGAAGTGATGTCTGAGATGAAGCAGAGTGAAGAACAGGTATAGTGACAAATCAGAGGAAGAGCTGGCAGAGTGAGTCAAAATGAGGACATGCCAAATTCTTATGATGTAAAGTCAGGCTTTCAGCTCAGAGAGACAGAGAGCCTGAAGCGTCCAGTTGTAGGCTTAAGATTAGATTGCATGGAGACACAATCTGAGGCAGTATGAGAAAGAGACATAGAGGCACTCTCAGGCAGTCTGAGGCAGAGACACAGAGGCAGTTCAGTGGAAAGGGCCATCTAACAGCGAGAGTCAGCTTGAAGACAAGCAGAACGGTTCAGTCAGAGAAGTAGCGGGAGTCAGCCAGAGTCACCCAGAATCAAAAAAGTTCAGTAAGAAATAGTCAGCAGGCTCAGAAATTCAGCTTGAAGCATTTAGTTTGGAAAAGAGTTTGAGCCAGAACAATAAGTCAGTTGAATCAGCCAATCAGAAGAGTCAGCTGAGTTCAGTACAGCTCTGAGTTCAGAAGGAGCAAGTCAGAGTAAGTCAGTCATCACTAAGTGTCAGAGGCTGAACAGTTCTATTATATTGTATGAAAGCTGAAGTCTCCAAGGTCTGAACTTGCATTTTGAAGATTAGATTGTATGGAGGCTAAAATCCTCTAAGGACTATATATTAAATTAGTCAAGGAATAAACAGATTTTTGCCCTGAATCTGAATCTACATCTGCAAAGAGAATTTTTTTCTTGTGGGGTGCATCATATATCTGGTGATAATGTAGTGACAAGTAACCAACATATTGAGCCCAAAACAGAACTTGGAAGCCTTTGGGTATATATGTGAGCTGAGAAGCCACAGAGAGACTACAAAGAGCCCACTCTGGGTCTTCTTGTCCAGAGAGACCCCGAGAAAGACACTGAGGCACAAATCATTGCAAGTGCATGAGGTTTATTGTACACGTTCTTCCTACGTGTTGGGGTGGACCTCCATAGAGTTCCCACGCAGATGGGGCAGGAGGCCACCCCGAGGGGATTTTCAAACTTGCTTATATATTCTTTTCTTAGCAACCACATAACCTTTAAGCTGACTGGTTGGATACAATGACATAGATTGGTACATCTCAGGTATATTGTTTTGCAGCTAGGGAATGCTGAGCTGAAACTTATTCATATGTGAATATAACTGTAACTTTTCCTTCTCTGGGTACCAAGGTTTCTGGAAAAGGTCAGGCAAATTTCAGGCCTACTTCTACATTCTCAAGGCTTACTAAAGTTTGGTCAAGTCCAGCCTTGGTCTTACAGAGCCACTGTGAAAACTGTAAAACCACTATGTTCTAGTCTCTGTACTTATGGCTTCAGATGAAAAGGTAAAGACATATCTTTTCAAGAGCCCCTGTCTCTGTATATCCTGGTAGTTCTAATCTTAAACATTTTAACTGCACAACATCACTGTCTAAAGAATCTGTGAACACTTCTATCTAGAAGTTAAGAATTTAATGCAAGGATCTACTGTTCAGGTACTTGACTGTAGTTGATGATTCAGGGGCAAAGACTGTTTTTCTTTTATCTAATTGAATCACCAGTTCTAACCCAGAGACCTGGAGTCCTGGAGAATTTTGTCCTTTTTACAAAACACACTGAAGCTTTGAATTGCAAGGCTTTAGACTTCATACAATCTAAAACACTTACCTGCTAACCCTGATCTAGAAGGCTTCAACCTTAGCCTTCTAAGACCTATTGCTGACTGAACCACTCTGAATAGCTCCTTCTGTACTCTTACTCTTCCGGTTCAATTCACTTTGTTCTAGGCTTCTTCTCCTGAACTCTGTTGTGTCTCTGCGTCCTTCCCTGAGCTCACATTGCTGCATCCTGCCTCTGTAACTGACTGCTTCAACAAACTGCTCTATAACTTATTCCAGCCTCAGCTTCTGTCACTCTGTATCTCACTCTTCTACTAACACTTTAACTTACTCTACTCTCTGTTAACTGCTTGTCAACTGACTGTTCTGTAACTCACTCTTTAACTGACTGATTCTTCTGTAATTCTCTTTTACTGAGCTGGGAGACTGTCTTTTCTCATGAGAGTTGGGCATGTCCTTACTTTTTCCTCTGATTAGTTATTTTTCTGCCATTCACTTTGACTTACATCAGATGTCACTTCCTTTGTGACACTGATTCCTGTGTTCTGCTTCCTGTGTCTGCTTCCACTGTTTTTTCTAGGGATTAAAGGCATGGATCACCATTGCTTTCTGAATACTGGATTAATGGTGAGCCTACATTCCATCTAGACCACACAGGCCTCTGAATGTAGCCCCTGGAATGTGAACCCTAGCCTTCACACAGGACTATTTACACTTGATGATAAAGTCTGAAGGTCATGATGATTATTTTCTTCATTTTATGATCTAATATGATACACATATTTAAATGTAAAAATATGCAAGTTTTAACAGCCACAAACTAAGCAGAGGTTACAGATTTAGATTTAGGTATGAAAGACACACCCCTTCCCCATGAAGCGGTAAAATGGGATGGTTTTATTTCTTACTTAATGTTTTCAGAGTTCCTTGGTCAGAGATTTTGGATGTACCTTAGCTTCTACTTAGAGGAAAACACAAGAGGAAAAACTTGACCAGGGAAGTGGAAAGCATGTCAATAGTAACTGAACTGTAGCATAATGCAGACTTTGCATATACTGAGAGGTGCTCATTTTATTTCTGAATTCTGATTAAAGCACCAGTATCATAGTAGAATTGTCCTGTAAAACTTATTATGGTGAAGGAATCTCCTGTGTAGTTGTAAAGGCATAGGATTTAATCTGGAAGTATCAGACATTGTCCTTGTAAGTCAGGTAGCTTTTGTTAAGAAAATGAAGCTACGTGAGGGTTAGCAATTAATTTTTCTATCTTTAAAAATTACTGTAATTGGCACGCTCACATTCTCTCTCATTCTCATCTACTCCATGTCTCAAGATGGTTGCTGCAAAGTCAGATACTGTGGCTTTGTTCACCTCACAAATGAGGAAAGGTACAGCTTATGTCAGCACTGATTTACCAGGAGAGACACCCCATTTCCTCCAAAAGACTTTCTCTTGAGCCTCATTAACTTACCTGGGTCTTGAGATCAACTTTATTTTTATTATTTTTAAGGGGGAATGTCAAAGCAAGGAACAAAATTCTGTTTGTTGAGTTATACCCATCATTATACATCATCCACTGTGAGCCAAAGCAGGTTACACTAAGCAAGACACAAAAAGCAAGTGGATCCCAAGTGGGCACATAATGCTGTTTGCCACAGTAGGGGTGCTAATAAAGCTGTTCAAACAGCCTCATATCTGAGCATTCTGGTTGGCAAACTTTCTTTGCCACAATTTCACATATAGTCAGAAAGTTAGCATTATCAGTAGAGCCTGAATGCACTTAGACAGTATATGCAGCAGTGGATTAATGTGTTTTGATGGCTAAGCTAGTGCTTATTTGCATGCTGCCTTTATAAAATGTAAGGGCCTTTAAATTCAAAACCTGAGGCAGTAGAGTGGGGCAAAAGATTTCAAACTTATTAAATACACAGTTTATTACTTTAGAATACAACTATAAATGATTCAATGGAATTACATACTGATATTTACTTAATAATATTTCACATTGTATATATTATGAATAAATGTATTTTATGATATTGCATTTGATCTTGCATTCTGGCATGATAGATTCTGAGTTATCTTTCCCATTCATATTTTATTTTTATCACAGGCAATTTTTCACATTGCCTTATTATCATAGGACTATTTCCTACAGAGTAAATGTGTTTAAGCCATTATGTTAAATGTATTGTAACTACCATATCTTAAATTGTTTCACTCTATAATTTTTTCTTATCTAGTAGGAAAAACAAAGAATGAATTATGTTCTCTTTATGTAATATTTACTTTAAATTCTATATAGTACAATGCATTTACTACCTTAGACATTTATTCTCATATTCTCAAACACAGTAAATATTGGTACTCATAGGCTGCTTGGTGTTTTCACATGCTCAAACTGCCTAGAAGAAAGGATGAAAAGTTAGAATGAGAATAAAACTTATCCTTCATAAGCATACAAATGAGATGCATAGAAGAAATTCTGATTCATATTTCAATTATGTGTCTCAGAATGTCTATGGATTTTCACCATACTCCTACTTATTAAGGTATGTCACAGTTTCTTCCAAGTAGCTCCTGGTTTTGAGAACTTAGAAACTCCAGTTGTGACTATGGTTTCCATTGGTTTAGGGTGAGTGGAAACTCTGAATATCATTCCTAGTCCTTATGATGGAATTAAGCGGTTACTGAGTTATTAGAACTGGTGAGTATGCTTCTTGAATTCATGCTTTACAGACACAATTGATCTCTTTGAAAAATCATATATGTTAAAATGCCATATGAAACACATGATTAAAAATCAAATTGAAGAAGCCCTCTCTGTTCACACACAAGGAAGAACTTTTGTAGAAGTACTATTCCCCTTCTTGAAGCCCTCAAGGTACACTTTTGACAACAAGAAAGGATGGTGAAGGCTGTGGAGTTGTTTCGATTCATGGATATAAATCCTGATCACATTAGATGAAGAATGATAGTTTGACTTTGAAAATGTGTACGTGAAACAACCACCCTGCCCATGTAAAGGTCACATTTTTCCAGCAGTGTTTCAGTAAGTAGGTGAGTCAGACAACAAATCTGAAGCTAACTTATTTAATGACTGTTATTCAAACAGTTATAAAAATATGTTAAATCCAGTACAAGGTAATTTAACACATTCATTTATTGATAGAAATAAGGGAAAGGACAAAGGAAAATAGTAGGCAGTAGGCAATTTCAGTATAAATGCAAGAGCAGAGGGCTAGAAAGACAGAACCTTTGTTATAGAAAGGTGAGGTAAGCAACTGAAATCCTCAGAACCAAAGAGAAAAAAATGTTTTGAAAGAAAACCTTACCCTTTTAAACACAATGATCAGAAATCAGGAAAGCTAGATGGTTCAAATTAAGTCCTTTTGGCAAGTTGATTTTCTCTAAATTATCTTTTTTAATTTAATTTTTATTGAGAACCTCAACTATGAGCTCTGTGTGTACTCTCATGTCATGCATGTCAAATCTCATGTTGTATGTCCACCAAAGAATTCTGATGACCTTCTCCAAATTCATTGTCTATACTTTAATTCCACACACATAAACACACACACTCTCACACACACACACACACACACACACACACACACACTCATAAACACACACTTATATAGAACTTACTGAGTCCATTTAATGTTGTTTTAAATGTACACATAGCCTAGGCTAACTTTTTGGGATTGGACTTCTTATGCAGTATCTTGTTCATGGAGGAAAACAATTCTTCCTTAGTCAGCAGCCATTGGCGACCTGGTGCTCTTCATCTAGATGTGAGATCTTGTGATATTTTTCCAGTCACATTGGCATGTCAACTCGTGTTGTCATTACACTGTACTTATTCAGTGTATTACTGTATTATTGAGGATTCCTAGGTACATTTTATCTGTTGTGTGTCGGAGACACTATATAGCAACAGGCTATCTTGGATTTTAGAGTTGATGATGGCTTAATAAGAAGATGCGTTTAAAGTCACCACATAATTTTAATACTATTCTTTGGCCTGAGTTTAAAGTGTCCCTTACAGTAGTAGTTCTGACTTTAATTCGGTCAGGTCAGCAAGGATCTTTAAACTACATGAGAGGACTGAGAAAAAATTGGGATCCAATTCTTCATATGTGGAAAATTGTTTTAAGTAACAGAAAAAAAAATATTTTCTGTTTTCAGAAAACTAACTGGCTTGTAAGCATAGATGTAAGCATTGATTTACTTAATTATTCCTCTTGGTTCATGGCAAAAGGCAGTTTATTCTTTGCTAATTCAATCCTCAGTCCTAGAGGGCTTTAGCCTCCATACAATCTAACCTTAAGCCTAGACCTAGAAGGCTTTACCTTCCATACAGTCTAATCTGTAAACCTAAACCTAGAACGTTTCAGCCTCTGAGTCTGTAGACTGAGCTTAGTTTGACTAGCTGTCTTCTGAACTCTGAACTGTAAATTGTAAACCGTCTGCTTCTGACTCTCAGCTTTCTTTCTTAGCTTATTCTTGACTGGTGCTGCTCTCCTCTGCTTCTGCTTTTGAACTCTACTGTCTGTGAGATGATTGCACCCAAACTGCCCGACTGAACTTTCTACTCTGCTTGTTGTCTGCTTGCACCTCTGCTTTTACTTTGCATCTCTCTCTCTGTTTGCCTCTACCTGGCTTTCTAGTCTGCTTCTACTCTTTGAACTTTCATTGCTTCTTGTCTGCTTCCACCTCTTTCTGAGCTCTGCTTCCTGTCTCTGCTTCCATACTTTGCTATTACTTACTGTTTGTCTCTACTGAGCTGGAATTAAAGACATGTGCCACCATTGCCTCTGAATTTGGTTTAAAGGCATGTACTATTTTGCCTTAACCACAGAAATCCCTTTCACCTAGCATTAACACAAACAGAAGACAGGATTAATCTGATTAACATTCTTTCTGCATTCCTTCTGGATCAAAATGGCCTCTGAATGTGATCCCTTCATACAGGCTTGTGGATGTGATCCCTTCCTAGCTATCACACAGGCCTTTTAATATGATCCTTTGGCAGAGAGCTAATGCTGCCAAATTAAAAGATTAAATATTCCACTATATCTTTCCTCTTTCTGCCCCTTTCTGTTTAAGCTATAAATTGTGCTATGAAAATATCCTTAACATAGTTTGACTATTAAAAAGACAAGCTTATTTGTTTGAGTCCAAAGTTCTATAGAATGCTTGCATTAGTCCCATAAAATTAACAGTCTAAATGATCTTATGAAGATCCACTTCAGCAGTAGCTGCTGTTGTTGTTTTGATGATGTTCTTGCATAATTGTAGAAATGGTATGTTATATTAAGCATTCTATGTAGGGCCATTTAAGGGGTGCATGTCACTATGATCCCAGTTACAATCTGCTTCTGTGAATATGTACATTATTATACATGAGCATATAGGAAGGCAAGATACTGCCCATGTCAAGTCAGCTGAGCAGTGACTATTAGGAGTAAATAATAGAACAGAATCCATGCTTTATGAATCCATTTGGGATTAGGTAAGGATAAATAAGTTTAAGCATGGTTAAAATTAATCCTAAAATGAGTAAAGGTCCCTTAGGAGTCATCCTGAGCATTCGGATTTTGGATGTTCATTAAGCTTTTCTACGTTCACTCTTTACCTAAATTTAAATTTATACTTAGATTCTAAATATGTCTGTAGGTTTTGTGGATTTAATAGAATTTTAGTTTAATAGAATTTTGGTTTATTAATATTAGTCTAATAGAAATTTTAATTTGAAATCCTCCTCTTAGTTCAAAAGCATTAAGATAGTCTATTCTAATTGACATTGTAGAAATAATAAAATATCATCACACTACAAGCCATTTTTTTGGACTAGGGGAAAACACTTGTTTTTTGTGACCATTCTACTTATATTAGCAGTAAAATAATGAATATTGCTTAAGTTATTACTTATATATACATAAATCTGAACATCAGATTATATTTCATTAACATGCATAATTATTATGCATCAATTAAAAAATGTCCACAACTTTTATAACTTGAGCTTTAAACTAAAATACTAATAGGGGTTGTAGAGTTTGCTCAGCAATTAAGATCAAATACTGCTCTTGCAGAGGACCAAAGTACTGTTTCTAGCACCCGCATGAGGTGGCTCATAACTTCCTGTAAATCCAGCTCCAAGGTATGCAAAAGCCCTGGTCTTGATGAATACTGCAGTCGTAGTCACATGCTTTGAAACATAAGTACACATGTGCGCACTATTAAAAATAATAAAGTAAATAATTAAAAATAATCCAGGCATAGTAGTTGTGTACACCTTTAAACACAGACATAAGAAGCAGAGGCTCCGTGGTTTCAATATCAGCCTAGTCTACATAAGGCATTCCAGGCCCCACAGGGGCACACAAAAGATCCAGCCTGATAAATAGTTAAAATAAATAAGTTAAGACATAACAATTTTGAAAATCAATATATAATAAACTCTAAATTACTGTGTAGGATTTTTGGGGTTTGTGATGGTTTGAATAAGAATGCCCCCCACAGACTCATATAACTGAATGCTTAGTTACCAAAAAGTAGCACTATTTGAGAAGGGTTGGGAGGTGTGGCAATGTTGGAAATATAGCCTTCTTGGAGGATATATGTCACTGGGGGTGGGCTTTGAAGTCTCAAAAGCCCAACCCATGTTCAATGTCATTCTGATTCTGCCTTGGATCTTCATGTAGAATTCTCAGCTACTTCTCCAGCACCGTCTGCCTGTGTTCCACACTGCTCCCCACCGTGTTGAAAATGATCTAAAGCTCTGAAATTGTAAGCTACCCCCCAATTAAATGGTCACACTATCATTTCACAGCAATAGAACACTGACTAAGACAGAATTTGTTACCAGGAAGCAGGGTATTTCTATGACAGGCCAGACCATGGAGTTTGTTGGGAGAATATGGAAGATTTTCGGGCTTTGGACTAGAAAACCATTGTATGTCTTAAGCAGTACATAATAAGCCATACTAGTAGGAGCATGAGAGACAGTGCTGAGGGAAATTAAACTCTGGGACCTAGCTCAGATGGTCTCAGAGGGGAAGACTATTAATAAGTGGCCTTGAGATATTTTGACAAAGAATGTGGCTGCTTTTTGTCCTTGTCTTAAAAATCTGCCTGAAGCTAAATTGAAGACTTTTGGATTAGTAGCATTGTCAGTGGAGTTTTAAATACAGCCTATATTAACTGTTTGATGCAGTTATTAATGGTCACTCTTATGCAATTTTTTGTGTTATTTATTATAAATATGTTTTATTTTTATATGTTTTTACATTTAAAACAACTTAATTAACCTTTGCTTAATTGCTTTGTTTTATGTAGTATATAGGAATTTTTGGGAGTCGAGTCCAGCTCTAGTCCACTCGGGGGTCCTTGGCCTCCACGAAGGGGGATAAACAAAGAAGTTATGACAAGTGAGTGCAGTACCTTACTCTTTTATGAGACCCTTTGGTTGATATGCTTATGTACATTAAAGAGACACACAGAATATACTTTATTATGATAATGACATGCAAGAGCATTTTCTTTATTAATAAAAATAAAGAAAATAGAAGTAAGTTAAGAGCGAAAAATTAACAATGTGTACACACTGGGGAAAAATTATAAGACTCCTCTCAAGACAGAAATTTGTCCTGATTCAAATAGCAAAACCCTGCTAACTTCTTATCTAACAGAAATGCAGATGCACAGGCATACAACAATGCAAGAGTGTTCATCCCCCTCCTGGCTGCAAGCTTCTAATCTTCAAGGTTAACTCTAGTGGATAGCCTTAACACAATAGTCTATTAACGAATAGCTGAATTTTAGGTCTGTACACTTGCTACAATAAAGGGGGGCAGGCATTCTATTTGCTTTTACAAGCTTGCTAACATACTGTCAAGACTTTGTTTCTGTTCTTGACTATGGCTGTCTCTATGGGAAGGTCAATTATCAAGAATAATTTTTTATATCTCTATAGAAAGCATGAATAATATTCACACAAGCCAAAAACTTGAAGGCCAGTAAGACTGTTAGAATTACTAGAGTTGAGATGGCATTGCTCCTTTCCCAGCCAGCCCAGAAATTGATTTGAGTCTTACTATAAGGCCAAAATAGACAATATTATTGATGAGAGGCTTTTGTCACCACACAGTAAAGATGAGAAAGGGGCAAGTCAGTTGGTGAGCTTCAGAATCCTAGCTAAGGGAAAAACCAGGATCCTTGTCAAGCTGGTTACATCCACAGCCTGGGTATCATCGGCCCCCAACAGAAGTTAATAGATGTTGGAAGATAATGTCTAGGAGTTGGCTACCTCCTACTATAACATGGGCAATGCAGATGAATTCGGGTCATCACCCTTAGGGGTGCTGAGCAATCTCACTTGCTGTAGAAGTCCTTCCAGAACATTCATTTCATATGAATGAAATATGTGACAGGTGATAGAAGTGAAAAACTCTCCATTTTTGATTTGTATTTAAACAACCCCAAATAAATAATCATTTGACTAACATGTGGAGTGTAAGAGACAATACCATTTGGATAATTGTGGCTATTTGCTTTCACTACAGAACCATTTTAATCTATTTCTTTGTGACATTCGTAACTGGGTGCTATATATAACCATATTGAATATAGTACTCCTCATATTTTCTATATCATGTGTCAAAACTTATCCCCACCATCCTAAATTTCAAATCACATTGAACCTTTAAAAACAGGGTCCTTGGATAATGAATGAAGTGTCCTGTCTCATACTCAGCAGTTTCTGAATATTTAAAAAGTAATTCTTTGCCCTCTTCATTAATCTCACAGAGGACTTGGATTTGGTTCTCAGCACCCACATGATACAGTTCAGTGGATCTGATGTCCTATTCTGCTCTCCATGGGCTCCTGCATGTAAGCAGTGTCCATAAAACTTATATAGACACATAAATGCATGCAAAATAATAAACAAATATTTTTGTTCTTTCAATTTCTTATTCATTGTTTACCTTTATCCCTACCAGAATCCCTACCAGAATATAAATATCATGAAAAAAAGGGTTTTACTCTCCATTTTGATTATTGATATAATCCCTATTACTAATAAAGACATATGGAACGGGGTATTTACTCAATAAATATTGTTTGAGTGAATGCATACACAATTAAAGAATAATTGCAGACAAGTTAAGCTGAAGTCAGCATAACATTCACATCTTGCCAATGTTATAGTGTCGGTGGGTCAGTATTCCATGTGGGACGTGGAGATCACTCAGCACACACAGGAACAGGTGGAAAAGAAGGGACCAACAACCACATACCTGCTTTGTGGGACCCAGATAGAGATGAGAGAAAGTATTCTTGTGGGTTATGAAAAAGAAGAAATGGATGTTTTAAATTTACTTTTAGAAGAAATGTTGTATTCATCTTACCCTTAATTCTCATCAGACCTAACTTTTTAAATTCTGGAGTTCTAAAGAAAGGTTATCCAATCAGCATTTTCTGAACTATGTCTAAGCTGGGTTTTCATCACATGGCAATTGTATGTGGCTAAGGACATCTGTATAATCCTAAGCATTTCTTGGCTTGCAGTCTGGAAAATGTCAGTGGCTTATATCTCACGGGAAATGCAGTAAACATTTTAATTACACACCATTCTGTTTCTGTCTCTTACTTTCTGGAAGAACATAGCTAATGTTATATCTCTCCTCCTGAGAGGTACACACAGAATATAGAAAATGCAGTAGTGTCAATATTACTTGCCTCACTTAATGGTTTTATACGTGCTTATATGTATACAGAGTGTGTATGCATACATACATTTTATGATTTAGGATAATAATTCTGTTGTTCTCTGGATCTGAAACACTGTCAGGATTGATTAGTAAATAGAAATTCATGGATTCTTTATGTTTAAATTTCAGAATATAACAGCTATAGAAAACAGGCTAGGCATGGTAGCCCATACTTTTAATTCCAAAATTCTACTCAAGAGGAAGGGGTAGAGGTAGGTAGATCTCTGTGAGTTCACCAGCCTGTTCTACATAGTGAGAGTCTGTCTCAAAACAAACAGAAAGATGCAGAATGCAGTGAGCAGTTTTTTATCAGGCAGACTTTCTGATTTTTAGTTCCTTGTGACAGAGCAGAAGATCAAATGAGGGATGAGAGAGCATATATTTATGAAAGACAGCCAGAGACAATGTAGTGATGAGGGCTGAGAGACAACACTATGAGCCATTACACAAAAACACTGAAAGACATTTTCCTATCTGAGCAATTGGATATTGGGAAATATGGTACATAAGATTTCTCAATGATTCTAAAGGAGGCAAGAGAAGCAACCTACTGTTGACACCTTTAATGTAAATCAATGTACCAATTATTCAAAATGTCCCTGAGAAGCTTCAAGAAAAATATGGTAAAATTTTCACACGTAGTGGCAAAGCATTAATATGCTGTCATGAGTATTTGTGAGAAAGATGTTGGTTTTTCATGTATGTTATGGGAGAACTAGCATAGATTTTTCCTAAGACCTACATTATCTGAGCATTCACAACAGTAGGATCTGTACTCACAAGTATTCAACTGCCCAGTTCACATCTCTACTTGAATGTCTCATGAGTGTGCCAAATGTGACTCAATCAAAGGAAACAAGTATAAAGCCATCACAAATATAAATATTTAGTCCCAAAACTTGCCACATCAATGTTTCCCACATAATTAGTGTATTTATTGCTTCTCCAATTCTGAGGCTCAAACACTGTAATCCTTCTCATCTCTTCATTTTCCTCTTCCCATGTACTGAATCAGGTAGAACAGCATTAGGTCTCTGCTTCTAGTATATATTTCCCTATGCAACTGCTTTCTGATGTTTCAATAACAAGCAAGTATCTTACATTTTTTAAATTCATTTTCATTATCATAGTACAAGAAGTCTGTTTTTTAATATAAAAAAATTATCTTGCCCTAATTAAAATCTTTTAGTGATTTAACTATTAGAATAAATTCTAGAGTTCTCTTATAATGGAAACTCTATGTTTAAGATCCAGGTATGTTGCATCTTCCAGTCAGCACTACTGACTCTTCCCAGGCCGTTGTTATAAAATTCTGTGTTTTAAATATACCAAGAAAGATGAAGGTAGTCAGAGTTCCCAGAGTTTCCTGCTCAATGTAGGGGTTCGTTGACTGGTGGAAAAACTCCACCCTTACCAAAAGCAAGGGAGTTACAGGGGAAATGAAACCCATCGCTGCACTGCTAAAAGCTCCTGGTTTTGACAGCCAGATCTTTTGACAGCCAGGGAACCATGCTGGAAAAAACACAGAAGTCACCTGCAAAGAAGACAACAGTGACAAGAATTGATGGTGACTTTTTGAGACTTTTCATAGGTTGCTTGGATGCGGCTAGAGATCCAACCAATAAAGGCCGTCTTTTCCTCAATAAATTTGCTGTGTTGCAAACTTCAAAATCCCTTTTGCCATAAGATAGTAGAACACTTGTTATCTTGCATACCATGCTAAGGGAGAGTTCATCAAAGAAGAAAGATTTTCCTCATTTGTAGCTTCTACAACAGCAATTCACAACCTATGTGCTGTGGACACCTTTGAGGGGTCAAATGACCCTTTCACAGGGGTAGCCTAAGACCATCTGCATATCAGATAATTCATAAGAGCAGTAAAATTGCAGTTATGAAGTAGCAACAAAAATAATTTTATGGTTGGGGATCACCACAACATGAAGAATTTCATTAAAGTTTCACAGCATTAGGAAGGTTGAGAACCATTGTTCTACACTAACAGGGAGTTCACCAGAGACAGTATCACTAGGTTTCCTGCATCATGGGTTTCTGCTTCAGTAGAGAGCTCACTCATGCCAGCCAACTTTCAAGACTGAATGGACAGTCTCAGGTAAATGGATTCTCTGCCGCCTCTGTCACTAAAACCCCAGAAAGCCAATCTTCAAGACTCACCAGAGTTTAGAGCCCTGATCCTGTCACTGTTGATGATGTGCACATCATCATTTCTAAGGGATATGGAGTGGGGGAATCTAGTCTCAAAATGCCACACTGCCTGCAAGACATGCAGGGAGCTCCAGAGATGCAGTTTCATGAGTTGTTACTCAAGGTGAGGTGGGCTACTTGGTGATACAATTGTCTTTGGGTCACTCAGTCTCCTGTAAGTAACCCCTAATTGACACTCTGGTAAGTAATCCCAATAAACTCACTAGTACATTAAGCTAGACTTGAGAGGAATTGTTGGGTTTTTTTTTTTTTCTGTCACTCATCAGTGTCCTATCTGCAGTGACTAGATGCTTGCTTATTCTTCCTCAGGAAAAGTCACAAAATAGGGTCATTTCCAGTCCAAACTCTAGCAAGAACAATATTAGTCAGCATCTTATGATTTACCTAAATATCAAAGTTATATAAGTATATCCAAAATGCCCAAAATATAACTGAAAATTACTTTATATATGAAGAACAAGAGAAATGACAATCTTTTTAAAGGCAAAGAAGGAAAAATATGACATAATTGTTGTCATCTCAGATGAAGATTTCAAACGTTGTAGCCATATCCTAATAGAAAAGTATAAAGGAGCATGTAATAAGTAGAAAACAAAAGCATCTGTCAAGAGAAACAACATACAACGACAAACAAAGAAACGAATAATGTGACAAGAGGGACAAGTCAAGCCATGCAGTGATGGTGCACATGCCTTTAATCCCAGTACTACAGTGGCATAGATCTCTGTGAGTTTGAGGCCAGCCCGGTCTACAGTGAGTTCCAGAACAGCCAGAGTTACAACAGAGAACCCTTATCTAAAAGAAAGAAAGAAAGAAAGAAAGGAAGGAAGGAAAGAAGGAAGGAGGGAGGGAGAAAAGAAAGGAAGGAAGGAAGAAAGAAAGAAAAGAAGGAAGGAAGGAAGAAAGAAAGAAAAGAAGGAAGGAAGGAAGGAAGAAGAAAGAAAGAAAGAAAGAAAGAAAGAAAGAAAGAAAGAAAGAAAGAAAGAAAGAAAGAAAAGAAAGAAAAGAAAGAAAGAATTCAGTGAGTGACTGAAGAAGAGAATGAAGATAAAACACAAAGCTAGATGATAACCTGAAGACAAACCATGAGATCTGCACCATTCCAAAGAAGACAGTGAGAGAAAGAGATTGGCCAGAATAAACAGAACTTGAAGAACAAAATTGAAATGCAGAACTCTAGTGCTATCTGAGGCATAGAGGATGAAACACAGAGTATGTAACATAGATTATATGGCTGAAGAAAAACACTTTGGAAACATCCTATATTTGGGGTAAAGCATAACCTACAGAAGCAAGAGTGAATATAAGAAAATCCCAGTATGAATAAGTTCCAAAACTCCATGCCTAGGCATGTAAGGATGCATCCATGTTGCGAATGGGCAACACTGAGTATTGGCTCTAGGAACCATGGTAACTAAGAGGAACAAGACAGAATTTCTAAGTGATGCCAGAAGAAGAAACATCCATATTTAGAATGCTGTACCCACTGAAAAGTTTCTTTAGCAGTATAAAATGGAAAATAACTATTCTTGGGTGAAATGAAATTTTCCAACAGTAAGAGAACTACAACAGGAATAAAGAAAAAATAAGGAAATGAAAATGACCTGATTAAAATGATAGGTTATTCCCTATTTGATTCTCTATGAGTGAAACTTTCAAAGTATAACTGTTATGTCAAGGTATGTATATGTGGTATGCGTGGACAAGTGTCTGCATATTTAAGTGACAGAAAATACCAGAAATGATTTTTAAAATACGTTCATTTATCTATATACATTATTACTACTTTACATACAGCTAGATTAATAAATAAATGACAAAAATTCTATGATACCCAACCACTAGTATAAAAATCAAACTGAATTGGCTATATATTAGTGCCAGGGAAAGCAAAGTAGACTTCATAACTGGGACATTGTCAAGAATAGTAAATATATATTATACAATAATAAAACTAAGGAATACAATAAGCACATTTAAAAAAATAAAACCTAAGAACAGAAGTTCAGAAAATACAAAGGAAATAATCTGGTAAAACCAAAATAAGAACTGGTCAAACTCATCATTATAGCTTGCAGTTTCACAGATCCTCTTTTCAGTCATTGATGGAACAAAGTAAAACAAATGCCAAAACAGAAAATATTTATAAGAACTGACAATCACCTCAAACAGCTGTACCCAACAAGTACTTTTTGGACACCAATGACACATGACTATATATTCTTTCCATGTATACATAGGGAGCTCGCCAATGCAGGCAATATTATTAATGCTACCTAGAAAACACCAGAATTAAAGTCTAATAATGTATATGAATTAATCACAATGAAATTAAATATCATTATCAGTTATTTTTATTTTAAGAAATCTAAACATATTTGCTGCCATGGTACCTTGGTGATGATGTCTCTAGACCTTTCTCCTGCTGACAATCTCAGTTTAAACACCATCTCTTAGAAGGAATGTTCTCTAAATAGCTGCCCATACTCTACCTTTATATACCACCATATTTATTTCCTTCAGAGCACATTTCCCAAGCTACCATTATGGATTTGTTTACTGATTTATTGTTTCTATATTCACTACATTGGCTTGCAAGCTTGTAGAAAAAAAAAAAGCCTATCTCAGAATCTCAACTCTTACATATTTTTAAGTGAAGTCTAGCCTCTTAAGTACTTTTTGAATAAACAAATGATGAATTGATTCAAATACAGGGCCTCTGCCACTAGATCTAATTGATTGTGTATTGGCTGTTTAAGCACATAAGTTAAAGAAATACAGGAGAGTGCTGCTAAATGATAGCGCCATGCATGATATTTTAATTATTATTGCTGTTGTTACTATTATTATTATTATTATTATTATTATTATTATTATTATTATTATTTTGCAGGGGTGTGGATTGTATTTATAGAAATTTGTTCATCTTCGCATATGCTATGAATTCATTTATTGACAAGTGACCAATCCTAGCTGAACCTGTCTAATGTTCATGGCAGACATTCCATGAAGGAAGACAGATGGCAAATGATAGAGGTAAATATAATCATTAAATAGCACTCTTTTACCATTTCAAGCTACACAATTATGCTACTTATGTGCTTTCAGTAATCACTCATTAGCAGTGATTCTCATAAGTATTTTAAGAGTGTGGCGCTATTATTACTCTTATGTTAGAGACGACAATTATTATTCAAGCATTCATCTTATACATTCCTATACCCCACTAAGGAAAGCAGGTGTAATGTTTTCTATAATTTAAAAGGAAAACTTAAGTAACAAAAGTGGGAATTTAGATAATTTCCACTCTGATAATCAAACAAATTGAGAGATCCCTTAGCTCAGAAAAGAATGAGGCAGTCTTGCTCTTGAGATGCAATTTTGATTCTCATAACTTTCAATTTGCCTAGCCTTACATTTAAAAATCTTACTTCTCTCAAAGTTTTCGTATTTAAGAATAATCTTTAGGAAACCATGCTGTCTGAGAAAAGACTTGATCATGTTCAGATTTTCCTTTCAGAATCTTAGCATTTAAATTATGGCAAATGGCACGACAGTTAATGTTGGCAACATGCAAGGACATAAAATAAGCATAGAAACAAGCTCCTAGGCATTTCTATGAAGGATTATCTAGACTGGGTTGATTGAGGTAGAGATCTGCTTCTTAGATGTGAGCAGCATCATTGCATCTTCTGCAGACAAAGAAACATGGCTGAGCTTAAGCATTCATCTCCCTGAAAGCACTTTGCAGATGAAACCTAACCAACATCATTCCTCAACCCCCTGCTACCATGATTCCTCTGCCATGATTGCCTGCACCCTCTAACTGTAAGCCAAAGCAAATACTTCTGTCTTTTACGTTGCTCTAATTGCTGGTTTGACTAAAGCACTGAGAAGAGAGTGCAATACAGAACTGACTATATGCTGTTTAGGCCTTTAAATATGATTTAAAAGAGGACATGTAGAAGACCATGCATGTGGCCTAAAAAGGCATGGGATACTGTTAGCATTAATTAATGAACTATTCCTGTGGGAATGGACTCTTCAGGCTGACATGACTGAGGCTTCAGAGGGAAAGAGGACCTTACCGGGAACTGGAATAGGGGTCATATATATTAAATTCTGGCAAAGAATCAGTCTGCATTCTCCCTATGTTCTGATAACTTCAGTGAAGTTGAATTAAAAAAAATAATGGGGGAATTTGTTTGGCAGAGAAAATTTCAAGGTAGGATAGCATTTAGGGGTTTTGGTGATAATCATCCACTGCCTGAATCTGGGTCCACAATGAAAGAAAGAAAAAGTGAAATAGTAAAATATCAAAAATAATTATTTTTATGAGGAAAGTTGTTGGAACACATTTAAAGTTGTGGATGAGGGGAGTGCAGAAAACAAAACATTGGTAGCTGTTAATGTGATTGGTGTCATTAGGAGAAGAGGAAACACCACAAGGGCAAGAGTCCACCCATCTATGAATCCATATTTTGAAAACTTAAATTCATTTGACAGGAGATATTTTAACCCAAGGGTCAGTACAAAGGCAGAAGAACTGTGCTTCAAGGGGTTCAGGTTCTATCCTGAGTTGGCTGCAGAATCTCCAAGAAAACAAGCCTTTAAACTTGCCTCTGTAGGGTTATATAGATTAGACTAATTGAGGTCAATAGTAAGAAGTATGAAAAATACAGGATTGAGGTTATACTGAATCCTACATCATGGTTACTGGGAGCTAACTAGTCCAGGGAAAGTGTGCCAGGCTCACAGTTCCTAAAAGGATGACCTGAACGGTCACTTTATGAAGCAGTAAAGGTGGAGAGATGAAACCTTAGCTGCAATCTTTATCCCATGATTTTAGAGAAGCTAAAATCACAGACATTCCATCCAGGAAAGTTTCAGGTATGAGACACGGCCAGTATAAGAGAGCATGTGTTTGTGCTGCAGGTAGCAGAGTTAGAGAGGTAGGGATACTCAGGTACTTTGGAGCTCAGGTGATTCTATCATGAATCCCAGATACCCCACATGGAACTGAAGTTTTGCTTTGTTCCTATCACTTTTTGCTATGTCCCTATTCCTTTATGAGGCAAATGTTTATTCTATGCCTTTGTATGTTGGAAGTATATTATCTTGGTTTTTTAATATCATTAATTTTATTTAATCAGTCTCACAATTATGAGACTGCCTGAATCTCAGAAGGGACTCTGTCCTCATATTTATTTGAGAACAATGTGGAAACTGTTAAGGTTTCAGAGAACTTCTGAAGTTAGACTGAATAGATTTTGCATTATGAGATGGCCATGAGGCTATGGGAACAAAGAGTAGAGAGCTGTAGTTTAAAATTCATATCTTTGAATGTTCAGTTGACAAGGGATAGATTTGTGATGGTTAATATTGATTGGAAACTTCTCAGGATAGAGAATCACCAATGAAACAAGCCTTTGGCCATATCTCTGTAAGATTATATAGATCAGACTAACTGAGGTCAGAAGTCACACCTTAAATGTGTGCCTATTGTATGTGTCCCAGATTTCATGGAAAAGGGAAAGCTAGCTGAAAAAGAGAATTCTTTTCTGTTCCTTGAAGTTGCATGTAATATCATCCGGTGCTGATTCAAGCTCCTGACGTCATGAGTAATAAACCAGAATGAATTATATCCACAAATTTTGAGCCTAAACCAACCCACCCTCCCTTAATTTATTTGCCTTTGTTAGGTATTAAACCAAGCAAAACAAGTAATTAAGAAAATATTTGTGTAGAAAGAGAGATATTAAGAAAAGAAATACAGACTTGTGGGTTGGGTGGTGATAATTGAAGCCTACACTAAAAAATGCATTCAAATCAATGCTTTTCACAAAGTATGGTCTCCGGACCAGTGACAACAGGATCCTGTTTGATCCTGTTGGAAATGCAAATGTTATAAGAGGGTCCTAGATTTTACGATCCCAAAACTTTGAAAGTGGAGTTTAGGAATCTTTAGGGTTTCTGACAAACAATTGAATTTGAAAACCTCTTTATTGAGCAAGGCTTCTGAATTATATTGTCAGCATTAGAAACATCATTATCTGTCCTTTACTGGAACGATCTGCTCTACCATCTGCTGCAGGTCTTAACCTTCCACCAGCAAGCTAAAAGATAAAAGCCTTGCTTGATTTAGATGTAGCATTCCCGTAGCAATGACCAGGAGCATCCACATCCTCACTCCTTGTTCTAAATTCTTCAGAGGGAGAATCCCATTTCTAAAATTCCTGTTTCAAAGAATCGAGAGGCAAATTTCTCACTAGATGCCATGGATGGTGTAGCAAAGAACATCACAAGTGATGCAGTGTTTCTGTCTTCCCTGCGAGTTTTCTTTTCTGACACTTCATCTCTGTCTCCTTCCTTGAGACCAACAACCAAATATGGCCAGAGAAATCATCTAAACTTCCTCAAGTATAAGCATGCCCACATAATCTTACTATACTCAGTCTGGACCTAAACAGTCACTATAAACAATGGTGATCTCTATCACTGGTGAGTAGAATTGAAATGTTTACAAAACTCCTGAGTTGAACATGGCAATGCTTCACACTTCTTATATAAACACCACGTGATGAGTGCTTGAGAATTCTGTTGTTAAAATCCCATAGGTGACAACATTGTACATTCAAGGGCAAGAAATATTTGTATAAACAAAGATGACACGTGTAATCATAAACATTTACTGAGACAGATATGCTGGAACATGAAATCATTTGCAAATGGGCCAACATTTATAATTGAAACTATGGATTATAATACATAAAAGAAAATAAATTTATTAAAATATTTTGGTAACTTTTTTAATGTATGTCCTAAATTACTTTGCTTTTATAAAATGAAAATATAAAAACTATAGCTTTAGAAAAGTGGAGTCGAAAAGCTCTAGCAAAGATTCTTCTGTAAAAAACTAGAGCTGATGAATAAATTACATAGTTGTTTAGATTAATTTAATCTAAAAGGAAGTGACAGATTTGAAAAAAGTAAAAAAAAAAATCAAGAAAGAGAGAGCGTAGAAACAGACAGGAGGACTTCATGAACTGAAAGCAGTACAAAGGTTAATGGAAGAGACAAAGAAGAGGAGGAAGGTAAAAAAGAGTGTGTGTTGCAGACTGGCACTTTGTCTCTATTTAAAAAGTGAAGATAAGTATGTATGTTTCTAAAAAACATATTTTCCATTGATGTTTTCCTTTAAAATTTGACTGCATTTATTCACTTGCTTGTTAGTGTGTTTCTACATGAGTGTAGATGCCCACACATGCCACAGTGCACATATGTAGTAGATTAGAATACAAGTGTTAAGAGTCAGCATGGATCCCCAGGATGTGGCTGCGGGGCTTCAATCTCAGCAGCACTCACCTTTACCCGCAGAGCCATGATCCTGGCCACAGAAGAAATAAATTTTAGAGATTTGCATGGATTCAGTACTTTTCAAACCTCGATGAAAAATCAAAGATTTTATAGAATATCTGAAGGATATCTTGTCCTTTTCCCTCTGAAATATCAACAGAACACATTTCGTTGCCCAATCTATGTCTCAATCAGATCACATCGAATCCCATATGGCAGTTATACACAAATGCACATATTTGGCTTGATGCTTGTCAGCATTTTAAAGAGATAGTGAATAAACAGATTAGTGGAATTTGCTCAGTGTTTAAAGATGCTTCTCAGGATGTAACCTGTCACTTGCATGGAATATATATTTTTCCTGCAATGAAAAGAGATTTTTCTTTTCTTTATCAGTGTTAGGAAATGTTTTCATTTCATTTATAAGCTAGGAGTGTGTTTGCATGTGTCCACATAGGCTAAGAGGTATATTTTTATTAATAGTATCCCTTGGAAGATAACAATCCCTTACAGTTTGGATTCTCATAAAGCTTATGGCCTAGTTTGTGGTTCACTTTCATATGAAGTTGCCTTTGTCTCCAATTTATGCAAATTTTGTTCTAAACGCATGTGTTTCTACTTTATATTTCTCTTTTCTTCATTGCTCTTCTACATTTTAAACTTATGTATTTTGATTGTATGTCTACATAAAATCAATTCAGAAGACATTTTGTAAATAATTTAAATAAAGAATTATAATATAAAAACACTAATGAATGTTATTTTGAAGTTAGAGTAGCTTTATTGCGGTAATAAAATATACAGTACATATGAAAAGTAACAGGGTAAATAAAAACTATTTATGATATCTAAGTGTTTTAACAGCACAAACATCACTTCTACTGTGTCTAAAAGTCAAACAGTTAAAATCAAACTTAAAAATTTAAAAGAGACTAATGTCCACAGTGTTTGAGGAAAAACATCATATACAACTAGAAACAAAAGAATGATTGGTAATATATAAAATAAGTCTACAAATCAGCCAGCTGAAAGTTAACAAATGAATAGAAAACAGATGGTGAGTCGATGTGAGAAGATGCAATACAAAAAAATAGTACATCAGTGAGTTTTAATGATAGAGAAAGGCTTTTAATCTCCATCTTGAGAAGAGATGGGTATTTAGTACCACAAATTAATATTTTTAACCTGAGACTGGCAGACATGAACATGTCGTTAATATGCTAGGTTTACAAGAGAGATTAAAAACATGGTATATAGTTATATGAATGTCAAGTCATCCAGTATCTACTAGACGGAGGTACTATCTAGTGGTGACTATCAAATGAGAGATGCACAAGGTCTTGAATTTCAGCTTCCTTTCCAATATTTTACACTATGGATATTCTCATACATAAAACCATGGGGACTGGCATGGCCGCATGGATTATTTTTACTATGACTTGTATGTGAGGTGTCACTGCAGATGTTCCCATTGTGAAGGCTTGGTCCCCAGCTGGCAGCACTAGTTTGGGAGGTTGCAGAAGCCTTAGTAGTTGGAACCTGGTAGAGGACAGAGGACACTGGGATATGTCCATGAGGGTTACACATTATTCCTGGCCTCTCTGTATTTATAATTCCTGTGTACCATGAAGTAAACCTTATCTGCCTCATGCTTCCACTGTCAAGGCCTTATCATAGGCATTGAAGCAGAGGATCCAAGGACTATGGACTGAAATCTCTAAATCTAAGAGCGAAAATAAAATTGTTCTACTTTTAAGTTGTTTCATCTGTATCTTTCCACAGCAAAGAAAAGTTTGGCTAATTCACATGGTCTTTAGAGAGTGGAATATTGTTGTATCCTCAAAAAGAAGGAATGCAAATTGTGTTTTGATATTGAAAGCTTTCAAATACGTGTTATCAAATATATTTAAAAGTAATGTCTTCTTAGAACACTCAGGCCTAAATGGATGTCTCCATTAAATCTCTCTCCTCAGAGCCCTGGGAACTGGGCAGAAGAGACAGAATTCTATGACCCAGAGGGAATGGAGAACACCAAGAAAACAAGATGATCAAATCACAAATGAACTCAGAGACTGATGCAGCATGCACAGGGCCTGCTTGAGTCTGCAGCAGGTCTTCTGCATACGTATTATGGTTTCCAGGTCAGTGGTTTTATGGTATTCCTGAATGTGCGAATTAATGGGTCTCTGATTCTTGTACCTTTTTTTTGGGCTCTTTTCCTTCTCTTTGTCTTGTCCAACTGACAATTTTTGTTTTATATTATTACATTTTATTTTGTTATATTTAAAAAAAAATGAAACGTTAACAACGGATCTGTAACTTATACCTGCTAGGAAAATGAAAAATCAATTTTCTCCAATAGAGTGACACTGAGTATATCAACCGCTACTTATGTTATGGAGTCTTATGTTTAGGAGTAGTTGACAAATATAATGGAATCCACAAGTTTGTGTGCGTGTGTGTGTGTGGGGGGTGGTTATTTGGTTACATTTTGGTATTTTTTGTTTTTTACTTTTTGTGTGTGGTTTTGTTTTGTTTTACATTTTTGAGTTTTTTTATTTTATTTTATTTTTCGTATTGGGGTTTTTGCTTGTTTTTTGAGAACTTAAAGTTGGCTGATTAGGGACTGGAGAGGATTTGGAAGGACTTGGACGAGGGGATGATATGATCAAAATGTATTTAAACTTAAAATTGCTTTACATAATATAAACAAAATAATAATAATAATAATAACAACAATAATAAAGAGTAATATTTAAATTAATTTATATCACATCTCATTTGTTACATGGTGATGAAGAGGTATGAGGGAAAACTTATTGGCTGCTTCCTAGGTGTATGTCAACTTAAAACACACTAGAGTCATCAGAGAACCTCAACTGAGAAAATGCCTCCATAAAATAGGTGGTAGGCAAGCCTGTAAAGCATTTTCTTAATTAGTGATTGATGTGGAAAAGCCCATCCCAGTGTGGGTGAGGCAACAGCTGGGCTGGTCATCCTAGGTACTATAGAAAACCAGGCTGAGCATGCCATGGGGAGCAAGCCAATAAGCAGCACTCCTCTATTTCCTCTGCATCATTTCCTGCATTCAGGTTCCTGCCTTGTTTGAGTTCTTGTCCTGACTTGCTTTGATGATGAACAGTAATATGGAAATGTAAGCTAAATAAACCTTTTCCTCCCTATCTTGATTGTATAATGGTGCTTGATCACAGCAATAGTAACCCTAACTAAGACATTGAAAAAAGAAAGAAAAAAAATCATATGTGAATATAATTCTGTAGGGAGATTGAAGACACTATTGCAACAGCACTTTTCAGGGAAAGCAGTGATTGGGTGGAAATAAAGGGAGTGGTTTCTTTATTTTATGATTATATTCTCAATCTTCAGATTATACCTCATTAACAAATGCCTTTCTTCCACACCAAAAATACATCTTACATGACAGGATTCAAATGTCTGCATTCTTAATCACACTATAAAATTAAAATCAACAGATGCCTATATAAAAGGAACATTTACCCAAAGACAATACAATAAGAAGTATGCTGGGGTGGCAGGGTGTCTAAATATATACATACAATATTATGCGTATGCAAATATATGCATATAATATTTCATATGTAAATGCATGTAAATTTGGTGTGTGTGTGTGTGTGTGTGTGTGTGTGTGTCTGTAACCTCTTGGTGATTTTTACTTACTGAATTCAAAACCACTAGGCCAGAGCAGTCAGAGAATTCTTCATGCAGAACACAGAACTCTAAATTTGAAAACAGAGTCAGCTCTATGAAGGTGAATATCAATAAACTGAAGTTTAAATTGCACTTATACATTTTAGCAATCAGCAAAATAAAATAAAAGCAGAGTAAGAGGTAGACAAAGGGAGAGGATAGGAGCACTGTTACAGGTGCCTGCTTGTTCTCTGAGTAAAAAACACGAAGACATTTATTATATTTAGTATAGTCATTATTGCAGGGGTATGTGACATATTAGACAACATGGTAGTTAAAATAAATACCCCATTGCTCATTAAAAATTATAGCTGATAAATTTCATTGCATACATGACACACTTCAGAGAATGACTAACTGTATACTGCCGTTAAAACGCCTTTTGCAAAACACTACAGACTCTGGCCACTGTCAAGCTCACAAAAGCTCATTGATTTTGTTTTCAGACAGGAAAAGATGACACTTTTCTGGGCAAGGCTACATTTTTCAGCACACAGTGAAACCAAAGGTGATAGAAGGGTCCTGAGCTTATTCTTAAGGCTGCAGATGTACACCAAGTATCTGACATGTCACATCAATGAATATTTTGACTGAATTTTAATATAGTTCCTTTAGGAAGATTTTGTAAGCCAGTCTAATTCAAGCCCGTGGAAAGGATGTTAAGTGGAAATTTTTTTCTTCCTATCCTCAGGTACATGTATGAAGAATTTTCAATTCATATTTTTGAAAGGCTTCTGAGATCTGCCTGTGGCTATGCCCTAGAACACCCTGAGAAATTCTGGGGCTAGAAATTCACTGAATCTGTTTACTATGATTCCATCTATGGGTAAGAGTGGTATTTAAATTATGGATGAGGTAATTAATTTATTCCTCAATGATTAAAGCATCTACTCTGAAAAGCCAAGTTATAGAACATTATTATATATTCTAGGAAAAAATGAGTTTTTTTAAATGGTTAGAGTAATACATTGATGCATTATGGTCATGCCTAGTCTTTCAAAATATTCTCTGTGACAGTCACAGGCAAAATGGTTGTCACATGGGAACATGAAGTAGAATAGAAAGCTTTTAAAGTAGTGCTTACTGGGTCAGGCTTGAGGGACTCATCTTGTGAAAAGAATAGATGGCCATAAAAGGTCAAAGCCATTTCTATGCACCTTGAAGTACTGGAGGTCAAAGCGAAGAGACATACACTTCAAGGACACTCTGAAATTTATATTAATGCCATAGAATACTGAGGCCAACTATAGAAGGATAGTCCCAGGGGCTGTGCTGGAGACAGAAAGTGTAATATGCTTGCTGAGATTACTTTTGCTTAAAAAAACAGTGAAGACAAGAATTTTCATCTTTCATTGGTTCTGACTGATGCACAGTGGTTGGTGGATTGGCATCCACAAATATTAGTTGTAGAGATTGCTAGGGGGAGCATGTGTCTGTAGTGGATGAGGTATGCCCTAAAATGACTCCCCAAATTCACCAGTGATGCAGAGATTAGATTGCATTGTCGACTCTCCCAGTATAAGCAATGGAACTGGTTCAGATTGTAGCCTTCCCTTCCCCCTACACTATAAACACGTGCTGCGTGTAAGTTTCTTCTGTTCTGACTATTTAGCAATTTTACAACTCTATAGTTTTTTAAATGAAAAATCAGAGCGTGTGCTACCACATCTGGTCCAATCTCATCACTTTAACAATGTGCATTTATTATTTCAACTTGGTAGAATTTATTTGTTGCAAATATGGATTCTTCTTTTCCCCACAGAGTCCAAAAGCACCTTGGTCCAGACTGCATGTTTGTGGCTCTGAGGCAGCCCCGGCAGCTGGACCTGTGCTAATCACATTAGCTAAGAAATAGAAGCAACCTAAATATTCTTCAACTGGTTAATGGATAATGAAAATGTGGCAATAGTAAGTATAGAATACTATTCAACTGAAAAGAAAAGTATAATCACTAAATTTGCAGGTACTGGATGAGATGTATTATATTAAGTTTAATAACCTTGGTTGGATAGACAAGTGTCACAGGTTCTCTCCCACATAAGATTCCTAACTTCTCATCTTCAGATGTGAATATATAACCTGATATAACCGTGAATTCAGGAAAGTAAAAACTGGGACCATTAGGAGGGGATAAATAGAAAGAGGAATAGGAGAGTAAAAGAAATTTGGAGGAGACATGGGGAAACTAGGGAGGGGTAATTAGTTAGAAGGAAGGAAGAGAATCAAAACAGAAGAAAAGACAATGAGGAGAGTAAAATAGCCACAGGGATGTTCAGAAAAGTTACAAGGAATTATAGTATCTGTTTACCTAAAACTGCATTTAATATTTTTAAGTCTATATATACATGTAGATCTTAAATGAAGATTTTTTCCACCTTGGCTGGCAATGCTTCCCCCAAAGCCACAGACAAACTAACAAAACCCCCGATATCAGGAATGAGAATCTCCCTCATGACTTGTTTGTCAGGGTAGTCTGTAAGATTCACAAAATATTATGGATTGCTGCTAGTCCCTTGGTGGCCTGCCAGAGGTCAAGGGAAAGTCTTCTTTAATGAAAAACTATCATCTAAGCAACAGTTTAATTCTAAGTATCAGGACAAAGAATTCAAAGAATTGCAGAGTGTTTCTACACACAGACAGAGGCATTTGCCATGGTGTGCTAAGCTTTTTCAGTGGAAGTAATGACAGTCAGGGATGGGCAGTACTTTTTCCGTTGTATCTCTCTGAGAATGTAGCCATTCACAGGGGCTTTCTACTATAACAGATATGATTTGTTGATTGCATTCACATAGATGAAAAAAATTAGAAAGAAATCCATAGTCCTGTGTCAAAACAAAGAAAGGCATGCATCTAAATGTGAGGACTTACTCGATTCTTTCTTTTTGTGATCTTTGAAATCGCTGTTGATTCCTCTACATCACTTAAAAAGAAAACTGCTTCACTGAATACCCACTGGACAGTAACGGAGAATGTATTATTCCTGAGTTTACAATGACATATTTTAATCACTTGAATGTCGGTATTAATACAAATAAAACAATCAGAAACTATATTTTTCCCCTGGATTTGTTATCATCCTTGAGTATTCATTCAGGAACGGGAGAGCATGGAGACCACCACCACTAGATGTCACTGTAATCAGACCATTTCCTGAGACACAGATTCATTTTCTCACACTTCCAGACTTCCTGGACTTTACAAGCAATTCTTTCTGGTATTATAAATTCCATCTAATCTCTTGTTTGCTTGTTTAGTCGAAGGTTACTAACTGCTAAATTTATATCCTTTCTTGTGTCCCTTTACCAACGGGCAAAACAAATTTCCTTACAGGAAAATCACAGCACAGGGATTAAAAATTTGTTACCATTTTATTAATTAGGTGACAGTGTCTTACCGAGTCAGTCAGTTTATTATTTCTTAAGAAAGATCTTGTAGTGAGTTTGTGTCTCATTAGAGAACTGTGGGGCCAGACAGATTAATGCACATATGCTACAACATTAATTAGAGAGTCAGATTTTTCACACAATAGATAATTTGATTGTGACAATGGAGACAGCAATTAATTGAGTCTCCTTCAGAGAGCATCCAAGGGACCTGTGTTGAGGAGAGAACCTGCTGCGATTTGCTAGAGTCAAACGCAAAGGGACACTAGAATTATAGGATTACCGAGTTAGAAAGACATCAGAGGTTTTCTTGTCGGTTTAGGTTTCTCGTCCACTTCCCCATCTGAAGCAGAAATTTCAATGAACCCCCTGAGCACTGGTCTATAACAGTATGTAATTTGTGGCTCAGTGGAAGTTTCAGCAATTATATTGCAATTATATTTCTTTGTGCAAATTTGCTTAATGCATTTTGGCCAACAAAGGAATATAAAACCAAACTATCCTGCACACAGTATATGCCACATTTTTTTTGAAAGTATGTCTCCTTAAATCAATTTACAAAAGCCAGGGCTTAATTAAGAATATCAGCAATCAACTGCTAAAATGCTCTTAATAATAGACTGGTAGATCCAGAATAACAGGAGAGACTGAGTAGTCAAACTTCCTTGCTAGCTGACATTTAAAAATTCACATTTAAAAAGTGACATTTAGCAGATGAGATGACGATGCAAATGAAATCTATATTTAGGGAGGGGTGAAAAACAGAATCTAATTTGTACTGATTATATATTCTCTTCTACCTCTGGAAATTCAGCTTAAGTTTGCCTAGCTCTTTATAAATATCTTTCTCACATTCTCCTCTCTTTTACCATCTACTCTTCCTCTCCCAACTCCCCTTTTCTATTGCCTCCTTGTTTTCTCCTTTCCTCTCTTCATTCCTCTTTCCAATGAGAAATCAAGGACATAGGAGATCTGCTAAACCTACCTACACTAAGAATCAACTACTGGATAAACCATTATTGATACAGGATCTTGTAGAAAATGCAAATATGTGCACACAAGATTTCCCTAGACTGTCAAGACCTCAAGTTAAAACCATTCAGATGAATCCACTCACTTATACAACCATACTTGATTATACGTTCAATTTTAAACTATCAGGTTTTGGCGTGATTTTTCTGATTTGTTATACAGCAGTAAAGAACTCAGTAGGTTTGTATTTGAACCAAAAGAATATATAGAGAGAGGATTCTACAAACTCCCACAGATCTGGAAGCTGCAAATGGACTTAGACTTTTCAGTCTTAAGGTTATATTTAGCTCGTTATTCTTTCTTTGCTTTTTCAGACGACATTTTCTCTTTACTAAAATCTGGTCCTGGACTTATTTGTCCTGGATATATTATTTGTCAGTGTTATCCAGCTTATGGCCTTCTAGTGTCATTTTTACAATGTTGTTGGCTTTGCCTTTTTTTCTAGTCTAAAGTACAGTGTTCAGTTAATGTTTGAGTATATAGGTCTTAGTGAAGTTATTTCATAGGTTGCTGAGCTGTGGTAGCACATGCCTTTAATCCCAGCACTTTGGAGGCAGAGGCAGGTGGATCTCTGGGAGTTCAAGGCCAGCCTGGTCTATAGAGTGAGTTCCAGGGCAGCTAGGGCTACATAGAGAAATCCTGCCTCAAGAAACAAACAAACAAACAAACAAAAACAAAGAAACAAGCAAAACAAAAACAAGAAAACAAAATGAAACAGCTCCATAGGTCATGGTGTGTGGATGTTCATATGGAGGACACTGACCACAAAATGACTTTAATTTGCCAAATAGTGAGCTGTGACATGAATCCTTCACCTATCCTTCAGAGGCTAGGATTCTGAGACTTGAGCAAATATTGGAATCATCCAGACCTTTTCCGGTTCTGAAGCTTGAGTTTGGTCTGCAAATGTTGCCTTTGTATCACCCTCCTGTGAAGTCAAACTGACTGAATAGCAGCAGTATTCAATTATATTCAAATTTCTCCTATTATTTAACTGACCCCTTCCTTCAGCCAGTTTCTTCCACAAGGTTCACACAAAGCTAGCACAGGTATTTTGCTTATATGAACTCCAGACAAAGAAATGCCAAGGAAAGAGGAAACATAATTTACTGCCCAAGGTGTTCATCTCCCTCTGCTCAAAACCCTTTTCTTCTTCCCAGGTCCTCTCAGTGACCGCCTTGCACCTGCAGTTTCTATGGGAGATTTATTCTTATCACAGTCAAGACCATTTAAAAATTCTGAACCTGAGCCACATACTGCCATTTCTACATTTTCTTTTCAAGAAGTACTGGCCCTAACTGCAAAGGAGTTTTGACAAATGCTGCTTGCTACTGGGTGGTGGTGATTGAGAGATTACTTGGATGTATTGCATCTACTTGTATATTTTCCTGCCGAAGCATTCTCCTAGCTTTTCATTCTCTCAGTGTCTTCTAATACCCCTCTAGTTTAGTCTATCTCCACCACCACCTTCTCTTAAAAAAGAACCTCTTATCAGGTATGCCTTCATCATCTGCACCTGATACCCAATTCCTCCTCTGCATGCATATTTATGTTCCGCTCAAATGCAGATGGGCTTTTGTTGTGTGGCTTATGTTGTACAGCTGTTTTCTCCCACAATGAAATATTGCATCGTGCAGCTAAGCTCATTAAAACATGAAGTTAAGGACTCAAAATAGGATCAGGAAGTCCCTGAAGTTGACCAGATTCACTAGGCACTTCACTCCCCAAGAGAATATAAACAGTAACTACTGATAACAGTCATTCTTAGATAAGCCCAAGCACTTGAAAGAAGCAGCCTAACTGCCTAGAAAAACAAACAACAACAACATCAGCAAAAAGCCACCTGGAAAGGACTTTACTCAACTTGGCAAGTTGCCTGTAGGCTGTGCAATGTGGTCCAGATTTCCAGTTTTGGCAGCCTGTGGTTTGTTTTGGTGATGCTCTGCTTATGTAAGGAACGCTTCACCCACAATCCTGTAATTAACTCCATTAATACTCATTGATCCTCCAGGCCAGACTTTGGTGGTATCTGTGCTTTGGTATCCTGCCAGTATTCTGTCTGTGGTGAGTAGACATGTGCATATTATGTCTCTCAAAGAAAAGTCTGCCAAACAACACTTAGGGCCCTTAGGATGGTCAGATTGTATTGACAGTCACTTCTATACTTCATCTTTAGATCCAGACATTCTATATTTTTAAGCCCCAATTGTTTTTCATTCTCTTTCTCCTTCACTGAAGAAGCTCCTATTATCTCCTCCCTTCTCAAGTCAGATTCTAATCTCTCAAGGAAGCATTCCTGGAGTATCACTAGGTTCAGTTTTCACATTTAAATCTTTCCCTAGCTCTTGTCTGCAGAGTCATTCTAACTTGTAATTATGTAGCTAATCCTTTTAGATTCTATACTTTCTGTCTGATTCTATATACTGCCATACCATTAGCTCTGTGTGAGGTACTTACTGGTACAAAAAACAGTGGTACAATGAACACTTGGTAAAGAAATGAATAGAGCCTTTGTCATACACCCCTAGCTCTACATTTAATTTGATCCACTGCCTTTTGGTACACCTAGCTTGCTAATGTCTTAGTTTCACTTTATCAACAAAAGCATAAACTACCATTTGGTTATATTTTGGTATGTGATCTTGATGGAAATTCTTCAGATATCTAGTTAACATCCTTCAAGATGCCATAGTTAGTTTTACTAGCGGCTCCTTTGGAAAATTGATGAATCTTCTCCCAGTACCACTTACTTGGATATATCCCAACTCTTCCCCAGGTCTTCATTGAATTATTCATTAGTCCCCACCTTACCTGTGTTGTGATACTATTTTAACAGCCAGTGAATTGCCTGTAGTCTTCAGAGTACAAATAATCACATGAATTTTAGCCTTGATCAAACCTTATTAGTGTTTAGGAAAAAGTTTAGTATTTCCATATTGGTAGACGGTTTCCCCTTTTGATGGAAATGAATGGACAATAATCCAAGATGATTGAGAGGCCATTAAGAGGAAAAAAATGTCAAAAGCCCAAATTCTTCATGCAGTCTAATGATGTCATATCTTTCTTCATGTTTGAGCTGAAAACAAGCAACAATTGGTCAGCAGGCTGCTTCTAGCCCAGGGCTTTTCTATTTCTGTGTCCTTCTCACCAGCACAGTCAGAGAAATAGTCCTGAGCAAGCATTTATAGTCCAAATGAATTTCATTCAAGCAAGGAAGTGAAGCTTGCTTAAATTTGGTGTGGGGAAGTAGGGGACATGTTTTCTGGCTAACAATCTTTTCCAGTTAACACTCCTTCAGAACAGGACTAGATCTGGCCTTTGCAAACTGTGCACCTAGCTATAGGTCTCACTGTAATTTTACACATTTCAGAACTGCCACCCATCTGACAACATAGGAGGCATCATATATTTAAAGGTAGCACTTGAGGCTAGAAAAGCAATCACATTCAAGGTCAAGTTGAATTGTGAAAAGACTCTTGTGTGAAGGAGTTAAATTGGTGCTGTTCCAATATTGGTAAAAATACTGCTGTTCTGAACCACAATTATTTGGGTACTGTTTGTAGCACTAAATATATTATCAGATTATCATGAATGAGAAAATATAATATGTGAATCATCAAATACCAATGTTTAACATGAAATTTCATTTTGATATGTTATAATAATTACATATATATCCTATCTATCTATCTATCTATCTATCTATCTATCTATCTATCTATCTATCTATCTATCTATTTCCCTATAACCTATATCATCTTTCTATACAGATATAGCCTCAATTCCCTTTACTGTAACATTTCTCTCTGGCTTCCTGACATTCATAAGAAAATATAGCTGAGCATATTTTGTATATCTTCTACCATCTGGAAAGAGAAACCACAAACAAACACGACTATAAAATATACTAAAATATATGCCTTTCAATACTATAAATCATAAACAAATTTAATAATATGACCCTAGAGATTCACAAAGCTAATATTTAACATAATGAATCATAACGTAAAATATAGATGTATTAGTTTAGGGGTGAAATATTAATATCATTTTGTGACATAATGAAAAAGTAGAAGTTAAAACTAGCATCAATTCTCCATCAACTAAAAACTAGAAATATGACTTTTAAGTAGTGGAAACATGAATATCTTAAGGCAAAAGAGTAAGAAAATTTAGTTAATGCATATGAACACTTGAGAGATGTATAATAATAATTATGAAGAATTCAAAGAAGAATATTAACCTTTTCATAGTCAGTCTAGGTTCAGAATTTAATTAAATCTTAGTTTCATATGTTAACATCAGAATTATCTTTATGGGGATGATTAATGATGGAAGACATGGGCTTGAGATTAACAAAATGAACTGGGAATATTTCAGTAGAAGAATCTCAAAGAAGAGAGGGGATGAAAAATCAGAGTCAGGCTACTGCTATAGCTACCCTGTGATGTTTGGCAATACCTGACCTACAGTGTTAATAAATATAAAGGGAATAGCCATTGGCTTTTGTCTAGGTGCTGTCTTTAATAATAAGAACAAATTCAAAAACCAAAGCTTCCAAAAATAAATGATATCAGCTCAATTTCCCTGTGAAAAAATTTTTCTTCTTTGTCTGTAGTTCTGGGTTGGGAAAAATAATTCAATAATTGATCAATTTTAAGCTTTTTCATATGTACTCATTTTGCCTGAATTGGTGGCTTTTCCTTTTACTTGGTGTACTGCAATATTTGTATTGAAATGAACTTGGAATAAATACATTACACAATTTACTCCTCACACTTCACCAAAGGTAGTATCAGACAGTGTTATATGTTGACTGGTAAAATAAGTAGAACAGAGAGCAGATTGGGCTGAGGAAAACACCGTACAAAAGTGAGAGGCATGAAGCAGAGACTGAAATGAATCTATTGGAATACCAGCCAAGGTGGCAGGATAAGCGAGCTGCAATAGATATTCAATAATTCTCTATATTCTTTGTTGTGCAGCAGGTAGGATATACATGTACACCTCATGTACAAGCCTTTTCACATCTTTTGTCTGTTTTATCATAGCTAAAATAAAAGCAAAAAATGCAACATCATTATCTTTGACTTATTTTTTAAGCCATAAAATCTTCAAAAAAGAAAAAAAATAACATGACCTTTATATCATTTCTTAGCCTCATTCTCCTGTACCACAATCATGACTGTGAATGTTTATATTAGCATTGTTAACTTAGGACAATTAGGACTAAATAGAAGAAAGTGAGGTCTTTAACCTTGATTTTATCATGTAGTCATGGTTACTTATTCAAGTTTTTTTTTTAATCTGATTTTTTAAAAAAATGTAACCAGTGCATTTGGCCTTTCCTGAGGAACGATTTTATCTACAGGGTGGATAAAGATAAAGAAGTAAAGAAAGCATGCTTATCATATTTTCAGTTGACCCCTGACTAGAAGGGTAAGTCAATATGACAGTTGACAGAACCAAGATGCTGAAACGGCTTAACCTGCAGGACTGACAGTGAAAATCTAACTCTGAAAGTATATGAGTAAACTTTTATCTTGTGACTATTTTAAATAAACAGAGGCATACATAGTAAGATCAGTGAACTATTGTCGGTGAAATTTGGCTTAGTGTCAGTGTGTTGTTGAAGATTTGAAATTTCACTTGACTACACTCAATGATTAGAATTCAACAAATTGCCATGATTATATGGGTTCATGCTTTAGAAGCTGCTGGAAGTAGCATAGGTGGCAGAAGTTATTTCTATCTAGCCTCAATTAACTTCTTCTTCTTTTTTTCTTGTTATTGTTGTAGTTGCAGTTGTTGTTCCTTGTTTTTGATACAGGGTCTTACTATGTAGCCGCAGCTGAACTAGAACTCACAGAGATATATATCTACCTCTGCCTCTGGAGTGCTCGATTAAAAGTGTGCATGATCATAGCTTGCAGAGCCACATATTACTTATTCCTCTTAGTTCTGTATCTTTGGAAAATCCCTTCTGTCTCCACTGTTGTCATCAGTCACAT
This sequence comes from Cricetomys ansorgei, assembly GCA_026225945.1. Lineage (NCBI taxonomy): Eukaryota > Metazoa > Chordata > Mammalia > Rodentia > Nesomyidae > Cricetomys > Cricetomys ansorgei. Next base: position 15,258,577 of record JAMJFZ010004061.1, read on the forward strand.
ATTTTAGGTACAATCAATCAAAGTCATCCTCAGTTCCTGTCTCCTGTCAATCATCATCTCATAGTAGCTCAAGCACAACATGCTCACTCACAGGCCAATACTCCATACAGGCTAATGTCACTAGATTTTTTTCTACTAGAGAAAACATTGCACTTTCTCCTTCAAGACTTTCACTTAGCTCTAGGAATTGTTTAATTTTTTTTTTCCCTTGGAGAACACAATGTCTGTATGCTATGCTGAGAACCTACCACGAGCTAGAAAGCTTATACAATGAGGCCCCATTTTAAATTTTGTGGTATCTGATGGAGAAGACAACATCATTAGGGAGAGCTGACAGGATTTGGTTACTACTGGAGAAGCTGGATCAAAGTATACCTGAAATGATTCCCATGCTCTTCACTTGTCAGCTATGTGAGTCAATATATAAATATCTGTATTTTTGAGACAGGGTTTCTCTGCTGCGACTCTGACTGTCATGGAACTCACTCTGTAGGCCAGGCTGGCCTCGATCTCACAGAGATCTGCCTGCTCCTGCCTGCCAAGTCTTGGGATTAAAGGTGCACATCACCACCATCCAGCTATGTAAGTCAATTTTATTTTTACTCTAACATGCATTTTCTATCACACATCTTCAGAGTCCTAGCCAACAGACAGGGATTATGAGGTAATGATTTATTTGCAACAACATGGTAGGAGCTGAAAATATTGCTGAATATTTAATTTAAAAAGTAGATCTAATGTAAAATTCTAATGAAAAGTAAAACATAAGTTTAAAAGGAAGAATCCAAAAGGAAACTAGCTCCACCGCATTGTGTTCTCAGATTATACTTTACTTTGTGTTTACATTAGGGAATTGTACTTAATAGTAGTAGACAAAAAAAATAAAAATGGGTTTTAATGTATCTTCATTCTCATATAATCTAAGAAACACAGTCAGTTATTTGCCTAATTAATATTAATCTCCATAATTGAGATATAATTTGCAAACTCATTCTCCTCATTCTGATTGTGTCTTGTAGAACATACATAGACGGGATCACAGAGCTATGACTAGGAATGAGTTACAGCTTCCTGTCAATATGGCAGATGGAGAACAGACAGATTTTTTTTTTTATTGAACAAACAACTAAAATTGCTAGATAAATTACTTTGAATTGCTCAAATGAATACACGACAGGGTTGATTTGTAAGGATGTAAGGTAGACTCAGGTGAAGTGCTGAGTGTAAAGTAAGCAGTTATTTAGCTTCAAGCTGTTTACTAAACAAATGAACAGCAGAGTTAATTTTTATGATCAAACTCAAAACAAGGGCAATAAAATTCAGAAATGAAAACAGGATTGAGGAAGACAGATAAATCTACTAGAAACAGTGAACCATCAATCTTTGATATTGGCTTCAAAAATGTTTATACTCTCAACTGAAATATGCACTGTTAAAACATAACATTTCTAAATATATCTGCAAGTGAATTTAAAGATTATCATTTATTAATGACTTTAAATCTAGCAACTCTGTCTCAAACTGTTCATCTTTTCCTTAGTATGTTTTCAGTGTTTATGTTTTATGGATTTTAGACAAGCAATTTTGTTTCAGCTCTAAAATCATTTTCTGAGCCATGTGATGGTGGTGCATGCCTTTAAGCCCAGCACTTGGGAGGCAGAGGGAGGCAGATCTCCATTTGTTTGAGGCCAGCCTGGTCTACAAAGTGAATTCCAAGACAGCCAGAGTTATAACAGAGAAACCCCGTCTCAAAAAAACCAAAAACCAAAATATTTCTGATGAATTTTGTTTTAACCCATTGCTTTCTTTCTAGGACCCTGAGAACTTACCCCCTTATTTAAAGAGATGCTTACTGCACAAAAGTGTGATGAAGATGGATTGAAAGGAGAGATAAAACCAATCTTAAAAAGTCATTAATGTGGACAAAGTTGAAAATGAAAAAATTAACAAAGAATACATGGGTCTGATGGAAAGTAAAGGTCATAGTGATTCATTGAAACATAAGCAAACAATTACATTAAAACACATTAAATGCACCCATTTAAAATGGAGACTTTATCAGATTGTATAAGATGCAAATGATCCCAACTACAAATATACTTCAAGTATAAATGAGATTAAAGGTAAAAGAATAAAATAGAAATTCAGAAATTATAATATTAGGATTATAGAAAACTGATTTCAGAGCAAGTGGCTATACAAGATGAGAAAATGGAATGCATTTTCTGGATACATTTTCTGGTACATGTAATAGTCCCTAGTGAGCCTAATAACAAAGATGCAAAATCCATAAGACAGAACTGTTTGCAAAATGATGAACCTTACAGTAAGTACAAAGGATGTTAATAGTTGCTACAAAAGATGGACAGATATTAAGTAAGAATATAGGAAAGTCAAACAACCAATTCTTTTCTATTTGACATGATTCAGCACTCCATTCAGCAAAAGCAAAATTTTATTTGCAAACATTTTGATTATTCACCAATATAGACCTTATTTGAGAATCAAAATTTATATCACAATAAATTAAAAACAACAAGGTATACTAAGTCTACTCCCTGATTACAACGGTATTACTTTAAAGTTTAAAACAAGGACATTTTAATAAAACTTCAGAATTGATAAATACATAATATATCATTTTTTGAAATGTCAATAAAAATTATAAAAGAATGGCAATGAGTGCTTTAAGGAGATTGAAATGAGTTTGACTTCCATACTCTGTTGGAGATGGAGAAAAAAAATCCACAATTGAAGTATATTTAATGTTTACATTAGAAAGAAGATAGATCAAATTAATATGCTCAACATCTAGTTTAAGACTACACAAGTCAGAAGAACGAAAACATGAACATGCAGAAAGAATAAGAGAGCTTTGTAGAAAAGTAGAAAAAGTAGAACACTGATTTTGCAGGACAATCAGAAAAGAAGAGTAAAATGAAAGAAATTATAAATATCACGAATGAAATGATATTACTATGGTTGTTAGAGGAATTAAACACATAACAAGGGACATTATTACATACTTTATGCCAATAAAGTCTATACTTAGTGTGCAGTTGAAAACAGCCTTAAAGATATGAAACAAATTCCTTATGAGAATAGGTTTATAAAATGATTATCTGTATCTTTTCTAAAGAAAGGCATGTTATACTCTATACAGACATTGTGAAGTAGACTTGCCTCCTAGGTGATTTCTTTGGAATAGTAAAGGGAGATTAACACCATATTCATACAAATTCCTGAAATATTTTAGCAGAGAAGTACTATTCAACTCACTTTATGAGCTAACATATAATCTACATACAAACATTGCAAAACAAAGGCACTGGAATGAAATGATGTGACACAACATATCATTGTTTTTATCCCATGTATTCTGACAGCTTATACACATTAAGAGAAGAATAGCCAAAAGCAAAAGAAAGGCACAAAGAAAATGAGTTTTTGTTTTTTTTAAAGCAGTTAAGATGGATAGTTGTCTTTCAGGCCCATAAATGCTGATGTTTAAATTCAGTAAATCTTCCAATGCCTGTTAAATTTTAGCTTAGGAATGCAAGGCTGGTTTAATATTTTAAAAATATAATTCACCATAGTAAGAACTTGGAAAAAGATACTTCAGTAAATATAGAAAATGCTCTTGAGAAAAAAAAATACATCATCCATTTCCAATAAAAATTCACAGCAAAGCAAGTGTAGAAGGGAGCTTTCTCTCACTGATAAAGGTCAGGGACAGAAAACCTACTCCTGACATCAGAGTTAATGTTGAAAGACCACATACCCTTAGGCCAAGAATATGGCAAGAATATTCATGTGCTGTGACCTCGACACCCCCATTTAGAGGAGCTTCTAGCTAAATGAATGTGAGTAGACAGAAAAGAGTGACAATAAAAAAAATCTTAATCACTACATCTATAAGCACTCAATACAAGACAGTAATCATGTTAAATAATACTAATAAAATTTGTAACGAAATGAAATAACTAAGAATAGTAGGTACAAGTTAATTTTAGATAATTTAAAAATATAAAACCACAGTTATTCAAAGTGTATGTGAAATATTCAGCATTAATAAAAATCAAATAAATGTGAATTAGTATCAAAAAATGAAAAAGAAAAAAAAAGAAAACTGAAAGGCCAATTCAAATCACAAGCTAATTAATGCTAATAATGAAAGTCAAATAGATAAAGAATGTGTAGCTTTTTGGCTTCAAAATCTGCATCATAACTATAATTCACATGACAGAATTCTCTAAAATATTTTTAGATCTAGGAAATGCTGATCAACCAAGGATGAGAACACTCAAGATATTACTGTTACAATTTCTCATCTAAAAAGTAATTTAACTTAAATCTAACATATTATAAAGTAAACTGAGCATGATATTTACATTAAAATGTATAGTCACAGTAGCTGGGGTAAATGCACCAACATGGACTCATGTGACACAACTTATCCAATGTATTCACCGCATCTACTGTGACATTTTATATACACATTAATAATAAGAATATTAGTAACAAGTTTAATTCAGAGTATTCCACTAGATTTCACTGTAAATACAAGGTAACATACAGAAATGCCCAGAAATAAAAAAAAATCACTTAATTTTTGTCTTTTAATTTCAATATTCTGTATACATATTATATGGATCTGTGGTTTCAATCTTAATGTTTCTACCTAATTCAAAATATTTACATGCAGCGTGATAGCCTCATTTATTTTGCAAATTGATTATAACTGCCTAATCTCACCTCAAAGACATCTTTATTCTACACAAGTAAGTCTTCCACACCATGATAGCTAAATAGAATGAGACGGTTCTAAATGACAGTTTGTGGGACTGATGTCTCACATCTTCAATAAAATTCATAGTGTTTCCAGTATCAAGAAAATTTCTCATTTCTGTAGATCTAAATCCATTCTTTCCCATACAAATAAACTAAACATACTTTAAAAATTCAATCATAAAGCAGGGACTCAACTCTTACATGCAAACTGCTGCCAAAGGCACCAAAAAATGAAGGTGGAAAGTTGGACTGGATGTATCCATGAGATAAGCAGTATCTGATGGAGATGAGAAAGGTGACATGACAGCATCCATGGGATATCAATTTTTCTGATAAAATAGTTAAATAATACTAGAATATAATAAAATAGCTAAGTAATAAGCAAATGGATTAAAGTAATTTAATATAAATGTATAGCTTGTGTAAGGTTATTTCAACAAATAATTATTTAAATATAATCTGGAAACACCAGACCTTTCTTTTCACAAGGACTTTGAATCCAATGGGTATTTCAACTTTAGTACATACTCATTTTGTTCTAGTCATAGTTTAAGTTCTTCTGAGCCGTATATCATAAGTAATAATCACATTGGCCTGCATAATTCTACATATATTGTCAATTTGCTATAAAATGTATCGCAATAATGTTTTTTAAATTATTTGTGTCTGAGAGCATGCGTGTACATACACATGCATATGACATCAACTTCATATTGGAGGTCAAAGGACAACTTGCAGGAATTGGCACTCTTCTCTGTAATTCAAGTATTCACGATGCCAGGAGAGCCTTTAAACACTGAGCCATCTTGCTAGCCCTATTGCACAATACTTAATGGTTTACCACAATGTTGACTTACGTATGCAAGCAACACCTCAATGGCAGGTAGAATAGACTGGCTGTCCCTTGCCCAACAATGAGGTCACGACTGTTTAAATAATGGAGGCAGTAACTGAAAAAACATGCAAAACAGCACATGGAAATGGCAAGATCTGCTTAGTTTATATCTCAAGATAGTGTACATTATTGGGGGAAGACTGATTTTTTCATTTCTTATTTTATGTTATATAGACATGCTCATTTATATATATTTGCAACAAACATTTAGATTGCTGGAAAAATGCCTACATATAACTTTATAAGCTTAAAGCCATACAGTGTCCCTGGGTGAGACTTAATTTAGTAGCTTTCATGATATAGTGGTGAGCATTCCTAGAATGAAAAGGAGGACACAAGTCTGGGGCTCACAGACCAAAAATTCTAACCTACTTGGTGACTGCCAGACCAATGAGAGACACTGTCTTACAGAAAAATTGAATGACATCTAAGGAATAATAGCTGGGAATGTCTGCTGGCCTGCACAATCATTACCACCTATGTGCACCTGCACATAGGGAATGATGACTCACACACACACACACACACACACACACACACACACACACACACAGACAAATTACATAAAGTATTGGTAATCTTTTTGTTTTGATTTTGCATAGAAAATCAATGCTCCTTTTAATTATTTGCTTTGAGATACATATGTTCTCTAGGATTGTTCATGCTATTTTGTCAGTTAGTTGGGGATTGGGACATTAATGAGCTCAGAACAGTAGATGAATGTTTTCATGGTCCCTTGAATCTACATTGTTTGTTCTTCTAAGAAAGCTTGATTTTCTCATGCATGTATGTGTGTGTGTGTGTGTGTGTGTGTGTGTGTGTGTGCTGCTAACACTCATGTGTGATGGCTATAGCTATTCTAGTCTGTCAGCTTGACTGCATCTGCAATTAACTAAAACCCAAATGACTGGGCATATCTGTGAGGGATATTTTCTTAATTAAATCATCTGAATTCCAAAAACCCACTTCTTATACAGATCTTTAAGGCAGGAAGATCTACCTTTAATCTGAACCATACCTTCTGCTGGCAGCCTATGTAAAGGATATGGAAGGAACTCTCTCTTGTAGCCTGCTTGCTCTCACCCTCACTAGAAAGGCAATTCTTTCAGTGGCATTAAGAGCATACTTCTTTGGGATTCTGGTATATACCAAAGAAGGGCTAAGATATCCAGCTTAGAAGACTGAACCACTACTGAATTCCTAAACTTTCCATTCATAGGCAGTTATTGTTAGAATAGCTGGACCTCCACCTGTAAGTCAGTCTAATAAATTCCATTTTCTCTCTCTCTCTCTCTCTCTCTCTATATATATATATATATATATATATATATATATATATATATATATATATATGAAGAAATTCGTTCTTAAAGGTCTGTTAGTCTAGAAAACACAACTAATACAGATTTTGGTACCAGAAGTTGTTCTAGAGTAACAGAAGTATAAGGATGAATACTTTAAGTATTTGGAGTAGGCTTCCCTATTTTCCAATACCTACCATTACCAAAGACTGAAATTACTGAAGCCTTTCAAGAGAAAGCCCATGGTGTGAATTATAGTACAAACTTAAGGAGACAAATGCATTTGATTATCCTGATTCACCAGTTGTGAGAGGCAACTGATTTGGTGACTCTGTATGTAAAATTCTGAATATTTTTGGAAAAATAAGGAAAATGATGATGCTGTTCAATTGATCCTATCATCTCTGGATAAATAGAGAAAAAAGCAATGAGCTTCATGATAAAATCAACCAACTTCTACATATCACAATATGGTGAAGGACAAGGAACAATGAACTCAGTGATAACCATTTCCTGCTCCAGAAATGCAAAAAGAGTCTAATGATTTCTAAGTGTGACCAGGAAGAAAATCTTATTTCCAGCAGCCACAGGGCTCAAGTTGCAGAAAATCTAACCAAAGCCCTCATTATAAGGTTGACTGAATTACAACAAAATATCAAGTCCCAGCCTCAAGGATGTTGGCCATTAAAATAAAGACATTGATTGATAAAGAATGGGATATGTAAATTGGGATGGGGATATGTGAGAGGACACTATTAAAGCTGAAAACTTCAAACTCTCAGATTCTCAAGGGGTTATCTCATCTGAGGAAGTAGTCTCTCTACCCTTAGTAAAAAGATGTACTAAGACCCCTCACACCCTAAAATATTTTATTTTTGTCTTTCACTGAGAAAATTAATCCTGCATTGTCTGCTGAACCAGCAGTGACTTCCTTTGAAGGAGATACCTGGCAAGACAAAACTGTCACCCCTTGGGGGTTACCAATAGTTGACTCTAGATCTATAACAAGACTGAAAGCTACGGAGGCGCATAGATGAGAGTTAGAAAGTGTAGTCCATGATGTGTGCTACAACTAAAAAGCTTAATGAGTCTGCTAATTCATTTGAGTAGAAGTCTGGGGAATATGTGTGGGGTTGGATTTTAATGGTATGGAATAATGGTAGAAGGAACATAAAACTGCATCAGTCTGAAATTATTGCTATGGGGACACTGAGTGGAGATTCTAGGTTTAATATAGAAGCCTGAACAATTAAAAAAGGGTCTCAAAAGTTTGTCTGAACAGTTGGATGAAGCATTTGTCAAAAGATGGCCTATTGAATAGGAGTTGGAGCTGCCTGATATTCCTTGACTTAATGTTGATGAAGGGATTTTAAGTTTCAGAAATTGCAATGCTTGAATAGGTATGCTGTATAAAACTTAATCCTCCAAAATGGGAAGACCCAGAAGACATGTCCCTCTCAAATCCTAAGAGACACAAAATAGTGAGAGGAACACTGGTGTATTTGATTAACTTTGCCATCACCCTTTTCTTTGTGCCAGATATAGGCTGGACATAGCTTGGAGATGCTGCTGTTCAGTTGCATAAAGTAAATACAATGGGTTTAATTGGGCTCCAGAGTAGTAGTGGCCAGGTGGCAATACTTCATCACCAAAGGCAAGGTGATCATAGTTATTCAAGTGGGCAGCACAGACAAAACAATGTCTACAATGGCCTAACCTGTAATAGTCAGCACACCCAAAGTGAATTTTATAGTGGCCTGACTCATATGGACCTTTGGCGCTGGCTAATCAATCATAGCAATTCCAGACTTGAAATAGATAAGAAGCCTACTGCATTTCTATTTGATTTGCACAAGCAAAAATGTCTCAAACAAATGAAAGAAAGGCTACATTTGATCATGGCAAATGGGAATCCAAGCCCACAAACCAGTTTCCATATTTGAGCCAGTTGGCAGATCCCAAACCCTGTGAATGAAGGGCTGGCCAGGTTTCCCTGAGGAAGGACCTTGATCAAATACCTGAGAGTTTTACTGTTAGCTTTTCTCCATGCCTTCTCCAGAGAGACCCTTAGCCTTTATAAGGATAGGTGTACACTGAGGGAAAGGTAAAAATCAGAATTTTCATGGCCTATTGGATTCCAGTTCTGAATTGATATTGATTCTGGGAGATCTCCCAAAACATTGTGGCCCTCCAGCTAAAGAAGCATCTTATGGAGGTCAGGTTGTTAATGGAGTTTGGGCTGAAGTCCAGCTCATACTAGATCCAGTGATTTCCTGAACTCATCCTGTGATTATTTCCCCAGTACCAGAACGTATAATTAGGATAGATATATTTAGAAGTCAGCAAATTCTCACATTGGTTTGATGACCTAGGGAGTGAAGACTATTATGGTTGAGAAGGCTAAATGGAATCCTTTAGAGTTGCCTCTGCCAAGGAAAATAGTGAGCTAAACCCAAATTGCATCCCTGGTTGAACTGAAGACATTAATGCCACCATCAATGGCTTGAATGATGCAGCGGTGGTGGTTCCTACCACATCTCCTTTAATTCTCCTATCTGGCCAATGCTGAAGACAGATGGATTATAGCGAATGATAGTTGACTATTGAAAACTCCATCAGGTAGTGACTCCTAATACAGCTCCTGTAGCATATGTGGTATCCTTACTTTAGCACATAAACACACCTACTGGTATGTGGAATGCAGTCATTGATGTAACAAAGGCCTTTTTCTCGGTACCTGCCCACAAGGACCACCAGAAACAATGCTTTCATCTGCCAAGGCCAGCAGCACAGTTTTACTTCAAGGATGTATTAATTAATTAATTAATTAATGTATTAATTCTCCAGCAGGTCATACTTAGAAGGGATCTTGATCTCTTCCACAAAATATCTCTTGATTCACTATATTGATGGCATTATGCTGATTGGACCAAGTGAGCAGGACGTAACAAACACGTTGCACTTATCTGTAGTACATATGCATATCAGAGGATGAGAAATAAATTCAACCAAAATTCAAGGGCCTTCTACCTCAGTGAAATTCTTAGGAGTCTATTTTTTTTTTGTGAGACTTGCAGAAATATTCCTTCTAAGGTGAAGGCTAAGCTATTGCACTTGGCCCTTCCCACCACCAAGAAAGTAGCACAAAGTTTAGAGGGCCTATTTGGATTCTGGAGGCAGCACATTTCTCAGTTTGGTGTGTTACTCCAGCAATATACCAAGTAACTCAGAAAGGTGCTATCTTTGTTTGGACCTGGATCAGAAGAAGAATTTTCAACAGGTTCAAGCTGCTATGCAGGCTGGTCCACCACTTGGACCATATGAGCCAGCAGACTCAATGGTATTTGAGTTGTCAGTAGCAGATAGGAATGCTTTTTGGGGCCTTTTGCAGATCCTTATAGGTCAATCACAGATAAGAGCTTCAGGATTTTGGAGCAAGGATCTTCCATCACCTATGGAAAACTATTCTCCCTTTGGAAGAAAGCTCTTGGCCATTCGACCTGAGTGGAAACTGAATGTTTTACAATGAGATAGCAAGGTACCATGTGGCCTGAGCTGACCATCATGAGATGAGTGTTATTTTACCAAGTCATATAGCAAGACTTTCACAGCAGCAATCTCTATCATCAAATGGAAGATGTATATAGGTGATCAGGCCTATGCAGTTTCTGAAGGCACAAACAAGTTATATGAAGAAATTTCTCAAATACCTATGGTATTTATCCTGACAATAGTTCTGTCTTTTGCCAAACATGCCCCTATGATTGACTGACTAAGAAAGAGAAGAGTAGGGCATGGTTTACTGATGTTTATGAATGTGATACAGGCACCACCCAGAAGTGGACAGCTGCAGCATTACAGCCCCCTTCTGAGACAATCCTGAAAGATAGTTGTGAGGGAATATTTTCACAGTGGTCAGAAATTTGGGCAGTGCACATAGTCATACATTTTGGAAGGAGAAATGGCCACATGTGCAATTAATTATTCATTGATTTGTAGGCTATATCCAATGGATTTTAGGGATGGTCAGGATCTTGGAAAAAGCATGATAGGAGAATTGCTGAGAAAGACATCTGGGGAAGAAGTATGTGGCTAGGTCTCTCCAAATGGGAAAAGGACTTGAAGATACTTGTGTCCCATGAAAATGCTCATCACAAGGCGATTTCAGCTGTGGAGGTGTTCAACAACTGAGTAGATAAGATGAGCCATTCTAAGGACAGTTAGTCTCTTTGTCTGGCCATTCCTATCACTGCCCAGTGGGCCCATGAACAAAGTGGCCTTGGTGGCAGAGATAGGGGTTATACATGAGCACAATAACAAAGGCTGCCACTCACCAAAGTTGATCTGGTTATAGCTGATGCTGTATAGCAGATCTGGCAACAGCAGAGACCAGCACTGACCAACTCCTATGGCACCTTTCTCCAGGATGACCAGACAGCAACCTGTTGGCAGGTTGACTACATTTAACCACTTGCTCCATAGATAGGACAATACTTGTCCTTAATGGAATATATATTTTTTCTGGTTTTGGACTTACCTTTCATGCATATAATGCTTCTTCCAAAACCACCATATGTTGACTTACAGAATGCTTTATTCACGGTCATGGTATTCCATACAATATTGCTTCTGAACAAGTAACTCACTTCACAACAAGAGAAGTACAACAGTGGGCCTAAACTCATAGAGGCTACTGGTCTTACCATGTGCCCCACCATCCAAAAGTAGCTAGCCTAATGAAAAGATAGAATGGCCTTTTGAAGACACAGTCACAGCACCAATTATGTAGCAGAAGCTTGGATGGCTGTGGCACTGTTCTCCAGAAGGGAGTATATGGCTAGAATCAGTGTCCAATATATGATGTGGGTTCTCTCAAAGCCAGGATCCACAGGTCCAGGAATCAAGGGTAGAAAAGGGAATAGTTCCACTCATTATCACCCCTAATGACCCACCAAGGAAAATTTTGCTTCCTTTTCCCTTGACCTTAAGTGCTGCTGGCCTGAAAAGATTTGGTTCTAGATGATGAGCACTCCTTTGAGGAGCCACAGTAAACACCCCATTGAACTGGAATCACAGATTTTCCCCTGGCCACTTTGGGCTTCTGATGCCCTTAAGCAAAAGGCTCAAACAGAGATAACAGTGTTAGGAGGGGTGATTTCTTTACCAAATTTATTTATCATGTAATGTAACACCAATTAATGGAATATCAATGTTTATCATATTTAAGTTTAAGATATTAAAAGAATATATTCCTAATTTATAACATGTTTGTAATTGTACACGGGATAATTATATTATGTTTACATATAAATGTGACTTGGTTATTGTTTTCATTTTGAAACCAAACATGACATAAGGAGATCTGATTGTGCATGAAATTGACAAGATGTGAATTTGTGATAGCTATTCTTGGTTTTCAACTTGACTACATTTGCAATTAACTAAAACCCAAATGAATAGACCCACCTGTGAAGGTACTTTTCTTAATTAAATGATTTGAAATGGGAAGACACTTCTAATCCAGATCTTTGTGGTGGAAAGATAACCCTTTAATCCAGAGTTTTTGAAGTAAGAAAATTTATCTTTAATCTGGACCTCACTTTCTGATGGCAGCCTATTTAAAGGGCATAGAAGAAGGAAACAAACTCTTTTTACTTGCATGGTCTTGCCTTGCCAGCAAGTCCAACCTTTGCTAGCATTAGAGCCTACTTCTTCAGGATTCTTGTGTATACTGAAGACCAGTTGAGACATTCAGCCTCATGGACTGAACAACCATTGGATTATTGCAACTTCTATTGATTGGCAGTCATTCATTGTTGGAGTAGCTGGACTAGGGCCTGTATGTCCTTCCAATAAATCCCCTTTCTATATAAAGGAGAGAACTCTAGAGAACCCTGACTAATACAATGTGCATTCATGTGTGTGTGGATGCTCTAAGATTCTTTTGGAGCTGATATAAAGACACTGATTTTAAAAGACGATATCTCAATTTGAGATTTTTGCTTTGCATATCCAATAATATGAGAACAAATTTGCTACTAAATTATATAAAAGCTTTTAGTTAGGAATGCATGCACATACCAACAAAAAGAAGAAAAAAACAAAAAGCTGAGGGATTATATTGTGTGATATTTTTTAACTGGATATTGTTTTTCCCTATAATATGTTGAGTGGATTAAAAGGAATTCTGGCTAAGAGCAGAGCTGAGCATTTTCCTTCACAGTTTTTCCCCACTGTCATTAGCATGGTAAATTTTGCCCTCATGCTTGCCAATAATTTGTACTTTTTAAGGTTTTTTTCTTTAGTTTAAACAAGAAGAAAGAGAAGAGTCTGTGTGACAATATTTGTCCTTTTAGATAAAAAAACACAATTTTTTTTATGTGAAAACAACTTTGTTTCTGTTGTATGTTCCAAAACTTAAACACACGACCCCAAAATAGTGAAAGAGTTTGGAAAACTGATCTGAAAGGAAGAAAGAGGTCAGAAAAGTTGTTCAGTAAACTAAGTGTCAATGTCTGTCACTATTTTGTCTAACACTGCAAGTATGTTACCACATTATTAGTACTGTTATCTAGCTACAGAAAATATCACAGATATTAGCATTTTATTGAATGATATACACTGTGATGACTATTGCTGATATGATATTGTGTTTATATAAACTCAGATTATGTGATAGCCATTTTACACGTCAGTTCCCCTAGGCTACAATACCCAACTCTTTCTCATTTACCACTGTATGATTTTTATATATCAACAATAATTCATATTTTAAGTACAATTGGCCACCCTCTGTAGTATAGATAGGTCTCCTATAATCAGGTAAAGGAAGCAAGAACAAACCCGATGGTTCAGAAAAAGAAACATATCTACTATAAGTCTGTTTCCATAACTAAAGTTTCTGGAAGTGCCCTGAAGCCTGCAGACTCAAACTACAGTATCATTTTCTAAATGTGTGCCTGCCTTGTCAGTCTGTGGTAGAAACATTGAATACTCTAATATCCCAATAATCACATGATCCAGTTCCTTAAATGAAGTCCTTAAATAGGCTGCTGTCTCTTAGGGGTAAGTAGAGTGAGAGGGGAACATTAGCTTATAGCAACAGCTAGGCATCACTTTCCAGGAAGCTAGCTCAATGTCAAAAACACATTGTCCTATGGATTCAGCAAATAGATTCAATCACACAAATGAGGTCAGTTTCACCAATTTAAATATAAAACCATTTCAAATGCATATACATTTTCAAATGTATATGAACTGAGTGAGTGATTTTATCTTGCAATGGCAAGCACATAGGTCTGTAATTTTGTGGGATGCAGCATCCAATATGTAAGAAAATATTACTACTGTGACTTTGACAAAAAGAAGTTTCAAGAAGAAGTCATTTACATAATTTAAGGTATTAAATTAGTTATTATATTTAATGAAATTGGAACAATGTCTGGCACATAATAAGTACTATATGAATGTTCCTCATCTTCTCATTATTATTATAATTATCAGCATAGTCACTGGAAAGCATAAAGCATATTGACACTGAGATGATTAAAAAAGGGACACCTTTGTTCCTGAAGCTGCCTAGCATATGTTTTAAGGCAATAAACCATCAACTCCACTAATGGAACTAATAGGTTAAGTTTCCCATGTTGCCTGAATTATTTCCCTGGGAAAATTAAATTTCCTTAATAGAAAATCTAATTTTATCTCCAGTAACTTGAAAATCTTAATTAGTGACACAAAAGCCATGTTAAAATTACTTAGATCAGGAATAAACACATCATTATACCAAAATAAACAAATTGAAGTGCTACTGTAGTTTAGTTGACATTCTGCACACTATGTCTTGATAAAAATGAGATAGAAACAGGCAATTTCAAAAGGCAAGAAAAAACATCATTCCCATAAATTAAATTGATTAACTTTCATACTTAATCAATCATAGGCATAAATCTTACACAATCTGCTGGTGACCTCAGTCATTCTGTTTAATCATGCACACCAATAGCAGTGTAATGCCTGATTTTCCAATTAAAACAACTTTGCAATTAGATCTAATTAACGTGTTCCAATTAAATAGGTTAAATGCAGCAGTATTCAATAAATTTAAGCCCCATACTTTTCTCTTGGTAAAAAGGTTCTCTAAAATTGTTTGGATCCATAATCCTTTTGGTGCCACAGCTTAACAAATGAAGGATGGAAAGGTCAACAGCTTGGCTAAGAAATAACATAAGCCAGATATGGTAGCAATGAGCAAGCATCCCAAGTTTCTCAGTTATCCCCTGGATCACCTCATAAACCCTTCATGATAGCCACATTATGGATATGATCACCAGGTGTTGTATTAAAGGGGTATCTGCCCTTTTTCACAAAAGAGAATATATCACATTTGTCTTTGAGCCATGTAGTTTCAGTATGAATTCTTCATAAATAAGAATGAAAGAAATATGGTTATTTAGGAATAAGAACTGATAAATTCTTTCTGTGATCTCTGCTTAAAATAGGGTATGATAAATCTCATTTTCCAAGCTTTTAGGAGGGAGAAATAGAGTTAAGGTATTTTTGTTTTGTTTTGCCTCTCCTTGATTTGTGAAATTATGAATTTGGGCTGCAATTTTAAACAAGAGAGTTCTAGTTAATATATTTTAATTAGGTTCACTATGTTCACTTGAATGACCCAGTGATCACATAAAATTATTTATCTTTGAGAAGATAGGCCATGCAGGCAAAACTTGTTTCTAGAGGTCTCTATTTGATGTCAGATGAGTGATTCTGTTCTAGGCTAACACTCAAGACATATAAATCATAGATATATAAAGGTGTCTAGAGTTAACAATACTTCTATGTATGCAATTTACCCTTTTAATTCTTCAAAGTTTCTGAAGCTTCTACACTAAAATTATGGACTTTATGAAATATGTAAACAAAGTTATATTGTACCATACAGTATTCCCTCTGATCCTTAGACTGCTATGCTTTTAAACATGTTGTGTAAATATGACTGTATACCTGATTACTCTTTGCCTTTACTTCCCTTAAAAGTATATCATTCTACAAAGGTGCCTTCATATTAAATTGTCAATGTACAAAACATAAATATACTGTTGTTATTGATACATCTTTAAAATATTTAGTTATATTTGTTATTTAGTATAATATAGTACAATGTGACATAATTCAATGTTAAAACATATAATGCATAATTAATGTAAATATGATTTAAACTAACTATACGTGTTACTATATGTATAAAAGAAAATTGAAATACAACAGATCAGAGATTGTAATAGTCAAAGAAAGCAATTCTAAAATGCCAATACAAAAAAAGACATTTCAAATAATAACTTCATAATGTATCTTGTGGGAAAAGATGTTCACCAACTCCACTTTTGATAGAGGGCTAATATCCAAAATACATAAAGAACTCAAGAAATGAGACATCAACAAAACAAATAACCCAGTTAAAAATGGGGTGCAGATCTAAACAAAGAATTCTCTAAAGAGGAAATTCAAATGGCTGAGAAACACCTAAAGAAATGTTCAACATCCTTAGCCATCCTGGAAATGCAAATCAGAACCAGTTTGAGATTCCATCTGACACCAGTCAGAATGGCTAAGATAAATAACTCAAATGGCAGCTCATGTTGCCAAGTATATGGAGCAAGGGGACTACATTTCTGGTGGGAGTGCAAACTTGTACAGCCACGGTGGCAATCAATATGGTGATTCCTCAAGAAAATGGAAATCAATCTACCTCAAGACCCAGCTATACCTTCCTGGGCATATACCTTAAGGATATTCAATTTTATCACAAGGGCATTGGCTCAACTATGTCTACAGCAGCTTTGTTCATTATAGCTAGAAATTGGAAACAACCTAGATGTCCCTCAGTGGAAGAATGGATAAAGAAATTGTGACACATTTACACAACGGAGTATACTCAACTATTAAAAAAATGACTGCATGAATTTTGTGGGCAAATGGAAGGAACTACAAAAAATCATCCTGAGTGAGGTGACTCAGTCCCAGAAAGACAAGCAGGGTATGTACTCACTTATATGTGGACATTAACTGTTAAGCAAAGGACAAAGGTGAAACAATCCACAATCCCAGAGAGACTTTGCAACAAGGAGGGCCCCAGTAGGGACACAGGGATCTCCCTGGTGAAGGGAAAATAGAACAGCAGAAGCAAGAGGGACGGTGAATGATGGGATTGGGAAGAATTGGGACCAGGAAGGTGGAGAGAAAGAATATATATAAAGATGACCAGAATTGGAGGATATTTAAGGGAAAATATGGCGATGTAATGCAATGGAAACTCACTGGAAACAATGAGAGAGACCCTAGCAAAGACCTTTGGTAATGGGGGTCAGGAAGCCTAAACAAGTCACCCCTTATAACCTGGCAAGGCTTCCAATGGTAGGACTGGGATACCATCCCATCCACAAAAACGTTTACCTGTGCCCTATTCTCCTTGCAGGATCCACTGGGACAATGGACAGGCAGAGCACCATGATAAAGGAGGCAAACTATGACTGATACACCAGGGCAGGGCAGGAACTAGAAACTGGACAGTCAGTAGAGGACTTCTAATGCTATCTTACTCTCTTCACAGATTAATGCCTAGACTAATCCTCAACAGAGAGGATTCCTACAGCAGCTGAAGGGAGCAGATGTGGAGGCCAAGGACCAAACAAAATGCAGAGCTCAGGGACCCCTACTGAAGAAGTGAAGGAGGGATTTTGGGGACCAAAGGGGTTGAAGATACCAGGAGAACAAACCCTATGGAGTCAAATAACCAGTACTCTTATGGACTCACAGAGCAGAAATGACAGACATGGAACCTGCTGGGTCCACCAAATTTGTCTTGATATTGCTAGGCCTGGTACTCTTTCAGAACTCAGACAGAATGGAATAGGGGTGAGTGTCTCTTAACTCTTGCCCACCCTTGAGTACCTTGCCCCCCTACTGGGTTGCCTAGTCCAACACTGAAGTAGGAAATTGTGCCTGGCCCTTTTCCATCCTGTTGTGCAATGTTTGAGCAGTAATCCTGGGAAGACTGCTATTTCTTGGGGAGGGGAGGGACAGGAGTGGGAGGATGGGGTGTAGATCTGGGGGATAGGGAAGATGGAGAGAGCTGGGAGAAATGAAGGGAGGGTTGGAAAGGTTTTGAAATGCAGTGTATGAGAGGAGACAAATTCTAATAAAAAAAGAAAGAAAACGTAAGGAAAAGTAATACTCAAAGGTAGCAAACAAAAAATAGTATAGATGAGTGCAAATTTATGAATCAAATTTAATGAATTAAATTTAAATTTGATTTTAAATTTAAATCAGTTTTAAATTTAATTGAATCAAATGAATCAGAGTTAGACCAAAAGAACAATACAAAGAATTGTCAAAACACAGTTATATATTTAGGAAGATAAACAAGATTGACCAATCCTTATTCCAACTAACCACATGAAAGAGAGAAAAGACAAAACTTAATAAAATTATATAAGAAAATGGAGAGATTACAGTAGTTACAAATGACAATAGGAGGATCAACAGAGAAAATTCTGAAAATATATAATTCAATAAAGTGAGAAACTAGAAAAATTTATGCTTTTAGACATATATAATATACCAAAATTAAGCCAAGCATTATAAACAAAATTAAGGAAACCTATAACAAATAATAAAAATGAGGCAATGATTAAAAATGATGTCCATGGGCAGATATATTAATTGCTGTAACTATTAGACTTTTAGAGAATTAAAACCACTGATGCTTAAATTATCCTGTAAAATAGAAAGGAAAGGAATGCTACCAAACCCATTTTACCAACTTAGAACTACTCCAACCAAAACTGGCTAGGGACACAACAATAAAAACTAAAGGCTAGTCTTCCTGATGCTCATGGACACAATCATTTCTAATAAAATATTGCAAGTAAAATTCAACAACACATTAAAAATTATTATCCATCATAAAACTCATATCACTGAAAGAAATAAAGGCTAGCACAAAACTATGAGAAGTAAACTATTTTTAAAATGTTGATTAAATGATAAATTGTTCCAGCCCCTACAAAAATAAGGAGGAAAGCTCCTAAAAACAGAGCTAAAATTTGTCCCAGCTCTACTACTTCTGTATATACACCAAAGGTCAAAATATCACCACTCATGCTTATTACAACACTATTCACAAAAGCCAAGTTATAATAGAATCAGGTAAATGTGTCCACTCAAAGATGAATAGCTAAAGAAAATCTCCTCGCCCTGTCTTACACACACACACACACACACAAACACGCACACACACAATGGAAACTGAATCAACAATAGAGCAGAATAAAATGATATCATTTGATACAAAATGAATGCAATTGTGCCCATCATATTAAGCAAAGACAGCCTCTGAAAAGCAAATACTGCAGGTTTTCTCTTATTTCTGGATCCTATGTTTCACACAGAAACATGTGATCAGGTACACATATGCATATATGACATTAAAACAGAAATTAGGTTACTTGGGGCTTGTGTGGGGATGAGTAGGAAAGGGAGAAGACTTAAAGGGGAACAGTATAAGTGATGAAGTTGGTCAAAGTATATAATGCACACGAAAGCAACCATCTTAATGGAATCCATCACAATATACAATGAATAAAAACATTAAAAGTTAAAGAAAATAATAAAAATCAGATAAACTCAGGTAACATAAGTTCAGACAGGGTTGAGATTGCACTCATTTTTCAACAGAAGGTAAAAAAGAAAAATGAGATACGTAAGAAAATTCCCTAGCATTGCTTTCTCTCTAACAAGGTTGAGATATAACACACCTCTGTTGATCACATAAAGCTGACCCCATTAAGACATTTCAACCTCAGATTATCTAATTGTAGGACAGTTAGCTTTTGTAAAAGATTTACAGAGCTAGAAACCAAATTTTATATAGATTTTTACAAGGATGTGGAATGAAAGTAGCTAAGAACACAACAGACTTTTTCATTCATTAAGAATCCCATGAACTTCCTCCAATTGACAGCAGGCAGCCTCCCTTTGATAAGAGCCTGGAAAGAAAAGTCCCAGAATCCATAAGCTGAAACCCCTGCTCTTCTACTCCTCCCTGGTGTAATCTCCAGTCAGTTACTTAATCATATCTAAATCATTTTAGACCTTACAAATTTGTTTCCCACATTAAAGGATCTAATCTTTGTAAAGAGCTTAGAGACAGATATACCTGCTATCAGGAAGTACTCAGTGAATAATATCTACTATCTTGTTATTCTTTCATTTTCCAAATAGAGTTGAAGGGTGTTTTGGAGGTGTTAGCACAATTGTGAAGATTTTATATTTCATATAATTCCACTCAGATGTATATAGAAAAATACTTTCATAGTTCCCATTTCTTCCAATGAAGCACTGCATTACAAGTAATAAGCCCTCTTGGTGGATCTAGTTGAAAAACCACTTGTTTATGTGATGTACATGGTGAAGTTGAAAACAGATAATAATAGATGAGAAATAAATATTCACCCACTGTGCTAAATGCTGACAATATAATTAAATAAATATAAATGCATCAATAGACATGTGAGAACTTGCCCAAGGCTCTAGACTCAACCCTATTACTATGCAAGAAATGGAGGTTTAAGGCTATTCTGAAAGTCTTCAAAAGCAATATAATTGAAGTATTTTCAAGTAACAAAAATAATTTGACAGTTTCAGACTCTAGAACTGAGTGAAAAATATTCAGAAAGATTCACTTCAATTTTGAGACTATAAAAATTAAGTTAAAAGCTAAATAAAAAGACTTATGGTTATCAAAGTTTGAAAGCCAACTATGCTGTTGGACTGGAGAAAATGTTTTGGGGCATGAGAGCTTTTGATTCTAAATCTTTCCCCTGATTATGGATCTGTGGATCTACATTCACTAGAGTGTGGTCTTTAAAATGGATACTGAAGCAGTTTCTGGAAGAGATGCTGCTTCAGGCAGACAGAAGTCAGAAAATAAATCCTTAGATTTCATGTCTTGATCTTAATGGACATTTTCTATATCATAATAAATAGAAGAGTAAATGGATTACATCTTTAAGTAGACATGCTTATTTGGAAGGATAAAAGTGGAAAGGGAGGAGTTGTCTTCTTGAAGCAAATGTTACCTTCTTTCTGGGAAAGCAATGAGAAAAATTAAAACAGAGGCTAATTTTGTGGGATTTCTACGTTATTTTCTGGAAAAAGAGAAAAACAGACTACATGAGTTATTCTTGAAAACAATATATGTAAATAAACTGGGCTAATAATGTGTGGTTTGCAAGCTTAATAGAAGTGTCATGTATAAAGGGATGTTACTGAAAAAATTAATAATATCTACTATAAATGCCTAATATTTACACAGATGTGGTACATACATATACTGAGTACTAAGAGAGAGAGAGAAAGAGAGAGAGTGAACACTGATTTTCCAAGTGGCTTTTTTACAAGAACACATGACCTCTGTATTGTGGGAAATGTCTTTAATCACACATCCATGATACGCTTGTGGAAATACCTTCCGAATGCTAAACACCAGGGATACAAATTTGCCTCTTAAATCCCAATGATTTTGGCACCATTAACTCCATGTTTCTCCTCCTCTCATCTGTCAACAGGCAATGTTTTCAGGAGAGCATCCAATTCCAGACTGTCAATGTTGCCCAAAACACACTTAATAAATGACTTCTCCACTCTTTCTTTGCTTTCTAGCAATTCAAGAAGGAATTGATTCACTTTCTTAACCTGCACAATTTATAAGTGGCCAACTATCATTGTGAGTAATGTTCCTCCAGGTTGACAGAAATTATGTATTTTCCCACAAAGAAAGTGTTGGAGTCATCACAGTCTCACCCATACATCATTTTACCATCAGGGCCTAGGTTCCAAATGCCATTTGTGACTGTATTCCAAAAGTCAGATGCCAAGCCTATCAATGTTTATTCAGCAATTTGCAAGAAAAATGGTGGCATAAGTCATGATTAATATCCAGAAACCCACTTTTGCTGATTCTATGACATTTCTATAGAATCTTCTATGGGAGGATTACTATCCTGTCTAAGAGTTTTAAGAACCCTCTGTTTAAGAGGGTCTATTTTGGAAAGGCTCCTGTGGATTTCATAAACACCTTAAAGAGAAAATAATTCCACATGAACTAGATGAACTAGTATTGCTACAGAATGTTTCAGATTTCTTCTGCACTGTCTAGAAATGGTGACATATACTGCTAGAGTATACAAGGTCTTGCTAAAATAAATAGAAAATCCAAGGAGTGTTTAGGGTGAGCAATTAGATTTGGGGTCACAGTGGGAAAACTAAGATTAAGATGAATGAAATTAAAAGATGAAATGGATTTAATATTATATTAACTTGAATGAGACGTTTGAGTATTTCTCCCTACAATGAGAACCATCAAGAACATTAGAGAAAAGGGTTTAATGAATTCAGTTTCCTTTATTGACAAAGATACAGTAACAAGAAAGGAACTGCAGGGTTTGACAGACTTGGAGCAGAGTCACTTTTCAAAATGATTGACAATAGATTCTGTGTTAAATCTTGAGTTCTGCAGTGTGACAACAAAAAGATGATAGGATGATGTCACAGGTAAAGAAAGTGTCTTGTGGATTTGGATAGACCAAATGGATTGGGGAGAAAGTACATTTGATGATGTTTCTTCACACACAGAAATACCGATTTAAAATAAAAATTTAGTGTGTGTGTACACACATGCATGAATACGTGTGTGTGCGTGTGTGTGTGTGTGCACACACATGCGTGTGAATGTGGGCGTGTGCATGTGCGTAGTGCTTGTGAAGGCCAAAGGATGGCATGAATCTCCTGAAACTGGAGTTAAGGCTAGTTGTGAATGGTGCTAGGAACTGAACTCAAGTCCTCCACAAGAGCAGCAAATATTCTAGACCATCGGGCCATCTCTCCAGCCATAAGACACTGAGTTTCAGAGTGAAATAAAAAAAAAATAGATTTTAAATTAAAATAGGATTTAAAAAAATAAAACTATGCTAAGAATAATGGCTTTTACATAATTTTAAGAGTATTATGGGTATGTTCCCTGTGCTATCAGTGTTCTTTGAGATGCCTATTGATGGATAAAAGAAAAAAAACAATGAAACAAATTACCAATGGCCTTATCTGCTTTCAGTTACTTCCAAAAGTTCCATTTTACACTAGGATTGCTAAGCCTACTACATTATCAGGCAGCATGTGCCTCTAAAAATGTTCCACAGTTGCATCTTGGGTTTTCATAGACTTGTTTTCTAGTGTCTAATGAATCTGTTTCACTGTCGGAGTCTCCCCATTATGTGCATGACTCCATTAGCCTGCTTGGTATTCCTTGTATTAATACTAAGGATTTTTAGTCATTTGAAAGTAACCAACTTACATGGCAACGAAGTCTACTGCTTTATCCTATGAGCTCAAATTAAGGGATCATATAAAAACTCTGATACCATTGTCTTTCCCACCTTGTGCCTTTTACAGTAATAGAAGTTTTATTTAACTTTGGCCCTTTCTATGCTATGATATGTTATGCAGATAATAAAAGAGAAAATGGCTAAAAGAGAAAAACTAAGAAGTAACATTATTTTGAACTTCTAAATCACAAGGATCAACTCTCATATGAGGAGAAAAGGGAAAGATAAGAAAATGTGTGCTCCTGTCTCTGTCTACTCTTCTCAGAAAGTCTGTACATCAGTGATCCCTCTCCAGCCTTTATTCATAGACACTTCAATCTGTGTGGCTGGAGGTGAGGAACAGGTAAGGGTGCTGTGTTGAGTGCAAGATTGATTTAACCACCTTTTGAGTCTCTTATATAGATTCCTTAGGCTAGCTGTGTCTCAGAGTTCAAAATGTTTTTGGCTGGTGAGATGGCCCTGTGAATAAAGTGCATGCTGTAAAATTGGATCTACTCAACCCATGCAACCAAGCTGACTTATAGACTACCTACAATGCTGACAATGACAATAGAGTTGGCTTAGAAGGCAAGCTATCTAAATAAACAAGCCAAAGTGGAAGACATCATCTACCTCAACAAATAGAGAATGATGAATGACGAAGGAAGAGAGCAATGCCACATTAGATTTTTACACACACACACACACACACACACACACACACACACACATACATGTGTGTGAAAATCATTTTCTGAGGCTGGAGAGATGGTTTAGAAGCTAAGAACAATGGCTGCTTTTGCAGAAAACCCAGGTTCAATTCCCATTACTCACATGGTTGTTCAAAACCATAATTAATTACAGTTTCAGGGTCTTCAATGATCTTTTCTGACCTTCATGGGCATCAGGCATGCATGTGGTACATACATATGCAAACAATCAACACACAAAAAAATAATAATAAATAGATCTGTAAATTAACAAAAGAAAATACTTTTCATCTTAAAGTATCATAAATAACTGAACGTCACTATTACCTTAACTCTATCAAATATCAGCTTATTTAAATAAAAGGAAAATACTACTATCATTTACTGTTGAAACAGAGTGAGGAATTTTGATATTCTTAAACAATTCTTAAAATTACATTGCTCTTGATATTTTTAGGGTTAAACTTTTATTGATGCTTAGAGCTTTGACCATTTTTCAAAACTGTTGCCCTATATCATGGCCTATATCATAGTTTGATGTGCAAAAGAGAAAACCAAAACATGATAATAAAATAAAACATTTCTCTGTCAACTATAGCTATTCACTCTGAGGTTTTTTCTTTGATTTGATAGTGATGGAAAATATACTTTCAGCTAAATGAACCACAAAGTGTTTTCATAGACATTCATGAAAGTATAATTATTCTTCTATTTTGAAAATTTAGTAAGTTTTGCAAATTAAAATACACTATTTACTATGCTGCCTTTTTTCCTCTATCTTATCCTCACTTAGATCATTTTTGCTGTAAAATCAACATAAAGAATTTTAGTTTGAATTGTGTCATGTAGATTTTGGAGCTGTACATGGGAACTGGAGAATAAATTTCATTATATCTATGCAGTATATAATACAGATACTTTGAGTTTTAGGGGATTTAATAACAAAGAGCCAAAACATATTGGATAAAAAGAATAGATACAAAAGACAGGGAAAAGGCCTAATGCCTCCTGGAGAAAGAAAGTACAGATTCTAGCTTGTCTTTGCTGAGGCCTGACTTCCTTTTTGTTAGCTCAATCTAAACACCACATTTTTGTGAATATGCATCACATTCATTTTGGATTATTTAATTTAACTTCCTTTCCAGATGAACTAGCTTTATTAAATGCTTGCCATGGATGGGCAAACAGAGTTTATGCGGGCTATAAATATCTATGATTAGTTTGGTATAGTATACCGTAGTCCTGGGTGCAGCAATTATGCACACTACTTCCTCTCAAGCTTGATAAACCATTTGGGAACATAAAAGAAAAGAAAACCTAGAAAGTGGATTTTGCAACTGTAAGACATCTGCACACTTTATGTTTTTCTGAGCCCCTGGTCAGATGCTTATACACATACAGAATTGGATCTCTGAGCTAAACAGCAAACAATAACTTTGACTCTATATGCCTCAAGTATACGGGGTAAAGATTATATTACCCATGATAACAGTTTTGATTCCTGCATCAAAAATTTGACTAATTTTGATGTGATATGGACACATATTACACTCAAGACACTTCACAAACCCTATTTATATCTCCCATGCAATATTTTTGTCTACTACAGATATTATCTTAAAAGAACTATAATCAAATTATGTAAATTTGTATTTTAATGTCTCTACTCACCCTAAAGTTTACATAAATCTTGATTATGTATTTGTAATTGCAGTTAAATAATACTTAATATATCCATATATAACCAAACTTTTTTGCTAGAACTATGTGAGGAATTTTTAATAGAATTGGAAACTATTCTCCACTTAGTGTACTGAAAGATGACAACTAATTTACATCAAAATATAACATAGATTAGACTATATCACATAGGACTAAACTGAAATCCAACAAAAGTAACATCAAACAGATAACACTGTATAAATTTGGAACAACTGCAAATCATTTGAGGAGGTGTGGAATCTGATGGGGACTCTGAAATGTTTGTTGGGTTTTACAATGGACAGGGATAATTTATAAGACTCTTCCAGGTCAATGATCACATAAGCAAAAACAAAGACCACCCATTTCATGATTCCACTAAAATACAGAAGTTAAAGCAGAGAAAATTTAAATACAAATAGACCATAAAAACTTTCTGCACTCATGGATTTCTCAAACTAGTTTCCAACAATATCTAACAGTCTATGTCATCTACATTATTATTCACATCACCTACATCTATCAATTGTTTACCTATATACTATTATTGTATCATTTATCTATCTATCTATCTATCTATCTATCTATCTATCTATCTATCTATCTATCTACCTACCTATCTTCTAACTATCTACCATCTATCTATCTATCTTTCATCTATTTATCTATCTGTCTATCATCTCTCTCTACCTTTCTATCTATTATCTATTTACTATCTATCTATCTATCTATCTATCTATCTATCTATCTATCTATCTATCTATATTCATCATCTATCTAATTTATATTTGCATCTTTTCTAACACACAGCCACTCTGTAACATTTCTATGCCTCATATATCAATAATAATTTTCCTGAATTTCATTTAATTTCTTTGTCACAACCCCTTGGTGTTTGTTCAAATCCTACAAAATAGTTTCAATATATTGAAATAAAAGACAATAAAAGAAAATAAACAAATATGATAGGATATTCTATTTTTATGAATTAACAGAAAACAACTATAACATATTAGATATCAAAATAGAGAGTTCTGCAGAATACTGTAAAAGTATGGTGCTTTTATGGGTTGAATATGAAAGACCTATAAGGTCAGGTGCTTACCTGCTTGGTCCCCAGGTGTTGGTAC
Source organism: Cricetomys ansorgei (assembly GCA_026225945.1). NCBI lineage: Eukaryota > Metazoa > Chordata > Mammalia > Rodentia > Nesomyidae > Cricetomys > Cricetomys ansorgei. Next base: position 15,285,526 of record JAMJFZ010004061.1, read on the forward strand.
TACTATGGGAGGTGGTGGAAGTTTCAGGAGATAATGTCCTACTTAGAGGAAAGGACATTGGGCCATGACTTTCAAAGGTAAATTTGGTCCTTGGGTCCTTCCTTGCTCTATGTTCCTGTGCATGAGGTGAAGACCACCCTCTCGTATGCAATCCAACCAACATGATATTTTGCCAAAGCACGTGAGAGGCCAAATGATCTCCAATAATAAGGTGATACATTCCTTTCCTCTTTTATATTTTTTACAATTCAGTGTTTTATTCATAGCAAAAAAAAAAAAACTGAACAAACAACAACAAAAATCCCCCAAACCACACCATTTCATATTTGTTTTAAATTTTATGCTTTTCATGTCTGTATTTGTGTATTTCTTAGGGTATACTCACGCCATTTCAAACACATAGAAGTCAGTGAACAACTTGTGGGAGTTAGTTGTTCCCTCCTTTCACAATGGGGGTACAGAAAGTTAAACTTAGGTAATCAGGCTTGGCCACAGGTGCCTTTACCCATGGATTCATCTTACCACCCAAATCATCTGAATTTTCAACTCTTCTTAATTAGAAGATCATGTGACTTTTCTTTGGTTTTCATAAGTAAGTTTCTCATCATGTCAATTTTATTAATTTACTTTTATCTAGTAAACTTTAACTTCTATGAGTATTATTACAAATATATTTCCATGTTAGGGTAAAATAGTTTAGTTTTCATTTCCTTGATGTTCTTAATTGCCAACTGTATATTTGAAATGTATATGGGAATATGTGATAAGGCCACAGTCAGTTACAGCTTACTTAGTTATAGCTCAGAGAAGGATATTTGATTAAAAGCATTAGAGTATTTTATATAACTATGCTGCTATGTGGTCTAGTGACTACACCAGGCTCAACTTTTCTTGTCATAGGACTTCAATAATACTGGACAGACAGTGTTGTCTATTTGCTCTGCTTCACTCTCTTGTAATGTGGCTCAATCTCAGCCATATGATGGTTCAGAAAGGGAAGCATACATAAAATTAAGTTTATATGTGTATATATATATATCTATTTATGCATATTATGAATATATATGTATATATTTTATTTACATATATATACATTGTTTCAGAAATGAGCACTCATAATCTATATCTAGAAACATAGATTTTCCAAGAATAAAGGATAATGTAGCAGATTCCTGTGAAGGGAGATGTTTCTTGTCATTCTAGAAGAAGGCTGTTCATCAGTTAGACATAAATTTTTTTTGTTGCATATTATATGATTTCTTCAATATTTTTATGGAAAATAATACTGAAAAATTCACATCTCATCATGTTCAGGAAAACATCCTTAAAGAGCAATACAGGGAGTAAATAACAGTGCAGTTGCCATCATCTGCAAGGTGTGAATAAAATGTTTAACAATTTAGTAAATTTATTATCTCTTTCTGAATGTGTCACATGCTGGATAATCTAGTTAACCAATAATATAAAATGACAAAGCGTATTTTTTTATTAAAGCATATTGCATCTAAAACATTTCATATTTTAGTATTTTATATAATTTGACCATCAATCTATGACTTGGATATAAATATATTTTAAAACACAGTTTATAGTGTATTTTAAGTTAATACAGATATATATCAAATTTCATAAGCCACTACTTTTATATTAAAGCAATTATTGATTAAGACATGTTATATTATCAAATAATTAATTTGATATTAATAAATATTAAATTTATATTATAAAATACCTATTATGTTTTATTTTTAGTTTATGTGTCTATATGTAGTTTTACATGTCTGGATATCTATGTAATTGTAGGTATCTGTGGATATCTGAGATATCTGATTCCCTAAAGCTGGAGTTACAAGTGGTTGTGAGCGATCTGATGTAGATGCTAGAAACAACACAGATTCTCTAGGAGAGCAGTGAACACCATTAACCATTGAGCCACCTCTCCAATCTCATGTAAAGCATCTTATACACCCAGGGAAGTATATTATTATAACATATGTAAACTTGCTTACAAATCGGTTTAATAAATTCAAGATTTACTTTCTTTGTGTTTCTCAAGGAAATCTAATAAGTTGCTTTTATTATTAACAAAAGAATTTATTCAGAACACTGAATTGCTATAGTGTTCTGTTTACAAAATAAAACATTAAATATATTTTCAAGAGCCCCTTATCCAGTATGTAAAATTTAATGAAACAAATCAGCAATGTGGAATGCAAAATGGCAAAGGATCATGAACAAAAGAAAGAGGGCTAAGAGAAAGAGAAGGGCTGCTTTATCTCAGCAGAACTGCCAGTGAACTAAGGTAATAAACATTTTACATAACTGGAGCAAGACAGTCTTAAGCATTGAAACCACTAAGTTGTTTCATGTTAAAATGGAGGATAGTTGGAAGGTGTGCCTGGGAAGGTAACATACCTTAATTGACATGGATTAATTATTGTGAAAAGCAGTGTCTAAAAGCATCTGTCACTGCCAGAGTTTTGGTTGGCAACATATTGGCTATATGGCCACAGAAGTTTTTGGAACCTCTCTGTGCCTCAGTTTCACCAATGGTAGTATAGGGTTTATAATTGTTCTTTGTCTCTTTTACATTGGAATTGAATACTCAACTTGATAATGGACTGAGAGACAATCATGAGTGACATATACTGAGTGCCGGAGGCATGTACACTAAGAAGTTCTCTTTGTCACTAAGTTATCAATTATACAATATAGATTGTTTTCCTGACTTAAGTTAGCATTATAATCTGTGTTTCCAACTTTACACACAGGACTTCTGAGAGAAGTGTATACTATAATGCGCCTGTTTCTACAGAAGGGCTCTGTGTGGGGTAAGAGTGTTCCATACTCTCTTTAATTGCTTTCCATCAAAGGAAGACAAAATTGAGAATGATTAAATTAAGTGAACTGGAGAGAGCCTATTACTAATGTAAATCATTATAAAAGCTTCACTAGGCAAAGAAGTAAAAACTAGAGAGTATAATGTAGTGTCTTTGGATACTCTTCTAGTAGACAATTAAATTGCTAAAAGTGAGACAGTACCGTTAATAATTGCACATTTCATTTAATATATAATTATTCATTGTGGTCTTGATAGCTTTCTTAAGCTTAGAAATGGAAGTGACCCTTTTTTTCTGACTATACTTATTCCTCGAGTGTCTAAACTGTCTCCATTTATCTTCCTTCACCTTCTACCTAGTGTATAGGAAAGGGAATAGTCCTTTGTCTCCTTAAGACTTGTGTGTCAAATAAAAACATTCATTCCTCCACCGAAGGACAAGGAACACTTGTCTCCCTGGAGATAATAAATGTACTGACTTATTTCATGTCTAGTATCCCAGGAGGAAATGATATTTCTGGACAGAAAATGCTTAAAACTATGAGAAATTGTGGAAGAATATAGTGGTTCTAAAGCAACCCAATTCACTACTCAAAGTGTGTCACTCATTAAACCAAAAAAAAAGAGATTTCCTTAGCAAAACGATTTATGCTACTACCCAATACTTATCCTTTGACTATTTGGCAACACACAATTAAATTTTTTGCTTATGGAGTTTCTTTCAGTTAGAAAGAACATTCACGGTCATTATGTTTTTGGCTCAAATAATAGGGATAACATTTGATGTGCTGAGACCATTGTCATACTGGAGATCCTTCCCATAAACTGTCTTCTTTAGTTCTCCCTATAACTCCAAGGTGTTCTATTATTCCATAATACACAAATCAAAAAATGTAAACAAGAGATGTCTGGTAATATGTCTATGTTCTAAAAAATACTGGATTACAAATTTGTGAGCCTTCTTGCACAAGTATGACCTTGACCTTGAATCCACCTTCTCACTAATATACCTTCAGACGAATAAGCAAGGTAGACATTATTGATAATTGATAAAATCTAGAATAAAAAATGGCATCCAAGATATTAAGTAATTCAGAAAATTCCCCAATTGGTCTGGACTTGCTAAAACACTAATCTTACTTTGACAATAAGAATAATCCCATATTTTGGTAAGTAATATTAACCAGGACTTTCCTTTGCATGCAGTCACGAAACAGAAAATCGAAAGAATCCAACACCAACCATTAATGGACTTTAGGAATATGTTCCAACCAATTAACTTTTCTAGCTACAGAAAGTAGACCTGATTCTGCATCATTGCGGAATTAAGTTTATCTTTCAATAAATGGCCTTTTTAGCTCCAATATTTTAATATCACTTTTTCCTAATCCTTTTGGTTGGAATTCCAATATCTTACTGATGATTTTGTCTTGATTTCATGAATAGAAGAATAATGCATTTTCTTATCTCAATTATTTTTTCCAAAAATACTTCTAACTCTACATTAACCCAATTATTTTCCTATTGCTTATAATTTCATGAATATACTTATTCACTTGTCATATGTCCATCACTGGAATAAATATTACATGAGTGTAATACCTCACTAGTTTGTTTTTTCATTTATAAGCCATACCTCTGATGGAGAGATGAATGTGGAAAGACAATTGGTACTTAAGGAATGTCAAATGAATGAATAAACTACTTTGGTGAGTATGCTAAGTTTATTCATAGTCCCTATCTTTAGTGTTTGAAATACGTACAAATATCATATGAGTAATCTGGTGGTTTGAATGAAAATAGCCCCCACAAGCTCATAGGGATTGGCACTATTAAGAGGTTTGACCTGTTTGGAGTTGATGTGGCCTTGTTGGAGGAAGTGTGCCACTAGGGGTGGGCTTTGAGGTTTCAGAAGCTCAGGCCAGGCCCATTGTCACTCACTCCTCCTGCTGCCTGCTGATGCAGATGTAGAATTCTTACTCCTTTCTCAAACACTATGTCTGTCTGTGCACTGACTTGCTTTCCATTATGAAGACACTGGACTGACCCTCTGAAATGTAAGCCAGTTCCAATTAAATATTGTCTCTAGAGTTGATGTGGTCATGGTTTCCCTTCAAAACAATAAAACCTTAACTAAGACAGGTTGAAGCACACTTAACAGGCATGTACATAAACAAATTTATAAATTACATTTTAAAAACACTGGCTATTTTTAACTATAGGTCATTCATTAGTGAGAATATTACCAATTAAAATATCAACACTTGGAAGAATGCTTACTTCAAAATTCAAAGTTGTCTCTAATATCTTTAATGAGAAATGAACCAATAAAAAATTTAAAACTTACACTCTGGACTTTTATAGAAAGCACTTCAAGCCAGTTGAGTTTATAAATCTTTAGTAACAATGTTTGTAAACAATCTAAGAAGTTTTCAAACAACAATAAAACACTAAATCAGGTAGTAAACTTAGGTGTATACTGTTACAAGAATCCCCAGGGTACATATATTAAAAGTAATTTGACCAAAAGAACATACATTCTTTTGCCATGATCCAAAGTTCTAACACCACTCTTGCATTCCTGTTTAAATTTAAAACAAGAGAACATAAAGATATGAATTTAAAGGTATATGTGATCAAAGCTGTATGTTTACATAAGATATTTGGCAAATCAATTAAATATAATTCTGAATGTTGATCTAACTCAAATCCTCTGTACAACACAGTTTCTATCCAGGGATGTGACCTGATTCAACTTTGCATATCGTTTAGTGGGTGCAGTAGAATAAAGTCAGATTTTGAACAGTTTTACAAAACTGAGTTTTGATTGTCATCTTTGATTTCCTTAGGCTAGAACTCTCTTGGCATTATGCAACAAATGGTGGACACTGATAAAATGTATCCGTACAAAATAAAGCAGAGATAACAGTTTTGAATGATAACAGTGCAACTCTATAAGCATGATAACAGCATAATTTGATATAGACTTGACTGCTGAGAGCACTTTCTGAGAAAATGACTACCAAATTCAACTTAACTATCTGTAAAATTTCACTATGATGAAGAAGAGGGAAGGGACAAAGGAAACACAGTATATAAAGAACAAGGATCATGAATGATATCATATGTAGAAGAAGGCATATTTAAAAAATATTTCACGGAAAACTTAATATGATTGAAGCATTTCTAGTTTGCTCTTCTATCAATAAAAAGCCATTGGAAACTCTGTATTAATGTGAACATGTATGTGGATTCATAAAAGGAGGGCATGGTTATATGTAAGGCTTTGAGATTCTTCAGTGGGGGGGAAAATCTGTTCACAGGGAAAATACATTGTCTTAATCAGTTCCACTTTAACTCTACTAATTTATGGTTCATATCCCACCTTTTCTTTTGTCAGAAGAGCCTATTTTCTACAGGGGTAGAAGTAGTTATTTGACTGGCTGCCTTGTTTGTGATGTTTTAAGTGCAGTCAAATATATTCTAAACTTAAACAATAAATAGAAGATGATCTATGAGTTGATTCCACCCCTATCCTCTCCTTTCCTTTTCTTTATGATAGACCTGTATGTTCAAGTTCAGGATCCATTTCTTCTTGATACATTTAATTCCTTCATAGGAATATGTTGAATCAGCTACAAAGATTTGTAAGGTTTATAAAATGTGAGGTCTTTAATTAAATTAAATCAAACTATAATAGTACATCTACTGTGGCGGCCCAATAAGGAAGATGAAGAGGCATTATTTCATAACTGTAAACCCTGCCAGACCTCTACAGAGGAAACTACTGTCATAGTTAACACCATACTCCCAGTGGAACCCTGAACTCAGGTGTTTTATTGATTCAGAACTCCTTAGGTGTTCTACTGATACCACATGCAAATCATAAGCAAATAAACAATGCCTAACAGCAGCAAACAATACAGAATGCCAAGGCCTCTGTATTCCCCTTTCCAACAGTACACAAAAATAATTATTTTAAATACAACTAAAAATAAACTTCCACAACATAAACTTTAATAAGAATTTCAAGACAGCATCAGCATAGGCTTGAAATTATAGGGCTGCTGATCACCACCTGCTCCGTGGACCATACTATATATGATGATAAAGTCAGTCCTTGAATTGTCAATTGTCTCATCCATAAGAGTGATTCTGATCCATCAAGAAAAGGGTACAGGTATCATCAAAGAAGCATGATGGGAATAAGAAAAGCTTTTTCAATGGCTTCTGGGACTTTTCCTTTTCTTAGAAGCAAAATAAAAGAAACTATCTTGTTGCTTTCTCTTTGTATTCATTCTGGATTTGATGCCAAGAAATGTGGTATCCAGCTCAAATGAAACACATATTTATGATGACAGAAAACCAGAAATAAGAAAGAACAGGGAATGATGAAAACATTGTTATACCAATAACTCAACAACTTAGATGTCCATCATGAATCAGGACTTCCCATCAGACCAGATAATTCATGTTCTTCATTGTTTTTGCCATTTTGAGTAAGGGAATTTGTTATTATGGTTAAGAATCATTCCAACTGACAAAAATAATAAAATCTCTGAAATGAAATTTGTTGAAGGGAGTAGTTCTTTAGTTGGTTTACAATATGCAATACACTGTTAAATATATTTTTAGAGCTGTGAACACCAGCATTACACTGAATAACTGTATTTAGCAGTTTATTCTGCAAAAGATTAAAGGTTATGCTACATAAAGTAAAATAACTTTGCCTTTGTTGGTGTATTCTATAATTTGTGGCTAGTTACAAGATAATTTCAGATGAGAAACATGTTCTTTTTCATGTAATAGTAAGTATGAAGTTGTATTTTTATGCATTTTTGGTAATTAAAAGTTTTATAAAGGGACAAGATTTCACTCAGTTCTAAATGAGATTTTTATACCAACTTCTGTCTTCAAAGCTTAGGAATTGAGGCAAAATAGGAGGAGAAAGATTGAAAAGCCAGAATTATTGGATGATTCTAAGAAAACAGTATCTCCTAGGTATTTCAGAACAAATACCCATTTGAACTCCCAGAGAGTATAACAGCATGTACAAGGCCTTCATAGGTTTAAATCAGACAAAATCCCAGCATTGAAAATGGGAATTTAAACATAAAGTCCCACCACTAACCAAGAAGTTATTTTTGATTAGTACATGCTGGGAAAGGAAAAATAACTTTTCTTCATTGGAGTGTCACTGCATATGATAAGCAACAACACATTAGAACAGACCCATTCCCAGCACAAAACATACTCCATAGTATTTGCAGCTGCTGCTATTGTTTTCATGTGTGTGCGTACTGTGTGTGTGTGTGTGTGTGTGTGTGTGTGTGTGTGTGTGTGTGTTTGTTGTTTAGTTTTGTTAAAATATTTTCAAACTTATTGGCTTTGGCTTGTTTTTAATTTCCTTTTATATTGAGAGAGAGAGAAAGAGGGAGCATGAAGTTGGGTGGGTAGGGTGTATCTGGCATGAGTTGTGGGAGGGGAAAGAAGGATTAAAATATATTGTATGAAGTAAATCTAAATAAAAAGTATGTAAAAAAGAAAAAGGAAACAATATTATATCCAGAGCTCTCAAAAGATAAAAGACAATGTCTATAAGTTTTTATTACAAAAGTTATCAGAAAGAACTGTGATGAAAATTAGTCAGAATAAATTATATAAACAATCATCACAGTGTTTACCCTGAAGTATTAATTAATGCAATAATCTTAGTCAGCTACGTCTCTTCATCCATCTCCTCTCAGTAATGTACATTATTATGTCCATTCTTCACACTTGTAATAAAGGCAAGAAATGTTACCTGATTTCTTATAGTTAGTCTTTAGGATAATGCGATGAGACAGTTTCAAATTACCCACTGAGAGAACTATTGTAGTCACTGATCAGAGTGCAATATGGCCATGTCTAATCATTCTGTGGGTACCTAAATCCTGATGTTGTTTTCAGACATAGTAGTTTGCTTAGAGTTAGAAGCCATACCTGGGAAATATCAAGTGTGACTAGGTAAAACTTATAAGTTCTTGCCTTTGAGTCCCACAAATTAAGCTTTACATTTGTAGCTCAGGAGATAGCTCAGTGGGTTGAGTGTGTGATGCTGCCTGTGAACCTGAACTTAGATCATCAACACCCAGATAATAAGAGGCGTGTGGTGGTATATCCCTGTAACTCTCAGTGCTCAGGCAGAGACAGACAGATCTCAGGACTTGTTGGATAGCAATACCAGCCAAAATGAAACCCTTTCAGTTCAGTGATATACTCTGTGCACCAAATTAAGATGGTGAATGATTGAGCAGAGAAACCTATAGAAATGTCTTGCACACACACACACACACACACCACAAAACATAAAAAGTGTTCCATGTTATATGAAATAATATAAATAGCAGAATAGAAGCCTCATGAGACTGAGTTAACCTAAGGGAAGTGGAAAGTAGAAAAAACCAAACATGAATATCAAGTCCACACTGTAGAGACATGTGTGCTTAATGAGAGAGTTTTGAAGGCTTAGTGGAAATTTGTTGTTGATGATGTTCTGTGGTTTTCTTTTAAACAAAAAATCTTAAAAATAAAAATAAAAATTTAAATAAAAGTTGTGAATCTATTTATGGACGTTAATTCGGCAATACTGTACAAAGCAAATTAGAGTAAGGAAAGGCTAGGTCATAATTTTATCTCAGCCTCTAAGAGAAGATAACATAAATTCTTCATGAGTTAATAAAAAATAAACCAGATAAATTTAAGTGAATAAAGTAAACAAAAACAATGTTTTTTATGTAAAATGAGAATATGTTATAGTGTAGCTAATAACTGTTTTCTAAGTATATCATAAAGGTCGTTTCTAGAATGTCAAAGTATTTATGTTTCCTGTTTCAGTGCATCTGGTAGGATCATTGCATGAATAAGGGAGTTGTGGGGTAGCTTTGAAAGGAAGGGTACATAATATAGGGGTGCAACAGTGTTTCAAGATGTTAGATATTGTTACCAAAACTGCTACAGCAGACAAATTCAAAGAGAAATATGTGGGCAAAGATGTAGATTCAATGGAATGGAGCAGAAAATGGATATAGCCATCATATTACTTGGTACCATATCTTACACTGTTTTGATTATGAACTTGTGTTGTGATATTGGAACTAATTTAACCATTAAGGTTTGTTGAATGACAAAGTACACTTTAAAGTTATCAAACAATATTGTTCACAAGAAACTGAGTCAGAGAGAGTCTAGAGTTAGAAAATACAGTCAATGGGCAAAAATCACATAACATATTTGGTTGTAGTTGTAGTGTAGATAGCAAAAGAACAAAGAATAATGTAAGTAGAGTCAATAGAAGTCATTTACTGGTAGGATAATAGGGTGCAGGATAATGAGATGTCTCTGAAATCTCCAATACTTGGGTTACTAAGACAGAGATAAATATAAAAAAGAGTCAATTTAATGTAACAATGAGCCATGGAAAAAGAAAGATACATGAAGCTGTGCTGTAATGAAAAGTAGATGACACAGGTTACAGGGTCATTATGTATAAAACCAATGTAATTATTGACAGATATACTAAGGTCAAAAGTGTAGACAAAAAAGTGCTGACTGTGCATTTTTGGTTCTGCGGCACCTCTTCAATCTTGTCTAATTTCTCACCTGAAAGTCTTTAATTTACCTGTAGATTCTCAACACAAAGTGATGCCTGGATAGCCATTTTAAAAATGTGGGCAAACTACTTCCTCTCTTATTCTCTACTGTGTGTATGTTTGTCCTTTAACCTGTGTTTATTAATTCATCAAATGGTCTTTGAGTACCTGCTGTGGTAGCCTCATTATTCCACTTGGAGGGAAACAGATAGCAAATGATATCATACTTTTTGTAACTGGCCTAGTGTGTACACATAGCCAACTAATCAAATTCTGATGATGATGTGATGTGTTTAAAGTGGGAAGCTCCATTAGACTGTTCAGTCTGGAAGGCCTGGCTGACAAAACATCCTTTGACCAAAGAACCAAAACATATCAAGGAAAGACTGAAAAGAGGAAGTTTAGGTATGTAATCAGCAAGTGCAATGACTCAGAATAGAACTGACCTTACTGCATCGTGAAGTCATCAAAGAAACTAAACATGAAATACTGAGTTGAGTTATAAGTCAGATGAAAATGTGTTAGGAAAGTATTGAAAGATCAGGACTTCGGAGACTTCTAAGCCATCCTCCAGTGATTGTCCTGTTGATGGTCTCTGACCAAAAATTCTGTGAATTCTACTTAATAGTCTGAGATCTCATTGTTAAATACAGCAATAGAGGTGAATAAGCTGTCAAGGATGCTCACTGGGCAACACTAAAGTGTGCTGAGAAATACAGAAATGATGAACTTAATTTATAAAATCTCAGGCTCAGGGAGATTGGAAATGAGATTAAAATGTCAATAGGTAAAGGGAATGAAAACACTTGTGGTAGATATTGTATTGTCTACTACATCCGTGTGTATGTTCTCTTGTGGTAATTGACTACAGCTATCCACCCTGTGGAAAGCACAAAACTATGGAGAATAAGCTCATCTGGGAATGTAAGCTTTGGGAGTGCTGTCTCATAGACATTGACTGAAGGATGGTTAGGTACAAGATACCAGCTTTTTTGTTTCCATGTCTGCTCCTCCGTGTAATGCACATCCTAAATCTCTTCACTGTGAAGCAGGCCATGCCAAGATTCCTATGCCACAATTTTGCAAGATTCTGGATCCTTTGCATCCTTTACATTACCCCATACATTTCTGTCCCTCTGTTTACAGACTTAAGGAAAACTTCTTGTGTCTGTAATCATAGTCAAACTTTCTTCTAAGATACTGGATTTAAGAAAAGTCACATAATTTGTGCACTTTGTATTGCCCATAGAACGTAATTAAATATGGAATATGCTACTTGTGTGCGATAAAGACTTGCTAAATTAATGATTGAATCAAGTGTCACAAAAGGATCAAGAAGTCACTCCATCATCAATATCAAGAAGAACTCTGTGATGCCTCCACAATTGCAGTACTTATTTCCAAATTTAATTTTAATAAATAAATACATACACAGACTTACTTAATCTTTATAATTAATCACTTCAATAAGTTTATGCTACCATCCTATGTTTAAGATAGCTGTGCATGATATTTCCTACTTAGTCCATTATGCAAATAGAAATCTGGATTGAGTTGAGCAGGCTCTACAAGTGCTTGAAGAAAATTGCTGATATGCATGCACATACGATCTTATCAGAATTAATGAATGAGGTATAAAAAATTCTATTCTCTATTGTCTTTCCAATTGTTTCTGTAATATCAGACTCGTTAAACTCTGTAGCCTTGTCTGTTTCTGTCTCTCATATTATTGAATTATTTGTTGGTATGAAAAAATTGTAATTACTATAGAAAAGCATAGAAATAATAGAAAAATATGAGTCGCTCTAGTTATAGTACCATAAGAAAGTTAACAGCAATACTACATCTTCTAAGTACTGTCTCTGTGTATAAATTATAATTTATATTTAGTAATAAAACCAGTGTCTCACGATTTTTAAAACATGAACATGAATTGCCATTATTTCCCTTTTCTTTAGATCCAATTTACAATGCTAACACATAGCAGTGAATGGATGGTTTACAGCATATCTCAAAAATTCAAGCAACTAGTTTATGTCCAAGTTTTCATATATACACGTATACATATGTGTATCACCGCCAACAAATAAATACTTTTAAGTAAAGTATTTGTAATTAAGAGATAGAACTTCCCCTAAGCTATTCAGCATTCCTATTTTATTTATAGTGACTTCTTTGTCCATAATCTACTAGCAATATTACATTTTATATTAGAATTAAAAATTGCTTATCAAAGACGTGTTTACTTTTGGTAAACTCTAGGTTTGGACTTTATTCTTTGGTTAATGAACTATTTGCAATTAAATTTGCCTATATTTTGTGAGATAAAGTCACATTTATTTGATTGTTTTTGTTTCTGTCTTATTTTGTGTATGATTTCAAAATGTCATAAAAAATCACACTATCTTATGGTGGTTTCAAAATTATGCCATTTAAAAATTTGTATTCATTTACTCTTCAAAAAATTCATATTATGTATAAAATGTCTTTTGTCAGTTAGTGTTTGCCAATATCTATGTCTGTGTATCACATGTGTGTTTTGTGTACACAGAGAACAGAGGAAGAATGAGATCCTAGGAACTGGAAGTGGTAATGGCTGAAAAGTGGATGCTTTTTAAGAGCATCAAGTGCTATTAATCTCTGAGCCACTTCTTTATTTCCTATAAAATGTGCTTTGATAGATTCTGCCTCCTGATCCCTTTGTCAAGTTGCATAGACATCCACAACATAGCTCACTCTAAAACCTATGTCCTTATTATTTTTTAAAATTAAATATATATGATCTGTTCAGTATAATTAGTGATGCTTACATGTACATGGATGTGGGACCATCCATTGGGGCATTGAAAGCCTATGAGTGGCCATATCATCTAAGGAAAGTGACCTTCCTTTCCCCAGCAGACACCAGCTGACTACCAATAGTCCCCCAGTTGGAATCCTGGTAACTTCTCCATCTAGACTGGAGTTTTAACTTATTTGATCATGTGCAGGCAACTACTGTTGCTATAAGTTTGTGTGGGCAACAGCTGTATAATATCCAAAGGACAGAATTTCATAGTGCTATGCATCATCCATCTCTGACAGGTTTTGTTTCCTCTTCTAAGATGTTCCCTAGCTTTTAAGGATTAAAATAGAGGGACCATCTACAATTGCGCATTCACACTAACATATAATTAACACTTTGACCAGTTGTGAGTCTCTGCATTACCTACAGCCCATTGGAAAACAAAAAAAATGATGCTTTTCTGACTAAGCTTGAAAGCAACAAAAATATGAGTATAAACATGAATGTTTAGGAGGGAGTTTGACAAAAGGAACATTTAACAAAATCATAATAGTTCCTCCCTGCCTAGGTCCTATGATCTCTCTGGCCTTTAGGTTTGATTTTTATTCATTTATTTTTAATTTTTTTTATTAGTTTGTTTTACTGTTTCTCTTTCTATTGCTTTTGAAAGTTGTGTTGAGATTTGGTCACTCTATGTCTACCTGTAGTCTATCTCATCTATTTATAAGCATTGATCTATCAATCTGTCTATGTAACCTATGAAAACAGCACACTGGTTTATTAAGACTTAAAAGGAGGTGAAACCTGCTACCATTTTTCTATCTTTTTTGATATAGATAGATAGATAGGGGGGGGAGAGGGAGAGGGAGAGGGAGAGGGAGGGAGAGAATGGTAGAATGGTGCAGGAGGATCTCTCACATGTGTTGGAGACATGATTTAACATAGCCCAGTCTGGTCTGGAATTCACTCTGTTGGTAAAGTTGACCTTCAGATCCACATTTCTTACCTCTATTTCCCAAGTGCTGGGATTACAGGAGAATTCTCCATCTTCAACTGAGCACTGAGCAATCATTATCTAGGAAAATTCAGTCTTCTATTCAATGACAATAATATGCCTCATGTTTACTTGGCTTTCAAAATTCATCATCACTTTAAAGCTTTGAGCTTTTACCCTTTATTGCCCTAAATTATCCTTTTTTATTTCATATGTGTTATTTTATTTAAAGATTAATTTTCAATTTTCATTTTCCAATTATTTGTCTAGTACATAGAACTTAGACTTTGGAATATGATTTAATTTTACAACTTGTCTAATCACAGTAAACCCTCTTTTTAAACATTATACAGAATTTACTTTTCATAGATAATCAAGAATCCTCTAATTGAAAACAAAAGTTTCTTGTCCTTTATAATCAGTCATTTTTGTATTTCCCTCTATTACCTCAATTTCTTGACTGTTTGCAGAAATACAGAATAGAAGTGATAAGAACATGCTTGCTTTTCTGTGGATTTCAGAGGTAAACTTTTGCTTTAATTATATTCTGATTTTAGCCATAGTTTATTTGCTTACGTTCCCTTTTCATGGAGTAGTCACCATGGTTTGGTTTGCTAAAAGAAATGATTAGGATTTCGCTATCATTCTTGTGCCCATAGGGCCCCATGAATGCTAGACAGAGCCCTCTACAATTGAGCTACATCCCTCGTCCCTAACAGATTTTACCTTTAAATAATCAGGGACTTTTTTGGTAAATGTTTTTTCCTCATTCAGTCAACCAACTACACAGACTAATTTTTCTTTGCCTATAATTTCTTTGTTTAATTTTTATATGTTAATAAAATTCTTATTGGTTGCTTTTCCTCCCCACTGGTGTATTACTATTTTTCATTGTATATATTCACATCTATATGTTAATAAGGGTATCTCTCTATAGTTTCCTCTTAATATCCATGCCTTGGTTTACTACAAAGGTAAATGAAGAATTATATAGTAATTTGGGGTATTATAACTTTTCTAAAATTACTTTAATTAAATGAGTTTACATCTAAGGCTGTTAATATTTCTTTTTAAAGTGTTTGTGAGAATGTCCCAACAAACTCATCTGATTTTATAAATATCTTTTATTTGTTTCTTTTTTATTATTTTGTTTTTTGAGTATGTGTGTGTGTGCACGTGTGTGTGGGTGTGATGTACATATATGACATATGTGCAGCAGGCGAGTGTCCCCATATGCATGTGGAGCCCATAGGACAAGTCTATAAAGTATCGTACCATCTTACTCAATGTTTTATTCATTTGAAAGGCTCCCTCACTGACCCTGGAACAAGGTTGGATTTCAGCAAGCTCCAGAGTTTCTGTTACCTCTGTCAACTTCAATGCTTGGGTTATTAGAACATGTAGCCACAATATTAATGTAGTTCCTGGGCTTTGAATACAGATCCTCAAGCTTGAGCAGAAATCACTCTTATCATAGATTCATCTCCCCAGAACTATTTTCTTCCTTGTTGCATGTATGTGTTTGTGTGGCAGACATATACGTATGTGTGTTTACATGTGTGTGGGCACATGAATAATGCAAGTATGTGCCACAGCTGCTTATATGTATTCTTGTGAAATCTTGAAGTTGATGTTGTATGTTGTCTCCTATTACCCTCAGCTTACTGAAGCATGGTCTCTTTCTGAAGTAGAGTCGATCAACTGATCAAATCCAGCTAGTCTACCTTGCCATCTTACCTGGGAATTGCTTGTTTCTGCCTACTACAAGCTGGGATTACAGGTAACAACTATGTCTACCTGACTTTAACTGCTTTATAGGGCTCTGAACTCTATCCTTCATGCTTTTGCCACACATGTTTTATCTAGATCACAATTTCGATAATCCTCTTTCCTCTTCTATTCTTTAAAAGTCTTTGTTCCCGTCATTGGGTGTGTAATGCCTTAAACATTTAATAGTCATAGAACTGTAAGGTTTTCTATTTTTTTTTTCTGAAGGGAGACTCTTTAGTTTACTTTTTTTTTTTTTTTTGGCCAAACTCCTCTTTCATTAAATCTTATGCCATCTTTAGTGGTAATCTTGTATTATCTTTGTTACATTTACATGACCTTGGAAGGCATTGAACAAGATGGTATATAATAAATTGAACAGTACAAGAGAGTCTTCCAAACAGTGTTTTTCACCTATAATATCATTACTGGTATCCTATAGATGATATTTGAGGCTTCTTTATTACAGTGACTTTATGTTTGTCATTGTTGAGGCACTGTAGTTTCTTCTATTATATGGGAAGTTTGTATCTACCTGCTTTTATCTAAAAATGTGAGAAATAAGTTGTGCAGTCAACTTTAGTAATGCCCCAGACCAAGGATGAGTCACCCATTTTTGCTTAAGCTAGTGACTAATTGTTTTTACATACTGCTTTTCACTAGAGATGACTTCTGCATGCGATAACCTTCATGCCAGGACTCAGTGTCTATTTCCTCTGCTTGCATTTCAGTGTCAGTATCAAGAGCACAGTTCTTAGTCTTTAACTCTGTTCACAGCTTGTGGCTTCAATTCTGGCTTAGATACAACATATTTGAGCTTCCTTGTAATTTGTAGGCTGTGGAGACTGTCTCTTATTGAACTGGAAGTGTACAGTTGAAATGGAGAATACTCATGAACCATTTGAACTTCATATTTCCACAGGCAAGCTAATACAATTGAAACATCTCCCAAACTCCTTAGTATCTGTTATAACATGAACAATCATAGCTCAGAAACTGCTAAGTAATGGT
The DNA here is from genome assembly GCA_026225945.1 of Cricetomys ansorgei. Classification (NCBI taxonomy): domain Eukaryota; kingdom Metazoa; phylum Chordata; class Mammalia; order Rodentia; family Nesomyidae; genus Cricetomys; species Cricetomys ansorgei. The sequence goes on from JAMJFZ010004061.1 coordinate 15,302,553, forward strand.
TTTAAGAGAAAACAAAATAAAATTCCCAATAGCCTCTTATTTTCCAATAGCTTAGTCTCCAAAACATGTAGCTCTCTTAGAAGAAATTTAGCTAAAAACCTTTCAGAATCTTTCTGAAAAAAAAATGTGTCTTTCAAACAAGGGATAAAAACATTACTTTTTCCCATAATCTACTCAGTATTGGTGATATGGATAAAAATATCTCTGCAGAACTATTATCTTGAGAACTTGAGAATTTGAGATCATCTTATCTTAATTCTGTGTGGGAGGACTGCTTCTGACAAGCTTTTTTTTTCTTCTTCTTCTTCAGATAACTCACCTCTCAACTTGTCAAGTCTCTGATGTGAAATTCAGGGTTAAACAAAGAGCCACAATGAAAGACTTACACAAGTGGGAAAGTTGAAATTGAGGTAAGACATGACTCTCATTAACCAAAAGAAAACACAATCTGTAATCTCAAAGATGATTCTGTCTCTGTCATTAAAATAATTCACAAGTGTAAATTCTCTAATTTAGTCAAGCCTTCCAGATCTACAGAGTAAGAAAAGGAATCAAATTTGAATTAATATTTTTTCAATTGCTTTTCAGTTTTTTTTCACTGCTACTTTGGAGATATTTTAACATTTTTTTCCTATTCATATTAGTATAAAGGTGGCATTAAATGTCTGTGATTTAAACCCAATTGAGCCAAATGGTATCATTTCTTACAACAGGACATATGAGATTTATGAAAGCCACAAGATAGCCTCCACTTTTTGTACTAGAAAGTCATGTGACCTGGCTTTTTGAAAACCCAGCATTTCTTTCTTTCCCTTTGAAAAATGAATAGCATATTTAACAACAAAAGTACCTACACTTAACATGTGTGTTCCTGTTCTTCATTCTACCTTGAAGCTTGACATTGTCTAAGAATATATATATATTTCATCAATTTTACTTTGTAAGGAAACTGTTGTAATAGTTCATCTGTAGTGTCCTGTGAAGGAGCCCAGTAATGATAATCAGTAAATAACAATTGCTACCAATATATGCATATAAGCTACTAATACTATAATCAGCAATATACATCTCTATAGCTAAAAGCCAATCTTTGTCCCTCTGAATTCGACCACTTTTGCTTTTGCTATCTACGCACTGTTTTTTTCCCTCTCTTGCTTAGCAATACAAATCTTGTCATATCCAGGCGATCCTACTGCCTACTATCTAACTTTAAAGTAAAGGTTTCTCAATTTTAAGCCTGAAGCAAAGTCATCAATATTTTTAGTGTATACTCCAAAATGAATTTGTAAATTTTCTTCTTTTTACGCTTAATTCTTCCTTGTATATGCCATTAGACAACACATAAACCAAAGATCCAGGAATTCAAATACTTGAAGTAGTACATTCAGGACTCACATGCACTTATAAACAAAGTAAGAAGAAATATAGCTAATGCTGGCAGTTGATTAGGGGTTGATTTCTTATTCATTTCCTGGAAATTGGATTCCTTCAAAAGCATATACACAATTTATCTATGTCATTAAATAAGATCATTAATTAATTATAACTAAGCATATAACTAAAAATAGTCAACATATTAACACGTATTACTTACTGAGTACAAACTCTCTTGACCTTGATTTCCCACCACCAAACCTTTCTATGTGTCAAACTAAAAGACTAGGAATCATTATAAGTATTACCACTTTGAAAAGTCCTGGAAAGGACACTTTGAAAGGGGAAAAAATGTTCTCAGCCAAAGCCATAAAAATAAATATGCTTTGACTACAGCTTTTCACAAATTTGATTCCTTCTTATCTAAAATCTTATAAAATGTTCCTTTCCAAATTGGAGCTGTGTTCTGAGTTTCAGAAACTCAAGTGGCTATCTGAAACAACAAAACATATTCTATCCGTGCCTGCTTCCCCAACAAAATCTGATCGCTTAGAAATCACTTCCTTGCTGAGGTCTTGTCTTATATGTCAAGTTTTTGCCTGAAGCCTATTTCTATTGCTAGGTTATAAACCTCTAAAACACAGCTCCATTATGAAAACACCACACACCCTTAGCCTAGGTGATGTGAATGGCACTGGTATAATACTCTGAACACAGCATCAACCATTAGCTCAAATAGCCTGATTTGGACCAATTGTTGTTCATACCCCTCTATACATTTGCTAAAATGCCTGTGGTGCCTTTCAATACTACTTAACTATAGGCTGTCCTTCAGGAAATGTCAGGCAAAGCCACCTCTGGTGACATGCAGACATGTACTAGTTAGCACAGGTTTGTCACTAAGATTTTAACTTGATACACTTTAGTATTTTTTCTCTATTAAAAATATACTTCTTTAGCAAAAGAACATACACCCCTAAGCTATGTTGGAATGTAAGGTGGTGGACTTAACCTCTTATAGTCTTTTGTTTTCAGGTAGTATACTAATAAGGAAGCTGTCAGCCATAGCCTGCTGGTTACAGAATAATGGTAGAAAGAAAATGTATTACTTTCCTTTGGTAGATTTAACTGGTCCTTTAAATCTAGAATTTTTGATGCCTGCCTTGAGTAGGTATCATTACAACACAGACTTAGGTAAAAATAGGACATAATGCAGATGAATCAGACTCGACTTTAAAATCTCAAACCCATGGAACTTTATCTGGGTGGTTATGTGAAATGAAGTCTTCCTAAGACTGACACCAAGATCCTCCTAGTAGGTGAGGGACATACACAGTGCTCTCTTTGGGGTGATAAATACTCAAGAAACAAGCAGGGCATATGTCCGCAGGATTCTGGCCCACAGCACAGGAGTTATTCAAAGACAAGAACAACTTAATAAAGAACAGTGATTTTTCCTTCTGTACTTTCACATGCAATGGATACAGGTAAGAAATTTATGCAAGAGAAATTTGTAAGATATTTTAGCAAACACTGGCAGAGTACTTTAACAATTCTAATATTGCTATGGTATTTTTCTGCTGGAGTAGTGGCTAATACTGAAAACAGTGAATTCTAGCAAGATCCTGTAAGTTTTTGAGTGATTATTAATTTTATGACAATACATCTAAACCCATATTATTAATGTCTAAATTGATATGTGAGTAGTTAGTCTGGATATTATTAGAGTAGATTATGTGCATTATGTGGATTAGAATGCAATGTAAGATATATATGTTTAATTGTTCAAGATTCATGAATGGTACAGTCAGGTCACTGAAAAAGAAACGGTTTTTGGTTTTCTTTATCTGTAAAAGCATCCAGCATAAGGTTACAAATAGGATGTTACAAATTGTATTTCAAACTGTAAAATAAATGAGAGGACTTCTGTCTCTAGTTCTAGAAGCACATTTAAGAAGAGGGAGAAGGTGGTCTAAAGTCATTGCAATTTTGAGACATGTAACCATAAACAACTGAAGTTTAAGAACAACACTGTTGTAACTGTCTAAAACTGGAAGAGAACATTTTAGACTGCTCTATTTCCTTAAGAAAACCACAAATGTAGCATCTTAAAACAATCCCAGCTTATTAACCTCCTAGTTTATAAGGGGCAGAAAGTCTACATGGTTTAGTTAGGTCCTTGCTGAGGATCTCTCAGATTGGAATCTAAAGGTCAGTAATGTTATGTTCCCTTCTGGAAGGTCAATGGGACAATCTGCTGATTTAGGCTGTGACAGAGTTCAGTCCCACACAGTTATAAATGGAGGTACCGAGGTTTGTGGTCTGTAGTCTGAGAGGCTTTCCACGTTTTAAAAAAGTGACTCTATTCTTTGGTTCATGCCCTCTTTTCTCTGTCTCTAAAGCCCATGTCACCAACCTGAGCTCTCATCTTATATATATATCTTTTGAATACTCCTGACATTCTGCTTCAGTCAAACACTTGAACTGGCCCCTGTGATTACACTAGACACATGATTTTCATACCAAATGAAGGTGAGACCTCAGTCATCCATCTGCAAATTCCAAGACACCATATGGGAGTGAGTGAAGTTGTGAGGGAAAATAGACTGGTCATAGAATCCCAAACACTGCCTAGGATACTAAGTACCACGTGCCCATTTTAACTCACTTCCACCTCCTTCAGAATACTGTTAATCATAAGGAAAGTTCTAACACCATGACCTTGTCAAAATATAATTTAATTCTTGCAACATTTCCAAAGTTTTAGTTTTATCAGGATTATGTTATTTTTTGATATCCTTCCCATATAGATTCATTTCTATGTATCTCATTCATTCTCATCTACAGTTGGAATCAAATAAAAATAGCCTTGGTGTTTGAAAAATAAAAATCAACTGTAGTGTCATTGGGGGAAAGAACCATTTCTTATTAATGAATTTCTTACAAGAAAATCAAGAAAAGAGAATTATTCTATTCTCCTTATACTGAAATTAGCATCTTAAAATACAGACTTTTTTTTTTAACAAAAGCACTGTGTATTTTGTAAAACTGTGTTCTAACAAATGATAATTCAATATGGAAATTATTCATCAGTCTCTGGCTGCCCATATTTTATGTCCTTGGTAATATAATCTCCCAACAAACCGATCTCTACAAGACAATAAAACAGTATAAAATTTCCTTCTTCTACTGACAACAACTACTGCTCCAAAGTCAACCACATTCCAGGTTTGACCCAACTGGACATATGCTGGTATAGAAGGTAGAGAGTAAGATAACTATTCCAACAATGTGACTTGAGAAACCGAGGAGGGAACATTGTCAGAGTGTTTCCTGTTTATTTTCCAAATTTATCACATCACTTGGAAAGGAGTAATAATAGTGGATGATGATGCATCCAATAAACAGGAATAAGTCATTGTCAGTAGAAAATGATTTTTAGGAAGCTATTAAAATAAATACAAAAGAATTTAGCAAAATAATAAGTTTTGGGAAAACATGACCTTTGAGTAATATACTTGGATTGTGTGGGCTGAATAGAAAAGAAAGCTGCCATATGTAGGATTAAGCTATCTTTTCTTTTTAATTATTGTTCTTTAAGAGAAATTAAAAGAAGCTGAAAATTGAACTGTATACAGCTTAAGTCTCTGTCATCCATAATGCTTCACATTGTGTCTAAATATGTAGTAGGGAGTACAATAGACCATCTTTGAGGATGGGGAAGGCCACATTTCTTCAAGATAGTCATCCTGCCTAAGAAAATTTTTAAAAAATTACACAACTGTGTCAGTTTATTCCTCAAAGATCACAAAAACGTATTCAACTATATTAATTTCCTATAGTATGATGTGTAGCTGCTCCAATTCTTAGTAGATTTCTGATGCATGATGAATGCATCAGGGACCTGGAATAGCTTTGATGATTTATAATTCCATATTAGTTCTTGTTCTGTGTCTCTGCTTTCTGTGAGGATATCTTTTGGGTTCCTGATCCTGCCACCTGATAACATGCCTTCCTTGTTATTGTGTATCCTCCCTCTGGAATGAGAAACACATTTTTTTCCCCAAAAGTTGTTTTTGGTTATGGTGTTTTATCAAGCAACAGAAAATTGATGAATCTAAAAATTTAACAAAAATATACTTTAATGTGAAATATTACTGAACAAAACTTATTGGGTAAAAAACTTACATGATTTGCTTAAATTAACAATTACGAATGATTTTTACTATAAGTTTCACAATCACAGTAGATTGAAAGTAGACAATTGAGGTTTATATTTAACATCCTGACTACTTTTAATGTGATCTTCATCTCAAAATGTATATTTTCTCTCTGAGTATTTTTTAAGCTGCATATTAAGGCCTGACACCTGAGCTTCATGGACAATAGTTTTAGTAACAGAGACTACCTATTTTGTTATTCTTCATCGGGTATTGTAACCCTTACCATAAACTGTATACTATGATTTTATTTGAAATTAAATACATATTAATGTGTTCCACAACAGTCATGCAATGATGTGGGCACAGTGCTAGCTGCAGGTGAGAGCTCATGACACTGTGAATTAGATGTATGCTTTACTATTTCACTTAAATCATCAAAATAATGTTTTTTCTGAGATGAAATTTAGAGGTATGTGATCATAGAACTTGTTCATAATGATTCTTTATAATGTTTTAAAATTTTCAGTGCATTCAAATATTAATCAAACTGAATGAAAGACAAAATCATGTGATCTCTGAGTTAGGATTAGTATAATATTATTTAGTTGAACGATTTCCCTATAGCACAGACATTCTGAAAGCTCTCAGAGTCTTCTCTAATCCTTCCAATGCCTTACCTTATAAAGATAACAAACTTTTGATGTATTTCAACAATACCAATTTTCAAAAAGATTTTCATTTGTAATGAGTGAGAATGTGTGATTTGGTACTTTACCACATTATATACATGGACTTTAAAATGACTTTCTTCATAGGAAAACACTTCCAAGTATTTTAAAACTTTCTTTTATTTTGAAGCCTTCTTTTCTCTGCTTAGGAACCATAATCCCTTTAAAGATTTCTCATCTTCCTTCTTTGTGCTGGGCCAGGGAGTTATACAAAGCAGTTGAGGTCTCAGTCTTTGGAGTTAGTCACGTTGAGCTGAGAAATCCCTTTCTGTCCCATGATCAAACATGTGTTTGGATCACTGGTAATTTTACCTCTCTAAGGCTTTACTTCTGGTGCTTCTATAACCTTAAGCAACTTATCCAAATTCTGTGAGTATTTATTCTCTCCAGTACTGTCTGTTTCATCTTGAATAAAGTATTAACTATTTCTAAGCCCTTATATCTTCAGCTGTATATGGAAATAAGAGGAATGCTATGGCAGATTTGCAAAGATAATCACCTTAAAACACTTATAAGGAATTTCTGTAACATAAAATTAATATTAAAAAATGTTAGTCATCCTGATCCTCTTCTGATTTAATCAATTTTGCCCATATATGCCCACTTCCACTTCCTCAAGTAATATGTATGTATGTATATATATATATATATATATATATATATATATATATATATATGGATATGGATTCATATGCTAAGACACTGTTTAAGGTGCTAGCTATTTATTTTGACACTGTAAACCCAGAACAGGGACAGTGACATAAGAAAATGTGCCAGCTGTGGCCCTCTGTCTGATGTTTACTTCTTTCAAAACTGAAGAGATATAAAAGGTCCAACAATGGGAGATTGCTTGTAATGCTGGAATTCACTGGAAAAGTAAGTTTGAGAGAAATGCTATGTAGGAGTTAGACATACGAGAATTGAAAGGAGAACGTCTCTGCTTTAGCCTCCTGTTTCTTATCGTTATCTGCCCTATGATGGTTTTGTCTTTGTTCCACAGCTGTGCCTTATAATCTAGACCTTGCGGCACTATGTGTCAACAGAATGGAAGGATACTTTTAGCCCAGAATAGGCACAAGATGGACTATGATGAGACACAGCTTAAGAGTGGGTGACTTGCCCTGCATGCAAGGTGTTATTTCAATCTACTGAATCATGAAATAAAAAAACAAAAAAGGATACATTATTAGCAGGAAACTCACAAATTCCAGGCCAGCCTGAGAGACAAATCATGGTCATGTCTCAAACAAACAAGAAAAAATATGCACCGAAAAGTAAGGAAGAAGGAAGAAACATAAAAAAATGTGTGAAACTATGATCAGATACTATATTGTAAAAAACATTTTTTTAAAAATTATCCCCCAAATAAATAAGACACTAACACATGAAATTATTAATGATTTCCACATGAACATATAATATTGTATGTTTTTTAAAAGTACAGTGATGTTTCAATGTTTATACATATAAAGGAAAGGCTCAGAGTTGATAATGCACAAATAATGCACCTCACCTAATTATTTTTGTGGTAGTAGAACATGACATCCTCTAAATTATTTTTCTTGTTGTAAGTTGATATTAAATTAGTTTTGGCTGGTTAGGCGACTAAGAATTAACGGTGCCTGGTTACATAGTCATCCTCTTGAAGTGTAATCTTATTTATACATGGAAGGATTTCTTCTTTTCCCAGTAGAGCTTTCTTGGAGTGGTCTTAATTAAACATTTAGAGCAATGGGAAACATTTACAAATAGTCTTTTGTTATTTCATCAGGTATTTATTGTTTCTTCCTCCCACACCTGTTTCTTGCCTAATCTTTCCTGAGAACTCAATAGGTCTCACTCTCTGTACCAGTCCCCAACAAACAAGGATACATATGAATCACTGTTCTTGTTGAACTCCTAACTAAAATTGGGGTGGTAGTGCGGTCTCTGACCTTTTTACCTTCCCTTGGAACCCTTTTCATCCATTGTTAATGTGGGGACTTGTGCCCAACTTTGTTCCATCTTGTGATTAGATTGGAAATCCCAGGAAGACTTCACTTTTCTGATGGGAATCTGGAGTGGGGTAGTGGAATGCAGAGTAGATCTGCAGAAGAGTGGAGATAGGAAGGAAGCTGAGAGGAGGCAGGGGGAGGGGGCTGCTGTTGGTATGTATTGTACCAGTGAAGAAATAAATAAATTTTAAAAAAAAGCAATACAATCTGGTTCCTAATCAGAAAGATTAAGGGAACAGCTCATAAATCCCTTATGGTAGGGCCATTTTGATATATGTAAAAAGACAGTGTCAAACCATTCTCTAATCAGTTAAGCACACAGACACAAAGATGTTAGAATTTATAAATCTGTTTGGATTTTAATATATTGCCTAAAGAATTGGCCCTTAAACTATGGTTAAATATTGAGCCAGTGGTTCACAATGGGCTTTTGATCATCACTGTGACTTGTACTGGAAAGTTTTGAGTCTGATAACTTCCAAATCATTAAAATTAACTTCACCAAAATGTATTAATTTACCTTGGAATTACCCCTTTTAAATTCCCAAATGTCAATGAAATGAGAAGAGTGTTAGGCATTTCAGAGAAAAATACTCCTCTACCCATCCCCTCATTTGAGTGCAAAAATAGAAGAAATGTATATTTTGGTGTAAGTATAATAGATGTGAGTGACAGGAGGTTTATATTTATCATTACAAACAATATCCAAAGCCATTTGGTTAAAATTGATATGAATAACACATACACACACACACACACACACACACACACACACACAACTCTCACACAGAGAACAACGTGATGAACACCGCTTTGAAGAGTTACTGTCACTGAACTCAAACAATGGCTGAGCAACTTAATAAACTCCAGTGGTGCTGACTACACTATAATATTTAGTTTTGTCAAGTCAGAAAAGTTCTTCCTCAGCATGATGTTTTGTGTGCATTCTATCTAATATCTGGCTTTATCAGTACTATTAAAGATTAGATCTTGGATGATTGCTCTTAAAAATTAGACAAATAATTTTGAAGATGATGATTTTTTTAAGTTACCCTAAAATGTTACTGTAATAACAGTATTGTGTAGTCACAAAGCAATTGCTCTTCAACTGTCATTTTGTCTTTACTAATGTTCTCTGGAATTAAGAGTTTCTAGTGTCTGTGTATATATGGAAAAGTTTTTTACTTATAGAATTGTGGTGATTATTATTTTCCTGTTTAAACTTTGATAATATTAGCACTGTATAAGCTACTCAAAGCCAGTACCTCTTCTAACTTGCAGCATTTCAAAAGATCAAAAATGTAAAATTTATAAGATTGAAGTTAAATTAGGAAACTTCAAGTATGCATATGAAAGAAGATCTAATGAGATAACACAGGTTGGCTTTTGGGTGGGAGAGTGAGGGAACTTTTTTTTTTTAATGATAGGACAACCTGGCACTTCGACCTATGGCATTAGGTTGCTAAAGCCAAACTATCAGTCAATAAATATCATGAACCACAACCCACTGGAATCTGATTACTCAGTGGTTAGAGAGCTGAGACTCAAAGCCTCTAAAAAGAATCCTAAGCTTGTGACATTTACAAAGCTGTTTCTAAGACAAAACAGGTAGGAAAGGTCATGACAGACTAAGGCTTTTGGGGGGCAGGGGAGAGAACTGCTCATCCGTTGGAAGATTAAAGGATTCAAAGTTGTAGAGAGGAAAGTTTGTAATTTTTCTGAACACAGGAAGTATGCTTTTGATACATATATGTGCCATGAATCTGAAGCTGAGAAATTCAGTCTTGAGTGCTGCAGTTTCATGTCCCAAGAAAACAAAAGAAATCCTAACGGTTCTCTTATTGTTCAGCTCTAACATGAGCTAATTTCAGGCTAGGTAAGATAGAATCTAAGCTTCCTCATTTTTGTGTGTATACTAATATCTTAAATCATGTTATACTTGTAAAAATTTAAGATAAGGAAGTCATCAAAGATTTACTTTGAATAGTGGTACTGATTTTTAATTTACAAAAGTCTTGCTGTCAATAATCATAAGCTTTCAATTAATTTTTCAATCAGAGTATAACCACTTGTTCAATAATTAACTGATGATTTCTTTATTCGTTAATATTATCAAATCAAATTTTAATATTAATTTTAAGGCACCCGCTTCTGTTCTATTTACTTAAAATTTTCATAAACGGGCTTACTGTCTGGGTTTCACAATTTTGTACTTTTTCATAGCAATACTTAAAAAATATTTTCATGAAACACATTTATATGATGCATGCCTATGTACAAACATGTCCTTATGTAATATAGGTAAAGTAACACTGAGCTTAAAAAGTACAGAAAAATCACAGTATGAACTAGTAAAATAAAGATTCTGTTTTATTCACTCTTTAAAACACATGAGAAAAATTATTTGTTGTTTGAAAGCAAAACCACTTATATTCAAAATCATCATCAATGTAATAAAGTAGTATGCCCTGCACTCCTCTTGTTTCTTTTCAAACTCTAAAATGTTACAAAAGCTTTCCCAAATGGTAATTCTTCCAAAAATTTAGCTTTCATATCAAACTCTCTACATGAAGGTCAGCAGTCATCTGATTTTGGAAGGTAACAATATGACATTTCTATTCTCAACCTTTGTGTCTTGTCCTTCCACCCTGACCATATGCACATTGTATTCAAAGACTGGCAGAAACAAATTATAAATTAAAATGGCTGATATTTTTTGCAAACATTTGTATTTGGTTAGCAGAACTTGAAAACTCCAAAAAAGAGTTGAAAAACTATTCTTATTAAAAAGGGAGCTACAGTATAAATAATACAGCTTGCTTTACTGTTGGCACCTATGCAAAAGCTGTAGTAAAGATGATTAAAAGGGAGAAAAAGGAAACAGTATTTGCATTCATTCTGGTAATAGAATATGAAATTAAAGCATGAACGGATTAATGTTTTAAAGCTTGACTTGCAGAGATAAAGCTAAGGTATTAGAACAGACGACAGAACGGTTTCAGGACAGACAGGCAAAGAAAAAGCAGCCAATGCCTTAAAGATGAGTCAACCTAGAATGGAATTACAAAATGATTAATCAACACAAATGAGAAACTGTACAAGGAAAGAGAGCTTGGTGAGACTTCCTATAGGACTCAATGCCGCGGCCGCTTACAGATAATAAAAAGAGCCAGGCAAAGCCAAGGAAATGCTTTCATCCTATGGCAAAGTCATTTGTGAACAGTTTAAATTACCCTAATCACCTCCCCTCCAGCCGTCACTAGGCTCTGGCTCTTCAGTTATTTAAAAAAAAAAAAAAGAGAGAGAGAAAGAAAGAAAGAAAAAAAAAAGAGTTTGGGAAAATGAGTTCTGGGAATCTAAGCTGCAAAATAATTACACACACACACCATTTTAGCATTTTAACAATGCAATCCCAAACATTTGTTCTCATTAGAATGCAAATCGACTCATTTAAGAAACCCACAGGAGAATTCCACCACACTCAGCTTAAAAAGCGCAATGGTATTCAAAATATTATTAATAAATGCCAAGTATGGGAAAGCCAGTTTGCTTTGCCAACCGCTCAGGCTAGATAAAAGGCATATACTTACATTTCCATTCCTTTTTTATTTTCCCCCCTCTGACCAAATTTAGTTTAATTGAAATTTAACAGTTGAACTGGTATGGGATAGACTTCAAAAAGAACAAGAACAACAACAACAAAAAGTCAAGGTGATAGTCCCCTCTGTAGGCAAAGAAACTTTCACACTCCCAGCAGTCAGAGCCTGTCACATAAATCGAAGGCGTCCATTTATCCTGAGCAGGGTCTAATTTCATTACCCTAAATTGTCACTAATTATCTTACCCATGGTGGACAGAAAAGAATTTAGGCATTGTTTCATCCTAAATAGAGAATTTGGAACAAATCACCAGAACTTACAAATATGAGCCTTCTTTTGCAAAACTTTAAGAACACCTTAAAAAAAATTATCTTCATTCCATACAATACAGGGATTTTCATATGGTGCTTTAAAAAATAAGGCAAAGTATAATTGTTCTGCATTATAATATAAAAAAACATGCAATGATTACTTTATAAAAAGGACCATTTCATTTGATTTTCAATTCTGAATTACCTGAATAGCAATGAATATAACTTTGATAAATATAATGCTTGATTGAAGACACTGTTCTATTCAACTTTCTGTCATGTATGTGTGTATGTGTGTGTGTGTATATATATATATATATATATATATATATATATATATATATATGTATAATCAATCTACCTATCATCCATTTATCTCTATCTATCTATCTATCTATCTATCTATCTATCTATCTATCTATCATCTATCCTTCTATCTTTCTAACTATCTATCATCTATATCTATCATCTATCTCTCTTTTTCTCTCACTTTCTTTCCTCTATCCTCTCTGATTCATCTTCATGAAGCTCTCTAAGAGCTCCCCTTTTAGACTATTTCAAGAATATGCTCACTAAAAATCACTTTATCTTTTGTATAATTTGTGTACCAAGGGAGAAATTTTGAAATATGCACACAGAAACATATGGCTAAAGAGTTCCACCTTTTAGAGATATGATATTATCTTAGTAACCCTAAACTAAAAACATACAGAGCTGGATTTTTTAGAAAAAATAGAAGATCTTAAATCATTGTTATTTATTTAATTTTCACTTTTTTTGTGAAATGGTGAGGATGAGAAATTAGACAGGAATTATTGAGCTACCGAAACAAAATATGAATGCAAGCACACACATACATACACAAACATACACACAGAAAGAGAGACACAGAGACAGAGAGAGACAGAGACAGAGACTGAGAGACAGAGATAAATCCCTTAAGTATATCCCCTGTTAATATAGTGAAATGTAAATCAAAATCAATTAGACATGTATCTATCCAATCTGCTAACAAATATATCTATTTCAACTTTTGCATGTGTACTCAAAATGAAAACATACTTCTGTTTATATGGTTTGTCTCGTGTAAACATTTCCAGAACAGAAAAGCACTCAGGAAGTGAGGTTTTGTAATAAACTAAGATTCATTAGTCAGAGCTCTGAACCCCAATGTACTTGCATTTGGTGAAATTGCTATCAAATATACGCTTCCAGGTTAACAAGGCGCTGTGGTTAAGAAGTTAACCTTCTATGAGTAGCATCCTTTGAGAAGAAAGCAAGACACCAGAGAAATGTAAACAGAGATGAGGCTGTATGATGGTGCAGTTACTCAGGAGCTCTCTACATCCAAGAGTTTTCAGAGGAACCAACAGCAAATGCTTTGAACTTGAACTGGTATTCTTCAGAAGTGTGAGCCATTATGATTTATTAAGTGCCTCTATTACAGGGTGCCAAGTCCTTTTAAAAATATTCTTTTAACAGCATCTATCCCTTCAGATTAGATTAGATTAGATTAGAGGAAAATTAAATTAGAGGAAAGAACAGGTATTTCCTGAATGGACAAAAGAGAAAAAAGATGTTTTACTAAGTATATGGTTTTCAATGGTGCTCAAGTTAGCTATTTTAGAATCAAAAGATAGATGATAGAGAACAATTGGAGGGAAGTAGAATGCTTATATTTACTTAATTGTGATACAACCTAAAATCCATTCCCTAAAGCAGCTGCATTCTACTTCCTAGGTTGGGCACAATATTTTGGTTTCCTCTCAATAAAAGACATGAAGGGTAAAATGAAATCAAGCTTACTCAGGGAAAAATGTTAACAATGAAGAAAAGAACACATGCAGTATACCCTCTTGTCAGTTCTTGGCCACATCTTATCTTTATGGACATTAGAAAAAGGGCAAAGAGAGTGATTTCTAATGGTATGGTCATAAAACCCAGATGGCCTCAGGAGAGTGAGAATGCTCCCTATCTAATGTAGTTGGCTGATATCTCAAATCATTTTTATTGTAAACTACAGAGACTAAACTTTAAAATGTAAATACCAATCCAACAGTGTTGAACAACTTGAGTCAGTTTCTTAGAATTTTAATCCAAATAGAAGGCATACAGGTGAAAGTAAAAAGAATTCCTTTATACAGTGCTTTCCGGATACTGCCATATTTAAAAGCAGAGTGGTATAGACATAGCAAATGCACAGGTGTTGACTTGTCTTGCAGTGTGGCATGTTTTCTCTAACTATATTCACTTCTGATCCTTTTGGATGATATACATATTCCCAAAGCTCCAGGCAAAATTGACCATCAAAGAAAGACAATTTTATAAAATACTTATAGCATTTAAAGAAAGTTCTGGAAGGAAAAACTGGAAAGGATATGAATGACAGCTATAGAAATACGGAAGATGATGAAAAACTGTACTTTGTTTTGTGTCCTTGTGATTCCAAAGAAGACACTGGGTTAAAGAAAGCATAGATTTTGTTTGTTTGTTTGTTTTTTAATTGTGGAAATACTATGAACTCCCGTGTTGTATATATACCAAAAGATACAAGTCCAGGATTGGTTTCAACTTCTTCAGCTATACCTGTTGTCTCCTTGAAGTATTCTTACTAGAACTTGCATCCAGCAAAGTTCCTAGAGCTAACATCCATTAAAAAGAAATATGAGGGAAAGGGTTGCAGTAAATAAGGTCCCAAAGAAGTAAAGTGAAAAAAAAAATATATGGAGCATAGTGGGATGAATGAAATATTTCCAGTCTTGATAGATTGGTCAATGGCACGGGGGCAATGAATTGTGTAAGAAAAATATTCTTATTTTTTCAGATATATACTGAAATGAATAAGACCCAAATGCCATGATGCCTACATTTTTAAAAATACTTCTGTAAGGTGAGAAAAGATTATCCATGAAGCTAATTGATTGGATTATTTTTAATTTTTTTCTTTGAATAATAAAACATAATGATACTAAGCTGAAATACAATATGTAAGCCAATTTTACAAAGTTTTCTAAAATCAACAAGAAGCCTAATTAGTTTCCACTCTAACCACATTTGTCTAAGGAAATGAAATCCCAAAAAAGGAGGTCAGAGAAGTATGGACAAGGGTCATACAGGCAACCTCTGGCAGTGCTCAATGCCATTATCAAGAGGACAGGGAGTGTTCTCAACACCACGTTCTGAATATTTCTTTCTTTTAATGACAAGACAGATGGTTTCTATTCTGAGTTACAAAAAAAGGCATCAAGTGAGTATACCGGAGGCCTTGCTGACAGCATAATGCTTTTAGAAATTATTTTAGTGTCACCACCAATCATTTAAAAAGCATTCCAGGATGTAAGGGAGTATGATGACCTTTCGTTTTCTAGAGTGATCACCTAGTAACAGGGAGAAGCAACTGCTCCTTTTGATAAGGCACATACTCTCTTGTCTCCATGAACTACTCTCCATTTATTACAAAGTCACATCAACATTAAATGTCATCAGCCCATCTACTGCAGGCATTTACTTTTGCAGCTACCGATGTGTTATGGTCAATACTACTTCTGTTACACTATTCATTATATGCAGGGTGAAGTAACAGCCTAAGAGCTCTGAGCTCATGCTAGCAAGCATCTTGTGTGTTACCTTTCACTCAGCAGATTCCACAGTCACACACTATGAAGTTTCTTTCTGCTCACACATTATAAAGTTCCTGAATTGGGCTGTCCATTAGATTTTAGATCAATTACCTACCTTGTTAAGGTATCTAACAAGAATAGATCCTAAACCAATATACAAGCATTAGTAGTAATCAACTTTTGGATGGTATTTTCCATTTTAACAGATGGTTGAGTCTTAGTTTGACCTGGCTCACCCAGTGTTGCACACTTATATTTTAATACTCTGCCATGTAGTTCACTAAAATATAAAGTTATAATGTTTTCAGACAAGGTACATTATATAAGAAAGAAACTAAACACACACACACATACATATGTGTATACACACACACACACACACACATACACAAACATACACATTTTTTTCTGATTCTACAAACCCAGTTAATTTATTTTCTCATTTCAAAAACATAATGGGTGACATTTTCTTTAACAAACACTGATGTGATTTCATATCACTGGAAATATATATACATATATATATAAGCTTATATATATGAAATTATATGTATGTGTGTGTGTGTATATATATATATATATTTTATATATGACCATATATATATGTACATTTTCCTTTCAGTCCTAAGATACTTGATGCTAGTTTCTAATTCCTGAGTAAAGACAATTATTTTTTAATTAGACTCTAGTCTAATTTTTACATAAAAAACATTTATATGCTCTTGAAGAAAACATTGTATTTTCAATTAACAATAAGCACCTTGAAATCAGAAATTATTTTTTGACATTTTTAAGCATAAACTGATACAACAGAATTTAATAAGATTAACTGATTGGTAAGTTCTTGAGATTTTAGTAAGGTGAGCTTTATAACAACACCAGCTAATTGGTAAAGCCAGCATACATAAATTGTTTATATTTTTCTAATCTGTGGGAATAGAATGTTCTGGCTCTTTTATTTGTTCTCATGTATATTAGTTTTATTTTACTGAACACAGTGATTTATGGAGTGTATTTGTTTTTGGTCTTGCCTTTTTCAGTACTCAAGCAATCAGATGTGACAAGGCTTGCAATTATTCTTTAGGGAGGTACTCCTGCTTGCATAATGTTTGTTTTACTCCTGCTTTCAATCATGACAGACTGTAATTATTACACAACTGTTTCTTAAAACCATCACAACCCCTAGTTATTTATAAAAACCAAGAAAGAACTTACAGATACACATTTCTTAATTTAACTGCTGAAATGCTTTTATTCCGATGTAGCAGTCGTATTTTTAAGTAAGTCCAAGTGTGTCCCTTGTATGAGAGGTTTCATAAACTGCCATAGAGAAGAATATGTGCACTCCTATTTTCATGTGTGAATAATGCTGTATTTGTTAACTGTTCTGTATTAATCTGTTAAATTCAAATTTTGTTATGTTATACAAGTTGATCAATACAGAAATAAATCCAGTGTAGTGAAACCTCAAAAAAGATCTTTACTAAGGAGGAATATTATTTGCCCTGCACTTGCCAAAAATATCTGAGTGAGTAACTTAGATGAACTCTGTTCTGTATAACCACAAATTTAGTGTGGGTCTACTTGGAGCATGCTATCCTGATAAATAGAAAATTATCTCTTTTACCAAATGGTATCATAAAAGGACTCCTTTTGTGGGCTTGTGATGGTTTTCTATACTGAAAGCTTTAAGATGCTGTAGCATGGCTAATTTCAAGTTTCCATTTTCATCAATATTATAATAAAATAAAGCAATGTTCCTTTCATTCTGATGGATAGTTCATTTAAAATTCTATCACGTCTTAATTCCTGTTGAGACATTGGCAGAATCTCCCACCACTTAAGTAGGAGATTTGGAAGAGCCACCTGTTCTTTATTCTAACATTTTAATACCTGTTTGTAAATGTATATGAGATTCCAGATGTCATATTAGGCAAACACCAGGTGGTTATTATTATTATTATTATTATTTATTATTATTATTATTATTATTATATTTATTTATTATTTTGCATAAATAACTTGAGGACACTTTTTTTTGTTTGGAGGGAAAATGTATCCATACCTTGACCATATTTGTGTTCTCTTCCTGTGTTTTTGATTATCTTTCCTGAGTTAAGAACATGAGAGTAATGTTTCTATTTGTTAATGTCTGTGGTGTTCATCTGTCTTGGCCTTTTCTGTGCATGTCACATTCTCAAAATGCCAATCTTCACTCAAACTTAATCTGTCTACATAGATTTCCCTGAACTCAGCATTTTCCCTAAAGCAACACCAACATCTTTCTGCTTCTATTTCATTAGTTGATTTGCTTTTATGATTATGGGTCTTATTTATGTATGAAGTTATTATATATGGATATATATATATATATGTATACATCTTGTATGTTATCCATATAGTTATAAAACATTGTCAATGGTAGGAGCTCCTTATATTTATTGCATAATTTCTACAAGTCATTAAGAATTCTAAGGACATTATAAATATTTAATACATTGAATCTTCATAGTAAGCCTATAATTTTGGTACCATTATTATTCTTATATATAAATTAATGAACTGATTAACAGGCTTCCTGGCCCACATAGAATTGCATTTAATACAATGCTTTCTGCAAAGCTGCCTGTATGATATTTTCTCTCCTCCCACTTGACTATATTCTAACTACATTTGATTCACTACTGATACTCTAGTGAAAAACACAATCTCCCTAAAAAGGAACTAAGTACATCAACAAGGATGTTAAAATTATATATATATATATATATATATATATACATATATATATATATATATATATATATATATATATACACACATACATATACACAAATATGTGTGTATTGTATGTGTTTGTATGTGTTTCTGGTAAAATAAATGATAGCTGTGAAATACTGTTACTCAAACATATAGTCAGCTCTGTAATTTTTAAGCACTCCTTAGAGGAAACTATAATGCTAGATGTCTTTTACTTAATGTCAATGGCCACATTTTAGGGATACACTTGTGTAAAATCCTTACACTCTTGGTTGTGTTAACTTGTGCTTCTTTACAGAGACATTTAGAATTGAATTCTAAAAACCGAAGTTGTTGCCTTACTATTCTTCCTAGTCTACTTTAATTCTAGTTTCTTGTCACTCAAGGTGTTAAGTTGCTCTTACAGATATTACTGACAGATTCTCACTCTGTGTTCTCAGACTAGATAACTGTCCTTTTGTCCTTCCTTTCTCCTCTTTCTTGACAGTAGTTCCTTTTCTCACTGTGACCATATACCTGAAAAATATACAACTTAAAGAAAAGAAGATTTACTTTGTCTAAAGATTTGTTATTATAGTGAAGTGTGGCCTTGAAGGAATGGTGGTAGAATATAGGAGCTACTCGCACACATCTTGGACAGATTAGGTAGCATTCTATGGTGATGCCAATGCTCAACTGGCTTTCTTTCCCTACTTCATTACTGAGTAAGGGAACTAGCCCTGGGGATGTTACTACTATTTCAGTGAGTGGGAGTATTGCCTTAGTTAATACTCTCATAATATTTATGGACCCATTCCTTATTGTACTTTAAGAAACAGCTCAGAAAAGAATCTGATAAGTTAGACTTAATGCACATTAACAAAGCTTTTTCGACTATTGCTACTTTATTGCTATCTCCTTTTTGAGGTAATCTTGTTGCTATTTCTATGCATGCTAATTTGTCATATAGTAGATAGGAAATAGTCATTAATATATCTAAATACATAAAAGGAGAGTATTTTACATCAATCACATTTCATCATTTTTGTATGTTATGTTACTACATCATCATCATTCTCATCATCTAGATCACTGATTATTACTTCAGGTAAAGGAAGAAGGGAAATGTCAGAATCATTTTCTCAAATTATCTCTTTTTAGACTCATCCACATTTTTGAATCAAAATACAAGGGTGAAAAGCCCAGGGGTATAAATAATTTGAAACTCACTGCAGGTGACTCTGTCACCAAGTTTCTCTTTCTCTTCCAGTAACATTTTACACCACCAACCTTTGATCTACAGCAGTCCTACATCTCTTTTATTTGTTTTGTAAAATGAGCACTGTATTCTCTCAAGACCATGCATAGTCAGATACCAACAAGTTTTCAATGATCTGTTAGCTTGAAATATTTAAAGTTAATTTTGTATTTGTTTCAGATTTTAGATACATAATCAAGTGTTTAGAGAGATGGCTCAGTAGTTAAGAGTACATACTGCTCTTACCGATGGACTTGAGTTTGATTCTTCAGCAGTTATGTCAGGCAATTTATAAGTACCTGGAACACCTCTACCCTTCAGGCTCCTGCAGTCATATTAATATTATCACACATACATATAATTAAAGTAAATTAATAGAATATAGATAGATAGTCACATAAGCTTACTGGAATATTGGTACACTTGTTTTAAAAACAAATTTGTTTTTAGACCATAGATACTGAGTGCTGAATATTTCTTTCACCCCAACATGTGTGTGTGTGTGTGTGTGTGTGTGTGTGTGTGTGTGTGTGTGTGTGTGTTTGCTCTAGCAAAGGGATCTCCTTCAGAGGTCTGTATGATCCAGCTAGAATGAAGGAAGAATGTTAGTCAGGCTAATATTCTCCTACAGTTCAGAAGGCAATGGTAGCACTGACTTTAATCCCAACTCAGAGGGAAAAGGCAGTCACAGGCTTTTATTCCCAATTCTGGGGATATAAAAGGAGAGCTCAGAGGTAGCTGAGAGCGAAGCTGGGAAAAGAAGCTGAGACAGGAAGCAGATAAGAAGCGGTTAGAAGCAGAAGTGGAAGCAGATGGGAAGGGGACAAGAGGCAAAGTTAAGAAAGAGAAGTGGAGAGTTAGTTCAGTCAGGCTGTTTGAATCCAGACAGAAGAAGCCAAGAAGAGCAGAGCCAGTCTAGAATAAGCAGAAAGAAAGCAGAGTCAGAAGCAGATAGTTTACAGTTTGGAGTTCACAATATCGCTCAGAGTGAAAAGAGGTAGTTCAGAAGACAGATAGCCAGTTAGAGTGATCTCAGTCCACAGTAAAGTCTCAGAGTCTGAAACATTATAAGTTTAGGTTTGCAGACTAGATTGTACAGGGGCTTAAACTTTCTGGGTCCTGGCTTACAATTTGAAGATTACATTATATGGAGGCTGAAACCCTGTAGGACTAGGGATTGAATTAAAAAGATAAACAGTCTTTTGCCATGAACCGATGAGAATAATAAAATTAAGGATTACATCTATGTAAACAAAATATCAAGAATTTTCCTTTAAACTGTTTATATTTGGGAGCATATAATTGCTTTGTGTGATTTCCTATTCTGAATTAAAAATTATACAGGCCTGGGTACATCAGCTCAGTGATCTGACTTAATGACTGTGTGGATGCTATCATTTGGAACAAATATTAGAAATCATTAAACTCACACAATTTTATTTGTATCATGTAAATCAATGCTTCTATCTGAGAGCAAACTAGATAATAGTCAAGTAGTGTTAAGTTTACCAGTGAGATTTTTTCTGCATCACTGAGAGGCATGATGTATTTACAGCTAACTGGACCTGGCAATAGTCTTGGATGAGGGTCTGTTTGATCACTCTGGCCAAGTCTGCTGTAAGATATTCAACTTCATGTTCCAACTGGCTTTTGCTATACACATGTGTATCCAACACCCGTTCATCTGGCTTCAATAACAGTCTCTCTTTAATTTGTGAAAGATTTGTCCACTTGATTAACTGATATTTATTTATTTTAGTTGACTTCTGAATTGGCAGGATGTTCCCAGACATGTGTCATAAAAATGGAGTCCAAAATTGGACCAAGTCAGACCTAAGCTCTGACTCAGGTAGTAATACATCCAAACTATCCATCCATCTGTCAAAAATGTATTCCTTGTTCTGGGCAGAAAGTAGAAATGAAAGGAAGATACTCCTTATAGATTATAAAGAAGACATGACTGTTGTCCCTAGAGTATCCTTGTCTAGCTAATGCCTCCCTATATACTATTCGTCTATATGTTTTTATTTACATACTTTACAGCAAAATTGGAGCAATTCTATATACTCAAAAATGATGATGAATATGATAAATTGCACATAAATAATAACAAAGTATTGTGTGAAAGAGAACCGCATCATGCCAAAATATAACCACTTTTGTGTGGCTAGAGTATGCAGAAGCTAATGTAGGGATATGTATGCAAAGGAAACAGATTAAAAAACCACTGTCCTCCTCATAATTCCACTATAAACCTACCTAAATGCTGCTTGGAGGCAATTATCCCTGGGACTACATCGTACAATTAATAGTGTGTATTTATTAAAATATTTTGACATAGTAAATATTTTTAACTTAATAGGAGAAAAAAAAAACATGATATCTTCAGACTTAATATGAATACCAGTTTTCTACCTAGACAGGAAATGTTAATTTGAACACCAATATTTAAAACCTGTCATGTGATCACATAATTGGATAATGAAAACAGATCATTCAGGAATCTAAGATGGGGTTGTGTATATTTCCCGGCACATCATAGTTAGCTGTGGGTTTGTTGAAAGGAGCTGCGTGCAGTCAGCATCACGTCTCCCCAAAGTCTGTAGTCTGCTTGGGGCAGAGGTGAATTATCTGGTTTATGGGGGCTCAGATAGAGGTCACTGCTTGGATTGCAATTCTGACTTGCCTGTAGTTTATTTTGTGTAAATGTGGAAGCTGCAGCTTCTGACTCCCTGTAGTGAAGCAAACCTTCTCCTCTGTTTGAAGCTGGGTTTATCCTGCGTTTCTATGATGAAATCTTATAAACAATATTCTTTTTCTTCCTGGTACATATAAATATGAAGATATTTATTTATGGCTCTTCTCTGTGAATCACTATAGGCTCCAAAATGTGGCAATTAATATATAAAAGTGACACTAGGACCAAGGAGGAACATGCCCATATCAAAACACACAAATATATCCAAATCAGTTATTTATCATGAAATAAAGTCTTTTAATAATATATAGTATTTTCAAAAAACTTTGGTTTCAATGATTGAAAAAATAACTTTTACAAAACACATAGAAAATTCTTTTAATGGTGGGTAATAAATTGGGACCAAGGAAACAATGTTGGATGGTATTCTTGAAAATAAAATTCTGTGTCGTCTTTATTGTTTAAGGCAGTGAGGGGGAAAAACTTCTGGGTCACAGTTTATTGTCATTGCCAATTTCAAAATACTCAGCATAACAAAAACTGACCAAGTTTCAATCACCCTGAAAAAGGTCACTGTCTGAAGGCAAGATGAGCACATATTACATAGCTGGATGCTTTTATGTCACCCAAAAGCATGTTTCAGAATGGAATTTTTGGAGTCTCAGAGTTTCCAGTTCATGAAATCAATTTCCAAAAAATATCTCTCAAACAGGAAGTATTTAATCAAGCAAGGTGGAATAGCTTAGGTACTCATAGGATTTGTCATTTATCTACTGGTAACTCCATATATATCAAACAGATCACTCACTGGTCTCCAGAGGTACACAGGGACAAATAATTGTTTTATTTCTGAGTTTCAGTGGGGACACTGAGTTACTGATACCTACTCTGCTCAGAATCATAATTTACGCTGCTGATGTTATATGACTAATTTACAATAATAGAAAATACATTTGGCTTTTTTATGGGAGAAGATATTCAAAGGCAATAAAAATTAGGTCAAACTGAAGTTGGATTGGTAGTAAATGGTATTAAAGTATCATCTATTTCTTAAAAGAGGTTCTCTTTTTCTGTAACTATCATAAAAAGAATATGTATAAATGGAATAAACTAATTATCAACAGATCTAATTGATCAAGTGTGGGGTCTTGGTAAAATTTAAGTATTAAAAAGCTAAGGTAATACAAATATTAGCATTACATTATTCAACTATATGCAAAAGTGTTAAATTAAAGGTCATTTTACAAGAAATTCCTTTGCAAAAATTATTTTTAAAATTTTTACCCTATGTCACATATCTTAGACTGGATGTTACTTCCTATGTACCAAGGATGGCATTGAACTTTGATTCTGCTCTCTCTGTATAGTGCTGGGATTATAAGGTCCCCGATTTTTGATTTTTGAATTGTTGCATTATTTTATCAGCTAGAAACATTTGATAAGTAGTGATGAGCTCTGAATGCACTTTAAAAGAAGTGTCTGGAGAGTATACACATTAGAAAGTAAAGTATACACACCAGAGGCTTAGAACATTCAGTGATGAACTATACTGCTGCTCTCAGTGTGTGTGTGTGTGTGTCTATATATATGATATATATCATATATCAATATATATATATATATTGATATATATATCATATAACAATATATATGATATATATATGAGATATATATATATATATATATATATATATATATATATATATATACACATATGCATGCATTTCGGTCATGAAGGTCAGAGAACAACTTGTGGGAGTGAGCTCTCTCCTCCTATTATATGGGTCCCTGGGGGATTTAATTCAAGTCATTAGGCCTGGTAGCAAGTACCTTAAGCTGCTAAGCTATTTCATCTGCTCTAGAATGTAGATTTTTCACAAGCTAATTCAATTATGTAAGAGCTAATAAGTAAAAACGAGTTTATATCTACAACATGCAATAGAATGTTTGCTGTTTTATTGTGAAGACCAGAATTGAGTTTCCAGAACCCAAAGAAGGATAGCTTACAAAAACTCCCCTGCAATTTCAGCTATAAGGGATCGAACTCCCTCCTTTGGCCTCCTTTGTACCCACATATACACACATGTATACACTCATACTAACACACAAGCATACATACATTCATAAAATAAAATAAAATTTAAGTTAAAAATGAAACTGAAATATTCTTAACAGTTATTTTAAAAAGAGAGAAAATAGCATGATGTTATATTTGTTTGGTGGCAGAGAAATATAGACATAAATGAGTTCACTTCAAAATATGTGAATCACCTTGGAAATGGAACGTTCTATGTCCTTCTAACTATTTGTTTCTGTGACAAGTTATCTACTGGTAACACTCTTAAATAACGTAGCCATTGAAAAAGAATGTCCCTTGCAGCTTTAAAAATGGCTGTGTTTAATGAGGAAAAGTGAAGGTATATTTAAAAAAATGAATTCACAATATAGCAAAGAAAAAAATTCAAACCTTATTTAGGATTTGAAAAACAGTCATACACATATCATTAAGAATGTGTGAAAAGAATCCAAGATACTCAGGACATCATTCATATTTTTCTTCTATGACTGTTAAAGTTAAAACAATACTATAGGAGGTCTTTTTACTGACTTTATATGAATACCTAAAATGAAGTACAATGTGTTTTACACTCCTGGGATGAGTATGTTAGAGTCATAGTTTTAGCTTCCATTTGAGTAATAATTGCAGTAAGCCCTTTACAGCCCCCAAAACCTCTATACTATCCATACAAACTCAGGGTACATGGAAAACCTACTTTCTGATCTCATATAACAAATTGTGTTTTTCTTTTTTAGATCTCATGACACCATGAAAATGTACCAATGGTGATCTGAACATACTGAATTTGTCTTCTCTTCTACGAATGTTTTTAGAAATCATTCAGGAGCATTCTAAAATTGCATATATTACCCACTGGCCATGCATTTCTCAGCTCTAAATAGGGGTAGGGGTACCCATCTTCCTCACTTATTATTTCCTAATGTAGCCAAGAATGATTTTGGATGTTTGAGTATAAGAGGACATAATTGTGTCAGAAGGGATGGGTGGGAGAATTGTTTCAGATGAAGAAAAAATACAATACAGAGATAAATGCATTTATTTCATTAATAATAATAATTAACCCAACACTTCTAATGTCAAGTTGCTTTATTACATGCTTTACAATTATGAATTCATTGAATCTTCAGAAAAACCTGAAAAATTGTCTGAGGCTGGGGAGAGGGCCCAGAGCTTAAGATAACTTGTTGTGTATGCATAAAGATATGAGCTTGTGTCTAGATTGTATGAATGTTGAAGCCTTCCAGTTCTAGGCTTAAAAGTAGCTTATATGAGGTTGAAATGTTCCAGGGGTCTAGGACTAAGAACTGGTGATTGAATTAGGCAAAAAAATAAATCACTTTTGAACCTAAATCAGTGTCTACATCTGGTGAATCTACAGCTTCATTTGTTGCCTAACATGACTGCTATGAGGCCCAGCATTGCAGAGGACAGAAGACATCTAACAGAAATGTTGCAGAGGACAGAGAAGTCACAGAAGATAAAGTCAGCTGGGATTGTCTCTAAAAGAAGTTTTATGTGTTTTTCAAGTTCAACTGGACTCAACCATTGGAGCCTTGAGCCCGGAGCAAGGAGAAGAGAAAGGACCATTCAGATTCTCCGAGACAGTGAATCACAGGAAGCCACCCCAAAAGATAATTCTTATAATATAGACAGACTTTTCCTGTGTTGAAAAAATGGGAAATTTCATCTCAGGTGACTTGGAGGGAAAGGAGAGGGTGAAGGGATAGGTATGTTCCCCATCCTGCTATCATTTGCGATTATATTCCTCATGTTATTATCCATGGCGATTTTGATCTGTTGTGTTTTCTTGAAAAACGTTGAAAAATTAGCTGAATAACAAGAAAAATTACATATAGAAATACAAAAGCTTGGGAGACCAAAGGAGGAAGTAGGAGAACAGGGAACTAATCGAGATAGACAGTCATTATCTAGAAAAGTGTATAATTATCTCAGAGACAACAGATACCTTTACAAACTGAAACTGACACTCTGTATGAAATATGGTGTG
The DNA here is from genome assembly GCA_026225945.1 of Cricetomys ansorgei. Classification (NCBI taxonomy): domain Eukaryota; kingdom Metazoa; phylum Chordata; class Mammalia; order Rodentia; family Nesomyidae; genus Cricetomys; species Cricetomys ansorgei. The sequence continues at coordinate 15,329,125 of JAMJFZ010004061.1, forward strand.
ATTGGTCCCTAGGACACACTTGAACTCCACAAACTGCTAACTTAGATCTTACCAGGTATTAAGAGCATTCAGCTTTTATTTGAAGGTCTGCTATGGATCAAGTGCACTTCTTTATTTCTATAAAACTACCACATTTTTCAAATTCTGTTTTCTGTAAACAGGCAGTCAGAGCTCATGGCAATGAAGTCTCACAGTACTCCCTTCACAAATGATAGGAGGGGAGAGACCATCAGTTTCCTTTTTGTTTATGAGTATAATTTTCCCTAAGCCGAGTTAAATTTACATTTTAAAGACCCACTTTATCAAAAGTACTTTTCAAACCAATTATATCCACCTAACACTTTGTTGCTAAGAACAATGTGATGGGTTCTGCTCAAGTCATTGTTTTTTATTAATTCATTTTATTTTCAAAGATCTTAATAGCACACAGCCATTGTTAATGTTGCAGTGATGTACTTGATCAAATCTGGGAATTGACTGGCCTAACTGCACATGAGAAGAGTCCTCCTTAAGGTAAAGAAAATCCTCTGTTTTGTCTGGCCCTGCTCCCTCACAACTTGGACATGATCTTCAACATGTATAGAGCATTATTTTATCAGTTGAGGTTAAAAAAATATGTCCAGGCATCATACACTCAATAGAAGATACATTCTTGATGTCTATAATTTACTTCAATATATTTTCTCATTATTCTAACATCTTTTGTACAGGCTTTATACAGACTTATACAGGCATTATTTTTTGGCTTAAATGTGGGCTTACCAAGAAGTTTCTATGATAGCATGGTTTTCTGTGGTTTCCGTCATATCATTTTGACAATAACAGCAACAACAAAACTCATTATTTTACCTTCCATACAGGTAGTGGCAGCTCACTCGTATTTTCCTTTGCCACATACTGTACTCCATATATTACATGGGAAGCCATTCCCCACAGCTGCCGAAGTATCCTATTCCTCTACTGCTATTATAACCTTAGTTATAATTAATCTATGGGAAAAATGAAACAGACAACCAACTGCAGTACTAGAAAGATTAAAAGAAGCATTCTCCATTGTACTTCTTAGACAATATTAAATTGAAATTCAAGTTTGTCTTAGTGACAGATTGTTGCAAGAATAAGAAATGGCAGAAACAATCAATTGCAGGACAAAGATCTAACAAAAGTGGGAAGGTTGATTATAATTGAATATTCCCTATGGATATCTCTAAAGCTCTGCCTCAGTCTATTTCCTATTGACAGGTGGTAGTGTAAATTAAATGTGGTATTTTGCATTCAAATTGGATTTCAACAAATCATCTTCCACAGTGTGACATTAGAATTAGCCCCAATGATGACAGCCTAAAGATCATAATGAGACTAGGTGCCCTTTCCCATTCATATTGTAGTTTCACTGGTGGGGAGGGTAGGAGTCAGAAATTGGATTCATAATTTTGTTATAAACTTTCCTTCCGGAAAAATTCATCTCATGAGTTGACTATTGTGAATATTAATACCTTGCTGACCATACTGTGAATTAATAGCAGAAGAAAGGCCACTTGTATTCCATAAATATTGTACGGAGCCCAAAACTACAGCATTCTTTCGAGTCCTGTCAATCATATCATCAGTTGCTCCACTGTTTACTGAAATACTGGGGTGTTTATATGTTCTCTGGAATCTCACACACACAAAGGAATGAAAAGCAAGTACTAAGTACTATGCAGCAAGCCAAACTCATCAAAAGAAATGTTTCTTCTTCTGACGTGGGCACACATGAAAACAGCAGTGTGGATATGTGCTGCTTTTTCAGACTTAGATGAATGTAAAGTTACTGGATGTGTAAATTTTCAAATTGCTCTCGTGAGATTCAGACCACAGCTATACTCAGACCCTCTTTACAGTTTCCCAAATGAAGCATGGTAAGATACCTCCCATGAAAGCTATGGAGGATAATTGTTGAAATGCAGAAATTAGGTCCTACCTGGACCTGCTAAGTCACAGGATACATATAAGATGCAAAATAGCATGTGAATATGAGCTTGAAGTTTATAAAGTGTGCATATTGATAGGGTTAATGTGGAGAGACAACTCATACATTATTATGACAAGCTCCAGGCTAAGGAATCAGAAAGGAACATAGCTCAATGGATTGTTTGTGAAATTAATTAATTATTTTAGCTGTTTTGGGGATCATTTACTATGACAATGACATAGAATTTATAACACAGACAAACCATATTTCAAATGTTTCTGGTCAGTCATAAGAACTTTCTACCAAAATTAATTGTTTTTATTTTGTGAGAAGTGAGATGTTCAAATAGTGAAGAAAAGCATTTGGTCCCTAATACTAAATTCTGAACACAAACATAATAAATAACAATGTGTACAATCAAACAAACTCCCTTTTACTTTTGTTTCAAATAATTATCTCAAATAACTGTAGGAAGTGGTAATTCTAATAGCATCTGGTAGAGTTTCTATCTCAATAGACTTTTTAAAAATAATGACATGCAATTATTCATGACATTTGGGATTATTAAACACAAATAGAAGAAAGAAAATGAAATGTTAAGCCTTCCTGTGGATAAAAAAGTATATCTTTATTATAACTCCTAATTTAATTAATGTATTCTATGTACCATCTGGTCAGATTATCTTAAAAGTTAACAAAAGAGATTAATTTGATATTTAGTGATTAATGAATCTGAATTAATATAGTACTAAATATGCAACTGTCATTATCAGCATAATACAATAAAGAGAAAGGAAGAAGGAGCTGCCTTGGTCAATGCAAGTAAAAACTTCATATTGAATAGCCAGCAGTTAACTAGTCAGAGTGTGGCTCATAACTAGTCAGTGTGGCTTGTGGAGTGTCTGCCCTAAATGAAAGAACTGTACTTCATGCCCTCTTTTCCAACACTCAGGGGACATGGAAAAAGAGATGGTGAGACAGGAAGAGACAGTATTCAAGTGAAATAGTGTCTCCTGGAAATGATAGAACTGTTACACTCATTCACTGAAACTATGCTTGGCTGTATGGGGCCTGTACAAGATCAAGCCAATAATCATCCACGTCTAGAATATATTTTATATTTTGCAACATTATATAAATATGATCTTGTATTAAGAATATGCAAGTTATATAACAGGGCTAGGCAAATGAATTCAGGCAATAATTGTACATACACTATGATAAAGAACAAGGTGCTAACACAAAACTACATGACTTGGGTATCTTTATACAGGAATCAATTTAATTAGGAACAAACTGAAATACAATATAAGGTAATAATGAATGCAGAAACTGTTAAAAAGAAATCAAGCAAAGCTAAAACACGTTTTAACTTTTACTAGAAAAATAATGTTTTGTTGAAATGTGTCAAATTCATCTTGGTACACAGAACTGATTAGTTTCAGGTGTTACATTGACAGTTACACACCTTTCTTTTTTTTGACATTTACTTATTCCCCACAGTTTAGATAACTTGCAAATACAAGAGTCAATTTGCAGGGAAAGAGGAAATGTAAGTTATTTTGCTGTTTATTCATATGTTAGATTAACTTTATCAACCCATATATTAAAATGCAATCATTTCATTGTTTGGAGCCTAAAGCTAATGTTAATTACAGTTAGGAACTTTGATTATTAATGCATCTTTACCTACTGAAGTGTGAAATAAGCAATAGTAGTCAGAATGTACCAATTAAGTTAGCTTCTGAAATGAGAATTTGGAAGTAGGTATTTGCTCATGGTGAACAGATGCATGGCACAGGACTTCATCTTCAAAGTTACATTGTGAACTATCAGTTTCAAAAAGGGAGAACAACTCTTCAACAAAATTAAAAAAATGGCCTAATCAATAAACACAGATATGTAATATGTATCTTATAACTTTTGAGGTGGTTTCTTATTGGCTTATGTATTTCAACACTTGGTCTCCCATGGTTGGTAACTCTGTTTGGGATTGAATCTTTAGGAGATGGAGACTTAACGGAGGTTGTAAAATATTGTGTGTAGGCTTTTAGGAATTGTAACCTCACTCCCCGCTTCCAGTTTGTGCTCTCTCCATCGCTCTCAACTTTGTTCTTGCTCTCATTCTGACTCTCGCTTTCTTTGCTTTGGTGTGTAAAGATGTGAGCTCTCAGCTTTCTGCCATCATATTTGCTTATGACCACACTTCTCATACCATCATGGACTCTTCATCTGTGGAACTGCAAGCCGGTATTAACTCTTACTTTCATGAGTTACTTTTGGTCATAGTATTTTATCACAGCAGCAGAAAAGTAACTAATACACTCTCCCCCTTACATTCCATATGTATTTTTAAGGAATTGTAGGCTCAATACAGGAGAAAAATGTGTGGTTGTGATGTTGTTTTGATTTATATAAATAAAGAGCATGATGAGTTCATCTTGATCATATAATTTATTACAATCTGGTAATATTTAGTTATTCTTCACTTTTTAAAAATTACTCTTTGTATCTCTGCTAATATCCTGTGTTAATTTTAATAAAGTTGCCCTTCCTACTTGTTGGTTGATACTTCTGCTTCCCTGGATGCTGCATGCATCACAGTTTTACCTTTTTTGAGTAACATTTAAGTGCTTATTACTGTGTGTTAAGACAGAGTAACATCATAATATGGAAATATATGTTCAGAAAACATTATAATTTTATGGACTAGGTGCTAGTATTGGAAAGAGGTAGAAGAGCTGGTTTAAGATGCCACAGTTTGAGGGCTATTATGTAGTCTAGACACGATGTTTTTCTAGAATGTTTTTTATAATAAAAGTTTCAAACTTAAGTCATAAGAAAAAGTTAATGCCTGCTACACACTCCTAAATCACTATCATCTGTGCTGGCTGGCCTTATGTCAACTTGAGACACAAACTAGACTTATCTCAAAGGAGGCAACCTTAATTAAGAAAAATGTCTCCATAAGATCCAGTTATAAGGCATTTTCTTTATAAGAATTAGATGGGGAGTGCTCAGCCCATTGTGGGTGGTACCATCCCTGTGCTGATGGTGCTGGGCTATATAAGAGAACAGGCTGAGCAAGCCATGGAAAGCAAGCCAGTAAGCAGTAACACCCCCCACCCTGCTACTCTCTACCCTCCTACCCCATGGCCTCTGCATCAGCTACCATCTCAAGGTTCCAGTCCTGTTTGATTTCCTGTTCTGGATTCCTTCCTTGGTGTACTACAATGTGTAAGTGTAAGCCACATAAACCTTTTCCTTCTCAACATGATTTTGGTCATGGTGCTTTGTTGCAGCAATAGAAATGCTAATAAGACATCATCCATTTCTTATTTTTCTACTAATAGCAATGTTGCTGATGATGTTGATGTTTGCTGTGTGAACTCACATGTAATTCTGTTAAACTTTATTCTCATGACTAATTATTTGTTGTTTATATATGCCTAACTCTGTGTTTTTATATTCAATAGACACTGAAATATTTTACATTATCAAAAAGTAACTCTCCCTCTCCCCATTTCTGAATTACCTAACACTTTATGGTTTGTGCTTCTGTCATGTTTCCATATAGTTGACTATCTGTTTTAGGTTTGAAAATATATTTTCCCTGACACTTTGCTGAAAAAAACCAACCAAACAAACATTATTTTTTTAACCCATAAGAAGGACTCCTTATGTATCTTAAGCTCTTTTTGAAGACTCTATCACCCTGCCTTAGGTTTCTGTATTCTGGGATTGTATGGGCTATGGCACTTCAGCAGGGATTATGCAACTCATACTTTCTGGGATACTGCCAAACTTGAATCATTATTTACTATATGTTGAATTTGTCTCTAGGGTTTCAATTGAAGACTAAATAAATAGTTAAATACTTCCCATATCTTGCCTATGTTGTTGAGTGATTAAAGAGAAATACACACAAAAAAATAGCATGTTAAGGCAACAAAATATATTTTTTAAAAAATGAAAAATGTTTCAGTAGCTTCCACAATCTAGATTTATTGCTTCATACTCTATAATGTACCCCTTATTCAATAAAATAAAACTCAGAAGAATATTTTGAAATTAATGAAACAAAGACAAATATACGTAAGGCACACATGTGTGATATTGGGAATAAATGATAACTAGTTGAATATCTTAAAGGACTCTTTCAATGACAGATACACCACCATTGAGTATACCTTCAGTAGGCCTGTTTTCTATAGGCATGTGACCCTATGAACATAGACTAAATAAAACAAGGGGATACAAAATATTAATGAGCTATTTTGTTCAAGAATGAGGATTTAGAGTATTGGAATTCAAATTTGTTTTGTTCAGAACATATTACCTAAATGTGGCACCAAACAGCAAGTATAGATAGAAAATGGCCAACATCATTTACTAATACCATGCATGATACCATCTTATCATGTCACTATATATCTCTTGGTTCTAAGACATAATTTTCTCAGTCCCTTTTTTACTGAGTGACATGTGGAGTGAATATTTCAGTAGAGGTAACACAAATTGTTTTAAAAATTCTCATCTTAATTTTAAATATGTATTTTGATGTCCTGACAGCATAGTTTGATTAAATTTACTTCAAGAAGGAGTATGTTTGAAAGAAACATACTTTAAAGTTACATTTTAAATATATTTAAGACATATTAAAACATATTGGCAATACAAAGAATGAAGTATTACCAATATTCCTACTGTCACAGTATCTTGAAACTTATGTTAACAGAAAAGTTTAGCCATGAGTTACCATATGCTGCTGATCCCATTCTTAGGAAGTACTCAGTATAAGGAAATCAGTATGGGCAGAAAACAGCAGAAAAACTACCTAGAGCATGGGTGTGGTGGGGTGAAAGGAAATGACTAGTGAAAACTACAAAGTTCTAACTGGAGTCGATAATGAAAATATTTGTAAAATTTATTGTGATTAAGGATATACTGTAACACATTTATGTGCACATTTTAAATAGGTGAAGAGCATTGTATATGAGTTAGACCTCAGTGAAGCTGCAATCGGGAGCACAGTCAAATCTTTCGTAGTTAAGATATTGCTTAATTTTAAATATTATAATATAAAAAGAAAAGGTGCTATAGAATTAATGAAGCCATTAAATTAAATTGCAATATGGATTCCACTTCAGTTTCAAATTTACTATATTGAAAGTCACTATAGAAACCATTTCATACTACCAGGATATGAGAACAATGACAATAAAGTAATGATAATGATGGGATTCAAGGTAACCACTTTCTACATTTTACTGAAGGCAGATATATATATATATATATATATATATATATATATATATATATATATATATATTAGAGATTCATATTACAATTATGGAGGAGAGATGTAAAAGGGGTATAGAGATTTAGTTGTTATATTGGTCCAGAATACTGAGGCAATAGAGGTGGAGCAAAATACAGAAATAAATAATGAAACTGGTATAATTTTGGCATTAAAATGACTTCTAATTACCACTGACATTTTAGGAAATAGTTTTGACAATGCTATGCTATCTAACAGCTTTGGGACTGTGTATTTTAAGAGCTCGCTGTAGGTTACATGTGATGTTAATAAAATCTGTCATTGATTTGGGGGAAAATGTCCTGACTTAGAATAGTTGCCCAGTAAGTGTTTAAATATCTGCACACACAGGAGTACAGGATTTAGTCTGAAGCCCTTAGGCCACCTGGACAACGAATTCACCTTCTGGAGAGAAAGGTTGCTTGTGTTATCTCCACTGACCGTGTCAGATTCCACCCTGACAGAAGCAAAACAGCCATACCTGAGTTGCCACTTCTCCATTCATCCGAAAAAAAAAATTGGAATTCCTATTCCTACTTAATCTATACCTAAATCAAGGAAAGTTTCTCTCTGTGGCCTGTGATAAATAATATGAAAACAATAATAGATTTTTTTTACCATTGATATTTATCTGAAAGTTTTTCCATAAAGCTGATTGTATTTTCAAGCATCATCTACAGTCACACTAGTGGTTATGTGTTTCCTTTATTTTTGATGGAAAAACAATGTCTGCTAAGGTAAGCCCCCTCAAGTGCACAGTTTTGATAGACTTCCATGTCTTGACAGATCTAAACCAGCTAACATAAGCTATTCTGTTTAAATGCTGACTGAGCAAGGACCATGGACAGTTTTGACAAGAAACTCAAATAGCATGTTTTCTAGGTTATAATCCCAGTTGTAAAAAGTAAAAAGCAGTATTTAATGTATCTGAGATACACTGAAAGTAGATTTTAAATGTTCTTCTTACAGAAGAATGAGGAAGCCAGGTAGTGGTGGCACACACATTTAATCCCTGTAGTTGGTAGGCAGAGGCAGGCAGATCACTGGGAGTTCTAGGCCACCCTGGTCTACAGAATGAGTGCCAGGACAGCCACAGTTACAAGAGAGAAAACCTGTCTTAAAAAACAAACAAACAAACAAACAAAAAGCCCATAAAAAAACAAACAAAAGACAGAGGAATGAGGAAGTGCTAAAATGCTATAATAGGCTGATTAACTAGTCATGTGACAATGTATGTGTATATATTCAAATATGTTCTATACCATAAAAAATCCAACATATACTTAAAACTTGAAAATATAACTTAAAAACAAAAAATAGGAAGAATAATAGACACTCACGTTTTTACTACTGGATTTAATGCATCTCCAAGACATTCCTAAAACTTCAATAACCATCTTAGAACAGGAAGTGAGGCTAATGAAGAACAAGCTGCAAATGCTGATAATTAAAATGTCAGAGATTGAATAAAAAACCATGGCATTGGGAATATAGCAGAGCTATTAAAATAAACAATCATTTATTTCATATAAAATACATATATAACACATTTATGTTATATTGATCAAGTCCACTGAATCTGGCTTTAAAAAAATATTAAACAATTTCACTGATAATAAATTAAAAATTTCCCATGATTTATCTGGAATTCAAATTTAACAAGTTGTCATATGGTAAAAATCTAGACACTTTTTTTTCCCATCACCAGTATCAGATTTCAGGAAAGTCACAGCTATTTACATTCTAAGATAATTTTCATCTTGAAATGGAAATTTTTGAATTAGAAGAAAACGTGAAGAGAGCCCTTGGGAAAACAAATCCAAGTTCTTAAAAATGTAAATCTCTTTAGCATTATTTTGCTTTGTAGTTGTGGCCCTAAGAGAATATAAAATAAAAATAAAAACAGATTTTTTTTTTCCATTTTGTGGCATGGATTCTCATGTTGTGGAAAATGCACAATATTCCAAGTCAAACATGGCCTGGGAGGGAGGGAAGCCAAACTCTGTGACAAATGAGGAAATTAGTTAAGCTCATCCTGACTCCCTTCCTTCCTTCATCAAAAGAAACACTGATGGGATGAGCCCCATAGATTTGCTATGAGAGTAAGAAGAGAGTCATTATGGTAGGCGCAAGAAAATGATTGGCACATAAAAACTGTTCAGCTGTTGTATCAATATTCTTGCACTGCAATTATTTTAATTAGTATTATTACTATTTCATACCTGGTTAAATCTGGCTTATAGCAATGCTGTGCCTGAGACAACACCCTGGAAAGTTAGGTATTTTTTTTACTAGTGCTGTGAGAATGAGAAAAAGTAATTACCAACCTAAGATCCTCCAAAGCCAGCATCTAAAAGAACATTTTACAGCTTTCTGTCTTGGGTAAGTATATTACTTAGTCTAATTTTATGTTAAACATTCAAGAAGTAAAAAAGGTTATCATTTTTGACAAAACAGTAGAAAAATGAGTGATAGATTTCTGTATTTGTTAGCAGAAGGCATATACTATACATAAATTAAGTTATAATTTGCCAATTTGTACTTTGCTTTGATCTAACACTTTTCCCTACATATTAAAAACTGTGTACTCATAAACAATTTTGTGTACTTAGTGACAGATTCTATGTAAATTCTGTGCTTCATAAGCAAACATGTTAATTAGATGCTGGAAATTACTGACTACCTCATTTTGCATCAACCTTAAATCATGCATCTACTAAAGATTCTTTTCTTCTTCCATACTTTGATTTTAGTTTTCTACATCATTTTGAGAAGAAAAATAAACATCATGAAGATAATCCTTTTAATATATTTCAGACATTTGAAGGTCTTGACTTTCTTGCAAATCATACGACATGTTGTATTTTTAATTTCCTTCCTAATGTAAGCATTGGAAATCTAAAAACAGGTTAACTTAACGGCTGTGAAAAAGGCTTCTCATAAAGTTACTGATAAGTCTAAAAAAAGATGGGGTATGCTTTAGAAAAGGGTTGATGAAAATCACTAAGCGTTGGCATAAGTATTTATCTTTTCCTTTCCTTGAATCAGACACATCCATATAATTTACATGCTTTTCTCCTACCTTTGATAACAGATAATAAATGTTAAGTGGGACCTCAGCATATATTAAGCACTTGGATCCTGCTCAGACAGCTTTCCTACTCACCCTGAGCATTTTTGTAAACTAGAGAAACAGGATGCATCACAGATCAATTCAGTCAATCAACTTTAATCATAACAGAGGAATTAAGCTGCTTTTCAGGCATGATGCAATAGAGAAAATTGCTCGGATACTTTTTTAAAGGCACCAAACATCCCACAAGAGCTGTCATTTTGCTTTTACATCTGCTCTCTAAATGTATGAAGTCTACTTTTTTTTTTTTTCGAGAAAGGTACAACAAGCAAGGCTGAAGCAGTTGGAATCTGGGAGTATAATGTATGCATTTTATGTCCTTTTAAACATATATATGATCACTGAGAAGAAAGGAAATCAGAAAGTAAAAATTTTTGCTGAAGAAGAGACAGAGCGCCAGAAAGATTTTCCCCCTTCATTATTTGTTGTTTTGGGTTATGGCAGTTGATTTTATAGTGGCAGTAATTTTAAATGCATTCTCCTTTCCTGTGAGATGCACACTTTCAACCTTCCTAGAGGGGAGCTTGAGGGTTTGATTGATGGTCAGCTGTGTGCTTACATATATGTGATCATAAAGCACATGATAATTCCTCATTGACTTTGGAAAGTCTGTGTTCTCTCTGAGTTTTTTTCTGAGTCTTGGAACCAAAACCTTTCCTGCTACACAGAAGTGCACAATGAGTTGGTTAAACACACAAACGCACAGGCACAGGTATATACATGAACAGCACATACACAAAACACACACACACACACACACACACACACACACACACACACACACACACATCTGCACACAACTTTCCTCATGAAAGTTATTTTCCCACAGAAAATTGTAAATAATTCATAAAGTTGGAGAAAGGCAAGAAATTATTTTTGATGTACTTAACTGATGATATTTTAAGACAAATTACAATAACTGCAAAAACAGATAATTTCAGAAAATAAATGTAAAGTATTATAGCATTTTTAATCTCATCTTTTTTCCCAATATTACACTTTGTGAACACTGTTCAATTTAATTTACATGAGACCAAAATAAACTAGCATGTTGATGGTTAGTGATAATTATTAACTTGACTGAAAGTAGAACCATGTGGCATATGGACCTTTGGGCATGCTTGTTGGGGATTAACTTGATTATGTTAATTGAGGTGGGAAGACCTGCCTACTGTGGGTGGCAACATTCCTTGGCCAATATCCTCGAATCTATAAATGGAGAAAGGGAATTGAATCACAGCACACATTCATCAATTTTTCTCTGCTTCAAGATCGTGCTGTCTTGACTTTCTTCCATGGTAGATAATAAGCAGAATAAGCTGTGTATCAGAATAGTTGCTTTCTCCCTAATGTTGTTTTGGTCAGTGTATTTATCACAGGAAAAGAAATTAAGAGAGCATGCTACATTGACAAAGAAAAAATAGGCAATAAAGAGGAAGATCTGAGAATTTATTACCTGAATATACTTTCTTATAATACATTTATTTTCTGCCAAGATATCTGACTTGACAATGAAATATACAAAGAATAAGATAATGCAAAAACTACTTGAAAAGTCTTCTAATATTGGAGAGTTGAGATACCAGCTAATTTGAGTGGTGTAAACCTTTGACCAAGTCAATGTTATTCCATGCAAATTATGAAAAAAAGGAAAAGTAGAAAATCCAACTTTGTCTATAACAGTTGAATTTATAAATTTAGTTTCAAGTTTGTATTCTTTTCATTTTTCTACTCACAGGTAGGAAGCAAAGAAATACATTCTCTGCCTGACATGAGCTGCTGACTATTTAGCTTTCATGACCTTTCTGTAACCACAGCATTCAGTTTCTATGGCTGTCCTTCTCATTCACTTCTCTCTGTAGTACATGATAGATCAGCAGGGACTTGGGCTTCCTCTGGATTTCTTAGCATCACAATAATGATATTTTGAGGTAGTTAATTCCATGTAGTGAAGATATGTGTCTATGCTATGCATGTAGAAAATTCAGAATCATTGGCAATAGGTTCTACCCGTTTGATGCCAATGGCAAGTATTGTTTGTTCATAGACATTGACCAAATTGCCAAATTGAAGAATTCCATGTTTTGAGAGCCTTATTTTATTTTATTTTATTTTAATTTTTTAGTGTCTTAGTTGGATATATGATTTATTCCAGACCAAAACTAAAATTTCAAGGAAATAAGTGATTTTTCATTCTGCAGACTCAGAGTTTGAGGTGATCACACACAGTTGGAAGCTAAGAGAGTAAGAGGCAAAATGAGAGACTAGAGAGATGGCTCAGTGGTCAAGGGAGCTTCCGGCTCTTTTACAAAACCTAATTTTGATTTTAGGTACCCTCTTTGGCTAGCTCAGATCCCTCTGCAACTCCCATTCCTGGGAACCCAACATTTCTGGCCCCCACAAGAAGCTGAACTCACATGTACATATCTAGTCACAGATACACACACATAAAATTTTATGTAACAAAGAAAACATGAAACAACTGGAGCAAACAAGTGAGCACCAGAGTAATGGAATTTTGAATAACACTGAGGTACAAGCACATTAACCACAAATCATGACCATCCTTGATCTTGTCAAGTGAACCAATACCCTTTCCTCCCTTTACGGACTAGAGGAGACTTGCTGAATAAATATCACTATTCTGAAAATAAAGCACTCAATCAGATAGCTTTCTATACTGAAATCAATAAAAATAATTATTTATATTATGTAAGCTTACATGCATTTTGATGTCAATATCATACAAATAAAATCTAGTATGAATCTGAAATCTAATAGTATGATGTTTATATTTAATGACAAAAGTTAAAAGATAAAGAATTCTTAATTCTTATCATAACAGTCATTGTAAAATATTTTTATGTGGCATGAATATTACACATAATTGTGCTGGTTAAAGTTATGGGTAAGTTATTTATTCTGTAGCTAATATAACTACTTTAAATAGTTCAGTAATTTCTCACATTGAATCTGGGTAAATTGAGTCAGAATTTCAGAACTTCAAATTGGCTTTTTGAAAAGATAGAGAAATAAACATATTTTCTTCACAATTACTGAATTAGAACTTCAGTGAAATAATATTGCAATCCTGTCAAATTAGGTTTATACAGCTAAAGGAGAATTAGAGAGAAAAAATGGAAGACAATTCACACAGGAATTCCTGCAGTCACTCTCACCTGTTGATAAGTAAATGCATACTTTCTACTAAAGCCTCATGAACAATGATGAAAATAAAAAATATCTTATGAGATTTGCTCATTTTTCATGTAGAGGAAATAAAACTCCAATATTCATGAAGTCTGCTAAATTCCAACGGTATAAATGCACATAGTAGTGTGTGAAATTAGTCTTGATTGGTACAGTTTTGTCAACCAATAACAGAAAGAGGCAAAAGAGATACTTTAAATTTTTAAATGACAAAATAAAAATTGTTTGTTATGGCTTTATCTAATAGCAAACCTCAATTAAATGTTCTGAAAGATAAACATTGGGCTGGACAGATGGTTCAGAGGATTAGAGTATTGCTGGGTAAGCTTGAGGATTTGAGTTCAGCTCCCCAGCATCCCTGTAAAAAACAGTAGTGAATGACCATGTAACCCCAATCTGGGACGTGTGAGATGTTATAGGAAATAAGCCAAGAACTAGGACTTGACAGCCATCCAATGTAGGCAAGAACTCCCAGACTTCAAATTTAGTTAGAGACTCTTTCCTGAGGGGATGTTGAAGAGAGTATGCATGTATGAACCATCACCCCGTGTCTGTCACACACACCTACATGCACACTGCACACACACACACACACACACACACACACACACACACACACACACCATACACACAAAAAAACAAAATAAATTATGAGGAATACCAGTACAGTGGAGGAAAATAGGCATGGATATTCTGAAGTGTTGTTTTATGCCTTTTAGAGGAATAGGCCTTTGTGAAAGCTAAGAAGGGTCTATATTCCAGGGGTCTATATAAAGGAATCACATTCAGAGGCCTATATGGTCTGTATGGAATGTAGAAACAATGTTAAGAATGCTGGTACATATCTTTATTCTCAGTATCCAGAAAGCAGTGGTAGCAAACATCTTTAATTCCAGTATTCAGAAGGCAGTGGTGGTCCATGTTTTTAATCCCTAAAACAGAAACAGAACATGGAAGCAGACAGGAAGCAGAGCTCAGAAAGAGTCAGTTCTATACAGAAGTGACTTCTGAGATGACTAAGAGTAAAAGGCAGGCAAAGTGACAAATCAGAGGAAGAGTTAGCTGAATAAATCAGAGACAGGACACAGCTAACATTTATGATAGAAAGGCAGGCTCTCAGTTATAGCAGACATTATGAGGTGGGCAGTCTGAAGCAGGCAGAAAGAGGACAAGACACAAAGACAATGAAGCAGTCTGACTGAGGCAGAGAAGCAGAGAGGCTGACTGAGGCAGTATGGAGCAATGAAAGCTCAGGGAGAGACACAGAGATGCAGAGGCAATTCAGCAGAAGAAATCAGTATCAAATGGGAAGAGTAAGTCAGTTTGAAGCACAGCAGAGCAGTTTAGTCTGAGGAAGTCAGAGAATCAGTCAAAGTAAACTAGAGCCAGAAAAGTTCAGTCAGAAACAGTAAGCTGGCTCAGAAGGTCAGTTTAAACCAAGCAGCTTGGGGAAGTGTTTGAGCCAGAACAGTGAACCAGAAAAGTCAGTTTAGTTCAACCAGCTCTGAGTTCAAACAGAACTAGTCAGGGTGGCTCAGTTAGCAGTAGAAGCTTAAATGTTTTAAATAGTATGGATGTTTATACATTCTAGATTGTATATGAAGGCTGAAGCCTTCCAGTTCTAGGTGTAATAGTAGATTGTATGAAGGCCAAAATGCTTCAGAGCTCCAAGATTAAAAACTAGTGACGTAATTAGCCAAAGAATAATCCATCTTTGAACCTGAATCTTTGACTACAGTGTCTTGCATTATTTGAGCCATTCCAATGGCAAGCTATTTTGGATTGGTTGAACTTTTTCATGCTTATTTATTTCTACTTCACGCTTTCCATCAACGATGATTTCCTATAGTTTACATTCTCCTGTTAATCAGGAAAGTGGATATCCTGTTTTGTTTTGTTTTTTTCTTCTTAGAAAAAGGGAAAAAAAAATTATTCCCCCTGTTACAACTGCCTCTTATCATGTCCCACCTTACCGACCTTAAATAATGTAGCCATCAACTCTAAACAAGAAAGTGCAATGATGTGTCTTTCTGGTTTTGGAGAATGATTTCTTTAAAATAAAATGTTTGCTATTAAGTCTGCAAGGCTGTTTTAATCATTTGTGGCTTTATGTATTATACAAATATTCAAGATCTTTTTACTTTTTCTCACTGTACACTGCTTAAAAAAAAACAAAACAAAACAAAAAAAAAAACTTCAAGGGAATCTTACCCTTACACTTTCACAAGGGAAAGAATACCAAGAGTTTTCTGAGCTCATTTGAAGTCTAAGAAGGCTATTGTACCCATTTTTAAAACCTGATCAAAATTCAGTCTGCTGTTTGTTACTAAATTATGTATCTCTGAAGCATAAATGTGTTGGCTTTAGAAAGTTACAAATTAGTGCATTTCCATATGACTTGGGAAAATGTAATTTTAACCAATTTTGTTTGGGGTGAAAAATACTGTTTGCATTATTTTATAACACTAGGGAGCTGTCAGCCCACATGGTCATCCAATTTCTGTGGCAGAGAGAGCTTCCTTGCATCTCAAATGCTGGGCAATAAAGCTTCTACTTTTCACATTAATGCCACTGGTAACCTATAAAAATGCTTGCTTTATATACCTTATTTTGTGATAGAAAATGTGGCAAGCCTAACAAAAGAATTTACTGCCTTCTTCAATAGATATTCCATTTCTCACTCCATTATCTTTAATTCAAAAGTGTGAAACAGCATTTAGAGATGTCCTGAAACTTATTATTTTTAATCCTTTTCAGATTTGCTGATTTCATTGTATTCCAGAGAAGTTCAGTTTGAGCCAGATTATCTCATTGTCCTTTCTAGTGTTACTGGGCTGTAGTCTTTTGTTCTCTTAGGCAGAAGAGGTAGATATTACTGTTTTCAGAAATGAGGAATTGAAGACTTCAAAATAAGCCCTACAAACATATGGTTAAAAGGCCATTAAATTAAACATGGCTGTATTAAAAAAAAAGACAAACGGGTAAGCACTACAGATGAAAAATCCACAAGTAAAGCAGGAAATGTAATAAGAGGAAAGATGAATAGAAAAATATGAATTGAGAAAGAGTACGTAGGAAAATAGGAAAAGAGATAAGGAATCAACATGGCATGTTGCTGTACTTGAGAGGGAAGGCACACCCTGTGTTACTGCATCTTAAGGGGAACATAGGCTATTTTACTCATTTTTATGCATTATTACTTAATGTGCATCTTTTATTCCCCTTATATCAAAAAAGAATATTACTTTCAAGTTAGACCTGTAAAGTATGTTGGTAGCAATTCAGTTGTAAAGTGTAAAATAATATTTCCCCCTACAGTAATTTTAAGCTAGGGATACCAGTACAGAAATTTCATTTATGGAGACAGAGAGTGGTGAAGAAGGATGTCTTGGATACTTCCAAACATCTTACATTCATGGGACAGTCTCCCTAACACATAATAATCTAGCCAGAATGCCAGTAGCACTGAGATGAAGAAACTGATCTATGCCATTAGTGATTACTTTAAGAAAGGTTAGCTGAACAAGTTTCTGGTTGATCTTGTATTTGAAATCACTTTGTATTGCCCAAATGCCCTTTTGAACCTCAAGTATGGTAAACCTGTAAATTACAGCCTAGTCGTGACATAAGATACATTTTATGTGAAGTAATGAGCACCATGTACACAATAGGGATCTATTGATTATTGGTTGGTAGAGTTATATTCAAAGTTATATTTCCCTCCTCTTGTAAATTCATGTTGATTATACTCATAGGAAATTATAGATGAGAATGTATCTAATTCTCAAATGAAAACCCTATATACAGATGGTCTAAGTGGTAATTCGGAAAGACATTGTTAATAATTCTGAAGCGCAAAAAGGATTTAACTTTGCTTTTAGAACTAAATGATGTTATAACAGATGTAGAAAATATGAACTTTGGTGAGAGAGTTTTTTTTTTCTTCTTTTGAACAGTATTCCTTGGCTAGCCTCAAATTCATGATCCTCCTGTGTCCAGTTATTGGGTTTTTATTGGCATGTCCTACTGTGCCACACCATAACAAAATAGTCTCATTCTAGATTAATGTTTTTACATTTTATATTCCTATGAATCACTACGGTTTTCTGTAACAAACTGTTGTGTCAACACCTTTAAAGGCAGAGGCAGGGATTTTGTCTTTCCATTTTGCTAGACACTGCTGACAGGATAGTACTGTAGATCATAGTTCAACCAGTGAGGCAGTCAAACAGCCCTCCAGTCTTTTTTTTTTTTTTTTAACAAAGATAGCAGGGCAGGTAAATATGAGGACTAGATTAGTAACCTGTCACTCTCCTTGGTTTGGGTTATGCATACCTCTCCTCTTTTAATAATGCAGATGGAAGCCTAGGTCATTAACTGCACCTGCTATGAATGCAAAAACATACACATATCTCTCAATGTACCTAGTAACCTTTGGATTGCACATGCAACAAACTACAAATATACCCCTTTCCTAACAATAGGACAGGTTTCTCTTCTGCTAAACACAGACAGTTTCTATTCAAATATATTCTCAATGTATAAAATGGATAGACTGATCCAGCCTCAACTGGTTTTGGGTACACGTAGAGTAAAGGAAAAGTTATCCTCAAATGAATTATAACAGAGGATCTTCTATTTCCAATCTTATGCCTCTGGATAACTGTCTATGCATATGATGCAAATCAGGCACATCTGGGATAGGTCACACATAACAGTGAAATGATTGTGTGATCTAACATATCAGTTAGATCAGAGACTACCTTAATCACACTTTCTAGAGATGAAACTCATCCTTGAACCTCATAGAGGGAAGTACCAAATACTCAGTGCCCTTGAATACCTTCTCCAATGTGGCCCAATGCTTCTTTCCAGGATATTCTGAATTTTCTATGTCTTGGCTCTAAATAAAATCACCTAGTTACTTAGTAATCTGTGTGGGTGTCTACTTCATCCTTGAATACTGTGCCCTTCCTACCAGTAACAAACAGAATTTAACATTATACTAAAATATGAATGTGCTTATATATATGTACAAGACAAATCACACTGAAATTAAAATTTAAATGTAACAATAGTTTTATGAGAAATAGCAAGACTCTCATTCAAGTAACACTAGGATCTGTATTCATTTAAAATTTGAAGTCTAAATAAAATATCAAATAAATTTTAATTATTATAAAGCGATATAAATGGATAAAAGACTTCTTGACTTACTGAATGCCATATAATTTAGTCCTTGCCTCTCCAACTCAATGTCTCTCAGTCCACCCTTCCACTTGCATATAAACACAATTCTCATCAGTTGACTGTATATTATTGCACATTTTTCTATGCATTTAATATATATTTTATATGATTACATACAACTTTTTTCATAAGTTGATATTTTAGATAGGTGTTTTAATTTTTTTATTTTACTCTGTACCTTACTTTTATCACTAAAATTATAACCTTATAAACATAATTATATCTTAGACTATAATAACATATGCTGGGCTGTTGTCTTATTTGAATTGGCACACTGTATTTTTCAGAATTAGTATGCCATCTGTATTTTGATAAGCACTGATATATTTAAAAATAATGTAATATCTTCTTATTAAAAGTTAAAAGAGGATGATATCAAGTGTACATGTTTCATGATATACAAGGCATTTGCAATTTCTAGAGCATATAAATGTTTGAGTTTTTCCAAATATTATATACTCTTAAACATTTATTGATTAAATGAATGATGCAAACTTTGGAAACATTTTCAAATGGAGACTAGAATAAAAAAATATTAGAGAAAGGAATTATATGTTAAAGGAAAGGAATATTTTTCTGGTTTTGTAATTTTTCTAAAAGGAGGACCTAAGCCATTGAAATATGCATTTGATTGTTGTGAGGAATTTCTACACAACTGAACTCCACACAAACAGGAGGGTAGGACTGGAAATCCACAGGATAGGAATGATTTTGCTTTTATTTGTTTCTGGGATTTTTTTGTTTGTTTGTTTCATTGAAACTTGTATATGAAAGCTTAGAAATCCATTGCTATTTGATGCAAGAAAATAATTTAAAGCTGCAAGAGGATTTTCTCTATATCTGTGTGTTCATCAAAAGAATCAGCAGATGCAACCTTAAATCACTATACACAAGACTGTTACCCAAATTATTATGCTCAGGCTTATAGTTCTTAGTTTGTCCTGCTTGGTCTTAGTAATTTTAAGCTTTTACATGGCTTTCTGCAGAAGTTTTAAACACTGAGGCTGCACTCAGGTCTTGTCATGAATACTACTGGTGCTGTGTATTGCGCTGTCAGTCCACACACAGTGGCTGTTTTGAGTCAAGCCTGTAGCTCACTTGGGTATCATCTCCATGGTAACTTGTTTACAAGGGCTGAAATACAAGCTGAAAATTCAAGGTTAGCTTTTCCTTTGTTGCTGTTTTGATGTTTTTAGCAATCAGAATAATGTGGCTAGAAGACTTGATTTAAACAGCCTCATGGCAGGCTGAGCCAAAATAAAACTCTATACAAAGTGTGCTTCCTTCATCTCCCTTTAAAAAAAAGAAAGAATTCAAAATGATCTTTAATCAGAAACATCAATTATAACTCTCTTTCATATTCTAAAACAACAGTCCTCTTGCTGCATTTTGGAATTGCATCATGGGAAATAGGTTTAAGCCTTTGAATCTTTTGAAGCAATCATTTCCTTTTGCATATGTTCTTCCTAAGATGAAGAATTTGGCTTGTTTTTGACTGCCATTGTATTGAAATGGAAAATGAACAGTTTAGTTCCTGTGCTAAATCTCCTCACTGTCCAAGAAGATGAGCTTTGATAGTCTAAAAATGGACTGCATTTTAATATTATACAAATTAAACTTTCCCCCAAATGATTATAAAGTGATGTATGTACTAGTAATGGTAGTTTAGTGGAATGCTTAATGTCATTATAGATAATTTAATTTAGATGTTTTTTCAGGAGAGGTAACTGCCATTTTTGTTCGTTTCTTAAAATAAGTCATATCTTAGAGGGATCTTAAATCTAGAAGCCTTTTAAATACATTTCCACTAAATAATGGAAAATAAAAACAATAACTTTTTTATTTTCCTTGCCTTTTATAGCGTCTTTATGAATCCTCATGAACATTTGAATAATTCAACACAACTTCTAAAACTGGAGCAGAACATCCAGTACTATTCTATCATTAAAAGTATCATCATGTAGAATAGTATTGATCTGCAAATATAATAAGGGGCCTATTATCATAAAGGTGGTGATTTAGGCATAGTGGAAGACAGATTTTAATATACAGAGTTGCATTTAGATTTAGCATTTCTAATGTGGGAATGATGGAATGGTGATCACATACACCTTCCCTTAAGACTCTTCTTGACCCAAATCTTACCTTTCCCTTAGAATCCAAGACATGTATGTATATCAAACAAGCAGCTTTAGGTGTTGTGTTAATTGCTGGTTTCACTTATAGATCACCATCACCATATCTAATATAATATTTGTTACAAATGATATCTAAGTTTTGTAAGGATGTTGTTAATGATGTCTCCTTTCCTATCACAAACCTTCTGGTGATTTTTCCTTTTGCCCTTCCAAAAACTGATTTATGTATTAGGTTTTATTTTCTTTATACTAGATAAGAAAAGGCAAGTCAGGCTCTCATTCCTCATACTATAGATCATACATACTTAGAACTGCCTTTCCCAAGTGTTAGTCATGTAATTAGAATTTGAATCTTTAGAGTAATACATAAATGCTAGACAGGCGTGGCCATCTGCCTGCAATCTCAGCATGAATGAGGTGAAGTCAGGGGAACCACTGTGTAGACTGGCTAGCTACACTAGCACAACCAGGAAACTCTTGGTTCAAGTGAAAGATCCCATCTCATTGTACTGATTTGAATAAAAATGGCCCACATTTCTGCAAAGGAAATGGCACTATTAGGAGGTGTCGCCTTTTGGGAGGAAGTGTGGCCTTATAAAGAAGTGTGTCAATGGGCGAGAGCTTTGTGGTTTCATATGCTCAAGGTAGGCCCAGTCTCACACTATCTTCTGGCTACCTCTGATCCAAATGTAGAACTCTTGGCTGCTTCTCCAGCACCATATCTGCCAGCATCCTATGCTTCCCACCATGACAATAATGTATTAAACATTTAGTGAAGCTGACCCATAGGCAATAGCCCTTAGGCCACTCACAAAGGTTTCCACGTCAGGGTCATTAGACTCAGCCTTCTTCTTAATTATTAAGGGGCCACCAAGAAGGTAGGCATTGGCCTGGGTCTCTTATACAGGAACAAAGGAAGCTTTAGAGAGAAAAACAAAAGAAAAGCATGTAAAGAATAGTAGGCCCATTTGTAGAGTAGCCACTGCTAGATGTCTTCTGCATAGATGTGGCTTGTCAGAGGCTGGTTCTGTGTCAAGCAGCTGTCTGCGCAGCCATGCCTTCCCGACATTTTCCTTTGTAAGAGTTGCTGTGGTCATTCTGTTTCTTTACAATAGAAACTCTAACTAAGACATTTATATATAAGGTAGAGAGTAATAAGACACTCCTTGGATTCATGATGTATTCCATGTGTATGTACACATATATGTACCTGCTCACATAAAAACATGCATGCACAATCACACATATACCTACACACATGAGAGTACACACACACAAACATACATACATAACTACACACACACACACACACATTTCCCTTCAATTCCTTACTCAAGCTTTTCCAGTTATGAGGACACTTTTTCCTTTTCATAGAAACTGCATTCTGGATCCTTCTCCAGAAAGAATGGCTTTCATTCTGATAGAGATTTTGATTATATGACTCATTGCAACTTTTTTTTTGACAGAATCCCAATTAAAGACAGGACAGAAAGATTTAGTTGAGTTTTGAAGACAGAAACTCAGATGGGGAAATTTTATTTACTTAGAGCACTGTTTTTTATTGAATTCCATGAATTCCATTTACCTGTGGTCTTAGCTTCTCTCTGATTTGCTACTTTTTCCTACTCTGCTGGGAGTAAGAGAGAAGAGTTTGATATCTGTTGTACTGTACATTTCCTTCACTCATCTCAAGTTCAAATCAACATCTTGCATAAACCCTGCATCTTCCATATATATATAAAACATTGAAAAAACAAGGTTTACTATTTAAAAACTGTAAATCAAGCATTGTATTATAAAACAAATTCTTTCAATTGCCTTTTGAGACAAGATTGTCATAACCTATGTTTGACCTCAATTTAAATGAAAAGTTTTGCTTTTGTTGATTTACTTCCAATATGGCTGTAACCAGAGACCAATACAATTATACACAGTAGCACACAGGTGATTTTCAGCACAGATATGGGTTTGATTTTGAAATAAACAGTGAAGATGATGCTCCCCTTAATGAACATGTATTAAAATAGCTGCACCCACTCCCAATGGTGTTATATGAACTGAACTGCAAAGATCGTTATATGTTGTCAACAACACAATTAAGAAACAACATGATTCTCTCATCATTTAAACTCACCATTTACTTTAATTAAGCTCACACTGTGAAATCTTTTTTTTCTTTTGAAAGATAAAATTTTAAAAACAGGTGAACTGGGTATCAAAATCCCCTTTAAATTCACTCTTCCGTATTTTAGGGAGCAGCAGCACTGGAAAAAAGATCTAGAAATTGTGGAATACAAAATGTATGCATAGCATACCCCTAAATTCATTGCTGCTAGTTTCTGTAATTTACAATAAAATAAATAAACGATAAAAGAAAGGAAGAGATAATTAAAAAAAAAATAGACCAGCAATCAAGTCCTTAATTTTAATGCCTGCCCAAAACAATGAGAAAGCCATGCATCATTGGAGAAGAACACACCAATTCTAGTCAAGCATGTTCATATAGTACAGAGAATAAATAGCACATTTACACAATATGACCCTGCCAGCTATTCTCGTTCAGACTCTTCCTTTCAAATGAAATTGTGTTCACAGGGATATTATTGTTTGGTATTTCCTTTCTGCACTTTCCTTGGTTTCCCACTAATTAATATTGAAACAAGAATACATATATATATATATATATATATATATATATATATATATATAATTTTTAATTCATATTATAATCAATAACTAAGACTGAAAGATCAAAATGCAACTTAGTATTCTCCAAAATTACTATTAAGTTAATTGCTCTGACTTAATATGGAATTCAAGCTATTGGAATAACATATAAATATTCTCTTGATTGAAGGCTTAATAGACATTAAATCCATCAAATCTACAATGACACCATAATATTTGAGAGAATTAAGTAGCTGGTGATTTTTTAATTAAATATTTCCTTTAACTATACTACCAAAATAAGTACCAAGATTAACACAATGTAATCATAATTAATCAATCATCAAAAGTGTATATAGGAAAGGACAATGCTACATTATAGAGTGAAATAATGCAGAAATTCTGAGATGACTATTAATAAAAGTCTAGATAACACATTTTTTTCAAAAGAGAATTTTGAATGATACTATGAATATTTAACTATAAGCAGTTTTGTTGGAAACAAAGGAACAACATCATGCAAGTGGACAAGGAAATGGCATAGAATCATTTGATTGATACATCCATTGAAGAATTTCAGAGTTGTGTTAATAAATACAAAGACATTTCAGTTCTAAAATGATCAAATATATGTGTGTGTGTGTGTTTTTAAAGAGTACTGAAACATAGAAATGGGTTGGAACTGAGATTATAGCTACTGGAGAAGTGGATGTCTTTGACTCATTTTAAAAGAAGAATGAAAAACTGAATGGTAAGTCAGCATTTAGTGTCCTAATATATAATTATATATGTATTAGTATATATATAAGTATATATGTCTTGACTATATAAGTAAGATTGATTATTCAACATTTTAAATTTCTAATTTGAGAAAAAGAGAATATAATCACAAGAGCAGAATCTGAGAGATTATTATAAGGTAAAATGAACTGCTCTTGATAAAACTGGGGAACCATGACTTTACAGTGATTTTCTACTTTTATGTAACATCTTGTTTTTTATCAATAATTCAAGTAATGAATATAGTTCTATCAATATTATATAAATTCCTGTATGCTAAGATGACCAATATTTCTAAAGTTTATCTAATATGTGTCATTAATACCTTTTTTCTTTACCAAACAAAAATGATCACTTAAGTACTTTATTGTACTTGAAAGCTCCACTCAGTTATATAAATCTTTACAAAATAACTTCAGACTAAACTCACAGCAACGGTGAATACTACAGATATTGTTTACATGTAATTTTAATTTGGAAATGAGTGAAGGCGTTAGAAATCTGTTTAAATAAGCTAGTTATCTACCCCACATTAATATACTTTGAGAAAAGCAATCTTCAAGTGTTTCACTAACATCTACCTTGCTTTTCAACATCAAAAACATTCCAGCAAGAGACTCCAAAGAAGATTCTATAGTTAATGTTTAACTGGCATTTTGTAATATATCTAAATAAGACAACTATTCCAGAAACTGATGACCCCACATCATAGCATGTAAGTTATGGCACCATCGTCCTTTATTATTCTCACAATGGTTATGACTGGGAAGTCAGAAAAGTAAGTAAATTCTCTGGAGAATGCTTTACTTGCTGTTAAATGTTGAAACTTATTTGCTATATAACTGTGTTCTTGAAAAAAAATGTACAAACAAAAACTTCCTTAGTTTGACAAAAACATTGTATCCTATAAAACTTTAAATCTTCAAATTAGAGACTAGAATGTGATGGCCAAGGAGGAACTCATGAAAACAGGGAAAAACAATAAAATTTCACATGAGACAGGACATAAAAAATAATTTATGCAACCTCAGAACATCCCTGAAAGACTGAAATATTTACAATGCGCCTGCTTATAGACCAACTTAACAATTTGGTCCAATGGGTATAGTTACCTTCAAACAGTCATCACAGGATTGCTGTAGTGAAATGTGCATTCTGATATAAGCTAGTGTAGAAAATAAAAAGCAAAATGAGAAGATGGCCAATAAGAAGAGAAATCCCAATTCAGAAACAGTGCCAGAATGTCTGTGATTAGGAGGGTCTCATACACCACAATGAGAAATATGAGGTTTAAGTGAAATGTAACATTAAGGATATATAGTTAATTCATGATGTATATTTGAGACAGGTGCATAATTGGTTAAAGGATAATATTGCACGTATTAAAAAAATATTTCAAGTTACTTTCAGTTCTGGATTTCAGGAACCAATCTAGGTTAGCACCATTCATTTTAAGATAATTCATAACAACATGAAGAAATATTTTCTATTTTTTTTCCTCCAGCAAAATATATGCAGGGAAATTTTCTTGAGGCCTGAAATACAGATTTCCCCTGAAATTAATTAATCAGAGCCATGAAAAATGGGTTCATACTCTAAGTTGGAAAGAAAAAATAATAATAGATTAGGATAATTAATTCCTACATCTTGTATACTTTTAAGGAACTGCTTATATGTGCCAATAATCTTTTGGCTGTCTCCCAAATAGTAGGATGCTGGATTTCTTTTCTTATTTCTTTTCTTAGTTTAACCATATCGATAAATAGTACACACAATTCTCTAAGCACAGAGTTCAATACCTATAGCATATGCTTTCCTAATTGCATCAACACAGATGTTTTATTTTATTTAAACATAATTTGAATTTCAGAAAGTATCTGCCTGTTAATTCCCTTCTTATGGGTTGTTTTAGATTACCTGATCAACGTGCTTAAGAAAGCATCAGCTGCTTGTTATTCTATTTTTAAAATGTGTTAATTAGTCCTATTGTTACAAATTTTATGCATCATGTCATAGCTGGCAATATTTATGGTTTAGATGGAGTACAATCATAGGAGAGAGAGATGGCAGATAATACATACAGAGAACACAAAGAGTGGGGTTCGAGAAGACTCCCGCATGAAGGAAGAAAGAAGTAGAAAATATGTCCCTAATCAAATATAGAAGACTTTTGTAAATATACTTCCTGATAGCTACCCAAATCATTTTATGTGAATTTTTTAAAACAGTTATTTTCTTCATTGAAAAGATAATTTTAATAGTTTTCCTTTAGCTATGAGTCCTGGGCTTAAATGCAAAGTACCTTATAAACAATTTCAATCTCAACAGCGCAACCAAGACTTACATAAATCTACACATAAATGTAAAGAAGCCATATTAGCTAATGGGGCATAATTGTAACATCAAATAAATTACTGGGTATCTACTCCTCATCACAAGCTTCATATAATTTCTAAGATTAAGCAATCAAACATAAGTTAGCAACTAGCTTTAGGTAATGGGGATCATAGTCATGAGGCATTCTGGCAACACATCTGAAATTTTTTAATAATTACAACATCTTGCATGCAAAATGTATTATCCACATATAAAACTGAATGCAAGCAATGGACACTGTCTTTGAAGGTATCAGGGAGACACTGGACTTATCAGCAAACACATTAATTTAGCTTCAATAACTGAGCTCAAATCAATTGAAGAAAATATGTTTAAAGAATAAAAAGGGGGTGTGCTGATGACTATCCAATAAAGAGTATCCCTAAGAGGTAGAAACTATAAAATAGAAATAGGTATAAATTCTTTAGTTGAAATTAGGGTAAGTAAAGTTTAAAAAAATACAAGGAATTCAATAGTAGATTAAATCATAAAAATTAATAAAATTGATCAGTGTAATTAATCCAATTGCCAATTTTTAAATAAATGACAGAGAAAAATGGAGTAGTGGTAGCAATGGAGTACATTATCTTGACCAACACACATGCATTACTTGCACTAACATGAGAGGGCTAAGTGGGGATATGTATTATTTCCTTTTTCAGTTACTATAGTAAAAGACTGGACACAAGCAACTTAATGGAGGAAGGGTCTATTTTAGTTTAATATCCTAGGCTATATTTCATCATGGTGGGGAAGGTGTGATTGGGGAAGCAGAAGAAACTGGTCTCAGTACATTCCTAGTAAGGAAGCAGTAAGAGATGAATGCTGATTCACATTCTCCTCATTAGAAGTTTAGAATCCAGTCATGGGGTAATACTGCACACAGTCAAGCTGGGTCTTCTCACCTCACTAACTCAATCTAGAACTCTCTCACAGTCATACCCAAAAGTTGTCTCCTGAATGATTGCAGTCTTTTCATTCTTACACACATTTAACCGAAACAGGGTAGAACAATACTCATCTTTCCAAATTAATTGAAATGCTTGCCACATCCCAACCTTGGGTAACTCCAATAAGATGAGTACAAAGACATTAATGCCTAAGTATACCACAGAGTTAAAATATGCAGAAAAAAAGAGATAGTCCTAAAAAGAGAGAAATGACCCACCATGGACGGCACTCCTGTTAGATGAACAGATTGAGTACTAACTAGAACCAAGAGAGGACAGACTGAGGCTAGGGAAATAACTTAAATTGTCAAAAAGAGACAAAACCTAACGAGCAACTTACCTTTCACAAGGGAAGGAAAAATGGAGACGTGCATGAATAAAACCTGAGAGCATGTGTTAGCAGCAGAACTGTCTTGTAAGGGAAATGAAAGTTCTTTAGGGTGAACAACGAAACAATTCAAATCCAGGACATAAAATAGAATGTAAGTTTGTCTAACTGTAAAAGAACCTTTAAAACAGAGTTAGAGGTTCTGTTTGCCTAAATTGTTGTCTGAATGATGTGTGAAACTGTATATTACACACCTAGGAAGCAATAAACATGAGCTAGTCAAGGAAACAAAGGAGCAAAGGCACACCATTAGAGTGGGTGACAAGCGATGGTAATGCAAGCAGATAGGGAGCTATCTATTCAAATTGCTCTCAAATGTTGGAGTCAGTCTTCCCTTCATACCCTGATCTTCACAGGCCATGTTGCAAAGATGATGTTCTGAGTACAAGTTCAGCTCATTTGATCTCTAGACACTTACACTTTTTGTTACTGCTCCGTGAGCTTGCAGAAAAGGCTTCAGGATCGCTAAGTTTCTCTTGCATGGCTTATTTATGTAATTCAGACTTCTGAAAAATGCTATGTGTTGGATCTCATCTTGGCACTATCTAAAGCAGCATTACAGGATGTCCTTTTTTCTAAAAATTTCATCTGATTTCATATATATATATATATATATATATATATATATATATATATATATATATTAATAAGTTATGAACCCACTGGGACATACTCACTGAGTATGCTTTATTTTGAGATAAGACCTCACTAAATTTTCCTGGCTAAAATTGTACTCAATCTGTATCCCAGATAGACCTTCAATTTGTGAACCTCCTGCTTCACCTATTCAGATATGTATTTTTTCATTTTATATTTTTGAAGCTAAAATAATTAGATCATTTTCCCTTTGAATTTTCATTCAGTTTCCTACTTCTAACCACCCCCATGTACCTACAAACTTAAACACACACACACACACACACACACACACACACACACACACACACACATGTTTGGTCCATATATAAAAAGTCTTAAATAATAAATCAGTCATACCATTCACACTGGTGGAGATTTATTCTAGAAATGAGGTGATCTTGCTAATAATTATAATTTGAGTTCATTATAAGTAAATCTAAATATCTGGTCGTCATTTATTTATCTCAATATATACTTTTATTTATTCATTATAATATTGATTGATTTCTTAGTTTCTGTTTTTTGTTATTCCCCCACTATATTCTCTTTTCATTGAGGAACCATCCAAATTTTGGATAGGGTCATCATGAGAAACACCATATTTGACAATTTCTATCCAAATGGATTGGATTTCTCAGGCATATCTGAGAGCTGCAGAACAAATTTGAGACAGATGTCACACATTGTTCACTGCCTGAAGCCCCAAGGGCTATTGACAAGTATGTAACTCAGTTTTATATTGCAATGTATAATTTTGTACAATCCTTTCAAAGTCAAATAGCCTATTTTGACAAAACTGTATCTGGTTTCCAAGGAAAGAAGCATTAAATATGTAGTATTGAGTCTGTGAGCTATGAAAACATCTATAGTGTGACTGGCAAAAGAAAAAGATAAACAATAAATATCAATTTCAGTGGAATCTGAGCTTGTATTTTAATGCCTTTCAAGGACTTGGACGATGTAAAAACATTGTCTCTACATTCACCTTGAAGAAAATGGAACATAGGGGAACATATATGTACATAATTTCAGTGTTCATTCTATTTGAATAAAATTTAATATGCTAAAATTTTGCACCAAATTCATTGAAATTTAATTTTACTTAGGCCATTCAAAAGTATGTGAATGATTTTAGGAACTTAATATACCTATCAATAATATGGAGAAGTCATTGAACACCAAGACAAAACCTTCTAAATCACAGATTTTTGTATATTTCTGAATAGAATTTGCAAAAGTTAGTCCATACAAGGCATGGAAAGAAAAAAGTATAGAGAAATAGGCTTGTATGAAAGCTAAGAAAGGTCTACATTCCAGAGGTCTATATGAAGGAATCACATTCAGAGGACTGTGTGGTCTGGATGGAATGTAGAAAGAATTTTAAGAATGTTGGTACACATCTTTTTCCCAGTATTCAGAAAGCAGTGGTAGCAAACATCTTTAATTCCAGTATTCAGAAGGTGGTGGTGGTCCATGCTTTTAATTCTTAAGACAGAAACAGAATATGGAAACAGACACAGAAGGCAGAGCTCAGAAGGAGTCAGTGTCAGATTGGAAGTGATGTCTGAGATGAATGAGAATGAACGACAGGCAAGTGACTAACCAGAGGAAGAGTTAGCAGAATGAATCAGAGTGAGAACACGCCCAATTATCACTATATAAAAGCAGGCTCTCAGCTCAGAACAAAGTCAATTAGTTATAGTGGTCAGTTACAGAGGTAGTATGGAACAGTGAGAGGTCAGGTAACAAGACACAGAAACAACGGCCAACTGAAGCAGTATGGAGCAGTGAGTTACAAAAATAGGCAGCTGGGGATAGACAAGAGTCCGAGTTCAGAAGGAGCTAGTCAGAGTGGCTCAGTCAGAAGTGGAGGCTTAAATGTTCTAGACTGTACAGAGGCTGAAACTTTCCAAGTCTAGACTGAAGATTAGATTGTATGGAGGCTGAGAAGCTGCGGGGCTTCTGAGCTCCAGGACTAAGAATCAGTGATTTAATTGACAAAAGAATAAATAGCTTTGCTCCAATCAACAGCTACATAAGGGAGTGAATAAGTGTATGAAATAGGTTCTCTTTCTGGCTTAACTACAATAGGAAAATATAGTAAATGGAAAGAAGAAAAAAGAAAAATGAAATACAATATAAATTTGCCTTTCTGGTTTAAGAGTGATACTAAGCAGGGAATTCTGCCTCCCAGGGGATATTTGGCAATGTGTAGAGGAAACTTTGTTTTCACAAGTCCAGAGTGCTGCAAGACAGCCTCTCACAACAGAAGAGTATGTGATCCAAAATGCCAATAATGTTAAGGATGAAAAAGCTTGTACCAGTATATCCCAAATGTTTAAGAATAAATTTTATTTTTTTAGATTTCATCTGTCTATGATTACTTACAAAAAATCATTATGTTAAATATGGAAAATACTCATTTTTTTTTGTTGGAAAGATAATCACACAGGATTGGCTGACATTCAAAAGCCAGAGCCAAGTATAACTTTTGTGAAGGTTAAATTTCTTTCAATTTCATCCAAATCAAGATGGGATTTGTCTGGAGAGATTACAAATTCTGGCCCTCCTCTGACATGTTTCCTTATCTGTTAGAGAATATATAACAAATGCTGCTCAGGAACAGATCCCTGTCAATTTTCCCTCTGCCTTTCCCTCAGCTCATTTTCCCCAGTCTGATAGAAATAAAGCAGAGACAGACAGGTTGTGTATGAGAAAAAGAAAAGGAGCTGGAAAGAAACTGAAAAATTAATCCACTGTGATGCCAGACTTCACCAAAGACACTGTTCCAGGCCAGGAAGGAGGAGCGTCCCTTAGACTGCTGACAGCACTGGTTCCTATCAGTCTTTGATAGAGAGGGTCAAGTTATGCTTTCATTTTGAAAGCAACTGTAACTGTATCACAAAATTGTATCTTTCCACTGAGAAAGACATTTTTCATTTTAAAATTAGCATTTCTCCAGA
Organism: Cricetomys ansorgei; assembly: GCA_026225945.1. Classification (NCBI taxonomy): domain Eukaryota; kingdom Metazoa; phylum Chordata; class Mammalia; order Rodentia; family Nesomyidae; genus Cricetomys; species Cricetomys ansorgei. The sequence continues at coordinate 15,360,893 of JAMJFZ010004061.1, forward strand.
ATTTTTGGTATTGCCAATCTGTGATTCATTGTGGCAATATTTCAGTAAGGTATTTGTAAGGTATGCGTAAGTCATAATACCAACTGAAATACAGGAATATTCAAGGAGGTGAAAGATCATACTTAGCTATCATCATACCAGAGAATATAACGATTGGATATATTTTTGATAGTGTTCCAATTAAATAAGACAGTTTATTTTATCCACATAATTAGTCTTTATGATTGTTATAGCCGTACCTGAGCAATCTGTCACAGTTACATGATAGAAAAAGAATATCTCATTTGTATTGGAAAATATAATAGCTATTTATTTTATGCCTTTTCTTTCATAGTTACTAGTGGATACCATGACTTCTACTTTAAAGTGTAGCTTTTCCCCACAAACAGACCAAGGTATTTAGCCTTTTTTAAGGTCGAGGTAAGCTTTCTTAGCTTCTTCATATTGTCCAAATACCTAAGAGGCAAATAGCCCCAATCCTCCTCATGAGTAACTCACTACCACCAGACTGTCTTTGTCTCATTTTATAAAGAGTCTGATAAATTCGATCAATCTCAGTCAGACATGCTACTAGAGTGTTTGCTGCAGCTGTCCTTTACAACTGGACTAATGCCTTATTGCTTTCATCCTTGCTTCTCAGGTCTAATTTTCAAAGGGGCTATTGCATATTTTTTTCCATTTTCAGAGTATCTTATTTCATTATTTTATGTCCTTACATGTATTAAGAGTATTTTCCAATTGAATGACCACTTTAAAGAGAAAGTCTATATAGTGCAATGGCACATGGGGCTACCCTTCCCATTCTACTCATGTTCTCTAATTTCATATCTGCAGTCAAATATTCCTGTTCTCATTCAATGCATCAGGATGTGCACTACCTAATATCATACCTGCTTACCTGCTCAGGATCATAATTCCAGCAATGCTCCATCAGCTTTGCTCTCCAATTAGAATAATTTACTTTTATTTTGGGGGAAACACTTTCTTCTCATAGACCACTGTTTTCCATTTTTACTGCCACTTTGGTTGCAGTATTACTTTTCTTCAAATCAGTTATCCTTATTCCCTGTTTGCAATTCTTCACTGACTTGTCATGCCCATAGTTCCATTGAAATTGCTCTTGTCAGGGTCACCAATGCCTTCCAAGTAGAAAAATCTAATAGTCACACCTCTCTTCACACCTTGACATCACATTTGGCACAGTTAATTACCACATTCATTGATATCTTTCCTTTGGTTGAGGCCTCACAGATATTTTAAAAAGTCTTGAATTTCCTCCTATTTCATTACCTAGTCCTTAATAATCTTTTCTTCCTTTTGATGTATTTTAGTAGAACTTTAGTTCAAATCATGAAACTCTTCTATTCTCTGTATGGGGAGACATCTTGACTATCCAATATACTTGTTTAAGACTGTCTATATGCTCAGAATTCTCATACATGCATTTAAAATTTGGACACGACTCATGACTTTGAGGTATGACCTGTCTGCATACATCACAACGAATTTTATATTTTCAGGATAAAGAACTATGTATTTACCTTTTGTCACTACTTCCCACATCTAATTAGCAAAGAGATCTTGCTAATGTCATGCTTAACGTATCATCTGAATCTTACTTGTCTTATTATGGTGGACTGCATTGTGTTTCTGTTAAAAAAATATGTAGTAATAGCCTGACTTCCAGTAACTAAAAGTGTGTTTTTACGCCAATGAAAATAGAAACATCAGGTTAGGCCTCATATCAACATGATTATATGAAAAGTGGAATTTGGAAGCAGAGACATGATACATACAATGGAGAGATGGTCAGGGAAAGCTGGGATAATTAAGGAGCTGCTTCCACAGCCAGGATGACTAGAAAACTATCAGGATTTGAAAAAAAAATACAAGAGAAGACAAGACAAGAGTCAGAGGGAATGTTGACAACCTAGATTTGTGATCTGAGACTAGAAGCTGTCAAAGCAGTTTGATAATATATTTCTGTTCTTTTGAAATGCTTACTTTGATGTATTTTTTGCCAGTCTATGTAATATAGCATTGCTATGTACCAGAGTATCATTGGGAAGACTACTACCTTTCTAACTGGCCCCTCTGCTTCCATTCTTATTCTAATATGAAATGACCCTTAAAAACCAGTTCAGATTATATTTCTCCCTGTTAGAATCTTCATGCTGCTTCCCATTTTACTCCTAGTGAAAACAAGCACTATTACTTTTTTCTCTGTGTCATATATATCTATATTAGGTGATGAGTGTCTTGGTTTTCACAGAGCTGAGGAACTTCCTAATATTTTGTAATGGTCAAGATATTCCAGACAAATCAGTTTTGTTAGGCACACTTTTGAAATTAATTGAACAGCCATAAAGCCTTCTGTAACAGGATCTTTGACTTTCAACTTAGCTTTCCTTAAAATAAAATTAGGAATCTACCCATTCTATACCCTTTGTTTAATGTCACTACCTTCCTTAAAGCTTTTACTCGTGTTCTTCCCAAAGTCTATACTATTTGAATCATGCTCTTAGTTCCTGGGCTTCTAACCTCCTCATGCCACTTTGTTTTCTTTTATTTCTATTCCACAAATCAACTCCTAACACAAGAAACAATTTGCCCATGCATTGTCTAGGACGTCTTGTTGGCATAACTTATGAGAAGGTGCATTAGAGAGGGTAATTGTTTGATTATCTCTAATACAGCACAGACATTTATTCCAAAAATTGAGTAATCTTACTGTAATTTTATTTTAGACATAATTTTCTGTTTTTCATGAAATAAATAGCATTACTTTATTTTACATTCTTTAGGAACTGTTTTACAAACTATCCTAGCAGTGTATGTAGCTAGCTTTCAATACTAATAAAAATAATTAACTCATACTATCAACTGCGAATTTTTAGGTATTATGATTTAAATCAGCCATTATAGTTTATCTGTTTTGCCTCTGTTTTTCAAAATAAAAATATCAATTGGTGCATAAGTAATTTACCTGATTCTGTGACTCCCTGTGTAGACTCCCATTTCTTTATATAGATAAATATAATATATATTATATTTATCTATATAAAGAAATGGGAGTCTACTATATATATATATATATATATATATATATATATATATATATATATATATCAGAATTATATTACCCATATTCACATGTACATATAATTACATTCACTTTATATACATCTTCTTGTAATGTAAATGTTTCTTCTTGTAAATGTTTCAGAGCTCAATTGGCATTATCAATAAACTGAAACTCATATTTTGGCCTCATGCTGATTTTGGCCTTTGTTTTCACAAGTAGGCATACTTATAGATGTATAAAAGCTAGTGGATTAAGCACGTATGTAATTTTTAAATGAATACATGCATAAAAACATTGCCTTGACATAAAGTAAGACATTTATAATAGATATTTTTAAAGAAAAACTATCTGTGTATGGATTTCTAAAATTAAGAGCAAGCTAACAGTAAAACTAGGTCTTTGTGGTTAGTGTGTAGACTGAGTACTTTGAAATATATATTCTTTATTAATTAGCTCCATGCATTCAGGTATAAAAATGCTGCATGCTTCTGCTGCCCTCGTGGTGGCTCTTTCTGCCTTGTAATAAGTGACACTATACCAAACAAAATAATAAAAAAATACCTCAAACTAAACAGTTATAAGTAAGAAATAAGACTAAAAACAAAACAAAACACAGCAAAATTCTACAATATACTACTCCAATGACTATCTGTTCTGTCTAGTGCAAACAGTAAAAAAACAAGGCATGTAAAATCGAGGAAATCTATATTCCTTTCTCATTTAAAAGTAAAATATGAACTTCTTGATGAATTATAATTAAATAGTATTTTCTTAACGAGAGTCAGTAAATACTAAACATTAAGGACAAATCTTCATTATTTCATCTTATTCATTAATGAATTTGTTTTCACCCTAAGTATCAGGACATGCATTTGGCAAAAGTGATTCAGCGATAGACATGGAAACAGGAAAACCTAGACTTTTTCTCTTTAGAAGTCACAGACAGTAAGAGAACCAGAGAATACATATTGGAAGACTCATTGGATATACAGGTGATTGGGGAATGCTTATAGTGTGGTGAAAATTAGCCAAACAGCAATAGTTAGAGACAGCCATGGTAAAATATGGAGAAAGTATTTATCAGTAAAGTTCAAAAATTCAGAAGAGGGCAAAACTTTGAGCTTACTTAGGAGACAGAGAATATCACCTGATAAAAGCATACTAAGATATATGTGGAGAACCTGGAGACAATGTTAGGGACAGATGATGCAAGGCATAGAGCTCAGAGTGGGTTCTGGCGAGGTCAACAACAACATTTCTAGATGCCTATTTATGTAAGCCTTTATTGCCAGAATTTAGGGCAATGGGTCTGTAGAGTATAAGAGAATAGCAATAGCAGTCAAGTTCAATAGTATTTTTGGAATATTTTTGGCATGGTACACACACACACACACACACACACACACACACACACACACGTCCTTAAGTAGGATTTGGAAAACAATAAGATTCTCTAAATTTATTTTTGTAGAAATTATGCTAGTGTTTTGTTTTGTTTCTTCTTGGTTTCCTGTTTGTTTAACATGGCCTTGTTGAGTAACATTCACTTCATACCCCCTTCTACCTAGAAGTCTTTATCTTATGTGGAAATAGATTCTTTGCAGACATTCACTACGTCAAGATGGACATCAGGTTGTATTACAATGGGTCCCAAACCCATTGACTGTTATTCTTGCAAGAACACAAGACCTATAGATACAAATCTGGGGAAGAAAATCCTGTAAATAAAGATGGTTGGATAGATTTCAGTGATAAAGTTTAAAGGCAATGAGGGACAGGAATCCTGAGATACAATGGATGAGGCAAAAAAAGCCAACAAATATCTCCTAGGATCCCAAAGAGGATAAAACTCTTGAAACCTTGATTTCAGAAACCCAAGATCTAAAAAGCATAAGACAACTGATTTCTGTACTCTACATGCCATACTTTTGTTACTTTTAATAGCAGGTCTAGAAAACATATGCAGAACATAGACTCAAGAATTTAACCTCTAGTCTATTACATCCTAAATGATATATGCAGTATCCTTTAGATTTGGGTGTAAATTATAAAACCATTAATTTAGTATTTAATTTATATGAACTTGAAATTCTTTCAACTTTTGACCTTTTGACACATGCCTGCTATTCTCTATGGCAATCCCCAGTTACTATTATCTCTTTTAGAGTCATTTACAGATGTTTAGGATTCTTTCCTTTCCTTTGCTGTCCTCATTTTCATTTTCAACCCCATAAAGTCTCATGCTTGTTCTTAATTGGGTATATCACACAGTGCCTATCTGCCTTTCTTAGAATCTGATTATTTCTGAGCCGGTTTCTGCTTTACATCCTTAACTGCAATTTGGTCCTATTAAGAAACTACTTAGTATCAGATATATGAGTGCACACTTATAGCAGGAATAAAAAGCATCTGCTGGCTTCTTACTTTATAGAGGTCAGGTTGAGAAATAAACATTCACAAATAAATGCTAGTAAATTTCACTAAATAGTAAGAGTAACTAACTTCACTTGTAAGTAAACTTGATTATAAGCAAAATGCTGAGTAGTTGTGTGGAAGTTATGAATTTAGACGGGCAGGAACATTTTAAAAAGAATACGAAGAGAAGGTATGCCCACTATGTCTACATTTTTTTCTTCACATCATGTCTCTCCAAGGCTATAAAGTTAGAAGACCATTTCAACATGAGTCACAAGGGGACTCCTTGTCTTCTTCCTGTTCTAAGGTGAAAAAAAAAAAAAACTACATAACATTAAAGAACCCACCTCAGCAGAGGTGGGGAATTAAGTAGAGGCATTTTTCCTTTACTTTCATACTTAGTTCTACTGCCCTGGTAAATACTCTAACTTTTGACAATCATAATTGCTATCTACCTTCTTTTCATCTAGATATTGCTAATTGACAGATGCCTCCTCCCCTTATGTGTACCAGGGTGGAGTAAAGATTGTTTCTCTTACTCTGTCCATAAATTCATCATTCCATCCATCCTCCTGTCTCTTTCTGTTTCTATTATCTATCTTTCTATCATCTATAATCTATCTATATCTATCTATCATCTATCTATCTATTTATCTATCCCTTTCTACTTAGTTTTCTTTTTTCTTAAATTTGATCACCACGTTTTCCCATTGACTTATGATATTACCCCCACCATACACACAAGTGTGTGTGTGTGTGTGTGTGTGTGTGTGTGTGTGTGTGTATGCTTCACAGCATTGTTAAATGAAAAAAAGTCAACATGAAAAAAATAAAACTTAAGAATTGTGAAAAAAATTCTAAATTATAAACAATTTTCTCTGCTTCTTAAGTCATAAACATCTATGTTGTGTTTTTGTGACAACCACATTGGAGTCCTTTTGATGCCACACTAAGTGACTTAAACAAATTTGGACTTTTGTCAAGTTTTTATTCAGCAAACTATGAAATTAAGTTAATTTTACATCTGCTAGTCCTAATTCGTTATCCTTTCAAGTGTGTGTAGGTGCTAAGGAATTGACATAATGTGAATGTTCTTGGGCAACTAACTGTACTTATGGAGTGTCCTGGCTTCATTTCAAATTTTAGAATTTTGACTATATTAGTTAGATTACCATGGATTTCTTGTTGGTAGAATCTGATTAAAATATTCATATGAGAAATGTGCTCAGCACAGTTTATGTCATTTTTGGTAACAAACCATACAATGAAAGCATAGTGAACACAGAAGTTTCAGTAATTTTATGCCTTGAATAGCACTACAACAAATTGTTCATATAATAAAGGAATTTATGTAAAGCTTCACATAGACAATTTGGTTATATATTTGATTCCTTAATTTATTCCAGAGACTTCTATTGCTCTGGGGAAAGAAGATATTTGTGTAGAGGAAAAATAATAACTGTGAGAAAAACAATCAGGGAAATTCCATTTGAGACTGAAGATGATTATCAGGTAATACTAGAGCCCTACTAAGAGAGAGATGGTCAAAATAGGAAACAGATTCCAGTAAAGGATGAGTATAGCACATAGCTAAAGAAGTACATGAAATATTTACTGGAATAGAACATGAGGAGGCTTACAACAGGGTGACAAGAAAGGTTATCTCAGAGGATCTCTTGTTCTTTGAGGGATGTTTTATGATGCATTACTTGACATACCAAGGATAATTTGTCTTTTTTTCCCCAAATATTTTGATAGAAAAGTCAAAGGAAGAGCTTAAAGTATGAACATAGCATGTTCTTAAATGTAATAAACATGATAAAATGTGCAGTTCAGTAACGTTCAGGCCAATAATTTTGTATTTTATGAGTATGAGCAAAAGGACACAACAAAAAGAGGCAGAATATACAAAGTGTATAAAATGGTGTGTGAAAGGGGATTACTTAGATGCCCATGTGTAATGGCATAGATAAAAGAAAGGGTATAATAAAAAGTAGAGGTAAAATGGCATAATGAGATGCATAATTGGACAAATGTAACGATATGCAATGGAGAAAGATGTAATATGATACACCTTCTTGAGGAGTGTAATGAGATGCATAAATAGAAAGGTGTAATGAGATGTGCATGTTTAAGTAATGAAATGAGAAATATAGGTTATAATAACATACATGAAAGTAATTTAGTAATAGGATATACAAGGAAAAGGTTTTAATGAAACTCACAAATGGAAATATGTAAAGATGCTTAAAGGAGATGTAATGAGATGCACATATTTGAAGGTTAAAATGAGTTGCTTTAATGGAAGCGTGTAATGAAATGTATATGTTTGAAAGGCGTAATGAGACACATTAAAGGCACAGAGTGTAAAGCATTTCTCTCCTATGGAGAATAATGGTTTCTGAAAGCCTCGAAGAGACATCATCTTATGGGATTTCACTATTACTACTTTAGATAAGCTGAGATGTTATCAGCAGCTTCACCATCACCACATCACTCAGCATCTCCCATGGGCCTGACATTATTTTTGTATATATGCTTTAAAACACAGACACATGCCTATAGCCACATTTTAGAACAATTTAGGAATGATACTGATTATTACCCATTAACACAGGAGGAGGAAGAGAGTAAGAGAAGAAGAAACTAATAGCTACTGAGCCTTGATTTTGTGCAGGAGCTATGCTGGGAATCTTTGGGTAATTGAATGTTCCAATCACCTTGCCTTGTCTTTTGACAATTGCAAAAGAGCGCTCAGAGGTTATCACAGTTGCTCTCAAGGTCATATGGCTAGCATGCATTGGAAGCAGAACTAGAAAATATTCATTCTGGCTCTGCACTAGTTTCCTTCCTATTTTTTATTTCTGTATCATATATCTATATGTGTGTTTGTGTGTGTGTGTGTGTGTGTGCGTGTGTGCGCGCATGTGTATGTATGTACACACGCACACACACACACATATTTGTGTTTGGTTTTATTTTTCTGGCTAATTACTGCTAATTATGGCTTAATCTCCAAAGGGGCCTTATTAACACCTCCAGTTATGAATGTCACACATTTACACAGCTAATAATTTTGCCAAAAGATGGTAAAGGATAACAGAGTAACTACCCTTGAGACATCTGAAAAATTCTGAACCCTTGAGGCATTTGAAAAATTCTTAGCCCAGTGATTCCCTGAAAAAAAGTTTGTATCACACTGTCTCACATATAAAAATTACCTGATGATATATGAATTAGGAATCAGTGTGAAATTAATAGATTTTTAAAAAATTAAACCAAGAATTTTGTATAGTGTCATTGACACACATTTTGACCAAACTCTTATTTTCTTAGTTGGTTAATTTTGTAGCCTGCTACAGATTTATTTTGCTTTTTAGAGAGAAGGACTAAATGTGGTAAGTTTTAATACCATCTATATTCAGTAAAATAAAATAACTTATATATAATATAACATATTTATATAGACTTCTTAATCATACGTAATAGGCAGTTAATTAATACTTCTTTCTTCCAAACACTCAATCATCTGAGTAAGTAATTATGTGAAATAACCCCAGACCTTAAATTCTTTGCATTTAGTTGGTGGTAGTTTATATTGGTAGACTGACTTCAAGAGGAAAAAAATCTTAGAAAATAATATAAGGCAATTTTTCTATGATGGTTGCAGGCAGTAATTTATTTCTGGATTAATTGCTTACAGAATGACAAAGGCATTAATTGGAAGAGAGAATGAAGTTGTATAAAATGTGAGTAGCACAATTACTTCCCCTTTTATTGACAGAATTCAAATTAAACCAAGTACAACATAAATTTGTGACCTTTCACCTTCATACTAATAACTTTTCACAACCTTAATCAATCAGTCTAATATAGCAATTATCATCTAACCCATATTCTCACTGGAGTCCATGATTATTTCCGGATAACTACTTATTGTTCAATTAAGACTCTATGAAAAGAGGCCAAACATTGGTCACTTTTACTCATTAAAATTTTGAAGTTTCATCCTGAATATTTTCTCACACAATTGAGGTTCCCATTAGTAATTAATTATTTAAACTCATTCACCATTCAATGGGGATCTGGGAAGCTAGCTTACATATAAGGCCTGAATGAGTATATTCAAATCAATAGGCTTATTTATGTTGATGAAAACAATAGTAGCTCTTTTATCAGGGCCAGCACAAAGATGAATGATAAATGATTCCAAAACTTTCACAGGGAGTTTGTTTTCTGAGTTAATAAAACCAACTTAACAAATCTTTTGAAAGTATGGTCAAGTGACACAGACAGTAGATGCCAGATTTTATTTTTCATTCCCCAGCACAGACCATGTGAAGGTAACTGCTAGTCTTCAGGAGACAGAGACTTTCTGCACATAAGTGAGTAAGCTGTGAAGCTAAGCTGCACTGGTTCAGGTCTCATCCATGCTAGCTGTGAGATATGCAACTGTGAACAAATGGCATAGTTCCTGGGAGCCCCATTTTTCTGATGTCTATTTTTGCTTATCAAGATTATGTAGACTACATTGGAACTGTTTCAAGAATTCAATAAACTCAGACCCTTGGGAAAGCTCATGCATATCAAATGAGCAATGAACAGTAATTCTGAATCTTTTTTTTTCTGAAAATAATTTAGATCTATTTAAGATGATAGAGCATTCTGTTTATATCATTATCAGAAGTTTGGTGTACTTCTTTTGTTTACTCTATTAAATAAAACTATTAATTTAATTCAGTAGAAAGTATTTAATTTCAAAACATAAAATCTGTTGATTATCGCATGTAGACAGAGAAAGCAGGAACAAGCATGGGCTCTATGCACACATATAAGAGGAAAAAAGAAAGAGGAAACATGAAGAAACAAAGGGAGTGAGATGAAGGTAATAGTAAGGGAGAGAGGAGGAAAGGAGAGGAAGGGGATGTAGGGGGAAGATGAGGAAGGCCTGGAAAGGACTGAAGAGGACAGAAAAGGAGAGCAGGGGAAAGACATGATTACTAACAATAACTACATTTTCAACTGAATGTAAGAGAATCTCAAATCAAATTATATTAAACAGAAATAGTTCATGCATTAAAGTATAGAATGTAGAATTAGTTTTAAGCCTTGCTGGACTTTATAGGCACTGTTTTGAATGTTTCTCTGTCTCTAGCCTATTCCTCTATCGATGGGTTTCTCTTCATTTTGAATTCTGTGTATCCAGTACAGCTTTTTCACATGATGGGAACACTAGTTAACCCTACTGACTGTTTCAACATTATAGCTTGAGGTGTACAGAATATGTGAGATATGTTTTTCAGGTTCTCAAAATACCTAGCTACTATTTTGATAGCTGGCCTTCTTGAAGTATACATTGACTTTCAGCTAATTTCAGTTTGCATGGATTTGGAGGCATAACCTTAATGTTACTCAAGATATGTGTTGTCTTCTTATCTTCTGTCTTGTGACGTGGGATCTCATCTAACCAAAGAAACAATGTAGCAACATTTGGAAAAAAAAATGATTTGTGCTATATTAGAAACACACACACACACACACAGGCAAAGATGGACAGAGAGAGGAGGTGGAGTAGGGGAGGGAGAGAGAAAGAAAGAGAGAGAGAAAGAGATCTCCTTGGATCATTGTTTTCCATTTTTCACTCTTGTGCTCATTTATGCCAATTGCTGTTGAGGAAGAGAAGTGCTCTCCTTTATGTAAATACTGTGGAATGAGAGGAAAAAGAAAAAAAAAATATAAATGGAGCAAATGTATACTACAATTTCAACATGCAATATAAATTGTAGCATTTTAAAACATTAACATCATCTACATTCACAGCAGTCAGCTAACTTACAGGGACTAACAGTACTCAAGAACCAGAAACTCACATCATTGGGAAAATGAAGTGTCATTCCCTTACTGCACTGCTAGAGCAGAAATAAATGTGCATTGTTTTTCAAATTTCATTTTCCATGTGAGTGGTTTTCTTTTCTGAGCATGTTAATTAGTTGCATATATTTCTCCTAAGAATGAGAAATATAAAACAAGTAAACAACCCACCCACAACTTTTGTTCTGTGCTAAAAAGTAATGTGTTAAAAAATGAGGTGGTGTTCATTAAATGTTATTAATGCTTATTCAGTCTAACCTGCCTACTTTCATTTTCCAGCTGCCTCCATCTTTCGTAGTATAACAACATGGTTCTCTGAATTTAAATATAGTTAACACTAAGGAAATTCAAAAAAATATATAGGTTTTTATTTAAATACAAATGGAAAAGAATAGAAAAGTAAGTTTGGTATCTGTATAGCTCCATCTAACTTGATTTTAATGATGCCCTGTTTATTAGCAGGAAGATGTGAGTTATAATAATTAAATCCAATTATATTAAGATAAATTGATCTTTATAAAAAAGAAAATTTAAGAAAAAGGTAAAAATAACCATATCTCACCTTCAGCATTCAGAATCTACTGGTATAAAATACAAGTTGCATATTCCAAAATTAAAACTGATTCTGCTATTATTTTTATCTTTTCCAATCCAAGAAAAAAACTTGATTTAATATGTTTTACAATTTATGTTCTCTATGGAATATCTCATTCTTGTCTTAATTTTTTTCCATCTTCCTAAAGAGTTGTTTTAAGAATGGAAACACTGTTTCTGGATAAAGAGCAGTTATGGCAGGAACATGCCAATGTTCACTGTATTTCTAGAGATTCTCAAATGCTATGTCTACAGCTGACCTAGAGCTAAGAGTGGGTTGAAGTATGCTTTAAACCACGCATTTTCTCACCCAGACAGTGGAAGGAGTTAGTCCATTCTGCCGCTCTTTCTTACTCTGACAGAACCAAGCTAGTATTAACAGCAATCAAATCTCCCTCAGGTGCTGTCAGGCATTAGGTCACTAGTCACTGATAAGATCTTGCCTTGTCAAAGTATGTGGCCTTGTTTATATTTATCTGACCACTGCAGCTGGAGGATCCCCAGGCTGAACGTTCTCTTTCCCTATATGATCTTATAAGATCTCTTCTCCTGGCATCATATAACCTCTGATTACGCAAAGTAGGCTCATTCAAGACTTTTGGTCTTCACCTATAACATGCAACCACCCATATATGGTTGTGAGCTCCCATATGCAAATAAAGCTCTTCTGGTATCACCGCTCCAGTCAATAAGTTACCAGCACTTAAGGTATATATATATACCTTTGCTTCAATAAACTGACTTGTTCTCTGATACTGCCTCCTGAAATGTCTGTCTCTCATTGCTCTCAAGCCCTCCTCCCAAGACCTTTGAACCCCAGATGGGTTCCTACCTGCACTTTCCTCCTAAAGACTGGGCTGGTGCACAATGGCTTAGCTGTAACAAGGATGGAGCCATGAAGCACAGACCCACACTGTGTTTACCATACAACTGATAACGTATTAAAATTCTCTTGAAGTTCACCTGAGGCCCTACAATGGCAAATTTCCAGTGAAATATACTACACATCAAAAGCATAGTTTTCAACAGAAATGTTATGATCTTTAGTTAAGTACCACCTATATACAAAATGCTGGATAACCTAAAGAACACTGAATATTCATGAGAGGATTCCTTTGAAGAAGATTAATGATGACCTTGGATCCTGATATATCTCTCTGGGAGAAAATAGTGAGAAACATCTGTGGGAAAAGTTCTCCTACTAAATCCAACTGATTCAGGTTTAACAAAACTGACTAGACTTGAGAAGAAGATGTTTGATGGTGAGGATGGACTTCTGTTGCGTTTAGAAAATGGTGAACTACTACCAAACCACGTTTGAGGTGCACAGACTGTTGGTGCTGATGGTTCTAGATCACAACATTAAGGAATGTCTGGAATATCAAGATGACCTGGGCAAAAGAACCTGGAATAGAGGGGGAACCAGAATATTTGGCTCCCCAGATACTGTTTGAAGTAAGAAGGCATTATGAAAACAAAGACAAAGGCTTCCATAGTTCTGAAGAATTAATAAAAACATCATCTCTAAATGTGAACTTGGAAAAAGATCATAGCACTTATAAGGCCCTGAGTGAACATTCCCTTGGCTTTAAGAACTAGATATCAGGTTTTATAAAACCAAAAAAGAACTCTAGAATTGGTGCATACTTACCTAGCAGAGGTTTAATTACTCATTTCACTATCTCACCAAAGATTCCCTAACTTAACACAGGACACAGACAGAAAAAATTTTTTTTCTGATGTACCTAGTGAAATCCACATTGACTTCTACAATACAAATCATGTTAGTATTCATCTTAAATACTTTCCATTAAGGAGTATTTAAATATTTTCTATACAAACAATGCCATATGGAACAAATAAAGAATTTTGTGCACAATAGCCCAAGTGTGAGCACATGTACTGTTCTTAATCATACTGCCTCAGCAGATCTGAGCCAGGGATTATTTCATGCTTTCTGATATTGGCCCTTACAATTTGGACCTTCTTCTAGTTACTCTCTACTTCATAACCTTGAAGTACAAATCACGTTAACTTCATTCTTGACCATGTATCTCTATCTCTTTTCTTTCAACTCCAAACTATTTCAGAGGTGTGCTTCTTGCCAAAGGGCTCTGACTAGGGTTTTCACCTGAAACTCTCCAGCAATCTCATTCATTAGAAAACTTGGGAACTATATGTTAAATATAAAGAACTGTAAAAACAATAGGACTCCACTTATTCACTATTGATCAACTACATTTTAACAGTCTGAAACATGCAAGGCACCATGCTGAAGTTTCAAATAGGGCACAATTCAGAGGCTGTGAATGAACAGTGTGATGCAACTCAACATGCTGGAGGAAATAGATAGTTAAGGGGAGTTGGAAAGCTTTGTGGACAAAATGATCATTGATAAAAGTTGAAGCTTAAGAGACAGAGGATTAATTAACAAGATGCTGGGTTCCAACAGCCAATTCTTTGTTATCACTTGTATTTGTTTCATTTTTCCAAACTTCAAGTTTTCATGACATTTGATAAATATTGTCCCAATTTTTGGGGTCATGTAATTGTCCGATAATTCCCGTATTTAAGTAAAGCATATTCATTCTTTAAACAATAATTTCTTATTTATTTAAATATTTGCTTATTTCTTTTGTAATTAAAATAGAATTATATCACCATCCACTACCATTTTCCTCCCTCCAGTCCTCCCATCCCCTCACAGCTACTCTTGCTTTCTCATGCCCTCTACTTCATTGATAGCATATTTTCTCTTTTTGTTATTTGTTTGTTGTTTGTTTGTTTGTTTGTTTGTTTCGAGACACAGTTTCTCTGTTGTAACTCTGGCTGTCCTGGAACTCACTCTGTAAACCAGGGTGTCCTTGATCTCACAAAGATCCACTTGACTCTGCCTCCCAAGTACAGCAATTAAAGGTGTGTGCCACCACCACCCGGCTAACATCTTTTCTCTTAATTATTGCTATTACACACATATATGCATATAATATAAACTGCAGTATCTATCAGAATTATGGTGTATGGAGTAATGTCTAATCAAAACTAATGTAACATATTTCCTAGAATTCAAAGAAATTTTACTGTGTGATATAGGAAGACATTGAGGGGGGGGTCAATTTTCTTTGCAGTTGTTGATATTATTGCTATTTTCCCTTACTCTGATTGGCAATGTAATTGCCTATAAGCTACAGAGTGGTGGAGTAGAAGAGAAAGTAATGAGAATATCTGTATTCCCTACATTATCCAGAGTTATGTGGTGAGAGGGATAATATTCCCAAAGACAAAAAAGAGTTTCAGAATTAAAGAATCCTGACTTACTACTTGTCTGTTACACACAATCTGCAGTTTCTCTTCCTGCCATCATATGTAAGAAAAGAAGCAAGGTACATTTAGAGTCTAAGAGAGATTTCTTCAATATATTTCCCTGCAATGGTGCACTGCTATTGCTTTCTTGTGCAAAAGTGAACAGCACTAGCATTTATGTCATTCAGATATATCTTAATTCAACCTCCTATTGCAGAGTGAAATATTTTTGACAGGACATCCAGGGAGCAAGTGTGAAGATAGATTGCTTGGCAGCCAACACCAAACTTTCATAATTAGACAAAATAAAGATCCAATGTGTGAGTTACATCACACAAGATGTAAAAGTGCTGCTGGAGACTTCTTCTAGGGTACAGTATTGTACAAGTCATAGCAACCTACTCAAACACCTGTCCAAGGCTTTAAATCTGCTCCAAGAAAAAATAAGAGAGTAGAAAAGATGAAAACAGGCTATGACAGAGCTTAACCTAACATGATTGGAAAAAATTGAAAATTGGACTTCATTACATTTTCTGCTATCACATCAAATGATTAATTTGAATTATAGAATGAAGTAAAGAAAATGACATTTCTCACATACCTGGACTTGTTCCCTGGAAATATCATTCTCGCTAAAGTAGTTTATCAACGTTCATGTAATTGATCTTTGGCTCAAGTTAATTCTTTTTATGGAGTGATTGAATATGCATGAGATTACAGCTATACTTTAATTATGATTCTTGATCAGTATTTGAAATCCAGACTAGACAGACACCCACACATTCCTAAGGGGATGAAGGTTATATAACCATTTGTAAACAACAGCTGGATTTAATCAATGAGGTCTTAAGAAATGCTTCCTCAATTCAAGGTGAAAGTCACAGATAGACAAACTGCTACCAACACTATGTTGTAGAAAATAAAAAAATAAAAAATAAAAAAAAAATCCTTTCAAGGTCTTAAGTGAACCAAAAAACTACCCAAATAATATTTTTTCTGAACTAGCATGCCCTTACAGAAAATACTCTTTCATTTATAGTAGTATCATAAAATTGACATTACATAAATCTCAGGAAAATCTACAGCTGGAAGTAAGTATAGAAGTCAAGTTACTTCTAGCTACATTTCTTTACCACTGAGCTTTACCTATAAGCATGCTCAATGTAGTTGTCTCTTTATAAAAACAAATTTTGATATTCAGGGATGGAAAGTGTTAAAAAGAATCTATATTTTATATACATTCTATAATGAAATACAAGTTGGGTATGGTAAAGAGGTTCTCATTGATTAAAATATTAGTTTAGAGTGCATGAGCACAGAGGAGGGCAGAGCTTAATTGTACTAAGAGATTCAGTGCCAAATTATACAGTGTATTAAACAACATAAGAAGCATTAAAAATTAACAGCGACTCAGCATTTAGTCCTTATTATATTGTCAATGAAAATGATAATTAAGGGCTTAAAATAAAATTCACAATAAAGAAACATTTTCATTTCTTTAAGTGCTTCTTATGCCACTGTGTTATCTCCCTTTTTTTGTATAAAATTTTCTTTAAAATTACTTAATATTAATCATTGTCCGCCAGAAAAATGTGTCACGGGGAAAAAAATGCATGTTGAACATGGTTATATATTGCTTTGAAGTGATATGAAAGATATATATTGGCTTGGCTCTTTTCTTAACCTAAGGCTTAAACCTATAAACATCATACCACCTGCAGACTCTGGAGGTCAGAATGTCAGAAGATAGATGTCTTGTGGCAATGGAAACATAAAGAATGTTTTAGGATAAAATGAAAGAAATAATCAAGACTACAAAAGCCTTAGTCAAACCACATACCATATAGAGAAAAGAGAAATAAACAAAAGGAAGAATTACTTATTTTTCCATACTAGCACTTCTTACCAGACTTATTTAATCAACTGGTGAAAAACCCATGAGCAATTAATGCTGAGTAATTTAAGGCATCTTATGTTCTAGTATGACTAGCATCACTCCCAGTCTCCCATTTGTGCTTATTTATTAACAGTAACAATAACAACTAGCATTTATAAGCACTTACTACAGTGCTTTACAGGATGCTATTCTATGAAAAGGATCTGCAGATTAAATAAATTAATGCTTGGAGAGGAGAAGATGGAGACTTCAGAGAGATTGATTGACTTGCCTAGAGAAGCTACTATAAATAATCCAATATCCACCTGACATGAAGTCTTAAAATTCTAAATGTTTCTTTACATTTTAAGAATAAACTATCCTTATATAAGTTGCATGCATGCTAAAACTTTAACTTTCATGGACATCTGGTCTTCCATCTCATTCTATTATTTTGTTCTTTTACTTTTGTTACTGACTTTTAAATTTGAAATCGGTAAAGTTTTGAATAAAATTTTGAGTTTTATTGAAATATTTCATGAACACAATACTGGGAATGCAATCACATCAAAAAACAAACTGGCATGGCTTTGATGTTTAAATAAAAAATATTTTGTAGGGAAGATTTCAAAAGGTGTGTAGTCGTAACAATTAAAACCAGCTAATCTGCTTCCAGAAAACACTGCATATCATGAGGAGACTTGGGACAACAATAGGAATAGACAAATGAGAGCTTTAAAGTGACATTGGCAAGAAAGACATTGGCTCTAGTTCTCCATTAGGTCTCAATCTTCAAAACAAAATTGGTACCATGTGTTGATGCACGCCTCTAATCCTCAGGAGACAGAGGCAGGCAAATCGCTGTGAGTTCGAGGCCAACATGTTCTAAAGAGTGAGTTTCAGGACAGCCAGAGTTACAACAGAGAAACTTTGTCTGGAAATTAACAACAACCATATAAAACAAAAAATAAACACACACATAAAAACATTGGCTTGACTGTTTCATCTTTAAGTAGCATTTTTTTTGGCTTTTCTTACAGTCTTTTTAAATTATACATTTTACCTTTATTGAATTGCTACAGCCATGCTCATATTGATATTTTCTTGTTTTATCATATATAATAAATGCTCTTATTCATATACAATAATTCATTTGTGAATTTTTTAAGTGTTTGTTTTACATGCTTCATTGTTTCAATTAAATTTATTTTTTACTTTTATACAGAAATTTTTGCTGATTAATATTTAAAAATGAAGAGCTACCTAGTAGGTGGGTTGCCCTCTGGGCAGTGTTGTAGTACACAATAGAGACACAATTTTGATTAGAATCTTTCAAATCATGATATACAGAAATTTTGATATGGTACTACCCAACTTTTAAAGAAAGAGTGGAATAGTGTAAGTCCTTAATTTAGGCTTTGGGGATCCAAATTCCTTATGTTCTGGATTAATTTTGGAGTATTTTTGTGGTAGATGTCTCCCTCACGCATTAGAGAAGTGGGTGCCATTATACCTGGAGAAAGCTGGCAATCTGATGGGTTAAAGATGAGACTTCCCATCTCATTCTATATTCTGATTTATTTTAATGAACTTTATAGAATATATATTTTATGAACTTTCCTAAAAGTAGCCATATAAAGAATATGAAGTTTCACAAAGTGATTCAAATTCAAAGACAGAGTAGCTGTCCTCTTTTGAAAAGAATAGCTTCACAATGAACCAAGATCACTGAGTAACAAGTTATTTGTGCAACAGAATGACATGAGACTTGGCTGCCTGAATGGTGCCAAAATACTGATTAGAAGTATGAGTTTTACTCACATACAAGGTTAGGTAATCTTTCTTGGCAACTGGTGTTTACCCTGACATGTGAGCTTGAATTCATATTCAGCTAATCACATTTTCATTCCATACCCCATCATGGTGGCACCTCTTACAGTCCAGGTCTCAGTATGACCATGGGGAGGGTATTAGTTATTTGAGGCAATATTGAGGTTATTTTATCAATGCTGCCTATATCCTTAGAAAAAAATGTGTCATGTTGTCTTCTAAGCTGGTCCTCACTTATCCTTAAATACAACTTTTAAAACTATTGCTTCATAGTCTAGTGAGTCATTTGAATCAATGTTTTCTCTGTTCCATTGGCACATGAAATACATGCCTACTATGATTATAAAGCCATGGTAGAGAAAGCTTTCCTGAATTGAACAGCTCCTCTCACTTCTCTCTAGAACCACCCCCCTTCTTGTGACTGCTGATAAAAGATACTGAGTCAGCATTGCATTAAGGGTTTAAGAGATTGTAGACTCAGTGCTAGAGAAAATAGTTAAAATATATGTTTTACCACTAGGCTATAAAAATTGAAATAGTAAATTTAACATGAAGGAAGTTATCATTCTCATTTTCTCATACACTGTGGACTAGGCTGGTAGAGTTCAGAGATAATGACTCATTGTCTTAGGAACAGGGGTTAGATGGTATGAATTTTATAGCTTATCTGATTAGCAAGCAGATAGTGTTAGGAGATCTTTGAGTGATAGTTGTCTGATTACAAAGTGGTTATATTAGCATCCTCGGATTCCTTGGCTAGTATGAAGGAAATTCTCTGAAATGTAGATGCCACAGGAGTATGAAGATTCTCATGAGCATAATGTGGGAAGAATGGGAAGACACTGAACTGCCCCAAATCACTTTAATTTGAATAAGATTACAGTCTTACTTTTTTGGAATGATAACCTTTAAAAAGCTCAATTAGAAAAATCACAATAAAATAAAATGGTATAATATTTATATTTTGTCATACCTGAATGTGTGTGTATAGAAAAGTCAGATTGATCTGAATTACCTGTGTATGCCCAGCATTTAGGTTAATAGATTAAGACAATAGTATTTGTACTGAAGTGTGAAATGTTGAGGCAAAGAGGTTGTTGTAACATTAAGGTTGACAAAGGTTAGAAAAGTGTTCATGTGAATTTTTTCTGAGCTTCCCCATTTCCTTATGATGAGAGAGTAAACAAAAACTACAAAGTTACTGATAAGACTTTGGTATGTCAATAATACAAAAAAATTGAAATACAATAATATTCTCAAATTGCAAAATTTGAGAAATTGCAAAAGGTCACATATACATGAGATTTGGAGAAGGGCATTGGCCATCAACCTAAAGCAATTGAGGGTGTTCAGTTACATACATTAAGGTGAAAGCTTACAAAGCAAACTTGAGCCCTGAACTGTCATTCAATTTGGTAGGGAAGACAACAATTACTTTACTGAATACTCTCATACATATATTTACTTCTGGCCTTTAGGGTTACATTTAAATATATCACATACAACTGAAGCCAGACATCCTAGTCAGAAACCCAATGTCAGTCTAAAATATCTAGTTTCAGTCTTATTTGAGCTTTAAATTCCTCAACCTTTGGTAAGTGTAAGGATAATGTTATTTTAATACTTCTATTGATAGTATGTCTGCTTAAGCTAGTCACATGATCCTTTTAATATTTATTTGAGAATTTCATACTGGAGTTCACTGTATTTACACAATATCCTCCTCTTCCTCTTTCCCCTAACTTCTCTATCTCCTAGTCACCTCTTATATTCAAGACCTATTTTTTATAATTATCATTGTAATATATATAATCCTCTGAATCCAATTGGTTTTGCCCATATATGCACATAGTTACAGTTGAGCACCTAGGATTGAAGGCTCATACTTTAAAAAACAAACAAAAACATACAAACAAACAAACAAAAAAACCGCTTCTCCCTCTCCCTCAGCACCCTTTGTCTGCTATCAGTGCACAACATGCTTTGCTGTCTCTATCAAATTATTGCTTAGTTTAAATTATGTTATCTTACGTTCATAAACAGAAATGGCTTCTATTGATTTCTCATAGCACAGATCACTCATTCCTGTAATACTTAGATTACACATCATAAAAGGCAAGAACTAAAGATATTCAATAAGAAAATGTTCTAATAAAATATGCTAAAGATAATGCCAAAATTGACTACCAGTAAACTAAGATGCTCGACAATCTATAGGATAGAATTTGAAACTATCTACAGGCACATGTTGTTGGGGTTTTGTCAATAATTATTCCTTAGAATTCAAGTTCAATGTTTCATTCAAAATATTCCATAGTGAAAAAGCTGGATTCCACAGTTTATTTCAAAATGTATTAAGCAAATATTTGCAAACACTTAAATTTAGAGCTGAGAGTAAATATCTTTCTCCAAAGTGGATTTTAACTCTAAACAATGCAGACCTTAATCACTAACATTTCTTCAGGTTTGGTTTTCAAGTAAAATAAATTAAATTATTGGAAAATATATAATAAAAATGTTTTTTTCTCCATTAATAGAGATGGGAACTAGAGTCTACAATTGTCTACAATGAGTTATAATTTCAACTCAAAAGTAATTGTTGATACACAGTAGATCTCATTATTTTATTAAAAAAATAAACCTAAAAATATACCTAGGAATGTTCCCCAGCTGTTCCCCCAACAAAATCCGTAGGCTATTAGAAGTATGTAAATACGTATTTTCTAAAATTATTCTTATATGTACCCATTATTTTAATTATGAATTTTAAACATCTATAAAGTATAGGGGCCAGAAAGATTGCTCAGTATTTAGAAGTCCTGGGTACTCTTTCAGAGGACCTGAGTTTAATTCCCAGTACCAAAATGGCTGTTCACAACTGTCTCTTACTCTAAGTCCAGGGGATTCAATGCCTCTTTTGGGCATTGCAAGAACAAGGCACATACCTTGTAAACAGATACACATGTAGAAAAAAAAACCCATATGCATAAAATAATAGCAAAGAATTAAATAAAATTAAGTTCATTTATAATTTTTAAGTAATTGGCAAATATAAATTTATCCAAAATGATTAATAAATTATTTTTAGGTGAGAAAACTGAAGTTTCAAGACATTCTTAGAAGTTGTCTTCTAAGACAAATATTTTATAAGGTATTGATGCTGATTTGCTGTATCTTTGAGCTACAAATGAATAATAATACTTTAAATTTCTATCATTGGAAAAAGGTAATATTTTCATATTTATCTTCTCTATGACTTTTCAAGAGTTTTATAAACTACATTTTAATAAGGGGAAAACAAGATTTTCTTACTAGTTAAAAATTTAATGTTAGTTTCATAAATTTTCAGATTTTGAAATTTGGATTTCATTGGTTATTTTCACATTCTTCTTTCTATAGAAGGTTCACACATACCATGGAATAATTGATCAAATTAAATGCAGTATAAAAATTTTAGGAATTATTTTACATGTTGTATATCTTAAGAATTAACATAATTTATGCATTTATATTGTATTTTTATACAATCATATTATGATGGCACATAATAATAAGTATAAGAAATATATTTGGGTAAAAACCAAAGGAATGAAGCATGCTATATAAAATCTATTGGTACATATAGGAATACATATGACACTCAGTATTTTAAAGAAAAGCGAACGGAGAGGCATACAACTGCAGGATTTCTTACAAGTAGAGCAAAGAAGGAAGCCAGAAAAACCTGAATTCTCATTCTGTACCTCTGTTATAGAAGAGATGAGGTGTTATTTAACATTCACTGATTTCTATCATTCTACATTAAATATAACATTGATTGGCTCCAGAGTACGTAAAATAATTGCATCCACTTCTTTCATGCTGTATCGAGGATCAAGTTTTTAAAAAGAAATTTCTAAAATTAAAAATTACTCTAAAACATTGAACTAGAGTTTGTAATGTAGGTATTACTATTTGTTTTCATGTTAAATAATAGCCCAAATACAAAAGGTACAAAACTAACATAAATTTTAAAAACTTACAACTTATAGTTTGTTTATCTTCAAACATTAAACTAATTCAGTTTTCTAACACAAAGCTAATTCAGCATCATATTAATAAGCTTTTTAACACATGGAAAATGACTGCTGCAGTTACTATCTCACAATCTTCAAGTCTGAAAATACAGTTTAGTGTGGCAAAAAGTGACAGCATTCTGAAGTATATATTGTGCATCTCAAAATTTAATATCCCATAAAACAATACTTACTACAGCAGATAAGTGACAAAAAAAACATACACACACACCCAGGTTAGGATAAATTACCTGTCCATCCAGGTAGAAAATATTGCTAGAAATAGAACACAATTAGTGTCTCCAGATAACTCTTTATTTTTCAAGAATTTTTTAGAATCTCAGATTCCTTATTGGGAGCTAACTCCTAAAAACAAGGTAACTATGGGGCCAGGTGAGATGGCTCAGAAAGTAATGGCACTTGCTGACAGTCCTAGTAATCTGACTTCCATCCCTTGAACCCACAATTTAGAAGAAAACAAGGACTCTCCCAAGGAGTCCTCTAACTACCACATGATTGACATGGAATACACTCTTCCCTTACCTCACAAATAATAAATGATAGTAATAAAAATTAATTTCCATTGGAAATAAAGACAAGGCAATGCTTATTATGTTAATGTCCAGGTTGATGCCTGACTAGGTACCCTTGCACAAGTCTCTAGACATCGGTCACTCAAGCTTGAAGTATTGTTGTGTGCTCTGACTTCTCTAGCTGACCCATGCCATCCAATAATACTTTCTTTCTAGCAATGCTATTTCCTTTCTCTTTATAACTGTTCATGCCAAGCTAGTGAAATACTTTCTCATAGCTCTCTTCGTTTCAGATCACTCTTTGAAATCTATCCCTCTGCACTACTACATTTGAAGGCTTGACAATTGATCTGCCTAACATTGAAATGAATGTGATAGCAGTCCTTGATATCTGTCATTGTAGGAATTAATAATCCTAAATTTTGAAATTCTTGGCTAATAAATCTCCATCATTATAGAATGACCCAGAACAATATATGCATTGCAAGAATGAGATCAAGATAAAATAATATTTTAAATCTTATCCTGTTCAAGGTTATTAATTTATATAACTAGAATCATTGTGCATTCAACAAATTTTCCTTTTGGTAATTCATTTTAGCAAACTTTACACAGATTAATCATAATTATTTGCCCTTATTATATTGGTGGCCATGACAATAATTATAGCATTAATGTGACAACAATTATGATTAGCAACATAATGAGGGCAAATAATTTGTAATTAAAGTAGCGGTATCACTGTCTTTTCTTGTTGGTTGCTCATGCTTGCATGATTAGAACAGTTTTCAACATTGTTTTTGTGAAGTTGCACTCAGTTAAAATTAGATAACATAATGTATGAACCCATTAGCTGTGTAGACAGGAATTGCAAAGTATAAAATTGAACCTTAAGCTACAAAAGGTTAGCGGTGTACTCTCATTTGCTCCTTTGATGAATCTCTGTATATACATGCCTAAGAAATGTTGGGCAGACATACACAGCACTGGACTATAGTTTATGCAAGCCAAATTCTGTGTCTTATCAATTCTTACCTTAAGCATTTAAAAGACAATTATTTTAATACTGAAGGCTATAAATAAATTTAAGATGAAGTTCAAAATTCTCTTCAATATCCCATTGAGTTTTTTACCCTCATTTTGTATGTATACGTCAGTGTATAAATTGTGATTACTTATAAATCACAGGAATGAGCATATTATTCTACTTTCCAAAAGAATTCAGGGGTTCTTTACTGCTTTGCCCTTCATTTTCACATTCAAAAAGTCCACATCACAATTATAATCAATGTTTCCAAAATTTTCACATGGTTATTATAATCTTTGAAAATGTGAAAGCATTTATAGTTCTCAATATATTCCACACCTACCTAAGATTTCTGTTCAAATGATAGCATAGGTCTAAAATATTACTCATATTCTAATTGCTACCTGTCAAAATTTCTTCCATTCTTCAAGGATCAATTCGATGAAAATATTGCATGTTTTTTCATATATTTATTTTTCAACATATTTCTTTGGGTCTTATTTCTTGGATAAAGTTATCAAACAATGATTCAAGGAAGATATAGATTAACACAAAGTCTAGCTATTCAGTCAACTGTAGACAAGAGGAAGTTGATAGGTGAAATAAGTTCAGATCTCTTCTTGGCCCTCATTACAGTTGAGTCAAGAAATGCTCTGGAGGTCAATACCAGGAGGCACTGGTTCAGAATTTTTTAAATGATGTGCCTTCAGAATAGAGGTGTTCTGTGAAGTAGACTGAAGACTGAAATATTCTGCTGAATATTGATGCTTTCTCCATATATAAAAAGTGTTGAAAGTTCAGGATATTATATTAAATATATATATATAATAATTATATTAAATATATATATATATATAATTATATTAAATATTGTTGAAAGTGCTGAAAGTTCAGGATATTATATTAAATATATATATATATAATGTAATTATATATATATATAATATAATTATATTTTATATATATATATATTTAATATAATATCCTGAACTTTCAACACTTTTCCCCCAAATATGTTTCTTAAGGTTTTGAAATCATAATGCTTACAGGCCTTGGGATATATTACTGTTTTCCTCAACATTTTATTGATTAGTATTGAATGTTATTGTCATTGTCTATATTAAAATGCCTCAGATTTTCCATGGTTGAAGAACCGAGGACCACACATTCTATACTATTATCTGACAACCTTTTTCTGCAACAGGATGGAAGTGACTTTAAGCTTTGTGGTTCATGTGGTTTCTCTTAGAACCATTCATATCCAAGATAGGTACATGGTACTAATATACCTGAATGATCCTGACCAAATATCAGTGTATATTCAGTCATAAACACCGAAGTTCTATTTAGTGTAATATTCACAAACCAAGAGTTTTCTTTTAAATTTGTTTCTAATTATGTAAGCTGTGAAAATTAGTCTCAGAATAAAGAGTATCTGAAAATAACTACTAAACTTGAACTATGGCCAAGATGATTGATTTTTTAAACATGTTCTATGATTTTTGCCATTGTCAATCTCTTATGAGGATGTCAGAAGTTATGAGATTCTGACAATCAGAGTATTGCTGCTTTATACATTTGGGGTAGATTGAGGGAATCTAGATAAGATTGTTATGTGGAAATAAGATCATATTACTATTTTTTGTTTCTTCTTGTAGGCAGGTAAGGATTGCTTTTAAGAGACATACTGGTCTGGAACTTTCCCTACGGCCTTGATGAATGTAGAAGGAATTTAGTTCCATCTATAAAACCAGCTCCATTTATGGCTAGGCCAGAAATGACCTGAGGCAGGGACTTGTGGAAGCTGCTATTCTTCCAGATTCTGAGAACTTCCTTTTGTCCCCTTGAAGGGCTATGGTTATCAGCTGCTGAGCATTAGGTCTATGGGACTTTTGAGATAGCCTGTGTTCTCTGTGTGCAACATTGCCTGATTGATCCTGGTGATGCTATCCAATTTTCTGATAGCTTTCTGCTAAGTCTCTCATGTTTCCCCTTGCAAATAGTGTATAAGGTGTTGTCCTTCTTAATAAAGTTGCTAGGCATAAGACATAGTTGGTTGAAGAGCTCATGACCTTAAAATTTGCTATTGTCTGTATTTATTGATATGTTGGTCCTTTCTCTCAGAAACCTGTCACTAAAGAATGTTCCACTGATTCAAGTCAGAAAGCTACCTTTCTGAAAGACCATCAGAACCTTAATGGAAAGAAATCAGAATTTAATTCAGAAGTAAGATCCAGCTCTCTATCCATGTTCTCCTTAAGTGGAAAAAGTGAGGTTATAGAACAATTTATAATTCAGGGGTCAACATAATTCTTCTAGCTTCTATAGAGAAAAGATGGTCATAATTAAGAACAGGCCATATTTGTGGGTCATAAAGGGTAAGAGAGCATTTGAAATAGGCTATATGGTTAAAGAGGAAAGCAACTGACTAGGAAGAGAACTGCTGGTTTGTTAAGAGTAACTGGAATTATTGACAAGAAGAACACACATTAAGAGCTGGAGGGGCATCCATTGAGGGAAAAGGTTGGTTCATCCTAGCACCTACTCCAACAGGAACACGGCATAACCCGAGAAGCATAGCCAGACAGAAGAGGATGTACCAAAGCTGGTTATTGCCAAGTAGATGTGGAGTGAGTACTAGGTTCTTTGAATTAGCTGATGGACATCAGGAAAGGTTATATTTTCCAAGTGTCATTTTCATAATATAAATTTCCTTCAGAAAAAAAAATCAACAAAGGTTCTTATTTTGATAGTTAAGTTTTTTGAATCTACAGATCCAAGCAATCTATATTCCTTTCTAATGAATTTAATTCTAACATCTGAAAAAAAAAAAATCTCTCTTGTGATTAAGTCTACCAAGCTTACAAGTTCCTTGTTTACAGGGTCAAGGTAGAACAATTTAAAGACTTGCAGTGTGATATTGGGCAGAATCAAATATAAGCAACTCCATTTTCTCAGAGTGCAAGCTGTACATGTGAAATAGTATAAGGGCCCAAGGTGCTAGCAAAATGGATCGGCTGTTAAGACCCTGTACTATTTCTCCAGATGAGCAGAGTTGGGGATCCCAGTTCCCATGTAAGAGGCTTATCAGTACCTGAAACTCCAGCGCAGGGAGTCTGAGGACCTCCACAGGTATTTCATTCACAGGCACATACCCATCATCTCTGGTACACACAACCACACATATTTTTTTAAAAAATATTTAGGAAAATAAAGAAAGAAGGCTTAGCTTTCCTATTTTTGTTCGTATGTATTGGCTACTATTCAGTAACCATCACCCTTAATTCCAAATGTTCTCTTGCACAGAAATATTTCTGCAGATATTCTCAAAGCAGATATATGACATGAGACACAGTTGGGGAACAATGTAGGTATCTGCCTATTTTACTCAATTGTGGTAAAAGTATTAAACTGGTAAATTCCAAGAAAATTACAGCCTCTTTAATGCTACATTTGAAGTTAGCTTGCTCAAGAGTAACTGACATACTTATTATATTTTCTGTGATTAAAGGGGAAGATATATCTCATAGATAAAGAAAGAAAAGAAAAATATAGGAAAACAACTTTTAATCATTCAAATATTTAAACCCACTTTTGAATGATAGAACAAAACAAAACAAGAAGGCAAATTCTAAGAACACATTTATTCTTTAAAAATATCTGTTGTGTCTTAACAGTCAAGGTGTACGTATGACTGACAGCTTGTAGAGCATTTCCATGGCTCCCCTCCCAGTGGACTCCTGCTCTCTCCCTGATAGAGGCTAAAATGCAAAATAGCATTTTGTTGTCATATTCAGCTTTAGGCAATTTGACCTAAGGCTTAGATAAAGATGGTGAAGAAAATCAAGCCATTGAACTTGGGGTAATATTTCACCTTTGAGGCCATAACGGCAATTAGCACATCTATTATTATGTTAAAATAGCCTAAACAGACCAAATCAAAAAACACAGTCTCTGCAAATACAACCTTTCTGTGTAGTCTCCTGTGTTTTACTGAGAAAGTAATTGAGATATAAGGGAGAGTAAGATTACAGTGCCATAGTGCCTAATTTATTTTTTAACAGGTGCCTGGTTGAACAATTATCCTTGAGGAAAAACAAAAATAGCTATTTCACAGAAACTTCTACACAGTGCCATATGCTTAGACCTACAGAGGCATTTAAGGGAAGTTAATTCTAACATTGAATATTTTCAGTGATGACCAAATAATACGTAACCGGGAACTGGTGATCTGTAAGACACAGTAGCATACTATTCCCAAATTTCTCTCCTTTGGAAATGCAACTGCCATCTTACCACCTGCATTAAAATCTCTTCAAAAGAATTTCTGGAAAAAAAAATAAAACGGAAAAATAAAAGTAGAGGTGGAGGAGGGACTTACAGCATAAGTGGGGAGTGTGAATTCAAAAGTACTCAGACAGGGGAGGTTATGATTACAAAACATGACAAGTTGCCAGATTCCTAAGAGCGACTTTTCACAGTGAAGGACTGCTCATGGGCATAGCCCTAACTACCCCTTCTTCCAAAAATACAACAACAACAGGAAAGCAAAACAAAACAAAAAACCTACCACTACCATCAAAAGCCCCAGCTCCTTTTCCTTTTCCTGGCCAAACCACAAGTCCTTTCCAAGTTGCCCAGTGTCTGAAGGATAAAAATGGTAAGTAAGCACAGCCAATCAAAATTAACTATGATTTGTAAAAACTCATGTACTAACATATCAATACCACCTCTGAGGTCAAGCACTGAACAATCAGAACTGCCCTCATTCATAGGACTCTCGCCATCCCCATCCATATACCTCCACCCCCGGCCCAAAGAAAAGACTGGCTTCTGATGAGAAAAGCAAAAGAACAATGCGTCATCTGGTAAAGATCATCTTTCTGCTTTTGCCTCATCAACTCTAGTGAAATAGGATCATACCTGACCTGGGAAACTTCTTTGAACACATTTCCATGACACACAGCAGAGGTAGGGAGTAAGGAAAAGTAAAGGCACAGTCTGGCTATTTTTGAAAACTGTTTCCTACAATTTAGAAAGTCCCTGTTTCACTTGTTTGTATTGCTTCACCTGTATTGTATTATAGATCCATTTCACTGCAAAGAACCATTTTTTAACACTTCAATGAAGTCAACAAAAGTGTTTTGAATATTAATGGATCCCACACTTGTGTACATCTTGTTATCAGATGACAAAGTTTTGATATTAGTGACTATGTTTTAGATTTGGGAGACTATTTACCCACCTTTTTAGACTTACTTATTAATTACATCTTATTAGTTTTAATAAATTTGGTGTTGAAGTTTGGATGTGATTTGTCCCCCAAGACTTCTTGTGCTGGATGTGTATTCTTTGATGTGGTGTGGACAGAGGTACCTGTAAAAGCTGGGGCCTAATATAAAGTGTTCCAATCAGTGAGGGTGTAGTCCCTAAAATTATTAGGTTACTCCTGAAAACTAAGAATTTCTCTTGAGAGTAACTTTCTACAATAACCAGAACCTGGCCCCCAGACCTCCCATGTGGCTTCTTGTCTGGAGATGCTATCAGTTACACTTGTCATCTCATGTCATCTACCTCGAAGTCCTCAAAAAAAATCTGAGTTGATGCTCTTAACCTTTGCAATCTGAGCTAAAGAAAACTCTCTGTGGCTTAAAATATTTGTTTTGTTGTGCTGTTAATAAAAGAAAATGAACTAAGCTACATTGTTTTTTCAAGGAGAAATTTGAGAAGTTTAGAACATGAATAAAATACTTGTCAGACATTTTCAATATATCTGACAGAATAAATTAAACTGAAGAAAGATTTATTGGCACATAGCATCAGATATCACAGTTCATATTTCTTGACTTGACCTACTGATCTGAAGGACAGACATCATGGGCCTGGCCGTCTATGGCATAGGCTAGTGTTATGGTAAACAGGAACTAGAAAAATAGAAAGCAATGTTAACAATGTTTCAGGCCAATTTTAGAGACATAGAGAGACCCTGTTTGAAAGAAAAGAAAGAAAAGACGGAAGAAAAGAAAGTAAAAGAGAGAGGGAGAGAGAAAGAGAGAGGGGGTAGAAGAAAGAAAGAAAGAGAGAGAGAGAGAGACAGAGAGAGAGAGAAAGAAAAAGAGAGAGAAAGAAAGAAAGAGAGAGAGAAAGAAAGAAAGAAAGAAAGAAAGAAAGAAAGAAAGAAAGAAAGAAAGAAAGATAGAAAGAAAGAAAGAAAGAAAGAAAGAGTCAAAACAAAAATATCCAAGTAATATTCAGATGATCATTTCACTGGGTTAGGGTAACAGAAAAAAAAACTGTCCTCAAAAACACCCTCAAAATGATAAAAGGGTTTTTACCATAGTGAAGACAGACAATTGTTCAACCATATGGAAAAGATAAGAAAAATATGTTTGATGTATGTGGGGGAAAAATTGGAAAGCTATATAAATCACTAAGATTTCTTAAAATGTGTTCTTGGGTGTATTTAATAAGATTCCTAGACTGCTATCTCAAATTAGAAGGTAAAGATATGTCTTGACAAATTCTTGGCTTTCATTTATTCTATTCTGTGTCTCTCTTTTTAAAATTTTTCTTTTAAATCCTAAGTCAATAAATGAGAATTATAAGAATTTAGTATATTCCTTTTCAATAGTCATTAATGTGGGGTGTTTTGATAAATGCTTATTAGTCATTGTTCATATGTTTTACAATTAATCTTTATGTGTTAAACACACATAAAAATGTCAATGATTCTTAAAAAGCATGAAACACTTTCTTTGTTGTTCTTCCCTATGATTCATTTAATTTGCAAAGAAATCTTCCATTTCAATGATAAAAATTAACATGAATTATATTGAAAAAAGTATGCAAATTTTTTTTAACAAGATGACGGTGATTGCCATCTTCTATCAGTTTATACCTCATTGACTTGAACAGCATCTCTCACTGAAACTGAAGTTTGTCCTTTTAGAGTGAGATGTTAAAGAGTAAGCTCCATGGATCCTTCTGTCCCTGCCATACCTGGTTCAACCTACCAGTCAGTCAGATAGCATATTATTGAGTATTCATTGTTTATATACTGACATCTTGGCAGACTGAGAGTTGTACCTTTCTGCTACCACTTGTATCACAAGAGACTGTTTGCCATATATAGATACCCAGAGAAATGGTGAAACTAAAAATTTGAAGTGAAGTTTCACAATAAATGCAGACTATTTTTATTATTCTAAAGTCAAAATATCATTGAGACACAAGCTATTGCAGCCATTTTCATATCTGACAAAGTAGATTTCAAACCAAAGCTAATCAGAAGAGATAGGGAAGAACTATATACTCATCAAAGAAAAAATTCCGAGAAGATATTGCAATTCTTAAAATATATGTGTCAAACACAAGAGCGGCCAAGTTAATAAAAGAAATACTACTACAGTTTAAATCATATATTGACTTACACAGTAATAGCCGGTGAGTTAAATGCCCACTTTGTCAATAGACAGGTGATTCAGACAAAAACTAAATAGAGAAATATGGGAGCTAACTTATATCATAAACCAAATGGACCTAATAGATATATACAGATAATTTCATGCAAACATACAAAATATACCTTTTTTCAAGCAGATCATGAAACTTTCTCTAAAGCTGACCATGCACTTGGACACAAATTATGTCTCAACAAATACAAGAAAATTTAAATGACACACCACATCTTCAAGACATCTATGGATTAAAGTTTTGTATCAACAACAATGGAAACAAAATTAAGTTTTCAAACTAATGAAAACTGAAACTACAGAATGAAAAACTGATGAAGACACAAATTAAGAAAGAAACAAAAGATTTTCTGGAATTTAATAAAAATTAATACACAACGTAACCAAATTTATGGGACACAATGAAGGGGGTTATAAAAGGCAAGTTCATAGAACTTAGTGCCTACATAAAAACAAGTGGAGGAATCTCATGCTAGTAACTTAGCACACCTGAAAGCTCTAGAACAAATAGAAGAAAGAGAAGTCAAAAGAAAAAAGACAGCCTGAGTTTATTTCTTGCTGTCTATTCGTTTTGACTGTTCTTTCACGTTGAATGTTCTGGAGAGACTAAGGATACAAATGACACACCTAAACATAAAAAGAAGACAACTCCTACATAACTTATTGAACATAGAGAAGTCTAGCTGGTGCCTACATAGAGTCTTCACTCATATGGAGTGATGTTCATTGTACTGGAAGGTATTCTGCACACTACTAAGGAGAAAGGTAAACAGAAACCCAGATCCAGAATGGTATCCTGTCAGTATGTGTTTTCCATTCCTTCCCTGGGGCAGCTCAGCCTTGGGCCCGTATGGCTCATCTTCAGAGAGAAAACAGTGTAGTCAGGAACCATCTGGGTCCAGGAGGCTTTGGGTGGAAACAAAGAGCCAGCTGGAGAATAGAATTCCTGGGAGGCAAATTCTGTTTGAACAGCACAGTTTATTGAAGCAAAGGGAGTTACATTTATAGGGTATAGGTGAAGGAGAGATGCCTTATGTAGTGATAGGTTATTGTCCAGGCAGTGACACCAGGAGAGCTCCATTTGCATGTGGGGAGGTTCGCAACCAAACCTGGGTGATCAGATTGTCATTGGCTGGGGTCAAAGTCATGAGAAAGCCTCCTTTGAATAGGCAAAAGTCTCATAGGGGCCAGAGGAAGAGACTTTCTAAGGTCATAAAGGGAGAGGAGAAGTCCAGCGCAAGGCTTTCCAGCCACAGTGGTCAGACAAGCAGCAACCATACTAGATTCGTTGAAGAGACAGGATCTTATCAGTTCTTGTGTGTTGTGGCAGTATTAGAGAAGCTTTGTAATCCATTAGTACAAGCTGGGGTCTTGTTGGCACCAGAGCACACTTCTATCTCCTCTTAGCTCTAGGACAGCCCCACAGTGACCCACCTGCAAGATACTCTAGTGCAATCATGGCATAGAGATTCTAAGAGAAACTAAATAAGATCTGATTTGATTTAAGGCCAACTTAAAATAAATGGATATGGAACCCATACCCATAGCTGATTGGGTGGCAAAGAACCTGAGACTAGATAGGCCAGAGACATAGGAGAAAAACAAATACTACTGTTCTGTTAAAGGAATATAGTAATAGAATGACATCTAATGGCATTTTGCTATAATCATACATTTTAAATATATATATTATATATTATATGTTATATGTTAAATATTAAATATTATATTATATATTATAGCCTCTGATTTTGTGTTTATTCATGTATTTATGTAGATGAATAGACCTGTGTGAAAGATAAGGTCTACATTCCAGGGGCTACATTCAGAGGCCTGTGTAGTCTGAATGGAATGTAGACACACCTTAAATCCAATGTTCAGAAAGCAGGGGTGGTCCATGCCTTTAATTCCAAAAAAAAAAAAAAAAAAAAACTGTGGAAGCAGACACAGGAAGCTGAACTCAGAAGAAATCAGTATTACACAGGAAGTAACATCTGAGATAAATCAGAGTAAATAGCAGACAAAATGACTAGTCAGAGGAAGAGTTAGCAGAGTAAGGACATGTCCAACTCTCATGAGAAAAGGTGGTCTATCAGCTCAGTAAAAGACAGTTACATAGAAGTTAGAGTCATCAGTTAATAGGGTCAGTCAGTTGAAAAGTCATTTGAAAAGCAGGCTAAAGAATCAATTAAGGAACAGTTAAAGAATTAGTTGAAGAATCAGATACAGAGTAGTTACAGAAGCTGAGGTTGTAGTGAGTTACAGAACAGATAGTTGAAGCAGTCAGTTATAGAGGAGTTACAGAGGAGTCAGTTATGCAGGCAGTTATGATTCAAGTAGTCTGAACAGGCAGATGGGGTTTAAGTCACAAAGACACAGAAGCAGTCTGAAGAATCTGAGTACAGAGGGAGCTAGGCAGGGTGGCTCAGTCACTAGTGGAAGCATAAATGTTTTAGATTTTATGGAGGCTGAAACCTTCCCACAGATTGTAAAGAGGCCAAAATGCTCTAGGGCTCCAGGGCTCCAGGTAAGAACCAGTGATTTAATTAGACAAAAGAATAAACTTTCTTCT
This sequence comes from Cricetomys ansorgei, assembly GCA_026225945.1. Lineage (NCBI taxonomy): Eukaryota > Metazoa > Chordata > Mammalia > Rodentia > Nesomyidae > Cricetomys > Cricetomys ansorgei. Next base: position 15,395,526 of record JAMJFZ010004061.1, read on the forward strand.
GCCCTGAACCAATGTCTGTCTACATCTGGTAACTCTACATATAAATCTACATCAACATATTTACTTACATTTTTATTTTTGGTTGGGGGATTCCTAAGTGTGTGAACTTGTCTGTCTATGTCTATATGTTTCTTGTGCTTTATCTTTGGCTCTTTTCTCCTCTTTCTCCTCCTCCTCCTCTTCCTCCTTCTTTTTCTTCTTCTTTGTTCTTCTTCTTCCTCTTCTTCTGCTATTCCTATTTGCTTTTGTTTTATATTATTTTGCTTAATTTTATTTTAGTTTTTAATTACTTTTAGCTGTCTGTGTTTTTATCCTACCAAGAGACAAAAAGTATGTGGAACTGGATGGGAGGGGAGATGAAGAAGACTTAGGAGGAGGTGGGAAAAGAGTTTTCTCTTTCAGTAATCAGTAATCAGATCATACTATATTTTTAAGAAATCTATTTTTAATAGAAGAAAAAAATAGATTTGAAAAAGTGTCAATGCCTCACAAGGAGTTAGTTGAAGAATTAGTTTTCACAATATTAATTATTTGTCTTATTTTAAAAGAAACACATGATAACATAAAACACCTAAGAAATAAATAAGAGTATAGGAATTAATGAAAAGTCTGAGAATGAAATGAGATGTACTTAGGAAGTATTAGTACACTAGAGAAATCTGTTTGCTGAGTAATTCTTGAATCATGAGGAAGATTATTTACAAGTTTGTCTTAGTGGCTGTCTCATTAGCATATCTGAAATTCATTTCCTCTAATAGTATGGATCATTTTTCTCTGTAAAAGTGCACATACCCACAATATGGAATAAAGTTCAGAAAGCTTATCCCAAATCCCTAATAATCCAGAATTACATTGATGCTGTAGCTAAATGAGCCTTAGCATTTCACATTATAATTTGGTTATAACAATCAACATTGGCAAAATAAATTGTCTTTGAATTTGATAAAATCATTTATCTAATATAAAATGTTTTTCAAATTTAGTTTCAAACCAATACTTTTAAAATAAGAGCATTGGGGTATTAGATGACTACTTTGTTATAAAATCTACTAAATATATTTCTTAATAAAGTAAGTAAATTTTTAAATTTTAGGTGCATATCAAAACAAATTCCATATTATGTTTTGCAAAGTATTGTATCATCTTTAACATTTTGTTTTCTAGTAACATACATATGTTAACTTTATAAAAGTAATGCCAAACTGCATGTGCTGGAAGACTTTCTTAACAGTGGTAATGCTGCAGGTTTGTGTATATTAGCACATTGACATAATGATATCTCACGTAAACATCAATTTTGTGCTTTTGGATGAATAAAAGTATAATTCCAATATCCTGTACTTAACAAAAGTTGAATTTCCTACATGAAAAAGCTCAAAGAGTGTAATTAGGAGATTAGGAAGAATGATAACTGAAGCTGGCATGCACTGTGATCAGTCTCCATGAAAAGCTTGGCACATTTTTCAGTGTATTCAGAAAGATAGTAAATGCTGTGCTTTTTCCATATTGTGTAGCTGACCCACTGTTCAAAAACAAAGTTAAAACAGAGAAATGAAAGAAGACTCTTTGTCTTTAAAAGGTAGTTCTAGCATCCAAGAATTAAACCTGCTTAGTTTCTGACATCAGAAGGGATTAACCACATTCAGGTCAGGAGGTGCAGGTGGGTTTGAGGAGGACAGGATTGGGAAGAGAGAGGGCCAGGAGGAGGATAGAGAAGGAAGGAGAAAATATATGGAGAGATGACCAGAATTGGGAGACAATTAGGGTGCTATAGGGAGACCTAGTGTTGTAGAAGCTCCTAGCAAGGATCTCTAGTAATCGGATATAGGGCGCCTAAGATGGCCATCTCTTGTGGCCAGGCAAGGCTTCCAGTGTTGAGACCAGGACACCATCACAGCCACAAAACCTCCAACTTATGGCCTTTCTTCCCTTCCTTGATGATGAAGGAAGGGCAGAACTCCATGCCAAAGCAAGAAGCCCCTGCCTGAAACTACAGGGCAGGCCAGGAACTAGAGACTGGATAACCCAGTATGATTTCTAATGTTGTCATGCTCTACTTATAAATCGGTACCTGGCCTTGTTCCATCTTGCTATGTCATGGCCTGACTGTGTGATAACCCTGAGGAACTGTTCATTTCTAGGGAGAAGGGGGGATGCTTGTGGGTGGTGATGGGAGGATGGAGTTAGGAGAGAGGAGGGAGGAGAGGATAGGGTTCAGATATATTGTACAATTGTACAGGAGAAGAAAAATAAATAAATAAAATTAAAATGTAGTTCTTAGTAGTGCTTCCCCATGACAGAGTGTAAGTGTTTACTTCAAACTTAACAGCTAAGTATATGAAGTCATAATTTTGTGGATAGTGAGTAGTATATATACATACTTTCACTGCAACACAACATCATGACAGAATGTGGCGGTATGTTTAGTCAATTGCAATTCTGATTGTAGCAATTTTATTTCACTAACACTCACTTTACAGTTTACAAGCACAACCCATTCAAAATTTATTAGAATAGATATAGGAAATAATTGCAATTTAGATTGAAATCTCCAAGTCACACATTTAAATCATCTACCTTAAGAAGAAAACATTTAACAACTTATTCAAAAGGATTCTTAAGATATTTTAAAAATTCTTTTATTTAACTAGAAGCAAGGTGCCCAAATTTATGTTACTATGTTGACAATTTTCCTGTCATCACACAGATGTGCAATGATAACTATATTGAACTGTTTGACTTGTAAGTGTTGTGCTCATATTGATGAGATAACCTATAGGCATTTACAAATATTTTCCCACTGATTCTTTTACTCTTTCAGACCTTGGACATTTATTTTAATTGTTAGAGAGATCTTTACATATTTTTTTTCCAAAATGGAAATCAATTTGTTTGGTTGACTTGATATTCAATTTACTATGTATAAAATCAAATACAAAAAGAAAATATTTTTGCAAGACAAATACAAACACAATTAAAACACTATGAGAACAATGTTCAGCATCAGTTTTTACATCAGACCAACTCAGTGAAAATACTAACAAAAACCCAGCTTCAACTCAGTAGCCACGAGAATGGTGGTGACCACACTGAGTGAGTAGGATTCTGTACTTTCGTAAGTACAGCTCTCATTCTCTCAGTGCACTCATCCTCACTCAACATATTTCAGTCCTACACACTAAGCAAGTTGCAGCATTCACCTTCATTGGCCTTTAACTCTGATTCTGAGAGAAAGTAATCTATTCTCCAACATGTCTCTGAGACCATAACCATCCTCTTTTACATTCCATCTATTCATATTCTGATTCACAGTAGCTTTTAGTTACTCCATTTTCTACTCATGCCAGTCACCACTATCTCCATAATGTTTAAATTGATATTGATCAAACTCTTCCTTGCATGTCAGTCTTCTAATGATGGGCATATGTGTTTAGGGTTGTCCTTATAAAATATCTAATGTTAAGAGATTTTATTATCACCAGGTAGTGGTGATGCACACTTTTAATCTGAGTACTCAGGAGGCAGAGGCAGGAGGATCTCTGTGAGTTCAAGGCCAGCCTGGTCTATAGAATGAGTTCCAGGACAGCTAGAGTTATAACAGAGAAACCCTGTCTCGAATACCACCACCCCAAAAAAGAGAACATATTATATAACTCACACTATCCTAACATGATTTTTTACAATCCAGAAACTTGAAAATTAAGTAAAACATTGACTTATTCAAAATATTAGTATTTATGATTGAGAGTGGTAACACAGGTAGCTCTAAGAGAGATTACACCTCATTATCTTTGAAAAGCTTGTCTCAAAACAAATGAGATATTTTCTTCATACTTTACATTTTACATAGGCTCTTTCTTATAAGGAACACTTTACCATATTTTTCATACATGCTCTCAGACTATGGAAATAGAAAAATGGAAGTTTCCCTACCTTACAGGAAATGATTGCTGACTTTATGACAAGACTTCATATATCTGCAACACAAAAGTAAAAACTGCCAATGTTTACATCATGTCAAAACAAGTATTCTTCAAATAAACAAAAGTTGAAATATGACACTCTTCTCAGCAATCAGGGATGAATTTTTAGTAGAGAAATACAAAGGAAGTTGTTATTGTAACTTATTTTCAAACAGGCATCTCTTATAAACCAAGTTAGCTTCTGAATCGCTGTATAGCTGAATATAGAAAATGTTGGACTTCTGATCCTCCTGCCTCGACCTCTTGAGTTGTAGAATTATAAGTATGTATCATAAGGTCTTGTCTTATGTACTTCTAGGGGTTAATTCCAGGACCTTGCACAACTGGCAAGCATTCTACCAACTAAGCTATATCCTATTCCTTGTTTTACTGGATGTGAATAAATAAAAAGAATATGGCATGATTATAACTAGGAATGTACTAAGAGAAAATAGACAACACAAGCAAATCTCTCTTTAAAAAAGCAACTTGAGGAGGAAAGGGTTTATTTTAGTTTTCGAGTTATCGCTCATCATCAAAGGAAGCCAAGACACCCTAGATTTTGTAACTATCCATCTTACATATGGAATAGTGGTTATCCATATTACAGATGACATACTGTGGAACTTTATCACCTTCACTGTCATATCAGACCATAGCCTATCCCTCCATATATCCTTATGATTCATGCTGCTTCAGTTTCTGTTGAGAAATTGATTGCAAGATGGCAGAATATACAAAAGTCACCTGTTCAAGAACACAATAATAAAGCAAACATGAATGTACATGCCTACAATCACAGCACACAGGAGACAGAGTCAGGCAGGTCCTTGTGAGTTCAAGGCCAGTCTAGGCAAATAGGTTAGTATCAGTTATGAAGTTGAAAAATAATTAATGTGTCTGGGTAAAAAGAGACAATTTTCTCTCTGGATCAGTCCTACACTGGACTCCCAAAAGATGCCCAAGGAAACATTACTTACTTCCAATTCAGATTTGAAATGTATGCAGTTTTACACTGTTTAAACATAAAATGTACTATCCATAGAATATAAGAGGTAAAAACAAAAGATTCAGAATGACTTATATTGCTTGTGTAGCTGCAAACAAATGAAATACTTGATGTTCACAATTAATTTTTGCTTATTAATGGAAACTGATAAATTAGATCTAATAATATATTTTAATTTAGTCCTAAATAAATATTTTACAAATGTTGATTCCTATTTTCTGCAAATGAAAACCCAATGTCTGATTATCTCTTTTCAAAAGTCAGTGATTGACTTTTCATAATGGTTTTGAGGAAGACAATAGAAGTCCTGACATCCAGGAGTTGATGTGGAACTATTATCAAGGTTGGGTATTGTTTCAAATATGAGGCAAATACATTATCATTATATTAAGGTTAATAACATAACAAAAACAACCCCTTAACCCTGCCTGAACTAAGACAATAAGACAATAATAGGATATTACTCAAACACTAAAAGTGATTTAGCATGTTCCTATCATTTTAAACATTAGTGAGTGCCAATCCTCTATCTATTTGAAGAAGGAGCTAAACATCTCATGCTTCTAAATAAGGAAAATTAAGTGTGATGCTCATACTGAGGCACCACCCCATCTTCAGAATATCTTGAACCCTCCTCAAATCACCCAGTCCATGCCTTAGTCCTATGAAGAGATTAGTTATAGTTTCATGCTCTTATCTCTTTGGATAGTCCTTGCTGGGCGTTGGTATAGGACTTCAGCCTGTATCATACTTGGACCCCTCCTGGAATCCACTTTTCTAATTCTTACATAAGAGATCTGTTACTGTCACGCATTAACTATTTTCAGACCCTTACTGGGCTTTGGAGTTCTAAGATTCCTACCTTCAAACCATAGTTAAGACTGTCAAATACATGTTAGCTTGAACTAGACTTCCTTTTTAAAGGTATTGTTTATCAGACATCTAATTTTACACAGCCATTTTGATGTTTAGTGAGTGAAAGAATGTCAGTTGCTGTTATCTCCAGAGACAACCAACATTCTTTGTAGTGTTGAACCAGTTGTGAGCTGTGATCTCTCCGGGTGTTTGGAGATAAGGTGACAAATGCATAACTTTAAGTGGAAAAGCAATTTTCTCTTATGCTTCATATCAGAGTGTGTCAAAATTCTCTAATTCTGTGGTTTTGTTTTAAAATAAGAAAGGTTGGTCTTCGAGTAAAAATTCTGTTTTGATAGCTCAAATCTCTGTATAAACCTCATAAGAATTAACAGAAAGCAGCTTCCATCAGAACAATGTTTAGAAAATATAAGTTTGTACCTTGTCATTATATTTCACATTTCTGCTCAAAATTGCAATGAGAATACTTGCTTCCTAGATCCCCTTTCGTTTAATTCAATAGATACTTTTCATTTCTGCTTTTTAAAAAGTATTTTTAAAATTGTATTCTACATAATGTGACACATAAATTGCACACTGTGGAAAGAATTGTCTGCCTCCTTGAATGAAACCATTTTAATCTCAAGAGTTTTATTATCTGTTAAAACCTATTTAAATATAGGCATTCAATTTTACGTTACTTGACATTTATGGGGAAGCTATTTTACAGCAGGAGGCTTCTGAATAGGCAAGATCACAACAAATATTCATGATTAAATGACATACTAGATTGAAAAATATGGGAAAAGGATGATCTAAATACTCTTGGAGGTTCACATGTAGGGATGTATTTGACACAAATCTTGACTAGGGATCAGTTAATAAAGTATTTGTGTTTAACAACTGCAACCTTGCAACTATGACCTATGACCATCGTTAAGAACTGTTTAATGTTCACTTTTCTATATTACAGAATTAATTGAAGCTTTTCTGTTTAGGTATCTACCTGAATAATTTTTATTAAAACAGGTATAGAAACATCTATTTACCATGTATAATTGTTCAGTCAGCAATTATATTTTCTGTTTTTTTTAAGTAGAAAAAAAAGTGACATTGTTAGATGAATTAGCTATAAACAAAGTGAGTTCTGCTTTCAAGATAAGCCAAAATCATCAATGTGTCTTTCACTGAAACAGATATACAAGTCTTAGCCATAATTTGAGAGATGAAACAACTTTTGGTTTTCCGTAATTTATTTTTTGCAGATTGCTCTCACTAATTATGCTCAAAAGGAGTTTAGCTTGTAAAATCAGCTTTTACAATTAAGAAGAATTTATTTTGTTGTTTTTTCTTTTAAGCTGGCCTACTGAATCTGATATATGACAACTCAAACTGAGTTTTTATGAACAAGGAAAAATTCAGTGCGAAATTTTATATCACACAGAAAAAAAAACCGGCATGAAACTTCGGTCCATCAAATGGCCACTGAAAAATGAGGTAATTACCTAAAATAATTTGCATGTTAAGAGCTAATACAATATTATAAAGTGAAGTCCAGTTGTGAAAGCCAGGCATAATTTCCTGATTAATGTCTCATGCACAATATTCTTCCATGCTCTGTCAGAGTCCAAATAACAATATGGCCAATCAATCAAATTAAAAAAAAAATAGATGCTCAGACAAGGAAAGTATTCAGCTCTAACAGACCATGGTTTATAATCAGTGAGATTTGGTGTTATTCAGAGCTAAGCATGGTGCATTATATTTTCAAGGCAATACATTGAGATTTTAATTGGTATAATTGAAGATTTCAGTGATTCAAGATTAATGTGTGAAGGCCAGAAAATATCATTTTTTAGTTTCTAAAATGTCATCTACAAAGTTACTGAAGAAAGATCCATTTTGAAATATCAATCTGTATCGCAGCTCTTCCAAAAGTTACATTTTGAGCGATATTTACCCAGGAAAACTAAGAATGCCAGTGGAGTAATATGGCCAGATTCAGTACAGAAACACAGGGAACACTTCTCTCCTCAGTGTGAAGTGCAAATGTACTTTCTAGAAGGAGAATTAATTTTCCCTGTCATCTGGAAGCAGATAGATTAAACAAAGAGAAACTGGTAAGGCAAAGCCACATCAATGTTACAAAGATTGGAACATGAGCACTCACTTGCTAACAAACTCAAAATGGTTTTTGTATACTATTCTGCTCATGTGAAAATAGAGAAACTAGCCTGGTCATGGTAGCACATGTCTTTAATCCCAGAACTTGGGAGGCAGAGGCAGGTGTATCTCTGTGAGTTTGAAGCCAGCCTAGTCTAAGAGTGAGTTCGAAGACAGCCAGGTTACGACAGAGAAACCAGGTCTCATAAAAAAATTAAATTAAATTAAATTAAATTTAAATAATAAATGCTGCAAGACATTAGGACTACTTTTAGAACTCCTTAAAAAGTAGGGCTTTCAATGTTAGTAGAAAGCAGGCTGGGAAATGGTGTTTGACTTCAATCAAAGTGCTTCTTGCTTTTATTGGAAGAGGGGACTTAATGAAAAGAAGACTTTGCACATATCCCACTTAGTTACTTCAGCCCAAAAGAATATTAGCTGTGCTTGTATTACTTATCAAGAGGACACTGGTATCTATTACATGAGGAAAGTTGTGTTGTGAGTTCTTAGGCAATAATATTGGATAACTTTGTCCATTAGCATGGTATTTTTATCTTTTCATGACAGTTTTTTATTTTTAATCAGAAATCTGGAAATGATATTATAAGATAATATGGCAAATGGTTGTAACTACTGACAAGAACCAATTCAAGTGATTAGTTTTAGTAGCATAGGACTAATTATTAATACTTAGCTGTGTGACTACTACTAATAAGTACTAAATTGTCAATACTGGTTTTATCTGCTCTGTGATTAAATCAACCATATGCCATTTTATGTTCATCTCTAAAGATACAATGATAACAGCAGCAATTTGTTATATATATATATTATGAGAAGTAACTGGATTAATATACTTACATTTTTATGAATCCCTAAAATGTACATACTTGAAATTTTGAGGAATTAACATATAATAAAATAGAGATAGTGTCTCTATTTAAATTTAAAATACAGTTTTAGGCTTATTCCTGCAGTTCATTATCTATATGTGGTGCATGTCTGTTGTATCAAACAATACAAATTAGATTAATTTTGTCTATCCAGAGGATTCTACTGTACAGTGGTGGGTGATGGGGATCTAAAGGAAAATTCTAGGGAAAAACCTTCTTTTCTTTATAATTTTTTGTTAATTTTCTTTTCTCACACAACTTATATAATATATCCCCAAACCCCTCCTCTCTACCCTCCACTCTCCCAGCTTACCCAATCTCCCCTTTTCCCCAGATCTATGCCCACATCATCACCCACAAATATCCCCCTCCTCCCTGCTTCTCCCTAGAAAAGAACCTTCCCTCAAGGATACAGCACAATCAGGGCATGGCATAGCAGGATGGAAAGAGACCAGCCACATGTAATGTAATCCCTACATTAAGGGTGGGCCAGGCAGCTCAGCATGACAAAAAGGGTCTCAAGGGAAGGTAAAATGATTAGAGACACCTCAACTCCAGCCTGCAGGAGTTTTTCAAGGACAGCAATCCATATAGCCATGAAATCTTTTATGGGATCCTACAGGGTCTCTTCTTCAGTCTCTACTAGCTTCAGTCTCTGGGTATTTAAGAGTACTAGTTAGATCTTGAGCATGACACCATTAGAAATCTTCTCTGGGTTATCCATTCTCTAGTTTCTGGCTTGTATTACAGTTTCATGCAGAGGTTCCCACCTTTGGTATGGAGTTCTGCCCTTCCATTGTCAACGAGAAACTTACAGGGCAGATAGGCCATAAATTGGAGATTTGGGGCTGGGATGGTCTCCCAGTCTCACCACTAGAAGCCTTGCCTGACCACAGGAGACAGCCTGTTCACACTCCCTATCTCGAATTACTAGAGATCATTGCTAAGGTACCCCTCATAGATTCCTGTGAGTTTCCACTACAGTAGGTCTTCCAATTGACCCCAACTACATTCTTATTTGCTACAAAATGGGATAGAAATGATGCGGTGAGGAACTGACAGTTATCAGAAGTTGGTTCACTATATAACTGAAAGCTGTCTCAGGTTATTCAAAAATCATGTGTGATAGCTAGGAAGGCATAAAATCCAAGAGTCTATATGAAGGAATCCCATTCAGAGATCTATGTGAAGGGATCACGTTCAGAGGTATGTGTAGTCTGGATGGAATTTAGAAAGAGTGTTAGTAGACACATTTAATCCCAATATTTAGAAGGCAGTGATAGTGCACACCTTTAATCCCAGAATTTGGGAGCTAGGAAGCAGAGCTTATAGACAGGAAGCAGAACTCTCAGAAGGAGTCAATGTCAGATAGGAAGTAACATCTGATATGAGTCAGAGTAAAGAGCAGGCAAGGTGACGAAATAGAGGAAGAGTTGGCAGAGTGAGTCAGAGTGAGGACATGGCCAACTCTCACAATAGAAAAGCAGGATCTCATCTTAGAGAAAGACACTGAAGATAGGACACAGAGGCGGAGAGCGGTCTAAAGCAGTCAATTACAGAGGCAGCCTGATGCAGAAACACAGATGCCATTCAGCAGAAGGAGAGTGAATCAATTTGAAGCCAAGCAGAGCAATTCAGTTAGAGAAGTTGCAGGAGTCAGCCTCTGTCAGCCAGAGTCAGAAGAGTTTAGTCAGAAACAGTCAGCTGGCTCAGAGAGTCAGTTTGAACCAGCAGCGTGGAGAAGAGTTTGAGCAGAACAGTGAATGAGTTGAACCAGAAGGGTCAGTTGACTTGAGTTCAGCTGTGAATTCAGGAGCTAGTCAGAATGGCTCAGTCAGCAATAAATCTTGGAGGCTTAAATGCTCTAGACTGAATGGAGTCTGAAGCTTTTCAGTTCTAGCCTTAAGATAAGTTCCACAGAGGCCAAATCACTCCAGGGCTCCAGGACTAGGGCCTGTGATTGAATTAGACAAAAAATAAACTGCCTTTTGCCCTGTATCAATGATTACAACATGTTAGTTCTTCTGCCATCCTTAGTCTTCCTTTTCAATATGTTTATGGCCTTGTAGTTCTCTATCCTCCTCAAAAAGTATTTTCACCTGGAATTATTAGGTACTTTTTTAAAAAGTCAATTAAAATGTTCTATTACCGTTCTACTATATCCTCATAGTTATAGGTATCACCTGTGTACTAATGTTGCCACTGTAAACTTACAGAAATAATTTTTGATTTTAGCACTAGCATTATGTTTTGTTTTATTTTATATACTCCCCATAGACACAGAATCAGATTTTATAAAGGGGAATAAATGTTATTTTTTCTCACTCTCACTTAAAAAAAGAACATGTACGTACGTACATACAGACATGCATACACACACACACACACACACACACACACACACACACACACACTTTGTATTTATTTTTGTTTTATTTCTCCTTTACCAAGAACCAAAGCCTCAGAAACACCTCATTTCTGGTGTATTTTCTCTTGGTTCCTTTCATTTTCTTCCTTTTTGCTGAACTCTGATTTTGTATCTTGATTTTGTAACTACATGGTGACAGTTGTTTCTTTCTATTCAGATATACATGTACTCTTAAAGTTATACCATATATTTTTATTTTTAATGACTTTCAGTTACACTTCAACTATTAAAATGTGTCAGTACAATATTATGAATAGAACAGTATAGGGTAATAACATTGAAAATAAAACTAGGCTGGGCGGGGGTGGCACACACTTTTAATCCTAGTACTTGGGAGGCAGAGGCAGGAGGATCTTTGTGAGTTCAAGGCCAGCTTGGTCTAAAGAGTTCCAGGACAGCCAGAGTTACAACAGAGAAACCCTGTCTCAAACAGAAACAAAACAAAACCAAAACCTATTCACAATTAAAGTATCAAAATGCTTCAATCTTTGTCATATTAAATATGTTCTTAACTTGGCTTAAAAGTCTACAAATCTCTATTTCCTCCTGGCTTGTTGACTTTTCTTTTATAGTCTACTTGAGGATTCCTCCTTATTGGAAATCCAAAAGTGACATATTTGAACATAGAGTCCTCATGGAATTCTGTTACTGTAAATGCCATCACCACAGAATACTCCTTAACCTTATGTCTATATGATACTCTGTACATTGTTTTCAAACACTTCTTTAATATTATCTTGTCAAATATGACACGTTAAAAAACAAGGCCCTGTCTTCACCAGCAAACTGTCCTCTTCAACTTTGAAAGTTGTAGTTCTAATCCTTTTGATTGTTTCCAGCCTTAAAACTTCAAATCATTCTTATCTCTGCAAGGAAACCTGGTAAATCTGCCTAAGAGTATAGCCAATCTTCTATATCCAAGGGCTCAGTCAAACCCAAATTAAAGTGCTTTTTAAAATTTTGTATCTGGAATGAGTATGCACACTTTAACGTTATCACTAGTTTAAATAATATATCTTAGCAACTATTTATATAATACCTATCTCATGCATAAGTGTTTTAACTACTCTAAAGATGTTAAAATTATTTTTTAATTTTAGATTATAAATATTGTTAAATTAATTATTTTATTTTTAAAATATATGTGCAGAACTTACATTCATACAGGAAACATCATTTTATATAAGGAACTCAAGCATCTGTAGGTGGGAGTTATAAGGGTTCTGCAAAGAATCCCCTAACTGGAGGAAAACTTATATAAATATCTATATTCTGATGGTACACATTGATCTCCACTGCTACAACATAGTTCAAAATATCATCTCATTTCAAGTTAATTACTTTATTAATACCAGTTGTCTCATTTCTGATTCCTTTCCCTCTACCCTATTCAACTTCCTGAAATGATTCTTATTCAATTAAAAAATATAATCTAGGTCCTCATTTATAATCCTTGGTGCCCCTCCAAATCACTTACTGAAAAAACTTGGTAAGATGATTCTTAAAGCTGATGATGCTTAGTCATATAATGTTATGAAACAGTCTGGAAGAATAGAATGTGCTGGGTATGATGGTTAGCAATAAGTATTAAGATGCAAGATAGGTGTGACATAGTATACATGCAATCTCAGAACTCAGGAGGCTGAGGCATAAACCTGTCTGTGCTTGAGGTCAGGTTGGACTACACAACGAAAACCTTGTCTCAAAAAACAAACAAACAAAAGACAGAAATGAAGACCTATTACATCTCATGAAAAACTAAGTCTTATATGTTATAGTAAAAATATAGAATGCAAGCTTAAAATATATATGTCATAAGTCACAGAATTTACTAATTCTACAAGGATGTGATGGGGCTAGTACTTTCATGTTGTTTAGTCCTGGGAGGTCAGAAGAGATACCAGAACACATTACCGTATCAAAAGGATTGAATGACTATCAGATGACAATATGGAATATACTAAGGAGTTTCAGTTAGAATCTATCTCCAAGTGTTTGCTTTATTCAAGAATCTGAGGCTGGAGGATACAGGTTTATAGCTCTATACCAGAAGTCATTGTCAAAGTCATGATTAATGCAAAACTCTTGATATAGAATAATTCAGTTCATTATCAACTCTAGCTGATTTATTTGTCTTAATATCAGCTACAATTAGGACCATGCCAGGCATGTATATTCACATTTAAATGCATATTAAAAGACAAGCAAAATTATATTGGTTATATGAATGCAAATTAGGTCATGTCTATGTCAGAGAGGTCACAGTTATGCTTATACTGTTTTCTCTTTGTCCTAAAAATTTTAATTTTAATAAGGATTAAATAACGTTTCTCTATAATTTAGAAAAATAGAGAAAAAATTAAAATTTCATTCTATAATTATAAAGCTTTGCTAATTTTTCACAATTTATCTTTGCATATGTTTGATTTATTAAATATTAATTTTTCTGGTGGTTGCTGCTTTTCTTCTGTATAAAGTATAAAAAGAAATTACTTGCTGACTTTAAACATTAATGAAACATTATTTTGAAAAACTAATTCTTAATTATTTTGTTGTAGGGTATTAACCAGAGAAGACTGTTCAGACATGGGTTTAAGTCAATAGAAAGTCTTTAATAGACAGCTGGTAACAATACTGGGTGTTTGGGATCCCAATATAGCCCTGAGCCTTTCTCAGGGTGATATTTTAAGCACAGAAACCATATTCTGGGTTGAGATATTTCAGTTAACAAGAACAATTAGCCAGAAGCAGAACTACAGATGCTAAAAAACAAAGTTAGTACCTTTTTAGACTTTCCCACAACTGTATGGTCTTTGATGAATTGGGTCTTTGTTTTAGTTTTGGTTGGTGGTACTGTTTACATGTTAAGTCTTATAGCCTGAATAGTACTTACATCATGAAGCCAGTTGTGCTAATGTCTAAGGGCCTACTTAGGTCTGGGGCCCTGATAAAATTTTCCTTGAAATAAGATTAAATTATTAAGTTGCTTAAAAAGAGAATCCACACACTGCCTTTTTATTACACAGCATGGTTGGGTTAACAAAAAACTACTTACTAGTATAAAACCTTTTATCCTTTTGTCAGAAAATTCCTGTAAATATTTCCTCTTTAAGATTTTCCTAATAATTTTCATAAAATAAGTTCAATCTGAATATTTTAAGTAAATAATTTATTTTAATGTAAATATTTGAGAAGTTTTTTTTAGTATCCAAATTCTTTGTGTATACATGATACAAGTGAATTTATGTGTTATGTTTGATGAAGTAAATATAATAAAATGCCTATCACCCCAAATTAATGAACCAGAAAATACATTAGAATAGGGTATAATCACTCAAATAATCTAAACAATCTAATGCTAAAGAAAAATACAAAGGCAAGCACCCTGATATGGTGTTTGCTAAGTGAATCTTTATTGAGGATATATTGCACTTTTTAAAGATTTATTTTTATGCAGAGGAATATTTAATCTTTTAATCCATCAGCATGGCTGCTCTAGGGTAGAAAGAATTTTGGTATACATCTTTAATACCAGTATTCACAAGGCAGTGGTAGCATATGCCTTAATCCACAAGAGAAGCAGAGACAGGAAGCAGAGCTCAGAAGGAGTCAGTGGCAGACAGGAAGTAACATCTGAGATGAGTCAGGGTGACTGGCAAGCAAAATGATAAATCAGAGAAAAAGTTGGCAGAGTGAGTCAGAGTGAGAACATGCCCAGTGTTCATGATAGAAAAGCAAGCTCTCAGCTCAGAGAGCATGCAGACAGGGTAAGACACATGGGACACGACACAGAGACAATGAAGGAGTCTGACTGAGGAAAGATACTGAGGTAGATGGAAGATAAGGCAGAGAAGCAGAGAGGCTCACTGAGGCAATATGAGGCAGGGAGAGCTCACAGAAAGAGGGAAGCAGTCAGAGGAATCTAAGGCAGATACACAGAGGCAGCTCTACCAAAGTCAGTATCTGTGTCAGAAAGAATGAGTTAGTTTGAAGCAGAGCAGAGCAGTTCAGTCTGAGGTAGTCTGGGAATCATCCAGAGTCTGCCAGAGTCAGAAGAATTCGGTCAGAAACTGTAAGCCAGCTCAGAATATCAGTTTGAACCTGTCAGAATCGAGAAGAGATTGAGCCAGAACAGTGAGTAAGTTGATCCATAAGAGTAAGAGTACAGAAGGAGCTAGTCACAGTGGTTCAGTCAGCAGTATGTCTTGGAGGCTTAAATGTTCTAGATTGTATGAGGCTGCGAAGCCTTCCAGTTCTGGTTTAAGGCTAGACTGTACAGAGTCTGAAACACTCTAGGGCTCCAGGATTATGACCAGGACTTGAATGAGCCAAAGGGTAAAAAGGCTTTGAACCTGAACCATTGTCTACACTTTTATTATTTCTAAAGTGTGTGTGTGTGTGTGTGTGTGTGTGTGTGTGTGTGTGATGTGTGTGTGTGTGTGTGTGTGTGTGTGTGTGTGTGTGTGTGAGATTGTGTATGGCTATGTGCACATAAGTACAGGTTCCCACTGTGGCCAGAAGAGAGCATCAGACCCACTGCAGCCGGAGTAACAAGTGGGTGTGCCCCACCAAAGATGGGCACTGGGAACTGAGTTGGAGCCTCTGGAAAAATAGTATGAACTCTGAACCACTGAGTTGTTTCTCTAGTCCTATATTATTGTATTTATAATTGTCAATAATATCTACAAGGAGGATATCACTATTTTTGTTTGACAGAGAAAGAGATTTTACAGTTAAAAGGACTTGGTATTCAAGGCCACCTTTCTATCAATAATGGGAGAATGATTTGTGGCTATGGCATGATTTGAACCTCATTCAGAATCTATGATCTTAGCCTATAGATGATACCACCTCTGGGTGGTGAACAAATGAGAAAACATAAAAACAATTGATTGCCACTTAGGATTTTATCTGAAGTTCCTTGAATACAGTCCTAAAACAGTGTCATGAAACACTGTACACAGTAACCTTATGTTCTTCTGGTACTCCATTTAATATCTTTGCAGCATTCAAATACAAAATCCATGAGTTCTGTAGTATAATACTGATTATGTAAAATATTTTACCCCAAGTGAAAGCAATTGCTATGTTTTTTTAACTTAGTTTCTTTGAGAAGGAATTATGACATTGGCAGCAACCAGTATTTATTTAATATTTACTATCCAACAAAACTGTATTAACACTGTCAATTATAACTCACTTTCATGTTTAAAACAGCACCACAAAGACACCATATCACCGATATTAATAATATTCAAGTCATCAATAAGAAAAGTAGTTTCTTGATGATAAAAGCAAATGTAACTTTAATTAACTCACTGTTAAAACAGACATTGTGATTTGCCCTGTTTGATTCTAAGCAAACTTATTCACCCCAATTTCAAAACCTCACCATGAAAGCACAGTAGAGGTTCAGCCACTTTGCCGCATGCAGATATTTGCTGGGATAGTGAAAACCACAGAAAGTTAAGTAAATTTGATTACAAATAACCATAAGCCATTTTTTCAGCATACAAGTTGGCATCATCCTTAAATGCAATTGGATTAAAATGGGAATGTGCTGTATTCTTTAGTGATTTGACTTTTTGAAAGATGCAAGATACCTTATTTCGCATTGTATGCTAGGAAAATTTGAGCATAAGCTTATAACTTTCCACATCATTAGTTTTTACTGAACTTAGGATGTGCAAAAGTTCCAATCATACAGAAATAAACTCATTGTACAACATTCTCCTAGATAAACTCTGTAAGATGAGTTGCCAAATGTACAGATATTTTGTTTTGGGGCAATATTCTATGGAACAATGAATATTTACTTATTTCACAATTGCAAATGATTGAAATGATATTTATGTTTTTTAATGACTTCAAATAACCTACTTATATTTTAATTTAAAAGTATAATTCTATGGTTAAATGAACAAGGGAAAAAAGCAAGTATTAAAAATAAGTGTAATCTTAATTTCTTTTAAATTCCCTCTTACATCTAGAGTCACTAGAATAAATAAATTAATATTTTATTTGTGTACAAACACAATCTAGATCTTATGATTCTATATAGATCTGTAATATATGTCTTTTCTGTCAAAATATGACAATAATGCACAACTGTTTTATAATTATGTGTTTAGTTATACAAATTGAGATTAATCCACTATGATCATAGACTTTATAGCTCTAAAGTCCTCTAATGGTTTTAATTATGCTTTTTTTTCAAAAATAAAGCATAGACATGTATGTAGCCTTCATACATGTATGGTAGCAAGATTATTTTTGGGAGATTGTATATTGCATCATTACTCAAAATAACTATATTATGGATTTAGACCAGGTGTCTATCAGCAGAGGGATAAAGAAAGAAAATATGGTATATTTACACAGTGGAGTTTTATTCAGGCACAAAGCAGAACAGAATTTTGCTATTTGTAGGAAAGTGAATGCAGCTGGAGTCCATCATATTAAGCAAAAATACTAGGGTCTAAAAGACAAAACAATCTTATGTAGATACATAAAATCACATATGTAAGTGAGACATGAAAGATTTGGGATTGTCTTGCGGGAGTGAATAGAATTTATAAGAACAATGAGGGAAATAAAGGAAAGGATGGAGAGAATGTGACCAAGGAATAAATATATTAAAATGTCTATGTGAAACACTTTAAAATTAAATCAAGCAAAATTAAGTAGAAATTAAAATAAAGGCAAAGAAAATGCTAATTTGTTCAAGTGATTTGAAAAGCCAACTATATTACACGAAAACTTTAAAGTATTATTTATACTGCTCCTAGCTCTGTGTTAATTTTATTTAATTGGAGCATTTATATGTTCTAATGCATTTCCTGTACCATGAAACAGTATCTGTTAATGTCAAATTATATGCTAAATGAAATACATCCATGACTGTCACTAGAAAAACAAAAAATAAAGGAATATTTTTAAATAACATTGTAGTGACATTTGGAGGTTAATAACTATTACTTCTCAAAATGACAAAATTATTACTACACTGCCAACATGTCAGTCTGCATATTTCATCTCCTTCCATATCAATGATTGTAACAACTTAGAATAATGAAAGATATGCTTTAAATTCTTATGATGCATTTTACGACTTTTAATGATGTGTGCACATATATGTACAAGAGGCTGTTATGCGTACCATCAGTAATTCTTTAAAATTTTTAAATAATATTTTTCTCCCATAGGTGTAAAATTAAGTCTTTCTGGAACATTTAAGTTGTGTATACATTAACTTCTTTAACTATTGTTGTAAGACTTTTGGATATGAATATTTATAAGGGAGACAGACCTCTTGTAATAGAAAAACATAAATTCAGTTATTTGAACTTCTCATTCCTTCTCCTCTTTTAATAATCTAAGAAGAGTCTGTTTCTATACTTCTATGTTATTTTGGAGACACCTTATTTCAAACATTCAGAGATTGTCTAATGTCTCTATTATCTACTGTCTCTATAATCTGTAAACTATAACTCTATAATCCTTTCAATATAGTAGAAATATGATTTCTTGTAGATGAATATTCAATATTTTAATTGATCTCTGGGAAAGGATCACATTCAAGGCCTGTGTGATCTGGCTGGTACATGCTTTCAATTAACCCAACTCAGAAGGTAATGATGGCACAAGCCTTTAATCTCAACTCTAGGGATCTTAAAAGAAACAGTCATTACAGAAGTAGGTCACAGTAGTTCTCAGTTCACAGCTCTTAGTTCATAGTTAGGGAATCCAACTTATCCCAAATCTAAGACTGAACCAGAGTGAAGACTTGGCAGCATGACATCTGATATGAATCAGAATGAAGAGCAGGAAAACTGGTGAATCAGAGGAAAAGTTAGCAGAGTGAGTCAGAAGGCAGATATGCCCAACTCTCACAATATAAAAGCAGTGCCTTGGCTCAGAGAATCAGGCCATCTGAGGAGGTCAGTTAGAGAATCAGTAAGATAAGACAGGAATAAACAGAGGCAGTTCATCACAAGGAGTCAGTAACAAACAGGAAGGGTGAGTTTAGGAAAAAAAGTGTCAGTTTGAAGCAGAGCAGTTCAGTCAGAGAAGTTGCAGGAGTCATCAGAGTCAGAAGAGTTCAGTCAGAAACAGTCACCCAGCTCAGAAGTTCAACTTGAAACAGCATCTTGGAGAAGAGTTAGAGCCAGAGTAGCAAGTGAGTTAATCAGCCAACCAGAAGAGGCAGTTGAATCAGAGTCTGAACAGCTCTGACTTCAGAAGGAGCTAGTCAGAGTGAGCATAACAGTAATTCTTGGAGGATGAAGCCTTTCAGTTCTAGGCTTAAGATTAGATTGTACAGAAATCCTCTAAGGACCAGAGATTGAATTATTCGAAGAAGAAACTGCTTTTTTTTTCTTGAATCAACAACTACAGTCCCTGTTTACTAGAAGATTTTTTCCCAGTTTTGGTAAATATATGAACATAAAAACCACAACAGGCATGAGAAACCCACTTTTGAATTATTGTTCAGGGTGGTCCTAGAGATTGCCAAAACATTACAGATTATTAGTATTGTACTTGGTTTTCCTCTGATTTGAATGGTAAGTTCCTATTGATGAAGTCTATAGACTCCAGACACAGGGCCCAGAGAATCCAAATTGTCTCTAACCAGTGAAAGTCTCATCCCTGAGGATGAGCCCTCATGGTACCATAAAGCAACATGAAGCTTTCAAAGCAGGGAAGTAACCAGTAGTCCTATCCAGCTATGTAATCAATGAACAATAATAATGACTAGCATGGCACAATAACCTTAAGGTTGTAGTAATGGCAAGCATACCTTGATGGTAACCAATAGCTCTCTTATTGTATGTAGGGTATGTACTCAATGAGATGGAAGTTATGTCTGGTACTGGAGACTTAGCCAACTACTCTGGGCTAGCAAAATCATGGATCTCAGAGGAAACCTATACAACTGCCTTATTAAAGCAGCATAATCCTATCTATATTCTGAATATTTGTTCCTATAGTCACAGAAAAATGTAGATATCACCTTTCATCAAGGACACTTCTCTTTGCAAGGGATGGAAACCATTTCAGAAAACCACAATCAATCAAAATGCAGAGTTGTAGAACCCAGTCCCACCTAATATATATACAACACAACACCTGAACCTAGGCCTCAGGAATCATGGCAGAAAAGGGAACGAAAAGATTTTATGAGCCAGAAGAACAGGAAGTTTTCTATGAGACTGTGCCTCCCAGAAATGTTAGAATCTACACCTATGAAGTCCCACTATTATAGCTGCCTAGATATAACCTGAATAAAGACACCAATAGACATGCAAAAGTGAAAGGAGGAATCTTAGAGGACTCTCCCCAAGACAAAGAATGGTGGGCAAGTAAGGAATGCTGAGGGTGAGAAATAAAGTCCTCCCTAGGTAAAAGCACCCTATTGGTTATGCAGTAACAAATGGCAAATGGTCAGTCTTGAAAACAGACACAGAGGCCATGAATTTAAAAGGAAGTAAGAGGAGAGCACATAGGTTTGGAGTGAGGAAAGGGAAGGGGGCATGATGTAATTGTAATCTCAAAAATATATTTAAAAATGAAATGAAAGATTTAATTTATTTCTAAGTATCATATGTGTGTGTGGGAGTGGGGTTGGGGTATGCATACATGAGTGCAGGTGTCCAGAGAAGAGGATGCCAGATCCCCTGAAGCTGGAGTTACTGATTGTTGTGAGTCAACACATGTGGGGGCTGTTAACTGTATTTAGATCCTCTGAAAGACTACTATGTGGTCTCATGCACAGAGCTATCACGTCAGCATCATCTATGGATGTCTCTTATGAAAGGAAAGCATCTACACTTAACTTCATTTTGTCGAATATCCCTATTTAATTTCACACACAGTGTCATTATTATTGCTTGTTCCCATGTTTCAGTTGCACAACATTCATACAATACAAATGATATTGTAATTTGAATTGAGAAGTTAAATTTATGTTCAGTCCAACTTTGATTTTTGCCTTTGTAATTAAAGCACATGCTCTATTTTTGAATTGCTATCTTTCTGTCTAGGAAACTGCTGTGAATTTGATCAAGAACTGACTGCCAACAGCTCTTTCCATCTCTTCTACAACCTCTTCCAAACATTTTTCCATCATAACGGACTGGTTTCTCAATACTTGTCTCTCTAAGGGAGCAGAGAAAACATTTACTTTTTCTGATTAGATTAGAGTCCTAGAGCACACCAATCTATTCATGTATTACTTGCTATAGGGAGAGAGAGATTTCTACTTCACTAAAGCTTGACTTGTTTTGATACTTATAGAGTGAATAGTTAGTAACCCTACTGGGAGAGTATATTTCTTATGTGTTACTTTCCTCAAGTTGTTTTATACTTCCTAAAAGACATACCTGACTCCTCCTATTCCCCTAGCAGAAGATTGCTATGACCTGAAAATTAGGGACATGGGAATAGGACTACCTAAGGTACATATTCCCACAGCCATAGACTATATATTAGAGGAAAGAATAAACTTTTAAGCGAGAGAATAAATACAATACATATAGGAGGTAAATAAGTAACTTAAGCAATATGAATCATAAAAAGTGCTAAAAGAAGGAAATGAATTGATAACAAGGATGCAAAACATACAGAATACAGATCTTTAGAAAAAGTGACTCTGGGAAGCATTAAGATAGAACCCTAGTGATGTTGAACACTGTCAAAATGGGGTGAAAGGAATTTGTCACCATTTCCCAATCAAGAAAGTTCCTAGATCATAGAACCAAATTGGACTTTTTCTCTAGGTACAAATTATTATTCCTAACTAGCATACCTTAGAATTTTTACATAATACATGGAAAACAGAAAATGATACTCTGTCCTTGTAGAATTTACACAGGGGTGCAAATGGGGGGTGAAGCACACAAAAAGTAGATCCCCAGGTTAATAATCCAAATGAGCCTATGTTCTTGACACATTCATGAAATGATATTGCTAAAATAACAGAACAGGATATGGTTCTGTTTCTGTGCAGTGTCCTGGGAGGCTTCTCTGGCTCCAAGACACAAAGACAGGAGAGAAGATAGAGGAGAAGAAATTTCTGTCTGATTTTTACAAATGACTGAATTGACTAGCTGGATATAGGACAGACAGGACAAAAGTAAAAAAGTTGAATCAGTTTCTATCCCATTGTTATTTTTTCCTTACACTTAAAGAATATACTTCTCAAAATGCTTCCTTAAGGCCACTCTGTATCTCTCCTACTCACCTAACTCACGGTCCATATTTTTTTTCATTGAAACTTAGAATATACATGATTTTTTTTGTTAAAATTAAACATTCCTGGCTCTGACCTATGAGGTGTAGAAGCCTAGATATATTTGAATACATTTTAAACAATGTGGGCAATCTGGTAAGCCATAGCAATAGACACCGCTGTGTTCTATGCTCTTCACCTAATTAACCATTGTTCATAGAAAATAAGAATTATCAGGAGGAAATACACTATCATCAAGTTGATTTCTTTCTCATTTCAGTTGCATTTTTATCATGGAGATTACCACCGGCAAAGCGTGTTGATATGATTTTCAATCACATTTTACTGCCTGGATATTATTGAAGATTTTTACACTCTCTTTTGAAACTTGAATCACACCACTAATGAAAAGATTAGTTTGTGACTGATGAATACATTTTAATGGTAAAATATCTGAAAGTTATTTTCTTGGTGCTACAGGGGTTACAAATTATCTAGTCATAATTTAACAGATATTATATCAGGTTTGAAATATCATTAATGCTGTCTGACTGATAATTCTGTCACAAATAAAATACTATTTGAAAGCATAGTAATAAACCTGTTTAATTTCTCTGCTATATGCTTGAGTTGCTAAATATTACCGGAAATTAAAATTCACAAAGACTTCTCCTAATGTTTAATATGAATGAGAATATACAACAGAAAGAAAAAGAACACTCAGTAATCTTTCAGCTGAGCCTGAAAATTCCAGTGCCAAACTTCTTTAAATAATAAATCCCAATAGATTGATATATATGCTGCTTGATTGTGCATATGAGTCTTCTGGTTATTGAAAGAGAATTACAGTAAATGTGGTGTTTCTGTATACATAAAAGAAAGGATCTCTTTTCAGAAGAAGATAGATCAAAGCTCCAGAAAAATCAAATCGGTAGAAATATATTCTTAAGCAAGAGTGTATGTGATTATAACATTATTCAACAAATATGCTACAGCTATGTTCACAGAATATATATATTGTTGACAGATTTTATATATATATATATATATATATAATATATATATGTTATATATCATACACACACACACACACACACACACACATGATTGTATTCATATGGGTTTTAAAAAAATCTTTTCAGAGATTTAGCCATACTGTAGTATACAGAAAACAATTATCTCGTGAAAGTGTTGATAGTACCATATTAAAATCTGGGCTTGTAGCTCTCCAAAGCAACAGGAAATATCAATGAAACTGTCAGGTGGGACAGATCAGTGTAAAACAATTTAGTCATTTGATGTTTTAAGTGCATATGCTATACATGTTGAACTGGCTAGTTTCTGTCCTGACTTCCTTTGATGATGATCAGCAATGTAGAAGAGCAAGCTGAACAAACCCTTTCCTCCCCAAGTTTCTTTAGTCATGGTGTTTTATCACAGCTATAGAAACCCAAATGAAGACAAGTATTTACCAGAATAGTGGGGTATAGTGACAGACCCTTTGTGACAGACAGGTGAGGAGAGTGAAAGAACTTTGGAACTTTCGGCAACATGAGCTGGTCTGTGAGAGCTTGGAAAATAAGACTCTGATCGCAATACAGAAGATGGAAACATGGCTTGTGAAGTTTCAGTGAGAAATTTAAAGCCTCTCTCAGGTCCATTTGTTATTTTGAACTAAATTCTGTGGTTCCAATTGACTGGGGCAGAAAAATCAGCTGTGATCAACAAGGTATCAGAGCTACTAAAATGAAACCTCTGCTTTTATTGAATATTCGAATCAGGCCCACTGGAGCTGAGAAATTAGTGGTGGTAAAGAAAAAACTTCTGGGAAGTCTTTCCTGAGATCATACAGAAGCTGTGTTCCAGAGGCAGCTAAGGTTGAACCTCATGCTGGCAGCCAAACTTGGTAATGTAAAAGTCACCCATGTGGTTTTGAAAGCATGAAAGGGTCATGGAGAGCAACTGAAGCTTGGCACTCTGAGATGCCTGGAGAGGCCATTGGTGAAGGTGTAGCCTCAGTGGAGTTGAAGGCTCAGGACTGAAGGGTTATTACAGAGAAGTTGAGGCATGGCACCATGAAGAGAGCCTATGAGAGGTTATTGGTGAAAATACAGCTCAGTTGCAACAGATGACTCCAGCATTGTGGAGATAGCAGTAAAATGGGATGAATTCCAAGAACCACAACAGCTGTGCAGGGGAGCCTGCCCAAACTTAGAAGAAAAGCTATGTGTGTTGCAGAAGGCAGAGTCAGAGCAGTGACCCAAGCCTATTGGAGGGGACCAGAAGATTGTGAGTGTATTCCAAACATTGGAACTGTGTTATTTAACTATTGGAGTTTGGTTTGGTTTTGCTTCATTCAGATTCTGACTATACCCTAGTTCTTCCCCTTGAAGTGAGAAGGTATTTAATTTATTTCAGATTTTTACAGTAGCCCACAGACTTTGAACCTTTAAAGGATATTTTGCATTTTTTAAAAGGAAATTGGATATTTTAAATAGATTGGGTTGTTTTTGTTTTTGTTCTTGTTTTTAGACAGAGTTTCTATGTCATAACTCTGGCTTTCCTGGAACTCACTCAGTAGACCATGGTGGCCTTGAACTTACAGAGATACACCTACCTCTGCTTCTGGAGTGCTGGGACTAAAGGTATGCACCACCACTGTCCAGCTAGACAGGGGTTTTTAATGTGTTTGAATTTGTTGGGACTGTGGGACTTTCAAACTAATTTATGTTTTATATTGTGATACTAGTATTAATGTGTTATCTTGGGGATAAAATGAGATAGGAACATTCTAGTTGAAAAGTGATGTGTTTGTGTAGCAAGCTGATAAGAGAGGTCCGTTGTACTGGCTAGTTGTCAACTTGACACAAGCGAGTCATCAGAGAGGAGGGAGTCTTAATTGAGACAATGCCTCCATAAGATCCAACTTTAGACAAGCTTATGTCACATTTTCTTAATTAGTGTTTTATAGGGGACATGCCAGTTCTTTATGTGTGATGTCATCCCTCTGCTGGTGGTCCTGGGTTCTATAAGAAAGCAGGCTGAGTAAGCCACAAGGAGCAAGCTAGTAAGCAGCACTCCTCCATGGCCTCTGCATCTGCTTCTGTTGTAGGTTCCTGTGCTGTTGAGTTCCTGTTCTAATTTTCTTTGAAATGAACAGGGATGTAGAAGTAGTATAATAAACCTATTCTTTTTCAAGATTTTTGGCCATGGCATTTGATCATAGCAACAGAAACCTATACTGAGACATGTTATTAAAATAATTTGAAATTTTAAATAATTCTGAGAGACAACATGCCTGTTAAAAGTATATCAAAACAAGCACATGATAAATTCTTTGTAAAATATTTAATCAGAATTAGAAATTAGAAATTAGACATGCCAAATAAAACCTGAGATAATGTCCCAAGTAAAGTCATATGTGATCTTTTTCATCATAATTATTTTCAAATACTAGTTGTTAAATATGACATTTAAACATACATGTTCAAATATTTAGGATTTTAATTCTTAAAAATAAAATTAAATAAGCTAAATATATTTCCATTAATTCTCAAAGTATAGCAGTTTAATTAAACTATAGTTTAATCACCATATTGGAAGCAAATAAAAAAACAATTTTGGACTGGACTGACGGCTCAGTGGTTAAAAGGATTTGCCATTTTTGCAGAGGACCTGAGTGCAAACCCCAACATCAATATCAACTGAATCATAATTATATGTAACTCTAGCTCTATGGGATTTGAGACACTCTTCTGGACTCTGAGGTCATCTGGGTGTATGCACACACATACACACGTTTCTTAAAGCTGATCTAATAAGATTTAAATGTATACTGCAAATTGAATGCAAATAGAAGTTACTATTTTTAAGTATCAAGAGTCATGACATAACAGGCTATTGATTTGCCTCAGTACTTTGAAGTGGAGACAGAGGAAAGAAACTTGTATGTTTCAGAATAAGAAGGATGAGCCAACACTATGCTTTATACCCAATGTTTTGTCCCATTTTCATATGCCTTACCTTCCACATGTTATTTTGATGTAAGAGATTATCTGAATGAACCACATATATCACATTTTACTGGTGGCCTCTGCAATTTCTGTATCATAGTCACACTCTGTGTTATCCATACTGAATCAGTAACAGCCCCTAGTTAGAAATTACGTGCATAAATCCTACATATCACTTGAATAAGCTGTCAATTATGAAGTATCTTCTTTGAAAATAAGAGACACAGATAATGGAGTTAATACTAAGCAGAGACATTCAAGTGTTCTCCAGATGCTGCCCCATTGACAGCAAAACTACTTAGCACATATGTAATTTCCCATGATGTATGACACATTTACATTTTAAGCTGGTTATCACAATATCATAGCAAATGTTGTTTACAAGAAACAAACAAGAAAACCAAAAAAAAAAAAAAAACTCTCCTAATCTTTTAGTAAAAGAAAAAGATGGATTTTGTAAAAAAATTCTGTGGATGCCCATGTTTGTATATACCTGTGTTATCTGTCCTGGAATCTAAGTTATTTAAAAGCTACCATCTAAGATGGAATATGCATTATATAACATGCACCAAATTTGATGCAGTCGGAAAAAAATCCTACCTGGTTTATTTGATAGGAGGCAAGAAGAGTATCAATCATACTTTTAGAATGTAAAACATTTCTTATATTTGCCATCTGTCTCTAATTGGATCCAACTGTCTGAAATATAACTGTAAGCTATATGTTTTACCAATAGGAAAGGAGTGCTTTAGGTGCCTAGCTCTCTGCTATTCTGATATCAGTTTTCTTAAGGATCTTCAGCATGTGTCTGGATATAGTCTCAAAATTATCTTGTAATAAAGTATGTGAAAATGATTTGTGTATTTTGTTACATGCTTTTAAACAGGAAATGATTTTGAACAAATGACAAAGTGCTCTGTGGTGCTACTTGACTATGCATTTTCAGAGGTCAGGATAATAACGTTATTTCCCAAATGAAGCACACTAACCTGAGCATTAAAAATTAATGAACTAGTCATAACCTGATGTTAGTACTCATAAATACATTTACCCTGGAGTTTGGAATATTGTGACGCTTGAAATACAATGACAATACTAGAAAACCATACAAGAAGTAACAAAAATTAAATTAATTTTCTTTGGCATATGGACTTTACCACAGATGCAGAAACATTATGTAACAAGGGAGGCCCCAGTGGATACACAGAGATCTCCCTGGTAAAGAACAAATTGAACAGATGGTACATGTGGGCTGTGGGAGGATGGGAAAAGGAACAGAAGGGACAAGGTGTGGGGAGAGGGATGGAGGGAGAGAATATATGAAGAGATGACCAGAAATGGACAACATTTGGGAGGTGATCAGGTGATCGGAGGACTTAGTGCAGTGGAATCTCACTGGAATCTACAAGGGAGACATTAGCAAGTACCTCTAGTAATAGGAGATAGGGATCCTAACAGGCCATCTCCTGTAACCAGGCAAGGCTTCCAGTGGTGGGACTGAGACACCATCTCAGCTACAAAACCTTCAAACTATAATATATCCTCCTTACAGGATCTGCTGGGGCTTCAAATCTTTCTCAAATCTATAAAGAACTAAATGTATATAGAGGGATGAGAGCCAGCCAGTCTAGTTCCCCATAGGAATGAAATGGAATTCAGAGACTGATTAATGTTCACTGACTTGTAATTATTTTTTGATGTGTGAATAAACAAATAATTCAAAACAACAAAAATAGCATATTTCATACTATACCATAATGTTCTAAAACATTTTAAGAAACCGAACTGTTACATAGGCATTAAAATCAAGACACTTCAGTTTATTACTGTTATTATTATTATTAGAAAATAAATTAATATGCATGGACTTTTATTTTTGTTTCACTTTGTTTTGTTTGTTTTTCAAGACAAGTTTTCCCTGTATATCTCTGGTTGTCCTGGAACTCTCTGTGGTCCAGGCTAGACTCGGACTCACAAAGAGCCACCTTCCTCTAACTCCCAAGTACTGGGATTAAAAGTATGCACCACTATATCCTGAGTGCCCTACTGAAACATGGGCTTTTAAAAAAAGATTAATTGATTTATGTATATGAATGCTCTATCTGCATGTACACCTGCATACCAGAAGAGGGCATCACCTCATTATATATGGTTGTGAGCTACCATGTGGTTGCTGGGAATTGAACATAGGACCATCTGGGAGAGCAGTCAGGGCTCTTAACATCTGAGCCATCTCTCCATCCCCAAAACATGGACTTTTTAATCTAATAGTATTTGCAATTTTTAAAGATAAATAGATATGAACATCTGCATGCTGCTATAAAAAAGACAAATAATAGTAAAATATTCAGATATGACCCAATCTTGAAGATACTATAATTCACACATTTCACACAGTTTTTCTCATAGAAAAAGCGAATGGAACAGCTAAGTTTAAACTATAAAGGTAGCCTTTAAACTTTCCCAGAAATTTAGTTTCATAAACATGCAAGTAATTTCACAGCATCAAGCATATGATATTATATTAACATTTTATACCTCTGTCATAAGACAGAGAGCTCATTCATTCAAAACTTGGAAAGAAAATCATAAGCATGATGTATAGGAATATGTATATTTTAATTTCAGTACTATCAATGTATATTCGTAAGTCTTTAAGATCAATATAGGCTTAATCCAATAGGATTAATGCATTAACACATGCAGAAATATACAAAATATGACTGCAGAACAGCATTCGTAAACACTGTTAAAATGAAAACAAGAAAATTTAAAATATAGTCTATTACTTGACATGCCCATATGCAGTCACCTTCCTTCTAAAAATATATTGCCGTTACTTTTGAGATTATAATCACATTGCTTTTCCACGTTCCATTTCTCCCTGCAAACTCTTTCATGTACCTATCTTTGCTCCTTTTCACATTTGTGACATTGTTTTTCATTAATTGTTGTTATGGTAAATGCATAAATGCAACACGGGTGAACAGAGGAAAGCCAAAGATGTGTAAAACCTACACAAAGTATTTACAGGCATCTAAGGAATGCTGAGAGCAACAGAAACAGCCTTCATCAGGGAAGAGCACACAGTTGTTTATCCAGTACCAAATGGACAGCCCTGAAAATATACCTTTCATGTCATTGTCTCTACTACATGGAAAGAACAACATAATTTCAATGGGAAAATTAAAAAAAAAAAGAGTGAGCTTAGCAGGCAGGATAGCAGGACAACACTGAAGCAAGTTAAAAAAAAAAGCCTTTCCTAGTTTTCTAATCACTTTTGGGGTACTTCATAATATTTAAAATACTTAGGCTTGTGTTACATTACTCATCAAGTTCCTAGAAGCACCACAATTCAAACTTCAGTACATATATATGTGTGTGTGTGTGTGTGTGTGTGTGTGTGTGTGTGTGTGTATACATATGTATATGCATATATACAGACACAGATACATACATACTTAGGAATTTTATCATCAATGTTTGTAAATCAGTTTTGAAGTTTATGGGGTATCCAATAAGCAGCATTTTAAATGAATATGATGCAAGTATATGGAGATGAGTTTCAAAAATCCTGTTTCCTATGGCTTTCCTAGCCATAGTAACTCAGTAGCATGAGACTGGCACTAACAAAGACACTACACCACTGCACTATAGTAAAGAACCCAATGACAAATTCATGTAGCATCTGACTTTTGAGAAAGATGCCAAAAATGTACTGTGGAGAAAAGACATTTCCTTGAACAAACAGTAATACGTAAACTGAATATTAACATGAAAAAGAATGAAAATAGATCTTCACAATCCAGTTGGCACAAAAATCATCCCCAAGTAGAAAAAACACCACGTAACTGTTAGAAGTTAAAGTAGAGGAAAACATTCTAGATGTATGCATAGAAAAGGGTTTTCTATATAAGACTCCAGGCTTTTCCACCTAGGAAATAATGCCAGAAACTGACAAATTCAGTTTCATGTAAAAAAAAAAAAAAGCTACTGCACAGTACAGGAATAAACTAATTGAGTGATAAGAGAGCTTGCAAAATGGAGGAAAATCTTCTCTAGTTAGTACATCTGACAGAGGATTCATTTATAGATCATAAAAAGAAAAAAATGATTAACAAGAAATAAAAACAATCAAAATGAGCTAGTGAGATTAACAAAAAATGACCAAGAAACATAAAAAAAATAATGTCAGTAGCCATCAGAGAAAAGAAAAAACAAAACAAAAAAAAAAACAAGCCAGTAAACAACCCCTCTCTCCACACACAAACTAAGATTCCATCTTGTCCAGTTGGAATATCAAGCATCAAGAATAGACAAAACAACAATTCTACCTGGATGCAGAAAAATACAAGTCTTATTCTGTGCTGGTAGGAGTGCAAAGTAGTCCACACACTGTGGAAATGAGTATGCAGTTATAGCTGGAGATTCAGAGCAAAGGGCAGTTTATTCCTTTGCCTAAATATATCTCTGGTTCTTTGTACTGAAACCTTGGAATCCTGGAGCTTTTTGGCTTCTGTGCTATCTAGTCTTCAGTCTAGACCTGGAAGACTTCAGCCTTCAGCAACCTAGAATGTTTAAATTAGCCCTCTGTACAGTATAATCAAACTGAGACCTACTACTGACTGAGCCACCCTGTCTAGCTCCTTCTGAACTTCTGAACTCTGACTCTTCTGGTTCAACTCATTTGCTGTTCTGGCTCAAAGCAGCCTGGTTTAAACTAATCACATATTCTTCTCATTGTTGCCTCTTCGGTTTTCTATCGATACATGAAACATGAATGTATATATGACATGAAAGTGGAAAATTCTCTAAGGGAAAAAGGGAGACACATTAGTTGAAGAAGTAGGAAACAGAAGGAGGTATGGAGGAGAATATGTTCAAGATTCATTTGACTGATATTTTGGGGCTTGAGATTCAAGCTGGTATTTCCTACATTTTGTTGTTTGTTTTTTGTTTTTCAAGACAGGGTTTCTTTGTTATAACTCTGGCTGTCCTGGAACTCACTCTGTAGACCAGACTGGTCTCGAACTCAAAGAGATCTTCCTTCCTCTGCCTCCCAAGTGAGTGCTGGGATTAAAGACATGCTGCACTGCCACCCACCCCCAGGCCACCAACATATTTTGATCACTAAGATCACAGTATTAATGATGTCAATGCATTTGTGGAGTAAATTATTCTGATGTGAAATGATACTGACAACATGTACTTGCCTAGGAATAAGGCTACGTGCCTTGTAAATTGTTTTCATTTTCTTGTCCCAAGCTGCCTTAACCTTTTTATCTTTGCTTTAAACAGAGCCCTGTAGTCTTAGGTACAAATACACTTAGAGCAGGCCAAGCTTAATTACCTTTCTGTGCTAACCAAGAGTGCTCAAGAATAAAGTAGTCTTTGCAGGTGGATATTGAAATTCCATCAGTGGTTTCTTCAAGCACATAACGCAAAAGAGGGGAAATTTGATTTGCACTTGATTGCATCGGAAATTGGTAAGACATGATAGACATGATTAGCTAGAGCTTTCATGTTTTTTATTCCCCTTAACATGTTTATCAGCCTATCAAGCATTGTAACTAACACTAATGACTGGACAACTGAGTGTAAAGGAAAGGCTTCTTGATCCAACATTGCTACAAGAAATCACAGGAAAAACAAATATCTAATATGTAGAACTGATTCTAACAAAAAAATGCCACCAAGGCTGAGGTGTTTTATATATCTTTTAAATAAATTACCTTAATAAAGCTACTGCTTAAGAATAGAGAATAAATTCTTAGGAGACTCATTGTATAATCTTTGATTTTTATTAGCATAAAGAAATGACAAAATTGTAACAAAGTTTTTAAACTATCTAAGTTTCATAGTAGAGCAAGGGAACTAAAATGGCTATAATACTCATTTAAATTTAATTTAAAATTTTATTACAGCAGACAAATATACATATATATTTTATCATATATTTTATAGCAAATTGAAATGAAATTAAATCTCAACTGTAAACAATACATTTCAATGAGGAATTAATATGAACCTGTAACTACATTAATCATTTCTACACATTTTTTTCCATTTAAATCTAAGGTTATGAATTAGCCACATTATACTTGCTTTCTGTTTTTAAGTCTTTTTTTTCCTTTTGACTTTTCAAAGCTGGGTTTCTCTGTTGTAACTCTGGTTGTCCTAGAACTCACTTTGTAGACCAGGCTAGCCTCAAACTCACAGAGATCTGCCTGTCTCTGATTCCTGAGTGAATGCTGGGATTAAAGGCATGTGCCACCACCAACTGGCCTGTTTTTCAGCCTTAAAATTACAAAATGATGGACTAAAAATTTCACTTCCAAAAATGAAAAAAAAAAAGGCCTTACATGGGAATAAAATATGGGGTTGGTGGTGTGGCTGCCAAATTGTTCCAACTTTTTTTTTTTTTAAGTAAAATAAATATCCTAAACATTATAAGAAAGCAATATGTTCAAAGAAATATCTATGTGGAATATGGAGTCCATTTTTATGAAACAGACAAAAAATGGACTAAGAAGCTTTGAAAATTATACTGGATTGATCAAATCATCTAATGGATTAGGAGATTTAAAATTCTAGGACTTGAAAAGTGGATACTGGGAGAAGTGGAAGAATTTATATTCCCAATTATTCAAAAAGTTTAAATTAATATCTTCATTCAAGAATGATATAACAAAATTCAGTTACATTAACAAAATATAGAGAAAAGGGAACCATCAAACTAATTATGTAATTGAATTGTGACACAGAAAACATTAATATTTGATTTTGTGATTCAGTTGGAATTTTTGAGAGAATGACATCAATGACAGATTGAGTGTTCTTTGCAAATCCAATATCCATGACAACTTCCTCAAGTTCAAGAACTATCCTAGTCTATTTTAGCAGTTGTCCACTATGGCCCAAAGGTCATACCTGGTTTACCACCTGTTTTTTATTAAATATTGTTGGAATACAGCCACACACAACTATTATTCATCTCTGAATACATCTCATTCCTTTTGAGAGCAAGGTTGAGTAGTTGCTACATTGACAGTATAGCCCTAAAGCCTTAAGTATCTATAATCTTGTTATTATGGAAATCACCCAACCTGCAACTTATTTTCAATTTGATAATCACATCTTAGCAGTGCAATGAATAATTTCTGGGTTTCCTATTAACTTCATGATTCATAACTATAACATTATATGAAATTAAAAAGACACTCTTGTAAACCTAAAACAGATTTCAAAGTAAAACATCATAGTGTTGTCTGAGCCACCAAAGATTTCATAAAAGAATAAAACACTGAGCACCAAACCACTGTAGGTAATAATAATTGTACTCATGTTTGCTATTGTGCTTAAAAAGTGGCAAGAATTTTAGTTGAGTTCCAAATTTCAAAATATGAAAACAGCAATGTTTTGTAGAACTAATAGGATCATGCCTACTACAGCTGAAGAAATATTTGTCTAGAGATGATATATAGCTATTTCTTCAAAACAGAAGCACTTCCTCCTATAAGATCATAGAGGAGAAATGGAGGATCACAAGCAAGACTCATAAAAATCATGAGATTTATAAGGTCATGGGACCTCCCTAAGGTCCAACAACAAGGCCTATTATGATTATTAAGTAAGTACTTGTGCCATGAGTTGTGAGACATTGGTGAAGCTGTCTGGCAGTTGGGCAAAGAGGATCAGGAATTCAGCTTTGAGGAATTGCTTTTCAAGTTGGGATGAAGATTTTCTGTGGTCCTGATGTTGTTGAGTCACTCACACTCTGTAATGAAACTTTATCCAGACTTCTGTAAGTAGGCTCAATAGACATATTTGGATCACTAAACCAGACTTTGGTGGGATCTTATATTTGGTCTGCTATGGGTGTCATATTTGTTATGAATGCACATTTTAAGCTGTTCTTATGAAAATTCATGGAATATTAGATCCAATAGAATATGACCAGTCTCATATTACCACAAGTTTAACATGATATAGATTATATAATAAAAATTGATTTTCAAAACAAATTAGATAACCAACAAATATACATACATTATATCTAGTCTTGCCTTGGGCTTTCATAATTAAATTAAAAGGAAAGCTTTACTTGTTAAAAACTACAAGATAAATGTCCTTATTTATGGAAAATTCTTGACTTATTGAAGTCTAGTGGATATTTCAACGATAAAACAATGAAAAGAGAAATATGACAAAAACAATGAAAAGAAAAAGTGACATCTATTAACCACTAGGCATTACCTATAATAAATATTCTGAAAAACACATGATAATTCATATATTTATTTTCTAGCATTAATTTAGGGATTATCTCATATTTCTTTTTTAATAATTTTGCTAAGTTACTTTAGTTAACAACAAAAAGCTAATAGAGAGATAGCCCTGCATAGGAACCAATATGGGTGAATATGTACATGGAAAGTGGGCTAATATTGCCAGAAAAACTTCAAGAAAGGATTGTTATCTTTGGTCTATTAAGGACAAAAGCTAGTTGCTTCCATTCCTTTCCCCCTTTCAGATATTAGTCTTGTACACTTCAAATGGGACTTTGTGCATCACTATTCATCTAAGAGTTACTTAGGGAAAGAAAATCAAAATGATGAATCAGTGAATTGTCTCTATTGGTCTCGGCAATCATCTGCCTTAATTTACTTGGACCATATGAACTTGGAGTGTTCAATTTAAACACAGTCAGCTTTGCCCCTCCTCACTAGATGTTAAAGTCATGTGTCTTATTGATTTCAGTTTATTTCAATTTACTCTCCCCCAAATAAGAAATAAATGGATATCCAAGCAAGTAAGACCCTTGATTAAAAATCAAGTATTCAATTCTGGTACTAGCTACTGGCATTTAAAAATTTACAACTGATAGTTATTTTGGATATGCAATGGACCTGCTGTTCAATTATGCAGAAGAAAATAGCCATAAAATTATATTGATGCAAATACCATCAATATAAATTATAATATTGTTTGTTAAACTCAATATTTCATACTGTGATATGCTTCTACAATTAAATATGTATTTAATCCAACCATTTGTTGAATGCTACAGAGCATACTATGCACAAAAAATTGTTTCCAGGCATTCAAAAATGAATAAAGTATGTTCAATTATATATATTTACCAAACAACATAGTCTGGTAATCGAGGTTGTAGCTAGTCTTTATTGTGAATTGATAGAAATAATGATAAAAATTAAATTTGATACTAAATAATACGTGTAAAGACAGAAGAACTTAATAAGTGAACCTAAAACACTCATATTTCTTGATTGGGAGGAAATCACCTACAATACTGCATTAGTGAATGCATTTCATCTAAAAATTAAATAATAGAAAAATACATAATTCATTTCAGAAATTGGTAGTTTTTTCTCCTGTAAAAATATATATGTATGTGTATGTGTGTGTGTGTGTGTGTGTGTGTGTGTAAGTAAGTATGTAAAACTTGCAACTGGTTGCATATGTTATCATGATTTGCCATAGGAAATATTAAAGCTGAATCTATAGTCACATCTGGAGTTTGGTCAATTCTTCTAAACCACATCCACCACTGTAGTAACTTACAGCCTTAATGTCAGTACTCTTTAATTTTTTTGTACTTTTATACCTATTTTTATGCTTGATTACAAGTTGTTATTTATTTAAGACACATGTGAACCTGTGGAAACATTCACAAAGAATAGATGTTTAATATACCAGAAAGGAAGAAAGCAGACCAAAGTAAGAGATACCAAGCTGAATGGATATGGCAAATGCCATGAACTGATACACACAGCCAATGAGCTGCATCTCATCCAAACATTTTCATTTGGACTCTACATTATTATAAATACCTATAATTTATAGTGATCATCAACCCTTTAAGTGTCCAGAAAACTATATGTTTTCCATTAAATGTGGAAAAATGTCTGTATCAAACTCTGCACAGCTTTGTTCTAAAACTTGACTTAGGCAATGAGGGAATGAAGAATAGAAAGACACACAGACACATACGTGAAAAATCTGGAATTAGATCAATTCCCAAAACCTCTATCCTCAGTATATTCATTATTTACAGCACAGGGCTGTGGAGTTAGGTTACCTTGGTAGGGGGTCTCTCAGATTACAGTCATCCCAAGGAAGCTGTAGTGGCTTTAGTGACTAGATTCTTTTTTTGAACACTGGTAATCATTTGTAAATATTCTCTATTATGTTGAGAGCAAGCCTTAGCCAAATTTCTGAGCCTCACTCAGAAGAAGACTTTGCCATTTCCCATTGGTCTGAGTGAATAGTCCTTTTCAATAGAGACATTCATTCAGGACTTCATCCATTCCTTACACATTTCCTCACAGCTTCCTTCATTCCCTAAACATGTAAAACTCATATGTGCAATGCTTCGTGGACACCATCATCATTCAGTGCCTACTGTTGCTTTTGGGGAGGAGGAATTCTTTAACTAGGAATACATAACACATTCTGTGTTTCTGATGCTCAGTTTTGTCTTCTACACACATTGATGCTGATTAGTTAGCCTTTACACACAGGTAAGATATTCTACAAACAATAACACCATTATTTTGAGAGAGTTATCAGTGCTAAAGGGCTCAGAACCACAACCACATAAAAGGCATATCTCACTCACTCCCTTCTAAAACTGAGTTGAAGACGATTTCATAAATGTGAGAATTATTCAAAGTCATAGTTCCTATGGAGATATATTCTCTACATGGTTGGTGATTTAAAACTAAATTAGTTTTAAAATGTTTTTCTACATGTGCTCAAATGTTTTTCTACATGTGCTCTAATGATGTCATGGTCAGGCCTAAAGCATGACAGTCACACAGTCAACTAAATTCACAAATGCAAGGCTTTTTACTTAGCTCTCTTAACTATTAAAATGATCCCTCTTTGCTTTTGGGGAAACTTTCAATATATTGGCTGAGAGTCAAAGATATTTTCAGTTAGACAATAGTATGATAATGGCAAAAGAGTCAAGAGAATAAAGAAAACAGATTGGCAAGTGTCATTCAAACAGCAAAGCACAGTATGGCACTCTATTCAACAGCTTTGAAAAATCTGTGCTCTAGAATGCAGTGATTAATAAGGGATGTCTGAAATTACACTGTGAGGCACAATGCTGATAGATGTCAAAGAATGGAAAAACTGGAGAAAAAAGATAAGCTAACTGTATCTGGTAGTATCATCCTGACATGGAGGATGACAGACATATGCAGGTTTTGTGTAACCTAGAATAGGCTGATGAAGGACACAAAACCATAAAATGTAGAATATTCATCACTTGGGATGATATTTTTTCTTAAGCCCACATTAAACTTTCATAAAGATAAACATTTATGACAATTAAGGCTACAGCCTGAAGCATTTTGGCTCACAAACTAAGTGCCTTGGTTAATGAGCAAAGATTTCCATTCCTTTGCATGCATAAATACTAAGAACAGAATTTATCATTCACTAAATTGTTTCTTCTTTTTCCCTGCACTTCACCAGTGTTTGCATCAATTGTCATTTAACTGTGCTAAATAATGCATTGTCTTCCCTGTTGTATTAAGCTATTTCTATCAAGGCTAATGATTTTCTGATTTCTACATGCCAGTGATTTTTGGCAGTAACAAATGGTGCCTCTCTTTTGCATGTTGCAAGTAGCTTAAATTATATTTTACATACCCATTTAAAGGATCATTAGTTAAGTTAATATCCTTGCTTTCAGGAGTGACAAGCACTTTGTAAAGTATGCTCTAACTAAACACTACAATATTCTATAGTATTCCACTGGTTAACAATTTCTATAATTCTATGTAACTTTTAATACCACCTTCATTATATACTGATACTCATATTCTTGAGAATTTTACAAAAGGCAACTATATTTTTTTGTTTATTTGAGAGAGAAAATTTCATGAATTATAAAGAAAAATAAACTCTAGTTAGAATCTATTTCTGTTCAAGTATTTATACACTTCATGTTTTGTTTTTAATTATCTTTCTTCTTCATACACAACACTCTTTAATTATGCTTGAGACTGGAGGGAAATATGAAGATGTTGGTAACAGGATCATGCTGTGCTGTTTATTGATTGACACATCCTTCCTTTGATAGACTCGAGTAAGTTACCAATTACCAGTGATGTTAAAATGAAGAAAATGGTTTTAACATGACTAATAGATTGTAAAGAGGTGTTTCTATACTCTGAGCATTAGCCAAAGAGAAACTAAATATTTTTTGTTCAGTTAAGCTTAAGTATACACGAATATGCATTGCTTGTAATCATAGACCAAAAATTGTACAAAAGAGACATGGAAACCTTTTGTTAAGAGATCTAGCTAAATGACAATATGTCACTGGAGAGAGGAAGCATGTTGATTTGTTAACCTTGGGAAATGGCTAGCATCCTATATTTCATAACACTTTTCTTTAATTATATAGAAGTACACTATGCTGTTGGTATGAAAGCATAGTCAACCCAAGGACATCAAAGGGCACATCAAAGGGCTCTAAAGAGGGAATTAAAAGCCAATGTTGCATTTAAAGTATCCTACAAAGAGGGAAATTTCAACTGGATGTTCTTTACTTGCTTGTCTACTATTCTTTCCTCAACAATGATGAGTTCTTCTAGATATGTGTCCATGTAGGAAATAAAGAATTTCCATGACATCATACTCATTCCACAGAACAAAAATGAGCCAAATCAGTTTCTCTCTTGACTTAAGACTATTTGTGCTATGAGCAATGAAAATAAAAAGAGCCATATGGAAGAAACACAATATGAATATAAATATCTAAGAATTTCATGTTTATCTTTAATTTTTGTGAGACCACAAACAAAAATGGAAATCAGTTGAAAATTTTAATTATCTTTGATAGTGCAGAAACACATGTAAGATATATTCTCAGCGCTTGAGCAAGAAGCTATCATATTTAGGATTGCAGAAGTGGTATACATTATGTCATTACTCTCTAGTTGTGATTTTCCCAAAACTTGACCTTGTCACACTGGTATCTAGGGCAATAATATGTTCACAAGAGAAGTAATTGTAAGAAGACTGGCTTGATATGGTAAAGCATATAAGTTTAATTTGAGATTAGGTTAGAAATGATTCACTTATAATTTGAATGCACATGAAAGGAATATTTCCAGTAAATTGAAAGCCATATTTAAATACCTCATATTTTAAACAACAGCGCTTCCTATGAACTATGTCTAAGCAATGTGCATGGTTTGACTTCACATTTTTATTTGCTTTCTGACTATTTCTTAGTTAGGGCATGTGACACAGTACTACATGCCTTGGATTTCCTAAATGATCTTGCTAACAATAATTGTTGCTGTTGTCCCTAATGTATGTCATCCAACTTTCCAGAGTTTGTTCCACAATTAGGTTTTGCATTTTGTTTATTTTCTTGCCATAGTGAAAATTTTATGGATAATCAATCAATCAAAAGTGATTTCTGTGAAAGGCTTACTTATATAGAACTAATGATATTGTCATTAAGATGGAGATGGTAAACAAGAGGCAAGAAGAAGCAACTGTACCAGGCAGAAGAAACAGGTGACATCAACTGCTTTTCATGCACTGTTATACCACATAAGTTAAAACAAAGACAGAGGACTTGACTTATTTAGTCTGAACTTTATAAACTAAAAAAATGTAGGTCTTCTTAAGACTTATCTAGAAAGAGGAAAATACTATACTTTTGGTGTAGAACAGACTATGGAACTTTAGTCCTGACAGAAGTAGGCAGATCTCTGTGAATTCTAGATCTCTGATCTACACAAAAAGTTACAGACAGCCAGGACTGCATAGAGATCTTTCTAAAAAATGAGCAAACAAACCAAAAACCAAAAATCAAAAATCAAACCAAAATAAACAGAAAACAAACAAACAAAAAACAACAAATGAACTTCTAAAATGAAAAAGAAGATAAACAAACAAATAGAATGCTGGATTCAGGGCAGAACCTTAAAAATATTTTAGAGATAATGAAAATGGCTTAAAGTCTCAACCATGTGCTCAATAATTAGCAAACCAGTCAATTAGCAGCAAAGCTAAATTGAAAGTCAACTCTGCCTACATAGAGATAATATTTAACCAAATCACTAAAGAGTACCATCACCCCTAACAATGAGAAGCTATTTCATACTATAAATGAGCAAATATAATTTTTTGATGTTCAGAAATATAAAAATCACTTTATCTAGTAGCTTCAAATTTTCTCTGTGTTTAGTTTTTAGTACTGAAACAAACTTCATTTCCATTCTCTTTTATATATCCTGATGGAAATGTTAACATGAAGAGCATATCTAAGCAAGAAATATTGGCACAATATATTGGTCAAGACTCTCAAAGCTTAAGGAGATAGACCGCAGTTTTATTTAAGGCCAGCTGGGGCTACATAGTGAGTCATTTCCACAAAAATAGATCTGACTCAGTACTTCAATGAGAAAGATACTATTGCCAAGTGTTTTCTACAAACATACACATTTTAAAGAGTTGAATAGATTTTATAACTCTGCTATACATTTAAATACTATACATTATATACATTATAATTATCTGCACATTTCCTTGATTCTTTTTAAAATACTGTTATATTATTCACTATGAATCTGTTGGTTCTAAACTTAGATGATGAGATTGGATTGGAAATCAGTAGGAACCCCAATTTAAACATTAAAATGCATTCTTGATGTGGTGTGTGTATTTATTCAAATATTTCTATATGCATTTATGTTTTCTAAGTTTTAATTATTGTACATTCAACTATGGTAAGCACTAGATACTTACAAAGGAAGACATAAAACTTCAAATTTGTAGTGCAGGTATGTTTGTAGAAACATGAAATATGTTCAAAGAAAATTATATCTGTTGTAGAATGGAAATGCCATAACATGAAAATATCTTTAGTTGTTAGCATATTACCTCTGTTTATATTCTCAATGTCATTTTGAAATTTAATCTTTTTCTCATCAACACAAAAATACTCTAATATTGTGACACAGAAAAGATTATAATTGCTTAATTATTTGTGCAATATGGCAAATACATATTTTGCACATATCAACAGAGATGTTATGTGGGATAAAGACTTTTTTCATAATGTGCTTTTTCTCTGTACAAATGTTCTTCCATCTAAAATAAACCTGCTTAGCTTATAGAAAAAGGAAATGTACTTTTAGGCACTAAACTATATTTATCTTTTTAACATTTCTATACGTAGTCAACTGTATCCATACCAAACAAGCCATCAGGTATCAAGGTGCATCCAGTGTTAATTCCTGGCTATATACTACTTGTACAACTCCAATATGCATGTATAGTTACATCAGAATTGTTAAATCTTATTCCTATAGAAAACCTGACCCATAAGCATAGATACAGTCCTTGTTGTGGTCTCTTTTGATTTTTGTCTCACCGATTCACTGTTTTCAAAGTCACTTAGGTTTGCCCTTTGTTCTATCACCTTCGGGAAAGTTATGCACATTGTGGGCCTTTTCACTTTCCATTTATCACATACTTAATGTGTATATTTCTTAATATGTTAAAACTTACTCTAGCACTATATTTTCTTATGAGTAATAGGTCTGTCTCCACTATTACCAAATGACAACTGCTACTTTTATTTCTAGAGTTCTCCTGTTGTACTATGATTAGCATCAGGTTCAACAGTGGCAAAGGTTTCCTTTCTGATGTTATTCACTTGTGTTATATGTTCTTGGATACTCTGATTAGATATTTATCAACTGAATTGATGTTTCTATAAAATCAGGTTTTCGTTTTTAATATTCTACATTGTTTTCTATTTACATTGATTTCTGGTCCAAATTTAATATTATGTTTTCGGTTTACTTATGTTTAAATTATAATTGCTTTCATGAGAACTTATACAATGTATTTTTATACTTTTCCATCCCTCTCTGCAATGTTTGTATTGAACCCAACACATTTTGATAGATTGTATTTTTACTTAATACTTTATAATTTTTTATAATTAAAAATGCTTCGATACACCTTGAGATTTTTGTTTGTTTTATTAGACCCATGTGGTTTGCAAATCAAGTGTTTGGGGTCTCATTCCAGCCATAATTTAGATACTAGATTCCAGTTTAGTTCCATTATTTGTTTGAGAGCATACTTTCTATAATAAAGAATAATTAATCTTTACTAATCTTTTATGTTTATTATTATTTTATGGTACAGACTATATTCTTAGTAGGTATTTTACAAAACAAGGAATTTATTGAAAAATATTTTAATTGTCTGGGTTTTTAAAATTATTATTCCCCAGCTCCACCCATCCCAGTCCCACATACCAAGACAGATAGACATCTCTCGAACCAGATCTTAGCTAGCCAGCAGAACAGGTAGAAACCTGCTTGTTCAATCCTCCCACTATAACAGCCTGTTCCCCCAAAACCAACCTATCACAATTTTCTCACCATCACTCCAAACCCTCTTCACTGCTGCCACTCACCTGATTCTCAGATACCATCTAGGCCAGACACACCTACAGCAGAATTAGACAAGGCAGTTAGTCAGAAGAATAGGTAGGAAGCTTATAAGCTCTGTATCTCAGACTCTAGCCCAGGCAGAGATTCTCTACTTGACAAGGGGCCACAAAATAAATAAATAAGTGATTGAGTAAGTAAATAAATAAATAAAAACAAAAGATGAGAGAGAGAAAAAGAAACCAAAGAACAAGGCACTCATCCAATAAAGGAAAACTTAGGAACTTGGTAACTAAACATAGAATAACTCCAAGCTCAAATATGCAAATGGCAGCATAAGAATACAGAAACAACCAAGACAATATGGAACCACCAGAGCAAAACTGTCCTACAAAAAGCCCTGAACACTCTGACACAGGCAAAGCAGAAGAAAATAATAGAGCTTCTTAGAGAGGAAATGAATAAATCCCTCAACGAAAATGATGAAAAGATAAGCAAACAATTGGAGGAATTGAGTAAACTCATCAAAGAACCACAGAAAAGCACAAACAATCTGAAGAAACAAATAAATACATGAAAGAAAGTCAAGGAAAAGCAAACAATTGCAGGAAATGATCAAAACTGTCCAAGACCTTAAAATGGAAATAGACGCCAGAAAAAAAAAAGACAACCAAGGAATCACAGAAAAGTGATCAAGAACTACAGAGGCAAGCTACAGCAACAGAATATAAGAGAT
The DNA here is from genome assembly GCA_026225945.1 of Cricetomys ansorgei. Taxonomy (NCBI): domain Eukaryota; kingdom Metazoa; phylum Chordata; class Mammalia; order Rodentia; family Nesomyidae; genus Cricetomys; species Cricetomys ansorgei. Next base: position 15,439,281 of record JAMJFZ010004061.1, read on the forward strand.
TGAAGAGAGAATATCGGGAGTTGAAGATACTTTAGATTACGTAGATATACCGGTAAAGGAAAATATAAAATCACAAAAAAATAATAATTACTAATATAAATCATCAAATCTGAGACACTATGAAAAGACCAAACCTAAGAATAATAGGAATAGAAGAAGGAAGAGATTACCAACTAAAAGGCCTAGAAATTTTTCAACAAAATCATTGAAGAAAATTATCCAAACCTAAAAAATAGATGACTATAAAAATACAAGGAACAAGAAGCATATAGAACACCAAATAGACTTGACTAGAAAAGAAAGTCCCTTGCCACACAATAATAATGACACTAACATACAGAACATAGGAAGAATACCGAAAATTTCAAGAGAAAAACAATAAGCAACACACAAAGCAAACCTATTAGTATTATACCCGACTTCTCAATGGACACCTTAAAATCCTGAACAGAAGTACTACAGACTCTAAGGGAACACATATATCAGCTCAGACTTCTATATCCAGCAAAAAATTCAATTACCAAACACAGAGATAACAGATCATTTCATGGTAAATCCAAATTAAAAAAAAAATATCTATCTACAAATCTTGTCCTACAGAAGGGACTAGAAGGAAAACTGCAACCAAAGAGGGTTAACAACACTCAGATAAACACAGGAAATAAGTTATCTCATGCCATCATAGTCAATAGAATGGACAAACACACACACCACAACCAACAACAACTACAAAATAATAGGAGCTAATAGTCAGCTGTCATTGAGGTCCCTCAACAGTAATGGTCTCAATTCCCCAATAAAAAGACACAGACTGAGAAAACAGAATACATCCTTCTGCTGTATACAAGAAACTCACCTCAACTTTAAAGATAAACATTTCCTCAAAGTAAAGGGTTGGGAAATGATTTACCATGCAAATAGGATTAAAAACAAGCTAATGTAGCCATGTTAATATCCAACAAAGTAGACTTCAAACCGAAATCAATCAAAAGAAACAGGGAAAGAAACTTCATACTCATCAAAGAAAACATCCACTAAGATCATATTTCAATTCTTAGCATCCATGTTTCTATCAAAATGGCTCCCAGGTTTGTAAAAGCAACAATACTAAAGCTAAAAGCACACATTTACCCTCACACATGGATAGTGGGAGATCTCAATACCCCTCTTTCACCAACTAATAGTTCATCCAGACAAAAACTGTATAAATACTGGAACTAACAGATGTTATAAAGCAAATGGACCTAGCAGATATTACAGAACATTTGACAAATGCACAAAAGAATATACTGTTTTCTCACCACCTCACAGAACCTTTCCCACAGTTGGCCACATACTTGGCCACAAAGTAAGCCTCAATAGATACGAGAAAACTGAAATAAACCCCTGCATCCTACGAGACAACCATTGATTAAAGCTAGAGTTCAACAACAACAGCAACAACAGAAAATCTACAAATTCATGGAACTGAACAACTCTCTAATGAATGATGACTGGACCAAGACAGAAATAAAAACAGAAATTAAAGACATCCTTGTATTCAACGAAAATGAATTCATAACATACCCAAACTTGTGGGACACAATGAAATCTGTACTAAGAGGAACACTCATAGCACAAAGTGCCTACCAAGAGGGGAGACATCACATACAAGCAAATTAAGAGCACATCTGAAAGTCGCAGAACAAAAAGAAGCAAAGCAGACCCAAGACAGGTAGATGGTAAGAAATAATCAAACTGAGGGCTGAAATCAATAAAACAGAAACAAAGAGAACAATTCAAAGAATCAGTGAAACAAAGATTTCATTCTTTGAGGAAATCAACAAGGTAGACAAACCCCTAGTCAAACTAATTAAAAGAGAGAGAATAACCAAATCAACAAAATCAGAAATGAGAAAGGGGATATAACTACAGACACTGAGGAAATCCAAAGAATTCTTAGGTTATACTTTAAAAACCTGTACTTGACTTATAACTCCCAAGGAAATAGAAGAGGTCACTAAAAGGCTTCTAATCAAAAAAAATCCCAGGGCCAGATGGTTCTAGCCCAGAACTTTATCAGATATGCAAAGAAAACCTAACACCAATACTCCTCAAGTTATTCCAAAAAATAGAAACAGAAATAACACTGCCAAACTCATTCTAGGAAGCCACAGTCACACTGATATCTAAATAACACAAAAATCAACAAAAAATAAGATTACAGACCAAATTCCCTCATGAACATATATGAAAAGATACTCAATAAAATTCTAAAATATCAATTCAAGGACACATCAAAAAGATCATCCATCCTCATGAAGTAGGCTTCATCCTGGAGATTCAGGGATGGTTCAACATATGATAATCAACATAACCCACCATATAAGCAAACAAAGAACAAAAAAAGACATGATCCTTTCACTACCTGCTGAGAAAGCTTTTGATAAAATGCCAAACCCATTCATGATGAAAGTATTGGAGAGATTGGGGATACAAGGACATACATAATAAATGCAATGTACAATAAGCCTACAGGCAACATCAAATTAAATGGAAAAAACTCAAAGCAATTCCATTAAAATCAGAAGCAAGACAAGATTGTCCCCTCCTTTCATACCTATTCAATATAGTACTTGATGTTACAGATAGAGCAATAAGACAACAGAAGATCAAGGAGATATGAATTGGAAAGGATGAAGAAAAAAGTATCCTTATTTTCAGGTAATATGTCAATATATAACCAATCTCAAAAACTGAACCAGGGAACTCCAATAGCTGAAAAACAACTTCAGTGAAGTAGCTGGTACAAGATCAACTCAAAAAAATCAGAAGCCTTCCTATACACAAACAACAAATAGACTGAGACAGAAATCAGGGAAACAACACCCTTCAACATAGCCATAAATAAAGTAAGGTATCTTGTGGTGACTCTACCCAACCATGTGAAAGACTTATATGACAAAATCTTTAAGTCCTTGCAGAGGGGAATTGAAAAAGACCTCAGTAGATGGGAAGCTCTCCAATGTTTCTGGACTGATAGGACCAACACAGGAAAAATTGCCATCTTACCAAAAACAATCTACAGTTTCAAGGAAATCCCTATAAAACTATCCTTACAGTTCTTTACGGACCTTGAAAGAACAATACTCAACTTCATATGTAAAACAAAAAAATACCCAAGATAGCTAAAATAATCCTGAAATATGAAAGAACTTCTGAAGGTGTCAACATTCTTGATCTCAAGCTGCACTACAGAAGCATAGTAATAAAAATCCACATAGTATTGGCATAAAAACAGACATCTGGATCAATGGAACCTAATAGAAGTTCCAAATATAATCCATACACTTAGGTACACCTATCTTTGATAAAGAAGCCAGAAATATACAATAGAAAAGAAAGAAAGCATCCTTAACAAATGGTGCTGGTCTAATTGGATGTCTGCATGTAGAAGAATGAAAATAGATCAGTATCTATCACTGTGCACAAAACTCAAGTTCAAATGGATCAAAGACCTCAACATAAGACCAGATGCACTGTACCTGATAGAAGAGAAAGTGAGGGAATAGCCTTGAATGCATTAGCACAGGATACAACTTCCTGAACAGAACACAGATAGCTCAAGCACTAAGGTCAACAAGTAATACATAGGACTTCATGAAATGAAAAGCATCTGTCAAAGGACACTGTCAATATGAGTAAAAAGCAGCCTAGAGAATGGGAAAAGATTTTTACCAACTCTACTTCTGATTGAGGGCTAATATCCAAAATATATAAAGAATCCCAGAAAGTAAACATCAATAATACAAATAACCCAACAATCTACAACATATCTTTAAAAAAATTAAAAGAGGAATCTCAAATGTCTGGGAATCAAAGAAATGTTCAATATCCTTAGCCATCTGTGAAATGCAAATCAAAGCTACTCTGAGATTATTTCTTACACAGGTCAGAATGACTAAAATCAATAATACAAATGAGAGCTCATGCTGGAGAAGATGTAGAGAAAGGGGAACACTCCTATATTGCTGGTGGGAGTGCAAACTTGTATAGCCACTATGAAAATCAATATGGCAATTCCTTAGGAAATTGAAAATCAACCTACCTCAAGACCTAGTTATAACCACTCCTGAGCATATACCCAAAGGACATTCCAATCTATCACAAGAGCACTTGCTCAACTATATTTATAGCAACTTTCATCATAATAACCAGAAATGGGAAACAACGTAGATGTCCCTCAAGAGAAGAATGGATAAAGATGTTGTGGCACATTTATGCAACAGAGCTCTTATACAACTAAGCTATTTTAAAAAGTGATTACATGTGCTTTGCAGACTAATTGATGGAACTAGAAAAAAAAATCAACCTGAGTGAGGTAACCCAGTCTCAAAAGACAAAGATGGGATGTACTCACTTATATGTGGAAATTAACTATTAAGCCAAGGACAAATGTACAGCAATCCACAGACCAAAAGACTATGCAACAAGGAGGGCTCCAGTGGGGACTTCAGGGATCTCCCTGATAAAGGGGAAATGGAACAAATGATGCAGGTGGGATGGGTGAGGATAGGAAAGGGAAAAGAAGGGACCGGGACAGAAGAGATGGATGGAGAGAGAGAATATATGGAGATATGACTAGAATTGGAGGACATTTAAGGGAAAATCAGGAGAACTAGTGCAATGGAAACTCACTGTAATCAACTAAGGAGACCCTAGAGAAGACCTCTAGTAATAGGAGAACCTAAATCAGGAATCTAAACAGGCCATATCCTGTAACCAGGCAAGGCTTCTAGTGGCAGGCCTGGACAACATATCACCCACAGAAACTTTGAACTATAACCTATCCTCTCTACAGGATAATAGAAGGGGAGAACCCCATGTTAAAGGATGGAAACCATGCCTAATACTGCAGGGCAGCCCAGGAACTAGAAACTGGATAATCAGGAGAGGACTTCTGGAGATATCCTGCTTTACTTATATTTAGGTGCCTAGCGCAATCTTCATCAAAGAGACTTTCTCTGGCAGCTGATAGGAGCAGATGCAGAAGCCCAGGGTCAAACAAAGTCCAGAGCTTAGGGAATCCCATGGAAGAGGTAGAGGAGGAATTGTGGAGGCCAGAGGGTTCTAGAACACCAGGAGAGCAATCCCCATGAAGTCATCTGACCAGTACTCCTAGAAGCTCACAGAGCGTGGAGTGGCACCTGAAATGGAAACAGATGGGTCCCCCAAATATGCATTGAGGTTGCCTGGCTTAGTGCTCTTGCAGAACTCATATAGAGTAGAGTGTATGTGGGTGGGGAAGTGTCTCTGAATCTTTTGCCTGTCCTTGGGAACTTTCTCCCAGAGCAGGGTTGCCTAGTCCACCCTTGAAGTAGGTAAAAGTATCTTATCTTATTCCATTTTGTTATGCCATTTTTGATCATTAACCCTGGAAGAACTGCTTTTTTTTTTCCTGGGAGAACCAGGGTTGGGGGTAAGAGGATGGGAGTAGATCTGAGGTAGATGGGAGATTGGGGGTGGTGTGCACTGGGAGGAGTGGAGTGAGGGGAGGGAAGGTGTTGGGATGTACTATATGAGAGAAGAAAAACAAACAAACAAACAAAATGTTCAGACCATACCAGTTGATTTTCCAAGGTAGTTTGAGGGAAAACTCACAATGCTCTACCCCTAGATAAGGAGTTACATGCATTAAATGTTTGCTGTGGGAGGGAAAATCAGTTCTCTCCATGGGCAATCTCCTGTGGTTGTCCAGTCTCAAGTATTCAGCTCTAAACACACACACACATACGCACACACACACCTGCACACAGAGAGGGTGGTTCTTGCTCAACAGTAGTTAATTATACAAGAAGATATCATGAACTTAAGATGGGAGTGTACAGAGGAGAAGCTGGAGAGGGGATGAGGGGTGGCAATCATGTAAGTACAGTGTACTCACATATGAAATTCTCAAAAAATTAAAAATTTATACATAGAAACCATTTCAGCTCTAGTATTAACATTTAGCATTTCAAATGAAGATACTTGAGGAGTACAAGACACTGAATAAATTTAGTTGAAGTTGTCTCAAAAAATAAAAAATAAGAATTATTATTGTTTTAGCTTTAACAGATGTTAAATAGTATTATAATCATCCTTAACTTTAGACTCCTCTGATTTCCTCCTACTTCCACATCTCCCAATATGTCCATTTAATAATGCCCAGATATCCATGGATATAAAGCTATCCTGTAGAGGAATGGCCCTGTGTTAAAGCTAGGGTCTACATTCCAGGAGCTATATTCAGAGGCATGTATGTCTAGATGGAATGTAGAAAAACCATTAATCCATAGTGGCACTAAACACCTTTAATCCCAGAATTCAGGATGCAGTGGTGGTCCATGCCTTTAAAAAAGGCATGAAAAAACCTAGAAAAATCACTGGAGATAGACACAGGAAGCAGGACTCAGGAGGACTTAGAACAAGAGGCAGTTAACAGAAGCAGACAGAGAATTCAGTAACAGATCAGCTGAGAAGCAGGCTGAAGAGTCATTTGAGAACCAGAGAACTTAGAGTCAGTTAACGGAGTTAGACGAGATAGTAGAAGGGTCAGTAGGAAGAGCCAATGGAACAGTCAATTGAGAAGAAGGCTGAAGAGTCAGTGGAGAAGCAGGCTGAAGCATCAATTGAATGAGAAGAGTAAGAATTCAGAAGGAGATAGAGTGGCTCAGTCAGCAGGTCTCAGGAGACTACGGGTGAGGAAGTCTAACAGGTTTTTAATTATTCTAGATTGTATGAAGGCTGAAGCTTTCTCATTCAAGGATTAAGAATATATTGTAAGGAAGCTGAAACTCTCTAATCCTCTAAGGCTGCAGGGCTCTGGGAAAGAACCAGTTATTTAATTAGTAACAGAATAAACTGTGCTCTGCCCCAAATTAATGTCTACAGCTGGTGAATCTGTATATACATCCACATCTACTACTATATTATCCCTGGAGCAAGGTCAGCCTATCACTAATTATTTTTTCAGGGGTAGGGTATGAGGACTTGAATTCAATTCCTTCTGTGTACTAGAGAGTAATTGGTGAATATTCTTGCATGTTTGAGGACAACATTAATTCTGTTGTGATTGCACATAATATTGTACAAAATCAGAAATCACTCAGATCAAGCTGAGTGCCACACACAGACACAGACTCTCACACACGTGTGTATGCTGTTGGTTTGATGTATTTTTTACTAAAACCTAGTAGTTGATCCCTACAGCTATTATAGTGAGTTTGTCTTATTTATTTTGTTTTTTTTTTTGTTGTACAAAACAGTCACTGCTTTATTACACAACATACAAAACCAAAAATTTCTATTCTACATCTCTTATGGTAAAAAAGTCCATTTCTGAATACTTGTCATTGACCTCTGATTATCTTGAATATGTAAAGCTAATATAATTAAAATATTAGAATTAGACATGATAAAATATTTGTGATTTATGATGAAAATAATTAAATATACACTTGTGTAATTAAATGTCATTCATGACATAATACAATACAATTGCAAGAGCTTTGATGTAGCAATCGATATGAAAATAATATATTCAGAGTTTTCAATTCTAATACTTGTTCCTACAAATTTGAGCTTAGTAAGAAAAAGTAAAAGATTTATAAAATAATATCCTTAATTTTTCCAAGACATATAAGAAGGGGAAAATGTGATTCATAGGAGTTGAAAAATGGCACCAGAGTAAATTAATTTATATTTTGCTTAGAACCAACCTTCATTGGTCTTAGTCCTAACACTTGAACCTGGTCCTAATTTCTCTTTTTTTGTGATTTGTGTACATGAAAACTGTGCAGGCGAACCTCCTCATCATGATCACCATGACTTTTGAGTCCTCTCTTCAATCTCCCAGAAACTGCCAGCAGTACTCAACCTGTTGGTTGCAACCCCATTGGGGATTAAATGACACTATCACAAGGGTAACATAAGACCATCTGCATATCAGATATTTATATTACATTACAATTCATAGCAGTAGCAAAATTATAGTTATAATGTAGCAATGAAATAATTCTATGGTTGATGGTCGCCACAGCATGAAGAATTGTATTAAAATGTTTTAGCATTAGGAAGGCTCAGAACCACTGTCATAGAGGTTTTATCTTTACATTTTATATTATTAATTATTAATTAATTTATATTTTCTGTCTGCTAATTCCAAAAGCTTTGTTATTTACTTGTTCCTGTTGATCATCTTCTTTCTTCAGATTGTTCAGACCTTTTCACTACAGCACATCTTTTGGGTTTTGTTGTCTCTGCTTTTGAAAGCTAGATAAGATGTATGAATTAGAAGGTAATAAGCCATTAATGTGTTTTCTTGTTCATCACACTAGGAATTTGGCTGGCTATTGTTTAACTTTAGATGTCTTCAAAGAAAACAAAAGAAGACTATGAAAAAGAGCTTGAAAAAATAAACTATTAATGGACATTGTTTCTTCCTGTAGCTTGGGTTATTAAATAAAATCTGGCATAAGCCAGGTATAAGAAACTTCTCTATAAGTTACTGATCAAGGAGAACAGAACCCTACAAAATAATACAACCTATTGACAGTTGATGGGAAAAGTCTATATTGCTGATACTATATTGAAGATACCACATATTTATGTTGGAGGACATAGAGGAATACAGCTGTAACCGAGCTGAAATTTTCCTGTTTAGTGTTCAGAACTAACTTTGCCAGAACTTGCTGTCATCATCAGTTTTACTCAACTACAACTTCTAGCAGTTACAAGAATGATCACCAGGTGAGATATGCCCTCTGCTGCAATAAGGGCATGGTTGCTATGGGTAACCAACCAATTTCTAATTTGATTTAAAGTTCATTTAACAGGAAGCAACACATGTTTGGTTTTATAATCCTAAGCAATAAAGTTGTCAAAATGCCTTCTAAATTCCCATATTTATCCCTATAGATTAGTGCTATATCTAATCTTCATTAGAGAAGCTTCTCACTGCAACAGACAGTGGTTAATACAAAAAGTTATAATTGTCCAAAGTGCTAAGAATAAGTAACAGTGGAGTTCTCAGCTGTAAATAGGACAATGATGTCTCCTCTTCCAAGGCCCAGGATATATCACAGAAAGTGGGCAAGGCAGAAAATATAGTAGCCAAAGTATGGGAGATGTACAATAAAAAGATATCTTCTGGATATGGCATAACCATTGTACTGATGAACTCATCATAGCTGTAGCTGGGCTGAACAGGACGTGTACGTGACTAGACCCATCAACATTCATGAGTAAGAGAGTGGCCCATGATAACCCACCTTTTCTGAGGGAGAGTCAACAGTTAACAGCTGTTGGAGAAATGGATATCATAGCCTACAGTGATGTGACCATTGATAAGTTCCCCATGCCCCATAAATAACCTCCTTTCCATGCCAGGGTTAGACATTGTAATTAAACATCTATTTTTATTGGTTATTTTATTTGCTAAGGATTCCATATGAGAAGGCATAGGCCATAATGGGAAGAAGGCTCTCAGAGCAAGGGAAATGGGGATTGAAGAGAACAGAAAAACACCTAGAATTTTTTATATAAATATATGAAATCATCTAAGGGTTTGTTTGTTTTTGTTTTTTTTTTTTTTTTTGAGAGACAAACTTCCCATTTCTTATTTTGCCTTTATCTGCCGTCCTTTGAATTCTCTAAAGAATGGAATCATCCTTTTCTCTTGTACTTACTAGATGGTGCATTAAGTCATTTACCCATCATAACTGTTCTAGGAGCTTATTCTATTATTAAAAGTGGTGACACTTTATATTAGAAGGGTTCAAGAAACAAAGTAGTTTAGTCACTTAGCAATTCAAAAAACTACAATTAATAGTATAAGATTTGTACTATTAACAGCATGAAGAATCAACATTTAAAAACAAATACTGTAGTCCTAGAGACCAATCTTCAAGTCATTAAGTTGAACGATAAAATACTATCCCTCTTTATATCAGATACAACCAAATTTACCACTGAGGTATGAAGATTTTATTTCTTATGGAACACAAATCAAGAGAGTTAAGTAAGAATATTTTGTGATAAATGGCTATTTTTATTTTTATTTTTATTTATTTATTGGTTTTTTGAGACAGGGTTTCTCTGTTGTAACTCTGGCTGTGCTGTAACTCACTCTGTTGAACAAGCTGGCCTCAAACTCATAGAGATCCAGCTGCCTCTGCCTCCTCAGTGCTGGCATTAAAGGTGTGCACCACCACTGCTCAGTATTTTTATTTTTTTAAATGTGTTTATATGTGTATGATGGATGCGTGTTTTTGTGTGTGTGTGTGTGTGTGTGTGTGTGTGTGTGTGTGTGTGTGTGTGTATGTAGGCATATGCACACTAATGTGCACATGTGGAGGTCAGTGGACAGCATTAGTGGTTGTTCTTTGCCTTCTACCTTGTTTAAGGCAGGGTCTCTGGTTTGTTTGTTTGTTTTCCTGAAGTTTGGGACCAAGAAGCTTATCTGTGAGTCTCCAATTCCTCCTATAGGTGTCTGGCATTTCAGAACTAATGCTATGAGTTCGGTTTTACATAATTCTGGAGATTCTAAGTCAGGTCCTCACCCTTAAACAGACAGAACTTTTTACCTACTTAGCCACTTATGAACCTGAAAAATGATATTGTTTTAAGAGAGAAACTAAGGTCAGATGAATTGGTGATTGAAATAAAAATGGAATAAAACAGACTTCATTTAAAGTGTGTTTATACTTTGTAATGGAATTTATATAAACCTGAGTCTGAGAAAAATATTTTGTTGCAAAATCATCCTTTAAAAATTAAAATCTTTATACCTCCTTAAAATGGAATGAAACAGTCAGTAGCATAATTTGGCATATTAGATATTACTATTACTGTTTCTAGTCAGCAATCAAATTTATAACTATCCTTGATAATAAGAACAACAAATCTAAGCATAGCAGAGCTAAGAAAAAAAAAGTACTTAGCCATATGAAATCTAAAACACAAAAATATTGTATCACAAACTTGTTCAAGGCCTCCAGTGATCTTAAATGCAGAAAAATACAACTAATTGTAATCTGTTCACCTTGTGGTTAATTTTGAGATAGTTATTTTTCTAGTATATGGAAAATTAACACAAAATAATGATATTAATAAAGTGTCAAAATCTATAAATAATTTTGAAAGTTTGAAATTCAAGAATGATCAATTCTTATTGAAGGGAAAATTTTATATGTATGTATTGGTCTATTGTTTTCTCTAACTGATCATTTATCTTCTGCTGAGTGTAAAGGCAGTAAGAGTCAGTAATTATCTTCCAACAATTATCTTACAATCAAAACAAAATTAAATACCTACTTTCTAAAAGCTTAATTCTAGAATGCAAGCCGGTACTCTTTCCAGGCAGTATAATAGGAAAATAAATCCTACTATAGAATTTAATGGCACATTTACTTTCCATCTTTACTCCTCTGTGTGGTCACTCATTCCTGTAAAAATCACTCCATTTCTCTTTGGCAGCATATATATTGGACATACATTCATATGCATACATATTTTAGGAGATATATAAAAATAACTATCGAAAATACTTCTGGGCTTAGAGTATGATCAGAGGAGGGTGTGTATATTGCTTCCTACATGAGTGTGTAGACTTTCACTGGATTTATTTTGTTTTGAGATATCCTATTTTGGTTTCACATTATGAAAATGATCTGGTAGAAAGAGAATAATTGATGAGGAGAGGAAAGGCAAGCACTTGGACCATGTCCTTGCACAGTCCAGAGGAGATGGGATTCTGTCCATGAGGGAAGGGTTTAGTCTAAGCTGGGAGCACAGGCAGCTCATCCATAATAACAGAAGTGATGGCAGAGGTTTTTGGCACAGCTGTTATTATGTTAGTCCATGTGGCTAGGGAAACTTTTGGAAGGTCTAATCTGATTGTTTCTGTTTTTAAAATGAAGTAAGAAGCAGATTAATTAGCTAAGAACATGTCAGGAAAGGAAAGCTTGCTTTGGATTAAAAATTGAGAAATCAGTATGAATAATTTCCTTTGTGAGCCTAGGTGTGAAAAAACAAACACAACAAAACTAAAATGCATTGACTTTCTTATACTTATTAATTTTGTGTATTTCACCCCCATCATAATCATTGTCCAAGCCAAAGGAATAACAGAATGATAGTTTTTGCCAAGAGAAATTATAAAATGAGTATTGGCTTTAACTACAATCTAGGAACCACTGAGGATTTGATGGAGGGTATGAGAAAGTTGCTGTGACAGGCCATCTGCCTTAGGCTTGACCAACCCTATATGTTCTTTGTGAATTTTACAAAGAACAAGGCTCCATCATTATCTTGGCTTATATTACGTTTCAAAGAATAATTGTAGTGAGCAAGTCTGGAAGAAGGGGTGATATCTCCTGGAACGAAGGAATATACTGTTGAGAAGATGGATGTGTACAGACATTTTCCTTATCTGTAACTCAAACCCATGTTCTGTGCCCTACACACCCACATTCCCATGTCTTACTCACACAGAACTTAAGCAGGAGAACCACTACATCATCAAAGCACCTATTTGCTATTATTGGAAGGTAAAGGCCTTTGTTTTAAATTGTTCTCCAGTATCCACAAAAACAAAAACAAAACAAAAAAACAACAACAAATAAAAACAAAACAAAAACTAGCTAATTGACTGGCTTATGAACATAATAAAGGTTCAGAATGTATCAGAAATGGGGAAGATATGGTAACAATCAGCCTTCTTTTACTAGCTTATAACATAGGGATGACCTTTAATTTTAATGAGAGAATAAGAGACTCTGAAAAGTACAGCAACATTCTGAGGTCACTTAGCTAAAATGTTGCCCTGAAATAATTTTAAAGGAGAGGTGGAAGTGAGGCAGAATGATTCTATTTATCATTGCTTTCAATATCACAATATAGCCTAAATTCAGGGTGCAGAATGAAGAATAATAAGTTCCTGGTATGCATCACAGCTATATACTCTCCTAACTGACTCATCCTGAAAAAGTTATATTTTTCATTGTTCATAATACATCTGCCCGTTTCTTGTTAGATGATTAAAAAATATTTACTAGGGAATTATATTGCATCAAGGATAATGGGAGGATTAAATGGACTCATTTAAAACACACAGAACATGGGAGGTGGTTTTGTCATTTTTGTTCAGGTGTTTCCTATACTTGTGCAATTTGTACATGAATTGTGTCAAAATAACTATATATGTGGAATTTCAATACCTGGGTAAATAAAGTAACAAATGAACAAGACCTATGAAAATCATGTACTCCTTAAAATTTGTTCTACATATATTATTTTGTCATTACTAATTTAGCAAGAATATTTTTTCATAAATATGTGATTTCAGCATTCCTATTTTCATTGATACCATATGTGTATAGCTTTGGTTTTGCCAAACCAAATAACTAGCATTGCTTTACTTGACTTTAAACTGTCTCATTTTTCAAATTATGGAGGAAATGGTATAGGTACATGAATTGGAAAAGTGAACCTCAATTTTGAAGTTGTCCATTGGATTCAAAATGGTAAAATAATCAGATATTAATTCTTTAGACTATTTCACTAGCTGTACCACTTCTGGATATACACCCAAAGGAATCTCAGGCAATATATCACAGATATTCCTGTACATTCATGATTATTACAACACTATTTTCAGTTGTCAAGTTATAGAATCAGCCTAATCATCAGCAGATGAATGAATAAAGTGTAGTACACTTACACACACTCACATACACCTGTCACAGGAAAATAGATACAACTGGAGACCATCATATAGTATAATAAAGCAATCACAGAAAGTCAAATATTACAACTTTTCTCTCATCATGATCCCTAGAAAATCCCTTATAAATAACATGAATCCACCATATTTAAGACATGAAAACAGAAAAGAGACTAGGAGAAGTGAGGAAGGAAATTTGAAGGTGTAGATGAAGAAGGGCCAACTAAAGAGAGAAAATGGGAAGAGGTGAATACAGTCCACATAATGGTATTTTTGAAATATACTTATAATTATGAAACTTAAAATTACATAACAATATATATGTGTACAAAATTTAGCCATATTAAAATATTTTAATAGCTCTGTTATGCTATGTACAAACATGAAAGTACAAGTAAAATAAGTGAATAAATACTCCATTATTTAAAACATAGTTTATACAGTTGGGTAGATCTGATCCGGTCTTTCATTTACCCAAGGCCTTTTGTCATTATTCAATTTAATTTCCTATCATCATTTAAGTATTGTTGTTCTAAGGTCTAGAAGCTAGATTTCCAAGGAAGTAGAACTTTCCCTTAATTAAAATGCTTTTCTTTATGTATACACTATCACAGCTGTGATGTTTTCAATAGATCAAATTCAAGGTCCCTAAAATATGAAAACATTTTCCACAGTTCAAAGATCCAGAGTCAAACTGATCAATTGAAATCCATTTCTTAAAATAAAGCATTGTCTACATTGACAAGTTTTTCTTATTCTCTCACCTATTAGTCTCAAATAATTTAAGAAATATTTTTTGAAAAATACATAGCTCTAGGGAATATACTTAAAAATCACATTAACATAAGCCACACATTCCATAATTACATACACATGGGCCATTAATATTAACTCTATACTTAGCAATTTCATTACTTTTAAAAATAATTCCATAGGTCCATAAAAACACTGTAAATAACTACTAATTTGATATTTGTTAATTGGGCACAGACAGCAGATAATAGTTGTTGACATTAGAATGTTTATAAAAGCCATGTCTAGTCCATGGAAGTATTCCCTCTACACACAAGATACACTCAGTATAACATAAACAAACATGTCATTGCAGACTATTTCCAAAGTATGGAATCAGAGTGCAGAAACACACCAATCTCTTCCAACTTCATGATCTTAGCCGTACATGTACAGCCATCCTTTAGCTGGAGAGGGAATTTCAAAATCTCTACTGGACATTTCAACTGCAGTTATTATCAAATCCTCTACATTCAATGTTGTTATCCACACAACTCTGTCTGTGATAAAATTTACTTCTTAATTTTGACACAGTAAGAAATTAACAAAGAAACACATCAAATCAAGAAATTAACACTCTATTGTCTTAACTACATTGATATTTATTGCCCAGACATAGGAATACACATATGCACACATAGTTTTCTTAGCAAATGCACAGATATGAAAGTCTATATTCAGATATCTGTTTATTATCTTGAAAGCAAACACTGATTTCTTAGGAAATTGTCTTAATGAACATTAGAATCTAAAGCTATCAAGATACAGAGAACACAGGGTTTGGACTGATTACAAAATTAATTTTCTGCCTCAGAAAGAATAACAGGTTGACATTTTAAAAATTCATTCTGAGGGAAAAAGAACAGATTGAGGAGATCTCCACATAATCTCTGGAAGGATATAGTTTTCAATGAACATGAATTAAATTTCATTTTATGCAAGGTTCTTACTAGCACACACTTTCTGATACATTGTGTTATAACCCCCTCCCTATAGAGGCAGCTTTGATTTGATTTTCATTGCCTTGGGCAAGCATGATTGAGGACCCATAAGACTGTAGAAGATGTTGATTGATTCTTTTGATCCTGGGAGATAATAGAAAGTGTTTAAATTGGTTGTGTTAAAAATCTGAGGATGAATTGGGACTTTAGGCAACTTGCATAGAAGATTTTTAATCTTTGATTTGTTCAAATTTGTAACATAGGGAACAGAAAAGATTTGTATCTCTTCTTGTCAAAATCCTTTCTATTACACATCAATCATTTTTCTCTCTCTACCTTTTCAGTTCCTGTGTGACTCTTTCAGTCCTAGAATTAGAGATTTGGGTTCTTACTCAAAAAGTAAAAGAAGATATCAAAGTCATATATAAATCCAAACTTAAACCATGGATAAACTGGAATCAGTTCAAAAACTTGAAAACAACTCTGGTAAGATGAAAAGTGAATGTCATATATTTCTTTCTATTTTAAAACCTCCCATCTCTCTTTGACTACCATGGGCTATGCTGAAGATCAGTTCTCAGCAGAGATCTTACTGCTAACACATAACACATGCCAACTTTTGAAAATCAATACCATTCCTTTCTGATATATAAATTACAGAAGTAGCAAAGCTATAGTGATAGGGACCTTACTTCTGTATCGGTGGTAGTAGTCACAGGCAAGGGGCTCTTGGTATTCTGTAACAAATGGAGTTCTCTTACTGTTGGTCAGTGACTGTCACTAAAACCACTTAAATGTTTGTATGGTTAGAAAGAAGTGAAGAGTACTGAGTGTTATTTGCTTCTTTGAAAATACAAGATTTATTATTTTATTAAAGATGAGTGTGTGGACCTGTGTGTGGGCATGGGATCTATAAGCGTCAGTGTCCACAGAGGTCAGAAGAAGACATCAGATGTCTTGGAGTTGGACCTACAGGTGGTTGTTAGCTGACATATGTGGGACCTGGAGACCAAACTCTGTTCCTTAGTAAGGGAAATGTGTTCTTCACCACTGAACTATCACTCCAGCCCTGAATTTGACTTTTAATTCATTGTTCCAATAACTATTAAAATTGGGCTGAATAGCCACTCATTTTCTCATAGGAGTATTTGCATGATACAAAAGATGCATGAGTGTTGAAGGAGAATGAGTTCTGAATTTGTGTTTACATAGAAGTTTCCATGAGAGGGAAAAATGGCCAACTGGCTAGTTTAGAGAAAATGAAAGAAATGGTGTTGGTTACTGGAAAGCTGAGCTACGTAAAGATTTGGGAACAGCTCTAAGGGTGAGTCATTCATGATCAGACTACAAAGTATGTCTTTCCTTTTGTATATTCTGTGATGTGAAGACTGTGAAAATGACACCGTAGTGACACTGAATAGGTGTCTAGCTTGCACTTGACCAAGTAAGATCCCTGAGCTATATGTAGGCTTATTGGCAAACTGGAGAAAACATTCGTCAATTTTATAATCTTAGTATTTCTGAAATTTTTTTAAAAATTTTCACTGTAATAACTCACACTACTCTTCAGTCTCTCTCTGTGTATGCTCATGCAATGGTATATACTAGCATTGTACTTTGTGCCATGTCATGAATGTCTAAGCATACTCATAGATACTAATCCATTTAAACATTCAATTATTCTATAAGAAAAATATTATGCTTCCCATTTTATGGTAAGGACAATTGTGCCATAGACAGGCTAAGTGATTTGCCTATGATCACATCCAAAGAGGTAAGGAAAAAAAATTAGACCAGTATGATCATATTATTGAACTCTCAGCAATAAAATCTGATCTGATTATACAAAAAGCAATGGTTGTAAAGCCACAGCCCCCAGAAGTTTAACCCAAAGGAAAGATTGTATCTTTGAGCCATTAGAACTATCTAACATATGCCTGAAAGGCTGTCCTTTAAATACTATACATTGATTCTGTGACACTATTTTGTGATTCTATTTTCCAGGAAATACAGTCAAAGAGATTTTGTTTTCAAACTGAAAATAAGATACTTAAGAATGAACTCCATCATAACAGAAGCTTCAGAAGCACTGGGATTCACAAATCATAGCATTTACTTCTGTCTTACACCTTTCCTGAGAGAATTCTCATTAAAACCTTTATCACTCTTGTTTTTTGCACCATTAGCCAAAGAGCTGTCTGACTGCACTTGAATCATAAAGTTTGGATCACGTGCAATAAACTTGTCTTTGATCAAATATTCAAAACTCTCTCACACAAGACAGCATAAAGAAAAATCTTTTAAAACATTTCAATATTTTTGGGTTTTAATTTTTGTGCATCCATAAATATGTCTCCTATTTGTAACAGCTAACTTAAAGGGCCCCTCAAAACCTGGCCAAAATGAAAATATATAAAAAGACTTATTTTCTTCAATTTTCACAGTGATTTACTATAGAAAATCTGCATTAAAAGAACACAAGATATAATACTGAAAACCAGAAGATTAGATATGCCCTTTCCAGTCCAAGTTTGACAATTATAGACCTTATTATTTATTTTGTTCATGTGGAAAATTGTATATTTCTTCATCTTTAAAACAATGTTAGGTAAAAACTTGTCTGCTTCATTATTACTTCCAGTTGTAAAATTGAATAGCATATCTGGAAATTTCTCTTTTGCTGCATAGTAATAATTATGCTGTGGACTGTGTGCTCTTGTTTGTGTTATGCAGTACCTTAATATTTGTGTCTAGATGAGTTTAACGTTTGAAAAGATAGCTAGGTAAGGAGCTCTTCTTATGTTAAAATCGGTGGACCTCACATTGCTTGATGCCTAGCCTCTACAAAATACTAAGCAAGAAAAACCCAGCTCTGTATCTGAAGGTCTTCTTGCTGGGACACAGGTCTTCACATCTGCAATGGAAAAGCTATCATCATCTTGGTTCATACCATCTCAAACTGTGGATTTTAGGGCTTTTCAGACACCATCTCAGGCAGGAAAATTCCTGGTATAGTTTGAATCTCAAATGCCCCCCAAAAGTTCATGTGTGTAAGGCTTAATTTTAGCTCATGCCATGTTAGGGAGTGAGGTCTCACTAGAAAAAATTGTATCATCGTAGCAGACCCCTGAAAGGTACTTTAGGACCCCAGTTTTTTCTGTTTGTGAGATGCCATGTAAAGAGAAGTTGTGTTCTACTGCACCCTCTAGCTCACCACAGACATCAGACAAACAAAATACAAATCGCTATCATAGAAATATCTAAAAGCTGACCCAGAGCACTCTGAAAATATGTTTTAATAGTGGATTTTCATAAGTATCTTATTACAGGAATAAAAAACTAGATGAATACTTGTAATAAATTGTTTAGTTTGTACTACATCATGTGCCATAAATGGTAAATTTATACCATTTTCTGGGAAATTTGTATTTTTAAACTATTTATTCTGTCTTATATGTGTATGCATATTAATATCATTTGTGACAGTTTGTTCCATAACATTTCTTTGTGAATCAGTACAATATTTTCCATAATAAAGTATTTTGACCTAAGCTTAATAATTTAGGTCAAAGAAAAGTTAGTTACTGTTAAATTCTCTAAGTTATGAATCTAAAACAGAGAATATCAAGAAAGGCATAATAATGGGATTTTGCATCTTGACTCTCTGCTTCCATGCTAGACTTCTAGTTATAAATTAAGAATATGAACTATGTTCCATTTGAAGCAGATGTGAAAACATATAGAGACCAACAGCCAGATACTATGCAGACAGTGAGAGAACTTGTAACATTCAGAGCTAAATGATATAGATGTCTCCACCAAATCCCTCCCCTCAGGGCTCAGGAAACTCTGAAGAAGAGGACACAGAAATAGTATAAGAGCCAGAGAGGGTGGGGGACATCAAGGAAATCATGTCATTTAAATTAACAGGTTCAACACACATATGAACTCATAGAGACTGAGATAAAATGTATGGGAGCCACACTGGTTCCATGTAGGATGCACTATACTAGTATGCACCAGGTGTATTCTAGACCAAAAGAGAAGTAGGCAAATGTCCTCATCCCTTCCTCTAAATTACAGGCAAATAATAACCATTTGCACATGGAGAATCTCACTGGGGAAAAAAATTACTCTTAAGGGAAGAGTGTATTCCCAGAAGTAGATGCCCAACAGAAAAGAAACTCAACAGCCTATTTGGAGGTTCCTTAATATATATACATATGATAACATGTGCAAATCAGTACTTCATTGCTGAATAGCTGACCATTTTGTCTTTGTTTCATCCCAGTTGTTGTTTTTTCTCTGCAGTATAGGTATCATGAATCTAGAGTACAAGACATTTAAGGACACAGATTTCTGGGTCAGTTCTGAATATCACCATCTATTATCTGTTAAAATTCAGGATTATTATTTAAGTTCCACATACCTCATTTAAATGAGAATGCTGATATCTCTTCATCAGAGAAGAGTAAGAGCCACTCTGGCAAATGAATTAGAATTCCAAATTATTATGATCATTGTAATGCTTACTATTGATTGTGTGATCAACAGAGTCTAGAATTACATCAAAGACAACCTCTTGGCATGCCTGTGAGGGAAACTCTAGACTGGGTTAATTAAAGTGGAAAGACTTTCCTAAATGTGGGCAGCATTATTCCATGCTGTAAAGTTTTAGATTGATTGGAAAGGAGAAAGTGAGTTTATGCTGACTGTTTTGTCTCTGCTTCCTGACTTCAAAAGCAATGTGGAATGTGGCCATCTGCCTCAAGGTCCTATCTCCATGACTTCACACCTGGTGGGACTCTAGCCTCAAACCATAAGCCACAGTCAAATATGCCTTTTATCCACTCTTTGGTTTCCATTTCTTGGGCTTGTTGCTGCTCCAGATGAGGAAAGTAATCAACATAATCATAATTCTTATAAACTGATCATCAATACACATTGTCTATACAGTAGAATCTCATAATGGACTTCTTAAATATACATAATTCTGTATTAACTATGATTTTCAGTATTTACAGAGTTAGAAATCCTAAATGTTTTGATTAGAACATTACACTACACCATGGATATATACATATTGAAATATATTAGTAAACAAATTTACTACATAGAGGGTTATATACAATAGCATTTTAGCAGATAATTGACATATTGTTCTATTCTGTTGTGTCTCATGTAGAAATGAAAAATAGCAGTGTATCAAGGGTCAGCATCTTCCCTGATGTAAATTATGTGGAGGGATGTTATCTATGTGGAATTTAAAAGGATAATTAAATTAACTATAACATGTCTCTTAACTGCCAAGTCTTAGGAACAGTAAAGGGTATCCTTTCTAGTATTCATTTAGCCTTTTACTACTACCTGAGTGCATTATGAGTAGAAAATTTCTGGTGCAATTTAAATTGTTTTGTTATAACATTAAATATTTCTCAAGACTTGTTCATATCAACCCTGACTATTGTCATTTATCATTTTTCTTAGATTATATTCAATAATACAAATAATTTTTTTGTGAAAAAACTCTAATAGCATTGAATAGTTAAAACTATTTTCATTAGGTATACTGAATTCCTTCATTCTTGTTGTCAATACTTGGCACTATTGAATTTCAATTGTATTTAAAATGGAATTTATTTCTGGGTGTTAAAACAATGAGAAATGGAAAAAATTCAAATTTCCAATGTTGGCAATTCTTCTACAACCTGGAACTATTTCAAACACATATGTTCCATTCAGTTCTTTCTCAGCACACACAAACACAATTCAGTGTTTTATTTTTTACTTTTCCACCCCAAACCTTAGTGTTTTTGTATTACTTGAATATGTGCACTGTGTCTGACTCAGAACGGCTCCCATTCAAAACATGAGTCTCCCCAAAGACAATGATAAAGAATGGGCCTCATTAGAATAAATGCATTATTTGAAGGAATCAGATTACCTATGTTTATCATAAATGTTGAAAAGAAGAAAAGCAACCACTCCACGTTATTTTAAAATAACATACACTTATGAATGAATGCTTCTTCCTTTTCAGTTTTATAATTACATAAAGAAATTCCCACTGAAAGGGTTTAAATAGATGTGCCAGAAATCCTCATATTTGGTGCAGACTCTACTTTCTAGGTTTAAAATATACATAATCAGGACAATATAAAGTCATTCTGGAATTACAGTTATCTGACATATATCCAGGCATTTTTCTTGACATTCAGGAAGGAAATAGAGGATTTAAATACCTATAAATATTATATTTATGATGTGAAGATAATCTACTTGAATTGTCATGTCACTGCAAGTCAAAACCATGACATATTAAAATAGTTCCATCTTAAATATCACGATGTTATTGTCTGCAATTCCCTACAGGAACTACTTCATTTCCCCCTCTAGTTTGGCATGTGTTTTTCCAACTTAAAGGAATGAAAAGGCAAAGATAATAGATATTATCACACACCTTATATCACACTTTGTTGCCTTTACATGACTAATTCTCAGACATCATTTTCCATACTGCATTATTCCTCCTGTGATCACAATATGCGTTTCTCTAAATATCTCATTTTTGAATGTGCTTTTCTTAACATTGCCATTATTTTGCCAAAAATGCATCCACAAGAGAGTTTGGGATCATATATTATAACTAATATGGAATTTAACTTATTATAAAGAGAAAATGGAAATCTAGTTTTATATTTTCAAAATTTTATAACTTAAATATTGCTAATAGAGAACTTTTTTTGAAAGACAAGCTTATCAAAG
The DNA here is from genome assembly GCA_026225945.1 of Cricetomys ansorgei. Taxonomy (NCBI): domain Eukaryota; kingdom Metazoa; phylum Chordata; class Mammalia; order Rodentia; family Nesomyidae; genus Cricetomys; species Cricetomys ansorgei. The sequence continues at coordinate 15,461,523 of JAMJFZ010004061.1, forward strand.
CATCAACAAAGTTTTTTCTTTAAAGTAAGTTCACTTTACTTAGAATATTTTTCTATAGACTGAACAAAACTATGACATAACCTAAGTATGTTTTTCCTAGATAATAAGAAACATACAATCATTAACTAGGAACCATTCTCCTTAATATTGCTAACAATTTCTGAAGGACTTACTTCACATAGGGTTTATTATGCTGAAGTATCCCAACATAGTGCAGGAATTTGAAACAATGGTCAACCTCTGGTGATTTTCTACTGTTTCCAAGATTAAGTGACTTAGGGAAACCTTGCTATGGATGTGAAATTGTGACTTTATTTAGAACAATCAGACTGGAGAATTTTGACAACTGAGATTGGGGGGTTAGGATATATAATCAAAATAATGGCAAAAAGGGAAGAAAGTAGTTAAATCTTACTGAAAGATGCAATAAAGGCATGTGGACTAGGTATTACAAGGATGGAATTGAAACCATTGGAATACATTTGATAAGAAAGCAGAAAAGAACACTATCTAGGGGAAAGATGAAACCACTCAGAAGGAGGCAGATGACATGGGAAGGGCAGAGGCCAAAGGAATGAATAAAAGCTAAGTCTAAAGTTTGTGCATTAAATAATATAAATAAAACCCATAACCCTACTTGCTACATACAGAATCAATATTTAAAGTACAGAAGCACCACATGGACAGCAGGTAAGAGAATAAGAGATAAATGGAAGGCTACAAAAGAGTGTAAGTATAAACAGAAATACGGCCTTTAAAAATGTCAGGTTTGGGATCTTATTCAGAATTACATACTGAGTAACACAAAAGACTAAGGTGACCAGTTGTCTGGATAAATTTGAAATTTAAATCTAGAAAGAAAGAAATGGCTATATTCAATGATAATAATTATACAGGTTAAATTAGTTTACTTCCATCATTTCTCTGACAATCAATTCTGAAAGAAGCTCTCAAAGGAGACTCTCAGTCTTTGTATGATTCCATGCAGAGCTCATTTAGCCTCAGAGCTTGGTTGATCATCCATACGCAGTGATTCCTAAAGTCCTGTCTTCAGGGCATGGCGTTTAGAGCTTAATCTCATTCACACAACTGTCTATTCTACTTTTCTGTCTAGATTCTAAAATAGAAAAACAGAAGTTCATCATCTATCTCTTTGTATTTTCCTCAGCCTACTCTTCCTAGTGCTTGAAACATTTCAGCAATGAAATCACCAAATCTTCAGTTTCTCACAACCAAAAGTTTTTATCTGTTTTATATCTAAAATTAATGTCTAATTTATTTTCTTTTAAGATATATAAACATCATTCATACAAATCCTGAATTTTTTTATCTGAACTGTCATTACTTCTTGCCTTTGTGGCAACATTATATGGAAAGGTGTAAAAAGTCTGCTTTTATTCCTGTGCACGCTTTCTTAAAAGAGTTTATGTATTAGAACAACAATGAGTGTGAGGCCATGAGTGTGAAAGAGAGCAAGGAGGGGTATATGTGACAGTTTGGAGGGAGGAAAGAACTGGGAAAGGACTTATTATAATCTCAAAATTAATAAAAGAGTAACAAGAATCACTCTGTCAAAGCCTATTGCAGCTGGTTACTCTTCAAAGCCCTGGCTTTTTTTTTTTTTTTTTTTTTGATGGCTCCCTATTCATCCAAAAATTAACAAAAGTCTTAAAATGTTTGACAAAGTCCTGTAAAAGATGACTTCTCATTCCTCTCTTCTACTTTCTTCTACTTCTGTTATTCATACTCCAGACAATTTCCTAACTCTATCTTCCTTCCCTTCCAGGCAACACATCAGGGTATCTGCTTAATTATTGATGCAGTATCTTCAGAAATTTGTCCAGTAGCATTGCCTTTATTTATTTTCCATTGCTGTAATAGAATGCCCAGCCAAAAGCAAGTTATTTGAAAAGTTTGTTTGGGCTCACATATCAGTGGTACAGTGTACCATGCAAAGGAAGTAAAGGCATCAGGAACTTGAAGAAGTTGGTCATAGCATACCCACATGAAGGAACAGAAAGCAATGACTACTAGCACTCAGCACACTGCATTTTATATAGTCTAAAGTCTCTGTTCAAGTAAGTAGTCCCAGTTACAGTTAAAATAGGTATTTCCATATCAGTTAACCTAATCAAGACAATCTCTCACAGGCACGCCCAAAAGTTAATCTTTTAATTGATTCAAGATCCTGTCCCATTGACAACACTATGCATTGCCTTTAATTTTTTCATTTGGTGTATCTTCCTTGATACCTGCATTTAAAATCATGACAACCCCTTGGGCTTTCTCCTCCTATACCCTCAAACTCACTCACTCTGATCTACGAACTTCTATTTTCTTTTTATCCTCAGCTATCATCACTTTGAAAAACACCATGCGATCTATTAGGCTTAACTTTTTCTCAGTTTTATGGAATGTTTTCTACGAATCCCTTAGAATCCCTACACAGAAAACATGAACTTAAAGCTTCTTGCACAAAGCAGGAGTTTAATAGACAATTTCAGAATAAAAGAATAATGCAATAAGTAAATACATGGTACTAATTCCATGTTTATGGACAATTCAATATTGTATTAGAAGACTTATAAATTAAAAGTAACTAAAGTAAATAAATAATGACACTCTATAAAATAACATGGTAGGAGATAAGCAAAAGTAAGAAACTGAAAACCTGAGACTTTATTAAGTGATATTTATTCTTATGGCAGTTGTATAAATCAGTACTTGGAGAATAGCAAGTAAATTTAATTTAGTTTTATGCTCAATGGTTTTTCACTCTATCCTTTTGTTTTCAATAGCTTAAATATCAATAAATGTATTTCCTTATGGATATTATTTCTAACATTTAAATGTCTGACCTCTAAAACAGCAGGAATTGATTAACATTTAGCAGCCTGGAAATGTGAAGAAATGAGGAAATTAATTATTGCACCTCATAACTCAGAGCTTATGGCTCAGTTTTAATGCATCAGATAAAGGCTTCAGACTTCAGATAATCTGTTTAAAATTTGTGTTCTTACATGGTAGCATGGGAAATAAGGGGAAAGAGCACAAAAACTCAATTCAACAATTTAAAGACCAGTGATCAATGGAGATATATGGAAATAAACACTCAAAAAATATACACAGTCTCTAATCAGGCTCGTTAAGGCAACAACAATGTAATTCACTATTGATTAAATGACATTTATTCTTTATCTTCTATCACCCACATTACAGTAGGATGAGAAAGACAAAATATAGGGTTTAAAATTATAAAACAGCATAACGTGAAGATATAAACAACATAATTAGCAATAACAGAAACATGATTCTTTATAAAGTACAAGTTTGTATTCTTTATAAAGCACAAATTTGTATACATTTTATGTATATGTATATGTATACATGTATGTATTCTATTCATGCGATGACAAAGGGAAAAAAAGAGGCTACGAATCTGAAGGAATTTGGGGAGGGGTAAATGGAAGACTTTGGTGAGAGGAAAGGGAAACAATAAATATTGTAATTATACAAATCTCAAAAAATATATGAGATTAAGTCACTACTGTGTTGAAATTTGTGTAGTAATTTTGCACAAGACAAAATACATGTAAGACTGCATAGCCTTGTACACTCAGGATGTCATTACCTCTGGCTTAATTTCTACTACATTCCTTCTTCTTGATAGCTATATCACTGATCTCTGTGCTGTTTCTTTGACACCCAACATACCAGTTTCTCTCTCTTTCTCTCTATCTATCTATCTATATATCTATCTATATATCTATCTATCTATGACAGGGTTTCTCCACTGCAACTCTGGCTGTCCTGGAACTTACTCTGTAGACCAGGCTGGCATTGAACTCATAGACATCCACTTGCCTCTGCCTCTTAAGTTCTGGGATTGAAGGTATAAGCCACCACTGCCCTACACGTTTCTCTTTTTTTGAATAACTTTTCCTTAATATCTACACAATAATTCTATTTCCACTTATACATAAGAATCTTTTCTAATAATCACTTTTGCATAGATTCCTTTAATGTGCAATTAATCTTATCCAAGTTTTTGCATAATTATCACTGCTAATGCAAATATATATAAAAACAAATGCAAACTCTATTGTCTCTGTACAGCACACATGCATGCATACATCTGTGTGTGTGCATTTATAATTGATATGTGAAGATTCCGTTTACTAAAAAAGTAATAGTTTTAGACAGGACATGATTGGAAATAAAATCTTTAAAAATTAATCAAATATCAATTTTTTTTAAGATTATGCTAATATTATTCTGAAATATTTAATGGAAACTAATTATTATACATTACAAAAAAGGAAAGCTTATATAGAGGGAAAAAATCCTCTATTTAAAAAAAATGAAAACTGAATTTCTCTTCTTACATACCTGTGCCTTTCCTGGAAATCAGTATGCAGAACAGGCTGGCCTTGAACTCACTGAATGCACCTGTCTCTGCCACTCAAGTGGCCGGATTAAAGGTCTATGCTATCAGTCCCAGCTTAAAGCTTGCATATTCTAAGAGACTTGAATATATTATGAGACTCTTGAAAATTAGAGACACAATAATATAAAGATATCAATTATTATTAAAATAATCAAATTATAAATTTTGAAAATATATGTCAAAATTTCATATCACAAAATAATTACATTAAAAAAGAGTAAACATTTAAGAATTAATGGAAACAAATCCCAGATATTAGGCATATTGATAATATTCTTCCCCTACTATGTACTGAAATAGATTACACAACTGCAAAGCTGACCAATTTATAATTACCAGGAATTTATTTTTAATTATGTAAATTATTCTTCTTAATCAATGTGCTGAAGTCTCTATTACCTACATTTATTTTGCTTTAATTAATTAATGCTTCAAGCTACATATTCATATTATTTGAAAAAAGGGTACATTTTTGTGTTCAATTTTTATACTCAATTTCTTCCTGTAATTAAGGAGCACTTGTTCATATTTTCAAAACTGTTCATTAATAATGGTAAAGACAGAAAAACCCATGCCTTAGTACTAACTCATGTAGATACTTTTTCTATTTTGTTGTGGTTGTTTTTAATACCAGGGAATCACTTGCTTTCTTTTAAAAATGTTAATGATACATTTAAAGTCTTAACATTTTGCTGGTTTTTCTTATAAGTAAGAAAAAAAGAATAATATAGTCAATGTCTACGATATATATAGGATAACATTTTTATTTTATTTTTTTGAATCCTGGGGCTTTCACATGGCTTTCCAATGATCCATTACAATGTTGGGAAGCACACTTAGTAATCTTCACAATGAATTTCAATGGCATTTTATTTAAATTGTAATTTTGCTAAGTGCTTTGTGATAGTATCCAAGATTAGCACTCATTTCCATTTGTTCATTATGTTTTCTTTCTATAGGGGTATGTTGCTTCTTTCATTAATAATCCTTCAAGAACTTGGTTGTTCATGAACCCAAGAAATCCTTTTTTTCTATAAATCTATTTTATTGTATTGTTCATAAAATAGAAAACTGACTTTGCAATATAAGATTAATTTCACCTGCTTTTTTTGTTTATTCATTGTTTAATTTAATTTTTGAGAATTTCATACATGGGTACTATTTTTCTATCATTTCTACCCTTCCTTTCCCTACTTCAACTCTTCCTGTGCTTCTAAAATTCTTCTGCAACACATATCATCTCTAACTATGTCCTAAATTCTTATACCCACAGATAAACGGATTTCTCATCACTCACAGAAGAAGCTTTTCTTTGCAGGACATGAACAACACTATCATGTAAGTCCACAACTTGTCAACATAAAAAGAAAGTTAGACTATGAAGTGAACAATCCCAATTGTTACATCTTCAATGAAACTTCCACACAAAAGGCTCAAGAAACATTGTTAAGGGGAATTGAAAGACTGTAAATTTCATGATATCTTTTGCAAGCTACTGACTCATATATAACAGCAAAGCTGCATCTATAGAATGCAACATATGGCTGCCTAAACAAGAGATACATAATGACAGAAACAGTTAAAATTCCAACTTGGATGCAGGAAATCTAACAAGGTCTCCAAAATAGATGAAGAGTTACAGGCACTTAATGATTTTTTAATTCAAATGTTGTAATAGAATCAACTTTCACATCAAAATTTCCCATTAGAAATTTCATTTAAAAGTTATTGTTGACAATATTATTTTTGATGATTTTGGTTTTTATAATTTGCTTATTCATATATTCTTAGCATTTGAAATATTTCAAGGTTTTTTAATATCTAAGAATTGATATTTTTCTAATATTTCAATTGATTGTCCAAGAAGTAAACTGACACACCAATTTTAATTTTTTCCAAAAATATTTGAAAAGTATCAGTGCTTTTGTATATTTGGCCTCCTTATTCGAACGTTAATATTTTACTTTTTAGAAAAGCTAGTTAATTCTACTTTTTTGCTGATACAGTTATGACTTCATTTTTACTGAATAATTTTTGTTGTATTGATTTCCTTATTATTTCAATATGGCTTTTAAAGCATTTGTGTTAAAACAAAACTCTACTACGTGGAAATTACCTAGGTAGTACAGCTTGTGTTTATTATAAATCTATCGCTCACTATAGAACAAGGTATTTGCTTATTATATCTTTATAAATATTAGGAGAGAAAAAATATTTTCGGTAGTTAGCATTGTGGTAATCCAGAAGTTTAGGAGCCTTTTCTGTAGTTTTCAGTAATTGTGAATTCAAATAAATCCTTATGATTATAAGATGGGTTAACTAATCCCTTTAATTTGAACAGTTGGGAGGCAGAAGTATGTGAATTTCTGTTATTTCAAGGCCAGTCTGGTTTATATAGTGAGTTCCAGGGCAGTTACTGATATATCATGGGACCCTAGCTCCAAAGACAATTAATACTACAGTCTTAATCATCAGGCTTGCTAACCACTTTGTGATGAATTTGAGTCATTTACATGTTCTTCAACAAAGAAATTTATTAGTGCTTGCAGTGCATATCATTATCACAGTAGAAAGAATCAGAAGCTCTATTTTTTGGTGACAGCTAGTGTTTTGGTTGTGATGAGTGTTACGTATTTTCTTTTGAAATATTCCCCAAATTTTAGTGATGTTGGCATTCAATGAAACTTCGTATGTTTGGTATCTTTATGTGTGTGTTTTAAATTTTTACCTTGTATTATGTTGTCTGATAAAATATTTTTATTGCTACATGCAATAATAAAGAAAGAAAAATAATGAAACATTCTAAACTTATGATCCAAAAGATCCTTGGAAGCAAATCTTTGTTAAAACAAACAAGGGGGAAAATCACTGATTAAGTGAATTTATGAAAGTATATGTATATGTTATTATGAAAATTATAGACATAACTGCTGTTTAGGAGAGGACCCAAAAATATAGCAAAATATACAGATTTGAAAAACTTATATCCATTCTTTGTTGGACAAAGTATGTCCAAGTATATTGGCAAAACATCTATAGAATCAACTGGGATATTTCAAAAGAAACCATGACTTCCCAACGGGACCAGAGGAAATGGGAGATACTGGAGCACCCTGTGCTCATAAAAGAATGAAACAATTAAGTCAAAATAACTATCAATAAAAACAGCAACTCATTTTATGGATATATCATGAAAATATAATTTAAATTAAAGAACACTGCAATGAGAATTATTGATGAAAAGGCAATGCTATCTAGTTTTATTTTAAAATGTTTTAAAGTCCACGTTACATTTTTTTTCTAAAATAAAAGTAAAATTCCATAATGAACAGTTAAGTATTTCTGGTAATTGTGGCTTCCAATATCATCTGCAATCTTTTTAAAACAATAATTATCATGACATTAGAAAGACCATATATAATTAGATATATTTATCCGTAGGACATTAGTTGTAGAACACAGACAAATAAGCAAGGTATAACACAATATATATATATATATATATATTTATATATGCATTATATATTGATATATATATTAAAATATATATAGTGACATATGGAATTTAAACAAGATGGATGAAGAGCATTTGAGGAAATAAATCAATGTAGTTCTAAGAGAAAAACAATTCAACAAACTAAATATAGATGGACTAGAGATCAACAAAATAAATTTTATTTGTGTAAAGCTTACTTTTCCTGGGAGCTAAGGAACAATAAAAGGTTATTCACTCTAAGATTTCTATGCAAAATTCTAGATGGAACAGCCAGGCAAGAGATATTAATGAAAAGATATTGGAATTAGAAAAGGGTGATTATAATTGCCATTGAAAATAATATAAACTGTTTTATAAACAAATCTGAAGATAAATTAAAAATAGAACTAAAAAGCTAGTAAACAAGTTCATAAAGTTGTATAACATAAAACTGAGAAGAAAAAATTACAGTACAAAACAGCCTTATAAACAAAATAGCAAATGGAAATAATATCATTTCAGATATCATTAGAGATAGCAATATGAATGAATTTAAGGGAAAGAGAGAGATCTATATTATAAAAATATGAAGAGTAAAGAAAGTGATGAATACACACATAATATGAATATATCCCATGTTCACGAATGAGGAAAAGAGTTCTAACAGTCATCAAATGTCCATAATATCTAATAATATCTAAAGCATTTTACAGATTCAATACATTCAAACAAATAATTACAATGATACTTACTTTTAATGGAAATAGAGAAAATACTTCTTAAGTTGAATGAAAACACAGTAGGTCTAAAATAGCTAAAGGGAGCTTAGGAGGAGAGAGAGAAACAAAGAAAAAGAGGCAGAAAGAGAGAGAGAATCTGAAGACATCACACTCTTACTTTCTGACAGTGCTACAAATCAGCATTAGTTGAAAAACTATTGCACCACATAAAAGATAAAAACAGAGTAATTGGAAACATAGAACCCCAAAAGAAATTCAGGCTAAGAGTCAGCTGTGTCTGATAAGGATGTCAAGAACATATCATGAGAAACAAACAGTTTCCTGAATGAATAGAGTGAGAAGAGAAGACGTTCATATCAAGAGAATGAATCAGAGCCTCATCTAACATCATATTGTAAAATTAATTTGAAATAAATTAAGACTTAAATGTAGAATCTCTGCATTGCTTTTGGTAGGATGCTCATTTTCACTATAATACTTTTACCAATCCATGAGAGAGCTCTCTATCCTCTGATATCTCCTCCAATTTCTTTCTTCAGTTTCCTAGAGTTTTCATTATACAAGTCTTCCATATGCCTAATTTGGGTTATCTCAAGATATTTTTGAGGCTATTATGAAAAGTGTTGATTTCCCTGATTTCTTCTCAGTCTGACTGACATTGATATTTGTGTGTCAATTTTTTATCCTACTAGTTTTCTGAAAGTGTGTATTAGTTGTAGAAAGCTTCATGGTGGGGTTTAACAGGGTTTTATGTATAAAATCACATCATTTGCAAATAAGGACACCTTGACTTCTTTCTTTTCTACTTGTATTTCTTTAATTGCTTTTAGTTGTTTAATTGCAGTAGCTAAGAATTCAAGGAATATATTGGAGAGGTATAGGGAGTAAGGACAATATTTTCTCTTTCTTGATCATAGTGGAAATACTTGGAGATTTTTACCATTTAGGTTTCTGTTGTCTGTGGGCTGGCTGTATTTTACTTTTATTATGTTGAAGTATGTTCCTTTTATTCCAAGTCTCTCCAGGACTTTTATCATGAAGGAATGTTGAATTTTATTAAAGGACTAGACCAAAGAATTTATGAACAGGCCACTCTTAGCAAAGAATGTAAAATTGATAATTAATAAAGGGGACTCCACGAAATGGAAAAAGTTTCTGTATTGCAAATGACACTATGATTCAGATAAAGTGGCAGGCAACAAATGAGAAACAATTTTTACACATTACTATCTGATAAAGTGTAAATTTCTAAAGTATATAAAAATTGAAAATAATATAATTGCCAGGTTGTGGTGGCACATGCCTTTAATCTCAGCACTTGAGAGGCAGAGGCAGGTGGACTCTGGAGTTCCAGGACAGCTAGAGTTACAGTGGAGAAACTCTCTCTCAAAAAACAAAACAAAACAAAAGAAAAAATAATAAAATAAACTGAATATCAAGAAAACAAGTTAAATTAATTAATAAAAATAATTAATTAAAAATGGCATACACAATCAAACACAGAATTTACAAAAGACTAAGCACAAATAGCTTAGAAACATTAAAGCACTATTCAACATCCTTAATCATCAAAGAAATACAAATGCAAATAAATGTGAATTGTTTTAATAGTGGGTGATGAAGTCATTTGCAATTGTACAATTGTAGGCAGAGCTTTCCTAAAACTATAGCTAATCTAGAAAGAAAGCTCCAGCCTCCCAAGATTTGTAGGAGATGTAGTAAGGGTCCACATTGGACTATGGAATGCTTATCAACAAGATATATATGAGGTAATCCCTTGCCAATTGGAAACTCCATAGGGGAATTGCTAGGGAACCAACAACAAAGAGCACAAGCCAAGTACTCCCTGTTAAAATAACTCATCCAAAGACCAACTAGAGGAACCTAAACTTGGCATTAGAGATTTAATTCACATTACAGCTGGAAGGACTGCCCTAGACTTAGCTATAAGTAGAAATATATATTCTTGGAATCCTTCAGTAAGTAATCACACAGTTTGTATGAATTAGAACATTATCCTAAGTAAAACAAAGTGTAAGATGAATTAAATGTGTGTTACCAGAAGGTCAAATAGGAAGATTAAAGCCATATGTGGCAGATGTAATCACATGGGGAAGAGACTTATTACAACAGGGAACTCATACTAATATTTCTTCAATCTCAGAGATAACAGAAAACTTTATAAACTAAAATTGGCACTACATATTGATATCTTATGAAATATAATTTGATTGTTTCTTTAGTCTTACTTGTTATGGATAGAACTGTGCCAAACCTCTTTACTTAGAACATTCCTTGGAGCTATAACATATAGCTACGCCTGTGTCTAGTTTAAAAAAGTGAGAAATGTTAGATACAAATCATTGATTATGTGTAGAGTACCAAAGATCTAGTCATATCTTGAAGGCAATGCTTAAAAAACACAAAGGAGGAATAAGAATAAGGACTCCTAGAGTTATAAATTTTTGAATGCAATGAGGCAGGAAAAACAGCTGCTGAAAGACACTGGACTGTACAAAAAACTGATGAATTAAATCAGTCTGTATATTATAAAGGTGGTTAACATCAGTATAGAATTCGGGGATTGCATTACTTTTGGGAAGAGCCTTTGCTTTTATTTTCACAGTCCGTTGAAAGCTGTAGGTACTATCAATGTTGATAAAGACTTGATCTGAGCAAGAAACTTCCTAGCAGAAAATCAGCTCAAGAAACTGGGTGAAGGAAGACAGGCAATAGTTTATCAGACTGGAAATCCTTGATGCTAAAGTGGATATTTGATGAAAGAACATTGAAGAGAACTCTCAGATGATCAGGACTGAGAGATGATGCAGATATGGAAGATTATCACATCTATGGCTGAAGTGGATCTTCAAAAGGACATTTAGACTGTTAAGTTTATGGAATTGATAATTGATCCTATTGTAATAGTTAAACTGTGTTAAAGTTATTTTCACAGCACAATTATATCTTAAACAAAAAGGGGGAATATATAGAAGAATATTTACTCTTTTAATCTATCAGCATGTCTGCTCTAGGGCAGAAAGAATCCTGGTACAGACCTTTAATTTCAATATTCAGAAAGCAATGGTAACATGTAGCTTTAATCTCTATGCCAGAAACAAGTAGAAGCAGACAAGGAAACAGAGCTCAGAAGGAGTCAGTGTGAATGGCAGGCAAAATGACGAATTCGGAAGGAGTTAGCAGAGAGAGTCAAAGTAAGAATTTCACCAAACTCTCACTATATAAAAAATAGACTGTCAGCTCAGAGAGTCAGGATAAGTAAGACACAGAGGCAGTCTGAAGCAGTATGAATCAATCTGAGGAAGTATGAGGAGTCTGAGGCAGAGACACAGAGGCAGTTCAGCAGGAGGAATCAATATCAGATAGGAAGAGTGAGTCAGTTTGAAGCTAAGCAGAGAGGTTCAGTTAGAGAAATTCTGGGAATCAACCAGAGTCTGTCAGAGTCAGAAGAATTCAGTCAGAAACAGTCTGGAGGCTCAGAAAGTCAGTTTGAACCATCATCTTGGAAAAGAGTTTGAGCCAGAACAGTGAGTGAATGAATCAGCCAAGCAGAAGAGTCAGTTGAATTCAATATAGCTCTGAATTCAGAAAGAGCTAGTAAGAGTGGTTCAGTTAGCAATAAGTCTCAGAGGCCTAAACATTTTAGATTGTACAGAGTCTGCAGTCTTCCAGTTCTAGGCTTAAGACTAGATTGTACAGAGGCTAAAATGTTCCAGGGATCTAAGACCAAGAACAGGGATTGAATTAGACAAAAGATTAAACTGCCTTTGCACCTGAATCTACACTACAAGATGCTTATCAGCAGATTAATTGATAATGAAAATGCGATAAATTTAAACAATTTAATATTATCCAGCTATTAAGAACAAATAAATCATGAAATTCACAAATAAATTGGTTGAGCTAGAAAAAGAAATCATCCTGACCAAAGTAACACATTTCCAAAATGACACATATAGTATGTATTCTTTTATAGGTAAATGTTAGGTGTTAAGCCTTCAATAGTCATATTACAATATGTATAACTATAGAGGCTGGTATAGAGTAAGGAACTATTGGGAAGAGGAGGATCTCTCAAGGAAAGGAGAATGTATATTTATTGAAAGACTTGTAGAAGACTAGAACAGGAGTATTAAATAGGGATGGGGAAGAAAGAGAAGAGTAAAATAGGGAATAAGGGAGGGAAAACTAAAAAAAATTAGGGACATTTGGGGGAAGTCATATAGAAACCTACTACTGTAGAATCTTCTTGAAACATTCACATATATGAAAAAACTAAATGGATTCACCAAATCAGAGGGCAGGCAAGGGCCCAAATAAACATCTTTGAACATCAAGTGAAACCTCTAGTGGCAGGAATGTTTTAACATCTAATTGAGTATTAGCCAAAGATGTCTCATAGAAACCCACAGACAACTCAGGCTATGACAATGGATATTGGTTCCTCTTCTCAAACTGGTGGAAAATCTGTGTTGCTGAATACAACACTTACATATCCCATTGAATATCGGGAATTTAATTTGGTCCCTAGCTAGAGCCTTTACCCCTACTAATTGGTGTTCATGGTACTAGAATGTACTCTGCATGCTATCAGAAGACAAAAGTAAACACCAACTCAGCTACAATTCTCTAATTTGCAATGGTGACTTGCCTGGATGATACACTGGTACAGTAGTAACACAAATGTCATAGAAGTAACCAACTACTCTCTGATTGTGTTAACGGTTCATGGTAAAGATGGAACCCATGCTCGACACTGCTGCAATAGACAAGAACCTCGGATGAAATAGACCATGGGCCTAGATAACACCAAACAACTTTGTTATGTTAAAAGAATAGGGCAATAAAATGATTCCCAATGAGAATATTCTATACCTGTATATCAGTATCTCACATAGCCACGCTAAGAGAATCTTCTTGCAAGTAGATGGGAGATAACAAAGACCACAACTGGACAGTATGCAGAGAGTAAGGGATTTTGGAGTAGTCAGTCCTTTATGAGATTTTGTCATCAAACTCTCCACTCAGGTCACAGAAAGCTATGTCAAGAGGAAGAAAAACCAGAGGAAAAAGCCAGAGGAAATGGCTGACTCTAAGGAAACAATGTTTACTAGACACAAAAATATTAATGCACATATAAAATCACACAAACTATGGCAACATATACAAGGCCTGCACTGGCTCAATCAACATGAGGTCTCAGTGCTGAGAGGGAGAAGTGAAAAGGGACTCTCACTTCTAACAAAGAAACTACCTACAACTGACACCAACTTACAAAGGAAAATATAGATTTCTCCAATGGAGTATCACTGAGCATATCAATGATATTTCAGGATAGGCCATATCCTCAACAATAGATGACTAACACCAAATGAATTCAATGGTATTTTTGAGGAATTATTTTCTCTAATTTCTTCATTTGGCATTTTTAGCAACAATAGTCTTTAGCTTCTATATTTGATTTCTGTTTGTAGCTATCTGTTTATTTATTTATTTATCTTTGGTGTGTGTATGTGTGTGAGTGTGTGTTTCTGTAACATTTGAAGTTTGTTTGCTTTTTGTTGTTGTTTATGTTTGCTTATAATTCTTTGAAGATTAGATTGTACAGAGACTGAAGCCTTCTAGGTCTAGGTTTAAGATTAGATTGTGCAGAGGTTGAAAACCTGTAGGACCAGGATTGAATTATCAAATAATAAACTGAACTTTACCATGAACTCACGAGAATAATTAATAAAACTAATGCACACATCTACACCTATGACTATATCTACTATTCAATGTGGGGCTCCAAATGTTCTTGTAGCTGTAGCTGTAGCTGTAGCTATAGCTGTACAAGTAGATTTAGATGTGGAATTGGGTGCTAGAACATTTCAGCCTCTGAGATTTACCACTGAGTTCAATCTTACTAGTTGTCTTCTGCACTCCAAACTGTAAATTTATAAACCCTCTTCTTCTAACTCTCTGCTTTCTCTCTTAGGTTATTCTGGACTGGCTCTGCTCTTCTCAGCTTCTTATTCTGAACTGAATCATCTATGAGCTGACTGCACTCAAACTGCCTGACTGAACTAACTCTCAGCTCTGCTTCTTGTCTGCTTCTACTTCTGCTTCTTCCTTGCTTCTATCTCTGAGATCCACTGTATGTCCCACCTTGCTCCTATACTTTGCTACTACTCTCTGAGCTCTCACTGTTTTTGTTTACTTCCACATCTTTCTGATCTCTGCTTCCACACTGTTTCTATTTCCTCTTCTCTCTACTAAGCTGGTATTAAAGGGCATGTGCCACCATTTCCACCTGAGTTGGGATTAAAGGTGTGTCCTA
Source organism: Cricetomys ansorgei (assembly GCA_026225945.1). Taxonomy (NCBI): domain Eukaryota; kingdom Metazoa; phylum Chordata; class Mammalia; order Rodentia; family Nesomyidae; genus Cricetomys; species Cricetomys ansorgei. Next base: position 15,476,525 of record JAMJFZ010004061.1, read on the forward strand.
TGGTGCCTTAACCACAAAAATTCCTTTCACCTAGCATTACCACAAACACAGGACAGGATTAGTCTGACTAATACTCTTTCTGCATTCTATCCAGATCACACAGGCCTCTTAACGTGATCCCTTCATACAATCTTTTGGATGTGACCCCTTCCTAGCTATCACACATGCCTTTCAATATGATCATTTACTAGAGCAGCCATGCTGGTGGATTAAAAGAATAAATGTTCCTCTACATCTTCCATCTCTCTGTTTATCAAAGAAACCAGGTAAAGGACAGAAAACAATGTAAATACACATATATACACACCTGATTTAGTTTTAAAAGCACATTGAGCTGCTTATATAACTAAGTGTTAGAGTATTTGTCTAGGATATGCATGCCTTGGGTTTTATCCTCAGCATTGAAATATACATATATATCAAGTATACGCATTGAAAAAAGGATTTTTCAGTAAGTTTTGATCCCCAAACTGAGAATAAGATAAAGAATTTGTGAACATTCACAATAAAAGTTTTGAAAAACAAAAAAACAAAAAAAACAAAATATCCATAGAGTTAAGAGACAATCCACTGAGAGATATATTTTCAAATGGTTCAACTACAAAACAACTGAGATCCAGAGAGTACAAGGAACCCAAATCTGAACATGTTACAGATCCAATTTTAAATTAACTAAAGATGAGAATGGATATTATATACAATAAAATGTACAGATGATCAACAGTGGTATGAAAAATGTTTAATATCATTTAGCACCAATAACAAGCAAACCACAAACACAGTGAAACATCAGGTTACTCTAGTAACAACAATGGCTATCCAGAAGGTAAAGAGAATGGAGGACAAGAAGGAGGAAAAAGAGGTGGAAAAGGAGGAGGAGCAGAGAAAAGAAAAGAAGAAAGAAAATTGCTTTAAATGTTTAGAAAGGGGAAAGCTTATAAACTGTTGGTAGGAATGGAAATATGTAGAGACATTGTAGAAAACAGTGTGAAAATTATCTTTAAAAAAACTACAAAGAAGCAAGATATTCAATCAACAATTTGCTCATCATTAGATAACTGAATAAAGAAAATTGTATAGATGTATTTATGTATATACATGCCTCATATCTAATGGAATATTAATCAGCATCAAAAATTAAATATTGGTTTTTAGATAGAAATAGGTGTCATTATATTAAGTGAAATAATCTATAAACAGAAAGACAAATATCACATTTCTGATATTTCTGTGGAAACTCAAAAACATTGGTTTCATCTAAGAATCACCACCAGAATTTAATAGAGATACAGAAAAGAGAAAGAAAAATAAATCATTAGAATTACCCCTGTTTATGGTGTACCAATGGAAGGAATCAATAATAGTCTTTTCTGGTAGGAATCAATGATAATATGGCACTGTGTGCTGTTCCGTGCTCCCTGATATACCTCCTGGGATATACAAGCTGTTGCACACTGGCCTAGCCTCCAGGAGGGAGACAGGCAGGGACCATCTGTGGTTCAAGAGTGTTGGCACTAGGTTTGAGGGCAACTGACAGACTTCTTGGGATGCAGTGAACAGCTCAATTTATTGAAGCAAAGGGATAAATTAGAGATAAAAGGGAAAATTCCTTATGTTGTAGTAAGTTATGGGTTAGGGTAGTAATATGAAGAGAGCTCTATTTGCATATGGTGGGCCTCACAACTAGATATGGGTGGGTCCATGTTATTTGCTGGGGACAAAGTCTTGAGGAAGCCTCCTTTGCATAAGCAGAGGTCTCACCAGGGGAAGAGATCTTATAAGGTCATATGGGGAGAAAGGAAGTACAGCACAGTCCTCCAACTACATTAACCAGGCTACATACCTTGGAGAAGCAGGATTTTATCAGATGCTACATGTCATAAGACATGACAGCATGTGAGAAGCTTAGCTACAAGCTGTCGGTGCTAGTTGGCATCTGTCAGAGTACGAAAGGAGGAGCAGCTGAACACCTGCTCTCAAGATGAGAAATCCAGGGTTTAAAGCACACTTCAGTCCCCTCTTAGCTCTAGGTCAGCCCCGCAACTGTGAAGCTATTATTGTTAACAGTGTTCTATGAAATATTTTAAAATAACTATAATATTACAAATGGTATATACAAATAGAACTTAGTAATCTTTGATGAAATATGTGTTTGTTGAACTCACTAGGTTATTACACATACATAAATATATGGTCCAATTTTGTCTCAATAAAACAATATGTACAAAAGATTAAAAACAACTTTAAGAAGTTAAAAAAACATAAAGCATGAAAGTATAATTAGTAAAATCCTGAAAAAGAATAAAGAATGCATGGAGGTGAGCATATCTGTGTGTGAGGGCATTAGGTAAGATTTGATCATAAGAAAGAATTTGGACATTTTAATCTTCAGATTTCTGACAGTATGAGAGTGATCCTTTTAAAAGATTATACTAAGGAATGCACATTATAAAATTCATACAGAAGATATGAGGAAATTGATCACTGTAAAGTCATATATCAAGATAGACATCATTATAGACTTGATTTGACATCCTATTGCATTTTTAGATGCAGCTGCACATTTATTTATTCAATGGTGATCATTTCTATTTAATATTCTGTGTCTATCCTTTCTTATTTTCCCCTTCCTTCCCTCTTCCTCTATCTCTCCATCTTTTCCTTTTATCCTTTTTCCTCTTCTCTCTCTGCTTTTTCCTTCCTGTCTCCTTTCCTTCTTCTCCCCTCCCTCGTCCTTTCCCATTATCACCTCTTACCCTCCCTTCCTATTTTCTTTCATTTTTGTTTCCTTATTTCTTATCTTCTTCCTTTCACCCTTTTACTTCACAGGAACCCCTAGAGTTACCATTCTTATTTTTCCATATGATCAATTTTCCATTATGACTACATCTGCACACCAAAGAGCAAATATTTTTCTTATAGCAGTGAGGAAAGTAAAATGAATTCTCACTCCTCTCATATTGTTAACAATCTCTTTTTCATGTCTATAGGAATGACATTCTTCTCTGTAACTTATATTCTCCTATTCCTTTCACTGTTCATTACTGAAATTAAGAGAATAGATAAATTTATGTCTTCAACCCAAGGATTCCTCTCATTTTGTCACAAATGGAAACATTTGATTCTGTCATTGGTTGTTTCTGTACCTCAGACAAGTACAGGACATATAATTTGGTTTGTAAGGCTTTTTCTTTTCTTTTCTTTGAAATGTAGAATCAAAAGAAACTATCCTCTGCATTATGTAGAAACTTTGTTGACCATGGAAGCTTTGGGAAGATTCAACTCTTTTCAGTTTAAAAATTCAGAAATTCCTATTTCTCTCAATTCTTGTCAAGAGTGAATTTCTTGTTAGTATTATATTGCTTTAGTGTGGGCTTAACAAAGAGAGATGAAGAGATGAAATAAAGTTGTATTTGGTTCCTACACTATAAAGTCTTGTTTCTAAACAGCTTTTTTGATTATTTTGTTTTTATGAATGGCATTAAATGCCACTTAAAGTAACTTAAATCTCAAGCTGAGAATGATTCTATTCTAGAAGCTGGGATCAGATGATGAAGACAAGGGTGACTTGGTTAATTTCAGACATTTGCAAAGAAGTAGACTAGAAGTAGATATACAAAATGTATGCAAATAAAGACATATTGAAAATCCAGCACTCAGAACTTTAAACATCTATCACATAACACTCTAGTAGGTTCCAAGAGGGAGAATGTAGGGTTTTCTTACACTGCTACAAGCCAGTTGTATTTTAAATAAAATATTTATATTACCTATGGACTGAAATATAATTTAAAATACATCCACATAAAACTATTAATTCCAAATTAATTTAAAAAGAAAATGCCTTCTAATATCTTGCAACATATTCTGATACTGAGGAAAAATGTCTTTTCTGTATATTCATTCCAGAGACAGGAGGAAATAAGACCATGAAAATCTACTGTAGAGTTCTCAATGTTGATAGTAAAGCCAAAAGGTAAGTCAAATTTGCACCAAATTGATTAGTTTGGAAACAATCACTCCCGTAATTAGGATAGGTCAGGAAAAGATTCTTTATAAATAATTTATCAGAAACTACTCTATAAAAACCTAGAGAAATGTCAAGCCAGGTGTAATCTTTTTAAACTATTTCTGTATAAATCAATTAAGGTGCTTTATTTTGACACCTAGTGTCAGTATTTACCAAACCTAGACAGACAAGTCCATCCCTGCAGCACGCATTTGCAAATAACTTTACTCATTAATGTTTAATTAAGACAGAGGAAAACTGTCCTTGATATTTTGCTGCAATTAGTGCTCTCTATACCCCACTGACTTCTCATGATGAATTACTTTTCAAATGGAAAGTGAAGTGATTAAAACTGGAGACACTCCATCTCCTATGCATTGCCTATTCCACATGCAAAAGAGAAAACCCACTAATGCTAGGAATAGACAAAATGTAAGAAATATGTGGCACTGCCAATTCCAACTGAGAAGTTTCTGGCTGGTTATGGTTATAAAGAGATATAATATATAAGCCCAAATGTATTACTGCTAAGTTTTAAAGACATGTAATAAAAAAACAAGATTTGATTTAAGAAATTCCATAAAAATTAAGTGAATTCACTTATGGTAAAGAGAAGGTAAACATCATTTTCCAAATGATATCATTGTCATATGGCTCATTGTTTTAATTTTCATTTTATAGTTTTAACTATTTTAGAAAACTTAAAATTACATAAGGCCAACAGCTTACTTTACCTCATTAACTAACTGTAAACACATTAGACCTCAGAAAATTTAAATTCTAAAGTCTCATAGCGCAATGGGATATGCAGTATTATACAACTAGCAAGCCAGAGAGATGAAGATAAATTGTATTTGTTCTGACTCCAAAATTATTCCCTATGTTGTTTTTCAACTATTTTGTATCATTTTGGATAGAATGAACAGAGATAGCATATGAAATATTTAAAGTTCGATATTAAGTAAAATTGATTATCTTAGTTCACTGGAGAACTACGAATTCATAACTGTCATTAATTAGGCCTGAAAAATACAATGCTTTGGATTAGATTATTGTTAGGGTCCAGGTAATGTCAATATAATATATGATGTGAAATGCAGGCATGAGCTTCTGAAGATACCAGGAACGTTGTTCAGAAATGAATATATAGTAGGTCAGTCTGGTTGATGTATAGATCAGTCTAAGTTGAGATTAGAAAAGTGGTTCAATTAGAAGCTGGAGAAATCTCACAGAGGCTTGATTGTAATTGTTTAATCATCCAATGTATAGACTCCTGTTACTTAATATAAATGGAAGTATGGTAATCCTTCTCATTGCTTTTCTTTTTCATAATACATCATATTCTAATTAGAAAATAGTTTTCTATACTCTCTTCACACATATCTTGTTCTCTTTCATCAAATGATAACAAAAGCACTCAATTTCTGACATATGCTATGGTTAGGTTCAAACTCCAACATAACCTCAAATGACCAACAGAATAAACCTATGCAAAATTAGTAAAATGTACGCTGGAGAAATACAAGCAGATCCTTAATATTGGCCACACTCTTGGGTGCCACTTATGATAACAATTCAAAGACCTTGACCTATCAAGCAGGTTTACTGATGGAGAACTCTTATCTGAGGCCCCGCTGTTAGTTCTGACAGATTTACCACACATGGTTGCACATGGCTACACTTGTACCCACTCAAGTGTGTAAGAAGTGTCTAGTGCTGAGCACTGAGAATTCGCCTCAGTAATGTTTTAATTGCAATGTATCTCTCAGCAAAGAAGTTAAGCTTGATAGAAAAAGTTGGAATGGTGTTACTTTTCCCATTTTTTAATGTAAAGATGCATGCATTTTGAATGTATATATTTCCAATGCTGTTTCCTATGTACTTTAAATTTTGAAGACCCATCTACCTCTCCATGTATAACAAATACTCATACGTATTTGTGTATATGTGTGTGTGTGTGTGTGTGTGTGTGTGTGTGTATAGTGTTAAATGTTACAATACAGGAAATTTTCTAATACAGGAAATGTTCATATGCAATTTCTGTATACTTGGTAAACCAAAACAAAATATATAAGAGATAATGTGAAGACTCCAAACCAAATGATACTCCAGCATACAGTATTCAGGAATCTAAAGGAGGGGCCTATGTCATTGCAAGAAACAGAATTTATAAGACTCATATGATCCATGTTTTTTTAAGTAAATTATCTGTACAAAGAAATAATAGCCTTTCATGCCTTTAGCACACTTTACTTTCAAATCATTTTTAAGATGCAACTTTATGTGAGCTAGTTATTTCACAGGCTGGACAACCCTAATAATAATATCTAATTATAAGATACTTTCTGAAGACTAATTAAAATAATATATGAAACTCATAGCCTAATTTCTGGCTCCCAAGTACATATATACAAGAACAAGTTAGATATAAATGTGTAGATATATAAAGTGTAAAAAATATAATGTGTAATTTGCCATTTCAATATTTAAATATATACAGAATTATGTGCACATGGATATTCAAGCCACATTTATTAATTTCTTTACTATACGTCAAATGAAAGATTAAAGTTGTATACAATCAATCTAATGACATGTCTGTGTGTGTAACTCTGAAAATACAAATTTAATTATCCATATTCTAAAGAATTCTGAACATGTTTTATGTTTATAGTCTACAGCAAGACATATTCAGTTAAATGAAATTCAATCCATGAAGCCAATAATTATCTAACTATGAAAAAGGCATTAGGATGGAAAAATATCATATTAGAACATTATTTTGGAAGCTATCTGGAGAATCAGTTATCACCCAGTGGTATGCATGGATTCTCTGTACAAAAGGAACATTTAAATAGAAGTTAATAAGGATATTTCATTTTACAGAACACATTATTTCCAATTTCAGCAACACTAAATGAGAAATAATATGAATGAGATTCAGAGGAATGAAGTCCTATGAAACTTAGGAGGACAACTCAGATGGAATCAAAACTCTCTCAAATATGACTGAATTGCTTTGTTGTTTTGCCCCTTATTGCATGTAGAAACATGAAAATGTCACATTTGTTGAGATCCAATGTCAACAAGGTCATATATATGAGAGAGAGATAGATTATGACTGGGCTTTTATTTCTCTATATTTTTTTGCATTCCATGGTGAATATGATGACCACCTTCATCCTTCATCAAGTTCAAGATTAATACCTTTGTGTGAAGAGATATGTTCAGATGGATGCCCTCTGACTTCTAACCATACAAACAAGAAGTCTGATTTATACTTCACGGGTGTGCCCATGAAAGCATTGGTTCTTCTGTGTGAGTACCTGCAGCCAGAGCCTCTTCACTAGTTGATCTTGACTTGGGATCACGTGTACAGACTCCTTTCGGTACTTCTAATCGCAGGACCTTCATGTATATGTGTGTGGTTACCAAACTTCACAACAGTTTCTCCATTTACCTCAGTTTCTGACTTTAAAGGATAATATTCAAAAAGTCAGTATTTCTTATTTCTACTGGCAATATTATCTCCTTTTAGTAAGTATAAAATGTAAAATTTCTTCTGTGTATATGGTAAAGTTACAGAAGAGAACTTAAAAATAAGTACAAAGATTAGCATATATTAAAAATTCACCTACTTTGAAGCATCATTTGGCCAAATACTAAGTGGTATTATGCATCTGAATATCCTTTACTAGACAGACATTTATGATATGAGTGGATTGACTAAACTGACTCAGTAAAATAGGATTTGTATAACCAATTCACATCAGAGTAATCTTTACTGGGTGACTAGAAGGACAGCCACGTGGGGCAAGTCCACCCCTTAAATATCTCAGGTTCTAGCACACGGGATAGATTTAGTTAATATCTGCAAACTTTGCTTGTGAATGCCTCTAATCCAAGTCAGCTTTGTTCTGGTCTACTTTCAAGTAGAAGGAACTGGGACCTTTGTGCTCTATTGAGGGGCAGACATTTTCTGTTTGAGTTCAAACTTGCTTGTGTGGTTTGTTTGCTTTATTTATTTATTTATGGTCAGGATCACAAGTAGAAGGTATTGGCCCTTTGAAGAATGAATGCTGCTGTCATCCTCCATTTCCTAGGAGATGTCACAGCTGTGACAAGGAAGGGTTTATAATGGCACAGTTCGGTGCCTTCATAATTTATTCTCTCTGATTTTATGCTCTTTTAGTCTTCTGCTCAACCATCCACTAACAAGCAGTGATATTAGCCAATAAATCAAAGACGTCTGCTTGTCACCACCAGATGCTTGGCCACATCGCTGCTGATTATGAGACGCACAAAAGGACAATTTCATGTAGGGAGCTCAGCAGAGGGGTTCCAGTGATATTCTGTTTGATAGGAACCCAGCATGAGGCGAATGTAGTAAAATTCAATAACTTTTATGCCTTGTAGGAATGAAGATCTAGGTTGAAATAAAATGGGGAAGTAAATTAGGACCTCACCTTTATGACTGTTCTTTCTGTGAAACTAAATCTCTTCCTTTATCTCTTTGGTACAGATTACAGGAAAAAGAAATATTCTAATGCACTCCATTTATTTTGTTGGGTCTAAGAATATATCTTCCCATCCTAAAAACATCAAGTGGGACATTCTTATCAATCTATTAAACCAATCTACTGGACAACAGAGCATTACTAAGGTTATATTAGAAGAGAATATTTATTTTTATGGTATTTAGCATAGAAGACAATGATTTTTTTCCCTCAGTATAAAAAACTGCTGTCCACCAATAAAATCATTAAATGGGTATTAATTGGTCATCTTTCATATTAACTCAGTTTTTAAATTATTGATTTACTATAATGTAGACATATCTACTTTTGTGGTAGAATAATACCATCAGACTGAGGTATCACATTTCAAATGTTGTGTATACACAACCTCTGTTTCTGAATACAATCTGAATGTTAAAACAGAGTATATACATTTCTTTGAAAGAAGAAAAGAGATATTGCACTGATTTCACCTAACCAATGGTTCATTAGGTTTTCTCACTCAAAAGTTAGAAAAAGATTACATATAAAATATTTTCAGTTAATCATTTTTGCTAATTGACAATTTATTATAGAATAATGGAACATATCTTAATTTTTACATCTAAATATTATTATTTAATATAAAAGGTATCATAGCTTTGCTTTAATTTTTTTTAATAACAATTAACCTTATCTTGAGATCAGCTGGACTTCCTTCCTTTCCTGTTTTGTTTTGATTTCCAAGGCACACCTTCATACATTATGCTCAAAGATTCACAAACTGCATGAGCACTCCACAGCTTCCCTTTGCTGCTCACCAACTCCCAGTAGCAAGGAAAAAAATGACAATTTGATTCCCATTATTTTTTTAATTTTATTACCTTGTTACAGATAGTTTTAAATTAGCATATTTAAATATTATGAAATTGGACTTTCTTTCCAGGTGTTTACAATAAACATAAGACATTTAGAAACTACAGAATATGGCTAATGAGGTGATTAAGTGGTGAGAGGCACTGACACACAGGCTGACAACCTGAATTCATTTGCTTCATAAGAAGAGAGACAGAACAGTCTCTCTAGAGTTGTTCTTTGATCTCCACACAAGTGCCACTGTTCGTGTACACTCATACACTCATACTCACAGACACATAGACTAAATAATGATTTTTAAACTAATGTGCATATTGTATATATTTGAATAATAACCATATATTTCACAATTATATTCAATTTAGGTAAGGAGGCTTTCCTTGTATTACTGTTCTATAAATGTTGCTATTTTAAATGTAAATTATATGTTAATATTCATGATGGTCTTATTTTCTTCTAGACCTTTCTGGCAAATGCCGATTTCCTTTTATGGATTTTATTCATTATAGGAAAAGTTTATACATTATGTTTGATCATATTCTCTCCTCTCTCAACTCACCCCAAATCAACCCACTATTCTAGATCCACTCATTTTGTTTTCTAATTTTTAAATCTAATCTAATACAGTCAGTTCTGGCTTTATACTCTTGGGTTTGTGGCCATTTCCTGGAGGCCACACCCTTGAAGAAAACTAGCATTCACATTCCTGGAAGCTAACAGTGGCCAATAACTTCTAAGCTAGCGGTAAAACCTTCTTCCCGCCTTTCCCCAAACTCAAGCTAGGATTTTGCTGGCTTGAGCTTGCACAGGATGTGTGCAGTCTTTCACAACCTCTCTGAACTCATATGTGTAAACACACTCTTGGATCCAGAAAACAACCTCTCACAGCTGACTGAGAATTCAAGAGTGTCATAAACTTCAAACGCATAGAGAACATAATTTCACTTGAAGTATGTTCTCCAAGTCCTCTTTTATTTTACTGAGCTATGGAATTACTAATTATTATTGCCTATTTAAGGAATACTGTATATTCTACAAAGTTTTCATAGCTATCGTTTAATGTTGCCTATTCCTACGAGAGAAGATTTCCATCTCTCAGATTTCTTGATAAAAGAAAAGGAAGCAAGGAAGAACACTAAAAATATGCAGAGTAGCATATGACAAGAAGATAGAAGCCTTGGGGACATTAGGAAGAAGACAGATTATAGCATATGGAACTTTGCTTTGGATGACCACTGCATAGAAATGAGATTCCCATTTCAGGTAAAATGTGTGATAATTTGAATTGCCATACAGTAAAAGCTAAGAAATGAATTAAAACAAAAGAGCTACAAAGACATAGAAAATGTGCAGCTCTTTAAGGGCTTGTACTGTATTTATGTTCGATGAATTCCTTCTGACACTAAGTTTAACCAGCTAAGTAACCAATGAGGTTACATGAACTTAATTGAGTTACCCACCACCCCAAATCAACGAAAATCAGTAAATGTTTATTTTTTTTCAAATACTGATAATTTTGCAGTCTGGATTTAGAAGGAATTCAACATAAAGCAAGTAATAAGATATACTTCATCCCTCTGTTATTCTATACTTTGACTTACTAACAAGCTTTAAATGTAGTTTCTAACAACATGAATTGGTCACATGTTACCTTTATTTTCTGGAATGTCAACACAGTGAAGTAATTTATAAATTTCTCTCTAATCACAATAAATGAAAGTTTTGATTTACTCTGCATCATTTCCATTTGATATATTAAATGCATATGCAAGAGCCATGAAAGCACTGCTAGAGTTCTACCATGTATCAATTTCCTCCAACCCACAGGGAACACTGGACTATATGTCCAAGTCAACTCTGTCATTCCAAGAGATGATAAGATGTTGTCTGGTTTGTACCAGAATCTACTAAAGAGTTTCTTTATAAGCCACTACAGAAATGTTGCCATTGTCTCTAGGCATGCAAAAAATTTATTTACATCATTTTCCTCTACATCTTTTAAAATCTTAGCAATCTACTATCCCAGGAAAATTTTTGACATCTCTCTGTAATCTCTGATAACAGATTTTCTCTTAATTTTATGCTCATAATTTTACCCAAATGACCACTTGCCGAAAAGTTATTTTACGCTTACTTCCAATAACAAAATGTGCTTTTATCTGCATTTGACCTTTACATATTCAGACAGGCACAAAAAACAAAAATCAGTTTTATGTCTTTTCAACTCCCATAAACTATGCCCAGGGCATGGCAGTAGTCCTTATTGTTTCTCATTTCTCATACATTTTATTCAGTACCTAGACTATGGGAGAAATCTATTTTAAGTTGTTCTCTTATGTATAAAAAGTTAGCTAATATATAGCACATACTTCAATTTGGGGCTTTATATTAAATGAGATAACTTTAGAAACTGCATGGGTTAAGAATGTACTTCAGAGATGCATATGGGCAGTATTATCATTACAGAATTTTTCCTCCACTTTTTTTTATCAGAATGTATTGAAAAGAAATAAATAATAACCTATCATTTTTTAATTAGAGAATATACTTAATAATATATTTAAATATACATTGAATTATATTTAATTCTTGATTATAACAGCAAATGAGTCTCTGAGTTTTATGTCTCTGGTAAATCAATAATAAAAAACACATGATAAACAAATTTATGCATTCATGCAAAGTTCTGTTGAGTAGTATAGTTACAGAACATATCATTTAGAATAATAACATGATGCAGTTGCAAATTCACCCATAATCATGTTGAAAGACTTTAGGTTACACAATTTGTCATGTGATAAAATCAAGAAAATATTATAAATGCAACTGATATATCATTTGATTAACATAAACTATTTAATGTATGAAGTTTGTATTCATTTGGCAAGAGAAATATGAAGCTGTTATCTAGGAGAGTATAATACTACAAGTTTCTTTATTTGGTAATAAATACTTTCTGAGGCTTTTCATAATTTGGACATCTGAGATGAGTTCTTAGTCTCTACACAAGAGAAAAATATTACAGTATCTCATGGATGAGCATTTGAGGATGTTAAAAGTCTTTCAATCATAGTAAGGTAAAGGTATTTGAGGATCACTGTACAGTTATTTCATTCACTTATTCATTCATGTAGAATGAAATAATAATCCAATTCATGGCCACCAGTAAATTTCTAGCATCTCATGAGTGTTCACTCATAAATTTTATGTTAAATTACAGTGATAAACTTGTTCTTCTCATCTTCTTTAGGATGATTAGACTAGGACAAATAGCTCTGTGGCTATGCTATACAAAATGTTAGAATAGCACAGTATTTAATAACATATCATTGATTATGCACATGTTAGGAAAATAGGAGTAAGTTTCTTCTTTGCCATTCTTTCTCTAGGAGTATAATATGAGCTTGCCTACTGTACTCAGACAGATAAAGGCATTAAAGAGGTTAATGCAAGAATTAATGTATATTTGAGTTCTAGTGCAAAAGTACTGTTGCCATTATCATACTCAGTTATGAAGCCAGAAAGACTGTTTCATCTGTAAATGCTCTTTCCACAAAACCTAGTGTCCTGTGTTCGATGACTGAATTCACATGGTAGGAAAAACATGATTTCTTCAAGTTGTCCTCTGGTATTACATTGACATGTCTATACACTTGCATCATACACACAGATAGCATAGACACACACACACACATACACACACAAATAAATAAATATTAAATATGTATTTATTTTTATTAAATTAAATATAATAATATAAAGCAAAAATAATAAATAAAAAAGTATTGAATAAAATCAAAATATTAAAATACTAGTTATTAAATAAATAAATATTGCACCATAAATGTTCATGTAGTTTGGGGTTGATGGAGATGATATGGAAATAAAAGAAAGAGAATAAACTGACTTCAACATGATCATGTTATCCTTTGATCATAACAATAAGGGGCAACAATCTCTCTGGCCTCTTTTTTCATGGCCTCTTTTATCATTAATTGTTATTAATGTGTATATATGCAATGTATATGTATATGGTATATATTATATATTAATAATATTACATAATAATATAACATATAAAATATATTACATATATTTTATAAGTATATATATAAGTAGATATAAGTAGATATATGTATTTTATATATTTATATATATATATTTATATATATATACATATATATATGAAGGGTTTTTTCTATTATATACATGAATCTGTGAAGATACTCCTATAGTTAGATGCTATTGCACATTCTCATACTATTTAACTTGCAAAAATTATCCAGTAAATTTTCCTGGCAATGTAAGGCTCTTATAGGTCTTGTTGAGTAGATCTTGAAATTCCAAATTTACTTATCAATCTAGATTTCAGTTAAAAATTTGTTTTTTATATGGAATCTGAGAAATGAATTAATATTCATTCACCTTTAATTAGTGTGAGAGCAGGACAGCTATAAATGGAAATCTTTAATATCTTCATCATTCAATATTGGTTCAAGGACATTTTGAATACTGCCTTGTTAATGTTGGGCAGAACAAGGATTTTTTTGAGCAGAGGAAATGAATAATAAATAAAAAATTATTTACTGACAAAGAAGAATCATGAAGTTTGTTGGAAAATGTAGATTTTATTTAGTTGATGATAAACTGAAGTATTAAACATTTATTAAATTCAGAAGCAAATACATATTAATAAAATAGATCACTGTGTATAATGTTTAATTAAAGCAAGTTCCTTCTGCCTACATTGCCAGTTTTAACTTTTTGGTAAAATGAAGTTTTCCTCGAGCCAATTATACGTGCCATTATACATGACATGTAATGGCATGTAAGCATGCCATTATACATGACCTGCTTACAAATGTCCTGAAAGTCTACGTTCTAATCAGCTCAATCTTTACTTACAGAGTGTCAAAGAGTTGTATAACATAAAGTGAGGATTTGATATCATGGGCGTATGCATGAACACTATGATAGATTACTCAAGATAACAAACAATGCCTCATGGCAACATTAACACATTGATTGCCACCAACAATGTACAAATCTTGGACAATGATTTCGCAAAGATCACCCACATCTCAAATTTCTCTTTGCTTTTTAGCATTAGAGACTGGTTTTGAAGAAGGTTAACATTTGTCTAAGACCTACAGACTGCTAACATTTTAGAAGCTCCTGATAAGGGAGTCCAAAGGGTAGTATCTTAGACGCTGTTTTATTGTTATGCAGAGATACCATTATCAAGGCAACTCTTATGAAAGAAATCATTTAATTGAAGACTTGTTTACAGTTTCAGAGGTTTAGCCCTCTGTCATCATGGCAGGGAACATGGCAACCTACAGGCAAGTGCTGCAGCTGTGGCTAAGAGCTATATCCTGATCCACAGGAAGAAAGCCTGGAGCAGGCATGGGCTTTTGAAACTTCACTCTCCCCCAGTCCCCCAGTGACACAGTCCTTCCAACAATGCCATACCTCTTAAATCTTCTAATCTTTTTAAATATTGCTATTCCCTTGTGGCTAAGCATTCAAATATATGAGCCTATGGGAGCTATTCTTATTCAAACCACCATAGATTAAAGTGGACTTCTAAACTTAGAACTCTCTTTTCACGAGAGAAAAACATCTGCCACTTATCTGCAACATACCAATCTCCATTGGTTATTAGAACTTTGTGACTGCAAAGGATCTGAAAAGAGGATGAAGACTTTCATCATAAAAGTCCTTTTTTGCTGCTCTATAGAAAACCCTAATAAAGAGGAAGGAGGAATATATGGTAGGGTTTGGATTGAAGAAAGGAAGGAAGAAATATAATTACATTATAATTTCAAAAATTTCAGAAAAAATAAGTTGATTAAGTAGGTAGATAACAGTGGATCCTGGGGGAGAAAGGGGAGTGGGTGAATATTATCAAAACATATTGTGTGACATTTTCAAAGAATTAATTTAATGCTGTTTAAAATAGGGAAAAAAAATGAATGTAAGAAAAAAGGCCAAGGCCAATCAATAGAAAGTGGTTAGAAGAATGGATGCTCTTGTTCTCAACAGATCACTTATAGCTTCAAATGGAATAAGACAGAAATGTATACTAAGGAAAAATATTGGAGAAAGCTATCAAAACACAGAAAAATATGGTGTTAACCTTAAGTTCTTGTAGCTAAGTGAAAGAAGCTAATTTGAAAATGACACAAAATATAAGATTGCAACTATACAACATAAAACTGTCAAGCCACAGATTTTCTGAATATTTAGTTGTTGACTAAGATGAAAATGCAAGAGAGTTGAACAGATCAATGGGGATTATTTTAAAGGCAGTGAAATGATTCTGTAGGGTTGTGCAATGATTGATATGTGGCTTTATATATTTGACAAAGACTATTGAACTTCATGGTACAAACACTGAACCTTAAAATATGTAACAAGAAAAATCATTTAGGATATCTAGGGTTCCCAAAGATAAAAAATATAAAATATAAGAGAATACAACTATGTTTAAAAATAAAGAAATAAGATATATATATATATATATATATATATATATATATATATACACACACACACACATATATATATACATGAAAGGTGTCAATATGGATGTAAATAACTTGGAAACCAGTAGAGTCTGTAAAATAAAAGGCACCAAATCACAAGTAATATACTTGATAAATCTTACAGTGAGTTATTTATTTTCAAGAGTACTTTCATTATCTATAAGTGCTGAACAATAAGTAGATGAATTGTTAATGGTAATACTAAAGTATTCCTTGTTGGAATGGGAATTCACAAATAAATAAGGCATAACAGCTTGAAAGATTCATGTGGTAATAGATTAGATTTGGAAGCATCATAATATTCTCATATTTTTTCTTATATGAACTTGGTTATTTATAATAAGGTTGTAAAATGTATATATGGAATATAATGTACACAAATTAATACTCTATTTGAATTGAGAGGATAAATATATAATACTGTTCAAACAGAAATAGATTTGCTTTGTGCCCAAGTTTGTTTCTAAAACTACTGTCCTAAAAAGGAGCTAGAGAGCCTTTGAGAAATAGTTAATTTTATGGTGCTGTTTTTAGTGTTGTCTAATAAAAAATAATGGGAAGAAGAAAGAAAGAAGGAAGGAAGGAAGGAAGGAAGGAAGGAAGGAAGGAAGGAAGGAAGGAAGGAAGGAAGATAGGAAGGAAGGAAGGAAGGAAGGAAGGAAGGAAGGAAGGAAGGAAGGAAGGAAGGGACCCATAATTAAGAGGAGTGTTATCATAAAGCAAAGAGACAAAATGACAAAGTGCTATCAATATCCTAGGCAGAACAATTTCTCTACAATACAGAAGTAACTTCAAAGTCAAAGCACAAATATCAGTAAATTCAAAGTTATATATTGTAGATGTATGTGTTGATTTATTAATTTATTCTTGTTCACAATTCATTCTTTGCTAATTCAATCCCAGGTCCTAGAAGATTTCAACCTCCATACAATTTAATCTTAAACCTCAACCTGGAAAATCTAATCTTCAAGATGCTAGCCAAGACCTACAAGGGTTCAGCCTCCATACAATCTAATCTTTAAATCTAAACTTAGCATGTTTCACCCTCCAAGGCTTACTGCTGACTGAGTTGACTCCAGCTAGCTATCTTCTGAACTCCAAACTGTAAAATGTAAACTGTCTACTTCTGACTCTCTTCCCTTACTCAGTACTGGCTCTGCTCTTCTTGGCTTCTCCTTCTGTCTGAAATGTTTGTGACCTGTACTCAGATTGCCTGACTGAACAAACTCTTTGCTTCTCCTCTCTACTTATTGTCTGTCTGCTTCCTGTCTCAGCTTCCACCTCATTTTTTCTCTGAGCTCTGCTTCCACATTCTGCTTCTACATCTGAGCTCTGCCTTCTTGTCCTTGTGAACTAATTTTCACTTTTGTGAACTGAGATCCTCTTATATCCTGAAATTTGGAATTAAAGGCATATATTACTAATGCCATCTGAATTGGTATTAAAGTCATGTACAGGATTAAAGGCATGTACTAGCAACATTCTTTATATTATAGAGCAGCCATGTTGCTTGATTAAAATATTAAATGGTCCAGTACAATATCCTATTTTTTTTTACTAATTTTACTAATTTTGAAGCATCAGAATGATTCTAAATAACTTGTGTGAATGTTCTTCACTGTAGAGTTATAGCAGAAATTCCCACTCAATCAAAGTCAGATGTTCACAGTGACTTCTTTCCAAACAGATAATAGAAAAAGGATTGGACACAAAGAAACATTTTTATGGTCTGGTAATTGGTCAAGATTTTAAAAGTGACCATGATCATGTCCAAAAGTTATTATGCACTTTGGGGTCGAACTGATAAAATTATATCATATTTATAATGTTCTTGTGAATAGCTCATACATCCATCTCATGCAAATACCTGAGGAAGATCTCAATAAATGTATGTTCTAGAAAATGTTAGTACATCTTAAAATTACCACAAAGATGTAAAAAAAATCTAGAAACAAATGAAAAATTGTCTTAGCTAAGAAAATTAAAAAGAAGAAATACAGTAGGTAAAATCTAAGGAAATTTAAATAAATTATGCATCTCAGAAACTAATGAAATATGAGTCCATTAATTGTAACAAATGTACCACATTAAAATGAAATGTTACTAATAGGAGTTACCGGATAAAATGTATAGTAGAACTCTCTCTTTTTGTCATAAATTTTCTGCAAGTTAAAAAAGCTTTTTTTAGAAAAGTAATTTTAAAAAGAGGTCAAAATCCTAATTTAAAGCTCAAGCAATACAGTAGCCTTTTGGAGGATGTAAGGTGAATGGATATTTTGTCTAATTCTTAAATGATTATCTTAAGTAATCAGAAAAGGTCAGTTTGAATCCTAACTCTATTACCTGTAAAATGTGTTAACTTCAATGCCTATTAATGTTAGATACATGTAATATTAATTTAATCATAAAACTAATATTAAGTGTTTCAGAAAAGAGTTATTCATTGAAGCTTTAAGGAAAAGAATGACCTAGAAAATGATTGAAATTATGAACACATCAAAATAGAAATCAGGACTTCGAATACAAGGAAATCTGTGTTTATACATGTCTACTGGAAAACAAGGGAAACCTAAAAATATAACTCTACAGAGACTGGCATTAGCTATGTTTTTCACTGCCTTTTGAAAAAAGGATAGGAAGTAGTGTGCCTACAGCATTAGCAGAAGGGTTGGATTCATGAAACTATCCTCAAAGCAATACAATCATCCAGTGATTCCCCTTATGCTCTGTCATCTTCACCAAGCAAAATTCTGCTAATAAGTATCCCCAAGAAGAGACATAATAAGATAATGCACTAGTTACAGAAAAGAAAGTGCTGCCCATAAGATTTCTCCATTGAAACTCATGATTAGGTGTCAGATTTTTACACAGAAACTCTGAGTTGCAAAAACCCAAACCAGCCCTAGAAATGGGCATTCTTGTGGTGCCTTAAAGTTTCCAAATGGCATTAGCATATTTTTCTTCATATCTCAACACCAATCTTGAATCATTGAAGAAATATTTACTAAATTATTAAAATGTGCAATTAATCTACTTGTGAGCAGTTATATCAATATTATGGTCATTAATATCAGTAACTATCAATATAATGTCAGCAAAGCAAACTTATAATGCCAGAATTGTTCCATGATTAATTTGCTCAAAAACTTATGAGAAACAATCTAGATAGACAGGCATTTCAACAGAGTATGTTGGCATACTATTAACTTCACAGTTTTTTTTTCCTAACTAGTTAACTATAAGTTAAGGTGTGATCCATTTTTTCAGTTCAAGTATAGAGAGATATAAGCAGCACTCTCATTTGCATTTGGTTACATGATGATTTGTTTCTTAAAAGACTATCTATTTTTAAAAAAGCAAACCTGTATTTGAATATTGAGACAATGATTTTTTTTTATATATACACATATGAGAGGGTGCATGTGAGTTCATATTTAAACCACTTGATAGAATTTAGCTAAATTCAGTCTTCTTTGCTCAAAAGAGGGCTGTTAAATGATGAAGAAAGTTGGAGAAAATTACTCAAAATATGACTTTTCTAAGAAATCTAGTACAGTCATTAATAACAAATTTTGGGCCATATGTATGTAAATTGTAACCACAGGTAACTTTGCTAGATGGTTACCTGGAGTGAGGTTTCTAATTTTTCAGACCTCCATTTAGTCATTATGCAAAGGGATAATTGATTGTCCAAGGACTGATTATGCAAAGGAAATATAACTGATTGATCATATATATATATATATATATATATATATATACACATATATATATATATATGCAAATATACACACATATATACACAATGGTGTAATACTATATATTTCTTTGTAGGCATGACATTAAAAATTATGTCAATGTGTTTGTTATGGTACAAACACAAAATTTGACTCAGCATTTAAGTGAAGTGAGCAGATACATAAATGAAATGCAGAAATACTTGTTTATCTAAGAAGGGTAAGTCCTAAGGATCCAAGTAAGTATCAAAAAGCATAAATAGCCACAAACCATATACATACTGGTTTTTTTTGTACACACACACACACACACACACACACACACACAGATATTAATGCAATTTTAATTATAAATTAGGCACAGTAAGTAGTTAATAAATATAAAATATAATACATTCTAAAGCATAATAATAAGTACATATGCTTATAAAATGCATATAATATATATATTTATATAAGCATATAAAATATATGGGAAAGTGTTTTCTATAAAGTACTTCTCTTGCTGTACACAGACATCTTATGATGACCTAAGAAGATGCTGTACCTATTTAAAGAGATGGACTGGGATAAATGATCCAGGTATAAAAATTAATATTAATATTGGTGCACTAAATATGTTTTTAGTATAAAATAGATGTTATGCATGCCAGGCAATATTAAGAAAGATATTTTGAAATTTCATCACACTACTTAAAACAAAGCACTATTTCATGAAAGAATAAATTAAAATCATGAATTTAATTTTGGAATTTTCCAGTTAGTATTTTTGGAACAACATTGGTCACAAATAATTGAAAGTGAGCAATGGATATGAAAACTCTACTATTTCAAATAGTGATGTTAACTGGTTCTATGATCAATCAGTTAGGCTATGATAGAACATAGAAGAAAAAGTCAAGTTTCTTTTGTTTTTTTCAATTTTGGATAACATTGCACTAGAGTATAACCTAAAATATTGTAAATAGAAGCTATATTTATCAAAAAGAACCAGGTTTATGCCATTTGGAAGTCTAAAAAACATGCAAACCAAAAATCAATGAAACTTCAAGTGATGAATTATATTTTACTGTGTTATATCAGCTTTTCACATTGAATATTATTATGTAGATAATGACTCTGAGAATGATATTATCCCTCCTCACATTTCTATTGTCTGTCCTGCAGTTCATTTAGTGACATGTTGCTAACTAGACTGCACTCATTTTGAAAATGGAAAATAAAAGACAGTGATGGAAAGAGTAATTGGAATTTAGGAACACTGAAGAAAATTGTGGATAGACATTCTGATATGACACCTAATGTTCCTCTCTGGACACAACAATTAATTACCAAAACAAATATTCCTTGTCTAGAGTCTTCCATTCCAACATCAAGTTGGCAGTTTGATGGTCTTTATAGTAAAATGAGTTCTTCCTTGAAGGAGGATGCTGTCAGTGCATCAACATATCTACCATCTTCCATTTATGAGATGAGCAAATCTAGCAGTGTCAGACTAAAAAGTGACATTATGCCACTAACATTCCAGAATTTATCTACTGCTTTTACTAGACTAGTATAAGATGCTTATGATGGGGATAAACTTGTTATGTATTTCTCATCTATATGAATTATTATGCTTGCTTGCTTGAAGCATAGTCTTATGTTTCACAGAATGGCCTGGAATTTCCATACAGTTGCTGTTGCCTTTGAATTCCTGTTATTCATGACTCTATTTCCAAGTCATAGGATTCCAGATGTGTGCTATATGACCTGGCTATTTTCTACATGTATTATAATAAATGCAGAAACTCTTCTTTCAAAATCCAGTCAGCTTATTTGATTTAATTCTTAGCCTTACTTAGGAAATACTCTTAAAGAAAATGAAAAAAATCTGTTAGCATCATAATTATATCATCCTTAAAGCTTGAGCTCAGGATTATCATAAAGATATATATTCCCCCAGAAGAGTCTTTGTTTGGTTTGACAATGGATATTAATATTTCTTAATAAAAATTGCACCATTATCCTACAATGACTAATGGCCATTCACTTTGCCTGCATTGTAGTAATTCAGTTTCAACTTTAAATAATATAGCATTGAGAGATGGAGAATTTTATGCACGTTAAATATAGCCAAATAAATACTAGAAGGTAAATCTATTCTAGATGAGTATTGATAGCATACCTACAACTTATACTTGTCATCAGCTGGCATTAGAAAACTATGAACTTAGTGAGCATAGCTTGAGATGATTTTGATCTTCAAATGGCCACATATCCAGAGTATACACTTTAGATCACATTTTCCTCATAATAAGGACAGAAATTTGGGGTGTAGTAACTGTTAAACAATGGCTAAATAATGCTATGATAAAATAAATCAGGGAAGTGGGATGGTTTAATAGCTTTTTAATGAGCCTAATGTTTTTCGTTTTAATGATCCCTCTTATATCAGCTTTAATCATTTTATGAGAATGAGAAATGATTGAGAAATGGCTTGCATTAATTCAATTTTCTGTTCAGTCTTCCCACAAGCCATTATGGCAGAGTGGCTAATGGGAGTCAACTTGGGTAAGTGGGAACTCATATAAAAGGACAAGTCTCAGCTAAATTTAGTTAGACACTTGATATGTTAACTGGTGATAAGGTTATATTTCCTCATTTTGCAAAAAAAAAAAAAAGCTTACCAAATGCCCACACAGTATTTTAGCATCATAGTGCACAAAAAATTAATTAGGATAGTTAAAACAATCTATAATTTGTCCCAATAAATTCAACAAAATTGTATTAAAAATCCACCTGGCATTGTATTAGTGATATACTAAGATAAAAAAATAAAAAAATAAACAAACATCAAAGCGTATTCATTTGATATGATGTGTATTAAAAAAACCATCAGAGGTACATGAAATGATAAAATTGCCCTAATACTTAGAATTTATATCAAATAAATCCGTAGTTCTATATGTTATAGGGTTAAGTGCTGACTTCCTGTCACATTATCTCATAGTAAACTATATGAGGAACATAGAACATATGAAACAAACAAACAAAAATGTTGCCAGATCTATCAATCAAAGAAAATGATAAGGGAGGCAGAAACTAATCTTACAAAATAAAATTTCAAAATATTTTTAAATTATATGACCAGTGGCTTGACAAATGGCTCAGCAGTTTGGAGCATTTGTAACTCTTAATTCCTTTAGAAGATCCGGTGTCAGTACCCAGAACCTACAAAAGTATTGCATAACTGTTTGTAACTTGAGCTCCAGACGTCAGATGTCACTGGCTTCTTCATACACTTGTATTCATGTGAACATACCCCCCACACACACACATGCATACACATACCTCTAAACATAATTAAATCCAACAATAAATAGACCTTTAAAATACATACATATAAATGTCCAACTGTATTTGCCACAATTAATTGCCAGAAAAAGTCAACAAATATTAATGACAGCAAATTATATAAGACACTGAAAATATATATATATATATATACACACACACACACACACACACATACACATGTGTAGATACATATGTAGATATGTAGGTACATGTATATTTATACATGTACATGTAATATATATACGCATATTTATATATATATATATGTATGTATGTATATATGTAGTTTGAATAAGAATGGCACCTGTAGACTCATATAGTTGACTGCTTACTCAGCAGGGAATGGAATTTCTTTGATCATATTATAAGAATTAGGAGATGTGGCTTTGTTGGAGTATGTGTTTTACTGGGGGTGGGCTTTGAGGTTGTGAATACTCAAGCCAGGTCTAGTCTCAGTCTC
This sequence comes from Cricetomys ansorgei, assembly GCA_026225945.1. Taxonomy (NCBI): domain Eukaryota; kingdom Metazoa; phylum Chordata; class Mammalia; order Rodentia; family Nesomyidae; genus Cricetomys; species Cricetomys ansorgei. Next base: position 15,499,990 of record JAMJFZ010004061.1, read on the forward strand.
TCTCTCTCTCTCTCTCTCTCTCTGCTTTAAATCAGGACCTCAGCAACTTCTCCAGCACCCCAACTGCCTGCCACTGTGCTTCCTGACATGATGATAGTGGACTAAAGCTCTGAAACTGTAAGAAAGCCCACAGTTAAATCAGTTAAATGTTCTCTCTTATTAGAGTGTTCTAGATCATAGAGTCTCTTCACAGCAATTTAACAGTGACAGTGACAGAAATTGTTACCAGGGAGCTGGGTATTGTTATGATAGTACTGATCATACTGTTTGTTGGAGGGATATGGAAGAATTTGGGACTTTGGATTAGAAAAGTGGTTGAACACTTAAGTGGGGCCTACTGGGCCTTCCTAGTAGAATCATTACCTAATGGTCCTGAGAGTGATTTAAACTGGGGTGGGGAGCAGCTCAAGTAGTTTCAGAGTAAAAGAATATTAGAAAGTTGCTTACAGACCAGTCTATTGATATTTTGGGGAAAAAAAATGTGACTATGTTTTGCCCGTGTCTTTAAACCTGCCTGATACTAAATTGAAGAATTTAGAATTAATAGTATTGACAGAGGATATTTCAAGTCAGCCTAGTATTCACTGTGTCATGTGGTTATTAGGAATCACTCTTATGCAGATGTACAATGAATAGGAGCAAGCTGGACAAAAAGATATCTAAATGCAAAGTCTGAGAAGGAAGGAATTATAATGGAACTAACACAGTGCTTATAGGGATAAAAGAAAACCTGTTACTAATTGAAATAAAGGGAGTGGTGACCTCCGGGCAAGACCCCACCCAGCTAAGCTTCCAATTTATGAAATGGTGTTAAAGCTTTAAACAGTGAAGAAAGTCATCAACCATAGAAAAAGGATACAAATGTAATTGAAAGAGTGGGCCAAATTCGGGCCTTATCAAGCCCCAGTATTTGACAGCTTTGATCACACAGGTATAGTTTTGACTAAAGGATACAGAAGGGATTTTAAAATCTCCCTCTGTGACTCAGTGAAGCTACTGATGCCAGGCATGTCGTAGCTAGCCCTGCAAAGACACCTGCAGAAGCCATTATGTAAAGCTGTGAATGTAAAGCCCGGATTGCCTTGGAAATCCCATAATGTTGGAGTTGCCAAAGTCCTTGGATACCTGCTGATGGATACACACCAGGTAAGAGAGAAAAAAAAGTGTGTTGCAGTCAACACATTGGAAGGAGTTGGAGATCTGAGGAGCACTTGGACATCAGACATGGAGATGAGGATTTGATGTTTGCCCTGCTGGGTTTCAGTCTTGCTTGTATCCAGTATTACCCCGCCATGCTCCATTTCCTCCCTTTTGGAATGGTAATGCATATTATGTAATATTCTATGGTGAAAGTTTATGATCTGCTTTTTGATTTTGCTTTTACAGAGGTTACAGTTAAGAGTCTGCTATAAGTCTTAGAAGAGACTAAACTGTAGACTTTTCAAGTTTTGAGACTGATGGGCTACAGAGACTTTTAAATTTGGACCAAATTCATTTTTGAATTATGATATGGCCATACTCCTATGGGGGTCAGGAAGTAGAATGCAGTGCTTTGACTCAGCATGACCACATAGACTCATATACTTGAATGCTAAGTCACCAGGAAGTGAAACTCTTTAATAGGATTAGGATTAGGAAGAGTGGTATTATTGTATGAAATGTGTCTTGGAGGTGGGGTGGGGTTGAGGTTTCAAAAGTTCATGTTAGGCTATTCTCTCTGCTTGTGGATCAGAAAGCTCTCAGCTATTTCTCCAGTAGCACAACTCTCTGCTGTGCTTTCTGCCATAAGGATAATGGAATAAGCCTCTGAATCTGTAAACAAGATCCCAATGAAATGTTCTCTCATATAAGAGTTCCTTGGTCATTGTATCTGTTCGTGTGTGTGTGTGTGTGTGTGTGTGTGTGTGTGAAGAAATAATTTTTAAAGTTTGAATAACAGAGTTTAATATCTATTTGTATTCTTTGGGTATGAATCTGAGTTAGAATATGTGCACAAGTGAGATATGAGTACAGATAAATGCCCATATGCACCCCATATTTAGAAAGGGACTTTGGGTCTCTCAGAATTGGCATTACAAGTGTTTAGAAGACACCAGACATGTAAGCAGGTACTAGGACCCAAATTCTGGTTCTCAAAATTGCTTAGCAATCGCTCTTTAAATCTGAGCAATCTTTCCATCCCAAGAAATATTTTCTAAAGGAAATATATGTTTACTTGAGCTAACATTGTATAATATATACATAATATCAAAATCATATTAAGTTTTGTAAATATATACATTTTTAATGTATCACTTAAAAAATTAGAAACTGCCTGGAACACTTGGACAGTAATAAAAAAGTATTACAACAAAAAAGGTAATACAACAAAAATCACACAGTCACTCCCACAGTGTCATCTGTAGCTTTAGAAGTGTGCACTCTGGCAGTTCTGACAGCAATATTAAGTCACTGATAGTCAAGCCAGAGGGATGGCTACCTTAGCATTTCATATTGATGTCAACATCACTATCCCTGGCCAAATTGAGTCTCCACATTACCATCTCTTAGCACAAATATTTACAAGAACGAACTATGCTCTTTAGATGTCCTCTTCCTAGTTTAAAGAGACTATCAAAATAAGCTTCTGCGATATGGTTATTTGTAGGAACAGAAATTATATATAATTAAATATATATATTTATAGTTAATATATAAATTATATATATATATGACTATATAAAATATATAGTTAGTCACATAAATAAGAGAAAAACCACCTTTGGGGTTAACTATAACATAAAAACTTCACTAAAGAAGAGGGTTTGTTTTGTAATAAAAGTAGAAAATTATAGAAAATTCAAAATTAATATAATATGAAAACAGAATAACAAACTCTTAAATACAATACAAACAAATATGATATGTTTTAATTCATCAATATCCTTTAGTCTTCCTGTACTCTTTTTTTGAAATGCGTCTAAGACATTTTATCATTTGTTTATAAATAGTTTAAGTCTCTTTCTTAAAATCAGTGACTACATATTAAAATGCAAACAGGAAGACTAGCCTTTGCATGTATGGATACCACACTCATGAATTTGATTAAGCAAAGATCAAAAATATGTAAAAGCATTGTGTTTGTACTTGACACATGTAGACTGTTGTCTTGTCATTATTTTCTAAACAATGTACATCAATAAGTACTTTCAAAGATTTTCATTGTCTTTGGTATTGGAAGAAGTCTACACATTATTTCTAGTTATTTTATATATGAATGAGTTATATGAAAACACAACTGTATCATTTTATCTAAAGACTTGAATGTATACTGATTATTTTTAATATTTACTAGAAATTTGGTCAATATCCTAAATATCCAGAAAATACTAGACTGATTCCTTATTGCAATTAAATATAAAACCATAGTTCGGGTGTCCACAATTATATGATAAACATATTCATTTTCATATATTGCATATTGTTGATAATTTTCCTTAATCTTCTGTAATCTATGATTCATTCAACTTTTTCCTTCTTTTTCAAAAATTGTGTTTGTTTTAGTTAATTTTTTGTTTCAAGAAAATAGATTATTGTCTTGATGTTTACCATATATGTATTTTACTGATTACTGGTAGATTCTTACAATTTGTGCATATTTTATATATAAGCTTTTTTTAAGTAAATAATTTCAATGTTTGATAAAGTATGAATTCTTATGACTGCTTTCCTAAGGTGAGTACAGTCATGTTGCTTTACTCTTTATATGTCATATACATTGTATATATATATATATATGTGACATCTATCTCTTAAACAAATTTAAATACATCTGTCCATATGAAGAAGAGTGTAAAAAGTGGCTAGTTCCAACTGCTGTTTCAAATAAAAATGACAAAGCAGACATACAGAATAATCATCCAGTGTTCCTCAATCAGTTTGATGCCTGAATGGGGAAATGTTTAATTTAACTGAGAAAGACTCTTAGTATGCAATATCTATAAACTATAGTTGGTGAATTTAGTAATCACCAAGAACACAGGGATGCTAGGAGATATTGTTCTAACCCCCCATTGTTTCCTTTAGTGATATTACATCACCATTCTGTCCACACTGGATACTACTCAGCTTTTGTAATAAGATCAAGTATAATTTTTATTTTTCATTTATTTAATGAATTTAAAGTTATACTGAAATATGAATAGAAAATGAGCCACATTAGAGTTCTTTATACGAGATATATGAGTTACACATTATTCAGTAAAATCACTTAGCAGTCATATGCTTAGGTGTTTTAGAACTGTGCTAGGTGCTGAAATGAATTGTCATCCAGTAGACCATACAATTTGACAATTTGTGTGTGTGTGTGTGTTTAATCTACTTCAGACCTCACAGTAGCTATGTGATATAAATAAGTGAAAAAGAAAGAAGATGGGGAAAGAGTATACATGAAATTTTACTTTTCTCTCTCATAACTTATGGAAAATTCTCAGGACTTAAATTTACCATTTTGAGTATTTATTTTATATAATCATAAATCTGTGAATAAGGTGAGAAATGGGAACAAAATATGAAGTCCAACAATTAGTAAAAAGATGCAAAGGATATTTTTTTGTTCTTGTTTGTTTGCTTTCAAAAACTTTCTTGATATCAATATTGAAAATCTCACAACTTTGAAAAGTCTTCAATCCCAGGCAGATGATAACACTTGCTTACCTTAGATCAGGATGGATTTTGATGAAATGAAGGATATTGTCCTCATTTTTCATGAAAAAAGGAGATGAAAACACACAATTTGCTGTGGGTCTGAGATATATACTAGTACATTAAATAATGCTTGCTAGACTATGCAGTGTTAAATCATGTAAGTCAGTGGCTAGAGAGAGGCTTGTCAGAGAACCAAGATTCAATTCTCAGCACCCACATGGTGGCTTAAATCCATCTCTAAGTTTGTTTCCACTGGATTTAACCCCGAGTTCTGTCCTCTGATGGCACCAGGCACACACATGGAAGGTACACTTGCATATATGCAGGCCAAGTACTCATAAAAAAATAATAAAATAACAATATAAAATATAGGTCAAGACTGCTTTTGGAAGTTTCCAGGTTGAAGACAAACATGGTGTCTCTCACTCAGTCTGACACTAACAGTTTTTCTCCCAGAGCTACAACAGATTGCTCTTTCTCTGCTTGAGCCCCAGAAGGGATTAGCTTGTGTTTAGGGACCATGTGGTATGAAAATTACATAAAACTGGTTTATTGAGTCATATGAACTCAGTGGGGGTATAAACATGAAGCAGTTTGTGTTTCTACAATCACTGCCTTTGACTGCAATCTGTCAAAATGTGCTTATTGACATCGCTGATGGATTTTGCAACTTTTCAATCACTCTGGTTATTTAAATTGCTCTTCAATGTAAAACCTTTATGTCATTGTACTTAAATATCATCTCCTAATATAGAATTGAGCTGGGAGCCATATACTTCCTGTGGGAGTATAGGATGGGAGGGGAGAGAAGGAGAAACGAAGGACATTTTTTTCCCCTGTATTGTCAATGTTTTCTGTAGTGATGTGCTAAAGGTATATGAGAGAAGAAAACAGGAGGTATCTATATGGAGTTTGAAGTTTTAGTCTCAAAGACTAAAAGAGCAGACTTATGATTGTGAGATATATGTGTAAATTCATCTAAGGCACAATGGTCTTCTGTACTTCCACCAGTAATTTCAAGAGCATGACACAGTTATCAGAAGTGATGTTCTTATCTAACTTGCCACTAGGTTTCATGGACTTAATAAGCAACCACCACCTGAGAGACACTGACAAGGTAGCTTCAAACCTCTTCCTTTTGTGTTATACTATTGGTCCCTGCAAATGTGTACATTGAATCCACCAAATGGTGGGAAAAATGATGCTTTCCCATCTTTGTCTTTCTTTGCCCTGACATCTCCTAAATCTCTTATTCTGTTCGCACAGCCTCCGAATTAGCACAGAAAGGCAAATGTTTAAGCAGACAGCAAACTTGGAAACCAAATAATGGCCTTCTGTTCTTAGCTGTCCCAATCTTTATAAGTGCCTTTCATCCCAATCCCCTTCAGTTTATTGTTGGAAAAGATGACACAGACTCTCTCCTCAAACATTGTTTTATACGAGAGTCTCTTGTTCTTTTGTCAATCCTTCTCCAAATATTTGTGTTTAAGGATTGGGACTACACTTGAGATAGGGGACTGTGTAGAAGGATCTAGTGTGGACAGAATGGTGATGTAATATCACTAAAGGAAACAATGGGGGTTAGAACAAATAGCAATGGATAAACTGAAAAAAAAACATGGCTGGGAAAATAGAAAATTTTTATTTGTTTGTTATATCTTTCAATGTTATATAACACATTGATGTTTTAAGCAGCAAGGAAAACCTGAGTATATGTTGTAAGTTTCTTTGTTGAATTTACAGAAGTGCCGTGTCCTGTCCAATAGAGCTTATAGCATTTATTATCTCTCCCAAAATACCTTATCACTCAGTCAAGGGTACACAGATATTGGCATTAGAGAGAATGAAAACATAAAATCTCATATTTTAGATATAGCTTTTAATATAAAAGAATAGGTCTTTTCCTAGATGGCTCACATTTATTGTGTTGGTTCCAACTTTTGAACCAAATCAATAGGGGAAAGTGCCATCCTTATTGTAGAAAAATGCTCATACGATGGTCACAGATCAGGTGGAAGAAACTGGTATAGATCCAGCATGGCCTTAGATAAAGTGACATTAAATACCCTACTTTGGTTGACAGTGAAGAAAGCTATGCCTAGAACATGGAAAGAATAGTGATTTGTATAAGGATTGAACAGCTCACTCCAATGCTTAAAATTCTCTGTATCTAGCCATTATTTTGCCATCAAAGGGTATACTTGTAAGAAGACAGTACGCACTACCGATTGTACAAATTATTCACATCATTTGCTTTGAAATTACAATGCAGTTTCTTATAGAGGGATATTTAATATTTTAGTCCATCAGCATGGCTGATCTAGGGTAGAAAGACTGTTGGTACACACCTTTAATCTCAGTATTCAGAAAGCAGTGGTAGTATATATCTTTAATCCTAGTATTCAGAAGGCAGTGATGGTATATGCCTTTTATCCCAGCACTCTTGAGGCAGTGATAGGAAACAGAACTCAGATGGAGTCAGTGTCAGACAGGAAGTTATGCTTGAGATGACTCAGAGTGAAGGACAGGAAAAATGATGAATTAGAAGAAGAGTTAGCAGAATGAGTCAGAGTGAGGACATGCTTAGCTCTCATAATAGAAAAGAGGCTATCAGCTCAGGCAGTCAGGAAAAGTTACATAGACAAGGAAGTAGTCTGACTGAGGATAAGAGAAGCAGAGAGGCTGAATGAGGTTGTATGGGAGCAATCTGCTAGAAAGGCAGTATGAGATGAGAAACAAAGGCAGAACAAGGCAGGCAGGCTGAGAAGTCTATGGAGTCTGAGGCAGAGACACTGAGGACCTCAGCAAGAGAAGTCAGTATCAGATGTGAAGAGTGAGTCAATTTGAAGCCAACCAGAGCAGTTCAGTCAGAGAAGTTTAAGGGAACCAGCCAGAGTCCACCAAAGAATATGAGTTCAGTCAAAAAAAGTCAGCTGGTTCAGGTCAGCTTTAACTAGGAGCCTGGAGGAGAGTTTGAGTTCAGGACAGCTCAGCATTCTGAAGGAGCTAGTCAGAGTGGCTCGGTCAGTAGTAAATCACTGAGGTTGATTAGTTTGTCCAGAGGCTTAAATATTCTAGATTTTACAGAAACTAAGGCTGAAGCCTTCCAGTCCTAGGCTTAAGAGTAGATTGTACAGATTTCAAAACACTCCAGAGCTCCAGGACTAGGACCAGTGATTGAATTAAGAAAAAGAATAAAAAGCCTTTACCCTGAATCAATGTCTACAGATTGTGAAATTTTACACTTACCTAATAAAGTAATAGCAAACAATAAGTCGTATATGACTTTTTCTATATTAATCTTTAAGCCCAGCAGAACACAGTATCTCTGATACCTGGTTTTGACATAACCTCTATCCTTTAATACTCTTAATACATCCAATAATCAGCAAATCAACTTATAAAAACTGTACCCTCATAAAAAGAATGTTTAGTGTTGGATAGTCATTACCAGACATTATATTTCTCACATAAAGAAATGTAATTGGCTTAGTTCCTAGACATAACATATGCAGTGTGAGATTAAAAAAAAATCAGAGCAGAATAAGAATTTGCAAAGTGACTTATTCTGAAGATACATTCTCCACATACATTCATTTCTAAGGCAGAATATCTGGGAAATTCTGGTCTGATCAACATACCATCCTTCTTTTGAGAAAGAAAATTTCTTTAATGTTAGTGATATGATAATGAGAAAATTTAAGTGTTAACAAGATAAACCATTTCTACCTTTGGCAAGTTCAGAAAAAATGGGATATAGCTGTAAATGAAAGAAGCCAGAAACTTTGTACACACAGAAATCTTCCAATTAGCTTTCATAATGCCAGAAGGCACAATGTCAGATACTTGGAGAGAAAACATATTTCTATTATACTCAGCTTTCAACCATATGTGCTACAATATCAACCACCAACCAAGAAAGACATGTCCATCATTGCAATAATGGCACAACTAGTATGGTGTCAACCAACAGCTTTCTGATTGGATTTGAGGATTTGAGAGCTGATCCACATGAGGGAATTCATATCTGGTACTATAAATCCTGGCAAAAATAAATATGGTTGGGGGGGTCATAGGCTCTAGGAGAAAACCAACAATTGTTGTTTATCTAAGTTGATATGTTGTCAAATTGTCTTCTAAACATTTGTGTTCATACGCAAAGACAAATTACTTCTCCAATTATAACTGAGTAATTGGAGAAGAATGAATGGAAATGAATGAGGAGACATTTGCTTAACTTGCTAATAATGAATGGTGGTTGAATGCTTAACCAAAACAATGCTAAAGCAACCAATTTAAAAACCATTTTTATGTTCAGAGAAAGTTTCAGAAGAAGGCTCCAAAAGAATATTAAGGCCTAGAAGATATGGTCTTAATAAGGAGAAGCACTAGGAAATGCAACCTTCTGAGTATAGTACAGCTATTGTAATTGTGACTCACAACTGGTTGTCTACACTGAATCTTCATAAGACTAGACAAACATAGCAACATCCAGTCATAGATGGAGAGAGGGTCATAGCACCCTGTTCATATTTATTGAAATTTGACTATGGATGGATTATAGGGAAAGAGAGTCATTGTATTCAAATGTGTAACAAGCACTGAACCCATCAAAATGCACTGGGTAGTTCTATAATCATGTCAAATCCAATGGTCCCAGTTACGGTCAGTGGATCACAAAACAAAACAAAAAGTATTAACATGGGGAAGGGACTTTTAGAAATGAGCATGTATTGACAGAGACTGAAGGAAGATAAGAGAGAATAAGAGAATCAGAATATATTATATACATGCACACAATTACTAAAATGTTAATTACAACTTTTTGCTGACCTCTGCACTGTAGCATCTCTTAACAGACACTCTAGAAATTATTGTGTTTCCCTCCTTGACTTCAGTTGTCACTGACAAATATAAATTGTTAACCCAAAGATATAAATTAGAATCAATGTCCAGCAAATCAAAGTAAAATTATCTATCTTGAACTATCAGCCAAGGGAAGGATCTTATTAAACTCTTTCAACAGTTCAGTGTTGATAACTGATCTAATAACTCTATAGTAAAATGATAAGAATGAATGACAGTCTTAGTTTATCTACCATTGCTTTGAGAAAGCACTCTGAAAAAACAACTCAAGGAAGAAAAGTTTTATTTCAGCTCATGATGTGGGTAAAATGGCAGAGAAGCCAAAGTAGTGAGAAATTTTAAAATTTGGTCAAATCATATCCACATCAGAAAGCATAGCATGATGAAGCAATGCTTGCATGCTTCTCATTTTTGTTGCTCTCAGAATCCCAAGCCTGGCAAGCAGGTCTTCCCACATTAATTAACATAGTTAAGGTAATCCTTCACAGACATCTCACATGCCCTTCCCCCATAGGACTAAATTGTAACAATTAAACGTGACTATCAAATGGCTTAACTAAAATTTATGTATTCACGCATTTGTATTCTCCTAAAGGTTTTACATTGTTTAAAACTTTTTCATTGCTACTATATCACAGGTACAGAAACTAATGAACAAGGAGAAAACTACTTCAAATTCAACCTTCACTATGAGCAATTAATTAATTCTCTTCTAGAAGTGTTAACTCTTTACAGCCTTGTGCCCCTATGAATAAATGTTTCACATGAAGTAATACTCAGGTATTATGAAAATGCAAGCCTCTATCCATATCGCAGCTCTAAGTGTAAAATGACAAGTGCTCTGAGTGATTCAGTTAATGGTCCATGGTCTTAAAATTTGTGAAGTATAATCACCTCATTCATCATTAGAAAAAATAAAAATTTTATCTTCTGTAACAGGAAATTAGGTGGCTAAAGGCTGAGAGTACAAATCCATCTTCAACTAATAAGGTATTAAGCAGCACATAGTATAGTAGCTTCTCCCAGACTAGGGACACGGAGAAGTGATAAGCCATATGAAATATTCACCATCAGGACTCTCTAGGTAGGCAGATCCACAACAACAGCACACGGGCTTTGTCAGGAATTGCTGAGAGATTGAAAGCATACTTAAAGGATTTATTAAAGCAATAGAAGCAACCTTAACTCCAGTTACTGTGATTGCAGGGATTTTTACTGCCATGTGTTTAATCTTCCTGTGCTGTAACAGATAAGTTATGCTTTCAACTGCTTTGTGTACAAAGAATTTTCTCAATCTTTTACAGTACTGTATAGTACTGAGGTATCACTTTTTGACTTGCTAAGTGTAGCATTAATAGGAATGTCAGCAGCAAGATAGAACAGGCAATAGACATTAAGGTTTAATGTTACAGTGATTTATACATCAGGGAATATTGTCCTGGATTGTAAGGTATGATTATTATCTTTCATAATAAGAAATGATGTGAGAATAAGATGGTGGCAATGGTAACTTGCTGAAGCTTTTGTATTGGAAGAATCTTTAAAAAATATGTTAAAGGAAAGATCTTGATTTTCCAAAGAGTAGAGGTAAAAGGGTACTTAAAATATGGCTCTTCTTACAGAGGATTATTTTTCTTAAAACACTGACATTGGTCTTTTCATACATGACCATTTCAGTTCTTTAGTAGGAAAAACAATTTGAGAACTGTCTCATGAATGAAATGAATATAGCATGAAATCCTTATGGAAATGGAGACTAGCAGAAAAGACCATTTGATTACTCAGTTCTTGGAGACACTAAGATTTTGGTACTCTCTTTAATATACTTTTGTGAGCATCTATTCTCTCTATGATTCCATATAGTATTAGTTTCCGAGTACAGTACTGGTTAGTAGTGAAACAAATTATACTACCCCAAGATTTAATAGCTTACAATAACAAATTCATGTTTATATAAAAGAGCTTTATAAGATATACAGATAGACATATAGGTAGGTAGAGAATGAGAGATATAGATAGATAGATAGATAGATAGATAGATAGATAGATAGATAGATAGATAGAAAGAAATAGATATATACATACTTAGGCAGACTGACAGACAGATACATCTCAGAAATCTAGACACCTCTATGGAGATGTTGCAACACAGCATATTTAAGCCCTTAGTGCAAGACATCTGAGAAAGAGTTTGTCAGGGAAAGACAGCAATCATGATAGGTGGCAAAGTTTGTATATAATCTAATCTTATAAGTGACATTCCATGACTTCTTTAGAATTCTACTCATCAGAAAAATATACAGTCTAGCCCATACTTATAAGGAAAGTATAATGTCTCAATGTGAATGACAGGAAGCAACCATCATTCAGGACACACCAACTCCTGTCTGCCACTCTCAGTCACATATTCTGCTTGGAATTTTCTCAGCATGGCCTTATGTTATTGACTTTGTAGTCATGTATGTAAAGCTGTAGAGTATCTATCTCATCTATACTTTCATTCCAAATTATGTCACACAACACACACACACACAAACACATTCTCCTTCATTATTGAGTTTCATTTAAGTTTGTGCACAGCTGTTTTTAAGAAAATATGTATTGTTACTGGATATTGAGATTCAGCATAATGTTTACTACTTTGCCTTTCTTTGATAAATATATTTGTAATTATTTTATTTAAAGTAAAATATTTTATTTAAAATAAAATTATATATATGTATGTAAATATGTATATATGTGTGTGTGTGTGTGTGTGTGTATATATATATATACACACATATATATATGATATAAGAGTCCTTAAGTAAAATAATAGAAATGAATAGAAATAGAAAATGAACTTGAAGAGGGAATATACTAGAGTCTGAAATATAAAGAATTAGAATGGTTGGTTACTGTATATTCAAAAACTAGTAGCTTTCTTTATTTCTTCAGAGTTTATATAAACAAGAAGTTTTAACTATTGATATAACATTGGCCAAAATATTCTGATTTTTTTCTGTCACTGTTTTGTGTGCATACTCTAACACGGAACACCCACTTTCAAGTATGTGGCACTTGTGTTCATGTAGGTGTTTGCTACTTTCATCTGACATCTCTGAGACACATTTCAGTAAATAACCAAAGCTTACATTATCTATTTGTAACTCAGTAGTTACATGATTTGTAGAGTAGTGTCCACTTAGTCATTTTCAACTTTATTGTTCCCATTAGTCTTAATTGGAGGAAAAAGTATCTGAATTAAACACAACAACAAAAATCCAGCAAAAACAAAAACTTCAGTTATCTATGGTGAGGCTTCTATTCACCTTGATTTGTTATAAATGCCATGAACTCTCATTTAATGTGGAGGTCTTTGATGATTTTTTCTTTTTAAGTATTTGTCTTTTGTGTGCTTACATATGTCTCTCCAATGCAGAGTCTAAACTTGTTAGGCCACAAGGTTTGGTGATTTGCCTATTTCCATCTCCTATCATGTATATATATGAGTGTTGGAATTGCAAGTGCATACATACCAAGTTTTTGAGTTAAGTTACAGGCTTGATTATCTTCCCACAATAATTACAACAGAAATATTTGATGTTCCATACTATTAAAGATATATGTAGAATAAATATGAATATATGTAAATACCTCACATATTAATTTCTCTGAATACATATGTGTGTACATCTGCACATATGTGCATGTTTAATTATGTTACAAATTTTAAGTAACTAGGCTATCACTGGGACATAGAAAGGGCATTAAATATTACTAGCTTTTTGAAGTTTTTCTTAAAGTAACTGGACATATCCATCTTGTATAAGGGATATGCTGGTAAGTTTTCCATCAAAACAGAAGTTCTGTATCTATAAAAGAAACAGCCACATAAAGGCAAGTGAATAATGAATAACAAATTACAGGTTATACATTTTTTTTCTTTTAGAAGGCGCATAATTTAAGTGATAAATAATTAACATATCAAAGCATTATAATTTCACTAATGCAGAACAACAGCTAACACATAAAGTCAGCTTGCTGTTTAAAACACATCTTCCTGGTCGAGGAATGTGCCAGGTTTATTGCTGAAAATTATGCTTTCTAAAAGGTAATTTCAGTTTATCACTTCAAAATATTAGAGAATGTCAAAAAGTTCCACCTCTTATATGGCATATATAAGTATATAATAGTAGAAGACAGGATGAAAATCGTAATTACTATGTGCTGATAAAATCCTGCATTTAATGTGGCCTCCTTTGCTAAGAAGAATTTCTGAGTGGCATTTTTGTTTACATTTTTCCACATATTTCCCCTCCAGTCCATGGCTACCCTAAATATGAAAAAATCACGCTTGCTTAGCAATGATCTATTTGGTGGTAACGAAGCATTGCTGGATACATATATGTACTCACAGCATCCATGTATTTGCTTATATTTTAGCTGATGACAACAGAATGTTTGTGCTATCTTGAAGTGGGGTTGAAGATCTGCTCTCTAAAAACCAAGCTACTCTCAATCGGGACACAGAATATGGAGGTGCAAATTCCCATATTCTTCCAAAGAATAAATTGCGACATTGTTATTTCACATTTATTTTATTGTAAATTGATAATTATTAAAGGTATCTTTTACATCAACCAAGACACCAGCAATTCTCCACAGTTCAAAGAGCAGTTAAAGACAATAATAACTAATTCGAAGTTTCTACGGAAGAAACATTCTTGATCATGGCCTGAAATTTAGAAGCAGAAAATGAGCAGAATTCTAAAAGCAGAATGTGCAGACTGACCACATGACAGTATAAAGCCTAGGCCCCGTATGTAAAATGACTTGTCTTTTGAGTGTAGAAAAATTTGTACCATTACTTTCCCTATAACATCATCAAATGTGCAAGACCTAGGAAATGGTACGAGATAACTCTGAAGAAACATGTACAGCCTGGCAGAGAGCCCATATCAGTTCAGATAAGAAGTATCAATAACAAACATATAAATTTATAACAAAAGGATATTCAGATAAATAAGACCATGAAGAAAAACACTTTTTTGAGCCTGCATTTAAAATTAAGCCATGCTTTTTCATTTTCATTTAAAATTAATAGCAAGATTTTAAAAAAAACAGGTAAGATGAATAATTTTAGTATCTGTACATAGTAATAAAGTAATCTGCACATAGCCAATCTAAAATTTTATTTTCTATTTTAGTGAGTAAATAAGGGCATTTAGGGATAACTCAGGCAACTAATTCATATGTTTTCTGATCATATTGTAAAGCTTTTATAAAACAACAACACTACGTTTGGCAAATTAAAAATTAAATTAAATTTTTCAATATAATTTAAATAACTATGTAAAAGCCTGAAGTTATAAGAATTTGAATGTAGTCATATATTCACCAAAGCAAATTCACATTATTATATATTTTCCAATTAATGCATAGTTCTGTTATAGGCAGGGAAATATACATAGGAAAACAGCAAACTTGGGGCTCAATTATTGTACAAACATAAGTGGTAACTCTCCAAAGCAAACAAGCAAAAATTCGACATTAATCATGGAAGAAAACATAAACATTTTAAAATTTAAAGAAAACACACATCTTATATATAATATATAAGATATATGTCAGTTGATGCTAAATTATTAAAAATTTCCAATGAATTTAAAAAAGCTTGATAAATATTTCAAATATCTCCTGTGGGATGGCACATGCCTTTAATCTCAGCACTTGCAGGCTGAGGCAAGAGGATCTTAAATTTAAGGCTAACCTGGTCTACACAGTGATAACTAATATCTTCTCCTGGTAAAGTGCTGGACATTAAGTGACAGTGTCACAAAACACAATTCCAGGAATATTCTTCCAAAGAATAAATTGTGACATTGTTATTTCACACTTATTTTACTGTAAATTGTAATTTTATTTTATTGTAAAACAGACAGTCTCATGGAAACCGTGCAATGTAGATCATGCCGGCCTTCAATTAACAGAGATCTCCCTGCGTCTCCCTCCCAAGTACTGGGGTTAAAGGCAGGAACCACTATACCCAGCTACAGTATTTCTTAACAGCAACAGGGAATACAAAACAAAACAAAATAAAAAACAAACAAACAACAACAAAATGAATACAGTATCCTTCTCATATCAGACACTTTTTAATGATATCCAGTTCATCATTTATCTGTCATCTAGATTTCTTATACAAGTTTCCTATTTTTGCATTTTACATTTTAGATGTAAGATCCAGACTGAGTATATTTTTGTGAAGCATGTAAGTTCTGTGTCAAGATTGATTGTTAAATGTATATGTTCACTTGTAATTGTAATATTTAGTAAAAAGAATATCTTTTGCCTTGGCTTTCTATTTTCACAAAAAAAAATTGTTGACTACATTTTAATAAGTCTTCTGTGGAATATTCTATTCAACCCTATCAGCCGTTTTCACTAGTATCAACTTTTCTCCATTTCCATAGCTTTCTAGTAACTGCTACAGTCTTGTAGTGCCCTCTTTGCCGTTTACAATTCTGTCAAATGCTGATTATTCAGCATCTTTTCCCACTCAGTATAAACCTTCCAATGCGTTTCTCACACATGAAATAACTTGCTAAGATATTGGGCAGTACTATGTTGAACCTGTACATCAATGTTGGAAGAACTGAAACTTTAGCAATCTGCTACCTTATGAACATGGAGTATATTTACATTTACTTAGTGTCTCTGTGATTTCCCCCAGCAAAGTTTTACAATTTTACCTCATGTAGATCTTATGAAAATTTTGTTTAAATTCTTTAAAAAATATTTGATAAACCTGTTAAATGTGTCCATTAGTGTACTGCCTGGTAATGTATATAGATGTTTAGTTTTTGAGAAACCTCCTTTTTTCCCTCAGATGGTTGTGCTATTAATAATTCAACCAGGAGTATATAAGGATTTGCTTTTGTTCGTATTCTCTGCAGCAAATAATACTCTATAAAGTAGAAGCTATTACATTTATGGTGAGCTATTACTTTACTAGTGTTTTGCTTTATACTTTTCTATAACTACTGATACTGAGTATTTTAAATATATTAGTGAGTTCTTACAAAGTATTGATTCAGACCATATAGTTATCTGCTACCTGTTTATTTGTCTACCAATAGACAGTAAAGCAGACCAAAAGTTACCTCTATCCCTTCTTTGTATATATTTATATCTAATTTTTTTAAAGTTAATAATATTAGATATTTTGCTTACACCTCAGTTCCTATATACATCCTAAAGAATGTAAGATAGTAACTTGTTTTGTGTATTAGCAGCCTGGTCTCCCAAGTTACTACAACTGAATATTAATTCTAGGGGAATTTGCTATTATTGTTACTATTACCTTGTATTTTTTTTCAGATATTACACCTAGTCAAACATTGCATCTATAAACAAAAACACTGTAACTTTTTCCAAAGTTCTATGCCTGGCATTTGTTTTTCCTGTCTTATTCCATTAGCTAGGATTTCAAAGACATTGTGGAAATGTGCTAAGAGAGGGAATACCTTATCTTCTCCTTGGTCCTAGTGTGAAAAATTCCAGTTCATCAACATTAATTATGGTCTGTTTGTTTTAGGTGTATGATCATTATCATATTAGTTGAAGAAGGTCACATATCATTGTAGCTAGATTGAAACATGTGGATAAATACATATAATACAGTTTCATGAGCTTTAGCAATATAAGTTTAAACAGTTTAAAAGAACAAATGTTTAAAATTAACTTGCACCAAACACAGATTAAGAAGGAGGATAGAACTAGGAAATGGCTTGTAAATTAATGGACTTCATCTCAAGTCCCTGATTTACTTTTATGTTCTTGTAAGGTGAATCCATAAGTTAAAAATACTTTACTAGTAATGCAAATGATAGCAGGAAATAATTTTGCAACAAAAAGTACAAAAATGAATTTTAATAATTTTAGTATCATAAAATATTTATTCTACTCATATTTGATGAATATATATTATATTCTACATAACTCTTTGAGGGATGCTAGGGTGTACCTCCTTAAAATAGTATACAGCTAAAAGATGTAAAATCAATATACACTACAGAGGTGAAGGAAGGGATTAATGGGGTGGAGCCTCTGTTTAAACAGACATCTCTTCATATCAAATGTCATATATTTAAAAACTTTTGTTCCCTACTGACACCTTTGGGACACACCAATATATCTGAGACTAGGCAAAGAGTTCAGTATTTTATAAAAAGAGGTTATTCAATATTAACTTTCCAAAACTCAGAGCACATGTTTATTAATTCTAGGGAAATAATATTCTTCATTAAATATTTTTGTTTGTTAGTTTTTACTGTCTACAATACAATTCAACAAATGTTCTTTTTTGAAAGGTTATAAGACTACATACTAAAATCCTAATTCATCCAGATATCTGGAAGTAAACTTAGAAACATCTCACCCAGCAAATTCCTGTCTGAAATGATGACTAAACTTCAGTACTGCCAGGATGGTAAAGATGAGTCATGTTACTCTATTTCTTTCCTTGGCATGCCCATTTTCATTTGTCCATCTATCACTGATGTAGCCTGTTGTCTACTACATTCGCTGCTCAGCTGCTTCTTTGATCTCCCATCTGTTCAGTTCTTTTTCTCAGACTACAGAAACAGGTATTATTGATGTCCCTGCACTTTAATGAGAAGTCACTAAACAAAGGAGGAATACATAAGAATGGAAAGATTCTAACTAAATGAACTTTAATGAAAATGCATGAGATAATGTTGATTTGTTTTTCTGCTAAGAATTAAAAAGCCAAGAGCCTCATTAGTGAGATCATCTGATTTTTAACTAGTGTGTTACTGTATTCTTTAAACTTCAAAATTTAAAAAGGACACTGATTCTTAGTACATGAAGATGGGATTTAGTAACATTCAGTAGTTTCACTTCACATCTGGAATAAGTTATTCATTTTTGTCATGTAGCACAAATTGTATATAATGGTATTATCACTTGCCTCTTTCTTCACAATATTATCAAATGTATTACCTTTTCCCATCTTGATATTCTTCTACAAGTAAATTCCTGTGCCAGAAATGATCATCATCTCATGGCATCACTTTTCTTTTGTCTTTTCAAAATGATCATGATCATTGTGTCATTATAGAAAGGAGTTAATTATGAATACATATTGAAATGATCTAGTTAACACCACATTGGCATTAATAACTGTGTGGTTTTGACCAGCTTAGCATTTCTGTTACTCACTTTCATAGTCCACAAAATAGACATGATAGGGCTGTAGTTAGATATAAAATGTGATAATAAACATTTAAAATACCTTGAAGAGAAGGACACAAAGCCTAAAAATGTCTACTACTATCTTGCCATCCTATTTCTTCTGAATTTCCTAACACAAGATGGATCATTTTCAAATGGATCCATTGAATGCAGGAGTCAACATTTCTGGGAATGGATTCCATTGATTTTCTTTTAGATTGTTTTTCAGGCCTTAGCAGAGTGTATCATGTAGTAGAAGGCTTACTGACTATTGAATGAGTAATACATTTCTACTTGGGAAAATGCACATGATAGCCTGATATAATATAACCCATCGAGTACGCTGTCTTCGTGATCAATAAAACTTTCTAAGAACTGGCTGCATCATCTTTAGAATATGGTTACTTATTCACTACTGACTCTTTTAACTGTTTCTGTAGTAAGACTTTCATTTTTCATAGCATGGAAACATATGTCTTTCTGTTCCCATATAAGTGGCTTCTAAAAAATTAATGATTCTAAAATATAGTAAAACCTGTTCTGATGGGAAAAGAATATTTTCTCAAAATATCACTAGATAGTTAGTGCTGACTCTTAAAAGGAGCAACACTTGCCTTTAGAAGATGGGGTTACTCCATTAACAATATAGAAAATGAAAGCAGCTGAACTCCAGTGGTAAATGATATGAATTACATTAGCATTTACTAGTTCCTTGCTTGCCAATTATTGCTGAGTTCTTTGAAAAGAAAATCTCCAAGTATAGCAAATGATTCTGAGAATAGAGATAGAAGGAAAATTCTGCTCTCTGCACTAGCCCCGGAATCATTGTTGACTGAATATCATGTAATAGGAATCTTGCCATCTGGACTCTAAAATTATCCTGGTTAAAAGAAGATCCTTCCAAATTGAAGACTCAGCTGGAAATACACTTGGTGTCCATCCAACTACCCAGAATGGGAGCAACCTATTGCTTCCTTTTCAAGCTAACGATAACATGATCACTAGATTAAAAGTAGCATAAGAGTAGATCTGTTGAGTTTATTTAGTGTTAAAGTTGAAGAAACTGAAAGGGAAAGAATAAACAAAAACATCATCCTGATAATCAAACCACAGTAGCTGGGCTAGCAAAGAAATAACCAGAATCCTAGCCTTAAAAAGAAATTGAGAAAAGATTGTGGCTGTTATTATTCAATCAAAAAATTAACTAGAAAGAAACAGGTGGGAACTCTACTATGTCTTTAGGATAAACTTATTTAAAGGAAGAAAAGAGTTGTAGAAGAAACAAAGCTAGCCTGGTGATATGAACCTGTAGAAAGCAAACCTTTAGCCTTAGATATGTGCCAGTAGGGGCATATACACTTTTAGCAAGATCTCACATAATCAGAGATAAGAGGCTTAATAATAGGAGAACAAAGGTTGTCAGATGGACTGAATGATTTTCCCAGAATGGATATTGACACTATATATTTACACATATTGATACTCATTCATTACCATTTCCCAAAATGTATATTCATTTTGTTACTATTTGGTCACCACTATATATTTACTTGTTGAGAAAACAACCTTTTATAATCACTAGACAGTGAGGTGTGACATTTATAGTTTGATAATTAAATGTCCTTCCAAGGTATTTATGCTATTGACTTGATTGCCAACCTATGAAGGTGCTGGCAGGTGGCTGATGACTTAGGAAGTAGGGCCTATTGTAAGGAAATTCCCTTCTCAACTACCATGAAGTACACAGCTTTCCTACACCAACTGTTCTCATATGATTTTCAACTCACCCCATTCCCAAAGAAAAAGAGCCAAGTGACCAAAAAGTGAAATATCTTAATCTGTGAGCCTTCAAGTCATTCCCTTTTTAAAGTCATTTGCTGAAGTGTATTGTCCCAGCTGCAGAAAGCTGGCAAACATGGAAATCCAACTCAAATAGGAAATAGTAGATGCCATATTAAGGTCCTTGCATTATTGAGAGTTTAATTGTCTTATTTAGGTCTTTGGCTTTACTGCAACGAATATGGAGCTGATTTGGTTAAATCATTCCTTTTTGAGAAGTATTAACTCTCTATATGTACACACACACACACACACACACACACACACACACACACAAATTTAGATGTGTTAAAAGTCATTCAATGAGCTCTCTAGAAAGATTGTGTTTTAAAAGGAGATTGATAACAGCTGTACTTTATTGTTAAACTGTTTTTCCCTGAGTCTAAAGTATGGATGAAAATGTTGGTGTCTCAGTGATCATCTGGTAGTCATGAAGTAAAGTTTTAGGGGAAAGTCAGTGATAAAGATACTAAACAAGCACTAGATTTAAGTCATCATGAATTACTTGTATCTGTAGTTCAAATTATATGAAAGAAAATCATGTCTTTCCTTTAATAGGGCTTTTCTGAATTAAAATACAGCTTTCTAGGATGTAAGTTAACAAATGGGTACAGAACTGTACCACATGCATGTATCCTTACAATACATGCATGTATCCACACAGATCTACACAGAGATCCAGGCATGCTGGTCTGAAAAAGTCTGAGTAGACTTATAAATTTGCTTGCATGTTTTAACTGTATCTGCTTTTAGGATGCTTTTCTGAACCCCAATATTTTTCAATACTTTGTATATAGTGGCCATTGCAACAAGTCTAATTTCTAATGAAGTGACAGGCTTGATTAGTAAGTATGCCCTTTATCTATAAGGTTCTTATTTGTCTACTATTTCACAGTAAGCAATTCTGATGAATGGTGCAATTAACCTTTCTATTATTAAAACAATTAATTGCAAAAATTAAAGACATGACAGGGACAAAACATTAATGCATAAATTATGAGGTTCAGAAATTATAATTATTAATCCATGTACAATAATTGTGGCATTAACAATGAAGGAATTATATGCTAAAATTTGCTATAAAATGTTTTAGTTTTCCACTTCATTTATGTATAAAAGATTGAATACTTTACACTAGGCTCAAGGTCTAGATGAGAATTAGTGTCAGCTAACTGCTGCCAGTACATAAGACATAAGAATTTGAAAATTAATGCTAGTTAATTAATATTCTATCTATCTATCTATCTATCTAACTATCTATGGATAGATAGACATAGATATACAGAAATGTGTGAACATTGAAAAGTTTCAGAAACAAATGATGGCATGTTGAAGCTGACACCATAATTATTTTTTTCTCCTCTTTTAATCTACAGCTATGGTAATACAGGTTAGGCAGAAGTGAATATTTCTGATCCAGCATTAGAAGATGATAACAAGGTATATGATTTTGCTTTATGGGATACATCATACTTATTTCCTTAAACATCAGCTTTGAGAGAGTAAAAGATAATGTTTCAGACTCACTCTTCCCATCAGCTTTGTAATAAACAAGAGGACGGACTAACCCTGAAATAAGAATTATATAAATGTGGGCCCTATTCATTATGTTTAGAGATATATATTCTGGAATGATATTATGTAGCTTTTCTCCTCTGAATAGAAACATCTCTTCTTGTAGAAAGGAGAGAGACTCACGAGACTTAGAAGCTCAGAAGACACAACACTAATGAGTCCCTTTGCCAAAGTCAAATAAGCAGCAAATAAATCCTGTAAAATGAATCTTCAGTGGAGCTGCCTAGCAGATGGGCAGCAAGCTTCAGAGACTGAGCTTTCCTCAGTTTCACCAATGCTTAATAGGCTTTCATTTAGGATGTTGTATTTTACCCTCCACCCCCTACCATGCTCCTGATAGCAATCTCAGTACTAATGGCTTTACAAAACTATACTAGACTGGCATCATTTTTAGTATGTCATTACTGCCCTATCTCGGCTGAATAGATATTTTCTCATTTATTATCAGAAAAAAAAATCATCCAATGTTGCTCAAAGGATTATCCCCCTGTGACTCTCAGCATTTAGAATTTTGGATTGAATGAACACTATACTTTTGATTTTAATTCATTGTAACTAATATGAATTTAAATAATGATATCCCTATAAATATTAACCTTCATAGATAAGAGTTGGCAGTTTCAAAACTTTCTGATCAGGATGCATCATTAAGTGAACTATCATAGACCCAATAAGAATGGTCATTTTTTAGCTAAGATCAATAACACAAATGGCAGTCCATGTTGGTGAGGATGTGGAACAAGGGTAACTTTTTTTTTTTTTTTTTTGTTATCTGGCTTGGCATTCTTGCAGAGATCCTACAGGTTAGTGTACGTGTGTGTGTGTGTGTGTGTGTGTGTGTGTGTGTGTATGCACATGCGTGTGATATGTATCACAGTATAAATTCAGGTCTTTGTCTTCATTGTTCACTGTTTGGGGCAGGGTGTATTATTTTGCTGTTGCTTATATCAGCTTATCTAAAATAAATGATTCCCAGGATTCTCTTGTCTCTGCCCTCCATCTCATTGTAGGAGGGACAGGATAACAGGCTTAGACCACCATACATGTATTTATATGGGTTTGGGTTCTGAGGATGCAACTCAGGTCTTCATGCTTGAATAGCAAATGCTTTTACCCACTGAACAACTTACTCTTATTTATTAAGAAGATTTTACCGGGCATTTATTTTCATATGATGAAGATATTTCTGCCCCATCTTTCTTACATTTGAATTACTTAATAACGATAATATAAACCCACCCAAGGTTCGTATGGAGGCTGCTTTATAATTCAGCAGAAAGCAGGAAAAATAACTGTTTGTTGTAGTACTATTCAAATATTCTACAAGACAGCTCTGTCAAATTTTGATATCTTTCAAAATGATACAACAATTTTCTAGTAATACTACTTGATGGATTGTTTTGTCAAAGGAAAATGGGATGAAAGTGCTCTGAAAATATAGTAGAAAACATAATAGGCTATAAAATAGCTATTTTTAGTAAGTAAAAGAGCTAAGGCATTTCCAGAATATCTGGAGAGGTGAACAGTAGGTATATAGGTAGATAAGTTACATGTTCATAAGTTTTCTAATATAATTCTTATGTAAGAACATTCTAAATATAATTAATTAATGAAAATATTTGATAACTGAACTCTTCATTTTGTGCTAACTACATAAAAGACCCCAGGTCAATGCCTGGAATTGAAAGACATTTCTTTTGTGGCAGTGATTTTCAAGTGTTTCTTCTTTTGTTCTTATTTGTATAGAAGTAAATTATAAAATATATGACAGTTCATCAAGAAAATCAAGTACACTTATTATAAGTACCCCAAAGCTGATAAAAGAGAATGTTCAATAGTCACTAAGGGTTACAAATGCAAATTTCAATATTTCATTTCAGACAGAAACTTTTTTCACTAATGGTAATCATTTATAATGTTTGATGAATCAGTCTATATTCATTGCTCTGGTTTGGCTCAAGTTGTGGAGAAGAGATAGGACAAAGATGTGGAACTTAGAGTCTGGGGCTTTTGTTCAATGATATGGCTCAAACACAGATAAATGTTGTTCTGACAGTGCAAATGTATGTTGGTAAAGAATAAATCCATCTTCCAGGCATTGTGCATAATATGATTCTTTATGCTTGAGAAAATTCAAGAATAAATAATCATATTATTTTTCTCATAAAGTTAAAGAGAAAATAAAAGTAAAATATATATATTCATGCTTAAATAGTTGCAAATTTTATTTCTTCCATACAGTTCAAATTTAATTTAGGTTAAGGTTTTATATTTGGCATTGTGCTGATTTAGAAATGAAATTCAATAAGAAGACATCATCAAAAATATGTCCTTTTAGAAACAATTCATGCCTGTTTCCTTTACTGGAGAGATTTTTATCAAGTAAAATAATTCATCTCTGTAAAAATGATTATCTCATAATTAAATACCTCTATAAGAAAGCATAGTCCTACTTTTTTTTTTCAGGAAATGTAGCTGATTGTACCAAAACATCATTCTACTTGATTTTTATGGACATTAATGAAATTATGAAGCAGTTTGAGAATACAACTATATTATCTTAAAATGTTATTGTCTTATTCAATGTCCTCTATACCAAACAAAATATATGTAAGGTCACTTAAAAAATAGCCTTTGTGCTTGCAAAGACTGGGCACATTCAAAATACCCAGTGGGTAGCAGCTGGAGATACCAGGGAGAGTTACTGGTCAAGTGTAGGGCAGTTGCTGGCAGAGTTCCATCTTTTTCAGTGAGGACAGCTTTCTTAACTTAGGACCTCAGGTTGATTGGTTGAGAATCAATTATATTATATGTTATCAGCTTTACTAAAGTCTACGTGTCTTGAGTGTTGACTGTTGGGCAAAATATCGAGTATCATTTGTCTAGCCAACATGAAACAAAAGAGTGCTCAAATTAACTATCACATATACGGTTACATAAAACAATTTTAAAACAGATATTTAGTAAATAAAGAAGAACATTAGAACTTCATTCATCATTTTCAGCTTAGAAAAGGAAAATCTTTTGAATAAAATTATAAAGCTTGTGAAAGATAATCAATTGCTTACTTTCTCAAACAGAAAATTTCTCAAAGTGAGGAAATATTTACACACAGTGTGATTCCCAGTTTTTTTTTTTTTTTAAAAAAAAAGAAAAGAAAAGAAAAAGAATTAGGATAAATATTCAACACTGCTCAAAAATTTTCATTCAATATGTTTAAACTCCAGGACAATTTTTAAAATTCACTCTGGTTGCCAGGATTGCCATGATCATATTAGTTTTCAATTTCATGTACCATACTTATATCTATAAAAGGGTTATTCCCCATTAGTCAAAGATTATTTAACTAAAAAGTTATGCAAAATTCCCCAAACATCATACAATAGATACAATCTCACTACATTCTGGTTTCAAAACTGAATCATATAGTTATAAAGCAAATGTCATTCATATATATATATATATATATATATATATATATATATATATATATATATATATATGAAATCACACAAAAGATTTCAAAGAAGAATGTCACTCATTATAGGCACTGGTTGAAAAGTATGCCATGGTTAGCATTCTACAAATATGTAATCTTGTTACATTCTGAAATGTTATAATACTGTGCCCTTTTCTAAAATACAGTTTACTAGAGCATGGCAGGAAGAAGGCAGGAGGCCAAAAAGTGGAACAGGCAATTATATAATGTAAGTTATTTTTCTCATTTTGAAATGGAAATTCTTTTGACTTGAAATCTGATCTTTATCATAATCTGCCATGCCCTGCACCATTATGGACACAGAAAATTTAATTGTTAGGCTTTACTGAACCCATCTATTTAATTGTTTTTCCTTGAATAGCTTTAAAATTTTAATTGATGTGATTTCTCTAGCTGTTAACTGAAATGATTGAAGTCTGGTTGCTAGAATTTTCTTTGTAACTTCTGAAGCCTTTATGCATACAATAGTTGCAGCAATGAGCTGTTGAAACTGTTTGCATGTTTATTCTATACAGCAGGGCCTTTCCTGTTTGATCTGATTTTCAGGGGTTTGTGGAGATCATTTATTTGATGATATGAAAACATCTGTGTTTAATTCAAAAGCAGTATTTTGTTCTTCCCTTTATCCAACTGTAATACATGGGCACTGTGAGTTCTAGAATTACATTTACATCTAGAAAACACCACAATTAAATATCCTATTTTTGAAAGTGGATAATAACTTAGCTCAACTAATTTAAAAGATATGTGTTATTAAAATATGTTTTTATTAAATTTTTTGAACTAATTTTCTTTTCTGAAAACTTTAAAAAGAATTATATTTAAATATTTACTTAGCTTAGAAATTAACTATCTTTGTTTCAGTTTTCTCAAACTTAAAGCAATTTCTTTGTCATTCAAGAAAAAGAGAAATGCTTCAGACATAATATGCAATGGTTAAGTAAAAAGCATCCATATTGGAGTCAGTGTTAACAGAATAGGTATATGGGGAGAATAATTCAGCATCTAGCATACCCAAGGACCTGAGTTCCATTTTCGAACTGCATAAGAATCATTAATGAATTTATTATTAATTGATATGTCACAGACAAAAATCATATTCTGCTTTATCTAATCTGTATCTGAATCCTTCAATATCAACAAATATACTCAATTAACAATTACAGAATTATGTCACAGAACAGTGGTGGTACATGCCTTTAATACCAGCACTTGGGAGGCAGAAGCAGGCAGATCTCTGTGAGTTCAAGACCAGTCTGGTCTACAGATTAAGTTCCAGGACAGACAAAGGTACAAGAAAGAAACCATGCCTTTTAAAAATTTGAAAATGAATTATGTATTGTGTGTTATAGATTCAAGATGTATACAAGAATGAAGAATTAGAAATTTGAAATATACCAATTTCCACAATTATTGTTGTATTAGTATAATGTATATTAACATGGCTTACAGGCTAACAAACAAGAACTTTATAAAATTTGTCTGACTCTGCTCTCAAGGTCTTTGACATATTTTCATGAGAGAGTTTGAACAAAGTTAGAAAAAAAAGAACATGATCTGATGAGAAATGTTTGAAATGAAAAAGCTAACATCAGTATAAAATAAAGATGTTTAGAAACACTTTGGATAGAGTCAGAAGATAGAGACCATTTACACAAAATGTAACAAATTAAAACACAGAATTATGGAGCATGGTCCAAATGGATTTATCTACCAAGCAACTCCTGCATCTAAGCCTCAGGGTACAGGTTAGAAGAGGGATCAAAAAGTTTGAAAGAGCTAGATCAAGGATTTGCTGTGAGAGTGAGTCTCCTAGAAATGCCAGAAGCTACACCCACAAAATATCACCAACATGTCTGCCTAAATGTGATCTAAACAATGACAACAACAATAGATGTGCAGAATTAGACAGAAGAAGCCTCATGGGGACTTATCCACACACAAAATCTATAGGCAACTCAAAAATGTCCAGAGTGGGAGAAATAGTCTTTCCTAGAGAAGAGTACATCAATTATTTTTCCAAGAACAAATAGCCATGAAAATATATATACAAGTAAGATTATATAAACTCAGAAGTCTGTATTTTGGAATATATATATTATATATATATACATATATATATATATATAATATATTATATATAAGATATACATTATATATTTTAGTTATTTATGTATTTATGAATATATATATTTATATATACACACACACACAAACATACACATGTAACAATAAATACTGAAAAAAGAGGTAGTGAATTTCAAAGTTAGTAAGAAAGATTATAGGAGGGAGGAAAGGAAAGGTAGAAATGATGAAATTTTATTCTACTATTACAAGTCAAAGAAGAAGCCTGAAACAGTACATACCCTCAGGTTATATAATCTAATAGAAATACTGTGCTTTAATAACCCTCATTCTAGAGCAAACAAGGAAAATATACCCTCCCCTACATTTAGTGCATGTTTAGCACCCTATTTCCAGTAGTATAACATTTCAGGACAAGGTCCCTTCCCATGAACTTAAATACATCATTCTACACAATGTACCCATCTAGATTATTTTGCACTTTTTTTTTTAGTAGAAATGTTGATCATCACTTTTTTTCATTATTTTGAAATTTATTCTAATATTTTCTGTTAGTGCTACATGCAGGTTGCTCTTCTTATATTGCCTTGTTTTCACTAGAAAGTATATACCCCAGAATATGATTGTCTGAATCATCTTACCTGTGATATGGATGAAAATCACACTGTAAGAAGCTTGTACAGTAGAAATGAAGCAGCAGACACAATACCATGAAAGTCCTAGGGGTCAGAAGAGGTAGGTGGATACTAATCAGTACCAACAGGCTCTAGTTTGTCCTCAGTGTGAGTTGTTGGATGCACTATTCTTCTCAAATATAAGTCCTATTGATGGACAGAAATCTCAGCCCACCATATTTAAGGCCAAGAGCTCAACTATTATAGGCTCTAGAAGCCAGCAGTTGTGGATCCATCTCCCATAACTACAGTTTCATCGTTACCAAGCAAGAAAAGTTGATATGAAAACATTAAAAAAAAAAGTTTGAATCCTTTCTAGTACTTACTAAGACAAGGAAGGAAGTTTCTCTTTAAGACAATTAGTCAGGATTTCAGGATAAGGAGCTGAGTGACAGCAAGGAGTTATTTGAAGGAGAGAAGCTGTGAACAATAACAAGACCTGATTTAAGTTTATCTTGAGTATAAAGCAAAGGAATCATAGCACATGCTAACAAGGCTGGGAATACACCAAAGGATTAACTTCACACAGTTCCCTAAGATCAGCTATTGCCTTTCCTGTTGAGTGAATATATTAGTTTTAATATAGAGAAGTTATTAATTAGAGACAGAAGAAGTGAGTACCTAGAAGCTCCATCTTAACTATAGCAAATTTCCAACTGTAGACTTTTAAGCATTGTGAGGTATAAGTGAAATTCCCAGCACTGTAAGGTGGAGACAAACAGATTCGGGGAACTCTTTGGCTCATTGGACCTAGTCTAGACCAATCAGTGAGCTCTAGGTTCATGAAAAGCCCTGTCTCAAATCAAGAACAAATCTGGTGCCATTCTCTCCACTCCAAACACACGTGCATACACACATATAAATATGTATACATACAAATAATAAACCCTGAGAATCTCAGTAAAACTTTTTGAAAATCGTAAGATACGTACTGTAGTTTTTAGCATAGCACCCAGAAATTATTTGTGGGATTCTGGGAGGTGGATGAGGATACTGTGGAAAGATAAAGAAACGTTGTTGCATATTATATAAATTGATTGAGAAGACAGAGAATCTAATTAATCAATTTTTAGGGTTGAAAGAGGGAATTTCAGTGCTAACTAAATTTGAAAAAACAATAAAAAATGAGATGAATTTAGAAAATGCTCATATGCTAAACTCATCCAACAGCTTACAGAGTTTGATAATGAGAGTCACAGAATTTTTAAACGATTCCTATCCCCAAGTATATATTTATGTATGTATGCATGCAAGCATTTAAAGCACTTCCAGTGGGTATACCATAACATTTCTGTTAGCTGATTGACTTTAAAGAGTCACTTAATCTCTCTATGGCTCAGTTTATTAATTTCTAACTTTAATAAAGAAAAAGCCCTTCTACTGAGTATTTAAATTATTACAAATGACTTGTTTAAAATTATTAGTTTACCAAAAGCACTTAGGGAAATGTGTATATAATAATTCTTATTAATAGTCATCAAATTACACTAAAATTTTGAACACTATGAAACTGAATTTATTTTTTAATTGACTGTACATATTATTCACATATAGGCTGATGGTTAAATCAAGCATTCTAATTGTGCTGTGATTGTTGAAAACACTGGACAAAGATGTCAGCTCCGTAGTCATGTTTGTAATAATGGATCAGCAGTCAAATTATAATGTACTATAGTAAACATATTACATACTGAATAGTTACTATAAATCAACCAAGGATTTAATATTGTAGCTTGTGTGCAAATAATTCGTATCAGGTGGTCCTCAACCCAGAAATTTAGTTAAAAACAAGAGGGCAAACACAAATTCAGTATTTGTGGAAATATTTTCTAGAAAAATAAGTACCTTCTCTTTAAATTAGCCTTTCTGTGGCCTGGGTATCCTTCCATATTTTGATTAATGCCCATTATTATAAACACAATCATTTTTATTCTCATTTGATTGCCATAAAAGAAAAGTTTATTTTGTATTTGTAGTTTTGCTCTAGATTCTTGCCACTCAATATTTTGTAGTGCCTGGCTCCAACTAAGACTATCTAGACAGAGAGATTCTTTAGACTTTGCCAGTTTCACCTCATTTCCTGCCAGAATATACTACTTTTTAACTATCCTTGTTGTCTCTCGATTTCAAAGTTGAATGGCTCCATTTTCAGTCCTCATTTAACTGTGCTGCCTTTCACGTTCTTATGAATGTTTCTCTCCCACTTGTTTGTGAACTTGTGCCCTTTAATTGTATCTCCAGTATACCAACACACTTCCTCTTCCCATGTAACTCCTCATCCTTCATTCTTAACAATTACACACATGTTTACTTACTTACTAGATGCTTACTCTTCTCAAAGGTTTCTCTTTGGTTCTCATAATCCCTTACTCTATTATTCCAGGCAATATTCTTAATATATACCTTCTAGCTTGAATTTTCTTTTTATTATGCTTATACCTACTATGTTGTTTGCATGGTTGCCTCTATGTGATTTGCTAAAACTTACAGAGTAGTTTTCATTGAATTTTTTTTTTTTACTTATCTTTAATGTCCCAGGCATCTTTCATTGCTGTGCCTTTGGTTGTACCTGCACACATTGATGCGTATGCTTTTCCCATCTTCACCTCTCCTGTACAGTCTCACTTTTTAAAATGATCATGGACATTGACATTAGCAAAGTTAATGGCTGCATTGATGGCTTCAGGTAGGGAATAAAGACAGGAAGAACAAGAAACCTGAAATAGTAATATGCTTGTAATACTTGGGGAATATGGTCAGTACGAGCAAAGCAGAAAGAGTCATCACGGAAAGGAAAAAGGTCCATTAGCATTTATAACAGAGTCCACTTCAAATTGTCCATATCTTCTTTTGTTCCTTTGAACTCTGAGGGGCTGGACAGCTGACATGAACATCTATTTGCATGATGAATGTCCTTTTTGTCTTCCTTATACGATGGACTAGATGTCTTTGTATTTGCAAAACAAATACAGCTAAACAATCTCCTGTGAGACATACCAACGAGTGCAATTCTGCAAATAGCAATGCATTTAGAGCCTTAAGGATGGTCTATTTTACAGTCTCAATTCCCAATCAACTGTGGAATTCAGGAATTTTTAAACTAAGTGTGGTGGTACCAAGATGTGGAATTTTAAAGGATGACGTTAGAAGTCATGATGATTAGTCTTGGATGTCAAGTTGGTTGGATCTGGAAACAACTAAGAGTCACACCCCTGGACAGATCTGTGAGGGTATGTTTTAGAGAGAATAACTGATAGGAAAAATCTGTCCCTCAGAGTACATAGCACTTTACAGCACTGGTGCAGTAAAAGGAGGTCTGAAGGGGAAATGCTTCTGACTTTACTTGTTGCCCTTTATTTCTTGTTTGAGAGTACCCTATCTATTACTGCCATCCTTCTCTGAAAATAGCACTCAGTTTTTCAAGTTCAGAATGTGTTCTTGGCAGGCAACTCTTCATCTATCTTCCAGGTCTTCAGTACCAGACTGGGACTGGTACAAACCTGTGCCTGTGGAATGGGGAGTGAAGGACTTCTTAGTCCCTTCAGTGTTCCAGATAGCCATTGTTGAAACCCAACCCATATCACATGAGCAATCTACAAATGTCCTTGTACTGTCTAGAAATTCTGTTGTTTTTGTTCCTCTAGAGAAACCCGAATAATCAGATGTCTTTCTGCTTTCAATTACCCACTACTATTAAACATATATGCTGGACAACTTGTATTGGGGTGATGAAAGCAAGGAGAAAGTTATTGATTTCCTGCAATGATGGGATTATTCAAAAATATTGCATAAGCCTCCTGTTATGCAAAATAACTGATATAACCTACATATAGAGTGTAATGTTTTTATTATGACTTTTGATATCACAGATTTCTGTCTGTGTTTGTTTTTGTTAGGTTGGGTCTGTGATGAGAGTTTGTGACTGAGGAAACAAAGTACTTCAGAGAAGCCAGGGACTAAGAAAAATGAAGAGGAGAGAGGATGAAGCATAGATCTCAATGGCCACCCCTGAATACTTCACTAAGTCGTATCTCTTAAAGGTTTTCTATTTCCTTTCAACACTTCCCCAAGTTAGCAAACAAGAAATCATCCGATGGGTCTTTGCACGATACTTGAGATAAAAACCATAGCAAATACTCTTGAATGCTCTATCTTGATTATTTGGGAAATTATTTCTGTAAGACTAAAGCTCTAAGAAGAGAAATTGAAAACATTACAACAATTTTATAATCATTATCTAGCCTGGTACCTCAAATAATTATTTGGTTCCCAAATAGCCAAGCCTTTGTTGCATTTGCTGTAGTATAAGAGAATGAGAGATGGCATTTCCTCTGTAGGGCACAGAATTCCTTCCATGGGTCACCTCAGTTCTTGGCTTAAGAGAGACAGTGGGCAATCCAATATGTGTAGAAAGACTGTATTGACAAATGTTCCCATGAGACTACTTCTATAATCTGAGTAATGGCTGCTAATTTCTGTCCTACCACATGCCAAAAATCAACCACCCTAACATAAAAATTGTGATTTTCATCCTAAAACTATGCATAAAAAAGAAAAATCTCCCTTTTGCTGAGTAATGCATGGCCCCGAGTAGTAGCTTGGCTCCCATGGGATGAGGATAATAACATTCTGTAAGTTTCTATTGCAAATTTGTTTATACCTCCTCTTTAAATTTATATTCAGAGAGGACCTTGGCTGTAGAAAGGAGGCATTTTGGGAAAAGTATTCCCCAGTGAGTGATAGCTCAACTCTTACCCATCACGAAATAACACTCAGAAATTTCCTTTGAAAAAGAATAAGGGAGAATATTAGAAAGATGAACCTGAAGTCGCAAGAAAGACCCATTAATATTCTTGGTAACATTGTTTGTGCTGTGTCCCAAGCTGCACAATTTCACAAGCTTTCTCTAGGTGACAATAAAGCAAAAGCCTACACAAAGTCTGTGGTTGGGACCTCTGCATCTTCATTGTTTGGCTTTTCATGTGTCTTTTCCAAAAGTGTTTGAATGGAAAAATACCACTTGCTATGGTAGATCACAATAGAGTATCAGTTTTATTGTTGGGAGTGAGTTCAGTCTTTCTGACCCCATATACCTTGAAAATTCCATCTCGAAATGTTCTTTGTTGTCAAGAGAGGCAGTGACAAATGTCCTTCACTTATTTGGTAGCTAAACCCATAGTTCTTTGTGAAAGTGCATTCTGTACTGAATGCATGTCCTCACACTACAAAATACGTTTTCATACTGTGAACAATCCACTGTATAATGCCTAATACACACAATGATAAGCTCAAAGAGTAGGATATATGGCAATAAGCACACACGTGTGTATCCATTTTCAGGAGTAAGCCTTTTCCTAAGACTTGCTTAGAGGACAGAAAAGAAGAGTATAAAATTTTTAAACC
The DNA here is from genome assembly GCA_026225945.1 of Cricetomys ansorgei. NCBI lineage: Eukaryota > Metazoa > Chordata > Mammalia > Rodentia > Nesomyidae > Cricetomys > Cricetomys ansorgei. Next base: position 15,533,854 of record JAMJFZ010004061.1, read on the forward strand.
TCCTACTTGTGTAATGTTATAAAATGCTTTTTACATTGCTAACACCCTGCCTAGGGATGATCAATCACTGCTAACCTGCCTACCCCTTGGTAAATTATGAATCTGAAGAGATTACTACTGTCATCTTCATCTCTTGAACTGGCAAATGACTCATATTTCAAATCTGGGTTTCTTTGCATATAACTCGGTGTTATGGAGTTATATTGTCCTGACACCCACTCATCATGTTTTGGAGAGAGGATGAGGCTTCCAAAGGCAAAGATGCATTTTCTTCTTATCAGCACAGCACAGTTCAGTTTGGCAGAGTAAGGCGGCATTGGTATTTCCATTATGAACTCCTGATTTCAAGGGGTTGTGCATATTATGAAAGTTCAATGAAAAGAAATTTGTCATATCCAGTCTGTTCTGGAATACTTAATACTTTAAAGGCATAATAAAAAATCATAAACCCAAGGTTGCAGCTTCTCCATATATTATTGCAGCTGAAAATTCTGTAAATTTGTAATTCCATGTTATGAATGGTTTTGCTTTTCTCATAACAAAATTCTGATGAAAGTGTATAAAAAGTATGTTGGGATAAATTCAGTACAATAAAGTAACAAAAGATTAAAATGAAGTACTTTTCTTTCTATGACAATGGAAAAACACATCCTGCCCAATTACATAAGTGTATCCTGGTCAGAAAGAAATCACTAGGGCATGTTCCCATGATCTTCACTGGACATCAGACTGAAGCCAAGGACTGTGGAAATAGTGTAAATTGGCAGCTATGTCTTTCTAGATGCAAACCTCAGAGAACCTACATTTTGCTCTGGGAGGGGAATCTGGAACTTCCAAGTCCAACAATGTAGGACTGCTAAGTTAGCTCAGTTTAAGATAAATTATCTCAGCTTCAAATGCTGTTTACCAACATTTTCTGAATTCATCTGTGCCACTGATGTCCTAGATATGCATTTTGTTATATTTTAATTCATTTCCCTTACTACGTATTCCTTTCTTCCCCCATCTACTTCTCTTTTTGTCCTCTTCTCAAGTTCGATTCATCGTTTTTATTAACCCCAAATCTAAAGTATCTTTACTGATAGATATGGATGACAATGAATCGATTCTTGCTATCATCTACCTTCTATGTCTTTGAACAATACTACTTCCTTATTAGATCAGTCTTCCAGAAATATCTATCATTACTTGTTTAAAATAAAAGTGGAAAATCCAGTGAGTTTGACCAGGGCCATTTTATGTTCATGAATTCGGAGTTATTTACTAATAACTCCTGGGAGGCTAAGCGGTAGATATACAACTGAAAACAGTGATGATTCCCTCCTAAGAATGTAATAACAGCCAATAGGTTAGTAGTAAACGATAAACCCCATGAGTACTTAACCCATTCATGAGTGTTGATTGAGAGAGTCATGTAGGTTCAAAATAGGCAACCACAACTGCTGTTAGTACATGATTGCAGTGATTGTATTGAATCAAGAGGATGACATTTTGCAGCCATTATCCTCAACTTCTGGCTCTTTGTTCTCTTGGGCCCTTTTCTGCAATGCCAGCTGAGTGATGGATGTGTTAGTTCAAAACTCTTGTTTGGGTTTTGGCCCTCACTCTTTCTCAGAATCTTTAGCAGCCGTGAAATTTTGCCTTCACTGTCATTGATTACAATGAGAAGCTTCTCTGATTAAGGGTGTGAATATCATTTGTCTTTGGGTTTAAACACAGTTATTAGGAAGGCAGTTTAATGGTATGCCAATATACTTAAACCACAATCATAAGTTTCCCACCTTGAACATTCATGAAAAACAAACAAAAACAAAAAACAAAAAAATGAAAAGGTGAAGTCTTTGAAAAAAATGAATTTTTTCAAACAGTTCTGTCACCTGATGTTCAGGTTGTTGAACTATTTCATCCAGTGTTTTTGTTTTCCAGAATGGAGAGTTAATCCCTGTCTTTGTTATTCAGTTTGTTGTCTGTGGAGTTAGGGAACATTATTCTACCATTCCACAGAGTATGCAACTGGTTGATTGATTTCATTTTTTCTGAAATTCATCTTCTAGGCCAATTGAAACCACATGGTTCAAAGTCCTCAGTCTCAGATCATATTGATTGGTCATGTTGGCATGGCAACCCATCCTTAAAACTGAACATATATGTCCTTATGTATAATAAGATCTAATGGGCAAGCATGGATATTGGGCAAAGCTACTCTTAGATAACCACTGTAAAGAAAAGGGAAGGCCAGAATTCTTTGGGGGTCAGGTAAAATTATTTTTAAAGCAAATAAATACACATAAACAAAAACCTTGAATTTATATCCCTCACTATTCACAAAATTTAATTTGAAAGAAAATATGATACCTGAAGCCCAGAGAAAGTATTTGTGACTGAAGTAAGTATTTCTTCAATATGATTCCAAATATCCACAGGAAAAGAAAAATAGAAATGAAAATTTGTTTTTTATGAAAATACAGTATTCTGTTTAAGAAGAAAAATGCAAACCTCTTAGCAAATATTGACCTCTTAGAAAAAATATATACAAACTATAACTGATGAAGACTTTATATTTAGATTATGAAACTCAAAAGATCACCATGCTCAATAACAAGCTCATTTCAAACATATTTGACTCTTGACAGATCAGCAAAGAACCAAGGGTCCAGTAACAGAGTCAATAACTAAAAGCAAGTTAGCTATGCGCATGATGTACATTCACAGAAAATAAAGCACTGGACTCCCAATAACAAAAAAGGAAGTATATATATCAGACAAGGGTCTGTTTTAGTTAAATGAAGCCATTAGCATGCAAGATAGTAGATATTCATGCAAGTTCTGAAATTGCAAAGCCTACAAGAATGGTAGAAATGAATCAAATATCTCAACAAAATAGAAGAAAGTGACCCATCTATTTATTTTTGAATAACTGAGGAGAGATACTTTTATTTTATTGACTTTCATAAAAACATCAAATCAATAGTTTTGTTAGGTATGAACATTTTTACTATAACATTATTGTGGATGATATTGATTATAAAAAGCCTAGTAGAAACACAATTTCATCCAAAGAACAACAATAACAGCATTAGGTAGGTATGTAATAGCAATGTTTTTCTTAAACTTCAGATTCTCTTATTTTGGAGAGAAATTTTACTCACCACTAGACACTCAGCAAAGTCATGAGATATTTATGTTTACATGAGATGAACTCCCACCCTCCAACACCAATTACTTGTTGAGCCCAAATATCAATGCTTTGAAGAATGATAAATCTTGGGTTTTTTTTTCCAATGAATAGTTACACAACCAATGAAAATACTGTACTCCTCTTGTGAAAACAGAAAATTCTGATCCCTGTGGTGCTTAATTTCTAGTATGCAGGGGAAGGAAGAATAACAGAAAAATTAGGAAATAAATTAATTTGTTGTAAAAGCCATAAAGAAAAGTCACTTGGGACAGAAGGATAAGAGGATTTCAGGTAAAAAATATGACAGAGATGTCATAGAAAGAATCTAGAATGTGATTGGCTAATTTAAAATTCTGGATTAATAGAGAAAATGAGTTACACTGACATTTAAAGCCAAAACTTAATATGGATTCATCCTTATTTAGAGAACACAGAATGTTACTTTTCTCTAATCCTATGTGTTCTACCAAAGGGAGGAATTGTCCTGGACAGTTCTCCAAAGTTGATAGATTAAGATATTGACTTTTCTATTGGTTATCTAATATGGTGTAATTTGTTTATTATCATTGGTCCATATAATCAAGTAGTTGTACAACTAGAAATGGCATTAAAGATTATATAGTATATAATTTGTGGTTTAAAAAGCTGGTTTGTTTTCTTTTCTGTCAGAAAAAAAGTTACTCAAATTTAGTTTTATAAGAAAGCCTTTTATACACACAGGAAATAGCACAAAGACTCTGGCAGAAATAGATGAAGAAGAACATACTGGATGTTCACATCTCCTTTTTAGACTGAGAAGGATTTCTGTTAGCCCATACAGAGCTTTTGTGTAGATCTGAAAGCCATGCCTTTCCTTAAAACAACTGTTTCACCTGCTAGAAACTCACAAAGCATTCTGCTTTTGTTATAAAAGTCAGTTAATACCATTTGCCAAGCTTTTCTTATATCTAAACAATTGTACAAAAATCTCAGTGCACCACACAACTGGTACCCTCCAATATGGGAGCCCTGGGGTTCTTGATAAGGTAATGGAAAAAAAGATCAGGCCAACATTTTCCTTATTTCTATGAGTCACTCATTGGATAGACCTTTGCTTGGAAAATATACATTCTCATCCCTGATTTTTTGTAAATAGAATTCCTGGAGATTTACATAGGATAAAACAGATGAAAGAAACCATATTACTGGCTTTAACAAAACTGAATTCCACAGTTTGATGAACTGTCATGACAAATTTTGGTAGTGAAGAATGTCCCAGACAACTTCGTCCTGAGCATAATGAAACAAGCAGATAAGGACTGAAAAGATTCTATGAGTGAATAGACATAGGTCCTTCAATAGTGTCTCACTGTCTGCTTGAGTACTAGAAGCCAAAGGGTTACTTACAATAAGAAATAATTTTCATGGGTGACATTGCCTAGGAGCAGAACACTGGAGCTTTGCTGAAAAAAATTAATTAACTATAATCTGTGTAATCATATGTAAATTACTTAATTTCACTATTTCATGTAAAGATGAATGAGAAAGGGAAAATATTTGATGGTGCATATGTCAGTAGGTTCCTTTCAGCAAAAAATATTACAGGTTCATGATGGAGAGGTGGCTCAGTAATAACCAGTGCTCCTTGCTTTTGCAGAAGACCCTAGTTGGGTTCCTGCACCAATATCAGTCAGCTTCTAACTGCTTATATAACCAGCTCCAGGGATTCTCGCTCCCTATTCTGGAATCCATGGGCTCTGTCACGCATATGGCATAGACACAAAACACATGAAAATATATATTTTCAATTCTCACATTGTTGGGTGATAGATGTAAATGTACATTATAAAAATGATTGAGTTATAAATATTTAAATATAATGAAAAATAAAGGAAATGAAAAAAATAACAATCAGTAAAATAGGGAGTGCTATTTAAGGTGTGGAAAATTATTAATTCCTTTAAACTTTCAAGATGAAATTGCCCAGAAAGTTTCAGAGAGAAACAAATTCTTACTTGCAGAATGAGCCAAGAGAGTGAGGAGTACCCAGGAAGCTCAAGGGAAAGCGTATTTTCTTAAAACCAGCAGTAATCAAGACCCAACTATTGTGAATGCCTGTCTCCTGTCTGACTCAGAAGAGTAAAGAGTATGAAAACACAGGGGAAAAATGATGAAAGAATGAAATAAAGGAAGGAAGGAAGAATGAATATAAGAAAGAAAAAGACCCAGATATTAACAGAAAAGCTTATAAAAATCTTATACAGAAGTTACTAATGCCATAATAAACAATAAAAATTGATATATGGAAGGAAGGAAAGGGGGGAGATAAAGAAAAATAAAAGGGGAATATAAAACATCAGTCCTGAAAATGACCTTACTAAATAATCTGTCCCATTCCCTCCCTGTGTGAATGAGGCCTGGTGGCCAAAGCAAATCGTACCATTCAATAGAATTCTGGTAATTAGTTGAAATGTTTAATTTAACGGTTTAGTAAATTCAGCTAATAGTTTATCTCAAGTGTGTGATTAAGTTATTCTTTAGGAAATACTTTTTTGTTCCAAATCTCAATTAAGATTTCTGACATGGGTTATTTCAAAAACACCCTAAGTCCAGAAAAAATAAAATAAAATAGAAGTATTCTCCATTCTATCTAAAAATATACAAACTTTAGATATATAAAAGACTTAAATGCATGAAATAAAATTCTAAAAGTGTCAAAAGATGCAAAACATATTATCTAACATTATCGTTGAAGAAGTAAACCCAGAGCATTAAAAGACAACACTGGTAAGTTAGCCTCCATAATTTAAATTTAAATTTCTCACTTATAAGAAATGCCTAAATTAAATGAAAGAAAACTTTGAAATTACAAATTGTAATGTGTAAAATACATAAAACCTACTTTTTAATTTAAAATATCTTTGAATATTCAGTTAGAAAAAACTAAAGGAATAATGGGAGAAAGAAAGATAACTCCAGAGGCAACTAAATAGAACTAACCATTAAGGACTTGAGTTAATATTTAAACTCATTCATTATAAAAATGCAAATTCAATATGTAATCAATTATCATTTTACTTAACAAGTTGGCAAATGACAAAAGTTTGGAAACTCAAATTTTTAGCGAGATTGTGAAAAGTCTAATAAATACTTGTACAATAATTAACATAATTTTCCAAATATATTAGTATTTCAAAGGAATTTATAATCTAAACTTTTGACCGATCAGTTCTTGGAATCTATCCCACTTAAATTATGTGAGGTATCAGAATTTTTCTACTTTTGATTTAACAAATGAACTGTCACAATGTTATGGACTTGCCTAGAAGTCTTGGGTTAGAGTATAGTTTTGCAAATGATCAGAAATGAATAGAGTGGACCAATATGAGGACCTGAGTCCAGACCCCATCATCTAGATAAACACTATGTGTAGAATCCATCTGTAACTCCAGTGCTGGCTGAGTGAATGAGACAGGTGGAACTCTATGGCTTCGCTAGCAAGCCAGCCTAGCATAAATATTGAGTTCCTGGTTTGGCTTTGCTAGACAACCAGCCTAGCAAAAATGTTGAGTTCCTGATTTGATGAGAAACCGTGTCTCAAAAACTAGGGTGGGGATTGATAATGAACTTAAACAATGTCAAACTCTGGTCTTTACACATTCACACAAATGTTATTTAACTCTCCCTCTATCTCCCCCCACCTCCTCTAACACAAACACACACAGACACACACACACATCAAGTACCCACTATTAAAACTCTAAATGTATGAAGCACCTTGAATATACTAACATGCAAATGTAAATTAAAGACTATATAACAAAAATAAAGATAAATGTATGAAATAAATGGAATGAAAGAAAAGAATATTATTGTCAATTATTTCAGAGAGTACTTAAGAGCATGCTGAAATAAAAATGAAAACTTACTTTTTCTATGTGTAAGGGTTACATAATATTTTTCCATTTATATGTTCAGAAGTTACAGTTTTTAAGGTTAATAATTCTTTAATATGATCAAATCCATGACTACTATTCAATACACATACACACACACATACACACACACACACAGACACAGTTACAGGTTTAGGAATCTAAGCTTTAAAAATGCTCTACACATCAAAGTTGGTTAGTAAGTCTTTAAAATCTTGTTTGATTATATCACATACCACATCCTCTTCCTTGTTTGAAAATTTTATCGAAAAGAACCAGTTTGTAAGTTGTATTATAACACTGTTATCCCTTCTTATGATAAATAAGCACATCTCTGGTATCTGTAAGGTAACTCTCAGGTTTTTTGAAATAGACCTGGACATTTCTGGTAGCTTCCTCACTATCTGTATAATGGACATTCCTAGCTACATTTGTTCACTTGCTGCTTCAGACCTTGAACTGCTTGATATTCCTTCAGTAAGTGTTGTGGTATGTTTAGTTGTGGATAATATTTTAGTTAAGATTTGTCTCTTACTTGTTTACACCTCTGTGCCATCCCCAGCTTCCACCCCCCCACAGGAGGTTCCTGTTACTTGTTGATTGAGGGTCTGTGTGAAAACAGGAAGAAAACACCTGGGGATTGAGGGGTGGAGCAAGGAGGGAGGGGGAATAGGAGGTGGAGGAGGAGTAGGGGCAGAACGTCGGAGGAGAACCTAGAGGAGAGCATGGGGTGAAAGCCTTGGAGTGAGCAGCCTAGCTGCCTGGGTATTAGAATTCCCTGAGATTTGACATGGTTTGTGCCCGTGCAGTAACCTTAATTTCACACCTAGCAGATTCTTTAAAATTTGATTAATAAAAAGCATTGGAAAATTCAACGCTGGACTCTCTGTTAAGCGCCGTAACTTTATTTTAACAAAGTGTAGCTCCTTTTTATTGGAGATTTTTTTTTTCAAGTCTTTGACAATTGCTTCTGTGTCAGTTAGACAATGACTTTGAGTTATGGGCTTCTCAGACATTTGTGGCAAACATCAGATCCTCCAGGAATAGATAACTTTGTCCTCAGTACTTCTCTAACCACCACATACAGTTTGAGGTTTTCGGAATTTCCTCTATGCTGTTTTAAAATGGAATTCTCATGTCAATTTTCAACCATTGTAGTAAGCACATGTGAAATAGCCTGCAGTCTTTGGGTCTGCATTCAGTTTTTCAGCTGTATCTTGTCACACAATCCTTTCCTCATCTAAGTCCTTTTTGGGTGTTGCTTCATATTGTATTGACATATCTTGCTTATGTTTTACATATTTATCTTCAAGATGCTGCTTATTGAGAGCATACAGACTGACAGTCACGCTTTAAGTTGGACTGTTCATTATTTTGGGCTCTGCTGACAAAACATTATGTTTCCCATGAAATAAAAAGCAATTTCTCAGCCTTTCTTTATTGTCTTAATAAAGGCTTTGTTGTTTTTGATCAAAGTAAGACTGATTTGTATGTATTGGCATATACTATTATTTCATTGAAAATGTTGTTATATGACAAAACACACTTTGGCAGGTCCTTCTTCATGACAGTCAACACTTATGGTTTCTGTAATTCTGCTTTGCATGCTTTCCAAAGCTCCTTGTCACTTCTATTAATGATAGGAAGGGTAAAGACATGTTGGCTTATTTCTTGGCTTGACATAAATTTTAATCTGCAAGCTTGCTCACCAGAGGGGGAAAAATCAATCTTAATGCATTTTTCAAGAAAGCCAAAATTTTGATGAGCTCCTTTTGTGGTCATACTGGTACTTGCCTTTAATCCCAGCACTTGGGAAGCAGAAACAGTCAGACCTTTCTGAGTTCAAGGGCAACTTGGTTTTCACAGTAAGTTCCAGGCTAGGCATGGATTTACAGTGAGACCCAGCCTCTCTCCTAGACCCAAATTAACAGTTTTGATTCTATAACTAGGTAACCCAGAAGTATGGAACTTCCAGCAAGTTATATTTTTAAATATCCCAATTTAATAGTCCACCACACCAATGAATCTATGCCCAGGCAAGACGCCATTCAGCCTTCCTATGTAAACTCACAAAATATTCTTAAACTATTGAATTTCAAATTTAATCCCTATCACTGTTATCCATAATCCCAGTACTTTCACTCCCTAGAAAACATTTGCCATATATTTAAATGATCCTCTTTATTTGCTTACTTATTGTTTTATCCTGCTCTTTGATACATTGATTTATGTATCTGTATATCATACAGTAAGTACATTAGAAAAAAAGTAGATAATTGGGTGAGTTCAGTAAACATTTTGATGACGAGGACTTCAATGATACTGTGACCACCTGTCAAATACTAGCATGCAACCTTGACACATATTTTGTAAGCAATTTGTGAGAATAGACTGAGAGATTATCAGGAATCTTGATTTGCTTAACAGGCTAGCTAATACTTTTATTAAGAATTGTCCTAATATTAAGGAGTAATAATGTATTACTTATAAATAAAATATATAAATATAAAATATAAAAATATAAAATATATTTTAAATTTTTATATATTATATATATAAATATATATATATATATATATATTTGTTGTTCCCTAATATAAAAATAGATTCATATTACCTATATGTTTTACATTCTAGCTCAGTAGCTGAGAGTACAGAGATCACATCTGAGCAGCAGTAACTTCTTTCTATACAGTATCTGAGTACATCCACATCATAGCTGTTTGCATAATTCATGAACAGAAAACATAATGAAGTATATATTCATGATCTTGCCTTTAAGAGGAAAAGAGAATGATTCATACTCCAGGAGAATGTTTGTAAAGCCACTACATAAGGGAGGTTTGCCTCCACTAGCATTATAGAGAATCCGGATAGCATTCAGTATCAATGAGATAAAACAGTAAAAATCTCCCGTGTGCCAAAATTAGATATTAATTCTATGAAAAGCCTCTAAAGAAAAACCAAGAAGGAATAACTACTTACTTCATGTTAAAGTCAGAAAAATGAGCAATCACAAACATATTCTTTCAGCAGGGAACCCTGATTTAATACAACTTTATTTAAAACTAAATGGGGACTATAATTTTCATGTTCTCATTCAGGTCATAGAGTCATTCCCTCCTAAATTGCATTTTCCTAAGTACAGTACTGATGAGTAATCCCAAGTCAGTTAATGACAGAACCACATTGCCAGGCAATTTTGTCTTTAGGCAAACACCACCCAGAACACTTACACAAAGTACAATGGCCATGACATCATCAAATAATATAATCTTATGACATATCCATTAAAATGGGGACTCTTGTTGACTAAAATATGATTATATAGTGCATGCTTGTAATGTTAATAAGGAAAGTCTCAATAGTTAAGCAACAGGTCTGCTCATGTCAGACCTGCAGACTTTCCATCATTTGATGTCAGCAAAAACCTGATACTATAATGATCTCCATTATCCACAAAGGTGCCATGTGGATAATGTGTTATGAGGTTGTAGATATCCATCTGCTAAAATGGGAGCTCAGATTTCAAGTTTATTTATTTAGGTTATTCTGAAAGAGCTATCAAAGAAGACTTTTAATCAATAACAGCTTTGCTTTCTTTCCAAAAAAATTGACCCAGAGGTAAAATATTCTTTTGAAATTCATATTATTCAAGCTATATGTCTCTTCAGCCTGACTATAACTCACACATTTATTGTATATGTTTTATGAAATGATAATATTCCTGGCAGTGGCTAAGCAATGCTTATTTGCCCTTGGGCATCACATCAGAGATTATATCCACAATGAAGGATAAAAGAGAGAGCTCCTATGGACTTAAAAAATGAGGTATAAAGAGATAAGGAAAGGAAAGAGCATTCTGAGTTGATCAGCTGGATTACTCTTGCAGATTGTTAGTCAGTGGGGGAAAACCCATAGCTATCACTTCAAGTTTTCAAAGGATTAACACTGAGCTAAGTGGTTCTCTGAAAACTTCCTAACTGTTCTATCTCCATTATTAGCCTTTCTCTGAAAGATGCAGATCACCCCCAGGTGTTCCTCATTACCAAGTCAAAGCATTTTTCTCTCCAATCATCAAACTGCAGCATTTCCCAGGGATTGTGGATGGTTTTATGGAGAACCAAATTTCCTGGATAACGTATTTGTCACTTTAAAAATCTTGTCTAAAACAGCATGCTGTATGAGTGAGTGTTCAAGATTAATTCTCTTTCCATCACATGCAGAGAATCTTAGTGAGTTTTTTTTTTTTTCTGCCAGCAACTAAATCTTTCTCATACAGTAACCCTTTCCCATAGCCTGCCTCTTAAAAAATGAAGAATAGAAGTCAATACAAAGTTAGCCTTCAAGTTCAAACTACTGTATATTATTGAAGTGGTAGTGGCATTATCTGAGGTTGCCTGTAGTATATAAATTCTACATCAATTACTAAGATTTTCCCACTTCAGAGGGACATCAACATAGATGCTGTCTTTCACTTCCATGTCCTATATATAACTCATGTTCAAAATTCTGTAAAGCAGATAGAAAGAGTGAGTGTTTGGTCATTTAGAAGTAGAAATGGCCAAATTCAAAGTAAATATTTGTACTTCCATGCTGGCTAATCAGGCATCTTTATCATATGCTAAAACTGTATTTTACTCAAAGTTTAACATGGAATGGTTAAAGGCAAGGACAACTTTCAGGTGCCCTTATCAGCATATTAGCCCCAATTGCATTTTCCAAATATGTTATCAAAATGGTAATTCTATGCTTTCCTTTCTGTAGCTAGGCTAGGTTTCATAAAGGTAGAATTATTACTATAAATATATTGGGGGGAAACTATTTCAATTACTGAAAGAATATGTAACTCCAACTCTATTTATTTCAATTTATTCAACTGTCTTGATATATTCGTGCACAGAACTTTATAAAGAATGAATAAATTCACCTTGAAATTGTACCAATTGACTTTGGCTGGGCTAGACTGTGAGAGAAATCAGAGTCCCCTTTTCAAATAAGCCTTGACAATGCTGATCAAAATAAAGAGGCTATTCATTTATTAAGCTGACAGCTAAACCCAGGCTTCAGGCTTATGGGATGATGGGGCCTGGGGTGTTAGTCATGGCCTGGGGTGCTGGCCTCTACCAGATACATTTTTGCTATGCACACGTTCAGGCCCTATATCTGATGGTGTGACATTTCCTATGGCATTGGCAGCTGTTCAGATGTCAAGCAGCTGGTTTGAGAATTGTCATCCACTCCAGGTTATTATGCCATGAGTGACATGTTAGCACATTGAATTTTTTTTTCATAAAACCACCTTAGTTTTCCTTTGGTAACTTTTAGTCGATCAAATATCAAAGCAAAGAGAAGTGTCATGGTGAACAACTATATTAAAGCACATTTCAGAATGCAAGAGTGACTCCAGGTAGCTGGTTGGTCTTTTAAAGTGACGATGTGTATGTTATACAATTTGTTACTAACCTATTTATTCTACCAAATTTAAAGAACAAATAATTCATTTTTAAGATGATAACAAATTCTACTGTCTATTTATTTCTTTAACAAATAAACCAGCATTATATCATTCTTAAATCTCTCAGCGTGCTGGGTAATTGGAATAAGCTTTGCTGTGACAATGGAGGTGGATTGTGTACATGTAGGAGGGACAGTCTTACAACCCAGAAACTGAAAGTTGTTTACTCAGGTTACTAAAATGGCTCAGTGGGTAAAAGAACTTGCCACCAAAGCTGATGGCCTAACTTTGATCCTTGGGACTCACAGGTAGAAGGGGAGAAAAAAACTCCCTAAGGTTGTTTTGTGACCTCCACATATACTTGTGGCACACGTTTTCACACGTCCATATAACACACACACACACATACGTAAACAAATTCAGAAAATAAATTCTGTATAATCACCACTGTAATAAACAGAGCCAACTACTGAGCACAAAAATAAGTCATACAGAGATGCATATACAGCTCTGCTCAGGGGCACAGTTTTCTGAGCTTTCTACATTATTTAAACAATGTTTTGGTAACAGTTTTCTCTCCTGTAACTCTGATTGGTATACTAATATCCACCACCGCCACCACCAAAAAAGAGTTTGTTATTTTTTGATTCCTTTAATACTGCATTTTATGGTAAAAGAAATACTCATGAGGAATGTTAACATACTGATAAAACAAAACAAAACAAAACAACAAAACAAAACACGTTTCTTCTTTATGGAAAGAAATTGGTCTAAAAATCACTTAGCTGAGGAGGTATGAATTTGCATCTCAACTTTAAATACAGCAGAGTACAATGCAAACCACAACTAAAACATGGGCATTTCCAAAGCCACATGAAATACTGTCTTTACACAAAAAATGACAAGTGTTATTCAGGTTTATTCTAGTCTTTAAGGAAAGTCAGTAAATATTATTATCATTTTAGTAAAAGGAGAGCAAGAAGACTTCATAAAATATTTCAATTATTATAATAAAACTAATTTTTGATTCCTTAATCTTCTGCTATATTTCACAGTGTAGCAGATAAGTGAGTTCTACTTTCTAGACCTCCTACCTGTCTACATTCCCAGGTTTTTGCAACATTAACACAATTTACCTGGAGAAACAATTCCTCAAAGGCTTAAATAACAAGATTTGTGCTTAACAGGCTAAAGGAAAAGAGATGGGGCCCAGTCCTAGGCAAAGTCACTAACCTCCAAGTCAAGTGGAGATGGGTCAAGTGACATGATTTTAGCGAGTAAAAAAAAAAAAAAATTCAACACCCCCATTCTGTGCTGGTTCATATATTCAACATCAGCTACTGGATGGAGATAATACACTGACTGTGGAATCCTAAAAATATTCAGTTTTCAAAATTTAAACCATGAGCTATTCTGAGTAGAGTTATGGATTTTGTCATTTTCCATCACATCCCACTTCAGATGTGTGCCACGCCCTTGTCAGTTTACACTCACTGTGTATACTATCTGCCACCTAGTTAATTTTGGCTACTGTTTTCATTCTAAGTCATCTATTGTAGTATCAAGTTGCTTCTGTCCAAGTAAACTTTTCCTTTATTCAAATGATCTTCAAACACACAAGCAATGATGTGGCCACATCACCTCTGTGTGAGAGTAGAACTGCTCACTTCTATTTTAAGCATATATTTGTACTGTGGCTAATCTGTAAGTTCAACTATTATAGGTATGAATGAAATAAAAAAAAAAACCACAGAATTACAGAGCATATATGACATTCAAGATCTCAAAATAGCTGTGAGTATTTACTGGGAAGAATGTAGTCCTAAAATTATAGTTTGAATTACTGAGAGAAGTTTTCTGAAGCTTGAAATCAACCAACATACCAAAAAAGTTTATGTAAGAAATGAACCATACAGAAAAAAAATGAACAGAACCATAAAGATAGCATGGTAATTTACAAAAACACTATAGGTTTATTCATCTCAGGAAATCACAACTCATGGACTTTTCATTGAATTGAGCAAGTAAATCATGAGCTAATTTGTGTCGATTTTGTAATTTTCACTTGGAAAATGCTAATTTAAATTTTTACTATTTTTTTAAAGTATGTGCAAGTGTGTACCTATGTGTGTTTTATAAGAAAGAATATTATCACAACATAAAGATATTTAAGTGAATGTCTAACACTAATTTTTTTTTACTATTTTGTAATGAAAAAATATGAATCTAGTACTTACAAAAATATACACAAAACATTTTGTGCTTTTATAGGAAATTATCATTGCACATTGTACTGCTTCATGTAATCAGGGTTATTTGGAAACCCTAATCTTGAACTTGTATTATTATAACATATGTTGCAAATATTTGATATTAATATCAATAATCTACATATCTACATATATATATATATATATATATATATATATATATATATATATGCATAAACAAGGGCTTACACAGAGGTTTTTGTGAGATGTGCTGCGGACACTTCTGTATGTAAATATTACACTATTTTGCAGTCTTCTGATTCCCCCAGCATTTACCTGGGAATTATATTTGTTTACCCAGCTAAGAACAGTAAAGAGGCCCAACCCTGTTTCCCTTCAGATTCCATGAAGTCTTCTTCAACTTACTCTAGACAAACTGATGAGGCTCAGAATATTTATCAGAAATGCTAAAAGTTCATTTTCTTATTTTCAGATTCTGAAGGACAGTGATTGTTGTGATAATTTTGTTTGTTTCTATTGAGCTAGCAAAATGTAGGTGCTATATATATATTCCTTTTTTTAATAACTGAATTTTCTTTAATCCAACAATTGCTTGGCACTGTCTTTATCCCTTTGAAGTATTTATAGCCCATCATTCTGGATTTTCTGATTTTAGCAATCAGTATCAGTAATCATTACCTAACACCACAACTAAAATAATTCACTCCAAAAGTATATAAATCTCATATTTCTATGTTTGTAAAACAAAACAAAAATAAACAAAAAAGAAACCTCTCATTATTATTCCTAAAAGAATAATTTTATATACAGAATATTCTTTCTAAAGAATCTTTCATATAATTAAATAGAAAATTTATGTATCAAATATCAAGTTTTATGCATATTACCTAGGAATGAAATAATTGGTGAATTACCTTCATTTTTTATCATTTTCAATGAAATGGATTTGTTCCATGTTCCAGAAAGCACAGTGTCTTGTTTACCACTGCTGAACACTTCTTTTTACATTATTTGCTTTGCTATTGTTGGATCATTGTGTTTTGGTTTTAGAAGAAGAAAGTAACATGTTTCAAACCTCTGTAAGGTTGAGTATCCAACCTAAGGTCTCATTTTGCCTCCCCTCATTGCCAAGAGACTACATAACCTCAGGCTCCAAGTACAGGGCTTTCCTTTTTATTTGATGCTTTTTTTTTTCTTTCCCCTCCTCTGGGAAATTACTGATCTAGTGTCAGACTCCATTTAGATGACTTAACCAGTGTCTTGTCAGATTATACAGCTATGGAAAATGTCTCCAATTTACTTTAATTGTCTTCTCTCAGGTGGCAGTAATAAAATGACAGCGATGTAGGTCATGTTTCCTTTTAGAGAGATATAGTGTGGGTCCCCCCCAGCCTTCTCTCGCATACCTTTTAGGAGCCACAATGAACAACCTGAGTACTACTTTGGCTTCTGTTGTGAGTTGCTGCTATACAAGCTGCACGACATAGTCTTATAACATAATTACCACCTGATGCAAAAAGCCCACATTTCCCCCTTATGTGGGGAACCAAAGTGTCTCCTTGGAATTGACTCCTTTATCTACTTTCTTAGATTAAAGCCTGCCACTGTGAAATGAAGAAACACCCCTCTTATCCTACACCTGCCAACCTGCTTCCTTTCTGCTTCCTACTGCTGTAGACACTAATTAATTATCATCTGCTTACTGGTAACTAAAGCTTGAGAGAAAGAAAAATAATCATGCTTTCATAGTTACTGGTCTTCATGGATAAAAAAGAAAATATAATTTTGCTTTAAACAGTGTTTTAGTCATTTATGCCACAGGGTTGTTACCCTTGAATTTAATATATAAAAACAAAAGTATCATGGAAACCTCTGAAAGCAATTCCAAAGAGCTCATTACTTACATTTAAGAAATGTTAAAAATAAATTTTATTAGCAATATCATTTTCATAATCAACTATATTACTGTTCTTTAGTGAATAATTGGATGATGGAGGACTAATAAAATTTTAAAGTTTCCAAACTTTTTACATTTATTTATTTATTTATTTATTTATTCATTCATTCATTCATTTTAAGTTGAGACTGCTGGGAAGTGCCTATGTGAAGTCACAGAACAACATGCAGAAATTGGTGCTCCCCTGCCATCATGTGGGTCCTCAGACTCAGATCATCAGACTCAGGTCATCAGTCTTGTTAAGTATATTTGTAGACCAAGCTAACAGACCAAGCATCCCCTGGGCAACTCATTTCTTGCATGGATTATTAATGTTAGATTTCTTTATGCTCTTCAACTTTATTTTTGATTGTTTGTTTACTTTCGTTTTTTGAAATAGAATTTCTCTGTTGAAACCCTAGTTATCCTGGAACTCACTCTGTAGACCAGGCTGGCCTCCAACTCTCAGAGATCCACCTGCCTCTGCTTCATGAGTGCTGGGATTAAACGCATGCGCCACCAGTCAGCTTTTCAACTTTATTATTTATCAAAATTTCACATCACAAAAATGTATGAATTAGTGTGACAGGTAGATTTTTCTCTTTAAAATTTCATACAGTTCCTTGAATTAAAGAGAAAAATATTCTCTTGCTTTTATTGAATTTTAACTACTTTTTTATAGTTCATGATTTTATTATTATTTTAGGTATCATTGGAGAAGTTCTATATAAATAGTTTAAGAGGAAAAGAAGGAATTGGTAATATCTCAATAAGCCTTAAATAACAGTCACAATAAACACATTAATAGCCCAGGAAGCATTGAAAATTAAAATGTAAAACACAGACTGATGGGTCAAATTGGAGAAAGACCAGATTGTAGGAGCACCATGGAAGAAGGTGTAAAAAAAATCACTGAGTACTCTAGGCATAACCACTAAGCTTGTACAGTTGAGTTTAAAAAAGTATTCTTCAGTGACCAATGTTACATTGTTCACCACAATGACATAACCAATTAAACATTTTAGAAATGGTACCTGGAGATTTATGCAGCTTCTTTAGGCCTTATAATCAATCCTTTATTCCTCCACATTTAACAGAATTGTATATAGTAATATAGATAGCATTTCTCCAACCTACATGCAAAGGACTTATCTCTCATGGAAGAATTTTAGCACTGTTCTCTAGTAATATGTGATAAGAAGTAATTACTCCTACTTTTAAAAACTCTATCTTACATTTTTACTTTAATACCACAGGTTACAATTCATACTACTTTCCATAATATAGATAAGTACTTTTGACATCTCAAAGTATCCCTTAATTTGAAAGCTCTGATTAAGTGAACTATGCCTTACTTACCTAGGATACATCACACATTCTTTACCAGTTAATCTCCTACTTTTGGAGATTCTGATCTACCTACTTTCAGTGTAAATTCTCAAGGCTTTAAAATCATTTAAGGTAAAAGTCTAGCATTGACTATAATAGGATTTTTACAGTCATTCATGATATTCCATTATTTGTGAATTATTATAAAATATTCTTAAGTTTTAAAAATTATTACATGAAATGTATGGATATAATTTCTAGTCAACCTTAGCTAGAAAGAAATTCAGTGTTTTGGTTTAAATTTTTGTAATAAGCACCAGTGATTAAGGAAAGAGGATGTGTAATTCTAGTTTTGTTCTGTCTTTTACAGTTAAATATAAATTATCAATATGTGTAAAGAATAAAAGTTAAAATCTTAAATGTAGATCTGAATAGTCTGTCATAAAAAAAGGTAAATGTGGTACTTTCTAGGGGGACAAAGGAAACTAAAAGTAGGGGGATATTGAGAAATTAGAGACTAGGAAAGGTACAGGAGGATACATAAAAAAAATCTAATATTTTATATATTTAGGAAAAAAGTAGCCCCCAAATGATTTATTCACAATTTGGAGTTATCAATGATAGAATCTACCTGCTATAATAATGGTGTAGATGCAACAAAACAAATTTCCTCAACTATTGTATGGTCCAGTTAAAAATCTAACAAAGAAATGATTAACCACTGGGCAATCATGTCATATCTTTTATCCCAGCATTCTGGAGGCAGAGGCAGGAGAATCTCTGTTAGTTTAAAGTCGGTCTTATGTACAGAGTGAGTTCCAGGACATCCATTTTTCTATGTATAGACAAATCCTTTCCCTAAAAATATTGAACAAGGAGGAGGAGGAGGAGGAGGGGGAGGAGGAGGAGAAGAACAACATTAAGAACAAGAACAAGGACTGGGCAGGGAGGTGGTGGTGTATGCCTTTAACCCCAGCACTTAGGAGGCAGAGGCAGGTGGATCTCAGTGAGTTCAAGGCCAGCCTGGTCTACAGAGTAAGTTCCAGGACAGCCAGAGTTACAACAGAGAAGTCCTGTTTTGAAAAAGAAAACAAAATAAAACAAACAAACAAAAAAAAAATTGAAGAAAAAAGAACTAGAACAACAAGAAGAATCATAAGTGGTTAGGCTACAAGCATGTCCTTAAATGGTTCTTACAACAAGGACAAAAATAACATGAGAAACTTGCTTTCATTCAGAGGCACATGTGCTTGACTTAATTGTATTTTAGTCTATTTTACTAAATATGTTCATTAGGAAAATATACTATATGCTATCTAGAATAGTACATGACTATTTTTCTTCCTGTCATCATTTTCTTGGTAGACTTAGAAATTGTCATAGAAAGCATAATTATCATAACAATTAACACTTTAAACAGTTAGTAACTTCCAAACTAAATACATAGTACAATATTCTAGGGAAAGATATTTTGAAACACTGATATTTTGAAACACCAAAATGCCCTGTTGTTAATGTGGAGGGAAGTTACATAGATTACAAAGTTACGTAGGGTTTTGTGATTTGTTATAGGAAAAAAAAAGTGTAGCTTAAAAGTTCATTCATTCAAATAGCTCAGAAAACTGGGAACTTTATATAGATTTGGGTTCCATTCAGGGCTGATGCTTCATTCATAGATGGCCCTCTTTTGATCATGTCATATGCATGGAGAAAGGGAACTATGTGTCTCTGTATCTTCATAAGGACAACAATCCCATCCCATGGCTCCATAGTCATAGCCACCTAGAACTATTTGGTCCCCAAGATTTACCTTCTCACATAATCAGATTAGAAAGGGTAGCCCTAGGGTGTTCAAACCTCAACATACGCATCATGAGAGGACCAAAGAATTCAATCCATGGCAACATCTAAATAATTAAATCTGCAATTGGATTCACACAAATGCATTTTTAAAGATAATTATCATTTGAGAATATTAATGTATTTGAACAATTTTATCTCACATCCCTTAGATGTGAGTCTACTGCAAGAGTCTACTAAAGTAAATTCACAAGCTAAACTGATTTTCAAATAAAACAAGACATGTAACTGCTTTTTGGCTTAAAATATACATTTTATGAATAATCATTGTGACGTGTGTGGAGACTTTATTTTGCAGTGCAATTTGTTTCTTTTAATTTTAAATGCTAAGCCTTTAAAGTGTTAGGGTCTTTTGTTTAATGAAAATTTTGGCACATATGAAGAATAAAGAGGTACCCCATGTCAGCAAATTCTGTCATAAGAGAAGGTGTGTGTATTTGTGATTGCACATGCAATAAATAGAACTTTACCCCTGCTGTTTCCACGCTATCTAATAGACATCTTAACATTACACTATACATATATATACAAATCAGTCTTCCAGGTGGTTAAAATTCTTGTTTCCATGGCCATAGTTGTGCATTAGGTATGTGTTGGAAATTTTTTAGTTCATCATTACAGTACTCATGATATTGCAATGCATAAACAGCTTGTGGTTTTCAGATTAATAATTTTTTTCTTTAGAAAGAAGGATGAATAATAAACCCTTTAAAATGTACCAAATGTTAAAATATAAAATAGAGTAAAGTGAGCAATGAAGAAATTTGTTTATCAAATGGCATAATTATTTAGTAATTATTCACTTTGTACTTTCAAAATATGGTACAGTGTTTGTGTTTGCAATAGCTCTTTCATTTTTCATATGAAAGCATATCCATAAATATTTGTCTAAGTAAAGACCTGCTCTGTGTACAAATGATTGTTGAAAATGAGAGCTTGGAAAGAAGATCTTCAATGTTTTCACTGAGAAATAATGAAAACATATTTGATAAATAATTCATTTATACCTGCTGTGCATAATAATCACTGCTGATGTTGAAGTTCTTTCTAGAATAGTTCTCCAAATAACTTGTCCTTTGCACAGTGTTGTTTCCAGTGATGGGATGAGAATCTTTGCTATTTCATCAAGCATGTTGTTCTAGGAATTAACACAATAAAATTGGTCCCTGAAGCTTTGTATAAATGATTTATTTTAAATATGTGAAGAGTTTAGTCAATATTTAAGTTAGAATTTTCTTAAAGGGACAGAATTGTTCAAATCCTACCCAAGCCCCACCATATAATTTCAGTTGTATATACATTTAGCGTACTATAACTTTTAAGAAGTATTAATATACACACAAATGAAATACAATGTGGAATGTAGACCTTAGCTTCCACACAGGACTATTCCTCTAGATTTAATATTTAATAATCTATAGCAAAATATACATTAATAAACTTTAGAAATATACATATGCATGTTATTTTCACAGTATAAAGTGAACATCTTTTTTTGTATTCAATGAAGTAATGTGTAATGCTTTCATAGAATCATGTGATATAGGTGTAAAGATTTCAAACTATAAAATTTATTCTACCAATGGTTTTTAATAATAGAATAATGATGATGAATATATGGTAACCAATAAGCTTCCAGTAGAAATCAAACTGAGAAAAAGCTTGATAAAATTGGCAACACACTCAAATAAGGAAGATATTACATATTTATATGGTCTCTGATATTATACTGCTACTCCATATCTGAATCTAATTACTATATATCTGAATTTCTGAACCCATCTCTTTCTTGAAATTATTTCTTCTTATCATGGTATGCTTAAATACATTCTAATATTAATGCAAAAAATTTAGAACATCTTCTCTAACACTAGATTGAGAGTTGGTGGGACTTATTGATTTGCTAGCTGTCAGTAATATGTGGCAATTTAATTCTAAGTATAATCAAGATACTAGGAAAGGGGGAACAAATGGAAATGTAGATGCTCACAAATCAGATAAATAGAAAACATAAAATCAGAAGACTATTTTGTATAATAAAAGCTTCGTAACATATAATTGACCTGTTGCTTAGATTTGAGGTTATTGCTTTTTAAAAGACATAGTAAAAATGCTGAAAGACTTGCAAAGAATATGCACAATTAAAGGCAACTTGAATGGGAATTTAAATAAAGATAGGGCAAATTGAGCAAAAACTAATGAACAATTACTAAATTACAGTGTTTTTGTGACAGAGAGAGGGCATTTGGTGATTTAATCAACGTAGAAGCAGAAATGTCTCATTGATAGACAAGTAGAGCCTAGATTTAAGAATGATATATTTCAAAACTGCCAATATTTAAGGCTGACCTCATCAAATAATTTAATTATTATGCTCAATATGTTTTCTCACAGTATTACTGAACATGACCAAATATTCCAAAAATATTTTTTAAAAAATGTAAATATAATACTTCACAATAGCTAAGAAGTGCATCTCTAAAAGCTCATTTAAAAATTTGAACAATATTAGGAAAGATTTTTTATTTGACATTTAAAGCTCTTTTTCTCCCCCAAAGTGCTTTCATGTTGAGCACCTCTAGCAAGCAAGGAGACACCCACAATTAGTTTAGAAATTCATTTAATCATCACTACTCCATCTGTGGTACAGTCTTAGCAATCAAGTAAAGTATTGGTCACTGGAGTCAATTAATTCCGCTTCTGAGGGCTCTGTTTGCTACTGGAAAACGATGCATTAGTTGTAGTTACTTGGAGAGACCAGGTAGGAGAAATAGGCTTGCAACTGTGTCAAGATGTCTACCAGCAGAGCATAAAGCTTAAATCTGCCTTCATGATTTTCATTTTTCTCTCCCTCCTTCCAGGGCTTCTTTCATTTCTCCTACTTGTGTATACTCGTCCTCACGAAATCCTACAAATACCTAAGATTACTGGGCTCTCTGTGTGGTGTGTCCAGAGTAGCAGTTAAGAACTGTACTTGTGTTGTTTGTTTCTGCAGAATTGCACAAATAAATGGCTTGTTTTGATTGCAGTACTTCCCTTTGATGCACCATGTCACCAGTTATGGATGTAACCACAACTAGGTTTCTGGTATCTTAGGGACAGTATTGCAGGTTATCTTCACTTCTTGCCCTAACCCTCAGGAGTAACTTAGATGTTTATGGAAAAAAAATCCTAAAAGTAAAAATTGGTTTTTAATCTTTTGTATTGGGAAATGTCTCACATGCAACACAAAACAACGGTAAGCAATACAATTTGCTATGAATGCACTGGTAATCACCAGCCAGTTTAATACACTGATCATATCTAGAAGCATAGGCCTATAATCCTGATGTTTCCTCTCAGTAACTACTTGCTGCCAGTCTCTTCAAGACATCTCAATTTCATGAAAAGCATTTTCTCTATTTCTTTTATATTACTTATATACTGAAAATAAAATTCTAACATTTGCTATTTATTATTTTTGAAATATTTATGAATGCTATGACAAAGCATGTAGTCTCTTGTGTATAACAACAATATCATTCTTGCAGAATTTCTCATTTGCTTTGTGCAGTTATATTTCTTTCATGTCACTGTATAATATTCATCATTTACATTTATGATGATTTAATTTACCTAAATATCATTGCTAAGGATATTCTGCTATGTGTTTCTTCCTTGCATTCCTCCCAGCTCTAAACAAAAAAGTATGATTGGTGATCTATACAACACACACATTTCCTTATACTGAGAATGAAGGTTGAATCTGATTTTCAAAGTCACTCACAGTGCATAAGCAAACTCATGGCATTCAACATCTTTGCCTAAAATTCAGGTAGTCAGGCCTTATAATTTTAATGACTTTTTAATAGTTTAATGTTTATTTTACATTTTCCTAATTACCTATCAGGTTGACAATATTTTCTAACTTACATATGTTTTATTGGAGTCTATTTTCCACTTGAAAAATATTATATTTTCTTAGAGATTATTAGGAATCCTCTAACTATTCCTTCAATTATGGTTACACTAAAACTATATTCTCCCCTCTC
Source organism: Cricetomys ansorgei (assembly GCA_026225945.1). Taxonomy (NCBI): domain Eukaryota; kingdom Metazoa; phylum Chordata; class Mammalia; order Rodentia; family Nesomyidae; genus Cricetomys; species Cricetomys ansorgei. Next base: position 15,557,791 of record JAMJFZ010004061.1, read on the forward strand.
GGTTGCACTTTAAAAACATTTTCTGTTGGCCTATTCTCAAAATAAGTTCTTAATTTTAATATCAAATGAACTACCACTTTCCTTTATGGCTATTGCTTTATCCTATACAAAAAACAGTATCCTATTTTATGATAAATGCAGTACTCTATTTAGAAAATTTCCTGGCATATCCCATATCACACATGTCAGATTAGATGTCTACATACATATGTGTCTGCTTGTGCTTCTGCTCTGGCTATTTGGCTATTCCTGCACAGATAGCACGTTATCTCTGTACTGAAGTACAATATTAAGACTTAATATCTGATAGATTGAGTTCCTGCCCTTTGCTAGTCTTCAAGAAAACGTACAAAGCTTATTTTTAGCATATGACATGTTGTTAGCAAATACTATTTGTCCATGGAGTTCAACAAAGCTCCTGTTGGAATATTCTCAGAGTGTGTAGTAAATCCAAAGGTAAGTTTAAGATCTTTATGAAACTTAGCTTTTCTTTCATCTACATAATATGCAAATCAATACTATTACTTTTTCATTACATTCATTCAGGAAATACTCTGTCTTCAGTTGTCGGATATAGTGTTATATGTTATGTTGAATGACATTGTTTTTAAATTTATTTTTCTTCTGTTATAAGGAAATTAAATTACTTTGCGTATTTTGAATTCCACCCAAGTAACTTGCTGAAGTGCTATATTGATTTCAGTGTTTTATTTTTTGAGTTAATATTTACATATCAATATTCATGGACAATAAGGATTTTTTTCTTCCTGTTGCGGGAGCATTAGAAGGAGGAATATCATTAGAGGATTTGGAGGGAGAAGTGAAAGGCGGAAATGATATCAGTACAGTATTCATGCATGAAATTCTAAAAAAATGTAAAAATGTATAAACCAAAAAGATAATACTTTGAGATATTTTGATAATTTTGGCATTCACTGGATGATATTTAAAATATATGCCATTGATGGAATGGCTTAATTTTTACAGCCAACTTTTTTTCTTTATAGTAAAATGCTTAAATGTTTGGAATTGGCAGTTAAGAAAGGTATTGAATTCAGGATTTGGAAAGTTAGCTGGACAAGTGGCTTTCTTCCTGAGAAAAGATTTATCAATTGTGAAACTGAAAAAATGATACCTAATTACCTTATTTTTCTAATGCTTCATGAAATCTACATTTTAGAAGGCAATAATTTTTCTAGCTCTTGCAATGCTGTACTTCAAATATGAAGCACTTCCTCTAAAAATGATACATTCAACAAAAAAATTATTGAGTGATTAAAACATGAAATGTCATTAGATAAGAAGTTTAACATAGTCTTTTGAATTAGTTAAGACTACACAAATGATAGGCATTAGACTATTATTGTTATGAATCAAAGATCATTGCAATCATTTATTGTTCATTTGCTAAAACCACTGTAGTGTTTATTCTCTTAGGTTTCTAATATATTTCAAATGGTTATTGCAACTCCCAATGTATAAATATTTAGACTTATGTTGAAAAATGATGGAAGAATTAATAATCTTTTTTAACTAACATTTGATCAGAAGGAATCATAATTTACTCTGAAATAGTACAGTTTAATATAATGTTGGGATCCTCGCAAATCTATTTGGATATTTATAAGTTATGAAAAGAGTTTTAGAGATATCCAAGATGCATATAGTACTGATATATTTGTTAAATTTACAACAGAAGCAATCATGGCTTAATTTTCAGGTATGCCAACTTTTTGTTGTTGTTTTAAAAGTAAATTCATGGATTACTGTATAATTGTTATAATCAATCAAATCATCCTTTGAAATAATTTTTAGTGACTGGCCAAGTGTTGGGGACATAGCTTAATGACACACTGCTTCCTTACTATGCTCAGAGCCCTAGGTTTGCTCTCTAGCTCTGTAAAGTATAAAAAAAACAAAAATAATGCACCAACCAGTATACATTCTGACTGATGTCTGATCTAAGCCCTACATTGCCTCTCTATACATATTACATGTCTGATGTTTCAATAGTATTCATTGTAGAAATTACATCTATGAATAAAAACACACATAGAAATCAGCCCTGTGTTTATGTGTGTGTGTATAACATAATATATATGTATTATATATATATATATGCATGGTTTGTATATATGCACATAAAACCTTATAATCAGACACAAAGATTCATGTATACAAATCTAGTATTGTGCTGAAGAAAGGTACTTTTAATTCATAAAATCTGAAATAATATCTATCACAGCTGTTTGATTTTGAAAAATTTTAACTATTTAAAGCTTAATTTCTTAAAAATAAACAAATATTATTGAGAAAATTATTGAAGCAAACTTTGTAGTATATTTACTATCATAAATAAAACACTAGGAAAAAGCAAACTTTACGTTTTGTATGAGTTTAAGGTAAATTATAAAATTGTGTGCATACTCCTGATATATAAATTTAATAGTAACCAGGAAGGAGGGAGTCCAGCTCATAAATAGTCTTATATAACTTAACAAGTGATAATATTTCCTTCTCACAATGATCTACTAAACTCTTCCCATACAGATGGTCAGATATTTCCATTGAAGAAGAAATTCAAAAGTGTTAGTAAAATGCATATTGCCTATGAGCAGTTGACAAGACCCATAAGCCAGCTTCTTCTCTGATAATGCTATTTTATCACAATAAATATCAAACACTGGTTTTTAGAAAGACATTTAAACATGAAAGATTCATTACATGTACCTTTGTATGTTGTCTGGGTTCATTTATTGCAACCATTTTTGATTATACAGAATTAAATATACTAAGAATTTTAGGGCTAAGATAAGCTAGTTCAATTTGTGGGGTATCTTACTTTCCCTTTCAAATATCACTTTAAAAGCTATTCACACATTCAATTTACTTCTTCTAAAATATTTGGGTTATTTTTAATTAAATCATCCTGCCTTTCATATGACAGGTCAATTCCCCTCTGTTCTTTATGAACAGTCACACCGCTGCTTATTAACAGCATCAGAAATGAATGCAGACAGCTTTATTTCTTGGTTTATAATCATTATTGAAGAATGTTCTATTACTAAATATAAAGGTTAGGTTTCTTATAACATCACTTAGCATTCTATGCTCTACAATACTTGTCCATTTGTCATTATCACATAAAAAGCTCACATTTCTGTGTAATTTTAGATTTACCTAAGGCTTTAATTGAAATATCATAGATATTATCATGAATATTTCTTAGCTAATTTTACTCCTAAAATGCAATCTTGGCCCTTTTTGACAAGATACTCTATATTTTAGTTTCCAATGAGGTGTTTGGGGTAAGAAAGACAAGACTATTTTAAGACTTTGGATATAAAATTTTATCTCATGAATGTGACTGAGGCGTGGAAATAAGTTCAATAACAGTCCTTTGATGGTCAATTGCCTGCATATGTTACACAGTTTTAACTTATCCAATGTAGAAAGCACTTCCACAGGCCAGAAGGTGCCTGAGATCTGTCCTAGTCCTGTCACCCATGACAGCGCATGCATTCTCTATTGGCAAATAAAGAGTTTTCATTTTACCAATGTGTTTAATCAACATTTGTCATCTAGCTTCACCTTATAGTTTATAATGCTACAGTGCAAATATATGTTGCTTTTGCAACAGAAATTGACTTGTTGGCATTTTCAAAGGTGTCATTTTATTTTAAAAATTTCTATACATTTTTCTTTTATATTTGATGTTATAATTATGTCATTTCCCCTATTCCCTTTCCTGACTCCAAACTCTTTTATATACTCTTCCTTCCTATCTCAAATTCATGGCTACTTATTTTCATTAATTGTCACAGACACATAAATACACAAACACACACACACACACACAAACTAAATATAACCTGCTTAGTCTATATAATGTTTCTTGCATATTATTCTTTTAGTTCATTTGTTTCTCTGACTCAGAAATGTTTTAACCTATAATACACTTTCTTTTATTCATTGATTTATCATTAACATGCTCAACATATTCCATGGTTTTCCTGAACCATGCAAGGGGTGCAGCACAGTGAAGAACTTCAATAAGAATTGGCATCAGTTTAGCAAAGGTCTTTCAGCCTCTGGTTCCCTTTATACTTTTCACCTTAGGCAAATGAGTTTATACAAAAGCAAATATTAAAACCATTACAAATGCAAAACCAATGAGACTATGCAGTATTTATCTGTTATAGAGGACCATTAAACAGTTATTAAGTAAAAAGAGACAGAGGTAAATGCTTTGGAAAACGTCTAACAATGGATAAGATTTTAATGAATACCACTGTTAGTATTATCACTGACATTATTGCCCCGGTACTATTTCTTCTTCCTTATATTTGCCATTATCTCAATAGCCAATTTTGTTGTATGTAATGCAACAATCTGCATTGACTAGTGCATGCTCTCCTCCTCTGAACTAGTGTTCTCTTTCATACTGCTCCCAAGACATTCTCATCTTTGTACTCTCCTCTTTTCTTGTATTTGCCTTCAATCTGAAGTGATTCTCAACCATTTTTGATGTGTTTAAATAAAAGGGAATGAATTCAGCATTCTATTGAGGACACTGTCTTTGTTAATATTATATGAGTACCTAAGAGATAACATAAACTGTACTTTATAGATGGTGACATGCTGGAGAGAGGAAACTCCTGAAGAAACTTATATATAAAATAAAACTGCTAGAGATGGGTGTAGTTCATGGCACTGAAACTGCAAAGACAAAGGGATCAATAGGGACTGCTGATAAAGAACAAGTAAAGTTGCAATGCTATCACACATTTTTAGCTTCTATTTTAAAGAAATGTAAGCATAATGTAGGTATATTGAATTTAAAATATGTACTGGACATGAAGTCTGCCCTTTAATGTGGTTTGTATACTAAATGATACTCCCTTGAAGAAACTAGCATTTCATATGCCAATGGTTATCTGCTGAAGATATCTCCTGGGTTAGGGATTGGAGCATGTGTTCACTTCCCTCTCAGTATTTGGACCTCATTCAGCTTAGACTTGTGCTTCTCCTGTGAACACTGCCATATGTATATGAGTTATTATGTGCATCAGTCCTGTGTCTAGAAGATATTGTTTACTCTCTATATTCCATCATCACTTTCCACTTTCTCTTCCACAGAATTCCCAGAGTCCTGAGGGGAAGGATTTAATGGAGATATATCATTTAAGACTATTTCAAGGTCTCTTGCTCTCTGTACACTGTCCAGTGTTTGGTCTCTGTATTTGTTCCCATCTCAAGCAGGAATAAGCTTCTCTGATGATGTCTGAACAAGACACTGTTATATTAAGATAATGGTTTATTTCATTCTTCCTTTCTTCCTTCCTTCCTTCCTTTCTTCCTTTTTCTTTCTTTCTTTCTTTCTTTCTTTCTTTCTTTCTTTCTTTCTTTCTTTCTTTCTTTCTTTCTTTCTTTCTTTCTTTCTTTTAATGCTTGTTTGTTTCTAGTGAGAGAGAGCAAAATGGAAGTGGATTTCAGTGGATCTGGAGGTGAGAAGGATTTGGAAGGGGTTCTGGCAGGGAAATCATAATCAGAATATTTCATGTACAAAAATTTCTTTCAATAAAAATATGTTGACTGAACACATACACATACAGACAAACAGACACAGAGATATATACATATACACAGACATAGACACACACCTTTAGGACCATCAATAAAAAGGTGAATGGATGCTGGAGGATCTCTATTTTTTCCAAGAATAAATTTGTTAAATTATTTTTATCTTTCAGACAGTAGAGTAAGGATTGCATAGGTAATAAAAAATTGAAAAAAGATGAAGGGGTGGTTTCATTGTCTTTATGTTTTGCTAGAAGAAACCATTTTGGAAAAATAATGTAAATTTTGGAGTGCATATTGATTATGTGACTATGTCCTCAAAATGCAGTAGGTCTCTGTCCATTAAAATGCACTGTACATTATTTATTATAAATAGTTATTTAATAGATGCTTATAGCACATTAGACCAATTTTAAGGTTTGATTTCAATTATGAACTAAATAAATTAACATAAGGACTCTATGACACATAAATACTACTGTCATTATTAATAAAAACAGTAGTACTAACCATAATTAAAATGGTGTTCAAATGATTTCAGGGATAAAAGAATAAAAGATAACAGACATAGCACTTGTATTAAGTGACAGATGTGATATATATATATATATATATATATATATATGAGATATGTATATGACAAATTAATAATTATGTAATGAAACTTAATGTAACTGACATTTGATTTTACAAGTTCAGATTGCAGACAAAACTTTGAGGCAAATTCCCTATTTTTTTTTAATTTCCCATATATATGTTTGTATTATGATTCTTGTGATACATTTTTTTTTAGATAATATTTTCTGATTGTGGCTACTTTCTTTTTAGCTGTTTATATTGCATTTTGACAATAGATAGCTTAGTTTTCATGTTGAAAGTTAATATCATTTTTCTCTATTTCCAGGTAATAACTAGCCTCATTCCCAGGACACAGGCTCTTAAGGGCTACTTTCACTGCTGGTGTTCTAACAACTTCCTTATTCCCACTTTCTATCATCAGTCCTCTGTTCTCAAGATTTCTAACCAGGTACAGACATAGTTAGAGATTGTTTAATTCATATCAAGTTCTCTATTCGGGTTCTAAACAAAACATGATTTAGTCAGAAAAACTTAGAAAATCATAAGACTAAAGCATTATTGCAAGCCTGATCTAAAGACAACAGGATATGAAGTCAATCTGAATTTCTGTGATGAGAATTTTGTATTTCTTTTCTTCTTCATCTGTCAATATTGTCCTAGTAGAATCAATTCTTATGTCAGAGGATGAGTAATTAGACTAAATTTAACTGACCCACAGGGAAATCTAACTACACCATGAGAAAGCAATCATGGATTGCCTGGCAATACTGAAGGAAGACAGAATATATCTTCCTCAACTATGACAGATGCTTCTAAAGTTTGTTTTAAAATGGGACTTGAGAATCATCAGATACAAGATATCTCCTCTGAACTTTCCCCAAATGTAGTAGATAAAATGCACATATAGAAGGTAGCCTTCCAATACTGAGGTTCTCATCACTAAGACTATAGATAGAGGCTGAGAGACATCTACAAAACAAACTGATAAAATAATCCTACCATCCATAATAAACTAATGAACCTATGTGGAATGTGTAGAGGAATATTTAATCTTTTAATGGGGCAGCATGACTATTCTAGGGTAGAAAGAATGTTAGTAAGCACCTTCATTCACAGTGTCGGAAGGCAATCTGAAGCCTAGGCACAAAGGCAGTTAGCAGAAGGAGTCAGTATCAGTCAACAGGAAGAGTAAGCTTGGGAACAGAGTCAGTTTGAAGCCAAGCAGAGAAATGCAGTCAGAGAAGTTGCGGGAGTCAGCTAGAATCAACCAGATTAGAAGAATTAGTCAGAAATAGTCAGCAGGCTCAGGTTAGTTTGAACCAGCAGTTTAGAAAAGAGTTTGAATCAGAAAAGTGAGTGACTTGAATTAGCCACTCTGAAGAGTCAGTTAAATTCCCTACAGCTTTGAGTTCAGAAGGAGCTAGTCAGAGAAAGTCAGTCAGCAGTAAGTCTCTGACGTTGATACATTCTAGGTTTAGGCTTGAATGTTAGATTGTACAGAGGCTAAAACCTTCAAAAGACTCGGGATTGAATCAGCCAAAGAATAAACTGACTTTTGCCTTGACTCTAGGACTATATCTGGCATATTAAGATAGTCGTCCTTTCTGTTTGAGATATAAATTATGCTATGAAAATAGCTTTAACACAGTTTACCTATTGCAACAGGACCAATTATTAATCCCATAAATTTAACAGTCTGAATATTCTTTTGAAGATCCACTTCAGCCATCTATGTAATGACCTTTCGTAATGACAGCAAACATCAGTCCTGAGCATGTGTTGAGTTCTGTTCAATATTCCTTCAACAAATGTCCATTTCAGTATCAAGGTTTACTGTCTGAAGAACTATCACCTCTTTTTCTTCAGCCAGTTTCTTGAGCTGTTCCCTTGTAGGGGAACCAGCTTTAAGATTCATGCTCGTTGCTGCCTTTCTGTGTTACTTCCTTTCTTGAGTCACACTTTCATGTTAGCAGTTGGTATCTAGGAAGATTTTCTTACTCAGATCAAATCTTTATCAATTTTGATGGAAGCCACAGCTTTTCATCTTTTAGAAATATGAGAAAAACTTCTTCCCAAATGGAACACATTTCCTGACTTCCATTCTAATGTTAAAACATCTTTATAGTATACAGGTTGATTTAATTCAGCAGTTTTTTTTTTAATTTTTGTTTTTTTCCCTACATCTAGTGCCTTTGGTAGCTGTTGTTTCTGTCTCAGTGGTATTCAAAAAACTTAAAGTTAATAAAGCATCATACAATCTATCTCTGGGAGTCCTTATTCTTATTCCTACTTTCTGTTTTTTAAGCATCTCCTTAAGGTTCAATTAGATCTTTAGGAATCAATACATATCAATAATTGGACTCTGTAGCTAATGTTTCTCAGGTTTTTAAACTAGACACAGGACATATGTTATAGCTCCAAGGAATTCTCGTAAATAAACAGGTTTGAAACAATTCTATTCATAAACAAAGAGGTAAGACAAAAGAAATGATCAAGTCATATTTCATAAGATGTCAATATACAGTGTCAGTTTTACTTTGTAAAGATATCCCTTGTCTAGGGATATAATCTGAGCTCCTCCTTATTGTAATAAAAATCTTCCCCACAGATTGATGGCTATATCTGTAATATATGACTTTAATCTTCTTATTTGATCTTCTGGTTGCATACTTTTAATCCATCTTACACTTTGTTTTACTTAGGATAATAATGTTCCAATCCATACAAACTGTGTGGATACTTCCTGAGGAGGCCAATTAGGATTCCAAGATTTTTGTTAGATTGTAGTTATATCATCACCTGTGTCTACCAGGCCTTCAATTTCAATATGATCTATCTTTAATTTTAATTCTGGTCTCTGATCATTGGTAGTGTTTGCCAAAATACCTGTCTTCTAGTACTTCCCAATCCTGTTCTTTCAGTTGGAGCTGTTTTGCCTTTGATGTTTGGAAGCAGTAAAAGATGAACAATCCTGTCACTTGCTTTAAACTATATATCCTTTTCATACATTAGCCATAATTTCAATTTCTCCCTTGGAATTTCATCTATAATTCCTGCATGCAAAATGAATCATTAGGAAGTTAAGTCATTTCTTCCTAAAATTATTTCTACTCTTTCTGGAGGTAGAGAACCATGAACTCCAGTGCCAATTTTATAACACTGAGTTTTTGGTGATAATGTGAGATTTCTACTTATGGCTAAGTCTAGGGCAGAGCTTCAAGCTGTAGCATTCATTAGGTCTCTAACACCAAGTTTAGGTTCCTCTAGTTGCTCTGTGGATGAGGTATTTCATTGCTAACAGGGAACACTTGTCTCCTGCTCTTTGTTGTTGGCTCCCTAGCCCCGCCCTCCCCTTTAGAGTTTCCCATTGGTAAGGGATTACCTCTTATCTCTTGTTGATCTGCATTCCTTAATCCAATGTGAACCCTTACCACACCAACAAAACATGGGAGGCTGGAGCTTTCTTTCTGGAATAGATTTAGCCTTAGGAAATCCCTGCCTATAATCCTTTTACAAATAATTTTGTCTCTCATGGTTAAAACAACACATAGTTTGAGTTGTATTTCCCTGATGATTAAGATTGTTGAACAGTTCCTTAAGTGTTTCTCAACTATTTGTGCTTAGCCTTTGTAAATTCTGTGGTTGGCTGTGTATGCCATTTTTAACTTATTATTTTTATTTAATCAATTTAATTTGTTTTATCGCTATTCAGTTTATTTTATTATCTTCATTTTTTATATATTTTAGAAATTTGCCCTTTATCAAGGAGTAATGTGTAGAAATTGTTTCCCATTTTGTTGCCTGCCACTTTGAATCACAGTGTCCTTTGCAATACAGAAACTTTTTCCATTTCTTGGGAACCCTTTATTAATAATCCATCTTAAAATCTTTGCTAATAGTGTCCTGTTCATAAACTCTTTAGTATAGTCCCTTAATAAAATTCAACATCCATTCATGATCAAAGTCCTGGAGAGACTATGGAAAAAAAGGAACGTATCTCAACATAATAAAGGTAATATACAGCAAGCCACAGACAACAACAACCTAAATGGCAAAAATCTCCAAGCATTTCCACTATAATCTAGAAAGAGAAAATGTTGTCTATACTCCCCATACCTCTCCAATATAGTACTTGAATTTGAATTCTTAGCTACTGCAATAAAACAACTGAAAGCGATTAAAGAAATGCAAATAGAAAGGAAAGAAGTCAAATTATCCTTATTTGCAGATGATGTGATTTTATACATAAAACCCAGTTAAACCCTACCTGGAAGTTTCTACAAGTGATAAACACCTTCAGAAAATGAGCAGAATAAAAAATTAACACACAAATATCAGTGGCCTTCATGTAAAGAAATATCAATCGGACTGAGTAGAAATCAGGGTATCAATATTTTTCATAATGGCCTCAAAAATATCTTGGGATAATCTTAACTAAGCATATTAAAAACTCTAAGACACTGAAGAGAGAAATTGAAACAGATATCAGAGGAGCGAGAGATTTCCCATGCTCATGGATTGGTACGAATATTATAGTGAAAATGACCATCCTACCCAAAGGTTCTACATTTATGTCTTAATTTCAAATTAATTTTAGAATGTGGAATAAGATGAGCCTCTGGTTTCATTCTCTTGATGTGAATGTCTTCTCGCTCTATTCATTCAGGAGCAGGAGAGTCTATATTTCTCATGACATGTCCTTAACCTCCTTATTAAGCACAGCTGACTCTAAGCCTGATTTTTCTCTCAGGGTTCTTTATTTGTTTCCATTATAATGTTTTTCTCTTTTATGTGGTGCAATAGTGTTTCAACTAATGCTGATTTGTAGCACTGTCTGAAATTAAAAGAGTGTGATGTCTCCAGATTCCCTCTCTGTCTCTCTCTCTCTTCTCAACTTCCTTTAGCTATTTTAGATCCATTGTGTTTTCATTTGACTTAAGAATTATTTTCTTTATTTCCTTCAAAAATACCATTGTAATTATTTGTTTAGAATGTATTGAATCTGTAAATTGCTTTACATATTATTAAATATTATGAACATCTGAAGACTATTAGAAGTCTTTCTCATTCATGAACATGAATTCTTTAATCTTTATACATTTATCATATAGATCTCTCACACTCTTAAATTCATTCATATCTTTATCTCTAATAATACCTGAAATTATATTATTTCTATTTGCTATTTTGTTTACATGACCATTTTGTACTGCAATTTTTGCTTCTCATTTTTATGTTATACAACTTTAATGAACTTGTTTACTAGCTTTTTAGTTCTACTTTTATTTTGTCTTCATATATGTTCATAAGCAGTTCATATTATATGCAAAGGCTATTTTATTCATCTTTTTTCTAATTCCAGTGTCTTTCATTAATGTCTCCTGACTGGATGTTTCATCTAGAACTTTGAGTAATGCATTGAATAGAAGCCTGAAAATGGATAACCTTATATTGTTCCTTGTCTCTCATGATAAGTAATTAAGAGCCTTACACAAATCAAACTGCTTTTATTGCTCTCTAGTCCATCTGTATTTAGCTTGTTGAAAGGTTTACTCTTACATTGATCTATTTTCTCAAATATTCTCCATCAATCTTTTTTAAATGCCATATGGTACCATATATGGTACCATGGTGAGTGTATATATATATATATATATATATATATATATATATATATATATATGTATATATATATGTATATATATTTTATATATATTTTATACTATTTTATTCCATATTCCATATTTCATATATTATTATACACATTCATATATTATATGAAATATTTATGTATTATATATTAATATATAATAATATCAACATTAATATTTATACAATATTATACATAATATTATATACAGTACATATGTATAATATTTATTTTATATACATAATATATAATTATATATATGTGTGTCTCTGCCTTAGACTGCCTTCTGCATCCTGGGATTAAACATGTATACTAACATTCTTTCTACCCTAAAACAGTCATGCTGCCCTATTAAAAGATTAAATGTTCCTCTACAAGCATGTTAAAATTTCACAATTTACTGCGACCCAACTCAGTATATAATGTTTCACCTCTAACTCAATCCATTCTCTTCTGTGATGAGAGTCTTTGTACCATATCCAACTTATGTTAACTACATATATAAACATTTACATACTAAATCAAGTTTCCATTCTAGTTCACATTTAGAAGCCTCATGGCTATTGCCTATGGATAACCTTTGTATTAATATCATTTAGGACAGAATTATATTTGGATCTTCAATGTTGTTACTATTGGAAATAGAATGCTATAGTAATTTCTTTGGAGTATGGAAAAAACTAACATTAGTAAAAATCTACGCTGACTGAGAAACTATGGCATTGATATTACTATCGTTCTACCAGCATCACCATGCTTCAGTATCCAGTTACCTTGAAAATAACAGGTCACTACAGACTATTATCTAAAAAGAACATTCAACATCATTAATCTTAAATTCTGTTCATAAACACATTCTCTATCAATGTAGTGTGATCTATCGCTTCCTTGTTAACATTCATTAACTATCCTATTGCCTTCGTTTTGTTAATTTTGATGATAGTTTAGTCATGATTCCAACTACTTTTCACATGTGAATTCAGATTAAATAAGTGCTAAGGTCGGATGGGGATCAATATCTAATATATTTCTGAACACAGTACTCAGCATTTTTATCTTAAATTAAAACAACTTGAAATGTTCACAGTCCCACCTTTAATCAAGTGTAACCATAAACTACAAAGAATTGAAAATGAAATGAGTATAAGAAATTTCACAGTCCAAGAAGTTGGTTGATAATAAGTTTCCACCTGTTAACATATTAATAACAGTGTTAAAGAGCACAATGTGCCCGAGGTATTACAAGTCTGTGCAATTTTACATGTGTCGAGAAATGGATTGCTTGTTAGCAACTGGCTAGAGTAGCAAAGCAGAATGAATTCCATGTGGGAAACCAGTTGTGTAATAAGGACATGGGGAATTCTTTGCTTACTGAGTTACTTAAAATAACCTGTGAAAACCATTGGATAACTCAGGAAGAAGGATTGCCCTCTGTAGGGTATGACATGACCTGCAGTAATAGATCATTTCTATCCTTAATGCTTATCGCTAATATGTTATAATTTTGAAAATTTCACTCAGGGAGAGAAGTGGTGAGTGGTGATACAAAGAGAGAAAGCAGAGCACATGAAGGGGACAGACTGTACCAATGATTGAGACTATTGATTATTATGCCAGGGAAAACATTTAGTCAGACTTACCATGGAGAGGAGGGTGTTAGATGATATTTTATATGACTATTTTCTTTTTGTGATTTTCTCTGTTAGATAAACTGGGTTCAGTAGTATATTAAACACATGAAGGTGAAAATATAACTGAGCAGGACAACCACACTATACTGGACTTCCCTACAGTTTACAAAAGAATAGTAACTCTAAATAAAACCAAAGGAACAGAAAGAATGCAAAAAAATTCCCATGAAACTCTAGTGTGATTGGAGAGCTGAAAACAGTAAAGAGAAATACATCAGTGGGTTCTGCATTTGTTTCTAAGTTAGTGTTCACAACAAGTATTTCTTTTTCTATGTTTTCTAGACATAATAATATTACAATGAGGTTGTTGCACTACCTTATATGTACCTGTGTACAACTTGCTTCAGGATCAGATTTCTCTGGGGAAGAGTTGATTTCAAGTGAATTACTTTTGTGACCTAGTAGTTAACAGTAGGGTAAATAGCAACAAAACAAGTAAATGATGGAAGAATAATACTTGCTGTAAATAACAACAATAAAACAAAGATATGTTTGTGGGAATAAGTTTTTAAAGTTAATTTAACAATATTTAAATTCCTAGATGTAATAGTTCACGCCTACACTCTCAGAGTCTAAAAGCCAGAGGGGAGGGGATTGCTGTGAATTTGAATGAAAAAGGAGCCAGTCCTGGATTGTGTTAGTGGGCATTTCTTGTTTTTCTTTTTGTTGAAATTTATCTCCCAGAATAATACATAAATTGTACAAAATCACAATATGAGTGAAACAATGTAAATATAAGGCAAATTAGCAGAGTATACAGAAAAGAAAATAGTATTGAAAGTAATCATGGCTCCCTAATAGTAGAAAGGTGCCCTTAACTAACTCCCTGTTGTGAAGAAGACTGAACCTAAACTCTGCTGAACCAATATTAGTCAGTAACCCCAGCCTGTGGGAAAACCTTCACAGCTATCAGACAATCAAGGAGGCTCCAAAGCAGTCATTATGCTAACCACATGCAGGGAAGATCCATATAGGAGCATTTTGATGATTTCTTTAGCATACCAAGTCTCACATTTCAGATTGAGAAGAACTAATAGAAGCATGCTGATAGTATGCCTGCTAAAGAAGAGTAAAAATTTGTACTTAGTGTTTCCCACTGAGCAAAATCAGAAAGTATGTGCTTCAGTCAATGACAGGAAGTTCATATAAAACCCCATGTAGAAAATGGGCAATGCTACATACTTTATAAAATCAAGTTTATAGGAAATATATGATATCTATATAAGTTTTAAGAAGAAAGACTCAATGTTCATAAACATAACCAATCCTATGTCAATTATTGGAAAGCAGAAGCTATCCCAATACAGATGAACTTTGGAAGTTCTGCTTGCTTTTAAAATTACACCATGATATATGTCACCTCGTTAATTATTCATTAGTATCATAGAAGCAGACATGTCTCCTGCCACATCTAATGATACTCCTGTAATGCCAAAGAAGATCTAGCAATGGCCCTTACACATTAGACGTGCGATTTTCATGAGCTGTAGATCTAGCCACTAAGAGGACGCTCTTTAAAAACTCTGCAACAAAATTTTCTCAGACAAGTCAAAGGAATGTCCTTGTCTGTTCTGAGTAAGGATTGGAATCCCCCAAGCTCAGAAAAGACAATATTTTTGCTCTAGAAAAGACAGTATTTTTGCTCTAGCTAAGAGAAGAAAAATAGGATATGCTTAGGATAACCAAATAACATATTCAAAAGTTTCTAAAATACCTGGAATTAGCCAAAATTTCTTTGACACTGTTCCTGATTTTATCAGAGAGTTTAGTATTTTAAATACATCTTTCTTGGCTTACACTAAAATTTCCTTTGTAAGTCACTATTTCTTATAAACTGATGGACATTTGTAAGTCATTTTTTATTTTTGCTGTGTTTCATGAAGCTGAAAACAATAATGATTTGATGATGGATATGACAGTGACTAAACATATTTTAAGCATTTGAAAGTTAACGTTAGAACAATTCAACTACCTCACTCTTCTGAGATTTTTTTTCTAGATAAATAGCCATTGGCAAAGTTAGATGAGAATAATTATAGTGTTTATAGTTATTACAAACACATCTTTCTTATACTAGAGTATAAACCTATAGCTGGTACTTGTGAGTGTTTGTCATATAAGCACTAAGTGAGTTTGTAATCTCACTTATATAATGATTCTTTTCCCACTATTTTGAGAAAAGAATCCAAGTTTTTTGTCTTGTTCTGAAAATCTGCTTGGCTCCTGCTCTCCCAGTCAATGGCTGGTCCCAGAATATAATGTTAGAAAACTGGGCTATATTCTTCCTACAGGAGTATGTTCTCCCCATTCATTGTCCCTTTCTCTAGATATTGATGTAACTGGTCTCTTTTAGTGTGTGTGTGTGTGTGTGTGTGTGTGTGTGTGTGTGTGTGTGTGTGTGTGTGTGTGTGTGTGTGTGTGTGTGTGTATATATATATATATATATATATATATATATATATATATATATATATAATAGATATAAGAAAATTGTTATATCTCAAAAAGTAATCTATTAGCCTCAATACCCAATGAAGTTCACTTATAGATCTTGCTAGTGAGCATGATTTTATCAGACAGCTTATCATTGCCTAAGTTCATCTTATTTATTTTATGTATGTTTCTTTTTCATTGACAGTATGAGCTCTAGGAAATGAAGTACTTTGTCTTATTCACAGTCAATACTTGAATCCTAGAGTAGCACGAGATTCATTAAATATAATCAATAAACATTTAACATTTGAATGAACACTTGGATTGACATATAGCAAAACATCAGTTTGAATTAAGTTTTAACATACCTGGAGTGCATATAGTTAGGCAATACTCTAGAGTAACCAGTTTTATTAACTGTGAATCCCTAACAGACATACTTAATTCATAAAGATTATTTAATTTATGGAAAATGTATTAAAATTAATTTGATGTCTATAATGAATGTCCAGTTTCCATTATTTACAGTGTTTGTGTGTATGTTTGTCTGTGTTTGTATATGGGTGTGTGTGTGTTTTGGCACTGTCCAATTTTTCTTCCAGTGACAGGATCTGTCACTGGTGAGAACTTGTTAGCAAGTTGAGGCTGGTGGGCCAATGTGCCAAGTAATCCAGGGTGTATCTCTTCCAAGAACTGAAATAACATGTGTACACTGTCACATCTGACTTTTCTTAATATGCATTCTGGGGGTCAAATTCTGGTCTTCATTCTTGAAAAGAAGATGATCAGTTTTGAAACTAATCTATCTCCCCAACTACCATCTTCCTCTGTTTTATTTGCAAATATTGTTTCTAGTAACACAATACAACTCTATTAGTAAAGTACACATTTCCTAAAAAAGAACATTTGTTTGGCAGTAAAATATTATATTGTTGGGTTATATTAGGACAAATCCAATGCATTGTAATTAGTTGCACTAAATAATAGTTACTTGGGATTTCTTTAAAAAAATATTAAACTCAGTGTTGACCTCGAAATGCCTCCTGTAGTAACTACTGGCAAGACTATATTTTCATATTAAGTATTTTGCTCTTAACTATAAATTTCCAAACTGTCTGTATATAGCAAATTCTAATTACTCATTGTAATTTTCTTAATCTAGGATGCATCCATTTTCCATCAGTGGCAGCAACTCAAATATCCTGTGTGGTGTGAAAGTTTGATTTTCGAGTCAGAGAAGTTGTTGATAGTGATGAAAATAAACAAGAAAACGCCATTCACAGGATTCTGAACCTGTTAAATTATTAGTTGTCATAAATAAAACTTTGTTTTAATATTCAGAACATTGCAGTTCAGTTTACATAGTAATCTCTTTTCTCTGTTGCTCTTCCCGTTCAGACACTAGCTTGTAGGAGTTAAAACAAATGCCTGTAAAGGACTGAGGCAATATTAGGCAAGACTCCTTACATTTCAGAAAATCCCTTATATTATTTTTCTGTTGGACCAAAGTATGAATTTCAATGGACACTTTTTCACTGCTCCTCAAATAACTAATGACTTTGCTACTCTGTAAAAGGTCCTTTTGATGAAACTTTAAACACCTGTGTGTGGTAATCATAAAAACGTTTTGAAGTTGTCATCTATTATATTTTTGATAAGCTTATAATAGATCAAGTTAACTGGATTTGCTGTCTGATATAGCATCTTCACAAAAAGATATTTTCATCAAGGAATTGGATATTGATTCTTCTCCAAATACTAATGACTCATAGAGTGTCTATAATGCTATACCAAGCACACTTCTCAAATTTAACCAAAACTAAAACCATGCTTTGTATTTTTTTAAAAAGATAAAAAAGATGCTTCTAATATTCTTCTACTATGTTTTTAGTAATGCTTTAGTAACTTTCAGCATAATGCTTTAAAAATGAAGTATTGCCATTATTTTCAGGTTAATTAAAAAAAACCCTCAAATTTAAATATCTATTTTAAAATAACAAGTACAGCTATTGATTTTGAATGTACTTGTTTAAATGAAAACCCAGTTTCATCATGAACACTCTTTGAAAGATACTCCATACCCTTAAAATTAATTCAAGAAACTGTGTGTATATATACGACTAACAAATAATTTTAAATTTTCTCTTTTTTTTTATCCGTTCCCATATGTCACAACTTAAGCTTCATTTCCATAGGAATAGAAGTGTATGTTCAAAAACAACTTGCTTAACCATGAGCCACAGAGTCTCAAACAAGATAAACAGCTGGGATCAGGTTTATTACTAGTTTGTCTGCTCCTTACAACAAGAGAGGGCATACATTCTTTTAGTTATGAGGAAGTGTCTTTTTATATAATCCTTATCATATTGCTAATTCATCATGTCCTTTTTATTAGAAGATTGGTCATTAAAAATTCTGGCCATAGCCATTTTCCAACCTTTAGTGTTCAAGTTATCTTTTTTTCAAATTTTATTTCATTAAATTGTGTATCTAAGTAAAATTAATGTTCATAAAATGGAAATGATGATTCTAAAACATGATAAGGAGGCCATTTTAGGGTTATGAAAGCTGAGACACCTGCTGCTCCTGAGCACCACTGTTGTATTGTTCCATATTGTTCTTGCATTGTCTCTCCTCACATGCTTCTGCTCTGACCAGTACAGAAATTGTATTTGAGCTTTTTTCTATGTTGTATTGAGATTCAATATTTACTGTAGTTTATTCCTGTGTGTATATCATGTCATCTTATCCATGAGTTTGCCACTTTTTATTAATCCTGACTAGATGCTTGTACAGTTTCTAAGTTATGAAAAGATTGTGCTGTATTTCCCTCATCATTATAAGCATTGTCTTTTGTTTGCTTGACTGGACTCTCAAATGTCCATAACACACACACATGCGTGCACATGTACTCACACATACTTTACGTTTGCTTTTATGTTATATATCCCCAGTTAATTCAGTCTTAAATATTCCAAGGAAAGAAATCTGCCCCTCGAAACTCTCAACATTTTAACTGACTGAATACTAGGCCTATGGTAGAGCACTATGAACTTCTCATGTTGTGCTTCTTTTCCTCCTCTATGACTTCTGTTCCTGCCCCTCTTCTTCCTCTCCTCTTTCTTCCCCTGTTCTTTTTCCTCCTGTTTCATCTGACTCTCTGTTTCTTCTTTCCGTCATTTTCTGCCTGATCCTTCTCTTTTTCTGTTTTACTTCATTATATTGGTAATTAGCTTTTCCAATTCGCTTTTAAAATGTGTTTAAATGTTTTGGGTTTTTTTTTTTAACATTGTATATGCAAGGATTAACTCCACTCATCAATTCTGTTGATTTTTTTTGTTTTTATTTTTTGTTTTGTTTTTAAACTTTAAATTTGACAATGTAGGTTTTCCATGGAATATAATTTTAATGAGGAGTTATCTATCTCAGGTTGCCTTGTGTTCATTTCTATGGGGAATTATCATGACTGAAAATTGGTGTAGAAAAATCTAGTCCTCTATATGTAGCAACATTCCCTAGGCATATGGTCTTGAACTGTACATGAATTGGAAAAGGTTTACGAGATCAAGCAAACTAGCAAGCAAGGTCTTGTTTATTCATTTTGCTCTTGACTAAATGTAGTATGAGGAGCTGCTTTATTTCTTGGCTTTCCCAAAGTGACTGAACTGTAACCTGGAATTATGAACTAAAATAAGCCCTTTTCCCTGAACTGCTTTCTGTGAAGGAGTTTTATCACATCCATAGAATTGGAAGTAGAACAATACACCGTTCGTCTCTTGTCATTAGCCAATCCAAATAATCTGCTGTTCTGTGTTTATTTCCAAGTATCCACAGCAATTTCTCCAAGTTTTCTAGATTTATCTGTTGCTTTTTAGAAGGCTTTTGCTATATAGAACCTCAGGCTATGAATCTAACCTAGTTTTAGTCCCTCTGGAGGTCTTTAGGATTTTTTTTCTAGCCTGGGGTTTCTGAACTCTCCTAATGAAATGCCCTGTTTTGATGCACCTTCATTACATTTTTTGATTATCAGAACCCATGAAAATATGTCTTTCTGTTGAGATGAGTCTTGTTACATAAATCCTCGATATTTTTCTCCATGTTAATTTGGGTTCTACTGCTACAACCTTTATCTAAGGGAACATTATTTTTTTCCAGTTATTTGACCCTAAACCTGCCTATTTTTCTGTCCTTCAATGTCTCATTAGGCACCTGACCCTTGACTTTAAGGTTATAAGTGTACCTTCTGTAAGTTTAAGTAAGATAAATTTAATTTCATTTATTATAAGTAAAGCAAAGGCTCATATACCAAATATTACTACAGTGAGTAAACGTACTGAGGTTACATGTTCTCAGGTCAATGGAGTATATAGTCAAGGTTTTTATAGTTACACTAGTAATGACAGAAAATGGTGTAAGAACGACTCCATTTGATGCCAAATGGTCTTCATCAGAAATCAATGACTTGAGAAAGGTAAATAAAAATTAAAATAGAGATATTTCATAGATATAAAATGAAATATTTGGACAGGAAAATTCATTCTAATTTAAAGAAACCTCATTCTATTTTGGAAAAATTGTTACCATCACAAGGAGACATATTTTAGTTGTAAAAATTATACCATAGTAAAAATGATAAATATATTTATTTTTATAACTGTTTTGTTAAAACAAATTGTCTAACTGGATTATATGCCCTAATATAATATACATTAACTAATTAAAGTATTATAATATATGCTAATTTTATTAAAAATATGGAATAATCAGAAGTATCTTTCAGATTTATCCCAAAGGCTATTTTAAAACTTTGATTTAAATACTGTAGTTTATATTCCATGATCTAATATAAACAAAATTATTTTTAAATGTTATTGAAGATGTTATTAAATTATGTTGCTAATGAATAGTATGTCATCAATGAGATAAAGATTACATTATTGACATCATCAAATATTAAAAAAAGCAACTATATTACTAATTAAAATTAATCTGCGTAGTTGAAGTTTATTAAGGTATTTATTCCATTACAGATAAGGAAGGGGCATAATTTTACTCCTTCAATGACATTGCTACTTTGTGATTCCTAAGTACAATGTCAGAAAACCAATGTGCCAAGGAATAATATGACCAGAGATGAATGGATTTTTGTATGACTTCCCTTCTTTTTCCAAATAAGTTCAACTGGAATGATTCTTAACATTCCACACCTTATATTTGTATCCCACATTCATTCTAATGTTCTTGATAAGCTGAAACTTACATTTTGTTTCAGTGTTGTTAAATTACAATATAATTCCTGGATGTTTAATCTAGGAAGACATTATATTGTGCTTTATAAAGCAGTAGGTGAGGAAAGACACCCCTAGAATAATAGGAAACATGCTAAGATATACTATTCTAATATTCTAGCAGTTAACCAAAAGGATAAACAGATTCAGGAGCATCCACACAAGAAATATAGCTCAGTGTTGGCAAGAACAGGCTTAGTGATAGCATCATCCCTTCCATTTATGTCACTGTGCACACAGCAGTAGGCTTGAAGAAAAAGACTAGAAGCCACACTTGGATAATTTGTCTGAATGAAATTTTCGTAGAAGCTTCCACTTGCAAAGACTGCCCTTACTTGACCACTATGAGATCATACAGCATATTCCTAAGGAGCTTTTGCCAAAAACTATTAGTGGCAATTACTTGATTGACAAACCAGTTGCCCTTGTGAATTACAAAAACCAAACAAAGCCACACAAACA
Organism: Cricetomys ansorgei; assembly: GCA_026225945.1. NCBI lineage: Eukaryota > Metazoa > Chordata > Mammalia > Rodentia > Nesomyidae > Cricetomys > Cricetomys ansorgei. The sequence continues at coordinate 15,579,474 of JAMJFZ010004061.1, forward strand.
ACAACAAGGGAAAATCTGGAGAGCAAGATGTAGGGGAGTACTTGAAGAACCTTAACATGTCTTAAAATCTGGAAAGTTGTGCATGTGTCACAGGAGAAGGAAGAACACACCTAGCAAAGAGTGGAAAACCCCTAGCCTTAGCTTTCCTCCAGTTTCTGCATGAATTAAAGACTGAAACATGAGGTTGAAATATAAATTACTATAGCCCTAATAATACTAAAGCATTAAATACACTGGGAAAACATAGTCAGCATACACAGAACAGGGGAAAAACATAAAATATTGTTACAAATCTTACAGAATTTAAGTGATGATATGTTTTTATGAAGTCTTATGCTACCGAACTACTATATACAGGGAAAGGAAGAAACAGTTCCTAAAAGTAATCCTAACAAGGGAAATAGCTGCAAAGACATTTCAGCATAAATTGAAAATAATTATTTAAAGAATAATTAATGTCATTTCCCCACAAATACCCGAAAAAATAAAAAGAATATACCATCTCAAAATGTATTTCATTATACAGGCATTACACTGATATTCAAACTAGGCAAAGTTGTCAGAAAACAATATACACTAAAACCTTTTTCTGTTTTAAATACAAACATGTACAACTTACTAGTAAAATATTTTTCAGTAGGATATAAAAGAGTTACCCATGAATGTGCAACAGGGTTTATTATAGGAATGTAAAGATCATTCTATGTATCAAGGAAATATACCATACTATTACAATTAAACATTAACTATTTCCAACTTACTAGCAAAACATTTCCAGAACTATATAAAAGAATTGCCTCTGAATAAGTAGCGAGTTTATCACAGGAATGCACAAGTCATTCTATGTATAAAGGCAATACAACACCTTATTACAGTTAGGTCAAAAGAGCATGGTAATCTCAAAAGATTCAGGAAGTGTTTAACAAACTCACAGCCCTTTTGTGTGTGTGTGTGTGTGTTAAAATATTCAATGAATTTTATATAGAAATAAACCTTCTCATTGTGATAAAAAGACATATACAAAACTATGCTGTCATAGCAAACTTAATGATAACATTCTAAATATATTTGCCTTAAGAATGTGATTTCTCCTCTCTTTTAAAAATAATTTATATTCTATTCCAATAAAAACATACTAAAGAAGAAATAATAAAAATCTTACTAGAAAGAAGGAAGCAAAATTACATTTATTTGCAGATTATATAATCTTATATGGAGACAGTAGCGTGCATGCATATACATACATACACACATGTGGTGAATTTCCACAATGGTATGTTATACATCCATTAAATTATGAAGTCATTCTGTGTGGTGGTGGCTTATGCCTTTAATCCAAACACCTGGGAAGCAGAAGTTGTCAAATTTCTGAGTTTGAGCCCAGCTGGGTCTACAGAATGAGTTCCAGGATGGCCGGGGTTACACAGAGAAACCCTGTCTCCAAATTTAAAAATCTAAAAAAACAAGGAGGAGGAAGAAGAAGAGGAGAAAGGGGGAGGATGAAAGAAATAAATCATGAAATTTCAGTATATGGATGAGACTAGAAAAATTATCCTGAGTGAGCTATCTCAGAACCAGAAAGACAAATGTGTTGTATATTTGCTTAGCTATAGATGTTACCTGCTAAGTCATTGACAATCAAACTATAATCTATATAAACACAAACCTTAGGTAGAGAGTAAGAAGCTAGGGGGGAAAGAGATGGATAGTTATGAATAGGCAATGTGTGTGTGGGTGGAAATGGACAATAAAATAGCAAAGGGTGAGAGAGGGATTACAGAAGGGACAGCTAAAGGTAATTGAGGGGTTGTGTGGAAACAAAGCACAGTAGAAATTTCCTATAATATAAATATAAATGAAGGGAATCTAAATGAAATTACCAGATAATGGTGTGGGTCAGAGCACCAATTAGATACCTCTCATTACCAAGTGAAACTTCAGGATCCTAGAATGGGTTAGACCTGAAAAATCTAGCTATTGACAAGGTGATCAGTGGCTCAGTTGTAGAGACAAACGATGAGTAATCCATTGCTCAATACAAAACTACATAATTCTTTGAAAACAGAACTCAATGTTGTTCTATCTAGAGCTTTCATCTTTACAGACTATTACAATGGTACTATAAGGTATTCTAAACACTAAGAAAGCTTAATACCAACTCAGCTATTCACTTTTTGGTCTACAACTATAGTTACCTGTCTGCAAGGTACACTGGTGAAATAGTGGTATAAAGTTTATGGGAGTAACCAACCAATATCTGGTTTGAGTTACTGCCAATTCTATGAGATAGAAGACATATTCAGTGCTGTTTGGGTGATGAAAAACATGGGAATTGGTAAGCCAGGCCATTAGGGGAAACCCAAATACTGTTCTACTAAAGGAATATAGTAATAAGATAATTCCTAAGGACATTTTGCTCTACATTCTGAGCCTTTCTCAGCCATTGTCAGAGAAGCTTCCTCATACAAAAGGTAGGAACAAATACAGAGCTAGACAATACATGGAAAGAGAGAGAGACCTTGGAATACTCAGCCCTAAAATGGATGACTCCACTAAATTCCTCCACTCTGGTTCAGAAAACCATGTGGAAAAGATGGCAGAAAGAGTTTAAGAGACAGAAGGTATAGAGTATGCTAACTATTCAAGGACTTCTAGACATTCAAGGACTTCTAGGGCTGTCATATATATAAACTCACAGAAACTGTGGTAGCATGCATGTAAACATCTTCATTAAATGGGGTCTAAGAGAAGTGGGCATATGCACCAATTCCTAACCTAGAAGCCATTTTCAATAGGTACCCATTTGCAAATAAAATTTAGTTTCCTCCAAGATAGTCTCCGAGGGAGAAAAAAATCGTTCTTAAGGGTAGGCTCCATGCTCAGTGGCCAACAGAAAACGAGCTCAATGGCGTCCTTATAGATTCTTTGACTCAAAATGTTAAATCAGGGATTTTTTTTTCCTTTTTAAAAATTTGTTTGTTTTTAACCTTAAGAGATCCATTGTGAATATATTATGACTTCTAATTTGGGTATTTTATGGGATTCCTGTGTATATGGGAAAGTATATGAGTCTGTGTTCATGTGCATTTATTGTGATTATTGTTCAGCTGTTTTTCTTGTTTTGTCATATTCTGGTTTGTTCTTAATTTATCTTATATTATTTTACTAGTTGTATTATCATCCCTTAGATATCTGTTTGTTTTCTAAGGAGAGATGGAAAGGCAATGGATCTGATTGCAAGTGTTTTTGGAAGGAACCAGAGGACTAGGGGTTAGGGAGGGGGTATCCTTAATCAGAATGTATTGTATGAAAAAATATTTTTAATATAAGAAAAATCATTTTATGTCAGCAGTAATTAAGTAAACCTATCTAACTAAAAGATATTAGGACCTGTTAGGTAACATGGATGGACAGCCATTGTGATGGCTAGTTTGCTGTCAATATGACACAGTACAGAATAGAAGCACACTGGCAACTTGTGAAAAGGACTTTCTTGATAACATTAGTTAAGGTAGGATGCCTCACCCACTGTGAGTGGCAATCTTCCTTACACAAAGGATTCATGGTTGTGTAAGAGTAGACATAAGAACACTATCATGAATGAATTAATCTATTGGTCTTTGCTCTCAACTGTAGATGTGATCAGACTAACTGCTTCAAGTTCCTCCTGCCTCGACCTCCTGGCAATGATGGAACTGTGAGCCAAATAAATCCTTTCTTCCTCAACATGTTCTTGTCATATCAACAGAAAGAGGATCAAAAACGGTCATTAACAAACAAACAAACAAAAAAAAAAACGGAGGTGGTTCCCATTAGGGCATTTTTTTACAGGAACTCCATACTGCTAGTCTAAATGCTACCATCTGAAAACAAAGAGATGTAACATAGTGGCCTATGATTGGAGCCTTTAACTAGATCTGCCTTTTTTAAAATTCATGGTCCTTAATTACATTCAGTGATTATGTAATTGAAATAAATACACACACAACAGGTCACACAAACCTTCCAAACTGTAAACTGGCTAAACTGCAAGTTGGGAAACTGCATTGAAAGAAACCATACCTCAACGAGGAGTTTCAAAAATGGAAACCATCATAGCCCACTGCCCTAAATGTAAGATGATTCTCTAGTTAATGTGCAGTTCTCTGAACACTTTGATATACAACCAACAAATGTCATTCTTCTGGTTTAAAGTATGAATTAATTCAATGTCTACCCATCTACCAATCCCTTCCCCACTATTGTAGTTCTTACTCCACCACTGGGAGAATGATATCACTTTCATGCATCAGAAAATTTAATGCTGGAGATATGACTCAGTGACTGTGTGTGTACTCAAGGGCTTGGGTTAAATCTTAAACATGGATAAATACAAACAAATAAACAAAACCAGAATATTTATACTGTTAACAGGATAAGCATTCTCAAATTACCAATATATTCAATGAAATCATTTTTTGAAAAATGAAAAGAAATTATACTTTATTTTTAGAGCTTGAAAATCAATCCTAAAAAATCCAATTAGAAATTGTGATGAAGAAGAAAAATTTGGAGAATTGACAATTTTCTATTTCAAAACTAAAGTTCAGCAATGAAACTGTGTCATGGAATAGATAGGAGGACAGAGCTATGAATTAGCAGAATGGAAACTGGAATTCAAAGGTAAGCCTTTATTTTACATAGTCACCTCATTTTCAAGAGAGGAAAAAGACATTAACTTGGAAAATATATCTTGCCCCCAAATGATACAAAGGTATCTGTGTGCAAAGCAGTGATATTGGAGCATCAACTAACACATAAAATCAAATGCAACAGGTTGAGCATAGAAATTCAGGAAGTAGACCATAAATTTCCTACATAAAACATAGTGGTTAACATTTGTGGTATTTGTCTGGACCATGGTTTCTTAAGTACAACACCAAATGCACAAGCAATATAAGATATGGTAGATAAAATGGAAATAAAATAGACTAAATAAGCATATTATTCCAAAGCATGCCATCCTGAAAAGGGAAGTCAAATGCATTGGCTCGTATGGGTCAGAGCAGAGAGTCCACAAAGTATTTTAAGCTGAATAAATCTGAGAAACAAGGTCTTCCCAACTCTGTCCCTTGAAATATTGCATAAAATCCATGGAAGAATTTCTGACCTCTGGAACAAAGTCATATGTCCTTCATGTGAGAGAAACTTCCATATACCTGAAGAAAAAGAGCATCATTATTTCTGAAGAGAGTCACAAAAAAGTAGCTGAACGAATGGACCATCCTAAACCTCACACAGCTTATTAGTATTACATTTTCTCACAAGGATCCATACATTATCAAATCTACTTTTAAAAGCAAACATGTTCTGGGGATATGATGGCACAGTGGGTATGATTCCTTGCCTGAGTTTGGAACTCAGAGCCCACAGGAAATAGCTGGGCAGAGATGTATACACTTGTATTCCCATGCTAGAAATGACTGTAGAAAAAGACCATCACTGGGATTTGGTGAAAAATCAGTTCAGCCAACAAACAAGCAAGTTCTTGAATCAATGAAGCCCCAATTTCAAGTTCTTATATGTTTCCTCAGATTAAAGCTTTCTATTTTGGGGGTGGGGTAAAGTAGACAGCAAATAAAAGTAGAGATTTATCTAAAAGGCTATATAAATGGAAAATAATGCATGAAAGGATATTCAACATTATTACCTACTACAGAAATATTAAATTACAGATGTCATTAATAAATCCTGGTAGCTTACAATTAGTCCAAATTATCTTTTCAATCATAAATATTACATAGTGTTAACTTCAAACTACATAATCTAAATATTTCTCAAGTTCACTGATATACATAAAATACCAGTGGGGAAAGATTATAAGAAATGCATTTCCTCTGTCTTTTCTAGCAAACATCAGGATATGGGAAGAGCAGAATAATAGTGGTTAGTAATCAGGAGAATAATATTATTTCAGTATGCTATATATTAATATTAAGTCATGTTGCCTAATATTGTGAATAAATATAATATACATTAGAGTATTTTTTAGGATATTTACACTATTTAAGCCAATTAAAATGGTGATATAAATGTCATTAATATACTTGTGATTCAAACATGTTGGGCACATATTAAGTCCAAGATTCTATTTGCTTCTGATTCTGTTAGTAAACAAGATACTGATAAATAAATTTCACTATTTTTTTTAGTTTTTTGAAACAGGGTTTCTCTGTTGTAACTCTGGCTGTCCTGGAACTCACTCTGTAGACCAGGTTGGCCTCAAACTCACAGAGATCCACCTGTCTCTGCCTCCTAAACACTGGGATTAAGGGCATGTGCCAATACCATCTGGTAAATTTTAATTATTTTTAATGATTTATTTACTTTTATATGGATATGGTACTTTTACCTGCTTATATGTATGTTTCCCACTTGCATACAATTCCTCAGATCAGAAAACGGCATATAATTTTTGGAAACAGGGGTTGTGGGTCATGTGTGGATGCTGAGAACCAAATCCAGGTCCTCTACAAGAGCATCTTAAACATTGATATCTCTTATTTTGATTATTTTTAAGAGATAGACTTAAGAGTTCACATGTTGTTATTTTCTAATGCCAGACAAAATTGAATGGATCCCAATGGGAGGGGAAGTAGGGAGAATCTGGAATAAATAGAGGGAGAGGAAACCATAACCTGGATATATTATGTGAGAAAAGAACTATTCTCAATAAAAAAATTAAAAAAAAAGAATTAGATGAAAATAACCTGAGGAAAAAATATTCACGCGCCCATGTGAAATATTTTGCTAATAGCTTACTCTTTTAAAGTCAAACTATTTTTAGCAATTTAACCAAACAACTTTTATATAAAGTTTCCAGATCCAAACGGCTTACTATCTGATAAATCACAACTACGTGAATTGAACTTAAGATAATGAAATGGTACAGTCATCATACTTATTTGGTTTAGTGTGATAATAAACCAAGTTACATACTCAAACACACATATCTTCAAAAATAAGTATTCAATTCTATCACAATTGCCAAGTACTCTGTATTAATAGATGGGTTGGTACTATAAAAATGGGAGACATCAAAGAGGAGCTTTCATTTCCTATGTACTTCAATTGTTCGAAATTTTTCAGCAAGCATGACAGATGGTTGATTGATTGATTTAAATGAACGTGCCTTTCCCTATTCTGTAATTATAAATCATGGAGAGTTGGGAATTTTTAAAAGCATACTAATTATAGCTGTGTTCATTTTCTTTCTTGTTGATCTACAAAGTATAAATTGACATGTGGGGGAGGAGAAGTTGAAACAAGCAATCCCATGGAGTTTCTTGATCCAGTGGTCTAATATTGAGAAAGGAATCCAATGGATGTGTATACAGGATAGACAGTTTGACCAATCATTGATTATAAGCTATGTTTATAAGTGTGAATGACCAGAAGGAACATAAATTTAAGTTTAAAAACTACAGAAATACATTTTGTTTATAACTTAGTGTATGGATAACTGATATGGAAGAGGGAAAGAAAGAGAAAGAATGACGTTTTTGTCATATTTTGATTGGCTTTTACTATGTCACGTGAGTCTGGGAATGGTCATAAAAGCCCATGAGTTCAAAGAAGACACAGATATATAGCAATTTCAAGAGCTACCTAGAGACCACAACTCATTTATACATGCAAAAAATATTATGGAAGAATCCAAAGTGAAGTACACATGGAGAAAGGACAAATAGGTCGGAGAGTAAGGTGGAAGGAAAGTGGCTAAGAAAGGTAAGAAAGATAATGATAGAGAAAAGGAGAGGAGCAGTGGAGGAGAAGGGGAAGAAAAAAAGCAGGAGGAGGAGGAGAGAGAGAAAATTAGGAGGAGGAGGTGGAAAAAGGAGGATGGAAAGGAGAATGAAAGGGTGGAGAAAAAGAATGAGGAGGGTGAGGAGGAGGAAAAAGAGGAAGAGGAGGGGAAGAAGCCATCAATACCTACCTCTCACATAGTTTGTTCCTATAAATTCCTACCCTAAATTTAAATGCTAGGATATAAAGAATCCAGTCATAAAAAAGGCCCTAGTCTCTATGGCAGCTCCAATGTGACAATGTACTTGCATTTATATGTTTCATTTAGGACTTGCATTATAACCACACATGAAAGAAATACAATTCACATACACACAAATACTCTCATGTTCACTTAGCTAAATGTAGAAGGAGCAGTTTGTAATAAAAGTGACATCTCTAAAGCCATGAAGAGTTTTCCCTTTCCAGGTGAATTGATATGCATAGAGTTGGTATTTCTGATGTTATTTCTGGGGTAAGATTGTCTTTGGGGAATACAACTACAGAAGCTAAAAAGACTATGATGCTGATAGAATTCAAAATGATGTTTGGAGAGGCAAGCAAAAGTAGATCTCTTAATTTCTTCAGAAAAATTGTGAAAAATAGCAATCTAGTGTCTATTATATTAAATACACTTATTTTTATATTTTCAGCACAGGGCTTGGAAATTTTAACAAGATTGATATGTAAATGATAAGTTATCATGATATGATTTTAATAGCACCAACACTTCAGGAAAAGATAATTACCTTCTTACACTTTGAACCATCTTTTGAAACTTTAAATATGCTGTCAGGCTTAGGCATTTGGTAGTTTTTTTTAAATGTAAAACATATTTAAATAAAAATACTTCTTATTAACAAATCATTGACAGTTAAACATACAAAGACTCCTAAATGCATATTCTTCTCACTTCAATTTTGTTTTCCTGTGTGTATTGCTATCTATCACCACTCATAAGAATCTAAGATTGATTTATATTAACTTATCAAATGTCAACAATAAATTATCTAGCTTCATAATAATTATGTGGTTCACAAATACACAGGGCTTAAGAAAATTATATATATATATATGTATATATAATTTTAACATAAATTTTCAACCCTTGTGTCAATATATCCTTAATAATCTTTTACTCATGATGGGTTCTATAAGAGTAACATAACCTTGCACAAGTTCTAATCATATTGCTAATAGTTCCTCTAAACACTGCTAGTATTTGTCAGCCATACTAATCAAGGTATCAGAAATTCAAATTATTAAACATTTTGGCAAATGCTGTGTTCATTGAACAATGGTTTACTGAATTTCTATTTGAAGCATTGTTGTATATATACCACAGGAAAGGGAAAATATCTAATTTTCATTAATTTGGCACCATGAATGGAGTCATATAATTAATAAGAAAAAAAACATTAGTTTAGTTCTCTAAGAGTCCAATAGCAAAAGAAAATTTCCTTGTGCTCACATGCAATATGTAGCAAAAAGGGAATTCAGACATATGTAAATATCATGTAGAAAATCCTTTAGAAAATATCTTGAAAGGTACTAAGTTCCTAAAATATAGGGAGAGGTATACATAGGAAGAAATGTTAGATGAGATTTAAGTAGATTAATAGATTAAAATCAGGGTTGTAAACATCAGTTAAGAGAATTTTAGGGAGCTATCACAAGGATATAATTCATCTCTGGGAGTTCTTTAAAGATTTAGGTTATTTTTAATTAGGTGCAGGTGTATGTGTCTATACCACAGTATGTGCATGTGAGTGCAGGTGTTCATAAAGGTTAGAATAGAGCATCAGATTCCTTTGGAGCTGGAGTTACAGGTGGTTTGAGATGTTGTAGGTGCAGAGAACCACACTTATTCCTCAACAAGAACAGTAAGTGCCCCTAGGCAATGAGACATCCTCCACCACCCCTCTCCCAAGAAGAATTATAAATATAAATTTATCAATGATAGCACAAAACTTCTAATTTACATCCTAACCAGTCTCTGATATTCAAACAATTCTATGAATGGAAGGAACAAAAATGAACAGGATGAACCAACATCCAGCAATAGAGTGATTAAAAAGGAGTTACAACACTGAAAGATCATTTTCCTAATTTACTTCTACACTGTGGCAAATAATTCCTTAGGTTGCATTAATTCTATCAAGCATTCTTTTTCTAAAAGCCCATTCAGACAGTATCCCTCATAATTCATAATTCCTTTGTAGTGATTTCAAATTTTGATCAAATTATTTATTCAAGATTTTCTGCTGGGAATAGTTGAAGGAAAACAGTTCATGATATCCTTTCTTTCTTTCTAGCACATTCCTCTCTCTCTCGACTACTGATAAACCACATCCTAGTCACAGGATGGAAAAAAAAAATGAAATTTCATTGTAACTTCTGAAGCTTCAAAAAAATAAAAGCGGTTGTGGAGTCAAATGCTGAAGTTTCTAGTGGTTCTATAAGTTGTGTAAATAACTATGTGGGATGAGTATTGTCACGATCATGTGAGATAACAATCTGAACAAATCAATGAAGCAACACAAAGGCTCAACCATTAAAGCATGCTGGAACAGCTCAAAGGAAATCAATCTTTCTTTTCTTACCCATTCTGCCTTCCCTCTCTTTGAACACACTTTTCAACTCACTTTCAAGATTACATTTGGACAAATGTTACACTTTTAACATTGCATAGCACAGTTACCCTTGCACATATTGAAGTTAACTTGGTAAGAAAACAATTCATTTAAACATGCCCATGGAATGTTGCCCTCTGTGATATTTTGATCCACAATGTCCTCATTTTTAAAGAAAGATGTCCATTATATATAAAAAAAAACATGTTTGACCTGCTCTATGATGTATTTTATGCTATCTTTTCTTGTTATATAATGGAAAGAAAGATTATAATGGATAATAATGGAAAGAAAGATGTATTGGCATCCATTTTAAATTGATATTTTGTTACCATTCAAACTCTTTACAATGTATAACAAAAGGTATGTAAAAATTTGTATTATATTTCATTAAACATGTACTATATACTCATATATATGTATATATATGCAAATTTAATATCTCAAAATGAGTAATTTTAAAGAATAGATTACTATCAACTGCAATTCTCTGAAGGAAATGTCTTGAAGGCTTGGTATCTAAAATTGTTCTATTTGAAAGTTGTTAAACATTTAAGTGGTTAGTCTTAGTAGGAGGACTTTGTGTCATTGGTGGTGTGCCTTTGAAGCAAATATGGGACCTCTTCACCCCTCTTCTCATCCCAGTGATAAAGTGAAAAGATTGCTTTCAACATGTACTCACCCTGTGAGCCTCAGTGAGTCAGTGGATTACAATAATGTGGTGAGACTGACTGTCCCTAAATCAGAGATCTCCAAACTGAAGCCCAAATAGCCTTTGATTCTTTGTAACATGACTGTTTAAGAGAGATTTTTATAGTAATGACAATTCACTGACACAACTTTAACAAAGATATCAACTGGTAAAGACAATAATATTTTATTTGTTTCAAAAAGACAGAACAATGATAAAGTTGAAAGGGAAGAATAATGGATTGCAAATCATAGAAAGCAGAGAGGATATCTGTCTGAAGAAAATCTATGAAAGGCAGAAGTGATTCGGTTACAATAGAGACCTATTCCTCATTCTGACTCCTGTTAAGCACCACCACCGAGATTTCCCCTGTGTTTCCAGAACTGTTCTTCTAAGGCATTCTTGCTCTAGTCTAGGTACAAACACCACCTTCAATGTTCTCATTTCTATTACTATTCTATTCTACTCTATTTCGATTTTTATTCCATCTTTTAGATTAAATACTCCTCAACACTCACTCTTAGGCCACTTTTTATCACTTATATTTAAAATATTTTGTTATTTACTCTTAAAAAATTTCATATAACTATATATTTTGAGTATATCCAACCCTACTCTTCCCTATCTGCTCTGCAAATCCTTTTATCATATCTTCTTCCCAACATTTTGTTCTCTTTAAAACATGAACTCACTGAATCATATAGTACTGCTAATATATTCATGGAAGTAGGAATATATTCATGGGAGTAGGAACATCTACTGGAGCTTGGCTAACCTACAAGGGGCCATATTTAAAAAAACAGAAAGGATACACAAAACAAATACAAACAAAGAAACAACAACTGACATTCCTTCACCCAGTAACCATCAACTATAAATAACACCTCAGCTAAGGATGCAACTTTCTGAGCCTTCCTTTTTCTATAAAGCCTTTTGTCAGAGGTTGACTATAGTCTTCAGATAACTTTTGATTTTTCATGTAGAAAATCATTCCATCTACAACTGAAAAATCATCTCTATTTCAATTGCTTCTTCAAACATTAACAGTTATTAATCCATATCAAATAATCTTAATAGTTTTTATGGTTACTCCAAACTTCAGACTCTGTAGACATTCATTTGCTTTTGAGTGACAATATTATTCTTTATTGAAGACTGTCTTGAACTTGTTATGTATCTCATGTGGGCCTCAAACTCAAGATCATCCAACCTAGGATAACCTAATTTTAGAATAGAGTGGCATACCATTATGTCTCACTTTAGTGGTATTTCTTTATCTACTGAGCATCAAAATCAGAAATTCTTCAACAATCCCTTGCCTATCATATTGTCCTTTTATCAAGTTCATTTTGCAATGATGCCCACAATTTCCATTTCTAAGATAATCTTAATCCAGCCATTTATCACTGAATTCAAATTACTACCCTAAAGTAGGAAGTTTATTTTCTGATTCACTTTCTCTCTTCTAAACTTGATTACCATTTTTTCATTACTTTTTCCTCACTTGATTTCTACAGAATAAATCAGTTAGAACATTATTTGCCCAGTGTTTTGAAGAGATTTTCTAATCTTACAACCATAACTATCCATCCATAATGACCTACCTATGACTCCAAGCATCTTTTAATATGAGGTGATATCTGATGATTCATTGGGAACAAGAGTAGGAGCCATAGAAGAATATTATAAATCAGACATCAACCTACTAACTTACAACTGACTGTCACTATAAAATATCAGTTCTAAAAATGGGTGTTTTTTTGTATTTAAACTTTCTAGGGTTTCTAAGATATCAGAAAGACAAGGGAGTACTAGTACTTCCTCATTGCTCTGTTCATCTTGCATCCATGTGCACACCCACATTTTTTTTCTACTATTCACCTTTCTATTTCTGATGTAATTAGTTTTAAAAGTGATAAATATATTTTATACTTGTGAATATATTTGTCATTTAAAATTAAGGATTAAGTTTTTAAATCACAAAATTACAATTAATAATATTTTGATGAGTACATTAAAAACAGAGGCATAAAACCACTAAAAGGTAGATTTAATTATAAAATACATCTATGTAGAGGAGGTGTAGACCCCAAAAGGAAATGATATACAGTGTATGACAGACACTGAATGTATTTTAGTAGGTTATCCTGAAATAAAAGCAATTTGTGTGTGTGTGTGTGTGTGTGTGTGTATGTGTGTGTGTGTGTGTGTGTATGTGTGTGTAACAGTAATTCCAATTTTACAACAATTCAGGAAGGGTTTATATTAAAAAAAACTATTTGATGTTGGCTCCTAGAGCTTCTGTCTATGTAAAAGGCCTATGAGGCCAGGTGGGAAGGAGGAATTTTAGGTTCTCTAGTCTATCTTAAATATTGTATAGTTTTTGCCCTGTGTGTTGATATCCTAGAAAAAATTAATTGAAGTATAATTCTACTTATTCTAAAGAAAACAATAGTCAATAATATCCTAAAGAAAACAATACATCAATAAATTTAATGACCACGAACTTGTCCATGTAGTTCCTAAGAAATACTGAAATTTACCTCTTCAGGAAAAATATTGTTACAGTCTCATGGCTCTCCCTAGGAAGGAGAAATAGAACAGACATTGCAAGTGGACTGGTGTAAGATGGGATTGGGACTAGGAGGAATCAGGTGGAGTGAGATGGATAGAGGGAGAGAGTATAGAGAAAGATAAGCAGTAATGAGAGGCATTTAGAGGGTAACCAGGAGGCCTAGTGCAGTGGAAACTCCCTGGAGGCTACAATGGGAGATAATGGGGGATAGAGAGCCTGAAGGCTTCCAGCGCTGGGACTAGGACATCTACCCAGCCACAAAATCTTTGACCTATAATCTATTCTGCCAGCAGGATCACTGAGGCAATGGAGGTGCAGAACCCTAAACCAAGGGAGGGACTCAATTCTTGACACTGCAGGAAGGGTTAGAAATCTGAGACTAGATAGCACAGAAAGGATTTCTAATGATACTCTGCTATGCTCATAGATCAGGTCCTAGCCCAGTTGTCTTCAGAGAGGCTTCCTCAAGCACATGATTGGAGCAGATGCAGAGGCGCAGAGGCCCGGGGCAAAACATTGGGCCTAGTTCTGTGAATATAGCAGAAGAAGTGGAGGAGGGATTGTGGTGACCAGAAAAGTTGAGGACACCAGGAGAATGTTCCCAAGGAGGCAAGTGACCAGGACAGAACAGGGGCTCACAGAGATTGAAGCAGTACACAGGGAGCCTGCACAGGTCTCTCTTAGGAACCCTACATAGATCTTATGGTTCTTTAGATTGTTATTCTTTTAGAACACGAAAAAGTTTGGGTGTGTGTGTGTGTGTGTGTGTGTGTGTGTGTGTGTGTGTGTGTATAGGGTCTTCTGACCCTTTTACCTGTCCTCAAAACTCTTATCCTCCCTTTCGTTTGCCTAGTCAGCCTTGATGTAGGGATGCTTGATCAGCCTTGTTCCATCTTGTTATGCCCTGTTTGAATAGTAGCCCTTGGAGGTCAACTCTTTTCTGAGGGGAAGGGTGGTAGATCTGGGAGAATGGGGAGCTGAGGGGGAGCTGAGAAGAGTGGAGAGAGGGAAAGCTGGGGTCAGTTGTACAAGGAAAGAAAAAATGAAAATGAAAAACAACAACAAAATGCTAAAGAATTTACTCATATAGAATTTTAAAGATAAAATGACAAAGAGTATTCAAGAAAAGCACTTATTTCTCCCAGAAATTTTCTGATGTATGGTTGTTTCTGATCTCATTATAGAGAACCAGTGAACAAAGATAAATGAACTAAAGTTAAAGTCACAAAATGACCCATGTAAAACAACAAAAAAAATCTTTTAAATATTTTACCTATACCCAAAATTGAATATTCAAAATACTCAACTTACCATATTTGATTCAGATACATCATTATATTCAAATCTGAGGGAAGCTGCAATGTCTTTAATACTTCCAACTACTGTTTCTACACATCATACTGAATATATGATAGACATCTGACAAAACTAGATGTATTTACAAGTCTTTCCCTATGTACCTCCTTGCTACCTGTATACAGACTATTGAGATCTACAATCATTCTTGCACTTAAGATAAAATTCATAATCAAAATATAAAGTGAACATAATAAATGCAAAAAATTAAAATGAGCAACTGTGATGGCTTTTTAAAAATTTTCAACATGACAAAAACTAATAATTTGTGAAGAGAGTCTTAGTGAGAAATTGTTTACATTGTGCTGGGCTTTGAATGTCACTGGAAGACTGTCTTAATTAAATGTATTTTTGTCTGAAGACAGCCCACTGTGGGTGGCACCATACCTAGGCAAAAGGCCTTGAACTCTGTAAGAGTAGATAAATCAAGCAATCAACAAGAAGAATGCATACATTTATTCCCTTCTGCTATTGATTGTGTATGGGATGTGACTGAAGTTCCTGCCTTGACTTCCCTTGACTTCAGTGATAGACTGTGATCTGAAATTGTAAGCTAAAACAAATACTTTCTCCTCTAAATTGCTCAGAATCAGGGTATTTTATCTCAGAAACATAAATAAAACTATGGCAATAGGCATAGAAGAAATGTGTCTTGCTTTATGAATATCTTCTTATTAGAAGTTAAAGATTATGTTATATGTTTAAAAGAGCCTGTACATTTTAACATTGAATGAAGAAAATAAATTTTTGACAAAAATAACTACAGTATGATATGGTGTAGTCAACGGGAATTATGAGTTGTTAATTTTAACACAAAGTAACACAAGTAAGTTTAAAACATATAATATTGTAACAGAAAGTAAAACAGATCTCAAGTTCAAACTGTGCACAAATTAAAACCGTTTACTGATTTTTTTTTTACTTTAAATGCATGAACAGTGTGCATGAACTGTGTTATATCTCAATGCAGATGTTTTAAAAGAAAAATAAAACCTTTACCTAATGAATTATTCTCAATATATTATGCTCTTCCCTGTGAAAAACCTTTGTGTTACTGAAAACCCTGCCATGTATAACCTACAATATAGCCCTATGATATAATAGGAACAACGAACAATATTTATAAAGGACACCTTAGGAAGTTATCACATGCCTAATATGTCAGATAATATTTATACAATGTCATATTTCTTGTAAATGCTTTAATGACATAGCATATTTTCACTGTCCCTGTGTTAGAGACAAGTAAACAAGGCACAGTGAAATAAGATAACTGCTCCATGTTCTCACGTTGATATATGACATACAAAATTTAAACCTGCATCTGCTTGGCTTCAAATTCCTCAGAAAGTTGCTCTAAAAGCTCTTATTAACCCTGAGATTTCTTGGATCACATTAGATTCTTCAATTCCTTTGAATTTTTGTATTATATTTTGTCTCTATTCTTTAGTCATTAATCTGAATTTTAACATCTCTTGAGTCAGTGTCCTGCCTTTCCTAACTGATTTTTTTTCTTCTGAATCACAAAATGCATGTGTAACCAGCAATGCAAAAATGTCTTAGTGATTTTAAAACAGATCACTTCTCTCCTCAAGTGAATAATTTCTGGCTTTTTATTTTAGTGTGTTAACCATACTTAGAAGGATTTGTACTTAATACTATTTAATACCCTACTTTGTCTGGTAATCATAGCTCAAGATTTATATTTAATTCAATGATTAAATCATACGAATGTATGCAAACAGGATTTGTATACTACAATTTTCTCACAATGAAGTTCTTAATTTCATTCACCTACTTATTAGCTACATTATTCCTGAAGTTTAGAAATCAATCTCATGAAATTGTTTTAATTGAGTCTCTTATATACTTTTCTTTTTTTTATTCCAGTTGCTTCTCTGGGAATCTCAATGACTTTCAAATTCTGATTTTGCTCTTTTTCTTAATCCCTTCTTTACTTTTTATATTGTCTTCTTTCTTCAATATGATTTAGTGCCTCAATCTTACACTAAACTGTCTGATTAGATTTTCTTTGCAGTAAGGTCTGCCTTATTTTTTCTGAATTTTGCAATATTTTGGTAGAACTTTTATTCCTTATCATTCATTTTTAAAACACCCATCTTGTGAATAAGTCATGTGGTTTTGTTTAGAAATATTTCACTTCCTAAATTTAATATTTAATTTTTTTATTTCTTTGATTCTTATTTCTTTTTAAAATTCTTATTATCACTGAAGAAACACTCCTGGTGTTTTGCAAATAGAACTGGCAGTTCCTCTGCATAGGGACAACAAAACCAAATTCCACTTTAGAGTTAATTTCTGGTCTGCCATTTCTGGTCTTCTTTGGATAAAGATGCTGTTAATAAGTCTTAGCTACTAAGTACAATGTTGCTGACTTAAGTGCAATGTCTCAAACTTGGGTTTGACAAATTGTTTATTAGTTTTTTGGTTGTTTATTGGGCCTGGCATCAGCTTTGACTGTACAGAATTTCTTTTCTTGTCACACAGCTCAGTGGATCCTACATGAACTCTGTTACTACAGGGTTTGTTTCTAGCCAGTTTGTGACTCTCAGTGGCATTCAATTCTTTTGTAACATTCACTCCGAACATTTACTAAAATATTTTAAAGAATTACTATGGAGGGGGTAGAAACAGTTGAATCCCAAATATTTATTTTTGTCTTTTTTGTTTTCAGTAGTTCTCCATACTATCCAATAAGAACATGTGTGTAGGATGCTCAAATTTTACTGAAAACATATTATCCATTTACCATAACTGTTTTGTCATATTTTTCTTTGTCTGTCCCTGTACATATTAAGTGCTAAAATACATAGTCATACATATGTGTTTGTGTGTAATGTTATAAATTCTTCAATGGTATATATACATATATTATTATTTTGTATCTTCTTTATTTTCCATTGTTTAATATAGTCATGATTTGGGAATGTGTTATTAAATGTTTGAATTTATTCAAATATCATGGGATAATATTTTGAAAATATGATCAAGTCTCTGGTAATCCAGGAAACGCAGATAGTACAAACTTCATAAAGAAAACCTAATACATCAAGAAAGTTTCCCCAGTGTGTATACATAATATGAAATAGGTTACACAAAGAGGCAATTTCTGAATATTCCAGTACCTGAGGAAGGTAATAAGAAGATACGAAGGTATCAGGAATGCATGTAATATGTAATGGGGTCTCTGTCAGAGCCTAATGGTAGAGCCATACATTTTTTTTTTTTACTCTAAAATTGTAAAGTCTACAAACTAGTGAGATCAAAGCAAAATTGGTTTAAAATTAGGGTATAGTTATCACTAAGTCACAGGTCATAGTAATTCAATTTTCCAGACTAGCACTAAAAGTGACTTATTATAGAATACTGACCCAACATGCTGGCCTAAAGTATAAGTAGGGTCACAATGACACTGACCATCAGTTCCTCAGGGAAGGAGGTAGCTTAGCCTGGGGAGAATAATGATCCAGAAGCAGATACTGATATTTATCTTCTGTGATATTGGAGCAAAAGTGATAAGAATCAAAAACAACTCACTGAAGAATCATTTAAGAAGAAATTGAACTTTTCTTGACTTATCTACTATTTAATCTTTTATTTTCTAAATACCAGAACGATTCTTTTATGTGACGTGTATACTTTTAAAAGTACAACTTTTTATTTCCCAAATCTCTCCTCTTTGCTTTAGCCTCTGGATTGTGCAAATTGAAATTGTCTTTAAGTTACATTAATAAAATATCCCATATCGGTTAAGCAGAATTGAATATTTGTTGGTTGTTCAGTATTAGGGAATCATAAGGGGTTTGAAATGTTGCATCAGTATGCACAGTTTAATAAAGCTTTATAAAATTATTATGTCTTCATAATTTATTCACTTCATGATTATTCCATTGTGAATGAAAAATTCCATTTTCTCTATTATACACTGTATTTAAAATGACTAAAAATATCTATTCTATGGGCATATAGGCATCAAATATTTAGAGAAACTGCATGTATGAAGAACTAATATAAATTAGTCTAAAAAGAGCAGAAACACAACACAGAAGAATTTCAGTTAAATAGACATTTTCAGATTTTATAACATGTGCATAGATTTTTCTAGTTAAGTCATTCCAAAACCAGTCAATTCAGAATTTCAAATGTTTCAGAATCTTATACTTTTAAGTATTATATACACTACTAAATTTAAAAAAATAGCCAACTTTTATAAGTCTATAAGTGTCCTCATACAGAAATGACTATACTTTAAAGCAGAATAATCATGAGCATTAATTACATAAAATTTAAAAAGCTAAAACATTTTAGACATAAATATGTTTTAATCATAAAAGAACGTCTCCCAAATTGGAGGTACAGATGTTCTGTTGCGTTTATTGCCATATAATTATTTAGTAATAATAACGAGGGTATAAATATCAAAGAAAAAACTGTCGTTATTTCTGTTTTCTATACAGATGTTTCCAATGCTTGTTTACTGAAAGTTTTGTCTGAGGTGATGTCACTTTTCAGAGGTTATTTGAACCTGATGTTAAAAGTTGGCCCTAGTTTGAGGTAGTAAGTCACTAGGGCTGTACCTTTGAAGGGAGGATCCTTTTCTGGCCCCTTCCTGTGTCTCTGCTATGTGACTACCTTGTGGTAAAAATCTTCCCTCTTCTATAGTTCTGCCTTCCCACAGGCCTAAATGCAATGCAGGAAGGAAGAGCCAAATTATAGTCTGAGATATGTGAAACGATGAGCTGAAATAAAGCTTTCTTTTTAAAAAGTTTTCTCTTAGGCTTCTTATCACGATAATGAAAGGGAAATTAACATAGTGTATTTGATCTTTCTCTAATAATTAAATAAAAGTATTAGAATCTAGCCAAGTAAACTACTCATATTTTATTTCTCTGAGATTTTGATGAATTAATATGTAATTAAATGCATTCATGAAATTAAACTAAGTAAATAAAGATTAGTCTTTTATAATTATATATTATTTAATAATGTAGAAAAATGAAATGATTTTGAACTTATTATCTTATAATTAAATTATTTAACAAGTTCTTATTATTCTAAGGTAAAGGAACAATGCTAAGCCCCTTGACACTTTTTTAAAATGTATGTAAATTAAAACAAAATGAACAATTTAAAATCAGTTTTTAATCTATTCATTCTTTAATTCAAACTATTATTAGAACCCAGCAATCTATTAAAAAAAATAGAACCAAAAGTTAGACAGTCATTCTTGCAGTGATGTGAATCTGAAATGTGAGCTGATAGTACATCTAATAAAGATACTTGACATGAACACAAATACTGGGATCAGTGGCATAATACTTGTATGAGCTAGTGATAAAATTTATCACAAGACTGGGAGGGGGCTTACTCAAACCTACTTTCATATAGCCAATTTCTCTTCAATGAATTTCCTATGATATAGAAATAAATAGTAGTAGAATATTAGTCATAATAATCATAATAACCATAATAATCAAACTGGTGATTCTCCATTGAAACAAGATCTATTTATACACATAGTTCTTCCCTCAAAGTAAGTGATTTTCCGCATTTTATATGAATAATTCCCATTGATAGAAATATGATGAAAAGGAATTTTGAAATTATAGTTTCTTAATCTTTGAGATATGATGGAACAGTGTTTTAGGGTGTCAAAGATGAAAGTATATAGCAGTAGGAAATCTTATACGATGGAGACAAGAGTCATTTAACTATTGAGGACAATAGTTACACAATGCAGGATAGGGTATGGATGGGAATATGACAGATGCTCTGATATACGGGTGGAAGAACTTGACTTTATTCATCAAAAAAAATCAGGCATAGACAGAAATATAATCTATGAGACCAAATTTAAGTAAGTAACTAGTGTTTCATTCTCAAGGAAGATATAATAAGAATGAGAATCTCTGTGAATTAACGTCATGTCCTATCAACACTAACTGAATGTGCTTTGAGTTTTCTTGATCACAATTTCACTTGACCAAAGAGGATGGTTAGAAGAGATAGTGGCTAATGACTTATTTATATTCACTAAATTCCTTTTGATATAAACATTTTCTCAATTTTAGTACTTTTAAAAAGTATGATTAACTCTTAAAATTCAAACATTTGGATAATCTATTAAAATAATCAACTTTTTAAGATGAAGAAATACAGACATAGATACCTACCAAACATTTGCCTTTCAAACCAAATCTGAAAGCTATTACATCAGAATCAGACATTATTATTTTGTGATCACTCACTCACAAAACTGTTAAACTCTAATTTTTCACATTTTCTTTTAAATACCTGTCATTGGTTATTTGCTTTCCCTTGATTGTCTCAAATTTGTACCTTTTTATCTTTTATACTTTTTACCTTTGTCTTAATCAGATCATTTTTCCATGAGATGAAAATATTTGATAAATTGTTTACCAGTTAATTGATTAATTCTGAATCATGAAGCTAGCCTCTAATCTTCCATGTAAGTTTGATGTTTGTAAACATTTGGTATGAAATGTAGATTCACTAGAGGTAGACGTTGATTCAGTACAAAGCCTTTTATTCTTTGTCTAATTAAGTCAGTGGTCCTTAGTACTTAGCCCTGGAATATTCAGCCATAATATGCTTTAGTCTTAAAACTAGAAATGGAAGGCTTCAGTCTCTATACAATCTACTATGCACTGCTAACTGAGCCACCTTGACTAGCTTCCTAAAACTCGCTCTTCAGACTGCTTCTGTGTCTCTGTGAGCTCTCACGGCCCCTTTCTGCCTGCTGTAACTGACTCTTATGTAACTGACTGACTAACTCCTTCCTCTTGTGAGTGCTGGGTGGATCCTTTCTCTGACTTATCTCAGGAGTCATTTCCAATCTGACATTCACTCCTTCTGAGCTCTGCCTCCTGTGTCTACTTCCACATTCTGTTTCTGTCTTCAGGATTAATGGCATGAACCAACACTACCTTCTGAATACTGGGATTAAAGGTGTGTCTACATTCCATCCAGACCACACAGGACTCTCAATCTAGACCCTGGGAATATAGACCATTCCGGGTTTTCACACAGTCCTAGTCCTCAACAGTCATTGTAATGGTTTAAAATGTATTTACTTCTAAAATTCTTTAAATTCTTAAAAACCAACTTAATGCTCATTACAACAGTGTAAGAGCACTTGTGGTGAGTTATTAAGTCACAGGGTATTAGCATCCTCAGTGAATTAATGCTTTCATCAAAAGATTGAAATCAACATTCCATTTCCTGCTTCCTTTTCTGATGTTTGGAATGTGATGATATAGTAAACTGTCATCTAGGAAACAGATGGAGTCTTTACCACTGGAGCTTTGTTCTTGAGCCTCTCAATACATTTAACTAGGAGAAATTTTTGTTGTCTATAAATTTTCCTGCCCGAAGTATTATACTAGCTGGAATATACTACCAGATTCAGCCATGAAAGAACTTTAGTGAAAACTGAGTTTTGCATCCGATGGTAGAAGTAAATGTATACATATGCTTTAAATTGCAAAAGTTCAAAAGATATCTAAATAATAGCAATATAACATTCTTACTTCAGAAAACTGGGATATATTGGGGAATGGAATCTATATCAAGTGAGATTCATTTATTTCTGTGACATAAGTCACATATTTTACTATTTCATCTGCTTTATATCAGTACTTATCACAACAGGGATATCTTACTGACAATTGCCTATATAAATGGCACAATTATAAATAGAAGTACAAAAAAGACATCAGAATAACTAGGCATTACAAAATGACCATTAAATAACCAAATAAAATTAATGGCTTTAGGATAGTATATAAGCATAATAATTCATGATTTGTTATAAATCATTTTAAAATTCAGAAAATTTTCTTCATTCACCAAAAATCTTTAATCAGAAAGTTTAATTTTAAAAAAGTGACTAAGAAAGTTCAATTAAAATTCAATTAAAATTTTAAGAGTCATTTAATGGAGTGTCATTAAAAAAAAAGTGCATGCAATAGCATTTTTCCATTAAAAACTGGGAAATAACAGTGATCAATCTCTGTTAATAGCTCAGATTATGTGGGATGATATTCTAAGTACTTTATCTCTGAAAATTATTGATTAATAATTTAGATCACATTATTACTGTATAAAGTATATTATTATTTTATAGAGAAAAAGTTACACTATCAGTTTGTGACTAAAGGTTATACAACAAATAATTACTATGTAGTAATTTGATATAAAGCAAGGAAAATTATGATTCTACTCAAATGAGTTGTATGTTGGCCTTAAATTATATATGGAATGTAAATATTAAAATAATATTAGCTATGTTGTCTTTGTATTCTAAATAAAACAATTGCATATCTCAATTTAGATCTTGAAAAATTATAGAAAATCCTTATGCATCTCCATGTAATCCATGCTGGCTAAACCTCATGGAGGAGGCCTGAGTTCTAGGAAGCCTGTAATTTAGAGACAGTAAAGACTGATGCAGAGAAGGGTCAAGGAACAAAATCAAATATTGGGTCTAGCCACGGACAGCTTTGAATGCCAAGATAAGATATCCATTCAGTGAGTAAAAAAAGGCATGATAAGGCTACTGAGAGGAGCAGCCTGACAAGGAAGCAGCATATACAAGATTTTTAAAAAATAATCTTGAAAAGTGACTCAACATCCTACAGAAGAGAAATCAAAATCATGAAGTGGGGGATCCTGTTAGAATATTTGCCATGGAACTACTGTTATAACTATTGTGCTTGCTATACCTAATTATCCCGAGTAAAAACATTCAGAAAACAATCAGGCTAAAGAAAATTATATGGGGAAGGCCATCAGAAGCAATTATGTGTGCATGACTATATGCAACTATATGTCTATTTGTGCAAGCTCTCCCTATCTCTTCCTCCCTTTTTTATGTGTTTGTATGTAAGTTGTAATTTTAACAGCATACTAATTATCAATTTTGATACTGGACAATGACATTTTGGTTTGTGCTTCCTAAACATTAGCATGCATGCACACACACACACACACACACATACAGAGAGAGAGAGAAAGAGAGAGAGACAGACAGACAGAGAAAGAGAGACAGAGAGAGAGAGAGACAGAGAGACAGAGACAGAAAGAGACAAAGAGAGAAGAAAACACTCTATGTATTTTTGTGAAGTGCTTCTCCTGATTTAATGTGCAATACTCTCTCAAGTATTTTTCCCCCAAAAGACAGAAAATAACATTCTCATCATAAAAAGCTTTTCTTTCTCCCACAGCAACATTAATTATGCTGTCAGCTAGAGCTGAAGGAATGAGATAGGCAGAGGCAACCTGATCCTCATCTTGTTTAAAATTGTCAGTTTCAAAATGAAGTAGATGGTTCATCAGGGAAAATGGAGAAGGTCTCCTTCCTCATTTAGACATAAATGAGAGTTCTACCTCCAGAATTTTTTTTTTTTAAGGAGGGTCACTCAACATCAGGCACTCATTTCTTTGAAAAGGTATTACTACTCCAGGCCTAACCTGACACCAGAGGCTGAGAGTGCTGGTGTGCTGGTGTTTTCATCAAAGGACACTCCCATCCTCAAGGCTGCATGTATCATTGGTTGGTTATACATTTGACCCTCTGCAGAGAGAAAATGTTTCTTTCAGATGCTTGGGAGCGGACTAAATTAAACAATCATTTTCAAGCTGAACTTTTGCTTCAAACCAGAGTTGTTCCTCATGAGCTTTGCTGGTGTATACAACTGCTTAAAAACACCAAGAGGAGGCCTATTTCTACAAACACCTACTGGATAGAACTCTAACTCCACAAATAATCTTTGGGTGTTTTGTAATCAGAGGAGAAAAGAGAAGCATTGGAAGGCGTTGGCAACAGTAAAAGATGAAGTGTGAATAACCAGATTGTCTATGGAAGGGAGGCTTAGAACACATGGGGCAGATAAGAAATGAACAATGTAAAAAAGTGGCATGCACATTTGCAGGGATACTTTGAACAGGTTGAGTGTGCTGTGCAGCACAATTGTCAGAGGTTTATATACAAACTGTTAAATGAGAACGGTTTGGATCAAACTGTGGATTTCTTCTCCCTTTAGATTTCTATGTTTTTCCCCCTTTAAATAATATATTTTATTGACTCATGAGGCAGACAATCTGAGTAGAAGGGAAAGAAAACAGTTTGGTGTTACTAGTTAGCATAGAAAGTGAGCAGATTGAAAGAATCTCTGATGCACAGATTAATAGTGCTACATGAATAATATTTTTGAAATTAAAATGATTCAATTTGACCTCTGGTTGTATGCTCTTTACTCACATCCCATTTCTGGATGAGGTGTATTTTTACAGTGTGTTCTGTAAAATAGGTTTAAATGTCAATTTTTTAACAGAAGCTTAGATACACTGGTGAGTATTGACATTACAGAACAAATATCCATTGAAGCAAAACCTTCTTTTTGCCAATGCTCTGCCTAAGCTCGGACACAACACTCCAGTGAGACTTAAAGACAATATTGCTAACACTGGGTTGGGATACATGAAATAGGAGATAAGGGTTCCTCTGTTGTCTTCCTCATAACCTGAGTCTTAAAGGTCAATTAATGATCACAAATAGACTGAAGAAAGAAAAGCAACAGAAATAGAAACAACGAAATGTTTTAGTGTCAATTAAAAAAAAACGTCCTGAGAAGTAACAAAGAATTCTTGATTAAAAAAAGAAGAAAGTGCATTTGCCATTTTTTTCTAATCTCTTTAAAGTTTTTCAATAGTTCTAAATTAAATCCCTTTCACCTCTATCTCTTTATCCATCAGAAAATCCAAAGGGTATTTGGATTCAGACATCTATTGCACCAAAGATCTTTCATTACACAGCACAAACAAGCACCTTTATTGAACAAGAACCCAATTACTTAACCTAGCTTCAGGTTTCATTCTGCCCTGTGGCATCCACTCTGACAGAGGCTTACTAATCTCTTCTGATGGACGTTGCTACATATCAGTTCTGATACACAGAGATGATCCCTAACCTTTTCTTAGAGAACCACTGATTAAATAAACTGAGATGCCCATCTCGGCTTCCTTGGACCAATGAATAACAATGAGTAAAGGCGTATATGAAAGCTTTCACCCTCTTCAAAGCATGCTCAGAGAGAGAGAGAGAGAGAGAGAGAGAAAATAAAGCACTGAGAAAATGGCCAGCATTTGCTAAAGGCTTGTATTGATGTTATCTAAAGTTGTTTGCAGTTTGTTTTGACACTGCAAATTACTGTCATACATCCTATATTTTACAGTAAGAGAACAAAGTCAACTTCTTACAACTCACAGCAATGCTGCTGCCATTGAAAAGAATTATTGAGAAATAATGTTAATGACTTCACCCTTTTGGTCTGCGATTTTCAGCAATGAAATATTTCAGAATAACTCAGGGATTTCTAAAGAAGATTGTCCATGCCTAGAACCCCTGAGTTGATTCATGATAGCTGGCATATGAAAATAATTACTGTTTTATCTAATTATTATCAGTAACACTGCTATTATGATTTCTGTGTGTGCTTCTTTAGTAGATTCGTGCACATGTTCATTCAGGTGCATATGTTTGTATGTGTATGTGTGTGTGTGTGTGTGTGTGTGTGTATGTGTGTGTGTATGTATGTGTGTGTAGAAAGCAGATATACATTTAAATGTACAGATATACATCTTAGACCAAAAAAGGCCTTTTTTTGGTGACAGGTACTTTCACTAAAAATGGAGCCCTAAACAGTTTCTCAAGAACTGATGCCAGTTATTTCCTGCAGGATAGTCATTTAGGCAAGTGGCTATACTACATCCATAGCATGTTTAATACATGGCATTTAACTCTGGAATACAGATATTGGGTAGTTGTGTCACAGAATGCAGGGACAGTAGAGAGGCAACCTTCTCAGCCTGCCATGAACGTTCAGGGAGCAGAATGGAGAAGAGACAATGTTGGCTTAGGCTGAGACCTCCAAAGAGAGAGAGAGTGTGTGTTCAATGGACATCTATGAGTATTATAGAGCTTATTTCTAATAGACAGGAATGCACAGTCTGAAGCACTGAAGCTTCAGCTCTCTATATTTGCATTCCACTGCCATAGATTCAAGAAAAGATGAAAATGTGTCTATATTAGATATACATAGACTTCTTTCTATTGGTTATTTACTAACCAATAGATAGAACAATGCTTTATCAATGTTTACATTGCATGAGCTATCGTAAGACATTTAGAGAATGTATAAGGTATATGTCAGAATGTGTATAGGCTATACATAAATACTCCACCACTTTATACAGGTATTTGGGCATCTACAGATTTCAGAATTCCAGTGTGCCTGAACTGATTTCTATATATAAAGGCTTGTCTATATATGCAGGCACTAAGGGTATTTGGATGCTGTGTGGAAGACAAGGTACAGCATCAGAGACAACTAGGAGTTAGGTAGGAAAGGAAGACACACATAGCACCAATATACAGGGAATTTGTATTCAGTTCAACTAGTAATAGAAATTTTAAAAAGTCTCAGGAGATTATTTTGTCCTGCAAGATACTTTTGTATTTTCAAGAAGTTAAAAAGAACTGAAAGAAAATATAATAGAGACTTTCTCTTATAAAATAAAATGTCCACATAAATAACAGTACCTTTTAAGTTGAAATGACAATTTATTACTTTTGTAATCTCTCCTCCCTATTGCAAACAGAGTCATACACTTTTTCTGAAAAATACTGTCTTTTCCATTAAGTTATACACAGTATAAAGGAGTCAACGGGTGCCTAATGTAACTCCTCATGGTTAGGATCACTTTTAAATTTGTTTTGGCATAGTATTGTCATCATAATTTTCTAAGTCAGCTAATAAAAAAAATTATAGCCCAGTTCTATTAGAGATCATTTATTATGAATTCTTTACTTTGCATTTCTTGTCAAATGAGAGGCCACATCTCAGCTTCATCCCAACAATTTTGAGTGTTAGCCTCTGTTAGTGTAAATGTCTATTCATAGTTTCAAATTAGGAACCCTGATAGGAACCACAGGGATCCTGATAAAGAAAAAAAGAAAGAAATATATATATATATATATATATATATATATATATATATATATATATATACTAGTGTCAGTGTTCTTTAAAATGGTTCACTGCTGCTGATATGAAAATATTTCTAAAAAGACGGTAAATATTTGAACAATATTCTGTCTGAAATTTTAAGGAAACATTTATTCTAATATTAAAAATGATGAATTAATCAAGCTGATTTGGATATCATCTGGCTATTCCATATTTGGAACAGGAATCCAATATGATTTTCAGGGATCGGTGTTGGAGATAGCAATTATTGTGTTTATTTGATGGAAAGATATTATCATTTCTATGTAGATTATTATTTTTCATGTTTTATTCTTAATTTATGTGGCTGAGTAAGTCACAGCTAATGAAGCTACCAGATGAGATCCTTTTGTGGAGTTTCAAAGCCGGTATGTCAGATAAGACTGGGTGACTTACAAGTTCTAAGATGCTGAGTGCTGAAGATACATCTGGAATAGCAAACATCTGTATTGACCTACAGCAGTCTGTAATTTTCTACTTTGTGAAATTTGCAAAGTTCTTGACTAATTTGACGAAGATCAAATATTCTAAGATTGTGTAGTAGTCTCATAATGTCAAAGACTGCAATAACATCAATTAGTAAGTACAAGTATTGGGACAGTCTCTCCCAGTGTGAATACTTTCTGTTTCACCAGGGGGAAGCATGAATTTCATAATTAACTGAACCATTTGATACAGATTTAAAATTCACTATGTATTTTATATTCACAAACTTCAAGGAACACACAAAGAAGGTAGCTATGGTTTGGACTTTCTGATAATTCAGAGACACATTATTAAATGTAGAGGAACATTTAACTTTCTAATCTGTCAATATGGTTGCTCTGAGGTAGAAAGAATGTTAACACTGACCTTTAATCCCAGTATTCAGAAAGCAGAAATAGCACATGCCTTTAATCCCCAAGACTGAAGAAAATAAAAGAGGAGGAAGCAGAGACAGAAAGCAGAGCTGAGAAGGAGGTAGTATCAAACATGAAGTAATATCTGAGATGAATCAGAGTGAAGAGCAGGTAAAGTGACAAATCAGAGGAATAGTTAACATAGTGAGTCAGAATGAGGACATGCCCAATTCATACAATATACAAGCAGGCAGTAAGTTAGAGCGGCAGTCTCCGGCAGTCTGAGGCAGGGTCATAGAGGCAGTTTGGCAGAAAAAGAGTGAGTTTGGGAGAGTTAGCTAACAATGAGAGTCAGTTTGAAATCTAGCAGGGCAGTTCAGTCAAAGAAGTTACAGGAGTCATCCAGAATCAGCCAGAGACAGAAGAGTCTGAAACAGTTAGACAGCTCAAGCTAGTTTGAACCAGTCAACTTGGAGAAAACCTTCAGCCAGAACAGCAAGTGAGTTGAATCAGCTAAACAAATGAGTCAATTGAGTTCAGTACAGCTCTGAGTTCATGAGGAGCTAGTCAGAGCAAGTCAGTTGCAGTAATTCGCAGAGATTGAAATGTTCTAGGTCCATGCTTGCATTGTGAAGGGATTAGATTGTATGGAGACTGAAGCTTTCCAGTTCTAGACTTAAGATTAGATTGTGTGAAGGCTAAAACCTCTAAGGACTGAAGATTGAATTAGCCAAGGAATAAATTGTCTTTTGCCAAGAATCAATGTCTACAATTAAATAGGTGCACAATTAATGTTACTTGTAGTTGAGTGTTACAAAAGGTAAGTCCAGTATGCTACAAAAGTAGAAATTTGTCATGGTATAATATCTCTAAAAAGAAAAAAGTAGCAGGGCAGTGGTGGTGCACACATAATCCCAGCACTTGAGAGGCAGAGGCAGGTAGATCTCTGTTAGTTCAAGGCCAGCCTGAGAGAGAAAGAAAGGAAGGAAAGGTAAAGTTTATATATACATGGAATAATGTACACATAGTAATTAATCCATTAAATATAGTTTAATAATTTGATTGACCAACTCCTGCATTGACTCTGTAGATGTAGGAGTTATTAGATAGTTATACAATATAATTAGGAAACAAACCAATGCAATATAGTCATAGGATCCCTGATAGAAGTTAGTTTGTGAAAATTAAAATTAGTTCATTCATTTTCTGATTCAAATATATTCACTGAAGTCTATCATTTTACCAATACTGTGCTTAGCATTAGGATTTATGTAATCAAACTCTACCCTCCTCTGTAAGTAACCCACAGTTCCCAGCTGTGGTCTCTTCTCATGGGAAATCTGGTGATATCTATTCAATTAGTCTCATTTTCCTTTGTCATACTGGTGGACTGCACCTTGATTCTAGTAGATAGAGGCTATATATGTTGTTGGATATGCTTCTGTGCAAAGAGAAATATCCGTACAATGAATAATCCCCATCCCCCAATAGGTAATTCTGCCAAGGTCTCAACAAATTCTGGTAGACAGTAACAGAGAAATAAGTAATAAGCTGGAATTACTGGTAGAATAGGAAGAATAACTTGTGTTAAAATATTGTTTAATATTTTAACATACAGATTCTAAATGGTTTTTTTTCTTAAATTTCAAATTCAAAGTTTTCAATCTATGCTCCAATGGATAAGCCATGAGGAAAAATTAAGTTCAGCTTTTCATGTTCTGAAGCCAAATTAATAATTCTCCAAAAGCTACCTCGGTGTAAAAAGTTTGGAAGTTACGTGCTTTCAGATATTGCATATAGTGAAGCAGAAGTGGAAGGAAAAGTAAACCAAGTCATGACACAGAAAAAGCAAATACTCAATATTAAGTCGAGTACACTTAATTGTTTGATCTTTATGATAACCTTGCCAGTCACCCTACTACGTATTTTATTTTTCAGGCTCATGTGCAGAAATGGAAACAGACTATATACCACCTCTCAATATCATTAAATATTGTAACCAATTATTCATGTGTGTATGTGTGTGTATGTGAACAGAAGATATATATGTTTATGTATGTGTGTGCATGCTGCTATATATGAATGCATGACACACATATCCCATTGTATACATGTGGAGGCCAAAGTACAATGCCACATGCTGTTCCTTGTCTTCTACCTTTCTTTGGGACTGATTATCTTGTTTGCCAGGGAGCAGGCCTCACTATCTAGCCCTTGTACTTTTGCAGATTCTGATGTCTGTACCTGCAATCCTTTCAGAGGACTGTTGAGATTCTAGACACGAGATACTGCACCTAACCTACTACATGTGTTCTTGAGATCTTGATTCTGCGTATCTTATAAAGACTGTCCTCCATCACAAGTTGACCCCTGCCATGATGCTGTGATCAAAAATGGGACTAAACAACCATTGGAACTTGAGGCAAAATAAATCTACTGTTTTGTGAGTTATGTTGGATATTCTGTCAGTGATAAGAGTGGTAACTGATCACTACCTCAGTACTGAGAGGAGTAAATGATTTAATACACATAGGACATTGAAAACAGAACGTGGAATAACATGGTACTTGACATAGCATTCACAGTTAGCATCTACATCATTATTACTCTTGAGCAAAGAAAGCAGTCCTTTGAACATAAAATGTGACTTACTCCAGTAAAGACTTAGTTTTGAAAAGCGAGGTTGGTACTCCTACCCAATGGCAAAGTATTCTTTCTTTGACACAAATATTATCTCAAAACATGAGAATTCCACAAGGTTATTTATGACCTTGAGGAAGTAAGTCAAAATTAAAACATTAACCAGTTCAATTCATAATCATGTCTATACCTAGATAAAAAATAATTTCTGTATGAAATTACAAAATACCAGATGCAGCTGTCTCCCTGATGATAGGAGAGACTATCTTCCTTTCTTTGTAAAACTTTAGCTTCACGTTATTGTTCTTACTTCTAGATAACATTTATTAAGATACTGAATTACAAATTATACCAGTTTCTTCATAGTTTCCAACCCAGTTAGGCCCTTATACTTGACTCACCCCAAAAAAATAATAAAATAAAATAACGCAAAAATCTGTAGCTCAACTCCTAAATGTCCTTTTAAATATCATTTAGTAAGGATCCACAAAGTTGTCCTTCGTGTGTTCAAAGAGGTCACAGGTGTAATAAAAATATTTAGAGATTTACTATTTACTCTAGGTTCTAGAAAGAGTAGAACATATTGCCTATGTCAATACCCAAAACTTTAAAACAAATTTTGCAGTATTTTGGGCAACTTGAATTATGAAAAAACATTATGATGGTTTTGACATATTATTCTCTTGATATTTTCAATAAGTATTACTGAATAGATTCTGAGTCTTTGGTAAATGCTTGATATTTGTACAAGCATTTTCTTTAAACATATAGAGAAGTTCAGTATTCTCACTAATGGTGAGTATTTATTTTATTTTGCTTTTATCACAATACGATTTTAATAAAAGAAACAAAGATGAATTTAAGGAAATTCACTACTTTACTTATTTGAAACTCAACATCCCATAAAAAATTCTGTGAAAAAATATAGCAAAATAAACTCATTAAAACAAAATAGTTGTTTAGCGGGCTAAGCATTTTAAAAAATCCAACCCAAAGCCATCAGTAGATGAAAAAGATGGCTAGGATTCAACACACTGTTACCAGATGCATTTTGATAATTCTGTGGATGATCCACTATTTGTTTTGGTAAAGTCAGGAGAGACTCTTGTTGCATCAGTTTGAGGATGGATGATAAGAAAATCAAAGTTTATTTGAGACTCCAGAGGCATGAGTACTCTAAACAAAAATATGATAGTTCTAATACATTGCATAATGCTAAGTTGAAGCCAGATCCCAGGAATTGCAAGAGAGTCACAAAGAGACTCAGGCTTCAAGAAACTTGTAACAAGTGTTAAGAGAGAGGAGATTAAGATTGTTGAAGTTGTGACTTCAGCTCAGGATCTACATTTGCAATTGAGGAAGGCAATTTCAGCCTAGGGATATGGATTTCTGTCTTCTCCCACTTCTGAGGAGGTCTCTGCTAGAAACCAGATGGTGTGTAGTCATGGCAGTCTACTCTCTGCAAAAATAACCCACTGGGTTCACCTGAAACTTCAGCCAGATGTGTTTTCTGGACACTCTAGGAGATAATTTTTCTCTCTCTGATACCAACCTGTGTTTTCCCATCCCCAGGAATATAAAATAATACGCTATTTCCTAAAAGTGTTCAAAGGAATGAGACCATGAAAAAATTCACTGTTGCAGGAGAAAGAACCTGTGGAGAGTACGCTATGATACTCCCAATATGGTACCTTAGACAGCATTTAGGTCCTCCTTCTGGTCTAAATATATTCAGAAGAAACAAGGAGAAATTTTCTGTGTTCTCTATCATGGGGGAGGGGGACAGGACATCAGTCTTGATAATATTTAAAGAACATATATTATTCTACAGAGTTTTCTTCTATAATATCTGGGTTTTAGTGAAAAAAGACTAGCCCCCCCCAAAAAAAAATTGGATACAGATTTTTCTTGGTACAAATAAGCTAGAGTCTATGACTACCTTGTGAAGTAAGCGATATATGTGTGTATAGTAATGCTTAGTATATTGACTCTACTATGTTTGGTAATATCTTCATTCTAGAGTTACAAACCTGGATCATGGATGGACATTTCAAATAATCAGAAACAGTGACATGATCTCTCTCGACAGAAAGGAAGAAAAATCTTAAGTAGTTAGTTCCTGAATATATTGTAAGCTTTGAAATTTTACTATAAACATACGATTTCTTAAAGTTTTTAAATATCTATTTTATTATTTTGATGTCTGAGTGGTCTGTTTGCATGTATATCAGTGTACCATTTGTGTGTCTGGTGCCATTAGAGTTTTTTCGTGACACTGGAACCAAAGTCATGGATAGTTGTGAGCTCCTGTGTGGGTGCTGGGAATTGAACCTGGTCCAACCACTCTTCTTAACCACTGAGCAAACTCTCCAAAATCATAGAAATGTTTTTAATCATTTTCTTTGATGGTATAAATACATAAAATATCAAAAAGGCTTGGATTCCCAGACACCATTGAGACTCACATTATAATAGAAGCAGCTTTGAGGCATTGAATATCAAGACTTAAAATGTAAAGTACTTCATAGTAGAAAGACTTTGTTCTTTTTGTTTCCAACATGCTGTGTTATGATGCCAGAGTAGTATGTGCAATTCCTTGTTCTGAGAGCGAGGAACAGCCATGTGCCTTGAATCTCTAGCATCCTTTTAGACAGGAAGATGGCAGAAAAATGAAAAAGCAGTATACTTCCAAATTTACATTTCCAGTCACAAATTTGCAATGATCCCTCATGCAGGACTTTGGAAGTGCCCCTTACTGAGTACAACAATTGATTCAGCACTGCTCTGGTCATGAAAAATTCATAAGGGAAGCGCCATATACTATATTTGTTGAGCAGTGTGATTCCTACAAAGCCTTTTAAAATATGATGTACATGCTTATGCCTATTGCACAGCTTTTACTGTATCTTTGCAGAACAATTACTATGATGGGCGTAAAGTCTACAACTGGTTAAAGGATACTACAAAATGCTCCATAAAGCTTAAGTACAGCACGGAATGAGTTTTCCATTTATCTGACTGTGACAAACCTTGGGACTCAGAATGACATCAAACCTCTATTTTATTTCAGGGATGTTTAAAATGCATATAATACTAACCTGGTAGCTACAAATAGCAAGTTAGGATTTTTAAAGTCATTGATTTTTATCAATTATGTCTTACTTACATCTAAATCTAACTTGTATTTTCTTTTAATATGATCATAATCTTTAATACTATTCTAAAATAAGAACCTAAAGTCATTATACTCAATTATCAAAGTAGGAATATTTGATCGTATAATGGATTAATAATATAAAATCTAACAAAAGACATTATATATATATTTATTGTTCTAGTCAGCCAGCTTAACTTACCACATATTTCAGTAATGTCATCTCTCAAGTGATGATATTTTACACTGTTTTACCATACTGGTATAAAAGTACTAGATCATGGTTGTATGAAACCAACTTATTTTGCAACTGTGGAAAAATAAATAGAACCCACCTTTCTGTAAATTGAAATGCTTTCTCCAATGCCTATTTTTGTATCAGTCCACATTTCTCCTAGATAATTTTACTACACATTGATGTCTGTAATGAAAATATTTCTTGCTCTTCTGTGCTTGACTCTCAAATAATACACTATATTTCATATCGAATACTTAATTACCTTAAGAACATCTCAGAATCTGCAAGTATATATTTAATTTAATGATCTTTATGCCCAAACCTGTTGACCTGTTGAACAATTAATTATAGTAATAATGTATCAGTTTCTCCTTCTTCTTCCTTTCCTCCTACTCCTCTTCGTCCACGTCCTCCTCCTCCTCCACCTCCTCCTCCTCCACCTCCTCCTCCTCCACCTCCTCCTTCTCCTCCTCCTCTTCCTCCTCTTTTGCCTCCTCCTCCTTCTTCTGTTCTAGCAACCAGTGTGCATTAGGAACTTCATTTCCCCATCATTTCATAATGACACTGATTCCTCTCTAGCAATACTTTCAACCCTCTAGAATAATTGCAATTATTTCTCATACTAAAGGATCCAAAGGGTTCCTATCTAACTTCCCTGCATCTACTCTTTATACCCTATATGAAGGGAATCAATCAAGTGATTGGTGATTCATTTATCTATTTATTTCTGGTGTTGGAAATTAAACCCAAGGCCTGCTGTAATGAGAAGAGTGCTCTCTTAATGATTAAATAACCAAAGTCCAAAGTCTTTTCACTTAAAAATGTATATCAAAGAAATAATTTTGTTCATATATTTTCATTGCTTTTCCTTGCTTTTTCAAAAATTATTTAAAGGCTCAGCAATGATTTACTATTTGCTTAAATTTTTATATTCTATTTCTCATGATTTTTCCATATTAAGTAATTCCTGTACTTTAGCTACAAAGGAAAAAAGTGTCCAAAGAAAGCTCCTCAGGTCTTTTTACTTTCTTTCTACACAACACTATTACAAATTTGATTTTAAAAGAAGCAAATTAATAAATTAAAATTTATCATCATATTAAGTAAAATATTTGCTTTACGAACTAAAGTAAAGCTTCTGGAATACATGCCTGATTTTAATTCATTCAGGCAATAACAATGATTTAAAATTGCTAAATATATATGTGATTCTCCCTAAAGTAAAGAGGTATATTTAACTACTAATATATATGGTCTGGGGCATAATCTAAAACATGCTTGATCACATATCAAGTATGAGATCAAGGAGATTTCTCTGGACCATTACCTTCACTTGAATGAAAGATAAGATAAACTCATCTCAAAAGTTAGAAGTGTCACTGGAAATAAATCAGTGACTTTATGAAATACTCAAGACATCAGGCTGCTAAAATGCTGGTAGATAAAAAGAACAGGGCGGGGGAAGATGATGATAATGATTTCATTTGAGTATGGAAAGGAAAGAATACAATCCCGAGGATAGTCAAGGAGAGTATGTTTTAGACAATCTTTGCTCAACTAGAAGGCACATTAGCAAATTCAATCTGCTTCTGTTAATTGCATAGCTAAGAAACACTAATGAGGTCACCCTAAAGATCTTCATAGTTTTCATATAGCTTTGTCAAATGAAGACATGTTTACCTGGATGGAAATAAAAACTCAAAAGAAAAGAATAATCAAACTTTTTGGTCATCGTTTCAGATGGTCACTACTACTCCTAGGGTAAAACACAGGATGGTGTATTTAATTTGATTGGTTAGGAGGGGTGCATTTCCTAAGAGAAAATCTTAGCTGGTCCACTAGAATCTGATATGGAAAGTGGCAGATAGCTTCAGGAGTCAATATTTCAGATTCATGACTTTTTTTTCCAACCTGTGGGGCATAAGAAATTATGTACAGAAAAAAAATACTCATCTGTAATTTGCTATATTCAATTTTGCAACAAGGAGGGAATGTAGTTATTCTGAAAAAATATCTGACATAGGCCTATTTATACCA
This sequence comes from Cricetomys ansorgei, assembly GCA_026225945.1. Lineage (NCBI taxonomy): Eukaryota > Metazoa > Chordata > Mammalia > Rodentia > Nesomyidae > Cricetomys > Cricetomys ansorgei. Next base: position 15,616,570 of record JAMJFZ010004061.1, read on the forward strand.
TACATTTATGCAAACTACGAGTCTACTATATAGAATTCTGAATTGAGATTTCATGTACTTCTCAGGCCTTGAGGTGAATTGTGAATCAGATCTTCAGTTACATGAATGTTGATTCCTATTCTGCATCTGTGAAGGTCTGGTTTTTACATCTCTGGTGAAGCAGATTTCTTTTTTCTTTGTGTGTGATATGCTTAAGGAAAACATTTTGAAGCTGAGATCTGCCCATTTCTGCTCTAACATTTTCTTGAATTAGGCTGGGATGGAGACATCAGAGAGGACATTTAAAGTCATCAAGGCCATGAGGACAGGTCTCTATTCAGATAAGACAGAATGAGAGATACAGAAATAGGTCCCTCCCCACCCTGCACAGGAAAACGTCATATAAGGACACAGACAATAGCCATCTGAAAGCTGGACAAAAAGACCTAACAAAAATAAAACAGTTCTGCAATCATCTTAATTTTATTTTCCCAACTTCCAAAGCTGTAAGAAAATTAGTTTCTGTTAATTAAGCCACCTAATTTGTGTTTACTGCAAGTATTTGGTTATAGATTTCTAAATCTGTGTTTATCAGGAATGTTGCTTCTTATTTTTTGATTGTTCTTGTTGTTTCTTTACTTGACTTTGGTGTGAGAGTAATGTTGACTCCATAAAATTGAGTTTAGGAGTGTTCCTTCTGTTTCTAAATTTTAATATATCAAAAACTAGACTTCCATTCTCAATAAGCTCAAAGACAATAAAATATCTAGAAATAAAGTTATCCAAGGGGAAAAAAGACCTCTGAAATGTAAGTTTTAATACCTGAAAAAAGATGTTAATAAAGATACTAAAAAACAGAAAAAACATCCCATCCTCATAGAATTAATATTGTGAAAATGACTATTCTACCAAAAGGTACTTTTTGATTCAATTTATTATTTATTATTATTTATAATATTATTATTTATTATTCAATTTATTATTTATTCAATTATTCTTCGATGCCATTCCTCACACAAATACCAACCTCATTCTTTGCACAAATAGAAAAAAAACCCTAAAATTAATTTATAACCAGAAATGACCTTGGGTACCAAAATGAGTCCTGAGCAAAAGGAACAATGAGGGATTACCATTCCAGACTTCAAAATATATTACAGATTCATGGTGATAACGTCAGTATGAAAATGGCACAAAACTGATATTTAGAGAAATGGAATAAAATAGAAGCCCCAACCAGGAATACACTTAAATACAGTTCTCTGATATTTGACAAGAAATGTCAAAACATACACTTGAGAAAGGACTGCATCTTCAAGAAATGATGCTGGGAAAACTGGATACATACATACAGAAAAATAAAATCAGATGTGTATCTATCAATTTATACAAATACTATCACCAAATAAATCAAAGGACTCAAAGTGAAACCAGAAACACTGAAACATCACAAGAAAACATAAAACTGCTCTCCAAGACCCAGATGTAGGAAAGGAATTTCTGAACAAGGACGCTCTCTGCCCAGGAATGAGGTTAACAAATGACAAGTGGGATCTCATACAAACTAAGAAGCTGCTGCATGGCTAGGGAAACAACCCATTATGTGAAGTGGAAGCACACAGAGTGAAAAGGAATCAATGCTACTTATACATCTGGTAGGGGATTAATAGCCAGAATATGAAAATAATTGAAAAAAAGACAGAAAGCAAAAAATAAAAAATAAAAACCATTCAAAAAGTGGTCTATAGATCTCAGCTGAACTTTTTATTCTAAAAAGAATAAGTAAAAATGGCTAAGAAATTTCTCAAAAATATTCATCATTTCTAGCCTTTAGGGAAATGTATATCAAAATATCTTTGAGATTTCATATTTCCCCGGTCAGAATTGCAAAGATCAATAAAATACTGACAGCAAATGCTAGAAAGTATGCAAGAAAAAGGGAACAACTACTCAGTCATTGTTGGTAGGGTTGCAAACTGGTCCACCCATTCTGAAAATCAGTGTGGAGAATCTAAGAAAAGAGCTAAAAATAAATCTACCATATTACCCAGTTATACAACCACTCAGCATATTCCCAAAGGTCTTAACTTCCCTTTCCACAGATACATGTCTAGCAATGTTTATTGTTGCTCAGTTCACAGTAGCTAGGAAATGGAAAAAGCCTAAATGTCTTTTAAGTGATGAATCAATAATGAAAGTGTGGAACACCTTCACTCTGAAATACTATTCACAGCTATAAAGAAAAATTAAATCATAAAAGTTTTTGTAAATGAATAAAATTAGAAAAGATCACATGGTGCAATTTAACCCATATGATACCGCATGCTCTCTCTCATCTTTGTTTCATATCTCCAAATCTTCAGATAGGAGTGTATTACTCAGAGTAACTAGAGAAAGCAGGGATGTAAAATTGTACCATATGGGTGTGGTTGCACAAGAGGATACAAGTTATATGAAGGAGGAAAGGGGAAGGAGGGGAAGGGTCTTAAATGGGAAAGAAGGGAGGAAGTAAATGCAGAAGCAGAGAAAGAGGGCAGTAAAAATAATATTAAGGGTGTTCGAAAAAGTCATAAGAAATCATTGTTGAGGAACACTTGGAAGAAGTTTTGTTATTTTGTTATTTCTTTAAAAACACAAAATGGCATTTGGCTTAGGTTTATGTGCCCACCCCAGCTGTAGTATAGTTGTTTACGTGTTGGGTTTGGAATGCTTGATGCATGTGGCTATAATTTGCTTAGGTACCGTCGTTCTGGCACCTGTAGCTTGCTTGGGAGATTGTATATCGCATGGGTAGAACTTTTGACTTAGAGCCTAAAAGATCTGAAGCCCCATGAAGCCCATGAAGACCAACATGAAGTCAGGGTGGGCATTGGTTGGTGATTCCTTGGATGGATTGCCAAAATCATCACCTACTTCAGATACAGGACTCAGAAAACCCTAGATAGATTTCCCTTGAAAGGTTCCTACTGTAGGATTAAATTTTATACTATTGGAAGGTGCTATGGAAGCTGTCCAAGGAAGGGAAGCAACAGAGTTCTATGCAGCTGTGATACCAATGATCAATATGGCAAGGTATCCCTAAAGGTACAATAACGTCACTCAGATCTTGGCAATAATCTACCTTGTCAAATTGGACTTAAGATTCACTCAATAAGAGAGAAATCATAGCTGGAAACTTAGAACACTACCAGGGACTAGTGAATTCAGGAACTTAGAGGAGAACCTACTACTGACACTTGACTGATTTCAAACTCCATTATTAAAGATTTAACCTTATACTCACAGATAAATGTAGCCCTCAGCACTCATCAAATAAGCTTCTCTCTGAAACAGAAGAATCCATTAGAGACAACTGCAACTGGTCAAATGTAGAGAGCAAGTAATCACTGATTCCCAGCTCCAACTGATACATCTGTAACACAACTCTACCTAAAACACACTGAACATGAACATTATAGAATAGGAATGAAAAGATTCAAAGAACCAGAGAAACAGAAAAATAGCTATGAAATTGTGTCTACTAGAAATAGTAGGGAAGATTTACCCACATATGGCTGCCTAAACAAAGACAACATCAAAAAACATGCTAACATGGAAGAAGAAATCACATGGGGTCCAACGCTTCAACAAAGAATTACAGGCAACTTAGGAATGCTGAGAATGGGATGATTAGTCTTCCCTATGTGTGAACCCCTTTACTGGTTACTCAATACCAAGTTGTCTGCCCTGAAGTCGTATAGCTACAAGCAACATTAAACAGAATAAGCAGGTTGCATTTATAAATTCATGAATGTATGTGTTTGTACGTGTGTGTATATACATGTGTGTGTGTGTGTGTGTGTGTGTGTGTGTAATAATATTAGTTGAAATAAAAGAGGACATACATTTCATAAGGAGCAAGGGAGGGCATGATTTCTGTTGGGGGAGAACAGCAAAGTGCAGAAATGTTCTAATTATATTTTAATTTATAAAATAAAAGCTATATTAATAACTGTATATTGATAAATATGTACATGTACACATTTTAAGTGACAAAATGAATGGATATGATCATTGTCAATAGAAATTAAATAAATTATATTATATAAAAGATTATAACATATTCATTAAGAATATCTTATATACTTATAATCTACAATATGAAAATTAGATATATGAAATTATATTTCAAAACAATACCAAAAATATAGGTTTTGAATTTGTTTTAATTATAATAAATTGAGAGCTGAAAAAATTGTCATAACCAAGCAGTCATTGCTGTTTATTATAATATTTTCTATATTGATTTAATTATGAAATTTCCCACATTTTTAATTTCTTAGCTGATAGTAGGCTTACACATTGATATCTCCAAAGAACACTGACACGATCTTAGTCTTTTAATAATTGTACTTTCAACTTTAAACAATCCCTCAACATTTTTAAGTCTATTTTCAGAGAGAAGAAAAAAATTGAAAATTAAAATTATGTTATATATTTGTCTTCTACAGATCCTGAAGGGCCCAGAAACTTTTATTCATGACCTGCTCTTTTATTTAAAATATACATGAAAGACCTTTATTATATGTCAGAAGGCATGAACAAATAGAACATTTCCAATATGGACTTGAATTGGGCAACTTTGATTTCTGTTTCTAGGCTCCACAGTAAAGGACAAATTCATTTGCTTATCATGTCTTCAGGGAGGGTATAGAGTGCATGAAATTTTCTCATTTTCTTGCTATAAAGTTCTATCCTCAACAGTATGTGAGCAGATTCATAAGAAATAATTCTTTTGAGGGGAATAAGTATTCAGGGAGAGCTCAGTCCAAAACCATAGGAACATGAAATTAATCATCTTAAAAGGAAAGAATAGTATACACACAAACACACAGGCATGCATGTGCAAATATACACATCTATATATACTCACAGAGTGAAGATCTCAGTAAAACCTCATTTAAATAGGAATTGTTATCATTAATGAATTCTTTATCTTAAAAATTTGAATTATACACTCCTCAATAAATAATAGCTCACACTATAACATAACATTTTATATTTCACTCATATATTCTGTTATTTACAGTAGAATTGCAAAAACATGAAAATATATTAAAATAGATAAATTCACTGTTACCACTACATATTGCCAGTTTGTACAGTAATTGAATAAAATAGGTAGACTCCAATTATTTCATCTCAGTTGCTTATCTAAGTTCCTATTCCGTTTTTAATTTTAGCTTTATCCAGTGCCAGTGTTGCCCTGTTACATTTGTTGTGAAATCTTCTGCCACTTTTCTATTTGTTGCTGAAGTTGTCAGAGTCTATATTTTCCCTTCAGTGTTTCACTTAGGCTTAATGAAAATTAACCTCACAGTCAAAATAAGATGAAGTTAATGGAAGGAATGCAGAAGTTAACAATATTATAAGAAACGGATCCCGTCCCTAAGAAAATCAGTGTCAAGTCTTTGATCATGTTATCACTTGATGATACTGCATCATTAACATGGCTGAAGTAAAGATAACATGGCTGAAGTAAACATAATTGTGTCAGAGAGAAACACAGGTGTGGAGTGTCTATACCACCCACCAGATTCCACTCAGAGCCCCTGAAGGTCATGTGTTGTCATCACATTTCAAGGATTTGGTACAAAAATAGCAGCATCTTAGAAGATAAAGTATAAGACTGAAACATGCATGGAAAACCTGCCATCTGTATAATGCAGAAATCTTGCCCAGGGAGGCACTTCAATTCTAGTGAAGAAATACTGCTGTAGATCAATGAATACGTGAATGCCTCATCTTTGATAAGTGAAACCACTTTGTTCTCCATTACATGCTGCTATCCATTCTTTTTCTTCCTTACTTCACCGTCTGTGCTCTGTACTTAGGCCTTTGACCACAGCCAATAGCTTTAGGTTTATCATGATCCAATATATGTGCATCCAGGAAATAGATTCAATTATTGAATGCCAAAGTTTTAGAATATGCTTTCTAGGAAATAACACCCAGGTTGCAAGATCCACAGTTCAGCTCACTGTCTCAAGATGTCAGTCTTTCTGTCTACTAACTTTTTTCTCCTTGTATATTTAGATATACTTTAGTTTTTTTCTAAGCTTGGAGACAAAAGAAAATCCACAATTAAAATTTGGTCCATAAAAAATTAAGTGTCTACAATACAACTTCCCTTTAACCATGAAAAGATATATGCACATAAAATATAATTGAAGAGAAAATAATCTTCATCTTTCTGTTCTACTTACCATGCATCAGAAATATTGTATTTGGGGAATAAATTAATTTGCAATTATTCAGCATGATTACATATACTGTTTTCAAGACATTCCTATATGCATTAATATATATCTGTTAATTTACTGTTATCAGTTTTTTCTCCTAACAGAGACAGTATCCCTGGGAATACGTATTTGTTGCCATGCCAGACAAAAGTCTGAATCCCTATTTAGTGTCTATTTTATTTTATTTTATTTTTGAGACAGGCTTTCTCTGTTGTAACTCTGGCTTTCCTGGAACTCACTCTGTAGAGCAGGCTGGCCTTGAACTCACAGAGATCTGCTGACTTCTGCCTCCCAAGTGCTGGAATTAAAGGCATGTGTCACCATTGCCTGGCTTAGTGTCTCTTTATTTACTTAGTTGAGAGGACTCATCATCAACAACAAACTATTCTATGTTTCTTTATACAATTCTTTATAAAATACTATCAAGCAGTAGAAAATATGTACTTTAATAGTGTATTCTCATTTAGGAAAATGTTCTCTGCTATGTTCTATACACGTGGTACCCACATAGTAGATTTCATTGTTAGGTCCACCATGGATGGTTTTTGACTCAGTCATGGGCAATAAAACCTTATATAACTTTGGTTTCAAAGATGGATGCATAATGTACACATGACATCCTCAGACCCAGTATGATGTTCTATGACTTGTGTTGAGGTATCCTATTCACAGATGTGCTTCTTTGTTTATATTGTGTAGAGTCATGGCAGCCACACTACAAGAGAAAGGAAGCCTATCTGAAATAGGGCTAATGATGAAAAATATTCAAGGTTGGAAAATAAAACTAGATAAGGAAAAATCATCTGAGGAGCTAAATTAAGCAGCTTGTAAATCACCCACATTAGAAGGCACAGAGGACACAATCTGACCTGCTAAATCATGTGCCTTTCAAGTTTACCTATGTGGCTGGAAGGCTCAATTCCTTAAAAAACAAAAAACAAAAAACATTTATTCATTGCTGAAACTACACTTCGTTAAATTTCATTTATCATGAAACCAAAACAAACATCTGGAACACACAAAGATAACCTGTTGTGTTTCAGATTACCTATAAAAACTAAAAGTCTAAGAAACAACATTTAATACTAGATTACTCTCTCTGTATATGTCCACCCTTCTCTCACATATTCTATCTCTATCTTCAACTCTTCCTCTTTCTCACAGAGCCTAGAGCATGCTTGTTTATACACACCCACTGGGCTAGATTCCAGACCAGTCCTACATGCTTTTTAAAAATTACCACAATAAAATTTCTTTTCATTGCAACTCAGTATTTTGAAAACTAATTATATTTCCTAATCATTTTCTATGTGTATTTCTTCTTTTATTAAGTTTTCAACATTATACTTTGACATGATTTTTCCTCATATAACTCCTCCCGATGCCTCGCCACCTCTCTACCCACCCAACTTTATGTTCTCTTTCTCTCAAAAAAAAAACCTTATAAAACAAGAAAGAAGGAACAAAAACAGCAAGAAACAAACAACAAACACTACCCCATAAAAAACACAAATCAAGTTATATAAGCAAAATAGTGTTGATTAAAATTAGCAAAGTAAAGCAAAATTGTAAGTTTACAAAATACGGAGTTCCTTTGACATTGGCCAGCTACACCTAGAAATTGGGTCTGTTCTGCTCTTCAGTGTGGTTCACAGAGCAATTGACACTCCAATGGAGAAAACTGATTTCCCCTTTGCCAGCAAGTATCTATTGAAGATAGATTCTTGGTTAGGTATAGGAACCTTTGTCCACCTCTCTCTCTTTGTCCATCTCTCTCTCTCTCTCTCTCTCTCTCTCTCTCCCTCCCTCCCTCCCTCCCTCCCTCCCTCCCTCTCTCTCCCCCTCCCTCTCTCTTTCTCTCTCTCTCTCCCCAGGAATCCATCTGGCTTGAACTTGTGTAAATCCAGCGCATGCTGCCACAATTTCTGTGAATTCATATGTATACGAGTTCTGTCATGTCTGGAAGACAATTTGGAGTTATATACCACCTCAGGCTCTTATCGTCTTCGTACTTCCACTCCTCCCTAAATCCTTGTGCCTTTAGGGGAGGGTTTTGATGGAGGCATCACATTTAGGACTTAATACTAAAATGTCTGCCACTTTCTGTATAGCTTCTAGTTGGGGGTATCTGTGTTAATTTATATCTACTGCAAAAAACTGATATGGGTGAGGAAGACATGGGCCCATCAGTATAGCAGTTATGTCATTAGGAGTCATTTTACTATCATGTTCCTTTAGCAAAATAATAGCATTATGTTTCCCCCTGGGTTCTGTGACATTTCTAATTGCAGGTTCTTGGACACTTTAACAGGTTCAGACATGGCTTCTGTCATATAGAATGGCCTTAAATCCAATTAAAGAAAATAGTTGGTCACTCCTACCACATTTGTACCAATCTTGCACCAGTATACCTTGCAGGTAAGTCATTGTTTTAGGCTTTGGGGTTTATAGATAGATGACATTGATCATTTATTTCTATCTCCAGTAGTGTTCAGAGTTCTAATACCATGAATGCTCGGAGGAGCTTAGAGTTAGGTCCCAACTCAACTTCACCATGTTTAATGACATAAGTATGTATTATTTATAGCAACCTTATCATGAGGTTTGAGGAGCCATCAATGGAGGGTGGCAATGGTATTGTGATATTTGGGGAGTTCCACTGGACTCCTTTGGGGAAGGACTCAATGTAACAAAAGATATCAAGCTGGGGCATTCTCTTCCCTATTATTTAGTGGCTTCATTTAGATTCCTTTAATGTGTGTATGCATTTTAGGAAGCTTCTACAGTGGTATGTCTTTTAAAGAGGATTTCTTAACCTTAAATATATCTAATTTTCCATGAGGAAAACTGTATGTTCTAATTAACTCCATACTACTGTTACTCCTAAAAAGATTACATGGAAATACATTGGATAGGAACAAAGACAATGTCTAACTAAAACAAGATTCTCCCAAAGGTACATCTGACTTCTTTTTCTTATTTGAGTTATAACAGTAGCAGAGGAAGAGGGAGTTCAAGAAATTCAGACATTTTTTTTTGTTTAATTACTGGATTAATTATTTAGAAATAAATTTTACTTCATTTTTCCCTTTTGAGTAACAGATTTCTCTGAGGAGTTATTTTATAATAGGAACGCAATTATCTCAGAATGACAGAACTACACGACATGTTGTTTATCAAGTAATTAACCTGAATATAATTATGTATAAAATCATTATAAACAGTAATATTCTGATGTAACTTTCCAGAACCTTAAATATTACTAATACTTATGTAAGTCTTAGTAAGGAATTTGGGGGGAAGCATAATTATTCTATTATTTACTTCTTTCTGTACTATGATTTCTGGGTATCATAATCATCTATGTCAATCAATGCTGAGGTATATCTTTAATGATTATGATCTAAGTTGTTAATTTCATACACACCACTCTATTCATAGAATATTCTATAGTATATTAATTATAGATTTTATCAAATACTTTAATTATATTTTTCTAATGATTTCTAACAAATTATCTGTTAATTATTATATTTTGAAATTACATTTTTCTCCTACTTGTTGTGTAGCTAAATTGCTACAAGTTACTCTATGTATCTCTGTCTGTCTGTCTGTCTTTCCTAATTGCTTGTCTAACCTTCCTCTTTCAGTGATGTGACTTTATATTAATTAGGAGAGCTCTTCCCTCCTACATAAGTACAGATATCATTTTGATTAAAAAACTGGATTTCATATTATTTTTATTAATTATACAGTGCCATTTATCCTGAGTGAAAGTTAGGAGTGCTTTTTTTAAAATCTAAATGTCATAAGATCTCTTTCACACAGAATGCTCCTGTCAGATGAGGTCAATGATTATATGTTGCCTGAGCTACAGTGAAGAGACACACTCATTGTCTTCCTCATTCTGTATGAAAATTGTGGTATTCAACATAGTTCTATTATAGAAAGTGTGCTGTTTAAATCTATTAGCTAAAATAAGAGTTTCAAGGTTGATGATCGGTAATTCAGTAAATTACTAAATTCAATTGACTACACATGTCAACACCTAATTAAGAAGGTCATCAATTCAACAAGAATCATGTTAGCATCTCATTGTGTTATTAACAACCTCTCAGAGAACTACTTTTGAGTCTGCAGGTTCTGCATGGAATACAGGCTTAGTGTAGAGTACCTAATCCCAGATTAATTTATTCAAACTTTACCTTTGTGTAAAACCTATTGACTTCACAGAGGCTGTAAAGACTATTAAAACTTAGCATCTCTTCAATATTAAAGCACAAAGAACAGGATTGTGAAGGTTGCTAAAAAGTGCAATGGTAAGCACACTCCTTGACACCTGTCATTGGTCAAGGAGGCCCCAGTTTCTGTAACACAGCACTGGCTATTTCCATTTTTCTCAGATGCCACAGTATCTAGATGAAAGAATCTATTGTGGAAAAACATACACACAGAAGGACAGCCCATTCCCTCCTAAAGGCTAGATTTTATAGTGGGAGAAGTTTCTATGCAGGCCACTAGAGAAGAAAGGACATCTGTGGCCCTTACTAATTCTGGACCCTGATTGCTGCAATACCAACCTGTCAGACAAGGTGTGTTCACTGGTGAAATAATGGCATGACTGTTATAAGTTAACCAGCTCCTTTCTGATTGGATCTGAGAACTGATCCAAAGCAGGAATATTCATGTGTATTATAAACTTGGTCAAAAGCCTGTGGCCCAGCAGGTCAAAGGTACTAGAGGAGAAAATTCTATTTCTGCTTTGCTGAAGAGTCCAATTGTCAAACTATCTGGATTGCTTTCAACCATTGCCAGAGAAACTTCTGTTTGCAGTTGGAAGTAGTTAATGCAGAGACTAATAAGTGGTCAAAGTATTGAAAATAAGTGACTATGAGTTTTCTATCATAAATAGTACATCTATCTATATCAACCTCAATCTCTTAACCTAAGGCTCCCGCAGAAAGTGGAATGAATGTAAGAGTTGATGGGAAGTGCTCTGAAACTCTGCCTTTGGGATTTATAAGCCTCAAAGAAAGCTCTATTGTGTTATTTTCTATGAGTTCTAGGCTGGAATTCAGTACCTCATGCATTTGAGAAAAGTTCTCTACCACTGAGCTGTATCCTCAGCCCTCATTTGAAAATTCAACATATTTACCTGAGAGTGTTTCACTGTTATGTCAAGACAAGTTGGGCTATGATTCTGTGTTACATAGTTTAAAACTAGATTTTTCTCTACTGATCAAATTGTTACTATGACTTGCTATCCTTGTCACAGATTTAATATTTCACCTTCCAGCATTTTTGTCATTCAATTATATTTGGGACTGGGAATGTAGATCCGTGGCAAAGCCTGTGTATGTATGTATGTATGTATGTATGTATAGCCTGTGCACAGTCCTCGGTTCTATTTCCAGTGCCAAAATAAAAGAAAACAAACAAATAAAGTACTCATGCCGATAGTGTGGTAAAGAGAATCTAAAACAAAAACTCACAAACAAAATTAGCTAATACAAGAAATTTACTGCCCATATCATACTTCTCCACTTACAAACTATTTCTCTGATAATATATATATATAGCTAGTTAAATTGAATAGATCAAGTCCTTTGTGACAAGGTTTTGGGATACTATAAAAATGTCATTGCAATTTCTGGATATATTAATTTTGTTCATGAAAGCAAAACCATTTTTGCTGAAAAGCAGTCTCTGAAAATACAAGAAAGTTTTAGTGTAGTTTCAACATGGTAGGGAAGAATAAAAAAAGATTACCCACTCGACTAATTCACAATAGTGAGTGACACTAGGTGATATTCCATGTCTTCCCACAAATCAAAATGCTCTTTTCTGTGACAGGATACAAAATTTGCCAGATTTTCAAAGATTATTTTGTGTTAGCATGTCATTCTCCAACATGAATAGACGATAGTTAAAATGTTACTTCACTGTTATTTTGATTAAATTGTATTTGGGTTTTGTCATCTCAACTTCAAACATACCATCTTTCACAACCATTTAATTCATTTTAGCAACTGAGTTAAAAATTCTGAGCAGTATGTTAGAGAGAACTTTGGCAACTCCAGAGATCAGTGCTAACCATTAGATTTACAAGGGACCCTTAGAGAAGGGCACATATAAGTGTAAATTTTCTGATATGTACATGTTAAAAAGAAATTAGTGGACTTAATTTTAAAATGTATTGAATTTATACAAATGCATGACAAGTATTTATCATTTTAATCTGTAGTTAATTAAAAGGATTATTGGGGGGTTGAGTATGTGGCTTAATAGATAAGAACGCTTGTAGTTCAAGCAAATGGACCTGGGTTTGGGTCTCAAGAATCCATGTAAAACACTGGGCATGGCTATGAGCCATGCCATTGTACCTCCAGTGTTGTGAGGAAAAGAAATCACTGAGGCTTTCTAGCTGTATCACCGTAATTCCAAATACATTTAGAGACACTGTCACAAAGAAATAATGCAGAGAACAAAGAAGCAGTACACCCAGCATCTTCCTCAGACTCCTGCTCACGTTGAACAGCTGTATGTATGTTCTTGTAACACACACACATATTCCATATTAATACACAATAAATGACTATATGCCGTTATTATTTTAATAAGCCTATGAAACAGGGAGGTTATTTCTGTTAGATTTATAGCATATCATGCTAGAAGCTAGCTACATTTCAAGCATCCAAAAGCCATGTGAGATGAGGATCCCTGTGTTGATGGTAGATAGAACAGCTTCATGTGTAGCACACAACCTTCTGGGTCAGATTTTAAATTTTATGAATGCTCATTGATTTATTTTCTCTATTTCAGATATTTCAAGTAATAAACACAGTTGATCTTTTATGAAAATGAAGGAAATATTTATTTATTATTTGAGATAAACTTGTATTTTTCCCATCAACTTTAGTTCCAAATGTCTATCAGCTACTTTAATTCAATATGTAGTCTTATTCAAAATTTTCCATACAAGAATGATTAAGTGCAACAAGTTAAATAACTCTTTTGAGTGTCAGTCCCTTAAAGAGACATGTGTCAATTTCCATCATATCTATGCTTCATCTTTCCTGTCAATTTACCACTAGCCCTGTTTAATTTCAGTTATGTTTCATGTAAATATGTGAAAATTTATTATTTACTTAAGTATACATGTACTGTGAATGTCAATATCTGCTACAATAGCCCGGCTCCTTGAGTACAGACACAGTTCAACTACCAAGCACCCTCAACATTTACTGAATGGAAGCATGCACACCATGTTGGATTTGCATAACAAATACTAGTTCATTGAAGTAATAAATATCTTCCTTGAACTTTAAGAACAAATATATTTTTCTGTGTAATTTGCATTCATGGAAATATTATTTTAAGTGTTTTCACTCAGAGGTAGGGAAATATTTCAATGGGTTGTTCTTGCAGAAAAAAACTCTGACAAGGTAAAATAGATACATGGAACACATATTTAAGAAAAAGAAATGGGTATAGTGAATTGTACTTGTAATCACAGGGCTTCTCTATCTAGAAAGACGAGAGATGGAGACAAGAGATCAACCTAAAACTTGATTAAGCCGAGGAAAGCAGTAATGTAATCAACATAGTGGCAGAAAAATAAAGAGAGACCCTGCCTCAAAAATGAGGAGGAAGGAGAGAGCAAACTCTCAAAATATTATCCTCTGTATTCCACATGTAAACTATAGCATAAATGTGTTTGAAAACAATAACAATACATTAATGAATATTTTTGAAAAAATAGTTTCACATAAGAGTCATTGTCTTTTCAGAATTTGCCATGGAAGTACTTCAACTCAAATGGTGGTTTCTGAAGACTATTCATTGCTTAAACAGCAAGCAACACTAAGAGAATTTCACATTTGTGAACCTAGAATAAGCGAAAAGCTAATTCTTTCCCCAAAATTACATCTATAGTCTGGCTAATACACTGTTGATAATCCAGCATACAAACATGTTTCTTTCTTGTTATTGAAAATGCCTCTCAAATTTAATTAAAGTCAATAAAGAAATTAAAAGCTTAATGAGAGCAAGAATCCTCTGAGTGAGCTCATGCTGTTATCAGACTGTGATGTTGTAAAAGATAGGATTATGATTTTATTGTTTTGATGAGCGAGGGAAAGGATAAAAAGAAGAGTTGTGAAATACCCGCTGGTGAGAGGAATCTCAGAGTGAAAAGCTGTTGCTTTAATCAAGTCAACAGAGAAATTAAGTACAAAAGAAGGGTTTGCAGCACAGTCTCCTATTGTTTGTTTAAAACAAAGTAGAAAAACAACATAAAAGACACTTAAATAAGATTGCTATTTAGGGGAACACTAGATTGCAATCCTGGGATAAATTCTGCTCTATCTTTTCAGAGTCTGTGAATCATATGAACTCAGATGGGACTGGTTATAGGTAGTAGCTACTTTGATTTCAATTTAAATATTGCAACATTGTCCAATCTATACTTTCTGCAAACATTAAAACAAGACATCCCCTGAGTAGGAGTTGAAAATTTAAGCAATAGTGAGTAAGACAGTAATTGTGTGGGGTGAAAAATTAATCCATGTCTGTCTTTTACACCTTGCTTAGAAGTGAAGAGGATCCACAGACAAAAGAGTTTATCTTCCTAACTTCCTTCTGACCACTATGCCAACATCACATGTTCTTACTTATTTCAGATCACTCAAACAAGTTCTTGGCTTCATTACTCATCTTCCCCAAATTAATGGCATTGCATTATAAATATTTCATTCATTCAACCCTCATCTTCCACCCTTCCATAGTCAAAATATTACCGCTGTGGAATGAAGAATGATAATCTCAAATTCTACACTAATGTTCTCATCATTATATTGTCAAGAAAGCCTGGGTTGTTTGAAGTCTTATTTTCTCTTTATTTCTCAAGTCACCAGCCTGAGTATGGGATTGGTGTCCTCTTTATACTTTATCAGTTCTAGACACTCCTCCCCTCTTCCTGAGGTATTCTAGTGTTGAAAGAACCAGTCTCCATTTCTTCTCTCCCTTAGTACTAAACTTCAGATTATTCCACACCAATTTAGAAATTTATCCATGTCTCACTTCCTCTGTCTTCAAGAATACTGCACTCTTCAGTCTTGGTGTTACCAAATTATATAAAAATACTTCTAAAATTTAAACTCCCCAGTACTTTGAAGTCCCCTCTTCTAACAGACCCGTTCTGATCTCAGCCACAGTTTTCCTAGTCAAGCACATAAAGTAACTCTTCCACATGGAAACCATCCCACTTTCTCTTTTCTTGTTCTTCTTTTACAAGTCAAAAGCTTTAAATCTCCAACTGTTTACAATTTTTTTCTGTATTCAATCTCTTTGCTTCTTTGTAGTAGTAAACTCCTGTGGCAGCTTATCATGGAAGACAAGGAGGCATAATCTTACATGCAAACCCTGCCAGACCTCAGCAGAAGGGACCACCATCCTGGTCAGAGCCATACAGGACAATGGAACCTTGAACATCTGAGCTCAGGTGATTTTATTGATCCAGAACTCCTCAGGTGTTCTACTGATTGCATATGCAGATTGTAAACAATCAAACACCCCCCCACACACATAAATCCAACACCTCCTGACAATACAAAATGCTAAGGTCTAGGTAACCTCTCACTCAACAGTGCACAAAACAATATATTATACATTAAAAATAAACTTCCACAACACTTCTTCCCTTATTAATTTCCTCAACTTAAAGGTTTCCAATTAATTTCCAAGATGAGAATGTTAAATATGTATTCATTGCAAACACTCATCTCATTGGCATCTTTCCACTGTAGGGGCGGCCTTTATACTTACTATTCTGTTTGCCTAGAATGCTATATGTCTGCGTTTTTGCATAACTGACAGCAGATTAACATTCATAGCTCATGAACTTCCTCTTCAAGAAGAAATCTGTGAACTATTATTCACAGAACTATCATAAACCCCTACTAACTGCTCTATCTCAACAACCTCTTTTTTTTTTAACAGCAAAGCATTTGTAAATTTATCATTCATTTAGTTATCTTCATGCCATTGTACCAAGTTGATTTCAGAATATAAATTCTAAGAAAGAACTTTATATTTGAAATTGTTCAATGACTACTCACGTACCAGTACTTTAATAATGACTCAATCCACAAGTGAGTCTGTATCCTTCAACATTTTCCTTCATTATAAAATATAGCTGAATTATAACTCCTATGCTTACTTTGAGCAGGCAGAGAAATACTGCCAGGAAAACAATCTACATCAATTTGGAGGTGATCTTTCTTGATTGTTAATAAATGCATTCTATAATACCTATTAACTAATCAGCTGTCAGTAATGAGCTTAATTGATTCCCAGAAGTTATAGTCTAATGGCAAAGATTAATAACAAAGAGATATGTAAATAAGTAATTATCAGAGTTTGGTAACATTTACAAAAACTAAAACTAAAAACTAAAAGTGGATACTTTGAAAGATAGTGATGCCTATAGAAACTGTATAATCTTCTTTTATAAGAAGCTCAGGGAACCTTCAGAGGTTCAGGGTTCTCTTCTCTTCTTGATCATTCATTCCCTTTCATTTTTCCACAATTAAAGAGCATTGTCATCACTCATTGTTCCTGAAGAGGTATTTCAATCTATTGTCATGCAATGACAATAAATAACAAAAAGTGACTCTAACTTAGTAACAGATTTATTGCATATTAATTGCATATCTTTTAGTGCTTACTATCTTGCAAATTCAATTTAGAGACACAATGTCAAACAAAATAACATTTTTATCATTTTTACCAAAGTTTCATTTGGGGTGAATGGAAGAATTTTACCCTCATAGAGAGAAAATGCCATAAAGTTCAGGTGACCTATTCATTGTGAGAAATATATTTGTGATCTGTATTAAGTTAAACATTGAAGATATCACCTATGGCATTATTGTGAAAGTAGGGACAAATTGAAGTGAATGAAATCTAGACTGATTGAGGCAGTGGAGTGAAGAGACTAGCTATGGTCACTATTGAGAGTTGTCGCTCAGAAATACCAGACTGTGAATGTGAGGAAAACCCCATCAACGCAAGAGGTGGCTGTCCTTCACCTAGCTAAGGATGCCAAAATGATTCTGGAAGCTGATATAGAAGTTGTTGAGGTTTTTGGGGGAATGAAGATTTGTTCATAGAGGGTTGAAGAAACTTTGGGTGTGATAGAAGATCTACCTATTTTGATGATGACAACAGTCTTGAATTTGGGACTCAAAAAAGAAGATAGAATCTTTAGCTCCTAGTGAGCCCAGTACTTTGTCAAAGAACAAATCTTAGATGGCTATGGCAGTTCCGGCAGCAACAGAGTCTATGACAATGACAAGAGGCTCTTGCCAGGAAACACAGCTGAGCAGTGACAGGCAGACTGAAGTGACAACAGGGTCATGAACTCAGGCAAATCCAATATAGGCAATGCTTTTGAATGTTACAAAGTAAACGTTTTAGACAATATACACGTATATAGGTGGGGAACACTTTGAAGAATGCATTTAAGATTTGTTAAATAAAGATTTATTCTTTTATTTATTTTTTATTCTGTAGAAAGAATAAAGCTTTCCAACAAAGGGTTTAATATATAGCCTGTTTTATACAACATGTACTATTGAAAGATTAATTCTTCACCATAAATGGAATAAATGCAAATTTCTTTAAACATAAAAGGTTTCAATCAGTTAATGTGCTTACCATGAGAATGTCTTCATTTGATAAAATCCACAAAGATGAGCTCCCTAGAGAATAAGAGGGAAAAAAAGAGAAAAAAAAATAAAAGAACATTTTATCACATGATGTTGATTTCCAAATTTCTATTCTTTTTCTCTCTGAAATAAGTATATTTTAGATAATGAAAAGTATGACCACTACTCTCTGATAGTCAAAATACTTACATACATAATGTAACACAGACAACCATTCTCAAAAATTTGAATGGGGTATGTGTGAATGCCTACTAGGCAAAGAGGAAATCTCAGGGAATTTATAGCTTTCAATCCTAATGAAAATCCTTTAACTTCATTAGTCTCAGTTTCTTCATTTATAAAATCAGAAAAAAATTGATTCAGTAGCACTAGGTGTCTAGTTCTATTTAAGGCAGGGAAAATGTAATTAAAATTTTTGTTTTAATTTTAAAAATAAATTATGTAATTTCCCCCCAATATTGAAGTGAATATGCTCAAAGCATGAAGTCGTGATGTAGTTTGTTTCTACATTGGAATGTGATGCTATTAAGCAATTTTCAAGTATTTAATTCCAATCTGGAAAAAAAAATGTATTTTCCTTGTACTTCGATATTCTTAGCACAGGCAAGCTGAAGACAAAACAAGAAAAGGAAGACTAATTTGTCCCACAGAGATTTCATTGTCTCTGAAAGAACTGTGCTCTTGTAGAAAATATTTCTCCATAATTAGTTTTTTTTTAATCACTACTGCTGTGCCAGAACCCCACTTTACATTTAGACTATAAACTTACAATTGAGAAAGCACAAGATTTCCAAAATCAGGAGGCTGCTTTGAGTCATTTTTGACAAAGAAGGAAAACAAATGAATTTTAGTTGGCATTAGGTTCCAGAATGGAAATTACAAGCACTCTTGAGTTTTTAATATATGTGGTCCAAGAAGCCTGCTGCACCAGTCCATTAACACAGTAGATCCCATTGAATTATGAAAATATTCCTAATACCTAATAGTTTTACAAAAAAAAGATGCCCAAACCAAATCCTCCAAATATTCCCTTGATAAATAAAAGGTTATATAAGACTCAATATTTATATTGTAGTCCGAAGAAAATTTTAAGACATGCAGATATATTTCATGTTCCAAGTAGTGAAATGTCTGGCATGAAAATGAATGAGCAGAGCAACTGAAAACTCCATTAAATAGATCTGATTTTAAATTCCATCACCAATAGAAAATTACTCCAGTTCTCCCGAAGTAATAAAGTCCGGAGCTCTCTTGTGCTGCTCAAGGCAGAGTGGGAGCAGCTAATAGTTATGGGAAGCTTGATTTCATTTCAATATAAGAGTCAAGCGTTTTGAGATACTTTCCAGAGACTAAGAACATTTGAACAGAGGCTAGATAGTCCCTATAAGACAATTGTAGGCCTGCGTGTCTCCACTACCCCCTTTTTAAGGGAATGTTGTATACTTGACCCAATATCCTCTGGTATGCTAGAGCAGTACTATCCCCATTAAGATATATCACCTATTTAGGATAGTTTAGAAAGGCTTTTGGATGAATGGGTTACTATATTTGCATTCTAGTTCCAAAATTGTATAAATCCATGTTTCCATGACCTTTGTTTGAAACACAAAACAAGTCAGGAGTAAGTACTTTAAATATCAAGCATTCAACTATTTTACTTCCCAATTTCTCAATAACTTTGGAGGATCTCTTAGGCTGGGAGTCATCTTGACTGCCCTCATTTCCAAAGGGTGGATTAGTGTATGTTCCTACAGCAGCTGCACACAAGGCTTCAAGCACTAATATTCACAATGCATTATTAATCAGTAGGTATTACGTTAATTAAAGTATATAACAAAATTAGTTCCATGTAAGCATCAGCTCTAGTATGTTTATATAATTCTTTAAAATATTTTGGAGATAAACATGTAAAATTCTTCATGATTTAAAGTTAAAGCTACACTAATTACTCAATGACATCATTGCCAAAGCAGGTTATTATTACCATTGCTAACAAGGTAAGTGGGTACAGAATTTCTCAACACTATCTTTATATTAGATAATGTTTTATGTGTAATATATTAGAAAATTAGAGATTCTTCCAACTAACTCCAAAAGATATTGCCTTATTGAAGGCCAATGACTGTTAGCAGAGGAAAAGTCAGGCATTTATTAAGGGGTGTATTCCCTGGTAAGTTGACTGTGCTCCATATATTTTCTTTTTCTTGATTTTATTTACTTAGAATTATATATTCTTGAAAATTCTTAACAGTTCATATGAATTAATTTATGAGTTACTCAGTCTTTGAGTTATACGCTCAGTTAAGGTCTACTTGAAATGTTAGATTAACTGGTAAGATTGTCAGCGTTCACATTCCCAATTTAAGAATAAAATTTATTACACTATTTCTTTTTATTTCTCTCATCACCTCTCAAATATTCTGCTGTATTAGTATTCAGAGTGACTTTATTCCTTTCTGCATGTTCTTTCTCCAGTTTGTTATTCTTTCTCTACTCTGGTACCATCTATCCCTGGGCTAGACATTGCTTTGTTTTGAGAGTGGTCTTGTGTTTTATGTGATACTGAGAAGTGTTACAAACCCTACTTATTACATGACAATAATCCCACAAGAGACCTTGTAATTGATTCCCCAAATACCGTGCATCAGATGTATTTTCCATGGGGAACACAGGTATTGAAACTGTGGAGAGGTGGAAGTTTGGAGGATATCCTTAGGTCAAGGATGTTCTGCTCTCCCCCATCCCTCTGTTTCCTGGCTTGTGGTGTGAGCATTTTTACTCCGTTGTTCTCTTTCCCATATTACTGCTTCACCAACAACCATAAAATAACAGAGCCAATATGTCATGGACTAGAACCTCCAAAATTGGGAGCCAAAATAATTTTAACTTTATACATTAATTATATCAGTTGTTCTGTTACAGCATTGGAAAGCTCATTTACTCACAGATGTCTGAACCTTTAGAACATCCCAAAGTGTTTCCACATGCTGCCACCTGCACTCAGTGATGCAACACCATTCCCTTTGAGGACGAATAAACTCCCTTACATTTAGTTGTCTAAATTAAGTCCTTATTATATTATGCTTTTTCTAAGAGATGAGAGAATTATTTCCCATTTCTGAGCATAAAACATAGGGCCTCATACATGCCAGAAAAGCACTCTGCCACTAACTTACATCTACAGACTCATTCATCTGTGTAAATACATTTTTAATGGTTTCGTTCACATCACAGACATGTTTCTTATGCAAGACTTCTGTAGTAAGGCTTGATGTTAATTTCTAAAATTCTATCATCATATTTAGCCCTTTTGCTTCAATCATAAATAAATATTTTCTATCAAATTAAAACTTAATTCTTTTTTGGTTTGTGTTTTGCGTACATTAAACCCTTTATAAATGCTGCCTTTTATTCTACTTTTATCAGAATAATTTTAGAGCCCTCTTACTAAAAGAGATTAAATTACAACTTGTATAAGTCCTGCTCCCACATATATAAAATACATTAAAATCAAACACACACACACACACACACACACGTACACACACACACACACACACACACACACACACAAAATGTTTTCTTTCTCATTTATCTACAAAACTCACCTTTAATATTTAGAGCCATATCAAAGTCTTACATGGTGAGAATGAATACAAATGAATTGATATTGTTCTACCAGTTTGTAAAGAACAAAGCACAATGCATTGTGCTGTAAAGACAGACTCATTTCTGCCCAACTTTGCCACACTACACCTGCTCATAGTAAAACTCATCTGGAGCATGACAGCATTCATAAAGCCTTCAGGCAGTTTTTCAATTTGGCATTTCCACTCCCAGAAGAGCCTAGTTTCATCTACACACTTGAAGATTTTACTGGGTCTCTATCTCTGCCAACTCATTTATAAGCCCATTAGATAGTACCAATCCCTAGTGGACTCAGCTAAGTGAAAGTCTGTAAAAAGCAAGAAGCATTATATCTGGAAATGAAAGTGAGGTCACTGGCTTGCACATTTGCATTGAGTAGCTACCACAGACTCCAAGACAGCTGTCTCCAATAGAACTTTCCTTAAGGATAGAAGTGTTCCATATTCACATCATTCAATATGGAAGTCATATGGGACTGAGAGCTCACTATCATAAAGGTTATTGAAATAACTGAATGCTGAATTTTATTTAATTTTAATTACAATTACCACATGGAGCTGAGGAGTACTGGCTGGAGACATAAGTACACACTGTGATCCTGATGCCCATGAAAAGTATTGAGCGATGTTTGTCAACTACCTTTCATCCTTCATCTCAGGTTTCAAGGACAAAGACCAAAATGTTAAACTATTTCAGCTCCTTAACTTTTGACATGAACTCCAAATGAAAGATTTGAAAATAGGGACAAGAAATCTTTAAAAATAGAATGTGCAGTTCAGTTAGAAATCATCTCATAAAGTAATTTGATAGGGGTTAATAAACAAGCAACATTTAAATGCATCATGATAAACTCAGTAAACGTAGTTTACTTCATTTCCACTTAATTGGCATGATTTACAAAATGTAAAGAGAAAAGACTTTTACTCTTGTTACTGTTACTGTTAAAAAGACTTGTTACTGTTTAACAAGTAACAAAGTTTTGAAGAATAGATGCTTTAAAAATACAGATTAAAATGGGTGTACCTACAGATAAGTGTAGTTCTTAACTGTCATCAAAGAAACTTATCGCAACAGATGGAGACCATTACAGAAAGCCAAAATTAATCAAAATACAGAGTTATGGAACCCTATCCCAACTGATATTATCTACAACAACATACAACTCCTATGCCAAGGGCTCAGGGATCGTTATGGAAGAGGAGGTGGGAAGAATGTAAGAGCATGAGGAATTCTGTGACATTGTGCCTTCTAGTAATGTCAGAATCTACACACATAATGTCTCACCACCAGGACTTCCTAAATATGAGCTCAATGAGGATGACAATAATAGATATGCTAAGATGGGATGGATGGGGGGGAACTCATGAGGCTTCAACCATACACAAAAAGTCACAGGCAATTAAGGAAGGCTGAGAGCAAGAAAAATATTCTTCCCCAGAGAGGAGCATGCTAATCCCTTGCCCAAGACAAGATGGTCAGCCTGACAGCATGCATATAAGTAACATTGTATAGACTGAGCAGGATGCATTTATGTATTTATGTATACACATGTAAATACAATTAATGAAAAAAGAGGTCACAAATTTAGAGGAGAGCAACTAGGGGGCTAAGGGAGCATTAGGATGGAGGTAAAGGAAGGAGAGAATGATATATTTATATTATTACCTCAAAAAATAAAAATAATTTGTAAACACCTGAATGTACAGAATAATGAATAAAAGTCCAGTAAGTTCCATGAGGTAAGAAACAAGTTCTTGTCTGCAACCAATGTAAACAAAGTGGCAGGATCCTATATACATAAATCATAAAAGATGCCGCTAAACAACTATTGCAGCAAATAAGTAAGTTTAATATCCTTGTGGGATACATAAAAAACACAGACAAGCAGCAGAAAGTTCTGGAGTTGGCAATGACAACCTATATGTAAAGACATAAATAAAATCACACTTGTAATTACTACTACATCTGTATAAATACATAATTGAAGGGAAGGAGTCCCAGTTATAGATTGTATAAATTAATATTGTTAAGTATATGAGAAAAAGTTTAATTTTTGGTCTATAAAAATCCCAGAGACACTATTCATAAAATATAAAAACCCAAACCAGACATTTGTAGAGAAATATAAATAATCAAAGTAATTTTAAATAAAAGAACAAAAAAGTGTAGCCATCCTATTTACCGATTTAAAAATATACAGTTATAATAACTACAGCAACTTATTACTGTCATAGAAACACACATACAGAACAGAATACTATTGTCATTGATTCTAAAATCTAATAAAATTCTTCTATTAAGATTTAAGGAAATTGCCATCAAACTTCTAGAAGATTATTGAGAAGAAGCTGTACAGGCTAAGAGGAAGAGATGAAATCCTAAGATCTGAAAGAAAATAATTTCAAACTATATTTATGATTCAAAGCTAGGTCATTCGTCACAAGTAAAGCAAATAAAGACATTAAGAGTCAAACAAAAAATAAATAAATTCAAACCACTAGACTAGCCTTACAAAAAATGCTAAATGAAGCCCCTAACCTATAAATGAATGATTAAAAAAGCTACTGTCATGAAGACACATAAAAGAAAAAAAATCACACTAGAAGGACAAATTCGCAAAAAAAAAAAAAAAAAAAAAGAATCTACATCGATAGGTTAACAAACTAGAGAGATAAAAAAGAAGACAAGTATAAGCAATATGCAAAACCACTGTTAAGAATATCAATAAAGTCACATATATCTGAATATACAAATTGAACTATGTAATTGAAAGATATAGATTGATCAAATATATGGGACACATTACACAATATATGCTATCTAAAAGAAACTCAGTTATTTAGTAGGGACATTCAAAAGCTTCACACAAAATGGTGAAAATTGATATCTCAAATCAAATGAAACATAAATCAAATAGGAATGTTCTATCATATAAAATTATAGAATTTAAAACTGTATTTAAATGTCATTGTTCACTGAATATTCTAATCACTACCAATAGAATTTAAATTTCAAATGCTATATGTTTTTGTGATGTTTGTGTATATGTGTGTGTGCCTTAACAGTGTCTAGATGTCAGAGGGCAACTTTAAGAGGCAGTTATCTTCTGCTGCTTTGCCTTCTTAGCCATCTTGCTTTCCACAGAACAGAGGTTTATAAAATCACGTGAAATGAGAACAGATCATATACAATACAAAGTACATAGTTTCTTAGTGAATCACAAAAACTGGTAGCATAGAATTTATTTTTCTGTTTATAGTGAGTAAAACCAGAAGAAATGAGAAGTTGTAGAAATGGAAACAAGCAAAATTACTGCAAACTGAAAAAGCAGATTTACCAAAAGGAAAATCCATAGCAATGGGTGCTGTCTTAGTTTTCTTCCTGCTGCTGTGATAAACACTGACAAAAATCAACATGTTTAGGAAAGGGTTAAATTGTCTTATAGGTTCCAGTCTACAATGAAGGGAAGTCACAGAAAAAAAAGAAAGAAAGAAAGAAAAAAGAAAAAAAAAATAAGAAATCCCAGGCAGGAACCTGGAGGGAGGAGCGGAAATAGAAATCAAGGAAGATGATGCTTCCTTGTTTACTCAGTTTGTTTTCTTACGCAATTCAGGACCACCACAGAGCAGCATTACCCACCATAGGCTATTCCACATCAATAATCCATAAAGCAAGAACCCTACAGATGTGCTCACAGGAAATGTCATGGATGCACTTCATGATGTGTGCCTTTCCAAGGTGACTTTAGTTTGTGTCAAGTTAACAAAAACTTACCAGCAGAAATGCCTACAAAAAAAGAAAAAGAAAAAGGAAAAGATGGGTCTCATATGACCTAGTTTCCATTTCTAGAACTTAGAAAAACAAGAAGAAAACAAATTCAAATGACTAGAATGAAAGAACAGAAATAAAGAAACAAAAAAATGAGTAACTAAAGCAACAAGGAATAGGTTATTTGAAAGGATAAAATTAAATTTATTCTCAGGTTAATTGAGAACAAAGAGAATCCTAAAATAAATATAAAATAGTAATCTTATAACCAATCAACAGGATTACTGAAGATGAGTAGAATGCTAGTAGTCCAGGCCAGTAATTGGTTTTGATGCCTTTGACTGAAAATGAAGGATTTTTTTTATGGATTAATCTTATGAAAATATATATGATTACACTTTTAAACAAACTATAAGACCTATCTGAAATGGATAACTTTATGGGCACATATGACTTCCAAAATTGAATCATGAGAACACATATGAAGCTGAGCAGACCTATAACAATGTGGTTGAGTATACAATAGAACATTATTTAACAAAGAAAAAGCCCCACGTGAATGACTTTATCCTCACAAAATTTTTTCACTTTATTTTATGTGTCTGGGTATTTTGCTTTTATTTATACCTGTGCAGCACATATTTGCAGTGCCAAAACATGAGAATAATGCATCCATATCGCTAACACTTGAGCAACAGACCCTTGTAAGTTAATATGTCAGTGCTGGAAATCCAATTCAGATCTGCTGGAGGAGTAGTGAATGTTTGTAACCATTGAGCGATCTCTCCAGCCTTTTTCACAAAAGTGTAATGACCTATCTTCTCAAACTTCCAAAAAGCAAAAGAGAACAGTTCAAGTAGTGGGGGAGTGTGAGGCTCATTCTGTGAGACCAGCATTTCTGTTGCCAAAATGAGACAAGACTATGAAAAATAAATAAGCTATAAACCAACATAGAGGTGATCATAAATTTAAAAATTGTCAATACAATGGAAGAAAATCAAACTCAAGAGAATATCAAATAGCATTTACCATGATCAAATAGGTTTCATCTCAAGTATCACAACAGGCTTCAACACAAACTTGTCAATGCTTAAAATACATGACATCAACAGATAAAGGTTAAGAATCATACCGCCATCTCAATAGACGCAGAAAATGCCTTAAAGAAAATTCAGCACCCTTCAATGGTAAGAAGACTAGATTTCAACACATCTATTATGCAGAAAGATGACTAGAGTTAATGAGAGCACACTGTATTTTTTGAAATTTATTGTGGACATTAGCTCCTCTTGTCATAAAAGTTGTAATAGTAAAGTAATGCATTTATTAATTAGCCAGATTTCTCTATTCTATAATGTATATGCAATTCAAAGCATCATGTTTTACAAAATGAAAACATACAATGTTATCAGCCAATTTAAAAGTGACATTTCATCTTTGTTCATAGCTATAATTGCATTGAAGTTCATAAAACAAAGAAATACCTGATGTTCATAAAAGCCTGTGCTTTTATGTGAGGTGGTCATTGCATGCTCTGATAAGGAAAGTGACCAAAATGCAGTTTTAGAGATAATCTTCCACCCTTGCTGAACAACTGAAGAATGAAAAGAGAAAATGTGGAGGGAATATTGCACTATGTGGAGTCAAAGAGAAAGAGCGTGAAGACGGAATGGGGAACATGAAGTCGAAAGGAAGAGTACCTTATAAATCAATTATTTCTCACAGCACATTTTAAGAACATATACCTGGTAACTGCACCATTATGTATCTTAATTTATCTCTCTTTTGCAGTGTAATTTCTCCAGTATAATTTAAAATTTAATTATGTTCTTAATTAGCCATTTCTGCGCTAGAAGTGATATGCCCCCAGAGTAGTAGAATACAATTATTCACTCGCCAACTTCATATTGAACATATTACATGTACTACCAGCATTCCTTGGATGAAGAAATGATTTCCACCTGGGGGATATAAAGCCTTCAGTGGAGGGTGCATTGAAATTGACCTTGACAGATGGATAGCAAATAAGGAAAATGACATCTGTGTGTCCAATCAGTGTTATTCTGCAAAATCAGCGTGTATCCCCCACAAATTGTTCATTATTTAATTCTCCAGGAGGAAGCAACTTCTCTTGACATGCTACCTACTTTATTTATACACAATGATCAAAAGTTACATGCTAACTGGTAGAAACCTTTATCTGGTAGCAGCTGATTTGCATTGCATTTAGCATTCTAATATTACTGTATTAATTCCTATACATATTTGGCTGTATAAATATTGTGTCAATAAAGTTTCACCAAGTTAATGAAGTTAGTCTCTGTTTAATAAACTAAACTGATTCTGTGGCATACATTCATTTTAGATAGAGTTGAGGGTAATGCATACAACTTAATAAAATTCTATTTGACAGTACATATAATTTTAAAGGAGCAAAAATAATTCAGGAAATGGATATTAAATGGTAAAATACAAAAGTGGTACATATAAGAAATAACATGTGGATGTAGTTTTACTGCAGTGAACCTTGATCAGAGTTTACCCTAGGAGGAGACAAAAAATATTCTCCAACAGTAAAACTAAACAATCTACATTTAGAGAATGATCAATTCCATAAACACAATCCTAGGTTGAATTAGAATGGTCGAGCATGAGCTACTCTTACTTTTCATATAAAATGAGAGTACAAGACTATTTAAAGCCCTTCCATGACTAACAAAGGCATTCTGTTTTGTTTAACCTCTTAAAAAGCTAGGGCAGAAGCATATATAAGCACCATGTCCCTTGTGAGCTGAATAGTACTCTATAAATTGAATTTAAAGATATTTATCTCTCATTACCAATATTTGCATTGACGACTTGTTAATGTTTTCTAGACTTATGCCTCTGCTTCAATGACTTTTTCAGCAAACCAAAATTTATCTTAGTTTATTATAAGAAGAGACAGAGAAGTGATTTCCTTTAAAACTTGTTACTGTTAGAGTGAAGAATGGTAGTGGAGGGTACCAACCATTGTTCTTAAAGTTTCCCATAACAGGATATATGAGCCCGTGAAAGTCAAAACAGCGATATTCCATTCTTTCCTTTCTTTATAATAACAAGATTCAGCTGGTCCTTAACAGTGTGACTCTTCTGAGCTGTTGGGGTTTTGCTACAGTGAATCACGCTCCCCCAGAGCCCTGTTTTGTAAGCAGAAGCCACTAATAAAAGCGACCTTAATGGCTGATTTGGGTGCCTCTTGCCGCGCACCTGCATCCTCACTGGCCTGCCCTGAGCAGCTCCAAGCTGAGTAGCCTCTGCTGTGCGCCTTCAGGTGTCATTAACGGATCATTGAGTCAACAGATCATGACAGCTCCTTTGGAAAACTCTAACTCCACGTCCCCACTCTCTGCCCAGGGAGTTACACAGCGGCTTTAACAGCCCGCAGTGTGACTTAAAGAAATTCAAGAGGAAAAAAAGGATGTGTTTCAGCTAGGTCCAAATAATAGAGCATCTAAGAGACTGCATAGACACTTTAAATATGGGCTCCTGGGGAATGGAGAACTATTTAGAAATGCATTTTAGCAGAGGCTTAAACATAAATGTGTATCCTTCATAAATAAGTTACCTTCAGGAGTTAGTTTTCTTTTAAATGCTTAGAATTTCAAACATCCCCCATCTCATTCTTTGAGAAGAAATACACACAGGCTTAACTGTTTTGGCCTAAAGTCACTTTGTGAACATTTTCTTGCTAACATTTTTATCACTTTAGGAGGAGTCTTAAAAAACATCTTTCATGGAATGTTTGTGATAAGCCCTCTTCGGTGTAGCTAACACGGAGAAATTAAACAAACTATTCAATTATTTGTCATTGTATTGATTTGACAGCCACCTCCCAGACGTTTCTGTTTGAACATGGATATACAACGAACTGGAGAGAGAGAGAACTTGACAGAAACCTCAGGGAAGGTTAAATGTTTATGTAACACATTTATTTTCTTATTTAAGAATACTACTGTCTCCAGTTACTGCTACTTATAGCAACTGATTATTGACAGCATGATTTTGTACTTACTGGAGACATTAAAATAATGACTTTATTATTTGCATATCCCAAATAATTTCAACAGTACAGATATCATAATCCACATTTTATAAGTTTAAAAGAAAAAGAAAGGTCTTATCTAATCTCATACTTCCTCAAGAGCTCTATTGTGGATAAGACTGTGTCTGGGTATATGAACACCTTCCTAAATGTGAATGCAATCCTGTGGAGGCAGATGTCAACCTTGGGTCTTTCTCTAGAGATGATGCTACATTTTTTTATTATGAGATATGCTCTAGTACTATCTTCAGCTCTCCAGGAAGGCTAGGCTTACTGTTTGTGAAGCATTAATGTTTATCTGTCTTCACCTTACTTGCATTGGGAATCTAAGCACATCTCCATGCCCAGATGTCTATGTGAGCACTGGGAAGTGAGCTTAAGTCTTCCCATTTGCATGACAACTATTTTACTGACTGAGCATCTCCCTCCAGCCCTCTAAAGAGTTCTGAAGTAAGTAAGTTCTGAAGTTCTTGTTCTAGAATCTGACTCACTTTAGATAATTCCTCTTCTCTTTCCTGCTTTGAAGCAATAGTTCTTGAATGGAAATAACAATGACAAATAACAAATGGAAAAAAAAAATAAAACCTCTAACCAAATAAAAAAGGAGAAAATAACATTATTAGTGTGTGCATTTACATAAAGTGTGTGCTGAAGAAGGTACATAAGTCACAGAGTTTTTGAGTGTCAGAAGACAAATTATCAGAGTAGATTCTCTTCTCTGTCCTTATATGGTTTCCAGGAGTCTCTCCTCAAGTCAATAGAGTTTCAGGGCAAGAACCTACACCTGCTCAGCATTCTGGTTTGCCCTAAAAAAGCATTTTTCTTTAAAATGAGTATGTTAATGAAATAAACCACCTGAAAAATATTCAACACCTTTATGTATCACTGATGTTTCCATTGATGACTGAGTTCAAAAACCAGGAACACACTTAACAGTGGAAGAAGAGAACTGATTCCAGAATTATCACCTGACCTCCACATTTACTCCATGTAATGTGCAACCCTCTGCACGATAGACAGCTGATAGATGATAGATAGCTGATAGATATGTGATAGATAGATGATAGATAGATAGGAAATAAAAATTTGAAGATCAGTGCCAAATAACTGAAAATCACCGAGTTGCTTTTTTTTTTTTTCCATCTTTTTTTTACAGGCATGAAAACATGTGGGGGATGTATCATTTTAAGTATGCTAAACTCATTGAATAGTAAGAAGATAAATAAACACTTGATAGAACTATAAAAATAGTTCAATGAACTGATCTTGTTAACCCTCTAATTTGAATACCTATGAAAATCACAGGAAAAGTAATTTAGAGTGTGAGTTTCATATTAAAAACAATGTATTCACATGATTTCAGATTGAATCACCATGGATAACCCCTAGTGGTTTCTGTGAATGTTTGGAAAGTTTTCTGTAAGCAGCTTTGGCTACTTTTGATTTTCATTACTGAGTTTTATCACTGAGACCTGAGTTTCTTCCATTTGGAAATTAATCCCTTGACCATAATAGAGAAACAGTTCAGTATCTTGTTGTGAAACTGGGAATTAAGTCCCTAGAGCTTTTGCTGAATCTGTTAAAGCAGACAATCAGCACAGATTTATTGAGAGGAAGGGGTAAGACATAGCTCCATGGGGCCTCTTCGTCATATGTAAGAGACAGACAAGACCTGGTCCTTAGTACTCTCATGCAGTTGCTGAGTCTATAACTGAGTGCCCCAGAAGGAGGGTTTATTTTAAATTTATTTGAATTTTAAAGCCAGAAAGTAAATGACAATCTTCTGTGAAATAACTATTATCTATGGCTCTTAGTCTAACCTTGACTACAGAAATAAAATTTTATCATCGCTCTCTTGTGTCATGTTCAGGTTAGTCTAGCACAAGTGTGCTTTTAATTGGCAAAATAACAGAGTTAATATCCATTCTTTACTTGATAGGAAATGAGAAATCATCCTGTTTGTACTCATGTATATACCAATACAAATATATAGAAACCAATACTTAACCTTCTAAACAACACCATGTATCAAATATAATAGGCATTCAATGGGCACATGTAATCAGAAGGCTAGAAGGTTAGTCTACACATGGTCAAAACTATAGCATGTTTATTAGTTATTTCATATAGTTCCTAATAGCTCCAATTTCTCTACAGAAGTAGTTTAACTTTTTGAGAACAGAGTCTTTTGTCTTCCCAAGAAATGAATGTGTTTTATTGTAACAATATCAGTGAAATATTTTCATTTTCATTGAACCAAAGGCTATCCGCAGATATATGTTGTAAAAAGTAAAAAAAATTAATGTTATAATATGGGAAACAGACACGACACAAATCAGCATCAGACAGGGTCAAAAATACCAAAAGTAGAAGAGACCACAATTATTGGCACTCTTCAAGTAATGGAAAGGTGTAGATTATAGTGTGTAAGACTAGACAACCGTCTGGAAGTGCTTGTGCAATAGTCCTGTTTTGTATTCTAACCTCAATATACTTGCTGCCATCTATACTTCTAGAATAAACTCACACAAGAGATGTCTGTCATTGCACATTAAAATGCTTTCTGTGCCTGTGGATAGATGCATAGTTTTATCATTTAATTTCATTTAGAAGATTTTGTGTTTTTGCTTTAAGCACAATTGTGCTTTCTTGACCAGCTTTTCAGGATTTAACCTTTCTAAGAGCTAAGACTGTTGGAGGGAGCACCATCACAACTCCCTCTAGTAATTGTTGTAGTGAGAGTTTGATGATGAATTCTTTCAGCTTTTTGTATTTCTTAAAACCTCCTTACTGTATGAACTATTATTTTTAAAAGATAGATTTGCTAAGAATAGATTTCAGCTCTACATGTAAGATTTTTTTTTCTGAATGCTTTCAAAATGCTATTTTCAACCATATATTTGGACCTTTGTCACATGTCCTTCTCAAGTCAATCTCCCAATATGATTATTTTTATTTACCAATGTTTTTTCTGATATAATTGATCACATAGTTTTCTTCATATTTCTTGTACATGGCATATCATTTGGATTATTACATCATTCTGTAGTGTTCTTTTACCTAATTAAGGAAACATTTTGTTATTTATTTAGAGTAGCCTCTATTGGTATGCCCAACTTAAACTGTTTTTTCCTCCTCCTTATTCTTGCATTGCTTATCATTAGGCTTAAATAGTGCATGCTTTTGAGCTAGATGTTTTAATCTCCATCCCTAAAAGTTGGAGGAATTCTTTACATGTTCTATACTCTTCCTGACTCTTGAGACATATGACATAGAGTTATGACCACTGCTGTAAAGATTGTACCTGTTAATATCTTCCAATTAATCCATTTTAGTTCTGGGTTGAGTTAAATTTACTGCTGTTTTTGTTATCATAGTTTATATTTTGTTATTGTATGTTCGTAGTCTCTGAGTTGAAAGATAATGTAAATTGCTTTTTGTAATTGTTTTCATATTTCTATAAATACTTTTGAGTTTCATCTGAACAGAAAATAATTAATTCCAAAATGACATTACCTTATGATGCTTGAGGAGTTTCATCACTTTTGAAACTTATGTTCAAAAGGCATTTTGCAGTATCAGAGAAGTTGAGTCTACAGGTAAACATTCCCCACCTCTTAGGCAAGACAATTGTGGTACTGTGTAGATTGATCTGCAGATGAGGTCTTCTTCTGATCATGAACAAAGACTAAGTATTTCCAGCCCTATGTGAACTCTGGGTATGCATTCTTTGATTTTTATTCTCTCCTGCATTGGGTATCTTCCACATAAGGTAATGAAGAACACTCTGCTAACGGCTCTATGACACTTGTTGATCTCATTCTATTGCAATGGTCCTTTTTGGACTTTCCCATGGGAAGCACATCCTATGTGGCTTTGTGTCTCCACTTTCATCACTGTTATTCATTGAAAATATCCAACATCTTCAAAAACATGTTTTCACCCATTAGTTCATGTTTTTTTTTTAAAAAAATCATTTCTTGTTTGTTTACTTTCTACTTCTTACCATTTAGTCCAGAGATAAAACTCCTAAGCAATGTATTCTTAACTTGACTGAACTGAATCATCTATGCTTTGTGGTAACTGGTCTGGATTTCTGGTCTAATCTACACTGTGCTTTAAGCACAGACTTTACTAGTATGACATCTAAACTTATAAGAGGAATGGACTGATTAGTAGCTAAATATAGTACTGTTTAGTTTGAAGTATTTCCTTAAAGATTTGGTAGAATTCATTAAACATTCTTATATACTTTTATTTCTTGTGGTCCTTTCTTCACTCTCCTCCTCCTTACCTTTCTTCCTAGTCTACTTTCTCTTCCTCCTTTCTATTTTGAGAAAAGATCCTCACTATTTTTCCTAGACTAGCTTAAAGTCACATTCCTCCTGCCTCAGCCTCCCAAACATGCAACTGTCATACAAATGTGCATCGTCAAACAACTTCTCCATTTAACTTTATTCAAGCAGGCAAATAATGCTTTCCTTCAGATCTTGATCCATTCTAAATATAAACGAAATGCTAACTGCATAGCTACCATGTTTTAATAAATTGAATGATAATCTGAACAATTGGCTGATTAAATTTGACATTACTTTTCAGAATCCAGTGACAGTTCTATGTGCGTACCACTAAAAGGTTAGTTTATTGAAATTTTAGAGAGACAGTAATTTAAACATATCTTTTCTGGCAAGGTTCTTGCCATTTATACTGATTATAATTTGCAGGAACAAATTTCAAATTGAAAATCAAGAAAAGTCACGCACTATGTTTAATTGTGAAAGCTGAACTTCTAACATATTTTATCGTAGTTGATTAGGAAATCTGCCTCTTAAAATTAGACCTCACTTTGCAGTGTTAAAGAGCCAGTGATGAGTGACACTCTGTTCACCTACTGTACTTCTCTTTCCTGACGTTTGCAAAGATATTATCAACATTAGCATTAGGACTTATTGGCCATCGTTCAAAGATTTATAATATAAGGGAAACAAGTAGATATTTAGTATATAACCTAAGAAAACAGGTAGATATTTAAAGCACGTAAGGATGGAGATGTGAAGAGAGTGTGGTAGGTATACTGAAGGGGGAAAGATACATTCAGTGATGCATTGGGAGAGTCAGGCCCAGATTTCCAAGAGAAATGTTCTCATGGTATGCAAGCTTATGAGAAGAATACTGTACAAGATGCTGCATTGGCTCTACCATAAAATATTTTCTGGTGAAATGCATGCAATCATACAAAATAGGCCCTGCAAAGTTTTCTTAGAGTCTAGAAGTGTCCTATGAGGCTTAACAGTGTCCAAAACGATTGAATGTTTCTGGCTCATGAGGCGCTCCTTGACAATGCCCTCACTTTATGGTCATGTGATGGTTATTTCAAATTAATCTTAAATCAAAAGGAAAAAATTTACTCTGAATCATTTTAAGTATATGAGTCAGTGATGTTAAGGATAGTATATGCCTGTGCAAGCATGATCTCCATCTAACAACAAAACTCTTTCCAGTTTATAAAACTAACTTCCATCCCCATTAAATCACAATTCTTCATTTCATGGCCTCCTCAGTCGCGGCTAAACACCATATTGCTTTTTGTTTTATGAATCTGAATATTCTAGCTACCCTATGCAAATAAAATCATATAATATTTGTTGTTGTATGCCAGACTTATTTTATTAGAATCCTCTCTACAAATCTCATCCATGTTGCAGCAGGATTCAGTTTTTTTTTTTCATTCAAGACTTAATAATTTTCCCTTATCTTTACATAGCTTGCTTTGCATATTCATTCATCACTGATGACACTAGGGTTGTTTTTATATATTGGCTATTATGAATCATGCTGTTTTTACTATGGATGTACTAATATTTCTTCAGGGCCATCTTTTTAGCTTTTTTAGGACCTATACCTAGAAGAAAAGTCACTATATTGTATGCAAACTCTATTCCACATTATTTAAGAAGCAGTGAATTGATCCCACAATGAGTTCATTTTTGAGAATGTTTGCATGAATTATGCACAAGGCTTCTATTCACTTTCAATCTTCACATGAAATTGTCATTTTCTGTATTTTTTAATTTTTATTGTCCTTTGTTTTAGGTGATTTTGTTTTGCTTTGGGTCTCCACGTCATGAGAGTGACTTAGTACAGTTCACTGAATTTTTCACACGTCATTACATTTACCAACATTTCTATTTATTACTTAATACTTATGGACTTTTGACAGAACCAAATCAATATAATAATAGTAAATATATCTGAAAGTCTATTTTAGAACTTCCGGATAATTTGGATTTTATGGATTGCTTTCTGTTTTAAATAGCAGTCATTTTATCAAAGGGGAGAATCTACCTCTCATGGAATTTTTTTATTTTAAATTTTGTCAATTTGGAAAATATTATTATATTAATTATAATATACATAGATTATAGCCACTTTTGCCAACTGTTTATTTTTAATATTAATCTAGGTGTGCCCTGAATGATTATTAGTGAGATGTAAACAATATTACTGCTGTCAAGTCACTAATTTTAATTTCTGTTAGATGTCTAACTGGTGTTTCAATACCTGATACCTCTGGATTTTCCAAGGCAAACATAGATGATGATCGCCAACTCCATATATAATAAAATGAAATTAAAAGAAGTTGATCTGTTTTCTCTGTTCTATATCCAAACTTGATGTTGTTAAATTCTATACATATTAAGGCACAAATGCTATACATATAATTTTATACTTCAGAACCCAGAAAAACTCCCAGTATCCCTAATTCATTGCTTAAGATTCACAGAAACATAAACACAAAGTAGACAGAGGTAATATAATCAAATAAAACACTGTTGTTATATCCTTAGACACCGAACCAAGTAAGCTACTGAATTAACAAAATGAATTATCAATAAGTCCAAATAACAATTAATTGTGAAATATTTTATCTGTAAAATTAAAGTACAACATAAAAAAGAAGAAAAATATCATTCCAAACTGAAAGATAAAATAAATTATATAATCATACTTACTTAAAATTATTATTTAAAATTTGTATCAGTGGGATCCACTAAGTAATAAGTCTTTTTTAAATTTCATATCAAATTAACAAATAATTATATGGATTTATGGAGAAGTTTTAATCAATGTATACATTGTGAAATTAAGAAAACTAATTAACATGTCAACACTTTGTGAACTTACAGTATAAGTGTGTGTTTGTGTGCATTTGCATGTAAGTATATATGTGTGGTATGAAAATTTAAAATCTATTTTATCTATTCCCAGAAAGAATGGCATTGAAATTTATTAGGGACTATATACATCCTGCAAATTGATTTTCCTGGTGTAGCTATTTTCACAATATCAAATCCCCAACATGTAAGAGGATATAATACTGTCCATTCTAGCAAAGCTTATTTGCTGTCCAGGTTCACTCATCTAGAAGATGTTAACAAAGTCCACATGAAACGATTCCACCTGTGTGTTAAATGATCCTCACAAGAACAAGATTGGGTACAAGGGAAGAGTGGGAAACAATGGCACAGGGAAGTCTCTACTCATTCTCCACATGCTGCTTTGACTCCGGGTATTGGCACTGGCATGGAAACATTGTGCAGCACTTTACCTTTTAGGAGTCATATGAATGTATTTGCATGTCTTTTAATTTTGATATTATTATTTAACTTTTTACGTTTTCAAATTTATATATCTTAAATATCCCACATAAATTAAAATTTAGGAAATATTTCTAATTCTTTCATATTAAAGAAATTTTTAAAAAATTCAAAAATAATCTATCTTAGCAATTTTGAAGTATAGGATACATAATTGTCAACTGTGGTCTTCATTCAATGCAACAGATTACTGCAGTTGTCCTGTCTGATTGAAACTTTCCCCTCATTTGATGAACATTTCCTTATACATCATTCACTCTTCGTCCTCCTAAGCCCTTCCTCCTGGTAGCAACTAGTTTTCTATGACACTGCTTTAAATAAAATTACACAGTACTGGACTTTTATTGCTCTAGCACAAAGTCCTCTATCTCTCAAAACAATATTAAACTGCATATATGAGTGTATAATATATACTCTCTCTATATATACATATATATATATGTGTGTGTATATATATATATACACATATGCATGTAATACATGCATAATTTATCTATTTGAAGTAGAATATGGTAAAAAAAGGATACTATTTGTATGTATTTTTCATTGCTAAGCAAGACATCACTCTGGAGAATTAGCTAAAACACAATAAGTCATTGTACTGAGCAATCTGATCACAAAACTTTACAGCTGTCAGTTATAACATAGGCCTTCCAAAAACAAAAAGTTGACTACCATGGATACTTCTGTAAAATCCCATTTGCTTGCTAATCCCACCTTGTTGTTTTAGAATATAAAATGAGAACACAAGCTGGACTTAGTCTCAAGGCCTTTCAGGACCTACCCTTGCTTCAGTCCACCATGAGTGCATTTCCTCTTCTCTTTCACTCACATTTGTGTTAGAGTGATTATTCCAGAAAGACTACCACAGCACATCCATTGATCACATGTGGAAACCATGTCTTGGGCTGTATACATAGTGAATTTGAGAGATACATGGTAATCCTGCATTTCTAATATTCAGTTTATATTTAGTCTAACGATTGTATTACAAGTTTCTCTTTTCTCTACATTCTTATCACTGTGAGACATTATTATTTTAGTGTATTTATCCAAACAGGCATGAGATGGTCCAGCACTGTGGTTTTGAGTGGCATTTCCTAATGACCAACACTGGGACAATTCCTCTTATCTGTTGGTCATCATTGTCTCATTTTCTAAGCAACCTCTATTAATATGCTTTGCCAATTTTCAACTAGATATTTGTTTTCTTTCCAGTAAGTTTATTTTACATATTTATACATTATTCTCTTTTCAGATAAAATGTATTTTTATGTTCAGTTGTTTAAATTTCCATGTAGAACCCATAATTATTAAAGATAACACTCAAGAAATCAAAACAAGAGTTACTGCTCTATGTAAGAGCAGGGCAATGGCACTTACCTAAACTATCTATTTAATCCTGGTACCCATCCTAGAGACAGATGTTATTATTGGTCTCAGTTTGTTAGGTAATGAAACTAATGTTTAATGAAATTAAATACCCAGACTCACAAAATTAGTATGACTAGACTACAAAGCAGGAGTCAATCCCATAGTAACAGACAAGCTAGTAATTTTCTATCGCTTTTTATAGTGTAGACAAATAGTTACACAGAAAATTGGCTATGAATTTTGTGGCCATTTATGTACCAGAACTCTCAGTATAAAATCTGTAGTTCCATGTCCCTGTAAAATTGAGTTTCTCATACACTTTGATACCATCTGTGATTATATCAGCAGGCGTTAATTGTTCTTTTGATAATACCCAAACTAATCCTATTAAGGCTAACAGTAGGAGGCTGGCCTATTGCAACAAAGTACTAAGGTCCAAAACATAAAAGGAGATCTTATATCCATTTACACCCTCAAAGAATACACTTTTTAACTGTGATGAAATGGTCATTTCCCTAAAGACATTCTAAGTGTCCGCCTTTTGTGTTTGGTGAGTTTATTTTTCTCCCTATGAAGCTGATTATAAATAGACAAATCAATTGAAAAAGAAATCATACAATACTATGTACAATTTATTGGCTAAAAATGAGTAACACAAGACAGACTTCTCTAATATGTAGATGGATGGAATTTATATTTGTTAACTATGGCACATGCCAATTTAAAAGAAAAAGTTAATTGTTATTATTTAAAGACTTTTAGGTTGTTATAAATATATGTAATCGATAGACATTTAATATTATCTTTTATTTTATCGGGAACAAATAAAATCAAAAGAATAGTTTTTGTGCACTCAAGTGCACATACCCACATACAACACACAAATACCCCCCCATACACACCTACACATAATTACAAATAATAAAGTAAATTTTTGAATAATTTAAAAATAAGCTTTTGACTTTCTTTTAAGGGGACATATATACTATCTTGAATTTATATGTGTGTGTGTGTATATATATATATATATATATATAATTTATAAATTATAAATTTATATATAGAGAGATAAAAGTTTGTAATATTTTTTTAAATTTTTAACTTGATAATTTACCATGAATTATGAAATAATTATGTTCACAATTTTATGTAATTGAAAATACAATGTAAAACTACACATATGTCTAGGTACTAGTATGAAAACAGACTATGTGACAGCAAATTATAATTCTTCCAACCTAAATTCATAATTTTCCTTTTAGATTTAAATAATATTCCTTAAATGAATGTATTTATTTCATCTATTACGGGCTCATT
This sequence comes from Cricetomys ansorgei, assembly GCA_026225945.1. Classification (NCBI taxonomy): domain Eukaryota; kingdom Metazoa; phylum Chordata; class Mammalia; order Rodentia; family Nesomyidae; genus Cricetomys; species Cricetomys ansorgei. Next base: position 15,656,408 of record JAMJFZ010004061.1, read on the forward strand.
GTTAACAAATAAAACTAACCCTAGAGCTTAGCAAATTGACCAGAAAACTAATCATGTGTTTTCTGATGTGCTAAGTACTCCTAATAAGGAATAGTTAAAGCATTGAGCTGAGAACTGAAGTGTGAAAACCAGCATTGCCTCTTAATTTGATGATAGGCACTAATGGAGGGTTATGTTTCCAGTTAATGTTGGAAAGGAATTTCTACAAACATATAGACATTAGATGTCTTCATGGAATCCCCAGAGTCCCAGCGTCCCAATGAAAAAAGAAACAAAGGTCTGACTGGTGAACTAGTTCCAATTTTCCAAAATTAGCAGACAAACCCATTTTAATTTATATTATTTTTAATCTTCTACTGAAAGCCTATAACAGAGTTCAAATGATATTTGCCTGGGTTAGATTGCAAGAGAGATAACTATATAGTAACATACTGTAGCACCATGTTATTGAGAAAACTGACTGGAATTGTAAAGCATATACCCCCATCTCCTAGATGTCTTACCCATTTAGGTTCTTTTGTTTTTAATCTTAAAATTAATTTTAAAATTTAATTTAGAATGTAGTCTTGATGTGCTGTAACACAAGGGATACACACACACACGCACACACACACACACTATACCATGTGAATAAACCCATAGAAACCTCAACTCTAGAAAACCCCTGTAATCCTATCCAAAAATATGCGGATATATGTTAAATAATTAAATGTTAATGGTCATATTATTTTATAGTACTAAATAGACATTCAATAATACAATACAAGCATGAGGTTGGCTTATTTGGTAAATCACTTCCTTGCAAGTTCAAAGTCCTAATTTGAATTGTAAGAAAACAAATGAACAAGTCCTTATGGAGGCATACAGATGTAGTCCTTCCCAGTTCGAGGAATGTAGATACAAGTGGATCCCTGGAGTTTACTGGGCAGTCTACCCTAATTGTTATCAATTAGTATCATAATCCTCAGGCTAATAAGAGACCCTATCTCAAAGAAGGCTGGCTGTTTTTCTAAGGGTGGCATTCAAAACTCTCCTCTGACCTGTACACACATACCTGTGTGTATACATGCAAATATATATACACAAATACAAGCAAAGTAAGAAAAGCATAATGCAGATATTTCCCCAAGCACATGAATCTTAGTGCCATTTCCCAGGTATACCCTTGGAATGAATACTAGATATGGTAATTTCAGGACTCTCCAAATAAAAATGAAAAACTAATTGTCTTTGTTTTGGCAATTTTCTTTTCCCACAAAAGATATTTCAAGCGTCTTTGGTGATGACTCTTAAAAAACAACGAAATGAAATATCAGCAGCAATATGTAATTTCTGGATACACAGCAACCAGTGAATCAAAGTCAAATTCTAATAAAACACTGGTACTTCTTACAGTGTTCACCAATGTTATGGAGTGCTGCAGAACTGAAATCTTTATTTTTGAATTTATCCAATGCATATGTGCTACTATATATGACCATGCCTTCATTATTTGCAAAATAAAGAACATTCTCTGAAATTTCTTGGCTCAATGTTGACATTATTGAACACTATAAATTGCAGTGTTTTGGGTTTTTTTTTTACTAGACAATTTTTTGTTCCCTTCATTTTTTTCATTAATTCATCATTTATTTATTGTGTGTTAGAGTTGTGTATAAAGTCTTTGTAGATGTCAGGGGAAAACATTACAAAAATGACATTTCCCCTTGCAACGTGTGGTTTCTGGGATGGAACTAAGGGCATCAGCCTCCTAAGTCATTGAACCATCTGATTACCTGAAGTATTTGTTTTTATGGAAATATACATCATAAAAGGGAAAAGTTCATATTTTCTTACTAATACACTTTTGCATATAAATATCACACTTGTATATTTTGGGATTGCATTTGGCTAGAATGTTTGAGTTTAAAAATTGCTACATGATTTGTGAACTTGAATTTCATAGAAAAATTTTAAATGAATTTGGCTTGGGATCAGGATGAACTTTCCAACAATTTCTGAAATGTCCCTAAAGATGCTTCTGCAGTTTTGGTATTTACGAGAGGTTGTGTTGTCAGCACTGTCAATTATGAATCAAAATATTGATCACTTCCAAAAAGCACCGAAGATGATCTGTATCACAGAGTTTTAAACATTCAGCCAAGATTTAATTGTTTTTATAAAAATAAGTAAATTCATCCATCTCATTAGTGTGACAATCTGTTTTCATCTTCAACATGTGGGAAAATGACATGCATACCACAGAATTGTTTTAAAAAATCCAATTATTTATTACCAATAAGCATATACTTTTTACCTGGGTCATGGAAATTTTTCTGCTAAATAAAGACAAAAGTGCTCTAAGTGGGAAGATATAAAAATCCCTGGTCTGTGGTAAACAGAATAATGTCTTCTATCAAAATCTTTTTTCTGTCATAATTCACAGTATCTATGAAACTTACCTTCTATAGTTAAAAAAAAATAGTTCCAATATGATTTACTTAAGAACTTTGTGTTAACCTCTATGGAAAGATCATTCTAGGCTTCCCAATGGGACCTAAACACCATCACAAATGTTCTTAGGAAGCAGATACATGGAGAAATTTGAAATACTAGAAGAAGGTGGTATACACTGGACAGAGACTTAAAGACTATGGCCAAACACAAAGAAAACTCTCCCCTCTCCAAAATGTGGAGAGAAAGCCTTTCTTCCAGAGCATCTAAATGGAAACATGGTCCTGCTAGCATCTTCATTTTAGACGTTGGTACTTACATTGAATTTCCAATCACATTTTTTTTTATTTATCACAAAGTGTTAGTCAAAGTTCAGAAATTATAGAACTCCAGAGAACTATATTCTTGTACAGTATTCAGTTACTTTGTTTGGTCTAACATATTCCCTTGTTTTAAAGTGTTTTATAATTTTAACTCTGAACATCCTTCCATTTTTGGCAGGGTGTACTAACGCAAACTTTTCTTATGCCCCAAGATATCCTGATTCTAGATCAGCAAAGTTGATGTACTAATATTGATATGATAAGTATGTAATTAAGTATGTATGTCCTAAGTATGTTTATTCTTTCAACTAAATGTTGTCTACTACATAGTGAGTACTTACCTAAAAACTACAGACATGTTTTACTGAATTCCCTGCCTGCTGTTGTTGACATTCCAATGACAGTACCATCAATCAAAAAGCAAACAATAGATTTTAAGATGGTAAATTAAAAGATTTATTTTAAGAAAAGAGAGGAGTAATAATGCCAATGAATGTGAGAAGTTGTAGAAGAATTTTTTTTTTTTTTACTTTTTGGTTTAAATAAAAATAAAGAATACATGGCCCCACTGATAAATTGAGATTTATGAGTAAATTGTTGCATTTTTTTAAGCCTGGTCCATTATAATTCCAGTAACTTCTTTAGAGAAGAACAGTTGGTATATATCAAGAGGCAATCTTTGGGGGTTTACTTGCTCCAGTGAAGTAAATAGCAATTGTTAGCATTTTTTATCTGTGACAATCTGAGGAGTAAATTTGCTCCCCATGTGATTCCTTCTCATAGAGTGAATGCAACAGTGTTAGCTATGTAAAAGGAAAAGACTGAATCTGCGGTGGGGAATTTGTTTGAAACAGGAAATTCCAGTTGATCATAATTGTAAAAGCAGTGATTTTGTATCCAGCAGAGCCCTGTCCCTTTCCACACTAGTAAAACCTCAGACTTGGTTAAATAATCATTTAAGTCACTTATTTGATAAGCTAGACCCAAGTTCCAGTATATACATTCTTGGACTCCATGCAGAAGGCTTTGAGGGTTTCCATTTCGGGTGGAGGCTGCAATTTATTATTTCATAAAGCTGCCTTATGCTGTTGCATTTCAAGTTAGTGTTCTTTCTTCATTCCCCACCAGGTGGTGTGTGCCCTCTTCACTGCGCATAAAATTTAAAGCATGAGATGGTTGCCTAGTAATCACATTGAGGTTGGTTTATTTTCAGAACTATATATACATAATATATATATATATATATATAAATATATATATATAATATATACTTTTACAAGTATTATTATCATTATTATTATTATAAGTTTTTGAGACAGATTTTCTCTGTTGTAACTCTGACTGATCTGGAACTCACTGTTTAGACCAAGGTGGCCTAGAACTTATAGAAATCCACATGCCTCTGACTCCCTAGATACAACTATTTTTAATCTGTGTAATTGATTTCCAAAGCAATAAATGTAAGACAACCTTCTATAAGAAGTGTCAAGGCTATCATCTATCCAAGGGAAGAGACAGATTCAACTTCTCAAAAACAAGATTTTCTTCAATTCTGATTATAGAAGGAAAGGATAATGCTAAAAAGAAGTAAAAGGAAAGTTCTAGTCAGCCAATCCTGTTCTCTCTGACTCCATTTCTTCCACATCTGATAATTGCTCTCTTCAGGTTATGTCACACCTTTGGAGGGAAGGCACAAAATGCTTGCAGTACAAAATATGTTAAGGTCTAAACTTTCAATAGATCAGAATGTCCTAGCCTGATGACTACTAACTCCAGTGGCCAGTTTGTTCAGAAGAGAGGACAGAGGAATTTCAAATGCATGATGAGAGCTGCTGGGCAAATGAGCTCAGCATCTCATTGGTAGTTAATGGCAAATTTTAGCAGCATTTTTATGAAAGCAACATCGCCAAATGAGATTATTAAAACAAGGTGCAGTTTATTATCGCTGTTGTTTCTATAGCTTTAAAATTAAGTTACTGGTGCCATATACATATGCAATATGTGTGCAATAAAAAAAAACCTGGTATGCACAAATTCCTTTGAGGTCAGGCATATGAGTGATTTGTTTCATGTGATCACTCAGAGTTACCAATTGAAATAGCCTCTCCTTTTATCCTTACACAGTTCAAAAACTGAAAATCTGCATCTAGGATTTACCCTTGAATGATATAAATACGTAAATCCTATGTTTCATACATCACATAACCCAATTAATTGTAACTTTGCTCCCAATGATAAATTGCAATACCATTTACTGTCGGCATTGGTTTCATAACCACATGTTATCCAAAGGCTGCATTTCCATTAAAGGTATGCCATGTTGTATCTGAAGTACTTTGGAATATGCCACACGTGTCAACAGTGAAGCTGTGACAATCGGTAAAATTAGGTTAAGAAGGCTTGTATTAATTCTCCACTTTCTTCTAAAGCTTTTGCTCTACCTAAACTCGTTTAAGTTGCATGCATCACATTACACACATGGATTGAGAAAACATTGAAAATCAAATGTAACGATCCCCACTCTTGTTTCTATACATGCATCCTTAAAAGTGAGACATATTGAGAAACTAAGTAAAGAAGACCAAGGAACTATGTAAGAATGGTGCCATTTTATTCCCATGGAGTATAAGAACAGATGTAGACACATCAAAGACTTGCATTTAGGATTAAAGGATCTGGATCTTTCACCTAATTTAAACTGATGATTTGATTGCAAGCAAATTATTTATGCTTCAGAAACCCTAGTATTGTTATTATTGGCTAAATAGCAAAAAAAAAAAAATAGATGTAAAGCTCCTACTGTGGTTATGAGAATGGAGTTACAGAATTGGAATTATTTGGTACTTAAATATAATTTTGCAAATATCATCTGATAATCTTGGTGACTCCAAGTACCTACATAGAGGTTGGGAAGTTTGTGCAATGTTTATGCACACTGGTTTCTTTTCTAGAAGAGTTGGGATTGGTCCCAGCATCTACACAATGGCTCACAACTTTTTGTAAACCCAGGTCCAGGAGATCCAGAGCTGTCTTCTCCATGGTTCCCAGGCACACGTGTGGTACATATAGGTATAGGTAGTTTCAAAACTCATCTATGTAAAGTAAGTAAATCTAAAATAGATCCATATTGGTCCAAGGCAGCTAGTAGATACTCCCAGATTTAATATCAATCTCACCATTAAACAAAGGTTAAAAATGTAGATCTAAAAGGAGATCTTTGCCCACATTTGTATGCTTAGTAGCAATGATTCATAACTTTTTATTCATTTGTAAAAGTGTATTCTTCACTATGAATAAGCCAGTGATTCTACATGAAAAATTTTATTTTCAGTCTTAAAAATACTATTGCTTTATATGCTGCATTTTCCCCAAAGACTAAAAATCACAGACTGCTTGCAATGTTCATAGATCTAAGTCACCTCTAACAAGGAGTTAGGCAGCAATGTCAGTTACCCTAGACAACAGATACCTTACTCTGAGATATTAGAGGGTTACTCCCATCAACCTCCTCAAGTACTTAATGCAGTCATTGACCCAATGGAAGCCCGAGAGTGAGATATTCGCCTTTCATGCCTGGATGCATTGCGATCATAGATATCTTAGCTCATGCTCATAATAACTTTGCCACTAGGTGGAAACCTTAAAAAGACGATCACTGCTTTCTTTACAGGATCAGATTTAACACTGTCTAGCAAATGGACATAGTAAGGACTTTACATCTTTCATTTTTCCCTGAGTTACAAAAATAAGACTTTAGAGAGGGATTTTTTTTGTTCAGTTTCAGTGTAGATGACCTTTGAAAATAATTTTTGAATTAACCCATTCACAAAATGCATATACGGATGTCTGAACTGAATTCCAGTCCAAAAGCATTTGTAAAAAATGTTATTTTACTTTTGTTCATTTCTCATTTCTGATATTATGTCTTAAAATGATTTTGTGTTGTAATCTGTACCTAATAATCTTATACTGTGGTTAGCATATTGAAACCGTTCACATCTGCTTGAGAGCTTCATTAGGCACTTAACTAGATCTTCATTTGATTTAGGCCTTGCAGCACTTGGCACTCCATCTCCCATGAAGTTGCCTGTTCATCTTATGAGTGCCTTTCAACCTCAGAAAAGCCAAAACAGGCACCCTTGGCAGGGAGACACAGCTTCTCCTGACATCATTTCCATGAAAGCCCTGCTTTCCCCATTGTTAAAATGCAAACAATGTTTCTTTTTCTTTTTTTAAAAGAACACTGCACTTATTCATTCCTCTGAACCTGAAGTTACATTACAATCTTTCCTTTTAAAAAGCTGAAATCCCCCCAAAGCAGTATGGTTACAGCAGCAGGAAATGGTTTCCAAGATTAATACCCAAAATTGCTTAGAACACTCTGTAAGGCTTGTCTGTTACAGAAAAAAAAAAAAAAAAAAAAAAAAAACCAAGAGTACACTCAATCTTCACAACTTATTTGGGGGAAGAGTTGAGAACAGCTGATTCCTGCTTTCCTAGCCATGCCTACTAAAAGTATCCTTAATGTTAATAGTGCCTAGTGTCTGATTAGTATCTGGAGAAAGCAAAGAGAATTGTTCTCCACAGCTGAGTTTTGCCCAGTTAACTGGTGGCGTGCAGGAATGTTCCAGTCTGTTCCTCAAGCATCTGGTGTTGACTTGTGCTGACAGCAGGCGAACAGATTTGATGGATCAGTATTGAATCTGGAATGGAAATGTTATTTTCCCTCATGTACCCAGGTCCCTTTCAGGATGTCTGCTAAAGCTTACTTAGGGGGTGGGATATATAAACTATCTCTAACCATCCATTAATCTAATCCTCCTTCTGGGGGGATTCTGTCATATTAAGTCTATGTGCAAATGTTGATTCAAGTAGCCTGAGGGAGGAGAAATTCAAAATGGCTTTGGAATTTAGAACTATGTTGATTGAGAACTATAAGGGTGTTAGTTCTAATATACTTGTTTTTCAAATTTAAAGGAGTAAATCTAGAAAAGTGAAGTTGGTTTTACACAGTTTAGAATTCAATCTCAGTTCTTTTGAATCTCTTTCAAGAGAATGTTAAAATTTAATAATCTTTATCTTGCATTCACTTCTTATAACATATATACATATATAAAGCTGGTTGCAGGTTAAAAAAATAAATTCATAGGAAAGACAGAAAAGTTAAACAGCACAATGAAACCATATTACAGAAATCATATCATAAATCAACGAAGCCATAATATAATATTAGGGTTATATATAGATGGATTGTATATTTATATGCATACATATTTAACCCCGAATATGATTCTATAAGGGTTATGTCAATATACAGTGTATAAAGATCACGTTGTATCTTATAGTCACTGTAACTATTTGTAAATTAAGAAAAATAAAATATGGTACTGGAGTGATAAATCAGAAGTTAAGAGTATGTACTGCTCTCTCAGAGGACCAAAACTCAGTACCCAGCACCCATGTCAGACAGCTCACAACTGCCTATTAACTTTACTACCAGGAGAATCCAGAACCTCTTACCTCCACAGATACCTGTTGTCACATACATATATGCATGTATAACACAGAACTTAAAAATAATAAAATATTTTAACAACAAAAATTAAGAAAAAATAATTGAATAACATAGTGATGGGTAGAGGTGGCTCTTATTTGATGAAGATTATCAGAAATTAAGTAAATTAATACATCCTATCTTTTTCTCTGCATTTAGCCACTCTTTCATTTCTAAAGGTCTCTAGTTGAAAAGCCTTTTAAGAATTTTCCCAAAACTTTAGACTTGTTTTTTTATAAAATATTGTATAAAGAAAATGTTTCAATGATGTTGTCATTTATACGCTGTAGTAAATAGTAAATATCTACTAAGGATTTAACATTTATTTTGCCGAGAGCCATTTGCATGTAGCAGGAGAAAAGATCTAGAAATAGGCTACTTTAACACTTAACAGAGTATTTTCTATCCATCAAAGGCTGAGAAAGAGGCCTTAGGTGAAAAGATTTCCCCAAAATCATACCATTCTGATGACTATCCCTGATTGTCACAGGCTATTTTGTATTGTTTTGTAACTGACTTTTATCATATGGAAGTTACTTCACTTTTTCTAAGTTCATGAGATTTGCATCAGCAAATGAATTTTTTAGTCAAACTCAACATTTAATTAATAAAATTATGATCTTCCTTTTCAATTATTCCCACAAGAACAGTAGGAATAAACTGAGCAAAGAAGATTAGTGAGTCAAGGTCAATCATCTAATTGACAGCAATGAGTTGGCACTCAAAATAATTTCTGACTCCAGAGTAAGTAAACTTGACAGTATTCTACTTTACTTAGTTGGAATGGTCAGAATGAAAAATAGAAGCCAGAAAACTGATTAATTTGACATACTTAGTGTTGATATAATTTGGTATGCCTTCAGAAGAATTCTATGAAAAGTTTAAATACTTAATTGGCAGCAGGCACACAATAGTCAATTAGTACCTTAGATGAAGAACACTGTAATTTAATGGTTTCTAAAAAAAGTGAAGCTTCTGTACTCTATTTTTGGAACATTAGCTTGCTTTTCATCTTTAACTCTATTGATGGAGTCTTTGTTGTGATGGAAATTTCCAAGAGAAAGGTGTATTCACATAAAAATGAAGCATTCACTTAAAAAGTTCACATAAAAAGATAATATATTCAGACATAATTGTGTTTTATTTTTCACAATGTTATTTGTCTATAGGTTAGAAAGCAGATCTAAAACTTATCTGGAAAAGCACAGAATGTAAAAATACATGAATAAGCTTTAAATAACATCAAAAACTTAGGTATAGAGGAACATTTAATAAATGGCTGCTCTAGAGTAGAATGTTAGTACACACCTTTAATCCCAGTATTAAGTCAATGGTGGCAAACACATTTAATACTAGCACTCAGGTTATAAAAAGGACAGGAAGCAGAGCTCAGAATAAGTCAGTATCAGACAGAAAGTGATGTCCGAGATGAAGCTGAGTAAAGAGCAGGCAAAGTGACAAATCAGAAGAGTTGGAAGAGTGAGTCAGAAGGAGGGAGGATACACCCAATTCTCCTGATATAAAATCAGGCTCTCAGCTCAGAAAGAGAGACAGGCAGAGAGAGAGAATCAATAAGATAAGATACAGAGGCAGACTGAGGTAGTCTGAGGCAGAATGAGGCAGAGACACAAAGACAGTTCAGGAGAAAGAGTAAGCTAACAGCAAGAGTCAGTTTGAAGCCTTGTAGATCATTTCAGTCAGAGAAGTTGAAGGAGTCAACCAGAGTCAGCCAGAATTAGAAGAGTTCAGCCAAAAGCAGCCAGTTGGTTCAGAAAGTCAGTTTGAAACAGCAATATGGAGACCAGTCAGAACAGTGAGTGAGTTAAATCAACCAATCAGAAGAATTAGTTGAGTTTCGTAGAACTTTGAGTTCAGAAGGAGCTAGTCAGAGTGAGTCAGTCAGCAGTAAATCTTGGAGACTGATATGTTCTATTAGATTTTACAGAGGCTGAAAGCCTCCAAGGAACAGGGATTGAATTAACTAAAGAATAAACCGTCTTTGCCCTGAATCTACATCTATACATGGGGAGTTTAAATATACATCCGGTATTTAGTCCTACAGAATTCTTATGTAAACCAAAATTTTTGAGAAATGCTTTGCGGTTTTTATATTAGTTTGTCTGAGTTTTTAGTTTTGTTGTTGACCTTAAAACAGTTTGTCTACTAATCTCATTTCTTGTTATTTTTTTAAATCTTCTGCCTCAACTAATAAGCAGTTTAATTGCTAACTCCTCTATTCGCTTTAGTACCATAAAGCTCCATACAGGCCTCTTGACTGATAGCATTTTAGGAATTACTTTTGATGAAGCAGTAGTTCATTGAATACTGACTCCTGACAGTCTGAATATACATCATGAATCTCCATTAACTAATTTGTTAATAGGCATCTGCCACCACTACAACAAAAATAACATTAAAAAAAAAGATTTAAAATCTACTGAAATGAGAAGCCAGGGTTGATAGCTATGTTCTTATTTAACAAGACTGAAATATAAAACAAACATTGAAGACCTGGAAACAATTTTTGTTCTCTGAGCTGGGATGAGTGTAATGTTTCTCTTTTACAAAAATCATTGCCTGGAAACCTCCTCCAGCACACTTCATATATTGTATTGTATGCTAATTGTGAAGTATCGGCCTATTGAAACAGTGACAGGAATACTCCCAGAGTTCATGTTAATTACAGCAAAATTACTCTTACATGTAAACATCATTCGTGCTTCTGTCTGATTCTCACTGACGGCATTGTCCTTATATCTGAGACATGAACAAGACACATGACACACAGTAAATTTGGTTTGCAAATACACAGTGAAAGTGGATAACCCAGGAAGGTTTGATAAAAGGACTGTTTTCTGTCTAAATGTACAGCTTTTACATTGCTGTTCATTGCAGTGTGAAATGTCTCTGAGGTGCCTCTGGGCAGGAACACTTCGTTAACGTGCTATCAAGCTTAACTGGGATAACACACACAGAAAAATCTTCACTAAACAAACAGAAGCCAGTCAGTTCTTGGGAGATGGTTTTTGAAATAAGCATTGCCCAGACATTGTCGACTTGAGAGTCTAATTCCTAAGCTAATGTTAGTTGCACTCTGATTGTAGGGAGTCAATTTAAATGTCATAAAACATCCACTGGCCTCCACTGTATAAATCCCCTTTTCTTATAATGTTAGGGCATATTTTTAATGTAAAACCTAGTCTCCCTTTATTTTCTTAAGCTTTTTGTTCTCCCCTCCTTTCTATAGGTATAAATACCAAGTTCAGTTATTCAAGTAACTTCAATAAATTCGGAGAGTCAGAAGTATTCTAAGTTAAAAGCAAAGGGAAACTGCTGATATTTGACTACTCATCTCAAAATGGTCTCTCCAACCTGACTTAGAAGATGCGTCCCTTAGGTGAGAAATTGGGTGCGTGGGACAGCAGATGCTGCATTTGGTTGGAGAGTGATTGAAATGCAGACATTTTTCTCTTTCTTGAACATCACTGAAATATTCATAAAAAATGTTGGAATTGTCTCGGGGCAGTTCCCTTTAGAGCAGAAGACAATTTCACAAAATAATCAGTGATCTTTTACAAAAACTAGTAATGTAGTTTTTGTAAAACTACAATTGATGTAGCCCACCCTGCCACAAACCCCATAGTTATTCACTTAGGAAGTCACTGATTTTCAGCTGAAATATTCCAGCCAATGTTTCTGGGGGAGACATCTCTGTGAGCTTCTTCTCTGTGATGTCATAGTATGGTTTGCATGTGTGCCACTTTGACTATGTCTACTTACATCCAACAGTCCCAGAAATCTCTGGATTTAATGCTACTTGCATTCAATGCAGTTATTTATAGGGAGATCATTTTTGTTGATTTTGTAGATCTATATACATCTATATATAGATCTATATACATCTATATATGATAAATATCTATTATATATATACAAATATATATATCTATATATACACAAATATATATATATATGATAAATATCTATTGAAGTTTGGATCAGTTGTTTGATATTTGTTTACTGTACAGCTATAAAAGAGTGATAATCATATGTTCCATCTGGTAATCTTAGGACTTGACAGGCAGAAGCAAGAAGATCATGAGTTTGTAGCCATCCTGGGATACACAGTAAATTTCAAGCAAGCTTGGGCTACATAGTAAAACTCGGCCTCAAAAAACAAATAAATGCAAGGTTATATTTTCACTTCTTGTAAAAGTTAGAATTGTAACTATGTTGAATTACCTTTTTTAGTATAATGAAAATGATATTACTTTATGTTGGGAAATAATAGCTTTTTAATTTAAATTACAACTCTATTTTGTGTGGGTGTGCATATGTGTGTGCATGCGCACCTGTGCCATCTATGGGTATGAGGGGGCCAGAGAAGAACTTGCATGAATTGGTTCTCTTTTTCCATCATGTGTGTCCTAGGTATCTAACTGAGGTCATCAGGCCTTGTGACAGGCACATGTAACCTGCCAAGCCATTTTATAGGCTTGGGAGCAATCTTTTAATAAACTTTGAACTAAATAATAATAACTTGACAGGACTAAATGTTTTTGTAAGTAATCATAAGTTAATTTTAGAGGTCCTCAGGTACTATCGAGTGTAGAGCACTCATTGAGAGCATAAGTATATTAAAGGTAAATGCTTATGTGAAGAATAGTGTCCTTGTGGAAACATTCATTGTATGGCCTGCTGGTGATCTCCTTTTCACCTTAACTTCCTACCCAATTTATCTGTGACTTCAAATATTTATAACTTATTGGGAGTTTTTTAAAAACTTATTCTGTGTGCAATACGAAGTGATTATAACTATTTCAATATACTTCATTTTTAATATATAAGATTTTTAAGTTCCTAATTTGAAATTTAGAGTTTCAAAAGGTATCTATGAACACTTACTAGCTTTGTGTGTTGGTCCAAGAGAAAATAATATCTGAGGATAAATTTTAAGTACAGATTTTTATATTATTTTAAATGCTAAATAAAATATTCTCTCTATATGTTTATTTTTAATTGAGGAATTATGTGAGTGTTAACAAACCAAAGCTTTTTTTTTTTAATGTAGAACATTTTTTAAGAGTCGAATATCATATTACCACGTGATTTCATCTGTGCCAAATCAGAGAAATGTTGAAAATTATAAATATTAAAAATACTTCATTGGCCAAATAAAATGGTCAATGTCTTTTCCCCTTACTTCATTTTATATCTTTATCTTTTGCAAGTTTTATTGGAGTTGACAAAGATACTTAAGGTACATAATCTGATGATTTTACATATATGGGATTATTTACCATAATGTAGTTAATTATCATAATTGTCATCTTACCCATTAGCATTTTTGTGCATTGAGAACACCCTAAATCTACCTCCTCTTAGCAAATTCCAAGTGCTTTTCATTGTCAATTACAGCCTGGTTGTATAGTTGATCTCTCCAACTCACTCGCTCTACACAAAGAGAACTTGTGGCCTGGTATGAGGATCTTTCTTTGCTAACCTCTCCAGCTCCAGGAAGCCATTATGCTCAGGTTCTTGAATTTGATTCTTACAAGTGCCTTATATTAGAGCTTGTGAGATTCATATCTGCATTTTTACAGGTGGCTTCTGTGACATAGCTTCTTGTCCTCCAAGCTTATCTACACTCCCTCAAATGTCAGAATCCACAAACTATCATTCACATCTTCAAATTTGGCTATCTTTTAGATTTGAACACTTTTTTTGTCATTATATTATCTTACAGAATTTACTGTGATTTAAATTTTTCCCAATAAATCACTTCATAATTTCAAGAATGGAAGTGTCATTACTTTTTCATTCCTCAGTTATAACTCCCATGCCCACTGCTAGTATGATGCAGCAGAAGTCGAGTCCCAATTGGACTATTTTTGTAGAAAGTTTTGCTGTGGACCTTCACTGGTCTACATATGCTCTTACTCAGAGATCAACTCTGTTGAACATTGTGTTTGAAATCTTAACCAAATAATTACACGAATAGTTATGACATTGCCCTAATCTGAATGCAAATAATATTTATAACCAATATTTCTGAACTATAAAGATCCAAGTTATTCCAAGTTAATTGATTCAACGACATTTTTATACCTGAATGGCTATGACCTTAATTCTATTTTAAACCAAAAGGTTTGCTTAACAGTGACCTTTTCAGGATGTTCCAGTGAGCTAGCAGAGCAGGTATTTATAAAGCAGATGAGTCACATAGTACAAATGTATTAAACCCTCTTTGACTGGCATGAGACAAGCCGCTGAACACTTAATAGGAAAGACTGCTTCTTTACAAGGTTGTCAGTTCAATCTTGATGTCGGAGTATACATAGTCATGAAAATTCACATCAGGTTTTGTGCATCTATGAACTGTATGTATGAACAAAACCTGAGGATATTAGTGAAAATGTAAGTGAATCTTCATGTGGAATTGTAGTCTGAGGAACTATATTGGAGCTGGAACCCAATTCATGTATTGTCCATGGACCACTGGAGTTTGGCCAAGATCATTTTAAGCATGAGAATATCTTGAATAATTTTTTGGAGACAGTAAGAAGTTATGCACACATTGAAAATCTAAGAGAAAAGGATGATCTATAAGATGGGGATGAGTTCAATGTGTGGAACCACAATGTGCCTGGTGTGAACAAGCAGTTTTCATAAGGCTATAAGTCAATTTTTCACAGATGAGCTCGGACTCAGTGAGGTTGGGTTAATAGTCTACACAACTTCCCTAGCCTATTGAATTAGTAAGTGTAAACATCCTTCCTGGATCTGAAAAAGGGGAAGATCTGAAATCTCACATAAATGAGAGCAAACTACAGCTTGTGAAGTCTACAGAACTATGAGCATTTGGGATAGACTTGATACATTCCCAGTGTTTTATCTAGATATGGGGAAATATGGGAAGAGATATCACTAGTTGATTACAGAAACAAGTAATAATATTTTTGCAGAATAATTTCTGCATTTGTGTGAAGACATGTGACCCCAGTGCTACAGCCTGGGTAACATAACTGTGTACTTTCATTAAATATTGAACATACATAGCATTTTGGACTATAGTTCTTGAGGTTAGGAGAGTGTACTTTTTTAAATAAGTCTCAAGTTGCCATGGAAAAGTGATGCAATAGTATAAATAAACAATATTGTGGAAGCTCATTCTTCTTAGCAGATTGAAGACAGATGCTCACTTGTCAGAAAATGTTGGGTACAAATTCAACATCATTCTGTACATCAAATGTTTACATATATATTTAAGTGGCAAGCTTGTTATATTGAGTGAATATGTAACATAATTTCTTGGTCTATTGGAATCAGTGGAAAACTCAATTGTTATCTCTGGAAACATTTTTGCTGAATGAGATTATGGCCTTTTCATTACCTGAAGCCCAAAGGAATACTTGTTTAAAAAGTTAAGGTACTTGATGTAAGGCAAAAAGTTCAAGTTTAAAGTAGAGAGAATCACATACAATTTACTGTTTTGTCTAACTTTTGTGCATATATGTGTGTGTATACATGCATGATATCAAAGGATGTGTGCTTGTGTGTGTGTATGTGTGTGTGTGTATACATGTGTGTGTGTATGCGTGCACACTGGAAGGCATGCACAGATATGGATACCATGACATGAAGTTGTCAGAGGAAAACTTCAGGTGAAAGTATGCTTTTTCCTTCTTATTGGGGCAGAGTCATTCTGTGGTCTGCTGCTGTGTTGCATACTCCTAGCTACCTGCCCCTCCTATTAGAGTTTCCTATTTCCCTCAAGAGTACCAGGAGTGCAGACATTCTGAGTACATGTCTGGCTTTTGCTTATTTTCTGGGAATTCAGATTTGGGTTTCATGCTTGCATGGCAAGCAATTTTACCCTATAAGTCATCTCCCCAGGGTGGTAAGTTGTGTTTATTTATTTTTATTAGGGACATTTAATAAGTTTCTGATATCAAACTAACATAGCTTGTTTATAGTAGGTCAAATCTTTAAAATAACCATAATCTCTCTAAAAATACTTAATGCTTTATAAATTGTATCCCAACCCCTACAATGCAAAAGCACTTAAAAGGGCTTAGTCTTTCTTTCACCTTACAAATCATCTATCACTGTTTAATACTTGAATCTGAGAAAAGAAATTTAATCTTAACAAATCAGTTGATATTATTCCTCTGTGTCCAGCCTTGGTTCCTGAACCTGAACAACTGTCAATTTGTAAAACTCACAATCATGGGAGAGAAATATTTAGTCTCTCTTAGTCTTTCTGTGGCTCAGTGAAATACTCTGGTTTTAATTTCAAACTTTAGCTGAAATCTTGACACTCCTTAATTATGTATGTGGTCATCCGTAAGTTATTAAATCACTCTGAGGCTTAAGTGTTGATTTATCATTAAAATGGTAATAGTATCCTACCTCAAAGAGTTGCTGTGGGAACTAAATAGCCCAGAGCCAACCTGGACCATTACAGACACAATAAACTATAGCTATTACAATTAATAATAATCAGGGCATCTGCATCTTAGACTCCCAGAGTGATTTTGTGCATACTAAGGTTGAGTATCATTGTTCAACAGTGTACAAGTAATTTTGATGGTAATGAGAAAAGTATTTAGCTCAATTTCTCCAGGAAACCAAAGATACAAAGAAACTTTCATATATTGTACACATTGCCTGTAAGAGTTATAAAGGTCTAACAAACCTGAAAACTAGTGGTTTAAATGTTAACATAGACTGATACTGAGCAGATACACATCTAAAACACATCCTAGAGAAACAAATACTTTGCATTAAAAGATAATTCTGTACACAAATGTCCCTCATCAGCAAATGGATAACCATCTATATTTATATAAAAGAAACTACTAATCACTCTAAAACAATAAATGACTGGCGACCTTAAAATGTCCAATCTCAAAATCTTAGTGATGAAAGTTCAGAATCAAATGTTTTCATGCATGATTTACCATTTACCTAACACTGTCAACCTGATAATGATATAGAAGTAATAGCTACATCAGTGGTTTAGTAATAGCTACATCAGTGGTTTCCAGGAGTTGGCTGAGGATGTAATTATTAATGGGTAAATTACTTGAATAAAATCTCATTGTGTATATGGACCATATTTCATTATTCATTCATCAGCTGATAGAAATCTAGGCTGATTATTTTATCTACCTACTTCTTGGTGTTTGTAGCTGTAAAAGAACATAAGACCTCAGACCCATCACACAATTTGATATGCATGAGCTTTTGCCAGATTTCATGGCAGTAA
Source organism: Cricetomys ansorgei (assembly GCA_026225945.1). Lineage (NCBI taxonomy): Eukaryota > Metazoa > Chordata > Mammalia > Rodentia > Nesomyidae > Cricetomys > Cricetomys ansorgei. Next base: position 15,673,989 of record JAMJFZ010004061.1, read on the forward strand.
CTTTTCTTTGTGGTAAGGTTGGTGAATAATATTTCAAATGAGGATGATTATTAAGAAGGTAAAAGTAGCAATTAAAATTAAATGTGCAAAGTTCCATCTATCTCTATATATCTTCCCGTCTTAATTTGGTATCCTGAGAAGCAAACCCTGAGGCAAAGATTTAATTGCAAATAATTATTTTGGAATGTCATCTTTGTAAATACACTAGAGAAGTAAAACCAAGGAAAGAGGCAGCCAGGAGGGAGCTGATTCTCAAGCAAGTTACTTGTGTGAATAATAGTAATTTAATCCTGCTGGAGAAATCTGGGACCTTATATATAACTGAAGGAATATAGATATTTATATATCAGTCTCCATTGGTTTTGGTTAAAATGTGCTTCTGGGGATAAAACTTTTGGCTTAGGACACAGGTAAAGTAGTCAAGTAGCCAGTGATGTGCCCCAGGTAAGTAATTAAGGTACTGAATATTGATATCTGTCATACGTGCACTGGAATGATTAAAGTGACAGGAATCTAGTAGACCCACAGCAAAATATGTTTCCTGTGTCTGATACTGTCTACATTGGAAGTTAATAATAACTTAGTTAATAAATATGCTATATAAGTTGTTGACTGAATAATAGCCTTCTATATCATAAGTTTGTCAAGATTTAATTTTTAATGCAATTTAACATATATTTACTTTTTAGATGATGTGAATTTTTCCAATCTAGTTGAGTATTCATTAATGAAAACTGAGTCCTTAAAAAGTTTTGCTGTTTTGGCATCATGTAGATAATTGGCAGCCCTAGATAATCTGTCAATCATTCAGCACTAGCAAGGACATACTATTTTATAATAATCTTGTTTTTATATGTAGAAGGAATTTACTCTAAAAATAGTAGTTTAAAGCATTGTATACTAAATGCAATGTTCATTATCATGGCCACTTCTCATTGAAATTATTATATGAAATGAATATTTTGTGTGTCATATGCACTGGTAGTAAAGACAGATTTGATACCTGTATCACAACAAACACTAAAGTCCTATGTTGTAGTCCTCATGATGATTGCGATGCCACTAAATGATAGAATTTTTAACTTCATTATAATCTTAAACAACCACTGTATGTTTCATTTATTGGAATGCTGTCTCACAATGCATGAATGTTCTCTGCAAATAAAGTGTATCAACAAATAATTTTTCACTACTTGATATCACAGAAAATAACTAGGAGAAACATATGGTTCATTAGCAAGAAACATTTAGAATATTCATGAGGAAACATGTGAACCAATGCTTTAGCTCTACAGATGTGGAGGTATGATCTCTGTCAACATACATTGGCTTACTCGTTTCAATTATTATGTATTAATAAACATATTTATTTGATATGAAAATAGAATATATACTAATTTTATAGTAGGGGCCAATAGAAGAAGGAAGCCTTAAAAGGGCAAGAGAGATCATGATGAAAGTACATGTAGACATGGACAAAAAGGCTGTAATGAAACTCATTATTTGGCAGAAATAATGCATGCTAATTACAGAAATAGCCACTATGTCATTAATCACCTGAAGAGAGACAAGCAGGATGAATAATCTGCCATTACAGCAACTTCAGATAAGAGATAAGAGAAGGAAGTTAATGGAGGAAACTTGTGTTCCCCCATGTTTTTCAAATTCACTTCATGTCTGATACTCAGCTTGAAACAAACAGAAGGAAACTTGGACTTGATAGGCACAATTGAATGATATAATTTGAAAACCACATGATTTATCCAGAAAAATGTACACCAAAATTTAATTTGGCGATAACTATGAAAGTCAGACACAGTAAAAAAAAAAATCATTTTAAAAAAAAATCAATAAAAAAAAATCAAACCAATAGATAAAGGTGAAAAAACAGAACTGCCTAAGTTTCTACCTGGAAATGGTTAATTGCATCCCTGGCTATCCTCATATTCATTAAATGTTCAGTTTGGCTTTATACATATATTAGTTAAGGGGAAGTTTTGATGAATTACTTGACAACATGCAATTGAACAATTTTTTTTTATTTAATTGGAATTTATTGCGCCTTCACCACTAATCCAATATTCAAGCTTTAATTTATAGGTTTGATCAGAGCATACTTTTAAGTCTTTTATTTTCTGTGGAAAAAAAATGACACGATATAGAGGTTAAATATGACTTAATATTCTTGGAATGCACGGCCTGAGAAGACAAATGTAATATGTCCTTTGATTTTCTAGCAGTGTTATTCTAAAATTTTCATGTAGATCATTACTTATTCTAGGGTTGGATCAATCAAAGGGAGGTGAATCAGCAAGATACCAAAGAGGAATCCACCTTGAAATGGATTAGGTGAAATAATTGTGGGAACATATGGCCTGGAAATTAAATTATTCACCTAAACAAGTTATATTAAACATATCAGGTAATTTTCAAGCATCTGGTCAGGTGATCACGCTGTAAAGCAATTATGTAATTTCATTCTTGAGAGAGAGGATCCTATAAATCTATGCATTAGAAAGAAAGAAAAAGAGATAATAGGAAAAGAAATTCCAATTGCTGATGAACTAAGTATTTATCCTGCTTTTTAAAAAGTGTGTATAAAGAAAATATTAAGAAATTAGATATTTAATCTACTACATATAATTGAAATTAGTAAAACTTTTAAGTTTTTAATCATTCATTTTGTTCATTCAAACAACAAATATTCATATAATATCTCCTAGTTAGACTCACTAGCAAATGGTAAAAAAAATAGTCTGAGAAAATTAATTTAATGTTGAAATTGGGTGCTATTGAAGTTTATTATTTTGCATTTGAAAAATCCTTAATATAATAAAGCTACTTTTGTGTTAGTTATTATGATGATACTGGTGTTTCAAGTAAAACACACATTAGAGCACCTTTGACTGTTTCCATGTACTCATCTACTCAGATTGTAAGCTTTAATTTCAGATGACTGCAGACGTACAAAAACTGTTTGAACTATTTATAGGTCATGGTGACTACTTATAAATCTTTAAAACAATCAGCTTCAAAAGTAGAAATTCATTTTAATGCATGGCACCAGCACATGTTAATTTATATAAATTTTGTTTAAAATATTTAAAGATTTTATGAAAATACATCTTTATACAATTGTTTGAATCAGCATTACCATGTATTTATTCTTTAAAAGTGCTAAAAAATGAAGTTAATTAGCTATGATAGCATAAAATTACTGTCCTGGTACTCAACCAGAAACATCTTTTAGGGAGTGAGAATCCCTGTTACATTATTATATTAGTATACTCATGCTATCTTTTACATAATATCATGTCCCTATAAAGTTTTTTTGAAGATTATTCATTTCATTACACCCATGTAATTTTCAGTGATGAAATATCCGATGGTACAAGGAATATGAAGCAATCAGTGTAAAAAAGTTTGTAATAGTAGTAGACAATTTTGCTTTCTCTGGATTATAGAAATGCAAATTATAGGCAAGAAATGGAAAGATTTTAACCTTTAAATGCAAGTGATAGGCACAAGTATTTCTTAAAGTACTTCTTATTTTATGAAATGCCCCCATGTCTATTTACAATGAATCTTAAAACTAGCAAATAACATATCTTAGGTATTGGATATAGACAAATATATATTGTGGCCTTAGAAGTTTTGATTTCCCAAGAATCCACTAACAAATATAACTGGGAGACTAGGAAGAAGTAAAGTTTCCATAATTATTATTTAACTGTTAACAATACCATGCCAGGAAAATCTACAAAATTAATTTTAATATCATTAACACTTGGCCAACTGAAAAACTATAAAATTTCCAAGGAAGAAAATATGGATATTAAGTATAATTGGTGCCTCTCAAATATAAAGGGATACTGAAATAACTGCTAAAATTACAAAGTACTAATTAACAATATATTGTAAAAATAAAGAAAAACATATGCTCTTTTGTGGCTAGAGTACATATCCATTCACAACAAGATTAGTCAATAGTTCACAAAGTTGAGTCTTCGACATATCAACACACAGAAAATGAATAGTCAAAATAATTTTTTAATTAGCAACAGAGTTAGATGACTGATATTACTTTATTTTAGGATTAAAAAAGCTACATTAATCATGATGTCAAGATAGCCTGATGTTGAGAAAAAGCAGACTGGTCAGTGTAATAAGAAAATTCAGTTATTCCCACAAAAATATACTTAGCCCCAACACACAGAGACAAGGGCAGAAGGGGAATTGTCTATATCAGAGAGTTCTTGAAGACTAAATATTGATGTATCTATAGTTTGCACCATTTGTGTGAAGAATCTGTAATGTCTGGTAGGCTTGGGTCCAAGAGTCATCTGTGATTAAAAGATACTCTCAACATTGAAGTGAAATTTTTGTGTTAGTGGGAAAATTGATGTTGGTTAGTTGGAGTTGAGAAATTAGCAGTGATTGAGAAGAGACCAGTGAGGTGGAATCTAGGAAGTGTTTCCTAAGAGTCAAAACCCAGAAGCTGGGTTCCAGAGGTGAACAAGTTTATACCTCACTTTTCTAGCTGAACTTGATAGTATAAGAGTCACCAAGGCAGTACTCGGTTTAAAGGCACGAAGGGGTCATGGAGTGCAGCCAAGGCTTGGCACTGTGAGACGATTAGCACATATATGCGAGAAAGACAGTAGAAGAGAACTTGGAAGATCACTGAAGAACAGTGAGAAAAAGTGAACATTCTCACTGTCAAGTCTCTTAGGGGATAAGGTGGATGGCCTGGAACCAGAAGAGAGGCTTGAAGGAAGAGGGCAGTGATCACCAACCTCACTGAAAAAGGATACTTGGCATAAATATGATAAACCTGGACATACCCTAAAAACTTATGCCTGCCATTTTATTCTGCAAAGGAAAATTGAAATTATATGGCATTTTTTCAGTATTTTTAGCCCCTTACAAAACAGTAGAATAAATCTGATACTGTCAAATTACTGTCTGCACTCATGTGTCCATGTGTGCAAACAAGCCCGACACTCTAAGGGGCACTGGGTATCTAGTAAGTATGAGATTGATGGCAAAATAAATAAACTGAACTTGTCCAAGTTTTCATTTGTTTTTCAAATGGCAAAATGGAAAAGTAGACTCAGTACATGAACTGAGGATATTCTCAACCATGAGTATTTTTGATTAAACTCCTTAGGAAAGCAAGCAAAAGGCTCAGAGAAGAGTAGGGAAGATTCTGTTGTTGGTAATGATGTAGAATGATTGTGGCATAATTAAGAAAAAAATATATAAGAGAATAAAAATTAACCTGGATTTTAATCATCAGTGCACTGGATTTAGAGGCTGTAGAGATTTTTAATAAAAGAATAGGAATAAAATTTGCTGTATGACCCTATAATAAAAAACTGTAGTAAAATAGTGGCCATTTATCATGATATCAAATGGTAACATACTAAATAGGATTTTCTATATTCTAGATTCAATATTCATATCAGAATATTGAAGTGATTTAAAATATATCAAAATTAACTTAGAGAAAAAAGAAATTAGGGAAAACACTATACTTGAAATAGTTCCCCACAAAATAAATAAATAAGATGCCTAGGAATAAACATAACCAAGGAAATAAAAGACATATGCAATTCAAAACATTGATAAAACAGTTAAAAATGATATTAGACTATACATGGAAAGATTTTTCCATGCTCCTGGACTAGCTGATTAATATTGTAAAGCCAATTGTATTACTAAAAGTAATATACATATTCAATTCATTTCCAATTAAAATTTCCATATTGTTTTTTACAGACCTTGAAAGGAAAAATAAAAACTATCCAAGAATCCATATTATATCAAAAAGAACATGAATAGTCAAAACAATCCCAAGGAAAAAGAAAATGCTAGATGTACCACAATACCAGACTTCAAATTGCATGACACAGTTACAGGGACAAAGATAGCCTTCAACTGGCAGAAAAAAACCGGGCAAATGCACCTGAATAGAAGACCCAGAAATAAACTAAGCTATGGTCATCTAAATTTGAGCTAGCTGTCAAATACTTGCAGTGGGGGAAAAAGCCTATTCAACAAATGGTGCTAGTAAAGTAAAACTGATTATTCACCAGTAGAAGAATAAAATGAGAATCATATATTTCACCCTATACAAATATCAACTCAAAATATATCAAAAACTTTAGGGAAAATTGGGCGTAGGTTGGTAGGGATGGGGGAGGAAGGGTTAGATCTTGGGGAGAGGGGAGATGGGAGATGGGGAGTGCTGGGAGGCATAGAGGGAAGGGATGGGGGGTCAGGATGGAGTATACAAGAGAAGGAAAGTAAAAGTAAATAAATAAATACATAACATAAAATAATCTTGAAAATATTAAGTGTTAGAAGAAACATGGAATTAATTCAATATATTGGCAAGATATTTCTGAATAGATCCCTTTGTCCATGAATTAGCCCCAAGAATTAGCAAATGGAACCAAATGAAATTAAAAGGTTTCTGCACATTAAAAGTATCAGAAGAGAAAATATTGAACAGCCCACAAAATAGGAGAAAATATTTTTCAGTTATTCTTCAGTCAGGGCCCTGTTACAAAGAATTTATAAAAACTTCAAATACTAAACACACACATACACACACACACACACACACACACACACGCACACACACACAATTGAAATTAACTTTGAGAGAATTCCTCATCCAAGACAGAATGGCAATCATAAAGATTCCTGACACTAAATGTTGCAAGAGAGTAAAGGTAACAAGGAACCCTCAGTCGCTGCTGGTGGAAATACAAATTAGTACAGCCATTATGGATATCAGTATGAAGGTTTCACAAAGCATTAAAAACAACTACAATACGACCCAGTAATACTATCCCTGGGAATATATCCAAAGGAGTTATATTCTACCTCAAATAACTTCTATGCTCATGTGATTTTTTTTGCCATTACTTATTATCCATATTCATCACAGTATAGAAAGAGAACAAGATTATATCCATCACAAATAAATGGATAGTGAAAATGTGGAACAACACATGATGACAGTTTCTTCAATTATAAAAAAAAGTAAGTCATTAATCCTGCAAGAATGCAGATAAATAAATATTAAGTAATGAGACTCAAAGGCAGAGAAAAAATGAATTTTCTTCCTCATGAGAATCCTTTTCTGTTGACTCTGTGTGTGTGTGTGTGTGTGTGTGTGTGTGTGTGTGTGTGTGTGTGTGTGTGTTTACATTATAAAGAAGAACAAGGGTGAAAATTGGTGATGAGAAAGGAGGGAGGACGACACATGATAGGTGACAGAGGAAAAGCGACTGGGGGATATTACAAGGGAGTGCTTGGGGACGGCATAAGGGAGATGACAATGAAGGAGAACTCTTAAAACATTTTGTGTTTGAAAATGCCACAATTAAGCAGGAGGTTGTGGTGCACACCTTTCATCCCAGCACTTGGGAGGCAGAGGCAAGTGGATCTTTGTGAGTTCAAGGCTAGCCTGGTCTACAGAGTGAGTTCCAGGACAGCCAGAGTTACAACAGAGAAACCCTGTCTCCAAAAACAAAGAAAAAAAAAGGAAGAAAATGCCACAATGATCTAAAATAACTTAATACATTGATATAAATAATAAAATAAAACCAAGTTGTGGAATAGGTACTAAGATAATTGTTGGATTATTTGTTTCATTAGAAACCTGCCTAGAGAGGTTATATGTTGAAAGACTATGAAGATTAAAGTACTTTATAGGGAGGTAATACATGAGTGAGGGTCTTCAGAGGCTCTGAAAAGTAAAGATGGAGGTTTGGCTTACTCCTAGCTACATAAGTCTCAGAGAAAAAGACATGTTTCTCTTAAGAACATACATGATGGGACAGAAACAAATCATGCTTCAATTAATGTAAGGAACATATGATGTCTAGATTCACAGACATTATTTCCAGTTCTATCTTATCCCAGTTCTATTTTATTTTCATACATAATAGAAAGAATGTTTGCGTGGACTGAAAAGAGGAGGAAAAAAGCAAAAGTTGGATACTTTTAAAGAGCTGTGGGATAGTGAAAACACAAGTTAAAATATATAGGTAAAGCTTCTAGAAAAGATTGACAAGTATGTTTTGTCATCAAACCAACAGGCTCAAAAACATTTACATTATAGGATTTTGCAGTTAGTCTGCCATTGGTTTGAAAAAAGTATCTTGGATCTCACAGCAAATGAAATAATATTGCTGTTGAGCAAATTCACACAAGGGCAGCACTGTGGGCTCTGTCCTCTTTGGTCAGGAGAGCCATGGTGACTGATCAGAGCTCTTTCCTCCTGGAAACTAGACTCAAATCAGTCTCCCTTCTTACTGCTTGTGTTTAAAGGGATTATTTCCAACTGGTCAATTGAAGCAGCTGTTAAATTCACATTTTGACATCCTCGTCATATTTTCCATAAGTGTCCATAATTAATGTGCCTTGGGGTAGATCTATGCCTCACATTCCAGCAAGAAGACAGATAAAGATCTTTCTTTTAAACAAATTTCCTCTTAAAAGAAAAATGCAAGAAAGAAAAGAAAAAAAGAAAGAAAAAGAGAAAGATTTCTATTCTCTAGTCCCTATTTTCACCTATTTTTCTCAGAAATGAGAAACCTGTCAGGTCTGAAAGAGTTTTAGAAAGCCAGTCAGTCTGGTCTTTAAAAGAACTTGAGCCTTTACTTGACTTACTTTACAGATCAAAACTGAATCCTTTTTTAAAAAAAATCTCTATTACTGCTTTCATAAAAACCAGTATAATTATTTTCCTTGGTAAGATCACATCTAGAATCAAAGTTGTATTTAAACTACGTTCAACAAAATTATTCACATGTTGTGCCCATCCACATTGTTTTATTGTATAAGAGTTTAGTATGTGGAATCAGATGTCACTTTTCCTCATGCTGGCCATGAAATGCCACTCAATTAACTACAAATTTGGTTTCCATATCTTTGATAAAAAATAGTGTGTATAAAAAGTGACAATGTCATCGTAATTATAGTGTTGGCAAGATTCTTAAGACTCAATGCTTTGTATAGCTATTGGCTCTTTAATAGTTATAAGAACCTAAAAAATGGAGACACTGAATTTTATAGGCAAAGAAAGCGCTTATGTTCTGTACACAAGTAGATGATTGTATAAGATGTGGTTTCAAATTTATAGGAATAATTGCTGAAGAAAGGGAAGACCTGTGAATGGCTTTCCTTACATAAAAATATAAAACAATTAAAGCTGGTTAAAATAACATGTCTTGTTTCTGATTTTAGGAGTTGCTTGCTCAAGACTCATCTAAAACAGAGGCAGAGTAAAGGACCATTAAAGTTGTAAACTGCGTTTCTATGTTACATAAGAGGCCCAATGAAAGGATAATGGAAGGGTTTATTATTTTTATTTTATGTGTATTTTGCATAAGACTTATTTTTTATTTTGTAGAGAAATTAAATGCACATTAGAGAATGAAGGATGAATTGACAAATACTTAATTGTGAGCCTTACATATCCAATATTTGACATAGATGAATCATCATGAAAATCTTAGGTAATCAATCTTTTAAAAGGTGAATTTAAATGTGATGAAATGTATTTGTCTAAGGGCAACAATAGTCAGGAAGTAGTCCTAGATCTCCACAAAGTGTCTGTTTGGCCTTGCTATTGTGCACTATCTGCATGAACATACACCATTAATCCTGTAATGTGTAATATGGCAGCATTAGTTTTTAAAGACTAACTATAAATTACTCATGAAGACTTTTAACAACATATCATTTTCTATATACAGCTCAATGAAACCTGAAATTGGGTCTGTTTAATATCCAAAAAACCATCCTTTAAAACTAAATATGACAATTTATAAGTACTTCTAAAGCAAGAGAACTACATTTAAATTGAACATCCAAACACTGATTTTTGATTGGCATATAATTATTTTGCACATGCTTATTCAAGAATTACTTAATGTAAGAAATTTAAATTTCTTCTACACACAGGCCAGTTAGAGATATTTATAACTATGTGAAATTTATCATAATGCTACAACTGAAAGCAGCCACGTCTTAAACAATGAGTTGGAGGAAATATTTTCAGAATAAAATCATTTTCTTTAACGTTAAGAATATTGATACATTTTATGTGAAGAAAATACATAAGTGCATAAATTCAATTTTATTTTCTATTACCTCTCTTACTCTCTCCCTGCCAAAACAAACAGTTTTTTGAAATTTCTCTAAAATGGATTTGTTGAAGGAAAAAAAGTGTGATATAGATTCAATAAAGAAATCTATTAAAGAAGGGTTGTGATTGACAGCTACAGTTAGGTGAACAACTTTGAAATAGTTTATTATTGTCAAGTAGGAGTTGAACATAGCACTACTACATCAACGGAAATGTACATCCAAAAATCTCAACAAAACTGGTGCACTGGTGAAGCAAAAGTTCAGCATTTTTATAGATAATTAACTTCAGCTTATGAGTGAGTTTTAGACACTAAGTATTGACAGCAAAGCTATATCTATATTCATGGAGTAGTGAATAAACTCAAATAGGATTGTTTCTGAAATCAGACTTGATACTCAAGCAGTTAGAAAGGAAAATCATAATTTTTACCAAATGCTGCCAAATTATCAGATTTCTTTGTCTTTATCAATTTTGATATATAAATAGGCTTTTCTATTCTCTATATTCTTGCTGAGATATTAGATATGCATACATATATACATATATACATATATATATGGTATACATGTGCAAATATATGCATATTCATATTTGCTATATACATAAAAATCTCAATAAAAATATGTTTGTAGTGAGTGTTAATAAGCATGTTCATGTGAACATACCCATACATCTCGACAAATGTGCTATCTGTGCACTACCTGATATGCACTCAATAACTGACTGCACAAGGCTGTAGGGGTGGCTCAATGCTGCATAACATCCGTTACTCTTGCAGAGAACCCACATTGTCAGCACCCATATTAGGTGCCTGTAACTTCAGCTCTAGGGAATCCGATACCTCTTCTGGCCTCCCCAGGCACCTGCACTTATGTGAACATACACATTCATACACACACGTGAATAAAAATTAAAAAAACTGATTATATATATAATGGTCATGGTACTACAAGTTTAGAACAGAGCTGAAACTTTCCAGTTTCTTGGTGTTTTTACTATATCTTTTCTATATTTAGTTGTGTTTATACACAAATACATACCATTATGTTCTATTTCCTGAGAATTCAGTGAGGAATCAGTGAGGAATCATATTACACAGTTCTGTAGGCTGAAAGAAATCAGCTGTAAAACACAGCTTACATGTATAATACATTGTGACAAATAGGACTGTGCAAGCACATTCTCTTAGCACACTATTATGAAATCATCTAAAACCACACTTCTAAGAATATAACCCCATCATTAAAACATGTATCACAAACATGTGTATATATACATATATTTATATATGTTTGTGTATGTATGTATATACACATATATATCTATATATGTGTGTATACATGTATATATACATATATGCTTGTGCATATATGTGTATATATATGTATATATACATATATGTGTGTATATATATATGTGTGTGTGCATGCATATATATATATGTATATATGTATACACACATAAACTATGTAGTATATAGTTTATATATAGTATATATATTATATAGTTTATGTGTGTGTGTATATATAAACTATATAGTACATAGTTTATATATAGTATATATATATATATACACACATATATATATTATACTTTATGTGTGTGCATTCACAGAGGAACAGGCAGCCACTTTGAATTATATTAAAAATCTTTATGAATGAACTCAAAAGATTGGAAATTGTATGCTATTGTCTTGAGGGTTGAATTTATTGATAGTTTTCCTCAGCTTGGCAACAGCTTTACTGTTGCTAATGGAAAGTCCAACATGTCAGTGAAGTATGAACAATATGAAGTATGAACAATAATTTTAATATGTGTAACATAGTTTTTATCTATTCCTACAGGTATGAATATACAGACCTCAAATGAATTTTGTCTTATTATACTCACAAAGATTAATTGTTCATCAAACTTCAAATAAATTGCTTCTGTGTGAATTACCTATTCATTCTCATCCTGAATGCAATATAACATAAATTTTGTTTATCATTTCAACATGTTAATTTGTCAATAGGGCTTCTGGTGGAATTTTGTAAAAAACAACTAAATGTTTATGATAGATTAAAAATCTAATATTTTACTTAGATATAAATAATTTATTCTTAACATGATTGACATCCTGCTTCTGAAGTACGTTTCTTCTTACACCATCACTTATTTCTTCACTTATAAATTTTCTTATTGTTGAAGAGAAAGAGTTTATTTTCTCCCCTTTGAACCATTAATGGGAACAGGAATGCACGGTTGTGTATTTAAGGCATTAAGTGTTTCTTATTGTTGCTGCTGAGTTAAAAACAAGACTTTTGATTACAGTAGCCAGATATTTAATAGAAAATGTCTTGTTTACAAGTTTAAGCAATCCATACCTACATCAAAAAAGCAAATGTTTCAAGTATTCAGAATAAACCTGTAAAACAGGGGCCTGTCAACTATCTCAGAAAAGGAATAGAAAATAAAATCCAAGTGCTCTGAGGTCTAGACTTTGTCACAACTATTAGATTGCTTGGAATTAGCTAGAAACTATAGATACCAATAGAACTTCAATTACAAACACTGAAATTTCAAAGATACAGACTTTTCTCATGCCATGAAATTTTCTTATTTTATTTATGCCATTAATTTTAAAAAAGAGATTTACTTTTAATTTTTGTGTATGCGTGTTCTGCCCTCATGAATGCATGTGCAGTGCCTGATGCCTGTGGAGGCTGGAAAGGTGTTTGATTAGCTGGAAAATGCATTATGGATGATTATATACCACTATGTGTGTGTTGGGCAGTGAATCATGGTCCTCTGCATGATCAACAAGTTCTCTTAACCACTGAACCATCTCTCTAGATCTTTAAAAATAAGGACCCTGCAAGAATATACAATGGTCAGGATTCTGTCCTCACTCCATGGTTTGCTGAGCTTTGGCCTGTGCTGTAAATCATAAGATTGAGCAGATAATGTAAATTACTGGTAGCTTTGTTGCTTTTTCCTAAGTCAGCATGACACCTCTCTAGGAGAATTCCAAAGTGTAAGAATGATGACCTCAGTGCAAAGATAGTGTACAATCTTCAATAAATTTGTATAGACTGAAAGCAGAAAGGATAGTTATTACATAATTTTAAATCATGTCACATATATAATATATGATATATCCTCAGATTACACAATGAAAATCCCCAATCTTTGTGGAAAATCCAATATCTCTGTTATATTAAAACAAGAAACAAAAAAACAATGGAAATCACCACAAACTACTTAGTAGAGGTTAGAAGTATAGAAGAGAGTACAAGAACCTTAGTCCTGGAAGCTCACATTGGGATGCCATGGTGAAGCCTGGAGAGAATAAAGTATATCTCTATCGTGACTGTAAAAGCAAAAGAATCAGAATCTGACACATTCACCCGAGCTTGTTGCTACAATAGTACAGTCCAAATCCACATGGGACCCTAGAGAATTCTAGAAAGATTTATTAACTTTAAAACATCAGTATAAGATGTTTTAAAAGGAAAAATGGTACCTACCCAAAGTGTTAACACAAAACTGTAAAAAATGAGTACAATTACAAAAGAATGAGTAAATTTTCTCTTCTTCACATTTAGCTTAACTTAGGACCTACGTAAAAAAGATCAGGGCCTTTAAAGCTCATGTTAATTAAGGAATGCAAAAACCCTATAGCTTTTAAAGTCAAATATAGGTAACCTTGATTATGTTAATTACTGTATGTTTTGACTCAAATGTGAAGCATGAACTTCTCATAAAACTTTTCTCAAGCATATGCCAAAATTATTTAGGCATGTTAACAAATCTAAAAATAGAATTGCTTTGTTAAATGTTGGCTGGATCTGTTAGAACAGCTATGATCAAATCAACTCTGTGAAAGGAACAGCACCTGTGAAAGGAACATGCTATGACCGATTCTATTCATTTCCCCTGAACACTGCCTCCCACAATGACACACAGAATTTGTTCATGTGACTGTGCATGAACAAAGAAGCATTTTGTAGATTTAAGATTTTCCTGGATTATCTTCTTGAACCCAAAAGCCTTCATAAATACTTCCACATGGATCATTCAGAGGTAGCTTTCACCTGAAAGGGAATGTAGAGATAAGAGCCTATGGTATGTGCGCACTCACCAGAAGCTATGAGAAGAAAGTCTGAAATACCCCTTGTATATATATACATATATATTTATGCATGTATATATATGCATATATATGTGTATATGTATGTATGTATGCATATAATATATATATATATATGTGTATATATCTATATCATATATAAAACAAACAAGGTACAGGCGAGTGCTAAGAATTTTGTTTGGTTAGACATTGCAGTGAGGGTTGCTGCAGTGTGGCTTGACTAACACACATAAGCAAGACAAGTAAATACGTACAGAAAAGCAAAGACACACATACAGGAATACACATATACACATATAAAAAAAATTAAGTACTTAAAGTCTTATTTGAAGGAAAGATATTCTGTCAACTTTCACACCATTGTTCTCTGTTGTTACAGATTCCATTAAAAGGGGATATGAGGGTATCATTTTTTTCAGATTTAAAATCCATTTTCAAAATATTCTTTCTATTATAACATTTAACTATGAAATGCATTTTCTATACTGTAAATCATAATACACTTAAACAGTCACTATATAGAAAAATTATTTTCAATTTCCATATGGTTTGTTTTACATAATCTCCATCTCCTTGAGCTTCCCTAAGTATCCCAGATGACTCTGTTTTGCAATGATCCTAAAGTAAAAGAATTTCTAATAAATCTGAAAATAATAATGTTCATCTTCACATTTCTTCTTCGCTTTATTTTTACATACAGAATATTACCTTTATGTAAAAAGCTACTCTGAGAAAAATATAACCAACCTCTCTTTAGTAATATCTATAGAGATTTCCATATATATGTTTTTCCATAATACTTAAAAATGACAAGACTTATAGGCTTACCCCAAACTAGATACTGTACAAGGCCAATTTCCTCAATATTTCTATTCCAATATTACAAAGAAATGAGATTAAGAAAGTTTTCAAATTATATTTATGTAGGAGTTGAACTAAAGGTTTGAACACACATGTTTAGATTATGAAATATTTGATCAAGATTATACTAGTGCTGACAGAGGGAGACAAGGCTATTCGTGATAAGGAAAACTGACATTCTTCACTTTACAGAATTTGCTTTAACCTTTTACTCTCTCTTCTGACTAGCACATATGTGATTGAGCTTTTAATGCTATCTTTTAAACAGAAATGCATTAGAACTCCTCTTCTATCCATGAGAATGTTTTCCTAAAATTATGTGTTTAAATCTTATTCGTTTTAAGTGCTTATACTCATGAATCAGTGTAACTATTATCAGTTATCCTATGGACTGGGGGAGTGTACATGCATGTGTGTGTGTGTGTGTGTGCATGTGTGTTTGTGTTTATGTTCCCATATGGCCATGGAGTTTAGAGGTCATCTCTAGATGTCATTCATCAAATGCAATATATCTTGTTTTTGATTATTTTTTAGACTCTTATAAATAATTGTTTATGTGTATGTCAGCTTTGCCTGCATTTATGTCATTTATGAAGTAAAAGATTATAATTTGTCACACAGGAAAGACCACACATAAGGTCCTATACTGCCTGGTATATATATATATATATATATATATATATATATACATACATATATATGTATACATATATATATATATTCTTTAGAATAAAAATGAACTTTACAAAGTCCCTAATCCAATTCTGAATTTTGTCTATCATTGTTTACAATTGATACAGTTAAAAATATACGTATATATAAATATACATACATATATACATATATATATATATGCATTCATGTGTATGTGTGTGCATATATATTTTTTTTTGTAAAGTTCATTTTTGTTCTAAAGAGCTTGAAAGAATAGGAACATATTCAAACTTTGAGGTATGCTGTAGAATTAAAGAATTTCACAGGATTGACATGGTTCACATGGAGATCTTTGCAACTATGTGCCCAATGTATATATTTATCATGTCTGTTGGTTGTCTACATTGAGTCCTTAAAGAATCATGTGTGAGTCTGATGATGTCATTATTTACAAAATTCACTTTGCTAATTACAAGGAAAATAATTTAAGAAGAGGAAGAAAATTTTAATAAAGATTTTTTTTGTTGTTGATTTTAGTTCAGCTGTTTTAACTAGGTTGAAACCTTTCTTCAGTTGAGGATTGGCACTATAAAAATCCTGTTGCCAACACTTGCCTGAAGCTAGATACTTAAGTTATCACACTAAAGATTTGATTTAAATTGAGTATAATTATATGCCTAGAATCTAAAAAGTTTTACCCTTATTTAACCATTCATTTTCAAAACCATAATTACTCACAATAAGTTTAGTTGATGGTCCTGAATTAGTGTCTATTAAAATGAAATCTATATGCTGGTTAATTTAATCTGATTAGAAAAGACTCACATTCATAGCTGCTAACATGGTGAGCAATTTCATGAATCTGAAATAGTATCTCTTAACTTACAGCTGTGTGATGTACATGAATCACATACATTAAAATGTTGCAAAGTTCTCATATTTGCACATTAGCCTTGCACTTTGGGAAAAAACCCAAAGGAGAGTCCACTTTTCACCTATTGGTTAGAAAAGATGAAATTCCAAATGTTTGAAAATACAGTGCTAGCAAATGTGTAAAAAAATCAGGCACTTTCTTATATATGATGGCAGGTGTGAAGAGGAGCAAACTAGTAGTTTTACTTCCAGGTATTAATCTAACATATTTTTCTCCTCTAAATATTCAGAAGTGTGTAAATGATTAACTTTTGCAGTGTGAATAAATAGATACCCTTAAGGGCTCTGTGAAATTGCAGTAATTCTGATTTATCAGTGTGGAAAATCCAGCCAGACATCTACAAGTGGTGATACAGACAGCCTCCACAAAGTAAATTAAAACAAGCGAAGTGCATACTCTGCTTAGGTCTACGTGCTCTACAGTGCTTTTGTGTAATGTGATACACTTAGATATTTCTGTTTCCTCAAGTACATTATTTTGAAATATCTAAATGTAGTTCACACAATAGTTTCCAATGGCAATGGAAATCCAGGCTTTAGGAAATATTGTTAGATTTTATAAATATCTTGCATATTATTTATACATTTAAAAGCAACATGTAAATTAGAAAGAGATGATATTTTTATATTTTTGAGAATGTAGCCTTAAACATTAACGATGAATTTGAAGATTGCTCCCGTATACCCTTCTGAGGACTACAAATCGCTTCTATCCCTCATTATACCACTTTCATCAATATTTCAATGACACAGCAGTTTCCTGAATACCAGGATGAGTATCACAGCAATGTCTGGATTTTTAAAGTATATTTGTTCTATAATATACATGTTTCTCATGTATATAGTTTTTGAGGCTACACTAGTCATGTAACATTTTTTATTTTTCAGTAATTTGATAAATATATATACCTAGAATGATTCTCATGCTCCTTCCCCTTCCCAGGTATCCGAGCATCTACTACTGATCTATATCCACATGGCTTATTTCTCTTCATTCCGCAAAAGAATATGAAAGGCTGTTGCCAAACAATATTACAGCCAGGCACTGATGCTGAGAGACTGGCAGCCTGCCCCATGCTATAAAAATAAGATTGTATCATTAAATCAGGGCTCTCAGGTATTTGCCAACCTGGGTAATGATGTCTCCCTGGGATACCTGCCCTTTTGGCAGCCTCCCATCCAGGCACGAGTCAGCAATCACAATTAGTGTGAAGTGGAATAAGAGTGCCAAGTCTGCAGAAATGAATGCAGAGGAGCTGTAGGAGAGTCTGAAGTGTAGATCAGTGAGCAGTCACAGTCCTCAAGGCAGAAATTGCTAGTTCTTGAGAGGGAAAGGGCAATGATAGACTGGCTGCCAAACCAGATTCTCTATAGGTATGCTTGATAATCCTGTCATTCTTCCAACTATCTCATAGTATTCCTGATGTGAGTCTTTCCTTCAGACAAGTGTCATATGCCTTTCCCCAGTACTCATGCAGAATGAACTGACACAGAGTTAAAGACTAGTGCTGATGATAACCAGAATAGGATTTATCTTCTGTTTAAATGTACAGAAAAATTCAGAATAAACATAGAAGCAGAAAATAAAATGGTGAGAACTATCTGAGTAAATTCATATAATAGATTTATCTAGTAAGAGATGATTTTAAGAACTTAAAGCATGGCTGGAAGGTAGTCTAGCCAAATTTCAAGTCTATGTACTTATTTTTCTTTGATTGTGAAAGCCATGCTGATCAGAAACCTTGAAAGTCTGTCTACACAATGTATCACTTTCAATTCAAAAGTATCCATTTGTTCTGCTGAATAATTTTAATGGCTCCAAGAATGTGAATGTTGGGTGGGCTAATTTAGTATTAGCTGTCGATAAATTGTTAGTATTTCTTCTTAACTTGTGGATTGAATCTATTTGGATCTTCGAAAGGGTATCTTCATTTTCTCTTATATATCTAGGAGTTAGTAGATGCATATGCTCATATGGCAATGCCATTTAAAGATGTTGGGTGATGCAAAATACACCATAGCTTCACGATGCATTTACCTGTCTGTCATTTTTTCATTGCGCTTTATTGACTCCACATGGGTTCGATAGAATCAGTCAGCAGTCACAATTGCATTGGCAACTAATAGCAACTTTAGATATACACCTCTTGATCATCTCTTCTGAGTAACAAACCTAGAATGCTGGTCCTCCAGGCTGTACAAGCTTTTAGATTCTGGTTAAATTAGCCCTCGATTGAATGTAAATATCCATTGTTTCTCTACCACGCAAGAGCCATTATTGAAACCCCTTAAATTTACAGACACCAAAACCATCAATGAAAAAAAAAATCTTGTCAAAATGGCTTACAGGTGGACATTCTACTTACTCTCTCAAGCATTTAATTGAATTCCGTGCAATTTCATGTGTATTATAATAGACTTCTTTTACACCATCGGGAAACAAGTTTTAAAACATGTGCCGTGCATTAAACATCACATAAATATTCAGCAAGGGAAAGAAAAACACTTCTAAAGAAGTATAGTAATTTTACAGTCCCTGGTTTCTAATAATTTTTTACAGCAATTCTAAACTGCATTAGCAACTCCTGGTTTATTGTCAGACTTCAGCCTCTGTGTTCCCTCAGTGACACATCAAGTCTATACCACAGCAGTTGAACTTTTAGAGCAGTCCTCATTGGCAGGAATCCTGTCAGATTAAATTGACAGCTGTTGTCAAGTAACAATACATGGTCTGATCTCATTCCCGGGATGATGACATGCCTGTCCTTTCACTATGTCTGGATTATAAATTCCTGGGATATCCCAAAAACCACAGAAATTGTAATATAAACAGAATGTATTGAACTTTCAAAATGATGGCTCTCTTTTGGATAAAATACTTAATCATTTTGGTATTGTACTTCTTCTATGATATTTTGTTATCAATTGTTAACATATTTACTAGGTGATATAAGATTGTACAAGTTTAATTCTTGACTTTCTGCAACTATTTTTTGTAATCTTCAAAGTAAAGTCCTGATAGTGTACCTCTGATAAAATTAGTTTTTAATTCAGGTTTCCATAATATTTTAATTGGAGAAAATCTTTATTATCTTCAGTATTTTTCTGGTTTCGTTAGCATGAGAAAAAAATGCACATATAATCAACAATCTTCAATGACCATATGTTGCAAAGAATGGGTGGCAGTATCGAACATTAAACACCTGATACAAGTGTTCTTTGTTTGATACACCATTTATGCAGGATACAAAACACTGAATGCCTTAAGATAGGACGTGATATGGGCCTGTGCCTTTCCACATAAATTAGGAACATTGTATTCCTTTAAAATAAATTTTGTGTATACTACAATTGGAAAGATTATTATGTCTCTGAAAAAACTAGGAGTTCAACTAGAACATCATATATCCTTTGTCATATGTTCAGATGTCGAAGATTTTGATGAGACAACTGTGTTGTGCTATGACAGCACATATTACCTCTATATTTATATCTACAGTTATAGATATGGTTATATCTACTAGGGTGACCAATTAGTTAGGCCTGAAAAATATATTCTTCTAAAAGATAGTATGAGATCATTAAGGATGTATTTTCTTCTTTCTCAGTTATCCTAAATTCGAATATTTCCATAAAATAATAAAATTCTACCCCAACAGTAGATGGGAGTGAATGCAGAGACCCACAGCCAGTCATGTGGAGAGAGTGTCTAAACTGGATGTCTCTATCAGGTCACTCCCTTCTGAGATGACAGAATATGGGGAGCAAAGACTTTTGGATTCAGAGGGGATGGAGGACACCAGAAGAACATGGCCCACTAAACTAAGAAGGGCTCATAGAGTCTTGCAGGGATTGAAGCAGCAAGCCTGGCGACACCATGGGTCTGCTCCAGGCCCTCTGTGATTATGTCAGGGGTGTTAGCTTAATGTTTTTGTGGGACTCCTAACAGTGGGAGTGTATGTGTCTCTGACTCTTTTCCTCCTATTGGGTTGCCTAGTCCAGCCTTGATATGAGCCCTTTTGCCTTGTCTTATTTTACCTTGTTTTGTCATGTTTTGGTGTTGTCTCATAAAGTCCTGCTCATTTCTGAAGGAAAATGGAGGGGAAGTGGACTTTGGGGAGAGGGTACAGAGAAGGGGTAGCTGCGACGAGTGAATGGAGGGGAACTGTGGTCATATTATAGTGTATGAGAAAATAATCTATTTTCAATAAAAAATAACATCAACTACATCAACTGACATCAACTACATACTAAGTAGAAAACTGACATTTTCTTCTGCAGTAATATATGAATGTTGTGTGGCATAATTTCATTTATTATATCAAAGTTTTTAATGTTAATTATCAAATTTAAGCATATTTCCATATAAATTTATTCCAAAAGAAATATCATCATAGTCCCCAAAATTAAAAATCACTCATTGAAATTTGGACATATACCTAAATTTAGGTAAATGATGATTTACATTCATTCTATTACATTACAAAATATAATTCATATTCAGATTTCTAAAGACTTTCTGAGCATACAGACAAGGTCTTTCCCCCAGATTCACCTTATCAAAGTCTAGAGTTGTGTTTTGTAAAGATCTGACTCGGTTTTGTTTCCTACAAAAGGAAAATTGTGTGCATATCTTGTTTTATTTATCCAATTGAAAATTTACTTAACAGAATAAAGCTTAAGAATTATTTTCTGTATTACTTTACTGTTTCTCATTTGTATATTTAAGGATCTGCTTAAATTTATAGAGAACCAGTCTTGATAAATTCTTAGTTTCTTAATAGAAATGACATTCTATTTAAATATATATGATAAAAGTGTGAGTGAGTCACTGCTTTTTTTTTCCTAA
Organism: Cricetomys ansorgei; assembly: GCA_026225945.1. NCBI lineage: Eukaryota > Metazoa > Chordata > Mammalia > Rodentia > Nesomyidae > Cricetomys > Cricetomys ansorgei. Next base: position 15,695,589 of record JAMJFZ010004061.1, read on the forward strand.
AAAGGACTTTTGAGCACTTTAAACTACTTACATTAATCTCATCTAAAAAGAGGATACAGTGATATATCAGAAAACCAATGAAACTCCAGATTAATGTTACTGTATTAAAATCCTATTTACATAAAATTAACATAAATATGAGTTAGTATGCCATATGCTACAGCATCTGCTCCTCACTGTATTAATAACAAGGCTGTCCCCTATAGGGAGTTTAAAATTAATACATATTTAATTATACATATAAATGTATATATAAAATTTTAACATTGTAATTTATATGAAATTTTGTCAATTGCAAATAGGCTTGCTCAAACTTGGTTGAACTTTTCATCATCTGGACAGCTTACAATCAGTAGCACTTGGAGCCAAGTCAATTCCTCTTTAGGACATTGTGTGCTTAGTTTTGAGTTATATAAATCTTTATTGGCCATTACTACTCCCCTTCTTTAACATAAACTTCCCTACACCATCCCTGGAGGCCCAGAACAAGGCCAATAAGAAATAACTCATCAGGAAGGTAGATGTCTTGAAATAATTCTATATTATATTTCTGGTGTTGGTTTTTATTTTGTTTTGTTTCCCCAAGTCCTATGATGACTAAAAGAACTTGATTCCCTTATCTTGAGTTACTAAGGAATGCCAAGTATGTGATGCAGAAATACACTTCCTTCTTTAATTTATATTTGATATTGGGACTATCAAATGCATGAAACAGATATACTACCTATTGTTAAGTTGATATCTGGTATTATTTGATTGATCTTTTAATTTTTAATTTCTATGACTTTTTTCTATGAAATTTCTATGAAATTTTTAAATTGTATTTCAATGTTTTGTTTAGGAATTTTTATGAAATAAAGGATAATAATTTTTTCAACATTTTATATTTTCTGATTTCACTTCTCCAGAGTAACAAACTCCATCAAGGACTTAAAGCTAAACAAAATTTTTCTTCACTAAAATATATTAAATTTATCATTTCTTTTTATAGTTAACATTTTTATAAGTATACAATTAATGTAGCTAAGCCATGTCTTAGAATTATTGATATAAAGTTATGAACATTCATTCTTCAATATAAACTCAGCTATTATATTTTTTGTTTTCTATATATGGTTATACACAAAAGGCAAGTAGTAAATAGTTTGAAAGGAAAATAATGGTTGAGATTTACAATACTGACTTTATTATTAAGTTTGAGAATGTGTGTGTGAGAGAGAATGTGTACATAAGCGTAAGTATATGTACACGTCGAGCTGTGGTTCACAATCTGTGGGTTGTGACCACTTTGGGGATCAAACAACCCTCTCATAGCATTGCCTAAGAACATTTATATATAAGATATTTACATTATGACTTGTAACAGTAGCAACATTACAGTTATGAAGTAGAAAAATAATTTTATACTTGGGGTCACCACAACATGAAGAACTGTATTAAAGTTTGCAGCATTATGAAAGTTGAGAACCACTGATGTAGAGGATAGAAGAGGGTTTGAAGTTCTTGGATAGGAAAATACAGATGAATATGACTGCCAGACATATGTGTGAGAAACTGAACCCAGGTCCTCTGGAAGAGCAATATAAGCTTTTAGCATTGAGTCATATCTTCAATCCAGATTAATGTTTGACTTTACAGAAAAACAAATGATTTCCTTTAATAATATCAGCTAGTATAAGCACAATGTTTATGTGCTTATATGTTTACATACATATAAATCTATATGTATGCACTTTATAAGTATATATAGATAAAAATTGATATAGACACATGATTCTGATATTTCAGCCAGGCTTTTTACTCCTAAAACAGATGACTGAGGAATCATAGTTTAGACTCAGTTCTACAGACTCAGTTCTTCTTTAATCATATGACATCAAGTATCTGTGGCCAATCAGTCAGTGGTGGCACATTCCTTTAATCCCAGCATTTGGGGGCAGAGACAGGAGAATCTTTGTGAGTTCAAGACCAGCCGGGTCTACAAAGTGAGTTCCAGGACAGTCATAGTTACAACAGAAAAACTTTGTCTCAAAAAAAAAAAAAAACCCAAAACAAAGAAAAAAACAAAACAAAACAATAAAACTAAAACAAATAATCTATGGTCACAGTGCAGATTTTCTAAATTTTCTAACTGAAACAGAACAAAACAAAACAAAACAGGCAGATAATATTAAGAGACAGACATTCAGGAAATCTGTGAATTATTATTCCTGGAAATGACATGGAAACTACACCCATACCTCATCAGTATGACTGCTTAGATATGATCTGAACAATAATAATATCAATAGACATGCTAAATCAAAATGGGGGAGTTTCATAGGGTCCCAATACTAGACAAAGAACTCCAGGTAATTAATGGTTATGACAGAGGGAGAATTAGTCTTTCCCAGATCTCCCTAAATGACTAATATAAAGTCATCAGCCTTAAAATAATATACACACAAGCCATAAAAAAATTGACTTAATGTGTTGTGTTATACACACATACACACACACACACACACACACACACACACACACACACACACACACCACAAAGGGGCAATTGATTTGAGAGGGAATGAGTAGGGAATATGGGACGGGCTGGAGAGAAGAGATATGGGAGGAGACTAAGGGAAAGGTTATCGGACAATTTGAAAGCAGGGAAGGCAAGGGGGAAATGAATTAATTATATCTTAATTTTAAAATCTTTAAGTAAAAAAATATTCGACCATGGTCCTCAAAGTTTTTGGGGTTTGTAGACACTTTGAACTCTGTTATTAGAATCCAGGTTAAGAACAATGATGACAGGGAAATGTGAATGTACAAAATTCTTGAAGCCTTCCCTTCAAACACCCAGGCACACCTACTTTTATTTCTGTGTGTATGTTGTTGAATTGCCTTCCAGAAAGAAATGCATGACATTTATTTGTAGCAGTTTCCAATCTACACACCATGTACTTTTACTTTGATCTAAATTTTGATATGTGTGGATATATTTGAGTGTGTATATGTCCAAGTTTATATGGACCACATGCACAATGTATACTTATATGTAACAGCCAGAGATTAACGTCAGCTGTCATTCTTCAGGTGCTGTCCGTATTTATTTTACAGATAGGGTCCTAATTAACATTAACTGTCAATTTGACAGAGTCTAGAATCACCTTAATAAAATAAAGTCTCAGGGGAGCAGATCTCTTTATCAGGTTGTTTTGTGGGCATGTCTATGAGGAATTGTCTTGATTATTAATCGGTAGAGGAAGGCCCAGCCCACTGGTGGTGGTACCAATCCCTGGGCATGTCTTCCTGAGCTGTATGAGAATGCTAGCTGAGCATGAGCATGAAAGATCCAGCTAATAATGTTCCTCCATGATTTCTGCTTCATGTATCCATCTTGAATTCATGTCCTGACTTCAGTGATGACACTTAAGTTGGAATGAACCATTCCTTCTCTAAGTAGCTGTTGGCCAAGCATTTTTATTACAGCAATAGAGAAGAAACTAAGACAGATGCGATCTCCCTTTGGAACTTAGGGCTTTCCAATTAGGGTAGGCTGGCTGGCCAGTGAACTCCAGGGATTTACTTGTTTCTGATTCTTTAATGCTGGGATTTTTTTTAGCATGTGTTCTGTAGATCAGATTCAGGACATTATGTTTGCACTGCAAGCACTTCACTAAGTTATCTTCTCCCCCCAATTTATGTGATTTTTTTTATTATTATTATTATTATTATTATTATTATTATTATTATTATTATTATTATTATATATGTATTACAGTATTTTTACCCCAGTTATGTTCCAAGAATTTTCTGCTCAAGAGCTTTTTCACAAGATAGTATCAATTTTTTCCCTTATGCTCAACTATGCTTTGAACTATAACAAATACATGAAGCTGAAGATTTACTTTGACTTAGAGTTTTAAAAGTTCCAGTCCATAACTAATTAGTCCAGTTGCCTTGGCTCTGTGTCAAGGTCCCCCAGTAAGAGGGAGCATATGACACAGCAAAATGATTATTCAGGAAGAAGAGAGCATAGAGAGCTAATGAGTCTCTTTCTCTACTCTTTGGGCATCCTAAGGTAGCCAAAAGCTCTCCTGTATAAAGGTTCCAAGTATTCCAACTAGTGACATTTCATCAAACAAGCTGTTTTTATATAAACCTTTGTGTATACTCAAAATTCAAACATAATATATACCTAGTCTATCAGATGCCAAGGATATTTAAAGACTTTAAATTTCTAAAAATACATAACTGCAAGATGTTTATAGAGGAAAAATATAAGTATGCTTAGATAAGTATTCATGATAGTGTTTGGTTTTATGCTACTTTTCATGCAATTTATTACCATCCTCATTAATTTAACTGGTTTGATTTAGGTATATTTTTACTTTCCTTATTTTTAAGTAGTTGAAATAAGTAACTGTTCTCTTTGTCACATGTATTATTGCTGTGTGGGGAAGAAAATAAAAATCAATGCTAGTGATGACTGCAATTGTGCATATTTCACTTCATTTGAAGACTAACCTTCTTCAGAATGAGACAATACCTGTAACTCAGGCATCCAGAACACAAAAAACAAAACACATTTGGAGAAATCCTACTTATTTTGTTTTTCCCTTTTGACAATTCATTTCACAATTAGTCAAAACAACTTGTAAATAGTTGGTCCCTAGCTTGTCACTATATTATGATAGTTGACATTATCAGAAAATTATTTCTAGATTCATCAGAATACTGAGAAATAGAATCAGTATTCAGTGTTTTGACTAGAAAACTTTTATAATAGTTAAGGCTATTGTTACAAAAATAGTACTTGTTTAGGATATCGTATATGTATGATTTCTCTATAAAATTTATTTCCTAAAGTAATTATCTTGGGCCAGTGACTTGGATCTGCTGGTAAAGGGACTTGCTGCTAAGCCTGATAACTGAGTTTAGTTCTTGAGACTCACATAAGGGAAGGAGAGGCTGACTTCGTTCAATTGTCCTCTGACTTCCAATTTGTCCAGTCATACATACACCCATACTCTGACAAACACACACAAGAACATAGTAAGTAAAAATAACATTTCATAAGTAAAAACAAACAAAATTACCATCTTAGCCTGAGAGAGAGAAGCATAATGAGTACATCTCAAAAAACACTATTCTCAGAGATCTCAAAAGACAAGATTAAATGCAAGTTAAAAATAATAAAATTTAGTACTACTAGCAAAATTAGATAACACACAGACTACTAAAATGTTTTAAAACTTGGTGTAGATGTGATTTTTATACGTAATAAGTGAATGCTAAACTATCCACATATTTCTTATACTTGTATGTTATTTAAAAGAAAATACATTTTAAAATCATATTTTATAAGTTTCTACTCATGTAATACTCTATAACTGAAGCATGAAAGGAATACATTTTAAAAGACAAGAAGAAGAAAAGAACAACAAAGAAGTTCTGTATAATAGCAAGGTTTTATAGCATGCCCTATTTGAGCCAAATGCTTTAGCATCAAAATTTTGAAAGCAATTGAAAAAAATTGTTGGGTCTACTTGATTTTCCAGTCTTAGGGTAAAACCACCCTTTTCCTAGCAATAATGAAAAAGAGATAATGTATGTAAAACTGTAAAATACCTAGGATAAGTTTTTAAATGACCTATGACGTTTGAAAAATATCACAAATTTCTTTCTGGAATCAAGTAACATTAGCACAAATGAGTTGAAATCTGGTTAAATTTCTGGAAAATATTATCAAAAGGATAGATAAAATGAAGATAAATTTATTTTAAAATTTTGTATTACTAGTAAAATTTTCAAGTCTAAACAAAATCCACCTGATGTTTTAAATATATGATAAAATTTTGTCCATTTCAAAGTTTTCCTTTGAAAAAAACAGGCTGATCTTAATTAAAGAAATATGCAATTATTCCATCAAAAAAAAAAAAACCAATACTCAAACAAATCAAAATACTATCTGGACTGTCCTGCTACCCTGAGCACCTGGAGTTATCACACTTCTGTGTAACTAGGTGTAAAAGAATTTCTGTCAGTTTTGATCAGGGAGAGACTATCTAATGACAGCAAATAAGTTACATTATTAAAACCTATTTCATCTGTTTACAACTAATTGACTATGCATTTTCTTTATAGTAGATGCTATTCCTGAACACAATGCCAAACCTTTCATGTCTTTCACCCTTTTCACAAGTTCACATGAGCTCAGGATAGATGTGAAAGTTACCCAACAAAGAGCTAGATTTCTTTGAATGAAATTTTTCTTTTGTGACTTTTTAAGCAGTGGTATGGTGATTTTTTTTTAATTCTCCAGAGTGAATTTTGTAGATGTCAACATCATTTCCAAATCTCAAATTCTTGGATCCACAGGAAAGGAAAGAAGGTAGCCTCATATTCCATCTGGTTGATTTAACAAGCAACTAATATACACACCTGTTACCTATGTTTATTTTTCCAAAGTGTTTCTATCACTAAGACAGCATGAATTTCTTGTACAATAAAACCATATGCATAAGTTAAGGATTCTATTTGACTTCCTTTTGTAAAGTCTAATATTAGAGGTCATAAATGATTTTTTTTAAATTGCTTTTATATATAACACTAACATTTCCTACCAGAATCCTCCAAAATCTGCAATAACTGAATTCGAGAATTATAGTTTTTTTAGGATCTTTTAAATTCAAGAAATCTTATTAAATATACCTTGCACAAGAATCTTGGACCAATAATCTGTTTCTAGAATTCTATTCCTTGGGGCTGGGCACATGATTCAGTGGTTGTAGGTTTGCCTATCTTGTGGAAAGCTCTTGAGTTCAGTCTTTCCTGTCCCCACAAAGATTTTAGAAAACTACTCAAGTCCTTACTGTGAAAGAAACTAGAATTTCATGTAATGCTTACTCCATGGCCCATTTGTTCCGGCTCTACAGCAAGGCAGTCATTACAAAGGAAGCACAAGGCAGAGAAAGATGACTCACCTCATCAAAATGAAAGCAGAGAGCCTAGAATGACTAAAGGGTCTCAGAATCTGCTTATGGCAGATAACGCCACAGTCTCCATGATACATTCATCAAACATTTTCCCATGGTGGTCTTACTCTCTTCTCTTTTTGGTATTACTTTTCATTAGGTCAACTGATACAGATCCCACACTCACTTTTTATATGGGGCTGGTGTTACTTACTTTTCTCATTGCTTCCACAAAATACTGACAAAAGAAAAATGTTGAAAGGAAGCATTAATTTTGTCTAGCTATTTGAGAACATCAGAGGAAGGGAGGCATAATTGGAAGTGTATCTATGTCCGCAGGAGCATGAGGCACCTGGTCACATGGCATAATAGTCAGGAAGCAGATGAAGAGCAATGCTGGTATTCCTCTTGCTTTCTCCATATTTGTCAGTCTTAGATGCCATTCTTGTAATTGTGCTGTGTGCATTGAGCGTTCCCTTTCTGGAAATATGCTCAAAGACACAGCCAGTGGTATGCTTCCTAGGTAATTCTAAACCCACGCAGGTTGACAATAAACACTAATTTTCATGAAATCTTTCATAATATGGATTTGTTAACTCATTCTTGCTTCTCCAGTATTATCATTTCTAAGGCGTTGTCTTGTTTTCTCCATTGCTCAAAACTTAACAAATGATCACAACTCTCCACACTGAGTAGTTTTCTGAGAGAAGTTCTTTAAAATCCATAATTCCTATGTGTCAACTGCAATTATCTCTACTAGTTATTTGAAAGTAAACTCTTACTTGATAAATGGATTTTTAGATCTCCTACTTCCATATTGGGAACCCACTAGAAGTGAATTAGAGTACAGAAATATGCACATGGCAATCCTGAGAAACGCTGAGAGTCTTCTGTAATACTGCTATTACTATGACAGGGAGATTGACTTTTCTAAGAATAGGTTTAAGTGCAAGTTTGTTCAACTATGTTTCATATTACAGCAGAATATCAGAATATGTTAGCAGCATGAAATGGAAAAATATTAGTAGTCAAATGCATTTAAGTTTAATAAGACTAATATAGTAATTTCATTAAACTGTTCCAAAATGCATTGAGTATAGAGTATATGCTCAACAAATATGATGCAAGTATGTTTTTAGACTGTTCTATTTGAGATCATCTGCATATTTTTGAGTATATTACCTTCATCTTCTGCAAAGAATTTTTGAGAAGCTAATATCATTGTTTACAATGTATACTAAGCATTCCAGATAATTTGTCATGCTATCATGAACTATGTAATGGTTGTGGCATAGTAAGCACCATGAACAAAGTATTTGATAGGAAACACGCTACCAAAGATTTTACATAGTATATCCTGGTTTTATGAAGTATTGTACATTTGAAATCATAAATGATGGAATTTACCTGATTACTTATATGTGTATTTCGATGATAGAAAAAAGATTCAATAAAAGTCACACTATCTCCTATTGACAGGCTTAATTTCAAATCTAAGAGTTTTTGAGGTTCAGAAAAGGATAATTGGTCAATTTAATGTATTTACAATGAGCTGATGCTTGTGCAAAAGTAGTGTTTAAGAGACATATAAAAAATGGTCTGTAAAATATTAAACTTTTTGCCAGGCAGTGGTGGCACACGCCTTCAATCCCAATGCTTAGAAGGCAGGGGCAGGCAGATCTCTGTGAGTTTGAAGCCAGCCTGGTCTACAGAGTGAGTTTCAGGTCAGCCAGAGTTACAACAGAGAAACTCTGTCTAGAAAAATCAAATAAATAAATTAATGAATGAATTAATTAATTAAATTTGTTTTCCTTGATCTATTAGATGGAAGCCAAATGCTTAACACCTTCAAATAATATTAGATGTATGACTGTACTTATGTATTCTGAATGAGTCTGAATTTGTTGGGATCCACATGTTTTCAGTACTCTCTTATATATCTTTTATATCTTTATAACTTGAAAAATTCTTTCAGTTCTATCATGGCCTTGTCACAATTACGAGAGTCTGTTAAAAGTTTCACGGAAGCCTGAGACATGCTTTCAAAACGTGCTGTATTTTTCTACAGTGTTGTGATTCTACATTTTGATAATTAGCTTTGTTTGTTTCGTGCCATGTCACATTGCTGTTTACATTGATAAGAATACCTCTAATCTCTCACTGATAAAATATGTTAATTTGGAATTTCCCATTAATGTACCACTGAACCTTTATTTAAATGTGATCTGCATATAATTAATATAAACATAATTTAACAAACCATATGTTCACTCATCTGCTACATATTGTATTAATATATCCCCTAAAGGACTCCATGGTTAATATTTAGCAGACATATGTATCCTGATATCTGGTAGATGACTTATATTCTTGCCCTATTTTTGAGGTAAAACAAGTAAAAATAAATAATATAACTGATAATATGTTCACACAAAATTTTTACACACAGTAGAATAAAATACAACTTAAAAACTGTGGCATATTAAAGAGTAATCTAGTAATTTTATTATGTTTTGAAAACCACTATCATAAAGGTACTTTAAAAATAACAATGTATTTTAGTTCAATTCTGTCCAATGCTTATTATTTTTAACAGGAGAAAATCAGAAAAATAAAGCCTTAATAAAATTCATTGTTTACCAACCCCAAGTAGAAGTTTCCACATCACTATGGATGCTCTTGCATAGGTTTCTGAGTTGACTACAATCTACTAATTTATAAAGCTAAATAAATAAATAAGTATATAAATAAATAAATAACACATAAATGGCACAGCATTTATATGACTGCTTCCAGAGCCAGTTTTCATTTAGACTTTCAATTTGACTTTCAGATGACTGAAGAATGACTCTAGACTCACTGAACTGTTCTGGAGATGAATTAGCACTTAATTTACTATTATTACGCCACTTATGTACCAGATGGCCTCGATATATTTTATGGTTAGCTTTTGCACATTCTTCTCCCTATTCTTTTTGTGCTCCAGTATTTTTGCTGCGCTTAAAAAACCACCAATATTTTCTTTGAATGGTTATTTCTCAAACTGAAATCGTTACTTCTTAAATCTTATTTAAGGGACTCATGAGAGCAGCACAATGGGCCTCAGTGATAACAACCAAGAAGAACAAAATAAAACGTGAAAAATTTCGCCTGACCATTTAAATGTTTTTTGACTAAGAGTACTATGAGACACTGACTCAGGAAAGCATTAATCCCACTGGTTTTCTTTAATAGGTATTTTGGTTCAAAACGCATACAACTTGTAACATTTTTTCAAAATTTAAACTTCTACTTTTCCTTTTATTCCTCAGTCACAGGTTAATAACTTGCATATTATAGCAGTTGGCCAGTTAAAGAAATAGACATATTCTACATTCTCTGAGAACCTCATACATTGCCCAGAACAATAGGCACACAATTTGTGGTATACTATATTCTTTTGTAATTTTAAGAAACAGAGAATGAAACTAGCAGTTTAATTTCTGAAAAATTTTGTTGGTTTTAAAAGTAATTGAAAAATCATGAATTATTACTCATGCAAATAAGGTCTATGAGGAGATCTCAATTGAAAAGTGCCCTGAAAGCTTATGTACTGAGTTTGTAACAGGGGCACCAACATTAAATATAATCAGGCTCAGTAGCATTTATTTCCAGCACCAGAACTGTGGGAATTGTGGCAGATGGCAGTCTGAGGCTTTGTCAACTAGCCTGTCTCAAATGTGATGCTCCAAGTTCAGTGAGGCCCTGTCTCTCAAAAAATAAGTTGTAGAGTGGTTGAGAAAACACTTGCTAATAATCTCTGAACTACCCATGTGCACCTACATGTGAATGTGCATACCCAAACACACACGTGTGCATATACAAACATATATGTGAACATACAAATTTTAAGTAATTTCCACTTAAAAACAGGATTTTATTATAGTAATAATATTTCATCATATATCATTACTTTCTTTGGTACACACATGCATATAATATAGCATATACACAGAGAACAATTTACCTCCTGTAAAATGGCCACACTGTGGGGATAAAAGGATGTATCAGGGGTTAAGAGTACTTGCTGCTTTTCTAGAGTACTAGACTTCCAATCTCCAGCACTCACATGGAAGCTCACAACATATATTTAACTCCAATTTCAGGCTATCTTTCATATTCTTCTGGCTTCCACACATTCATGATGCACATGCAGGCATGTGCATGCAGGCAAGGCATACATGCACATAGAATGATTTTCTAATTTAAAAATGGTAATTTTACATGAGTTAAAATTATCTTCCCTATACCAGCCACAGGGACAATTGAAGGGCAGAACCTCATGCCGAAGGAGGGAATTCATGCCTAGAGACTAGTTAACCACGAGATGATTTTTAATGATATCCTGCTCTACTCATAGATTAGTGCATAGTCCATTCCCCATCATTGAGGCTTTCCCTGGAAGTTGGTGGGACCAAATGCAGAGGCCCAGGGCCAACTATAGTGCAGAGTCAAGAACCTTACAAAGACGGGCCATAGGAATTGCATGGATCAGAGGGGTCTAGGGCACTACCAAATCAAGCCTCATGGAGTCAACTGACCAGAACCCTTGGAGGCTCACATAGCCTGAAGCAACAGTCTTGGAACCTGCAGGGTCCCTTAGATATGTCTTGTGGTTGTCTACCTTGATGTTCTTTCTGAGCTCCTATTGAATGGGGCATGGGCATGTTTCTGACCCTTTTGCCTGCCCTTGGGACCTTTACCTCCAGCTGTGTTGCCTAGCCCATTTGATTCTGGGCTTTGTGCCAGACCTTGTTCCATCTTGTTATTCCCTGTTTGAGCATACTTGATACTCAAGAGTATCTCCATACAAACTCCATATACCTTGGACCTTGAGCTCACTGCTTCTCATTCATGGTTTCTGTACTTGCTGTTCATCTGGATAAAGTATTTTGCCACCAAATATCCTTAATGCTTGTCCCCTGACTTCAAGTTTTACCTCAAAAATAGCATTTCCTCAGTATCTATCTACTCACTATGTCTTATTCCCTAATTTCCCAGAAGACATATCAATTTTTATGTTGAATTTATTTTGGCAGAATGTCTGTTTCATAATAAAATATAGAATTTTTACTTTCCCACTGTCTCCACACTACAATGGAAGTTCTGCTTAATTATTATTATAAGTAAATGCTGATAACAATGTACACGTGTATTTTGGATGAAACTTTAGTGAATGAAAAGACAATAGTAATTTCCTGATACCCACATGCAAATACATTTAGTGCATAGCTCAGAGCATCAGTACTAATTTAAATAACACATCAAAATTTAAAATTTTGTAAACTTCTTTATGAAAGTATATCTTTGATTTTCTTTGTTGGACACCTTGGTTATGGTGAAAACTGGTTATAGAAATAGTTTTCAATGTATATTTAACATCTCCAATTAACTTTTATCATTTCTATTTATAAAAATAGGCAGTTTTTGAAAACATAATGGTAAATTCTGAAGAGTACTAAAACCAACACATCAGGAGACAATCATTGCCCAGAAGATAGATTATTGCTCAGATCTCAAGAGGAGACTTCATGCTACATGGCAGAAGAGATGAAAGTGGAAGTACCAAGGTCACCACTGATATGAAGGGAAAGGGAATAACTCAGGGCAGCAACCCAACTGTGACTTCTGTGGGAAAGCCTGGGAGATTTGCGGTGAACAGGATTAGGGTAGGCTAGTGTGGATGGGACAGGAGATAGACTTCATCTTCTCATACTTGCCTCATATAATGGCAAATGAAGATGAGAAACCAAGAATTGAGATTGGAGGTAATTAGAAATGTGGACTGTAGGCTAGTTGGGTTGTATTTATAAGGCTATGCCCTGAAGGGAAGCTCCATGATCTGGTAGAGTGGAAGTGGGAAGCTGAGAGAAGGGGACAATATATTATTGAGTTGTCTGTCATATGCACGTTGAGTAGCTGCTAGACTATTACGTTTATAGAAACTAGAAGTATGATGAGTTTGATCCTCAGAACTCCACAAAGAAAGGTAGCCTTTCCATCACTATTCCTATGCAGTTATACGCACCAGTGGTTTGTTGTAAATTAAATATTGAGACAGAAACATCACTTTGATATCTCATTTGATGAATTATACACATATCTTATTCTTTCTTCCTTATTTGTACTGATCAAAGGAATCCATATGGAAAATTGACTTGCAATGTTTATGTCAATAGATATTGGGGATCAGAAGTATAAATATGCTGAGTGTGTGTACCTTATGATGGAAAATCAAATCCTCTCCTGAGGAAAAAGCATTATTTAGCAGATGAGAAGCATTATGAGTACATATTAATGTGGCTTTTTTTTTCTTTTACAATAGCAAGCATCCTAAACTCCAAGACACACAAAACAGACTTTAAATATTGTAATTTAAACCACTCCAGCAGGTTAAATGTCTCTACTGGGTTGAGTTACTGATTGAAATGTCTAGTCTCAATTGCCAGCCCCCTCTGTTGTGCTTGCTCTAGATGGCATAAGGAAACCTCTTCCTGACAAGAAATGAAACATTTCTGCCAGCTAAAGTGACATTGTGTTCACTCAATAAGGATACAAGGCCCTCAGGTCCTTCAGCAAGAAAGAGAACAAAGAAATTCTCATTAGCTAACTGAGGGGGAACGAAGGTCAGCCCATAGAGAGAATGCCATGCTTACACGTCACCTCAAACATTTGTTCTTCATTAATTTTGTAAACCCAAGCTGGGCTATCACTGAGGCTCATTTTAATATTCTGCTCTCTGTCAGAAATAATGGTGAGGGTGTTTGTTTCCTCTGTAATGTATGTTAGAGGACAATGAATGATCGGTTGCCTTCACTTCAATGAATTCAAACAATGCTTTTGGACATAATATGATTAGATTTGATGTTGGTAATCACCGCTTGGATTTCTCGGATGAAATAAATGAGTACTGTAGTCATCTATTTTAGAGATTTCTTTATATAAATTCATAATACTACTGATGTTCTTAGAGATGAGATAGTACAAAGAGCCAGATAGTTACAACCTTGAATCATATAAAGCTTACTTGTAAGAGAACTCTAACTCTTGCCACCTAACAAAAGATTCCCTTTATGCTGAAACAACAGAATTAATGCACCAGTTATACAAGAAAACATGTTCTTTGTATTTTAATTCCTGGGTTTTCTCATCATAGGTAGAAAACAGCAGAAGCAGACTTTCATACCAGAGTGCTGCAAAAAGCACCTTTAAAAATATCCATCATATCTCTGGTCAGTGTTACTTGATAGTTCATCTTTTTATAGCTTATATCCATTATTTTTTATAAATAGAGATGTTATATTTTTTTGACAACAATAAAAAATTCAGAGTTTTAGCAGACACATATGGCATTTTTTCAATAAAAATGAAAATGAATTAAATAGATATTTCTCTTCTTAGCAACATATGCTTTGAGCAGCTTAAAAATAATCTCAGTAAGTAGGCTAAATACGTCTATAGTGTAAGAAATGCTTCTGAGTAGCCATCTGTTATTAATAATAAGTACTTCACAGGGCCAGGGAGATGGTTCAGTTGGTAAAATAACTTGATGTCAAACCTAACAACTTGAGTTTGATCCCTGGGACCCACATTGAAGGAGAGACTTGAGTCCTGCAAGGCATTCTTGATGTCTATATGGAAACAGTGCCATATGAGATACACACATGTACATACTCAAAATAAATAAATAAATAAACAAACAAATAATAAAAAAATAAATAAATAAACCACAAACAATTGTAAATTAACATGGTGATACCAACTATGATAAGAACCAGTTGTCACTGGTTCATAACATAAAATTTTAAAATTATTAATGTAAATAATCATATTAAAGATTCAAGGCAAAAGACAATGAAGAATTTTACTAAAAGGTCACATGTAAGTATAACATTAAGACAACATGTTATTATTTCATAGAACCAGTTCAGTAATTTCTTTGATAAAACAGACAGGATTGACAAATAGCACAGAGAACACATTATATTCTATATGCTGGGAATAAAGTGGTTAAAAACAACATCTGTTCTTTAAAAGTGTGCATGTATAATCATCTGGATTATACTAATAGTAATTTAAAGTTCTATAAAATAAGATAATACACAGTAGAATATTCATTAACTTCACTAAGGTGAAAATTCTAAAGAAATTTATGAAGGATATCACAAATTACAGTGTTCCATACTGGGAAATGCACTAAGATTGCTAACAGTAATTAAGAATATATTGCCAAGTGAATGTAGCTCTCTCTACCATCAACAGTTTGGGGGTTTTATGTAAGATTTAAGTTCTAAAAATATTTCTGGTGTACATTTCCCTATAAAATGATAATGGTCATGATTAAAATGTACATAATACTTACCTAGAGGGGAAAATTATAACTACACACACACAAATACATCTATCTACATGTATATATGCCAATTAATTTTCAGAAGATAGTTTTGAAAATGGGAAAATTAATGCAGTGCACTTTTTGTTCCATAAATAACAATGCAGAGAAAAATTAACATTACCCCTTCATATACAATAAGATGCTGTAAAACTACTCAGATGTCCCTTTTTAAATAGTAGAATGTTAGGCCAAAACTTGAAGCACAGTCTTCAATCAGACATCAGTCTATGTCTAGTGAAAGTCAATGAAAAACCTCCGTCTATCATAGCTCACAATGCTCATCTACAGCTCTGTAGCTGGAAACACGTTGTGATCTCCCTTTCTTTTCTGACCCCATCTCCAATGGATCATGGAGACCTCTATCCAACCTTCTTTCTTCCAACTCATCCTAGTTACCCAGTCTCCAACACCAGCAGGCATTCCCTGACAAGGCCAGTTAAACAGGTAACGTACAACCATCATACTTTCAGAAAATTCAGAGAGAATACAGAAACCAAGGAATAAAACATCCACCCAACAAAGAAAAATCCAGAAATCAGCACCTAGACCTATAATCATCTGAAACCCAAATGCTGAGACACCAGCATAAAATCACATTCAACAACTGCCAGGGAAATATGTTCCCTCTAGAACCAGCTATCCTACCATATAAGGTTCTGAATATTCCAACCTAGTTGAAGCACAAGAAAAAGACCTCATAAACAACTATACAAAGATGATAGAGATCCTTAAAAAGTAAATTAATAAATCCCTTAAAGAATTCCAGGAAAGCACAAACAAAAAGGTGGAAAAAAATAAATAGATTCCTTCAAGAAAACCAAGAAAAAAGAAACAGTTGAAGAAAACAAAACTGCTTAAGACCTGACAAAGGAAATAGAAGCAATAAAGAAACATGAACTGAAGGAATTGTAGAAATGAAAAACTCTAGGAATGGTACAGGAACTACAGAGGCAAGCCTCACCAATAGAATATAAGAGATGGAAATGGATACATTGGTCAAAGAAAATGTTAAATCTAAAAAAAACTCTTGACACAAAACTTACAGGAAATCCAAGACATTATGAAAAGACCAATCTTAGAATAATAGCAATAGAGGAAGGAGAAGAAATCCAGCTCAAAGTCTCAGAAAAGTGTTTTCCAA
Organism: Cricetomys ansorgei; assembly: GCA_026225945.1. Classification (NCBI taxonomy): domain Eukaryota; kingdom Metazoa; phylum Chordata; class Mammalia; order Rodentia; family Nesomyidae; genus Cricetomys; species Cricetomys ansorgei. The sequence goes on from JAMJFZ010004061.1 coordinate 15,712,123, forward strand.
AAAATCATACAAGAAAATTTTCCTAGCCTAAAAACGTAAATATATATATACAGAACACCAAATAGATTGGACCAGAAAATAAAGTCCCCTGTCACATAATAATCAAAACACTAAAACTACAAAACAAAACAAACAAAAAAGGAATATTAAAAGCTGCAAGGGAAAAAGATAAAGTATCATATAAAGGCAGACCTACTAGAATTACCCTGACTTCTCGGTGGAGACTCTAAAAGCCAGAAGGTACTGGAAAGATGTCCTTATCGACTCTAAAAGACCACAGATCCTAGCCCAGACACTAACCCAGCAAAACTTTTAATCACTATAGACAGAAAAACTATTTCATGATAAAGTCAAATTTAATCAATATAGATCTATAAATAAAGTCCTACGGAAGGTGCTCAAAGAAAAACTACTAGCTAAAGAGGTTAACTACACACATGAAAACATAAGCAATAAATAACATCACACCAGAAAATCAAAAGAAGGGAAGCACAAACACAAATGCACGCACACACACACACACACACACACACACACACACACACACACACACACACACACCAGGATAGCTAAAACAATCCTGAATAGCAAGAGAATTGGTGGTAGTATTACCTTCTGGGTTCTAGTTGTACTATAGAGCTATAGTAATAAAAACTAAATAAAACAGCATGCTATTGGCATAAAATGATATGTTGATAAGTGAAATGTAATTGAAAATCTAGACATAAATCCATGCAGTTATGGATACCTGTTTCTTTGCTTAAAAAGCTAAAAATACACTTTTCTTTAAAAGTTAGAAAAAGACAGTATCTTCATCAAATGGTTCTGCTCAAACTAGATGTTAGATTGTAGAAGAATACAAATACACACATGTTTACCATTCTGAAAAAAAAAAACTCAATTCCAATTGGATCAAAGACCTCAACATAAAACCAAATACACTGAACCTGCTAGAAGAGAAGTATGGAATGGCCTAGATACATTGCATAGGAGATCACTTTCTGAACGGAACACCAATGGTGCTAGCACTAATATCAACAATTAGTAAATGGGACCTCATGAAACTCAAAAGCTTCTCCAAGGAAAGAACACCATCAGTTGGGCAAAGTGAAAGCCTACAGAAAGAAAATTTTCTTTTTACCAACTCCAATTTCAATAGAGGGCTAATATCCAAAATATATAAAGAACTAAAAAAAATGGAGAGCAAAAAAAATAAATAATTCAATTAAAAATGGGTTACAGATCTAAACAGAGAACTCTCAATAAAGTGATTTAAAATAGGTGAGAAACAAAGATCAACATTCTTACTCATCAGAAAAATAAAATTATAATTATTGAGATTCTACCATACACCTGTCAGAACAGCTAAGATCAATAACACCATTGACACCTCATTCTAGTGAAAATATGGAGTAAGTGGAGCACTTCTACTTTGATATTTGGAGTGCAAATTTGTACAACCACTATGCAAAGCAATATGGAGGTTCCTCAGAAAGTAGAGAATTGATTTACCTTAAGTCCCAGCTGTATCACACTTGGGCATATACCCAAAGGATGTTCACCCTACAACACCTCTTTGGTGTGGGAAGGAACTCTGAATGCTGCCAAAAAAAAGAACCATAGGCAACAACCCAGTCATAAAACCTTTGACCTGAAAAATATGCTAAGACCATGGTAGTAAAGAATGTATAGGAGTAGCCAACCAATATTTGCTTTGACTTATGTCACACTCCATGAGAAGGGATTCACAACTGACACTACTTGGGTAACCAAGAACCAGTAACTAGGTAGCTCAGATATCTAGGGTAAAACCAAACGTTACTGATCAAAAAAAATCATTAAAATGATTTCTAATGGTATTTTTTTTCTTGTCTGTCTTCTTTCTTGTGAATATTAGCATTTTTTTTTTTTGCGAGCAAGCTTAAAGAAAATATTCCAAATCATGATTACCTCAGAAGACATCCTTTGTTTAGTTAACAAACAAATACCAAGTGGGCTCACTTTTGTTCCCAGTTGAATGCCTGCCCACATTCATTTCCATTATACATATTCTACTCTCTCCAGTCACTTCCTTCTCTCTCCCTTCTTTCTGTCTCATGTGCTCATATTATAGATGCTCATATAAAGTCATCTCACTATTTTAATAATATCATTTTCCCTGCACTAGGTGAGTTGCATGGCTCAGAATACTGTCTGTAGTCTAGAATATTTCTTTGTCTCTTGATGAGAATGGAAAAGAACACTGAGAAGGACACTTTTCACCCTAGAATATTTAGATTTAATATATCCTTATGGATTTTCCTCTAAATCTTACCAGTCAGTCATATGTTTTCTGCATTATTCCATTTTATATATATCTCTAACAATATACTGCTTTCTCTCACATGTGGAAATCTGCCCAAGAAAACTCTGCAGTACATATTGTCTAGTTCAGATTGCCTCATTATCAAACGAGTACAATGCCTGCCTTATCACAGTCCTCAATATGCATTGATGGGGTAGGTAGGATTTAGGAATTTTATAAGTAAGTTTTAGTCCCTACTTTAAAAATAATCCCTCATTATAAACATACACAATGTTGTTCTTTAAATATAATAAAAGTAAATTAGTTGAAAATTAGTATCTGTATAAACTATGCATATCAGAAGGAATAAACATATTGCTAAACACATTGGAATATAAATCAAGTATTCTGCATTGGGTGATTTATGTAATCATTATTTTTAAATCACTGTAAATAAACCAGATTTATATTTTTGTAAACATTAAAGTATTTAGAAACAAGGTAATCTTTCAATCATTGGGTTTTAAGTTTCCAAGATTTGAGTATATATAGCAATATTTTAATAAATATATACAAACAACCTTTTACGTATGAAATTAGGGGCATGTTTTGGCTCTGATAATAGGAAAGATACAATCCGCACTTAGGTCAGTGCTTTTCCTTTCTTTCTCAGTGCTTGCTTTCTTCAAGTTCTGATCCTATCTTGTTTTTTAATGCCCTTATTCCTTATTCACCAGCCTCCCATCCCCATGATTACACCTTTGTTTGTCAACATAGCTGCCCAACAAAATTTATCACACACAGAGAGAAGGCTTTTCCCTGGGGTTGTAGTTAAACATTGTTCACTGGAAAAATCCTCCTCTTTTTTAGTTCTTAAAGTAGAAATTAACAAGTGGTATAAACTCTTAAAATGAAAGCATTTCTTAAAACTTTTATGAGTTTGGAGGACAATTTACAGTGGTGGAGCTCTTCCAGTTATCCTTTATTATGTGCTATCTTCCTCCATAAATATCTAGTTATTTTTAGTTAATGAATTAATGAGCTGCTCCTTGAAATATGATAATTAACTACCATTTGACTGATAGAAGAAGAAATTCTCTGATGGGGAAATGAGAAGGCTGCAGGAATTCTAATCCTTTATGCAGAGCGTATCTGAGGCAAATATTACTACCCTGCATGCTTTGCCTTGTTAGAGAAAACTGTTTTTGGTCCCATCAATCTCAGTCTATTTATTTAGAAATTACTGAGTTATTAGAGCTGCTGTCTAGTCTCTGGTGTTTAATTTTCACCCGGCATCACATTCAGAAATCCTGGCTGCTGACGAAGTGCTGTGTGGTTCCATTTCTGCATCTTCTATTCCTATAAAATGAATCTTGCTGTGAAAAATGAAGATTAATGGGCTTCATAATGACTCTCCCCTGCTAAAGGCAATCTGAATAAAGAGGAGTGGAAATCTGTGTGTGTGTGTGTGTGTGTGTGTGTGTGTGTGTGTGTGTGTGTGTGTGTATGTAAGAGAGAGAGCTTTAAAGGATGAAAAACACAGAAAAGTACTATATGTTATTTTGGATAAATGTAAGTATTCTGAATATAGTGGTTTTTCAAAATCTAAACAGAAATATAATAGAACCCAATAATTCTTCTATAAATATGTAGGTTATATATAGACATACAAAGATATATATGTGTACATAATAGGAGAGACTTGAATGGATATTTCTGCAACAATGCCCATCGCAGCTTTATTCATAAAAACCAAACAATAAACAAACCAGGATTCCATCAATAGATGCATGTGTTTGAAATGGAAATACACACACACACACACACACACACACACACACACACACACACACACACACATGTCTATCTGTCCTCCTTGCATTAGCTCTTTCCAGAAATGACAACTTTGTCTTTTTATTTTAAGACAAATTTTATGGACTACTGATTGCCCTGAGACAAGACAATAATAATTTCCTTAAGGGGAATAAAGGGCTAGACTGTACTCTGCAAGAGAGTCACCATTCACACATGTTTATAAATGCAGTGTGCTCTGGCAAATTGTGAGTTAATAGTTGTTTTTACTTTATTTTTAAGCAAGAAATATCATTACACATTTTTTTGCAAATATCAGCTTGACCAGTATGCTCTAAAATCTTCTGATAGCATCTTTTTGTAGAGATGGTCACGATTAACTAATCTAAGGTCACTAAGTCATATTTTTGTTGAACCTTAAAAGGTAAATATTATGAATTCATCAATGCTTAATTATAATAATTAATGCTTAATTATCTCCATGTATTGTCACTAGATTCACATAAATTAGAGTGTTTACAGAAATCATGATACTTCTTGCTGTTTGGTTTTGGAGGTAGAATATTTAATTACACATATATGTAGTGATTACACATATATTTTACACATATAATTACACATATATGTAATATATATATGTGTGTGAGTATGTGTGTATAGTAAGCGAAATGCAGCTATGTATATGCTTGTATAATTATATTGATAAAAACATTTTACTAATGAATATATTCTTCATTAATATTAAATATGATTGACAAAAGAATGTCCATTTCTTGAATAACTGTGAACCAGTTGTTAAAAGTCCAATTTCCTTTCTTTCCTTTCAGTTTCTAGAAATTGTTACACACTGCTGATCTTTGCTTAATAGTCTGACAACTTAAAGTGGGCTTATCTGTGACTCTGATGAAGGTGATCATTGATCCTGAATCTTCTGCCTTCTTTGGGAATAAAACTTGGTGTAGCCCCACCCCTACTCTTTCAATTTACTTTAATACTCTCCAAAATTTTCCAGTGATTTTCTTTGTCAGAAGTCTTAGAAATATTAATATGTCTGGTGTTAGGCAAGAAATACTTTTAAGGGTTTGGTATTCTAACTGAACTGAAACTCTAGGGATTAGAGTCTCATTTGATCATAATCTATTATTTAGAGTTGATTGTTCACAGCTTGTAGAACACTTCAAATATAAGCATGATATTTCTTAAATGCATGAGATATGGCAGGCATGGACTCAGGATTTTAAAAGGCCATCTGGTATTATGTCGAAGATAATTGGAGGGTGCACATAGCAATGGACTTATATCACTAATGGAATCAAGTAAAGAGAAGAAAAGTAAGTACAATTTCATTGCTATTTCGATATTGATTAAATAAAGACAAAGTACAAATTCGATGATACACTGTCTTTAACACAATTCAGATTGTTGATAATTTTCATCTTTAAAAGAAAGAAAGAAAGAATCCTAAACATACCTGATGACAATGATTAGTGAGGATTTAATAACAGCATCTTTTCTGGGGTACATACTTTTATTATGTTTATGTTCAGTGATACAAATGTTCACATCTACAGTTATGCAAAATAGATGTTTATCTAAATAAATGAAGCAGTCAATATAAAGAGAAATAGGAATTACAGAACAAACTCAGAGAACTCAGAAATGACATGATCATGAAAGTGGCCCAGGTTGTGTAAATGAGTGAAACATTTAATTAGATAATGGCACGGGACCCTCTACAACCAAGGGACATGATTACTTATGCTTCAAGTTGTCTCACATTCATTGGTGTAGCATGTATTACAGTGCTACAGGAGGTGATTATGATGTTCAATATCTGATTCCATGAAGCATGTAGCTTTTCATAGGAATGGGCCCTTGAAGTGGCAATTATAATAAAGGGCAACATTTCCTGTTAAAAACAAGACAAATCAAATCAAAATCATACATAGCACACAGCCTTCAAACTAATTTCTACAAATTGAGCACGGTGAAAGACAAAATCACAAAAAACAATGGGCGAAATTGAAAATAGCAAGAGTAGTCAAGCTAGCATTCCTTGATCATCATCATCAAAGTTCCTTTATCCATTTTATTCAAGGTGATTTTACAGATCTCCAATAGACTCAACTCCAGAATCAGAAGAAATGTCACAAGGATCTTAGAAACTATTGAGTACAAAAGGTATCTGGCATATTTAGGTTCAACAAGTGATAATAATCATTATTAATGGAAATTTACAAAGAAGCATTATCAGTATTAGATGATTAACATAAAAGAAAGATACCATATCTGGTTAGAACAGAAAGTAAATATGACTCCAAACAAAAGAAAGAATCAACAATCCCAGTGACACTCTAAATAGCTTTCCAGGAAAGCTAGAATCAATGATGTGAAGAAAAACCCTAGCTGGCAATGATAATTGTGAACTTAAAACAAGCAAATCTTGTTTGCATTTTACATATTAGAAATCCTTGTATGTTCTTTTGAATTGGCAAGCATATTAAAATTAATTTCAAGTCTTACATTTTGTATTACAAGTTCAAATAGCAAAGGACTTAGTGAATAGGTATGTATAAGTAAGCATGCATTTAAAAATTAAAAAGAAACTATTGGGTAAGTGAATATTGTTGTTAATTTTAAAATAAGCATTATTTCCAGAAATACATGAATACATGTACATGATTAGACATGTTAAAATTTTTGTATTTTTAGTTTTGTGCCTTAAATTTATATTTAAGCTCAGAGTTACACTAAATGTATTTTCTACTAATATATATATGCATGTATATATATGAATATATATATAATATATATATTCTAATAATATTTGCATATATATAATATATATATTCTAATAATATATATGTGTATATATATAATACATATATTCTAATAATATATATGTACTATATATATGATATATATATGTGTGTGTGTGTGTGTGTGTGTGTGTGTGTGTTCTATGTCCATAAGTATTACATGTAAGTTCTATCTCTAATGAAATTTTAGGATGTTGGTATAAAATTGAAAATATTGCAAATTTCAGTTTTAAAACCCAGATGAATCAAATTTTGTTGGACAAATGTCTTAAATAAGTCTAAGTTATCTGTTTTCTGTGCCTGATTCCATGAATAAAAAATACTCTATTTCTAAAACTAGTCCTTAAGTCTGTGGTTACTGTCTTTTGATAGACATGAAACTTGAGAATTTACTCATGAATAACTTTTTAGATTTAGAAGGAAATACCATCTACACTGGCATTTAATTCATAAAATGTTATTGAGTTGCATGTAAAAAGTCAAATATTAAAAATTTTACTAGTACTCTATAAAGTTAATTATGTTGAAAACAAATACTGAAGACCATTTCATTCAGAAAAGTGTATCTTACTTATCCATTAAATAAATCCACTTTCTCACTTTCCCTTGGTTCAGAATTAGGTGAATTCTCTTTGGAAAAATATATGTTGATAATGATAGAAAGTAAAAAAGAAAGAAAACAAGGATGAGAAAGATGGGTCAGTGATTCAGAGAATACCCTGTTCATGTGGAGGTCTTGGGTTCCTAGCACCCATATCAAGGGACTCACAATTGCTTTTAACTTGCTCTCCAAAGGATCTGATTACCTGTACCAGAGCTTGGAGTATAAACTATGTGTGATGCAGAAGGCCATGCCAGAGGAGTGATATAAGATCTTTGGAGGAGTCCAGAAGATTGTGAGTGAATTCCAGATAATTGGACATTGGTAATGTTTTTCTGCTGTTCAAAGACATTGTGAAAATCTTGTTAGATGTTTGTTTTCATTTGCTCCTGTGTATTAGCAACCCTCATGATTATTCCTCTTATAAATAGTTTTGCTGGTGTAATGTTAAATTCTGTTGTAGAAATAAAGCATAATTTTTTATCTTATACAGAAAAGGGGAAGTGTTGTGGAAGTTTGTTTTTAGCCATGTATAAAATAATTGTTTTGTGAACTTTTGGGTGAGGGGATGCCTAGGTCTTGGCATTTTGTATAGTCTGCAGGTGTTGGATTTATAGGGTGATGTTTGTTTGCACATGATGTGCACATGCTATCAGTAGAACATCTGAGGAGTTCTGAATCAATATAAATACCTGAGCTCAGACACTCAAGGTTCCACTGTCCAGTATGAAGCTAGCCAGGATGGTGGTTCACTCTGCTGAGGTCTGGCAGGGCTTACACCAATGAAATGCCTCTGTCTCTTCCTTGCTTAGCCCACACTGTGGCTAAGTAAAACAGATGAAGGCAAAGAGAACATATACAAGATCTTGAACTGCAAAGGATGGATTGAGAAAGTTTGGTTTTCATCTTATTTTTGCATGCTTTATGGGAGATCAAATATTTCCTGATACTGCTTTTACAGATTAATGGGGCATTTTCTCTTCTTGTTTTTGAGCATAGTATATTGCTAAGAAACTTTGATATCTATAGATTTTATATATGAATATTTACACACACATATGTGTTTATAACATATATATGCATGTATATATATATGGGCAAAACCTATAATTCACTGATAAAATAACTATATTCATATTCCTGCTTTAAATAAGCGATCTTTATATATGATACCATATATATACATATACATGTGTATACATATATATACACAAACACACACATATATATGTATATATTTATATATATATACATGAAAATGAAGGTAGAATAACTTTGACTGCAAGACACTATCCATTAACCCTGTTTCCAACTTCTAGAATGCACTTAAATATAATTCATTTCTTAATTGGATAACTTTTAATACACTAGTGAAAACAGGATATACTAAAGTACTTCAGAATATCTTTAGGTTCTATAGACCAAATGTAATGGAAAAAGGAAAACAAACAGCAGTGATAAAAATATCTCATAAAAAATCTTAATATTTTAATATAAAGTCAGAGGAGAGAAGTTTATTGAATGACAAAAAAGCAACAAGTTTCTACATTAACCTTGAAATGTATGGGAACCCAGAATGCCATATTTGTGCCATATGTTACAGCTCCTGACAGTGTTATGTGTCTTTACCACAACACCATCTGTGCTGCTGTACCTGAACAGGGACAGTGGTTGGAAATGGAGAAAAATAATGAACTCTTGCAACATGTTTTTTTTTTTTCCTTCAGCTCTCACAGTTGATAACAGACACCGCCTTTCAATTTAAAAACAGAACATACACTTTAGAATGAAGCATTAAGATATCTCTGGTGTCTACTATCTGTTTATATTTTATATGTATGAAAATGGGTATTTCCATTTTATAAAAAAAAACAAATAATAAACTGACATCTAAAATACTGTGTATGGGATTTATATTTCTGTACCTTGTTGTAACTCTGGCTGGTACAGTTAGCAGGGACTATGATCATGTGATACTGGCAAAATAAGAAGTAGAGGCATAAGACCTGATCTCACTGACTCCAAAGTTGTCATAGAGTCACATTTGTAACTTTAATACTGATTTTACTGCTTGTGTATTATTAAATGTAATTTATCCTTGATTTTTGATTCTCACATTTTATAAAAAAAAAAAACTAACCTTGCTTTTATAGTTGTTTTAAACATAGAGTTGATATACGTGAAGATTGTCATATATTGTCAAGTGCTTTCAGGCCACCTGCATTTTCAACTTGTTGGTGAGATAACCTGTCAGATTTTCCAACTGTCAAAGAATATGCTATCTTTTCTGTTAGCTTTTCCATATCTGCTACGTGTAGCCACTGAATGAATAGTTGAAATTATTTCAAAGGTACACATTTTTATATGGAAGAAAATTAACTTTTTAAAATTTTTCAATGTGCTGTTTATTATAATTATTATACTGAGTACACAGAAGGAAAAATCAAGACACTTGGAATTATAGTTTTTAATTCTATTACAATTTGTGTGTGTGTGTGTGTGTGTGTGTGTGTGTGTGTGTGTGTGTATGTTTGTACATGCACATGCCACAGCACGTGTGGAAGACAGAGTCCAGATAATAAGAGTTAGTTCTCTCTTTCTACATTTTATGTCCCAGAGATCAAACTAGAACACTGGGCTTAGTAACAATATCTTTATTTACTGAGCAATATTTCTGGGACAATAAACTTTTAACTGTAATATCTATAAACTCCAAACAAAGTGAAGTATAAAAGTTACCTGAGAGAAAAAAATTTTTAAAAAAATCATGGAATACATATGTAGGAATATACATGGCATCTTCAAAGGAAGGGGAGAGGAAGGTAGAAACAACAGAAGGAAGAAGGTAGACACATGAGTATGCAGTTGAACATGACAAAAGAAAGGAAGGAAATAGATTATTAAGCTTAAGCCTTGTCATACATTTGCTGAGAGGGATAAACCAATAATCTTGTTTCACATTTCATTTTTATACATTTCAAAGGAAAACATACTGAATCTTTTACTTTTACTGATCTGGTTATTTATTAAAACCTTTGACTTACAACAAAAGAATTCTCAACATTAACAAAAAGTAAGTAAATGAGTTTTGCTTTATCTAATGAGAACCTAACGCCAATGATCCTGTCCATCACACACTTCCTTAAGTGTTATACTAAAGCTGACAGTTAGACCAGGCCTTGTAGGCCTACATTCCCAGATTACTTTGGAGACTGATGATCAATGATCACAGTTTAAGGAGGCCTGCCTTAACACCATGGCAATACTTTGTCTCAAATGAAGATATAAAAACTTGGCTGGGGATATAGCTCAGTGGAAAAGCATGGACTCTGCAAAGTCTTTGGATCCATCACCAATACTTCTTAATAATAACAAAGAGAGATTATTAATCGCTTTCCCTTCTTTTTCTTTTAAATTCATTTAGCTATGTAGTGTGTGTGTGTGTGTGTGTGTGTGTATGTGTGTGTGTGTGTGTGTGTGTGTGTATGTTATGCATTTAGGTGACTGTGTGTGTACCTGTGGGGCCAAAGTTGGATGCTGAGTGTATTTCACTATTATTATCCACCTTTTGCTATTGAGACAGGGTCTCTCATTGAACCTGAAACTTGCTGTTTATAGTAGGATAGGTGGCTATTGATTCTCAAGAATCCTTCTTTCTCTGCCTCCCCAGCACTGGGATTACAAGCATACACATCACACTTAGCTTTGTATGTGGGTGCTGAGGTTCTGAATTTGGATATTCCTGTTGAAACAGAAAAACTTCTATCCACTCAGCCACCTCCCCATCCCCTGTGGAACTATCCTTATGCCTTGAACTTTGACTCAATTAGAAGAAAGTTAGGATTCTTTTTTTCTTTTCAAAAATAAGTATTTATTTTATTATTTTATAAGTATGAATGTTTTACCTGTGTATATGTATGTACCATTTGTCTGTCCTTGATACCTATGGTGGTCAGAAGAGGGCATCCAACCAATCACCTGGGAGCAGAATTACAGATAATGTGAGCCACCCATGGTTGCAGGAATCAAAGGCAGGTTCTCTGCAAAAACAGTAAGTGTTCCTAACTGCTCACCCAACTCTCAAGCCTTATTCCTTTTCTTACTACCCCTTCCCTATGACACACTGATTATTGTCTTCAGATGAGCAAAATCTTTATTTGGTAAATTGGGTTCTTTACAAATCATGATCATATTTCTCTTTATCTTGGAAAACTACTCCAATTCTCTTTTAATTTGTTTCTCTTAATTAGTTTTTGACATGGGGCCTCTTTATGTGGTTCTGACTACCCTTACAGACCTGAGCTCAAAGTACCCTTCTTCTTCAGGTTTCTAAGTAGCTAAGACTATATGTTTCTTCCAGCTCATTTGTTATATGAACTGATTTTCTGAGATGAAGTTATCAAATAATTTGTCTTTTTAAAAGAATTTGGAGATTATGGTTCATGAAATTAGGGGATATCATCAGTGCCTCTAATTGTTTGACTTGATAAAGTCAAGTAAGACAAAGGTCAGTAAGAAACTTAGAACTTAAATTAAAATTCCAGTCTAATGCACATCACATGACTATGTGAGAACAGAAGAAATAATAGCTATCAGTATGTTGTTTATTTACCTAGTATATGCTTAGTAATATAATAGGAAATTTGAATGCATTATTTCTATCCTGTACAGCATTCAGGAAAGGGTAAGCATCAACATACCAATTTTACTGATAAAGAAAGATTCAAGTTTTGAAAATTCCCCTCATCCCACAAGATAATGTCATTTCTATCATTCCACCCCAATGTTTGTAGAATAATAAAAAAAAAAAAACTTTTGGATCTTTAGGAAAAAAATGTATTACCTATATAAAGAACTGAAATTGGAGCACTAATCATAAAATAAGCAAGAAATTCATTTCCAACATAACCATAAAGGTATAGTGTTAGTTCCTCTCAACTTAAAGAAAATAACTGCAGAAGGCAGGAAATCAATAGTAGTTTTTCTGAATTAAAACTCTAAAAGTCAAAGGTTATCTTCGAAATATTTAAGAGAAATGTGCCAAGCTGCTTTCGAAAAAAATTACATTCCATTTTACTAAATTCATGTTATGTTACCTTCTTTATAAGGCCATTTAATGTGATCTACTCACAGTTCAGGTATGGTAAGAGCATTACTAAGCTCATTTACAAATCAAGAACCTACCCATCAATCATAATTTTGATTGAAGTTATATGTCACATATATACCTACACATTAAAGGCTCACTGTGAATTCATACATTAGGTATTCATTAAGTATTAGCAAATGAACATACTTATATGGAATCATTTTCTTAGGCAGCCTTTTCTGTGCTGAGTTGATTTAAGCTTAGTCAAATCTTTCCCTCCCCTTGACTGTGAATCCTACTGACTCTTACAGGAAAACAGTATTACACTGAATAGGTATGTGTACTTGATATAATTTCTATCCTTGTAAAAAAGTTATTGCATATCTGAAATTGCTACTTTTCCTCTCCAATATTGCTGTCATTTTGTGGTATGCTATATAATTAAGTTTACTGCAACAAGGAGGTATTTTCAAGAATTGCTACGTCTTACCTACCATTTATTTTTATTCCATATGATAAATTAATAGAATGCAAAGTATAATTTTAAACCTCCATTATTTTAGTGAGTCTATTTTGTTTGGAATTTTATTATTAGCAGTAGTTCACATTAAGGTATATAGAATGTATATGTTACATTAACCTAAATGTTATAGTCATTTTTAGTAAGGCATGCAGTTTAAGCAAAAGTTTTAAAAAAATTTAACCAGGATAACAAAATCATAAGCAAAGTTGTATTAAAATGCCAGGTAAATATAATAATGTCTGTGGATTTCTAGATATAACTATCATGGAGAACCAGTAATAATATCTTGCAAGACAACAGGGAATAAGAAGTGAGACTAAGGAGATGGCATTTGATATAAATAACATTATCACACTTGGGGATAGAGTAATGTCATAGCTTTGCCGTGTGGTTTAACCCTCTACTTATTTGTTCTGTTTTATTATCACTCTTTGACTTGGAATTTGATTTTAGAGGAGACATCTTCTTGTCTTAAATTCTTTCTCCTTTATATATGTTTCAGAGCACCTTTCCTTTTTCTTCATTAAATAAGAAGAACTTGTTGAAATTTAAAGATTCTCTGGTAGCATTACAAGAAATGTGTCCTTCATTGAGGCTGCAAATTTTAGACATGATAATTACATTTGGACATTATACACATCCATTGAGCTCTTTTAAGCTTATACAGTCTCCTGATGCCCAGCAAATCCTAGTGGGGAGTCTTGCTAACCTCAATTTATAGGTGATAATACTGTGATTGGATTTTCTATTTTAAAAAATACTTCCTTTGTTTCTGCTATTAGTGAACAGAAGAAATAGCATAATATCTAAATATCTGGAGAATTCTATTATTAATAATGTTTGTCATGGCTGAAGGGAGGGATAGGAATAATAAACTTGATACATAGTTTTATCTATTCCTACATAGATTTTTCTATACATTCAAATTGCTGCCCACTCAAAATGCTGGGTTTCCATACTTCTAAATTTGAAGAAAACTGAGAATACTCCATGAGATACTAGAAAAATGACTCCACTATTTCAAATTCAAGTTTTCTTTACCACTTATACCTTTATCTTTGTCTTTTACAAGATATACATCTTTATCTTTTAAATATACAAAATTTACATTAAACTGAAAAATATGTGATTTTTTGACACTTGCTCAACTATGTTCATAGCAGTTTTATTCAGAATAGCCATGAATAGGAAAAAAACCTAGGGGCCTCTCAACTGAAGTGTGGATAAGAAAGTGTGGGACATTAACATAATGGAATATTACTCAGCTATTTAAAAAATTAAATCATCATCTGTCCGACTCCATGTGCCTGAGTCCCAACCTTACAACCAACTTTGTAAGATAATTGAGGTCCTTAGAAAGGAAATGAATAAATCTCTCAAAGAAATCAATGAAAAGAAAAACAAACAATTGGAGGAATTGAGTAAACCCATCAAAGAAACACAGGAAAACACAAACAATTACAAGAAATTAATAAATCCCTGAAAGAAAGTCAACAAAAACCAAACAAACAATGGAAGGAATCAAACAAAACTGTCTAGGACCTGAAAATGGAAATAGAAGCAATAAAGAAACACAAACTGAGGGAATTTTGGAAATGAAAAATCTAGAAAAGTGATCAGGAACTACAGAGGAAAGCTATGGCAATAGAATACAAGAGATACAAGAAAATATTAGGAATTGAAGATATTATAAATGAAACAGATACATCAGTAAAGGAAAATATCAAATCCAAAAAATTACTGACTAAAAAACAGCCAGGAAGTCTGGGACACTATGAAAAGACCAAAAATAAGAAAATAGAAATAGAGGAAAAAGAAGATTCCCAACTCAAAGGACCAGAAAATATTTTCAACAAAATCATTGTAGAAAATTTTCCAAACCTAAAGAAAGAGATGCCTATAAAAGTACAAGAAACTTATAGAACACCAAATAGACTAACCAGAAAAGAAAATTGCCTTACCACATAACAATCAAAACCCTAAACATTCAGAACAAAAAAGAATACTAAAAGCTGCAAGAGAAAAGCAAGTATCATATAAAAGTAAACCTATTGGAATTACAACTGACTTCTCAATGGTGACCCTAAAAGCCAGAAGGGCCAACACAGAAGTACTACAGACTCAAAGGAAACATACTACTACTATGCCCAGCAAAACTCAATTATCCTAGACAGGGAAAACAAAATATTTCATGATAAATCCAAATTCAAACAATACCTATCTACGAATACTGCCTTACAGAAGGAGGGAAATACTCCAAGTACTAGAAGGAAGGCTCCAACATAAGGAAGTTAACTACAATCTGGAAAACATAAGAAATACATAATTTCACACCATCATATTCAATAAAAAGGGACACACGTACACACACACACACACACACCCCAACAGCAACTACAAAATAACAGGAGCTAACAATCAGCTGTCATTGATGTCCCTCAACATTAACAGTCTCAATACCCCAATAAAAAGACATAGACTAACAGAATGGATTAGAAAATATAATCCACCCTTCTGCTGCATACAAGAAACGCACTTTAACCTCAAGTAAAGGGTTGAGAAAAGATTTACCAAGAAAATGCTAAGTCAGTGTAGCCATTCTAATATCCAACAAAATAGATTTCAAACCTAAATTAATCAAAAGAGATGAGGAAGGACACTTCATACTCATCAAAGGAAAAATTCACGAAGATGACATTTCAATCTATGCCCTTCACACATGGATTCTCACATTTATAAAAGTAACATTACTAAACTTAAAAACACATTGAACCTCATACACTGATAGTGAGAGATTTCAGTATCCCATACTCACCAACTGACAAGGTCATCCAAACAAAAGCTAAGCAGAAAAATACTAGCCTAACAAATGTTATAAACCAAGTGAACCTAACATATTTACAGAACATTTCACCTCCACACAAAATAATATCTTTTTCTCACCACACCATAGAACCTTCTCCAATATTAACCACATTCTTAGCCACACAGCAAGCCTCAATAAATACAAGAAAATTGAAATAACCCCCTGCATCCTGTCAGACCACCATAGATTAAAGCTGGACTTCAACAACAACAGTAACAATGGAAGGCCTACAAATTCACAGAAACTGAATAACTCTCTACTAAATGATGAGTGGGTCAAGACAGAAATAAAGAAAGAAAATAAAGACTTTCTCGAATTCAATGAAATTGACTCCACAATATGTCCAAACTTATGGGACACAATGAAAACAGTCCTAATAGGAAAATTCATAGCACAAAGTGCCTATCAGAAAATAGTAAAGACATCACATACTAGCAAATTAATAGCACATCTGAAATCCATAGAACAAAAGAAGCAAGCACACCAAAGAGAAATAAATGCCAATAACTAATCAATCTGAGGGCTAAAATCAATAAAATAGAAACAAAGAGAAAAATTCAAAGAATCAATGAAACAATGAGCCGATTCTTTGAGAAAATCAACAAGATAGACAAACCCCTAGCCAAACTAATTAAAAGACAATGAGAGAATTTAGTATCAATAAAATCAGAAATGAAAAGGGAAATATAACTATAAACACTGAGGAAATAAAAAAATCACTAGGTTATACTCTAAAAACCTGTACTTCACAAAATTGGAAAATCTAAAAGAAATGGATAATTTTCTAGATAGATACCACTAACCAAAATTGAGTCAAGATCAGATAAACAACTTAAACAGACCTATAACCCTCAAGAAATTAAAATCCTCCCACCCAAAAAAATCCCAGGGCCAGATGGTTTCAGCACAGAATTCTATCAGACATTCAACAAAGAGTTCACACTAATATTCTTTAAGTTTTTCCCCAAAATAGAAGCAGAAGGAACATTGCCAAAATCATATGTCCATGAGGACACAGTCACACTAATAACCAAACTACACAAAGATTCAACAAAGAAAGTACTACAGGCCAATTTCTCTCATGAACATAGATGCAAATACACTCAATAAAATATTTACAAACCGCATCTAAGAACACATTAAGAAGATCAAACACCATGATCAAGTAGGCTTCATCCCAGAGATGTAGAGATGGTTCAACATATGAAAATCAGTCAATGTAATCCATCATATAAACAAGCTTAAAGAAACAAACAAACACATGACCATCTCCCTAGATGCTGAGAAAGCTTTTGACAAAATCCAACACCTCTTCATGTAAAAGTATTGGAGAGATTGAGGATACATTGGTCATACCTAAACATAGTAAAGGCAATTTGCAGTAAGTTCACAACCAACATCAAATTAAATGGTGAGAAACTCAAAGCACTTCCACTAAAATCAGGAACAAGAAAATGTTGTCTCCTCTCTCCATACATATTCAATATAGTATTTCTACTTCTAGCTACAGCAATAAGACAATATAAGAAGATCAAAGGGATTCAAATTGAAAATGGTGAAGTCAAAATATCCTTATTTGAAGATGATATGATAGTACATATAAGCAACCCCAAAAACTCAACCAGGGGACTCCTACAGCTGATAAACAACTTCAGTGAAGTGGCTGGCTACAAGATTAACTAAAAAGTCTGCATCACTACTATATACAAAGGATAAATGGACAGAGAAAGAAATCAGGGAAAAACATGTTTCACAATAGCCACAAATAATATAAGATATCTTGGGTGAATCTAACCAAGCAAGTAAAAGATTTGTATGACAAAAAGTTTAAGTTCTTGAAATAGAAATTGAAGATCTCAGAAAATGGAAAGATATACCACGGGTTGCTCCTGGGTTGGTAAGATTAACATAATCAAAACTGCCACTTTACCAAAAGCTATCTACAGATTCAATGCAATCCTTGCAAAAATCCCACTACAATTCTTTACAGACCTTGAAAGGGCAATACTCAATTTCATATGGAAAAACAAAAAACCCAAGATGGCTAAAATAATCCTGAAAAATAATACAACTTCCAGAGATATCAACCTCCCTGACCGTAAGCTGTACTAGAGAGCCATAGTAATAAAACTGCATGGTGTTGGCAAAAAAACAGACACGAATATCAGTGGAACAAAACTGAGGATGAGGATCAAGTCATAAATTCACACCCCTATGGATACTTGATCTTCGACAAAGAAGCCAGAAACATACAATGGCAAAAAGAAAACATCTTGAACAAATTGTGGTGGTCTAATTGGATGTCTGCATGTAGAATAATGCAAATAGACTCATATTTATCACTGTGCACAAAATTCAGGTTCATATGGATCAAAGTCCTCCATGTAAAACCAGATATACTGAACCTGATCAAAGAGAAAATGGGGAATAGTTTTGAGTGCTTGGCCAGAAGGCAACTTCTTGAACAGAACACTGATGGCTCAGGCACTAAGGTCAGTGTTTAATGAAACTGAAAAGTTTCTGTAAGACAACAGATACTGTTAATAAGACAAAATGGAAGCATACAAAATGGGAAAAATATTCACCACCTCCACTTCTGATAGAGGGCTAATATCAAAAATATATAATAAACTCAAGAAACTAGATATCAATAAAACAAATAATCCAATTTTAAAAAATGGGGTTTATATCTAAACAAAGAATTGTCAAATACCAAATGGCTGAGAATCACTTAAAGAAATGTTCAACATCCTTAGCCATCTCAGAAATGCAAATCAAAACTACTCTGAGATTCCGTCTTACATTTGTCAGAATGGCTAAGATCAATAACTCAAATGAAAGCTTTTGCTAGTGAGGATGTAGAGCAAGGAGAACACTCACACATGGCTGGTGGTAGTGCAAACTTGTACAGCCACTGTGGAAATCAATATGGTGATTCCTCAGGAAACTGGAAATTGACCCTACCTCAAGATCCAGCTATACCATTCCTGGGCATATACCCTAGGATATTCCATTTTACCACAAGAACACTTGTCCAACTATGTTTACAATAGCTTTGTTAATAATAGCTAGAAACTGGAAACAACCTACATTACCCTCAACGTAAGAGTAGATAAAGAAACTGTAGCACATTTTCACAATGGAGTACTACTCAGCTATTAAAAAAATGACTAAATGAATTTTGCAAACAAGTGGAAGAACTAGAAAAAAAATAATCCCAAGTTAGGTAACCCAGTCCCAGAAAGACAAACATGGTATGTACTCACTTTATGCAGATATTAACTGATAAGTAAAGGACAAAAGTGCTGTGCTGTAATCCACAGACCCAGAGAGACTATGCAAGGAGGAGGGCCCCAGTTGTACACATGGATCTCATGTAAAGGGGAAATAGAATAGATGATGCAGGAGGGACAGGGAAGAATGGAAAGAGAAAGGACCAGGAGGTTGTGGAGGGATGGAGGAAGAGAATATATGGAGAGACGATCAGTTTTGGAGGATGTGTATGGAAAAATCGGGAGACCTAGTGCAGTGGAAACTCACTGTAATCCATGGAGTCCCTAGCCAAGACCTCTAGTAATAGGGGATAGGGACCCTAAACAGCCCATCTCTTGTAAATAGGCAAGGCATCCAGTTTGGGGAATGATATACCATCCCATCCACAAAAATGTCAACCTATGGCCTATCCACCCTACAGGATCCACTGGGTCAATGGAAGGGCAGAACACCATGATAAAGGAGAGAAACCATGACTGATACTCCAGGGCAAGCCAGGAACTAGAGTCTAGACAGTCAGGAGAGGACTTCTAATGTTATCCTGCTCTTCTAGTAGATTGTGACCTAGCTCAACCCTCAACAGAGTGGCTCCCTACACCAGCTGAAGGAAGTTTATTGTGAGGTCCAGAGTAAAACAAAATGCAGAGCTTGGGGAACTCCAAGGAAGAAGTGGAGGAGGAATTGCTGGGACCAGAGGATTTGAGAACACCAGAAGATCAAATACCATGGAGCCAACTGATCAACACTCTTAGGGACTCACAGAGCCTGAAGTGGCAGACCTGGAACCTGTTGAGTCCCCCAAATATGTCTTGAGGTTGCCTGGCCTGGTGTTTCTGAAGAAACCATACAGACAGGAATAGGTGTGTATGTCTCTTAACCCATGCCTATCCTTGAGTCCCTTGTATCCCTGCTAGGTTGCCTATTCCAAGCTTGAAGTAGGAAATTCTGCCTGACCCTGCTCCATTTTGTTCGGCCTTGTTTGAGCAATAATCCTAGGGAAACTGCTCTTTCTTGGGGAGAGGCAGGGATGGGACTGGGAAGATAAGTGGGTAGACGTGGATGATAGGGAAGATGGGGGCCAGGTGGGAGGATTGAAGGGAGGAGAGGAAAGGTGTTGGGTGTATAATATGAGAGGGAAAAGATTTGTTTTTCGAGACAGTGTTTTTCTGTTGTAACTCTGGCTGTTCTGGAACTCATTCTGTAGACCAGGCTGGTCTCAAACTCACAGAGATCCTCCTTCCTCTGCTTCCAAGTGCTGGAACTAAAGGCGTGTGCCACAACCAACTGGCTGAGAAGAAATATTTTTAATGCTAATAAAAAATAAAAACAAAAATGAACAGAAAAAAATGGCATCATGAACTTTGTAGGCAAATGGATGGAACTAGAAAAAGTTGTCAAGAGTAAGGTCACCCAGTCCAAGAAAGTTAAACACAATATGTACTCACTTATTTGTGAATATTAACTTCTAAGCAAAGGAGAAAAGTACTAGTATCCACAGACATAGAAAAAATATGCACAAGAACGGCCCCAGTTGGAACATAAGGATCTCCCTGATAAGAGTACAAATTGAACAGAGGGTGCAGGCAGGGTGGGGGAAGACAGGAATGGGAGAAGATGGGACCAGGAGGAGGAGAGTGGGTCAAAGGAGAAAATATATGGAGAGACAAGAATTGGGAGACAGTTGGGGGCAATCTGAAGACCTAGTGTAGTAGAAACTCAAGGAGTTTATAAGGGAGACTCTAGCAAGGATCCCTAATAATTGGGGATACAGAGCCTGAACAGGTCATCTCCTGTGGCCAGCCAAAGCTTCCATTGGTGAAACTGGGACACCATCCCAGCCATAAAACGTCTGAAGTGTGGCCTATCCTCCCTGCAAGATCCTCATTTACAATGGAAGGGCAGAACTCCATGCTAAATGAGGGAGCCCCTGTCTGAACCTGTAGGACAGGACAGGAACTAGAGACTGGTTAAGACAAAGGCAACTTTTAGTGATGTCATGCTCTGCTCATCTATCAATTATCTAGCCCAGTCCTTACCAGATCGGCAGTATCAATGACTATCACTCTTAGGAGCCCACAGGGACTGAAACCACAGACACGGAACCTTCAGGATTCCCTATATTCATCTAATGGCTATCTGCGCTGGTGTTCTTAAAAAACATTTTCAGGCTCAAGTGGGACTGTGTGACCATTTTAATTGCCCTTGAGACCCTTTTGCTCCCTCTGGGCTGCCTGGCCCACACTTGATATAAGGATTTGTGTCTGGTCTTGCTCTGTCCTGCTATGCCACACCCTGATTGTGCTGTAACACTGGGGGAGGTGGAGAAACGTTTCTTTACTGAGAAGAGGGAAGGGGGATATTTATGGATGGGGATGGGGATAGATCTAGGGGAGATGGAAAATGGGGGCACTTGGGGATTAGAGAAAGGAGATGAAGGGGTTAGGAATGTATTGAATAAGTTGTATTATCTAAGAAATAAAAATATTTTTATAAAGAATATTAATAAAAAATTAGGGTTTCTACCACTTAAAAAGGTTTTTTTTTTTAAATTGAATTTACTGTTCTTATAAAAAAGAATAAATTAAGATAAATATAAATGATAAATTACCTAAGTAATTGATAAAAGCTTATGTAGAACTTTGTATGTTCATTGGCCTGAATAATTTCTTTTATAATCTACTATCATAAAGCCCTAAATATGAATTTCTAAATAAGTAATTGAGAGAAATATGTAAATTTATATGAATAAATTTTGCCACCTACATTAAACTAAATGAGTGACAGTAAGTGTAAGCTATTCATCAATATGACATATATATATATTTATATACACACATGTACGTATATTAACTTTAAAAAAGTAAAAAGTTTGGGCACTGAACAAATATAATGTGAAATCAAACTGTGTTACAGCTAAAAATTTTAATTTATGTATTGGAACATCAAACAATATAAAAATTTCATCTTCATTATAAATATAATGCATATGAGTTTACAAACACTATACAAATATAAATTAGATATGCATGTTGGTAGATGTTTGTACTACAGAATATTGAATTAATGAAACACAAATATGTATTATAATTTAATTCAGGAATTAGAGAATGATACAGCACGTGCCTCTTAAGTAACTGAATTCATTTACTCTGTTCAGACACTAGAGGAAGAAAAGAAAAAACCTTACAATCATCTCACTAGACATACACAAAGCTCTTAATAATATTCTATAGTTATTCTTAAATCATTTTAAAATATTTTTCTTAAATTATACGTATCTGTCTGTGTGCAAATATGGAAACGTAATTGCCCACTGAGACCAGAAGAGGATGTCAGATCCTTTGAAGTTGCAGTTATTTGGGAAGTTGTGACCTTCCCAATTTGGGTGCTGGGAAATGAATATGAGTCATGTGCAAGAACAATAAGGGAGCCTAACTATTTCTTCATTCACAAATCTAGAATCTTTAAGTTCATAAATTTAAAGTTAAGGATGTTTAATTATTAAATCTCTTCTAACGTCTTGAACATTATGTATGAGAAATCTATCACATATACACATAACAATTAGATTCTGAGAATTTCTTTTAAATTATTATGAACGCCAAAGCATTTTCTATATTCTGTATTCATTCTTGAATCCTTTTAAAAGGTTTATCTTATTTTTAATTACATATGTATGTCTGTGCACAAATGTGTGAATGCAGTTGACTAGTGAGGCCAGAAGAGGATGTCAGATCTTCTAAAATTAGAGTTATACGTCATTCAAAATTCCTTTTGATGGCCTTTCTTATGCATTAAAATTTAAAATATAGGAACAAGTGTGGGCTAGACCAAGTCATACAAAGAAAAGTGCAGAGGGGAGCACAAGAAATTTTGCACCTATGGCTGTGGGCATAAAGTAAGATACTATTGAGTAGACTCTGAAGTGCATTCTGCAGAAACTCTGAGCAAATGATCTGAAATGGAACCCATGTTCTGCCGTATCCATAATGCATATCACTATCCTACCCCACTACACACAAACATGTCTTTTCTTTTCTCTTTTTCATACACTTTCTTTTCCTATTTTCCTCTCCCAAAGAACACTGTGTGGTCAGGTTGTGAGCATCATTGTATTTCAGCCTCCTGAGAGACATTCTTCAACTCTATTTCTTGACCTGACTCATTTAAGTCAAGATTGCCTCCAAATCTCCTATTTAGATTTGGGTGTATACATATATTTCTCTCTGCCACCTGCTGTCAATCTAATAATAATCACTAGTCTTACCCTGAGGGTTTTCTTTGTTCATTTTATTTGATTTTATAGTTGTTTCTTTTTTCTTCTTCTCTTTTTATTTCTAATCATACCTAAAGTGTCAGGGTACACAGTATTATCAATGACACTGTACTTCTTTAAAATAATTGCACTCAAAGGTTGTCTTAGTTTTCTTTCACTGACAAAAGCAGTTCAAGACCAGAGTCAAAGAAATGAGCATTACTCTAGAAACTTCCAAAGATGAAAATGATGCAATTATTCTCTATCCCTTTAAAATTTTTTTTTTTTACTTTTACTGGTGAGATACCTGTATTAGTGTAATACCGCCTTATTGTTAAGCTGTCTTGAAACCTGTTTTTCATTGTCAGCCCTGCCTTAGAATCCATCTTGTCATGCTGTCTCTCCTTTGACTCCTTTGGATACCATGTTTTGGTCTTGCTCTTGTTTTCTTAACCTCACTGCATAAGGATTTTTACCCTTTTTACATAAAACACTTCCCCATTTTAATTTAGCGATAAGCCTTAAGGAATATACAATAATCCCTAATATATAATATTAGCCTGACATTTCTCCTTCACATTAACCCATGCAGCTATGTGGTGGGGAAACCCTTGAATATCAGCAATAGAGTGACCACTGAACAGTCCCTCTTGCTCCAGCTTGCATAAGCTGAGTAGACTTTTATCTGATAATTGACTAGCCTTTCTCTGGGACCTGTGAGTAATGAACAGCGTTTTCTGCAACTCAATTTTAATGGTTACCAGGCTATGTTAAATCTATCATAAATAACAAATTATATTACTTCAAAGTTTTTCTATAAATTAAGCTCCTTATTTTTACTTCCCATTCATCAAAACAAATGATGTCTATTAAGTCCTCTAACAGTTTATGCATGGTTTCCCTTCTGTCTATTTTCTGTTTCCATTCCTGTATGTTGTTATCAGGGCTAATGTCCATTAAACATCTGTAACCAAACCAGGTTTTCTGATGGCTTTGAAATTTCTTCTACCAAGGAAAACAGAGTGCCATTTTTTTCCTGACCTCTCATTGTAATTTTTTTAAACTAGTTAAACATTTAAAACAATAGATTTTACTTCATTAAATATGTGTCTAGCTCTCATAACCCCTACTCAGTACCCAAATCATAATAGGAAAGATTCTGCCCCTTTGCAATGTGTCAAAACTGAAACATACAGATTATGGTATACATAATTATAGTTCATACTAAATTCAAATATTGATGTCAGTGAGTTAAATTATCACCTATTAAGATTTATCACCCACAATTAAATGTAGGTCAAATTATCACATTTACCAGCAAATTATCAGTTCATTGGCAACATTGTAATGAGCTTTACAACAGCATTCCATTCGACATAGTGCTGATATAAAAATTCATTCTTCATTAAAATTGATCCTAACTACCCAGTCATTCTCCTCTGAATTCCTCAGCTTTCCCTCCATCAGGAGCTATTATATTATCAAAGTTGACACTAAAATACTTAGCTGAACTAGCATCCTAGAAATATGCATACAAACCACGCAGATTAGTTTCTCCTTCTGACTTTTGCTCTCTATTTTTAAAATAGTAAGTAGTTGTGAGTTCTCCCTTACACACACACACACACACTCTTTCTCTGACTCTCATTATGTCTCTCTCTCCCCCTTTCTCTGTCCTGTCAGCCGGTCAGTTACTACACAAATTTTGATTAGAACATACCTGTTTGCACAGCACTCTTTTAATCACTGATAAATCCATTTAATAATGCTTGATCTTCCAGAGCTAACCCATGTTTCCTTATTCGCTGGTTTTTATAACCTCGTTTTACTTCCCATAATGTATGCCTGCCTATTCTTACATAGTGTTTAGTTTACCTATGGAATTGTAAACTACTGAGTGTAAAACATAATCTTCAGCTCACAGCTTATATTCCCCATGGTAGCAAACATTTTCCTCTGTACATGTTCCATAGATGATTTTAAGTAATTTTGTATACTTTCAAATATTAAGTCTGTAGGGATATAGAATGATTAACATTTATGTGCTTTGGTTTTGTTTTGTTTTGTTTTAAGCAGATTTTTGCTGATTGTCTACTTAGCAAATTTGAGGAATGAAGACACAGCAGAAGAAAGAACAATATGGTTTTAGAACTCTGGCTAACACAGTATTAGCAAAAACATGGAATATAAAAGTGAGGTATTTGAAAAGTTCAATTTTATTTCGTATTTAGAAAATAAAATATATTAAAAGGTTGCTATTTCCCTGTCAATTTAAATTCTTCAATGTTTAGTTCATCAATTGATTGTGAAATCAATTATGATACACAATGCAAATAATAAATTTTACTTGCAATTCATAGTAACCATGGAAGATATCCTTGGGAAATCTTTATTTGACATTGCTGAATGAAGATAATGGTCTTTGTAACTGATTGCCCTATGATTTTGATGGAATCTTAACATGTTGTTTAACTCATTTTAAAAAATTTATATTTCATAGTTACAATGATGTTCTCACATTAACTCCTAATTATTTAAAAGAATATAATCAGGGGCTGGAGAGATAATTCAGTGGACAAAACCTTTGAAATGCAAGTATGCGAAGCAGAATTTATTTCTCCAGAACAAATATTAATGCCTAGCAAACATGGTGGTTGCATGTAATCTCAACATTTAAGAGACACAAAATCCTATGTACAAGCTATCTAACCAAATTATTAGAAATCAGTGAGGTCTGGGATCAGCAACACACCCTACTTAATCAATAAAGTTGAAAGCAATTGAAGAAGATACCTGATGTCACATGAGGCCATCACACATATGAACATACATGTAAACACATGTGCAAACGTGCATATTCACTGGTCAAACACAAATATACACACAAAGAAAGAAGATTGTGTATCTAATCAAGCTGCATCATGTTTATAAAACTGTAAAGGAGAAGTTATATTTAAACGACTTTATAAAAGTAATATTTTCTTTTCAGAAAGCATGTACTACCCATATGCCTTGTTTGCTTTTGTTTGCAAAAACTGATGATTCAAATTTAGTAAGAGAATATCAAATCATCAATCAAAATGTTAGTCAAAGCCATAATTTCAGTCAGAATACTTACAAACAAGATGAGAAAACAAAATATGTTATTTAAGGAGCACCGTCTACATATTTAATATCTGTTGAGGTTAAAGGTGGAGAGAAAGGGAAAATGTGATGACTGTTAATGAAAATGGGAGCTATCACATTTAATGATTTCTGTCTGTCTGTCTGTCTGTCTCTCTATCTGTGTGTGTGTGTGTGTGTGTGTGTGTGTGTGTGTGTGTGTGTGCATGCACGCACACCATGGCGAACATGTGGAAATCAGTACACAACTTGCATGATTCAATTCTCTCCTTCAACCATATTGGTTGCAGAGATCAAGCATGGAGTCATCACACTTAGAAGCAAGCACCTTTACCTACTACTCCATCTCACCAATCCCCAGAAATGTGAATTAGTTTAGCCATCATAGAAATGATATGGATATTTCTCTAAATACAAAAAACAGAATGGCCAAATAACTCCAGTCCCATTCCTGGATATATTTGCAAAGAGCTTATTTATTGTGTCACTCCTCTCAGCACCCATGGAACAGTCCAGAGCTGATGAACCCATAAGCAAAATGTGATGCATATACACAATGAAATTATGCTCTAACACAAAATCATAGTTTCCTGTCATTTTCTACAAGATGAGCAGAACGGAGGCTCAGTATGCTAAGTGTAATAAAACATGAATAGAAAGAAAATACTAAGTATTTTCGTTCATATGGGGGAAGTAAGCAAGTTTGTCTCATAGAAGTTGAGCGTATAGAAATGGTTTCCAGAAACTGAGGAGATTTCAGGAAGGAAGAATAGAAAATGTAGAAAATAATTAACACTGAGTTGTAGTTAGATAAATTCAGAGGTTCTGCTGTTTTTATTGCACAGTGATGACCACATGCACCAATGTCCTGTGTATTAGAGGAGCTATAGGAAAGGAGTCCTTGTGCTTGCAGAACAGTAAAGTTTGAAAAGTATGTGAGGTGATTTATTTGGAATAAGGTGGACCAAGACATCACACAGTAACACATAAATACAGACAACTTTCATCTCTTTCATAAAAACAGTTTACAAAGTCATTTAGTATTGTCATTCTTTAAGTACTGAATATCAGATAAAAAGGGAGACTTTAGTGCTACACAAACTGAATAAACATTCCAATAAATAAATCAAACTATAAATTGCTTATTTGACTCCAGCATAGTGTTTGGGAGCAAGCTTTCCATGGTTGATTTTGTATGTGTCTTACATAAATTAATATTTAACACATTGAGAATGTATTGCTTACAAAATGATATAAAAACTTTAAATGGATTATCCCATTCAACTCTTGTAATAGCATGTGCATTAAACTTCATTAAGCTACATATTTTATAATGTCGGTAGAATGCTTACTATCATGTGCTATTTGACTCCTATACATTTCAAGCCAAAGAACAAATTACAGAATTAGAGTTTAACCAAATTTTGTGATTTTATGTGTCAATGTTGATAAGATTATATTTTTAAAAAATTAAAAATCTTTAAATTTAGAAATATCACCAAATAAACATAACCTTAAGTAGTCTTTTTATAGATCGCTTCTTTTCTGTGAGGAATTTGAGAGTCTATAAGCAGCTGTAATCTCTGTAAGGAACCTAGAACATGGATATTCTAGCTACTTATCTCTTTCTATGAAGCTTGTCTGTAGGCTACTAAGTTGTCCAGTATAAAATGAAAACAAAGCAATCGAGGTCGTCATGAGGTGACCAGATTGTTCTGCCCATTCAAGGTAGAAAATCAAATTTTCAAATGGACATGGAGTTTCAGAATCATAGAGTTGATACGGTAACCACCCTATTGTTTGGGTGTGTTATTTTAAATGACATCCTATCTCAAGAATATTCCTTGTCTGTGTATGGGTTTATGTGGTTTTAATTTTTATTTTGTATTTTAGGCAAATGTAGGAAAAATATTCCTTCCTACACATTTTATCATTTTTATATAATGCAAACCCAAAAGATATGAAGAATTTCTGAAAATAGCCTAAATACCATTCTTTAAGGTTTTTACAGAATTTGTTAATAATGCAATAAAGAGACCCTTGTTCAATTATTTTGGGATTTACTATTTTTATGTTTAAAGAAATAAAGTACCAACACAGGTTTTTCCTTGGTCAAACAGATGGACACATCCTTACCTGTGCAATACTTGATTTTGGGATCATTAGAGAACTTTTTATTTTCTGAGAATTTTTTTATAAAGTCATATTTAAAAACTGACCCTGGAGCCTTTCTTACATATTTAAAGCAAATATCAAAAAAGGGAACATTACATTCATAAAACCTCATTTTCTTTCACAGTACATTTAATTGTGTGACTATGTGAAGTGGTTTTTGATCTTGTGGGTTTGCCTAATGTGTGAAGGTTGGTGAGATCTCCCACTGCTAATTATTCCCCTTCTTTGTCACCAAAGGTGCTGGAGTGGATGTCAGCAGCATAATGAGGCCTGGACCAGAAATGCAACTTCACTTCATGTTAGCGAATTGCTCAGTGAGCTATGGAGCCTGCTAAGTTTCACCATGCCCCTTAGGGCTCCAAGTTGGATAATGATATGCAGGCATGCTGTTGACACTTGCTTCTCGGTTGCCACAGAATTGTATGAAGACATAGTAAACTGAAATAAGTAGCAAAGCAGAAAAACCAGAACTTGATTCTTTGAAATGTGTATAATGTCACTTTTGAAATACTTGTTTGTTATCAAATAAAGAAAATATAGAATGTGTTTTAGCTTTATTGATTCACTAAAATAAAAAAAAAAATCAAAGAGGTAGTAAGTTTGGGGTCATTTATTGATAGGAAGCCTTGCTACATCTCAATCTAAAATATAATGGCTTAAATAGAGATGCTTAGATGTCTCACAAAGATGAAAAAATAATTAGCAGAGATGAAATACATGTATAATCAGTATTACAGATTACCCTCTATATGTTAGACTATGCTTCTAATAAACAGCCATCTCTGTAGATTTCTGGACAAAAGGATTTCAGTAAAATTCCCTTGAAGTAGATTTTATATTTTACCTGCACAGTTTCTAGTCCCCAAAAATACTGAGACAGATAATAAATATCTAATGATGGAGATTTAAAACCTGTTTCATCATCGTGATGATCAGAAGCATTGAGAAAACAAGGTTGGAATACAAGTAGAAGAGTATCTACTTCTAAAAAGCAAATCACGTTGTCTAGAATTCTGAGAAAAGGAAAATAGCCTGCTTGGAAGAAACACAATCAGTTGGGACGTATTGGTTTATTGGGTACAAGATGTACCTTGATGTAAGATGAATCAGAAGGGCTACAGTTACCATATCAGGTTAGTATTATTCCCATTCTTTAGAAAAATGTTAATGAATTCAGTGAAATATATTTGTAATATATTTCCAACTCCCTCCAACTCCTTCATATGCACCAACACAAACTCCCTCTCAACTTGATGTCTTCCCTTATTATTGATAACCCACTAAGCGAATGTACTGATTATGGCATGTTCATTAGTGTCAGGCCATCCACTAGAGCTGTGGCTTTCAACCTTCCTACTGCTACAATCCTTTAACCCAGTTCCTCATATTGTAGTGACCCCAAACCATAAAATCATTTTCGTTGCTATGTCATAACTGTAATTTTCTACTGTCATGAATCATAATGTAAATATCTGATATGCAGATGGTCTTAGATGACCCCTGTTGAAAGGTCATTTGACTCCCAAAGTGGTTGAGACCCACAAGTTGAGAACCGCTACACTAGAGTGTGGGCAGCCTACCAGTGATCACATCCTCCATAAAGACAGATCTTTACATCCCCAGCAACTATCTGAGTTTTGAAAATATAAGATCATATTCAATTCCATTTCATATGACAAATAGCCTTTAAAATTTATTCTATGAGGTACAAATGATTAAAAACATCTTGCTCTTCAAAATGTTTAATGTTTAGAATACAGATTATCAGGTATAGGATTGAGGAAGTTATTCTCTATTGTCTATAGTTGCTTTCTTGACAACTGTAAAAAAACTTGAGGGAGATCAAAACTGTAGAATGGTGCAGTGGTGATCATTGCAAATTAGTTTTTGAAAGAAATTCACAAATTCATTTTTTGGATTTTTGCCATAAAATAAATGGTTGTTTTTTTTGTTGTTATTAATACTGTTGACTTCATAAAACAGGTGCCATTTTTATCCCCTTAGGCTGTCCATTAGCCAAATGAAGGGCCATCTGGAAAGGGATTCTGTTCTTTGAAAAATGTGACAGGGCTGATGGCTTTTTAACTGCTAGTCATCTACAATTGCTGGTAAACACTGGAAATCAGTGTTGATCCCTCAGAATCAAGAAGTTAGTCAAGTACTTAGTGATGAAGCAAAGGAAGCACCTTTTAACCAGATGTGCACATCAATTCAGATTTTCAAAAAGAGCTGCCTTGTGTGTCCTATTCTGAAATGTATAATCACAGTAAGAGAACAATAGGGTACTTAATCTATTGTGCCTGCAACTGAGTAATCCAAGCAATTTTGTAATATAGTTTGGGGGAAATTTTTAACATAGAGCATATTAAATCCTGATGGAGGAAAAGGCATGTTCATGAGAACAGAATTTATTGGAGAGCTCCGCAATTGCTGTTTTATAATACTGGAGCTCAGATGAACAGAAGGAGGTGGTTTGATGGCTATCTCCCAGCAACAGTTTATTGAATCTCTCTTTTATTTTATAATCACAAGTTAAAGGGTCTCTAATAGCACTATTCTGGAAGGATCTTAAGGGCCATTTTCAATAAGTGGCTTCATTTTTCTGGTGAAGATTTTGTGCCTCAGAGGGTTTGGGTAACATGACCAACTTTAGTGTTTTTAAGTGACTAAAACTTAAAGGAGGAGGATTCCTGGTATTTTCATCACACTAAGTCTCCCATTGATCCTTAATATGGAGTACTGAGCAACTAGTGTGTTTGTGTGTGTGTGTGTGTGTGTGTGTGTGTGTGTGTATGTATGTGTGTGTGTGATTCATTCAAACATTATATGTATCTTAAGGAAACTACAAAAGAAATTTTGTGCACAAATATATATATATATCTTCAACTACATGACTAATATAAGTTAATATAAGTACATTGCTCTGTGGTAGATGTTATTATAACACATCTCTAAGCTTAATTAAAATACCATTACTTACCATGCTGAGGTATAAGATATGTTTTTCCTCTGAAAAAGCATTCCTGCTTAAAAATCTAAGAACAACTAATGGGATTTTGGTTAAAAAACTGTCCTGTAATATCATTGCACAAAAGATCTGTTTGTTATACATTATAACCACCTGAACATTAATGTAGGCAGAAAAAAAAATAAGAAAAAATAGGGATTACGGAGGGTGGGAGGGTAAAGGACAGGTAAAATTCCAGTACAGCCTTGATAAGAATGAGAATCAAATCTAAAACCAGTGGTGTTTGAAGTTTTATAGTGTCAATCCAGGTCACTTCACAGTGCATCAGTATGGTGTCTTCTAAATACTTCCTAATGTGTGTGAACAAAAGTCCTCATAATGCTCTCCAGAGCTGTGTGGAATCTACCCTTCTTTTCTATCTCTAGCTCTCTTTTAGTGTGTTCTCCTTTCTAACTGTGAGTCCTTCAGGTTCCCATAAAACAGGACCTTCATGAATGAACTCCTTTACCTGGAATATTATTTCTGTTTCCCAGTTACCTCATTCAATCTGGTAAACCTCAAAAACATCCAAAGAACATCTCTGTGTCTCCAATATGAGCTATGTTGGAGTCAGACAGGTGCACTTCATAGAGTTCCACACAGTTGCAGTAGAACATTTTTGTGGGTAATTATTTGATAATATTTTCTTCTCTTTCAACTAGAATGTACTATCTCTGAGAATAAGACTGCTAAAGTATCAGTGCGGTCTTGGTGACTAATTGTTTAATTGTATCCTCAAATCTTCTTACTTGTGGTTATTAATGCATTTTCATCTTAAAAATCAGAAAATGAAAACAAGAAAATATTGATTACATATGGTGACACAGTAGATACTCATTGTTCTTAAATTTTGATTTTAAATATATTTATGCAGTAGTCTATTTTTCTTTGTTTATTTTCTGAAACACCCACTCACTCAATTTATTCTCCTCTTTCACACAAAGATGTCTCTATACTAAGTTCACATTTACATGTCCTGAGCTCCTCTCTCACAAATATTACATCATTTATTGCTTTAAAATAAAACTATTTGACTAGTACAGAAAATGATAATAAAGATCATACATTTAACTTGCTCCTGTGAGATTACTACAAACATATATTCAGACAGCACAGACGTTACTGCCTCACATTTAAATATAGATTTATAGGTCTGTGAATGATTTATTTAAAACTTGACTTTGAACATTCACATCAGTAATTGTCAATCTAAGACATAATTACCTGTA
The DNA here is from genome assembly GCA_026225945.1 of Cricetomys ansorgei. Taxonomy (NCBI): domain Eukaryota; kingdom Metazoa; phylum Chordata; class Mammalia; order Rodentia; family Nesomyidae; genus Cricetomys; species Cricetomys ansorgei. The sequence goes on from JAMJFZ010004061.1 coordinate 15,745,179, forward strand.
ATTTGTCCATGTTTTTGCAGCATGATAAACATTTTTCCTACCATCTTAACTTTTATTTCATGTCTACAGCTGGCTGGAGAGACGACAAAACTAGACACATTATACCAGTGAGCTCCAAGAGCATTCTTATTGATGTTGAAGCTTTTTAAAGAGCTCAAAAAAAAATGAAAGTAATGGGCTTTGTCATGCCACCGGAAACAAAGTGGTTTTAGTTCTTAAAGAACAGCTTAGAACAACATGGCAAGCAGTACAATCAAATTATTTTGTCTGCTTGTCTAACATGAAGGCAACATTATCAACTGACATCCTGCAGCGCTGAGATAAGACTCTGAAGAAAGGCCTGGGGAAGCTGTGTTTATCTTACAGGAGACAATGATTGGGTAATTTGGACATTTCATATTTAATAAAAACTATTTAAATCAGAAACCATCAGACCTGCACTGATGGGGCTTACATTTATATACTGTATCCTCTGTCTCCCTCAATAAAAATAAGTGATTGAATCCTTTTCATTTTTAAGAAGTACTCTTTAAAAATAAGGGAGCACATAAAATGTTTGGAATTACTTTTAAATTAAACCATACAGCTAACATGAATAAAAGGGGACCTCCTAAAACACTCTGCAATGAGACTGTTAGCACCTAGTTAGCACAATGTTTGACTTGTTTTTTCCATAGTACACTTGATCTGCATTGCAATAAAAGTATTGAAAATGATTTCTTGTCCTCCCTGACATCACAAATCATAACTTGCATAGAGCCATAGGTGTAATCAAAGATCCATTTTTCCATGATTCATATAAGCAGAATCCTACACAAGAAATGTTGGGTGTTTTATAATCAGTCCAAAAATATTTTTCATTTACTTCCCATTTTCTTAAAGCTGTAGAAAGAAGGGAAATATGGGATCAAATGAAATAAAAGAGCAAGGTTAGGAAACAAGGCAGGCTCACTTTTTAAAGTCAAAAAAATTTACTTTATATGTATATATATATATATATATATATATATATATATATATTCAATATTCATTTGAAATGTATTTCATAAAGTAATCATTGAAATAGCTTTTCCTCAGCAAAAGGCTCTTTGAATCCTCAAAGCAAAATATAAAATGCAAAACTATGAAATCCTATGCTGAATAAATCATAATAATTAAGATTTCATTTTTCAAGAAATTGCATTATACAGGTGAATAGGAACCAAGGTAAAGGGTTTTACTGTTACTAATAATATAGATTCATTTATTTTTCTCTGGTATAGTTGTATATAGTTACATGATGTGACTTTGTGTATATCCAAGACTCAAGAAAGGCATAAGGATGAAAGAGCCTTGGTTTCTCTTGGAAAGAAAAATGTTTGCCTAATACTAGCTTATCTCTATTGTAAGGAGGACTGCAAGCTTGTCAATTAGGTTTCATTTTAATTGGATTCTTTCAACATGTCATTCTAACGTAATAGATGAGAATAACTACAGCAAGCTCTCAGGTGAGACAACACATGCACACAAGGCAATTCTTCAGCCTTTGGTATGCTTATTTGTTGATCTAGTTTTTCTCTGTACTTTTCTTTCCATTTGGGTTATTTTGATCACTGCTGCTGTTCTATTGAGAAGGAACATGTCAAAGTTGGAGGCTGGACACATAAAGCTATTGAAAATTACAATCTTTTCCAAATGAATGATATCACACAGAGTAAACATATATGCAAACACATGCAAAGCAGCTAACAGCTTACAATAGAGTAACAGTAAGGGAAAGACAGGCAAGTGATGAAGTTAAGAGTCACTAATGGTAAGTTTTCAATGACTTTTGTTGCCTATTTTTGTGTTTATTGATCAATGAAAAGATTTTAATAACTTTGTTATCATTGTTTTGCAATTTTCACTTACAGTTGAGAAATTCACAGGTACATTGTTAGAATCCATCATCCTATAGCTGCTACAACTTTCTGCTTGCCCTTGATTACTAGAAGAATTCATTCACAGTTCCATATTCTAAAATATGGGAATTCTGTGAAGGTTGTAAATATGGGTTTAAAGAAGATGGCATGATCAAAATGTTAGTGGTATGTATGGGGTTGTTTTAATTAGTAGTTTAGGGCTAATAAAATCCTCCTCTGGAATTTTATCACAACTCATAGCAGAACAAAAGGTGCTTTAAGTTTGTCACTTGTTAATATAATAATGAGAATAAGCTGAAGATCCAGGAGATCTGGAAAGAAATACTAGGGCTGTTAATGTACATTTTATCTCCAAGAACCATAAACCTTGCCTAGAAAAAAACTTTAAAATGACACTTAATTCTCTTAGTCTCTTGTAATATTTTTAATCAGAGTATGAACTTTGTGGAATTAATCTTACACGAGAGAAACACTCCCATTCCCACAGTAGTATTTCCTCTGATTTCCTCTCAAAATTTGTGCCTTCTCTCATGTCCAGGTGAAGCCTACTGAGTGTAAACACTGAGATCAGTGCTGCCACACTTCAATTCTACTCCTATGTACCCAGCATTTTAGCTATGCATACATTTGGAGCAGTCTGTCGACAGTGCTCCTAACTTTGACAATAAAATTCTGTAGTTTGTTATTGTGGGACATATGCTTTGTTCTTGATTTATTTTTGTTTTGTTTTTACTTTAATATATGGTAGAAAATTTTTTTTCAAGGAAGCATTGTAAGATGAATTTATAGTTTGTTTTTCATTTGTTTTTTTCTGGAGATCAGATACTATTAACACTTCTTTTATTGAAAATATTTTTTTTTCTCACAGAATACTCCTGGTTATGATTTCCCACCTTCTACTCTTCCCAGTTCCTCCCCACCCTATCTCCCATCTAGATCTACCCATTTTCTGTCTATCATTGGAAAACAAATAGGCTTCTAAAGGGTAATAGTAAAATTAAATTAAATAATGTAAAATAAAATACAACAAAACAAAACTAACACATCAGAATAATACAAAACAGAAGGAAAAGAACCCAAGAGAAGGCACAGGAAAGGAAAAGCAGAAAAGAGACAGATGAGCCCTTACATGGAATTGTGAGACAAGGAACCATAAAAGATGCCCTTGAGTTCATTTTCTGTTGGCCGTCTATTGCTGTCCATGCAGCCTAGCCTTAAGAGTGGTTTTCCCAGTGAGACACACTTGGAGAAAACTAAGTTTTCATTTGTGAGTAGTTATCAATTGGAGATTGCTTCTGGGTTTTGAATGGAGTAGTGTATTCACTTCTTTCAGTTCTAGGACCCCATGTGGTACAGACCAGTGCAGACCATGTTCATGCTGCCACAGTCTCTGTGAAATGTGTGTGAGTCTCACTGGATCTAGACGGCCTTGTTTCCTTGCTGTTCACCATTCTCTCTGGCTCTTATGTTTTTTCTGCCTCCTCCTCTATGAGGTTCCCTGAGCCCTGAGGGGAGGGATTTGAAGGAGAAATCCCTTTTAGGACTGAGTATTTCGAGGTCTCTCATTCTATAATATCTGGCTGTGGGTCTAGGTACAAGTTCCCATATGCTGCAGGAAGAAGGCTTTCTAACTATGGCTAAGCAAGACAATAATGTAGTTCCTTGGCAAGAGCACAGATGTATAGGTTGTTTTGAAGACATTACATTTTTGATAATAATAAGCATGAAAGCAGTTGCAAAGATCTTTAAAATTAGCTTGATTATAGTGGTACGTTCCTGAAATTTCAATAGTTGATGTGCTACAAAGGAAGGATTGCAAATTCAGGCCAGCCTGGGCTACATAGGGAGACTCTATATCTGTCTTATTTCTTTGTCTTCACATACAAACATTCTCTCTCTCTCTCTCTCTCGTATGCACACACACACAACTTCTAAGACTGTCTTACAAAAATCTTCTTCATTTACTTCTGTTGTCAGAAAAGTAAATTGATGCCAGTTTTTAAAAATGAATTTGGTCATTTGTTTCAGAATAATATTAGTTTACTTTGTCAAAATTGTTTCAAATATAAACCCTGCTACTATATTTTTAAAGCATCAGCAAATTTCATATAAAATCATACCAGTGGTAACATTATTTCCTCTATATAAATACTATGTAAAACCAAAACAAATCATACAAGAGTGCACATATGTGTGTATGGGGGGGGAGAGATAGACAGAGACAGAGAGAGACAGAGAGAGAGACAGAGGAGTGGTATTTAAATAAATGACACAGAGAGATTAGTACATTTCTTATTTAAAACAATATGCAAATCTGTATGCATTGATATGGAATGGCCCCAAAAGATATAAAAAACAGAACATCTAACACACTGAAAAATATGCACAGTTTGATTTGTTCCCTGTAAATATAATTTGTAGCCATATTCCTAAGGATAGAGAGACAGAAGGACAGAGAGACAGAGAAGAAAGAAAGTAAGATATAGAGGAGAGTAGAATATCATAGATATTTTCTGCCTGAAATCATAATAGAACATGATATAGAGGATTATGAAAATCCATGGATGGCATTTTTAGTTGCATTTCATCTCTTCTTAAGCTATAAGGTATATACAGAAAACTATATAAACTTTAAAAAGTCATAAACATCAGAAAATAAGTGTGCATAACCTCATCATGCAAATCAAATGATTGTAACCTATATTCTTGCCTTTCTTTATTCAAACCCCTACTTTCCCTGCTGGGTGTAACTAAACTTTAGCTTTTCTAATAGTTCTTTTATTTTTGTTTGTAAGTGTAGCAGCTGTGGAAGACACACTTAGGGCCTCCACCCTGACACCAGCAGCTGGTTTTTATAAGTTCCTTCTTGTCCCTGACTGCTTTTCTTACACATTAACTCTCTACTGAAATCACATTCTGAAAGGTTAACTTTGTAATAAAGTTAGCTGGGGAAACAGGACCACTTGTGTTCTGAGCAACAGCCCTGGAAGGATGATGGACAGAAACGCTAACACAGCATCAAACAAGTGACTTTTATCAACATAGAAACATGGTCACTCTACATTTACTTTATATCCACCAGGCAACATGTTAACAAGGTAAGATATCCCCATCCCACAAATAGAAGCGGCTTCTCTAGTCACAGCTGAGCCTTCATGTGTCTGGGACTCATAAACTCAAATAGAATACATCTTATATAAGTGTCTCTTTATAATAAAAGGTGAAATGGCTATTGAAAAGCCACAGCCTCCATCATCCAATGTAAGTTTGCTGGTAAAGTCTTTTCCCTATTATTCTCCCTCTCCTCCATTCATTAATTCCATTATGCAATACCAAAATAGTGGAATATATTTATAAATGTACTTTTTAAATTCAATAATTATATTTGTAATGTAAGTAGCTACTTTTTCATAAATATCATCCATAAATAATTTTATTCAATATCTGTGAATATTCAAAAATTTATTTATGTATTCTGCTATTGACATTCATTTTGTTGTTTCTAGTTTTGAGGTATCATGAATAAAGCTAATTTTATGCTATTGTACACAAACAGATATATGCATTTCTTTGTCTAAATGTCTATCTATGGCTGTATTATGATAAACACTTATCTTTACCAAACAAATCAACAATTTCTAACCCTTTCTCAGGCCTAAAGCAGGTGCAAATTTGCATTGATCTGTAAAGGAATAGGCCTGTGTGAAAGCTAGGAAGGGTCTATATTGCAGAGGTCTACATTCAGAGACCTGTGTGGTTTGGATGAAATGCAGACAGACCTTTAATCCCAGTATTCAGAAGTCAGTGGTGGTCCATGCCTTCACTCACTAGGAAAAACAGAATCTGCCAGAAGCAGAAACAGAAAGCAGAGCTTAGGAGACAGTGTCACACAAGAAGTGATGTCTGAGATGAAACAGAGTGAATGGCAGAGTTAGGAAGAGTTAGAGTGAGTCAAAGTGAGGACAGGCCCTACTCATGATATGTAAGGCAGAATCTTGGCTCAGAAGTCAGTTACTGAGGACAAAAGATGAGTTACAGAGTTAGTGTCAGGCAGTCAGTTAAAGAGTCAGTTACAAAGAAGATTACAGAGTCAGTTACAGAGGCGGTATGGAGCAATGAGAGTTCAGGGAAAGACAAAGAGACACAAACAACTCCGCAGATGTCAGTATCAGACAGGAAGAGTGAATCAGTTTGAAGCTAAGCAGATCAGTTCAGTCTGAGGCAGTCAGCGAGTCAGCCAGAATCTGTCAGAGTCAAAAAGAGTTCAGTCAGAAGTAATAATCTGGCTTTGAAGATCAGACGACTTGGAGAAGAACTTGAGCTAGAACAAGAATGAGTTGAACCAGAAGAATCAGTGTTCAGAAGGAGCTAGTCAGAGTGGTTCAATCAGCAGTAAGACATTACACTGTACAGAGGTTGAAATGTTCTAGGACTCCAGGCCAGAACTTGTAATTAAATAAGACAAAGAATAAAAAGCCTTTGCCCTGATAAACGTCTAATTCTGGTGAATCAAGACTTACATTGATCAACATTTCCTTCATTTAGGATGACTTGACTTAGCCTTCTCCCTCAGGTATCCCTGATGTGCACTCCTCAATTCTTTCCTTTCCTCTCTCTATTTTTACTCTCACCCACCTAGGAAATATATAAACAATCCAAAACAAAAGGTAAAAAATAAAATTACTACACTATCCCTTTTATCAAAACAAAAGGTAAAAAATAAAATTACTACACTATCCCTTTTATCAAAACAAAAGGTAAAAAATAAAATTACTACACTATCCCTTTTATCAAAATGCATCTCAGCCATCCCTTTCTATTTTGAATCTGCTTTTGTTCAGTCTATAATTTGCTCTATTTGACTTTCTTACTGATTATCTTAATTGTTAAAACTTTATCAAAATTATTTGTAATCTGATAGATCAATTGCTATAAAAATTGACGATCTTTTTAAAATTAAGTTAGAAGGAAGGATTTATCACTTCTTGGCTTGTTGCACCCTTATTAAAAACTTGAAATCATCTTCTCAGGATGCTTTTGTACTTGTTTGCTTAGCATTCATAATGTGTTCCAATTTAATATTGTTTTCATTTTAATCTGAAGATGATCTAGGTACATGAACTATTTTATTTATACCTTCTTCCTCAACATTGTGATGTTTGGATAGATATATAGCTTTGATGAATGTTCTATCAAGGCAGTTAGCATTTCAATTACATCAAGCATTTAGGATTTATTTGCAATCTCTTTGTTTCTCCCTCCCTCTTATACCCTGTATTCCATAGCCTTATTTGTTTGAATACTTGCTCCCTTAGTGGTGGCACTGTTTAGGGAAATAAGTAACTTTTACAAAGTGGAGCCTTGCTAGAGGAAGTATGTCCCTGGAGGTGTCTGTTACACGTTATTTTTTTTTTTTGTTTTTCTGTTTGTTTCTTTGTTTTTGGCAGAAATTTCTGAAATACAAATACAATGATTTGTTTCTTGTCTCCTCCCATACTTAAAACATTTATATCTCAAGTAGTTTGAGCTTTTTCAACATATCCTAAACATAAATTTTCCTAATCCTGTTGAATTTATATTGCTGTAAAAGAAAAATAAAATAGAAAAAGAGTCTCTTGTTTTCAATGTAACTCTGAAAATCATCACTAAACTACCCCAATACCTGTTGTCTCACTGTGCTTTTTATGCTCTGTGGACTTTATCTCACAGCTGCCTGCTCTGACAGCCTGCTGCCATGCCTCCCCAACCATTGTCTATTTTCCACCCCCCTCCCTTTAGAGCCATAATCCAAAATAAATTATTTCCATAAGTAATCTCAGTCATATTATTTTATCACAGCAATGAACACCAACAAACACATTCACTATAATGGCTTTAAATGTTCAATATCTTCTGTTGATTAAGAGTCACTGATGACCACAGCACTAATTTCCTTGCATTTTCCCTTTAAATTATGTCAGAAAAACCAATGTTTTATTAAAAATTTACTTGTTCTTAACTTTGGATTTTTGTCTTTCAAAGTCCTTTCTGCACTTACTTCCTACACATTTTTTCTAATATAACTCACTAAAGATAATTTGACCTCACAGCTTCAATTTCTTTTAACCATACCATTCAAAGGCATCTCATTAGGTTTCTGTTTATAATCAATTGACCATACAAACTGGTGATGTCCAAATCATTTTAAAATAATAGCATCAAAATGTGTAATTCTTCCTAAAGTATGTACTGAATACCTACAATTCCCACATACTCCTTATAAATGGAATATTTCCTAGAACTAACTATATAAAGTGATCAAAATGATATGTTCAGTGTTTATAAAAGAAAAACAGCAATAGTGAGGTACCAGTGAGAGACCTTGGATGGACTCTGTAACTTAATTTATTGTTTTTCACAGATACTGCCATTTTAAAGATTGGTAAGCATTTTCCACAGACTTAGAGATTACAACTTATCATATATATATATATATATACATATATATATATGCTATTTTTTATTATAATTTGTAACAGGAACATTGTGTGTAATAGCATATGATCAACATTTTCTATACTTTGACTCATAAGGCTAATTCTCTTGGATGGTTACATAGTATTCAAAAATGGCTATAAAATATTTTATATAATCATTTCTATGTGACTCTTAGAATTGTTCTAAATTTTCAAACCTTATAGTCTTGACATTATAAGAAAGCATTCTACCAATGAGCAATAGCCCCAGCCCTTTCTCAATTTCAAAATCTAAACTGTATACTTTTGTCCAACAGTTTTATAGATATCAAGTCCTTTCCTCATCATCTTTCATGCGCACTGACTTTGACACGTATTTAACTTCATTTACAATACAAAGCTATCCTTTTATGACACTCTAGGATGCTATGGTGAAGAATTATTTGATTTAGCCTACAAAATGGGTGTTCCCAGAAAAGTATGTGTTTATAATTATTAATTTCCATTTCTATATATCTTAAGCGAAAGATTTACAGAAACGTGTATATAGTTAATTTCCTATTCTAATGTCTCTGCTTCTCACATTTCTTTCTAGGACTGCATGTTAATTGGAAGTTGGCATGCGTAAAAAGATGCTAAGTAAGATATTTTTTATGCTACCACACTTTAAAGGTTAAATTTATCATCTGGCATACTTGTTCCACAATTTAACCAGCTTTCTTTCATGAATAAGTTGATGAGACATTTTTTGGCAGAAAAATCCAAAATACAAACATACTGATATTTTTTTCCTTGTCTCATCTCATACTTAAAACCTTAAAAGGACATAGTCACTGAGTTTTCTCAACATGTTCTAAATGTAATTGTTTTTAATGTTATTGAAATTTATACCTGTTGTAAAAGAAAAAAAAAATAAAAAAATAGAAAAAGCCTCCCATACCTCAGTGCAATGCTGACAAGTCTTCACTAGTTAAATTGTAGCTTCCAGAGCATAACCTACTGTCTCCCTCTCTCTGTCAGGCATCTTTGCTATTACTAATTTTCTGCCAGCTAGATGGTGACCTTAGGGCTGACTAATTAGCTGTTGGTTTATGTATTTTTGCAGCATTAATTGTGAAAGCCCTCACTGTTACTTCATGGCTAGATTAACCTTGTTAGTGTGAGGAATTAGAAGTGGAGAGGCCTTGTTAGACTGTCTCTTCTGACATTTGGGAAGGGTTTTAACTCACTGACTGGAACAGGAGCCTTCTACTGCTTTTGGATGCTCTCAGTAGCCCTCCTCATAACAGCAAATATTGGGTGAGAGTTTGAAGATAACTTCTTGATAGTTGTTGATTTTTTTTATCCATTCCTAAGCAATTCTGCTTTGCTTTTCACCATATTTTTTTTTTCCATAAAGCTTGTCATTTCTCCTAATCAACTACAAAAGTTTTGAGGCCAGAACTGAGTCACTTTATAATCATATTGAAAAGGAAACTAAATCCATGATTTATGCTAGCAAATATGGAGAGGGAATCCAACAAGTTTTAAGAAGAAAATACTACAAACAGAATAATCCATATCATGTCAGCTCTAACTTTTTAAAAATTAAATATCCTCAAAATTGTCATTGGCTGTCTTCAGCCACAATAATATCTACTTATGTTTAAATGCCTCTTTCTTTGTAGGGCTCATGTTTATAAGATGAAATTTTACTTCCAAAATAACTTCAAATGATCAAACTTATAAATGACTACAGAAAGAACTGGCTCAAAAGAACCTTAATTTCTTTTTAAATTCTAGGATTTGTAGTATACATCATTCTTGAGAATGGTACTGACAAATACCTCTTTAAAAAGTTAACTACCTAATTGATCATAACAGACATTTTAAAAACCATTCTGTTTTATCCAGAATACAAACCAATGCACCGAAAGTCATATTCCATGAGATCATATACTGAGACATTTTGTGATTGATATTATACAAGCTCTTAAGATTTCACAAAGGGGGAAAAATGTTACTTAAGGGTCTAATTGAAAGGATCTCAAAATTCTCAGGTCAAAATTAACATTTAAGATTTTTAATGAGACTTTTCACTCAATAAATACATGTTGATTGATCAAGGTTCTTTTTTTTTTCCTCTTTCTAAACTTAAAAAGAAAGCCAAGATTGATCTCGGCGTTTGTTTTTCCAGCCCTCACATCCATCGCTTCCTCTCACTTTGATTTCTGTCCCTAACCTGACTAGCAACACATGAAAGTTACATGAGACCTCTGTGTAGTTGGATGGAGATGCTGTGCCCATATTTTATGAGAGAAGCAAGATGCCAGGAAAGTGAATTGGTTAAGGTATGGCTGGCATCTCTTTCATCAGTATAGCTGAAATCTTACATCGCATCGTGTAACGTTAGCTTCTGTTTGTATTTGTCATTCGTTTGTACGTATGGAGTACATGTGCATAGAATTATGTGGCATGTGTCCATAAAATCTCAACAATCGAATTCAATCATGACTGTCCTTGATTAGGATACCTTTGTACTTTAAAGCTGTTTCTTGTATCCTTTCTCTGAATAGAAACCTAACATTTTGTGATATTCTTATTGTGTTTATTTTTCAGTTTTCTTTCTGATCATGATTAGGAATGGAAACTTCACTTCCCTCATCGTGTCACCTTGGCAATCACCCCAGAGTGTGATTGCTCCCTTCTGTACTAGTAGCAATCTGGAAACAGACCCTGGGGCATTTTTAATGCCCTATATCCCTCTGCCATGTTCTAGTCAAGGGTTGACTCTATGTCTTATTCTTGTAAAGGTAAAAAGAGAAGGACAATGTAGTTTCATTTTGTCTCACTGATCAGCTGAACCCAGAGGACTGCTTTGGTTTATCATAAATATTCAGTTTTCTTAAATCTGCATAATTTCTGTATAAGTACAAATTATTAATGCATGGTGCATTTATTTCTATTTATTCTCTGAGCATGTATTAACCCTAATAATGTACAAGGAATAGCACTGGGTGTCAAAAATGTAAAAAACACACAATAATAAAAATGCCATTTATATCTTAAATGAATAGAGGCCACATCCTATGATTTTGTAAAAGTGCTTCTTGTTAGTGACAATGGTATTGTAAGGACTTCCTCATTCCCTTTGTGAACTATTTTTCATATTTATTAAATATTTGAGGAGGCTATTTGAGAGAATGATGTACAATTAATTGGCCCATATGTTTCAGAGGAAAATGTACTTATTATTCAACATAATTAAGATTGCCTTTTCTATTTTCTGAAGACTGTTCACTTTAGTCAAATTAATGTTTAGACACTGAAATTCTGGCTCTACAAGACTGTGTTCATATACTGAAGAAAAATTATTTTCCTCTGGAAAGCTTTGCACACCTAAATTACTAACTTGTGGTATATGATTATTTTTACCCTTTCTATTCTGATTTATCTTAGAGAAAAGGTATGCCTGTCTCACAAATTGATAAAACTGAAGATATTGATGCCACACAGAAAATCTTGCAGCTTGAAGAAAAGCCCTCATGTTGAAGGTTAGTTTTTTTTGTTTTCTTTTGTTTTAATCCATAAGGATTGTGTGTGTGTGTGTGTGTGTGTGTGTGTGTGTGTGTGTGTGTGTGTGTGTGTGTGTACAAGTTCAGGGATGTGTACATGTATGTTGGAAGGTCCATGTACATATGGATGCACAGATGTGTGAAGCCAGGAGGTCAAGGTTGGGTGTTTTTGTCACTTACCAACCATCTTATTCTCTGAGACAACTACTCATGGAACATGAATGTCATTGGTTAAATAGAATGCAATGTCTGGCCACCCAACCAGGGACTCCACCTACCTCTATACACCCAGTTCTGGCATCACAGGTATGTACTACCTCAGGGGTTTAAGTGATGCTGGGGTTCTGACATCAGGTCATCATTTTGCTATAGTAAAAACTGAACTTGCTTAGACTTTGACCCTAGTTGGAATTTTTTATATTTCCATTTGGCTTAATTCCTTGGTCTTAGGGTATTTTGCAAAGGCCATCTCCTTCAGGCAAATTGGTTAATAGAGATCAAACCTGTTATCATTAATGCCATCAATCAAAATTCTCAACATGGAGTTAGCTAATACTAGAGAAACTTAAACATCAAGCCAGGCAGATGCCCTTTGATCTACAATGATGTCCTCCCTGCAAGATATGCTAGGGCAATGGTGGCACAAAGCTTGTAAGAGTAAAAGAGTAACCAACCAACACCTTATTTGACTTAAGCCCACTCTACAAGACAGAACCCATAGCCAACACTGTTTGGGTGAACAAGAACCAGACACTAGATAAACCAAGGACCTAAGGTAAAACAAAATACTACTGCTATATTTTTTAAAGTAGTGATAAAATACTCTTAATGACAATCTGCTGTACTCATACAACAGTGCCTTGCTCAATCGTCATCAAAGAAGCTTCTTTTTGCAAGAGATGGGAGAATAACACAGAAACCCACAGCCAGACATTATGTAGAGAGTAAGAGACCTTGAATCACTCAGCCCTAAATGGTAGGTTTCCATAAAGTTCTCCCCTCAGGGCTCAGGGAATCCCTAGGAATATGAGGCAAAGAGAATGTAAGAGCCAGTGGGGGATAGAAGACACCAAGAAAACAAGGCTTTACGTCAACATGACCAAGTTCCTCTGAACGTGCAGATACTGAGGCAACATGCCCAGGGCCTTTATGGGTCTGTACAGGGTCCTCTGTGTATATATTATGATTTTTAATTAAGTAATTGTATGGAATTCCTGAGTGTGTGAATGAGTGGATCTCTGATTCTTGGGCTCTTTTCTTTCTGTTAGTTTATCTTGTCCAACTCCAATGTGATAGATTTTAGTTTATCTTATTATCATTATTTTGTTACACTTTATTATCATTCATTAGACAAGTATTCTTTTCTAATGATAGACAGAAAGGAAGTGGATTTGGAGGGGAGGAGAGGTTCAAAGAACTGGAAGGGTACAAGAAGGAGAAAAATAATCAGGATATATTATGTGGAAAAAAATCTATTTTCAATAAAAATAAAAAATTAAATTTTATAGCATCATTTTCAATAACAAAAGTGGTTGTTTGAACTTAGTCTTCAACATTCATTAAGTAGAAATCTAAGAATTACTTTATGTTCATCTGTAATAAATTGCAGGTCCTCTGGCAATGATCATTCAGGAAGTAGTACAATATTTTAATATTCAAAACATTTTAACAACTCACTAATCCTGAGCTGCTTTACTCCATTGTATAATCATCTCATAGAAAAAGGCCCCTCATATCAGTTAAGACTTGAATCATTTACAGACTGTGTTCCAGACTCTGCCTATTGTGAAAAATGTCCTCCTATCTACTAAAGATGGCTCACTCTGTATGTCAGTATTGTTGTGCCTGAATACACAGTAAACCGAAGGCATGGTTACAACAAGTTTCATGTGTTATCCATTAGTTAACAGTTGGTCATCTCATGCAGCATCTGGACAATGCACATCAGATGGCGTGCAATTGTAGGTTGTATCAGTAGATAAGCCCACCCTACTGAGAAGCACAGGAGAGCGAAGAATGTCAGAAGCATGCCTTTGGTAAGAGGTGACCTATACTAAATTATAAATATATACTGTGTAATATACACATATATACTGTATATATATGTATATATATACAGTATATATGTGTATATTACATAATATATATAATATATATAATATATATACACAGTGTGTGTGTGTGTGTGTGTATATATATATATATATATATATACACATACAGTGGCATACTGAAATTGGCAGTGTGAAATTTACTAATTACATCTATATGACCACTTTATTGCAGCCTCTGGATTCTGAAGCTTGGGAATATTTTTCGCAATCTTTCAAATAATTAGATTCAGATAATCTAAAGACTGTGGATATAGGTGAGTGGTGGCTCTAACTTCATTTTGATTGCTATGATGAAATACCACTGAATAAAAACAAAGAAGGAGAGGAAGGATTTATTTGGCTTACAATTCCAAGTTACATTCCAATACTGAGAGAATATTAGGTCAGGAGTTCAAGGCATCACATCCTCAATCAAGAGCAGAGAATAAAAGGATCTTTGCTGGCTTGCTCACTCAAATATAGTTTTCTCCTATCCTATAGCATTCAGGTCTCTCTGCCACAATGAGATGAGTCTTTCAACACCAGTTAACAATCAGAATAACCCTCCGCAGACATCCCCCTAGACCAAACATACAAAGAAATTATTCAGTTGAAGCTCTCTTCCCAGAGATTCTAAGTTGTGGCTAGCTGACATTTAAAACTAACCATCTCAGTGGCAGAGAATTTTTCTCTAGGATGTGCTATATACACCCTGAGTTAGATCCCTAGCACAGGCAGGCCAGCCTGGTCTACACAGTGAGTTCTAGGACAGCCAGAGTTGCAACAGAGAAACCCTGTCTTGAAAAACCAGAAATAAAAAAAGAAAGAGAGAGAGAAAAAGAAGAAAAAGAAAAAGGAAACAGAAAAGAAAACTTAGAGCTACCATTTGGCTTTAGTGCCATTTCACTGCTCTGCTCTGTCATATTTTCAATGATGTTGTTAGAAAAGACAATGTGATGACAAAAAGGCAAGCACAGTAGAGATCTGAGTGGTTAATGTAGGAGTTATAAATGACATCTTTCAATAAAGGAGTATGATTTAAAGATTCTGCCATTGAGATAACTAGGTCCTCTAGGCATGATGAGAGTGTTCACCGAAATACTTGTTCTGAGATTTGGGAAGATCGACATTATCATCCTAGTCCATTTAGATGGTGTAATAACATAGATTTTTTTGGAGACAAGGAAGTCCATCTGGCAGATTCAGAGTTAGTAAGGGCTTGCTTGCCTGTATGTTGCAGCTCTTGCAGTGTCATGTTGAATAGGGGCAAGGGATCTCCTTGGTGGCTCTTTAGAAAGGGCCCTATTACCATTCAGAAGGATTTTGTCATAATGGCCTAATCAACTTCCAAAACCTTTGAATACCCCATTCCACTGGAGGATTTCAACATCAGGATTTTTGTTTTGTTTTATTTTGAGACAGAATCTCATGTATAGCACAGCTTGGCTTTGAACACAAAAACTCCTGTGTCACCCTCCCCCGCAACCCTGAATTCTGAGATTATAGGCAAGTGCCACCATTCCTGGCATATACAAATCGACTGTAGACACCAATGCAAGAATGAAACATTCATATATAAGAAAGTACTTAAAATTATAGTTCTTGGATGAGGGATTCAACAGTAATCAATAATTTTCATTAGTAAACATAAATATTTACAAGGAAAACTCATTAAAATATTTGCTCAAAATGAGAATATATCTCATAATCTCTCAGTCAAATCTTTTTTCAAATATTCTGTTACTTCTCAGTAAGAGAAGAGAAGGAAGGCTAAAAGAAAGAAGAAGAGGTAGATAAGGTGGAAAGTGGTGGGCAGAACGTCATATGCTATAAATACACTGTATTTGTGTAGGGGGTTGCCAAAAGAATAAATAATTTTAGAAGTTTCAGTATCAGAAAGTTTTTGGTATACAATGGATATTAAACTAATGGAGATTCACTAGTAAAATAGAAAAAGATTTAAAGGTTTTTTTGTTTTGTTTTTGATGTTGTTTTAAATAGGGTGTATGGTTTTGTTTTATTTTGAGACAAAGTTTCTTTCTGTAGCCCTGGCTAGCCTGAGCTCTGTGTAAATTTCATTGTCATTGAATTTACAAAAATATACTTGCCTCAATCCACAGAGTCCTGGGATTAAGGCATGCCCCACCATCCTCAGTTAGAATATTCTTGAATATGACTTTATCTCTATTTATATGTTAACTGTCAAACTATATGCATCTGCACTTTCATAAGAACAGTCTTGGCATATCTTCCATTTTCGGCCAGATACATTGCTGCAAAGTACAGGAGTATTATAGTTTGGACAAATATATAAGCCTTTTTGGCCAAAATAACAGGTAAGACAAAGTAGAAAGACTGCTTTCATTAATCTGTGCAACAAAAACAGTATGTAAGAGGATCTCTTATGTGATTATCCTGTAGCATAATGCTAACATAGCCTAAAAAAGAGAAAGAATGGGCTCCTTTTGCAATTTTAGTATGTCCATGATCATGGTCTGAATCACACCATTTTGATTAAAACTTTATTTGTATCTGTATGATCAAAACCTTAAACATTGAAGAAATAAAGTGAAGAATATATTCACTTTATTCACTGGAAAGGTCTCCTATGCTCATGGATCTGTAGGATTAGCACTGTAAAAATGGCCATTCTACTAAAGCAATCTACAGATTCAATACAATCCCAATTAAAATTTCAACACAATTCTTCATAGAACTTGAAAGAACAATTTTCAGTTTCATAAGGAAAAATAAAAATAAAAGACAGAAAAATAAAAACAATCCTGAATAATAAAAAAATTATGGAGGTATCACTGTGCGCAAACTTAAATTGTACTACAGAGTTATAGTAATAAACACATCATGGTATTGTCACAAAAACAGACACGCCAATCAGTGGAATCAAATTAAAGATCAAGACATGAATCCACACACCTATGGATACCTGATATTTGATACAGAAGCCAGAAATGCTCCTGGAAAAAAAGACAGCATCTTCAAGAAATGATGCTGGTCAAATTGGATGACCACGTATAGAAGAAATCCAAATGTATCCATAATTATTACCTTGCACACAACTCAACCAGTGGATGAAAGACCTCAACATAAAACCAGATACCCTGAACCTGAAAGAATAGAAAGTGTGAAATAACCTTGAACTTGGTGGCACAAGAAAGATTTTCTGAAAAGAACGCAGCACAGACACTAAGATCAACAATTAATAAATGTGACCTTGTGAAAATGGAAAGCTCTGTATGGCAAATGGCATCATCATTCAGACAAAGCGACAGCCTACAGAATGGGAAAAGATTTTTACCAACTGCACATCTGATAGAGGGCTAACATCCAAAATATATAAGGAATTAAAAAATGGATATCAGGAAAACAAATAATCCAATTAGAAAATGGGATATATATCTAAACAAAGAATTCTCAAAAGAAGAAACTCAAATGGCTAGAAACACTTAAAAAAGGTTCATCATTAACCATCAGGTAAATGCAAATCTAAACTACTTTGAGATTTCATTTTACACCCATCAGTAGGGCTGAAGTCTGGAGCAGTACACTACAATCTTTTACCCTCAGTTTAGGGAAAAAGAAAGGAAGGATAGAAAGAAATTTTCACTGTTTTTGCAAACAGCCTTGATATAGAATGACAGAAAGGTATAAATCTTCATAGCCTCTTTTAGACTGTCCTAATCTTGAAGAGGACTAGCTGACAGTGAGTCAGACTAGTGTCTCAGCTCAGGATCTGTAAACTCAATCTCTCCAACCTTTGTTCTTTTAATAATTAACACGCTAATGATGACAACCCCACCAGTAAATCACCAACCAACACCCACCCCGACTCTCAGGGCTTCAGACTTTTTATACCCTAAGCCAAAAGTTCCCATAAACCTATAGGGCACACAATCCCCCAAACAAGCTACACTTGCCAGAGCAACTGCACCTACTCAAATTATAGGCACCTGCATCAAGCATTCCAAATCCAACTTGTAAGCATCTATCACACCTGGGGTGGGAACAAAAACCTAATCCAAACACCATTTTGCGTTTTTAAAGAAACCAAAATAACAAAAACTTCTTCCAAGTGTTCCACCTCAGAGGTCAATTAAAAAAAAAAAAAAGACAGTTTGTGCTGATAAAAATGCAGATTAAGGGAAACACTCCTCCACTGCTCCTGAGAGTTCAAACTTGTATAGCCACTATGGAAATCAGTATGGAAATTTCTCAGTAAGATAGGAAATGCTCTACTTTAAAATCCAAATATACCGCTCTTGGGCATACACTCCAAGTATTTTTCATCTTACCACAATGACATTGCTCAACCATGTTCACTGCTGTTTTATTCATAAAAGTCAGAAATTTTGAAACAATCTAGATGACCCTCAACAGAAGAATAAAGAAAATGTGATAAGTTTACACAATGTAATATAACCATCCAGTAAAAAAAAATGAAAATTTGAAATTTGCGGGTAAATATTTGGAAGCAGAAAAAATTAAGTCTGAATGAATTGACTCAGAGAAAGAAAGACAAATATGGTATGTGTTCCCTTTTATGTGGATATTAACTGTTAAGTCAATGATAACCAGGCTACAATCTATGAAACCACAGAGATTAGATATAGAGTTAAGAGATTAGGGTAGACGGATAGATCTCAGGAGGAAAGAGAAATAGAATAGATCGCTATGGATGGAGGGAAGTACTAGACTGTAAAATCAAGAAGGGAGGGGTAAGTAAGAGAGGGATTGATGAGGATAAATGGTGAGAGACAGCTAAAATTAGGGGCCATTTGAGGGGTAGTATGTGAATCTAATAAAGTAGAAGCTTCAAGTGTGTGTGTGTGTGTGTGTGTGTGAGAGAGAGAGAGAGAGAGAGAGAGAGAGAGAGAGAGAAATCTAAATGAAATTGACAAATAATAAGAGTAATAGAGGAATGGACTACATTCAAATGAGTTATCAGTAAGGGGGTCCCATAGGAACCCCCAAACAACCCAAACTCTTGTCCCAGCTATAGATTTCTCTCCCCACAAAGCAGATTAACAGCAGGTCTCCATTTCTGAAGACAACACCTACATAACTTAATGAACATGGAGAAGTCAAGCATGTGCCTACATAGAACCTTCACCTAATGGGCTAATGATCTTGGTTCTCTACATGCTACCAAAGAAGAACTGCTACACACCATTCTATCTACAGTGCAAGATACGCTAGTGCAATGGTGACACAAAACTTGTGAGAGTAAGCAACAAGTAGCTAATTTGAAGGAAAATAAAGGAACCCATATCTCACGCTGCTTGGATAGCAAAGAATCTGAGTTCGATATCTAGGGACCTAGGGGAAAAACCAAACACTACAGTTTTACTAAAGGAATATAACAATAAAATACCCCCTAATAACTTTCTGCTATATTCATAGATCACTGCCTTGCTCAGCCATCATTGGAGAAGCTTCCTATTACAGTAAATGGGAACAAATACAAACACCCACAGCCAGACAATATGAAAAATGTGAGAGACCTCAGAACACTGAGCCCTAAACAGGATGTCACCATCAAATTCCAGCCCTCAGGTCTCATGGAACTCTGTAAAAAAGAGGAGGAAGAGTGTAATAGTCAAAGGGGATGGAGAGGATGCCAAGAAATGAAAGGCATCTAAACACACAGGACAGAGATAAATATGAAATCACAGGCAACACATGGGTGTACACCAGATAGGATCCTAGAGATGAAGGAAGAAGTGGACATATACACCTATTCCTAACTCAGAAGCTACCTCTAATGGATAACCACTTGCAAATGAAAATCTTGTTTTCTCCAAGGAAGTCTCATTGGTCAAAGGACTCTTAAGGCTAGACAGGTCTTAAGACAGTAGATGGTACACATAGAATTTACTCAGTGATATCTTTGTCTGATGCTTTTTTCCATTCTATTCTCATAATGACTTGTCGGGGATTTTTCTTATTTATTTGTTTATTTATTTATTTTAAAATTTGTGGGGTTTTTTCTTTAGTTTTATTTATTCATTCTTTCTTCCTTTCTCTCTTTCTCTGTCTCCCTCTTTGTCTTTATGTGTGTGTGTGTCTGTCTGTCTTTCAGTTTCTCTATCTATCTATCTATCTATCTATCTATCTATCTATCTATCTATCTATCATCTTTCTCTTGTTTTTTACCCTACAGGTCCTTCGTGTATATATATGGCTTCTGCTTTTGTGTCTTTATGTGACTCCTACGTGTATGACCAAATGGGTCTCTGCAACTGCAACTACATCTGTGTCCTGTGCCTTTCCTTGGACTCTTTTCCTTCTGTTTTATCCTATTCTGATACTTATTTTTTGCTTAATTTTATTATTATCTCTTAGATTGCTGTTTGTTGTCTAATGAGAGACAGAAGGGGGTGAGTATCCAGATGGGAGGGGAGATGGGGAGGAACTGGAAGGAGCAACTGTAATCAGGATACATTGTATAAAAGAAAATTCTATTTTAAGTAAAAGAGGAGAAAAAAAAAACAATGTCTTTGTAACATCTGCCTGTCTCACTCCTGTAGTGCTAAAACAATGGAAATTTAATGTTTGGGCTGATTTTACTTAACAAGTCACTCTTAACTTTTTCTATATCTACAAAAAATGAGCAAAACTTTCTAAATGTTTCACAAAAACAATGGAAGTGTGAGTATTGTGAAGTCATGGAGGAAAAAAAATTAAGAGTTCTCCTATCCTTCTGTTTAACAGCTACGCATCCAAGATAGCATATCACAAATGACCACAGAAAGATGGACGGTCAGATGTTTGATATTCATCACTACCTATGATTTTAATAAGAATAGGAATTAACACATACTGCAGTAAAATGAGATAAATTGAAGTTCTTCTTTTGGGTTTAAATATATATTGTGAGATACCATGAAGCATGGGACTCTATGAATGCTACCACTGTCAAAGTTGGAAACAACTTAATGACAATCATATTTTGAGTCTTGGCACCAACAGTTTCTAGACAAGACCCATTGAATAGATAATATATCTTTAGTTCAAGTTATCTGTGAAATAAATGTGGTAAAAGCATCTAGTAACACTTATCACAAAAACAAATCATATTTCCAATATGAGCTGTGTATAAAAAGCCCCAGCATATATTTTCTTAAAAATTAGTGATGATATATTCTCATCTTGAATGTCACTATTTCTAAGATGATTTGAGGGCATGAAACCAGAATGTCCTTGAATTTCCATTTAAAATCAGAGTTAGTAACAGTAACCCAGACTCAATATTGAGCAGTCATAAACATGCCAAGACAAATAGATAGAATGATATCTAGAAATAGATTGATACTGAGTGACTGTTAAAAGTTCTAGAGAACAATGTGAGGTCACAAGAAACCCAGCATGGCAGAGACTGGGAACTTTTCTCTGGGACCCTCTACCAACCAGTTTGAAAACCTGAGGTGAAGGAGTCCTGGGTATACTGTGAAGTTTCATAAGCCTGGGCTTCATCCAGCATAGTGAGTACAAACATCTGCTAGAACTGTCAGAATTCTGTAAGACAGGAACAACAGATCTGCCAAGTAAGGAAAGATGATAAAAGTGGGAGCACAGAATGTGCCAGAAAAATCTCAGACTGAAGAGTGGCTATATTTTCAATATTCCACACACACAAAAAAAGAAGGAACACTTTGTGAAGAAAGAAAATTAAGCTGATGGATACATTCTAAAATTCCAGCCTTGTTTTTCTTAAAAATGTGCTACAGGAAATCTCAAACATTTAATACGAAGTTCTAAGGAGAAAACAACAGAATGTCCAGGAGCATAATATCCAATAAAGAGCACTCAGCAAAAACAAATTCCTGCCTATAACACTACTTACACATGACTCCAGTCAAAATGAGCTAAAGGCTTTAATGAAGTGTCAAACAATATCAACAACCTAAGTAATCAGTAGAAAATATCTGGGATGCTGAGGCAGAATTCTAGAAACAATGATAAATGAGAGTTCTATTTTTAGATTTAAAAGAAGGAATTAAGCAAATCAAAAACAGGTATAGACAGTGATTCTAGGCAGAAATCGAAGAGGAAGAAACATACAAATTAAAATGGAATTAACTGAAAAACAAAAACTATTTGACAAAATGTCAAGTACTAAAATATATTTAGATTCTTCCAGCAGAGAGATAATAGAATCCTTGACTGCAAAGCCAGCAAATAGAATGTATGTTAGAAATGACCATCCATGGAAAACATTACTGATCTTTAAAATATAAATGAAACTACAGGTTTATTGGCACATGCCATTTGCCTGAGGATGTTGACAGGTCACCAGAGACTCCATACAT
The DNA here is from genome assembly GCA_026225945.1 of Cricetomys ansorgei. Classification (NCBI taxonomy): domain Eukaryota; kingdom Metazoa; phylum Chordata; class Mammalia; order Rodentia; family Nesomyidae; genus Cricetomys; species Cricetomys ansorgei. Next base: position 15,767,509 of record JAMJFZ010004061.1, read on the forward strand.
GTTCTAGTTACATTGGTAATCTTTAAAATGTTAAGAGTAAAGAGGTAAAAACAACTGCATGCCAGCGAAAGGAACAAGTGATGACCAGATGTCACTGGTTGTCTGAGAACAACATTTAGTGACAAAAATAAAAGGAAAGCAATGTGTTTAACATACTCATGTGAAAAAAGCCTTAACAAATTATTTCATGCTGAGAAAACTACTCTTATCAAGTATTATGGGCAGAAATAAAATGTTCAAATCCTTAGGGAGTCTGGGATTCAGGACCATGTGTTTACGAAATATGTGGAAAGGGAGATTCAGATAGCCAACCTTACAGGAAAGCAATGCCCATGAGCATTGAAAACACATTTGGAGCCCAAAATGAGGAAGAACACAGCAGAGCTCAAGTGTTATGCTAATATGTACTATCAATGTGCATATGGGGAAAATTGTGGCAGCATGCATAGGGCCTGCAACAGGTCTGAACCACATAGGGTCATAGAGCTGAACAGAAAACATATTTTAGTTTATTTTATTTTTTTCTACATATTTACTTTCATTTTGGCCTATAAGCCTTTTGTATATGTATTGTGGCTCTTAGTTTCCTGTTTTGTTTTGTTTTTTAATGGTATTCCTGTGTGAGCGACAAGTAGATCTCTTGGGTCTATATCTGTTTCTTGTGTCTCTCTTGAGCTCATTTTTTTTCTGTTTGTTTATTTTGCCTTGTTTCATTATTGTAGCTTTTGTTTTACCTTATTATATTTTATTTTATTATTATCCCTTAGAAGCATGCTTGTTTTCTAATGGGAGACAGAAAGGGGGTGGATCCTGATGAAGAAGAGAAACCATTATAAATTATATTATGTGAGAACAAAAAAAAAATCCTATTTTCAATAAAAGAAAAGAGAGAGAAGGAAAACTGCACAATTAAGACATAAATTTAACATTTAAAAAATGGAGTGAGTCTAAATATTCCCTATGACAGACAGGTGCATAGGTAAGAGATTCAGAGATGCCAGTAGCTGTGGGTTTTTTTTAGGATGGGAAATTCAAAGCTAATTTTCCATGCTTTCTTCCGTGAGGGTTTGTCTTACAGTAATTCATTAAGCAATATAAAACTTATCATTTTCAATGACTCCTCTGATTTGATCATTATACATTTTATCTGCATACCATATCAACAAACTTTAAGTCCATAAGTAAGGTCAATATGAATTCGTATTCCATTGTTTCATGTTTTATATATGTAAGGGAAAATATGTGAGGTGGCTCTGTAGATAAAAGGCACTTGTTCCAAAGGAGTTCACATCTGAGTTCACATGGCAAGCACACATGGTGGAAGGAGACAAAGTACTCCTGCTGACATTTGACCTCTTCACATGCACATACTTTTATTATTCCAATAATCTTTCAGGAACAACTATTACAATTTGATGAGGAACTGGAGAGAAAGCTCAACAGTTAATAAGAGCATTGAGACACAGAATGGTTCCCAGTATCCACATGGTAGCTTACAAAAATGTGTAACTCCTGTTCCAAGGGAGCAAACACTCAAATACATACTACATTTAAAATGCAATGATAATTGTTTAAAAAGATTAATGAATGTTAGTTTAGAAACTAATGAGGTGCTTCCTTGGTAGTGGATTTCTTTTTAACCACTATTATCTCAGTAGTTCATTTCTATTATAGTGTTTGGATGCATATCATTCAAGTGGATGAATGTTTGTAAATTATCTATTTCCTTTTCTGTTGCTGAATTCTTTCAATTCAGTTTTCAAAAATATTATATATATCTATATATATCTATATATATATATACACACATCAGAATAATAACTAAAAAGTATAGGGTAAAGTATATGTAAAAGTATATATTTTTTACCTCTTTCCTTTTAGTAAACAAAGAAAGAAAGCAATTGCCAAGCAAGTATTTGTAATATTTGCATATCTTATTGTCACAATGCTTAAAAAAATCCTGAAATTTCTGTTGGATAAATGTCTTTACTTGATCTAAAGCTGTTTCTCTGAAACTAACTGACTGATTCAACTCTGACTTCATAGACTGAAAAGTAGTTTTTTTTTTTCTTTTTCTCAAAGTCCTTCATCTCATATTGCAAATAAGTCAAAACAATGTTTCTTTTTACGATTCTGTAGTATTTCCAATTTTGTTTGTGTTACATTGATTTTGGAAAATGATATTTTGAAATAATTTTAAAATAAGGTCAAATCTACAATGTATTTATTTAGTTCATGTCCTTGTATATAATCAGGAAAACAATTCTGTAGACCTTAAATTTTTAGTGTAGTTGATCATCAAGAAAAGAAATGAATACTGTACAAGTTTTGTCTTCCTTCTGGCTTATGTTAGCCTTTACCATAAAAAGGGGCTGTTTAAAATATCCTAGATGAGGAACATTAGTGCTGTCTCTGTGGTAAAGACTGTGTGCTGTTCCTTCAAGGACTCATGTTTGGTGCTCAACATCCATGCTGGAAAGCTCACAACCACCTGAACCTCCACCTGTAGAGAGTCCTGTAGTATAGTCACTACACTTACATGAACATACCCACACACCTGTGCACACACATAATTTTTTAAAAAAGTAATTCTTTTTTTTTTAAAGACCATAGATGAGAGCAGAAGGATTTTGTTCTCTATTATAATGCTTCTGTCATGGGTTTAGAATGTTAAACTGTTTCTTTAAAAAAAAAATCCAAAAATCAAAATTTATCTTACTCTAATCTCTGCCTGTTCCTGTCCTTCAATGTGATAGATTAAGGTATCCACTCTGAAAGGTCAATTATGTTCCATCATGTAACACACACCCTCTAGGAATTACAGTGAAAACTCATGCATCATGATTATAGGGCAAGCCCCATTCCTATCTCTAAAGTGGTCCTCATTAGGTGATGCGCTACTCCTTTAAAGACCTGTTTCTTTTCTTCCTCTCCATAGAGAGGCTGCCATCTGGTCAGTTTACTGATAGTGACTATCATATTTATATGAACTCCCATTGACTCTTAATAAGAGACACTTGTTTTACATAGCTTCAATTAAAATTAAAATTAGATATCATTCATATGTGAGAGATAAAAACTGAAATTACTCTCTTTAAGTTTTCAAATAATGAAAGAAAAATCTTTATGGAAGAAGCAATCAGATGGTCTTGGAATGAATAACCAAAACATAGTTGACAGTGGAGTGAGTAGCCTTTGTGAACTTAAATTAGTCTCTGAAAAAAATTTAACAGCAACCATCCTTTTACAGGGTGATAGAAGGCAATGAAATTAATATAACAAAGAATTACATAAGCACCCACCCAGAAGCCAATGCCAGAACATAGTAATAACTGGATCATTTTGTTCATATGTATAAGAATCTATAAAATGATATTCTACCAAGAATACAGAATATAATAAAAACTTTATAATATGATTTATTTTTGAGTTTTAAAAATATTTGTTGTATTTTTATTTAAGGGTTGTGTGTGTGTGTGTGTGTGTGTGTGTGTGTGTATTTGTGTGTGTGTATAAGTGTGTGGTGGGGTATATCTGTGTACAGTTGCCCATAGAGGCTAGAAGAAAGTTTGGATTCTCTGGAGTTACAGGCAGTGTGGAGCTGCCCAATGTGGGTACTGGGTAAAGAACTCTAATCCTCTGCAAAAACAGCTAAGCAATCTCTCCAAATATGACTTATCTTTAAATTTTGAGACATTTATTTTTATTGTCTTGTGCTTTCCATTTCAAAAGGATGCCTTGTTCAAGACAGGCATTCTTGAACTATAAACAGTTCAGTAGCTTAGAATTCAATAGAAACTAAGTAGAAGAGCCTTGGGATTAATTTTGCTGCCTCAATTTCTCCATCTGTTATGGTACTGTGGACATAAAACAGTTTCTAGCTAGAGGTTATGTAAAGGTTAAAGTGATACCTGTGTAAAGCTCTTTACATACAGCTACTGACAAAATATTAGAAGGGAGATTATAGCTAAAGAATTTCTTCACATTTCTATCTTCTGAATAAAAACAAATATACATATACCTATACATAGATATATAGAGAGATAGATACAGAAAATTATTATTTTCCATTTAAAATTTTGTAACTGGTACATAATGGAAATAATCTTGTATTCCAACACAACCATCAAACTCTATTATGTAAAGGTTTGCAAAGACTAAATCGAGTAGAAAATTCCAGTACTTGAACATTGGGAGATAAATGTCTTCTCTTCATCCCATAAAGATGGAAGGAATTGTATTTATGAAATGATTGTGATTGATATGGTTTATTTGGTACAGAGAACTCTGTCTTCATATTTTTTCCATAAAAACTATAATACTATCTTTGGCAATTTGGACTTCTTCCTTTAAATTGATTTCATATGCTTTTAGCGTGTTACTTTTTTTTTTCCTTGGTATTCTAATAGTTTGGGTTCATCCTATGAATTCACCCTGAGATTCTTTTCTTAAAAGCACTGATAGAGGTGTCTACCCCTGACTTTTCCATTTGATTAATGGAAAATAATCACTTTCTTGCTCTTTCTCATGTGGTTTGGTTAATTAACTGATTCAGGCTGCACAAGTAATTTCTACAGTAGTGTACTTATTGTTTTAAGAATTATGTGAAAATTAGTCTCTTACTACATGATTAGATTTTTAGATCTAGTAATGAACAAAAATAGTCTTTCTGTGCCATCTTTTAATGTGTTTTTAATCACCAGCTAAATAACAAAGAATTGTCTTTTAAAATAATTAAGACTACATATCGAGTCTCCATAGGATGTCAACAATAAAGGGGTTAATGAAGCATCCAATCATCATGGAAACAATCAGAAAATGTCTTGCTTTAAACAACCCAGAGCGATTCCCACAATTTAAATGCATCTGTGCTGGAATAATTTCCATAGCATCAAAACATTTTTCATCCTGTGGAGATTACAAGACAGAAAGGGGGGAGCTTACAAATGATGGCAACCTCCTATATAAGTGAAGCCAAATATTTAAATGAAAAATCTGTCAAAAAAGCCAAGCTATTACCATCTCACAAACCATGCTAAACATCATGGCATGACCTCAGTCATGGCACCATTTACAACCATGAAAGAATGATACAGCGAGGGATTTCAATTTGCACATTATACACAGCATCTAGAATATTAATATAAACTTCTATTATGAGATAAAACAACATACAGCCCCCACTTTATAAATGAGTATCAGTTCTGGCTTAAAACCAACCACCAATTCATTGCCTCTGTAAACATCTCACTCAGAGATGTAGAAGAAAATAGTATATACTTTAAAACTAAAGAAATGAATGCTTATGTAAAAGTCCCAAAGATAGATACAGCATAAACCAAAGGCATGATGATCTATAAACTGCTCTTCCAGTTTCATTTTAAATACTAATATATCCTGTTCAGCTACGAGTTGTAAAAGCAAAGTACAGAAGTTATATGCTTATGCACATGATGACTGAGATACAGTCAGAAATATGTGGCATTATGAGGTTGTATCATTGTATGAATATCACACAGGGTACTCAAATGTGAAATGCACAAGGATCTATGCTGTGAACATTTCTTTTAATAAATAAAAGGATAAAGATACTCTAAAATAATTACTGAGAGTATAGTATATTAGATATGTAAGTCAGTAGCATAGTGTTTTAATAGCAACTACAATGCCTGTGCGTGTCCACGACTGCCCTACATTACTGCCGCAGCAGTAGACTGTGAGTGCCAGACTCCACAAACAGGAATCATAGGTTGTGTTATACTAAACATTACTCACTAGGTGACAGGAACTTTTCATCTCTACTACAGTTTCATTTGACCCTCATATATGCAATCTATCATTGACTGAAACATCACTTTGCAGCTCATGACTACCTGGAAACTGAATTCAAGTCCTTTCCAGCACTATTATTAAGCATATTATTTGACAGAATGTCATGAGAAATGAGATATGTCTCACATACACATGTATTTGCTTTTTCTTCTAATAATATCCTTAAGAACATAAATTTCTATAACATTAAATTAATAAATAACTAAGTTAAGCACTTACTCTCTCAGATCTTCTATTTTACCATCTCTTAAATGTAAATAATAACATATGTGATAAAGTGAGAAATCACAGAAATATTTTTATGTCATAGAGTATCTGAGCACAAAATAAATGTCTATTTTATGGAAACTAAAATCTGATTAAATCTTAACCAAAGCCTGAACTGAAGAATATAGTAAAACAAATAAATCAAATTTCTTTGAGTTTATCACCATAAACCAAATAGTTATGGACCATATTATCTCAAATACAAAATTATACTTTTGCATTGACTTCCTTTGAGATAAAAAAAATGAGGGCAAATAGCCTCTTAGCATTCCATCAATGTCACAAAACATTTAAATTACTAACTTAGAAAAAGGATTGCTTAACATTATATTTTGAGAGCATTCCAGTCAATGTCAGACTGGCCTCATTGTTTCCAGCCTTCAGTGAGGAACCACATCATGGAAAACACTCACCTCAGTGAAATACAGAGAGAAAAGTTGTAGTCTCACCATCCCCTTTGGGACTTGGCTCCAGCATCCTAAGTATCCCCCACAAGGCTCCATCTCGCTAAGGTTCAACACCTACTGAGAATGCCATTCCCATCAAGCGTTTAACACATAGGTGTTTAGGACATTGAAGATCCTTATCAGGTAGTTATGTTCTAATACGTGCTTTTTATTTCTTTTTCTAGGGGAGTGGGTATACTTTTGCATACTTTAAGCCCTTCGTTTAATGATTTCTAAGAAGGCTTTGCCTTAATCTCCCTGCTACTGAAAATTCTCTTTGCTCTGGTCTCATTTATATTCTTGGTTTTTTAATCATGTTTATTGTAATTTCCACTTATTATCAAGAGAGGACTGGAGAACAATTAAACATGGTGACTGAAGTCATTCCTTTTTTGTGTCACTCTAATCAACATGGAAAACCAATTTGCAGATCCAAATGATAGTTTTCCCTAGTAAGAGAGTAGTTTTGGCTGAGTACTCTATGTGAATATTCTACTTCATAGACTTGGTGCCAGTCAGCTTGCATTTATACTGGGAACAGAATCCAGACTGCTCACAAAGGTTGTTTCCACAAAGCCAAGAGTAGAAATGAAGAGGGGCTGTTTCCTGGTAAATTGTTAAAGAAACAGAGCAATTGCTATGAAACCACTGCTAAAGGAAAAGTGAAATGTACATGGTCTAGGCATGTGATTTCAGTCTGAAATTTGTCTTTCTATGTGGTATCACTCTTAAGCTTTGAGAACACAACACTCATGGGATCACTGACACTTTGAAGAATAAACTAAATTGACTATTTGCAAAAAAACAGTGAGAAAGAAGGAATTCTTGCATGAATATACTATTTCCCCAATCCCCAAAACAGTAGAGGGACTCAGAAGGGAATTTGGGGAAATGTAGTTCATCTCTTGGCTTCTCAGATTTATAGTTTCCCATCTTTTAGTCTTTCTAAAGTCAGGATATACAGAACCCAGTGCCTCACCTCTTTCTTAAATCACCTCTATGACTATGGTTACCCACGAATTCACAATTTTGTTCTCTATGATTTAATTTCTCATTGTCAAACAAATTTCAAAAATATAAAATCAGAATTGCCAAAACAGCCAATTAATAAGTTTGAATGTACACATCATCCTGATGTGAATGACAATCTCTTACACCATTCTCTTGCCTGGAATACGAACGACTTTTGCCCAGTATAATCACACAATATATACAACCAGACTGCCAGTCATTTAACTGCTATCATGGTTATCAGATAAACTAAGGTGGTATGGCAGTGTTTTTGTGTAAGTCACTCTTATTTCTCTTAATGATGATTGCAGATATCAGGAGCTGGAATAACAGGAAGGCACCATGAAAGAAGAAATGACAGATCATCTTTGGTACCCAAGGTACCACAGTAGGCACATAGAGGAAAGTGTAGTACATATAGGACTTGCTGTTCATTTGCCATTTCAGGAATGTACCAGGGTCATGAAAAGCACCCCTTGTAGATCCAGGAGAAATAATGCATGAAAAATAGAAGGAATAAAGTATATTGTGATTTTAGATTACATAATATATTAATAGCAATATTGTAATATTTGTAATAGGAGTAGATAGAATGTAGTATTAATATATGAGTGTAAAAATATGCATGTGAAATGTAGAATGCATGTTGTGCACAACACTGGGAGATGATGTTTTCAATAGCATTGAAGACCTGTGAAACTTGATAATTTGACCTCATAGAAGTTGGATTATAGCAAGAGTTGACAATAGTTGTGTGGTTTTACATTTTTTATCATTGCACACAGTCATAAACTCATATTGCTACTGCAATTGTTCACAGAAAGAAAAAATGCCTATCCATGATATCTACAGATTTAATTACTTAGCTTTCAGGTCATTATGATTACATACTTTCTTTTAACAGATGAATCATCATTTTATTAAATATTTCTAAAGCTCACTATGAATGTAAAATGAAATTATTAATAATAAAGCAAGTTATGGATAAAAGCTTAAAATACAGCTGCAGACACTGATGTTTCATAAGGCTTAAGAAGTATTAAAATAATTATTGTGAATGGAATTTAGGATTAAAATATTTCTTCTTTATGCTCAATTATTTTTTATTAAACTACTTTACTCATTTCTAAATGCACTTAAAATGAATTGCATTATGTTTTCAATCTTTAGTGTATTTCCATATATCTGGTATTGTAGGTTTTTTTTTCAGTGTGCTTCAGTTAAATAGACATAAAAATAATCCAGCTGTCAAGTCTGCTGTTTTGTCAGTGATGATGTCTGAAGATAACTAGTCCACAGGAAATGTCAGTATTGAATAATAACTGATAGAATATTAACAGGTATTTCACTTAAACTATTTTCTTTTAATGGAATACTTGTAGTAATTGTAACATAATTAATTCAATCACATATAAGATTTACTGGCTGGGTGCTTTGTTGCGTGGCTATAATCCGTGCGCTTAGGAAATAAGAGACAGTGGGATCACACATTCAAGGCCAGCTGCCAGGGCTGCACACTGAGACCCTGTCTCAAATTTTCCTATTCAAGAAAAAAGATTTAATTAATAAGAGCTGTCATATGGAACTTGGAGTTTGGTTTTTGTCATCTATAGTTTTTAAATGTATCCTTTTCTAAAATTACATTCTTTTTCATGATCTGGTACATATGTGAATAGATATATAAACACATTTTTTCACAAAAATAGGAGGTTTAAAGTATTTTTAGAAGGTCCTATTCCTGGATGACCAGATACAGGCAGTTTATGACCTCTGAGAGAGGGAGAAACAACCTGCCCCATCTACAAGCCTCCCTATATTTATCCAATCTTTAGTAGTCAGTTCTAAAGGCATATACATGAAAACAACACTAAACAGACTCAGCAGGTTATCGATATATACATAGACATAGATGTAGATGTGTACATGAACATCGACAAAGACATAGATAAGTGTGTATGTATAATAATAATAATTAAAGAAGAGGTCATGAATTTGATAGGAAGTGAGACAGACACTGTATGAACTGGTTGGTGGAAGGAGACGGAGAAATTATTTAAGTATACTACTCATGTATAAAATCCTCAAAATGTATAACATAAAAAGAAAGTCTCCTCTGAGTGAAAACAAATGCTTATTATTTACATATATATGTTGTTCTGTGGTAGGCATTTGTACCTCTTATGAAGTATCTATTCCCTCCAATTCAAGATCCAATACTGAGCACTGTGAATTTGCAAAACTGTTTCAAACTTGACAGAATACTTTATATTTGAATAAAATTAAATTTAGGAAACTTCTAAAATCTAAAATTACCACCAGAAGGTTATCTTGAGTTTTCTGAAGCTTAAGTATCTAGTTGGGGAGGCATAGAGGAGAAATCTTAGAAATAAAGGCTAGTATGATCTCCTGTCCTCAGATGTTGAACTCTACCTGCCATAAAATCATAATAGCAAATCTTGCTCCTAGGACAATGTGTGTTGGAGCTATGCTGAATACCCAGTAAGTGCTTAACAAGTATAGTCATCATCTTTATTCTGATCTCCTGTGCCATTATAACTATACCCTTTCCCCTCAAGGTGACACTACTTATCTTGGTCCATGGTGTTGCTCCTGATTTTGATGATGATGCTGATGATGATTGAAAATATCATTTGTTGAACCATTCTAGTATGTTACTCTATACAATTATCATCAAAGATCATATTAATTTCATTGACTTTTCTTACTACTTTTTAGCTGCTTGAATAGCACAAAGAAAATAGAACAAAGACCTATAGATGCCCAACATCCTTTAATAAACTGATAAAATTAAAAACACTATGAAGTATTTCTGTTTCTCTAGACTAGAACTTTTATAATATATAAAATATAATATCAGAAAGAAATGGTTTTTTATTATTATAATAACACATCCTCTCAAATGTCTGTTAATTTTTATCCTTGAACTTCATACTTTCTATTTTGTATAGAAGTTTTAGCCTTTAACCCCAGCACTTGGGAATCAGAGGAAGCAGAACTCTGTGAGTTCGAGGCCAGCCTGGTCTACAGAGTGAGTTCCAGAAAAGAGAAACCTTTTCTCGAAAACCAAAAAATAAAAAGACATTTTAATATGTGATGGCAATATGATGATATAAAAGTTATTTTATTGGAATAAAAATGTAAAATATGTATACTATTTGAAAAGCAGCCACTTATTTTGAACACAATAATAAAATAAGTGAGCTACAGTCCTATAAAAATCCTTGCTTTTGCTTTTGAGAACAGCAAGAGAGAGTCTAGGGTGCAACTAGTCACCACATTTTCTAAGTCTGAAATAACTCATCTTCTTTTAACAATATGGCTCATGAGTATTCCAGGGGCTTCAAATGTGGAGCCAAAAGCATGTACTGAAGGATTGTCCTTTCATGCCTTTGATGTACAAAGCAAATCAGCCTGAAATCATCAGAGAATTGCCTTGACAGGGGTTGGACAAATCTCAACATGATCAAAGTATTCCAGGCCAATGACATTTGAAAGGAAATTAAAGCTTTCCCCTCTGAGATTTAGCCATCTTCCAAACAGAATAAATGTAAGAACACGAAGATAGATGGGTATGTTAAGTACCGCTTGTATCTCCACAACTGTAATGATATGCTTCATTTAGGAAAGCAGTCTTCACCATAACTATTTGCAAATGATGGGGTTTTCCAAGCATCCAAAAACTAAATTATTGTTTTTTGATTCACATAATATGTTAAAAAGTTAGAAATTACTCAGAGAAACCACTATTTAACTTGCCTGTCATTACAGATAGAGGATGGATCATTGTGTAATCACAAGGCATAAATCATTAAAAATTTGATTATTTTATTTTTCCTCATATAAAAAATCTGATAATTAATATTAATCTCTAAAAAGATCTACTTTAATGAAAATTAAGGTCTCAGCATGTTATCATCATACAAATGATGCTCACTAGTACTCTGGAACAAATATTGAAGGACTAAAATACATCATAATTTTTAACATAATCAAAGGTTAAAAGGACAGATTGGAAATTGAAAGCTGCTGTTTGCTTTCACTAAGAAGCTCTTCAAGTATTCTGTAAAATTCTTAAATACCATTCATTCTGTGAGAAACTAAACACTGAATATTCTAGCATAGAATTGCTTGTTATTTTATAAATGTTAGCTGTTACAAGTAACATAATACAAATGGCCCCAGAATATTTGATTTTACAATTCACAAAGGATTGTGAAATGGAATAAGCTTATTCTAATCAACTTTTCAGATGATCATTTCTAAAGGCAAGTAGATGCTACAACAAATATAGGAGACCGGTTTAGTTGTATTTAGGTACTGTTTGACCTCTGGCAGACTAGAACATGTCTATTTGCTGCTACATGAGCATTAAGTATTTGATGAACATTATTCCATATGTTTCCATAAAATATTTCATATTTTATGAAAAATATTGTGGGCATTCTAAATTAAACAGTATGTGATCTAAACCTCAAGAAATCATATTAGGGTAGGGAAACTGGACCCAGAAACCCAAGAGTGGCATTTTATGGAGTGGAGACTCTATATAACTCTAGCTTCATTATACACTTTTGTTTATCTTTGCTTTTTGAGAAATTGTCACTTTATGTAGTTCTGGCTGGGCTGAAAATCACTTTATAGACCATTATGGCCTTGAAGTACAAGAAATCCTCTTGCATCTGCCTCCTGAGTATTGGAACTAAATATGTGCCACTACAGCCAGTTTTCACTGTATACTTTTAATAAAATGAGAATAAGCAGGTGAAAATAGTAATCACTATGAAAAACACTATATCTGGTACTGTAGTTAACAATTTTTACTCTAGAATCAAGCTTCTTTTTATCCAAAATTCATTTGTGTTACTTTCTGTATATGATGTGAAGATGAAGGTAAAAGCCCTTAACTCTTAGAGTGATTTTGAATTAGATGATGCTTACAGGATATAACAGGCACATATGTAGTATGAACAAGTCTTCAGATGCACTGACAGCAGAAGGAATGTGGGTGATAATAATCTACAGTACTGTCTTCAGAGTCCAAGACAAAAATAATGGCATTTTTCATTACTCATCATTAAATATAGATTATATATATGTGGGTGTAGGGGGGTGTGGGTATATAACATATTTGTATATGTTGTATGTTGTATATATATGTATGTGTATGTATATGTATGTGTGTCTTTGTGTGTGTGTGTGTGTATGTGTATTAACATGACTGCCGAAAAATGAAATGAACAAGAAGTCTTGGGTTGTATTCCCAGATCCCAAATGGTAGCTCACACTATCTGTAACTTTAGTTCCAGGAAAAATGACATCCTCCTAAGACTTCCCCAAACACTAGGCACACACATGGCACACATACATACATAAAGACAAAAACCATACTCAAAATACAAATGTAAAAAAAAAATCTTATTATCCAAATCTAAACCTTCTAAAAATTATGTTCTTTATTTTTTTACATGGAACATTTATTTTTAAGCGTGATAAATGATCCATAAATGAAAGATAAATGATCTTTCCCTGCAAAGACTTAGCTATCATTAACATGTTATTGTTGATATTTTAAAATTTGTAAGTTTGATAAATTTCATTATTTTGCTTTCTGCTTTTAACTGATGAAAATGACATATTAGTTAACTTAATAACTGACAAAAGGGAATTTCTCCTAACATAAAGCCAGTAATACTTATAAAAGTATTGTAGCTATCTCCTAGAGTATTAGTTCTAATAACTCCAGAAATTGGTAAAATGTTGCAAACAAATTTGGAGCAAAAAGTATCATGGCTTTTTTATTTATCTTTCAAATGGACATTTAAATAAATCTTTCTAAAACTATACATGAATCATATATAAGGCTTGTAGAAAGATGTATACATTATAAAGGTCTTTATTTAATATGTATATCAATTTCCATCACCAATTTAGAAAATTTTTATCATAGAGCCTACAAATCACCCTGTCATGTTGTAGTAAATGTTTAATTAATCATTTGTCTTGGAACTTAGAATTTGAGCATATCAAGAAATAAAAATAAAAATATTATAAATAATATAGAAAACATTATTGCATGAAGTAAACCGTGAAGCTGGTGACTTTTATTTAAATGCACATTAGTAAAAAGATGCCTTGTTTCTTATTGTCAGGCAGCTTTCCTTCTCCCAAAGTCATCATTAATAATTTATGAGTTTGGTATTATATAACAATTAGGACTGTGTAGTAAACAGCAGGAAAAGTACATTTGACTGATTATCATAGATTCTAACTTAGCAGTTAACAACTATTAAGGAATGCATAGGACTAAAACGATTGAGAAATGTTTAAATGCTTCTACATTAAATACATGCATCATGTTATTCTCTAGCTTAAACACTTTCACATGTATCTCTGGGACACAAAGTTGATTTTCTATAAATATACATTAAATAGCCAGAAAATATTACTGCCTATCCAATTTGAGATAGTAGCCCTCTTATAGATTTAAACTCTTGCTTTTTGATATTTTTAATCTAATTTAGCTTTGCCTTCTGACTCTTGAGTCCAAGTATTTTATATTTTATCCTACTTTGCTTCCATATAACAAAAATTCACATAGTTTAAAATAAACATTTGTATTCCGTATCATTTGTAAGTAAATGAGCAGTTTATACCACTTAACACATGTAATTTGAACTAATTTTAATTTCACTCTTTAATTGCTTTGTAATTTGTTATGGAAAAAAAAATCACAGAAACTCCTAAGCTATAAAATTCCCAAGGGAAAAGACACTATAAAACCGATGCCCATTATTGCAGCTATTCTCACAGACTACAGAGGGTAAATGCTGCTATGCTGGAGCAGCATGGGCATTGGAAATGGGTTACAACTGGCTTGCTTTCTAGTGTTCTTTAGATTAGTCAGGTTTTTTTTGGGGGGGTGGATCTCAAACATTACTTAGCTTCTCATATTAGCTAACTTTATTAGCTATTAAGTGACTGACACAGAATACTAGTCATGCTATATTTTAGTATAGCACATCCTTTTTATGAGAAAATATACCTTAAGATTCATCTTGGACTATGATATTTACATCTTATTTATGGAGTATATATATAAAGACATCTAGGGTATAACTTAAATCATGGAAACTACAGAAATCTATAGATGATATATATTGTTAGACAATTTTTTCGAACTGTTAAACATAACAACTTCTGAATTCTTTTTCTTTCTTAAAGAAGTTTAACCATTTAAAGTTAATTTAAATAAAGTATGCCAGGCTTATATTTGGCATAATGAATTGGTATGACAACTAATTTTGTGCTTGGGGATCATTTTAAGTAATACAAGAATGGCTTGAGCTTAAGCAGTGTCAATACTAGTCAATCTAGCAACTGAGATGATGACCACATGACTAACAGGGAATTATTGAGCATGCAGATATGATAGACAAAACAATGATTCTAATTAGACAGAACAGAACACAGTAGTGTACCATGTCACCATGCTGCCTCAAAGTATATGCGGTTTAAGGCTTTCAAACTTTTTATTTCTGAAATACTCAACGTAATATTTTCAAACTATGGTAGAATTTCTTATAATAGATGACTGCTGTACCTGGAACCACTGTTCTCCTCATGGACACTGTTTTTTTCTGTTATTTGTTGCTAACAGTGTGGAGGGAAAGTGAACAGAGAGGTCTCTTTAAATCTGGAGTGGACTGATTTAAAGGGATGATGCTGAATTACTTCACATGATTGGTATACCATAAGAGGCAAAAAGAGAAAGAAACAAACTTCAAATGCTATAAAAAAGAGAAAAAAAAACAGTTGATGAAGTCACTGAGTTTTACATACTATGTTTCTGCAACTTCTAATGTATGGAAAAAACACCTAAGCTTATAAATAGTGATGAAAGATACACCAGGAAGAAAAGTTATAGTAGTCTCTAACTTAAGACCTCTAATTTTAAAACATGATTTAATATTTTTTCCCTTGTCTATACTATAAGAGTACATTTCACTAGCCTAGTTTCATAATTGAATATCTCTCATTCATTTGCAAGTCATGGTTTATATAAATAATGCTACAATAAAATTTGCAATCCTTAGAGAAACATCTGTAAAAAATTAAGTAAAGCCTATTGAAATAATTTCTATTTTTAATAGTTTTTGTTTACATTATTATTCTGTGTGTGCGTGTGTGTGTGTGTGTGTGTGTGTGTGTGTGTGTGTGTGTGTGTATGTGTGTATGTGTGTGTGACAGCACAGGTGAGGAAATCAGATGACAAAATTTGGAAATCAATTCTCTCCTTCCACCTTGTTTGAGGCACAATCTCCCCTGCAGCTCCTGTCTCTGTGGTGAATACTCCAGTAGAGCTGTGAAGAAACATTTTGACCAAGGCCACATTTCCTCAATTTCTCCACCTCTTCCTCCCATCTCACTGTAGGAGAACTGGGATTATAGATGTGAGCCATTGCATATGGCCTCCAACATGGAATCTGGAGACTGAACATAGTTCAACAAGTTTGCATGGCAATGCTTTTATTAACTGCACCATCTTCTCTGTTCTAAATATTTTTAATCTATGAAAAGAGTTAAATAAAATGAGATACTTAGAAGTAACTAACAGAATCATATGTGTAAGGATAGGTTATCTATAATCCACATACTTAAGTATGTGAAAGATATTATTTTATTTTTAATTATTTGTATATTTGTGTGTCTTTTTTCAGTATATGCATATGAACACATTTGCCCATGAAGTCCAGAAGATTTCTAATCCCCTGGAGCAGAAATTACAGATGGTTGTGAGTCACCCAACATGGGTTCCAGGAATCAAACTCATATTCTCTGCAAGAGCAGTATGCACTTTTAAACCATCTCTTAAGTTCCAAAGGTCTTGGTTTTAATATCAGTAAGTAAACACAAACACAAACACAAACACACAAACACACACACATATACAATCTGGAGGTTGATAACATAAGACAGGAAGAAGGCTACAGAGTAGAGTCAACCTAACCTTGGTTAGAATTCTGACTCTTTTGTTTCCTAGATTCATGATCCTTCAAAGTAAATTTAAATGCTTTGATTGATCAAGAACATAATGTGAATTACTTATATAATTTCATGAAATACTACATATCCAGATGGAACAGCTTCTCTCTTAGATCGACACAATTTCAATGACCACAAACTGTCACTCCTGATAATCACCCAGGTTGAAGAAATGACTGTGTGAAAGCACTTGATTCTAATTGTAGTTCAGTAGATATTTGAAGTATATGTGTGGATTTCCTTCTATCCTCAAGACAATGCTCCTTCACAGAGCATTTATGCATCTGTTTCAACTATTTCACTCAATTTTGTCCTTCTTTTTCTATTAATTGCAAAGCTATATTCCATGATTATCCCCAGAACTAATTTTAGTCATTGCCAACTAAGCAGTTTCTTGGTGAGGGGCCATATTTTTACTGTAGGTGTAAGAAGAGAAATGTGGTATTTATGCTTTACTTATAGTACATGTTTCTATGAATAATACATTTATCAGAGAAAGTGACCATGGCACTGAGCCACAAGAGTTTCAATATTCACATCATTAATTGCCTCAGGTAATTTAATAATTTATTTAAAATTACTACTTTGAAGAACGCTTTCTCACAGTACCCTCCTTACTGTTCTGTAGGGTCATTGTGGAGGTCATTGGTGCATATCTAACCCATGTTCCACTGACTATTTTCTTTACTATTTTTTTGTTACTTAGGTTACTGGAATTCCAGTTGATAGGTGGTACTAAAAATAACAAAATTCCTGCTCTGAAGAAGGAGTCTAGTGAAAAAAACAAACAAACAAAGTCAAAAGAAAAGCAAATGAGAGTTATAGAAAACTATTCTTCAGTGAGTTAAAAACAGGCATAGAGTGCAAAACTCAAACACTTGGTGTATACTGGGGACACTATCAAACACTGTTCTTGATTCCAGTGATAAATCTAAACAATACCACAATGAGATATCATTATGTAAAGCAAATTAGTCTATTAATATAGAGCCAAATCTCTGTGATATATTCATCTATTTTCATAATTCTCATCCAATTACCTAATTCTTTTTTTTGTTAAAATATATCTTATTCTACCACAAATGTATAATACCAAAGAAATGCGCAGGTAGTTTTAAAGGTTACCAATGGGTCCATATATAGTGATATCTTCAAAACAATTTATTTATTTGTTTTAGTGATGAAACTGTCTGTAGGATTCCTATTTCTAAGTCAGATTTTAACTAAAGCATCTTTGAAATGACATCATCTAGATATATAGACTATTGCTATTTCCAGAAATCAATGAGTCCTCAAAAGTATATCTGCTAGGGAATCACAAAGTTTAGGTTAAATTAAGAATATCTAAACTTTAGACTTTAGAGATATCTATGGAAGAATAAGCTATTCTTCCACACATCAGGTGCCAATTGCTCCTATGAGGCATATGCTTAAAATATGAAGATCTATCTCATGTCATCATACTTTGTTTTGTTTTCAGATGAAATTTTTTTTCTGTCCTGTAAAAGGACATTTCTTTCATATGTAGTTAATCAGCTCTATTCAGATGTGAAGGATCCCACTCTCTGTACCAAGCCATATTGCAGGTTCTTAGCAGTTCCTATCAACATGCATTGAACATGTGTTTCCTCTTTTGGTCTCAACTGATCATTAATAAAATCATAATTATGTTTTATTACTAGCCATTGAGGAAAAAATCAATGAATTAAGCACAATATAGACAAAAGAAGTGGAGTTTATCAATACATAGACAGTATATATATTTTCATAGATATTGTAGTATTATTATATTTTGAAATGTCCTCACAGGAAAGTCTTTCTTGCAAAAGAAGGTTATTTGAAATCAGACAAGTAAGATTAGTTTGCCCTAGTGAAATAGGGCCTTAGATTTCTCTAATTTGAATGTGATGCATTTAAGAAAATAGTCATATTTTCTTAACTATCCTACTTCAATGCCCTTAATTTTATATTATGTAAACTGCACATGGCTTCAGTCATTATCGGTAGTCATTTAAATCTGAGTGGCCACTTAGTGAATCTTCTGCACTTAAAACCATTCTTCAAGTACTAATGTTTCCTCCCACATTTAAAAAGAATTATCTTTTTCAACATCTTTTCTACTTTCTATCTGCTTCTTGTTTATATATATTTGGAAGAGAAATGGAATCATATAGCTATTATTTCTCTTCCATTATAGAAAATACCAATCTTTGGTGAGGTTAACTGGAATTTGGGGGTCACACAATGTGCTAAAGAAGCCTGTCCTCCAATTGATAGCTTTAGCAGTTCTATGAAGTCAGTGTAAATTGAACAGTGCATCTTTAATCTGGCAGGCAACATTAGGCAAAAAAAAAAGTCTGTCACTCTCTCAAATATATCAAAATTCATCCAGACCAACCTTCATCTGGCAAGCAGCATTTGAATCACTCTCTAAAGTATATCAAAGATACATCATTTCTAAGTCCATATCATCACCTTTACCCATGTTCTTAATATTTTGGCAGGTTCAAACTTTGTATTCCTTCTTTTATTTGCCTCTATTATCAGAATGAGTTTTTATGTAAACTAATACTTTTAAAATTATTCAATAAGAGTTAAAAATGTTCCTGTGATCACACAGCTAACCAAGTGTATAAACTGGACACTAGCCATTCATTCTGCCTGTTAGATTCCTAAATGGATGCAAACTCCCTGAGGACAAAGATTGACATGTGTCACCACCATGCACAGCAAAGTATATTACACATAATAGATGCATCTGAAATATTGATTAAATTGAGGTTAACACAGAGATGAGCATCTTAATTTAAATCATCGATACCTTGCCCCCCAGCTAAATTGAACTCCTTAAGAGCCCAACAGATGTTAAAATAGCAAATACAAAGAACAGACCACATGTTAAATTTAGTTGGAATTGCATGCATTCAACATTTTAAAAATATCTTACATTAAGCACAGGCCACATGAAATTATCAGAGCTACAGTTTTAAACTTGTGGTCAGGGAAGGGCAGCATCTTAATACACATTCTGTTCATATTATTTTCTAGTGTGTTTAGGCAAAGCTCTCGGCGCACAGAAGTTGTGGCTATAAAGAGGTAAAAGCAGCTTTTAGCTTTAACCTTAATTGATGCTCTAAGGCCAAAGAAGCCCTTCAGCAATAAGGGTCCTTAGCTAGATAAACCACTGTGTCACAGAAGGCCCCCAAACTGTACTCTTTCTGATCTTTCTTCAGACCAGCCAGCTGCTGCCTGGCAGCTCACGAAGACAGTGCTTAAAAGGACTTGCAAGTTTGACAAAAAAAAGTTGGAGAAATTGATTGGTATTTAGAGTTTAGTGGTCTCCTATGGGTATTCTGGGTTTCTGTGACTGATTTTGATGAAGTGCTTTTATTTGTCTCTCTACCCAGAGACTGCAGATGAATTTGCAATAGAGCAGCATGCCTCCTGTTTAGCTTTGTCAGGCACCACTTAGACATGTTATAATTTATTTTCCAGGAAAAATATTTCTCATGAGGGCTTCTGGCTAACACAGTTATAAAGCAGCTGGCTACCATTCAGCCTGTTGTCTGCTGGCAGCTGGGCTTCCTTGGATAAGCTGCAAAGAAACAGAAATGGGTAGAAAGTTGTAGAAGATTGGGAAGCAGGGACCAAGATCATTTGCAGGCTAGAATCTCCTCTCTTTGGCTGCTCTGGTTTTTTCTGAATCCACAAACATCCCATCAGTCTTTCAGGGAGTGCTTCAATTTCTTTATGTGTCTGTGGGTGCATATTGGAAACATTCATAAACAGGCATTGTCTTGTTACAGTCATTGTCCAGACTCAAAAGTACTCTTAAAGATTCATCAAATCAGACAGATGTTTCTGGGTTCTGTTGTTGTTTTTTGCAGACTGAGATTCAGAATGACCAGTTTACTTATTTTAAATGAACCTGTTTGGAAAACTCAACATTGAATCAGGCACTTCCCACCAAAATTTAGGAGAGAAATGGAGATAAGAAGATTGCCTGGTATTAATATTTCTTGATATACACTCCCTTAGAGGTATGTGATTCCTGATTTGACTAGAAAGCAAATCTGCCAAAGAATTTAGCATGTTGTTTTTCCATGTGAATGGTGTACATCATATTTGTCATAACATCTTAACCATTATCAATGATAACACAGCCTTTGTATATACAGAAAAGAAATAGAAATTTCTGAAAAAAAGAAAGTAATTCATTTTATCAACTATCTGAGATAGAAACAAACCTGAATCCTAATATTCATATGTGTGTCTGAGTGTGTGTGTATGTATATGTGAGAGAGAGACAGAGGTGGGGTGGGGGGAGAGAGAAAATTTTAAATAATTGTGTTAAGGAAGTCTTACTTCTTTATCCTTTGTCTAATTATCCTGTATCATTATCATTCAACTCAGAGTCACTGATAACTGGGTTTTTCTACAGAGGACTCAGCACTACGGCTATTACTGATGTGAACTATTTGGTGAAAAAAATACAGTAGTATTGACTTCAGCAAAGTTTTTTCAAATGTGTTGATGCCCAGGTGGACAGAGATTGATGTTTCTGTTGCCTTACTTGTGTCTGAAGGTGTCAACAGAAAAGCCTCAAACAAGACCTAGGCCTCATATTCTTTGACTGTGTGATCCTCAAATAGTTTAATAGAATAATACATCAACAGTGATGGGCTGCACTTGTCTAGCCATTGCCTTCAGGAAACAGCAAGCCAGTTCCATGTATGCACAGGCTCTGGAAACTACACTCTGATTCCAAACTGTCAAAAAAAGTTTTACCTAAATTTTTAACATATCAAAATGTGAGGAAAACTGTATTGCATTCAAAAACAAAAACAAAAACAAAACAAACAAACAAACAAAAAAAAACTCAGAAGGTTAAACATGCATACAGTAGCAAAGTGCTATGTAACAAATGTGAAAAGACCTGAGAGATGTAACCACTGCAAACTTAAAGTAAAAATATCACCAGAATAAACCAGAAATCTAAAAATATAAGAGACACAATACCAGGAAGTCTGCTGTGATAAAGCATCTCATAGAAGTGTCTGCATAAACATGATCTCAACAGTGGAAATATCCATAGACAGAGTAACATAGAAGGGAGGAAATATCTCTCTGTCTCTTTGTCTCTGTCCTTCTGTCTTTCTCTATCTCTCTCTCTCTCTGTCTCTCTCTGACACACACACAGACGCACACTACCATATGACTGAGAGAGGTAGATTTAGCCTCTCCCAGGGATGAGCCTTTTAAGTACTTGTTCAATGCACAATGGTCATCCCTGAAATACACAACAAAGGAATACACAAATACAGGAAAAATTTTAATCTGGACAATACAACTATTTAGGAATTTGGAGCTTTTCAACTTACCAACCTGGGGCTGTGGTACAGCCAGTAACAGAAGTACTCCTATAGAAATCTACTGCCAGTGGCTGTGTGTTGGTAGCCATTCTAACTTTTACAGGACATCAGCAGGATCCAGATTCACCTTCCCTTGAGCCTCACATCTTACCTTAACTGAGAGTAGCATACACTTTCCTTTCATGAGTACACTGGGAACATTTTTGTTTTATTTTATATTGTTTTGCTTTATTTTTGTTTTTTTGAGACAGAGTTTCTATGTTATAATTCTGCCTGTCCTGTAACTCACTCTGTAGACCAGACTGGGCACATTTTATAATATCACTCTAATTTATGTAAATGCAAAAGACATATATGACTATAACTAGAATAAAGCCCTAATCCCTGACTTCCACAGGTTTCAGAAAAAGAGAATAACAGTCACCACATAGACAGAAAGTACTAATACTTAAGAATTGAGGTGCAATAGTGTATTCCAACTAATAAAACTTTAAACAAATTTAGAAAAGATTTTTAAATTCTTAAACATATTAAATTGTTGGTTATTATTTTAGCCTAAGACTCTACAACGGATACCTTAGTATATATGTTGTTAATATATCAGACTATTAAATGTAGCCAAAAGGTTTTCATCTTGAGAACTGAATAAGCAGATCTGAGATTGCATAACTATGAAGGACATGCTAAGAGAAAATACACCAGTCTAGCAATCATTCATAGGTTAAGAGTCTGTGAAGGGAACATGAGAAGTCACTCAAAGAGAATGTAGAGAAGATTTGGTTAAGGATATAAATATTGAAATGCTAATATCTTCATAGTCTTCCTTTATAATCCTGTCAGTGAGGTTTCTAAGAACCATATAGGGAACTCGACAAATAGCTCATAAAACATACCAGGCACAGACCCTTAGGTTTAAAACAAAAGTCAACCTGAGTAGCATACATCCATCCCAAAAACAGGGAAGACTAAGGCAAATCTATAAGAAATACTGCAAGTTCAAGATCAGACTGATCTACATCATGTGATCCCATCTCAAACAACATGAGGGGTAGGAGGAAGAAGGAGGGAGAGGACAGAGAAATGTGAAAGAAGGTAGGGGGAGGAGACAGAGGGGAAAAGGAAAGAAGGAAGGAAAGAGAGAGAGAGAGAGAGAGGAAGGAAGGAAGGAAGGAAGGAAAGAGAGAGGAAGGAAGGAAGGGAGGGAGGGAAGTTTCAAATCAACAACAGCTGGTATCAGAACAAAAAAATGATTCTTGGAAACAAGCTGCATTCCCAGCATGACAGACCACAAGCCCCTCTGTTGGGAATCCTTGAAGCATTTTTATTCAGTTACTACTCATATACATAAAGACTGTGTTAGACAGCAATGGTGAATACTCACAGGACTTCTACATGCTCCAGACATCTACTCACAGAGACCCTGAGGGACTCTCAGGGTACTCAAACCACAGTTTACTCAAAGCACTGACACATGGCACTTCAACTAAGAAATTCCTGCCTTTCCTTCCCCCTTGCTCTTCTGGATACTCCAGGGCCACCAAGACGGTAGGAAAGATTTGGGAAATAACAGAGAAGGTGCCCTGTGTGTCATCCATAACTCCTTCCCATCATCACAGCAAGTCCATTCCAACCCATTCTAGACACTGGGACTGAGTTGGACCCAACATATGGAAAACTTTTTAAATTGATGACATGTCAATACTAGAAAACAAGGAATCTAGCCTGGACACTTTTAGATGAGAATAATTGCGAAAAACATGGAAATTGCAGTGATTGAAGACCAGTCTGAATTTTTCTGTGAGAATAATCAACAAGGAAAAAGCTGAGTTTTCTTGGGAGCCTTTTTAATATTACCAAACACTTTAGGCTTCTTATAATTTATTCTGCATTAATAATATTTACATGTAATTCAACAAAGTTTGGGATAGGATCAAAATTCTGCACAGACTCTTGTTTGAATGAATATATCATTAAATTCATTTATTTAATTATTTAAGGTAATTTTGCTGGGCTGGCATCAGGTAGGAGAACAATGGCATATATCTATATTCCTAGCACACAGGAAGCAGAGGCAGGTGAATCACAAATCTGAGAGTAGTCTGATATACACAGAGAAAAATTGTTTCAAAATAAGGCTCAGGAAATAGGAAATATTACAGAAAAGGGGGGTAGAAAGATTGTAAGGGACAGGGGACCACTGAGTTTGTGTGAGACTGTGTCACCTAGTAATGTCAGAAACTACACCCATATAACCCCACCAATATGACTATCCATATATGAGTTGAACAAGGATAACATCAACAAGCATGCCAAAGTAAACAGGAAAAAGCCCATGAAGCCAATCCTGCACAAAGAACTACAGTCAACTAAAGAATTCTGAGAGCAGAAGAAATAATCTTCTCCAAGTAAGAGCACAAAAACTGGTTTTCCAATATCTAATGGTCAGCTCTGAAAACAAACCTATGAGTAGCATTTTGCAGAATGAGCAGGTTATACTTAGGAATATATGTATATACATATCCATATATGCATGTAATAACAATTAATGAAAAACAGGAGTCTATGAATGTGAAAGAAGAAAGGGAAGGTTTGGAGAAATAAAAGGATCAATGAATATTGTGGAAGGGGTAAAGACAGAATGTAAAAAGTGGAAGACAGAGAGAAGGGGAATGAAATGTCTTCTCAGCCTGACCCAGCCATTGTAATCATGACCACATAGTAACTAGGTTGCCTACAGTAGGACCACAAAAACCTGGGGCTGCCAACGATGAGTGGGGGATGTACAATGGGACACTACTGATGAACTCTCAAGGGCAGTCACTATCTTCGGTGTTTTACCCACAGGTGAGTGCATCAGGCTCTAATGAAAAACACCAAACATGGTCACACACAGTCCTGGTTAAACTTAATGAGTCCCAAAACAGAATGAAGCAACATGAACTGCAGAAAGGAACTTTTATGGAGGAGGGGGATTGGCAGGAGAGGAAGGGATCAAAGTCTGTCGGGAGTGAATTTAATCAGAAAACATGATCTACGTTTATGAAATTTTCAATGCACAAATTTAATAAACATTTTTAGGTGACCTGGAAGATATTTCCATCCTAGTTTCATACCAACCAGCCAATCACTTAGGTAAAATATTCATGCCTCTTATCTTTATCCTTCATAGCCAACAAAATGATAAATAGGAGATTGTCAATCTGCACCTGTTCTGTGTTTATATCAGTCATTAATATCTTAACACTTCCCTGCTCTCTTCGTAAGCAACCCTAACTGCTATCAATACAACTGTCATCAGGGGCATGAAAGTAACTCTAAATCAAATGTATCTTTCCTCTTTTAGTCCTACCCATGTTAAACTTTGGAGAAGGAGAACACCATTTTTCTACCACCATGTTCCTTCAGAAATCATGTACGTGAAAGAGACATGGTGATTATTCTGGAACAGGGGTGAGTTGCAACTTCTGAAACAAAGTCCTTTGCCAGGACAGTATGTGCATTGATTGGAAGATAAGACCAAAAGCCATGATGTGCGAATAATCTCTCCGTTGTTTAACTTACAACTCTCCAGTAGCATCTCTTACCACTGCTTCAATTTATTCACAGATGAAAATTATTGTATTCTGCTGCCTTCATAAATACTACTTCCTCTTGAAGATTAAGTTCAGATGCCATTTCCTCTAGAAAACACATTTCTTCAGATTGGGTTGGATACTTCTCCCAGAAACTGTCCCAAGTCTATGGCTCTAAATTTTGTTCAAACAGGTATATCTAATAAATTCATCAATTTGCTTGCTTTTAAAGGGGAAGTAGTGAGAATGTATACATTTGAAAATTGTAATCTGTAATGTATATAAGTTGACAGACTGACTACTTAGATCAAATTATGACATAAAATGCCAGTTGTGTATCTTATTAATATTATATATCATAACTATAAAATGAGTTTACATGATTCTTGCAAGATCGCAAATACTTGATCTTTCAGATGGTTTTATCTTTCTTCCACTTCAGTTTTACTGTATGACAATGGAAAGTATCATTAGAAAATAAAAAAGTTTAAAAAAGACCCTTAGGTCTTTTTCATAGTTTTCATTTGAACAATCTGTGATTTGATTACCATATATTATATTAAAAATATATCTATTGAGTCATAGTGAAATAAATGCTGATTTCATAAACAAAATATATGTTGAGTCAGCCAGTAAGATGGTTCACTGGGTAAACATGCTCACTACCAAGTCTGACGACCCAAGTAAAATCCCTGGAACTCAAAAAGTAGTAGGATAAAACCGAATCCTCCTGCCATTTATTTTCTAACTTAAACATGTACGTTCAGTCAATTTTCTCTCTCTATCAGGGGTATGAATCTTTTCATAAGACCATGAAAAAATAAACTTTTTAAGTTGCCTAAGTAACTGGGGGAATAAAATTAGTTGAACAGTAGCACTGAATTCTAGAAAATTTTATTGAAGTTAGACTTAGCTATGTGACAAACAAAACAAAATTTAGAAACTAATACTAAATTTACACTCATTTCCTTCAATGCCATTAGTTTGATTGAGAGGTCTACAGGTTTTACATGGGCTTACAAGCAGCTGAACTCAGCTGGGATTCAGTGAGGCAGACTGACCCACGAAACCTCACTCACTGTCTGCTGTCATTGAGGCCTTAATATCTTCCTCCTGAGTGCTCCTAAATCACAGTTTAGTCTTGTTTCTTTACATGGCAGTTTCAGGGCCACCTTCCAGCAAGATCTCATGTCTACCTCCAGGTGTCAAATAACATCACAACAGTGAGAAAAAAAATCACAAAGTTGGGTTGGATCCAATAAATGGGGATGAAGCACCCCCCCCTTACACACACACACACACACACACACACACACACACACACATGTCCCTATTATTGGGAATAGCAGTTGTATACAATGAAATACAGTCATTCCTAACCCCTATTTTTCTCCTCCAATTCCCTTCACACCACTCCATCCTGTCTCTCCCTCCTGATTTAATACTATATTTTTATTATTTCTTTTTTGTTTTGAGATTATAATTACGCATTGGCTCCTTCCCTTTCTTTCCTCCCAATCCTCCCATAGAGGATATATTGTTTCTTTCAAATTCATGGCATCTATTCTCATTAACTGTCATTACATACATATGTATATGTATATACATATTCATAAATATATAAGTAGAATTACTTCATGTTTTTGATAACTCATTAAGTGCAATTAGTGCCAGTCACATACGCATGATTATAGGGCACCCACCAGAGTATTAAAAACCTACTAGTGGCCACACCCTCATATGAGAATGATTCTCCATCTACAACAGCTATCAATTGCCAATAGTTCCTTAGCCAAGGGTAGGGCTTGGTTATCATCTCCTCCATCTGTGAATGAATGTTGGCTGGCTTGATCTTCTGTAGATATTATGCTGGTAACATAATTGTTGTTGGGTTCATGAGAACAATAGCCATGGCAAGTCATGAAGACAGGACTTCACAGCCTTCCTCCCCATAAGACAAGTCATGAAGACAGGAGTTCACAGCTTTTCTCCGCATAAGAAAGAAGACAAAATACTAGGGCTTAAAGAGTGCACTGCTTCACAAGAAAGAACAAGTCCCAAAGGGACATTTGCATGAGGATGAGTTCTATTTTATAGTACAGAACATAGGCAACTTTGGTGTCAAAGCTCACTACTATCTCAAGGCAGCATTAAAACTTTCACGCCTAAAAATTTTCAGTAGTATACTATAGAATAATATAGTTGTCCTCTTTGATTTATACATCAGAACATAGTGCACAATTGCGTGTACGTACAGACTTACGCTCATTGAAACAACTCAAGGGAATCTTCTGAATTGAGGAAAAACATTTACATTGGAACAAATTACATTTTACTGAAAACCTAATTGTTATACTGAGAGCTGTACACTGTTGTAATTGCATACTCCTAATTACACACGCTGCATTATTTAAAAAAGAATGGCATTGTTTATTTGTGATATTCTCTGCTTATTTACACTTGCATATTTGAGCGAGGAACAAGGAGTTATTTCTACCATGTGGGAGGGATTGTTATCTGTTCACAAACACAAAATTAATTCAGGAGAGGGGAACTGGCTCTCAGACAGGAAGAGAGAAATTTCTCCTGAGGCAAGACATTCTACAATGGCTTCTAAATTTCTGTATAATTAACAAAGCACTTACCATCTGCAATGATTGACCTGTCAGAGCTGTTCCTCTGAGATAATTTTGGTGACATTAAAAAAATTGAATATCCAAAAGCCACATTTGACTTAAATGAATTAGCCCATTCTTGTAAATAGAAGTAATACTCAAGACAGAATGTTCTATGAAACACCGCTTAACATGGGTCACCTTCACTATATTAAGTCCCCTCTGGCACTTGTCTGAGTCTCTCAGTGCCTGCTGTAATGGTAACCCTGTTCTTTCTGTCTCCTGATTTTGATTTTCTAAATGCCACTTGAACCTCGGAGCTGGTAGCCCAGGCAAACCTCTTACTTAAACATGTAGTTACGAGAAATAATTCTTGCTGAATTATAATCACCTTCCCTGATTGATGTGGGGGGGAGGGGAGGAGAAAAAGTAGAGAGGGGTTCAGAAATTCATATTAAAAACCCAAATGAAAGTTCCATTCTCTCTTCCCCCATTTCTCATTCTTTGCTGACAATGAATATGCATAAGGTGCAAATGAGTGCATCACAAAAGAAGGCATTTTTTAAAACTTTTCCTAAGGTAGAATCAGAACAGTATCTAATGAGTACTTTGAATGTCCTGAATATTCTTTATATCTTAAAAATTAATAGCCCAGTTGGTCATTGATTTGGTTTCCAGAAAGAAAACTAACAAAGAACATCCCTGATTAGACATTGTTCTCTTTAACCAGGGCTGGTCCATTTAAACATCTGTAGTTCTTTGGAATGATGTAAAAACAGACTCTCATTCCCTTTTCTGTGTTTTGTTGGTGCTAAGGTACAGGGAATGAGTGCATTTGACTTTTAAGAAAGGAGACTTCACAGTGGCTCAGACCATGGGTATAGTAATGTTTCAATTTCAATGACCTGTGGGGAAGAGTCACTTACTACATGGTTCACTAAAATTGTTCCTTTACTTTAACAGATGAAAGAAAGAAGAGTCTAACATTTCATCCTGTTTCAGAAGAGATTTCCCCCACAGACCAGTAATAAAGTATCCGTACAAGTCCAGTCTCTGCTCCGAGCAGAAAAACTTCTAAGTATATAAGCTTATGACTGATCTTTTCTGTTTGATGTATTTGAAGTTCATTACTCAAGTAATAAGAACTAAAACACATAAGAGTCAGGCTTACATATGTCTAAAGAGTCTTACAGTGACTTTGTATGTGCATTCCCAGGATTAAAGTAGAATGTCAATACATCTTATGATAAATGAAAAGTGATCTTTTTCAATCAGGTAGCCTCAGGGTTATAAATCCCTACCATTAACAGATCTTTTTACTTTCATTGGCTTGGGTTTCATTTCATGAAACCATGAAGCTAGGAGTCATTTTTATTTCTTATAGATTATAAAAGGGACCCATCAAAGATCTTATACATATCAGAGGTTAAAAACCCATCTAACAAGATGTTCTTGTTTGCTTTCTGGGAAGTAATTGATTTATTAGCTTTTGCATGATATGATAAATTTTCCTATAAGGCAGTATCATTAACCAAAAAAAGTCATTGTCTATTTAAGCAAAAGAATAATCTATATTATCACTCCATAATGTTGAGGTTGATTGAACTCTACTATTTTAACACATCTTTAGCCGATAGTAACTTGTTATGTTCTTCAGCAAGAGTTCTTTCACTAGAGGACTCACTTTGGCAAAGGAGTTCAAAGATACGGTGTAATAAACACATGTAGAGATCAGCATGATTATTCTGTGCCTCTTTACACTTATCAGAATTATTGGATTACTATGCTTTATAGTTCTCAAAAGAGAAAGTACCTACCTACTTTGTTTTTAATAACTTTTTGAAAAGTATGGCAAGTAAATCAAATCCCACAGTTCTTTTTGTTTTTCTGACTAACAGATAAGGCCAGCACCTACTTTCTTCTTTGTGTATTTCAGTTGGAAGACTGTGAGCAGACTCTATTTCTTGGTTTTTGGAGGAATTTTTAATTTTCTCACTATCAATCTTTTATTTCATTTCTTAGGAGATGTGAGCATGCCTTTTTTAATTTTCAGGAAGTTCCTAGGCATTCAAAAATTTTTATTGTATTAATCATTTCCTTCCTGGTTCAAAGTCTTTGTATAAAACAATATCTCATTAATTTCACATAATTAGGGAATAGAGTTTTTTATCATGTTCAGTTAACAAAAATAAAAATATGCCATAGCTTTACTGAGTAACAGTGTCTATCATAATTCAAAACCATCTTTGTTAATTCAGGAAACCATTCTATCTAGAAACACATATATATATATACACACATATACATATATTCATTAAAAAACTTAGAACAAAAAATCAAAACAAAATTAGGAAACTGGAGTTCTGTTCTCATTTTAATTTTTATTGTGATGACAAATTAGCTTCTGCCTACTACATATATGCTCTCAAAATTAGAACATAAAGAGATCAGAGATCATCCCAAATCCCTCAAAGACAGGTAGGCTGCTCTCCCTACCACAGAATCTCTGCCCTCTTATAATGTTCCCCTCCTGTTGCCAGTCCTCCTTCTCCTCCACTTTGCCACCTTGCCCCCCACCATGCAAGCTGAGGCTCCTTGCTTGGACTAGAGGACACTCTCACAGCCACAACACAAGGTAGGCTGCTCTCCCTACCACAGAATCCCCCTACACTCTTGGAGCCCCCCTTCCAACCCTCCATCTCCTTCACATTGCTACCTTTCCCACCCCCCAATTCTTACCAAGGCTCCCTGCTTGGACCAGAAGCCACCCCAGCCTCCACAACTCCAGAAGCCAAGCCAGCCTCCAGAACTTCAGGGGAGAATCTCTGCAGGGCTGAGAGCCCATACCCTCCCAAACCCTGCCTACCAACTCTAATGGAATTACCCCTAGCCATATTGACCAGAAGACGAGAGACAAAACAGAACTCAAGGAACTAAACTCTTATCCAATGAAGAAAAACTCAGGAACTCGCACCTAAACCTATATTCACCCCGAGCACACATGCTTAAATGCCACCATAGGAACACAATCAACACAATCAACAACAACCGGGGCAATATGGCACCACCAGAGCCCAGCTGTCTTTCCACAAAAAGCCCTGAATACTCTGATACAGGCAAAGGAGAAGAAAAAGACATTAAAGCCAATGCATGAGGATAATAGATGTCCTTGAAGAAGAAATTAATCAGTCCCTCAGAGAAATTGATGAAATGATGAACAAACCATTGGAAGAATTGAGTAAACCCATCAAAGAAACACAGGAAAACAAAAATAAATAGAAGAAATGAACAAATCCCTGAAAGAAATCCAAGAAAAAATAAACAAACAATTGAAGGAAATAAAACTGTCCAAAATCTGAATATGGAAATAGAAGCCATAAAGAAAACACAATTTTGTTTTGGAATTTTTAGAAAAAAAATCTTATAAAAGCAATATAGAACACAGAGGCAAGCTAGAAAAACAGAATAGAAGAGATGGAAGAGAAGTATCAGGTGTTGAAGATACTATAGATGAAATAGATATGTCAGTAAAGGAAAATATTAACTCAAAAACATTCCTGACACAAAACATCCAGGAAATCTAGCTCAGTATGAAAAATAAATGTCACCTTGCTTAATATGCTGAGATATTTATATTTATTTATACATATTTCATCCATTAATTTATATCACTTCTTTATTCGAATGGGCATCATATTGATCCTACAAAATACTGGAGAGTTTCATTGGAACTGACCTAGGAGAAGAAGAATATGAAAATTTTAAATTCCAATTGAAACATAAGAAAATTGAGGGTATGTGTGCTTCTGCTGAGTTCTCCTTGTGAGATCCCATTTAAGATAAAGAGGCCAGCTCTGAAACCATCCTCATCCTTCATACACACTTACACACTTGTCAAAGGCTAGAAGAGAAAAGGGAAAAACATAGGATGTGGCTGATCCCCACTATGAGCTCCTGAGCTGCTCCTGGGAAAGTCTGTATGTTCATTCCAGACCCTGTGCTGTCCTTTGGACCCTGAATGCTGCTTCCCAACTCCTATTTCTACAGATAAAGCTGTATCTCTGAATGGCAAGGGGTGTCTCAGAATGAAAATGAAGACAGTTGGTAGAGGTTATATAAGAACAGCTTCATAAATCCAATTGAAATGCCCTGGTAGAGAAGGTAACATGTTACTCACATCTGAAAGTTATCCTAGGATCTTATAAAAAGAGTTCCTCAAAATATCTGTGGACAAGCCAAAGGGGAGAAAAATACCAAGTGAAAACAGGCTATCATGACCTTACTGCCTTTTAGGATGGATCCCACTGACTTACCTTACCTGGAGACTGCCAATTCTGCCATTAATGTTATTAATTTAAATTGCATGCTAACAGTTGTGATTAAAAATATATAGAATTACACATTGTCCATGTTCATTAATTCTACTTCCTAGTGGATTACTCTCTCCCCATCTTTCATCCTCACAGCTTGCCAGGTGAACAAGGACAGAGTTAAAAACATTTCATAAGGTGGATCATTATCGTTATTTCCAATTAATACTTTAAGGGCATATGGGGTGTGCAGTGGCATGCCGAGTCCCTTAAGAAGCATGGTAGAAATTAATTAGAGTCCTTAAAGGGATATTAGATATAAAGAGTAAGTAGCTACTCAAGGAAGGAAATACAGAGTAAATAAATAATTTTAAAGATTTTTGTTCCTATGTGTTAGTTTTCACAGTTTTATTGAGGAGGGAAGAAATGAGACAATACACGAGATGAAAAGAGGAAAAACAAGCAAACCAGACCTGAACAAGATGATCTGGGATTCACTCTTCAAACAAGAAACATGGAATATGGAAGATGTCAGTTAAGATAATTTATGTAATAAAGTTATAGAAGTACAGCTAAAATGGGCATAGGGAAATCTAAAGGGTGGCTAACTGGTTGATATAAATGCAGCAGTTAACAGTGTCCTCTTCAGCTTGATCTAGAACTTTCAGCAATGCTACTGGTTTGACTTCTACTTTCTTTCTTAATGTTTTCTCATCTGCCCTCATTTCAGGACAGCAAAGCTCCCACATATCTCCAGCCTTCTACTTTCTGGGTTTCACAGCAAGAATAAGCATTTTGACAAGAGAAAGAAGGCTGATTGTACATGCGGCCTTCTTTCCCCACAGTCCACCCATTGAATTGTGAATTCTTGCACTATGTGACTATTGCAAATTGGCTGCTGTGGCTTCTGCATTGTAATTCTCTAAATGCTCATCTCCAAAAAGGTTACCAAGTCTTACATATAAGTAGAATTTGTAGCATCGAAATCATCTCAGTTGAGGGTGAGGGAACAGTGGTTCCCTACAAGGAAAACTGTGGGATTTTGTATGTATGTATGTGAAAATAAAGGAAATGAACACTTAAAAGGAAATACGACTCTGAATAGGAAAGAACAGCTCTTGTATATCTGTTATATGGTAGGGTACCAGTAGATAACAGTATTATCATATGTCTTTCAACACAACTAGAAAATATAATTGTGAATATTGTCAGTACAAAGAAGTAAAAGAAGTTTGAAGGTGTATGTATGCTTGTAGCATTACTGGGCCACTGCATAGTCACTTTGTATATGTATATCTGTCATTTAAGGACAACCTGTGAGAAAATAGCAAAATAATAGAGAAACAAAAAGACAAATTGAAGTTTACAGGAGTGGAAAATTGGATCTATGTTAAAGTCTGACTAATCAGAAAATCTGTAATTGTGAAGAGTTGGTATATTTCAGATTTTGAGCCAACTTATTTTGGGCTATCATTAACACCCTTTGTATTAGAAACAGTTTTCTAGAGAGATAGAATTTATGAGTAAACATAGATAGATAGGTAGATAGATGAATAGATCATAGATAGAAGACAGATAAATGATAGAGAGATAAATGGTAGATAGATGATAGAGAGATGAGTTGAAAAGGCAGATAGATAGATAGATAGATAGATAGATAGATAGATAGATGATAAAAGGTATTTATTAGAGTGGCTTGAAAGTTGCTGTCCAAGTATGCCAACAATGGCTGTCTACCAACAGAAAGTCCAAAAATCCAGTTAGTTGTTTAGTGCATGCTGGAAATCTCAGCTATTCTTCAGTGTACACCAGAACCTTGAAGAAGTAGGCTCTAATGCCAGTGAAGGAATGGACTTGCCAACTAGAGTGAGGGCAAGTATGTAAAGACAGCAAGCTTCCTTCTTTCATGTCCTTTATATTGATATTCAGACTAAGGCGTGGCTCAGACAATAGGTGCATCTTCTCATCTCAAGAGATCTGGATTAAAAACTGCTCTTCCTACTTCAAATGATTAAAAAAAAAAATCCTTACAGACATACCTAGTTTCTTGAGTTTTAGTTAATTCCAGATGTGGTCAAGTTGACAACTTAGAATAGACATCAAACATTTCAGCATTTCAAAGCCATCCATCATCCATTTCTGTGTTTGACTTACTGTTCTTATGAAAACCCTTCCGGAATGTAGTAACAGACAATTAAATTCCACTAACTAACAGAAAGACCAAGAATACTACTAGACAGTGGGTGAGACAACAGCTGAGATTTACCATTTTGATGTGACATGTCTGCCAGATGTTTCTATCAACTTTGAAAAATGCATGGATATATGACTTTCTCTCATTCTATAACTATACAAACTTCATGAAGCTGTTATACTGTTCATCCAGAGCATATACGGTAATCTGAATCTGTATTCCCAGACCACAGGCTTGCTCAAATATGGTTCCAAAATAACTGATTTATTTTCCATTTAAAATGAGAGCCATGTTTTCTTTTGGTAGAGTACTATCTTCAAGAGAAAGCAATTGACTAAAATGGAAAAGGCAGTATGGGCATTTTTAAATTGGACTTTATCTTAGATTTTCCCAACTGATGGAATAAATTAAAAGTTGGAACCATTACTTTTGCTGTTGTTACAACCTTTAACACCTTTGGTTGAATTATGAGTGAATCACATTCACTTCATCCATACTTATAACTACTCCATTTCATGCTATGACTGAGTCATTTGAATGACTTTGCACTGTATAGAATAAGCTCTTATTTGTGTTTGACCCTACTTGCCATCAGTGCTCAGGGAGTCCCCAACCCCCACTTCAGGAAAAGAGGTTTTCTGAGATGTCAGCAATTAAACAGCTCAATAAACACCTGAAGAAATATTGGGAAACAAGTGCCTTTAGGATATAAAGAGGTCTGCTTGCTGCAGTGGAAGTGGGAAAGTGACTTTTACTGAAAAAACTGAGTAGATTACCTACCTTATCTCATTTAATCTGCACAGTGATTCTATGAAGTACCGGATTCAATTTCTCTTTGTATAACTTTAAGAAAAAAAGACTGAGAGCCTTTCAAAGCTTTCAAAGGGTCTTTTTGTTAATAGGGCTGAGACTAGTATCTGAACCCGGGTCCATATCTTTGTAAGATCTAATTTAAGGACAACACCCCTCACCCCCATCACTTCCCTGCTGTGTATATGAAGCTGAGAGATTGACTCCCTTATCCTGCTCCCACACTCTATAGAAGCCAGGAGGAGGCAAGGGATGAGATGATTTTGGAGCAAAGAAACTATGGGTGCTTAGGTAGAGAATATATAAGTTTTAAAAGGAATTTATGAGGATTGCCTAATGGATGATTTTATCTATCTTTTACTTTCAGTAAAATATTTATATCTTCTCAATACATTGTGAGATTGAATCTGGATTAAGGTTGTTTGCAAGTGTGGCTTCCAATGAAGCTGAGAAAAGGAGGGATTCTGATGTGGAGGAAGTCACATGTTGGGTTTATAATAGTATATGACTTGTATATGGTACCTTTTAAAATAACCTCAGAAACTGTATTCGTTTTATACAGTAGAATTTATTTTAAATACTTAATTATAAATATCTGCTCTATTACACTGCTGCTGGCTAAATAAATTTCAGGCACAAAATGTGAAAGTAAACTCTTTAGCTAGGCATTGTGGTGCAGCCCTTTAATTCCACCACTCATGAAGCAGAGGCAGGAGGATCTCTGTGAATTCAAGGCCAGCCTGTACTACATAGTGAGTTCCAGTCAAGGCATGGCGACACTGAGACTCTGCGCAAAAAAAAAAAAAAAAAAAGTAAAAAAAGAAGTAAAGAAAAATTTGAATAACAATTAAATGTTATTTAAGTTAGCTACTAGTAAAAAAAAAAAAAGCATGTGCATTTTAGTCCACAAGAGAGAAGTTATTCTATTGTTCATATTTCCAAATGACGTTCCATTGGATGCTCAAATATCAAGAAGATGACTCATGTAATTCATACCCTTTATAAGATGAATGTATTACTTATATTCACCTTTACTCATGAGGACATTTTGTTGAAATGATCCTAGACATGTACTGAAGAAAATATAAAGTCAATAACAAAAGTGAAAAGTAGATACCATGGCAGAAGGCAGTCAGTGCTGGAGTAT
This sequence comes from Cricetomys ansorgei, assembly GCA_026225945.1. Lineage (NCBI taxonomy): Eukaryota > Metazoa > Chordata > Mammalia > Rodentia > Nesomyidae > Cricetomys > Cricetomys ansorgei. The sequence goes on from JAMJFZ010004061.1 coordinate 15,804,148, forward strand.
TAAATATGTAGTAGATGTTCAAAGTCAGCACATGCTCACTACCAGCTACCACTACAAGAAGCATTGTCCCCATAGCAGCCAAAAGCTAGTCAAATAAATCTTTCCAATGTTTTGAGGTAAAATCAGTATCAATCCAGGTTTTCTTTCTTCTGTAACACTACTATTCATTTTTTCTGATATTATTACTTTCCTTAACTCTGAACAGCTTATCGTATTTCATCATGGCTTTATGGTGTGTATGTGTGTGTGTGTGTGTGTATGTATGTGTGTGTGTGTATATATATATATATATATATATATATATATATATATATATATGAGGGAATCATATATATGATATATGAACTATAAAAAGAACCTAAATAAGGATGATGAAATAAGGAATATTCTACAAGTAGTTTGTACGACATAATGCCAGGTCTCAGATAATTCTACACAGAGAAAATGTGTTTTTGTTTCCTATTCAGATGAGTGATGAATCATGCACAGTTCCAATACTATACATACAATAAATTATGACTCAATCAACATTAAATATCATATAAATCATGTTAATTTTAAAGGCCTTGGATAAAGGTGAGACATGATTTGTTATCTCTACTGTGCAGCTAACATATAATAATTTAATATATTTCAGTAGACTTTTGTTTTAAAGCATGACTCAGCATATCATTGGCTGGAAATACAGTGAAATTCTTGCTTGTACAGCTATTATAAAATTGAGCTCATTATGCATCAACTTCTGGCTAAATTTACATCAGCTATTTAAAGAGTGTCCAGGGTACTGGTCTCTTGAATGAGAATCAAGTGATTTCCCAGTACCTAAGATCTAATAAAGGAATTCTTGGTAGAATATGTGTTAATGACTTAAGTTTTTAGCAACAAGTCCGACATCTTTGCAATATTTACTGAAAATATGTAACTAGTAATTTCTGTACATAGATGAGAAAAAGTTCCTAACAGTTAAACAATAGAAATAGACAATAAGCAATACCAAATGACTAAGATTAAAAGAAAAAAAAACTGTCACTATCATCATCATAAACATGTCATTCTGAGTTTTCAGCGCTAGCTCATATCTCATATTCCTTTTCATTGCTGCCTACTTTTATGATAAGTCCTTGAAGATGAAACTTCCATTATATGTGTGTTTTCATATTCTGGAATTATAGCAAGAATAACTAACTGCTTTATTTTCTGGTGATGGGTAGTGATGTTAATTTTTAATATTCTATATTCAAAGAATGTATATAAATATATATGTATATATATGTGTGTGTAAATAAAGCCAAATATATATATTATATATACATACATATATAAGTATATACATAAAACCAAAATACACACACACACACACATATATATTTGGTTTTTCGAGAAAGGGCTTCTCTATTGTAACTCTGGCTGTCCTAGAACTCACTTTGTAGACCAGGTTGGCCTTGAACTCAAAGAGATCTGCCTCCCTCTGCCTCCTGAGTGCTGGGATTAAAGGCATGCACTACCGCTGCCCAGCTATATAATATTTTTAAATTTTATTTTTATTTAAGAGAAAGAGAGAGAGAGAGTGTATGTGTATACATGCATACAGGTAACCCTGGAAGTCAAAAGGGGGCATAAAATCTTCTGGAGCTGGTATTACTATGATAGTGAGTTATCTGCTCTGGGTACTGGGAACTGAAGTCTTGTCTTCTGCACGAGCAGAAAGTATTTTGAACCACTAAGCCATCTCTCCAGCCCTTGAATACTTTTTTCATCTTCTCTTTCACAACATTTATCAAAATGATTTAAGTATTTTTAAAGTATTTCCTACAGTTTATGGATCTCAGACTTTAATATTCCATTATGATTGTTTTGCTGCAGTATAAAAATTGCTTAACATTTTAAAATTTGATTTGCCTAAAGAATATTACATACACAATGTAATTTTATATGAACATGTACTTTCCTCAAATTTTCTCAATTTTCAGTTGTTTAGCAAAATTAAGGAACATAATATCAGAGTAGCTTGACAGTATTAAATAGAAATGGATTTCCAAAATAAATCTCCATCCTTTCTTCTTCCTTGTAATTTATTTTCATTGAATTCTATGATAAACATGTTATATGAATAGCTGTGCCTATGTCAACAGAAAATAACTAAATATCAACTTAATCTCACTCAGTAATATAAACAAGGCTCTGTACAACCTTAGGTTAATGCTACATTTCCCCATATTGCTTTGCTTTCTCTTACAAACTTCTATTTGCAAATGAGCTCATTAATCTTCAACTGGATCAGAAAGTCTCTTGGTTAAAAAATTAATTATTTTTAAATCTATAAATGTGGCTGGAATTGAATCTTTCCTTATGCTCTTATTTTTTCTAAGATATCTTACAGTCACTGTATAAAATTATTCTTCTCTATTTTATAGCAGATAGAATCCTGGCCTTCCTGACAGGACTAGAGAGAATATTTACTGCTCTCAGTTTGAAAGCTGTTATATATGTGAATCTTCTTTAACTGTCAATAACTGTCTGCTCAAGAATGGATAAGAGGGGAAATGCAGAACACAACAGGACCAGACATTGTGCAAGCTAATACCCGTCATATCGTAATGCTAACAGTTACATAAGGACTTATCAAAAGGGTTAAGCAAAGGAAGCCAACATACAGTTGAGAAATTTGAAAAACTAACACCAAATAATCCATGCCATCCCCATCAGTGCAGAATGCAGAAATAAAAGCTTTAAAAATCAGTAAATACGTAAGCAGTAGCTCTAGCCACTCTTCTTTTAAAAGATTGGATGTTGTGATGCTAGACGCAATGGCTCACTCATAATCTCCGTCTCAATGTTTGGATGCAGAGGCAGGTTGATCTTGAATTTGGGACCAGCTTGAACTACACAGAGAAACCCAATTTCAACAACTAAACACAATCTGGGGATCAACTGAGCCAAATAGTGCTCACCTAGAAAGAATACAACCCAGGGTGGAAGACTGGAAGTTATAAAGCTCTGATTTTCCTGCTAAAAATCACTCTGTCTTGTGATAATACCTCCTAATCTTTCCTTTGGGGACACAATTCATATCTGATTTTAATCCTTATGTCAGGGGTTAAGCTGTAGTTGTACGCCTACTGGGCGGGTCACCAGGGACAACAAGGAGGCATATTCATATCTGCAAACTCTGTTAGACCTCAGCAGAGGGAACCACTGTCATGGCCAGCCCCAGACTCACAGTGAAATCCTAAGCTTTCAGCTCAGGTGTTTTTATTCTTTCAGAACACCTGAGGTATTTTACTGATAGCACATGCAGGTCATTAGCAATTAAATAACCCCCACAAAAATCCAACACCTGCAAACAATACAGAATGCCCTAGACTTAGGATAGCCCTCACCCGACAGTGCATAAAACAATTTCCAGCATATTTAAAAATAAACTTCCACAACATTTCCTTTTCTGTATAAGCCAATCAAAAATTTGCTTTTTATCTCTAGAATAAAATTTAGCATTACATCAGCAAAACCATTTACAAGAGAAACAATCATGAGTTGCTAATGCACAGAACCAAATGAAATCAAACATCTATCAAGCTTTTCACAATTTTTTTTTGGGGGGGGACAGCAGAAAAACATTATCAATGTCTAATTATCTGGAATTCACTCACAATCTTCTAGGCTCCTCCAAAGGACTTGGATCTGGCTCTGCTCTCTGAAGCACACACAGCTTGTCCTCCAGCTGAATGGCTTCACTCCACTGTTCCTACTCTTCTTGATGGTTTGTATCATGGTACTGGCAACTCAAAAACTGCTGGGGTCCCTTGCTGCAACTGTGCTGCACTTTCACCAATAGCCAAGCCTCAACTTCTCTTCCTGACCCCGTCAGTCTGGGCCTTTAACTGCTACTGAGGCTGCACCTTAATCAATGACCTCTACTGGACTTTCTTCATGTTACCAAACCTCAACTTCTTTACATGACCTCTTCATCTGGGCCTTCAACTACTAATGAGGCTGCACTTCTACCAATGGCCCTTCCTGGTCTCTCATAGTGCCAAGCCTCAGCTGCTCTCCAAAGACCCCCTTCATGTCTTCAAAACCAGCACCAGCTGGGTGACTCTTACAGTACCAAGATTTGCTGCCAGCATGAAATACAAACTCAGTCAGTTCTAGAAGACAGTTTCTGTGCACTGACCCTTAGGAAACACTCTCCAAATTTTAAGGTAGAGTCTGGTTCGCAGGAAAAACAACTAGTCCTTATCTGCAGGAAGGATTCCCTACTGGGTAGAATTCTAATCACCATCACCAGGAGTTCTCATCACTATCACATCAGTGCCTGGACCACTTGTCTTTCTTAGTCTGGCTTGCAGAAAAAAAAAAAAAAACGGGTCAGTTTAACTAAGTGGCTTTTTGGCTCTAACTCACATCTTCCACAACAGCAGGGGGTCCTGGGCCAGTGGGAAGAATATCAGGCCAAAAAGTCCTGGAGGTTTGCCATTCCTTCTCACCACCACTATGGGGAAATATATATCCTTCTTCATAGACCTCAAACACAAGTCCCACTTGGGCTTCACACACACAAAAAGCCATAGACAAACAGTTTGTGTAACAGTGGAAGGAGGAAGTTTTGGCTGCATGATCAGGAAAAGCAGTAAGAATCTTGATTTTTCCCTGATCTCAGCTGAACTCTGTTTTCACTATGAAAATGTCTTTCTCTAAAGGCTTCTCTTCTGTGACTCACTTTTGAATCCTCTTTCTCATTTGATTTTCACAATTTTCTCTTTACAGAGGCTTATTTCCCATTCTCTCTCTCTCCTCTTCCCTCAGGAACCTTCAACTAATACCTTAATCTCTATCCTCTGGTAGCTTCTCTGAGCATACTTTACTGGATTCTATGAGGTCTCAAGTTTCTTTCTCTTCTTCCTTGTTTCCACATGGGATTAGGTGACATGATGTCGTGCCCTACGTTGCAGGCGCCATTTGTAGTTGTACGCCTACTGGGCTGGTCGCCAGGGATAACAAGGAGGCATATTCATATCTGCAAACTCTGTCAGACTTCAGCAGAGGGAACCACTGTCATGGCCAGCCCCAGACTCAAAGTGAAATCCCAAGCTCTCAGCTCAAATGTTTTTATTCTTTTAGAAACCTCGGGTATTTTACTGATAGCACATGCAGGTCATTAGCAATTAAACAACCTCCACAGAAATCCAACACCTGCAAACAATACAGAATGCCCTAGACTTAGGATAGTCCCTCACCCAACAGTGCATGAAACAATTTCAAACATAACTAAAAATAAACTTCCCCAACATTAACCTGTTTCTACATTGTGGTTTATGGTAGAAGTAGGTCCATGAACAATCAATGTGGATTGTAGAGCTAATTCTGGGAAAACTGGTAAAATATTCATGTTCCTTCTCCTGTAGGTGTTGGGACATCGGCTGGTGTTTTAGAGCCAGCCTCATTGTTTAGTCACACAAATTACTGGAATTTCTTGTACATTTCATGATTTACCGTTTAATATTGTGAAGGTTTTCTTGATTAAATTGTGAAAAGGTTTCAACCATGAAAATACCACTATTTCATGAGAAATCTCACTTAAGGCCTCACATATGTTATATTAAAACAAAATGCGTCTCTATTTAATCTTTATTATCTTTACTGTATATAAAATAGCAAAGTATAAAAAGGAAAATAATATTTCTTGCCATTTTTATTTTCATATAGTCTAGGCTAGCAGTGGCACTCACTGTGTAAGTTGAAGATGACTTGGACTTCCTCGCTCTACAGCCTTGCGAGATTAAAGCCAGGCGAAACCACCACATTAGTTTTATTTGACGGCGGGGCGCCCAATCCTGGACTCCATTCATGCTCATAAAAAATCTAGCAACTGAACCACAGTTCCAACCATACATACTGTTTTACTTTTTAACTTAATTTAATTTTTTGTGCATTGGTATGGGAGCGTCAGATCCCCTGGAACTGGAGCTAAAAGCATTTGTGAGCGGTCATGTGGGTGCTGTGAAGAGTGCGTCCTCTGAAGAGCGGCCAGTGCTCTCAACTACTGAGCCATCTCTCCAGGCCCCTGTTTCATTCTCTTACATTTCACTTATTATCAAAAGAATAGAGTGCATTTTCATTTTATACAGTCAGTTTTATTAGTCTAATATTTGATTGGCCAAATGATGTTTCATGGTTTAAGAATTATATTTAACTTTTCTAACATAGCCTTTAATTTTAACCCACAGCCCTTGAAGTTTTAAACTAGATAAATTGTCCCATTCTTAAATAGTTTATTAGATAAGAACAAATCAAGTGCTTTTCACTAATTTCAGTGGCAATGTACTTCTACTCTGAGTAGGTCGGCTAACCACGTGAGTGATGTCCTCTTTTCAAGAGTAACAATTGAGAAAACTGTAAAAACACCTCTGTACAACAGGAGTTTCTCAAAGGACAACTTACCACATGCAAATAGCCTAAAATAACTTTATGGTATCCGATACTGTACTTATTGTGAGAACATGCAAATTTGCTAACACTTATGAAGGGACTGGACTGAAGTGACTAAACCCATGTTGGGATGTGATTTTTACTCTTGAGAATAAAGTGTACTTGAGAGAGAAGATTTCTGAAAGGAAATACAAAGTATCACTCATTTTGAACCAAGGTAGTTTACAAAAAGAATTTTGATTCACAAAGATAGTTATAACTTGGTATCAGCAGTAGCATGTACCAATGCTGCCAGGTTACCTTGCTTTTGGGTCTCTGAATTTATTTTGAAGAGAGCCTCAGGAATTCAGAGTAGGGTAGGGGGAAGAGGAGAAGGGACTATCCTCTCCCCTTGTGTAGTCCAGATGCCTTAAAAAACAATGTGCATAAAATTAATTACTCAAGAGAGTTGGGGAAAAATATATTCTTCCCCGGTGCTTAGATTGGATCAGTTAAAGCTAAAGAGGGAAACTGCCTGAAAAACTGGGCTGTTATCACCAGCTGTGGCAGTTTGAATGACAGATGTCCCTTGTAGGCTCAGGCATTTGCACATTTTTTTTCAGAGTTGGTGGCACTATTTGGAGATGTTTGGTGCAGTGCAGCCTTGCAGGAGGAGTTATGTCAAGGGTCAAGGGGCGCCCTAAGAGTTTTCAACCCCACTGCATTTCTAGTTCACTGTTTGTGTGGACCATTGAAGATGTGAGCTCTCAGCTCTCTGCTCCCCGGATCATGCCTGATGCTTGCTGCCATCCTTCCCCGCCACGATGGACTCATCCTAAAATCAACTCCTTCTAAAAGTTGCTTTGGGTTATAGTGTTCCATCAAGCAACAGAAAAGTAACTAACATATCAGCTGAAAATAAAGCTCTGTTTAGAGGAGCCATAAACAACCCAGATGGACAAGGAAAACCTCACTGCCTCCAGCAAAGACCTCGATAACCAGTAACATTACAGGCCAGTGACCACAGAGCCCTTTGCACGGGCCCCAGTGGTCTACTGTTAGAAGGGTGCATGTGAAAAGGCTTCATATTTTATATCAAGTCATGCTCCATGATGATGAAAATCAAATCAATCTCCGATGAAGAAGAGGTTTACTTATGGACATAAGTACATGCACAAGCACGGGAAAGAACTGTTTTGCAAAAAATGGGTGTTTGGAGCTTATTAAATTAATTTTCGTTTGACTGAAATGCACATAGTTACTCCATAGGAGTATAGGAATATAAGAGTATAAACATATATAACAATAAACAATATAAACTTATGGTTTACAACTGCCTTATGCCGTTCTACAATTCACAGAGAACAAAAGTAACATGGTTCCCATTTTCTATCTGAAATTACTGAAGGTACATACAAGATCTGGGCAATCTTTTTGGGCAGAAAGCCCTCATAGTGCTGAGCTACACTCCTGGTGCCATGCACTTTGGGGTGCTCTGCAAAGGCCTGCTGCTGGGTATTTGTCTCCTTGAAATGGAACCCAGATGTCATTATTTGTCAGTGTGATTTGCAGTCCCTTCTAGGGACTTCTAGTTCCTTCTAGTCCCCACCTGGCTCTGTGACTCCTTAACTTTGGCTTCCAGCCTTTTGCTGGTGTATGCTCCAGGACTAGAGTAGCAAAAGGATTTAGCATGCTTATGTCTTGATAAGAATTGTGTCTTGATAAGAATTTTAATTTTCACATTTAGCTACAACTAAAAGTGCATGTCATGTCTTATACTATCATGATGATGAGATATCCCAGAAATGTTGTTTTGTATGTCCTTTGATAACTGAAGTCCTGGGGGTTACTATTTTATTCATTTAGGGCCACAATATCTAAAAATGCTGTCAGCACAGTGCTTTGCTTAAAGGACAGATGCCAAAGACTGGCTGATAAATACTTGTTACTATTATTTCGTTTTGTTGAGACAAACTGTGTGGTCAAGGATGACCTTGAACTACTGTCTCCACTTTCCATGTATGGGTATTCACAGGCAAGTACCATCAAGCCCGGCTTTGAAAATTAAATGTTATACCAACGATTTCTCTCATAATTTCCGTCTGACATCAGGTTATATACTATACGCTTTTGTTGAATATGGTCACGTTTATTAGGTCCACGTCTCCAGAAGCTCATTGAATATTCACATGAGGACTATTGTTAGAAAATGTAAAGAAAACACAATGAATACGACGTGGAACATTGACAGCTGAAATAATATTTTCCTGCAGCTTTGTTTTGTAATGGATCTTACAAGATTACTCGAGAAGGCAAGCCCTGCTCTGTTGCCAGTTTCTACCGTATTCAATTGTACATGCATTTTTAAAAACTATATCAAATTAATGGCATGATGCCTGTGCAGATACTACAAACAAGAAAAGGGCATTTGTTCTGTTGTGTTTACGTAGCTTCTTGTCCAGTGGCAGGATGCACACGGAAATAGAAGACTGCAAATATCAGACAACAACTTCCTTAAGGCCTTAAAACTGGTTAGCCTACCTCCATCTGTCCTTGCCAAGATGCAAATATTTGATTTACTCCCTGTGCTTACATTTTTTAAAAAAATGTTGTAGATTTTAAAGTCATTCATTGCATGTTCCAGCCACCTTCCAGAATGTGTATCAAGCCATACATTAAATTTATATTTGTAAATTTTCTTGTTCAAGAGTATTAGAAGTTTGGCATAGCTCAAGAAAACAGTCCAAGAAGGAAAGAAACTAAAAAAGTATGTGGGAGAAGGCTCTGATCAGGCTTTCCCTAAAGTTTGTAAAGAAAATGCTTCACACATTAGTGAGGTGGCTCCTTTGGTAATGACATTTGCCACCACACAAAATTACCTAGGTTTGATTCGGAGGACCCACTATGGCAGAAAGAGAGAACCACCTCCCACAATGATTCTCTAAACCCTCTTAACCTTGCCATGGTGTGTATGAACATGCCCATAAAAATGCACACTAAATAAATAAAAATGTGGTTAAAATTCTTAAAATACTTGATAAAAACCATGAAAGCAACCAGTTGTTAATGCAGCATGTGGGTGTTTACAGAGTGGTCACGTGGTAAAACCAAAGAACTTGCTAGCCCGCACACAGCTCTCAGTTTCTTTTCAGACGTTCTTGGCAACACATTTACTTCAGTGTGCTTCCCTTTTGTTTCCGGTTTATCTCAACTAGTGTGCATGTGCAAGGTTAGTAAGAGGGGTTCGCATAGGTGGAAGCAGCATTTTCAAAAAAAGATGAAGATGCTTTTGGGAGATTTCGCAGAGTGGTTGAAATGATATTAAAGAAAAGCAGAATCATTCTAGAACTGCCTGTGTGAAAGATGTGATTAACAGAATTATAAAGAATCAATTTTCAAATTGTGACTGAGTTACTAAGTAGCACAGAGAGGCGCGAGAGAGAACGAAGTCAGACAAGGGATGAGCCAACCGGAAAAGCAGAAAATTATTTTGCCGGAGGCGGCTGGCAATCTGCATGAGAACAGCAGGGGGCGCTAAGGTACTGCAGTTGTCAAGTCTCGGTGCCTGCAGACAAGACAGACCTTCAGATTTATGGTTCTAGCAAAGAGGAAATGTTAGTGATTCTTACTTTTGTAATAAACAACGTAGCTACAGACACTGGGGTGAGATTTAATGATCTGTATCTTCTACTGAAGCCAGGCCCGTGATAAGCACATCTTTCCTTTGGCTGGACTTGGTCTGTATCACCTAGCACTTTGATTGAATTTACCTTTTGGACAGTGTTTTTCCTTGTAAATTTATGGGATTGGATTTCAAAGGAAATCATCCTTATCTTTTGTTATTTGAGAGTAAAAATTTGAGAATTAGGGAGGATATATTTTTTGTGTAAAATACCAGTAAGATGTAAGCAGAGTTTTCTAAACAATGAGATAGTGGTTTTAGTCATTTACAAAAAGTGTTTGTGTGAGTGTGTATGAGTGTGTGTCTTTAAATAAATTACTACCTGCGAAAGAGGTGATGACAAGTGTCAGGATATGTAAATAAGCACCCACAAGTTCAGATTTTCTATCCCTGCAAAGAGCTACTTTCTTACACTTTGGGCACCTGCCCTTTCCTCTGTTCCTATTTAAGATAGATGCCCAGGTTTAGCCACAGTAAACCACACTATTTTCTCCTCTGTCCATCATCATGACTTAGAAGCCCCTGGAAACCAAGAAAACGGTCCATCTTCTATTCAAGTTCTTAAGATATTGGCCTTGAGGCAGCTTTTCAAAAGATCGAAGAGCTGGGAGCCTGTGGGTCATCATATCTACAAAGTATGTCTCCAGTGAATTCTTGCCAACCTAAAATGAATAATTTAATTAAGGGTACTGAATTGGTATGTTGGTGTTATTATGCTGGGCCACGGGGCTTAAAACAACAAGGAATTATTTTCTCACAGATCTGGAGGCTAAATTTCCAAAGTCAAGTTGTAGCCGTAATGGGGGCTCTGAAAGCTTCTTTCTGACTCACAGGAGGCAGCAATACTTGCTTCTCTCTCATCCCACTCACCCCTCCAATGATGCCAATCATTAGCTGCTGTGATCACTCCCTTTTATAACAACAAGAGTCACTGGATGTAAGGAGTCCCTAATCATCTTCATGGTATCTTTTGCAAAAGTCCCATTTTCAATTAAGGTAACAATCTGAAGTTATAGGTGGACATGAACTTGGAGAGGACATGATTTAACTCGCTACAAGCACCTATCAAAGATAAATAAGATTAATTTTATTGGTTGTATTTGTTTAAGAGAGTGGCAAATTAGTGCAATTGTAATCATCTTGAAGAGAAAGTGAGTGCTTAGAAAAACAAGCATGCTCCCAGCAAGGGCTTACTTATTCTTGACTGACACAGTTAAAAATAGAACAAAAATAGTTGCTGACCCGTAAACTGACAGACTTGACAGATTCTGATCAGATTCTTAGTAAGTGCATTATTAGCTATAAAACTCAAATTTTATCTGAGGATGATACGTTTAAAAACTTGTGTGTACTATATCAAAATTATTGACTCTCTTGGACTCTGTTTCACTACTTTCAATCAAGTAGACAGAGGTGTTTGAGATTATCAGGTGTGTGTGGGCAAAGGGCAGAGCAGGGATACCACACATGTTAACTTGTTCTCCTCTTTTTAACAACACAGCCCCTGGTAACAGAAACTAACACCTATTTGGTGAGAATACAATATCTACTGACCTGTTATGTTATACAAGAATCCTTGAGGTTGCTGGGATTAATATTAGTTAATCCTCCAACAACTCCTGGTCACAGATATTTTTAAGAAAGAAAATTTGATGCTTATTTTTCATGCCATCAAATATGGAGCTCCCTATAGTTTATTTGATAGATATTTATTGAGCTATAATTCTTCACACAGTACTCAGCACATATTGTGACAGGGCAACACAGTGCAGAGTTTCCTCCATCTTGTATTGTTGCTGAGGCCACTTCAGGTTTCACAAGAATCTGATCTCCTTGATGGAGAATGCCATGGAAAACTACCAATCTCTATTCTAGGAACCTGAAGTCAAGATGTTCCAGTTAATTTATCACAGCTTCTGTTAAATTGTCTGCTTGTGCAGAACCCCCTCCAGCTAACTGCTTATCTTTGCTTCTGTTACACTGCTTGCTTCTATGAAGCCTCTCCTCATCTGCCCACTGCAGCTATCAAGTGGCATGCCAGGAAATGGTTTTTGCCTTCAAAAACCTTGTACTTGGTATATTCAGGACTGCACCTGGGTCCCCAAATACCTGAGTATAGCCCTAGCCTGCTGGAATAAAGACTTTCAGTTGGCTATAACCTGTGTCTGAGAAGTCACCTGTAGTGGGTTCCCCATAATATTTTGACTCTTTAATTTTCTTCAACAAACAGGGAGAGGACTGGATTGGTCACTGCATGTCAACACTCTATGGAGCACCGGAACTGCTCTCCTGTAGCCCAGTGTGGTCAAGGGAACAGATTCTGTTGAAAGGAGGGCCCAAAGAACAGCTCAGCAAATGATAAAGTGTTTGTACTATAAATAAAAGGACTGAAGTCCAAATCCCTATGAAAGGTATAGAAGTTGTGCACATGGCAATGGTGATCTGTCATCCTAGCATTCTGTAGAAAGACACACAGTGGAATCCTTTGGACAAGCTAGCTGGTTGGACTAGCAGGAACTGGCAATTTTTTGCTTCAAGGGGAAATGTCCAGTGTCGACTTTGGGCTTCCACATACTCCCACTTCCACTCAAGCACCCCCTCACACACACACACTTGTTAACAGTAATCTACATGTACTACATACATGTACACACACAAATATCAGAAATGTATACTTACAGGGAATGTTACCAGAGAATCAAATGTATTCTAGGAGTCAAACTTTCAGCCTACTCAGAAACCATGTACTTTTTCCTTGAAAAAGAAACCTGAAAATTTGGGGGACTGATAGGAAAATAGATGGCGAAGGAATTGTGTTTTTTGCGGAAGGAATGGGGGGTCAGGGAGATGGCTTAGGGGATAAAGTATGTTGCAGAACTTTAAGGATCCAATGCAAATTTCCAGCAACCATATGAAACCAGGCTTGAGTGTTAGCTCATTTGTAATCCCAGTGCTCAGATGGCAGAGAGACGTTGTGCATGGTAGGGGCAGCAAACATGACAAGATTGACAAGCACTGGGCTCAGAGAGACTTTGACTCAATAAATAAATGGAGAGCCACTGGGAAATACACTTGATGTCAGTCTCTGACTCTATCTCTATGTGTGCCTACACATCGATATGCAAGCATGTACACATGCTCTTGCATAAAAATACAGCCAAACACATGCAAATAAACATACACACACCCATGCACGGGGTACACAGATAATCAAACAAAAATGTGGAGGAATTCATGAAAGCAGCATGGCAAAGAAGAACCTATGGCAGGTGGGGGAATATTCTAGTTTAAATGTGAAATGGCTCCTCAATCTAGTGTGTTGTATTCCTGACCCCTGGGCTATGACAATATTTTAGGAAACTCCAACAACCAGGGAACAAAGGGCCCAAAGTAGAAGTAGGTCACTGGGGACCTAAAGCACTGCCTTTTTCTTAAAATTTTCTCTCATGTAATTTGGTCACAGCCACCTAAAAGTAAGACACAAGAACTTTGAAACCCCTGGCTAAAGCAGGAGAGGTAGGAAGATTATGACAATAAACTGGAGAGAGAGAGGGAGATAGAGGACTTGAAGTCATCCAGGGGAGGCTATGAGTTCTCTTTAACATGAAGGTGATGAAATGGCATAACAAATTTTAAGTAGTAAGGTGCTGCAGTTTGGCATTTACAGGTTTATCTTTTTTTATGACTGAGTTAAAGCAAGGCAGTAATAGATGGAAGTGAAACTGTTCACGAAGCCACTGGATGTAGTGGGTGAACTGAGTAGCTTGGAGCTGAAGATGTGTGTGCAGAGAGTGAGAACCATAGGATGATACAAGCAAAGCTGTAGAGCAGGGAATCCAAGAGGCTTTAAGACCTGTGCTACATCCAAATAGATGGATGAGAACCGGTATTCACCTGGGAGGAAGTCAGCAGCTTGGGAGATCACGTTGATTATGGGGTACTTTGAGACCTCCTAGAGTGGATATCACACAAGCAATTAAGAAAAAGGTACTCAAGGTCCAGAGAAGTCTAGATTGAAGTGATTAATAAGGTTTCAGCATCTATGTAGAGGGAGAGAAGAGATTGAGCCATTAAAATAAAGATATACCACCAATACAAGAGACATCTTAATTAATGACAGCATATATGTGTACTTCCAGCCATTTTCTCAAATATATTAGCAATTTTACCTTGTGAACTATTAAACTCCAATGAAATCAAAACTTGAAATCATTTTTAAGAAAATCCCAAAGTGGACTGAAACTGCACCTTCTACGTTTGACTTTTCCAAGGTGAACAAAACATGAATTAATTTACCTCCAGCCAGTGTATTCTACTCGTATGTCTCTAGTGTTTTTTCTGACAGACACAGTGCTAGGAAACAGCTGAGCAATAATGAATGAGACAGGCTCTCACCAGCTTCCAGAAATTATAGTTAACTTCCACAGATAGAAAACTAACAAAGATGAGAGAAGTGCTACAGAGCCTATATGAAGGAGCCACTGTTATATACAGCATGGATGAGGCTACGTGAGCCCAGTCTGCCAGAATGGAACGGTGCAGATGTATAGAGCAGGTAGCATTGAATTCTAAAAACTAAATGGTAAGAGTCCATATACATAGAGTCAAGAGGCACTTGGAGAGCATACCAACAGCCCAGAGTCCTGACCATGATCCATGATGCCCTCTGGGGAAACACATACACACACACACACACAGAGAGAGAGAGAGAGAGAGAGAGATTGAGAGAGAGAGAGAAATGACCAGAGCTGACCAGAGCATGATGCAAACCCCACTATAAGAACTGTGCCGATGCTAAATTATATGTATGCAAAGGCAGTCTTTCTTCAGCCCCTTGGAACAAAGGGATTTCTGAAAAATCTGTACTTGGAGGACACACATTAAAATGAAAATAAAACAACTTTAAAATGATTCAACATTCCTAGATGTTTTTGTGCTTTGGCATAGAGAGGGAACGTATTTCTCTTAATGAAGAATTTGTTTTAAATGCTGACATCACAACTAAATGGTGTTGTATTTGTATGCTACTGAATCAAAACCCTTCTATTTCCACTGTGACAATTTTTTTTTCATTCTATGAGGCAGCAGCTCTGTGACTTTGTTGATCCACACTTTCCAATGGTGTGATTTGTTCTCAAAGTGAGGCTTTTGAAGTCTTACTAGTGATGAGGACCAGCTCAGGATGGGACATTTTAACATGATACTTGTTAGATCACAAACTCACAAACTGCTGGCTGAGATGCCTATCTTCATATCAAAGTGAACCTGGCTGCCAGGTTCTCCAAGCATCTCCTTTGCCCCTACCTGTTACAGGGTCTTCCTGGCTTGCATACCAGCCCCCTTCCCTGAACTCTCCAGCTCAGGGGGCTGGGCTGCTCTTCCCAATATAATCTAGCCATTTTGGTCATCCCTCTTCCACGACAGGTTCCCATCTCTCCCCTTTCCCCTCCCTGTCACCTCACAGAGCCCAGCAACTAAGCCTGGTCATGTCCACCTTGGACTCCCAAAATTGTCTCTTTCCCTAGCCATGCTCTCCCTCAATAAACTATCTCCTCTACCATACCTAGGAGCAGTCTTATTCTTTCCCTTTTAATTTATTTATTTTTTCATTCAATACTAATGGATACTGTAAGAGATATGAGCAATTAAGGATACAGATGCCCAAAGTGACTTGTTCCTGCAGTATTTGAGCTCAACACCAGACTATTTTTCTGATGAGGGCTGAGCCTACAAGGTATCTAGTTATCAATACCATTTGAAAACCACTGTGTGGAAATTAGTTCTTTCTTGTATTTTGATCAATATAGCTGAAACCAGATTTCCCAGCCTATTACATTCCTTATTTCCCAAACAGAGATCAGGCATTTCCCCTTGTTAGGTGTACCTAAGGCCATTAGCATTGATAATTAAATAACTGTGATATTTGTGAGAAACGATAAGACAAACACACTTAAAGGAAATGAGCAGTTGCAAGAAGATATATATATATATATATATATATATATATATATATATATATATGTATAAATTGGCGAGTTCCACTGCTGATTTTCTCTTTCCTTAAAATTAAATGAATTCTTCATTCACTATTATAAACTAAATATTTCCTTTGAGTCCAATTAGCATTGCTGAAAGAAAAAGCAAATCAAGGCTCTGTTCAGCATGCATCAATGTAATGGAAAATCAGGTCTTTTATTCTAGCTTTAATAACTGCAGCTTGATTAGAGGCGAAGAAAAGACTATGAAGGGAGAGGGGGGAAAAGAGAAGGACTGCCAAATTAGTTCTAGGAGAATTCTCAACCTGTCTGCTCTTGGGCTCACTATTCAAATGCTAATTGAGCCTTTTGGTAAACAGAATGGGTAATCATGAAAGACAAAAACAGACACAGAAAACAAATGAAATATCACACCTTATCCAAAACAGCATGGCATTTTTCTGATAAGCCTCAGAAGCCTAAAAAAAATTTAAGTCCTTGGCTCTTTTTTTTCCCCTCGAACGATTATAATTAATATAATAAAATAAATATTACATAATCAAATAAAAAATGACAAAGAACGGCTTTGTTTCAACAATGAAACCAGTCATGTTATAATTAGATAAGAGGATTTATATTCACAGCTATAAACATGAAAGTAGACCATGAGGCTGGATAAAGGCAAGTTTTTAATTCTTAAAAATTAATTACATGGCATTATTCTTATCAGTACACAGAATGCATTAATTATACAATTAATAAAACGATGAAAGGGAATTTTTTTTTTTTTTTTTGGCAATTGTAATGTACATGGGGACATTTGGTTTTATACCCAGGATTGTCCTTCAGGCACTCCTATAATCTTCTTACTAGGGAATGTCAAGACCCTAAACCAGTTAGTAGGAATCCTGAATGGAGTGGGTCTTTATGTTGGTGCTCAGACAGATTTCGGAAAGGTTGTGCATTTCCATGTAATTGGGATCTAAGGTGTAATAGGTTTAATTTGAGGTCCTCTTTAAAAGAACAACAGAAAAAGGTATTATCAGCAATGAGGAATAGCGGGGAGAAGCAGGGACTCACTCCTTCACAATGGGCTTCCATAGGTTGAAAAGACAGTGATCTTACTACAACAGTCATGACTCTGGGCACTTCCATCATCAGTGTAGAATAGAAAAAGCCTGGTAGGTTAGACCACGTTATCCTTAAAAACACTTTAGAGCTATAAATAACAGTCAGAAAGAGGAAGATGTGGGAGTAAAGGCAGCTTGCTATCAGGAGCAGAGCCACAGGCTAAATCCATTTGTGCAACCACCAAGGGACTGTCCGCATTCTCTTGCTGACCTGCAATTGTATTTTATCAACTAGGATGGGGAGTAAGTGGGTTATTGGCAGAGGCTAAGAAATCTGGTTTTGTTGTACACAAATTGTTGGTGTAAGGTATGACAGGACACAAGCTGCAATGCTGTCGGCTCACTGGCTAAAAGCAAACACTCACATCTTTCACCTGGGAAGATACTGTGGGTGAGCTATGTTACTATGAATGCAGAAACGGTCTCTGCATGAATCAAATCCAGATGCTGACAACTGTAGAACAAAACAGGAGCCACATCCAGGCTTTCGTAATAACGACTGTTTTGGGGGGTGGGGGGTAGGGAAGGAAAGCTACTGGAAACAGAAACTGTGGGCCCACCACCACCACTGATGCCTCAGCAGTGCCAGAGTATTTTGCTCATGTTCACCTCTCCTGTTTTCATGGTTCCTCTGGATAATTAAAGTGAGACAAAAATATAACTTTAATCTTCTATCTGTTCAAATTCAATTGCATGTGCTAAGGCTCCTACACATATTGAGAATGCCGAGAGTGTCATTCTCTGTCTCTGTCCTCCTGCCTCCCAATACTGTGTGCGTGTACACACACACACAGACACACACACACACAGACACACACCAGTAGAATATTTTGTGCCTTTTCTCTCTAGCTTGTCAGTTTGTTGTTTTCTGTTTTTCTGTCCCTGGGCATATCAACATTCCAAGGTTAATGATGAGGCACCTTGGAAAGTGATGTTTGTTTAGCTTAGGGTAATGTTTTAAATGCCTTTCTGTGTGTGGCAATCTCATTGCTTCTAAAACAAAAGCCATCTGCAATCTGAACCTGCATTCCATATTAACACCTCAGACACTTTTTGGCAGTTTTTTTTTTTTGTCATCCTGTCCTGGTTGAAAAATTATATGTGAAACAGGAGCTGGCAAACACTAGAATCAGCCTGATAGGTTCAAGCTTTGAAAATCACATTTCTCCAGCCTTATTATCAAATTGATGTGCTGTGGCACCCTGTCTTTTCTGAGTTCCTGGATCCATGGTAGACAGAGGAGAGGAACTGGGTGTTTAGACACAGCTTGTTTATGATTCTTTGGAGATTGTAAATTTGGATTTTATACATATTTATTTATTCATGATCGAATTTTCAACACTTAACCTTAGTAGTTAATAATTTTTTCCCAAATATTGACACCCCTTAGTTAGGAGAAATGCATTTGCTCATAAAATCATTATTTATTTGCCAATTAGCAGTCTTGTGATTAATTGAAAGGGGGATTTGAGTTGTCACCAGGGCACAAAGTAAATTTGTAGTCTGTAATTCGAAGGGGTGGTGAATGTGACTGACCTATGATTCACTGTAGCTAGTATTGACTTGGAATATATATATATATTTGGAGTAGTGTTTGTGTTCCTTTCTTGGTTAAACATGATAATTCAGAACTCACTTTTGTCTAACCAAAAAGAAGGAAGGAGGGACAGAAGGAGAGAGGGAAGGAAGAAAGGAAGGAAGGAAGAAAGAAAGAAAGAGAGAGAGAGATAAAGACAGAAGGAAAGAAAGAAAGAAGGAGGGAGGAAGGAAGGAAGGAAGGAAGGAAGGAAGGAAGGAAGGAAGGAAGGAAGGAAGGAAGGAAGGTAGAAAAATAAAATGAATCTCATTCAAAATACTAGTATGAACAGCCGAGGTCTCTGGATAGCTATGTGTATTAAAACCCCCTATCAGTCCTCATTGGAAATGAAAAATAAATATATCTAAATGGATTGAACCTCTGAGATTTGAGGACTGGTTCTATGTCAATCAGAACACACTGACAAACACCCCATCAATATCCAATCATATATTATAAAATCTTAAATTCTCAGAAATCTTCTACAATACTTTTAAAAACTAGAAAAACAGCCTGTATCTTCATGTCTGCAAGGTCAGAAAAAGGAGAAAATTCCACTAGTACCAAGAAATGTACTAACAGTTTCAATATAAATTATCAGTATTTATTCTACACAGAAAAAAATCTTGAAGTCACAGTTTTCTGATGCCTATCTGAATCTTATGTTTAATATCGTTAATATTTATATTTAGAGTTTTGTTTATGAGCATAGCAGAATATTATTAGGAATCGTCTCCACAGTCTCTAGTCTCAGGTTCCTGGCTAGTCCAGCAGTGTCAGGCATAGGCTCCCTCCCTTGGCATGGGGTTCTGCCATTCCATTCCACCAACAGATCCTACCTGCAGGATAGTTTATAGGCCAGAAGTTTTGTGGCCAGGCTGGTGTCACAGTCCCACTGCTAGAAGCCTTGCCTGGTTACAGGAGATGGCCTGTTCAAACACCCTACCTGCCATTATTATGGGCCCTTGCTAGGGTCACCCTCATAGATTCCAAGGAGTTACCACTGTAGGACGCCTCCATAGATCGATGACTACTCAGAATGTCATCTGATTGTAGCAGCTGATTGTAGCAAATGCAGAGGCTCAGGGGCCAGACCATGTGCAAAACTTGGTAAACACCATGGAGGAGAGGGAGGAGGGACTACCAGAGGGGTCCAGGACACTGGGAAAACAAGCCCCACAGAGTCAACTGACCAGTATACTTAGGGTTCACAGAGATTGAAGCTGCAGACACAGAGCCTTCATGGCCCTCTATATATTTCATGTGGTCCAGCTTGGTGTTCTTGTAGAACTCCTAAAAGTTGGACTGAGTGAGCGAGGTCCCTCTGAACTTTATATCTGCACTTGGGACCCTTTTCTTCCTGCTGGTTTGCCTTTCCCAGCCTTGATGTTGAGGCTCAGGCCCTGCCTTATTCTTATTATGCCCTGTTTGAATGGTAACCCTCTGAAGTCAGCTCTGAGTGGAAGTCCGGTAGGGTTGTGGAAGCAGGGGTGGGGTTGTGGGAGTGCGGTGAGGGGTGATATAGAGGAGAGGGGATAAGGGGGAGCTGGGAGAATGGAAGGAGGAGAAAATAGGAGGATGGAGTGGGATGTATTATAAGAGAGAAGAAAAAATAAATTGTATAAAAAAGTTTTGTTTATTCAGAGGATCTTGAATTTTTGTAAGAACAAAAGAAATGTCCACTGTCATTGTATACAAACACTTAATACTGTCATTTTTGACATTCTGAGGTCAGCATCTAAAGCCATTACTACTCAAAAAGGACTATTGGTACAAGAAGAATCAAGTTTAAGTTTTCAGTGATAGGACAAACTTATTGTACTCACAAATACGTTAATTTAATAATATTAGAAAAAATTATATCCCTTCTTTCAGACAATGTGTTTTGAAAGAAAATATGTCTATCATATTTGCACACATTAAAGTGGTACTGAATAATGATCGAATAGTTATTCTTTTTTGAAAATTGTGGATGGTACACTTGATCACCACAGCATCTGCTTACAAAAAAAAAAAAAAAAAGATTTGCTTTTTGGCATATCTTGACTTATATATATATATATATATATATATATATAGAGAGAGAGAGAGAGAGAGAGAGAGGGAGGAAACAATGTTTTCCCTTGCTCCTAGAAATGTTTTCAGAAAATATATATTTCAAACAATGAAACTAGAAATTATTATCCAAGTTATATAGAATCTTTATCCTTGCTCTAATGTTAAATGTCTCTCATGTGCACAAACAACTGCAGGAAATCACTTATATTTCGCTTATGAATATATATACATACACAGATAGAAAAGGGAATAACGTGAGGATTGATTTCTGACTTTCATTTCCTAGAAAAGAAAAGTGTCCTGCTTTGTAACTCAGAACAAACTGGGGGAGCATATTATTATGAGATGGAAGGTCGGTATAGGAGAACATTAATATAAACCATTTCATCCAGATTGTCGACACAATCTAAATAAAGCTTGATTTTTTTTCTATTCAAGCCATGGAAAAGTTAAGATTTATATTAAGTCCATTTAGGCTTTTTCTTTCCCTTTGGATAAAGGGTTTATGAATATGTGCTGAATCACTTCCTTCAGCTTATACAATGCTGTAAAACTACTTTTATTTGTTTTGTTTTGCCAGTGTGAAATGACAGTTCATGTGCCAAGGAGACTGAAAAATACCAGTGAATATATGAAGAAAAGCACAGAAGATTCTCATGAGACTAAAATTCCCAGTGAGACACTGTAATAACACACACACACACAAACACACACATCATCATCATCATCATCATCATCATTATCATCATCATCATGCTTCTCCACGAGAATGTTCATCAAGAATAAATCCTAATGTGAACTGTAGACAGCATGTGATTATAATGTGTCAGTATATATTCATGAATGATGTCAAATGGACCAACATGGTAGGGGAATGTTAAAAATCACAGAGGCTAAGAATGGTGGGGAGCAAGAAATATGTAGAAAGATACCTTCTTCTTAAATCACATGCATCTTAAAAGGCTCTAAAAATAGTCTTTAAAAAATTATATATATATATATATGTGTGTGTGTGTGTGTGTGTATATATGTATATACATAATATATATCCATAAATATATATATATATATATATTATGTATGTCTATCCATCATATATATGTATATGTGTGTATATATATATATTATATATATATAATATGTAAGGTATATGTATATAAATGTATTTGTATGGAACAAATAAACATACATGTATATGACTTTACATACTGTTCCCTTCATCTCCCAACTCCTGATACTACTCTAAGCCATCTAACTGAACTTCCAAGCCATACAACTTTAAAACATTCTGAATGTGTTACTGCCTTTTGCATGTGTACTTCCTTCTCTTCTACCTAGAATGTAGATCCATCTTTTTATTCATACTAA
Source organism: Cricetomys ansorgei (assembly GCA_026225945.1). NCBI lineage: Eukaryota > Metazoa > Chordata > Mammalia > Rodentia > Nesomyidae > Cricetomys > Cricetomys ansorgei. Next base: position 15,826,345 of record JAMJFZ010004061.1, read on the forward strand.
TTGGCTATTCATCTTATGGTGTCAAAGACCCCTGGGAAGCATTAATGACCTTATTTTCTGTGGGGAGTACACTTCTCATGTTTTCTTATATGAGAAGGATACTCCTCTCTTAAATCTTGTATTTCTCTATGTTCCTTCCATATATCCCTGCATCCTAGAGGAATCTTATTTGATTGTGTCATTACTCTCAGGATTTGTACATAAAACAACTCGATAGTTTGATGAATGAATCGATGTGTTAATGCAAGCCAGTATGTTGATAAGCTAGCATTTCTGATATAATCAATTTGAGTTCAATGCTTGCTTGTCACTGCCTTGAGAATCTTATCCTAATTTTATCTTTGAAAATATGTTACTAAAGTAGATGGATGAGGCAATAGGGTACAGACCTGGAAGCTTAGGCCTTCACCTCATATCACATGCGTGTGAATATTTGGCACATGTTCTTGGTGGCCTACTCCCAGAACCTTCTGCCCTGTCTCCCTACTTCTGCCACTACTATATTGTAACCCTCTGCTCAGATTGGTAACTTGCTCATATTAGCATGAGAGGTTCATGTTCTATATCTTGCTTTTGTTCCATAGGAGATATAAGTGAGGGAGTAATAGGGTTAAGAACTTTAATATCTTCACTCTGAGACTATAGTGAAATCTTTGCCGTCTCTCATAAGCCAATCAAACAATGGAACCTCAGACTTCTTCAGAGCTTACTCCCTTTACTCAGACTACTGTCTTTATTTACCCATCTTTTCACTAAACAACTTCCTTCCCCAACTGTCTTGTCTTATCTTATTTATCTGTTCTTCAAATCCAACTCAAAACCACTTGATTTCTGCTATCATAATTCTGCATTGCATATATATTTATTAGTAAGTACTTCACTACCACTTACTATGCCTAGGAACAATGGTCTATGAGTTTTTGGGATATTGCCTTGCCTAAGAATAATCATTTGAAGTAAGTACTACATTGGATGAACACTGAAAAGAAAAAGACATTTAATGCCATATCTCTGAAATGCCCTTTTCCATTCCAAGAGCTTTGTCAAATTAAGGGACAGTGGAAATGAGGCGACAGTAGATAACAACGATCAGGGATACCTGGAGAAACTTTCGTCCCTCTCGCACAGACTGAGAACTGATGTAAACTTATGTGATCTAGAAAATGTGCTCTGTGTATAACATGTAGTCAACACCTACAAAGACAATGAAGCTAAGGTTATAATGTCACAAGCTCTTAACTTCTTCCCTTAACTAATCAGAAATGCTAGAGCCACAATGTGAGCAGACAACTGTTCTTGGTGCAGTCAGCACCCGTGGAGCATATTAATGGGAAAAGAGGTACTGCTGGCACTCTTATCTAGGTTATTTCCTGTCTAGCCTGTCTGCTTTGTTCTGATACAACTAGATGATACACCTTGTTAGTAAGTTCATGCTCCTTGTAAGCATGCCTACTGGTAATTTCATAGGTATTTATCTCATAAGTTGCTTGTGGGAGTTTACTTAAGTTTTTCAACAACTTACCCCTTCTTACCTGGCATATCTATGCTATAGACACTATACGGGTTATGCTAATTTTTTGATAATAAAAATGAGTCTCAGAGAGATTAAGTAACTTGCCTTGGGTCACATAATTAGCAAGTAGTACAGTCAGGACGTCGTTAATTAAGGAAATCTGACTTTCTATATATCACCCTCTTGCCTTTGTAGCTGAAAATACAGTAGTCTCAATTTTACACTTCCCAAACTTTTCTCAGCATTGCTGAAAGCCTCTTTTTTTACAAAATACTGATCTTTGTTCTCTAATTTAATGTTTCATCCTCATTTATGACATCTATATCCAACTATTTTGTAATCTTTACCAACTGCTGAATCTTTTCAATGTGTCCTTAATAATTAGCTTTCAGCCTTGCTGAGTTTTCAGCCAGCCCTGCACTGCTGTTACAAAACACTGCTGAGTAACCTCTTGGAATGAGCTATTCGTGGACCCGAAGTCCCCTTACAGAATATTTGGGTTAAGCATTGCTATGTAACCTTTCTATTAAATTTTCTGGCTCATGCCCAAGGTCTATCAACTGCTGTGACCAGGTGGCTCTAATCAGTGTCCCTGGTCCCCAGTCACCATTTTTCATCCTACCTGCTTGAGTTCTTGGTTCCTCTTGTCAGACTTTATCCTCAAGCATAGGTATTTCTGTATATGTCCTTTTAATAACCAATATCTTTTGATTGCTGATTGAAACAACTTTTAAACTTGGATATACCTTCATTCATTTCATTAGTTATCACAGTTTTCATGTTACTTATAGTTTTAGTTCTCTCAATGTATCTATTTATCTATCAGCTCTATCTCTTGTCTATCATTTTCATTTTTTTGTGGGTGCTCTGTTAATTTTGATCCTAAGTTTCTTACTTACCTGTAAATTTTATGATTTTGCAATGAAATTTTAAAGAAATAATTAACATTTTAGAAATCTGTGTACCTCTTTCTGTTGCCTAAAATTCTGACTCTGTCATGTTGTGAATGTTTAATAAACACAAAATGACTGAATGACCTCAAAACCTGATTTTAGATGTTTAAGAGGTAAGTTAGAGTACAATATAGAATCAGGCCTATGTAGACAATTAGTGAAGCTAATCACATTAGTACAGTGTCTCAGAAAGTACACAGTATCATGCAAAAATGCATTCTGTTTATTTGTTTCAGCTTTATACACTATAGCCAACGATTCTAGCACATGATTTAACCTCAGAATAGAGTGCTGAACCCTCAGGGCAAGTTAGATATTGCTAAAAACTGAATCTTTATTTGACAAAACTAGCAAATCCAATGGGAAATGCTTTTCAAGGCAGTGGAAGTACTTTATGAACTATTAATGTTATTATGTTTGGTAACTTGTGTGAGGACTACTGACAGATAGGTCACACACAAAACTGTAAGCAAACAAGCCTCATTTTTGTGGTCTCTCTTATTTTCTTCTTTATCTTTTTATACCTCCTAAGCCATCTCACTGCTCCCTGGTTATCCAGTTCTATTGCTTTCCTAACTCGCATACGTCTTCCCTGGGTCTCTGTTAGCCTGGTCTTGATATTGCCCCTTCACTGTATCCATAGGAGACACTGAACTAACATTAAAAAATAGGTAGTAGCTTTATAGGTCTTTTTTATTTTAATCTTAAATTATAAGTAGTGTACATATTAGTTTTATCATCCTTGCTAAGTTAGTTTCTGATACTTTTTCATTTCTAGAGTACAAATAATTACAATATCTACTGGGCAGGAATATTGGGTGAGTGAATTAAGCACCCAAAAATATCAAGAACATATAATAAGTGCTCGAATATGAGCTCTTATTGTTTCTGGTATGTGATCATGTACCGCTGGTCATCTTCGAGAAGGAGTCAGCACGTGCTATTCAAATGGCTTCACTGATGTTTAATAAAATGACCTACTTTACATGTTCAGCATGGTCATTTAAATGAGGTATTATCTCATGGTAATATATATTTTCAATTTTCCAAAATGTTATCCATCATACAATTTGGGTATTATAATTAATTAAGCAAGTTAATTACGTGACAGTGTTTTTTGACTATTTTTGAAGTCATGGAGGATGAAAAGGCATGAAGTAGAAGAGTTTTTAAATTATTTTTAATTAGTTTTAAAACTCATTATTGGGCTAAGGAAAAACAATGAATAATGTGGGAAAATATGGGAGGACTGAGTACTAGAGACTTCTAATCTTCAGAAGTTGATAAAATCAGAAGTGACCAACACAGGAGAGGTAGAAGAAACTGGCAGTGAAGTGTAGGAAATGTGGTGCCTAGAAGGCAAATGAATGTATGAGAAAAAAATGAGACCAGTTCTCTGTAATGTCATACCCACCCATTATACTAGCACATGAAAATGTAGAGATGTTTACATTTACTTTCTAGAATCTGAAGCATGTCCTTCCTCTCTGATCACTAGTTGGCATCCAAGCACCATGGTGAAGCCAATGCCCTCCATTCTGGTGTCAAGTACAGTCTCCCCAATAAAAGTCATATAAGCCATGGTCTTCAAAACTCTTAAATTGGTCTTTCTGTCCACCTGCCTTTTCCCCTTGATCCTAATTTCTGACATTTCCTTCTCAATAAGATAGCATGAAATTGTTCCATTTCAACCAATTACAGTTTGTAGAGAAAGCAGGTTTTAGGCCTGTCCTTAGTCCCATCACTCACAGCAAGTGAAAGTTTTACACCGAAATTGTCAGTTTGGATAAACACTCAAGAATAGCCTATATTCCTGTGCTGCTTAAAAATGGAAACCTTGTCAGCCTGTGGGAAAACATTTCATTTTAAAGCTTGGAGATATTGATAAATACCTTCAAAATGACATAAACTTCAGGTCTGATCTAAGGCTCAGGTTGTTAGGTGGAATGTGGTTAATACAATGACGCTTCTGACACAGTTTTTCAGTTAGTTCTCAGTGGGTTCATGCTTTGAGAGGACAGATAGATGAACCTCTCCTAGGAAGTGGACAAGGCTTTCTAATATGGATGGTAGATAACCACAGACAAGTTAGCCATTTCCAGTTAAAAAGGAGAAATTAAAACTGTCAGAAAGGAGTATTTTCTCATATTCTAAAAAGGCAGTCTGTTTTTCTCCAATTGATTTTGAAACTTTCCCAAAGCATATCAAAAAAGAAAACTTTGAATGTTGAGAGCTAATTTAGTTTATTATGTGTGAACCATTCACAAAATGAGATTCTAAAGTGAACCACTAGGCTCATTGCTAGAATATTTCCCTGAAGTGTGCAAGGTCCTGGGTTCAGTTCTCAGAACTGTTGAATATAATACAAAGAAAAGAAACTATTTTTTTAACTTAGTTGTTTCCTATTAATACAGCTTCAAAATCTTCCTCTATCAGCTAGAGTTCTACTCTGATTATAGGCCACCAAATCATTCATCTCTAGTCATTTATTTAACGTCATGCCTATTTCACAAGATTAGCTATAATTTTTTGAGGATTTCTCCTTTTTTCAAAATTTTAGTTATTTTAGTTATCAAGAATTTTAGCATATCTTAAAATACCAAAATTTTATTTTTGTACAGCTGTAATTCTTTTTAAACTCATTTTTTCAAATATAAAAATATTGATGAACTGCTAAACCAGCATTTTATGTTTAAAATGGGGCAGAGAAGTAGAGACTGGGCTCAATGCATACACTCTGAAGCTAAGTATTTTGTTTTGAATTCCTTCTCAGGTCCTTAATAGCTATGGCATTTGGTCAAGATACTTAAGATCTCTGTGTCTTTACTGTTGTTTAGATTAAATGGGAATAATAATGACAGGGCTGATATGTTTGAGGCAGACTGCATTGATAAATACTTGTATTTTTTTTTTTTTTGTCCCTATGACCAGAAACCTGACAAAACAAAATGTAATGGAAAAGGGGATTATTTATTTATTCATTTATTTATTCATTTGTATTGTGTTCTGAGCAACACATGTGTATTGTGGTGGGAAAGGCATGACCATGGGAATGGAATGTGACTCAATTCGTGGAGTCCACAATCAAGGAGCAGAGAGGAAAAATGCCAGGATAATCATGCTTTCTGCTTTTACTTGCTTATATATTCTAGACTTTCAGCTACCTGTTAAGGGGATGTTCTCCTTACCCCTAAACCTCACAGAAAATTCCCTTGCAGATAAATAAAGAGTGATTCTAAATCTAGCCAAGTTGGTGATGAAAAGTAAACACTACAATTTCAAATAAGCTTTTGAAAGAATACTGCATAGAATAAGCACATAGAAGTACTAGAAAATTAAGGGACTTTAGTTAATACAAACAATACCACACTGTAGATATAGGCAATCTGCTTACTATACCCATATCCTTTGGGTCTCAAGATCCAAGGAAAAGCTATGTAGCATTTCTCATTCTGTTTATAACTGTGATACTGAGATATGATATTTTCCATCAAATTCTGCCAGCCCTATGATTCTGCATGTGTCCCTCTGATTGACAGAACAGACTATTGAGCTGAAAGGAGTTCTGAAATGTGTTTAAAATAAAAGGAAGATCAAGAAACATGTCAATTATTGATTTCTTTAAAAGAATAACTCAAAGACTCATTAAAAATTAATAATTATAAATCGTCTAGACTACTTAAAGAATACTGAAGATTGCAGTTTAAATAATGAATTACTACAATAAATCTAAATCCTCAAACTAATGCAAAATTATGTAACTAAACATTTGTTTATTATTTAGGATGAAATTTAAAAATTATATAGGAACACAGCATGTATATTTACACATATACACATACATATATATGCCATTTTTGAGAACATTTTAAGGTTTCTATTTCTAGGATCCACTTAAAATATACTAAATGAATCATACCTATTGGTTATCCCATGGGTAATTCTGTTGGTTATGGGAATAACTTGAGATTAACTAATATGTCTTACATAGTACTGGCTATGTTCACTCTTCACTCATCCCTATACATTCCTATATATGAATATCCTATGATACATTGCTCTATTTAATCACTAAAATCTTGCTTCCTATATTAAGTAGTATTGCCTCAATAAAAGCCTGCAGAAGATGTTTTGTGGAAAAGTCCATTATTCCACAGAAACATATTATCCATTATTTCGTATGGAATATATGTTGTATGCCTTGTTCTCCAAAAGTAAACAAAATTGAAAAGATCCCATCCCATGGATAACATCCTGCCACAAATACAAATAATTACGAATCCTTGTATATGAGTATGCCTCTGTGTGTGTGTGTGTGTGTGTGTGTGTGTGTGTGTGTGTGTGTGTGTGTTTGTGTGTTTTAGGTCAGAAAACAACTTTCAAGTGTCGATCCTGATTTTGATTTTAGATCTCTTACTGCATTAATAGAGGTTAGCTGGCCTGGGAACTCCTGGGCATTCCTGTTTCCTGGCTCCTGTCTTCCAATAAGTGCACGTTGGGATGCTTACACTACTTTTACCAGTCTGTGTGGTTTCAAAGCCATCCAGCTTACAGGGTAAGTGTTTTACCCCACCTAGCTGTCCCTCAGAGCCAACTTCTCAACCTTAGTCATGTGACTAATTTGTAATTCAGTACTCGTTAAATTGGCCTGTATTCCGTTCACCTGGAGGACTTGTTAAAATAGAGATGATCTATTCCACAGCTAGAATTTCTGGTTTGATAGATCTGGAGACTCCGCATACTTACAAAGCTGCCCAGTGGTGCCAGAACTAGTGGGTGAGGATCAAACTTTTTGATAAAGACTTGCTAAAATGCCATTTGTTGAATATTTTTCATTTATTAGAACAAAAGTAACATCCAGTCTTTGATTCTTCTCTAGAAAGGTTAATATACTTCATGTGTTGAGTACTACTTACACAGTTGGCTTTATTTTTCTACCTTGATATGTGATATTTTATCTAAAATAGTATGTTTAAGTTCTAAAGTATTATAAACTATTTTTGTGGGTATCTGTTTTTTGTTTAGACATGAAGAAAAAGATGGTTGGGCAAAAGGAAAGATCTAAAGTTTGCAACAATCAACTAAGGTTTGTCCTTTTCTTTCATTGGGAATTATGTCAATTCTTTTTAATTACTAGAATAGGTTAGAAATAATGAGCTAATATAGTCATACTTCCTCATCCATGGATGACGATTTTTAAGACCCATCTCCAATCCCATAGATGATACCAAACCCAAAATATACAATGTATTTCCTGTGTATATGTGCATATGTTAGAGTCTAACATGTAAATCGGGTGCATTTAGAGATTTACAACCAATCCAAAATAAAATAAAATAAATATAACAACAAATCATAGTAAAATTAAAAAATATAATTGCTTCAATTCTGGTATTTTCCATTTAATATTTTCAGATCACAATTGACTGCAGGTAACTGAAATCTTGAAAAACCAAACTTAGAACAACTGACTGTAGAGTTGAAGAGATATAAAATATTGGTTGCTTGTTCATTAGTTACTTTTCTGTTGCTATGATAAAACACCTGACAAAAAGCAAGTTAGGAAAGAAAGAGATTCTTTTAACTTAGAATTCCAGAGAACTAGAGTCTATCTCAGAGGGAAAGTCATGGCAATTTGCAGGGAAAGAATAGTGGCAAGAGCAGAAAGCTGGCTAGTCACATTTTCATCCACACTCAGGAAACAGAAAGAGCACAGGAAGTAGGGACAAATTATAAAACCTCAAGGCCCGTCTCTAGTGACATATTTCCTTCAGCAAATCTCCACCTCCTAAAAGTTAAATACCTTCCCAAACAGCACCATCAATTGGGGAAAATGTGATAAAAAACAGATGCCTGTCAGGGACAGTTTTCATTCAAACCAAGGCAACTTGCCTTATTTTACCAGAAAAACAAAAAAACAAAAACAAAAACATGGAATTCTCTTTCTTGGCCAACCCAAAGAATGTTGACTTTCATTGTAGTGAGAGCATCAAATGTAGCTTCTACTCTTTCTAACTGATATATATCTACACACACATACACACACACACACACACACACACACACACACACATAATGTATGTATATAGTATAGACTGGGTATATATCTCTTATTAATGGCACTGAAGTGAGTCGCTCTTTGATTACACCCAACAGCCTCCATGCTGTGGAGAGAAGTCAGACACAGGCCTTCCACGCATCTCAAGATGCCTGAAGAATATGCGCCATGTGTTTGTCATCTTTTCAGAAAAGCATGTCTGAAGAGCCCTTTAATGAGCTTCCTAGAGAAAATCTGAAGGAATCGTAATGCAACTAATCATTTCCTACCTTCCCACTGAACCTCTTATTAATTAACATGTTAATGCTGTGTTTGATTTCTTAAATTTAGTTTGAGAGACAGTAAAACAGCTATTTTCAAATTAAATTAAATTGAGTTGTGAGAAGATTTTCAACCAATATAGGGCTTTTTGTACTATAATTCTAGTACTCATTAAGGTAAAAAAAAAAAATCAATGAGCTTGAAATGAAAGTGTTGATATTATTGTAGGCTAAATCTACTTTTGAATAAGTTATTCCCTCCATGACAATGTTTTACCATGTATGTGACATTAGAAAATGCAAATTTCAGTGCTTAAAGAGAGAGAAAATTTTCCTCAGTTACCATAAATGTTGCCTGAGTACCTGTTTGGGGAATTAACATAGTCATAAACTATAAAAATTAAGGATTTTTTCCTTAGTACAGTAGACAGCCTTACTGTTAAAAAGCTGCAATAACCCTTTGCTTTTCAATGGTGTATTGCTCTCAGTTCATTTTGCAGATTCCATGTATAATTAATTATACTTTATCTTCCTTTAAGGCTTTTCTATTTAGCAAAAGAGATTTGTTTAGCCTTCTGCTCTCATGGAATCCATTGCAAAATGTTCTCTGTGACAGCCCTTACTGTCAAAGCAGTTATGGCAGGATGGACCAGATGGCTACCACTTATTCTTCTTCAATAAAGAGTTATTTACAGACATTTCTTTATATTGATTTGATTTTCTAAGTCTTTTTTTTTGCTGAATCATTTTATGATACAAATTCAGGATATCTTCTCTTGCCAGTTATTACAATTATGTTAGTTGAGCATATAGGAATAGTATGACACTTGACACCAGAACTCCAAATATTTCAGGATTAAGCATGGATTGCCAAATATTTTTCTAGCCTTTATTTTGCTCTAGGGTGATGTAAGTGTCCCTACCCTTTTGAAGCAGCAGAGGCAGGTGCTCACCTGTGGGCTATGCTAACCTCCAGATGCTGAGTCAGCTGGAGAATGATGGGCTCTGAGATTTGCTTTCTAACAGGCTCCCAGCAGATACTGACACTGCTTTGATTTTAAAGTCACCAATAAACCAAATATTTGACATGGTGTCTTTAATAATTACAAGTCTCATAGATTCTCTGCAAACCAGACTTTTCTATTCATGAAGAGCCTCTCTGGCAGAATGAATATTCTATTCTAAAAATAAATGCATCCAATCTCTTCTTACCACCATAAAACACCAGAGAGTCCATTGAGGAAAGATATCTTTGACAATTTTCACTGATTTTTCTTCTACATATTATTGTGAATTTTAAGACACTTGGAATTTTTGTCCTAATTTATTGTTTGAACTAAGCATTTTGAGGTAACATATTTCATGGCACTGAATTCTTCTATGTTATCTAGATAACATCTCTTCAAATACTTCTCTCTTTGAGAATCTCATGAGCATGGTCATCTCCAGATGAACTCTGTTGAGGAAAGACCAACAAATCTGCTGTTTCATTTAGGTAATAGTCGTGATCAAATTTCTCTCAAGCCTATGATATTGTGTGGCATACTGGAAGAAATTAATGGAGTATTGGATACCACCTTCCCCACTTCCAACTAGTTATTGTCTCCTTATAGAATATATGAATATTTTACAACTTCTTTCCTTGTTCATTATAAGATACACACACACACACACACACACACACACACACACACACACACACACACACACACACACCTACATACATACAGGGAGAGAGAGAGAGAGAACTTATTGAGAACTCTTTGCTTCCCAGAAACTTCCATGTATTCCAGTGCCTTCACTGTCTGTCACTTGCAATTGGTTCTCATACCTTAGAACACACCATAATCATAAGGAAAGCTTACTAAATGGTAGCTTGCTAGGCTCCACCTGCAAAACTTCTGACTCAGTATGTTTGGAGACAAAGAATTTGTGTTTTAGTTTCCCAAAGGAGACTGACAGTGATCAAATTCCATAATGATAGAATTTTTAAATAAAGAAATTATGCTGTGCTTTCGTTGACTAATCAAGATGTTTTAAGGACATTAGGTTAACAAAGAGAAATGTTAAAACTTTAATATTGAATATATGGGGCCCTGGGGAGTCACAACAACCAACACATTTACAAAGGTGTTAGTTTTTCAAAGTCTCAGTTAAGGAACAAGCCCTACTAGCAGCAGCTTTGAGATCACTTGCCTTGAGGTTTTCTCAAAGCCTTATATCAAGACAAATCCCATTGCTACTTCCTCACACTCTGTATTTTATCTTCATGAAGATACTTGGCACAATTATTTATGAAAATTTTTCTTACTAATGGATTCCCCATGTCACTGTATCATGTGTCACTTCTACCCTTCTTGGCTACTCCTGTATTAGTCAGCACCTTGTTTTAAGTTCAGTACATTGATGACACTAATGGTCTGACAAAAAAATGGAGAAGGAAGGTTCTCACATTTAAATAAACATGATAGGCTTTAAAGGTGTTAAAATAGAGAAGAGTTTCTCCTGCATCCATAGCTGCCTGTTTTAAAGTTAGTTATGACATTCTTGCTTATTGCACTCAACTAGACCCAGGAATTATTTTCAGTGCACACAGCCTCTGCCAGTTGTCATAGATGTTGTATGAGATAAAATCTAATTGCCATTCCTACAATGAACTCCATTCACTTTGGCCTCCGCTTTGTTCACTTGATATTCTCTAAGATTTTGCTTCTACCTTTGTTCGAGCTGTTTCATTTATCTGAAATAGCTACTTTCCTCCAAACACACTCCATTTGTTGTTGAAAACCTATTAATTCCTTAAGTCCTATCTGGAGCACCATCTTTTCTGTGAAGCCTTTTGAAATCCCCTTAATTAGACGAAATCTCTGATGACTCTAACCTTACTCCACCTTACAACATAGCAATTCATATGCTTGCTTTTAACTTCTTGCTAAAATGCACCTTCTGAAAGACAGGAAAAACTTACCCAACTTCGTACCATAACTTCAGCTACTAACAGAATATATATTGATTTCCTATTATGGGCCAACTCCCAAGCTAAGTTGGGGATATAAAAATAATGAAAGTGTAGTATCTTTCTTACAGGGAAGGAATTCTCTTCTGGATATAAACAACCATTTAGAAACAAATGTTTAAAGATATATTTCTAGGTTAATGTAGCAGATGTTATCTGAAAAGCATTTTCAAACACAGAGATAGGAGGAAGAGAGACATGTCCATTTCTGAATGGCGTGCTATGATCAGCAAAGACGCCAGTGTTTATAGACATGCATGTAAGATACTGAAGTGAACATAAGATTGTCGAGGCATAGAGTATAGTCAGTCTCTTTCACCTTAACAACTCATTTTAATTGATCCTAACACCAATGACAAAACTGAGTCAAAGTGACCTCTCGTTTCTTCTCTTTTGCTTGCAGGTGTCTACTCTAGGAAGTGAGCGTGAATTCTGTAACAGTTCTCCCATCTGCTGCCTTTTGGGAGCTCAATATGATTCACCTCACCCATACATTTCCTAGCCTTGCTAGTCATCTGTGGACCGAGGCTGGTTGTACTGTATCTTATAGTTATAATGTTACTTCTGAGCGTATAATAATGATACCTGAGACAAGATATTTTACTCTACTCAAATAGATTCTTTTCTTTTCCGTTGGGGTATATAATGGTACAAATTGAGAAAATGGCCAAGAACTTAAACTAAGCCAATGTTTAACAAAAATAGGACCTGTTAAAAAGAGATATGTCAGTTTAGAGAAATGTTATGTGTGTGTGTGTGTGTGTGTGTGTGTGTGTGTGTGTGTGTGTGTGTGTGTGTGTGTGTGTGTATACATACCAATAAATCACCATTAAAATATACTCTTAAAGTACTCAATGGTGTAAAAAGCCTTAGAACTAAACTTGATAGCCTTACAATTTCAGGGTAAACATTCTGATAGTAATCAGGGAAATATACATGCCATGCAATCCAAAGGATGCTGGCATGTCTTTAGAGAACTCGAGGTTGCTTGCACTAGCTGGAAAACATTTAGTAGATTAATCAGAGCCAGTTATTCCCATGTAAACATGAGGTTGCTATGGTACCTTTTAGTTAAAAGGGTTTGATATTTTAAGGCGTTCTAGACTTATTCAAGGATTTTGCCAAAACAGCAACGAAAATAAGACTGGGTATTGCTTCGCTTCTAGAAATCTGGGGTGTTTCTGAAAGCTTGGATTTGACTGCAGGACGTTGACTTTGAACCTTCAGCCCACAGACCATACTTTCACCAGTCTAAATTATGCCTTGTAAATTTGAGAGAAAAGTAGCTCTACAAACTGTCACCCCACTGCAACTGTTAGACAATTTAGTGTGAATTGATAGTCTTTTTCCCACTCATGTGTAGATTGTCCCAAACACCTTTTCTATGCTTCCATTGATTATCCCCCTTTTTCTAAGGAGGGACAATAGGTATTTTTCCTTCTTCTGGATGTGTAATGGAGAAGCATTTTTCTATCCATCAGTTTTCTTTCCTTAGATGAGAGCATGGAATCTGAGGCTCATTCTCCTAAAATATGTCTAAAGATTTTTTTCTGAAGTAGGCACACAAATGACTTCTCATGCTGCTGCTCCTGCAAAACAACCAGGAAGAAGGTGAAACTGTCCTTGTTTTACAAATGAGGAGACAGGAGGAAAGAATGGATAAGAAAAATTCTAAGGTCAAATCTTGAAAGGAAGATTTTCATAACTTCTTAGTTGGTACTATACTTCTTTTAGGAGCTGTATTCTTAAAGTGAGTGCTATGTCTCTCAATGCCACAGTTTAGTATACGAGTGGAATGCTGTCCTTCCTGTGAGTCCTTCATTTTCCTTCCCATCTCAGGGTGGATGTGACTTGCAATCACATTCTCCTAGTTTCTGGCTTCTATGCTCTTCTTTGAGGGCCATTTTCCCCTCTTCATTTAAGATTCTGTATTATCTATCTTTGATCGAGGCACCCTTTCTTTATTCTCCAAAGTGTTTCTTCCCAGCAGTCTTCCCCATTTCACTATTTGAGATTTTGGACTTTCTTTTCTTTTTGGCTTTAAGCTTTGGCCTTTTCTCTTTATCTTCATCTGCAGTGGTTGTGTTCATGCTGTTTCTTTCATTTCAGTTTCTTTTCCATTTCCAATCATACTTTCTTTTCTATTTCCTATTATTCTAGATTCCATCATACCACATTAGTCCTTAGGAACTACTGCAAGGTATTTTCCTCTCCAGTATTTCTTATCTCATTTTTTCATCCATGTGGAAGAATAAATAAATGAGTATGCTAACATACTCATTATAAATTTTATCAAATTGCATAAGTATTTTGTCAGGGCTTTGCATAATGTCTTACATAGTAGCATAGTCTGACTTAACTAAAATGAATCAGCAAGTTTTGATACAACTGTACCAAAGATCAAGCTTCCCCATAAAGTGAATTTATAACACACAGGGACAGAAAGATAGCTCACACTTGGAGTTACAGGTTCATTAACACCAACAGCATTTCTCAATAATATCCTTTAAAAAAAATGGGCTGATATCCAGCCATTTCTGAGCTATAGATTTTCACCTGTAAGAAAAGCTCCTAAAACTTACTAAATATAATTTTAAAATTCATATTCTCCTCTTCATGATTCATAATCCATCTCAAGAACAGATAAGCTCTGTAGATGATTCACTTGTCACTATCAGATAACCTGTATAAAACTTGGGAAATAGACTGATGATTTTTACAGCATGGGTCATATCCTTTTATCTAGGAGCTAATTTTACTGCTGTCACTACACACACACACACACACACACACACACACACACACACACACACACACAAATACACTCTGCCCTGTTTGACAAAGGATCTGAGAGCAAAAGAGTTTGCAAAGCAGAAAGCGCATACAAGGAGTACTGGCAATGTAATGCATCAAAGCAACACAAGATGTCACCTTTACATAGGCCAGCATCTCCAGAGTTATGCAAGGCTACACAGTGTAGGAAGCATCAGAGAGATTTTAAAATGTTGCTGAGCAACGAATGGGAGCCAAGAATTTTGGTTTGATTATCAATATTTGTAACTGTATCTTAGACAATGCCCTTGTCCAAACGGAAATCATTTTCCTGTACCTTTGTAAACTTACATGATGCTTTTCCTCACAATATATTGCAAGCTTCTACCAATTCTTTGTACCCCTTTAAACAATGTTTTGGGTGCCACAGAGCCCAAGAAATAGTTATCCTTTAACTTGCAATGTTCCTTCCCTCTGGTTGCTCATTTCCACTTCCTTGAGTGATTTCTGATACTTAACTTAAGGCTTGATCTGTTAAAAGTTTGTATTGTATGTTGCTCCTGTCCGGAGTGCTTATCCAATCAACCTTTCATGGTGCCAAGCTCACTCACCCTCTTGAGCTCATTTAGATCAAAATTAGCATGGAGTATTAGTTTCTGCTGTAACAAATAAACAGAGTAGCTCAAGAGAGCAACTTTACCATTTACAAATGAAAAAGCAATGCTTGCTTTCATGGGGCTAAGACTAAGATGTGGGCAAATGGGTTACTTTATGGCAGCCCTGGGAAGAACTCACTGCCTTGCTTTTACACGCTCCCATTACTAAAAGTCATCCACACTCTCTGGTCCAGGGCTCCTGCTCTGTCTTCATATTCAGCATCATTAGAACATGTTTTCTCATGGTCCCATCTCCTGTTATTTCTTAGACATATCTCCCTCTATTTCAAGGAGTCTTAGGATTACACTGGGTTTAGTGGTGTAATCCAAATAGTATCCCTATCTTGGGGTCATCTGATTAAAATTTTAGTCTCATCTGAAACCTTAATTTTTCCTTGCATCTTAGCCTAACATGCTAAATATTTCCTGGGATCAGCATATATGCACACTGGTGGGAAATGTAGAATGATTCTGCATATCATATATGGTACCCAAATGTATTCCAAGTGTGTAACAAGCAAATGGGTTTTGGTATCAAACTGTGATCTGTGTGACAATGAGTAAATAATCTGGGTCCTTCATGCTTTTGATGGTCAGCCTTCTGATGGAAGGTAAGCCCACTTTTCATCAATTCTTGACATGTATCTCCAAGTTATGCTGTAATATTCCGGCTACTATTTAGGTGATCAAAAAACGAGACATCATATTATAATGCTATCCTTAGCAATGCCATTGAACTAAATATATCCAGCAATTCTTAGATTACACTCTCACTTCTGAACTGTGACAATGTGAGAAGCCAAGGGAACCACATAAGACTGTCTATGTAGAATTGACTAGGAAAGCATTCAAATTGTAAGTGCATATCAATTTTATACTGAAGTCTAGGCCTATTTATCAAAGCCTTTAAATATATTCTCCCAAACATATTTTAAAGGACATATGTGAGTTTTCTTTTAAATTTCACTAGTTATTTCCTCTATAAACAACTGATTTATATGACATGTAAGAGTAATTTTTTTAATGTTTTAAGACATTTACCTTATACTCAGAGTATGTATTACCAATGATGGAAAACTCTAGAGGAAATTTTTTTTAATGTTTTAGATATGTGCAATTATAATACCTACAAAAGTGACTTCATAGTGGTTGACTTGAATAGAGGTCTTTCTCTACCATTTATTAACAGTTCACTTTAAGCAAGTAATAAGTGAGCCAGCCACTGGGAACCTCAACTTTTTCTAAATTATCTCTAAAACGATAATTGGAGAAAGATCACCAATCCATTTCATGGGTTATATGGGATGACTACTCATTTGAGAGATGGTACATGTCCTTGGCGATGGAGATAATTATACTCTTCAACAACAGAGAAGATTTTCAGAGTCAAATAGCTTCCAGAAATTGATGAGCAAGACTCACCATACTAAATGAACGGCATTATACCACTGGATTAAAACTAAAACATGACTCATTTTTGTATGTGTGTAAAATATGTACATGAAGATATAGAAAGCAATGTAATACAGAGACAATTTTTATTGTGTTCTATATGGCCTAACAATATTGAAAACCTTGTAGAGGTTTTGAGGTCCATGCCAAATGGAGTACAGACACTGAGTATCTTCAGAGAATAGCAGTCAAAGTAGAGACAGTAGTCATCTGGGCATCAGTTTGGTTTAGAGAGTAGCAGTGGAGTTTCGCTAATATGAGATTATTACAAAAAACAGCAGCCAAGAATATTAGGGCAAATATTAGGGTAATATTTAGGGTTAGAGTAGATCTAAAGCAGTAGAAACCATCAACTTTCCAAACCAGTTTTACCATTTCATACTCCTGTTAAACTCAGTCCATTGATTGTTAGATTGGTCTCCAACTTAAAAGCTAAGCGTTCTATTTCTTAGGGGGAAAAAAAGAGCTGTTGGATATGATCATACTGCTACCATCTGATTAAAATAACTGGAATTGAATATCTACTACTGTTTTAGATGGCACAGACCTCAGACATCTCCATCACACATATTCTGTGTACTCATTTAAAAGCTGTGGATGTCCATGCTTATATGTGAATTTTCATCCTGTCATAATTTCCTGAAACTTGGCCACTGTGAATATCTGCATTTGCATGAGAACCAGGGCTTCCAGATGCATTGTGGATGCTTGTGAGTGCTTTGCCATTCATGGTGGTTTGGGTTAAGATAATTTTAGAGACAATTCTGCTTTTCCTCTTGACAGCCTCCACTTTCTTTTGGGCCCAGAGAGTGGTGATATACTCAGTTGCAGAGCTGTTGTTAGCAAAGAATGGCACTGATGGAGAACACAAGCAACGATGGGACAAGCTCAGAATATGTCGCCAGCTTAATATTCTCTTATTTACTTTATTTGAACCTAATGATATGAAACACTGCTGCACTGCTAAAGTTTCTTATCTCTTTCAAGGTGCTTCAATTCCCTGAGGACAAAACCAAGCAGATGGAACCTTGCACACAGCAAGCACAGGAGAGCTAGCTGGGAGGATGCTTTCTGTCTGTGACATGCAGAATCTGTCAGTTTTAATTCACCAGCTTGTTTACTTTTCTACTACACAAGAAGCGGGGCTTATTTGTAGCAGCATTGATTAAGTTGTCATTGATTTTTAAGATAGAAAAAGAACTTTCAAATTTCCCACATGAATTAAAATAAGTCAGATATTAAAATCAGGATGAAGCTTTTGCCATCACGATAACAGCAAAAGCTCAAAAAGAACATGTAAAATCCAGATGTCAATACATACACTCAGCCATTAATTTTATAATTTAATTTAAATACACATAGTGACATGCTTGTAGTACAAAGACTGGCTAGTTCATTTACTTTCATAAATGTGTACATACATTCAGAACTTATGTTCTACCCATCAACAGAATTCAGTGTTATTTTAAGTTTTTTGTTGTATTTTATTTTATTTTATTTTATTTTATTTTATTTTATGTGTATGAATGTTTTACCTGCATGTACATGTGCACCATGTGTGTGCATGGTTCTTGGGACCACCCAATGAGAGTATTGAATCCCTTAAGACTGGAGATATAGATGGTTGTGAGGAACCAAATGAGTGGTAGGAATTAGACCCAGAGCAAGAGCAGCTAGTGCTCTTAACTATGAGCCATCTCTCCATCCCCTTGGTGTTATTTTTAATCATTTAGATATCTTGAGCCTGTTATTCTTCAAAATATCTCCAGCACTGTGTGAAACAATTTTAATAAAATCCTTAGAGCTGTGTATGCCCATATCTTGACACACATTTGACTAGAAAATTCCATGGGGAAAGGGATTGCCTTATATATTTATGATGAGGAGTAGTGACCTGGTTTCAACCTCAGTGGTTATCTTCCTTCTTCTTCACTAAGTTTATATCTGTCTTCATCTTATCTGGGATATCTAGACAACAAGATGGACATTTTGAGCAGAGGTAGGTCTGTGTGGGTCAGGAGCTTACTATCTTTACCCTATTTGATAATGCTTCCAAATTCATTTCTAAGACCTCAGATCATGGTAACACATGAGGATTTTTTTCAGTATCTGAAAAAAAAAATTATACTAAGATCAAGTTATACCACAGCTCTTGGTTCCCCAATTAACCGCTGATTTGCAATTGAGGTTAGATATTATCTGTATTTGGATGAATATAAAGGTTAAAATATTTATTGTGTCAAAATATGCATTTGTGTTGTGTGTGTGTGTGTGTGTGTGTGTGTGTGTGTGTGTGTGTGTGTATAAATCAATGAGTCAGTCCTTTCCTTATATGATGCATTCCATAGAAGGAATTCAGGTCATCAGGTTAGTGTTTTTACCCACTGATTATGGGGCCACATTGGACCCATAAATAGTTTTTAAATGCTACCTTGTAAACATTCCTGCTCCATTAAGTTTTTGGCAGCATTTTATGTTGTATAGACTTGTGGAAATAAAATCTTTAGTTGAATGATCTACTAAAACAAAGATTTTATTCATGTAGTACAAGGGTGTAGTATGCTGCTGCTGCTGCTGCTGCTGCTGCTGCTGCTGCTGCTGCTGCTGCTGCTGCTGCTGCTGCTGCTGCTGGGTGGCTCACCTGGGATGAAAAGGAGGCATTTTCATATGTGGAAGCCCTGCTAGACCACAGCAGAGGGAACCACCATCCTGATTAGAGCCAGACTGGAGAGTAGACCCCTGAGAATCTGAGCTCAGATTTTTTTATTCATTCAGAACTCCTCAGGTATTCTACTGATAGCATGTGCAGATCATGTGCAATGAAACATCTACCACAGAAATCAAACTCTTGCAGACAATATAAAATGCCAGGGCCTATGCATCACTTTTTCCAAAAATGCACAAAAACAATTATTTTAAACACAATGGATAAGAAACTGCCAGGGTTAGCAACTTTGCCTCACTACCTGTTCTAATCAAGTTGTTTTAGACACAGAACTATTCCTTTGATTATGATTTATGAATAACAGTTTTCAAGTGACAATGATGACAGGACATAGGACAGAAATTATTGCTTAGAGAGACAGAAAGATTCATTCTTTGGTCTGGTAAAGAGAAAGTTTCCTAACCCTTGACACCATGGTCAGCTTTTTTTTAGATGTATCGTGGAAGGTATTCTATTTGTCAGCATTTTAATGTCGTATTTTTAATGTATAATCATCTGGTTTAGGGGATGGTTTTTCAACAGTGGAGTCTTTATCCCTGTTAAGCTTCTTAAATAAATAATAACTGATTCAAAATGTTTTAAAAATTTATTCTATGACAGTGAATTTGTAATGGTTTTCCATGAATCATACATGTTAACTATGACAATAGCACTGTGAGGCCACTGATCATATCCCAATCTTTGTGACATCACTGAGGCTTATGGAGGCTATGTAACTTCCTAAAGGTCACACAGCTTAGCAGCTAAGCTTGCAGCTTAGCTATGTTTGGTTGCCAAGTTCAGGCCTGTAATCAGAATGCTATGACATGTTTTGAAGACTTAACACATAGAATTTTCACCAGAGCATATTCATGTTTTCTTAGTCTTCTGATAAAGTAAGTGATCTTTCATAAATGAAAAGAAGCCAAATCACTGACTTCTTCACATATCAAATAAATCCTGAGGCTTCCCATGCTATAAGACACTGTGATGGGTATTAAGGGTAAAGAAGGATTGGAAGACAGGATATGTGACTTCCTAGAGATGAAAGGAAAGAAAAAAATTACAACTCCAAGTGAGGACATGTCCTAATACAAACGTCTGACAGGCACAAAGGAAGGTGGGATGGGTCTTCATAAACCCATTTGGAGACAAAGCCTCTGCCTATGAGTGCCATTGCAGACACTTGCAGCAGTGTAGCAGGGTTGTTGTATAATTCCTGAATCCACAAGCTTTTGTTCCAGTTGAAGAAACAGGACAGAACATGTAAAGCATCCACTAACACTACATGACAGTGTAGAAGTAAGTGCTAAATTGTGCAGAACAGCACAAAAATGTAACAGACATTGAGAATACAAGGGAGTGAACAGAGAGCAGTGAAGTCATGGAAAAGGTGGCAAGGAAGTTAAAAGGTTTAAAAAAAAAAAAAAGAGCAGCACCTAGCTAAGAGGGCAGAATGGAGAGCTTGAACATTCCTTTTTTTTTTTTTTTTTTCCTTTCCTCTGAATTCCTGAAGAAGGATCCAGAAGTTCTGCCCCACTAAAGAGACTGAATTCAATAAAAGATAGTGCTAAGAGCAATGGACAAGAAAGCCCTACTGGTGCCTTGGAACAAAGATGTAGATAGATTTGCTAAGTGTGGCAATACATACCTATAATCCCATAAGTGTGGAGGTAGAGGCAGGAAGAAATGAGTTCCACAACAGTCTCAGCTACATAAGAAGCCCTTTCTTCAAAACAAAAGAGCACACAAAAAGCATATGGACACACACAGACTGTACTTGCATAAACAGTTTGGGGAAGAGACTTGGAAAAAGAAGAATATGCTGAAACCAGTCACTAGTGGTCTACGAAGAGCACAGTCACACAATCACAATGGTGCTATCAACATCTGCTCATTCTCAGTGATGGCCCTGTAAGATTATGATGGTACATAGAAATTCCAATTGGAGCCATGTTTACCCTGTAGCCTGATGCACTAAGTATTTGTGATAAGCCTGGTATGAATAGACTTACTATAAATCTATAGCATATAATTATATCAGGTGTATAACCCTTGAGAGTGACAACATTTATGCTTCTGATTTAGATATTTTCTATTCATTTATCATTATTTTAGAGTGTTATCCTACTTATAAAATTATTTTCCTTAAAAGGGCATGGGAAAATAAAGGAGAGAACAATCTCTAATAGCTTGTCTACCTATTTAATGTTGAACCAAAGTCAACCTCAACTTTTCACAATGGCTCAAGTTTTCTCTTAGGTATTTGCACAAAGATGAAATCAATGAATGACACAAATTTCAGAAACCATTCCCTTCCTTAACTCGTGCATTACTGTATAGCAGAACCTAAGGTCTGAAAAGAAAGCTAAGAAAAGGACACATCTATTTTAATAAATGACTCATTACTCCAACGTAATTGGAAACTGTCATGGAATGTATACCATATTGAAATCAAGAGCCCGAAGTACTATTAAAATGAGTTCATATATTAAGGTAAATTACTCCAATTTGTTATTTAATAAGAGCAGCTACTTTTGCTATGGATCTGACATAGTGAAAATAAAAAAAAAACAAAAAACTATGGCTCATCAACACCTCTATGGCTTCAAGTCTAATGATAACGGTAAGATATAAATGAAATTACCATATAAATAAATGCATCTTTAATGACTGGGTAAGAACTTCAAGTCAAAATCATATATCTAAGAGAGTCTATCACAAACAAGAATCTATCATATCAAAAGCAACATTCTAGAAGAGAGAGGTTTGAAATGAAGGTTAAAAAAATGACATGAAAAAGAAAATTAGAACAAAAATATAGATGATGAACACAATATTTAACACTTGAATATAAGCGTTAACATGAAATAGATATAAATCTCAATTGCCTAATGCTGAGGTAAACTTTAAGATTTAAGAACAAAAACATAGTGGTTTTCTTTGTTATTCTATTGCAAAATTGGGGCACTTGAAATAAGTAGGTAACATAATTCAGAAATGTTAGCCCACATTTTAATGTTTGCTTCTTTGCTTGAAAACATGATTTTTTTTTCTTAGTACTAGGAGAAAAAGAAGAAAAGTTACACAAATTCTATGTTATGGGATACAACAGAATTGATTTTAGAATTGAACAGTGTAGAGTGGTTTTCCTAAATTCTAAGCACTGGAGAGAAAAGTCATGAATACTATTATCCTGTAATGATTCTTGGATTCTTCAATACGAACTTGCCAGAGAAGATGTCCAGAATGATACAACAGTGGCTTGCAGGTTATATGGATAACCAATCGCTTTTGATTTGGAATGGGAGTCTGCTCAATGGGAGGGAATTCATGACTTTTACTGTAACCCTAGACAAAGCTCACAGTTCATGAGGTCATAAGCCCTAGCAGCAACTTACTATTGTTGGTTTTCTATAGATACATTTTGACAAATCACTTCAAAAAATACATATTGACACCCATATATTAACTGCTCTTTATCTTAAGCAGAGATGTGTTCTTCTTTTGTAGGCAGCACTTAATGCAAAGACTCATAGCTAGTAATCCTCTAGGAATAAGTGGCTGCTGAGTGCTCAGAAATAAGTGGGATACATACATACATACACACACACACACACACACATCTCATTATATATATATTAAGCCAAGGGAACATTAAAGAAAAAGAGATGGAAAGAATGTAAGATGTGGAGGATGGAGGGTAGAATGTTGTGAAATTATATCATCTTGATATTACATGGCTATTCACTCATGAGCTCACAACAGCTATGGTTATCGGTCCAAGACCTGAACCATATGAAGTTCACGAGATTAGCTAATGTTCCACTGGGCAGTACTAATTTGATGCAGTAGATTACAAGAAAGGAATAAAAAAGAAAGATGATGAAAGTAGGGGAGAGTTGTATTAGGGTATGGGGCATTGGAAAGATGGAACAGAGTGAATATGTTGAAGACACATTTTTACATGTGTGAAATTATCAAAGATACATATTTAAGATATGCTAAAAATCAAAATAAATCAAATAGCCACTTTGTATGGATTAATACTGCACTTAAGTCAAAATCTTCTCGTTCCTTCTTTTAAAATTTTCATCTTTATAGACTTGGTCATTTGTGGCTGTGATTTAAATATCAATTTTAATGATCACAATAGTAGTTGAAATTACTTTTATTCAGAATCTTTTTTTCCTGCTTGCTTACAAGGTCATGATATTAATGACTACCTTGAATCTAAACAACTTCCTCCATCAACTTTGATAGCAAATATTTACTGTATATAATTTTTTTGAGACAGGGTTTCTTTGTTGTAATTCTGACTGCCTTGGAACTCACTGTTTGGACCAGGCTGAACTCACAGAGATCCATCTGCCTCCTCCTCCCAAGTGCTGAGATTAAAGATGTGTGCCACTACCTCCTAGTATGGATAAAAGTTTTGTTCAATGTATTATTACAGGCAACACTGTGAGAACATCACACTACTTATATTATATGCTTCATAGTCACAAAGATAGCATACTACAGTTCTTGTGTATATCCTATGAAAATTAAAATCATATATTAAATAAAAATTACTTTAAAAAAGCATAATTAAGAAAGACTGTGGTATGTGTTGTTTGATACGACAACTGGTGATAGTGCAAAGAACAAGATACTGGGGATGTCCAGCCCCCAGCAGTACATCTATACTGCATCTGTTTCTCTAAAGCCTCAGGGATCATTTTAGACGAAGGTTCAGAAAAAGTTTAAGAGCAAGAAGTGGTGGATGACAACAGTGAAATAGTGTCTTTTGAACAAAACAAGACAGCTGCACATATGAACTCAGAAGTTATGACACCATGTAGAAGATCTGTACAAGCTTAAACCAGACAAATCTTTCCATGGACATGAAGTTCAACCCTACTTGAGAAGCTATTGGCAATTCTTAGCTACTAGGAGAGGAAAAATCAGTTTTCTCTAAAAATGTAGTTCTTAATAAGTCAGTCAATCATGTGGCAATAGAAGGCCACATACCTAAAAACATTGTGACAAACTGACCTTTTGATGATAAAAACGAGGACATAAAGTTGGGTGGGAAGAGAAGGGGCATAGATCTTGAGGGTAAATGTGACCAAAATATGTACAGAAATCTCAACAACCAGTAAAAAGTAATAGAAAGACACACGTGTTGTGGAACTTAGAAGTGACTTAGTCTGTATTTCAATTAATATTAGTTTACTTGAGACAATGGTGATCTCAGGCCACGTGGATTATGCACATATATGTGTAAAAGTGTGAAGATAACGGTTATTTTTTTCTTTGTAAATCGGTCTTCCTATTATAAAGAGACATGCAGTCTATTGCAGTCTAGTTTCCTGGAGAGTTCAATTAAGGGTAGTGAGGACAAAGTTGATTTAGGAAAGTAAATTAAGCCTATTACATGTGAGTTTAATTGATAAGTCAAGGCATCAGGGAATGACAGAGAGAGTTGTTTAAGGAATGAAGAATTTGTGCTTCACCATAAACTTGATGTTGGTTTGGAAAAGACACCTTTTTTGTGATTTCTGAAATGACACTTGGATATCTATATTTTAGTACACAATATAAGGAAGGATACCAGTAGAAAATATAATACTTTGCAAAGTTCTTTCTGTGTATATTATAATATTGGTTAAACAGAAATTATATTTGAGACAGTCTCACTATGTAGACATGGCTGGTCTGGAACTTTCTGTGTGGACCAGCCTGGCCTCAAACTCACAGGGGCATACCTACCTTTCTCTCCCAAGTGCTATTATTAAAGGTGTGATTTTTAACTCCCAAAATATTTGAATAATATACCCTAAAATGTAGAGATATATAGATCTCTTGTGTAATATTGTCTCCAAATTGAAATATTACATGCTAGAGATATGAAGAAGGCTCAAAGGAAGCAAAGAAAATTTATAAGGCCCAGGAATCTCACAAGACTCAGACCACTTAAAAATTCACAAGACTCAAGAGTTCCTTCTCTCACTTGATAGAGGCAGTAAACAATTGCTGGACAGAGAGTAGAATCTTCAGTGGAGCTGCCTGCAGTTAGTATAGGAAATTCCAATAATATTAGCATTTTAATAAAATGATATTTTAATAAAATAAACTAAAAGTGTATTTTAATAAAATAAAATACAACATTTTGTGCCATCATCCATGCTTGGGTGGAACTTTCAGTGCTTCAGTTCCCTAAATATCACCAACACTCCTGTAAGTAATTCTCATAGGTGTGAGCAACCCCAGTAAAGTCACTGGTTCACAAGGTTAGATTTTAATACAACTGTTCCCGTAGCCTGTCACAAGAGTTCTATTTGGTACAACTCTTCATCGTGTTTAAGTCTCCCTAAAAGAAGTCATGCAACAAGGATTTTGGATAACAATTTGTATATCACCTTTCAATACTTGCAATGTTCTAAGATGAGTTCAGTCACTTAGGGTAAAGAAAGAGAAGAATGAAATCTAACTGCATAAAAACTCAAGCATCAGTTTTCACTTTAGCATTGTACAAATACCATAAAGAAAAAACTTTGAGGATGACATTTCAATTGTTCATACAAACAAATGAGCCATACCAGTCAAATTTTGATCTTTGTCTACAAGTAGACAAACTAGACAAAGTCTATAAATAGAATAGTACTAGGACTTAGATTTTTGATATGATGTTTAATGTAGTGAATATTTTAGTCTTGTACATCATCCCGATTAGGACAAAATTATCCATGGCAAAATATCTGAGATTAAGATTCCCTTTGATTTTCCTCTTCTCTTTTACCTATGATTCAATTAGTCTTCCCAAAATTGACTGTCATCTTCATAGTTATCTGATGATAATTCTTGAAACTATGCAATAACAAAATCTGAACAAATGTTCATTATACATGAAGGACTATTCTGAATGAAGTCATTATTTCTTTAATTTTCTAAACAGCCTTATGCCTTCTCTAATATAATCAGCACGATTATGATCTTATAAACAAGGAATGTAAATCTTAGAGTACATAGAGTGTTTTAACTGAGATGGGAATTTGTTGAAATAAAGTTTAAGCCAAATCATCCTGATTACAAATCTAAAATTAACCACTGAGTTAAAGTGTTACTCTTAGGGCTCTGCTGCTATAAGAATCCAGTATCTTCATTGCAGAACCTCAGACAACCTTCAGTAGCTGATCCATTCATTTATCTAAAATGCACGCTATTCATCTTTAATAGGACACTCATGTTAGTACCAACAACCTCTTATATCTTAGATAATAATTCAATAAATAAAACATGGTGATAGTTTAATAAACTAATTTCAATTATGCATTACCCAGAGTCAATGTGCATTAAAAAGTGATTTTCAGAAATAGACAACGTTGTTTAGTGCTAGTGTAATAGTCATGCATATAAGACTCCCATAATTTTTATTCCTGGGACAGAAAAAAATGTTTTCATTGATATTCTTTTTTAAAGTTTTATGAATATTTGAGAAAGGGGGAAGATGGTGGTGTGTCCCACAATGCATTTGTGGAAGTTGGGGGATAAAATTATGCAGTCACTGGTTCTCATTTCTTCCAGTTTTACTTGAGATTCATCATCATGTTTGTGTGACAAGCACATTACCCACTGAGCCATCTAGGCAGCCTTCACTACTTTTCTTACTTTCAAGTATATTCATGTAAAAGACTGGGCATCTTTGATTTGTGTAGCATTTCATGTGCAACTTTATTCATACACGTTATCCAACATTTAATTTCTTTTAAAGTGAATTGGGTAGGCTTAATATTCATTAGTTTAGTGGTAGGGGTGACATGAATACTTGGAGTGCTTTTGGAAAGGGAAATCAACTACAGAATCTTTTGGATTTTTGTTTGTTTGATTTTGTTTGTGCCAGTCTGTTTAGAGTTAAAATTCAATTCTAAGAATTTTGCTAAATGTTTAGCATTTGCTCACTAGACTTTGTTTCCAGGATTCTCCAGAAATAGCAAATTAGCTGCTTTTGTTCTAATAACAAAATGCATTTGTCATATAATTGCAAACACACTGCTTTGCCTGTTTAGAATTTCTCACAATTCTAATATGTGTGTATCACTCATACTGCATCTACCACCTCCTATTTCAGCTACAGAAGCTCTCTGTGTTACTAAAAGCAAGATAGATTTGGTGACTTCCTGAGGTCATGCTTCATGAACATCCTCTCAATGTCTGGAAGAGTACCTTGCCCACACTAGGTTCTCTGTGAGAGTTTGTTAAGTTCTTGAAGACAATTAGAATATCTCTAAGATAGGGAGATGATTAGAATGTACCATCATCAGTGACTAGTCTTTTAGTGGTTAAAATGATTACTTGAAATTTGATTTACCTTTATTTATTGTTTAGAGGGATGCACATGTCATGTCCTACATGTGGAAGGCAGAAGACAACTTTTGGGAATCAGTTCTCTCTTTCCATTATACAGATTTGGAGCTCAGTTTAGCAGGATTGGTGCAAACATCTTTACATGGTTAGATATTTCACTCTTCCCAAAGTGACCTTTTACATATGTTTTAGCCTCAATCCCTGGATAAATCTAAGAAAATTTTGGGAAATTCTAAGAAATACAGAATATAATAACTAATTCATATAAACTCATCTCCATTTTGTTTATTCTTAAACATCTATGGCTCCATGAGTTTTTCACATCACACTAATTCACATTGTTACTTTGCATCCTAAGACACAATGTATATACACTCAATGCACAATATTTAATTGTGGGCTATATTACTTATATTACATTACATCATGCTTCTTAATCTTTCTTTTTCGGTCAATTTTAAATCAGAGCTCAGCCATGTTAATACACATTGATATAGTTCACATTAACTTTTATATGGTTTTGTATGATTTGGATGCATCACCTCTGGTTTGTTTTTTTTTTTAATTTCCTGTTGATAGAAATAAACTAAGAACAAAAACATGAATATTTTGTTCTTGCACATATGTATTTGTTCCTGTAGGTGGGACCCCTTCTAAAGACATAACTTCAAGGTATACTTCAAGAGTAAAGACTATTTGCATTTTTGGCCATTTTTATGTCGAGAGACTCCTTTTATCCACACTCCATACATTCAAATTCAAACAATTTCAAAGTGCTGTACACATGACATCTAGATTTGACCTCTTTTCCCCATTTCCCAGCTGTCACTGAGACCTTGGTTTCCTTTCTTTATAGTACTGTAGCAACCACCTATCTGCTCCCCTGCACCCATTTTTCTCCTACAGACTGCCTTCCACACAGTGAATCGGATCATATCTTTCACATTTCTGCTAAAAATCCTACAAGGGTCCCAAATTTTGGCAACATAGAAAACAAGATTTTTCAATTACAAGATGCAGTTTTTCTCAGGATTCTTTTGCTTCCTCACTTTCCCTTCCTCCCTTCCCTTCTGTATTCATTCACTTTCTCCCTATCTCGCTTATCTACCTACCTACCTACCTATCTATCTATCTATCTATCTATCTATCTATCTATCTATCTATCTATCATCTATCTCTGTCTCCTCTCTGTCTCTGTATCTTTATCTCTGACTTGTGTCTCTGTCTCTCTCCTCTGTCTTACAACTATATCTGTGTCTCTTTCTTTTCTAACATGGTCACATGTAATTCAGGCTAGCCTTGACCTTGCTATGCAACTGAGATTGATATTACACTCCTGATTCTCCTGATTTAGCCTCTGAAGAATTCTATCATAGATAAGTACGTTCAAGCCCAGCTATTTTACTTGTTTTCTTTCATTTTCATTACTGTAGCCAACAAATCCTCTTCCCCTGATCCTGAATCACCTCAGGAGGAGTATTAAGAATCATCAGATCTTGCAGTGCCTTTTAATACAGGTTTTGTTTCCCATGGGAACTACAGACCAAGAAGACAGACATCTACTATATTCCCCATGTCTTCTCCATCAGAGCAACTAAACTACAAGCTTGGATTAGCAGACGCCTCATGAGAAAAGTCATTACACGCTCCTGTGATCTGTTTCCTCTTCTGCATCCCCAGCCTATTTTATTTTATAGTCTTACTGCCACCAATTTGTCAGCTGGGCCTCTTAAAGTTTTGCTTATTTATTTGTTGTGAGTGTGATTTATTTATTTATTTTTTATTATTAAGTACGTGAGTACTTGTGTTCTTTGTAAATAAACTTACTTTTAAGTCAAGGAAAACTGTATAAGCATCTCCTTAATCATTAAAGCAACATAGGCTACTAAAATACTTTTCAAAACCTAAAAATTCTTTGATGTCTAGGAAATCAGAGCTCTTTTGTCATCATGGTGTTTTGGGAGGGAAGAGATTCTACGTTAACTGAACACAATTACTGACTCAGATGCCCTGTTTGCTAAATTATTATCTATTTTAGGCTTTAATACTACATAAGCCTTACAAGCTTGAGATCTATGAAATGCCACATGGCTATGCCATGATTTGTGCCTGGTTTGAATAAGCGTATACTCTGTAGGGAAAAGTCTTCTACTTGTTGGGCTCTCTGAATGGGTTGGATCATCATGGCATCAGCTTGCACTACTGAGAACTCTGAAAAACCACCAAACAGCAACAAGATGACAGCAAAAATGTATTATCTACTTTGGTAGGTTTTTTTTCTTAGATTTTATTGATTTTGAAAAATATCAAAATACAAATATAAAAATCTTCCCAAACTGACTCACTGAAAATATGTTTATAGAGATATAAGAAAAGCCCACTTACTTTTTTTGCTTGCCTTCCAATGTTAATGTCTAGGTAAAATGCTCTCTGGTAACTTGATCTATCTTTCTGGATATTTCCATGTGTGCTTACATATGTCTTCTGTATCACTGAGACCAAGGTACATATATTCACTTCATATGTCCTTGGTTTTCACCTTAAGGGAGATAATATGACGGTTAATTTTAATTAGCAATTTGATACTTTCTAGAATCATCTCAAAAAACAATATCCGTGAGGGATTGTCTAGATCATGTTAACCTACAGGCATGTCTGTAGGGGATTGTTTTAATTATGTCACTCTCTGTGAGAAGTCCTAGTCCTCTCTGGGAAGCACCATAGCCTTGGCTTTGGGTCCTGGACTGTATAATGGTGAAGATAGTAACCTGAACAAAAGTATGAAGCATTTGTTCTCTCTGCTCTTGCCTATGGTTGATACTACTGCTTTGACTTCCTGGCAATGATGGAATGTAGCTTGGAATTGTGAGCAAAAGCAAACCCTTTCTTCCCCAAGTCCTTTTGTGACAGGGTGTTTTATCTCACCAACTGAAAAGGAAAGACACATAACAGATATCTAAACTTAAATGATTTTTTTAGAAATCATGAATAGAACAGTAATATACTTTTATTGTAGAATTAGAAGAAGCTATATGTTCGCATAAAGAAAAATTAACACCCACTGGCTGATAGAATTGCAACTTCAGAAATGCTTTATCATTTCTTTTTAAATAAAATTGTATTTTTTTCTTCTCAGGAATATTTATTATGGAAAATGCAGATGCAATCTGTTTTTCACTTATTAATACACAAACTGTATTCATATATTTCTGTGAACTTAGATTGTCCATTTGATACTATTATAAAATGAATGTAATGAGTATTACTCCATGATTTTACTCCTACTTACTTAAGTCCTCTATTGTTAAGGTTTTGAAATTTGTATAACAATTTAGCAGTACTCATTCATTGAGCTGAAGATTTACTAGTGCCTTAGAAGAAAGGTGCTTGTACATGCCTTCGTGAGTGCAGTGATCATGGTAAGTCTTTTCTGAGATAAAGTCATTCCAACTGTCTAACCCTGAGAAATGATTAAAAGTCAGAATTTCAGACCACATTGTTGAATAGGGTATCCAGAAGTCATCTGTGGTCAAGGGGCATTTGTGGTAGTGGTAATACCAATGCAGAACTGTTGTGAGATTAAAATACACACTGTGCTTCAATGACTTAGCAGAATAAAATATCTCATTAACACTGTTATATTGATTTTGTGTTGAAGTTAAGACATCTTGATACATTGGCCAAGAAAATATATTATTAAAATCAATTTAATCTCTTTCTCATCCCTTTTGTAATGTAGCTTCTAGAAAATTGAGGGGCATATTTGTGAACCTTGCTATATTAGTTTTGGGTGATACTAGTAGGATCTTTGTTTCATTCCTTTTTATTAATAAACCCTTTGTCCTTCAGAAATAAAAATGAAAAATGAGCAAAAAGAGGGATTTACTACAGTAGGCTACAGATAGCTGTGGCCATCCAGGCCATAATTCCAAGTTCTCAAAGAGTTCTCTTTTGAGGACATTAATCTCTTTATATGAGTAGAGCAGAGTGACCTCAATGCTCAATGTCTTAATACAATTTCATTTACTATTAGGGTTCAACATATTCAGAACACAAGATGACTCTTTGCCCCCCATATATGTTTTTCTTGCCAAGAAAATAAATTCATTCCATCCCACTATGCATTAAACTACTCATCACAATATCAATCTCAAATTGACAAAATATCATTTATAATTGTGAGATTCAAGAGTTGTTTTGAGATAAATTTCTACATTAGCCAATCTATATATAAAACATTGATTGGACTCTACCAGAGTTTTCACCCACACTTTCCATCCTTCATGTCACAGCAAGGCTAAGAACTTCCTAAATATTTGAGAGAGATGGCTCTGTATTTAGGGCTGTGATTTCTTGCAGATTACCTGAGTTGCATTCTAAGCAACTATTCAGGGAAATTCACAGCTCCTTATAACTCCAGTTCCAGAGAATCCAGTGCTTTCATCTGGCCTCCATGAGTGCTGAACTCTCTCTATTTTTCTCTCTCTCACACACACACACACACACACACACACACACACTTTAAATAAAAAAATTAAATATTACATTTTTTAAATCTTAAGATAATTTTAATTTTATTCTTTATTTTAATCTTTTTGTTTCCTACTTCCTGAATCTTCAATACCTTTAAATTGTCCTTCTATCAAATATCTTATTATTACATATGTTTTCTTCTGCAAAACCTTAGAATTCAATCACTATCTAAAGAATGGCCTTCTTTCATCTTCCAGTAGCATGTTTTTTATTGCTGTGTGATGGTCACCAGAAATGTCTTCACTGCTTATAGTTCTACCAACATTCTGATCATGACCATGGCTAAGTTGTGGTCACTACAGCTTTCTTCTGGGCCCTTGCAAATTCCTCTTAAAGTTCCATTCGTGATGCTGAAGCCCTTTCCTCTTAGTGTACCTACAAACTTTTTAAAGCTCTTCTACAGTTTTAGTACTTTATTACATCAAATATCCTAACCTACCTCAGTACCAGTGCTGTCTGAATTTCTTTGAACAGCTGTGACAAAAAATGCACGAGACTGGGTAATTATAAATAGAATAAACAGATTTCTTACCGAAGATGGGAAGCCAGAGCTCAAGCTTTCAGAGTATTTGCTGTGTGGCAAAGGCCAGCTCTTCACAGACAGCACCAGCTTGCAAGGTTCTTATGTGGAAAGGGGAAAGCAATATACCCAACCTCCTCTGTAATGACTAATCACCCTTTAAGGTCCTACCTCTTAATATTATTACACAGGAAATAAGTTTTATTTCATGAATTCCAGTGTACAAGCACTCAGAACATGCAAAGGTACTCAAGAAGGTAGCAGTAGACTTATTTCTGAATCAAAGAATTATTTTAGGGAAGCTTTAGTACGCATTGTCATATAATTTACTGTTTCTCTTATAGTAAAGTTTAACAATCTAAGCAGTGCATGTGTAAAAATTTCTTAAAGATATAATGTTCATTAAATTTTTATTGTTTACAAAGGTCTATAATATTTGTAATATTTTAAAATTTGACTTTGTGTAGAAAGCAGCAAGGCATAAGTAACAATAGTAGGTCTTTTCATCTAAATTTTTAGCACTGACTTGTTAAATGACTCTTTTTAAGTTGATTTCTTTCCCAAGTTCTTAAGCTGTAAAAATCAGGGTTGAACCGGAACAGTGAATACTAGGGTTATACTTTAAGGTGCTCTCTAATACAAATTCTTGAAGAAAGTCAACTAGTAATATAAATTGTATAACCAGAGTAAGGCTTAGGTGGCAGTCAAGCATCCTCAACCATAGATGCTCCTGGGGAATTTTCAAGGATTACAAAGGATTGCATTCTGAGCATGTTTTTGTACTGAGCTTATCTGAGTGGCAGAGCAAGCTCTCAGCATCAAATGAAAACTGAGCGTTGAATGAAACATATGCCATTTGTCATTCCCAACAGCAAAATGTCTTTGAATGCAGTTTATCACTTTTAAATATGACATCTCTGGCTATTTTAAATCTTGTCATTATAAATATCAAGGAAAGCATGCATCTTTTAGGTGCCCATCATATTCTCTCTTACCTACTACTTATTCCCGATGTACATTCTCCTCACCACAATGAAGGATAAACTTCTCCTTTTCTGTGTATATGTGTATGCATGTGCACAAATTCATGCATGTGCACACACGTATGTCTGTATGTGTGGTTATGTTTGGTATGTATGAGTGCAGGTACTTGTGAAGATCAGAGGAAAACCTTGGTATTGGTCCTCACCTTACACCTTCTTTGAGACAGAGTATCTTGTTTTCTATAAGAAATGCTGGAGATTCTCTGGCCTCTACTCACACCTCACTGTAGGAACACTGATATTATAGAAACATGCTGCCTTGCCTGGCTTTTATGTTGATTATGGAGATTCAAACTTAGGTGTTCACATTTGATTAGCAAGGGCCATATCTGATATGTCATCTCGCCAGCCCCAAAAGAAGCAACTCTCATACAGGAAAATATGTACTCTCATTCTACAAATCCAGCACAAGTCCGTTGGACCCAGTTTAGATATGACTTCAAGGCAACTAAATTATAAACTGAGTAGTGATGTTATTACAAAATATGAACTGTCCCTATTAACCTTCTATTTCAACCTGAATCTTCTAGTTCTATAAATAAATTTTACATACAACAACATAATTAGCAGCATACTAGGCAGGTAAAAAATCGTTGGGATCATTGGTAACAGTTAACTTTTGATTATATTAAAATCAAAAATGCTTACTTGCAAAATTATTAATATAGACAAATATTTACTAAACAAGATGTAATGTTATTTTACAAATTTTAGTGACTCTGTTGTCAAGGTAAATATATTAATGAAGAAATAAAACCAAACTTTTCAGGAATGGGGTCTTGTTCTCTAGCCTATGATGGCCTCAATCTTGAGATTTACCTGCCACTTTTTTTTGAGTGCTGGGATTAATGGGCTACCATGTACAGTTTTATATCAAGCATATCTGAATATTTAACAATAGTTTTTGAATGAAGGAGTGATGGGTTTGAGTGACTCTTACTGATATAATTAGGAGCATCTTTTAAACATTCCTATGGAGACCCTCCCATGAATAAGGTATAATACAAAGATCCAGCTTTGACAATTGTCTTTATCACACAAGAAGTTGGACTTTAATATGATGTTGTGGTGAATACTCAGAGTTGAAACAGTTTAGTGGCACCTGTTAAGAAAGACAATTTCTAGCTTGTAAGTTCAGAAAGTACATTATGGCTTCCCTATAAAAAGGCATTTTTGCTGTTGGTGCCAAAAATGCCAGGGGAGTCAAGTTCTTATTTTACAAGTTAATGAATGAACCAATCATATTATTAAAATTGGACCTCTCACTTTACCTCTACGCTAGGGATGACTAGTGAACATATTGTTCTGATACTCACTGTCTTAATGAATATAAATGTAGATAAAATTAAAAGGTTGTCAATATAATATTATAAAAATTGGAATCAAACTTGACTCTATTATTTCCAATAATCTAGACAAATGGGATAAAAAAGGTAAATAAATTCATTCTTAAGGCTATTATTAGAGAAATTTTAGACTGGACTCAATATGAAAGTAGAGAAGCAAGACAGTACTATACTAGGGCATAAAAAAAAAAAAAACCCTCCAGGTCTGCAAAAGTTCATAGCACTGCTCGATGGTTCCTGTATACTATAATTATACTCTGACAAAAATTGTCAATAAATTAAATATCTGCTTAATAAATAGTGATCTGTCCCAATCACTCAAAAAAAAAAAAAAAGCTGATGTATCAGACTGGATCCCTCGCTTCCTAATGTTAACAGAGGGAGATAGCGCTAATATACTTGGGTTCCACTTTCAAATTGATGTCATTGCCATATAGTTTATGAGGAAAGAAGAATACTTTTGGGGGATGACACCAATGAAATGAACTAACAAGTACATTTAGAAACATCTACCCGGTGCAATAATGTTTAGCTTACATTTAAAATATTCTTTTAGCCTGGCAGTGTTGGTGCATGCCTTTAATTCCAGCACTCAGGAAGCCTAGACAGGAGGATCTTTGTGAATTCGAGGCCAGCCTGCTCTACAGAGTGAGTTCCAAGACAGCCAGAGTTAAAACAGAGAAACCCTGTCTCGAAAAACAAAAAAGAAAAGAAATATTCTTTTAATTAAAAAAAAGGAGGAGGAGGAGAAAAGGGAAAAAAAGGTTTTCCTAAGCATTCCTGTCTTCCAAATTTGCAATCACGTTTGAGCATCTATTCCCACCTAAAACAAAACTTCCTAAATAGTTGTTTGGGTTTTCTGAGAGCTCTAGACCAATGGTGAAGGAGTTAAAACACATTGTTCCAGCACTTTGATTATTTAAGTCAAATCCCACTGGGAAAACAGCAGGTGCAAAAATAACACTTTGTTTATTAAATGCAGGAGATAAAATCCCATGGGGGGAAAACATTCTTTCTGTACTACAAAGATATAAGATCTTCATCCTCAAGGACACAAAGTTGAAATGATAAGAATTCTGTATAGAATTTATTAACATAACTCTTCTTATCTATGACCTAAAAGATCATAAGCTCTCTATTTTCTAACACTGACACCAATAGAAAAAAATGTTATGTTTTCACACTTAAGTTTGTGGCTTCACAACAACCATTTCTTTGGATTCTCATTTTCTTTTTTCAATGAGGGCACCTAGTTCATGCAAGCTCACATTATGTTTCTGCTGTTTTTCTAAAGTCAGTTTGGATGTAGGCAGAAACCATAAGAAGATGGTGGTGCAATTTGAGGGTGGGAAACACAATGTCAATAGAGAGATATGATCTCACTAGGTGTTGGATATCACAGACATTGACATTAATAAAAATCTATGTTTCCATAGCTCCAGAAGTACATTCTTTCTCACTTTCAAAGAATGTCTACCTAGGTATATTAACCTCTTGAATGTTGAAAACAAGATGAAAGAGATGTGTACTTATAGAAGTACTAGACTGTATTGTAGAAGTAAAGTTTCTGAACCTTGTTAACTAACTGTTGGGGTGGTATCACTATTTACTTTTCTAATGTTGCCCTTGAATTTATTGTGGAAATTCTACAACTCTTGGATAGTGAAAATAAGACTGAGAGTGAACCAGAGCCCTTGTCCATAGTATCTTCTTGGGTAATTCTATTAATGAATAAACTTAGAACTCTTAAGTTTAAGACTTATTGTATTGGTTCATTTCCGGTCTACAAATGGTATACATTTGGTATACATGCATTATGGAGAACAACAAAATCTTTTTACAAAATAATTTCTTAGTATTAGAAAACAGATATTACTTCTCATTACATTTGATTGAAGTTGATTCTATCAGCCAAGCATAAAGAACTTTAGAGTTCTTTATGGTTATTTTTTGACTTGAAAAAAATGACTTAATGTCACTTCAGGGACATCCCAGTCCATGTTTACATGTATACAGAGCTCAGGTAATTCACTTATATAGTCCACCACCTAAGTTGGTACAGATGAGAAGCATGAAGATTTATCCCCATGAAAATGAAAAATGAAAATGAAAAATGAAAATGAAAAAGCGACAAAACTTTTTCATTATGTAATCGTACATTCTCCTCATTTTTAATTTGATCATACTTTTGTGTTGTTACTATATTCTGTCAGATCAGCAATTAGCATTCAGCCTTCATTGGATATAGATGTATTACTTGTCATTCTATAGAAGATGACACCAAAGCATGTAACAACGTTAGTAGAAAAGAGAAGGTATAATATAACAAACAGGAATGACTGCAGAAGTTGTGTCCATTTGGTTCATTACTTTCTTCAAAGGATCAAATTGAAACCAGTCCCTGGAAATTATATTGAAATTCAGAACAGGTGGCTATGGGTGACTTTTACTGTAATTGTCTTCCTTTGCATTTGAATAATAATTGAGTTAGCAGCTTCAGTCATGGCATGAAGAAGTCAAGTGGCTGAGAAATAACTTTTAATGTATTTTTGAAGTAGAATAATGAAGAATTTCCCCATAGGATGACTTTGAGGGGGGTGGAAGTCACCAAATCTGAAAATTCTGAATGAAAGGAGCCAAGGAGCCTTGGTTTGTGATTTTCAGTGAGATTTTCTCAATTAAATGGAAAGAGATGACTAAAATGACTAAGAAAGAGATGACTATTTCCATCTTTGGAAGCATATTTGTTTGACTTGGATATAACAATAATCAAAGTGAAGTTATTCTGCATCATGTAGAGGGATATTTAATCTTTTAATCTGGCAGCATGACTGCTCTAGAGTAGAAGGAATTGTAGAACACCACACCTTTAATCCCAATGTAGCATACATCTTTAAACTTAATCCAGAAGTCAATGGTAGCACAGGCCCTTAATCCCCAAGACAGAAACAGATATACAGGCAGAGTAAGGAAGCATAGAAAAGACGCAGAGCTCAGAAAAAGATGGGAAATGGACAAGAAGCATAGATCAGAGAAAGAAGCAAAGAGTTAGTTCAGTCAGGCAGCTTAAGTGCAGTCAGTTGAGAACCATTTCTGTTCAGATGGAGAAGTTGAAAAGAGCAGAGCCAGTCCAGAATAAAATAAGAGAAAAAGCAGTGAGTCAGAAAGATGGCTTATGATTTATAGTTCAGAGTTCAGATGAGAGCTAGTCAGAGTGAGCTCAGTCAGCAGTAAGTGTCAGAGGCATTCTAGGTTCACAGATTAGATTATATGGAGGCTGAAGCCTTCTAGGTCTAGGACTGAGGATTGAATTTGCAAGAAATAAGCTGTCCTCTGCCCTGAATCTACATTTACAGCATTATTACCATGCTAAAGGTGCTGATTGAGTCTGACTCCTGTTTTCATTTATAGAGCTGAGTGCAAAACTAAAGTTTTAAGAAGCTTGTTCAAAATTAGGATTTTCAAAATCCTGTACAGCAACACTTCAACTAAGTATGAGGGGAGTTGTAGTACAACGAGGAAGCCTTTAGAATTTATTGGTCAATCCAAGAAGTCCTGTGACTGAAAATGTGACCTTGTTCCTCAAGGCAGCTTCAAGATCTGTCTGGGACTGATTAAGCTAGTAAACTAGTGGGGAAAGAAGTCTCAGACAGAAAGGAAGGGCATCTTAATTATAACCTATGCTAACTCCATGCTGACAGAAAGTGTAATCTTTTACAGATGACTGATCTTCATGCCTCAGCCTCTTCCTCCATACAGTGGAGATGAAATGCAGGGTAAACACCTTGAGTTATGGCATGAAAGCAGAAGATACTTCGCTCACCTCAAGTCCGAACTAATTTGAGTAGGAATACACCAAAAAAATAATTTAAATGGCAGTATGAGGTTGGTGAGAGAATATAAGAAAGGAAGTAAACTTTGGGCATTAGACCTATTTCTCATCACAAGTGTTAGTGCTATTGCCCATTACAATTAGCAATAACCACAATTATAGCCAGAATTATGACCTGAGACTGACCATCAGTACACAACAAATGCCCACACTACCTCAATGCTAATAAAACATCAATTATAACACGGGCCATAAATGGATTACAAGCCCCTACGTGTAGAGAAAACAATTAAAGCACCATCACATCTTATATATAAGTGCCTTTTAAGATGCTGTCTTATTCTCAATTTATTAACAAGTTTTATATCTATGCTAGTTCTGAGCATATATACTAGAACACTTCAGGGAACTTGTGATCCTAATATCAATTCGTCATGCTCATTAATTTCTCCACTTATATGGAAATGTGTATGTTTATGTTTACATTTATCATATAGTCCCCACTAGTAATGCACATTGCACTAATTTTTTGAAAATTGTAATCATTTCTTCTTTCATTCTATGAATGGCTTTATCTCATACTTTTTATGGATCAGGAACTGTTTTATTCATTTGCAACTTAAAAAATAAAAACACATCAGTAAGAGCAGAATATGCTCTAACCGCTGAGCTATCCCTTCCCATGAAATAATTAAAAAAACAAAACAAAACCCTACCCTCATTGAATTTCCAAACTACTGGGGCAATTTTTGATAATATAAGCAAATACATAAAATATAAACTACTTGATAATGATAAGCAATAAAGGTAAAGTATTTTTAAAGAGGTAGAATTCAGAAAACTATTATTTTAAAGTAGTAGGTGATGAAAAGTGATGAGATTTAGATTTTCTTACCTTGATATTTTACTAGGAAATACAACTCAATTGTGCTATAACCTAGATCAAATACAGTCATGAGTTTTTTTGCATTTGGTGATTCTTGTCTACCCTTGAGTCCCTTATTGTTCTGGCTTCTTTAATCTATAACAATACTAACGAATTGTAGTTCCACATTATACAATATGGATTAACATGGTTTTAGAATTGAAAATAATAGAAATGAGAACATTGGACAATATATTCCTTTATGGGATACACAGTAGTATTCAGACATAGTTGTATCCTATGTTTGGGAAGATAGGCAGGATCTAAAGGGCTCATCTCTTCTTTATGTTAGGAACAGAGACATTCTCTGCTTATGTGTGTGCGTGTCTAACTCACCGAATAAACATTGAGGGCCTCCTGGGATTGCTTATCTTTGATTGCCAACACCCCATCTGGGACATAGAGACTTGTAAGACAATCAATAGAGAATTATAGGATGAAAGTGTGACTCCCATCCACAGTTCATGCAGTGGATAGAGTCTTTATAGGGGAGTGGTTCTTATTTTTAAGCATATTATAATTATTTCTGAAAATCTTATCATGTCTGTAAGAATCTGATCATATACTCACAATCTGTGTCTACATTCTACCAGATTACTAGGGATATTTTTACAAATTCTTCTTTAATAAAAGGAGCTTTTTCTATAAGGTTTCATTCCAGATTTTATTATTTTTTATTGAAGTATGTTACAATGAATATATCATATAAAGACAGACCTATAATTTCACTGAGGAGGAAAATGGTCTCTGTGGGGGAACAGGAAGTCATTCTGTTTAGTGCTGATTATATAAGGGCAGTGCAGTGTAATAGTTCTAACACTCACAGCTCAAAGTTGCAGTTCAGAATAAATTTCATTTTGTTTTAATAGTTTGTTATTGGAGCTGTTTTCAGTTCTCTGTGCTGAACTCCCATATTTCGTTACTGTGATCTAATTATTTGCACCATAGCTGGCAGTGTTAACTCAGACATAAATTACTCTTTTTGCACCACACTACTTCAATTTCTGACTAAAATTAAGCCAAATTAATAAGATACACTGACCAAAACAGTTTACATTCTCACAACTGTGTATTCTAAAAATCTTAGGTAGCAGAAAAATGCTGTTTTAGTAAGATGGGTGTCATTGACTTTTGCTGAAATGGTAGGTGAAACCTTTTTGTAGGTGAACAGCATAACCTTGGAATTATGTAAATGTGTCTTGGCTATTAATATTCCCTTCAATAGCTTTTTAGTCTTACTTGATAAAATACATATTTTATAGTGATAGGTTATTCATTAGTATTATTTGCATGATTAAATAGTAAATTAGGATGAATAGTGCAGGTGGCATTCTCTTGAAAGCAAAAGGAAGGTAACCGTACAGCAAAAATTGTTTTCTAAACTAATAACTGTTGGACTTATATTCTCTGCATTTAAAAGGTGAACATGAGTTATTAGTCTAGGATAGATACCCCTGCAATCCGTTCTTATTCATGTCTACCTACTTCGTCTGAACCATTTCTGGTCTCTCCATGCTACAGCTCAGATCTTCACTGTCTTTTATGCTCCATGTGATCAAGGCATGTTTTCCAGTATGATGCTGTTTAAAACTGGCAGAATTTTCAATAATCAGGGCTTAGTGAGACATCCTCAAGTCTCTAGACATAGGGTCCTGAAAGTGTCAATCATAGGACCATGCTCTCTTTTTTCTTGCCCTTTCTTCCTGGGTATGTATGAGTTGAACGTACTCTTGCCATATCATTATCAGGCTATCTTTTTTTGTTGTTTTTTTTGTTTGTTTTTCAAGAAAGGGTTTCTCTATAGTAACTCTGGCTATCCTGAAACTCACTCTATAGACTCCACTGGCCTTGAACTCACAGAGATCTGCCTATCTCTGCCTCCTAAGTTCTGAGATTAAAGGTGTATACCACCCCACCCAGGCTGTCTTATTGCAGGTCTGAAAGCAATTAAGCCAAATAATCACAGACTGAAAATTCCTAAACTATGAAACAAGGAAAGCTTTTTTTTTCCTTTGTAAGTTTATTGGATAAAGTTATTTGTTATAGTAATAGAAAGCTTACTAACACACTGTTCTGTAACTTCATCTGTGGAGGTGTACCCATAAATAAAATGCGGATATCCTT
Source organism: Cricetomys ansorgei (assembly GCA_026225945.1). Classification (NCBI taxonomy): domain Eukaryota; kingdom Metazoa; phylum Chordata; class Mammalia; order Rodentia; family Nesomyidae; genus Cricetomys; species Cricetomys ansorgei. The sequence continues at coordinate 15,868,401 of JAMJFZ010004061.1, forward strand.
GCTTTTCTAGGGGAAGAGATAGATAACAGAAGAACAAATGCATATATTATTAAAATTACGTATATTAACAAGTATCATAAAGAAAATCAGGATATGAGGAGGGAGAAAAGAAAGAGAAGGGCTACTCTAAGAAAGACAGTTGAGAAAAGCAATACCACACAGATTACATTTTCAGAGACATAGAGAAAATGGCTTTGCAAAGCACTTGATGACCTGAGAGAGGGAAAAGCCTTCTAGAAAGAACAAAAGTTCCTCTATCAAAAAATAACTTAGTGAATTAGGAAATCAATATCAATGTCGCTGGAAACTTTTATTAAAGGAAGAACAAGAAACAATAGCAGAGAACAAAAGATAAGTAAATATTCCTCATGTGAGGTCAGATAGGAACTTGGGGTTTAGTCCAGCTAAAGAAAGCTATAGGGTAGGATAATGGCAGGGTTTCAATTATAAGTAAAGAAACACCCATTTAGCAGGCTGTAGACAGGATGTATTTTGGTTTTTGCATTACTAATGAAAGTGTCTTGTATGCTTGTGTCACTCACATATCTCACTATCTCTCAGTATCGGAGAGAGATGGAATTCTTCTCAAAAACTCATTGAGTATATAAAATGAAAGAATCTACATCAGGGTCATATCTGGCCTATTTTAACAGTTAAAAGACTTGCCATTATTTAATATTATCCTTATCTCAGGTCCCAGGAAGGGAAACATACTCAAGGAGGGTTGTATTTTGACTAGAAGTCATTTCTGCAGTTTGAATAAAAAGAGTATCTCATATACACCTTCATACACACCTATGAAAAATGTTTGCATTTGTCAGTGGGGAGTTTGTTTATGCTTTCTCTAACGAGTTGCACGGTACAATAACAATAGAACAAATAAGATGGCTATATTTTAGAGTGTCATTCACCAGACTGTTTAAACCATTTGCCTGTCATAAGTAACGGAGCTGATAACTGGTAATATGAGACTCAAATATAGGCAGTTTCATTCTGAATCAGTGTTTACCAGTGGCTAATTTGGTGAAAAACATGCCACTCATATTCTTTTAAATAGTTAAAATAAAATCCATCTGATGAAGCCTTTCTACTAGCCATCCTGAAACACAGATACATCACCTGTTTGCTTGCAATATGCAGCATGGATGCAGCTTACAAGATAAATACGTGTTCCACTGCAGGTTGTATACTGGCCATTTTAGAGTCAGCAAGCCAATACAACCACCAATGACATAAATACACTATCTGACAGCATAATTAATCCGCTGTTGCACAATCAATGAGGAATAGTAATGTTTCTTGGGAAATGGAACATAGTAGAATGAGCCCGAATTTTCCCTGAGCACAGATGTTGAGCCTTCATTCAATGAATCCTCCCTGGAGGGGACTGTAACAAATACATTGAGCCTCTCAAGGACAGCAAGGGTTGTAAATTGTGGGCTATAAAAGTAATAATATAAATATTGTGCCAACATTTATAATTTATTTGTTGGACTCACAAGTGAGAAATAGGGGTTAGCTGGCAGGTCTAATTTGAACTAGTGTTGGCAAACCCGTGCTGCATACTAAATCATGGCTTTCTGTACTTCATCTAGCTTCATAATGCATAATAAAGCTCAAACAAAGAATCTCCTTTGGGCAGATAGAGTTATTGAACCAGACTTCTGTAATGCAATCTTACAAAATTATTGGGTTTTTTTGTTTTTTTGTTTTTTGTTTTTTTAATAAATTCACATTATTTCTTAATTTGCAGTGGGTGAATTGAAGCACTTAGACCACTGGGGGAAATCATGACATCAAAAGACAGTTTAACATATGCAAATACCACAGTCTGTTTGGTTTTTCCCTGAAATTTACTGGGAAGCTGCAGTCAACAAATGAAGAAATGTGTCTGTGTTAGTTAGATTTCCATTACTGTAACAAGTATCTGAGACAAATCAAAGCCTGATAAAGGAAAATTGTTCATTTTGGCTCACAATATTGGAAGCTTGGGCTGTCATTGTGTGACCTCTTTACGCTGGGCTTGTGGTGAATCAACACATCATGGAAAAAACACAAAGTAAAAAATATTCAGCTCATTGCTTGGAGAAAGCAAACTTGTTAGTGTTCTATGTAATCTATAGTTTTTCAAAGACAGCAAGCTTGTAGTTATGTCTTGAATTTAAAAATGTAAATATGGTCATAAATTCTACTAGATTCTGCTTGCTTTCCTAAATTTGGCATAGTTTAAGAACTTATATGCCCTGGAGATATTATAAATAAAGCATAAAAACATAAGAATGTGTAGCTAGCTAACAATGTCATGCAAGCATACATGGAGTCTTTGAGTACTATCCTGTTTGAAATGCAATTTTTGCAAAAAGGAACATGACAGCAAAAGAATAAAGTAGTAATGTTATAACATATATTGGAGAGCTATAAGATTTGATGCATGTGTGTGTGCGTTGTGTGTATGTGTGTGTAACAATAATGGTAAAATAAAAGGCTTTTAACTTGATGGGGGCATGGAATGAGTTGCAGGGAGAGTATCTGAAAGGGACTGGAGGAGGAAAAGGAGAGGGGGAAATGATAAAATTTTACTTTAATTAAAAACATTTATAATAAAAGATTTGGTGTGAAGCTCAATGAGAATATAGAAGAGTAAATGGGGATGGGATAGATGCAGCTGAAGCAATAATAAATAAAATTAAGTGGTCACTGTTAAGCTTTCTGAAATATGATCCTTGAAATATGTAGTTCAGTGCTAGAGTGTTTGCTTTTCATTTACCTAGCAGGCACAGATCCTGGATTTGTTCCCACGAAAGAAAAAAATAACATTTTTCAGTTTCAAAGAAATTCAGCAAGTTTGGATATTACATATATGGTCACCAAGAAAAGTCACCCCCACTCCCACCCCACACACTATCAATAATCAACCTTGCAATGCTTCAGTCCAAAGCTGGCTTAGTTTCTTGTCTAGAGCTAAAGCTCATATCAGGGAGCCATATTATTATTATTATTATTATTATTATTATTATTATTATTATTATTATTATTTTGGTAACCAAATAAAAACCCTCTTAAGAATGCTACTCTAGAAAAGACAGGTTAGAGTTTAAAGACTCAGGGGAAAAGAAGAAACCCACATGGAAGCAATATCAGTAACCTATTATTTGGAAGAAAACTCCTTGCCAAACCTTAAGGAGTCACTGGAAACTGAACAAATTGTGCGTGTGTGTATTGGGGAGACGCAGCTATATGTCATGTGCAGCTTGAAGATATTCCTTGATGTCTTCTATCTTACTGCTAACATAAACGCATGAAGCATGACATGTTTCTCAACTCTCCTAGTTATTTTCCTACTGCTGTGATAAATCACTCTAACCCAGAGCAACATAATGGGGACGATGTTAGTATTAGCATTAGTGTTAGTGTTCTAATTATTTATTTACACTTCCAAATTATAATCATTATTGAGGGAAATTAGGGCAGGAACTCAAAGCCAGTAACCTGGAGGCAGGAACCATGGTTTATGGCTCACTATCCCAGGACAACATGTCTAGGAATCATACCACTTATAGTGGATTGGGCCTTCACATCAATTAGCAATCAAGAATATGATCCACAGTGATGCCACAGGCGTATGTGGTCTGGGTAATTCCTCAACCAGGGCTCCTTTTTCACAGGTTATGTTGACAATTAAGCTTTATCAGGATATTCTGATATAATTATAGCTCCATTATCATAGTACAATAGAATAAGTTTGCTAATTTGCTGAAAGAATTTCTTCCAAGTTGAACACCCCAAATTTGACTTATCGACTTAATATGCCAGATGCCTTTCAATAATTAAACAACAGTTTTCTATTTGGAAAAAATAAATGTGTTCAAATACTTCCATAATATATACTATCATCCTCAAAAATCAGCCCAATAAACAGCACATTTCTCTTCATATATGTTGAAATCGATAACAACTCCTGAAATAGTTGAGACTTAAACACATACGAGCGAGCACGTGCACACAAACACACACACACACACACACACACACACACACACACACACACACACACACACAATTTGTGAGCCTTCTGTTCACAAATGACTGTAATTTCAACTTTAGAACATATATTTTGTGAATATTTGTCTCCAGATCTGTGCAGCCGCTGAGTAAATAAACTTGCTGGCAAATTAATAAAAGAATTTTAGAGAAGGTTACAAAAGTTTAAACATCGGTTTGTCTGTGTTTATCCAACTTTGCAATCTCTCTTGTGGATATATTAGGTTTGTTTGCATTTTTTAAATCTCATTACAAGTTTTTGAAAACAGGAAATTGCTTCTGCTCTGAGAGATCAATGTGCTCTTGACTCTAGCATTCAACAATGGCTTATCTATGCCAAGTGACAATGGAGATGGGGGGATAGGAGAATGATTTTCATTCCCTAACAGGCTTTGCACAAAAGGAAGTTACCCAGCAGTAAAGAGCAAAGTAATTATTCATTCTTAAAGTTAATGGTGCTTATCCAGTTCCCCAAAGAGGCACAATCTTCAAGTTCACACCTACTTTGATTCAGGAAGGAAAAGGATTGATGCGGCCTCACAATATCAAAATTAATATATTTAACTTAGTGAAAACTATACCATAATGAGAATTATACCCCATAATGAGAAAGACTGAGAGAAATAAAAGCAAAACTTGTTAATAATTTGATCCAAAATACAAGCTAAACCCTGTGAAACTGAAAAATAGTTCCAGAAACTAAAGCCAAGCATATATCATTTTATGTCATCTTAGTCAGGAGCAGCATGCACCGAAATGGGTAACGTCTTCTCACTAAGCAGCAGTATGCATGGCGTCTTCTAAAACAGATCCACAATGTGGACAGACTGCACCAGGTCACTTCTGTGCCCATCTTGTTACTTAGATTACTATCCATACTTCATCTTAGGCAATTTGATACAATTTCAGGACTTGATGCTAGAACTCAGTTTTCCATAAGGCTGTCTAACACATTCTTCCTACGAATCTGACAGACAATCTGAACGATATACGTTTAAATTCTAACAAAGCATGCGCCTGCCATTTAATAAGGATTATCTTGTGATTTCTACCATGATGTGCATCATAGCTCTTCACCAAGCATAATTGTATTGGAATCCCTTGTTTATATGCAACTAGGAAGTAAAAATCCAGTCATGTTTAGTTTAGTACAGTACATATGTTGCAGAGTCCCCAACCCATGACATATAGACGCTGTACTACATACGACATGTGTTTTCGTTGCTATTCAGTTAAAACATAAAATTTCCAGAAGTCCAATTACTGCTGGGATTATACCATCTTCCTGCCAAAATAGACTTGAAAAATCTGATACGTTACCCTTAAGTTATAAATTTCTTATCTTTCAGTAACTCTTTTACCACCAAACTAAATAGCAAACATTAAAATGACCATGACATGCTTTAGTAAATCAGATCTCATTTTAAACTGCCATTCTCCCAGATTCCCAGATTTCTCATTCAGCCCTACTTCTCAACTTGTAAAAAAGATGTGTGGCTTTTCATTTTATAATTGCATTCTAATACTTCAAGGTACCTCATGACATCAACATAAAAACAAATCTAAATATTCCCAAGTTTTCTTCTATCACATAAGACAAAGCTGTAAGGTCTATTCAACAAGGCAAATTATGTTATGGCCTGTAAGACAGATCTATATAAACCAAAGCAACAATACAAAATCAAGATAGGGAGAAATGAGAAATTCACTTAGTCATTGGAGATTAAGTTCACAATACAGCCTTGCTCTGGTTCCCACCTTCTGCATCCTGCATACATATAAAATTTTTGCATAATTTTGCATAAATTTCCAAATTCCACATTTAAACTTCTTATTAGGAGAAAATAGTAAGAAAATCTTGAACACAGTGTTTTGTAAAGCTTATTAGAGGTAAAAAAAAATGGAAAAATTAAAAACAAAAAACGTTTAATGATACTCATATATTTTACTCTAGAATTTCTTCTGAAATGAACAGTTTGTTAAATTCCTACTCGGTCCTTGAAAGACCTAATTCTCTTCTCTGTGACATCAAGTGAAGGATTCCTTGTGTGGGAAAAACTGCTGAAATTTCAGAATTTTCTTGGTAATTTATGGGAAAGCAATCAGAAATTCATCACGTTTCAAATAATTTTGAAAATTAGTTATCAACCATCTAAAAATTGGCTCTCCACCATCTATAACAATACTTCATAACATTAGAAGAATATAGATAGATTGTTTTCAAGTATTAGCAGAATATTTATTTAAACAAATCAAATTTTGGACTGTAAAATAGCTCTTCTTATATCAAGGAGAGTTGAAATAATAACAAAAATTTTATTCTTTAAACACAATGAAATGAAATTAGAATATAATAATAGGAAGATATTTGTAAGCTACCCAAATAGTTCATAATTCAGGAATATCTATCAAATAACTTATGCATAAAAACAAATTAAAGGAAAAATTAGAAAAATATTTTAAAAGAACAAAAATGATTTTATAGAATGGCAGAATTTTTAGATACAGGACAAGCAGTTCACAGAGGGCAATCAGCATCATTCAATCATTATGTTAGATCAGATAAAAAGTTCAATTCACGGAGAGAACTTATGACAAAGTACAAAATTTAACCTACATGAAGGAATAAATCAAATTCACTGAGTTATAAGAAACGAAGAGAACAAACCCACAAGCATATGACAGAAATAAATGAAACAAAATAACACTGTGGACGACTGAGAAAATCAGAGATCGAATACTTAGTGAAACCAAATGGCTCACTGAAAGAGTAACAAAATGAGCAAATAGATCAACTGAAGAAAAGTTCATAAGGTATACATTGTTTTAGAGAAAAAAAATCAGTGGCAGAGGTTTCTATTCTACAGCTACTTACAGGTTAAGTACATATTTTCCAAGAACATATTTTAACTCAGAAATTACATTCATGATTAAAAAATGTTTTACACAAATATGGTAATAATACTATTTAGTCACAGACTCTCTTCTTTCTGGTTTACATATTTTCAAGCTGGAAACAAAAATATGATCTCAAAAAAAAAATCATCATCATATGTTACTCTTTTCACACTATCAAGGAAGTGCTGTCACCATAGGTGCCCATCAACTGATGAATGGATAATGAAAATGTGGTATATACACACTGGGATTGCATTCAGCCATAAATTATAAGATTTACAGGGAAAGAATAACACTGGAAAATGTTATAGTAAGAGGAAACCATGGATCAGAACAGCAAATAAATTATGTCCTCTTTCATGTGAGTTGTACCCTCGTATTGTTAAGTGTGTATATCTAGCTGGGAGTAAATGAAGAGCAAAACCAGGGACATAGAAAGGGGTCTGGGAGATGCTTTAAGGGACAGGGCTGAGGAAGACAAAAGAACAGAGTAGAACACAGACTCATGGGTATGAAAAGGTATAGGAGAAAAGATGGACAGGAGGATGATCAGTCAAAATGAAGTATGTATGAAAATTTCTCATGGAAGTGTGTTACACTGTAAACTAATTTAAATGATAAAAATAAAACACTTAAACTTGACAGCAGCAAACCACAACTGCACACAGTGCAAGTATCAGCGGACAATCGGAGCCCAACATCAAAGGATGCGTCTATATCACAGCTCCTTCATCTCCAGCTCAGGAATCATCACAGATGATTGTACGAGCTAGGAAGTCTGCTGTGAAACAGTCCTAAAAATCACTGCATAAATAAGACTGGAACAACCACAATATCAATAGACATATTAATTGTCGAGAAGAGAAATTTCACAAGATCCCAACACAAGACAAATAACAATAGGTATCTACCAAATGACTGCTTAGAGAAAGAGAATCAGCATCTCCTAGAGATGAGTCTCTTATTGGTTGTGTAACGCAGAGTGGTCAGCCCTTAAACTTTATACTTAAGCATTTGTGCATACAACATGTGTGTGTGTGTGTGTGTGTGTGTGTGTGTGTGTGTGTGTGTGTGCATGTGACTGTGTATAAATAATAATTGAAGTAAAAGAGGATATCAGTTTAAAGGTAGGATAACATGAGAGAGTTTAGAAGGAGGGTACCTAGAGGTGGTAAGCAGAAAAGGGAAGGGGGAAAGTGATATAATTTTATTTCAATTAAAAATATATTTAAAAATGGCATTTTTTTTTACTTCATCCTAAAATCTAGGGTCAACATGACATGGTAATGTAGAGATGATCATTACTCTAATAATCAAGTCAAATATGTCGTAAGAAACGAAAACTGTCTAAGGAGGCAGGAGCAAAGCAAGAAACTAACTGATTGACCCCACTTTCACATAACATGAAACTGAAAACATAACTGAAAACACTCAGAAAAAAAAAAAAGAACAATCCACTAGCACATACAGGAGCACAAAAGCATGTGTTAGCTTATAGAAGCCAAGAACAAAAGACTGCATATGTGTGATGCTATTTATACAAGTCATTTTAGAGCTGTAAACTTCTCACAGTTAGCAAAGTGATTGCTGGGGAGAGGGAATGAGAATGAACCACTGTTGTTAAAATTTATGTGCAGATACCAGAGCAGACTGAGAGCATGTCCTAGTGCCAACAGACACACAAACCAAAATGGAGTCTCTTGTGCAAGGCTATACAATCCCACTGAAAACTCAAGTAAAAAAAAATTAATGCCTATCTAAAGACTTTTTTCTGAAATCAAATAGATCTCCTTCTATCTAAAACAACACAAAGAGAAAATATATTCTGCTTTAATCCTTAAAGAAAAAAATAGCAACCAGATTAACTTCTGTTGTTTGTTTTCCTCATTCCCATCTCAACACTTTAACAAAATTACTGTGTGTCATTGACCAGTGGGAAATCTCACTTGATTTGGAAATATGAAGCTATCTCAACTTATGAATCAAAGGCAAAGAAGGGAGAAAAATACGATTCAGCAGGCAGAGGGGATTTCATTACAATCTTGAAAACCTGAGTTCAATCCTGAGATCTCACAAAACAGCAGAAGAAAACAGACACCTGACAGTAGTCTTCTGACCTCTGCAAGCATACTAGGTCATGTAAGCTCCTACGCACACACACATACACACACACACAAACTAAGCACATGAAGTAATTAGGTTGATAAGTAAATTTGTAGTGATTTTTGTCTCTATATCAACAAGACTATGGAAGACTACAAGAACATGTCTAAGATAATACGAATGTTCTATGTGGTCTTCTTCATATATATATATTATCATATATATATATGAAGAAAATATTGTATATATATGCAATATTTTACATCCAAATTTTCTGAAATAAATAAAGCAAAATCAAATGCTGGATACCTCCCTCAAGTGTTGTGTTGACAATGTTCCATAGTATTTCTCACTTAGTAAATGAATCTGACTAATTACCTTTAGAAAATGTCTAACCCTTGAAGTGATATGATATATAATTTACATAGTGATTTAAAAGATCTAAATATACAATTTCATATATTTTAACAAATGTATCTCTGATAAGAGTTATAGCACTATAGATTTTTTTTTGTTAAAATACATGAAAAAACTATATAGGCTCTTATATTAGTGAAATCATTTTTACATTTAATACAAAGATTTTTTTAAAAAGCAGTGTTCAAGAAAATGATGCTAGACTCCAACGATCAGGAAATTCGGCTGACAGAATTTATCGAATGTTGTGTGGCTCTACCACCTTTTATTGTGGGATCTTCAGCTGGCAAATAAGCCTATAAGATAGTCTCTTACATGAACCGTGTATGTGGTGTGAAATGGAAACCTCTGAAATAGACTCTGTTTCATATTGTTTCTGATGAGGTCATATGTATTCCCCAGACTGTGGTGAAATATTTTATTGGTTGCTACAGTGAAGTGAAATAGATCCCAACTTATCTTTCTTCTGACCTTAAGTATAAATGAAAACAATCAATTTATTTCAAGGTTGCACTCAGAATAAGCAAGGCCGACCGGAATAGAGGTTTGAAGCCTTTTCCAAATCACTTTCAGAATTCCGAAGCCAAAGAAAGAATGGAATTAGAATTGCCTTCCTGATGTTAAATTACACTTAGTAGTAGCACACATTTGTATTGTTTTTAATGTTTTATTTTGGATTTTGAGGAATAAGAGAAGGACATCATTCAGAATAGAGATCTAACTGTTATCATAAATGTGTGAGAGCAGAAAATCTAAAGAGGGGAAAGCCACCTTAAATATTAATATTACATAATATTTTACATATTTTACATAACAAGGAGTTATTCCTTTGCCGAAACATTCCAGTGTCTCTTTTCAAAGGTGTCATATGAATGGAAAGAGGCTTGTAACTTGACAAAATTTATTTTTAGAAAGATCATGGTCTAAATGTTAATTTCTAAGTTCTTAACATTATAAATGGAAATTTTCAAGCTTGGAATAAGGCACGTGTCAACAGAGGTCGAACAAATGACACAGAAATGTGGCTATAGACATGTGTTGAAGAGCAGTACATTGTGCACATACCAAAGTCTCAGGCTACAAAGCCTACCAGGCAGTGGACTGTCATGTCTTCTTAGTGACCAAACTTGGGAACTTCTCCTGGAGTTTGCTCTCATTGAAATCTGGACCCTCAAATTCCAGGACATAGTGTTGCATTGTATCACCATGTAGTGACTACTCATGCAGATGTTTCTAAGAAAGCCTGGAAATATGACTGTTGCAAATCTTCTCACTGCCAATTGGCACTCTTAGTTTAAAAACATGGAGTGATGAAACACAATTAAGAGGACTGTCAAAATAAAACATCCAGAATTCTAATTGCTGTAATCAGCAAAGTAAATGTGAGTCAGCCACGCATGAAATAGGACCATTTCCCTGCCTATCATCACTGGTTCTGGTCTACCTAATGCTCTAAACCACACACTACCCTTTAAATGGTGCATAGCAAGTGATGAAAGTGCAGCAGAAACTGTTCTGGAGTTACAAGAGGACAAAGTCCTGTTGAAATAGCGTCCATGTATCTACAGAAATGGAAGACAAATAATAGTCTATTTATCTACAGAAATTGAAGATAAATAATAGGAGTGGTTTCATCAAGATTTTGTTTTCGCATATTGTTATTTACTTTCAAGTTTTTCTAATCTAATTACCTTAATTGTTTCCATCCCAAGGTAACTAAGCCTTTCAAGTCTTCTTTGTAGTATGACAAAAAAAAAAAAAGTTACAGATTTGTCAGTCCACATATATTTTTTTCAGCTAGCTTTCTGGAGACTTGGTAACAGATTGCTTAATTTCCCACTACTTCCTGTTTTCTTTAACTGAAGGAAGTGTTACCTCTAGCATAATGATGTAACCTTCATAATTTGCTTCAGAAAACAGGCTTCTTTAATTCTTGATGGATTGCAAATGCATCATTTCATTTCAGACATCTAGTAATATGCTAATGTATTAAAATAAGTTTTATTTTGATTTTTCTTGCTGTTTTATCCCAAACAGTTTTATTCATTTTCCAGAAAGTATGAAATAAACATGAAATTTTAGAAGTACGAAAATAATGGTAAATATCGGTCCATTTGCCCCATCACTTCATTGTTCTTTCTCCACCATAGTGTAGTAATATCAATGTGTTGTACAATAGTGGCCTTTCCCCTGTCTGTCGCTTCTATAGTTTTCTCTTCTTTACTTGTCTTTCACATATCTCTAGATCAGTAGTTCTCAACCTTCCTGATGCTATGACCCTTTAATACAATTTCTCATGTTATAGTGACCCTCAACCACAAATTAATTTTTTTTGCTACTTCTTATCTATAATTTTGCTACTGTTACGAATTGTAATGTAAACATCTGATATGCAGAGAGTCTTGAGCAACCCCTGTTAAAGTGTTCAATCCCCAATGGGGTTAAGACCCACATGTTGAAAACTGCTGCTCTAGATAATTTGAAAAAACATGTTTAATGTTTTCATGAACAATGTCTTGCAGGATGAACTCTGCAAATTACTTTTGTGGTAGTTCAAGTCTAATGAAACCTAGCGTCCGATTTCCAAAATTTCTCTCATATTCCTACAACTTTAGGGTATGGGTGTAGTAATCCTGAATTGTATCTTTATTTAAAGTAGGACATTTGTAGGAGAAATGGGCCAATGGAGGCACAACCATGGTCACTTGCTCACAGCACAATTAGAGCCAAATTTCTACAACACCATCACTTGCTTCAATGTTTCTACTCACTACAGTCTCTCTAAATTTAAATTTCCAAATAGGTCAATAGTCTTGTGGACACACAGTGGAGGATAGTCACATACACGTAGAAATGATAAATCCAAATATTTAGACACATATACATATACATTCAAAATTACAATCACATGTTACAGTAAAGAACAGAATCTACCTCTGGATGGAAACATGCCATTGTCTCCTCCCTTAAGAGTGAATCCAGTTGGACTAGTCAATCACCTGACTAAGAGACAGTCCCTTAGGAAGGTAGCAGCTCCTTAAGCCATGATGAAGATATAGGAGGAATAATTATCCCTATACTAAGATAAGGTACATTTCCTTGCCAGAATTCCTTTTCCCTAGTGTAATCTCTTATAGGGCTACAGTCATACAGCATTGACATGCTTTTAGAAATAATTCAGAAATTGTCTTTTCCTTCTTCCTCTCTCTGTCTTAAGTATACTTTTGCCAACACTCTGGATATCATTCTTCTCTAAAACTTCACTCCATGCCTGTGGCTGCTTGTCTACCAAGGGGGCCAATCTTCATGCTGGATTTTTCTTTTTTATGTCTTCTTCCTATGAGCAGCAGCCAAGATTTCTAGTTTGTCTCACCTGAAGTTTTTCTTTAAAATTCTAATCAAATTGCTATCAATTTCCTTGAGCCTATTCTTAAATTCATTCATTATAAGACCAAGAACCACAAGAGAAGGCATAGGTTTTCCTGGTAACATGTAGTAACTCCACCAGGATGAGCCTCAAACTTTGGTAAAATATGGAAAATTTGACCCAACACTCTTTTTTGGACAACTATAGCATTAGTATAAAAAATGAGTATTTCCTATAAGGTAACCAGCTACTACCCAGAGTTGCTTTGTAAAGTTTAAATGACATAAAGCAGAGGTAAACATTCAGCAGCTTGGCAATTCTAAAACCAGTGTATTTCCAATGACTGAGTATTTAACTGCAAACTCAGGAATTCCCAAGTATCATTTTAAGGCAGCCTCCCACAGTTAATTTATTCAGTACTCTTTATCTTCCCAACTTCTTTCTGGAAAACATTTTTAGACTGCTAAAGCTGATGGGCTAATACCTCATACTCCCTTTCAGTTTAGGTTATAAGTGAGTTTTGGACTCTGTCAATCAAACATAATTGGAGGAGACAAGAATTCAGAATGAATTTTGGTGAAGGAAGGCGAAAGTTTTTACTAGTGCAAAGTGGAACAGAAATGGAGGCTCTGTTACAGGCTTTTCTAGTGTTGGCCTCTCAGTTTGATGGCATTTTTAAATACAAGGCAGAGGCAGTGCAGTTCTGAAATGTAACTTTGCAAATCAGTCTTGGAAACTGAGCCTGTGTTCTATATTTTCATCTCCCCAGAAATGCATAACTACTTCATAAATGTAATAAAACTCTTTCTCATGAAATACATATTGGGATTTCTTTCCAATATTGTTGGGGAAAACAAAAGCCTAACCTGTCATGAAAGAGGAGTAGAGATAAAAAGCTGAAAGAGGATCAGTGCCTTCCTGGTTTTCTGGATCCAGCGTGTTCTGAACCAAGCAGGTTGCCCATTTTTCTTGTTTGGTTGGCTATTTTCAATTTCTTCTTAAACTGTGGCAACCAACCAGCTTCACTTGCTGCTTTTAAATTACTTTTGATTTGGTTTCTATCATTTTGACTATAAGACTGATACTGATAAAATATCCCAAATAACTCCAAAATTATATATTTTAAAAGCCTATGTATATATGTATGTATATATAATATATATTATCAATTGTGTGTATTTAATTATTTTTTTAAAAATTGCGGGAGGTGTTTGGTTTTTATACTCCGATGCTTAGAACTAAATATCTTATTTGAATCTCCTAGTATCTAATAAGCATATATTTGTGTGTATTAGGGTACTGTTTAATTAAATAGGATTGGTTTCAATGAGAATTTTAAATATATGCATTTATGTTTTTAGTTTTTAAGATAATACAATTTTGCAAGCTTTAATTTCATTCAGCTATAGCCAAAGAATATCTTGATAAGCACATTGGTTACCATGCTTAAGAGAAAGGGAGACAATGAAAGTTTAAGCATATTTCTCATAGGCCACAGAGGTTTATTTTTCATTGATGATGAACATTAGCCACCAAAAAAATGCACACAAAGTCTTAAGCATTTCAAAAATTCTCAATATTTGAAAACTCAACTACTGTATCAAGTACTGACCTGTGATCAGTGCTCTTCCTTTCTTTGTCCTACTTCCTCAGGGGAGGCACAGAGGTTCTTACTACAGCAGCACCTGGAGGATAAAAGTGGGTTAACATGTACAGGGATGTACAGGGACACTCTAAAACATGGCCTCATTTAGACAGTCTGGAATTAGAATGTGTGTTTGTCTCAGTGTGTGTATAGATATATGTGTTTCTATGTCTGTGTGTCTATTTGTAGTAATTTTTACTTTGGTCATAGGACTTAAAATGCACATCAAATAAGAAATATTTCTCCATCATAAATTTAGCTCTGGGAAAACCAATGGAAATAAGTGATTGTCTTCTCCAGCATATAATCATAGCATTTGTAATTTCATACAGCAAAAGATGCTTCTCAGTTGGTGAGTCTGTCTGGAACAAATCAAATTTAACATGTTGATTTTGTATTTTTTTTTTCTTGTTCTTTTGCTGGTGTGTTGGTTTTGAAATATCAGTGACCATATATCTAAATAATAAATTTCTAAGAATGAAAAAATATTACTCATCTTTCCATATTTTATTTTGTCCTTTTCTTTCTTCTTCTGTAAAAAAAATATTTGTAAAGACTTTATGATGAGAGTGACATCATCAAAAATCTTTAGTGATTTTGAGTTAAGATCTGTCTTAATACTAAACAGGGGTACCAATCTGAGAAATGTTGTAATAGGCTCCCTCATTTTAAAATCTAGCTTCCTAGATTAAAAATTCACACAATCCTTATTTAATCACTGATAGTGTTAAGTCTATAGAAGACTCCTTTTGAAACACAATTGTTTTTAGAGACAACTTTAAACAAAAAGAAAAGTGAAAAACAAAATTCTCAGTCATTAATAAACGTATATAATGTATTTACTTACACATTCCCTCTCTGTTGTTGTGATAAAGTCCTGGCTAAATTTTGTTGGGGAGAAAAAGGTTTATTTGGCATAGAACTTATAGCCTATAATCAGGAGAAGCCAAGGAAGGAACTGAAAGCCTAGAATATAGAGGGTTTAATGGCTTGTTATTCATGACTTGCTCAGATTGCTTTGAACTAGCACCTCTCAAGACACTGAGGCTGTGCCCCTTCAACACACCAAGTGCAATCAAGGCAGATTTGCATACAAATGGCTTCCAGGAGTGGATAGACTCTCATGTGAGGGTTTAATGACCACCCCCCACCCCCCCACCCACCCCCTGCAAGCCTACTTCTGAGGAAATGTCAACAATCCACAGACCTCTCCTGATGGTTTCTTGTAAGAAGGCACAGCTAATCTGATTATGGTGGCTACTTTGTTTGGAAGTCCATACATCAGAATACTAGTCTTGTAATATCCACCCCTCACTCCCAAACTGTGCTATTAGGACTACCTTCTGAGTAGTGGTACCACCCTTGGTATCCTGGGCCACCCACTCCAGATCAATAATTAATCAATAAAATGCCCACACAGACATGGTCACAATCCAATTCAATGGAAACAATTCCTCAATTGAATTTCCCTCTTTCTGGGTGAATCCAGTTTGTGTCATGATTATAAAAGATTACAAGCATAACCAACGCCTTGTTAACTTGACTCACAGACACATCACTATTAATCCTAACCTATTCTTTCTTGTTTATCTCCAAGATCTCATGTTAATATCACAATTTAAGCATATAGTTTTTTTTGTTTGTTTTGGGGTTTTTTGTTTATGTTTTTGTTTTTGATTTTTTGCAGAGGGGAGGGGGAGGTCTCTGTTGTAACTCTAGCTGTCCTAGGATTCATTCTGTAGACCAGGATGGCCTTGAACTTGCAGAAATCTGCTTGCCTCTGCCTCCTAAGTGCTGGGTTAAAGATGTGTTCTACCATAGCCCTGCAACATAGTATAGTATTAAATGTCTTACATTGAAAAATATTCTCATTTTTAAAATATTGTTTCTTCAAATGGACAAAATTTCCATTTGTGGGCTCCTGTAAACTCAAAAATATGTTATACAACATCTTACTTTAAAAGGAAAGAGCAAGACTATTAAAAATTTACACAAAAACAAAACTAAAGTTCAACAGAGCATCTATAAATTACATGCCTCAAAATCTGACATCTTAGACCTATTCATGATCTTCTTGGCTCCCAATGGCTTGAGAAGTTACATCTATCCCACTCTGCCACACAACACAGCTGGCTTTGTATCCCAGGCCAGTTCTCTTCCATACATGCCCTGTCCTTGATGGTCATCCTTGGGTTGGTCCTATCATCTCCAACATTTTATGGTCCCTACTGCGACAGAAGCTAGATCATCAATGACTTCGGGCCTCTATTCAGAGGTACTTACTCTGCCACATGGTGCCAAGCACCAACTTTCTCCATGACCTATTCTATCCTGGAGTTTCCACTGTAACTGGTACTGCACCTTCCCCAATGGCCTCTTCTGGCCTCTCACAGCTCCAAGCCTCAGCTTCTCTCCATGACTGTTCAATCCCCTCAGCTTCAATGCCATCAAAACTAGTGCCACCTGGGACACTCTTACATAATTCTATGTTCAGATGCCAGTTTGAAATGCAGCCTTGGTTTCACCTGGATCCCAGCTTCTGCGTGTTGACTCTGAGGAAATACTTCTCAGGAGGCTGTGTCTCAATGATGCTGGATTCTCATTAATCACAGCTAAATTTTTAGCAGCCAGCTAACCTGAGTCCACTGTTCCAGTAAAGCACAGGATTCACTTGCAAATTCTTCAAATATACACAAATAGCCCTGAACGAGTCTTTGCTTCCTTCTGAAATGTTATGTCAGGCCACCATTATCTACAGTTCTCTCAGCATTATCTTCCAAGTTCCTGGTACACCATATTAAGCTCTGAGTACTAAATGTTTTCTCCAACCCAAAGTTCTAAAATCCCTCACCTTCCTCCCACACAGCAACTCAAGACATAAAGCTACAGAATCATGTCCTCAATGACAGCATTCACTATCCATTGCTGCAATAAAGCATTGATCAAAAACTCACTTGTAAAGAAAAGAGTTTGTTTGGCTTATCACTACAGTCCATCATCAAGGGAAGCTAGGTCAGGAACTCAAGGCAGAAACAAGGACGCAAGAACTGAAACAGAAACCACAGAGAGACTCTGCTTACTGGCTTGCTCCCAGTTTCCAGTTCATGTGTACTTCTGATATATCCCAGGACCACCTGCTCAGGGATGACATCATAGAGAGTGGGCAGAATCCTTCCATATCAATCTTCAATCAGGCAAATGTCTCACAGAATGGCCACAGGGTAATCTGATGTAGGCAATTTCTCTCTTGACGTTCCTTCTCTACAGGAGACCCTAGCTTGTGTCAAGTTCACACAAACTAAAGCACACAAAATACTGAGTTAAGAATGTTGTTGCCCATGTTTCCTTGCATGGGTACCACAGAAGAAGAAAGTTAACTTCCTGTCAAAATTTTTATTATATTGGTACGTTTATATTTGTGGGATACAATGCATCATTTTCACTTGTGTGTATCATTTAATAATTAAATCCAATGTCACTTCAACTTCATACACCTATGATTTCACTGTGGTAATTTCATGAAACTCTCTTTGAGCTATTATAACATTTATGACACCATAAGGCTAGCTGAATCACACTGTGATGTAAGTACCATAACTACTTACTATAAACGTGTAGTAGCCTTAAGTCTGTTGCTCAACAGGTTTTCTCCCTCTGCCCATCCCTCCTAGTTTCCTCTGGTGAATGCTGCTCTGTTATCCAATTCTAGGAGATTAAGTTTCTCAAACTCTACATATAAGTGAGATCATTCAGCACTTTTCTTTCCATTTGAAATTTATTTATCATAATGTTTCTATGAAGATGAAAATGAGATTTCATTCTTTGCATAGCTGAAGGGTATTCTACCATCTCTATGTAACATAGTTTCTTTATTTTTTCTAGCCATGGACATTTAGATTGAATTCATGACTTGGCTATTGAGAAATCTCCTACAGTAAGTACAAGAATAAAGTTATCTTCAACATATTAATATCACTTAATTTGGATCTATATTTAGCACTGGGTATTGTTGGATCACATTGTAGTTCTGGTTTTAATTATTTGGTGAAATGTCATACTGTTTTCTGCAATATATTTAAGAGATATTTCTTAAAATATACATGATTGATGGACAGGTAAATAGAAATAAGCTCAATATCATTAGTCCTCAGATATATGAGAGTTAAAATCTCAACAAGATATCATTACCTCACTTCAGTTAGACTGTCAGAAAAGCAATGACTAGACAATATAGGAAAAAGAAATATTTAAGTTCTTCCACATTGTCTATTTCCCAAAAGGAAGAAAACAGACTCTGCTCTGTAGGTGTCCCGTTCAAATACTGTTCTGTCAGTTTCTAAAGTTATCTTTTAGCCTCCCCTCCTCTCTTTTCCAGTGTCTTTTCCAGTGTGTGTGTATATGTGTAAGTGCATGTGCCACCATGCATATATAGAGGTCAGTATACAATTAGAAGGAGTTGGTTCTCTTATACAAACCATGTAAGTCCTGAGAATTCAGATCACCAGGCTTGGCAGAAAGTACCCTTTTTTATGCACTGGGTTACCTTGCTGGCCCTGTTATGTTGGTTTGATATATTTAGTCTACCTTATAACTTGAAAATTTTCAAGTCTGACCATTTTTGAAGCTAGTGTTCTGTTGTGCCAATGTGCTGTTTTCACTCAAAATTAAGCATTTATGTGGAAAATAAGGTAATATGAGTGAAACTAGAAAAGACAGCTCTTCTAACTGAGGTTAATATAAGTAAAATAATAAAACATTTGATAAACGTTTGTTTTAAGAAAGGCTATTAAGGAAATACCACCTTCATCTAAAAATTGTAAAATTATCTGTTTGTTACTTTTGTTTCCCTTTATTTTTTTTAGATAGGATCTTCTTTGTCCTAGATTGGCCTTGAAATTACTATATAGATATGACTGACCTTTAATTTTAATCTGCCTCACATGCTGAGATCATAGCCTTGTACCTCCAGGCCAAACTCTGGTAATTGTAAAGAGAGTTTTAGTATTGCATAGTGAAAATGTGCCTTGCAACTTCACTACACAGAATCACAAAGGCTACTCTAATGACTTCCTTAAAGATAGCATTATATAGATAAAATAACCTTGAACTTTAAAAACAATTACTTAGTATAAGAAAAATCATTTAAAATTAATTAATTTTTATAATACTAGAAAGTATACACCTACACATGTTGGGAAAGTTTATTTTTAGTTATGTTTGAAATGTTTTATGCACTGTTGGGTGAAGAGCTATCCTAAGTCTTGGGCATTCTATATTGTTTGCAGGTGGTGGATTTCTGTGGCAGTTGTCTAATTGCTAATGATCTGCATGTGCTATCAGTAAAATACCTGAGATTTTCTGAATGAATAAAAACACCTGGATTCAGAGCTCTGGGTTCCACTGTTGATCGAGTATGGTGCTGGTCAGAATGGTGGTTCCCTCTGCTGAGGTCTGGCAGGGATTGCAGTTATGAAAATGCCTCCTTGTTGTCCCTGGTGACCCGCCTAGTAGACATATAACTACATACACATGTCCTGTAAATATCAACTTAAAAATAGGTTCTCTATATTACCAGAATTGAACTCCTGAACTTAAGTGCACCAACTCAATAAAGATACATGCCACTAGGCTTGCCTATTGTGATAATTTTAGTAAGTGTTTACAAGTATTATCACTGATGATTTGGAATTCCAACCAGGATTTAGTCAATTCCACAAAGTAACTCTTGAGACATATAATATTAAGTATACAATTGTAAAATTCATTCATTTAAGTATAAATATATTGTTTCTTTCTCATAGTGAGGGAAGCATATCATGTGAAGAAAAGACTCCCAAGCATAGAGGTTCTGAGCTAGCTGAGATTTTGCTGTGTTTTTGAAATAACCTGGCTAACTATCTTTTTTTTTTTTCAATGGGGGTAGGGGGAGATTAAATGTACAAATAGAGAAAGAGTCTTAGCTACAGAGCCTTTGGTTCCGTGTGACCCTGCCTCCTCCCTTCCTCCCACCACCAGGAGATATTTCTCAGAGTTATCCTGGGAATATGTACACTAGACAAATACCAACTTAGCTTTCATCTTGGTGGCTTCCCCAGAAACATGAGGGATAAGAACCTGACAGTGGCTCCATGAAAGATAGTAACACCACTCATTTTTCACTCCACTAAGTGCCTTTCTGTATGTCAAGAATTATATCTTAAAATAGTCCTAGTTAAAGTAGATGGGTCACAAAACAAAATCAAAGTCGTGAATCTCTAAAAGAGACTTGGGGGAGGTATGATAGGAATGGGAGGGAGACAGGAGAGCATGTGGGTACCTAATCTTCACATATAAAACTGTCAACTAACTTAATCTAAAATGTACATAAAAAAGAAGTCACATAAAACAGAGAAAAATTTTACATTTTTATCTTATTTTTGCCAGTTCCCTGAGTGTGATATGTTGTGATATGTTCTCTCATCTGGGCTTTAATAAAGCCCTGTAATACACAATGTTAATTAAGGCGCTTTGATTGGGGCTGGAGAAATGCCTTGGAAGGTGAGCACAATTGCTACCCTCTCAGAGGACTTCAGTTCAGTTCCTAACAGCCACACTGCAGTTCACAGCTGTCTGTAACTCCATTTCTGGAGGATCTGTTTTCCTCTTCGGAATCTTACAGGTGGTGCGTGCACTGAGTGTACAAAGGTACATTCGGGAAATATATATGTATAAAATAAAAATAAATAGATCTTTTTTAAAAGAAGCTTCAATTTCAAAGCCATAAAAAATACAATTCAAACTTAAAAGAAACTACCAAACGTGTATCACGTAAGTGATAATCATTCCTACTTACAGGCATAGCAGGATATAGCTGCTCAGATTCTGCAGAAAACTCACTTCTGCTCCCTGTTGTTTTCATTCTCAGACACCCTTCTTCACCTAAGTTTGCTCCTTCAGATCATTCTGCCCAACTCAGAAAAATACTTTGTGTCTAGTAGCAAGCATCTATGTACTGGAATCAGGGATACTAGATGATTTCTGTTTACTGAAATAGTAGTCAGCATGCACGAATCCCACTTGAACTACAACAGGGTCAAGGTGCTTCAGCTTTTAGATGCCAATTCCAAAGAAGAAATGTTGGGTGAGCATTTGTCTTCTGCAAAGGAATATTTTGGTTCTTTGCTTCAGGAGCAAAGGTCCTGAATAATCAAACACTTGGAAATAAACTGACTCTAAAGAGATAAAATTTACTGAGTGTTTTAATTCATATCAATCTGCTCTACTTGTGGCT
The DNA here is from genome assembly GCA_026225945.1 of Cricetomys ansorgei. Taxonomy (NCBI): domain Eukaryota; kingdom Metazoa; phylum Chordata; class Mammalia; order Rodentia; family Nesomyidae; genus Cricetomys; species Cricetomys ansorgei. The sequence goes on from JAMJFZ010004061.1 coordinate 15,890,142, forward strand.
AACCTCAATCACAATCTGTATGAAATATTAACTATTATTGCCTTAATTTAATGGCAAGGTACCAGAGACTTGAGTAAATAGACTATCATGGAAGAACAAGGAGTGGAGAGGTGGAGTCAGTGTTTGAGAATGTTGGAATCTGAGATGCGTTCGATCTTCTTAGTCTCATTAACAGAAAGAATTTAAGAACAGTCTCAAATGGAAGCTCAAGGACAATTTTTTTAATTTAAAAGAAAAACTTCCAGGCAATCAAGCTGTAAAACCTCAGCAGATACCAGGTGAAGAGGGGAGGTGAGAAGGGGAAAATCCATGCCAACTTAGGCTGGCATGGGGCCAGATGCCAGGCAAACAAGCAGACACATGATAGGAAGGGAGGGGGGCTTTTGAGAAAAATTGAGGAAGCCCAAAATTTTGTGAAGGGAAGTGCAGAGTGTTAAGGCAAGCAAGCTTAGAAGAGAAGCAGTAAGAAGGCACAGGGAAGTCATACTTTCCTGAATTCAGAAAGGTTGGCAGGCTAAAGACTTTTACATGTCCTTGCACATAAGATTCACTACTAAGGGTAGTTATTATGGAGAGGAAAAGTCCAGTAACTCATTAAAGAATAAATTATTTTGTCTGTCTTTAGCATGGCTTAAGGTGAGCCTACCTTACTAGAGTTAGTGCCTCAGCCAAAGTATTTGAACCAGCCCAACTGGAATGTTAGGATCCTGCCCAGACCAGAGATGTTATTTTCATGTCTAGGTAATTTCCCTACTTTTAACATTGTAAGTCTTGAGAAGCCAAACACAGGAACCCTGGTGGTAAAGCAGACCCATCTGCAGGGACTATCATAACCAAGGTTTAGAAGGACTCCCTTGGAGGGGCAGGTTTTTCTTCTGGATTGATATGGCCACAGCCTTGAGGAACTATGGAAACAGCAGGATATAATGACCTGGGAGTGAATACACACAGGGACACAGAGTAATGGGCCCCATCATCTCAATCAGTCTCACAGACAGGACACATCTAACATATAGAGGAGCTGAACTTTCAGTTCCTTGCCTACACTTTGATCTGATTAAACTTTATTCACCAAGGAAGTTTCTGATAAGGATTCAATTTTCTGTAAGTCTACCTTTAAGGAGAAAGTGGGCTGGCCTGAGGCTTTGGATAATCTCCATCCTAAGCGATTATCTCCTTCTCTAAATGATAAAAAGGTGGTTTGCACTTCTAACTCACTCTCTGAGGATCCATTGTCCTCAACTTCACTTTCCGAGCCTCAAGGCAAGTTGTTAGGTGTCAAATGCAGCCTCTTTTCAAGTCTTCTGTGACCCATTTTCTCCTGAATAACTTTCTGTATCAGTATGTCAGCTTCTGAACACCTCTACCAAATTCAATGTTAATTTTTCCCACTTTTATAGATAATAGCTTTCTTTCCTTTCATTATACATCCTGATTGCTGTTTCCCTTCCCTCAAATCCATCCAGTTCCTTCCTACTTCAGTTTCTGTCCATATCTAACCCATTTTCTGTCTCCCATTGGAAAAGAAATAGGCTTCTAAGGGATGATAATAGAATACAATATAATAAGATAACACAAACACATACACACACACACACACACACACACACACACTAATTAGAGTAGAACAAAATTAAACAAGAAAAGAGCTCAAGAAAAGGCACAAGAAAAATATGCAGACACAGAAACCCTCTCATACACTCAGGAATACCTTAAAATCACTAAACTAGCAGTTATAATAAATGTGTAAAATCTTCAGGGTAAAAGGACAGATAGCTATATAGCAGTGGTGGTGCATGCCTTTAATCCCAGCACGCTAAGGAGGCAGAGACAGACAGAGCTCTGTGAGTTCAAGGCCAGCCTTGGTGTACAGAGTGAGTTCTAGGTCAGGTAGAGTTGCGACAGAGAAACCCTGTCTCTAAAAATTCAAAAAGAAGGAGGAGGAAGAGGAGGAGGAGGAAAGAGGAGGAGGAGGAGAAGAAAGAGGAGGAGGAGAAGAAGAAGAAATTATATATATGCATATGTATATATATATATATATAAATAATAAAAATTATAAAATTTTTAGAATGCATTGTTATGACATTATGAGACAAGGAACCAAGAAAGAGGACCTTGAGTTCATTTTGTGCTGGCCAACTACTACAGGGCCTGCAGCCTACCCAAGTGAGAATCTTTTGGAAAAAACTAAGTTTTTATTTCAAGTAGTTATCAATTACAGGTAGCATCTGGCTTAGGGATGGGAGTATGTATCAACTTATCTTTTCAGCTCTAGGACCCTATCTCCTGCAGTCCCATGCAGGATCTGCACGTGCTGCCTCAGTCTCTTTGAGTTCCTGTGTACAGGGATCCTGTTGATTTTTAGAGGGACTTGTTTCCTTAGTGTCCTCCATCCTTTCAGGTGCTTACATTTTTTCTGCTTCCTTTTCTGTGGGGTTCCCTGGGGCATGATGGGAAGGATTTGATGGATAGATCCCATTTAGGGCTGAGTGTTCCAAGGTCTCTCACTGTCTACATAATGTCAGGCTGTGGGTTTCTGTATTTGTTTCCATCTGCTGTAATAAGAAGATTTTCTGCTGATGGCTGAGCAAGGCACAATTCAACGAGTATAGCATAATGCCATTAGGAATCATTGTCTTTCTAAGTTCTTTTAGCAGAACACAGTATATGGCTTTCTTCCTAGACATTTGGGCTATCTGGTCTCAGGTTTTTAGTCACCTATGTAGTATATGGGTTCTATCCAGTGGAGTGAGCCTTAAGTTAAATCATATATTGGTTGGTTACTCTCACAAGATTTGTGGCTGGTAGTGTTTACCTTTCTTCTTTGGTAGTGTACAGAGTACCTTCCTTTAGCAACAAGGTAGCATGTGGGGTTGAGGGCTCTCTGTAGACACCAACTTAATGTCTCCACGTTTAGTTAGTTGTGTAGGTATTGTCTACATCAAGAGGTCCTTGCTATCAATTTTTGGAGAGCAACCTATGATTTTGGCAATAGCTTGGCCTGTTTGGAGAGTCCCATGGCAGTCATTTGGCCAAGTCAATTGTTGCCCATTTTCAGTTCCTGGAGTTTAATTTGGTCACAAGACATGTCTAGTTAGGGTTCTGTCTCCCCCATTAGTTGGTGATTTCATTTACATCTCCTTCATATATGTATATACTTCAGGAAGCTTTTAATATATTAGATTTTCATACAACCCCTCAAATGCCCCCTAATTTTAGCTATCTCTAATGGTATTCCCTCACTCCTCCCTCACTTCCATTTTCCTCCCAACTTGATCCTCTGTTTCAAGTCCCCTCTCCCATCTACCTGTAATTATCTATTCTATTTTACTTTTCTAGGAAATCTATCTGTCCCCCCAGTCCCTTACTCTATATTTAACCTCTGCACATTGTAGCTTGCTTATCTTGATTTAAGAACTAATAGGCATATATAATCAAATAAATATCATACTTGTCTTTCTGGGTTGGGGTTACCTCACTCCAAATGATTCTTTTAGATCAGATCCTATTCACTTACACAAAATTTTCATGATTTTTTGTGATTGAGTAATATTCCATTGTGTAAATGTATCATATTTTCTTTCTCTATTCATCTGCTGAGAGAAAGCAGGTTATTTCCAATTTCTGGCCATTATGAAAAGAGCAGCAATGAACATTGTTAAGCAAGTGCCTCTGTGGTAGAATAAAGTGTCCTTTGGGAATGTGCCCAAGAGTAGTATAAGTAGATCTTGAGGTCAATGGATTTCCACATTTCTAAGGAACTGCTACATTGATTTCCATAGAGGCTGTACAAGTTTGCAGTCCCATCAGCAATGGATGAGTGTTCCTTTACTGCACATCTTTGCCACCATGAGCTATCATTTGGATTTTGATCATAGCCATTCTGATTGATGTCATATGAAACCTCAAAGTAGTTTTGTTATTATTCATTTCCCAGATGGCTACAGATGGATAGGTCTCATTAGTAAAGGAAAGTAGATTGATGGGTTTTAGATTGACACATGGTGTACTGAAATGGGAAGATAAATGGTGACAAGGATGAAAGAGAAACAGGAGCAAGGGCATATACCAGGAGAGATAGCGAAAATTAAGGGTCATCTGAGGAGCAGTATGACAATCTATTATAGTAGAAAGTCCCTAAAGTACATACATAAATGAAAGAGATCTAAATGAAATCAACAAATAATGAGGGAGACAGAGCCCTATCTACACATTTTTTCTCATCAAATGAAGCTTCCAGTACTGGAAATGGGCTACAATTGAGCTGTTGGTCAAAGGAGCACCATGGGAATCCTGAAACAACCGAGACTGTTGCCAAGACTATAGGTTATTGTGGAGACAAACTGATGGCAAGACACTCATGATGAAGACAACAACTGTACAACTCATTCAACATGGGAAGTTGAGCCCTGAAACCCACATGCTAGTTTTATGGCTACAGGAAAGTACTCTGTACACTACAAAAAGTAGAAACCAACTTAGCCATAAATTCTCTGATCTACAAAAGTCTCCTGCCTTCGAGATAAGCTAATGCACTGGTGGCACAAAGCTTGTAGGAGTAATTTAACAATATCTAATTTGACTTAAGGCTCACTCTACCAGATGGAACCCATACCAGACACTGCATGGGTGACTAAGAACTTGGGACTATATGCTCAAAGACCTAGATAAAAAGAAAATGCTACTGTTCTTCTAAAAGAACTTAGAAAGGCAATGATTTCTAATGACATTCTGCTATACTCATCAAACAGTGCCTAGCTCTGCCATCATCAGAGAAGCTTTTGCTTGCAGCAGATTGGAACAAATGCAGAAGCCCACAACCAGACAATATGTGAAAGTGAGAGGCCTGGGAATGTTCAGCTCTAAAAGGGACAACTCAATCAAATCTTTCCCATCATGCCTCAGGGAACCCTATAAAAGAGAAGGCAGAAAGAGTATAAGAGCCAGAGATGATGGAGGACACCAAAGAAGTAAGGCCCTCTAAATCAACAGGATCATTGCACACAGGAACTCACAGAGACTGAGGAAGCATGCACAGATCCTGCATGGAACTGCAGGAGATATGGTCTTAGAGCCAAAAGGAGAAATTGACATATCCTCCTATCCCTAAGCCAGAAGCTATCTGTAATTGATAACTACTTGTAAATGAAAATTTAGTTTTCTCCAAAGGATTCTCACTGGGTAAAGAAACTCCTCTAAGGGTAGGCTGTAAGCCCTGCAGTAGTTAGCCAGCAGAAAATGTAATCAGGAGGAACTTTGTAGATTCCTTGTCTCACTATGTCATGTCAGGCCTCTTATTTATTTGTCTTTTTGTTTGTTTAATTTTATATTTATATTTATTTTATTTCATTATATACATATTTTTTCTCTCTATTTATCATAAAAGTCCTTTGAGTATACATTATAGCTTCCAATTTAGTGTTTTTAGGGGATTTCTGAGTGAAAATGAGTGGGTCTCTGTGTCGATATCTGTTTCTTGGGTCTTTACTTGGGTTCTTTCCCTTCTGTTTCTTTTGTTCTATTCTGATATATTTCTTTTGTGTTATCTCATTATATTATATTTTATTATCATCCCTTCGAAGCCTGTTTATTTTCTAATGAGACACAAAAAATGGGGTGGATCCAAATGGGGGAGGAGTGGGGAGGAACTAGAGGTAATTGGGGGAGGTGAAAATGTAACCAGAAAAAATTGCATGAGAAAAAAAATATTTCCAATAAAAGAAAAAACAAACAAACAAGACAAAAAATAAAGCACCACCAACACAAAACACAAAGAGTGGAATGATCAGGTATCAAGACATGATAGTATTTTTTCCCTTTCATAACAAGTCATTAGTCGGTTTTATTTTCTTCCTCTTACTGTGCCAATCATTATCTACTAGAGCACATGTTGCCAGGATATCACTCAAAAAACTTATCCAAAGTTACTGCAGATTCCCTGAAATCACTTAAATTTAAAAATTAGCTGTAACTAGCCTGGTGGTTTTTGCTTAAGTGAGCAGTGGTTTTCATGTAATCTGCAGGGAAAGCACCAATTTCTGTTAACTGTTGAAAGTTTGTGTAAGATACTTAATAGCAGAACATATTGATTGTGCTTATTCCTACAATTGCAATTCTGACTACTAATGTTACTAATGAGGCATGTTTGATAACATCAAAGACGTTGCCTCGGAAAACTAAGATGTCAAAATGCTTCTTGGGTAGCACCCAACAGTAGAAAGTTACAGCTTGTAATCAAGGCAGGAGACTAAGGCCTTGTTAGAGTCTCTTCTCTCTTTCCCTTCCTGAGTCACTTGATTTCATTTGCATAACTAGCTCTTGATGAAGTGAATCCTGAGTTTTCAAGATATTATCATCGCAGCATTGATCAGTCTGTGTAAATCAGAACCCAGTAATTAAAATGCATATGGAGAGGTAGATAGATGCAGATGTTAAAATTACAGCTTCACAAATTCAATATCTTTTTTAAAAGTCTAGGTTTAGCAGCTGAAAGGACAGGTGACAGATGAGAGTGAAGAGCTCAGTCACACCGCGACGTGGGGTTCCAGTATGACAAAGCGATTCTGCTTCTCTATGAATTTTTGATGCTGATAAGATTGAACTCATAACACCTAAGATCATTTTCCTTGGGTTGACTCTTAATGACCTTTATCATAGTTATCTACTTTTAAATAGCATAATAATGCAAAATGATTGTACGGGTGTGTATTAAGAACTTCGCGATGGAAAACAGTAGTAAGGAAGTACAGGGATATTTAAGGGTGGACTTTGTGTAGCTGTGCAACACTCTGTCCTGACAAAACCCTGGGTTATATAGCTCATACTCAGTCCCATTTAGTCAATATTTATACCCCTTGCTACGATGACCTAGGCACTGCATTATATTATATATCCTCGACATTGATCATCCATACATACATCCATACATATCATCCATACACTATACATACATACATATGTATTCATATGTATACATACATGTATACATACATACATATCATCCATACATACATCCATACCATCCATACGTAGCTCATACTGGAAAATTAATCTACTTACATTCAGGTTTAGAAGCCTGTGAGTTTTAAGTAAAAAAAAAAAAAAAAAAAAAGATGTGATGCACCTTATTGGGTGATCCAGTTTTCAGGATTGGATGTTAATACTGTTACCATCCTATTTATAAAATAGGACAACGCTTTAGTAAAACTGTTTGTCTTCTTTTTAAGGTCTGTATTTTTGTCCTTTCACTAACAGTCTTTTTACAATGTGAAATAATTGTAAATGTATTAAAGATTAAACAGCAAAGATGCTTATTAACACACTATGCATAAGATATATATTCTTATTTCTTGACATCTTTTTGTTTATAAAGCCACCACTTTCTGTCTACCATGTATCTACCAGGATACCAAACTTGTCACAACATTGTTATTGTTACTATATCTGATTTTATACATGTCATGTAGAAAAAAAAATGAGTGTTGAATTTACTAAATGACTGAAGAGGAAAGACTTCACTCACATTACATGTGGATGGCATGTAGAGATGCATTTGACTACACACTAAAATGCTAATACTTAAACTCTTTTACTTGTTCAACAAATATTTGTGAAACATGGTTTAGATACATAAGAAGCATGACATTCAACAACAAAGGTCATTCAGCAAGAAAGCAGGAATGACCACTGCTCTTGGAATGTTTACATGCCTTTGTGTGTAAGAGAGATGGACAAACTTGCTAAGGAAATTTCTGGGGCAGTAGCAACAAATAATGGGGAATATATGATGTCTGGGAGTCTAGAGAAGGTTTTATCTCACAAATAATCCTAGAAAATGAGAGTAGAAATAGAAGGCACTGAATAGAGGCTTTGGAGAATGCTGAGAGTTCAGGGTGTTCCAGTTGGCAAAGGTCATCACATGTCCAGCAGTGAGTTTCATCCCTAACTCATAATATTCAACAAAGCATTGATGGGTCAGAAGATACAGAAACTTTACCCTCATTATTTTTTTAAGACTCAAGTACCTTTATATTTCAAGATTTATTTCAATTTTATATGTATATGTGTTGTGCCTGAATGTATGCCTTTGCACCATGTGGAGGCAGTGACTGCAGCAGTGAGGAAGGTCTTGGGTCCTCTAGAACTTGGCATATAGTTGGCTGTTAGCAGCTATGCATATATGCTGAGAACAGAACCCAGGTACTCTGCAAGAGTAAAAAGTGGCCTTAACTATTGAACCAGCTCTCTAGACACTCACATGTTTTTAGATTTACCACAAATATGAAATTCTAGGATGAAAAATTTCATGGTGACCATAGCAGCTATTTTAAAACTGTATATTTATTTGTTTCTTGTTGATTTGCAATATTTTCCTTGATTATGAAAATTAGTACGATCACTGCAGAAGAAAAATTTAATTCTGAAGTACTCTCTTTTATTTAATTACCTCATCAAAATTATACTGATTATCTATGCCATTTATTTGCTAATTTTAGGCTTCTCCCATGGATGACTTTATAGGTGTTTGAAGAGGTGATTCTTTATATTTGTACTTTTCAATGTTCTTACCAATGCTAATTACAGTTTTCTTGAGGGAGAAGGGATTATTCTTTCAATGCATTTGTGAAATGCATCTATAGAGCAAACACTAAATTTTCTCTGAGTGAGAAGAAAAAAAATTCCACATTAAATTTAACCACAAAATATTTAGCTTGTCTTCAACAGCTTCTGGTCTTATCTGTCTTTTGTCATATTTTTGAGTTTTTGAAGCTTCATGGTCTGCATAAGATTCGCTCTTCCCATTCTCTACCAAAAGTACCCTTTTGAAGATCATTGAAAAAATTAACAATAAATAAATTATAATAAGCTATTGACATTATCTTTCTGGAGTTACTGTCTATTTTGTTCACTGACTGCTCTGTCACACTGATCTTTACCTGCCTTCATGTCCAATGTCTCTTTTCCTCTGTGCAGTTCTTTCCCTCTTCTCTTCATATTTCAGTGCTGAATGTCTAGGACTTAATTCTTGGTCTACTCATTCTGTGTCCTCCCACATTCCCATACATTTATTTATGCAACTACTCCACTGACTCTGGGCTTTGTAACACATGCTTCCCTATTGTGGTACTCATGTCCAAATCCTTCTAATAAGCAGCATATTGTCCAAAATAAAAATTTTCCACTGGTTGATGATGCAAATCCTGCTCAACATACCTTTTCCCCTCCCACTAAAAGCAAATCTTATCTTTTCTGAATACTGAACACAAAGACCTTAGCACTATTCTTGATATTTCTATTTCTCAAACATCCCATTCTTTCATTGTTAGGAAGCCTACTTGGGTTTAATTTGAAAACACATCCTGTAACCTAATAAAAATGAGAACAAAAGAGCAGATGCTTCACAGCCAAACAGCTAATAGCCCTTCACTGGATAAAAAGATGTTCAATTTCATTCATAAGAAGATAAATTAAATATTAAAATTTCACTGATATACTATTCCTCACGCATTGTGTTGGCAAAAGTTCAAAAGCTTGACAGTACAGTCTGTTGGCGAGGCTGTAGAAAAATCAGTATGCCTGTATATTTGACATTGATTATATATATATATATATTATATATATATATATAAATTATATTATATATTATAATATATAATATATATTAAAGCAAATATATATTTACAAACTATATGTAAAATAATTTCTATTTACTTACCATATTTTATTTATAAAACCATAGCATTCTGATTATTATCTCTCTCTCTCTCTCTCTCTCTCTCTCCTCTCTCTCTCTCTCTCTTCTCTTTCTGTGTATAAATGTATATGTGTGTGTGAGAGACAGACAGAAAGAGAGACACACAGAGAGAGGGAGACTCTCTGGGTGTTTTGAATATATGTGTGTGTGAATTCTCATTCACCAAAATTATTCATTTTTTACAGCAGGCTAATATTGAAAAGAAAACATCCATCCATAAAATATTGGCTGGCAAAATTATAACATATCTACACATGAAGTTTGATATAGTTATGAAAGAGAATCACTAACATATCATGCATGGATATTGCTTTTATGAACATGTGTTGAGGCCGTGACTTAAAGCAAATGAATAAAGCATGAAAGTGCTTTTCTTACATTTTGCTGTCTGTTTATTTGTTTTTCTTTTGAGACAAGGACTCATTATGTAGCCCTGGTTGTCTTTGAACTCATAGAGATCCCCCTGACTTTGCCTTCCAAGTGTTGTAATTAAAAGCATTCACCAACATCCCAGGATATCATTTTATGTTAAGACAGTAAAATAAACTGTAAAAGTAAGTGCAGGAAAATATGAGGAAGCTAATTCTTAAAAGTTTATTTATAGCAGGGTTCAGCAAACTAAGTTCTATGGGATCAAGAAATTCTGTTCCATCTGTATCTGACTAGATACAATTTTGTTACACATAGCCATATATATTTATTTGTATGCTGTATATGCTACCCTCTATGACTGCTTTCTCATTATTATGCCACAGTAGAGTGGTTGTCTTGGAGACAATATGACTACTTCAGGTTGAGGAACTGATTCTATAGACTTTTACAAATTCTGTGACCCTTTTATCTGTCAAGATAGAAGAATGTGTATTGGTACATGTACAGAGCCTTACCTAGGAATTGTAGGAAGGATACATACAATACAGTATCACTGATATTTTACACAGTGCCTTTTCAGCAGCCACATCCCACAGACTACTTGAATTAGTCAGCCTTTAACATCTGCAAATGATTCAGGTAACTGAGGACTAAAAATATATTTAATTGTGTTTGTATTGAAGATTCACAGACTTTTCCTCTTACCATTATATATATAATAAAAATATATAGTATATCATACTATATAATGAGTTGTTTAACTATATACTATCATATTATATATTATATTATTTACACTATATTATATATAATTATTTATGTAAACATTTATATCATATTAAAAGCTGTAGATGCTATAAAAATGAATCAGACTATTTACACAGGTTATATGTAAATATTTTGCTACTTTACATAAGTGATTGAAGTATCTTTAGGTTTTGACACTTGAAGGAGATCCTGGCACCAACCTACGGGGACATGGAGGGATGAATGAACCTCCCTGCCACCTTTTTTTCCTGCTCACTCCACTACAAACAAGGGACATCTTGGTCTTTCTCAACTATTTATCTTCTTCCCACTGTTAGTCTTTATACTTGCTATTCTTTTTGCCATCCATGTATTTTGTTTGTTTGTTTATTCTATTGAGTATATAACTCAAAGCCATGGACATGTTAAGTGTCTTATCACTGAGCTATATATATCACATGCATCTTCTTTAAAAGTAAAATATAATTACTTCAGTGGGCTCTGTTTTGATCAGTTTAGTTACTTTACAGATCATTCCATTCTCATTGTCTCAATCCTTCTTGCTCTTTTGTGTTATTAGTTTGTTTTGACTTTATACATGTGACTCAATTAAATCTTTCTATATCTATTATCTATTATCATGTCATGCTGCCAACTTCTAGTTATCTTTACAGTTTGTGATTAATGTGTTATTGTGTGGAATATATTTGCATACATATTTCTGTATTGCACAGGCATGAGTGGGTGCACATCCACATATGTACAGGTGCATATGTATATGGAGGCCAGATATCAGGGTCACGTGTCTATCTCTTTTGTGCTCTACCATTTTTTTTGTTTTGTTTTGTTTTTGGTTAAAAGTTTCTTATTCAACCTCCAGTAAGTCTGAAGAATGTAGAAGAATAGCCCTGTGAAAGCTAAGATCTACATTCCAGGGACTACACTCAGAGGACTGTGTGGTCTGGATGAAATGTAGGCACACCCTTAATTCCAGTATTCAGAAAGCAGTGGTACTCTACAACTTTAATCTCTAGGAAAAACAAAACAAAACAAATAAAAAACAATGGAAGCAAACACAAGAAGCAGAACTCAGAAGGAGTCAGTGTCACACAAGAAGTAATGTCTGAGATAAGTCAAAGTGATTGGCAGACAAAGTGACTAATCAGAGGAAGACTTAGACGAATAAGAACATGCTCAATTCTCATGAGAAAAGGCAGGCTCTCAGCTCAGTAAAGGAGAGTTACACATAGGGATGAGTTACAGAGCAGTCAGTTGAAGAGTAAATGGAGAAGCAGGCTGAAGAGGTAGTTAAGGAGCAGTTAACAGAATGAAATGAAGAGCCAGTTACAGAGGAGTTACAGTAGCTGAGGCTAGATTGAGTTTCAGCAGATTCAGTTACAGAGGCAGGATGGAACAATGATAGCTCAGAGAGAGAGACAGAAAGACATAGCAGAGCTCAGGAGAAGAAGCCCAGAAGAGAGTGAGTTGAAATAGAAGAGTTAGAGTTCAGAAGGAACTAGTCAGAGGGCTCAGTCAGCAATTGGTCTCGGAAGACTAAGGCTGAAGTCTTCTAGGCCCCGACTAGCTGTTTAAATGTTCTAGATTATACAAAGGCTTTCAGTTCAAGGATTAAGACTAGATTGTTAAGAGGCTGAAATGCTTCATGGTTCCATGGCTCCACGGCTCCAGGCTAGAACCAGTGATTTAATTAGACAAAGAACAAATGGTTTTGAACTCGAATCTACAACCGCAGAGGAATCCTTCTCTTTCTGCTTCTGCAACACTATGGTTATAGGCACAGGCCACGACATCCAACTTTTTCTATGGGTGTTGGGTTCTAAACTCAGATCCCTAATCTTGGGTAGCTATCTCCCCAGCCCCTCAGGCTTATCTTTATCATCTTCCTATCCTCATCAGAAGGCAATGTGCATCAAATAGCTTTTTAAAAGTATTTGTTTATATAGCATTAATATCATCTAATGGATTTTATAATTGTTTAAAGAGTAGGCTTTCCTGAAAAATAAATAGTTTAATAAATTACAGAGAATATAGTGAGTAGGTGGTGTTACTCTAGGCTGAAACTTCTTTTTGGTACCTTGTATGAAATCATAGCTTTTCCTTTCAAGCTAAGAACAGCAGGGGTGACTGTAAAATGTATTTTATGCCAGAAAGCAGATGGGCACAGGAAAAATCATTGCTAAGGAGCATTTAAATATGCCATGCTTCTAGTTATGTCAATAACACTTAAGAAAACAACTGTATTTCATTAAGAAGACATCTGTTTCAAAATAATAAAAATATATTTTATAAGGGCTATTGAGTAGTTTTTATATTGAACAATTTTCTGATCTTCAAAGGGAAAAAAGAAATAAAAATATTAATATAAATATTATTTGGACTAAGAATATACTATTTTTAAGTAATGATGCAATATGAAAATGTGAAAAAAAAATATCTTCTATTGAAAGAGTGCTCAATAAGGTAGCCATATTTTTCTAGAATGGCCTATATTGTACCAGATTTTCAAATTCTAGGATGTTGCAATTAGGAAGATACTTTGCAGTCATTAAACAAAGTGGAATGTGTATTTCAAAACTTCAAATCTCTGTGGACAGGGATTCTACTGGGGTCATTTGAAACACACTCCCTGAATGAAGCTGGAAGAGAAGGGTATCAACATTTAAACTAAACTTCAAACACCACGGAGGGAGAGAAGTGATAGGTAATGGTTGTTGACTGAGAACCAGAAGCACAGAAGGAAAACATCTGTGTGCTTGGAAAGGTAAGCAACAAAACTCAGAGAAGGCAGTCAGAAAAAGGAGTTCTGAGCTGTAAGTTAAGAAGGAGAACATTTAAATTAACATAAAGTATAAATACCTTAAGCAACATTGGGTTAAGAAATAAATGCACAAGATGGTGGAAATTTGTGGGGTTTTGTTATTTTTCTTTTTTTCTTTGTGTGTATATTATATCTATGTGTGTGTATGTGTGTGTGTGTGTGTGTGTGTGTGTGTGCACATGTGCACATATGGGGGCACCAGGTAGATAGAGGCTATGTATCTTTATCATCCTGTACTGTATTGCTTTGAGAGAGAGTTTCTCACTGAAATTACAGTTTGATGATTCAGCTAGACTGGCTGGCCAGGATGGATCTAGAATCTGTTTCCTCCTCTCTATCATTGGGATTATAGGCACATACAACCACACCCAGCTTTTTATAGTGAGTGCCAGGGATCTGAACTCAGGTCCTTATGCTTGCTCTGCCAGCATTTCACTGACTGAGAACCTCTCCAGCCTTACATTTTGCTTTTGAACTACTGAATGTAAAATGATTCAATAGTCGTGGACAAGGCTAGGTAGAAATGCAGCAGAGAAACAATTCCACATAGACATCACTTCTGCTAAATATGATTTGTAGAACAAAAATATTCTTTTGATAGTTATTCCATTCTTCTAAAATTGAGAGTGACCAGATCTTGATTTTGTAATATGCAGTTTCTAAGGCAGAGCTAAGTTTGTATGCAAATGAATTATTTCTATTGATTTGGGTTGATAAACCAAAAAGATATAAATATTGAACCCTGAAATACAATTACTACATTCAAATACCAGATTATAAGCAATTTTGTGTACCTCAACTACCACACATAAAATGAATATATAAATGGTACCTTCTTGGTTAACCATGCTATTTATATGATGTATATCAAATACTGTGTACAGTTATCTTAATTGTATATGTGTTGTCAAAGCGACCAAAATATTTAAAAATATATAAATAAGATAATTAAATAAATATATAAAAGAAAACATAATTTTAATTATATTCACCATATTTAATTTTATTTCCTGGTAAAGAAATAAATTTTTTGGAAAGTATTTATTTCATGTTTGGGAGTGTATTGTCTACATGTATGTATGTGTGTCATGTGTGTGCCTTGTGCACACAAAGGCCAGAAGAGGGCATCAGATCATTTGAATTGAAGTTACCAATTGTTTTGAGCAGCCATGTTGGTGCTGGGAACCAAACCTATGTCCTCTGGAAGAGAAGCAACTGTCCTCAACTGCTAAGCCATTTCTCCAGTACCAGAAACTTATTTTTAATGTTGAGTTTATTTCTTTGCTTCCAATCCCCAGGTTCTTGTCACACATTAAAGTGAGTATTTTTACTCAAGAAAATCTAAAAGTACTTGTGTGCCTTTAAACGATGCTTCTCAATATCTATATTTTCTTTCATTTCAATCATTCCTCTTTTGGTGAGGAAGTAGATATGGTTAGATAATTATTTCAATTGCACAGCTTATGTCAATTTCAAGGTAAGTATTTGAACATTACAGGAAAATACAGGTATTTATGTTGTAACCGTATGAAGTAAATAATCACTGAAAGATGTTACATAAGATAATTTAGTGTTCAGATAACTGTGTTTAGAAAATTCCAATAGTTTCTACTGTTACAGGATTTTCTGAAATTTTATTAGTTGACTAGAGTTGCCTTCACAAAGCATCACAGACTATATGGCCAATTGACATTTTATTCTCTCAAGTTTTAGAGGCAGTTAATCCAGGGTTAAGGAGTCAGAAGCCCTGATTTCCTCTAAACCTTTTCTCCTCTGCTTGGACAGGATTCCCTTCTTGAATCCTTCTTCTGTGTATTTCAATTTCCTGATATTATAAGGATCACCAGTTGAATTGGATTAGAGCCCATTCTATCAGTCTCATTTTAATTTAATTATCTCTTTCTTTAAAACTTATCTCCAGATATGATCACATTGTGTAGCACAGAGGCTTAGAATTCCAACATATAAATTTAAATAAAAACCCACAATTCTTCTTATAATAGTCTTTTTAAAAATTATTGTAAGCCATAAAATGTCACATATCTTAATAATTTACCGCAATGTGAAATTGGTGATTCCTTTCCTGTTCTTCTTTACTGTTCCTGCCCTTTAAGAAATACGACTTTGCTTGGAAAGATGAACTGGTGAAATCTATTCGATCTATTCGATTAAATAACCAGAAAGAACCTTTGGAACATGCTCGTGTATCATGTTCTCAACTTTACTTATGTCAAAATCCATTTGGGGACACTTTCTTCCTGAAAATGGTTAATGATCCATGTACTTCCTGACAGTTCAAAATTACTTCAATATCTAGTCCTCATTTGTGGTCACATTTCAGGGGTACATTTTAACACTACTGTGGAAACTTGAAAAATTGTCATGCTATTAAAAAGGAAGGGCAGGAAAGATGTCACAACCATAGCAAGACTGGATATAATTTAATCTGAGGTCCAGCTTTTCCAGTTTTAACGGTTCTTACCTCTTCTGAATTTTATAAGTAGCTCTTTACCCAATATTCTTTTTTCCAGTTTTCATTCACTACTTTCCTATTTTCCTTGGAGAAATGATTGAGAATACATTGAGAGATTGCCAGGGAGACATTGAGCTGCAATGCCTTTTTTTATTATTATTATTTCAAAAGATCTCATATTTGTCTTTATCTTATTTTTTTCATTTATGAACTTAAGTCATACAGCATGGTATTTTTCTAATGAATGGTCTATCATTGTGATATGCATATAAACTAATGTACATTAAGACAAACCAGAAGTCTGGTGAGAATTTTATTATATTAGATGCTAAGATAGTATAGTAAGATCTCAGAAAACAGAGAAATTAGACACAAAGACACTGAGAGGTCACTTATGTAGACAGGATCTTAGGGAAATCTTCTACAGGTGGATACAATTTGGATATGGGCAAGTTTGGTGAATGGACTCTCTTGGGACTTGCTTTTTGGGCAGTTGTTAGTGGATAAAACTAGAGAACTCTTAAGGCAATATTGACTGAAATAGCAGATCACATCATGTGCTTTGGTAGAATATTTTGAAAACAGAAGTAAATGCCATTTTCTATCTCTAACTTTATGAGGTAGATTCTGATTTATTTTCTACAATTCCTGGTTTATCATGCCTATTGGATGAAATTAAATGACAGATCCCAGTGAGTATGTTGGTATGGATGTAGAGAGACTTAGTGCAGCAAAACAGCAATAGAAACAATAGATCAGGAAAGAAGAGGCTACAGATATATAAGCTTAGTACTTTTTGGTAGTAACCTTAGGGAGTGGGCTCATAGTATGTCTCAAGGTATTGAAGTGACTAAAGTGCACTCTGAAGGAACCTGATGGCTCACTCTGCTTCTCTACTGTGTCAGCCCCTAGAGCTGTCACCATCTAATGCTCCAATAACACTCTGCATCCAGAATTCTAATCTCACCATATTCTAGCTGGGAGATCTTAACTTTTATTGAGTAAGTCCCTTCACTTCTTTACAAAATAGAGATAATAACTGTATGACTTTCACAGATTATTGTGTGGAGTTGCTGAAAGAAATAAATAAAGTAACATGTAATACATCAAGATGACAATGGTGTTTAACGTTACTGGTTCTATTCCTAGTGTTCATGCTTCAGGATGGATAGCGCCCTAGGAATGTGGTGGGAAAAGGTGATATGGCTCCAAGCACTGTGGTTATTACTAGAAGTGGAGAAACCTCAAGTTCTAATGGTCTCTCTGCTTCTACATTATATGACTGCAGACAAGAGTATTGTCCCACATGTGAGCATAACTGAAGACTGCATTTTTCGGCACAATGAAACAAATTAATACAGAAATAAGGAAATAGAAGTTAGGTAGAATCTTTAAGACCATTCATACCATCTTCCTCCTACACTAGTCATACTTCAGGAATTACTCCTGAGGAACAATCATACAACCCCTGTGTCACCCCTTGGACATCTGTGCTCTCCTGCATTCATCACGGATTGCTACCTCACCAGGTTAAAGTAGGAATGAGGGTGCGCACAAGCCTACCTAGCAGGTTGCCTGGTTAAGTACAGTCTTCAATGTACAGCTGCTAATGCTTCTATTGTACTTCCTAGAAAGGAATATGTATTATTTTCTTCATTCTTAAAGATAATGTGCTTCATCTTTAGGGAATAGAATGTGTTGTATTAGGTTTTTTTTTGAAAGAGTCTTATTTTTGAGAAAATGAGGATTGTTTATAAAAGATATAGAGAATTTCTCTAGATACTGTGCCAATTAGATTTCATGAAGATATGGGTTGAAACCCCAAACATGTTGACAATGCTCCCTTATCATCCCTGAACTTCCCCAGGTCATCCTGTTTGCTCTTAGCTTAAATTGCTTGAAAGTCAGGAAGAAAGTATTTCCCCTCAGAATTTCCATTAGTTTTCAACTTACCTCCCAACAGGACTGAAATACTGTAAGCAAACACAAAGCTGTTCTCTCTACTATCAACAATTCTCTTGGTATTCCTATGTGTCATCCAGGCTGTGTGCCACAAGTTAGTATATAAAATCAACCACTGAGGGTTTAAAGCAACATTTTTTTCCATCCCTAAAGGGTATTATTTCTCAATCCTTTCTTCATAGTTACCCCTCCAAGGAGCTTTCATCCTAGTTACCAGCTGTTTCTGTGCAATAGAAACATCATAGACATGCTGTATATTTAACTGTGCCATATATATATCTATGTTTTATTCACAAAAATAACAAGTGAGTACACAGCTTTTGCTACCACCACTACTACCACCAAATACTAACCCTTGGGGTTGATACTTCCAGAAAAGAATGTCTCCCAATAGGGCTACTAAAATTATGCTTGTTGTGGGTAGTAGAGAGAGGTAAGAAAGGGAAGAAGCCCTGATTCTCTTTATGTGTTCAGACAGACTTACACTTGGGGAGCTAATTGGCAAGGATAAATTCAAAGGACATCCTTGCACTAAGGTAGCTTTAAAATAAGAATCTGAATTGTTACCTAGAGATATTTTTATTTCTTTCTATTTGAGATGAGGTGGTCTCCAACTTATAGACTTTCCACCTTAACTTCTGGAATGCAGAAATTATACGTGCACACCACAATTTCTGTATTGTAGTATAAAGATTTTTTTTCAAAAAATATCTTGGCATTAAAAATAATGACTAGCAAAGCAAATCTAAAGAAATATTTTATTAACTAAATCATTTTATGTGATATTCAATTTTAAACTTAATGTTCAACACTAATGCAATAAAGTATTAGATGCTTTTAAAAGTTGGAGCATTTGATTATGAAACAAAAGATTAGAACATTACATGTAAGATAAAATGTCCTTTGATATTACTGTCTATTTTGATACTGGTAAACCTTTTGAGATGGATCCTTTTATTCATTAATGGATTTATGTACCTGTTAATTTTAGAAATGTATACCAATATATTCATATATCCAGCTCATAATATGGGGCTCATTTATTATTTAAATTGTTATTTTTTTCTTTAATTTGTGGAAAGAATTATCAGAGTTTTAATCAGCCCTTTGTATTCTTTATAGGCGTTCATAGTGAAAGAGTCAAGTTTCCCAACCTGAGTCTATCAGTGCCACTGCCTAACACAGTAACTGACTGACATCGTAAGCATCTTCATCCTGGCTTTTCTGTAAAGCTTGGTCATGTTCCTATAGTCTTCACTTAACAGACTCAAGTAGTCCTTATGATGCTTCAAACACCATTTTAGCTCTCTTTCAATGACTAATACTAAAGTCACTGTAACTTTTATCTCCCTTCAGAAACAAAAGTGATACCAACATATTGAATAGTTCTTCAAAAAGACAGAATTATAAAGCTAGAGCCCAAATGTTAACAAGACTAGTTATCACAGAGGCTGTACTACTATCCATTTGTCATGTGGTATCCTGTTTTCCTCATTTATTAAGAAATGAATGAGGACTGGGGAGATGGCTAGTAGGTAAGAAAGATTGTTGTGCAAGCATGTTTAAAAAAAAAACAACAGTAAAAACAAACAAACTTAGTATGCCTATATAAACCTGTAACCCTAATGTTTTTCAGGGCAGAGACAGGAAGACTTCTGTGGTTTACAGACTGCCAACAAAGTCCAGGTTCAGTGAGAAACTCTCCCAGAAGTGAATAAGACAGAATGATAAATCATCGATCAACAGGTGAGATCCTTCCTTGGCCTCCACCTGCATATATGGCCCTCCACTTGCACAGGCACATGAACAGATACTACACACACAACACATGTACACATACAACTAGAGAAAAAAATGACAATCAAACACTACTACCCAAAGAACAAACACCATCATTAGAAAGCATGTGATCTAATGTATTCTTTCATATTTTTCATTACACCATTAGGTTTTCAGATATAAAATTTTAAGATCCTTTTTTCAGATATTTTATTTCTTTCAAGCTTTCATCACATCTTCTGTTTTAGGTTATTTTGCAATAATGTGTAGCTTTCTTATCAGATCTAGTGAGTTATAGGTATTACAAATGTTGCTTCTAAAACATGTCAAGAAGAATCACTGTCTTGAGTTCATGAAGATTCATGTATCAATCCATAAAGTTAAAGTGAGTATTTGAGATAGAAACAGAACAAAATCATGAGCAGACACTCCCTAGTGGGATCAGGAAAAGGAAAGTCACATATAATGCAAATAAGTAATATACCTTAAGTTTAATTTTAAAGAGGCACACATACATACTACTTGTTTCTATCAAACACACATTTATATTCCCATGAGCTGAGATTTATTTTTATCACCTTCCTAATAGCAAATTCTATCTGTAAAAACTATCAGATATGTTTTGGAATGCTTGAGCTCTATGGTAGATTGTAATGAATGTTCCACATAACACTTAATTGAAACATATATATTAATAGAAAAATTCATAAATCACAAGTGCAGAAAAAAGTACATGGAATCATAAATTTGACACACTGTACATTAAAATAGATACATCAACTATTAAAATAAATGTATCTCTTACTGAGAAATAGATCAAAATCATGTCTAGTAGTTAACTTACAAAATCAGACATCGACTATTGAATCATTACTTATTGAATACTGAATAAGATGCATCATCCATCAAATCAAATGTCATCTCTAGTAAATCAACCCGCCCATCTGATTCAAAACTGCGTTCTACTAAATCAAAAAACTACCCAATAAATCAAAGCAATATTGCATCAAAGAATTTCATTTAAAATAAATATAGCCAGTTACCATATAGCATATTTCATAGTAAAGGTATTATTTAGTAAGAGAAAATATGCCTATTACCATCTAATTCATTCAAGTGTGCTCTTTTGATATAGAAAAAAATAATTTCAACATCTTTTTACTGATCTTGAAAAACATTTTTTTCTAAACAAATAATTACCAACCAAGAAGGACATGTGTGAAGTATTTAAAATAAGTCTGTCTTCTTACATAACTCCAACACATTAGCTGGATTTTACTTATACCTTAGTTTTTATTTCTTTTTTAATATTTTTACCTTAATTTTATTCAGTAATTTTAGTTGTATTTTTTATCTTTAATTCATGCATAAAAATATTATGTGGTACAGCCTGGTGTTTTGATACATGAGTACAATTCTATGATCAAACCCAGGTAGTTAACATATCTGTGACAGAAAACATTGATCACATGTTTGTGCTAAGAACATTAAACATCATCTCCTGAAATCCTTTGAAGATACACAGTTACCATTAATAAGTGCCACTCAATTGTGAAACAGAACACCTGAACTTATTCCTATTGTTGAATGGTAGTTTTATACCCGTGGACCAACCTCTTTTTCACTCTCTGCCTTCCCTATCTTATTAGTCTCTGATAACAACTTTTCTGCTGCCTGATACTAGAGCAACTGCATATTACACAGATGAGTTGAATCATGTGGTCTTTATCTTCCCATGTCTGACTTATTTCACTTAACTGAATGCCCTACATGTCCACCTATGTCACTGAAAATGATAGAACTTTCATGTAGCTGCAAAGACGTTCATGCTGAGTATGTACCACATTTGGCATCCGTTTATGCAATGGTGGGCAATGTGTTAGCTGTTGTGAACATTGCTCCAATCAACGTGGAAAGCAGATAACTTTCATTTCCTTAGGGAACCACCCCAATGGGACTGCTGAGTCACGTGGTTGAACTATATCAACCCATTTAATTTTCCTCAGTAACAACACCAATTTACAGCCCACAGTGAACACAGCTTCCATCTTCTCCACACCCTTGTCAACCATTTCAATTTTTTGTCCTTTTTATAGCCATCATTACTAGATAAAGGTACAAAATGTGTATTTTGTTATTGTTTTGCTACAGGTTAATTATTGATGATAAAACTTCCGGGAGATGGAGGCTCCAGTCACGGTTTCCTCTTCACATTCCCCCTCTTTCCATGAACACACTCAGATGCCTTTAATGTCTCCTGTCATTTTGTAACACTCCTTTCAATCAGTTATGATTAGGACAGAAAAGTAAAAGCCTAGAAACAGTAGTTGAAAACACAGCAAGAGCATCTCTGTCATTTTAAGTTTCCTAGGTAACTTACAGAGAAGAATTGACTTCATGTCCACATTAGAAAACATTTATATTCATTTAGTTCTACATATCTCCTTCAAAAATAATTTAGCAGCAGGTACTAAACTTAGAACCTATTCTGAACAGGAGAGATATCTTACAAAGAATCCTATGCAACATTTTCATCTAAATTGTTTAAGATTTTTACATTGCCCTATGAAAACTGAAAGCACATGCAATTATTTGCTTTTTATTTAATAAACTAGCATATTTAAACTAATGAACTATAATATATATATGTATATATAAATGTATATATATATATGTATATATAAATGTGTATATATATATATATGTACATACACACAGAGAGACTTCTGTATGGTTAAAAAAAGTAATATTGACAAAATGATAGGTTAATTTTCAATAAAAGTGAATGTCACAGTATGTTTCAGGTGTCAAAAAGACAAATGTTCAGAGTCACCTGTGAAGAGAGGAATGTCAATGAAGAATTGTCTCTATCAGATGAAACTGTGGACATGCCTGTAAGGTATTTTCCTAATTCTCATTTGATGTACAGTGACTCAGCCCACCTTTGGTGTTACCATTCCCAAGCATTTAGGCCTGGGATGTATAAGAAAAGTAACTAAGCAATCCATGGAAACCAAGTCATTAAGTAGGATTCCTCTGTGGTCTTTTCTTGAGTTCCTTTCTCCAGGTTCCTGACTCGGCTTTCTGACCTGATATCCCTCAGTGATGAACTGTTACCTGGAAGTATATGACCAAATAAAACCCTTTCTTTTCCTGAGTTGCTTTTGTTCAATGTATTATTACAGGAACAGAAAGCAAGTTAGGGAAGTGAGATTCATAATTGACAGTGATACATAAAATATGAATTCATTCCTTTGCTCTTATTGTGGGTTAAAATTGAAATAATTGATAGCATTTAATACTTATTCATTTAAAATTAAGTCCTAATAGAATTGTGACAGTAACTTCTCTGGAGAAACTAGAATTAGTGAAGGTTTTTAGTCAATTTTTGATCTAATAGTAAAGAGATCAATTGAGAAATGTCTGGAATTCCTGCATGGTACCTGCCTTTCCTGAGGAATTAAGAGTTCACTGACAGGAAGAATCTTTGTAATTTTGAAGGTGAGTTTCTCTGTAGCATCTCACAGCTGTCAACTAGGATTGTTTGCTTGCTACTTGGCCCATGTAAGTCTGAGATTATAGGTCATTCAGTAAATATTTCTGAATCATTATAGTGTGCTCTGCTAGCTTTATGAGATATGGATATGAGTGACTTTAAAACTTATTCCTATCATTGGTATTTTTTTGTCTTCCTGAAGATACAAAACACGGGCAGTGTGGAGAATGAGCAGGCATGTTATAAAATATTAATTGTACAATGTACATAGTAAATTCATACCATAAACAGAGACCATGAATATGTGAATTTGATAAAAAGGGACAAGGATACCTTAAGAAATGAAAATTGCCTATTTTAAAAGATGCTAACTTTAAGAGCTCAACTTTCCCTCCAGGAATGCAGCTGCTTCACTTTGTGTTTGAAACTCCTTGGCCTTGTTAAAGCTTGAAAATGATTTGCAAGTCATTTATGAGTTAATCAATAAGACCAGGCCTCCCTTATTTATAAAATGTGACCTAAACTTGTTTATTACCAATCAGCAGTTTCTCATCAGTATACTGTCTCTGTCAGTAGAAGTATTGATTAATTGTAATTGCAGTTTTGCACAGCATGAATTGATTAAAATGTAAAGTAACAAGAATTGAAAAGGAATATCAAAAGGAAGAAACAAATTCATAGAACACTTGGAGCCACACTGACCTACTCAGGACTGTTAATACAGGCTACTTCAGCCAGCAGAAGGGAGTCAGGTCAATCAGCTGACTGAAAAAAATAAATTCCAAAATGAGTGTAGATATCCTTAATAAAAAATATTTTCAACTTCTGTTTTATATAGAATAGGTGACTTTAGAAAGTGACTGAGTTTCTTTCTCACCACGACAAACATAACTTGAGGAAATTTCATCATAAGGCTGATGATCATCACTAACAGAAGTCAAGACAGTAATTCAAGCAGGAACCTAGAAGCAGGTACCTGAGAAAGAAACTGATGCAGAAGCCATGGGTGTGTGCTACTTACTGACTTGCTCAGCCTGCCCTGTTATACAACCAAGAACTACCTGCCCAGGAGTGAGACTGCTTACAAGTAGGTTGGGCCCAACCACATTGATCATTAATCAAGAAAATGCCTACAGATATGCCCACAGAACAATCTGTTGGAAGATTTCTTTTTGTTTAGTGTTCCTCTTCTTCAAAGAACCTAGCTTGTGTAGAGTGGACAAAAAACTGACCAGCACAGAAAAAATCATTTGTGAATCTTCCTATTGACTAATATTAGGCTAATTTTATTGTCTTTATTTTAGTAGATTATAAAATATCAAGAGAGAAGTACATATATAAATTCATCCAGTTTCCGAATTTTTTCTATACAAACTTTCTTGATTCTCTAAGCAAAGTTATCCATAAATTATTTAGAGAGCAATGTCACATGAGGAAACATTTCTCCTGAATGAGTTTCTGTGTGCCTCCTGAAATATATATGCTGCTAGTGTCTCTTAACATTCTTTCTGCTATATACTCAGTCAATAAATATAGTATGTGCTAGTGCAATGGTTTGAATGTTTTCCTTCCCAAAGCATATGTTAGGACTTATTCCCCAGTGCAGCACTGTTGAGAGATAGGGACTGAGCAAAGGGGATTAGACTGTGGGTCAGGATTTGTTATCCCGGAAATGCTTTCTTTATAAAAGAACAAGTTGACTTTTATTTCTATCTTTTTCCCACATGCCTTTCTCCATATCCATAGCAGGAAGGGGTTTTATAAAATGGACTCTTAGAATCTACGCTTGTGCTCAAAAATACAAACTCCTCACTTGAACCTACAACGTAACAAAAGTAGAATAAAACCTGACATCTTTACATTCATTTGTGACTGTCTGTCACCTTTACTTTGGTCTACGGGACAGAAATAAGTCCTGGTTCTCAATTTGCGATCCTCATGTATTCCCAGAATATGAAACTACCAAAATAGTCTCCTTACACGAGGTAACTTTCTATGAAGACATGGCTGCAACACTGAGGAGAAGTGATCATCTTGTAAGAACCAGATTGATACACCCTCTAGGGATGGAAGAGATTAAGAACTTCTTTGTCCCAGTTTATAGAATAAGAACTAAAATGTTGAACTCCCTAGCCACCACACCTTAGCCTATTCCTGCCTTTGCCCTAAACCTTCAAGTGTTTAAGGGTTAAGATAACATCAAAATCCTAAGGAGTTCATCCTTTGGCTTTGGCTCCTTTGATTTGTTATTCTTCCCAATGTGACCACATTATGTTAAACTCTCTGCTTTTCACCAATAATTATGTTTTTAATTGATACACTGGGGGGCATGTGACACTGAGTCTAGCATGTTGGGGCTGCTGTAGCCTGTGATTTTTTTTTACATCAGCTTCTTGATTCTGGAAAAGGGAATGGTCACACAGTTGTTGGAAATACTCCAATCCCAGAGGTTTGCTTGTTTGTTTGTTTGTTTTCCTTTTTTCAATTTTAATTATGTGCATGCTTATGTATCTGTGGGTGTGCATGAGTACAGGCTGACAAAATGCCAGAAGGCAACAGATCTGGAGGTTAAGTTGCAGACCTTTGTAAACTGCCTTGACCCATACATTGAAAACAAATTTAGGTCCTCTGCAAGAGCAGTATGAACTCTAAACATTGAGCTATCTCTCTAGCCCCTTTTCTAATTTCTATACTTTAACTGGTATTGATTGCTTTCTATCACATTCAGTGATTGTGCAGAAAGTTCTGGCTTTTTTTTTATCCTGAAGTCTGACCCATGGATACTTCTTCCAACTAGTGGATATTGGTACCTGCGTTGTCTTTTCCACATCTGTTTGGAGACTCTTTTGAGTCTGTCATTCTCAGTTTGATCTACAAAATCCTAAATAGTAGAGATAACAGTTGCCCTCTGATCTTCTCTCTCTCTCTCTCTCTCTCACACACACACACACACACACACACACACAGAGAGAGAGAGAGAGAGAGAGAGAGAGAGAGAGAGAGAGAATACAGTAAAACTTTTTTCATCAAAATTGAATCCATTGTGGTCACGACACTCTCCCCTTTATTTGTAAGAGATTTAAAGTTTTAGTTTTGTCAATGTTATGAATCTATTGTCCTAAAAATCTAAGGAGTCTAAATTTTGCTGCAGAAATAAAAACTAATATATAGAGGTTGTCAAGGTATATTTAGTGCTAATTGTTTCTGGTTGCTTTGTATATTAAATGTACTTATTTTCCTAAAGGAAATAAGTCTCCTATGCAAATACAAAAAGTCTTCTATACAAAATACAAAATGCAGGACACTTATCAAGATGTCCTTTAAAGTAAAACTGTGTGTGGTGCTAACTTTTCAAAGCTTGTGTTCATGGACTCCTCATTGTACTGTAATAATCATCTTTAAGTAAAGATAATTAAATATCCCCACATACTGTGTCATCTAAGCATGCCTTTTAATAAATAAAAGTTATTGTGTTAGTCATCTAAAAGTATGTCTGTAAAGTAGTGCATTATATTTGTGCACAAATTAAGTGGGAGATGCATTTATGAAAGTAACTTGGTCTTGATGGATTATACTGTTCTTTAAATTAAAATAAATTTAGATATATTTATGAGAAGAAAGTTAGAATGACTTGTTTATCCTAAGATACCATACTTTAATCACAATTAGTGCCTTAAATACAGTATGCAAGTAAAGTAACTTTACTGTTATGCTGATTGTACTGCTGACTATAAATTTTGTTTTCCAAAGTCATGATCCATTGTAAAATTTTTGAAATCAAACTTGTGGAATATAACATAAGAACTTATTTTTTTCTAATACAGTTATTATAATACTTGCTATTTATTGGTATTGTTTTGCATTTTTCTTATGACATTTTGTCACTGTTGTCTGTTAATATTCTATAGAAATATTATTTCTAAAACCCTAAGTAAGTTTTGAGACTAAGATCTCACTGGTATGACATATAATTAACTTTTAATGGAACCCAGGTTGCATGTGGTATGTGTGTCTTTAATTCCAGCATGCTGGAGGCAGAGGCAGGTAGGAGTTCCAAGGCAAGTCACCCTGGTCTGCACAGTGAGCTCCTGGGAAACCAGAGCTACATAATGAGGCTAGATCTCAAAAAAGAAAAGAGATGAAAGAAAGAAAGAAAGAAAGAAAGAAAGAAAGAAAGAAAGAAAGAAAGAAAGAAAGAAAGAAAGAAAGAAAGAAAGAAAGAAGGAAGGAAGAAGGAAGGAAGGAAGGAAGGAAGGAAGGAAGGAAGAAGGAAGGAAGGAAGGAAGAAAGAAAGAAAGAAAGAAAGAAAGAAAGAAAGAAAGAAAGAAAGAAAGAAAGAAAGAAAGAAAGAAAGAAAGAAAGAAAGAAAGAAAGGAAAGAAAGAAAGAAAGAAAGGAAGGAAGAAAGAAAGAAAAAAAAAGAAAGAAAGAAAGAAAGAAAGAAGAAAGAAAGGAAAGAAAGAAAAGAAAGAAAGAAAGGAAGGAAGGAAGGAAGGAAGAAATGAAGGGAGGGAGGCAGGAAGAAAGGAATGGAAGGAGGAAGGAAGAGGGAAAGGAGAGAGGGAGGGAGACAGGTAGGAATGAAGGAAGGAAGGAAGGAAGCAAGGAAGGAAGCAAAGAAGGAAGGAAGAAGGAAGGAAGGAGGGCAGATGAACCCAGGCAAGCACAAAGTAGGAGCTACTCCTCCATGCTCTTAGTTGCTTACATATGACAGAAGGTGATGAATGTATGTAACAAATCTTGGGCATGTGTCATTTACCTCCCTAAAGTGGAATCAGATCAGACAAAGTGGGACAGATTCTACTCTGTTGAGGAGAGGCAATTGAGAACAAACCACAGGATGGTTAATTTCAAAAGAAATGATTCAGATCCAAGGGAGGAAGTGATCGGAGTTGAAATGAAGTTACACATGATAGCACATGACTAAAATCTCTGTACTTGGGGGAAGCATGGGCTATGATGTGTTCTAGGCCATCTGATTTACTCAGTGAGACCCTGTCTCAAAGCCAACAAGAAAAATGGAGTTACTTATGCCAGCACATCTAATACTCACTGAAGTCAGGAGTTATATAAAAATGGCTCTTATCCGTGGTTGCTTGACAATGAATCCCTCTGCTAGAATTCATTCTCAGTAGCCATGGAGCTATCTAACAGGAAAGAGAGCACCGATTGGTTGTGGCATCTACTTTCAAATAAGGTATCTGAGTCTTTTCACTTATATACTTCTGCCACTGTATCCTGCTCTTTTCTCATGAACTAGTTTATCATTGGATCAGGAAACCTATAGAGTCAGATTGACTGACACCCTAATTTCCTCAAGATTGAAGGATTAAACAGAAGGAGGGAAATGAAATGGGTGCTTACAAGCTTCTTTTTAAAAAGCCTGACTCCTCACTTGACCCCACATAGTAACTAGCAGCAGATGAGAGCATGGCATCTCAGCCTTTATCTTGTAACTGCCTGTCAACTTTACTTTAGGTGAAGGCACACAGGCAAGTCATTGTCCTAATCTGTCGTCATCTAGGATTGCTGGAAGAGCAGTGCCTTGCAGGCCAGATGAATTTTGCCATTCTCATGAAGGCAAGACTGTATCTTAAAGCAGAAGTGATCTTTCTGCAGGGACCAGATAGATCCACTTAAAAGCTGATAGCAGTGTGGATTACTTCAGACCTTGTTGTATAACCAGAACTCAGACAAGGTTCAACCGACAATACATTGAACCAGGCTCTTATTGTGTATGCCCTTTGCCTCAGTGTTCCCTCTATTTAAGGGTAAAGCTCCTGTACTTATTTTTGCTTCCATTTAAAAAATGACTTCTTTGGAACCATCTGTATTTGTATCAGTAAGTGCCAGTAACTCCTACTATGTTCCTCCAAAGCATGTCCTCCACCAGGTCCTTTGGAATACATGATAGAATTTGATTTGTCATAAATATCTAGTATTCTTCTTTTAGTCATTTCCAGATGATTTTTAGACATACACAAATGCACAGTTCTCATTGTTTCAGTTTGCCTACAGAGAAGAAGGAGAATCTTACCCAGCTTAATTACTTATGGGCTACTTCCATGAAATATGGATCATCACAAATAGTTAGAAAAGTGAACAGACATACTCAGTGAGTTAATGTAGTGATTTACAAGATTCAAGAGAGAAAAACACTGTTTTGAGACACATTTACATTCATGCAGTCTGAAATACCTTTCTCACGGAGTAACTGTGGAGAAATGTGAGGAAAGTATGGTATTGTGGTGACCATGTAGAGTGAGCACTGCAGTAAAGATTTCTCCACAGATAACAGCAAGGCACTGTGCTTACTTACAAAGTTTTGTAACAGATTGTATGTTCTCTCCATCACTCACTGACCTATGAAGTTCATGGAGCAGATTTTCCACATCTTATTTTCTATATTTTATTTTACATAAATTAATAAATCCCCCCCTCC
Organism: Cricetomys ansorgei; assembly: GCA_026225945.1. Taxonomy (NCBI): domain Eukaryota; kingdom Metazoa; phylum Chordata; class Mammalia; order Rodentia; family Nesomyidae; genus Cricetomys; species Cricetomys ansorgei. Next base: position 15,920,005 of record JAMJFZ010004061.1, read on the forward strand.
GTGTGTGTGTGTGTGTGTGTGTGTGTGTGTGTGTGTGTGTGTGTGCGTGCGTGTGTGGTGTGTATGCTATGGTCCATGTGTAGAAGTCAGAGAACAATTTGTAGAAAATGGTACATCATATGGATGAACTGGTTTCAGGCTTCATGGCAAGCACCTTTACCCACTGAACCATCACACAGCCATGTTTTCCCCACTATAAAGAAGAGCAAACTTTGAAAGCAGTAGCTGGCAAAATCTGATTTCTAAATAGATACTTTAATGAACTATCTTATTTAAAGTAGGAACTATAAAATAAGCAAAACTTTGTACTTTCTATTGTAAATTTTGACTTTTATAAATTTAGAAAGACACTGTTAGTAGGGTTTTATGCTTTTTATTTGCTTATTTTTGAGACAGGATTTCTACGTTGTAACCCTGGCTGTCCTGGAACTTACTCTGGAGACCAGGCTGGCCTCAAAGTCAAAAAGATCCACCTGCCTCTGACTCACAGTGCTGGGATTAAAGGTGTGCACAATCCAGCATTATGCTTTGTTTTTAAGCAACAAAAATTCTGCAAAATTCTTAGGGACAAAAGTGGTAGGACCAGCAATGATGAGAAAAATGTACCCCTGAACTATAGCAGACTGCTCCATTCTCCCATACACAGTGAGGACCAGAAAGTTCTTAGATTTTGCCAAAGCTTTCTCTGTCTAAATCACTGAAACAGACTAGATCCTAGACATGATCAGACATAAATTCATTAAATAATGATGCCTCAAGTTAACCCTTTTAAGAAATGCTTCCAAAATGATCCCAAGGATGGTAAGAAACATGTGTTGCAAGCCTGATAGATTTGTGTAGAAACAAGTTCATCTTGTCAATGACTTTTTCTTGTTACAAGCAGAATACATGTGACTTCTGAAGGACACAGTCATCATAAACATCTTGTATAAAGCAACCCTAATAAATAGCCCATCCCATTACATGTGAACAAGAAATAGCTTCTCTTTTATTCCTTTGTACAAATTCCTCAACTATCAAGCAATCAGAAAAAGAGACTGTGTTTAGAGTTCTTGGCATCCTGACTCTTTGGTCATGTGTTAAACCCTTTACTTTTTTTGTGCAAACCAGATGCCTTCTATTGGCATTTGTGTATGCCATATGTCACTCCTTGCAGGATAGCATCACATCATCCCTAGTCCCTGACAACTGAGTTGAGATGGAGATGTGAAGATAAGCTGCATTAGAGTTTCTTCTACTACTTTCTAAAAAGGTTTATCATTCTTGGTAGTTTTTGTAGTTACTGAATGACTGTATCATTTCTGTTAGAAATGGAAGAAGAGGTTTCTGTGGGAGTTGCAAGATTTGAAGCAAGTAAATATAACCCATGAATATTGCTTCATTGCTCTACACAATGGTGTCGTATTTGAAGCATCACCTGCCTGGCAGAAGGACTGTGTTATCAGATTTACCTTTCAAAGTTATTTCTTACATGGAAACTTAGTCTACTCTGGTTCCTCCTCAGTATCTCTGTTTCTCTTTTCTCATTTTTCCCCATTTGTAAAATTCGAGAGTATGACTTTTTCATGTAATCAAACTTCAATTTGAAGGGGAAAAAAATCCAGTAGTCACAACTAAATCTTCAATCAAAAACCTAGAATTCTACAAGAACAGGAGAAATACATTGGCAAATACATATGAACCCCAGTCTGGAACAATTTTGTATGATTTACAAGGAGCCTCTTATGTCTACATTTAAATGTAGCCATGTGCCCCTACAGTCAGCTGTCAGACTTGGAGAATTTCCAGATAATCAAAATGTCACGGAGTTAGTACTTTTAATTTTTATTTCATCTCCTCCAAGTGTGAACTCTGATTGTAATTATAGCTTCATCTGCTCTTAGATGATTTTGTTTTATCAGACAAAGAATACTCTAGCCACCATACTGATGAAGAATAAGAAAACTGCAGCAGGAAACACTAAATGACATGTGCAATGCAGAAAACAACTTTAAACTATAGATTACAAGATATACTTCCCAAAGTCATAATTAGTAAATATTTAATTCCTCGGGTTTACTTCTGGAGCAAAATCATGTGACTAGGAAGAAAGAAACCTACAACAACAAAAATACAAAAACACCTCAGTGGAAAAAAAAACAAATGCAGGTAGCAGAAATCTAATTCAATAAGGGTGATCTATTGGGGTAACTACTGCTTAATAGGAAATGAGAAATACAACCATGAAATATAACCCTCCCTGGTCTCATTTGAGTGTGTACACTCAACATCAGCTAGGTGAACTAAGAAAGACTCAAGCCTATTTCCCTCCTTCCATCTCTGGCCAGATGCCTAAGGATGATTGCTTAGGGTTAAATGATATAGACCTCCAATTTCATTCAGAAAGCCCACGTAAAAGATAATAATCATGTAGTTATGTGACACTGAGCCAATCATTTAACTTTGATACTACAAATTTCCCCTTTATTGAAAATTCATAGTCACACCTGTCCTGCTATGATGTGTAGCTATTTTGATATGGAAATCATCAGTGGAAAAATCATATCATATGAATTTCTGTAAGTTCAAGAGATGATGGCAAGAAATTTTATTAGCTGCACACATACACAATGAATATTTTTATTTTTTGTAAAAGAAGCCACTTCTTTCTCAAGTGTACAGTAAGGACAAACACAAATAGAAGACAAAAATCACATGAGAAAGAGAGAAGGCAAAATTCTCAGGTGTGATTGTGTAAGGGCATTGTCCTACACAGAAGATCTTTAATATCACAAAAAATTGTAACCTTTCCTTCCCTCTAGTCCCTACTGTTTACAAGTAGAAGCCTGGAGAAGTAAGTAAGCATCTGATGCAACATCCCAGAGATACCGTGAAGCACACTTTAGACAAGAACTGACTACTCCAGAGTTCCAACCTAAGGGCCATTTCCTTATGTTACTATGCCACATTGCTTTACAATAAACTGGCAAAACATGAAACAATGCAACACAAAACTAATCTAATAACAATGTCATCAGTCTCATTAGAAGTAAGTCTTGAGAATTGCCAGACATCTATATCTTTAGGTGATGAACACTCCCTGAATCCGGTAACTAACAGAAATGTGTCAGACATTTACTCAGCAAATGTTGATTTCTTACTCCACAATACTTCTAGAAAATAAAAAAAAAAAGAAAGGAAATATCTTTATCTCCATTTTCAAATATCTAGAAGTAGAAGACCCTTTTATGAGCTTTCAAATGGCAATAATTTTGGACCCCAGAATGGTATGAAAACCACTCAACAACTACTCAAAACACTCAAATTTAACCCCTCGTTTTTAACACAGCCAAGATTCACTGTGATTATAAGCCATCTGACTCCTTATGTTAATGCACTGTACTCAGGCACACTGGCTTCTGTTATGTGCCCCTTAAGCACCACAGATTTGTCCCCTTCAAAACCAAGATCTCAGAGCTAGCAATAGGCTTAGTGTTTAGTAGCACTTACTGCGCTTTCGGAGGACATAGATTCAGTTCCCAGCACTCCCATGGCAGCTCAGGATCCTCTCTAACTTGAGTTCCAGGGGCACTAATCCCTCCTTTAGCCTATGTGGGCACCAGGCATGAATGTGGAACACATATAATCATGCAAGCAAAGCACTCATGCACATAATAAATAAATGAATATTTTAAAATATAAAATAACACTTCCTTGTATTTTATTGACTTAAAGTAAGAATTGATTTAAAAAACACAAACACAAAACAGAACAAAACAAGATCCCACTCCTGTGTTGCACTGCAAACTCTTGCTTGAAAGTTACTGTTCTTTTGATTCTATGCCTTTAATTTATATGTTGTTTTATTTGTTCTCAGCATCTAGAACAGTCTTGAACATGAAAAAGCAAGGAGATAAGCAGATTGGTAGTGTTCTCTCACAGAATCCTTTAATGCATCTGTAGATATTGTGTGTAACCACAGAAGAGAAATTCAATCAGGAGTGCTCCAGAGCAGGAGATATAGTTTTCCAGGGGAAGAAAACAATTGGCTCTCCAATAGTAAATGGTCATCATTGAAAACGTACATACAAGTAGCATTATACAGACAAAGAAGGTTATTTTTAGGAATATATATAACAATAATCAATGGAAAAAGAGGCCATGAATTTGAATGAGAGAAAGGATGTGGATATGGTAGAGTTTAGAGGGAGAAAATGTATGGGAAATTGATGTAATTATATTGTATTATCAATAAATGAAAGAAATAATTTTTTAAAATATGAAAAGGCCAAGACCTTAATTTTCTTTATGTGGTAATTTTTTCAATCATTTAAATTACTATATAATATTTTATAAGTGTATTTGACATTCTTAATCAAAAACATGGTATGCTTCAAGGACTTTATTTCATGGAACATCTACACAAAATAATAAATATTTAAGTCATTTAAAAATATTTGAAAATTACCAGGCATTTGGAGAAATGCAAAAATACCCCCCATGTGTTGACAAAGTTGATTTTAACTACCTTCCTATCATGCATACATGATAGACATATATACTTTTGATATATGAGTTGGAAATATTTCCTTGTGGGGCACACTAGCTGATAGAGCTCCAATGATAGTTTCTGCTGATGGTGATGGTTAGAATTGCTCACTGAAACATCCATGTTCAATGATGAGGAGTTACAACAGAAGAACTGAGAAAAGAAAGAAGAACGGTAGTTTCAGAATGCAAGATTTACACTTCAGAATTGTAAGAAGGAAAATAGCAGGCTGAAACTGAACATCTAAAACACATAAAAGAAACAAAATACATCCAAGAAGCAGAGTATGGAATAGACCAATAAATCAGAGGAAAAAAAAACAAAACAGAAAAAAGTCTAAGAACTACCTGCCAGAATAACCTCAAGTCTAAGCAGTTTTATAGCTCCATTCTTTTGAGCTTTCAATAAACAAATAATGTCTTTTTTACATACTAGCCCTCTGATGCATTAATAGCAAAAATATAATCACCAGTCTCTTTTGTAACTTGAAAACAATACTCATTAGAAAATCTTCTTAAGAAAGCACCGAATCTGAAGATTTTGACTAATAATAATTGGAAACATGAAAGCAAAAAAAAAAAAAAATTCTAAGATTTAGTATATCAAATTAACCAATGGAAATGAAAAAAGAATATGATGCCAAAGAAGATTCTTTTTCTAAAATGCAAGATTGTGTAATGTTAAGACTTTTAATAATATGGATCACCTTAGGAAAATATAGAGAAAAATCTGCCCCATCATCACGGATATCAACCTTATTAGATCTGGGATTGACTAAGAGACACACCTCAGGCAGGTCTGTGAGGGCATCCCCTGGAAAGATTAACAAAGTGGGAGAAGGGCCTCCCCCTAAGTAGGCAGTACCTTCAGTGGCAGCCCAGATATAAAGCTAGCTTTTACCTGCATGTCTTTGCTCTCTACTGGTGACTGCATCTACTCCATTGTTACAGCATCTGCCAATCTTTTGATGAAATTGCCACATAGCTTCTTTCTACTTCCAATGTTTATTAAGACTAAGAGCTCTCCAAGATTCTGGACCTCTGACACCAGATCATCTCCACTGAGGCATCCAGTTCTTGAACTGAGCAACTACTGACTTCCTAAACTCTCTAGCATGTAGCTAACCATCACTGGACTACCTAGTCTGTATAGTGTAAAATAATCTGGTTAATTTATGAATTCTGTTTCTCTAGAGAACACTGACTTAAACACCATCTGAGATGAGTTTAAGAATATTTTATAAAATTCTTTATTTAAAAATTATTAATAAGTATGTTTGTATGTATGTATGTGTGTATATATATATATACACATATGTATATATACGTATATATGCGCATGTACATATATATACGTATATACATATATACAAACATATCTTATTTATACATATATACTAAATATAACAATACATGAATAAACACATACTTAACACTAAGAGTGAAAATTTAAAAAAACTTTATATATATATGTATATATACACACACACACACACACACACTAATTATAACAATACATAAATAAACACATACTTAACACTAAGAGTGAAAATTAAAACAACTTAATTAATGTTTGGATTTTTTGCCTTTATTAGAAGTTAGAATGAGGATGGAAAGCTTTTACTCTTTGAAACATGGGAAACAAGATCTGACCTTGCACTTATTGAAGAGAAACACCTGAAAAGCTCAGCAAGATACTAAATATGAAAAATATTATAAAACAATTAAGTTTCTTAAATACAAGAAGAAACATATTGGAAAAAAGCAAAACTATCCGTGGAAAAAAATTGTATAAAAACAATATAATATAAATAATATAAAAAATACTTGCATCCTTAGATTATATAACATTAGGAAAAAGCCAAACATCTTTGTAATAACTAAGAAAGATCTAATAAAGCATATTAAAACAAAGTAGGTAAACTGTGACCAGGAACTTCAATATCCAAGATTATTGACATCGAGTATTATCAAGAATTCAACCCTAAACATGTATATTTGATGTAATGTCAATAATATATACTTTTCTGACTTTCTTTTTTCAAATAAATTTACTAATCATTATTACATGTTTGAAATCCCTTTGGAGATATTACTGGAATCCTACACAGTATTTCTATTAATTATTCCAGTTGATTTTTCAGGGAAATGAAAATATGAACAGTAAGACTGGATACAAAAATTAATTTTCTCTTTTTAGATATGACTGGGTGTGATACAATAGGATAGATAATAGATAGATAATAGATAGATAGATAGATAGATAGATAGATAGACAGACAGACAGATGATAGATGTATGTTAGGTGGATGGGCAGAGAGATACATGTATGGACGGATGATAGAAATATGATAAATAAATAATGGATAGATAAGTAGGTAGGTAGGTTGATAGATGAATGGATAGATAGATAGATAGATATTTAGATAGATAGATAGATGTGGACTTATAGTATGTAGACAAATACATGGAGTAAAATTCAGCATTGTAGCTTTAGTGAGTTCCAAAATATTTACAGATTGGTTAATTAATTAATTTATTCACTCAAGTAAGATGTATACAACTCAAACTTTGTAACCTCTGTAAGGTAAATTTTAGAGGCCAAAAGATGTCATAGTAATGAAGTCCCAGTGAGAGTTGATTAAATGAACTGATGTCAGACGAAGGGTCTGTAACAAAGAATTGTCCCTGTAATTCTAAAGGCCACTGCATCAGCTCCAAAGAAATTGAGAAGCAAGCCATTCTGATCAATGCCATTGAGAATTTGTAAGTGCACTTTGTGCTAACCTTCCTCCTTTCACAGCTGCTACATTTTACAACAGTAGTTATGTGATTTACAGTAAAAGACCTAAATCAAATTCAAAATAGTATCAATGAAATAGTGTATGTTTAGGGCAGTCAAATCTAAACTGTGTTATTTTCTTCTCTCTTCTCTTCTTTTCTATCTCTTTTTTGTTTGTTTGTTTCTGTTGTAACCATGACTGTCCTGGAAATCATTCTGTAGACCAGGCTAGCCTCAAACTTACAGAAAACCTCTTGCCTCTGCCTCCCAAGATCTGGGATTAAAGGTGTGCACCACCACTACCCAGTGACACTGTTTTCTTAATTATAGCACACTATTCTGGCATTTGAATTCAGATACCAAATAACATGCCCATCTTTCTCTAGGAAATATAGACAGGTGTGTACGATTTCACACCTGAGCTGTCAGCTCCTAGCTGACACTTATATGAAAATGCAAGTGTATTTTCTTAAGAGATTCCAAATATCATGCCTTTTAAAGCAAGTATGATTGAGACAAAAAAGAAACCAATTTTTACTTGCCAGTAGAGCAAGCTTATTTTGAGAGAAAAGTTTAATTAAGATTAAACAAACTTACACTGTTTGTTAGTCTAAAGACATAATGCTCTAAAAGTAAATTAGTTTCAGGATAATTGCCACCATGAACAATATTTTCACGTGTGCAAGCTCACTACTGTATGTCTTAAATTAACTTCACATGTCTCTATCTCTACAAGGAATGCATAGAATAACTAAGAAACTGGGATTTCCAAATACCCACCAGGCTGTTACTGTGGGTATTTCCATTTTCTTTTTTAAGTAGAAAAAATTGCTTAGGTTAAGAAAATGAAATAGTAAGATGTATAAACTTGTTTTTGTTAAAAGTACTAATTTACAAGAGAAATTCTTCCTCTCTTATATTGAAAATGAACATACGTAATTAAAAGTGAGAGCATCAACATAAACACAGTTGGGAGAAAGGCAAATTGACAGAAAGAACAAAAAATAGATACTGGAATCCGTCTGTACATTCATCAGTTTATTGAAAACAGGAGATGTGAGCACTCCTCAGTGAGGTGCTTCTATTAATAGGAGATGTTTGAAATGCATCTGTGTGGGGTAAAAGCTTGGGAGATTTAGGTTCTATCTTTGAAAAGGAAAAACCAGACAGTAATTTTCTGCTTAGATTGCAATTCTATCAATTAAATGGGACTCGTTAGAGAGCAGTGGGAGGCAGGTTAAATTCTGTATTATAATCTCACTAGATGATGACCAGAGAATGAGCCTCATCCCAGGAATTCTAAATACTCCTAGTGCTTCTTTATTTGAAATGGTAATAATATAGTTAGCTTCTTAATTGCGTGGAAACATCAAATGATGGCTTTGGTGAGCTTGGCCTGTCAGCACAGTTTATCCATTCATTTAGGGTGAATTTAGATATTTGGGGGAAAAAATGCATGCGAATAATTAGCTCCAAAAGTAGAAATGTAAATATGGTTTGCTGATGGGTTAACCGTAGGGAAAATATCTTCAAAATGGTATTTATAACTTGTGTAGACAGGTAAACAATGAAAAACATGGATGCATTTCTTAGAATCAAATAAGTGAAATGATACTTTCTGGAAAGTGGGATATGTTTTATAGAAGGCTTTGTTCCCTTTGGGTCATCACACAAGTAATCTTTAAAGAAATGTCAAAGCCATACTATCTATTTACAAAGTCAGGAAACACTCCTGAAATGACAAATTTTTGTTTATGTGTACATATTAATTTTTAAGAAGAAAATTAGTTCTCGGCATTGCAAATTTGGTAAGTGGGTCAAAAAGTTAAAAGATACTCTTTGACAATCACATTATACATATGCACATTCATACTTAATTGCATGCTTATAGACACGTGATTTGCATATTTAAATGCTATTAGAGAATGGGCTGTCTTTAGATTTCAGAGAAAATCTGACCTCGGCTCTGGAAAACAAGTTGTCCTGTAAGCTTTCTGGGTAATACAAAGCATCTAATGGGACAGCTTCCCACCACCTGATGTAGAGTTGAGGATCATGTGTGTCTTCTGCCTGGACTTGAATCTTAGTCTTCCATCTATTACATATTTAACCTCAAGTAAAACAATTGAACTGCAGACTCTGAGTTAACTATATTTCCTTTCTCATGTATGTCTTAAATATAACACATGAAATAACTTTACCTTTGTCTATTGAATGTGGATTAGAGATACAACAGAAAACAGCTGGCATTTGCTTTTTCGACTCTGGCTTATTTTACCCAACATAATGATCTCCAGTTCTATCAATTTTCTTGAAAATCTCATTATTTCTTTCTTTTTCTGTGGAATATAATTATATTATGCATTTTTTTTTGTCTCTTGAAGAACATCTAGCTAATTTTATTTTCCAGCTGTTGTGAATAATGCAGCAGTAAGCATGGCTATAAAGTCTTTTGAGTATACATATCCAGAACTGGCAGGTAAAAGCAGTGCTTCAGATGGTGAGGCTACAAATCTGCTGAGCAGCTCAATTATTTCATAAACAGCCAACAATGTTGAAACACTCAAAGCTGTTGTTAACATTGCTAGTTTCCATAAGTTAGCAAAGAGATGAACCAAAAGGAAAATAGCTTTCGCCTTCCCTCAATGAGTGTTTAGTCAAAGATAAAAATGCACTAAAGCAGATGAGAAAGTCTGAGACAATATGAAACAATTGTGTTCAAATGAAGCACACATGTATTGAGACAAAACAGACGAGTATGAGAATATCATACCAACAAGATAACCTATCCAAATGAAATGCTTGCTACTTTCATAAATATTGCTTCCATAACTGCCTAGCTAATTTCTGTTTCTCTTTTCTCCATTCAATTTTTGCCAATACAGAAATAAGGTATATGAATTTTGGTTAATGAGTCTATCTTACTTAGAATAATCAAAATTATTATTTTTCTGTAACTTATGCTGCCCAAAGAAACCATTTCACCTTTAAAAGGGAGCCATTTAATTCTACATTATATTTAGATCAAGCTTAGTCCAGTATAGTTTCAACATTAAAAAAAAAAAAAAAACTATAGAGTTTTTCCATCACACATAACATATTATCAAACACAGACAAGGAGACTTAGCATAATGAGAGTGTTTTGCAAATGAGAAATTATAGATAATTGCTGTTTGTTCTTGTTTTCATAGAATGAAGTGTAATTATTATTAACAAGAGGCTTGTTTCAATAATTATTTCTGGTTATCCCAGGGCACAAATGCATTGAAGCAGAAACAATGCATTTCCATTCAGAGGGTTTTTTTTTTTTTTTTCCCCCTAGATTATCTCTTATCACTGCCAGGGTTTATGCATGAATGCTTGTTCTCAGATTTTGCAGGTCTAGATTCTGCAAACAAGGATGTGGTCACTGACTTGACAATCCCTCTATTCCTTTCAGTATTCATAAAAACAATTGTTTACCAATCTAGCCATATAGGACTGTTATTTTGTAAGCCTGAATGTGATTGGAGCTTTAGGTTACAAATTATTAAGAATTAATGTAGTGTAGGTTGACAACTTTCTTTCTACATGTAGAGATCTGTTCTCGTCTAAAGTAGTGATGACATTTAGTAAATGTAACAATATAATAATGGCTTATGTACCAGAGATATTGGGTATGGTCAAGCTAGTTGCTAAATACCTTGTTCCTTACCTCCTCCTTAGATTTTTTTTTTTTCAATGCAGTAACTGAGAACACAGTAAGGAGCTGATGGGAGCCTAAACCACACACCTGTACCTGTGTTGATCATTAGGCATCTGTCTCAGTCAGTCCCTCAAACTTTCGGTTTCTCATTGCTACAAGGAATCCTAGCAGGCTTACCTAAAATAATTGTGGTCCCCACAAAACAAGCACTTCTGTGAGGTCTTTCTGGAAACTTATTGTAGAATATTTACACTTGTGTCTCCACTCTATGTTCCTGTGTTCATGTGCAGTTGTCAAATATTTTTAACGACATGTATGCTATTGGTAGCATTAAAAACTTAAGTGCCTTCATGAATGCGTAGATGTAGCTCCATCAAGTGGGTGCAATTATGATTATTATTATTACTATTAGTTCTAGGAATTAGACTTGGTGCTACATACACAATAAGCAGAAGTTCTACCACTGATCTCTCTCCCTAACTCCCAGGTATGTGTTATTATCTATCCTTTTTTTGTATATTTATCTCTCTCTATATATATTACACATATATACATATATATTTTTATACATGGATATATACATACACATATACATATATTGTTTTTGTGTGTATACACACACACACACACACACACACATATATATATGGAAAACAAAACACAAAACATTCAAGAAATGTTCCCAGTGCCACTCTGGCCAGAAGTGGTAGTGCTGTGACTTTAACCTAGCAATCTAGCAATGAAATATGATATGATATGACATGATATGATATGATATGATATGGCTTATGATAATTTTTATACCTAAAACTAAATAGTATATAACAAAGTGTTACTTTTATTTCTAAGTTCTTTATAAATACTTGTTTCTGAAAATGACTTTCAAACCAAGGACTCAGGTAAAGGTGATATTTAGAGAACTGTATTGTAGAGTGGTATAGATAATCTAACATTCCACTAGAGAAATGGAGTCCAGCTAGACACATGGGGAATTACATTCCCGATGGCAGGAAAAGGCATGGCATTTTGGATATAGAGGATTATTTTAGTAGGTATGGGAAAATCTTGGCAAATATGCAGGGGCTGTTTGAACTCATAAGATGCCTAGTACCTAGGAATAAGACAGGATAGAAGGTCATTGTATTAGTTACCCCAACAGACATCCTGACCTAAATTAAATTAGTATAATTTTATCAGTAAAAACAATGACCTTCCAAAAGGAAGTAGAGTGTATGACAGGAGCCTTTTATAAAAACTTTTAAATTCTCAGGCACTCCACATTTTCAATGAGAAAAATGTTATTTGCTTGTCTTCATAAAATGAGTTCTACCAGATTGGCATGGGAAAAACTTTGTAACCTAAGTTTTTGGTATTTTTTTTTGTATGGTTTTTGATTTTTGATATTTCTTTATTTTGAGTTCTGTTTGTTTTTGTTTTGGCGTTTTTATCTTTCAATGACTTTAACTTCTATAAAGCTTTTAAGTACAGAGAAACTACAGAAAAGTCTATTTGTATAGTATCTGCCATCTTATTAAATTAAAAAATTTTCAATATGTGTTCTGATATGTCTTTTAAAAGTGACTTCTACCTTTAGAATGTGATGTATTCCATTCACTACATTTAAAATGCACATATGACGTATTTGGAGGAAAAAAGCTTCTGTCATGTTAGACTTATTATGAAGCCAAACTAAGTGTGGGGATGAAGGTTTATATGCATGTGTTGGGCGGGGTGTGCACACATACATGAACTTGTGTGACATACCTAGTAGATTCTTCACTAGATTAATGAATGAATAACAAATATAAGAGCCAAAGTGATGCTTCACCTGGTAAAAAGCAATCACTGTCAAGCCTGATGATCTGAGGTCAGTCACCAGGACTCATAAGGTGGAAGAAGAGAACCAACTCTGACAAGTTTTCTGCTTATCTCCACACTCTTAAAGTGATAGGCCTTTATCTGTACAATTTTTCACAAATTGTAGAATGAAGATAGAGTTTTCTTGTTTCTGACAAGGGAACATAGCTACTCACACACCCTTGGAAAAGATGGGATTTCCTCTATTGAGGAGAAGGTTGTCTTCTTCAACCCAGTATGCATCTTCAGAAACAGCCCAAAGTGGAGAGGAAAAGAAGGGAACACTCACCAATCACCCTGGAGGTCAATAGGATTACTGATGTCATAGCCTGAACTTGCTCAGTGTAGTTACTAGCTTATCAAAAAGAGAAGTAGTCATAAGTGAACAAGCTAGATCTGTAGTAAAGATCAATACAAAGCAGTGTTGTTGCAAAACATTGGAATAGAATGCTTAGGAAACTTCTCAACTAATTTTGCAATTTTGTGATTTTTCTTTTCTCACACTGAAGTAAGAGAATTACTTGAAGGCACATTATCATACTGATTTTTTTTTAGGACCCTGATAAAATTAAAAGGCATCTACAAAAGTACTTGTAATTTTTTTTTATATAATTATGGAATGAAAATGGAAGTGGTCATTAAGGACATCTTCCCTCTGGTTGCAGCCATTGACAAGAGACCCCCTGCTCTATGTTAACCAAGCTCTAGTGTTCACAGTGCCTATGTGCTGAAATATGCTTTTACCCAAACATGTATTTTGTGTGCTCATTCTTTATTGTAATCACATCAATTAATTATGCATTAAGTTTGTGTATCTTAATGACTTATTTAAACTCATTATATAAGCATAATTATATTACAAAAACAGGAGATGCAGAATGAAAAGAAAAGCTAGGGGGAAATCTTCTCTAAATAGATATTCATGGATAAAATTAGCAACTCAGAGAAAATTTCACTGAAGATGAGGCTGCTGGCTGGGGTTCTGCCAAATATTTCCAGCAGAGCTCCTTGACTGTTCTTTTTAACACTGTGAAAAAGTTGATTTCAAATGTTGATCAGACCTAAAAATAAATAGAAGCAAATACACTCGCCAAAAATGGTCTTATTAGAACTTATCACTCCCTGTGTCATCCTCTCGGCATATTTCAAAGTCAGCAACCCACAGACGTTATTTGTACTGCCACATGCAATTTCCTTCTGAGACACCCACACGTTCACACCCTTCACACTATTAGCACCCACACTAGGCAAGCAGTTGACTTGCTCTAAGAAAGTAGAAAGAAAAAGAATATCCTCTCAATATGACCTTTGCTAATCATGTTTCTCAGCCACAAAAGGAACAATGCCTTTATTTCCACACTGCTATCAGTAGGCAACTGCTAAAAGGCCATCATGCACTAGGCACTGTCTGAAATGCAACATATGTAAATCTCATTTAACCTTTAACAGACATACACAGGGAAGATGCTACTGGGATTTCACAGATGAGGAGAGGAGGTGGGGAGTTGCTGATGCTGCTAACTAGAAAATGTCAGGTCAGGTGTCCTTGTGCTGAAGTCAGCTCTCTTGACCATTGCATTACAGAGATAAAGGTGAAGAAGGCTCAAGTCACTTATCCTGGTGCACTTTTATATGTAATGGAATAAAGAGCAGTCCTCACTGTGACCTTAGATCAGCAGGGGGCCATTGAGAAGGGCAAGGTTAAGTGGCAGGGGGGGAAACAAGTCATATAGTTGTTTAAGTTTATTTAGGCTCTTTAATTATTATAGAACAAAGATGCAGTATTTAATGTAAATAGAGGGTCAAATAAGCACACAGAGGTAGAAATTTTCAATACATACCCAGGATCTTTATTCTGTGAAAACTACCAATCTCTTTGTTGCAAACAAAAGCAATCAGAAAGCTTCATTGAACATGATGTCATAAAGATGATTCATTTTGAGTGTGAGTTTCTCTGAGGCGTCAATCTAAAGAGGACTTAACAGCTGAATTATCTCATGGTAAACCTATTAAAGATTCATAGGTCCTGGATTTTTAATTGGGCATGATTGATCCCCATTAGAGTATTTGTGGGTAGTAGAGTAGCCTAAGTGGTTCTCCCTCCTTCTGATTAAAAATTGCCCTTGCTTATTGAACTTGATTACACAGACAGCATGAAATATTGTTTTGGAAAACAATATGGGTAATGATAAATGTCAGACTTTCAGAGAAGGGATTTTGACAGGTCTCTTTCTATGAAAACAATACAAAACAAACACCAAAGATCATCTGGGTAGTTTAATTCATTTTTAAATAACTCTGTTTTTCTGTTGCTTAACATGTGTAGTATTATCAAGTACATTCTTTTCCTTCCTTTATCTTCAGTAGGAAGAACTTCACAGCAAAGCTGTAAATACTTCTAACTCAAACCAGAATCTTAATGATCTTCTAGACTTGACTAAACTACCAAAATATATATAATGGAGGTACTTAGCTCCAATAATTTTGAGGTTATTATACTTCACTCCTATCAATTTCTTTGACTACATTTTGAAGAAATATTCAAAATATATAATTTTATCAGCACTCACACCGGCTATATACATAGGAGATAGGAACTAATGAAACTCATACAACTACAATGCAATGTTATCCCTAAATAATTTAACAATGATTCCTTAATGACTTCATATATATGCTCAACAGCATTATTCTTTAGTCTTCCTATGAACATATTTTATATTTTTGATTATTTGAATTAGGAAATAAGATCAACTTGTAGATGGGTTCCTAAATTATTACCTAATGTTAGAGTATACTCTTTCCTTATAAATTTGAGTTATAAAAAAGAGGATACTTACACCATATACCTTCCCATAGTTTAGATATTATTTTTGCTTTTCCTTTTATTCTTTCTTTTTTTTCTCTTTAGAGAAAAGTACATGATGTCACTATGTACTTCTTAAACAACTGAAATTTGATATGTAGAAAATGTTGGCCTGCTCCTCTGGCTCCTGAATTCTGAGAATAAAGTTGCACATTATCATACCAACCCATTTTAGAGATCTTGATACATTCTACTTCCTAGAAGGTGACTGGCTATCTATTCTCTGCATTGATGGTGGTGTTCAATCCAGAGGACACATGAGATATTCTGGTCTTAATTTGTAGGGTTAAGAATGTTTATTCTTTTCTATGTAACCTAATCTATGTGCATTTCCACTAAGAGGTATATAATATGAGTTTACTTATTTATCTTTATAATTTTAGTTTTCATTGATTACCATTGCTATATAAAAGATCCCATTTTAGATTACAAAACAATGATATCTTAGTCCTGATATTTCTTCATAAATGATGTTTTTCCTTGATCTTGAGACATTTTTATTCCTAAACAATTGTTTGGCTACTCTGAGACACAACAGAAATCAAGTATAACAAAAAATACTGAGTTTATCCCCCTTTAATTAGCCTCTCTCCAAAACAATGACTTTGTTTCTTGTCGAGTTATAAAAGGGAGTAGTAAGGTTTTTGTTTGTTTTTATATTTACCACTATTTTAAACACTTTGCAGCTTTTGCCTTAATGATGCTTTAATGTTTGAGAATAAGCATGGGGGGCATGCCCAGTTGACTCCCCAGATGTTTAGAAAATGTCATAAGAGATTCTCAGTGCTTCCTGGCATGGCATGTTCCTGGCTCATTTTGATGTTTCCTCCTCTAGACTGAATATAAGCATTCTCCAGGGAATTCTGATTCTTTTAAATAGGAAATTGTACTTGAATTCTACAGGCCAGTGGTAAGGCATTCAACTGTTTACAAAACACATTAGAAGAGGCAGAATAGATGTTTTCAGTAGCCTTATTCAAGTAAGTGTAATTTCAGATCAATCAAATGTTTGTTATCTTTCTTTGAATTTGTTCTTTGAATGTATTTGGCATATTTTCTGCTTTGGCAGGCTATTCATCACTTATGCAGTATAAACAACTAACTTGTTTTTTAAGTTGATGTTAAAAAGCAATAAATTTCTGATGATTCAAAACTGGGACAATCTCCAATGCACAACTGATTTATCTGTAGTTTCACAATGCAGTACCAGAGATGTTCCTTCTATTCAATGTCTAAGAATTGACCTAGTTCTTTTATACCCTTGTGGGGATTTATTTATTCAGAACATGTGAAAATACATATTGCAAATTCTTTCCTGATGGAAGATGATGTCCCTTTTTATCATTTTCATTTGGTTTCTGAAACTATGCAGAGCTAAGGATGAAGAGACAAGGGATAATATTTACCATAGGCCTGCCAAATGGAAACACAAGCCAAGTTGATTTTATATTTATCACTGTCGTTAATGCATAGGTTTAAAGATCTTGCAAATATACTTCACAGGTTTGTTTTTCATTTTACTTTTTCTTTATCACCTTAAAAAAAGCCATCGTTAGCTTCCCCCTCTATGGCATGGCTTAGAAGTGGTTCCTATGAGTCTATGTTTGACAGAAATTTGAATACTCCTAATCTGTCTGCTATGGAGTAGCTTAACTTAGGTTAGCAACAAACTTCAAGATAGCTATGATGTCTCATTTTTAATTTTACTGTTGAAGGACTGCCAAAGCAGCAACCTTGAGAGGCCAAAATGGTAGGAAGACAAGAATTGTCCTTTAGACAGCCTGTTCTGCTTTCCCTTGCCTATATACTCCTGGCTGGGTCCTAATGACTAGGAAAGACACACACTTGTACACACACACCCAAGCACATACACATACACACACACACACACACACACACACACACACACACACACACACAAATGTTAGGGTAGAAAGTGTCAATATTTCACAGAACTCAGACACAGCACAGTTCTGTTCGTACTTGCTCTCATTCTCAATTTTCTGATTTCTAATACACTTGGAGTGAAAATGTTGAATATAAATGAAAACTGATTGTTAAGAGGACAGAGAACTGCACAGTACCACAAATTAAAACAGAACTCAAAGAATGACAAGAAAGAACAAAAGGTAGGATCCTGGAATTTAGTTCACATCACTGACAGGTGCACTTTATCAATTAGTTTGAGGTACATATAACCCAGTTCTTATATAAAATGGCCCTTTTTTGATCAAGCTTAAGCCCTGATTTTATCAAAGTAAATTCTCTTGCTTTAACCATCTTCTAAAAAAGAAATAAACTTCCCTGATAAGATAGAAACCATAATTTCCAACAGCTTTTAGATATTCAATAAAATATGGTCAATAGAATGGACTGATTAATAATAACTAATGGGAAAAAAAAATAAAAATCAGACTCTCCAGATGAATAAGATAGAATCAGATAAAGTTTAAAATAGATGTCATTAGTTAAAAAAAATGAGATAAACAAGTTTTAACCACCATTTAATGCCAACAAAATGTATCAAATAAAAAACCTAGTTAAGGAAATTATAATAACTGAGATGATGAATTTAGTTGATTGTTTCAGTAGCAAAGGTGGAAGACTCCAAAGAAAGGAGTAGTAAATTCTTCTAGATTGGTCCACAAATGATTTGTAGATCAAAGACTAGAGAAAGTAACGTGAAACATTCAGAAAACGGTGAAGTATTTGAACATCCTGAAAAAAAGGAAGAAAGGAAGAAAGGAAGAAAGAAAGAAAGAAAGAAAAAAAAAGAAAGAAAGGAAGAAAGAGAGAAAAGAAAGAAAAAGAAAGAAAAAGGAAGGAAAAAAAACGAAGGAAGATTAATTATTACTAGATTGTAAAACATATAAGACCAAAATAATATGGAAGAGAAAAAAATACAGAAACCAATGACTCTCAGTAGCTACACAAAAGAAAAAGCAAAAAACTTATCTCTTAGAAAATCTTTGTAAAACCTGTGGATTTGAAAGACCAAAGGATACATTATCTTTAACAATGACAGTGACAGCTGGTTTTTCAAGACAAATGAATATGCAGAAGAAAAAAAAAAGTTGCCAGCCTAAGTCACAGTTCAGTAAGAGACCCAGTCTTAAAGTAATTAGCCAAAGAATCCTCTGAAATCTATTTTGGTCTTGGCAAATGCACTGATGCTAACAACTGAGCATACAGGTACACATATACCACTGGCATAGAAAGAAAGAAGAAAAGGAAGAAGTAGGAAAGGAAGGAAGAGAAGGAAGGAATGAAAAGCAGGAAGGAAGGAAGAAAGAAACAGAAGTAGAAATGGTGAGAACATAAAAATTTGTCAAATACAAATCTACATTAAAAGAAAAGCTATAAAGTGTTTTGTTTTTGGTTTTTGGTTTTTTGGTTTATTGTTTTTTGTTGTTTTTTTTTTTTTCTTTTTTGAGTAGAAGAAAATAATGGCAGTACCAGGAAAGAAATAGGAGTAGATACACAAAACAATAAAATACAAGAGAAACTTAAAAGAAACTGGTTGCCCACATTGATAATAATGTTCTTTTTTCTGCCATAAAGTACAGGAGGGATTAAAATTTTAATATACTAACAAGAATAAAAAGCCTTGAGGCAAGGAAGTAAATGTAAATCACCAAGGATATCCACGTAAACAGTGCATTGATCTAACAAAAGGGGTAACAAAACCAGAAGGCATTTGTCAACTGGAAGTTTTTAGAACAATGTTAACTAACAGTGAATCTAATTAAGAAATAAAGCAATTTGTAACTAATATCTGCAGGATGATCTCCTTCTCCAACTGCATACAGAACACTTCTCAAAGTCATGACACCCTGTGCAATCATGAAAACTTCACCAATGTCCCAGGAATGAAATCACATTTGATATTGCATCAGAACAGCAGAATCAGGCTGCTTCCCTACAGCAAGATGAGGTCACTATCTCAATTATCTGCAGGTAAAGAAAGCCACAAAGTAGCTTGCTGATCAAGAAAAAACTGAAGATGGTGTAGCTAAAATATTCTAAATGTAAAGTTCTCAAGCAAGCTGAGTAAAATGCTTAAAGAAATATGCCAGATGTATCTTAATAATGGTGTATCTTAATAATGGTGTATCTTAATATTAATGTATCTTAATAATGACACACAGAGAAGTAATGAATAATTTTCAATGTAGCCAGTTACACTTCTGTGGTATGGACCACAGCGTCAGTTGATGGACTATTCCACAGTTCAGTTGCTTCACTTAGTGTTGTATAAATTCAGTTTGTGTTAGATGTAATTGAAGCAAGTACTATCCATGGAAGGTGAACTCAATGTCCTAAAGCTACAAACTCTTTGGGGGGTGGGGGCAGAAACAGCATTGCCAGAGTCAAATGACTTCCTTCCTGTGCATGGCTTGAAAGACAAATCGCTCATCCGGCTCTTAACATGAACTGGGAGTGAAAACAATTAGCATGGTGGATGCTACTTTAAGGGAAAAATGTTTTTTTTCACACAGCAGATGCAGGAACATAAGGCCAGCAGTGGGTACCAATGCTAAACTGTCGCTAAATTACACAAAAACAACAGGCTCTAACAAAATAGCTAGTGTTTTCAAACTTGCAAGATTAGCGATGAGTCCTTTGCCAGCCTCCTTTAGAACCACATGATGTCCATCTACTCTAATTTGTTTTGTCATACATTTATATTAGATGATAATTTATGGATGGAGCAGGAAGTCTAATGTTTTTGTGACCCAAAACTCATAGGAAGACACAATATCAGTTTTATTCCTTTTGCTTTTTCAGAGGTGGGCTCAGTTCATTAGTTTTGAATTCCAGCACATTTGCTGACACTGAGTTATTCTACAATACTGTTGCCTGCCCTGATGACTCTCCTCTTTGTTTTTTGCAATGTCAGTTGCAGATTAAAAGTCGATTTTTTTGAAGATTAACTTACGTTTAAGAACACCTGAATTACTATCATAGAATTTCAAATGCATAAGAATCCATAATCATAAAGTTCCCCATGAGTTAAGCAGAGGTTCTTAAATACTATTTTCTGAACACTTTTGCAAATTGCCTGAAAGTTATGGCTTATGCCAGGTTATACCCCTTAAAAGCAAAATTACTCTTGAAACTTCCCTAAAGATTTTATAAAATGCACGTGGGTTTGTGTATCTAAACCTCTATGGTAATTTTAAACACTGCAATATTTGAAAAGCTCTGAAGCAAGCTAAAATTAAACTATGTGAAGATGTTTGACAGTTGAATGTTTAAATTTCCCTAATTTTTAATAATGTTAGTGTGGTATGAGAACATGCCTGTAATTGTAGCAGGTGAGAATTTGAATTAAAAGAATCATGAGCTTGAGGCTAGTCATGGTTAGAGAGTCTAAGATTCTTTTACAAACAAAAAATGTTTTTTAAAAAACCCACAAAAAATAAGTAAGTGAAACTAGAATACTGAGTTGGAGAGATGTTTCAGCAAATAAACCTTCTCTTCCTGCAGAAGGTCCAAGTTTAGTTCCCTATATCAACTTCAGAGTTTGAGATGCTTTTCACTCAAGGTCCATTGGGATCTTGCATCTCTTACCTCCAATGCACCTATGCTCCTGTGCACATACCCACACAGACATACACAGACACACACACACACACACATACACACACACACACACACACAGGTGCATAAGTGAAAATAATAAAAATAAATCTTTAATAAAATAGTACCCAACCACCTCCTCACCTGAGAATGCAAATTACTAGAGATAAATTATAGGGATGACTGATGATTTCTATTTAAAATAAACTTGTTACCTGCTAATGGTGTGAATCATTTATATCTTTGCTTAAATTAATACTAAATATTTAGTAATTTATCTAGTATAAACAACTAAGCTGCATAAATATTTTAACTGAGAGGCATAAAACAATTCTACAGTGTTCATAATTTTAAATAACAAAATATTTGTTTTACATGCTTTTTATAAATGCAAATATGAACTACTTATGACTAAAACAAATATTTTCTTATTCTTTCCTAATCCAGTATGATTTAAATGAATTGAAAAAGTCATCACAGTGTGCTTCAGCCTCAGGTATTATTTGGAGTGTACTCTCTGATGTCAATGTCTCTTTAGGACCCACATTATAGTTCAACATAATTTTTCCCGCTGTGTGATCAATTGATTTTTTTTCCTCTCTCCCGGTGTTTTCTGTCTCCTATATTTTTGCATACCAAATTGTATTGACACTCTTTTCCTTTTCGTTTTGATCTCTACCTTCAATCTTCCTTCTCCTATGCTAGATACCTACAGGATCAAAGACATCCTCTGGAGATTTAAATTTTCTAATTCAGGTAGATGAGGTTTCTCCTTTTCCTAAACTGTAATGATTTTCTTTCAGGTTCCACATGGTACAATCTTTAAATTTTAGGCCAAAATGACTGCTTCCTGGTAATTTAGCCCCCCAAGAATTCTGTACTTTAGATGTTCTCACTGAAATTGGGAAGAACAGGAAGAAAGGACGATGAGAAGATAGAGAAAAGGGAGGATGAAGAAAAGGTGATGAGAAAGAAAAAAGAAAAAGTAAAAACATGTTGTTCTGGGAATGCATATCAAGTACTCAAATGCTATATCTGTTCCCAGCTCACCCTCCTTCCCCTGTTTCTTCTTTATTCATTCCTACTGTTTACTAATCCCCTGCATTAGCTATGCAATTTGCTGAGACGACTCATCCACTTTCTTCCAAAGACTGTCAGTAATTCTGTACAATGTTATTGGCCCCTCCTCCAGCACATATATATATATATAAACTATAGTTTAAAGTAAGTGTCGGTGGTAAGAGTCAAACAAAAAGATCCTAGCACAGCATTATTAAGTTCTCTTTGTAGCCTACCTGCTATACATAAGTTTGTTTCACTAAATAAACTGATGATCAGCCCACACTGCATATTATTTTTCCATAAACAACAAACTACAGAGGCAGTCATTATCATATGCAACTGAATGCCCCTTGGTTTGCTTAGAATATCTTATGTGACTGTCAGATTTGAATGTGACCTTTATTAAGAGTTTTACATCTCTTGGGAGTCAAAAAGCTTGATTTATGCAAAGCCCACTGCTATAGAAAGACCATTCATTTTGCAGATATGTTTTTCAATCTTTGACCAGCTGGGAATGCCAATGACAAAAAAGGAAGAGATATCACAAAAGGGACACAAAACACAAAACCTGTGGGTTTTGGTTTTTCCTCTTCTGTTTCCAATATCCAAATCTTTTCCCCAAAGTCACATTCTATAGAGGATGTGAAATTGTGAGTTGGCATACTGTAATAGGTAGCACCGTTTTCATAATCACTCCATCATGCTGAAACCCTGCCCTCTGCTCAGCTGTTACCCCTTGTCTCTGGCAGCTTAAGAGTCGCCAGGAGACCTGACTGCACACTGAGGGAGCTGTTTTGCCAGCATCACTTGCAGCTGTGGCAATATTCTGTCCTCATCATTTAACTGCAAGGCACATAGTTCAGTCCGTAAGGGACGCAGCTTATTGTTGACATAATCATCACTTGGACTTCTACATGGTATCATTTTCATCAAAATGTTTTCCAACTCTGGGCTGTTATAATTAGATATGTGTATCAAGTCTCTTACAATGAAATCAGCTGAAACGTTAAAAGCTCAAACTTTAGATTTTTTTCCCCCAATCTATCAAGACTGAAATCTATTCTAGAACTTCATGTGAGTGTTCTGGAAATTTCAGAAGTCCCATCAAAGAAATAGGGACATATCAGAAAAATTAGAAATTTTTATTGAATTTGGATTCTTTTTTTCAATTTGGTGACTTTAGTTTTAAAAGGATTTTACTAGGCTCAGCAAGGTGGCTCAGCCTGTAAAGTTTCTTTGTTCTATAACAGGGTGACAGTAGTTCAAGAACCTACATAAAAGTGAAAGGAGAAAACTAATTCCACAAAGTGCCCTCTGACCTTTACACATGTGCCATGGCACATGCTCACTCACATCACACACACACACACACACACACACACACACACACACACACACACTAATATTTAAGGGTGTTTTTACAAGAATGACAAATATATTTCAAAAAAGTGATTAATTAAAGAAGAAAAAACACTGGATATCCTAATCTATTGGTAGTTACTATGACAATTAGAATAAATAAAAATAGTAAATGAGTTCAAATGTGCTATTTTAACATATTCTACGTCTGTAAATTGTACAGGAGAAAACTAAAGGTACAAAGTTTTATTTTTTTTCCTTAGCTAAAAAATAAGATAGAAGCTGCAAGAATATTTAGAAGTTATAATCAAAACAACTTATAAAACTTAATGAATTTGACATTTTTATGCCTCGGTTTCTTAGACAACTCCGTTCCTAGCTCTTCCTTCCATTTGTTTTTGCCTGCTGCTAAAGTCTCTATCTGAGAATTACATCATTAACCACCCTTTCTGCCTTACAAGAATACTTTTCTACCATTCCGTTAGACCTTATTATTTCTGTTTCTCTAGAAATTATTACTTTCTGGAGCCTCTGTTTCTGTTTCAGTAAAAAAGCATGGCACTAATTTACCATAAGGGTCATCACAGTTACTGAGTGAATTAATTACCCAATGAATTGGATTCAGTTCCATTGGTCAAATCTCTACACCCAAAGTAGCTAGTTAGTTAATGTAACAGTTTTAGCACAAGTACAACACATTTATAACTTGAGAATATGTTGTCTTTACTGTAAACTCTAAAGACCAGTTCACTGTTCATGCCTGGAAAGACAGATTGCTTTCATTCTTAATTTGTCTGTTTTCTAAAGTACAAGGACCAAGCCAATGGCTTCACACAACCTAGAACAGTGGTTCTCAACCTTACTAATGTTGTAACACTTTAATACAGTTCCTCATGTTTTGGTGACCCCCAGCCATAAAATATTTTCATTGCTACTTCATAATTGTAATTTTTGCTACTGTTATAAATTATAATGTAAGTATTTCATATGCAGGATGATCTTAGGCAACCCCCATTGTAGGGTCATTTGACATCAAGGAAGTTGTGACCCACAGATTGAGAAACATTGGCCTAGAGAGTGTTCAATTTCCCATCACACCAATCTCATTTAATAAGAAATAGGACTAGATTCAGTGGATTAGTCAAAGATAGTAGCTATGTATTCACTGGAATTGATTATAACAGGAAATGTGCCCTTCTGATACTATAGTCATAATTTATGTCATTTAACAAAGACAATGTGTTGTTTTCTTAACCGAAAGAATGAAATATCTACTGTGTCTAGCTATTCTTTAACTATCTGCTGTCATTTTTTTATGCTCTGTG
Source organism: Cricetomys ansorgei (assembly GCA_026225945.1). Taxonomy (NCBI): domain Eukaryota; kingdom Metazoa; phylum Chordata; class Mammalia; order Rodentia; family Nesomyidae; genus Cricetomys; species Cricetomys ansorgei. Next base: position 15,945,051 of record JAMJFZ010004061.1, read on the forward strand.
AATATTTTTGAGGTGTTGTTTGCTATAGAAAGTTAACATAACCCTTTATTCTTTACGAAAGAAAGGGAAAGGCAGTTGACTCTTATCGGCGTTAATTATTTTTTCCAATATGAACAACTTAAAGGAAGAAAGATGTATTTTAGCAAACTGTCTCATAAATTACTGCTCATAATTGGCCCCCTCTGAGTTGAGGTGAAGCAGAGTGTCATGGGAATGAGGAAACAGGAGTACAACTGGTAACTTCATAGCAGGTAGAAGAAAGCAGAGAGACAGGGGAACTTGTGACAAGATACAGCCCTTAAAGGACAAATTATCAATGATCTATATCTTCCAGTTCAGACAGACATTCTAAAGTTTGCAATAATCCAAAATAGTGATATCATCACAGATCAAGCCAATAATTCATTTGCATTTTGCATTAGAAAGGTGAATATCAAAGTTCAAATAAAAAGCATCCTAACCTACAAATTGCATTCAGATAATACCCAGGATTCCCTATTGTGTTAACATTTCTTGCACTGGCTCAAAGTTCAAAGTTATTCCAGGCATTGTAGCATAAGCTTGTAAATCCCAGTCCCTCTGGACGCTGAACAAAGAACATCACAATTTCAAGGCCTTCTTGGGATACTTAGGGAATTCCAAGCAAGCCTCAGCAAGTTTGTGAGAACCTGTTTTAAAATTTAAAAATTGAATAGAATTTTGATAAAGAGCACAGGAGGTATAACACAGAGTGTTAGCATACTTTCCTAGCAAGTACAAAACCCTAAATGTCAGTAAATCCTAGTTACTTAACTAAATTTTATAATTCCAACTTCAAAGTCTTCTCTGAGGTACAAGATCATAGCTTTTAGCTATGAGCTTCTGTAAAAAAAAAACAAACAACAAAAAACAAAAAACACAAAAAACAAGTTAACATTACACATTTCCAAGGTACAATGACACTGAAAAAACATTCCCATTTCAAAACAAAGAATGGGAACTTAGAAAAGAGTGGTGAGACCACAAAGACTGAAACTCAACAAAGCAAATTGTGGGCACCGGGCCAGCATATATGTCCTTTTATATGATATTATCTCTAAATAGATGGACATTCCTTCTCTGTTCATGACCTTGACATCTGCAGCCTACCTAATGTTTCTCTTGTGCTAGCTCTGCTCACAACCTGCAGCTTTTCTCAGTGCACCTCACACATTTCTGACATCTTTAACTTCTTGAAATGTGCATTATATCTTTAGTTTCAATTTGACAGACTCAAGTTTCCCTCTCAGGAACATCCTTGTAAGGGTTCTGATGCTAACACCCATTTCTCAGTCTCCTTTCCTTTGAAATCTAAATGGAATATTTCATGACCCCACAATTCTTGTGCTCTGTAGGCTTGAAAACCAGCTTTATGTGGATGACATCAAGGTCTTCCACAAACACATGGACAATGACTATGGTAGATTCTGAGTCTTTGGATGGCTGAAGATGGAAAAATACTTCCTTCTGAGAGAATTTGTTAAAAAAAAAAAAAAAAAGATTCACCATAACTCTTGTCTCAAGGAAAAATCACTCACATTTATTTAAAACAAACTTAAGCCTGAAGTGTCTTCAAAACACCTTTCATACTATCTCCATGCCAAACATTAGGCTGCTTTTTTACTGGCTGTAGTTTTTTTTAACAATCACACCTTCCTTCTATGCAACTTTGAACATGTGTCTTCTTTTGGCAAACTACAAGCCCTTAAAAATAGTTTCTGCTCTGCTTTGGCTCCAAATTCTATAAATTTGGCTAAAAGCAGACAGTGATAACCATGCTATACATAATCTGAATGCTTTGCTTCCATGAGATTTCTTCTACATGGTTAATTAATCTGTCATTTATAAACTCAACCTTCCTCAAAGTCCCAGTATATAGATCAAGTGTAGCCAAGTTCTATAGTCCAATCCCTAAAATGTTTCTCATTTCCTAAAATGTTTGAATATCATCTCTACTGTCCCTATTTCTACAGGCATTCTGCTCTTTCGAGTGTCCATTAGAATTGGCCATTACATTCGCTTGCATCATGTTAGGCTTTCTCTAGTCCATCTATAGATTTTCTAAATCATTTTTAAACCAATTCCAAATATGTAATAACTACTTGTCCTTGTTTAATCACAGCAATGACATCACTTCTATAGTTCTAATTTTCTGTTAGTTTTTCCACTATTGTGACAAAATGGCTTCCATAAACAACCATAAGGGAAGAAAGATTTATTTTGGTTTATTTTAGTTCATGGTCAGCTGATTGTTATTTCTTGGACCATGAAGGGCCTGTGTACCATAGTGTTTCTGTGTGGAGATGCAAAGCTATTATTCTTATAGCAATAAAGAAGAGAAGGAGATGTAATATGGGATCCTGAGGGGGAAAAAAAAAACAGGTGAGGACCAAGAGTTTCATTTGGGAGGATACATTATATATCCAAACTCTAACAGGATCTGAGTAACACACACACACACACACACACACACACACATTTGGAGTGGGGCAAAAAAAGACAAACTTTTAGTTCAACCTCTAAATCAAGAAAGGAAGTTTATTTTTACCTATTTATTTATTTGTTTGTTTGTTTGTTTTTGTTTTCTGAGACAGGGTTCCTCTGTTGTAAGTCTGACTATCCTGGAACTCACCCTTTAGACTAGTATGGTCTTGAACTCATAGAGATCCTCTTGCCTATGCCTCCCTAATGCTGGGATTAAAGGCTTGTGCCATGACCACCCAGTGAAAAGTAGTTCTTAATGAGACCAGGATCAGCCTGCATAGCCAACTCTGTTCTTTCAGATATCCACCTGACGGTCCAATAATCTATGTCTGAACCTCAGCTTCTAGGCTTCTTCTGTTTTGTGGCATCAATATCACTTTGTTTCATTTACTCTTGCTACTTCTCCCATCTCTGTATCTGATAACTCAGCAAACAGGCAGTTATCTTGTTTTAATCCATCTCTACTTTTATTGCCTTAATATAGGTACAGTGTTCTACAAAGTCTACAAAACATTCCTCTGTACTTTTCAAATGGTGTGTCTACAATGGTCCTGATAACAGTATCAACAGCAGGGAATGTGCTAGAAATGTAGTTCATGAACTACTAAGTCAGAAACACTAGGGGATAAAGACCAGTCATTTGTTCCTTAATAAACTTCAAGGTAATGCTGTTGCAAGGTGAAATTTTCAGACTATTGATACAGTTAACTGTGAAAAACAGACTATATTTTACAAATTGTTCAGTCACAGTATTTAGTCATATAAGCAGACCTCATGATCCTATCAGGCAATAAAATTACACCATTTATCTTTCTTCCTCTATAGCTCCACCAATTAAACAACATCAATTCTTATCTTCTATATATGGATCATGAAACTTTGGGAAGCTATTATAACTAGTCTAAGTTTAAGCAAGTAGCAAATGACAGAGACATACATTCTTTTATCCCCAGAACCAAAGAAACCAATTACTTGGTTGTTTACTGTTTTATGTACTCTATATTCTGTATCTCATATTGGCCTCAATCTCTCTATGGAGCCAAAGGTGACCTTGAACTTCTGAATGTCCTCCCTAAGCCTACTAGGTACTAGGCTCATAGGTGAGCACCACCAAATACTAGAAATCAAATCCAGGTGTTTGTTCATACTCAGTAAGCATTCCTTAAACTGAGCTTTAATCTTAGCCCTATTCTTGACTTTGTATGTCATGATCTTAGACAATTCACTAAATGTCCTTGAACTCAAAATCTTCCTCTAATGGATAATACAGACAATGTTATATTACAACCATGTCACATAATTACTGTTGAATTACCATTAACATGCAGTTCAAAGTATTGAGGATAGACGGTAGTGAATAGGACATTGGTATTATCTATTAGTCATTTTTATGTATCACATAGTCTTCACTCTTATAAAGAACACATATAACACTGAGGATCATAAAACCATGTATTAATTTGACTACTGCATTATAGATAGAACTTATCACATTGAAACCTATCCACAGGCACTGACAAAAAAAAGAATGCTTGTAATCATACAAAAGCCCTAGGTGTTTAACCAGAATGACTTATCACTGAAGGATATGCATCAGTACATCTAACTTCTAAATATTACCTCCTAGAAAGAGATAAAAACTCAGAATTTATGTAACAAATGGAATCTGTAGGTAGAGTCCCCCCACCCCCCCACTGTCCTAGAACTCACTTTGTAGACCATGCTGGCCTCAAACTCACAGAGATCTTCCTATCTCTGCCTCCTGAGTGCTGGGATTAAAGACATGCACCACCATTGCCCAGCTACTTGTTATCTTAGAAGTGGGCAAAGAATAAAATTATGTTCTCTCTTTCTCATCAACACTACCAGTGTGAATTGCTAAAATATTATAAATTCCTCCTTCCTGTTCTGAGTATATTTTATGATCCTTCCTTAACTCTAGAGACTTATTATAACTATAGGCATACAGCATATTTTGCTTATGCATTTGTATACCCATTTCTTTCTAAGTTTCTAAAGCAAGGAAGGAATAATTTAGTTTTCAAAGACACAGAGTTCTTACTTATTTAACATAACACTATTGAATTTTATATTAACCACAATAATTTAAAGAAGGAAAGTCAACCTAACCTAGATGTAGAATACAAGATTAAAAACCAGAACACTGTGAGAAAACATCACACCCTGAATGTAGCTGTCTAAAATCATTAATATTCACATCAAAATAAAAGCCTAGTTAACAAAGAATGCTTAGTGGTGAAGCAGTGTTAGATCAGAGAACCACCAGTGACACAAAGTGTCCTGAGAGCTCTCTATATTGAACACTAACTTTACAGGTCAGGCTTATTCTTCTCTAGATGGATCCATGGCAGTGATTTTTCATTTCCTTATGCTCATTCAAGATAGTGACCATACCATCACAAGTATAACTCTCTATATAATGAATGCTTTGTATAAATATGGAACTATCTGATGAAAATTAAATGATTAATTTTGTTCTGCTTTCTCATATTTTTATCTTTTTATTTACCTTTTTATAAATAAAAATTGACAACATTTTATTTCTCCTTAGTTCTTAATGTGTTCTTTTTTGTTTGTTTTTAATTGAGGGGTTGCTATTTCCTGCTTTTGATTACACCATGTCTATGCCTTTGTGAATTGCGCTGGTCCCTTTAAGACAGTTTTGGAGTGACTGAAGATTTGGAGAAACTTTTATAATCTAAACACATTTTGACTGATGGGAGACAACATATATGATTTACTTTGATGATGAATTGCCAATTCTGGACGATGCAGAAAAATTCAGTTCCATGAATCATTTGGACTGTGAAAAACTGGGCAAGAAGCCAAGGAGATACGCTGTATTAATAGACTACTCTGTCATTACTGAAGTTGTGAGTTCAAATCTTAATGCCCCTAAGGGGGTAAATTGATGTAACAACAAATCTTTTGTACACAGAAGGACATATCTTATAACAGTGTGGAGAAAGTGAATATTAATAAAAATATGCTTCAGGGAACTTCTTAAGCTTGAAGAAGAAAAGTTTCTTTTCATGGTTTCTCTTGATCAGCCAACATACAAACCATGAATCCTAGTCTAATCAATGTGCTGTGTTTGTATGGATCATTTATATGCTGAGGAACAAAATTGGGGAAGTAAAAAAAGGCAAATAGAAAAATGCAAATGTCCAATTCTCCAAATTCTTATTTTATAAATGTTCTAATATAAAAATATCTACATAATTTTAAATAAAAATGCATAAAACGTTCTCTGCACAATGTGAGTATTTCTTGTGACTTAATACATTTAGTCATTTGTCCATTAAAATGCATTATATCTAGCCATCTGCAGTCACCTATGGGTAACCATTAGAATCATGAGTCTGGCAGCTTCTCATGGTCACCCTTGATATATCTGTTCATACAAAGTTAAGAGGCCCCGGGGTGGAGATCATTATAGATCATGTACTTTCATTTTATAGGTTCTGGTTTCCTCCTTAACACCAAACCCACAAATAAAGCAGTTAAGAATAATCTATATTGTGTATCATTCTACTTCTGTTAAATATATTCTCTCATTTACTCTTCCTCAATGTACTTCATGGTAACTTAGATTTCAAGAGTTTACATAAATTTCCCCAAGTTTTATAATGAAAGATTGGCATCACTGTAGTAAAAAAAAAAAAAAAAAAAAAGGCCATCTTGACTTCCTAAGTGAGGTCACCATGCATGATTATGATGGTGGTTCACTATCCAAGAGCAAGAACTCAGAATCACAGTAAAGGCTTAACTTTACATTACATTCTACTTAACTAAGTGTGAGCCCTGCAGTGTCTGTTTGTCAAAGAAAGCTGAGCTCATACATGTACATCTCACAATGTTACCCTGATGTTCCCAACACTGAAAGCATTCATTTCTTGGATGTTTTAGATATAGGAGAGTAACCGAGATCAAAAATTTTATACTAATCCAGTAAAAAAACATAGAATTTCATTTTCTGCTATATAATTCAATTAGAGGATATACTTTTAGACTGGATTGTATCATTGTGACAGAGCATCACTATTTTTTATTTAAGGAATGATCTACATATTTACATTTCTTTCACTCTTTTAAATTTAAAAATTATTTAAACATGCTCTCTCCTCTCTTTCATCAAACTGGATTAAACCAGCTGCTAATCTAATTTTGCTTGAGATGATCCAGAGCCATCCAAATCCATCCCCTGGTTAAATGACACGTAAATCAGATTAATTTGCTGTGTTACAGACTTTTAGATAAGATTGTTGCTTCTGGTGCTTTAACAGCAAAATACCCAGGATTTAATGTTTACTATTTTTTTTTTGTTCTTAGCCTGGCAGTACATCTCCACAGGAATGCTGCTTGGCAAATGTATATTATAAGGCAAATGTACTCAGGCACTGAGGAAATTACAAAAAATAATCATAATAAACCAGAGAAAGCATTTAAAGGTTAGATTGTCTTTACAACATCTTAGCTATTTGGACATACTTGAAAAAGGTCTTACAAGAAATTTGAAACCTTATTGTTTTTTATCACTTAGTTTAAAAAATGTTTCTCAGCAAATGTTCTTGCCTATTATAATTGAAGCATGGTTTTGATTTAAAGCAATAGGCACACAAACCTCAGTCTGAATTTGTATTCGGCTTTAAGATGTTTCCAACCTTTTTTGTTTGTACTAGCCAAAGTACCCTCAGATAGGTATTTTCTCAAATTATGTCCAGCTGAACATACATGCTCAGAAAGGAAATGGATAAGTATGCTTTGTCATGTATATGAATTGTCAGGCTATCTAAGTGTATCCACAAGCAGTGTTTATACTGTCTCTTTAGTCGGTTACTCCCAATGCCTAGCACAATATTCTGTGCATGGCTATTCTTTAATATCCGATTATATATGTATATATGTGTATATATAATGGTTTGCTTTAGTTTTCATCTTGGCACAATCTAGATTTGCCTGAGGGGATGCGGCTCTAAGCAAGATTATCTATAGGAGATTATCTTAATTAAGTGAAGTGGGAAGTTCCACCCATACTATAGGTGGCACCAATCCTTAGGCAGGGAATCCTGAACTGGTACAGAATGGAGAAAGCAAGTGAGTTGAGCACTAGCATGTATGCATTAATCTACCATTCTGCTCTTGACTGTGATATAATACGACCACTTCTTTCAAGGTCCTGATGATGTGACATCCCTACTATGTATGATGGACTGACTATAGCCTAGAACTGTAATCTGAATAAACACTTTCTCCCTTAAGTTATATTTGCCAAAATATTTTATCACAGCAACAGGAGAAGAAACTAAGACAATATATATCACATGTATATACACATATATACAACAATAAGATAGGGAGAAGAACTAAGACAACAGATATCACACATATGTACATACATGTACATCAATAAGGCAATTCTTAAGAAGCAGAGTGCTAAGTGCTTATTACATATTCATTACATCACTACTTCTAGAGTTAGTATTATAATCCCAAAGATGAGAAAACTGAAAGCAGAGAGGTGAAGAAAGTTCTCCCATTGGAAATGGAATTGTGTGCATGATCTCATTCCAAGAGCCTCACATTTTTCACCACATGAGATTATTCTAAGGCTCTCATTCTAACTGCTGTAATCATGACCCTCTGGATATTGTTTGTGCTTGGTATGTTTTACTTGCTTCAGTGAGCAGATTATGCAGTTTAATACAATTTTTATGACAGATTTGTTTTGACTCATCACAACAGCCTGAAAGAATGGACATCTGCTTGCTAATGCATTTCATAATTGCTTTGAAAATAGAAATTGTGTATTAAAGAAAACAATAATCCAGACCCCTCAAACATCTTTTTAAGGAAAAAAAATGTTTCTGAAGAATAAACATGAAATTTTATATTCTAGGTCAGGTTTTTTTTTTTAAAATTAAAGTCAGATATAAAGCAGATCATTTCCTTATTACCTAAATATATCTATATTAGAAGTAACAGACACATCTGATGCTTGACTTATTTAGGCCTTCCCTGAAGGTCCTGAATGAACATAGTACTGTTAACTTACATTATCTGCAGAAGATCATTTGGGACCCAATCTCTCCTTAAGACCATTTGTTCAAATAGTAGTTAAAAATATCCTATAGTTTTGAGCTTAATTCATTAATGCTACAACCTTTAATCGGGGTCATATAATCTCTGTGGTCCTTTAGCATTAGATATAATGGGAAGTGGCTTTGTCTAGTAAGAAAATATCCCTGATCTATCAGGATATAAATCCGAAAACATGTTGCTCTCATGTGAATGGTCCTCCTCCACTATCACACTGTCTCTCATGACATTAACCTGATAACCCTCACAACCTCCAAGCTCCCGCAGCCAGCTCTCTCACCCTGTCTGCCAAGTACCCCCTACTTTCCAGCTCAGTTGTCACCTTAAGAGAGAGAAAACCTGTAGGATCACTTTCACATTTTTTACTTTAGCATTTTATTTTCACTCTGATGACTCGAATGGATGAACTTCCTCGGCTCTATTGATTTCTGCCTCTATTGATTTCTCTATGACAAGTATTTATTGCCTATTTACCTCCTTAACTTGCTGCAGTTTGCTTTCCTTCCTTTCTAGTTGGCGGAAACCGCCCTTTGGAAAGTCACCTGAGACTCGCTAATAACTGAGACTATCTTTTTTTTTTTTCTAAGATCCTTCCTCCCATATTGCTTTTTAACTTCTCTAAGCCACCTTAACAGCCATGACTAACATCTATTAAGTTTACTGTATACAGATCTGTAAGCTTTTGTTATTGAGCCTAACAGAGCACTATGCTGTGAGTACTCTGCTCAGTGTTCACTTACAGAAGGAGAGCTACTACATAGACAGATGAACTCCTTTGTGTGGTTTCCTCTGAACTATAAGAAGCTTCTTCTTCCTACATTTTCTAATCTATTACATTGCTCCGGATTTATCTATAAGTTTACCCACCTTTAGATTGTTACTCTTTGAACTGCACTGCAATTTTTTTACTAGTGCAACATGAGTTCCTATATTACAATGATTGCATGCAAATGTGAAAGACTGTAGTTCATCTGTGAAGCATCGTATATATTAAACCCACAAAGCTGAAAGAAGGCGAGATGGTCTTCACTCTTACTGACATTTAGAACATGAGATGACCGATGGATAGAAAAGCAATAAGTCAATTTCAATTGACCAACTCTTTTTGAATGGAGAGTAAATTTTATGATGAGACAAAAACAGGGAGACTTCAGAAATATATAGGTCATTAGGATGGAAAAGATTGGTGTTTTTGACATTGTCTATAAATTTAGTGGTGTGAGTTTGTAACAAGGGGTGGGAAACATTATCATTTCTTTAAAGTGGTGAGATTTTCTCTTCTATTTCTTGTTTACTACTAAGAAGAACTAAGCAACTTTTGGTTATTTACCCTCACCATAGCTGAGGGTAAAGGAGAGAAGAAGTGTGGCATCAAGGAAACTAAGGAAACAAAGATGAGAAACCAATCATGGGAATAAAAGACTGTTCATTAGTGTGGCAGACCAATAGTACACAGCAATACAAGGTAATAGACTCTAAGGATTTATAGATTTAACATTTCTGTCAAATTTTATGACTTTACCAAAGGGAAGAATAAAATGAAGAAAAAAGAGAGATTAGATCACTGCAACCAGGGATCCTGCTCTTCAAACATGCCACCCTTCAGTACTTGGCCGTTTTCCATCTGTTGGTTGTCATTAGAAATCTACTTAGAGTTGAGGGTTTTTATTTCTCCTTTTACCTTATTCAAATGTCTGGTAGAGGTAGTGGCAGCTTAAAGGATGAATGCACTGTGGTGTCCAATTACCTTTTTTATCTCTGTTATTAAGCTCCTTTCCCTCACAATTTGTTTATGATTTTTCAAAAATATAGCATAGAAGTTCCCCTTAGCAGGTTTAAAAGAAACCTAAACTGGATTAAGTACCGATCTATGAGTAGAACAGGATATCAATACAAACCGACTCCTGGCTATTCAGTCTCTAGTTCCTGACCTACCCTGCATTATCAGGCATGGGTTCTCCCCTTTGGCATGGAGTTCTGCCCTTCCATTGTCCCAGTAGGCCCTGTAAGAGGAAGGGTTACACACGGTTTTGTGGCTGGGGTGGTATCTCAGTCCCTCCACTGGGAGCCTACTCTGCTACACAAGATAGCCTGTTCAGATTCCCCATCCCTCATTGCTAGAGGTCCTCACATCAGTACCTACTCCAGTCTCCATAAGAGAGGCCTATGCCAGTAACTGATGGAAACACATGCAGAGGCCCAGAACTGAACTTTAGCTCAGTTCTGGGGACCAGAGATATCAGGGACATCAGGAGAGCAAGCCCTTTGAGTCAACAAACCAGCACTCTTGGGGGTCCCTCAGAGCCAGAAACAGAAGACAGGGAACATGAAGTGTCTCCTATATAAATGTTATATATTTGACTGGCTAGAGGTTCTTGAAGAAAGCCTGCAGGCTCTCTGTTCTTAGGGGTTCTCTGAAGCTTTTACCTGCCCTTGGGACCCATTTCCTCCAGCTGGGTTGTCTGGTCCAACCTCAATGTGGGGACTGGTACCTGGCTTTGTCCCATTTGTTGTGCCCTATTTGAGCACTGACCCTGGGAGGACTGCTCTCTTCTATGAATAGAAGCAAGGGGGGAGGTGGATGAGTGGATGGGGATAGGGAGGATATATAATAGGAGGAGAGGGAGAATGGGGGACCTGGGAGGAATGGAGAGAGGGTAGGACGGTTGTTGATATGTATTATATGAAAGAAGAAAAATAAATTTAAGAGAAGAAATCCAAAGATATTCCTAATACAAGAAGAAAAACAAACACTCAGATAAACAAAACACAAAACATTTAGAAAGTCTTTGAGATACTGTTTCCTGACAAGATTCTACTCAATGGACAGAGTGTCTCACTCACTCTTGAGACTGTAGTTGGGAAAAGTCTTGTCTATACTTTGATGAAACAAATGAAAAATGGCATAATCCCCACTGAGAGGAATCTGAATAAAAACTAACAAAACTGTATATCAAAACGTCATTTGAGTCTAGTTTTCACTACAAGAACAAATAAAAACAAAATGATTTACATATAGGATATTCATTGTGGCATTATTAGCAACACCAAAAGACATAAATGATGATAACTCTCTGAAAGGCACTCAATAAATTAATTTTGGTCTGCTTATATTCATAGATAAAAGTACTAACAAATTGTAAATATAAATATCCCCTCTCTATATACATATATACATATATACATATATGTGTGTGTCTTTCTCTATATATTCCACATATATATAATAATTTCAATAATATGTTATTGAGTCAAACAGATATCAAGGGGGTAGCATACCAAATATAGCATGCTATTTATATAAGATAAATAATACAATTGTATGTGTGTGTACTTATTATCTTAGTTTTATAAAAATTGTTAATATTTAAGAATGGTTCTTCCAAAAGTTGTTCATATGTACTACAGAAAACTTAAAATTGCCTAGAAAGATGTTTCAAGTCCATCCTTGCCTAATACATGGAAACAATGCTCCTTAGGGAGTGAAAAAATGGCTGAACTTAGGCTAGGGCAATATTACACAAGATGAGCCTGGAAAATCTTGAGAGGCATAAAAAGCAAAAACATTTCAAAGACTAAGAAGGTTATGTTAAAAGTGCACAGGAACCAGCTGGAAAATGGCTTTCAATGGGACAATTTAAGCATTAAAAGACTGACTGCAATTGAATGAAACATACTGAATGCATAAAAATCTATGAGTTCACGATGCTCTAAAAAAGATAGAAGCAGATAGGGAGGGGGTAATTATAGGCTGCAAACAATCTTATCAAAACACTAATCCACTGTACTGCATTTGGACATAGTCAATGCATCAGGCGCTTTTCTTTTCAAAAGGTTGGGGCAATAAAGGGAGCAGTACATTTTTCCTAGATGCTTTGTGTGATTTTTTTCAAAGTAGTAAAATAACACCAGATGATGAAGGAACACCATCCTATAGCAATTTGAGCCAACAACTGTAGAAGAAGCAATAGAGAAAAATTACTGTTTTCAACCACTAATGAAGGATTAGTCCTATAACTAAATGAAATATTAGCGTCACAAGACTGATGGCAACTTATCAATAGAAGGATCAGGCAACAGCTATTTGAACCAAGGATCAATGTTTGCATCACTATCAGTGAGCCCAGTAGACATGTACGCTCCCTAAGAAGAAAATTGCTTTAAAGTATGTAGCAATACAAAGCAAAAATGAGAAGGGGCTAATCAATAAGAGAGAACTAGGACAATGTTGATGGATATAAAATCTCGAGATAAGTATACAACTATGTATTATCATCTTGTTCCTATAGAAATCCTTTCAAATTAAAAATGTCATATGTAAGTACCTGTTTGGAATTTCATTTTTCTCCGATCTAAGAGTTTCAAATCCTAGATAAAGTACTCCAGTTTCTAAAGAGGCTTCCCAGGGTGATCTCTTTTAATCTGTTTTCCTCCCAGAATTAATTCTTCTAGTTTCATTCATATTAGTGTACAAAAGGCTCCCAGTGGCTCAGCTGTAGCAGGTTTAATTTTGTTTTATCCTAGGCATCTAACAGGTCATCACTGACTGCTCCTTTTGAAAACAGTTATCTTGAACAAAGAAAAACTTCTTTACCCAGACAACCATAGTGGGATGGGTTGGCATTTCAGAATGAACATCTATGGAGAATGAAGTGAATATTATTCAATGGATCTTTAACTTTCTCATGTTAGAAATTCTCATGGAGACATTTGAACCCTTTCCTTACTCAGCCTTTATCTAGTATTTAAATCTACCCATTCAGCCTCCACAAGAGCCATGGCTGCAGCAGAACACACAAAGAATGGTCCTTGTGCCTGGGTCCATTGACTTTTGTATCTCCATACTTGATCATTTTTCTGAATAAACTATCCTTCCATTATCACCCTAATTAGGTTGATTTTGAAACTCAATTTAACTGTCAATTCTCAGAACATGACTCCTGGCACAGTGTGTCTCTTTTCTACCCTCTCTTAGTCCCTTCTTCCATCCCCACAGACAGAATTACTCAGGCTGTCCTACAATCATCTGCACTTGCCTTTTGCTCAAATTAGACTGTACTCATTTTGAAGACACTATCTGGACACAAGTCTATGCCCTCAGAATATGACATATCTGCTCAAAACAAATATTTTCATATTTGTTAAAGAAGGAAATGGAAGAATGCCAAGAAGGCAAAAAAATAATAATAAAATAAAAATGTGTTAAATCCATTTTCCATAATCAAAGGTATCTCTGGAAAAAAGTGTTATTAAAAATCCAGAAGAAGACTTGCCTGGGCACTTCTTCTGGAGTTTTAATGACACTTTCTTCCAGAGATACCTCTGATTATGGAAATTGGATATTAAACATTTTTTACCTTTTTCACATTCTTGGTAGTCTTCCAAGACTTCCAGTAGTGAGACTGGGATACTATCCCAGCCACAAAACCTCCAACTTACGGCCTATCCTCCCTGCAAGATCCTTGTTGACAATGGAAGGGCAGATCCCCATGCCAAAGGAGGGAACCCCTGCTTGAAACTGCAGGACAGGACAGGAATTAGGGACTGGATAATGCAAAGACAATTTGTAATTATGTCATGCTCTGCTCATAGATTGGCACCTAACCCAGTCCTCACCAGGATACCCCTCCAGGAGCTGATAGGAGCATATGGAGAGGCCTAGGGCAGGAAGAGGGAGAGGAGTGATGGCAAAGACCAGAGGAATCTAGGATACCAGGAGAACAAGCTCCAAAGTGTCAACTGATTAGGATTCTTAGGGGCCCACAGAGACTGAAGCCACAGACATGGGACCTGCAAGATCCCCTAAATACATTTTATGGCTGTCTGGATTAGCATTCTTGACAAACTCCTACAGGTAGGAATGGGTGTGACTCTGACCATTTTACCTGACCTTGAGACCCTTTTGCTCCTGCCTGACTGCCTGGCCCACCTTTGATGTAGGGATTGATGCCTAGCCTCTTTCCATCCTGCTATGCCATGCCCTGATTGTGCTGGAACCCTAAGGGGCACAGTTCTTTTCTGGGGAGAAGCTGGAACCTGGGGAAAAGCTGGGTAGAAGATGCTTGTGGGTGAAAATGGGAGATAGATCAGGTCAGGGGAAAGAGAGCAGGGAGGTGATGTGGAAGGAGAGGAGGAGGAGTTTGGATGTGTTGTATAATTTGTATGAGAGAAGAAAAATATTTTAAATTAAATACAATAATACTATTGTGAAAAAAAACCAGAAGAAAATACAAAGCAGGATATTTGTTTTATTAAATAAATATATGAGAGCACTGTATTTCTGAGGAGGAAGGATGCAAGTCATGGTCATTCTTCTGGAAAAATAAAGACTAGCACAAATGTGAGGCCAAGGCTTATGACAAAATTTATCATGTTAGCTAGATCAAAAAGTCACTCATTGTGACATGGCAAAACTATATTTATTTCTAGGGGAACAGAGCAGAGAAGAGGACCATATAAAGTTCTCATTGTTCTTTGTTAGGAACTGATCAACAAATGTTTATTTAATTTAATTTCTTGCATATTTTAGTTTCTTGAGACAGGATTTCTCTGTTCTAACTCTGGCTGTTCTGGAACTCACTCTGTAGACCAGGCTGGACTCAGACTCACAGAGATCTACCTGCCTCTGCCTCCTGAGTTCTGGGATTAAAGGTGTGTACCATCACTGCCCAGCTTTAATTTATTTCTTAGAAGTTCAACAAATGCTCTTCTACTGGTATTCCAAGATACACCCCTATATACTGTTCTAGTCAAGCCTCTGCTCCAGAAACCACACACCTTTTGTATTGGAATCTAAAGTTGAAATTGTGCTGCAATTGAGACATACCATTTATTTGTAAGTGGGGTGTTATTTTAAACATTTATTCAAGAATGTGAATTCTTTGCACACACATATCTTCTCTCTCTCTTTCTCTGTCTCTAAACAAAGTATTTTAGGCTAACTCATTTTCAATTATTCCACATAGCAATTAAGTAGATCCCTAAGGCATACCTCCTTTCCTTCCATTCCAGTGACCATGTCTTAATGGGTCCTTATTATCTTTCAAGAAAATTACAAAATAGTGCATCCTCAGGAAGTGACCATACTATCTATTTTCCTGCTCCTGACAGTAGTCATTTTTTGCCTCATGCTGCCAAAAAACTTTCAGTTTCCTGAATCTCATTGAAACATTCAGGTACTTTGGATTTTTGATTCCTCTTTTACAGAGTGGGCCTATGTACACTGATTCCAAATGTGAACAGCAAACAAACAATTATCCACATGGTCCACACCATGACTCTTCTTGTAACTCAAGTGAAAAGTAGTCTGACGATGTCTCCCCAGCTCCTATACTCTAGCTTACTCCACAGGCTCGACGGCATGCACTCAGCTTGTCCTGGGATGTTGCCAGTCTGGCTGATGAGCCCTAATTGCAGGAATACAGCTCAATGCCAGCAATTATACAGGCATAGTTAAGTTAGCTGCATCCCACCCCTGTATGGGTCATTCTGCTATTTTTTGTAGAGTAGCATCAAGAGTCCAGCTTAGCTCTAAGAAATAATATCATCTGGTTGAGGAGTGTACAAATAAGTTTTGTAAATAAATAAATAGAAAATTAAATAAATAAGTAACTGTAACTGTGGGGATGGGGGTTTTTACACCTCTAGTCCCAGCACTTGATAGACAGATGCAGGTGGATCTCTGTGAGTTCAAGACCAGGACAGCCAGAATTACAAAAGAGAAACCCTAGCTTGAAAAACAAATAAAACTGAACAAAACAAAATAAAAAACAAATAGTTTTACAATTTAAATAAAACTCTTCTTTCTAGGGTTAGTCTGGAACAAAATTACTAGATGACATGTTGCAGACTTCTGTTTTCTAAGCACAGCTAATTCTTCTGTAGCTTATTTTGACTGGTCATGACTTGGATAATTGTATGTCCTTGGCCCATAATGCCAAGCAGATATCCATTTAGTAAGTCAACTTTGGTTAGGAGCAAATTTTTCGAAATCGAGTTGAAAGGCTTGGTGCAACTGAGGAAAGTGAGAGAACCAGTTTTCACTTTCTAGGGTGGAACCTGCTGTCTGTATCTTACTGTTCATTCCAAACCCACTCTATTGAAGCTATTGTATAAAGGTAGCCCCTTCCCAATACTACAAGGTTGATATGATGATATATGTTGCTATGGATGTTAATATATTGATATTAGAACTTCTCAGACAACTCAGATTGGCTTGCCAAACACCTGTTCTTGTTTTCTGTTAATGACTCTTGTAAGCAGAGAAAACAAAGATAAACCCATATATCCCAGATGCCTTTGCAGTATGGACGCTAAATATAGGCTTTGTAGGATTCAGAACTTCATTACATGGAAAGAAAGGCAATGCTCTGGAAAGCACTGTGACTTTGGCAGACCAGACCAGAATCTAAATCTAACAAATTTGGAGGTAGTTTCCTCTTTCCAGGACCCATATAAAGGGTACCTGACAGCATCTCCAGTTTTTATAAGGAAGCAGAGGAAATTTCCTCTTTAGCATGTAAGGAAGGTCCCTGAGGTTATAAGAGTTAGGTTTGTAATTTAAATAAAACTCTTATTTCTGTGGTTTGGAGGCACATTCTGAAACTGGGTGTTCACTTAGTTAAGTAAGTGTAAGTGTTCACTTTTGTTAAGGCCAAAGATGGGCAGCTCACCTCTGAAAACTGTTAACACTAAAACTTGCCTATAAAAGATAACTTCCTGAACATTTGGAAGAACAGACAAACATCTCTAAACTTCTGTTTGTGAGGACATGGGTGCTAATGACCTTTGACTTATGTAGGTCACTTACATACACTTACGTAGAACAACTTACACTTAGTATGTAAAAATGTCTGTCGCTTGAACAAAAGAAAAAGCATACAGGAAAATGAGTGAGTAGATTAATTCTAAAAGAGATATTTGTTTTAAACTACATTTCTGAAAGGCTAAGGAGGTCCAAGAATGAGTCTCAGAGTTAATTCAAGGAGCAGAGGAGTGGAGAGTGAAGACAACTGTGAGACAGGCTGCATAAGACCTGTTTTTAGAGTTTATGTAGGCAGCATGTTGCAAGACAGGGCACAGTTATAAACTTAAAAAATTGCCAATCAGGGCTACAGAATCTGCCTATTTCCTTCCCTGCTGCTAATTCTCTCTTTTCAACTAGAGACCTGTTTTTCATGTTCCTGTATACATTTTATTTACTTTCATGGCAATAAAATGCCAACATCATTCACATGAATCAGTTGATTGATAAATTGAGACTACTGGCTACTTGCAATGTCAGGTTTACCAACCTAGGGTCAGTATCAGATGTAATAGAGAAGTAAATACTGGAATTTAGTTTAGACTTGGCAATGGGGTGGGATGCAGTTCAGACCTAACCGCTATGACACAGGTGCTGGTTGTGAGAAATGGAGTACAAACCTAAAACCCTTTCAAAGTCTGTACCTGGGAGAATGACGGCAGGTTGTCCAGGGCTCTCTCAAGCTGCTTCTCAGCTGAAGGCCATTTGCTGTGTTTTTCCAATTGGCAAATAAAAAGGTCAGAAAAGGATTGGGTCAGCTTAAACTTTACAGCATCAAGATTGCAATGGTCTCTTTGTGTCTGCCTTTATTATTATCTCAGTGGTAGAAAATGCCCCTCTGTGTTCACCTGCTCTAGGAAGGATGAGAGGAATAATGGAGTCTTTAATTTCAGATCTTGCTTTAAGTCCACCCAGCTGTGATTCTTTTTCCTGGACAGGGGTTGGTATATTATTTGAAGATTTCTGGCATTGCCTAACCAATATAGCACAACTTGTTTTGATGTTAAGGAGAACTTCATCCATGGTAGTTTTTCTCCAGGCATGTACAAGATGATTCTATCATCTTGCTCTAAATAATTTACATAACTCATAAAACACTGAAAAGTTTTCAACTCACTTCAACAGCAGCAGGCAAGGTAAGCACTTGCCAACATGTTTCTTTTTAGTGACAATTTCATGAGTAGATTCCCTCAATAACTAGACATGAAATTTCTTTGTGAATGCTTTAAATAAAGGCTTCAATGCTTCCTGTGTTAGAATTTTATGATGGAGGAGAAGCACGTTTGAGTAGAGACAGCCTTGCTTAGATTCTAGGATGCAGCAAGGGACAAACTGATTATCCATCTCATGCTCAGGTAGGAATGCTCTGCCTTCTCCAGTAGGATTTAGCTGAATGTGTGAACAAGCCACAGTTTCCTTACAATCTTATTTATCACTCTGTTTACATAAGATTTCATTGTCAAAAATCAGAGAGAGAAAGAGAGAGAGAAAGAGAGAGGAAAACTAACATCGTTTGCTTCATCTGGAATAGAAAGTTCAGGGGAAAAGTTTATTTTCCCCATTTAATTACTTCTTTACATACATTTATAGTAATTAGACATCAGATGCAGTAGCTAAAGCAATTACTGTACGTCATTTCAGAGAATTACAGTATAAACATACAGTAAATACTCAATAATCCATGACAGGCTACTTAAAAAGTAATAAGGAAATTTAATTTAAAATGTGGGAGCTGAAATGCATGGTGTGCTTCTGAATGAGATGCCCACAATTACAAAGGAAGAGACTCTAGTTTTCAGAATCTACCTCTGTTAGTTTACTACTCATCACAGAATGGGTCATTGTCCATGCCCCTTCAAAGCTAACATTAACAGTGCATAGTAAATAGTCTCCTAGAAGATGGAACTCTAATCCTACTTTTTTCCTTCTCCTTTCTACTAGCCTCCCTCCCCCTTTCTCTCACACATATCTACACACATCCCCTGGCCACACACAGTATGCCACAGAGCACATACTGAAAACTGAGGTGACATTAAAGGCATTGACTGGAGAGCAGAAAAACTCAGTTTGTAATAATGTCAATATGACACTTCTTGTCTTGTGTTTTGAAGATCTTTTCAGAATACATTGTAATAAAATACATATGGAACTGAGAACAAATTGGAAATGAGTTCAAATATCAGCTTATTCATTAAGTAACCTTGAGAATGTTGCCCGATTTATCATCAACACAGTTATCTTGTCCTTAAAGCAGTGGCATAATTATTGATTAGCATATCATTTATACAGTACTGGTGTGATTTGATTAAAGTATCTGGAGAAGAATGGACATTGGGTAAATGGCTACACTTCCCATTTTATCCATTCATTTGCCTATGTGGAATCAATTAGTTTGGGGTACTTGCTCTTTCCAGTTCAGTCATTCCACCTCATACAACTTCTTAGAAGAATGCTATGGGAGCATGTATTTGTTGCTTAGGAACAAATGTTTGTCTCCCATTTACTAAAGAAAAGTCAAGGTACAATGTCCTCCTAATATAAACTAATACTGAAGGCTAGCTTCATGCTTACCATGACTCATCTCTTATGATTCATAAACTTCTGTGCTGTCTTACACAATCCTCCAGGACTGCACAATCCTCTCTTCTGCTCTGCCTCTCACTGCCTTGATCTAACATCCTGCTCCAGTGCTGCGTGATGAGAAGCTTATCAATTAGACAGAAAAGTCAATTTGTCTAATTTTAGAATGATGACTAAAACTCTGGAAACTTGCATTCACACAGATACACACACACACACACACAAACAAAGATGTGATTGTGCAACATCTGGCAAGTGTCTTGATTTCTCTGCGGTGGTTTTGCTGATTGTGAAGTGGCTTTAGTGACCATCTACAGGGACTGTCAGCAATATGAAGTAAAATAATCACTATCACTGTCATGCTAAGGATCATTTGCCTGCTCTAGAAACTTAAGGATCAAGTGGATTAGCATTGTTCCTTCATTTATTCATTATGTGATTCCCAACGATCTTTGTGCTGTCTCTTCCCATTTACCTAGGGGATCAACATGTAGACACTAAGGTGAGAGGTGAGAGGTTTGTTCCTGTGCACAGATTATCCCTTATCCCCAGGCCAGGATTTCCCAAAATATGCTCAACTGACCAGAGGTTGCAGGTACCATTTGAAAAAAATTTATTCTATAGTGAAATGAATTTGACGAAAGGTATTCAATTCAACCCCTGACTGCTTGTCTAGTCATTGACACAGAAAACACCAAAGAAGTCAAGAATGGAGCTTCTAGATTAAAAATATGAACATATTATTTTCAAGATGTACAAGACACTCTCTCTCTCAAATTTATATTGTCTCTAAAGTATGGATACAGGAATATAACCTCTGCTTACATTCCAGGTTTGCTCTTTCTAAGCCCTTACCTTTCAGATGAATAAAACTGAGGAACAGAGAGAAAAATATTCATATGACATTGTTTACATAATGCATTTAAGTAACTCCTACAGTGGTCCTGTGAGGGCAAATTCTAAATTTGAAAATACTAGTTTGTGTAATTTGACTAAGTGCTAACCATGATACCAGTTATTCTACACAGTGTTTCATGAGTCACTTTAGATGGTCACTAGTGCCATTTCAGAGTTCAAACCTAGTTTTCAGAGTAGTTAAAAGACATTAGTCCTGTCCATAATCATAGAAAGCAATGCCTTATCCATCCCTCCCCATGGTGCTTTTCAAGAAATCTCCTTAAGTTTCACCATCCAGGGTATATTCATTCATAAATAGTCAAATTGCTTGGGAATGATTAAAAATAATAATAGAATTCAGATTGCTGTAACAGGCACTCCATGATCTCTCCAGGGTGAGCCTCAAACTCAGGACCCTCCACATAGCTTCTAGGCATCCTTTCCTGTACACATACTCAGTGAAATGGATTTTTTCCAGTATTCCCTCAGGATATTCTTGCAAAATCCACTTCTTACTGTCAGAAATTTTTTACTCTCATTCCATCAGGATCCTTCTCCCCTGCACATTAGAATTCTATCCCGTTATCCCGGAGTATATTCTACCTGCCAGGGCAAATCAGCAGTGCCCTTTGGCATTCCCTCTGTCACCCTGCCACTGGCTCCTTTGTTCATTTTATCTTGTGTTTTCATGGCTGCTGATTTGATTTCACTTTTGAAGTCCCACAAGCCTACCAATCCCTTCATTTGCATATTTCCTAAATATATAAAAGATGTTTAAATTCTAGAATCAAATCACTTGGATTTGTTCAGAAAGCAGCTTTACACATAAAGCAACTGAATTCTTTAAAAAGTTGAAAGGGAAAAAAAAGAACATTATGATTCAAAAAAAAGAAAAAGAAGAAGAAGAAAAGAAAGGGAAAATAAGCCTATCTCTACCACTTTCAAAGCAACCTTCCTGCAACAAGTGTAGGCTATATGCTTCCACAGAATGAATACTGAGAAAAGTCTCTTCCTCTGGGAAAGATTTGGAAGTACTTTTTAAGCTTGCTGAGGCCTTGCAGTGAATTATGATTACAACAAACCCGGGAAATGATGTTGTTACAGCATGCCTGTGAAAAGGTTTATTCTATGCCAAAGAGCTTAGCTGATTCTGAATTAAATCAGAAGGCGCCTCTGTCTCTCTCAGATGAACAGTTTATTGTTTCCTATTGGCAAAGCATGCCTGGGTTCAGCCGACCTGGTTTACAGCTCCATCATTCCTCATCCAGGTGGGCATCATGTCAGGTGACACTGGGAAAGTTGACACATTGGCAATTTGGCTTTATTTAAGAATTGAAACTACCTTGGGACTATGGCAGGATTCTACACACAGCATTTGGTAATGGCTTTTAAGTTGTAGGTAAAGAAAGCTGTTGTCCTTTAAAAATCATTATTCTTGTCAACACGTATAAACGTGTGTAGAGGGAACCTGCTTGTTTTATTTCCCTGTGTTTAACTCTCTGATGGATTTTGACATTTTATATGTTACAAAAAAGTTCAGATATTCCTCATATGACAATATTAGGTTCTGGTGAGCTGTCATTTAGGAACTTGAGAGCCTCTAATTCTCTAAGTTGACCCAAACGCTGGAAACACGTAATTGAATACGACAAAATGGCAACATAAATCTTAGTAAGGCTTTAACCACATGAAAGTTAGCCTGAACAAATCAAATGCAATCAAGAAGCATTCTGAGATGAAGGCTACAATGCTTTTGGTTTTCCTGCCTTTTTCCTACAGTCTTCTATTTCTTGGCTTGATTAGATGAAAGCTTAATTTAATACTATACTTTAGAAAATACTATACAGCTCCTCAGATATGTCAGTTTCCCTTATTCAACATCGCCATGACTGTGAGAGAAATTTACCTATACCATCAAAAGCTGGTAACTTCCTAAAACAGAATTAGATGCAGGTCTGGAAAAGGGAAAGCCCACGGATGTTTCTCAAATAAAATTCAACACAAATAGCAAAGGTATTCTTAATATTACCTAGACAGTGCATAAACTAAATATCTTCACCAAATGTATGCTTCATTTTATAATAGACCAAAAGGGAAATTTATTTGTGAATATTGTTAATGGAGTAATCAAATTATTTAAGACAGTGACAATCTGCAATGTAGGTGCTAGGAACTACACCTAGGTCCTCCACAAAAGCAGCAATTGCTCTTAACTGCTGAGCCATCTTTCTAGCCCTCTTTTGCTTTAAAATAATGTATGTAGCACATTATCATTCTTAACTTTAGCTACCACTTTGCAATTGAACACTAGGATTTATACTTTTTCTCTGTAAATAAGTACCTTGTTGCTTGAACCCATTCCTGGGACCTTTGTGGGCGGGGGTGAGCTGGCACAGGAACCAACAACACAGACTCTGGGAGTCCGGTAAGTGGCAAAAGCAGACTCGCTTATTCCAGGAAGTGGGACCCCTTTTAAACCCTCTCCCAGAGTCCCATTGGCTCCTGGACTACAGGCTGCTTTTCTGGGTCTTTCACATTGGCTGCGTCTCATCACGTCATCTGTCTCTGGGTCCATTGGCAGGTTTTCAGGTTCGCAGGAACAGGAAGTCTTAACTGCGCATCCGTCAATGGTGGGCTCATTTCCGGGCATGACTGGGTATGTCCCTGGCCGACTCTAAGTGGGAACCCAGCCATGCATGCACACCCTTATGCGTGCTGTCTGGCAAACCATGGATACATGCTGTTTTGCGGCAGGCCTTGTTCCTGCCACAACCATTAATAAACCATTCTCAACAATTTTTTACCCCCTACTTTATCTAGCCTTTTAGAAAATATTATTATATTATTGCATACCTGGAGCTATAAATTGAGGTAATTTTTTATTGATATATAATTTACAGACCTTTCCAAATCATTCCAATTTTATATTGAGTAAAGACATAAATGATAAACTAAAATTCTATAAACTACATAATTGATTATCCTAAAATTTGGTGTACATATTGGAAGCACTTAAAATAAAAAAGGCATGGTGATGATGTAACTACATCAAACAAGCACGCATGATCAAGGTTAAGAAAGTACTCCACATAGTAACAACTGTGGAAATTCTTGCTAACCCTGACATTCTTGTTTCAGAAGAATGTGTTTGAAAAGAAAGTCACAGCAACACTCACAGTTCTATACTTATGGCCTAATGAAACACATAGGATGTCTCCTCTGTTACCTTTAGTCTGCAGAGCTCCATTTGGAGACACCAAAGGACATGGCAACACTCCCCAAGAACACTACCTAACACATATTGGATTTCTCTGAACACACTAGGTTTTAGCCATTAAGCACAAATTCCCATTTGTTTTGAAGAAAATTGTAACCATCCAATGTCAATATTTTGGTTATTCTCCATGACAAGAGGAAAAACATGTGAAGTATATACAGAGTTGAAAATATAAAAACACCGCCAAATGTTCTACAAAAGGAAATACCCTGTTCATATGACTCACAAATGTATTTAAACACTGGCACAAATTTAAACTCTCCATCTTGAGAGAGACCTGAACAACACTCTTACCTTTCTTAGATTATAAATCAAGATTTTTAAAGAATTGTATATGCAAAGATATACCTTAAAATACTTTATGTATATTAAGGCTACATTCAACAATTTGCATATGCAGATATGAAACAAATCTATTCATATTACATTTATAAAACCATTATCTGAAGATAATTTGTGCTTTCTTTTAAGCAAGGATGTATTTTTTTAGCCTTCTAACCAGGAGAACAGATATATATTGTAGCAATTATGAGGCACACATTCTAATTATTATTTCATAATTATTCTTTATCTAAGTAAATCAGAGCTCTAATTACAGGCAGAAAAAACTTGCATTCAATATTGTGGAATATTTATGTAAAATAGTACTCTTAACACTTATTAGCTAAACTATAATGCCATGTAGAGCTTACACAGCAATTTTCAAGAGCACATTATCCACTTTGGCCTTTCCTTTCTTGTTCAATATGTATAATGCCTGATGAGAGCACAGTTTCAACTCCAGAAGTTGTGAATCTCTAGCAGCAATTAGTGTGATTCTACCATCTGTATTTTTAAGAAAAGAAAAAAAGTCATGTAGGTCCACACAATCACTTTTCTCAGAAAAATCTTAAGCTGTTCTGGACAAGTTGTATATGTATTCGTGTAATAATAACAAAGGACCATGAAGGGTATTTGATGGGTTTTACCAAGAGATGATTCACACATTTAAGTTTTTCCTTAATACATTCTAAAGACAGAGAATGACAAGCAATAATACTCATTTTTAAATTACTTTATTAGAGAATTTCCCATTCTACTCCTTCAAACTCTTTTTTAAAAGTTTAATTTTGCTTGTAGCTCCATTATGAAATTAAGATCTTTATAATTGTATTCCTAACACTATATAACAGGGTAAGTAATATACATTAATACTAGAAGTTTAAAGTGTAATTTTGGCTTCTGGAATATTCTGTGAGAGAAATGAAGTATCACTCTCTCATTCTCTACATGTGTATATGCATGTACACACATGCACATATGCTCTTGTGCCAGCATTTATTAATTTAAATATTTTAGACTGTATTTATATATCCTGAATATAAATTTCTGAAGAATAATTATGACTTTTCTAACTTTCTACATGAAGTGAAAGAAGTGTTACTCAATCACTTTAAAGTGGTTATAAATTATAATTAATGGCCATATTATATTACTCATCAGGGTAATCCCGATGTATGAAGGTACACTCATAAGTTCTTGGGTTTTCTATTTTTTGCAAATGTTGTAGAAGTCTATTTTTAGTTTTGCTTACAATATGTCTTGTGCATGGTTGGGTGAGGGGTCCTTAGGTCTTGGAATTTTGTAATGTACACAGTAGGTATACAGCTGCATGAAAGTATCCAAACTTATATGCCAGCATTTATGTATAAACACTATTTAGTAGGGATGTTGCTGAATCAGAAAACTCAAGAATAACATGGTCCTCTCAATTTCTGTATAACTACTACCATTTACCCACATTTCTTCTATTTCATTATTTGCTTAAGATAAAATTCATAAGTTCAGATTTTCTGGAAAGTTTACTCGTAAATGTATGGATCTTACAAAATTTATTGGCTAAGTTTTTAGCAATTACTTGTAAAACTAAGTTAAATATGTGCCCCATTCTTTCACTGAATAAAAAATTTGTTTTATGTAAATACTGGAAAAAGACCCAGCTCAAATTATGTCTAATCAAATAAAAAGCTGTTTAAGTGCAAGGGATGAAGTTATAATTGCTCAGAGCACATGAGTGTTAAATTTTCTGGCATTTTTCGATTCATATTCCAACTTATAGTGCTGAGTTAACAGTTTATCTTTCGGATGAATATATAAACACCTGTAAGATGAGTATCTCAACCTTTCTGAGGATCATACTAGAAATGAATTGAGGCTTAGAGTGCAATTACAATATTAAGTCCCATACCACTGCATGGTTGAAAATTGTTATGAAATATTGTCAATTTGCTCAGTGGGCTCTGGGCCAAACTTCTGTAGTAGACAGAAAAGAGTCTGTATTGTCCATCTTGTGTGAAGGTAAAATTGCTGACAGGGATATTTACCAGAGTCAATTTGTCAACATCATAAACAATGGATTTCTTTCACAGATTAGTACCGTATGAAGCTGTGGTCGTTGGTCCTATGGTTTGATGTGTAACCGGGCACACAGAAAACACACACGCCTACAGCAGTCCTCTGTATGTGTGTGTGCATATGGTCTCAAATGTACTAAAACACTTTTGAGTCAGCAACCTAGTAATTGTACCATATATTCAGGGGATTCATTTTTCCCACATTTGAGGACTGTTTTCAACCAAATAGGTTCCTTATATTTACAACAGAGCTTGTAAAATGTTCTCTGGCTTTAGAGCTTGTTTTGTTCATAGAAACTCATTATCTGTAAACTCTCTCCAGTCCTTCAACTGTCCTTCAGTCTCCTTACTTCTGACTCTCTCATATACAACACATTACCCAAACAAAAATTATAGCAATACTGAAACACTCAGACAAGGAAAGGAAGTCTAATTTAACTTCTAAACATTTGATGGATAACTTCTACTTACTCAGTGTAATGTGGATTATAAAAACACAATGTGGTCAATTTGTGTTCTTCAAGTAGATTTAAATTCAATTTGTAGAGAAAGCCAGAAAAGACATCTTAGATTGTGCAAAATTATTTGAATAAGTAGGAATATTGGGTTTGATCCTTTTATTCTCTAAAAACAATGTGATTTTGCTTATTTCTAAGACAGTAATGTTTCCTTCAGTTCATAGAAAAGTTTAGAGGGATTACTAAGATCTTAAGAGAGAATACATATCATCTAGGTGGACAATAAGGCACACAATTTAAAAATTTACTTTACTTATTTAATATTTTTTGTCCCTTAGTTTCTACCTCTATCATATAAACCCAGTAACAGTACTGACTTTTAGAGTTATTATTAAATTCAATAAGAATTCTCACAGATGTAAGATATGGGAGACAACTGAATATTATTATGTTAGAAATGTAGACACATGCTTGTAACATAAACATTTTTCTGTTTCCCTCCAACTCTCTCTACATATGTGTATATGTGCATACACACTTGGAAACACAGATGTGTTCCTGGTTTTAGCACATAATCACAGATCAAATTCATAAGCTACCATTAAATTGGACTTCTTTCCTTGTTGTTATAAATAAGTGTGTATTTGTAATAATTGTGATGAAGGGTCTTGGCTCCTTCAAAGATATTTTAATAGAATACCAATCAACATTAATTAGAAGAGGTTATTTATTTTATCCATTAACTTGAGTTCCCAAAATTAAGAGCAGATTCTGATCATAGTTTGTCAGAGAATAAAGAGAATTTAACTCAGTTTTAAAATTATATGACTAGGACTGCAGTGTAGTTCAGTGGGGAAAGGTATTTGTTACCAAAGCAGATGGCCTGAGTTTGATCACTTCCCCATCATGAGACAAAAGTATTACCCTTCCAAGTTGTTCTCTGACATACACATACATGTTCTGTGACATACACATGCCTATGCACATAGACACACCAAAAGACACACATAATATGTATGTGTGTGTATATATGTGTGTGTGTGTGTGTGTGTGTGTGTGTTTATAACAGACACAACAGAATAACCCCTTAAGATATAGATATTGCTCTATTTTCTCATATTCTTTTCAGGAATTCCTTAGTGTTTCTATTGTTCCTTATGTACTGATTGAGTTGTTTCACTTTCTAAAATCTTTTGACACAAAATTTCTTTCTGTGAGATGAAGCTTCTACTCCTTCATTCTTAACAGCTCAATGATATGAAATGGATTGTAGTTCTGTGTTTCTTTAATATTGCAAAGAAAACTGTTGAGGCATGCTAGTTTGAATGTAAAATGAATTATAATTCATTTTATATATAATATATATATATTATATATATATAATTGAATTATAATTGCTCCCAAAGGTACTTGTGTTATAGTCTTGGTTCCCAGTTTGGCATTCTTAGGAAGCAGTGAAACTTTTAAGAAATGAGGCCCAGTAGGAAGTTTTAAGTTATTGGGTATATTCCCTTGAAGAAAAATATGAGACCTGTTGGGTGCCAGATGTTTAAAATATATCCTGTGACTCCCAGACTTAGGTATTTTCTGGGGACCAGAGGGAGAGACCTTATATGGTCATATTAGAAGTGTTTAGTTGCAAGTCCAGATAAATACTTCTGCCAGATAGTGTACCTTTGGAGGGGGTGGTGCCTTGCTATGATCAGGTATAGTAGCTTGTAGCCTGTCAGAACTATGGAAGGGAGGAGCCAAACTTATGCTGCTCTCAGAATGAGAGTTCCAGAATTCTAAGCACACCTTCTACCTTACCTTAGCTGTAAGACAGTCCCACAATTCCTTCTTTGTTTTTTATTTTAAAGGGGAGATAATAATAAGTTGATTGGTAGTGATTTTTTCATAACCAGTCTCTCTCTCTTTTTTTTTCACTTTTGACTGAGAGATGAGCAACTTTCTTAACAAATGCTATTATCATCATGTTCTGCTTTGCTTATGCACACAATAGCCAACCAATTCTAGACAGATCTGAAATTATGAGGCAAGCCAAAACTTTTCTCAATTTAGGAAGATTATCTCAGGTATTTTGATACATTAATAAAAACATAACATAGTTCTGTAGGTTGTGACATTGAACTATATATCTATTTGATACTTTTCCACACTAAAAGGGGTTAATATTTTACAAGAGAGGTTAGCTAAGAAGGACAAATAATGATACAGATGGGATTGACTGCTGATTTATAATGCAGAATGGATTCAAGTTTTATCCAGGAATTTAGACAATGCTAACAGGACTCTGTCTCTCTTCTAACTGAACACTATTCACCTTCATGTGTTTTTGTTATTCCCTAACAGTTTATCTTCTCATCTTCTCATTGCCCAGTCTACACCTCCTGGACCAATTTTCCTTTGGTATTCAACAATTTATACAAGACATAGGCAATCCAACATCAAAGAAATTTTTCTTCTTAGTTCAAATGTCCTCAGCAGAGGCTCAAGTATAAACACAACTCACTAACCTAGGCATAAGCCAATTTATGTGGAGGAGGGGATCTAGTTAGATGATTGCTATGGTCCTGTGTTATTTACCCATGACATAGACAGTATCACCCTGCCTGAATCACAGCAGTCAGAAGGGAGTAAATCAAGTCCTAAAATAAATTCCAAGATTACTTTTTTAACAAAATCAAAAGATTTCACAAAATCTCTTGAAGAAGTGGGGCCATTGGTATTTTTAATATTCAGGACACTTCTAATACAGAATCAGTTGAAGCTTTTGTCAGCAACAGCCTTTCTTTCCTGTTTGTAGTTGTTTTGTAATTTCATTCAATTTTGTAAAGAAGAAGAAAGTGCCAATGAAGTTTGAAAGAGCAAAAGTTGCTGAGAAAAAGTCAAAGATAAATAAAATTCAATTCTGTCTCTAATGAATTCAAAACCTGTTGAATAAAATATGTGGGTGTACATATTTAATATATGTATACATCTTCAAAGATATTGGGGATGCAAGAATACACCTTAGTAATCGTGAAATTGTTGAAGTGCTAATTTCTCTTCCATTCTCTGGAAGAATGCTACTTTTGTAAAATTCTATAAAATAAGTAATTAAGGGATAAGTGAGGACACATTCAGAGAAAAGTTAATATCACATTGCTACTAAATTCTCTGAATATGTTAATGACATACTTTCAGTAAATTAGTGAAGAATTTCCATACTGTCTACCACTGAGATTAGTATTTTGTACAACACATCTGCAAATATCTGCTGAATCTGTATGATGTACATTAACTACACTGAGCAAGATATTTATTTCAGGAAACTGCTGAAAAGGTCTTGTGTATACTCAGAGAGCAGACATTTTGATCCTTTTCTTAAAGAAAATCTTTATATATTTCTGTTAAAACTATGTGTGAAAAGAGTGGAGATATAACTCATTGTGAAGCTCTAAGTTCAATTCCAAGTATCACACAGGGAAAAAAAAAAGTGCATCTCCAGGAAGAGAAAATTAAAATGTTTATTAAATTTACAAAGTGGCCATGAGTAATCAGCAATGTTTTTCTATCAAGTGCTCAGTGACATATAATTTAGGTTTTAAAGGAAATAAATATTTGTAGCAACTATTTCATTTGCTGCATCCTTGCCTAGGTCTTAAAAACAACAAACAATATCCAAAACCCAAACCTGAACTAATCAAAGAAAACATGTCTGCTACCTAACAAACCAAAGTCTTGCTTTAGAAGAAGCTTGATGAGGGCCTCAAACTACTACAAGTTTTCTTTTCTAAATCAGTTCTTGAGGACTCTTCTATTTTATTTTCAATTTCTGTCAGAAGAGCTCATCACCTTGGTTTTATTCTCAGTGTCCCATGTCAACAGAAAGGAAAGAATTCCTCTCTACCAATGAAAGTCAGATTTTCATTATGTTTTCATTAACTATTCCACATATTTGTCCCTGACCCAATTATTGTGTGCTCTCTTAGACAAGGTCTGTGTCTCATGCACATACCTAAATTCAAGTATAAAATCCTCTGCATCTCAGCATATCAGCTTCAAGTCATTCAGGTGCTGTTCTGCACAAATTAATTAATTCATTAATATAGAAATAAAATATTTGTGGCAAAATAAGGGAGAATGCAGGCTGAGAAACTATAAAGTATAAATGTCATGGAAGAAACCAAAAAGCAGCACTCCAGAGATTTGACTTTCTTGGAATCAGTGTCCTGAAAGTGACAATGCCAGTGCAAGTCCCAAGTTCAGAAAGAAGTGTCAAGACTCTGAAGGCTTAGTGTTGAAGGCTATAACTAGGACCAAAATTAAGAGATGAGGGAAATGGTATTTCCTATGTGGAACCTGCCATCCCTTTGTGCTGAGCCTGATGGGAACAGAAACATACTTAGGAACATCTCTTAATCAAAAACTTTGCTCTATCAAAGTTTCTGTAAATCTGGGAAAATTGTTCTACTTTTTTTCATAGTTCAGTTACTTTATCTTGACATAATCCATAGCGTTATTCGAACACTACATATGGATTAGTATTTTAAAAATCCTGGGTAGGCTTTGTTCAGATCACACAAGTCAGGGTAAATCCAGGCTTTCAGTTCTCAGGAGTCATGAAAGATGCTCCCTGTAGAGAAGTAGGAGCTGAAATAACAGCAGACTTTGAAAAGAAAGGAAATGTTGTATTTATTCTATGTAAATATGGGTAGCTTGAAGGGACTGTTGAGGTAGAAGGCAACTAATGACAGTATCTCTTTAGGGAGGCCTTTCACTGGGAAAATTCCGTCAGTGTAAAGATGTCAAACAAAATTTTGTTCAGGAATCCCATGATCAATGTTATGCATTTTCTACCGTAAAATAAATCCTGGAATGGTGGCACATGCCTGGAGTCTCAGCATTTTCAGGAAGTAGAAGCAAAGGGTAAAGACTGCCAAGGCCACTCTCAGCTACATAGCATTACAGGCCAGCTTGGACACATCAGACCCTATCTTAAAAATTAAAAAAAAAAAGTGTCTATCGTAAAAATAGTAATTGTTTAAAGAGACTATGCTGTATATTTTATTTGCTATTTTCTAATATTTTGTATAATTTAGAGAATAATGCTGAGTCATTACATATAAAAAGTAAAAGAATAAAATATCTTTTCTGGCAATTCAGCAAGACACTGAATAACCTTGACCTTTTATTACCAACAACTAGAAGGTTGGTAATAACCAAAGTGTCATAGCTAAGAGACAGAATGGCTTCAAAAGGGAAAACTTACCAGGAATCCCTACACAAAGACACTCCATTTTTTTCTCTTTCAGATGTGAAAGTAATCATAAAACGGAAAATTAATGTTGAAAAGTGTTTTGAGAAATCTTTGATGAAGTGAATAGACATAAATAGGAACTCACCTTTGACAATAGCAATGCTGTTAATTCCGTCTTGATTGATATTTACTTAATTTTCACACTGCTTTGCTATTATTTACTCACATTATTCCATATTCAGAAACTAATATTTACCAGCTTACATGGTGTGTCCTCTGCCTCATCTCCTCTGCCTATGGACTGCACCTTGAAACATGACTGTGGAAGATTCTCATAATTATATTCCTTTTAAAAACATGGCTACTCAGACAAATACTCAATTTAGCTTTATGTGATGGCTTTAAACAAAATTCTAAATCTTTTGTGCAAGTAAATATGCATATTGTGTGATGACCAATGAAAATATGTGCACTGTTGCTTGATAACCAGATGTGGTTGACAGGAATCATAAATCTTATTTTACAGATGGAGTGACTAAGAGAGATGCGGGGCAGGAGAGATTAAGTGGATTGCCTAAGGTCAAAAGCTAGAGCTGTCCCCTGGTGAAGTTTCATAATTCTGCCTTTTGTTCCTGAAATCATTCAATCCATTTTGATGTTGGAAGCTGTGGCATCAGAGTCTTTATCTCCTATACTACATCTTAAGGCCGTATGAAATTCTGACAAGTAAAAAGACCGTTTGAAGTGATAGCTCTTTTTAGGGCAGTACAGGAAACTAGAAAAAAATATTGTCTAATACATTTCATGATCATACGTCTAGAAAATACAACAACAAATCCAGTTGATGCCCAGGGTTTTTATGTAATTGGATAAAATCGGGTACAATCAGGTAATTCAGATGGCTGGGCATTCTCATAGTTTGAATGCTCTACTATTAGTGGTTTCCATGTAAATGATAATATTTCAATAAGACTCTTTGCACTTAGAGCAAGGCTTATACATTATTTTGCTGTGTTCTGCTGTTCTTTACAGGGTGAAATGTAGCAGATAGATGCTTTAAGTCAATTTCAGAGCAATCGATCTGGTTTCCTTGTTTGAATACACTGTATCTTGTAGTCAAAGAGCAAGCTCGCTCAAGCCATTGATGGTGATTATATCTCTCAGGTTTGTAAACCTCTGATTTTTACAAGGCAATTTCACATAATTTATCTTATTTGGCCCCTGCAATTGCATGAACTGATTTTATGTTTTTCTCATTTTAAAAGTAGAAACTCTGAGTCTTGGAGGTTAATTATCTTGCCCAAAAGGTTTCCAACTAGTTATTATTATTTACCATGGAGACACCAAGTACTGAATCAAATTCAAAAGACCATCAGCTTTAGACCCTCCATCATATTATACT
This sequence comes from Cricetomys ansorgei, assembly GCA_026225945.1. Taxonomy (NCBI): domain Eukaryota; kingdom Metazoa; phylum Chordata; class Mammalia; order Rodentia; family Nesomyidae; genus Cricetomys; species Cricetomys ansorgei. The sequence continues at coordinate 15,978,725 of JAMJFZ010004061.1, forward strand.
TCACTAAGAAACCTATTATACACAGTAGAAATTATTAATGTTATGGAGTACTCCAATTCATTTATAAAAAAAATAAATAAAGTTCTAAAATGTATCTAAGAGATGCAGTATGGTGAGTTATTTTACAAAAGTCATCACATATTCCTTTTCTTGAGTACTAGACTTTTCTAAATGTAATCTCTGCAAACCACTTTCACTCTTGTAATGCATTCATAGTAATTCCCCTGAAATCCAGCACCTGCTATTCTCAGAGTTCTCTTAATGAACAAGATGCCCACACAAGCATAGCTAACCTCATTTCAGTGTGTGTATGTGTTTGTGGGGGTGTCTATGTGAGTTGTGTGTGTGTGTGTGTGTGTGTGTGTGTGTGTGTGTATGTGTGTTTGTGTGCATGTGTGTAATTTATTCTAAAATTAAAACTCAGTGCCTCACTTTTCTGGCTGATTTTTCTCTAACTTATTCATTCAACTTTTATGGAGTTTTACTTTACTTTCAGTGGTTTTAACACTATTTTAACACTAGATTCACTATCTTTCTAAGTAACAACAATGACAATAATCAAACAATAGCCAAGTCCCTTTATGACTTGACTATTTTATAAATGCGACATAGTTTGCACAAGTTGTCTGTTTTGATCCTAAACAGTCCACACCCAACAAGGTTGCTTGAAAAACAGAATGTAAACATTGATTTGAACAAGAACATCACTGTGGGTCTCATTTTTTGCCAGAATAAGTCATTAGGATTTTTTTGTAACATATTAGCATCTTATCTAGATAAATCAACCATCTTAGCTGGTCTTCTTAAGTCTCAATTAAATAGGAGTAATCAAATCTCTTAGAACTACAAAGTTTCATTTGTCATTCCTGTGTATTTATAGCCCTGCAGGTCAGAGAAAAGTCATCGACTTTCATACACATCCTAGATTTTATTACATTGGTTTTTTTTTTATTTTTGTCACTTATTACTATATATAATTGTTCTTTATATGTCACCTTAAAAACAAAACAAAAAAAGCAACCCATGTTTCACAATGTCTGAATACTCTGAATACATGACTGTCTCAGTCACCTCTGTGTCCCCATCACATAGAACAATTCCTGACATTTAAAAGGCACTCAAAATTCTAATTTACCTTTCATTAAAACTTCTTGCATGGGAAAGAATTATTGTGATGAATGGATAGCAAAATGTAAAACAGCACATTTATCACTCTCATGTCTCTAATGCATCGTGAAACTGATCATGTCAATGCTGGTAGTCAATATCATCATACTGTATGCTGCTTTGAAATGCATTGTCTAAGAATCTCAAATTTAGAGAGGTAAATGAGACTTTTTTATTTCTGAGAACTCATCTTTGCCAATTACAGCTCCCAAAGCATCACTGGTAATTTAACATTAGTAATGTATTCTTCTACATCTAAGATTGTCATAATTTCAGGACACCTGTTCAGAATTATCAAGTTTTACTTCCATTTTTTAATACTTTGTTTTATGTTTATTCAATTTTAAAGTTTAATATAATATACATTTATATTTTGCTGGATACAGTTTTTCATAGTTATTAATTTTACTGGTAACATCAGCATTCAACAAATTAGAGTTTGCTAAATAGAGTTATACCATATTAATAAGGCTGAATATCTTGGTCCTGATGTTTAATTCATTGCTTTTATTAGTATGTTTCCAAGTAGAAGATTTAATTTATACATATTAAACTCTACCAAACAGAGTTGCTCAGAAAGTCTTTCATTAACTCTGTTCCCTAGTAATGAATTTTTTACCAATTTATCACATGAAACATCCTCAGACATTTTCACTTAGACAATCATTTGAGAAATAGGGTCATATACAAAGCCCCCACGAGACCAAACAACAAACAAAACTTAGAAAATAATATAAAAAATTTTCTTCATTTTTAAATCGTTTTTAGGAGTTTATTTAACACATTTAAATATTGTATTTACTAGTAAGCCTTTATGAATTTATGGGATTGTAATGTAGCTTGTTTTTTTTTCATCTAGATTATTTTCTTGATAGCTGTTTTAAGTGAAGAAAGAAATTTGTTTTGCATGGATTGGAGGCCCTAGATGTGGAACCAACCTTTCTCTTCCAGGAGTTCTACGATGTAGCTGTACCTGAATATCTACTGAAACCTGTCTCATTCATCTAAGTTTCCTTCCTCAAGTTTCTTCTTAGTAGGACAGAGAAAGGCTAACGCAGTGCACCTGTTTACACTGGCACACCAAACCCACATCTATGTCATACAGAAGTAACACTGACAATCTGGAAGCTGTTTTGTTTCACAGGATGTACCAGGTATGAACAGGCTACAGAGATGTATCACATAAGGAAATACGTATGAAGGCATGCAAGGCCAGGTAGATTGATATTGCTAATGAGTACCATGATATTTTATTAATGAATTGGCCATTGATTAAAACCCTACATTAGAAGTCTCCTTGATTCATTTCCCAAAGTTATGTTTAGCCTGTGTATTGGTGGTGGGGAATACTTAATGAGCCTGAAGCTATGTTCTCAGCAGGGGAAAACTCAGCCCTAGTTTTGACAGGGAACACTAGTATAACCTTGGGGAGATTTCTTAAGAGATAAAACAAGTCTCCATTGGTTAGTCATCCTACATATTCATAACTACAAAACATATTCCTTCAGTTCACACAATAAGAAACTGAGTAGTACATCTGTTTTACATGTATTTGTATGTATATGTTATGTCTTTTTATAGTAACCTTCAAACTTTCACCCACTTTTTTACATCCTCTTCCTATTTCATCATCCATATGCATGCACTGTTTTATAGACTCTTATGGGACGTCTAAAACAAAGTTAGTGACTGTCAAAGTGAATTACTAGTCTTATTATAAAATCATATGCTAAATATGAGGTTGAGTTTTAAAATATTATTATTGAGCAAGGAATTCTTATATTTACAGACTGGTAGACCCTGAATGTATCTCCCTTCAGTGATGGCAGAGACCACATAATTTATTCTGTGTATCCTACCCATCTTACTTCACAGAACATCAGTGAATATTGATTGAACAAAAGTGAATGGATAAAATAGCAAAAATGAGCTGGGTGCTGGTGGCACATACGTTTAATCCCAGCACTCAGGAGGTAGAGGCAGGTGTATCCCTGTGAGTTCAAGGACAGCCTGGTCTATAGAGTGAGTTTCAGGACAGCCAGAGTTATGACAGAGAAATCCTGTCTCGAAAAACCAATACACACACACACACACACACACACACACACACACACACACACACACAATGAAACTGGCTTGTTTGGATAGACTTATAAATTTGGTAGGCCTTAGCCCTGAACAGTGATCATTATCTCAGTTCAGTACATAATTTATTGAGTACACAACACATGAAATTTTGCTCTTCTAAATATATATAATCATGTTGAAATCATAGAAGAACTGTTTAGAAACCACAAGATCAAAGATGTTTGTCTGTGCAAGGAAGACATGTGGGTCCTAATCTGAACTGCTGTAATAGCCTGAGATGCTTCTGGATAGAAAGATCTCCCACTTTAAGTATGAAGGGGCTTTAATTGGCACCCTCCAGAGATATTTTAATGTGGAAATATTAACAGGGAATTTGCATTACATAAACCATAAGACTCCAATCATTTCCTTGACTACATTATTGAGTCAACTATGAGCTACATAGTAGTCACACATGGAGTAAATATGTATATGAGAAATATCATATTCATACAGAATATTGACAACTCAAAAACTTAGAAAAAATTCTGGACTTAAAATATTCAATAAAAGAAATATACCTAAAATTATATTTTGAATAGCCAAAGTGGAAATCAAATGCAGCATATGTTGCACTTTATAATACTTTAACAGTTACAAGAATCATCATTCTGGTCAGAATACTCACATGAGCAGAGTTTTCCTTTCTCCTAGGCTAGCAGAAACTTATTGATGTTAATTAGATGGCAGGTTTCCAAAGTAGATTATATTGAAATCTAAATCTATACATGATTTCATATAATCTATTTCCACAAATCTTACTTCACACTATTCGATTGTAGTAGTTTATAATAATTGCTATTAAATTTAAAATTTTAGCTTTGACCACAAAATGCTTTTATTAGAGAAAGTAGTTTATAATGTTCTTCAATGATCGTCTTATTTAAAGAATAATGAAATTTTCTGTGAGTCTATGTGTTAATTTACATGGCAATAAAATAAAAAAATGGAGAGAGAACATAAGACTCAACCCACAGAGAGAACTTATAGTTCAGCAACTATTTTAAGATCAAGTAGAACAATGCAAACCTTGAATTGGTAGAATTCCATGTACTATTGCCTACTTAGATGCACTACAGGGTAGCTGTTAGTAGTCAGTGTATGTTGATATAGTGAGCAATTATGCAGACATTTTCCTTTTTATTCCTATAAGCTCATTTTTTTAGAGATTTTCTAAATTTAAAAGTATGCCATGCAAAGTCAGTTTCTATTTGTTATCAAAAGAAGTGCAAGTTTCTTCATTTTCAATGATGTCTGTGGAATTACTGACTGCTACAGAAGTAGATGATACATCTATCTGAAGATAAAATTTGAATCTTACATAGGTAACAGCTTCAATAAAAAAGGAAAAAATAGCTTTAAGTCCAGCAAGTTGACTCAGCATGATCTTGCCTCCTAGACAGACAAACCTTAATTTAATCCCTGAAATCCACAAAGTGAAAGAGAACCAGCTTCTGAAAGCAAACTGTCCTCTGATTTCTACATATGCAGTGTGGATACATGTCCTTAGATCCCTTCACACACACAAACCATTAGAAAAAGACCTACACAAAACTAATACTTTTATTCTAATAATAACGCATTACTAAGGTATAACATTTATTTCTATATAGTTGATAAGACAAACAGGACAAAATAAAATCAAAACAAGGATTGGGAATAGAGTTGCACAAATATTAGTATTTATTATTTTGGGAAAAATAACTTCTTTATGTTTTGTTCCATAAGTTCTCAGTGTTTATATTTTATGTAATTGTTTCCATACAATATATTCTGATCATGGTTTTCCCTTCTCCATTTCCTCCAAGATCCTCCTTACCTCCCTGCCCATTCAACTACATGCCTTCTTCTTCATCTTTAGAAAACAAACAGGCAAAAAAAAAAAAAAAGAAGGCTAGAAACACATACATACATGTCAGCATGCACACATACACACACACACACACAACTTAAAAATACAAAATCACAGACTATATAAGACTAGTAAGACAAAATGATGCCCAAATAAAGCAATAAGAGACAAAAATCTACGAAAATACCATTGGGTTGGGTTTTATGTTGGCCATCTCTTGATGGCCATGTAGCCCAGCCATAGTTGTGGTTTTTATTCCCATTAGAAAAAACTAATATTTATTTTCAAGCAGAATTCAATTGGCAATAGTTTCTTGTTGGTTAGGGATGATCCCCTTCTCCTTCTCTGCACTGGGACCCCTGGCCTGAGCCTGTGCAGGCCCTGTGCTTGCTGCCACAGTCTCTGATTGGATTTTATCACCTCTTATTTCCTGCTTTGCAGAAGACATGAACAATGAAAATATAATGTTTCTCTTGAAATTGCAAATGAAATTGTAACTAGTTTTCCACTGAAATAAGACCTTAATAAGAATTGAATATTAAACATTATCACTAATCAGGAGAACAAGCCAAGCATGCTTAAGGATAAACAGGAACAGATCTTATTGTTGATAAGTTTATAGTTGAGAAATGTTTTAATTCTTTTGGTGATAATGAAAGATAGTCTCTCAGAGCAGGGGCTGTCAAAAACATAAAGATAGTGGATTGAGATTTGTTTGAATTAGGACTTGTTTGTTTTAGCAGTTCACATTTAGGAACACACCTTAATTTACTGTTTTTATTCTTTTGCACATGAATCCTATCATATTAAACGGCAAGTGCCTGTACGAAAGCATAACTACACGTACTATGCCACAACTCCCTGCCTTACTATTTAAGTGATGAGCCTGTATTCTTTTAAACTCAGATATCTTTGTGAAAAATCCTGCCTTTTCTGACAAAGACAAAAGGTTAGATGAGATACAGAGCATCACGGGTGCATTATCTTGTCAACTGCCTGGAATACATTAATACAGAGGAGAACTCTTCAGTTAAAATTTTAAGGTTGTTTGAAGGAAAATCTTTAGACCTGCTGTTTAAACTACACTTTCCACATGGAAAAAAATAAGAATAATAAATCTCAGTGACTGTGCTGAAGCATTCTGGAAAAAATCCAATTTAATTAGGAAAAAAAAAAACAACACTGCTAACTTGGGGGTTGGAAACTAGGGCTTTGAAACAAGTATAAACCATTATAAACCAAGTTTGTGATTAATAAGCAATGAATTCTCCCTTGACAGATACACATTGCCGGTTATTTATTGAAATTTCTTAGTTTGTGGTCTACATGGCATTTCTTCACTGTGAAGAAAGACTGCAAAATTCTTCCCTTGTTTATATCCATGTTCATTTTACTCTTAACAAGAAAATAACAGCAAGGCTAGGACTCTTTACACTTGAGCTGCCATGGTGAGCAATGTTGGACAATTGCTTCCATCTTCCTATTGTATCAGTGTTTAGCCAGAAAGAGACAGAATAATTAATACAGACTGACAGTGCACTATCATTTGAAAGAAAGAAAAAAAAATTGCAACATGTAAAGATATGTCAGAAACAGGGAGTATTTCTGCTTATAATAGATTTATTCAAGATTTCCTAAATGAAAACTCAGGTTAGAATGCAAAACTAAAACATGAAGTCTTAGCTGTGGCAGAAGTCTGTTACTGTGGGATAGCCTCAATGATTTACTTGGGATTTATTTATTTTTATTTTTTCATGACACACAATTGTTTTTCTTCTCTCATGCAGCACATCTTGACCCCAGCCTCTCCTCCCTCCACTCCTTCCAGGTCCCCCATCTCCCCTATCCCACAGATCCACAGTCCCCACTTCCCCCCAGAAAAGAGTAGGCCTCCAGGAATTACTAATCCAACAGGGCATAACAAGATGGATCAAGGCTAGCCAGGATCCCCTACATCAAGGCTGGATGAGGCAGCCCAACTGGACAAAATGGGTCCCAAGGGCAGGTAAAAGGATCAGAGACCCACACCCTACTCCAACCTTTAAGAGTTCTATAAGAACACTAAGGAAGGCAACCTTAAGATTTATGAAGGGGTCCTAGCACAGACCCATGTAGGTAAATAAGTCTAGTTTAACGATAGAAGGTAGATTTGCTCTTGTAATATTATTTAGATGGACATATGGAATACTGAAATACAAACTATTGGACATTTCCAACACTAGAGGCAGTTTTTTGTTTCAACATTAATTTACTTATTCATTCAAGAAATAACTGCTAAACACAACTATGTGGTGTAATTCAATAATCAATAACAGGTGTTTTCAGTATATATATATATATAGTGTGTGTGTGTATACCTTGGTATGAGAAACATGGCTAGAGAAGCTCAGCTGAAGAAGGTGTCATTTATACCTCCCAATGACTCAGCAACACAGTGTATACTGCAAGACTTTAATGTGTATAAAGTGAAGGGAGAAGAAAACACGTATGAAAAGCTCAAAGAACAAGAATAAAATCCTAGACCAGCAGTCCTCAACCTGTCAAAAGACCCTTTCACAGGGGTAGCCTAAGACCATCTGCGTTTCAGATATTTATATTACAAAATTCATAAAAGTAGCAAAATTACACTTATGAAATAGCAACATAAATAATTTTATTGTTGCGACTCACCACAAGATGAGGAGCTATATTAAAGGCTCGCAGCATTGGGATGGTTGAGAACCACTGCTCTTACCTTCTCTTCTGTCTTATTTTAGTACCTGATTTGAATATGCTACGGGCCCACTTGCTTATGCAGAAGGAACTTTTAAAGTTCAGCGGATTTTAATTATCAGAGAGTTAAAGAATTTGTTGTCTAAACCACAGCTCTGAAACACTGGGATAGGACTTCAGGACCATGGTTCTTGAAGGTGAAATGAGACTGAACCTGTGGAGTGATCTGATTCTGCACTTAGAAAAATACTGTGAAAACTTTTGAATAACTTTATATTATAAAGTGAAAAACACATGATCTTTATTTGAAAGGTATTAGGAGTCCACACACAAACTGCTGTGCAATGAACTGGGGTTTTGTTTTTGTTTGTTTGTTCGTTCGTTTGTTTTATATTGTTTCTTGTTAATGACTTGGAATTGTTGCTATCTTTTTTGTTTTATTCATTACTAAAAGTTCAAAACAAATAAATCAACAAATGGAATCATATATAAAAATGAATATCGGCATAAATATAGCATAGAATGAGAATCTTAATAAAAGTCGAAAACTCTTTCTACAAATTCTGGAAGCTAGGAAGCCCAAGATCAAACTACCAACAGATATAGGGAGGAGTGAGGGCCAGTTTTCTGATTGACAGATACTACCTTTTTACTGTTGCCTTAAATGGTAAAATGTCTTAGCTAACACTCTTTGTTCTGTTTATGAGTGTGCTTAACTCATTACAAAAGCATTCACTAAGAACTACTAACTTTATGAAGGGTCACATCTCCAAATACTATCACAACAGATCTTAGCATTTCAGAATGACAGAGGAGAGAACAGAGAAATAAGATACCTACCCCTCAGCACTTGAACTTCATGACCAATTTTCTCCAGCTGTGTCTCATCCCATAAGATAGCAAAGAATACAAAATAATATTGTTTATTGCTGAACAGTGTTCATGGAGACATAGTTCCTATGTCAGTATCAGCATGATAGAATTTTGTCAGTGGTTTGTTTTAAAACAAAGGTGCATATCATCCTTAATTGATATGGACTCTGTATCGGCTTGTTTCAGTGAATGATTATGACAGTAGAGATAAACATCTTTAGTGTTTGTCAGTTTTGAGATGTGGGATCATCTGTTGCAACACTAATAAGTTTGACTTACAATAGTGTAATTGCATTAATGTTTACAGCCAATGATTTCCATATATGTAAGTACATTGTAGAGATGTCCCACCCAGAACCTGAGCTGACCACATAAATTGCTCAGGAAAATTATACAACTAAGAAAACATCTATAGTAGATTTAGAAAGCACTGGAATTTTTAGGCTTCTTTTGACTACTGACTGCTGCCCTGGCATAATTTTTTTGAGTAGGTTGCTGGAGGAGAAACTAAGTAGAACCAATCCACGTAATTCTATTATGCCCCATTCTGAATCAGTCAGCTCCTGAGGGACAGAGAAGATGACCAGAGATATACAAGCAACACTAAATTTACTATCCATGGCAGAAGTAGATCAACAGAAACAACCAACCAATTTACAGTCTAGTGGAATGAAAATAAAAGTCACTATGTTTTGGAAAATTAGGCAGAACAAGAATTATCTATACAGTACCCTCAAACTGATATAGTAACTTAACATAATTTCATTCGGCTAAGCCATTCATATTTTTCTAGTTCATATTTGATTCTTTATCATTTAAATTATTTAAGAAATATGTAATTAAATATGTATTTCTTTTGTTTAAATGTGTTCTAACATCTGAGGCAGGGAGATGGCTCAGTGGGTAATTTACTATGCGAGTATGAAGAGCTCAATTCAGATTCTTGACACCCATATAAAAACCTGAGCATGGCAATATGTGAGTGTCATACCAGAGCTGTTAGGGCAAAGATAGGTAGATTTTGGGATCAAGTACACACACACACACACACACACACACACACACACACACACACACACACACACAAACACATACATACTCCCCCACACACACATTCTAAAAAAAGCATCAACCTCAAAATAAATGCTTGAGTTTATCTTCCTTCACAACAAATCCCATTGTAACAATTTCAGTACTGTTCCTAAAACTTCCTTTATATGTCATCATACCATTTCATTAGGGACAATGAAGCAATCACAACTAAAGAAAACAAAACAAAACAACAATTTCACCAAGTATGTGAGAAACACTATACTAAATTATTTAGGAGTTTTTTCATTAATAAAAATGAGGGATGCATGTCTGAAAGTGAAGATGAGTTACCAAGTTTTGAATAATTGAATCTAATATGATGGTGAGATTTGGCTGGCAGAAGATGTCTGAGAGAAAACCTGGAGCTTAAGAGAAATATTCTTGAGTTGTTTACGGTGAAAGGATCCCACAGCTATGAAGCCAAAAATGATCCAAAAGTGTTCACGCACATGAATAAGTATGTGATTCTAAGATGCAGAGCAGGTGGGAGCACATCTTTTTCCTTCATACATGATTGACATGACCACCTAAATACTCTATCCTATTAAAAAACTGAAAACTATCCCCTCTGTGTAAATATAGCCTTTCTGAGATTTGTGTGTGTGGTCCAGGGTACTGCAAACATTTCACACACTTCCCTTCTAATTTTATTCCAAATTATAGGAGTAATGTGATTAATATCCCACTTTAAGAAAATAACTATGACCTATTTGGTTTACGATACAGGATACAGCTGATGAGAATGTGTCAGTCAGAAATCTAAGCTATTTTTCCAAAAGCTTTTTTTTTCCAAAAAGGGTTTGTTTGTTTGTTGATTATGTTTTGTTACTTTTTGGTGCTTTTTTTTTTTTAAGGTGACTTTCTTAAATCACAGCTGTTAGTTCAGATTAGGCTTGAGTTACAGACAAAAGAAACTTCATTTTACCCTTTCTCAAATTATAGCTATGACAGAATGGAGTCACATATATCCCCAAAGGCTATGCAGGAAATGGTGGTTACAGCACCTGGCATCTTGGATCTTTATAAAAAGATGTCAGTGCATAGACATATTTTGTGTCTTCATACTAAGACATAGTGTATAGACATATCTCTTTTGTTAGTGTCAACCATTTCTGTAATATCGAATGATTCCTGACTGTATGCTGATTATAGATTAAATAGAAATCACTGAAGTGAAAGACTGTGTACCAATGGATTGGCAGTAGTTAATATTTTGTGCTGCATACAGAAAGTACTTAAATGTTTTGTCCTAACACTTGGAATGAAAGTTTTTAAAACCTTTTTATTGGGATGTGTGGGGTTAAAATTGGTAAGATGACTAAGGAGCTCAAACATATGGCCCCCATGACTTTAAAGAAGAAAATGCAGTGGTATTAATTTATACAGTAGTTTCCTGAAAAGCAGTTGGAAAACTCACACCTCTCACAGACCCATCATCTTTCATATTGATTTACATTATCTACTCAGAGCTTTTAGCCTTTATTTTGAATTGATCTTCAGTTGGCTCAATCTTCCTTTAATTGAACTCCTCTACTACTTCATCTTCTAATTTGCCTTCCCTCATCTCAAGTAGCTGACGATCTAAAGAAACAACACTACTACTGTGATGTGCATGTGTGTGTACATCTGTGTGTGCTGTCTAAAATAAAACAATGATTCTTTTCTTTCTAGATAGACAGTAACACCAATGTTTATGTAAGCTTTTCAAAGCAGGGAAGGAATGAACATCTCTCTCCATAGAAGTAGCATTTGGGGGAAAAAGCATATTAAGTAACATTCACATTACTTTATTAGATTATTTTACATTGTGGTCTGTAAATCACCGTTGCTCTTTAATTGTGAATTTGGTTTCACTTCCAATTAATTTTATACCATATTTTTGTTAACTTCCACAAAGGAAATTAACATGGAAAGCATTTTTATTCTCACTAGGAATTAGTTTTTAATTCCTCCAAATAAATAATCACATGATTTTAGAGGTACATGGACTTTGGTTCAAAATCAAAGTCAGCATTCACTTTGAGCAAATAATAAAACCTCTTTCTTTTACTCATAATGAGTAAAATTGGTAATAAAAATAACTCATGAATTTTTAAGACAATGAATAATAATATGTTAAACCCCTTTACATTAATGTCTAATACAGATATCTTCTTGTTAATCAATAAATAATTAAAATTAAAAATACAAAAACACTGATACATCTTCTGGTATTTGTGATTCAGATTTTATTGTCTAAAGAAAACTATCTTTCAGAAAAAAAAAAGTGAAAAAACTTACCCTAAGTCTTTTAATGGCTAGATTTAAAATGCAATATCTTAAGAACTAATGGAATTTGGTTCAGTTATAGGAAGACAAAATCAAACTATGGAATATTGATGATTCAAAAGAACTGGTCGGCTCATGGATTCACTCTGTCAATGCAAGCTCTGAATCTGACGCCATTATCATTAGAATTCATGTGTGTGGGATCTAAACTCACCGTTAGAAGGTATGTATAGAAAAACTTTTAAAATATAAACTTGCAAGCAATCATGAGACATGACTCATAAGAATGTGTGACAGAGAGCAATTATATAAACAGGTTTGTAAATCACTGAGGATATCAGCAGGAAAGTTCTGATCTTCAGAGCAAAGTTAATGGTACTGAACTTGTGTCTCTTGGTGTTCTCATCTGCTCAGCATGACATATTACTATTAGCTGTAACATATACTATAAATGTAAATTCTACCTAGATAAGTAACAGTATTCTTCATCAATCAAACCTTGTTCATATTAATTGCTATATCTAATTAATTATTACACTTCTGTGGTTTACTCTTCTAAGATAAACTCACAAATAGTTAATTCTGCCCATCCTCTTTACTCTGACCTGTAATTAATTTGGTAGTTTTATGTGAGAATGTTTTCAAAGGCCAGGATGACAGGTGTCCAGTAAAATAATTTAGATGCTCTAAAGTTGACTGAGTACGAACTGGAAGAGAAAAACTCAAGTCGACTAGTAGAAATTTGCCATACTAGTTCTTCACCAATCAGGTTGTCAATCACATCTCATTAGTTTCCTAATTAAACTGCATGCATAATACATATCTATAGATCATGTTTTTGAACTACTGAAATATTATATTCATTTTCCAAAAAACTAAACACATTAAATTACTGAATCTAAGAAACATAAAACTCTATAGCTGTAATAATTCAAGCTTGTCAGCAAAAACCCATTTTTCAGAGAATAAAAAATAACTATCAAAATATTATTATTCTTTGGAGATTTTTTTCCTTTATCAATCAGATATTAATTATGAATCGAACACCAAATAAAACAAATAGCCTGCTGAAAAAAAATGACTACCTTTTGCCCAGTCAGCTTTCTTCATTTTCTGTTTATCCATAAGAACAAAACCTTCAAAGCAAGACAAAATTAAACACAAATGGGTAATGAAGGGTGTGTTAAAAGTTTCAAGTCTATAGTCACAAAAGCTGTTTCTATGGTATCCATGCAAGGTGTTTCCTTCAATGGGTGAATGTCCTAACTTAACAATGCTTCATAGAATTGATATTCACCAATGGAAACCCAACAATAAGACAATAATGTCTGCCATCAAAAATGTCAATATTCACTTCTTTGTTTTGTAGGGAACAGTATCATGACTGAAAGAAAATTGTTTAAAATATTTCTGAGTATTTAAAAGTGCTTATAGCCTAGAGTCTTTTACTTGTTGATACTGGGAATTTTTTAGAGAACTGGTGAGATCTTTAATAGATGGATTGTACCTTGTGTTATGCTCACAATAAGAATATAAGAGTAATTTTATAAATTAATGGAATGATAAATGAGTTGATCAATAAGTTGGACTTAGAGAGTCTTAGCATTGAGTCCAGCAAGGGTCTCCACTCCAAAATCTTTGAAAACCACAATCATTAAGGAAACCTCAGAAGAACATTAGGCACAGTATTCCACATCGGTCAGAGGAAGTACAACTTGCAACTTGATTTTTTTTTTTTAAGAATATTTAAGGGGTGGAAAGGTAACTCAGTCCAGAAAGTGCTTACCTTAAAAGCTCAAAGATCTGAGCTGTAACTTCTAAACTCATGTGAAAGGAAAGCAGAGACAGGCGGCCACCTGGGGCTCACTAGCAAGCTATCCTGGCCTACTTGGGGAGTTCCAGGCTATGGAGAGACTCTAAAACAGAAAATTAAAACACAAAATGAAATATGAGACAGATAGTCCTGAGAGATGATGCCAAAGGTTCTATTCAGGTCTCATTTGTACCCACAGATGCAGTCCCGCACACACACACACACACACACATACACACACACACAAAGTCTAGAAGTGATTTGTTTTAAGTGGTTATGTATCATTTCACATAATCTAAAAAAAATCACTTTAATGGAACTTAGTATTAATTTAATCAAACTAGACACACTCTACTTTCTACTCAAAGTATGATTCCCTTAAGTAGACATGAAATTTTATTGTATAATTAGACTAATCTATGCTTTTCTAGGAAAATTTCAACATTTTAATGAAGAATTCGTTCAATCTAGCTGTTTTAAGACCCTTGATGATGAGATTCATTCTATGTATTAATCGGAACTTGGTCTCATGCAATCCAGGTTGACTTTGAATTCCTATATAGTGCAGCCTAGCCTTGCATTAAAATCTTTCCACCTCCAACATTCAAATAGTGGAATTACAAGCAGGTTCTCCAAGATGGGTTTTCTATTTTTTTATATGTGGACCATTTGTCACTTATATCTTTAAATTTTAATTAGACCAAGATTTCTGGAAGTGCTGTGATTCTAATGCAGAGACTTCCCACACACCTGACACTCAATTGCTTCTATTAAACCTTGTGTTCCTATGCTTTATTTGTCTGCATTCATGAACCATTGGTAATAAATACCATTAACTAAGTTCATACTTAGTTAATATTTAGTTAATCCGTAATTTTTCAGTTTGCAGCTTATCCTCCTGTTTTCTGACCTAATATTGTATTCAGGGTACATCTCACCTAGCAATCATGCTACATTAGTTGAGTATTGCAATTTCTCAGAACTTTCTTATTATTGATGGTCCTAATCATTCTGAGGAACATTAGTTAGATGTTTTATAAAATATCATCATCTGGAACTTCTTTTTAATTATTTTTTTAATCAAAGTATATATATGTTTTAAAGAGGAAGTGAGGAAAACTTAAGTAGGAAATGCTTCCAGGAAAGAATATACTCTATATTTTTCATGTCATTATTCCTGAGTAGTGAGTTCGGGGGTGGAAAAACTCAGAGGTACAATAATGCTCACAGAATTACAACAAAGTAGATGTTGTCAGCCTGCTAACCTAAGTGCATAGCTTCCTATTTCTTACCCTCTCCTTTGTTGTGAATGGAGTTCTTTAGTCAGTACTTTTTAAATATATATTTATTAGACTTGTAACATGTAAAAAATGAATATGAAGAAACATAGTTGCAGCAAAGATTAATTATACAAGATGATAAACTAGTAGTAAAATTTAAAAATCCATTGGGTCTTATATTCTTATAATTGCTTCCTTTCCATTTTTCAATTGGGTATTATGGACATTGTTAACTAAGAAGTATGCAAATTTGTAGAATAATACGGTAAATATTGAACCTTAACTGTTGTAGGTTTAGAGGAGGCAGGAAGAGCTGTGCTGCCTTTCATTTCTGGTTCTGACTTTTCAAATCAAAGGAACCTTTGGCAAAATACATTAACTTAAGCATATGCATTTTATTTTTAAACATTGTCATTAATTTTTACTTCATATGTCTTAAGTGGATTATGCATATAAGTATCCATAATGGCATATGCTAAAGGAATATGTACCAGAGGCAACATCATATGTCACAGCAAAAATTACTAATTATTATAAACATTGTCTTTGATCAAGCAGTATTTCTCTAGATTATACACTGGTGGTTCTTTAACCGACATTTTCACTCAGATTGTTAAAAAGTACAAGCAGTGAGAAAAGTTTGTTTGATTTCTTCACCTTGTATATCCTTCTGTAAGAAAGATGACTTTATATCTATTATCTTGGACATGTATGTCTAACCTTTGCATGGAAGTTTACAGTGTACACAACTATCCATCTTCTTGTAATTGTATAAATATGTCCTCCATCAGCTTAAGTACATAGGGTCATAGTCTAAGATAAAATACATTTAAATCAGGGGAATGCTTTAGAATCTTGAGTAAACATTCATGAGAGATGGTAAGTCTCGAAGTCAAATCCAAAGAAAAATACCACCACCACCACCCTCACAATATTAACTGGGAAAAATTACAAAGTAATTGTGGTTGTACAGTCTCCTCTACAACAGATCTTAGGAATTCATATTTTAACATGCACATTTGTATTTTTCAGTAGTTGTGCCCTCTGTGTTTGCTCGAGTTCTGATGAATGTTAACCTTTTGTAGAAATAGAAGTGTACACATCTTACAGTAGTAAATGATACAATAGATCATTACTGACATTTATTGTGTGGTTTCATTATGTTTCTAGTGTCTTTTTATATTCGTTTTATTTCCAGGCTTCAGTTGGTGTGAATTGTCAGAGAACTCTGGAACTTTTTTCAAATAAGGAGAACCAGAAAGCTGAAGTTCAAAGGTCATCTGTATTTAGATGAGGGGACTTTGGACCTTCTACAATGGTTCTCATACAACCAGAATATACTTCATTTCCCATCCAGGTGGATATAAATACCATACAGCAATCATTAATAATAGAGTTTATTTCTTTGATTTTTTTTCTTTCTGTTCTTTTCATCTTCTTTTTTTCTTCTGCCTTACTACTTTAGCATCGTGACAGTGCTTTGATTGGAGGAAAAGTTATTATATGTTTTGAGAGATCTGATTACAACATGTGTAATAAATTTTAAACTGAGAAAATGTCTAAGATGCATTCCTTACCCTTTGTTCAGACTCTTGGCAATGTGGCTTCTGACAGAAGATAAGAAGAGAAAATATAAAAAATCAAAATGCATATTTTAGAGAATTGATTATGAGGGTCATAGGAGTGTCACCCATAAATCTGTCTACTGTTTTCAGTGTTTGATATGTATGACTGGCTTTTGTTTGGTATTTTAAAGTAAATTATGGAGTAAATCACAACAATTATACCAGACAGAAAGTGCCAGCTTTCCATAAGGGACATTCTCTAATGCTCTTCTTGTCCATTTGTGGTTTGCATAAGCTGTCAGAAAATTCCAGCAATTAAGTTATTATTTCTTTAATCAATTTATTTCTTTACACCTTAGTCACTGTAGAATAGTGAAAACAATGACCCATTTTAAGCACCTTAAGCTCTGGAATTATCCAACTGGACCAATGATATTTTTCAAAATTTATTTAAAACTCAGAGTTACCAAACAAGCAGTATTTCTCATTTAGATTCTGTCATTGTATCTATTCCATGTGTTGAGTGTGTGTGTGTGTGTGTGTATGTGTGTGTGTATGTGTGCTTAAATTTATTTAGTGTACAGTGTGTGCTAAAATAATGGGTCTTGGAATACATTTTCATTTGAACTAGGAATTGACACAGCCAACTGTGGTCTCGTACCATTTTTATGCACTTCACAGCTTGTGTTCTAATTTTAACTTGGGATTCTGATGTGTATATTCATATATAGCAATTCTTGAACCAACCTGTAACTGTAAGCCTGTAGGGAGAGACTGTGTTTGAACATCTGGATGCAACACATGTTTGCAGTTGGAACTGAAACATCATTCAGAGGACCTGGATTTTTAAAGGGAAGATATTGCAGTGGCATCCTATAGCTGTCAGATATGAAAAATGCATTCTGAACATGTAATTATGGATTCATTGTTGCAAACAAGGACATAAAATGCTATTCTAAGCTGAAGTATTTTACTGAAATGTCTGTCATATGATCTTCCATCATTTATCATGAATGTTTTGATTATAGTCCAAACAAATTAATGATAAATTGAATTACGTGAAAGTCTACTTTTTATGACAAATTAAGAAAAAAATATCAAAGTTGATTTACATGCCAAAAAAGTAAGCAATCTTTGGGATAATATCAGTTTTTAAACAGACCAAAGTCGTACTTCATTCAGTAAACACATATTAAGAATTATATGCTTTCAATGTAGGCACTAATGTAATCTTTTAATCGTGACTAGGAATTGACCTTCACTCTATAATTGCCTAATGTTTAGTATGTTTTCTTTTAATACTTAAAAGAGAATATTGATCCCATCTTCTAGAAACTGAATTAACCTTTTTATCTGAACCCTATGGTTTGTATTTAAAATGTATATATCTGCCAGCAGACACTAATTAATTGGTGTCTGTTACCTTCTAAGGGGGACTTTAAAGCATTTACTATTTGTCTGTGTAGATTAAAGAAAAACATAGAGAGCTAATTTAAACAGAACTTTGCTGAAATGTCAGGAGCCCTTTAATCTAAGACAGAAAGTTCACATTAGGGAAGGCTCTTTAATCTCCACCTTTTCATACACTACAAAACAAACAATCTAACCTTTCTATGTGTGTGCATAATTAACTACCATGTTAGCTATGTTGTGGTTAGGTAACATCCAGACTAATGTACACACTAATATGCTTCTGTAAGTTTGCATGGATTATGGGAAGATAAATATATAGGTGTTGTTTTCAAATGAGGATCGTTTTAGTTTTTGACTTCACACATTTGTATATGGAATTATGGTCTGAAACCCCCATGCCTCATACTTGGAGGTTAGATAGCAAAATGGTCCTTGGTACTAACTGTTTTCAATGCACTTAATTAAAATTACTCTTTCAAATTTATTCTGATTATCTTTTAAGAAAAAAATATATTTAAAGGTATTAATAAATTTTATAGTTTTTCTTTGGATTTAATTAACTGATTTTTCTGTATCAGCATTCATTGAAACAGGATGCATCTGTTACTACATTTGTCATGATAGTTATATGTGCACACAGAAATAATATTATTGGTTTAAAAAAAAAGCAGAGTCTGGATACTTTTCCAAACAAAGCATTTGACTATTTTAATATCATATATATAATGACCCTTAAAATGCAGAGTGCAGTTAATTTCAAAATAAAGACTCAGTCATGATCCTCCCTAACTTATAAAGATAGACTCATCCATTTCACTTTTAGTAACTTAAAACAGTGCAATTAGTTCAGCCCAAACACATCCTCTTAAGGGTCAGATTTGACTGGTACCTACCAGCAGTCTAAGGAATTGTCACTTTCCAATTAGTTACCTCATGAGAAGCTTTCATTTCTAAGGTTCCTCATTAATCATTAGTGCTGTTGTTTTGAATTTCCTACTTGGAATGGTGTCTACTCATGCTTCAGTATTACTGTCATGGGATTATGGATTTTAATTTTTACTTTTGGAGACTAATTTCAGAAGAACTGTCCATGATTCTAGTAAGATCCATGTTATTCCCCAAGAACTATCAAAATAAAATTGCTGTGGTTTTACACACCAAGGAATATTGCAGTATATTATTACCCCAGCAATAAAAAGAATCCACTTGAACAAGTTATATGTAATCAATAAAGTATATTCATGCTTTTGAATATGAAGTTGAAATCTTCCTCAAAAAAAAAAAAAAAAAAAGAAATGGAGTCTTTTCATTTTTAACTGTTGGCATACTAGCCATTGCTTCAAACTAACTTAATAAATTTCTGTCTTAATACTATTTGAATGATGCTGAAGAGCAGCAATAACAAAAACAATGCAATAATAACTGTGAGATCTAAGTTGACCCCATTGAAGACTCAGACGCATCCAATTGGTGATGTATAAATGACATGGAGCCAAACTTTTCCAAAACATTGAAACTGTAAAGAATGAGGAGCTGTTCCAGCATTATGGGCTTTACTGAATAGTGTTGTGACTAGAAGATATATTGTATTTCATTTCTTTTTTTTTTTTTTCCTATTTGAAATATTTGGAAACTCCAGGTACCTGGAAATCACATTAATTATGAACCAGTTTTATTCCAAACATTCCATTTGAAAAGTTTTTACACAATTAGAAAAACTCAATAGTTTGGAAATTGAAAAGTATGAACAGAAAACGCATTTACATACCAAGTAATCATGGATACTACACTGATGTTTGAAAACAGAAAGTTGATGTATTTGTAAGCTATCAGAGGAAAACACAACAAGACCATATAACTTTAAACAAATGTTGAAACTTTCAAAGAAAAACACATGCCAGTTTATGGAGCATATTTATTTTTTAGAAAGTAAAAGTCATATAACTATGAGAATCAAATAAATATGGGAATTAATAAACTTTCAAAAATATAATATACAAATAAACCTTCTAATAACAGAATTCCAGGAACTTTTCCACACAAGCTATAAATTTGATAAGTGCATTTTCAAATTTGCTAAATGAATACAATGGCCATGCATATTTTAACCTGGTATTGCCTAAGGGTATTTCATTTATGCCTGAGAAATATAATCCTTCACACCTGTATCTTGCTGGATACCAGAGAAACAGTACAGAGTTGCCTGCACATTTATTGAGTATATTCTGCCTTATACAGACTAAAAAATGTCTCTGCACTTTCTCATCATTCATTTTCTTCTTCCAATGATTTTACGTATTGACATATTTCCCATCAAGTTTCTCTTTATTTTTTAGTGTATCCTAGGCGAGACTCGCAGACCAATTCTTTGCATTCATGCCAGCTACACAACAGTGCTACAAAAGTCATAGCAGTAATAATTCTTCCCTCCTTTAATTTTTACATTCTTAATCAATTGAGTATTTTACATACATTCCCTATGGACTTAAACCTTTTGTAAGTGAAATTGGAAAATGAAATAAGTCATGCACAGGAACAAGATTCACAAGTCTTCCAATGAATTATGCATTTTTTTGCATGCAAATGCTCCTATTTTCACAATACTTTACTGTACTCTGCCAGGATATGCTTTAATCTTATGCTACATATTTTATTGTATGCCAAAGTTAAAGCCATTAACTAAGTGTCACTGTAATGATTTCAGATTAGAAGCATACGAGCATTTCACATGGGAGAGTTTGGTTAGAAATAACATTTATAGAAAATAGTTTTGACAGAAAAACATTAAATATATAAAAATATAAGTCATAAGATCTATATTTTATATATATACCTGCATACATATACATATGTGAAAGGGTCAAGGAAAATTGACATTGTATTTAATTTACACATTTTTAATCTTTGATTATACAAAGTGATATAATTATAATTCCAAGATATTTGGGCCCTGAAGGGGACATCAGAATGCAATTCAAGCTGCAAATGATTAACATTACAAAACACTCCTATCTAAACTGAGCAGACTAAAATTTCACAAACCTGTTGACAATGCTAGTGTTATATCTCTATAGACCTGTAACATATTCTTAATATGTTTCTGTGTTTACAGTTTTTCCAGCAATATCAGAAATGCTGACTGACCTTGCTCAAGAGATTGCTTTATTTAAAAAATAATAATAATAATGACAGGTGAAAATGGATACAGTTAGAAAAACAGAAGTATTTTTATTTAAAAAGTGGGAGTCAGTGATATCATACATCATATGAAACACAGCACCTTGCATTTTCTTTAAGCCTCAAACATTCACTTGTGTGTACTACCTGTTAATTGTGTATGTGTGAACTCTTGATAACACCTCTTCAGGAAAGATTCTGCAAAGATGTTTCTGAATGATAAATTACCTCATGCATCATAATGATTTGATCAAACTCTACAACTTAGGTGTTTTACCATTGGTTCCTGCAAATTTCAAAAGTTAGAGAAGATGATCCCATTACTTACTAAACACATGCACAGCACACTGTGTAACCAGAAAAAGACTGAATCACCCAAATAATAGTGGGCAATGCAGCCTATGTAGATATACTAGAATTGTGGATTGCATGGCAGATCACAGCATGAGTTCATAGTCCCAGCTGCGAACCTGAAACTCCCAGAAATGCATTCCTGTAGATTCCTATTAAGAGAAATGTAATTTGTCTTCCTTCATTTAATTACAGTTTGTCTTGTGAATTGTTTGTGTGGAAGGAGATTAATATGAAGGGGGAAAGCAGTTCAACACAAACCAGGCATTAAGAAGGACTCACAATTTAAAGTGTGTCAAAGTGTAGTGATGTCACAAATATAGAAAGCTTAACTGCGTCTTACCTGTGGTAGCAGTGCCTTGAAAGTGTTGAGTGCCAAGAAGATGCAAGTCTCTAAATGAGAGAACAAGGGGTGTTTGCGCTCTCAGTGTTAGCAGAGCTAGAGTGTTCTGTGCATAAATAGATTGCCTCTTCAAAGTCCTCCTGACCACGGCGGTCACAGACACTAGTTAGAATCTGTGCCCCAAACCTTGCTGCTGCAGCTTCTGCAGCCTTCCGCCTTTGCAAGGAGACCTAATATATGAGTGTGCTGAGAGCATCTCCCCCTCCCCCTTCCTCCCTCCTCTCTCTCCTCTCTCTCTCCTCTCTCTCTCCTCTCTCTCTCTCTCTCTCTCTCTCTCTCTCTCTCTCTCTCTCTCTCTCTCAATTAAGAGTTATCATTCCGGTTTCTTCAGGAGGCAGACTGTCAAAGAGGACAGGCTGGCAGGCAACTGTGCAGTTTCCCCCCCTGCTGAGGCACATGAATGTGTTGTGAATAAAGACAAAGCCCCAAACCATTGCAGCGCTTTACTCCCTGGAAAAGCTCCGCAGTGATACAGTGTTCTGCAAACCCAGCAGGCAGGAGCGGGCTAGTGGGAGCGCACAGAGTACGAGGTGGATGACAATCAGCGTGCTCTTCCTCGTAGGAGTGTACATCATAAAGTTTGGGCTCTTCTAGGGGACCGTGTTTTCCGTGAATAGAAGTTCTTTTCCTTAACTGTGTGGACACCTTCATCAAACGTATTTTAGATAGTTTTCTGGAAATCTTAAACTTAGAGAATCTACACAGACTCTAGCTAAAGAAACTGATTTTTTTTTTAACTTGAGAAAATAAAGATCAGCTAACTTAAGCCCCCCCAAAGAAATGTGTTCCTGTTGGTGAAGATGGATTTCTATAGTCTGGGTATTCTTAAGGGACTGCTTGGAAGGGAGTGGGGAGTTGGCCGGGGGTGGGGTTGGGTGAAGTCTGTGAAGACATAAACAAACAAAAAACATCACTATCTCATAGCTGCCCAAAATAGAAACTGAGATAAACTGAAGTGAAATTGATGAATGAGTCTGGAAAAGCATCAGTGCAGAGACACAGACAGAAGGAATAAATGGTTCTGCTGATTTTCCATAGCTCTCCTTCCGGTTTGGTGACTGGGGGTGATGGAGACTGACCTTAAATGTCCAGTTCATGTTTTCTTGTGTCTTTTGCAAGTACTTAGATGTAAGTAAACATAGGCTAATGTGTATTCTGTATTTAGGAAAGATCTAGCAGAGAGTCTGCAGGCACTTGCCTAAGGAAAGTTAGAAGAATATTTTTTTAATTTAATTTTGTTTTGTTTTGTTTTAGAAGTTACACAAAGTTATCAGTTAATGATAGAGAGATTTGGGGCACATATATCTGTTAGTCACATTCACATACTTTTAAAAATAAAGAAATATATAACACAGACATTAGTTCCTGGAAAATAAAATTACCCTAATTTAAAATTAAAGATGTCTCTGAATTCTCAACACTAGAAATAAATAGTTGCTAGAGTAAAAAATAAAGTTCCCAATGCTCATGAAAATGGTGAAATGAGCTAAATAAGCCAAAGCCGATGAGAGCGCTGAGCAAGGATAGAGTTTGACTGTTGTCTCCATCATGCTCAATGTGGTCCCAGATGTTTCCTCCAACTACAGTCATTAAATCCATATCCAAAATCAAGAGAGAAGAAACAGTGAGAATACGGTCCTTTTGAAAAGTCACTCCCTGGAAATTGAACCTAGCATTGCCTTCAACAGAAATTGACTTTAAGCACAAAGTTTGCTGAAAAAAATGACCATGTAGATGGCTAAGTAACTTAGGACACCAAGGAAGAAAGTTACAGTGGAAAATGGGAAAAATAGTAGTGCCTGCCATTGTAAAGCATGGTGAGCATCCACTCCAAAGCTACTGCATCAATTAATTTCAACATAAGTTAGTGAATGGAACTCGTCTTTACCTGAAGAACTTGCTTACTCTAAGCTGCTCATGGTATATAGCAGCATGCTTGCACGTAACTGGTTAAGAACGAAAAGCCTCTGACAGTAATTTGGTAGCAGTTATTACACTTAGAGCATGGCCCAGTTGAACTGAAAAGAAAGATAATTAATTATTTGATATGAAGACTAGATTTAGGATCCAATTTTAAACTGAAGATAAAGATTTAGAGAAAAGGGAACTGGGGAGATGGTTTTGTAGGTAAAAGTGATTGCCATGCAAGTGTTAGGACAAGCATTGAGATCACACACAGTGAACATGTATACACAGGTACAAAGTTTAAAAATATTTGTGAAAAAAGGAGTAAACTGAGTAATTGAAATCAACCAGGGCTAGATTAGCCAACTCCTCACCAACACACACTTGCACCCACACACACACACACACACACACACAAATGTTTGATTACACACAGTTAACATATATACATAGGTACATAATTTTTAAAAAATTATGAAAAGAGACGGAAACTGAGTGATTGAAGTCAACCAGTGTTGGATTAACAACTCTAAAGCCAACCTTAGCTCTGGGCCTCCAGTTGTATACATAGTATATGTTACATCACCTGTAAAACTACTTTAACGAATGTTTCTATTATTCAATGAAAATTCATTGTTCTAAATACTTAGACATATAATTCCTTGTCCACAAATATACAGGATATATAAACTCACAGTTTGATGATATCAATTTTTTAATTAAAATATGAAATTTCAATGATATATTACCTTTGTTTCTTATTCTCAAGATTTATCTGAAACAAAAAATTAACCTTAGGTTTGATTTTAGCCTTATAATTATGATGATAACATTCCATCAGATATTTGTTTTTCTGTGCATATATTTACCTAATGCCAAATTCTGCATTAAAATTAAGGTATGAATGCACATGATTTCCACAAAAAAATCTATGACAAGTGTATTTTGCATTCTCAGTTCATAAGATGAATTGAGAAATGAAGCTACACACAAGCCAAAACTAGCCAAATATCTGTTAAGGAAATTCGTATTGTACTAAAACACCTTCCCACAAATAGATCAAAACACTTCAGGCTTAGGTAGGTGAGTCTGTCAATTTAGCATCCAAAGAAAACATGACATCATTATGATTAAAATACCCAGGTCACTTTAGTAAGTCAATTTAGAAGGAACAATGTTTAATTTAATGGCTTCTAAATTGTCTTGATAACAATGCCAGAGAAGAATATTGAAAAGAAAGACTAGTACCATAAGTCTCAAAATGTTTAACATAATATTTAAAAAGAATGCGTCAATATATAAAGAATATAATAGTATGACCGAGAAGGCTTCATCTTGGGAATACAATTTCGTTTAAATATGAATGATAAAAAAATCCTGATTTTCCATGTTAACAAGTTAGCTGTAGTATCACCTTAATAAATATTTATAAACCCTTGAAAAACATCAACATTCTTCATAAATTAACATCATTTACTTTTAACTCATTTATTCAGCTAGGAACCGGATGTCTAGTCTATGAAGACGAAAAATAGGACCCAAAGACTACTACAGTAGGAGAAAAATAATACAATAATGTTCTTTATCAGTAACTCCTACAATATGCATAGAATATGCTAAGAATCATATTATGATTAATGAGTAAATTTAATATCAAAGTATACAAGAACATATATTTTATGGCTTTAAAATACTACAAATAAATTATGGTACAACAAAAACATATGTACATACACTCAGTGGCAAATATACCGGTGACTTATTTACTTATTCTTTTTTAAATTGGATTAAATTTAATAAAACAAAATAAAATGCGTGCAATACTTGTATGTTAAGAAACTAAAAAAATACTTAGTAAGATAAATCAAACAAGAGCAAATCTATTGGAATTGTTCAGAAGAATTAAGATGCTAATTCTCCACAAATTGAAAAAAAAATGAATTCTGCCTTGTAACTGAGTTACATTTTGGTGTAACACGCATATGCATGTGTGTGCATATGTATGTGCACATGTACACATAAGAGTGTGTATATGACTCAAAATGACAAACAATCTTGCAAAAAAAAATTGTCATTAAAGTCTGGAGCTGGAGAAAAGGCTCAATGTTTAAAGCATAACACTGCTTTCCCAAAAGAATTGAATTTGATTTCCAGCATCTAGAGCAAGCAGCCTCACAACTGCCCATAACATTACTTCCAGAACTTCCAATACTTTCTTCTGGTCTCTATAGCTAACCACATCCATGTAGTTAAACACACACAGAGACATATAAACATGAACAAAGACTGATATTATCTATCATGAAGACTTAGAAAACTTATACCTGTTTATATATGAAGGCAGTAAGCATATATATATAGAGAGAGACAACTAAAACTGAATAATTTAAACCCTTGATTGTGGTTATTGGTACAATATGTATTTACACTTTTTGGTTACCTAATAATACAATCAAGACAAGCATGTTTTATTTTATGTAAATTGTGGTTAAATAAGGTTGACTTTAAAGGATGTAGCAACTGAACAACTGATTTAGCAACCTGAAAATAAAAGAATTGCACTGTAGAATCTAATATACAATCGCTCTTGTAGCTTCCTATTTATGCTATCTCTGGGTAAATGCAGAAACAATTTTTAGTTTCAAGAATCAAAAGTTTTCATTGAAATGATAAGGCAAGAAAAATGGGGAGAAAAGTATGGTTGACCTTGACCTGAACAGAAACTGGAAAGTAATAAACTTGAGACAACCCCAGAAATAAGAGTCCTAATCTTTGTTTCTCTGTGGTATATTCTGAATATTTTTTTATTTTTCCTTATAGATGACTGGTTCTTACCCATTATCTGAGAACTTGTTTAACTCCAAGCATTCTGATTTTCTGGGAATTGTCTTGGCATTTTTTCCCCTGTTTTATCACATATTCAGTTTCCTATAATCTTATATGAATCTCGTTTTTTAGCACTGTTTTCACTTTTTGTGTTCTACTCTTTTAAATTCCAAATAACAACTTGACAAAGGAAATCTGGAGTCTGGAGAGGTGACTCGGTGGTTAAGAGAACTTATTGTTCTTACAGAAGACCTCAGTTTCCCAACACTCCTGTCAGTGGCTCACAACCACCTGGCACTCCAGCCCCAGGGAGCCCAATGTCCTCTTCTAGCCTCTGATTGCTCTAGACTTCCCTGCACATGCTGATGTATAGACACACATAACTAGAAGGAAACATAAAATATTTAAAAATGAAATTTGATTAATCCATAATTTTGAAGACATTTAGAATAATCTTATATGTCAGAAGTAAGCTGTAGATGGAGTTCCTTTGGATGAAGAATCTAGCCTTACGTATGTTAGCTGTGATTAATATATTGTTGGTTGGCTAGAATTATGAGTATAGCAATCCTTTTATTGTCATATCTAATAGGATATTTCAGTTTCAGTGTCCTCATCTCAATGTCAATGTTTGAAAAATGAATATATATATATATATATACACAAATAGGCACATATAAAAATATTTCTCCCTCCCAAGTAGTACAAGTCCTGCTGTCCTTAAAATTCAAGTCCAATTACAAATTTCATATTTTTTCTTTCCTCTATTCTATCATCCTATGCCTATGCATTTGTATAAGAGCATATTCCAGTTTTAGTAACATGTACATATGTATTTGTGTATACATATTTGGATATAAAGTGAAATTATTTGTTTCTCTGAGATGTCATAGTAAAATAACATAAATTAATATTTTCTATATTTTTATTGAATTAGAATTCTTGATATACAAACAAGTAAGATTGATTTTAGTTTTTACAACACTTAAAGAATGCTCAGTTTGTATTTGCCAATCTGTCCCAGGCCTCCTACATTCAAAACCCCTCCACAAGTCAAATTAGTGGATGATCACCCATAAATAGATAATTGCCACAACATAAGAGGCTAATGATTGAACATTAGTCATGCCTACTGAACAGAATGAGCATAGTTCATTCCTTTCAAAATTTTGATTAGTGAATTAATATCTAACAACACAAAGAAAACCCTCATAGATTTTTGACTTCTTAAATATTGTTTGCATTCTGAATGAGGAAGGAAAAAACATGTTAATATAATTAGGATATTTAAAAAATTGGTTCCAATAAAATTAACTTCAAATTTGTAAATTTCTTATTGTAGTACAGAAAATAATGGAAGTTCAAAAAAGGCTTAAATATTTCATGAGGTCTAATATTACTAAGAAAGTATGTACTCCTATATTTAAATGTATCATTATTCCTGTCATTATATGTAGCTAAAAGAGGAAAATTTTGGCAGGCAGTTTGATTTAGATTCCCCAAAGACCATGTCTTGGCCCCAGCTAGAGATGGTGGAACTGACAGCAAATAAGCCCTTGTTGACAGAAGTAAGTAATTGAAGTGTGCCTTTTATTAGCCTTTCTCTCCCACTCTATTTTTCTGTATGCTTGTCTCTGTCTCTGTCTCTGTCTGTCTCCCTGTCTCTCTGTCTTTCTCTCTCTCCATTTCTCTGTCTTTCTGTCCCTCTCTGTATATGTGTGTGTATGTGTGTATGTGTGTGTGTATCTGTCTCTCCTTTGTTTTCCTCAACACACTCCTTCTATTTTGCTTAGCGTCACTTCAGGCCCCAAGGATTAAGATAAAGTACTATGGATTGAAATCTCTGAAACCAGTATGGAAGATAAAGCTTTCCTTTTTTAAGGAAGGTAATTTGTCCTAACAGTGTCACACAATGACGGGTATTTTGACAGAGCAACAAGTGGCTAACATACACAGCCAATGTTTTGCTATTTTTCCTGGTTAGAGGCAAACCCCATATAGAGCACCATGACAGACTGAAAAGCAGATTCCATTCATGTCTAGCTTGAAGAAACATTAAGTTTTTTGAGATTCCAGAAGGAGCTCAACTTGCCTGTATTCTCCTCTGACCTACAGTTGCTTCTGATTGTACAACTCCAGGGAGGGGGCTTGTAAATCTTTTAGCTTCCAGAGGTTCTTAATCCTTGTGGATTGTATTAGCCTCCTAAGCCTTGTAGTTATATGAGCTTCTCTATTCCTTCAGGGAGGAAATGTGTCTATTTGAAGAAAATTGCTACACAAAGACAGAAAAGTTCACATTTTTCTCTCATACATTGCCATTTTGAACAGTAAGGATAAATTTATTACTGTAACCTTGGCCTTATAATTCCTGAGTTAAATACTTGAAATACTGTCTTGAATATTGCAGGAAATGTGTTACCTATGAGACCATAGATCTTATTTGAAATTGGTTAATGTTACCAAACATTTTTATAATATTGATTAATATAAAAATCAATTTCCTGTAAGTTCTAAACCTTAGTTTTAGTTTTTCCTCCTAAAAACTGTAAGAAAACATTAATCTTTATATGCTTCTTCATATAAAGAATAAAAACAACTCACTTTATTGCCTCCCACACGTTCAAACAAAACATGGCCAATATTCTTTACTTTTGCCCATTGTTTGAATGAAAAATATTTTATATTTTAATCTATGGTATATTAAAATTACTAGGATTTGTCAAAGTTCATTAAAAATATTTTATGTGCAGTAGATAGTAGACAATCTTGTATATATTCTTTGTCTCTTTGGGGTGAGAAAACCTAAAATTTCTTTTGTGTGTTACTCATTCTTAATCTATTTTTTGGTTGTCATTAACTAAAATAACTGAGGTTACATTTAACCCATTCAGCGTCTACAGCAATTGGGTCAGACCAGACCAAGATACTCAAGGCACTTTCTGGGCTCTCCTTTGACAATAATTAGAACTAAGACAGAAAGAAATGTCTCCTCTTCCTTTTATTAAACAACCAGATCTACTAGTGACTGCTTTGCCAGGAAACAATGTACTATAGAAAGAAATCTTAGTTTACTGAGGAAGATAAATACTTGGCAATAATTTGATCAAGTTGAGAATAAAACCTATTCTTGTGCTTCAAAGTGATTGTAGATTAAAAAAAAAAAACTTTTTCAGCCATTTGACTCCCTTAGAATGGTAACTTGTGGAGTCTACAACACAAGGTAATTTAAAAGTAGCCTGTGAAATAATCACTAAACATTATGGATTTTCCTTTCATTCATGTTGCCTGTCTGTGTCCAGAGGTGTTAGTTCTATTAGCCATGTGAAAGTATTATATTATACCTAAATTCATGGCTATAAACATACTTTCATTAAATATGACCCATTCGGTTGAGAATGGAGCTGTTTTGTGCAGTTTAACACATAAAAATTATGGAATAAATTGTTTAATCTATTTATCCACTGCACATATTTAGATTGCTGTTCAGGAAAGCTTCCCATGGGTAGACATCACAGGTGTCCTCTAGGTAGAACTGGGACTGTTGATTATTGCTTTGTGTAAGGTTGCATAGTTATGCAGTGACACACAATGTCTGGATGATAAATTGGAGATTTCAATTGGTTCACAAGGAGCAGAGTTTAAATTTCACAGTCTGACTTATGTAAAGGAATTAGTTCAAAGTTCTTTCAATTTAAGTGAGATTACATAAAAGGTTAAAATGAAAACAGAAGTTAATTTCTATGTGACAGATTTCTCACAGAAAACAGAAATACCTATTTTATTTGCCATGGGGACTGCAGAAAGTCAGTGGTATAAAAGCAATCAGAAGATGAAAGATGAAGTAGACCAGAAGTCATTGCATATAAGGAGTTTGCTGCCTGAGAAATCCAAACAATTGGAAATGGACTTCTTAGCTAAGGGTAAAACACAAAGAAACCAAAAGCTGACGTTTTACTACTGATGTGAAATTTACCAATTTGCCTCTGTCTATATAATTTTTCAGAACAAGATTGTTTATATATTTGCAATAGCAAGGTGTGCACCTAGAGAGAGAGAAGGGGTAGGGAAGAAGGAAAGGAAGAAGAGAAAGAGGAGGAGAAAGAGGAAGAGAAATCAAAGAAAGGCTGAGAATCATGCTTTCTGGGATTGTGAATCCCCAACTTCTTCAATATTGAGATATGGGTATCTCAGGCAAAGAAGCCAGAGGAAATCTTCCAGGATGATGCAATGTCTGGAACAC
Organism: Cricetomys ansorgei; assembly: GCA_026225945.1. Lineage (NCBI taxonomy): Eukaryota > Metazoa > Chordata > Mammalia > Rodentia > Nesomyidae > Cricetomys > Cricetomys ansorgei. The sequence goes on from JAMJFZ010004061.1 coordinate 16,009,789, forward strand.
TCATCTGTGTTTCCATTAAAGTCTGTGGAGAACTCCACAGAGGACTCTGCTCTTCATACTGCTGGACAAGGAGAACTTAAACTCATTTTAAGATACAACATGCAATTTAGATTTTCTTACAGTCTAATATACAATTTCTCTTTCTTTTTGACTGTAACAATGTCAGACATGAAGGAAACAAAATGAGACAGAAAGAAGGACCATGATCCTCCCTCAGCTGCTTGCTGATAATGTCATGCCCATATGTCTGACTGCCCTTTTGTACCTGGAGGAAGCTGTTCCTTTGTAGACATCTATAATTTTTTGCTCCTAGAATTTTGCCAGTCCTTCTTCTATAATAATCTCTTAGTCATGGGGGAAGAGGATGTTAGCATCTTTATCCATCAAGGAAAGGTAGATTAAAACTATTTTGAGACTTCATTTTACCCTTATCAGAATGCTTAAGATTTAAAAATAAAAAGATGACAAATACTGACATTGATTTGGAGAAGAGGAATCTTACTCACTGATGGTGCAAGTAAAACTTAGTGTAACCTATTTGAAAATCAGTGTGAAAGTCCTCAAAAAGCTAGAAAAGATGATGACCCACACTTGGTAAATCTCCCAAAGGACTCTATGTCCTACTATAGACATATCTGGCAGCAATGTTTTTTGCTGCTCTATTCATAATAGGAAAGGAATGAATGAAACAGCATCCTACTTGTCCATCAATTGATAAGTACACAAGGAAATTATACTATATTTACATTATGGAATATTACTCAACCCAATTACTACTTTTTTCACTGTAGCAAAGAATGGAAATCAACCTCACTGTGCAAAACAAATGAATGAAAATGAAAATTTAGTGCGTGTATCCACAGACACACATATACACATATGCACATATACACATAGGCTCACAAACTACTGAGCTATAAAGAAAAATTAAGTTAGACATTTTTCAGTAAAATCATTGCATTCGGTATTAAGCAAGGTCATATAATATCAGTAGGTAATAAAACACATTCTCTCTCATATGCAAAATCTCTTCAATACATGTATATATGTACACAAATGTTCACATGGACACAGTATTACTTGAAGAAACAAGACAAGAAAGGGCCGAATATGAGGAAAGGAACCAAACGCAGGTGATGGACATGAGTTCCTATTCAGAGAACTACATGTTCTAATTTTCCAAATTCTATTTCTTTCATGGATTATTTTGGGGGTTGGTAGTGAATAAGTACATAAATTTTATGTGAAGCTTCAAAGATTCCAGTTTAGATGCCAACTCTAATTGTATTTAAGTTCATTAAATTGCATCATCTTTGGGTATGGTTGCCATTTTATTTATTTACAAAGTTTTTGTAAGAACACCAAAATTTTGAAATTCCTACGTGACTGGATGGAGCTAGAAACAATCACTCTGAGTAAGGTAACTTAGATCTAGAAAGACAAATGTCACATGTTCTCTTTCATTTGTGGATGTTAGCTTAGAATCTTCAGATATGCATGTATGTATGCTTCATTTAGAATTCCCACAGAGCTCAATAAGTTAGTAAGGGTCCATGGTGAAAGAACTTTTAAAGGAGGGGTCATAGAACTCAATGGTATAAAGTGTTAAAGGATCAGGAAGTATTAAATTAGGGATAAGAAGGGCTGTTGCGGGGTTGAGGAGGGAATAAGGGGAGGGATAAATAATATAAAAGACTTTGGGGAAAAATCATATGATAACCTACCACTAAACAACCTCACATATATGCATATATATATGATTAAATTGGAGTTATCCTCAAGGTGATAATACCCCTACTAAAATGTAAAATATCAGCGTCAGGAATTGGTTACCTCTTTCGGAGTTAGGAATCTACAGAACCTCAGTGTCAAAACTCCAAAACAGGTAACCAATTCCTGATACTGAAGAACTTAATTTACCATCAAGCTGCTATTGATGAAGATACTTGAGTCATAGAACATGATGAAATTAAAGTGGTACTGATGTAGACTTTTTATTCTATAGTAGTTAGCTGTAATAGTGCTCAGCACACCACCAGAGGGGGACACATAGTAATCATCAGCCTTACACAGCTGTGAACCCTGAAAGCTAGAATGATGATGTGTTTCCTGAAGGCAGTAACCAACTGCTTTCTGATTAGATTGAGTCCTGCTCCACAATAAAACATAAGTAAAAAAGAAGAAGAAAAGAAACACAACTGGAAGCATTATCAGGGCCAACATCGCATGGCAAGTCAGGTCATAGGCCTTAGAGGTTAATCTGTTACTATTAGTTTGCTAAATAGACATAGTATTCTAAAGACTCTAAGTGACTTATCATTATACCTATAGATTAATGCATCCCTCCGCTCTCATCAGAGAAACTTCTATTTACTGTAGATGGTGATTAACACCCACAGCTGGTCAAAGTGCAGAGAACAAAAGCCTACAAAATGCTCAGCACTAAATGGGACATTTATATCACAGGTCCCTTCTTGCTATTATGTGCATGTAGTTCGGGAGGATGATTAGAATGGACACTATGTTTTCAAGTACAATGTGCTCTTCTAATAAAATTTAAAATATTAATGACATGTTTAATGCTATGTTCCTAAACTCAACTAACTGTATTATTATTATTATTATTATTATTATTATTATTATTATTGTTGTTGTTGTTGTTAAAAAAAAGGACAAAGTACCTTGGTTTCATTCTGTTCTTTTGACAAACTGTAGAGTATCACAAATCTTATCTTCCATGGCTTCATTGTTACAGATTAAAATCTTTCCTATATATGTATCTAGCTCATGAAGAAAAACTGTACTAAAGAGTAGACAAAGTAGAAAAACAAGTTCTTGAACAATTCAGTTTTAATCATTCTGTGTATATTAAGTTTATTTAATTAACTGTTTTACAATATAATCAGCCAAAATGTTAAATTAATTGTGTTTGTGTGTGTATGTGTGTATGAACTTAATTGTTAAAAGTCTCATGTTAAGAAATAAAAAATACAATAATAAAGAAAATAAAATTTTTGCAACAGAATTTCTGACACATTACAGACACTGAATAATATATACAGAATAATTAAATGAATTATTAACAATCGTAGAACAAACTACTTTCAAAAAGGTTCTAAATCTTATCCTACCAATATTCGAATTACTCTAACAGATTTATTGAACTTTATTAGACACACAAAAATCCATACCATTTCAAGTGTACAACTAAGTATTTTTTACTATAGTCATAGTCTAAAGGATGAACATGTGCTTGTCTCCCAAAATTTCTCTACTACATTTTAGTCAATCTCAGTGACCTAAGCTTTTAATATCCATAGCCAGCTGATCAGCATCCTGTCACAATAGATGAATTTGCATGGACATTTTCTGTATATTTGCTAATTTATTTGTGTGTGTGCACACATGTGTACATATGCCATGGAATACATGTAAAAGGAATTCTTTCTTTCCTTCTACCTTTACATGTGTTCTAGAGATCAAACTCTAGTCATCAATGTTGGCGGCCAGTGCCCTTACTGGTTGAGTCATCTTACAGGCCCTTGTTTTAAAAGTAGGAGATTTTAAAAGTTAATTATGCTATTTCATATAGAGGTCAGAAAACAACTCTCTGTAGTCAGTTCATTCCATCCATTGTAGGATCTGGAACTGAACTACACTCCTCAGGCCTGTACACTAGCATCTCTACCTGCTTGCCATCTTATCTTACCCAGGTTTACATTATTGAAGGGTGTGAGGATGAGTCGCACTGTACATAGTTTATGGTTGCCGGTGGTCTGTCTGGGTTCTATCAGTCAGCACAATTCTTAGACACACAGTTGACCAAATAAATAGTTTGCTCTTTGAAGACAGTAACTTCAAAGACATTTTCCAGTCTACCTTATCATTCACTGACTGATGTACATTTAGGTTTGACTATTACAAACAAAATTAACATGAGCATCTCTATCTGGTTATCTGTATGGGCTTCACTTCTTTTTCTCATGTTAAATATTAATAATTGCAATGACTGGATCATAAAACTAGTTTGAAATTTACTTTTTAAAAAATTGCCAGCTCTTCTTTTATTCCATATAAAACCTGCTACCCCCTCACTAACTCTTGGCAGTTTAGCATTGTGCTTTAGCTCTCCCAAAGGTACTGCTCTGCCCCTGTATTTTTAATAGCTTTATATTTACTAGTTTATCTCCTGAGTAGAATTGTTATTTACTTAGTAATTGTGGTTTAAATCCTCTCAACTCATTTGCCCTTGTTTATATTTGTATTGTTTTCTTATTAGATTTGATAGTTCAACTACAAGCTTCATGTATATGAGATGTACTTTCTACACATTTTCCATGAGTCTGCGGTTAGTTTTCTTTTTTTCTGATGAACTTTTTTCAGATAGTAAAAGAGAATCCCAATTTTTTTTTTTTTTCAAAAATTGTGCCCAGTTTCAAAATCCCCCTCCGCCCAAGTACTATTAGGCCTGAACAAACTTCATCTTGAAAAGATGAGCGTTCCGGGCTCATGTTCTGGTTCTCACTGCGTGGAGACAGCACGTGGGCCCCACTCTAGACTGGAATAAAGACTCCTTGCTTTTGCATCAGAACTGGTGGCTTCCTGGTGGTACTTGGGTCAAAGGGGATTTCGAGAACTGGGCACAACAGTACCACCAGGAGACCACCAGTTCTGATGCAAAAGCAAGGAGTCTTTATTTGAGTCTAGATAGTAGTCAGGCCCACGTGTTGTTTCCACACAGTGAGAACCAGAACACTCCTAGAAGCAAGCTTTTTATAGTGATTACAAGAGGATCCACAAATTTCCAACCAGGCTACTATGGGATTGGTTGATAATTAGCTAATGCAGGGTTGGCACAGGAGGAGTGGATGACCAGGGACTGGGTCCCTCATGGGCCCTTTGGTAAGCCAGGTGGAGCCTTATCTAAGGGATGCAGGATACATGATTCACCTCCTGTGGATGTGGATATGTGCTTCACCTCAGGGGATGCAGGATGCAGGATTCACCTCTGGTGGATGCAGGATTTATGACCCTGGTCCTTAATTGTCTGGTGCCTGGTTAGAGACCTTCCAAGGAGTAGGATAGGTGAGATCTTATCTTGAATTCCTCATGGCCCTTCTAAGATGAGCCTCTTTTCAAGATGAAGTTTGTTCAGGCCTAACAAAAAACATTCATGTAACTATATATATTTTGAACATATTGCAAACTCCCATGTTGCCCTACCCTGCCTCCCTTTTCCCATATCCTTTAAACAAGCACAGAAATGTATAAGTTTAAAAATTATATATATATCTACTGTGTGACCCAGGCATCCACTGCTAGGTCTTTAACTGAAGAAATATTTATGTTGGAGGAAATCTTTGTGTCAGATTTTAAAGATAACAATTCTACTGTCTAGAAAATCAATTGATAGATAGGTAAGATTTTGTAACCTAGGTTTTTGTTAAATTATTATTTATCAAATCATCAGTGATATATTAATAATGAGCCATGCTCTCAGGGATCTAATACCTGGGTGTCTTTGGCAGAGAGCTCACTCCATAGCCTCCTCATACCACACCTTTCTCCTGGTTCCCCTCCCATCTCTCTACCTCCTCTGCTCCACCCCCTCTGCTCCAGCCCCCCAGGTGCTTTATACATTCAAAACTCCTCCCTGTCTCCACACAGACCTTCAATATACAAATGAATAGAACCTATGACTTCTCAAGGTCTGCCAGCAGACTTGTGTTGCCTATCCAGACAGGTATCCAAGCTGGGGATAAGTTAGAGTCTTCTCTGATCACCACGCTGCAGACCACTGATGGTGATTGGGAACCTTCATCTGCATTAAGGTAAACAAATGGCCTTTTCATATGGAGATCTGGGTGGCTATTCCATTGACTTTAGCACAGAAGTGTAAATGGGTAGGAAGTGAATCCTTTATATGCTGCAAGGCATCAGGAAGCACCCTTCCCCCAAACAGCATACAGGAATATGATTCCATAACTATAAAAATATCCCACAACAGGTTTTTATATTCCATTTAAGCTCATAATTCACTTCAGATTGATTTTCATGTATGGTATGAAGCATGGATCAGCATAACTTAGTGAAGATATTTTGTCCACTTTATTTGCTTGTGCTTTATACAAAGCATTGTTCATATATGTTTGGGTCTGTTTCTGGACACTACTATTTTTTTTACTATGTCTTTTTCTTAGTACCACTGTTATTTTTCTCAATTAGTATAAATTCGGGAAAAGTCTCGTATTAAGTAATGTTAACAATTCCTCTAACTTTATTCTCTTTTCAATGGTTTTGCTGCTCTCTCTTTCCATATAGATCCCTCTCTCCCTCTCCTCTCTCTCTCTCTCACACGTGTGTGTGTGTGTGTGTGTGTGCGCGCGCGTGCGTGCGGTGTGTGTACATAAGGAGGGGGATATTGTGTGTCCTTCTCCAGCCCTTTCTGCTTTATTCCCTCAAGATGAAGTCTCTCACTGAATTCAAAGATGGGCTGTCAGTCAGCAAGCCTTGGATCTCTCCCCCTAACAATTTTGAGTTTCCAAATATTCTTGGCTATGCTTGTTTTTGTTTGTTTTGTTTTGTTTTTTGTTTTTTTGGTTTTTTTTTTTCTTTTTTTTTGCTTTGTGGATACTGAGGATTGGAACTCAATCTCCATGCTTGCATAGTAAGTGTTCATTCCCACGGTGACATTTCCCCAGCCCCTCTCTATGATTTTATAGGCTGGTCATCAGTAAATGATTTTTCTCTACATAAAGACATTCAGATTTCAGGAAAACAAAATAATTCTTTGTTTATTAGTTTGGAAAACATAGTGCAAAATATGTATTGATTCTCTCATTAATGTTTTCTGATAATTTGCTGGGGAAGCTGGCTGCCTCGGGGTTTTTCCTATTGCTGTTGCTTTTGGATTGAGCCAATGCCTACCAGTATATTAAGTCAGGATTCTACAGCAAAGGTACATCTCCAGACTTGTCTTTCATCTCTTCGTTTTTCTTTAGTTTTTCTTTTGAGACAGGGTCTCACAGAGCTGCCAGTGTCAAACTTGAACTCAAACTGTAACCCAAGCAGGTCATGAACTTAAAATATTCCTGACTTGCCTACATGAGTATTTGAGGTTAGAAACAGACCTGTGCATCAGACCCAGCATTTGTGCTTTATTTGAATAAGTGTGTGTGTGTGTGTGTGTGTGTGTGTGTGTGTGTGTGCAGAAGTGCACACTTCTGGATGAATATGAGTGTACCATCATGTGGAGGCTAGAGCCCAATATGAGGTGTGTTTTTCAGTTGCTCTCCATCTTACTTTTTGAAACTAGGTCTCTCAAAGAACCTCTCTGACTCAGGCAGCCTACTTACTCAAAATGACCAACTGCTCCTCCTGGCTCTACCTCCTCAGAACTAAGAGTAGAGTCATAGAACAGCATGATCATCTTTTTACATGGGTTCTGGAGAGCGGAATTCAGTATTTTATGGTTGAATCTCAAGCATGACCACCTGAGATTTCTCCCAACATCCTGGAGGAATACTTTAATATTCCTTTCATAAACTTTGGTCTATTCATTTCTTAACTGAACTTTTATATTTGTCCTGTTCAAAGAACAAGTCTACTTCTTGTCCATTGCCCATTTAATAGATATAACATTATTCATAATGCTTTCTATTATATGCTTAATGCCAGTAGAATCTGTCATGATGCCATTGTTCTCTGTGCAGAAACTACGAAGTGTACATTCTCTTCTTTCCTATCCTTCCTGCTCCTGCTTGTGTTGATCTCAGAGAACTTGTTTGCAGATTAATTGATTTTTTAATATTGTCTTTTTTTCTATCTTATGTTTTTCTTCTCTGAGTTTTTACTTTTTCTTCCTCTTTTGTTAGTGTGTTTACTGTATTTCTTCTTTTCTAGTTTCCTGATGTTGAAAGCAAGATAATTTGAGATTTTTTTTTCAAATAACTTTCTAAGAACTGGCTCAGTATTAATCCATGAACTCTGCTATGTTGCATTTTATTTTTACTAAATTCAAACTATGTCTTCACTTTCTTTTTGAGTTTCTCCTTGATTCAGGGATTATACTTGGTGCAATATTTAATTTTCAAATATTCTGTGAATAGAGATCTTTTTGAAAAATTAAATTTTAATTTATTCCTTTGTGATTAGAATGCCTTTATATAACTAGGATTTTTTTTTTTTTTTTGCACTGAAACTTGTTTACAATTGTTAAGCTTTGCTGAAGAGAAAAATGATAAGGTATAAAGACTGCTAAAGATCCAGCAGTCTAGTAGCCCGAAGCAGGCTGAAATGCATTCTTAGGCTAGTCTGGGTTACACTGTGAGTTTCTACCCGTAAGAAAAAGAATGTTAAAAGAGAAGGAAAGAGTGGAAAGAAAATCAGAAGTTTTTGAATGTTTCTTTGTTGAGAACTGGAGATTCTTTTTGTAGCATTCAATTGAATAAAATGTTTTCTTTTCATTTTTAAAGTTATAGTTGTCTTTGTGTCTGAACATGTGTGAGAGTACACACATGCCCGTGAATAAGTATGCCACGACACATGTGTAGAAGTCAAAGGATATCTTGTTGGAGTCTGCATCTCCTAATTTCAGGAGTTCAGAAGGGCTATTTGATTTTGTTCTTTCTGTCTCATGGCCTGAAACTCACTCAATCAACAATTTGGGGTGCTTCCTTAGTTGTTCACCATATCTCAGTTCAGGGTTAAACCAAATCATGAGTTTTAAAGACTACCACGTTAAATATCTTTTCATTTAAAATTTATTTAATCAAGAAAGTAGATGTGGTTCCTTTAACCATCTTGACCAGAAGCAGACACCCTCTTTTCTGCCTGTCAAAGCCTACACATTTTTAGCTATACTGAAAACATATTAGATATTTAAAAAATTCCCAGTTTACCTCATGTTACCACTGTGTCTCTGGAACTATTATGATAAATCACAAATATACCTCCTGAATTGATGACTTTTTCCTATATTTTGATTTATCTGAATATTTTTGAAAACTGACAATATAATTTTATATTAAAATGGTAAGTTTGAATATAAACTGGAAAGAAAACCTTTGCCTTTAGGCTAAAATAATGTTGATATGTACCCAAGAATGCTCTGACAACTGTCAAATGGCAGATGAATTGTGTAAGGGAATTGATGAACCTATTGAAATGATTTTATTTGAGGCTGACATTGCTACAACTTTCTTTAACTTTAGGTATTGATCCAAGATTACCCACTTTGTTGTAATCATATATAGTATGAATTTCTCCAGCATAACATAAATGCAAATTAAACTCACCAATTTTAAAAAGTAGTCTCTTAATACAATGAAAACAGGTATCCCCTGTTCATGTTTTATAAAATATTTTTTTTTAGTATCATAAACTCCAACTATGAGATACAATGCTCTAGTTTACTGAATTTTCTGTGTTTAGGGCTATCTGCCATGGATGACAGTAACTATCATCTTAATGGAATCTAGAAGCTCCAGAGAGATGGGCCTCTAGGAGCCACTGTGAGGGGTTATTTTGATTGTGTTAATTGGCATGGGAAATCTCCTGCTGTGGGTAGCACCATTCTCGTGGCTGGGATCCTGGACTATACAAGTGGATAAAGGGAGCTGAACAGCAATGTGCATTCATCACTCCACATCATGCCTGTGGATGTAACATAACCAGTCCTTCAAGCTTCTGCCTCTGTGATTACTCTGCCATGATGAATAGTAATCTAGGACTCTGTCCCCAAATAAATCCCCTTTCCCTTGTTGTGCATTTGTGGAGATGTCTTACCACAGCAACAAGCAAAAAAACTGAGAAATTATTCCCAACACACTAAAGGTGTATATACTGTTTCTTTTGTCCTCATTGTTTGTTTGATTTGAGAAAGGCTCTCATACTCTGTAGCTTACAAACTCAGAGTGATCCTGACCGTCTCTATCCTACTAAATGCTAGGGCTACAACTTTCATAACTCCATGCCTGGTTTATAATATCACCATATTATTTAAATGAAGTTCAGACTTCATATATTTTGGGTCTTTATATGGTGCTTAATTTTATTTTATAATGAATAATAGGTTTTCTATCCTCATACTTCATATAACAGAATTCACTAACATCCAAAATACTAAAAAGAAAGGAAAATGAAGAAAGGACTGGAAGGGGTAGAAGGATGAAAGGGAAAGAGAGACGGGAGACAGGTTTTGAAGTAGTAGAGTGCTGCAATCAGTATGAAGATGGAAAGAATGACTAAGCCCTTTTACCTTCTGAAATGCACATCTGATGTCTATTTTCTGTGAGATACGTCTAACCATTCTGTATTCTCTGTAATTTTCTTATTTTGTCTCTTAGGATAATTAAGTGGACTTTATCAAAGTATATTACCTATTTAGTCACTGGCAGTCAAACCTCTGTAGCAGATTTTTGCATCTCCCAGAGAGATGAAACCCTTTTTAAGAATCATATAAAATGAGCTATGTGATTACTTCAGATAGAAGTAATTTTGCTCTTTCACCATTCAGTACTAATACTGTGAATGGATTCCATTGAAGTTACAGCATTTCTTGGTCTAGAATTCTTTAATTCACTTTACAAGCTATTCTTTAAAAAGAAAAAGAAAAGAAGTCACCGGCCTACAAAAAAAAGTGAAGTTTAACTCACAAAAAGTGAGGTTATTGTCTAGATTTTCCTAATTATAGTCTCATCTTTCTTAGCTGCTTGAATTTCATTCTTCACATCATCTCTCTCCACTAAAAACAAATAATATGATATTTGCTTCTGTGACAGTCTCTTGGATCTCAAAAAATTTATGTGTCAGTTTTCTCTTTATATTTCTATTATTATATATATATATATATATATATATATATATATATATATATATATTAATACTCACTTCAGTATACTCATTTGAGAATATGCAGGAACATTCAATAAGTGCTACATAATTTATTTTTCCATTATTTTTTCCATTTCCATTCTGTCACACACCCTAATGTCACTCTCCTTTTACTATTAGCCAACGCATCACCTAGTGTACTGCTCTTGCCTCTGTGCTATTGTTGATGCTGGACTTCCCACCTGGAAAGACTGGCAACAGTTATAAGCCTAATTAAAAGCTACATTAGACAATATATTCTTCTGAGATGTGTGTGTGTGTGTATGTGTGTATGTACATGCCAGATAAATGCTGTGCCATTGCCATACTCAGACCACTTATTCCTTCCCTTCCAGCCTACATTTGTTGTTCTTCTTTTTACCTTTGTTTGAATCTCTTCATAGAATTCCCCTCCTAAGTATCCACTTTTTCTTGCATAGGTTCTCTACAGAACCTTAGTATCTTATCTCTCCAGCAGAACATTTTGTAAAATTTGAATATAATTTAGTTTTTTTTATAATTTAATTGAAAATAATGTTTTCCATATAATTTATTCGGATCATGCTTTCCCCCTCCCCCAACTCCTCCCAGATCCTCCCCTACCCACAACTCTATGTAAATTTTCTCTGTCTTGAAAAGCATACAAAACAACAACAAAAAAGAAACAAGAAGCACATACAAACCTCACACAACAGAAAACAGAATATAAAAGCAAAAGACCAATAAGACAAAAAAAATTTACAAACAAAGCAAAATTAAGCATGAAGTATAAAACTAAGTACCATTGAGTTTTAATTTGTGATGGCTAACAATTCCTGGGCATGGGGCCTACAATAAAATGTGATTAGCATATCCAGTGAAAATCCACTGGAGAAGACTTTCTTTGCAAGCCAGTATCAGTTGCAGATATTTTCTTGGTAGGAGGGGGACCCAGTGTCCACTTCCAAACAACTCACTAGGACCCCATCTGGCTTAAACCTGAGCAGACCCTGTGCATACTGCCACAGTCTTCCAAAAGAACTTCTTAAAGACAAGGAGTCCTTTTTATTTTCTACCTCTGATATTCATTGGAGTCAATCATTTTTGATATATAATAAATATGAATCAACACTTTAATGAAATATGTTAGATGTATTACATATATGTATATATACACATACACACGTATACATATATATGTATATATGCATTACATACATACATATCTATATAAGACTTTCTACTAATACATCTCAGTTTTAGACATACTATTTCATGTCTATTTTCAAGTTTGCTTCCTGTGACAGAAAATTTTAACATATTGTTTCTGGCTATATGAATATTCTTTGTGTTATAGTATAATTTAAATATATATATAAATATATATGTGTACATATAAGTATATATGCATATATATATATTTATATACATATGCTCCAAAACAGCTATTTATCTGTCTACCTATCTATCAATTAGCGTTTTTAATTCTTTACTACCTTCCAAGTAAAGTTCCAATTTGAATCATATGTAAGTGAGTGACAATAGTAACTAAGTTACAATGGTAACTTAGGTTGAAACATAGGCAGAGAAAGTAATAGATAAAACCTGATACAGATTGTAAGTAAGATAAATCACCCCCAAGACAATATGTGCATGTGTGTATGCATGTGTGTGTGCATGCATGTGTGTATATGTGTGTATGTGTATATATTTAATAGGACAACTCACCTAAATATTCATTTTTCCATGATATCAGTGAAAAAGCAGAAGCAGTAGTGTGCTTGCTTCATACTTGAGGAGTTATTCCATTGAGAAGACAGAAAAGACATTAATAAACTGAAGTTTTTTCTTCTTCTCTCACTAAGCATCACCAAAACAGTAGCACAGATGTTAAACTGAACTACAATATCTATTGTATACGATTTGAATATTTATATTTGCATATGTTCTGAACCTATAACTCTAAAAAAGACACTGGAATTTCACAATTTAATGTATGGTAATACTTGTAAGAAGGCAGCTTTAATAAACTGTTACTCTGGTGTGGTGATTTTCCAGTGAACCCAAGCATAAGCCACAGAAACCTCACTAGGTCCCAATCTCTATTATACTTTTCAGGTTCAGTGTGAAGTGCCTGTGTGAAACAATAAACCTGCATTGTCAGTCAGTGTAGATTAAAATATGTTTTCCACATACTTGCACACTTGCATCCTAGTTCAAACCAGACTGGATTTACTAAGTTTCAATCCTTGGTGCTGTAGACACTTTTCAAATGTGAAGTCAAATCATAATTTAAGCCATTTTAGATACTGAAAAGCAGGCGAGCTCTCCAACTGTCTTGAGATGGTTTGTAACATGCAAAACAACTGTTCCCCCTCAGATTACATTCACTCATTTATTGCCCAAGTTCCCAGGCACTTGGTCTTCTCTACTGATCAGCATAATACTGTGGTTGTTTTCTTTTTCTCCTTCAGTGCCTTACCACCTACCTGCTGCTCTTTAATTTCCTTTTGCTTAGTGCCCCATGTCCTGATTCATCTTTATCACTTCATCTATGATGTTGAGTCAATATAAATATGATTCACTTGTCCTAGAATCGAATATGAACCTCTCATATTTGTGAGATATTTACTCACATACTTGCAGAGCTGTCATGCTCCAGCTATTTTGTGTTCCTTGAAATAAGTTCCTTTAACCATTCCCTCACTAACACTGAACATTGACAGTTCGTAATCACACTTGCCATTATTTGTACTTGTGATCACTACATTTATAGGTAATGTTAATGTGTGTATTGGCCATATTCAGGACATTTATGTGTATATAGATAAAAATACAGTAAGAGTTACTTTTAGTGTGAAAACAATTTTAGTTAAAACCTAAGATACTTTTCAAATCTTGTATAAAGGTCCTTAGCATAGCCCACTTATATATAGACTGGTACAAAACCATCAAACTTATTTATCTCAGTAGATTAAAAAGTGTCACATATCCTAAGTGTACAGAGAGACATGGCTTCTGGAGAGGAGAAAGAAAAGAAATCGTGCAATAGACAAAAGATACAAAGAAGGCTATTTTTGGATAAGTGATGAGTTTGTGCTCAAAACTTTGGTTAAGGCAAGAATGATAGGATGCCAATCTGGGGTTATACTCCATGCATAGGGCTCTCAAAAGCCCCGCTAAGCATCAGTACATTGAGGGAAAATAAGCGATTTGGCCAGTATGAGACAAGAGATCAGGAACTGTGCGTCCCAACATGGGACATGACTTTGGTACAATCAGGAAACTAATGAAGACCTTATCGTCTAGCTGAAAAGTATTAAACTGTGACAATCATGACAGCATGAGGCAAGTGGAGAATAAAAGGCAAGCGTTAGCACCCTATCCCTGGCTCCTCTGTGCTTCTTGGTATAAAGAGCAAGAGGCAGCTTTGGAATAAATCTCACCTGAAAATTTTAGAAGATTTAGTACTGGAATGGAAGTACTGTGAGCATATAAAAACTAAGCTAAATTTTTAAATTGTTAAAATAGATGTTACAAGTATAGCTGAAATGTGCTGAAATTACAGAACAGGTCATTTTTAATACCAGTGTGTGTGCATGTGTGTGTAGAAGTGTAAATTTAAATCTGTGCAAAAGGGTCATTATAGTTGTTTGCCCCAATAGGTAAACGCTATGTTCTATTTCATTCATATCATCCCTACTGCTACATAAATTCAACTTCACCTCTCTGAAATAGACCATGCCACACTGTTGTGTGTACAGTTTCATGATTCACTTTAAACACCTGCACTGTCATCTGGTTAGAATGAAAGTTCAAAGTTAATGTTGATAGCTATCTGTGTTATCAAACCCACAACAACAACAACAGAAAAATCACTTCAGAAGAGATTGGGTAAATACTTGCTGGAGTAGGGAAGAAAACTGATGTGATTATCCACTTGGTAGAACAAAACAAAACAAAAAAGAAATTTAAAAAGCTGAATATGGTTGGCACTCCCTTCACTGACTTGAAGAAACAATCTTTTATATTTTTCTCACCTGCAAAACAGAGATACTATATTCCTCATAGAGGTGTAATATAATTAAATAGGAAGCCACTTAATATTTGGTGAATAGGATTCAATAAACTTTAACATAGTATGCTTACCTGGAAAGGGAGATAGCATAATCAAAAAGGTGGATTTCCCAAAATGAGGCTTATCTATTACACTCCAGCTGTGTAATCCTTGCAATTTCCCCAAATGTGGGAAACTTGATGACATAATTTGTGGTAGTGGGGGTACTGGTTCACCATCTCCCTTAATAAGAAAATTAATTTAATATAGAAAATAAATCATAGCATTGCCACATTTTTTCTTTGTTCTCTCTCTCTCTTTCCTTCTCTCTCACGTGTGTATATGCGTGTGTGTATGTGTGTGTGTGTGTGTGTGTGTGTGTGTGTGTGTGCATTCCTGCTATTTCTATAACTGCTAAGCTGTTCCTTCAGATTTAAGGACAATGTCATCAGGTAAGGTATTGTGAAAGATATGACTTACAAATAAGTACCTAATGCAGACAGTTCTACTTTCACAAAATCTCTGACTTCTCGTCATCATCTCCATAGTCATCTCCCAAGTCAAAATGTCATCTTCACTAACTTAAAAAGTTCATATTGTTTGGTTTCTAAATGCCACAGTCCTGCTGTCCTTATGCCCTATACTAGACACTCCTATCTGCCCTATGAACCTGCTCTCATCCTTCTGTCTGCTCTTAGGATCTCAAAAGTAGTATCTATGTTGAGCACTCACATGCTATGGCTTCCACTGGGTTAGGCATGTGTAAATTCATCTGCAGGAGATGGGAGCTTGGGCTATGCAGTTAGTCTTTCCTACCTCACAGGGCAGTAGTTTGATAAGCATCGTCTCTTCTTAGTATCATAGCTTCTATTTTAAGCTACACTCTTCCTTAACTGCAGTTATCCTCAGGTTCCTAAGAGTTCTTCCTCTGCCTCTACAGTCTGTTACTGTATTTAGGATACTTTAACATCTCATGTTATTTTTTTTATATCCATAGCCATGTAAAATCTCCCCATTAATCAATTTTCAATTATCACCTACATATTACTATATCCTAACCAATACATATCTCACTTCTACTCATCCACAACATTAAAAAATGCTAACATCTACTCATTATGCATAGTGTTGGGTTTCACAGAGATAATTTTGTTCAAATATATCAATCGTTCTGACCATATTCACCCCTCCCACACTGAACCTCTCCTTCCTCTATCTATGGATAATCCACAATGCCCACATGAGAGCAAACATGACATGTTTGACTTTCTGCTCTGACTTATTTTGCTTAATGCAATGATCTCCATTTGCTGCCTTTCCAAGTAAAGGACATAATTGTATTCTTTGTTATTCTATAAAATCCCATTCTATATACATAGAGTCTTTTTTTCCTATACTGATCATCCTTATATAGTCCAAGATGGCCTCCTACTCATATCCTTGTTCCAGCATCCCAGACCTGGGATTACAGGTACCAACTGTCACATACTCAGCACATTACATGCACTGAAATAGAATTATGCCCTATAGCTCTCTATGGGACATATAGGCCCTACACCTCACAAGACTTTCTCTATTCATTATGCTTCTTCATACTGGCCTTGCCTCTGTTTTTAATAAACTTGAAGACTGCTGTGTTTGGGTGAATGCAATCCTTTGTGTCTACCTGGACCATGCACCTTCATAACACACCTCAGAGGTTCCAGAGGATGAGAATATCACTAGATGTTACTAGATAACATTGTATAATTGAGAATTTATGTTTTATTTTTTGTTGTTAATTCATTCATCTATAGGCTCTCTTTTCAGCATTCACATGTATTTTTATCATAACATTTTTCTTTTAATAATGATAATGTGCTATTTTCAGTAAAACATGTAACTTACTTGTGCACATGGTACCTATGGAGCAGTCCTGTTGTAATTCAGACACTGCTCCACTGATCACACACTATACTCCCTTGATTATTGTCCTGATAGGCTTTTAAATGACTGTATATTCTTCCAAGGAGATGTTAGCCAGTTAGGCCAAGAGTTGTGCATTTGTCAATATGATTACCCCCTCTTTAGTTCTAAAACTCAAGTTCAAATTTATCTCAATGTACTGGTGTGAGAGCTGGTGGAAGGTAGAAGTAGTGATTAGGTCATTAGGATGAAAGCTTTTCTCCAGGGAGAAAGTTAATTACCATGGGGTAGGGTTATTTATTAAAGTGTTATAAAAGCATGATCATCTTCCTCTCTTACTTCTTCTGAGATGAGACCAGATAGCTTTCTGCCATTTTACCATTACATGATTAATCATCACATGGCCCTTGCCAGATGTTTTTGCCTGATCTTAAACTCTAGTCCCTGAGTCTATGAAATAATTAACTTTATTCATTTATACATAACCGAGTTTCATGTTGTAATATGTTTTCGGTGCATATTATAGAAAGCAGACTAAAATGAGCTATGATTGTCTTTGTCATAGTGACAATATGGTAAAAGATAGTTCTTTGGATCTCTCTCTGACGTATTTTTTCTATTCATTTTTTTCAGTATTTAAGATATTTTGGAACTTCTACTTGTCATCCATCACCACAATATTTCAATCTTGTAATTATGGTAATTTAAAAATGCAGTGAGAGACTTCTTACCTGAATATGTTAATGCCTGTCTGAAATCAGAGCATTCAGGAGACTAACCAGGAGAAAACTATGAGTTCAAGCAGTCTGGACTGCAAAATAAGATTTGAGGCTTTGTAGAAAAAAAAGAAAAGAAAGAAAAGAAAAGAAAAGAAAAAAAAGAAAAGAAAAGAAAAGAAAAGAAAAGAAAAGAGGGAAAAGAGAAAAGGAAAGGAAAGGAAAGGAAAAAAGAGAAGAGAAGAGAAAAGAAGAGAAGAGAAAACAATATTATTCTTTTTCTAGAACACTTGACTTTGATTTTAGTGATTTTATGTAATGACAATAATATTCTATTTTCAAACAAATTGCATTTAACATTGAGGTATCAAATGTCTGTCATTTAAAAATTTTAAAACACAGAATGACAGAAGTTATAAATCCACTCCTCCCATAAACATTCAATAATTTAATCATAATAACCTGTCCATCATTTCTCTGTGCATGTTTTATATATAATTAGAATAATATAAAAGTTATATTTCAAATTCCTAAATTAACATCTCTTTATGACTATAAAATAATACATTAACCTGTATCAGTTATATCTAATTCCTTATAAGACAATTTTAATTGGAGAAGATTAATTTTGGCAGCTAATTAATGAAATTCACATATTTTTGACTCATTTAATTTGTACACTGTATTTTATAATAAAGAAGCTGACATTTATTTCATAAGTATTTAAATAATTGGTATTATAAACAAATTAATAACAAAAAGATAAAGGATTATATATGACACAAAAGAAAAATACAAAAATCAAAAGAAGTTTAAAAGTTAGTGTAAATTTCTTCTCAATTTAATCTTCTATCATAAAATTTTCTAGTATTGTAATTTTACTAAATAATATCAGAAATCTCTATTGAACAATTTTGTGTACAAGACGTAAAATTCTTTCCCTAAGCACACATGCCATATAATAGAGAGGCCTAAGAAAATATATCAACACAAGAACGCCTCTCATACTATGTAAGAATCAAAGGTGATGTTTCAAAAGAAGACACATGAATATAGAATGGATTGAAGTTTTAGTCATTTGTAATTACACTTTGTTCATTTATAAAGTGTGTGTGTGTATGTGTGTATATGTGTTTGTGTGTATTGGTCAGAAGGCACCTTATAGGAATCAGTTCTCACCTTCCATGTGTAGGTCCCACGGATTGACCTGAGGTCATCAGGCTTAGTGAAAATGGCTTTACTCCATGAGCATATCAGAGCTGACTCATGACTTTGACATTTTTTAACACATAGCACATTTTCTCTTACTGTTTCAATCTCCATCTCCTTGATATGAGAAAGAAAATACAATGTCAAGGTCATAGTCATCTAAATAATGTAATATCTAGCATCACACATAGCATATCAGAAATCCTCAGTAAATGGTAACTATTGCTCTTTCTCATTATAGACATTATCCCATGAGAAAAATTAGTGAGACTATTTAGGAAGCCATTATTATGATAATTCTAGTAAACATTAATGAGAATGATTAGCACAGGGGCTAAGCATACAAAGATGAACAGCAGACATTGAAATAAATTCCACAGAAGCAAATATAGGAGTTAGTTACATAGGAAATTGCTGACTTGAGGTTGACCTTATATCTAAAGGAATACATCATTTTGAGCTAAGTCTAACAAATTTTGTGGTCCAGTGGTTCTCAACCTTCCTTATTCTGCAACTCTTTAATAGAGTTCTTTATGCTATGATGATCCCCAATTATAAAATTATTTCTGTTGCTACCTCATAACTATAGTTTTGTTACTATTATGAATCGTAATGTAAGTATCTGATATGCAGATGGTTTTAGGTGATCGCTGTGAAAGGGTCATTCAAGCCCAAAGAAGTCTCAACTCACAGTTTGAAAACTTCTGGTTTAGACCATTAACACTGCTTGAAAATTCTTAAGATTATTCTCACACACCTTGAGACTTAGGGGTAGAATTTTTGCCATGAATATGCAAGTATAATTGTGGTTATTTGAATGGGAATGGCTGGAATAGGGTCATATATTTGAATGGTTGGTCCTATATGATGGAACACTTGGGAAGGATTTGGAGGAGTGTCCTTGTTGAAGGAGGTATATCACTTGTAATGGGTTTTGAAGATTTAAAATCCCATGCTATTTCCAGTTAGCACTCTCTCTTTCTGTCTTCTATCTGTGGATCAGGTGTAATTTCTCAGCTACTGATCCAGTCCTATATCTGCCTGTATACTGCCATGTTCTTGCCATGATGGTGATGAACTCTAACACTCTGGAACCATGAGCCCCAAAATGAAATTATTTCTTTTGTAAGTTACCTTGGTCATGGTTTTATGTCACAGCAATGCAAAAGTGACCAAGACAATATGCAACAAATCTTAACAATTAATTTAAATGTAAGTGTACTTTAGCTCATTTAAATATTATTAAAAGTCATTCTATGTAAAAAGGAAAATAAGCATTATAACATGAGTTTCCAGACCTAAACTTTCTTTAATTCCAGGTAGTAGTAAATGTCATAGTCAGAAAATAGTCCCAACAAACATTTTTGTTGATGAAGGTAGAATTCCCTGGACATGGGACATCAGACACACTGCTTTGCAAAAATGTGAAGAATAAACATAAGATAGCTCTTCTCAGTAGAAAGAGGGGTCTGTAGATTAGAAGAAATGGAAGGGAACTCACTGAGGAAGACATTCTTATATTCTGAAAGAAAACAGCTGTTAAGTACCAATTTATCTCTTATAAGAAATTATCTTAAACATAAATTATATAAATATGCCAACTCAAAGATAGAGATTTACATAGAGTAAAGCATTATCTAAACATTTGCTATCTCTAAGACATTCATCCTAAATACAGTAGACGAAGGTACTTTGATATTAAGTGAAGATTTATGATACATCATGAAAATTTTAATTGACAAAAAGATTCAATACTTTAAGATTATAAAGCCAATTTCTGTTTCAGTTACTAGAGTAACAAAGATTGTACTTTGGTAGAAGAAAGCACCAACACACCACCACCATCAACAACAAGAAGTACAGAATCTTCTTTATCAGCCCTCATCAGGCTTGTATGAAATATTAGTTATATCAGATTCTCAAAATACAAGAGGCAAAAACTTATACAAGTGAAATTTTTAAAAAATGACATTATATAAACTATTCTTGGAGAAAGAAAATATGTTCACCCCAGCTAGGGCCCCACTGATAGATAATATAAAAGACTCTACAGGAGTTTAATTGATGAACAAATGAGCATCATTAGAGCTACTCATAGGGGCATGGGTAACTGATTACTTACAGAAGCATGGAGAACATATATTTGGCTACACCACTGAAGAAAATCTCTATCCACTAACAATTGATAACTGCTTTTAATCCTCAAGGATGTGCATAGTCTCATGAGTCCCTCCTCTGACTAGTCCCCAGAACAGGAAAAGTCCCCATGAATAACTCCTTCTTTCCATGATTAAATGTTAATGAACTCAGTCTTATGCCTGTCTTGTTTGGATAATCATAGCTGGTGAGAGTTCAAGATGGCACTTGTTGCTTTTGCAAAGGACGAGGGTTGAGTTCCCAGTCTTTATGAGGTGGTTCATGAGTATCTTGCACCATAGTTCCAGGGTATGTGAGGTCCTTTTCTGACCTCTGCAGGGACCAGGCACAAATTTGGTATACATACATATATGCAAGCGATGCAGTAATACATATAAAACAAACTTTAAATATCTAATTTTAATTGTAAAAAAAATAAAGAATGGCTAGGAAGTCATTGTAAAATTGTAAAAGCCTTGTAAAATCTTTAACAGGAGGAGGCTTTTTCTGGGAACTTAAGCTCACAAAATATAATTAGCTTTTAGAAAAAATAATACCACAGAAAGATTAAAAATATTGGGTTATTTGAATGACACACAGGTTGTCATATCTCTAGTGTCAATGCATTTATATACATGTGTCTCAAAAATATTTT
Organism: Cricetomys ansorgei; assembly: GCA_026225945.1. Lineage (NCBI taxonomy): Eukaryota > Metazoa > Chordata > Mammalia > Rodentia > Nesomyidae > Cricetomys > Cricetomys ansorgei. The sequence goes on from JAMJFZ010004061.1 coordinate 16,031,318, forward strand.
TATTGCTAATGTAGTATTTCTAGCATAGACGACTACTGTGATTTTAATTAGTTCTCACTTGTCAAAAGTATAATATCTCTACTTTTGAAAGTTATAATTGCATTCAAAGAATATTCTCATACACATTTCTCGTTCCTCAGGATAAATTCTAGAAATGACTATGTCAGAGAGCATACAGACATTTTTCTTTTAAAGATACTGTTTTGTTTTTAAATTGTGTGTGTGTGTGTGTGTGTGTGTGTGTGTGTGTGTGATGAGAGTGCAGGAATGTGAGTACAGGTACCTACAGAGGCTACAAGAGAGAAGGAGGTGCCTTTTGCTGGAGTTACAAATGGGTTTAGGACACTTGATATGGGTTTTGGAAACCAAACTTTAGACCTCTACAAGAACAGTTGGTGCTCGCTCTTAACTGCTGAGCCAATTAACTACCCCTTGATATTTTTCTTTTAATGGAAATTGCTACATACTGTTTTGGAAAGGTGACCATAGAAGTAGTTTCTCTTGTGGGGTTTGTTTTTATCTTACAACCCAAATATCGCACCAGGAAATGAGACTTATTTTGTAGGAAGGCTGCAACACAGTCACAACTCATTGACGGTGTCACATCACAGTATGAAAACAGCCAATTCTGAAGCCTACTAGCAACAATCCTGTTCTGTTTCACCTTTGAGACTGGAGCTTGGAGACTGTCATTCATGAAATGCTAAACAGCTAATGCATTCTTAATTCTCTTTGCAACTAAAGTAAGTAGTGGTGTGTTTGTTACAGATAGTCCTACCCAAGGGAATGATACATTTTCATGGTTGAGTTTTGATTTTTAAATAGAAGATATGTCAGACAGCATTTGGTAAAGAAAGGGAAAATATAATGTGGAATTTGAAAAATGCATGAAATACTTCAACATCAGGTAAATAATTCTCACTTGGACATCATGGATATTGATATTTGACAATTAATTTTAGATATTGATAACAAGAAAATAATTCATATATGTATTTCTTCAGTAAGACTGAGGACCTTAAATCCATTCCTAGCACAGACTTGGAGGAAGGATAAAACTGACTACTGCAAGTTGTCCTCTGATTAACACACAAATAATGGCACCATGTGTGCCTGTGCAAATCATCCCCCTCTCCAACCCAAACAAATGAAAAGATCACTATATTTTCTTTAAAATACTGCTTTGAACTTCCACCAGTTTTTCCACAGGACAAAAAGACCTAGAGCATATGAACTTTGTTTATGAAGTAGACTCAATACAGTGACTAGTTCAGAACCTCAGCATAACCAGTGTTGATTTTCTCAAGGCTCAGATGGCTGATGATGGCCACAGCCACATGGCTCCTTTCTTGCCTTCTTGAAATGCACATGCCAATGCATTACTATTTATGAGGTACTCTGATGAAGTCTTGCACTGCTGATCCCTTCTCACTTTGTCTAGATTTACACACCAGAAGATACATCTATAACATATATAGCCCCCAACTTCAACTGTACTTGATCTAAAAAACTATAGGATATCATTACAAAGAATAAAGAAAACTGAATATCAGCCTCTCATCTAAAATTTGGTTACAATTTCATGTCTACCAACCAGCTCACAATCTCATATGTTTTTCTGGTGGGAGGTATGTTTTTCATACCTTTCTATGTGTTTCTAGTTTTCTTCTGGTTTCATAATATGCTTCAGGGCTATTTCATAGGTTTCCCAAGAATGCTCAACACCTCCAGCCTCAGGATGGCTATATTCCTTTCCTGCTGTCTTTTTGAGTCTCTTTCCAGGAAAGATTGTAAGAACCAGAGATCAGGTAGTTTGCTGTGACATTGTGTCTCCTGCAACATTAGAAACTATACACTTGAAGGCTCATCAGCATTACTGTGCAAATATGAGATGAACAAGGATGACACCAATTAACATCTCAAAACTGGATGGGGACCCTCATGAGGCCTCAATCCTATACCAAGAACTGTAGGAATGCTGAGGAATGCTAGGAGTAGGAGGGGGTCTTCTCCCTGGAAGAGCACATCAATTTGTTCCAGAGCAAATGTTCATCCTTGGAAACATAAGTATGAGGAGCATTATACAGACAGAAGAGGTTTTACTTAGGGATATATATATATATATATATATATATATATATATATATATATATATATATATATAAATATAAAATTTATTTTTTACATGCAATAACTATTAGTGAAAAAGAGGTCATGACTTTGAAGGAGAATAAAGAGAGCTAAATGTGAGGTTTGGAGGGAGAAATGGGAAGGGATAAAAGTTTTGATTATATTATAATTTCAAAAATTTTTTAAAAAAAGTTAAGTGAGTAAAAAGCCAATTATTAACTCACAAATAATAAAAATGAGTCTTTCAAAAATAACTGAAATAGAAATAACAAAGACATAAAGACCAAGGGGCAGGCAATGTACCACTTGTAAAAATTGTCTCATAGGACAACATAAAAAAAAAGGAAGTTTATGTAAAATGCTATAGATAAATGGAAGGCGATCAGCTTGGGTCATTAGGATTAAGAGGTTAGGAAAGAAAATGGCAAGGAGAAAAGATGAGGCAAAGGCAATGTAAAAGGAGAAAAAAAAATTGGTGATCAATTTGTATATTTCACCTTGTTTTTTTTTCAATTTTATTTTTCTTCTCTCATACAATGCATCCAGACCGTACTCCTTTCCACCCTCTACTCCTCCCAGCTTCCCCCATCTCCCCTCAGATCTACCCCCCATTCCTACCCAACAACCAACTAACCCCACTTCTCCCCAGAAAAGAACAGTCCTCCCAGAATTACCACTCAAACAGGGCATAACAAGATGGAGCAAGGCTGGGTACTACTCCCTACATCAAGGGTGGACTAGGCAACCCAGCAGGAGCAAAAGGGTCCCAAGAACAGGTAAAAGGGCCAGAGATTCCTCTCACCAACTTCAGCCTGTAGGAGTTTTGCAAGAACACCAAGACAAACAACCACATGATACATTTAGGGGACCCTGCAGGTTCCATGTCTGTCTCTTCAGTTTCTGTGTGTATTTCATCTTCAAGTTTTGACTCTGCTGTGAATTTCTGCAGACCTATGAGGTGAAAGGCAAATACTCCTGCAGAAACTTCTGTTTTCTTTCTTCACTACAAGACTTAGTCAGTCTCTATTTTGAATCAAACTCACTGAGTGTGAAGAACACAATGAACATGTGAAATAGTCATCCTCTCAAGGAAGAAACAATGTGAGGGGGAAATAGAGAAAAGTTACTACACACAAGTTAGGTGTCAAGATAGATAATAGCACAGTCTCCTAAGTGAAAAGATTCCAGAAAAGGAGAGGTCCAGTTACACCAGGTCAGGTTAAGTGTTTGTGCAGCCCAGAATGGAGACCTCTAAATGTTGGCTTTGTCACTAAAAAGACTGAGGCTTTCAGGAAGATGTCTTCATGCTCTTGTTATTTGTTTTACTTTCTTTCTTTCTTTTTTTTTTTTTTTTTCAATCTGACATTTTCTATAATGGGATTCATTCCATAGGGGCTTTTTTTTTTTTTTATGATTAAAGGAGACAACAATGAATACAGATCATTCCAGTTTCTGAATTAAAACACATTCTTATAAACAGTGTGTCATATGCTGCCTTTTAATTTTACATTATTTTTTAAAATTTACATGTGTGATTGTCTAAGTCAGACTTCAGTTGTCATCCTTTGTTGTTCTCCAAAGTTACTTTTCTATTGCTGAGAAGAGACATCATTACAAAGGCAACTAATAAAAGAAAGCATGTAGTAGGGGTCATGCATACAATTTCAGAGGGTTAGCCCATGATCATCACTGTGGGAGGAAGGTGGGCAGACATGGGACTGGACCAATAATAGAAAGCTCATATCTTATCCACAAGATGGAACAGAAAGAGAGCAAGACTGTACCTCAACCCCCCCCCCCACCAAGTGTCATACCTCCTCTAAGAAGGCCCCACCTCCTATTCATTTCTAAATAGTCCACCAACTGGGAAACAAACCTAGTACATGAGCCTATGGGGGCCATTCTCACTCAATCTGTGACACCATCTTTGTTTCTGAGACAAAGCCTTGGTGCAAAGCCTTTCACCAAACCAGGAGCTCCTTAGATTTTCTGTTCTCCCTTTGCCCTGTCCTCTGCTCTGGAGTTACAGGTACATACCACTATCTCCTGGCTTCTGGATGGGTGTCAGTGATCTAAACTCAAGCCTTCATTCTAGTATAACAAGCTTTTTACCCTCTGAGTCTTGTCTGAAACCTCTAATTTTACATACTTTAATGTCTCATATTATTCTTTTTCTGACATTTTTGTACATACTTTTATCATTATAATTATTATTAATTTTTTGACAATTTCAAGTATATATACTATATATTCTACTTACTCTTACTCCCTAATTTCTCCAATCTTCCTTCTATGTCTGTCAATCCTACTGCTTCTGTACAAGTCTCTCTTATTCACATTTTTGTTTTCTTTTTGGACCAGGACTGTGAATTAGTTACTACTTTATTGCTGTGACAAAACACCATGACCAAGGTAATTTTTTAAAGAAGGTGATTAATTGGGCTTATAGTTTAAGAGGGTTAGAATCCAAGATGGTGGAGTGAAGAAGCAGCACAGAGATCACATCTTTATTCTCAACCATGAAGCTGAGAGAGACATTATGAATCAAGTGAGTTTCTTGAAATCTCAAAACCTGTTCCCAGTTACATATTTCCTCCAACAAGACCACATCTCCTAATTCTCCTCAAACATTTCCACCCACTGGGGACCAAGTATTTAACCATATGAACCTGTGGAGGGCATTCTTATTCAAACCACCACAAATTGTATACCTATGGATTTGGAACTGCTACTGGAACCTGGAGGTATGGTAAGCATGAGCATATGTGTATACAGATGAAGACAATGACTGTCCCACCTCCAGAAACCACCAGTAGCCATATGAAGGCCTAAGGGAAGCAAACTTAGTTGCTGTGGGATCATGATTGCAAAGCTTGTGTTATACCTAGAATATAGCTTATTAATGCCATTTATTTCCTCAACTCAATCATCTTATACAAGCAGTCATTTATTTCTTTTTGTATCATTTTGATTATAAATATTTTGTCTATTTCTTGATCAACGAGGATAAAGATAATCACTTGTTATCCAGTATTAAAGAAAAGGCAATAAAAATCTTAGAACTTTGCCCTCCTGCCATCACCTTTTGTGTGCATTTTCACATTATACCCATCACTTAACTTGCATCTTATTATAACTCTACTGTGAATTTTAATTAACTCTCCCCACAAATTATCTCCTGGAAGGAATCATTTGAGCTCCATGACTTGAGATGTCGTGTGTTGAAGACTCTGCCTTTTTTCTTCTTGAAGCAAGCTTTGCCAGGTTGCACAATTCACAAGGAAAGGAGTTTCCTTACTCATCATTTAAAGAACTGTACCCTTGCAGTGTGTTTTGGTTGCTGTGTATAGGATTTCCCACTTTTGACTGTTCTTCTCCATCTCTGAGCCAGGTCAGTTATTTTCCTTCTTGGAGCTTTCTCGGGACCTTTGCAGTGTGTTTGCACTCCAGGCTTCTCTGCCCTAATTCTGAGCTGGACCAGCTTTTTTCTCCCTCTGAACCTTCTGGCAGAGTTTAGATGCTACTAGAAAGTACATTGCTTGTGCAGCATCTCCAACACAGAGAAGTCAGTGGCACACTTACCCAGCATCCAGAGTTAGAAAAATATGCACACCTTTATATTTAAACTAAAATATCATGTGTAATAGAAACATTTTCTATTAGTGAATCCAGGAAATAAAATTCAAAATAATTGAAAATGACCACATTTAGCTGTTTTACATCTGATATAAAATGTATGCACTAAAAATATACCTATGGAACCGTGCTGATGGCCATGTTGATGTGCTTTCTAGATCCATTTTGTTTTTTAAACACAAGAAGACTAGAAAACATGAGCAAACGCTAATTAGACAAAATTGGCCAATAAATGTGTGGTGCCTGAAATAGTAAAAATGAGAGTTTACCCTGGCAAGATTACCCAGTGAGTTGAGGCACTTACTCACAGGCCTGATGATCCAAATTTGACCACTGAATCCCTGGAGAACCAGCTCTTGAGTTTTCTTCTAATCTCCTACACACATCTGTACCTTCACAGGCACACACATACACACACACACACATAAATAAATAAACAAACAAACAAACAAATGAATAAATGAATAAATTATTTGGAAACTATAGGAGGTATTTTCAAAAATGGCCCCAGATCTCTTGTTTTTTTAGATTATTATTGTCTCTTGTTTTTAGATTGTTACTGTTATTATTATTATTTGCATATATGGAGGAGGCATGTGCATGTGTGTGTGTGTGTGTGTGTGTACCAAAGGGAGTCAGAGGCATCTGATGAGTTACAAAAAAAGTGGATTGCTCAACTTCGATGCTGGGACCCTAACTCTGGTCCCCTGAAAGAGCAGTATATGCTCTTAACTGCTAAACTTCTCTCCAACCACCTAAACCAGATTCTGCTTAAAGAAATTCTCCAGAAGAAAACTTAGAGTTTTAGGAAAGGCAAGGGGAAAGAGAAAGTTTTGTAATGTTACTGAGGCTGGATACTGAGAAGGGGAGAGTTATACAGAGAAAGAGCTAAGTAGGTTATGCTCTTGTATCTACTGCTATCACAGAACTTTGAGTTTACAGTGTACAGAGAGCTATTAGAGAGGTAAAAATAAATGATGTCTAGACCTCAGATTGTTCCAAGAGATATCAAAGCACTAACCAGGCAGGGTTGAGAGACATTATCCTAAAACAAAGGCATAGACTTAATACTGAGAATGATGCCTCAGAAGTGGTTCAAAAACCACTAGTGACTCTCAGTTCAAAAGTAGGAAAGACCAGAACACAGGAGAAAAGAAAATGAAAGAAAAAAGAAAGGAAGAAATGACAGAAAGGATAGATGGAGGAATGGAGGCAAAAAAAAGGCAAGAAAGAAGGCAAATCTCAACTAAACCAAACTAACTTAAAATTCTCTCCTTCCTCTTAAGTCAAAATTAATTTCTTTAAAGTACAACTACAAAACTCAGACACTTAGAATGGTGACAGAGTATGAAGTGTAAAGTATATATTATATTTAAAAACAAAATATAAGAGGAGATCTACTATGTTACCTAAGCCAGAGAAAGATGAGAAAAGCTGATATACACATTATTGATAAGCATAGAAAACAAACCTTAGGGAAATAATAAACTGAATCCAACAATATAAAAACCATAAAACATCATGTCAAATTGTGATTCAGCTCAGAAAAGCACTTATGCCAACCATACTATCTCTGCTTTAAGACTAGGAAAAAAGACAAGGAGGTCTCTTCACTACTTGTAATCAGCATTATATTCCAGTTTTCAGCAAGTATGAAGAGGCAATAAGAAGAATGGTTATGCAAATTCAGAAGGATTAATATATGTATCTTTATTCCCAGATTATGATTATGTGCATAGAAAACCATGAGGATTCTATATGAAAACTATAATAACGAGTCCATTAAGTATGATGTCAGCTACAATACTGGAGCAGTTTGAAGAAAATTTCTTCCATTTCTCTTATTTGCAAGTTTCTTTTTTAAGTAGCAAATATGTTTTGAATTTTGTAAGAGGCTATTCTGGATGACTGAAATTGCTGTGTAACTATAATCTGATGATACACTGGTTTACAATGCTTAATTTCTAAATGCTAATGCAACTTTGAATTTCTGAGACTATTTCCAAATGGACATGGTTTGTGACAATTTCCAAAGTCATTCAAATAATAGGCATGCTTTTCAACAAACACTGTTGATTATATTGTCTTCTAATAAGTAATGGTAAATCAGACTCCACGGTTATTCAACACATGTGAAAATTAACCTAAACTCTCTAACTACCCTAGACTTAAAGATGAGATGAACCTCCTTGAAGAAATATAGACAAAAATCAGCATGAGTCCAAGGTTATTTTTTAAAGAAAACAACCCTAAAACATAATAAAACATTAATCATAAAAAGAAAAATTGATAAAGAGGGATTTAACAAAATCAATATTTTTCCTTTTTGAAAGACATTGTTCACAATCAGAAAGTCAAGCAAACTATAAAGCAAAACTACAGACAATCTATATGTCTGAAGAACTGAGTCAATATAAATATGGCAGATTCTATCAGTCTTTAGGAAGACAAATAACGAGAATTAAAAAGAAATGGGGAAAAAAATCTGCGTTCGATCACTTTACCAAAAAAAATATAGAAATGATCAATAAGTACTTCAAAAAAGTCTCAGAGTTTTAAAACATCTATGAGATTCAAATTGCATCTAAAATGAGCTACCACTGCACACTCAAGGGTAGAGTCAAAATTAAAAACATAACACCAGATGTTGGCAAGGTGACAGAGCACCTGAACTATTATATATAGCTGGTGGAAATGGAAAATGGTACAATAATTTTAGAGAGCAATTTTGCAGTTTTTCTTAAAAATAAGATTGAATAAAAACAACATAACTGAGCAATTTTGAAAAGAAACAAATTAAACATAACAGACGGAAAGCATATGTGTACTGTGAGAATGGCACATGGATGTATTTAGAAGCTTTGCTCATAATACCAAAAGCTGCAAACAACCATAATGACCGTCAAATACACACTCTGTGGTATATCTGCACAGTAAAATACTTCTCAAGAATGCAAAGTCACAGTATGGATAAGTCCCCATAACATTATACTGAGTTAACAAGGTCAAATAAAGCCTGAGATGCACAGTTCTATTTATACAGAATTCCATAACAGATAAAACTAATTTATGTTGGCAGAAAGTAGATCAATGGCTCTCTGGGACAGAGAATGGTCATGAAATTGACTGTAAAGAGACAGAATATTTTGTGATAATGGAAATATTTTATATCTTTAGTTTGTTCTTACTTGAGTGTGTGCATTTGTTAGAGCTGCATACTTCAAATTGAGTACCTTCTTTCACGTGTGAATTATTCATTAATGAATCCAACAGACTTACACAAAAAGAATGAGTACACGCACAGCCAAGAATAGGGCAAAATTTTGGGCATAGTAGTTCTTTTACCTCCATTATAGGCAACTCCTTTTTTTTTTTCCTTTTCCACCTCATCAGGGTGTATTTATTTATAACACAGAGTTTTCTGTTTATGTTCTATAAAGTTCATACATCCTACTTATTAGGAAATGAGTACAGGAAAAAAAAACATTGAGAACATATATGAATATGTTTTAGACTTAGGTCTTTTTGAAAGATGAAATTCCACCATAGCAGCAATATAACATTTCTCATGAAAACGTGTCCTGTTTCCTTCACCTTCTAATCACCAAACTCTATTATCTAAATATTTTAGCAACTGTCAGCCTCTTTCGTGTCTATTTACAATAGTTGTAAGAATTGCTTTATTCTTTCCCAAGTTTCAAATTTGTTCTCCTCTTTGGAGTTCAAAAACTTCTCAGAGCCCCAGGGAGGAGTTTGTTTAAAGGCATTTATGAGTCACTGTTCCACTGTTTGTCAGGCCTGATCCAAGATTCATAACAGCATTTTCTAAGACCCTTCTGATCATGCCCAACCTTGCCCAACCTTGCTCCCTATTTGCCTATCAAATCTCCTACCTTTTCACTGTCTCATTTATTGTGCCTTCTACCACCATCCTACTTCAGCCTCCTCATGTACTTGAACCCCTGGCAGTTTATAATTCAGCTCTACTTGATTTCTTTCAGTGCCCAGATTATGACCTACATGTCTCCCTTGCATTAGTGGGAACATTGTTAATTTTACTGTCATCTACAGTATCTTCTTTAGATGCAGGTGTATTTATTATCAGCTGTGCCACCTAGTTCTTTGGGTTTTGAGTTTTTTATATAGACCATTTTAGAGAAATTGATGTCAGAGTTGGCTCTTTTTTTTAGTAAAAGGTCTAATTTTTGTACATTGTTATGATCAGTGTGGTGAAATTTGAGGACAATAAGGAATGGAAGACTGTTTCTCAGTTGTAACTCTGGCTGTCCTGGAACTCACTCTGTAGACCAGGCTGGCCTCTAACACACAGAGATCCTCCTGCCTCTGCCTCCTGAGTGCTGGTATTAAAGGCATGTGCACTACCACCATCTGACTAGGACATAAACTTCTAAAAGCGTTTCCACTACCGATATCTTCTTGTTTAATAGTATTTGAGCTAAATCTCATTTGTTTGGGTCCTATGTAAGTGAGTAATTATTTCATGTAAGCAATCTTATTTCAAGTTAAAACACCACAAGAGAGTAACCAGATGAACCACCAAAAGCTGGAAGAACACCCTTTTGGTTACTTTTGTAGGAAAAAAAAATGACTGTAGTAACATATACAGCATATGCATATATATATATATATATATATATATATATATATATATATATATATAGGCTGTATATATCTCATATATAACATAATATAGCTAAGATTCCATTTCTTCACCAGACATGAAAGCTTAACAAAAACATACTCTACTTTGTGGTAACATAACAACAGAGCACAGGAATACGTTTCAAGCAAAGAATGTTATAATAAAAATTTTAAATTAAATTATATTTCTCATAGATACTGGTTGTGTATATTGTTGTGTCTCACTATTTTGAAATATTTTTGCAAACTGAGATTACAATAAATAACCTAAAAATAATAGGCATATGTTGTAGTTATTTTGGTTTACATGTAGAACAGAGGAAAAACTCTGTTGATCCTCAGATCAAGATGTTGGTATTTGTATTTATGAGGCCATTATGATACTTCGCTCCAAGGCAGAACAGGGGAGGACAAGACAGTAAGGTGGAGAGAAGGAAATAGAGGAGACTCACTTTTATAAGAAATTCATTCTCCCTATAACTGTTTGACTCCCATGATAGGAACATTAGTCCATTAATAGGCAGAATCCTCATGTCTTGATCAACTTTCATGAGCCTCATGGATACCTATATTGCCCCACTGGGGATTACCTCTCTAACATTTGAATTTTAGGAGAATTATTATTTCACTGAGTAATTAAAATCATGAAGTTTCCTGGGTGCTGAAGATCATACAGTGAAAGACAATACATTACTGTTTACATTCTAAAAGGCAACTGCCTACCAGCTAATTGATTAGAAATTTAAATTAAATTAAATTGCTAATAACTTTGCAGTTATTTTGGCTTCATGCTTTCTAGTATTTGAGTTTTATATTTTGAGTAAACCACTTTGTAGGCTATGGCATGTAATGACTGGTGACGTTTACACTCTGATTTTCTTTCCGAATGAGAAGTTAGCCCCTTAATCCAAATATAAACCCCTGATGTGTAACTGTGGGATAATTCCAGATAATGGCAGAAGCACACTTGAACTGTGAGGCAACCCACAGTTAGGTTCAGGTTCTGATGGTGTGAGAGACCCACTCAAGTAGGGCGAAGCTGGATGCACTGAAACATGCTGCATCTGATCTACTGTTTTGGGTGGCTACCAAGGCAACCAAGATTCCTACCAAGGCAACTAGAGTTCACATATATGAAGTCTCTTCCAGGTTGGCTACATGATTCAAACTGAGCACTTGCTCTGACATCTTAGCTTTTGCTTTAAAGGAAAATATGATTTATGATTTTGCTTTTTTAAAACTTGACTCACTGTATTCCTCATTTACAAAGTTTCTAAGATGGAGGTTTAGGAATACTTCTTTTTGTCTTTTTAGGAAGTCTAGGGCCATTAGACCCTAGACTTTTCATCTTTTCACCTTTCATTTTTGAGTTCTGTGTTGAATGGATAAAGCAAAGAATAAAACATGCCTAGCAAAATCTGGCTTTATTTTGGTGGGGTTTCTCACTTGGGCCATCTTACTTTGACAATGACAACTAAAGATTTCTATCTCCCAGAAACTCTTATCATCTTCATCAAGGTGGGTTTCACAATTATAAAAAAAAATAAAAAGTTCCAAACAGGTATCTGTCAATCTAGTTTCCAAGTTCGTCTCTGTTGAGCAGTGAGTGGATCTTCTCCTTCTGTCAATTGCTTTTTGTAACCTGAAGAAAAGAGAAAGTTACTGACTGACACAGAGGAGAATATCTTTACATTCGGCTCTCAATATCCAAGGGGCTCTGGGAGTTGGGACTATCAAATTAGTGTCAATTTGAGGCATCTCTGAGAGAGGAAAGGAAAAAAAGTAGAAAACCTGAAGATTACCTGTCTTCGTCTTCTATGTGGTCCATTGCTAACATCCAATCATAGCAGCTGTCAGTCACAGGGAAGGGCATTATATTTCAATGACTGGGTATCTCTTTAATTATAGAAATAAATAAGTCTAGCTCCCCCAGCTCTCTTTTTAACAGCAGCAGTCCATGAAATGGAAGGTTTGAATTTAAAGGATCAGCGCAGCAGAGGCTTTGGCAGTTTCTCCTGGCTTCTTTCCTGATTGTCTGACCACAGTAATTCCTTACAGAGGAAGTGAATGAGGTCTGGAGGCACGTTTTCTAAGCTTCAGTAGTAGTTTGCAGCATTCCCTTCTCCTTCTCAGGCTTTGTGTTGGTGAATGGCATTAGAAACTGATGATCGTTTTTTAAGGACATAAGTCGCTTTTCCAATTTTCCCCAACAATAAAAACATTTAGAGTTTGAGTGATCATGGGTGTAGCAAGCATGTGATGATATTCTCTTTGAATGACAGAAGCATTTATTCTTTGTGTTAAATATTCCCCAATTTATTTAGTGAGAATCCAGAGGGATACAGGTACAGATGAGTGAGATTCATGCAACTTTGTCAACTTTAATTTTTCCTAGGTGTCTGTGAGTCCTTAACCCGGTGTTTTGGCACTTTAAAAATGTTGTTACCATTAGCAAACATTAATAATATAGTGATATTTTTCTACTATTATGCCCTTGCCATACCATGTACAAAATCATAAACTATAAAGGCCATTCATATACTGATTTTACTTAGAGAAATTAGTGACCGATAAATGGAAACAAGTACAGCAAAAAATTAAAGAGCGGTGACTGTACAAAGAGGCAGACATAACATCCTCTGAAAGTTCAGAAGCATGAGAAACAAGCATCTCTAGATAAAATACTGGAAGAATCCATTGTCAAGTGCCATTTACTCTGCTATTTTGGGAGGCAAGCATAGGATATAGATAAAAAGGGTTTTCTCATCCTGAGAATGGAGAGCAAATAAGACGTGTTTCTATGGAAAAGCAAGATGTGTGTACTACAGAGAGTCAGAGAAGTGTTTGCCACAGTGTTGAACATGAGTTGCTGGAGAGATTTGGATTCTTGGGTGAGGACTTTGGAGGACTTTTTGTTTCCTTAAATAAGTGGAATCATAGCAATTGTAGAGACAGAGACAGAATGTAATTACTAGACGGTATTGGGTTTTGCTTGTTTGGTTTTTGTTGTTGTTTTGCTTTTGTTTTTGCATTTTCAAGACAGGGTTTTTCTGTGTAGCCCCAACTGTCCTGTAAGTCACTCTGTAGACCAGGTTGGCCTCGAATTCACAGAAATCCATCTTCCTCTGCCTTCCAAATGCTGGGATTAAAGGCATGTCCCACCACCTCCAGGACTAGAAGAGTTTTAATAATGGTAATTTGACTGCTATGGTTTTTAAAAGGGAACAATATGGACTGGCATTATAATTCACTCAGTAAAGTGTTTTGTGACCAAACATAAGAAACTACTTTTGATCCCCAGAACCCGTATAAAAGAGCAGGGCACAGTGGTATGTATTTGTAATCCCAGAGTTAGGGAGACGGACACAGGTAGATCCATAGGAATCACTGGCTGGCCAGCCTATCCTACTTGGAAATCTTCAGGCCAGGAAGCAGAGGAACTATACCAAAGGTGCTCCATTGTCCTCCACAAATATGCACATACATGTTTACCTGAACATAGCAGAAGATGCCTTCAAATACCAGATGAAGACCCCCATACATACAACACCACATGCAATAAAATAAAAAAGCAGAATTTCCTGTAAATTAAATCTCTAAATATATTTATAGAGTATCAATGTTTCATAATATAATTACATTTTGCTGTTATTTTTAATATGGTACATTATATTTGTTCACATTACTATGTTATATTAGCATATATATTTCCTATCTTCAAGGAAGAAGAAGTTTTGAGAACCAAAAAATACCCCCTGATGGGTGATGGGGATCAGTGGTAGAGTGATCACTGAGTAGAAATGAGGCTGTCAGCACAAACAAGTTTTTAAATCCAATATTAATGAAATTTCCCTCTTATAAAAGTTCAAATATACATAAATGTATAATATATGTATGGTTATTAAATTATAAATTATAAATCACATGTACGTGATTTTCTATTCCACAGTTTGTTAGTTCTTTAATGAGGACACTCTGAGTATGAGGTCTCAGAAAACATTTGAGGGGTATGCATAAAAAGAAAAGAAACATTTTCAGAATACGCATAAGAAAGCTATTCTGTTTATCTACCCGCATTAGAAGGCTTCCTGATATTTTCTTTAAATGTCTGAAAAATCCAGCGGGAACTTGCAAAGCAGTGTTTGAGGGTTCATGTGTTGTTGTACCGCAGCCCAGAGAAACCAAATCAAGGACCAAAGTGATAGGAACTTTGTGCTACCGTGCTGTACAACTGCAGCCTCATCACAGCTTAGGAAGTTATTTAAAGCACACCCTACACAGGTAAGCACCTCTGCTTCAGATGCAGGCAAATCCAGCTCAGCAGTGAACAGGCATCGATTTTACAGGCACAGACCACTCTATTCAGCACCCTTTCTGAGCACCTAAATCCCAAATCCAATCAATACTAACATTACCTAGCAATGCCTCTGACCTTTTTTGTTAGCAGAGATTTTCCATACTAACAAACCTATGCTTTCCTGAAGAAGAAGCATTCTTATTCTTGAAATGATTCATTAATAACTTAGATAATTTACATCCTTTTACTACTAGTAATATAGTCAATGGATTATAAACTCACTCTTCTCAGTAGATGCCCAAGAAATTAAGGAATATTTATTCATGCCTTGTGTACCTCATTTTATTACAGGTAATATATTTTTCTAACTGAACAAAATAAATGACTGCAAGTAAGGTAAATATTTTGGATGCAAATGTTCCCTCTCTATACATACATCAGGTAGTTGAGAGAAATATGGGATATTGTATATTAAGTAATATTTTATTATATTGTTTTATTTCAACTAATTTGTATAGAATCTAGGACATGATTGCAATCCCCCCAAAAGGGTACATTCTTTTTAATTATAGGCATTTGGGATTTGTGTCTACAGTGTATGTGCTTATGTTCTACTAAATGCTACACTGATAATGTGTAAAGCTCTTAGAATCTAGAGGGATTAGGTAGGCACAGTCAACTCAGCCTGAGAATTTTATCTAAATTCTGAAAGATTAAAAAGTTACAAACTGACAAGAGCTTTAATGTTTTCCTTATGGCATGGCTATTTTCTGGTTATTTCTTTTATTTATTATGAAAGAATTCCATAGTAATTCCACTAAGCTAGCTAAAACAAATCACTCAGTCACCATTCACATGTAAGAAAACAATCAAAAGAGAATCTGTGTATTGATTAATATCTTTTAATACTTTCGTGACATTGCTTTATGGAGTTAGATCCATAAAGTCAAAGCTTCTAAGACCTTGTCAAAAAAAAGTTTATGCATAGCTAAGTAAGATCAACCAAAGCGCTTACCCTTGTAACCTTGTTACTTAAATAGGGCATTTAACTATTGAAAACTGGTCAAAAAAAAAAAAAAGCCAGGTGGTGGTTACTCACCCCTTTAATCTCAGCACTTGGGAGACAGAAGGGAAGCAGGAGGATCTCTGTGAGTTCCAGGCCAGCCTGGTCTACAGAGCAAGTTCCAGGACAGCCAGAGTTAAAAAAAAGAAAATGGTCAATGTGCTCAAAAGAGACAAAATAAAAACCTAATTCATCCTATTCGTTAACTACAACAATAAAAATTTTATCACCCAGTACAATTCTTAGTTTTCCTTGTTTCAAGAAAACAGCATCAAGGATCCACTTGAAAGAAAACCTTAATCTGACAGTCAACACCCAGAGGTGGGACTTTGGACATTTCTAGGCTTTTTACAAACATAGAAATGGACAAGAAGAAGACAGAATTTAAGAACTGTGTTCTATGTTCTATTCCCTTCTTTGAAAGCCCTCCACTCAGTATCTCTTAAAAAATTCTAAACATCTATACTATAGAATTCAGTGTTCTATGAAGTGTTCTACAGGAGGGTTAAATAAGATGGAGAATAGTGGTCAACATGGGAAAAATAACACTAAAGATCTTTTGAAAAAGTATATGAAAATCTACCATTGTAGATGTTTCCTGAAATATATATAATTTATATAAATATTTATATATTTATAATATATTTAATATATAAGATATTTATATTATTCATATATTTATAATATATTTAATATATAAGATATTTATATTATTTATATATTTATAAATATATATTTCTGAAATATATATGCATGTATATATATGTATATATTTGACTGGATGCACATATATATATATGTATGTGTGTGTATCTCTCTCTCTGTGTATGTGTATATATATATATACATATATATATATATAGAGAGAGAGAGAGATAGAGAGAGAGAGTGATGATCATGGTAACCCTGCTAGTCAGCACAGAGTAACAAAAAGCTCAGTGCTAGGAATGGAACAGTTATCTCTATTAGACCGTTGGTCACTGAGGCCCTATAGAGCCTGAGAATGTACAGGCTTTTGAATTGATCTTAGATACTCTCAGCAATTTGACACTAAGTCCCGATTTTTTAAGACGCTACATATTTGTATCACAGAACATAGAGAAAGCAAGCTGGTCTAACCTGGAAGCTTCATCCCTACTAGCTATCTTTCATAGTGCTAGAAGATGCTCTGGTTGTTACCAGAGGAGAAAAGCAAACATCATTTTGATCCAGCTGTGAATCCAGAAAGGTATAATAATAACCAGACAGGCAAAATATGTTGGTGAAATAGCAGCACAAAATTTTAAGAGTAACCAACCACTTTATAATTCAGTTTAGGGTCTACCCTACAAAATGCAGCCCATAGCTGGTGCTGTGACTCGGTGTTGTTATTTTTTGACTCCCAAGGCTCAAGGATTAGCTGGAGATAGTGAGTCACTACAACAAAAGCATGCTTTCCACTCACAGCAGGGCTATTGCTCTTATGAATTCATAGAAGTTGTGACAGCATGCACAAGACCTGAACCAACTCAAGTCAAAATGTTCTTTCAAGGAGGGCAGATGTGACCATGACATCCTATCCATAGCTAAAGAGCTACTAGAAATCGACAGCTGTTGGGATAAGATGAGTGTTTTCTTTAAGGATTCAGCCCCTGGTAAGCTGACCATACTTCAGTGGATAACTAAACATCTGAAACTTTATGGGCAGTGCAAATTCAACTTATTGGGTTAAATAGAAAAATACACAAATTTGAGTGGATAGGGAAGGGGTATGAATCTGGAAATAGTTGGAGGAAGGATAGGAATGTTATTAAATGCATTATATAAAATCCTCAATGAATTAATATAATACATTTAAAATATTTTCTTTTAAAAAGGAGTCTGACAACCAATGTAAGAAATAAAAAGAGAATTTGAAGAACCAACTAAAAACCCCATATCCTTCATTAATCTGGTAGTCTGAATTTCTATCCTGTGAGATTGACTTTCTTTTCTTCTCAGCACATTTTTTCTGTTAAACTTATAGTGTAACCTACAAAAGAGTTAAGTGAAATTAATGCATTTTATCATCATATTAGCACATTTTGAAGTAGAGCAGAGATATCTGCTACAAAATACAAAATCATGGACCAATACAGTAAAATAAGAACTATATCCCAAGTTAAACTAAGTATAATAAGAGAAAAACAAGGATACTATGGGATCACAATGCATTTGACTGTGTCTGGACTAAGATTAATAAAGCCAATGCCTTCAGATGTCATGTAAACAACAACATGCTTGGAACAATGTTCTATGGTGGCAATAAGTACTTGCACAGTAATGGAATGTATCTCTCCAACCTCAAAGCACTATTTCTTCTTTTTTTTTACTATCTCATAGATTAGTGTAGCTCTTACCCCTCCTCACCCCTCATCTTAAAACTTCTTTATACAGTAAATGGAGACAATTATAGAGACCTACATCCGGTCAAAATATAGACAATGGGTGACAATGGGATGTCTAAGACCAAAGGGTAATCTAGAGTTTAGCCTGTAGACCTAAGGCTCAGGAGACAAGAGGAAGGTGGATTCAGAAATACTGTTAAAAGCCAGAGGACCAAGACTTCTGCTGTGAAATAATGTCTTCTAGACATGAGAAGGAAGCTGTACTCATGAAATCTCAAAAATCTCAACTGAATCTCACATGGTTACCTGACATAGAACTAAAATCTCATGTGGTTATCTAAATATGTCCTACACAATGATAATACTGGGTGGGGAAAATCTTAAAAGGCCACACCTGTGGAGGAAGAACTACAAAGAATCACTGTTCTTAGCGGATGAATCAGTTAATTTCTGGGAGGAGTCTGCTGATAAGCTAGCCCTTTGTGGTCAACACTAAATACATGTACATAAGAGCAACACCAAATGAACTAAGTAAATTTTGTGACAAAATTAATTAAAGAAGAGATCACACATATGAGAGGAAGAAAGGGGATTCCTGAGGATTTGTAGGTGGGGAAAGAGTAGAGTGGAAATGATGTAAACACAGCACTCATATATGAAATTCTTCAATAATTATACTTCTAATCATAAAAATTTTTTCTTAAATACGTCGTTAATCAAACTCCACAGATCAAGGCAGGATGGAGCCAAAATCCTAAGAGGTCTTTTGACAAGGAAGTATCAACACAGACAGAATATGTTAAATCAGCAAATATCTCAATAAAAGCAAGATTATAGATTTTGATCAATTCATATCACTTGGAAATATGAGGGGCACTGTGTGAATGATTCAGTGATACAGAGCTTCAGCACCTAGAGCCTTAGAACATTGATGACACTCTCTGAGCCTCAGCCCCTCATCTATAATATCACTATGAGACTAGTAGTTCTTTGAGACCTGAAGGAGGTCATGGGAGGTCATGTGTGCAGTCTGGCACAGAACAACCACTCAAAAAGTTGCCTGGCATTACTTCATTGTTTCCAGAAAAAAGAAAGATGAAGTTTTTCTTTTCACAATGACTTGTTAATTCTGACCAATCAGAACCTGACATAGAACTAAAATCTCATTGTATTCTGAGAGGCATCTGTATAGGAGGGGGGGAGGGGGGATGTTAACATGGTGGCTGGGGGGGGTGCTTCCTGAATGAGAGATTCATGACTCTCATTGCATCATTTCTGGAGGAGAGTAACTAGTTAGATTAAGTTCATCTGGCATTTATTTTTCTGTGTTTTCTTTCAACAACATCTCTACCTTGTTTTAAAGATTAGATACAGTAGGATGTGTGTGTGTGTGTGTGTGTGTATGTGTGTGTATGTGTGTAGATACACATATTCTTTGTGAGAGAAGAAAAATTTATCAAGATGAAATTAAACCTCAAGTTATTTCCTAGTGTGTTAACTGTATTATGTGTTACTAATAATTTTTTTCTATTTTTACCATGTATCTCTGAATCATTTTAATTCAGTGGTTTAAGTAGGAATAATTCCTTAACTTTTGATCTGTCCTTGCAGAAACCAACCTTCCAGACTCCCTCAAAAAATCTGTAATTTTTATTTATAATTTTTATTTATAATGTATAATTATAATATAAAAAATATATTTATAATATATAATGATTGGTGTCACAATCATTATAAGCCATAGAGTTCACAAAATTACTTTTCCTTTGTCTCACTACTGTGTCATGAAGTAAGATGCATAGGCTTTAGAGAATGCTGTATCTTAGGGGTTTCACAGCAATATGTAGAACTTTCAGATATAAAATACAGTACTTTAGAGTTTGCTAATATGATATGTATATTATGTAACATATTATATAGCATATATAATATATGAATATATATATATATATATAAATTTTGGCCATGGAGCAAGAGATAAATTGAAAGAGTAGAGTGCACATCACACATAGTGCCATATTCTAAGAAAACATAACCATAGGAATTAAACTTCAAAATAAGGAGTGGTCATATGCAGTTTTTGTGGTTAACTGTACATGAGGATGGAGTATGGAAAGTGAATCAATCCAGGATTGATTTTAGGTTCCTGAATGAGATGGTTGGGGAAATGGTAGGGTTACTTCACATATGGTTGACAGTAGCAGTTTCACAGGAGAGACAGTGTTTGGATGTATACCTGTAACAAAGAGGAGACTCTGGGTATCTATTGTGTTTAAACTATTGAGTGGTACACAAACCTACATTTCAGAATCCTGTCCAAAGGCACTATCCATAGAAAATGACCATGGAAATTATGGACAAATACGAAGTTTCCAGACTCTTCCAATAAGAAGATTTTTCTTTGTTCCACATTAATCAAGAAAATCACAAGCCAGTAGTTTGGTTTATACATATTATAGATCTGCATGATATGAATATATACTTCTTATAAAGCCCCTACATTCACTTGAGTTAGATTATATGCAATATTTTTTGAAGAGATTAATTTTGGTAAATAACATTTGAGTTCTTTACATTTTTTGAATCTTAGTCTGGATTTAGGAGAAAGACTCCCTTCTTTTTCTGATATATATTCTAGAAAAACTGTAACTCAGGCTGACAGTTCACCACTTTCTCTTTTGGTGTCTAATGATAGTTAAAAATTTGCCTTCTAGTATTTGGTACAATCTGAAAAATTGTATGTATGTACATTCCCAAGGAATAATTTAAAAATAAAAAATTAATAATATAAAAATAATAAAAAATATAACATTATCTTACCATAAAGCATCCTCCTCAACATATTTTTAGAGTTCTGCATGCATAGGCAGAGGTCAGAGATCTGCAAAAGGCATCCTCCTCTATCACTTTCCACTTAGTTTTTGGGGACAGAGTATCTCGCTTTACTGGAAGTAAAGATTGACTGGTCATTGAGCTCCTAGGAGGTTAGCTTATCTTTCTCTTGAGTCAAGTATAGACAAAGTCCAAAAATGAGAATTTTCAAAGTAGATAGCATAAAGATCAGACTAAGAAATTTGTGGGGATGAGAGTAATTTGCAAACCTCCAAGATCATTTTGTTCTCCAGAGTTTCATCATCATCATCATCATCATCATCATCATCATCATCATCATCACCATCATGATATGTTTGTCTGTGAGGGAATGCTCCCTGTGTGCATGTACCCTTGGAAACTACAGAAGGTAATGTATCCCTTGCAGCTGAAGTTACAGTGTTTGTGAGCTGCCTGATGCTGGTGGGTGAAACAGAACTCAGGTCCTTAGAAAAGTAGAATATGTTCTTAACTGCTAAGTCATTTGTCCATCCCCAAGAATTATTTTTTATACAACGTTATTAGTTATAAGGCTGTTGGTTTGCAAAGCTACCTACCCAAGTATACAAAGTGTGATGACTATTCTTGGTTGTCAACTTGACTATATTTGGAATAAACTACAATAAACGAATGAAGGGCACATCTGTGAGATTTTTTTGCTTGGTTTGAAGTAGGTGAATCCATTTCTCGTCCCTTAATTTTGAAGTAGGAAGATACATACCTTTCATACAAATCTTGAAATGGGAAGACACAGGCCTCTAATCTGGATCTTGAGATAGGAAAACACGCCTTTAATCTGAGCCCCATTTTCTAGAAGACTGTGTAAGGATATAGAAAAAGGAAGCTTTTGTTCTTTGCCTTTTTCTTCTAGCTTTGCTAGCAAGTCCATTCCTTCCTTGGCATTAGAGGAACATACTTACTTGGTATGTACTGAAGACCAGGTGAGATATCTTGTCTCTTAGACTGAGCAACTTCTGGATTCTTGGACTTTCCATTCACAGCCACCATTGTAGGATTAGCTGAACCACTGCCTGTGGTACAATACAGCTAAATCATTCAGATAAATCCCCTTTATCATCTATCTATCATCTATCTATCTATCTATCTATCTATCTATCTATCTATCTATCTATTTATCTACTCTCTCTCTCTCTCTCTGTCTCTTTCTTTCTCTCTCTCACACACACACACAAACACAAGCATGAATGGTCCCAGAAGTGGTTCTAGAGCAACAGCGGTATAAGGGTGAATCTTTTAAATATCTACAATAGGTTTTCCAATTCACCAACATCACAGATACTGAAACTTCTCCAGTTACTGAAGCATCTCCTGGGAGCTCAAAGAGTACTAAGAGCTCATGATGTGAATTATTTTACAAAAACAAGGAGATAAATGCTTTTGATTAACCTGATTCACCAATTGTGGGCAACAATGGATTTAGGGACTGTATATAAAACTTTTGCCAGTTTGTGGAAAAATAAGGAAAATTATGTTTGTTGGTTGTTCATAGTCACTTTGGATAGAATGACAAAGGATAGGAATGAGCTCCTTGATAAAAATAAACAAATTCTCATATCTCAGAATAGAGTGGAAGGCAACGAACTTAGTGATAAAATCGGCCAGCTTCAGATGCATATAAAGAGTCTAAACACTCCTAAAGGTGCCCTGGAAGAGATGCTTCCCTCTAGCAGCCACAGGGCTCAAGTTGCAGAAAATCAAACCGAAGTCCTTATGATAAGGGTGGTTGAATTATAGCAAAACTTCAAGTCCCAGCCCAGGAGGCTGTCAGCAGTTAAAGTAAGGTGATTAATTGGTAAAGAACTGTTACTTGGAATGGAAATGTGTGGGAGGACCTACTGAAAATGAGAATTTTGAATCCTCAGATTCTCAAGGTTTTACCTCACCTGATGAAGTAGTCTCTCCACTATCAGCAGAAGATGTACTCACACTCTCACCTCCTGAAATATTACTTTGTTCTTGAAGTGAAATCTTGAGATGTAAAGACACAAGCCTTTAATCTAGAACTTGAGGCTGGAAGACACACACCACTATTCGTGTTAGATAATAGCCTATAAGTCATCTAATAAATTCTGTGTGTGTGTGTGTGTGTGTGTTTAGGAGAGAGAGTTTCATTCTATATGTTTTTTTCTCTAGATAACCCTGATAATACACCAAGGATGGTGGAACCAGAGTATGAGAGCATATTACACCATCAACTTACTATTATCTTCATCCAATTTTCCCCATTGAATAAATGCTCTTCAGATTTTTCAATGTATAATTTCCAGATGTCCTAAAATAGTTGATTTTTAACAAATTTTATTTGTGTTCTCATTTATTTTATTAAGAGTTGATATTTGAAGATCATCTAGTTCAGATAGATTTTCTTCGAAATGACTACTACTTATAAGAATGGATACTATCTTGTCCACCCATTTGAAAATACAATGGTAGCAGACACTTGGCATATTCTCTGTCTTGTAGATTTTTTTTTCAAAGATAGGTCTTACTATGTAGCTCTGGCTGGCCTGAAATTCACTGTGTAGACCAGACCACCCTCCAACTCACAGAGATCAACCTGCTTCTACCTCCCATGAGCTGGGATTAAAGATATTCACCATCAGATCCAGTTAGATGATCTTATAAGTCCTATAACAACCTACTTCTGACTTCTTTCTGTAATGTTCTGACATAAGTTTTAAAATAACCTGGATTTTTCAATATGCTTTCTTTTTACCCTAATATATTTCTCACAATGATTTATTTAGAAAGGCCACCTTAAAAATTACTAGAAAATTGGAGGCTTTATAACATAGTAAAAGAAATATTTACTGGCAGAAAACTTTCATCCATCCCCTCCCCTAGGGAAATTTTTTCATTCTCTCTTATAATAACATAGCACATTAAGTTATGAACAAATACTATGTTTGTTATTATAATCAATAAAACTAAGAAACAATATACATTTTATAATTGAATAGATGGTTGCAATAAATTAACTATTCTCTGATATTGTACTATATTCCCTTAGCAATGAACATAGCCTTTGTGATCATTTGTACATGATTTTACTAATCCAAGCATATTAAGCTCATGGCTCTGGAACTCTTAATTTAAGCTTTCCTTAGTTACCAGATGTAACAATTTTTAAAATTACAGACAATTAAAACATTATTAAAATATTATATAGTACATGTGGTATTTGTCATTTTTTCTGTTTATTTGATGAGACTTGTTGGTTTTATGGTTTGCTTTTACTTAAAAAGTTGTTTGTTCTCTGCCCCCACCCGTGTGTGTGTGTGTGTGTGTGTGTGTGTGTGTGTGTTTGCAACTGTATGGAAGTCAGACAACAACTTTGGGAGTTATTGCTCTTCTTCCAACATGTAAGCCCCAAGGATAGAACTCAGATAATCAGGCTTGGCAAAGTTTTCTTTATCTCACAAGTCATCACATGATATCCATTTTATCAACATGGTAAGCAAATTTTAAAGGTATGTATGCATTTTTATATATTTTGCCTAGTGTACTGCTTTGATAATAAAATATTAAAAATATAGGATAAAATAAGTCCACGTGGTTAAAAAGACAAATCTGAATCTTAGCTTCATGGTGATCTAATAGGAGTAGCAAATGAACAGAAGTGGGAGTTTGAAATTTTTGTCTCTTATTTCCATGGAGCACCATGTATGATGTTTGAGATGAATTAGTGCACATATAAAGATATACACAGGACCTTAACAATATTTTCCTTCCTTATCTACAGCATATATATGTTATAAAATGTAACTATGAAAAGAAAAACCTAATATCAGTTGATAGACTTTTCCTTCATTGAAAGTAGGAGTTGAAATAAATTACATTAAAATATGATGGGGCTAAATAATATCCAAAGGCTGTGTATCGATTTTTAGTTTTTATTCAATCTTTCAGCTACTCAGTCATCTGTCCAATTCTCTATCCAGCAATAAATAGCAATTGAATCACCACGAAGTATCAGGAATTGAGATGTCTATTTAGATTACTCTAAATAAATAAAATAGAAAATTAAATAAAAAATATCACAGGAAAGGAAGATTCAAAATCAAGCAATTGTTTTTTGCAACTCTGATGTCTAAAATGTCTGAAACCGAGGCTTCAGGATGACAGTGAAAGCCAGACTCCTGGTCGTAAGCACACTCTCCTTGCTACATCTTCTTGTGAAAGAAGACAGATGAGAGCTCTTAGAAATCTCTTCTTAAAGGCCACTAATAGAGCTGAGGAAGGTTCTCCTAAGAATTGCCAAGTTGCATTCTCAAAGCCCTATGCACCTTCTGAAGAGTACTATATTTGCAGTTAGAACTCAAGCATGTGAATTTTGTGGAAACACAAATAATGTTTTTAGTGAGATTATGTGAGAAAATAAAAAGGTGTTAGAGAAAGAGTTAGTGATGGCTGCCACCTCCCACCTGGGAGATAACAAAGAATAACATCTTTATTAAAATAAAAAATGAATTATAGTATTTTAAGAACATAAGAAAACACAAATAACAATGGAAGCACCTAGAAGCAGACACTTCCTGCTATCTGGTCCTATAAGGGAGTTGACACTTGAGTTAAGATGAAGAACAAAGGAGAAATCATAGCAAATACTAAAGAAACACATTCCACATATAGAAAAGCAAAAGAAAACCAAAGTATCGAAAGTGGAAAGCCGTTGAGTTCGTCAAGATACAGGAAAGAGCTCAGACACATCATTGGAATATAATGAACAACTGGATAAGTGTTATGACAAAGGGGAAAAAAAGAAGAAGAAGAAGAAGTATGGAGGAAGAAAGAATAAGCAGAGTTGTAATCAAAGGAGTTTGGGTTTTGTCCTAAGTATGGTGAAAAGTTAAGGTGTTATGTGGTCTGATTTATGCTCTATAAAGATGATTCTTGCTGCTCTGTTAAGAATGCACTGAAAAGGCCAAATATGCATGCCTGGGGACACAACCACACACCCCACATGCTGCCCCAAGAGTTCTGTGAGGAACGGAAAAAGCATGTTCAGCCAAGTTCCTGTCATATGGTGGTTCAGAAGCTGCTGACCTAATAGGAGCCCCTCAAGGATCTTTGATCACCAGATGGTAGAGAGACCACCTTCTCTCTCTATGCAGCCTGCTTGGTCTCTGCACAGCAGCTGCCCAGAGCCTGTAACAGCATGTGGGACTGAGCAAAGCATGGGACCTAGATAGCTATGCCAGGTTGTCATACTCCAGGGACAATGACTTAAATGTGACCATTTCCATAAATAAGATACAGCTTCATAGTCAATGTGTGAGACAGTCATTTTACCTGTGTTATTTTTGTGAAATAGTTGCTTTTCAGGAATGAATAAATCAAACTATTATACACACACACACACACACACATATTGTAGAAATGTTATACAACTGCTAGTTCAACTCCTTTTTCTCATTTATATTTGTCATGTTCAGTAAATGCCAGGTTCTTTTTTTTCCAAGGATATTTCATATAAAGGACTAGACCTCCTGGATATCTGTTGATCACTAAAAACTGAATCAATAGATCAATTACAATAATCTTTACCTCTTTGCTGCATTCTTTAATTAGCCCACTAAGGATTTCAGAGTTAGAGCTTTGTTGTCACGTTAAGCTTTCATACTAAGTATAACCAATAGGGCAGGAAACACTGCAGAGAATTTAGCATTTAAGAAGCAAGTTATTGGCATTTTGAGTTAACATGAGTGAATGACAGCTACTGTACATGGCTTCTGGTCCATCCTTGTTCAGGACATCCTTGTGATGGATAATAGAAAATACTATGGACAAAATTAAGAAAAAAACGTAAAAAAAAAAAGGGACAATATAATTATTGGGGGGGGAAATCTTACTGTCTATTATACAAATTGAGACATGTGTCAAGATATTATTACACTTTGGCTTCATGTTTGTTGTAAAAAACATCTAAGTGTCCGTTCTGCAAAACTTCCTCATTGTTTTAATGGATGCCAAATAGAGCCCAGAGCCTTTTTCCTAGAGATTTTCTAGTCGTGATTTTGCCTAAGCTTTTTTTTTAAGGAAAACTTGCTGTTTTTCCCCTATATATTTTTATAAGGGACATAGAATATGCAAGAGCCAAACTGGAAATGGAACTCTGCAGAATCTGTCTCATTTGTAAGTTTTCTTGTAATCACAGTTTACCCATCCCTTTGCAGTCAGAGAGTAGTATAAAAATTGGTGCAAATTTAAAAGGCCAAGACAATATTTAAAAAGCATGTTATATCTTTGTTTCTAAAACCAAGTAAATGAAAATCATTAGAATCTAGCATGTAGTGATCTTTAACTTGGAAGGATTTCAGCTTATTTCCTGCAGAATTTTTAGTACTTACTGTTGATTTGCCACAGATCTTTCAAACACAGTCCAGTGAACTCCAGAGGGAGCGACTGTGAAAGGGATGAAGTCCAGGTCATTTGTTATGAATGATCTTTCCTGATCTGGGTGAAGCCATTGGTGTTGGAGTGAGTGATTGCTTATGTTGCTCTGTTCTTTGTCTATCTTTGCTTATGGAAGCTTTTATTGCTATTAATATTTAACATTGACTGAAGGCCAGCAATGCTCTGGGTGATGGCTACAACACTGAGGTAGCTTTGGTCTCAGTCCAGCTGGACAATATCCAATTATGCAACCAGGAAATGGTATTTTACTCTATTTAAAAATTGAGATAAGAAGAGGGAATAGGATTCATGGATGAAAATATACTGCTCTCTAACAAAGTCCAGGTGAACTCTCATTGGAATTTTAGGACTTGTTAACTTTCTTAAGAGAATAACTCATATTTTTCAATTTTGACATGACTATTAGTTGTGCATACTTAAATATGTATCTGGAGTTAATAATACTATTTATTGAATAATCAAAGTTATTATAAGTTTGAACAACTACTCAAACTATTATATATGAAGAATTATTTATTAAAGTGCAACAAATATTCAGAAATTACCACTGTATTCTCAAAATTTATATTGTTAAAATTTCCTGATCAAATTTATCTGTGTAACTTATGGAAAACAAAAACTAACACACACAATATCCTATGCTCAGTTGATGTTATTCTGGTTTTGGCTTTGCTTCAAATATTCTTTCTAGAGGCAAACAATGTCTAACTGCTAATAGTTCAGGGTAGATATAGTTTCTTCTATTTCCCTGTAGTCTCTGAAAAAGGATTGATTTACATCCTGTTGTATTTTTTTCCCAATTTGCTCCTCTAATTGATATAGTCATGCTTGAGAATAATCCATTAATAATGATGACTGTGGTTTTGAGGGAAGTAGTCCAGCGGAAAACATTAAACAAACCAACAGAACAGAATATATTTTATTTATTTATAATTATCCTGAAAGAAATAGGTTACAGGTGTCAGGAAGGCAGAAACTTCATGATAGGTCCCTGATGTTTTTTTGATAGGCTATGCATTTTAAGATTTTCTTGGGGAACATTTAGAAATTCCTCAAAAGGTTGCATGTACAATCTAATCTTTTAAATGACTTTTTTCTTGATTTCTTGTATACTTTTGAGAAACTTCTCTGTTTTCCTTCTAAATTTGAGTCTTTAAGGAGAGGCTATGCCTTATTCATTTGGTTGTCTTTCAACGTATAACAAAACAAGAACAAGGTCAAACATTTCCTGTGTTTCTACGTGGATTTTTGCACTGTCCTTCAGAAGGGCTCTACTTTGCAACATCTAGTATCTATTTTCTACTTTAGTTTGGTAAAGACGTTATAACTGGAGGGATGCACAAGTCAAGTAAAAAGACTTTATGAAAATTGAGCACAGAATACCTCCTTGAAAATTACATACTTAGATGGAATAAACCCTTTACAGTATACTAGTAATCACATTTTTTTGCAGAACTAACACTTAAAAATATAACAAGTTAATTATGGAATCATTATACAAAGGAGTAAAGAGCCAAAAGTGCAAAGAGAAAGACCATATAAGTTCATTACTTCAAGGCAATGTCCATGAATCACTGAGTGTGTCCTTCAAATATATTTGACATATTTTCACATTTAGTTGCACCTATGTGAAGTCATACTATGCACACAATCTTGTCATAACCTTCCTAACTAAATGCACTTTGCATGCTTTTCAATGTCCTTTATGTAATATTTGCACATAATTTTGTTTAAGCAGGATTTTACCAAACTGATATATATATATTTTTTTTTTGCTATTTGACAATTACATTTTGAGTTGACCTCTATGCCCTCAATTATTAATAATTTAGTGACAAACATCTTTACTGCTAGGTCTTTGCATGTAGCCTTCACTAACAAAACATTTTAATAAGTAAATCAAAACAAATGTCTTTCACTGTCACTAATAAGTCATAAAAGCTATTAAAATATGAATCTAAAATAATTAGTGTGTTTTTATGTTGGAACAGCAACACATAGTTATAAATAAGAAAAAAAATATTTACCTAAAAATAAAAACCAAATACACACTCACTGACAGATTTAATTTTGTAAATTAATTCCCCTACCATAATATCTTGGATGTCAATTTCTATTTTAAATTAATAGCATCTGTAATTTTTTATTCTTCTCTCATACAATATATCCGGAACTATTTCTCCTGTTTCCATTCCTCCTAGCACCCCTCCTCCACTTCTCCTTTCTCCCAGTTCCATTCTCCCTTTCCTTCCCTTTAGAAAGGATGCAGGCCCCACAAGGATATCAGCCAAACATGGCATAACAACATACTATAAAACTAAAGACAAACCCTGATAGTAAGGCTGGGCACCGCAACCAAGTAGGAAGAAAAGGGTCACAAGAGCAGGTAAAATGGTCAGAGGCACACCCACTCCTACAGTTAGGCGTCCCATAAAAGCACCAAGGTAACAACCATAACATATAAATAACATATGTATTTTATCTTTTAGTAAACATTAACCCATCTCCTGTCTAGGGTCAGACACAATGCTAGAATTAGGCAGATGATACTCATAATGTTTCCATGCTTTAACTGTTCATAGTTCTGAGGTCATAGATTGATTTGTATACAAATGAGGTAAACTTTCAAAAGTAAGGCAGCTATCCCATCAATTACAGATCAAATTAAAATAATCAAAAAGAAATACCATAGTCAGATAATAATGAAATATTTTCAGAAGTACTGTAAAAACCATGTGTGCTACAATGATTTTAATAATATAATATCATCTATATTAGCTTTTGTTTGAATTTAACTATTGCAAGATGCTAATATCATCATGAAAGCTAGTATTTAGCATGCTATTTATGTATCAATGAAGGCATACTGGAATTTTTTATGGGATACAATAAAGATTATTGATAAACATTTGAAATCCTAAAAGTTATGCAGCACAATAAAGAGTATAATTTACAATCATTGAGATATCAGACGATGACTGATGATACTTTAAAATATCACTCAGGTCATCAATGTCATTAAACTTTCCATTTATTGTATATTTCCTTTTAAATTTCTGGTATTTGCAATAGTCAAAAAGACCCCACAGTACTGCATTCACAGCTGGTGACATAAACATGAGTGTGATATTTTGAATCATGGTTAAGTTTTCATTTACTGTAATTGAACTTAATATATCATATTATGGTATACAGACATTCATGGTTGATTTATCTATTATTTTACAAGGTTGCATTAACACCATCTCTTTAAAATTTTCTCAGAAAGTTCTTAGTAATTTATTGTTTTTACAGTTCCGGTGTCATGAAGAGGATTGCTTTAAGTTTAGGTAGATGTTGATAATCCATTACCCTAGAATCAGCAATATCACCACAACCATATTGATTTCTCTTAATCAATATTACAGAGAGGATTGCCAGTTTTAATCTCTTTGAGCTAAAGTGAAGAATTGCACAGGCAAAATAGTCCAACCAATGACAATGATTTGCTGCTATTGTCAAAAAGAAGAGTCTGAGGAAAACAAAAGCAGGCATTAATGTTTCTCCCTGCTCCCTGCTGAACTGACCAATTTAAGCATCTGTGTACTATTACTGTCTTTATTGATAATTATTTCTATGTCTAAGACATGCAAGCTCCATCTATTAGCTAAGTATGTAGAATGTCTTCATGCTCAATGAGGGAAAGGAAGAGTCAGTCTCAAAATATATATTTTAAAGGATAGTTTGAAATTTTTTTTTTCAGTTTTCAGACATGTGTTTATATCAATAAAGTTAAGTCTTAGTTTTAGATACTTGAGGACTGAATGAAGAATGGATTCAAGATATATTGATAGAATAATAGGCTAGTAGATATTGTTACAGCTTATATACAGCAATTCAAGCATTATCAGAATATGAAAGATGGGAACTATATGTAGACAATAAAACATGGTTGTTTGTTCTTCTCAAAGTTAATCAAACTGTTTTATTTTTCTTTTTGATTTGAAGATAAATAAATCACTGCTTTATATTCAAAGAGCTTACTCACAAGTCTATTCCCCTGAAGAGCAAAGAAACCTGCAAACTGAGATTGCCTTGAGAAATATTAAGGCATTAAAGCTAGAGCTAATATTTTTTTTAACATTTAAAGTACCTAGAATAAAAAAATTCATATATTTGAAGTTCTTTCTGTCTTGAATATCCTCTTAAAATAATTTTAAAGCAGTTTAAGACCTAGGTCCCACCACAATATCTTACAAGTTAATTTCAGAAAGATGAGTTGACAAGAACAAGAATGACAACACTATAATGTAATTCTATACTTTAAATTATGCATGTAATAAATAGTGGGACAAATGTAATCTTAAAGAGTTGAAGGGAAATTTAGGAGTCTTCTGGCAGGAATATAATATTGAATGGAAGTTAAAGGTTTGATGATGGCTTTAAAACTTTGCAGTGAATGTTTTCATGATGGCCTTGGTAGAAAGTATAATTTTTAATATTATGAGTTAGTGTGCTAGAAATGAGATTTCACTGAGGAAAGCATTACTGAAGTTGATGTGCTTTTTGGAAATCATCAATTACTACGTCAACAGTATGAGAAATAAATTATGGAGAGTACAGTTTTGAGATGAACATAGCCGGAGATCAACAATGAGGAAAATGGCATGGTTCATCAGATATGGAATAATGGACCTCTGGTAAAGATTGTTTAAATGTGGTGAATGGAACAGTATGAAGTGAATCAGTGAAGACATCCCCATCTGAGGAACAAACAGAATACCTTTTTTATTTTAATAAATTGATTTTTAGACTTTGGTAGTTATGGTGGATTTTAGGAAATCAAAATACACCAAAAGTGATTAACTATACTCCTCTAAGACAATCTGAATAGAAAGAATAGAGGTTGATTATTCAG
The DNA here is from genome assembly GCA_026225945.1 of Cricetomys ansorgei. Lineage (NCBI taxonomy): Eukaryota > Metazoa > Chordata > Mammalia > Rodentia > Nesomyidae > Cricetomys > Cricetomys ansorgei. The sequence goes on from JAMJFZ010004061.1 coordinate 16,063,678, forward strand.
GGTTATACATAACTAATGGTGGATTTTGGTGTTAAACCTTTAGCTACTGAAATATTTAGATAATTAGATATTTGACAAGATTCTGCCACTGTTTAGGGGTTTTGAACACTATATGAAGGAGATGGTGAGGGGAATGGATATGGATAATATCACTTTAGAAATTAGAGAGTAAAACTGCTGGCAACAGATGTCCTTACATAGTTTAATGTGTGTCAGCAAAGGGAGGGTAAATACATGGGAGAGGATATGGGAAGAAAATGAATGGGCTAGGACGTAGAAGGAAGAGAAAACGATGGGCCAAGCACAGCTGATATATATACAGAGAGAGAGGGGGTGGCACATATTTTCTGCGATCAGGAAATCAGGAAATGAAGAGTAAAGAATAAGAAATGATGTGAAAGATCTGGCACAGAGATCTTAAATATAGATATTATACACACAAATAAATATATATATACATATTTATTATAATATATATTGTTTCTAGGTTGACAAGTCCTTTACTATGCACAAAACAAGGCAGGCTATATCTGAAAAGTTCTTGTATCCTTGCTATATGCTAAATCTAAAATGTGGAGCCACAGATCACATTAAAGTTTGGATTAGCCTTTGTTATATATATTATTATTACCCTATTCAAAAAAAACTTCTCAGAATGAATTTAACAATGTGTATAATTATTAGTATAATAATGAATACATAAATTGAGGGAATTTTTTTAAAATATTCTAGTAATTTCTACACTTGCCAATCATTTAGAAAATATAATTTTAGAAATTTGTCAGAAAAATCCTTTAGCATTTTTTTTCCTGAATGGGTCGAATTTTTCTCATTATTCTTTCACAAGGTAATCATAGTCTATAATTAAAGTCAATAGCCTTAACTAGTTGACCAATGAGTTCTGCCCAAACAAAATGAAAACACTGTTAAGGCAAGATGTCTGATTTCCTTCATTTTTATAATGTGACATCAAATATCATGGCTCACATGGACCATTTTAAGCTCTGGTCTTTGGGCATTTCAATCTTGATAACTTAGTGTGCTTAGCAAAGAATTTTTTCTGTGCATGCAATGCCAAATGCAACTCTGGATTCTGCCCAATAGATTTGTTTTGAGTAGAGATTGGAAACAAACAAACAAAACTGTCTCTAGACAACTTTCAAATATCCAATGGAAGGAGCACAAAATTGTCTCTTGTGAGATTCACTGGGCTAGCACAGTTAGTAACTATTGGTTAAAAGTCTGGTTGATAACTAACCAACCACTTGAGTACTAAGCAAAGGCTTCATTAAAAATAAAATCTCTTAAATAAAACAAGCAGAATACTCCCTTATCTGCAGGCATATGTTTCAAGGGTCCCAGAGAAGTGAATAACCTTTCATAATGCTATGCCCTGTACACAAACAAAGCAATTATGAGACCGTGGGTGCAATAACCAGGACAGTTACTATGTACTATTAGGTGAGTAGTGCACAGAGTCAGTGTGGTTATACTGGACAAAGAGATGTGACATGTCCTGTGGTGGATGGACAGAGTCTTTATTCTATTCAGACCACGAAAGGACACCATTTAGAATTTATGGACCGTTGATTTTTAGAACTTTCAATTTATTATTTTTTGACTACAGTGGATCCTGCATAATTGGAATCATGGAAAGCAATATGTGAATAAGTGATACACCACTAAAAATGAACTGGCCCATTGTGTCTAACTTTACTGTTTTTCTAGCTGTATTGTAATCTTGACATAAGATCAAGAGGTTCAGAACCTTAGCTGTCTGACAAAATAGAAACTCTGGTTCTTCTTTTCAGCTTTAATCTTTTTTGGCCTTGCCTGTACAAAGCACAGGGCATTAAAGGAGCTTAAATTTTTCAGCTATGAAGGTAGTTACCTGAGTTTAGCTGAAGATGCAGGATACGGACAGATTTCTGGATAACCTGAATTGTAATTTTAGTGATAGAATCAATCTGACTCAGGGAAAACTCACATTCATTATGTATAGGAGTAAACTCTCTTGAGAACAAAGGAAACATAAAAGACAGCATTATTATTATTTTTTGCTATTCTTTTGAGAGTTTATTTCTTTAAAATTGCACCTGTACTTGTCTACAGCCTGTTAAATGTGTAGAACATGGCTTACTTGTAAATTTAATATAGAATAGACAGTCGCCAATGGTGACCATTTGTAGAATTGGAGACGTTTAGAGCCTAGGTTTTTTTCTTCTGTCAATTTTGCTATTCATTCTTTTAAAAGAACATGTAATGAATGGGTCATTATGTGCAACATAAGACCATTATTTATTAAATTCTACTTCTTATGATTGTGCTACAGTAAATGTCAAACATGAAATGTCTCTCAATTGACAAGCAGCTTCTTTAACCAATGGAAAAATCACTTTCCGGTTCCTCTAACAGTATGCTGTGTTTATTCTCTTGGCTTTTGCGCATCCTCTCTCCCCATTCCACACCAATGAACTCTAGTCACCCAAGAATTCTCTATTTGGATTTCTAGCATTTGTCCACTAAATTCCTATAGTTCTGAAAATGGACAGTAGTTTCTGTTTTTTTATTCATATTCTAAGATAACATGTGTAATATATGTGTGTGTGTGTGTGTGTGTGTGTGTGTGTGTATGTGTACATATATACAGAATTGTATGTGGGCTTTTCGTGGGTGCACAGTTCCTGAGAGAGTGAGTAGTGGACATAATCACTAGTCCGAGAAACAAACTCTGGCGAATGCTTCTATGGTGCAAACCCATTTATTGCAGAAGGAAACGGGTTTTCATGGAGAAAGTTGAAAGTTCAGAAGGGAAGAGATCCAATAACCTTGGTCTATGCTTACTAGACAATTCAATTTGCCTATCTAAAGCTTGCTAATCAGAGAGTGATTGATGGATAAAGTCAGGAAATGCCCAATCATCCATAGACTTGTATGTAAAGGCTTTTAGTCTATCCATATTAGCCGAGGTTAATGAACAAGGTTTCGGTAAAGACAGAGAAAGTAGGCATTGCTCTATCGTGCTTTTTGATTGGTCAATCAGGATCCACCATTTAAAGGGCCATGCACGCATGTGCCACTGGCCAAGGTACTGGTCTAGTGAAGGCGCTGAAGTCCGCCTCGCTCTCCTGCTGTCGAGTTCTAGTGTCACCAGCAATTGTATTATTGGTGCCTACTGCCCATAGAGGCTAGCATATGATGCTACATCCCCTTGGACTGAAGTCACAGGCTGTGTCAATTACAATATGGGTGCTTAGAATCAGATCAAGGTCCTCTGAAAGAGGAGCTAGTGAAGAGAAACCCATTTCTCCAACCCACTTGTGAGATTTTAATGATTCCATTTCCTTTGGAAAAAGAAAAAAAAATGTCTTTCAGAAACTTTTTTAGGCATCAACCTTTCAGAGTTTGCACATTTAGCAGTTTCTCAATGAGGCCAGGTCAGTCTTAGCCAGCAGGTCACCTTTAGAGGCTGAATGAGTATCTGGAATCAGACTGGAGGTAGAGAAAGGTTGAGGAAATACTGAAATGAGCAATGTGAAAATCTTAAATACTGGACTTGGCTGTGTCTTTCATAAACTGCTGTTTCAGTTTTCATTTAATGAGGAAAAGAGATAGACAGATAAAATATACTTATAACAATAAACAATAGGCATTCAAAAAGATAAATACAATTGTGGCATGTACATGAACTGAAAAATAAAATTTCACAGATGATTTGCTGGCAATTTGAACGTAAGCTATGAAAAAGAGATGATAACTAAAAATTCTCCTCAATCAATGGCCTCCCAGGAATGAGGTAGAGCAATTTGAGATTTCAGGCTGGAAAGACCTTGGATTGCAGTCTTGGGAAGAAAGTTGGCTGTTCCATGCCTGTAATCATGGTAAGTGTCAGCACGAGTATTTTTGCTTGCAAGGAGGTGAACTGCAAGACAAAGGGGAGCCTCCATGCAAAGGATATATTAGAAGCTTTTTGTCTACAGCTACTATAATTAATTCTCCAATTTTCTGTACTGGACTCAATCCTGTTAACTACCCATGCCAGCTTCAATGATTTCTATCTCCTAAGCATGACTGAGAACGTAAAAGCATATAATCATAACTATGTCACAGGAATAACATAGCTTTCTATGAATACACTTTCTAATTTGCATTTCATTCACTGTCTTGATACTAAGTGCTCTATATTGCAGTAGATTCCAGACCTGGATTTCCTGCTTTTCTCATGTTTTACAATCTTGTTCTAACTGTCTTGTTTTAACTGTTGAACATTCTTATAGAGTGTGTTACTATACTTGGCTTAGAGCCTGAACTTCTCAGCTTCCGACTAAATCCTCTGTGGTCTGAGCTCATCTTGCTGCCCTCTTGTCTATCATACACACTGCACCCTATCCAGACTTGCCTTCTGTTTCTACAATGTTGCTTGAACACAAGCCACTTCTTCTACATCCACAGAGCTGGCACCTTCTTCTCACTGAAAGCTCATCTCAGAAGACAGTTCTTCCCAAAGTTCTTTTTTCACCAATCAAACTAAATTAGTAAAATTCTTTGTTATTGTGTGGAATGGTACTTGCATCTATTAGAATGCATGGTCATCTATTTGCTGCATGTCCTTCATCGCACTAGAATGGAAGCTTCATCATAACAGGAATCCTCTCCATTTCACCACCAACTGTGCTTCAGGCCTAACAATGGGTAGCATTACACAATGAGTGCTCTTATATCTGCTGAATGAGAGAATACCTATCTAGTGGAGGAGTATTCAAAAATACATCAATATGAAGCCCTTGACATTGAAAGGAATATGGCCTCTTTCCACCCTTTATTTCAAACATCAACCTTTATTTAGTCCCCCAGATAAATAAATAATCAATCAATAAATAAATAAATAAAAAGAAAGGATTTTGATAACATAGAACTGATATTAAAAATGATATCTAAGGTGATTTGTTCTTCACACTCATCTATTCTCTAGATTGAAACGTGTATATCTCTTATTTCTTTTAGTTTTTAAGTGAATTATAATTCAGATACATCTTTGACCTAATGGCATCATAAACTAAGCAACAGAAATCTTCCCATACATTTGTTCTTCTCTGATCCTGAGACTGACAGGTATTATGACCAGCATTTTAAATGTGTATGGAGTAATAGTCTTATATACAAAAAATGTTTCCAGGTAACATACACATCACCAAAAAAAGATGAACAGCTTGAATAGGGCAAAGATGGATTGAACTGCTCAAAAGGTTTTCCAAGAAAGCAATCCAGCTTTTCAATATTTATTGGATTTGATATTTTCCCTTTCATAAACGTTTAGAGTACCTGTTACAGAATTGATGCTTACCACATGTTTTAAAACTGAATTAACTGAAAGATATGTTAATATTTACCTGAAAGAAATTACTAAAAATTCACTCACTTATGTAATCCCATGTGATAAAAAGATTATGTATACTAATATAATAATCAAATTTTTGCCACACTTTTTATATTTTATGGTGTTAAACTGTTTATTTACTTAAATTTAGGTCCTTTTTTTTCCAAATAATTTTGGTAGTGAATATTTTTCTTTAGTTCCATTTTTGTTCTGAAAACAAACACTACTCACCTATCAGTTCAGTTTAGAGTCTTGTTATAAAAGCAAACTGGTAGCTTTCTGTTTAATGCAAATTCTCTTCCAGAAGAAAGAGAGTTGAAGATCATCTATCTATATATGATGTGGAAATTTTGTTCAGAATAAATATGATTTCATTGCTAAATCTTTGAAAAACTAATTTGGTGTTGGAATATTATTTTCTGAAAAATTGGCAGTCTTTTTGCACAATTTTAATTTCGTTAATAATCATGAAGATTATGTCAGTTCTCTACTGAACCCCCAAGAAAACAACAAGTTGGTAAGTTTCTACAAATATAAAATATCTATACAGGTAGCCAAACTTTCAGATATGAGTTTTGTTTATAATATTCACTTTAAAGATCTGTAGGGTTTATAACATAAAATTATCATTCTAGTATTGATTATCTGTGAAAACCTAATTTTTATAGTCTCAATTAAACAGTACAAGAAAAACGTATTGAATAAAAGTATAATTCAACTTTTTTATGTGCAAATAACACTTTCTTAGCTTAATATATATTCCAGTTATTAATTTGTAAATGATGTCACAAGACACTCCAAACTTTAATACATTTCCCAATTTACAAATAAGATTTCTGAGACCAAGGAAAGGAAACTTCTTACTCAGATTCAGGAGGTAGTTGATGGGATTTCTATAATTGATACTCTTCTGTTTTAGGTTCTACTACTATGTCATAGTAGAGTAATTATGGGTCATAAAATGAGAAACACAATTTTCCTGATAGATTATTAATATCATCATATTTCTTCCCAAAATATTTCAAATTAAATGAAATACCTCATAAGTTATCTAGTAAAAACACAAACACATGTATTTTCTAATTATTATCTGTGATATATACAAACATACATGAATTACTATTTTCTCTTTGGTGATTGCTATGATTCTTCTGGTTTTTGCAGCCACCTGCTTATATCTGGATGCCTGTAATGTGGCAATTAACCAGCAGCTTCTTAATGACCTAATTAAGCCATAATGATTGAAGTACAAGGCATTTCCTGGGGATTGATGGCCAACTGAGAAGAGTTGATGACCCATGGCATAGCTGAGAGCCATTAACCCCAACCGACCATTAATCCTGTGAAAACACTATATAGAGGTTATTATTATAAGCTGCAAATGAAAACAATGAAGTATGGCCTATTTACATGCAGTGCAATTACACTTGCTAAATATGGCACCTTACTAAAGAATAAATATTTGAATTACTCTAAAATAATTATTCAACCCTTAAAACCTACCTCAACTGAGCAGAGATATTTTAATGAATTAAATAAAAATTTCTTGTTACCTTTAGTGGCAAATTATTGTAGCCAACTGGACCTAAATTATGTCAACAAGAAAATAATTTGCCTCTAATGTCTCAAGTCACAAAGTGGTTGGGTCTCATAAAAGATGGGAATTGAAGTTGAAAACAAAACCTCTTCTCTCCTTCCCCCCTCTTTTGCCCTCTCTCTCTTTCTCTCTCACCTCCTTTATAAATTAAATATATGCTTATCATAAATTTGTGGGAAAAGAAATAAAGCTTCCCAGTATGTCTTTGATGACATTTTACATATTCAGTCACTCAATATATTAAATCACTTTCTCCGTTCTATGTTCCTCAGTGAGGGACTCTCAATCATACGGCCAGGCAATTAATGTTTAATTCATAGCAGCTCTGTGTACTTATGTGTGTACAGTTTGTTAAAATCCAGTACATGGCATATAATTACATGCATACACACACAGAAAAGTGATGAATGTCATTTATCTCTGGGGAACTTTAAAGTAAAAATGCAGTGAGCTAACATTATGCATGAGTTTGAACAATTTTTTTTGAAAGGATTAACCGTATACTAACTGTTGACAAGGAGAAAAGGGAGCACATAAACTGCTGGCGGGTGTGTGTGTGTGTGTGTGTGTGTGTGTGTGTGTGTGTGTGTGCCTGTGTGTGAATGAAAGTCTAAACCACTATGGAACACAGATCTTCAGAGAAGTTCAACATACAGGGGACATAGGATACAACCCCAGCCCAGAAAAACTAAAACATCTGTTCCTGTAAAGACTCATACATGAATATTCATAAGATTTTTATTTGTAATATTTACAAAATGAAAATAATCCAGATGTCTATCAACAAGCAGTGACATATTCCAATCTCAGTATAACTGTTCCACATGAACAAATTTAAGCCCAGGATATCTTGTGCTATTCTGTTTACAGAAAATTCTGGGAAACAGTTTAATCCAGAGCAAAAGAAAAAGTAGATTGCTATTTCCTTGTGTTGGAGATAAAAGGAGATTTTGTTCATTTTGTTTTTGCTTTTAAATTTGTATTTACTTGTTTATTTGATTCAGGGTCTCATTATGTAGCTTACTCACTGTTGGATTAGTCTGGCCTCAGACTCATACAGATCTGCCTGCTTCTGCCTCCAGATTACCGGGGATGAAGGTGAACACCACCACAGTCAACATAAAAGAGATTGTAAAGATGAAAAAGGAAATTTTGGAAGGATACTGGTAATATTTAATTATCTTGATTGTGGGTTTGATTTGATGACTCCTGTTGCCCTCCCCCAAATGGCCACATGCCTAGTTACAACTTACCAATGGTACTTGTCAACTATGTGCAGTTTTCCAATAACAGCTGCATAAAGCTAGTTTAAAAATAGGTGGCCTATAGTATGCACAGAAATAGTTCATGATAAGTCACTGATGGCCTCATTATAACCATTCGTTGACAAGATACACAAGTACCTAAAAGGTGAGTTAAGTTCATTCCTTATTTCTAAGTACCCGATTATAACTTATAAGACATTTAAAATCTGTTTTTTGAAGGGAATAAGGTTGTTAATTCTTTTAAAAGGAACATACAATGTACATTGGAAAAGTGTCTTAAAAGAGGGAGAGATAATTTATAAATGGCACTTTAAGAAAACGCAGCATAAGCAAGTGTTTGGAGACTTGAACATCCAGGCTACCAGTGGGTGTTGGCTAGAGAAAGCCTGAAGAACAGGAATTCAAAAGCAGAACAAAAAGGGTGATTTTATCAAGCATCACTGAAATGTCAACATTATGGGTAAGTTTGGAAACTGTTCCAGAGAACGATAGAGGGGTAAGTTTGAGCACATATTCTTAGTAGTTTTTAAATCTAACAGTTAGGATTATATTTGATTTGAGATCTCTGCTTCCAAGTAAGCTGACATTGGATGAAGTGATCATTCCACCTGAATGAAATGGATGGAAAACTGTTAAATATTGCAAGGCCATCTAGATATATTGGTACTGGAGTACTGCAATCTTTTGGTTTTCTTATTGATTTTTAACATGGACTAATCTTGTTTTCTTCTTGTATGTTGTGTATATGCTCAAGTGCATATACACACAAACACTCGTGTGCTACATGTGATATAGCATTTATGTGGAGAACAAAGGACAGTTTTAGGGATAATTTAAAAAAAATTTAGACAATTTTTAGTGTGTGTCAAGGGGATTGAATTCAGATCCTCAGACTGGTTAACAGGCTCAAATTGAATATAATCCTAATTGATATATGTATATGGCTGATGTCTGTAATTAGCATACATGCAAAAAAACCACAAGAAACATTAGTAAATGCAACTCAGCAACACAAGAAAGACTATTTGACATGATAAAATGTAATTCATCTTAGGGCTGTGATGGCGTTTCACAAACCAATACATAAGATATAGCACACCAACAGTGAAAAAAATAAACAAACCCAATATGATCATTTTGGTAAGTGCAGAAAAGGGCATTTGCTAAAAAGCAAATATCAAAGATAAAAGATCTCAACAAATTATGAAATAAAGAAACATACCTAAATATAATAATGGTTATAAACAACAAACCATAACTCACAAAGGGCATCCAAACTAGAAAAAAAAAGAAAGAAATGCAAATCATAACAGAAGACAATGCAATCTTTTGCTTTATTTTTTGTTTTTGCAAGATAGGATTTCTCTTTTGTAACACTGGCTGTCGTGGAACTCACTATTTAGACCAAGTTGGTCTTGATTTCCTAGAGATCTGCTTGCCTCTGTCTTTCGAGTGCTGGATTTAAAGGCATGTGCCACCACAACCTGTGTGACAATGCAATATTATGTAGAGAAATTACTGAAGATTTGACCCAACATCATTGGAATTAATAAGAAAATTGAACACAATTACATAAAAACAGACATCCTAAAATTAGCATCATATCTTTATTCCAATATGAAATCATCTGAAAAGAGGGAACAAATGCAATTCTACTTACAAATGCACAAAATATGCTTAGAAGATATTTAACTGAAGAATTGAAAGTTAGGTATAATAAAAATAATATAACAACAACTACTAATAGTAATGAATATATTGAGAGAGAAATTAAAAAGGATACATACAGATTTAAAGATATCTCTGATCATGAATGGTAGCTGATAGTTCTGTTAAAATCTTCATATTACTTTAGAAAACTAAAATTCAATGCAATACCTGTTAAAGTATCAACTATATTTTTCAAAAACCTAGATAACAGACTCCTAAAATTGTATATGACCCCATAAAAACCCATACCTGGTAGGCAGAGTGATTTTGAGCAAAAAGAGCAAAGAAGAAATTACTGATTGACTTCATAACGTACTACAAAACAATAATAGTGAAAACAGTATAATGTCGATATATATCAGATGCACAGGCCAAAGAAACCAGCATAGAAAACAGAAATAAGTTGATGTTCATCAGCAGTGTTCATATTAACTGCTGGGAACAAAAATAGTCTTTAATAAATGGTACTAGTGAAACTGGATATCCACATGAATAGAAAAGACACCAGATCCCATTATAGAAACAAATCCAAATATCAGCTCAAATGAAAAGTTAGAAGAAAATGTCTCAGGATACTAAGAATGAGAAAAGGTCACCAAAATACAAGAAACAAAATCAAAAACAGAAAATTGAGAGTGCTTCAAATTAAGAATCTTCTGCAGAGCAGAGTAAATAATTAGCAAAGTGAACAGGCAATCTGTAAACAGAGAGAAAACATATGTGCACTAAACATCAATAAGAGCTAATGTTCAGACTATATAAGGAAGTCAACCTACAAGGTGGTTTCAAAAAGGGCAGTTGGGAGTTGGGGATAAGACTCAATTTGTCAAGGACTTGCTATGCAAGCATGAGGAACTGAGTTTGAGCCCCAGAGCCCATGCCAAAAAAGCTGAGCATTGTGGTGAGACTTGTAATCCCAACAGAGAGACTTGGGACATGCAGAGACTGGAGGATCCCTGGATCTCAATGGCCAGCCAGCATAGTCTGTGAGCTCCAGGCTAGGGAAAGACCCTGTTGGAAAGAACTAGCTGGGTGGGTCCTGAAAAATGATACCCAACATTGGCATTGGCCTCCACATGCATCTACATAGGTATGTGCCTGCACACAAACACATGCGTGCACACACACACACACACACACACACACACACCAATAACACTTGCAAATGACTAATAAATATGTAGAAAATGCTGAGTATCCCTAGTTCCTATGCGAGTGCTAACCAAAAACCACACTAAGTTATCACCTTACTCCAGTCAGAATGGCTATTATAAAAATGGCAAGAGATAAGTCTTTTAAAAATGAAATAAGAAAAGAAAAGCCTTATACACTGTTGCTATGGAATGTAAATTGTTGTAGCCAATGCAGAAAACACTATAGAGGAAATTCTGAAATCCAAAATGAGTAGCATATGATCCAACAATCATGACAATAATTACATCCAAAGGAAGTAAAATGAGTATGCACAAGAGACATCTGCAGTTGTCTGTGTGTGAAAATAACCAAGATAGACAAGGACAGATTTTTTTTAAAATTTTTCCTATATACTCAATAGAATACTATTCTGTCTGCAAAAGAATGAGAGAGATCTCATTTGTGATGGCATGGATAGGACTAAAAGATATTAGAGTAAGATAAGTCCAGTTACAGATACTGAATAATTTCAAAAATATAAGGGACCTACCAATGTTGATCTCATAGCATCTTAGAATGAAATAGTAGGGACGAGAGCCTCTGGACTTGGGGGTGTCATGCTAATAAAAGATGGAGAAATGTTGGTCATGGGTACTGTGTTACAGTTAGACAGGAGGAAAAGTTTAAGAGTCCTATAGTACAGTAGGATGACATGTCAGAATATCACACTACCTCATAAACAGGTGCATTTAAGACTATTTAAGAAAGAAAGTATATTAAAAAGTCAAAATAACAAGGAAATGCCACACATACTAAATTGAAGAGCCATACTTTACATAATTTGATAAAACATATTTAAGAAAATGCTACATACTTGTTCATTATGAAATCATATTCTCATTATCTCCCAAATATTCTTAAACCATATCAAAGTCAAATTAGAAATATGTTATTCCTATATATAATATGTACTCTTTCACACAGAGGCTTTCATGTTGTTTATATTTTTTATATTTGTTTTTCATCCAAAGACATCTTTTGAGCTTCTATGTTTTACCAGCAATTATGGCCCCAGTGGACAAACTTACAGCCTCTGCTTTCCCCCACAACAGAACATAATAATAATGAAAACAATATCAAAAGATAATATTCAATTACCGTCTAATATCTGAAGTCTAGGAGAAAAGGGGACTTCCTGAGGATCCTTGAGGGAATAATTAGGAAGAAACAAAAGTTCAGGGTGTGTGACTGGAACATTTTAAAAATAGTGCAATATATTTCTTCAAATTGCTGTTTGTTTGAAGACTTATTTATAAGCAACATTGCAATGCAATATGTTAGAAGGACATACAGAAGGAAACGATTGTCTGTTTATTAAAATAAGCTAATTTTGTGTTCTCAGAGCTATTGATTTTGTATAAAATATTTTTTTTTCTTTGCAAGGAAAATGAAATTGATTTTTAAAGGCATTGGAAATTTTTCATTTCTCTTTTGCTTTTTGAGGGGAATATGTCTTGACTTACAACGGCTCTCACCTAATTTAACAGCAATATATAGGTCATCAAAAAGAGTTATCACAGAGTCATCAAAAAGAGATGTCACAGAGGTCCCCAGTTTGATCATCTCCATATTAGACTTCTAATATGGAGACTTTGGGTTTTTGCTGATGTCCTTTTAATAAAACATAAAATGAAGTTGTGTTTTCAAATATGGAGTTCTAGGATTATTTTTTCATAGATTTTGTAGCTGGTCAGCAAATGAGATCATGAAATTCATAGTAGTTGCTTAGTAGATATTCTGGGAATCAAGAAATAAACAATTTTTTTAAACTATTCATAAGAGAAAAGGAGATTTTGGTGTACCTCAGTCATAATGATGGTTAGTTAAATGTACGGAGAGAAAAAAAATCAAACCTGATATTTAAGAGATACTGAAGACTTAAGGAATACCATAACAATCAATATTTGTCAACAGGGAGGTAAATCAAAGAAACATGTTAAGAAATAGAACAGTATGTTAACTAATGAAGATAAATGATAATATGGAGACATATAGGGAGGGAAGCATATGTAAATAGCCAGTTTCAACGGAAGGAGATTTTTATAAGAAGAAAGATGAAATCATTGTGCTGTTTTTAATTCAGAAAATTGGCAAAATACAAGTGACTAGCCAATGTAAGTATCTTAAATATTTGCAAAAGGGTTTCATGAAGTGAAATTTGAAGAAAAACACAAAATTATTTTAAAATGTTTTAATACTTTTAATATAAATGGGTTATATAAAATTCTATATAACAAAATATACAAATTATTCAGAATTATTAAATGATGCTCAGGTTATGGTCATAGAGTGCGTTGCTAGAAATCACACATTCATCTTGGTTTAATGATCAGTTAAGACTGATGTTCTTTCTTTCTCTTGTGAATGCACAGTCCTGTAAAGGGTAAAATAATTCCAGACTCATCTTTGCCTTCAAGCTTGTGTACTTCATCTAACTATGCTCACCAACTGAGGGCAGGAAGAAAGCAATATATTCTATTTATCCAAATGAATATTGACCGATAATCACCCCTACAACACAGGTTGATTGCTGTCATGGTGAGACATTTTCCTAAGTATCCATAAAGCTTGAGAATTTACCTCCTCTCGAACAGGTGTACTAGCAGACAAACTATAAGTAAAGAGCTATTTGGACATTTTTACCCTGACAGACGTCCTGAAGGGAACCCAACATCAGACACTTGGGTACAGAGTGTTATGTGCAAGACTACCTAATGATTCCTCATAGCTGTCCCTAATCCAGAAGTCGTTTAGAATTTTCTTGCTCTCAATCATTGGTGGAAATCACTTAATTAGCATTTAGCGATATTCCTAAAGTTTTAATTTCATTCTTTCTATTATAAAATGCCACATGATTTATATGAAATTCATAGCTCTTCCAAGGAAAGAGGCATTGTCTTACAGTAGGGGTCATCAAGAGTAATCTCAACAAAGGGATTTTGCTGTAAGCTAATACCAAGGTGGATTACAAAATCTCATTTCCTTGTGCTACCTTCATGTTAGGATGCAAGACTTGCCTTCTGTTCTTGGCAACGGAAGTTTAACTTGCTGTCTTAAGATGTCAAGTCAGAGCATTATCTCCCTATTATAGGTGACTCCATTTAAATTTCCTTCATATATTTATATATTTTAGGAAGCTTCTACAGTAGATTCCTTCCTCATAGTCTCTCCTTTACCCTGCACTACCATCTCCCTTCGTACCAAATCTTATTCCACTTTCCCCTTTACCTTTATAATTTTATATTCAATTTCCACTTCCTTGGAAGATCCATTCTCCCCTACCCTTCCTGGTATCTTACTAGGTGCCTAACTTCTGTAGTTATTTAGATTGTAGCACACATATCAAAATTGTAAAAAATAACATCCATATATAAGAAAAATATGCAATATTTGTCTTTTAGGGTCTGGGTTACCACACTCAGGATGATTGTTTCTAGTTCCATTCATTTGCTATATGTTTCATAATTTTATTTTTTGTAACATGAGTAATATTCTATTGTGTATCATCTATACCAATGAGGACTCTAGCATTGCTGTGTAACTATGTGCATCTCTTGTTTCAGAAGAACCTAGTTGCTTGTTTCTAATGAAGCAGGTCCATGGGATCTTATAACAGATACACTATTCCTTCCTAGAGATGGGTCCATAATTTTTTTTTTTTTAGAAACTTACTCGTTAGGCGATGCTAAGTCCTAAAAACTGAAAACCACTGAGATGGTTGCTCAGAACCCTTTACATATGATTCCAATTTTGCTGAACAAGAAATTCAGACTTCAGAGCAGAGTATACAATGTAAATGATCACAATCAATATATTTAAATAGCTTCTTTTTCATACATAACATGTGTGAGCCCTTCTCTAAAAATTTTCAGGAATCTCTAAAAATATTTTTAAGAAATGGAAACTGACCCAGCCTGCAGGTCAATCAACTGGGGATCCTGGAAGAGACAGTGAGGATTTCAGGGGACAAGAGACGTGAAAAGATTGGGACAAGGCAAAGTTCTCTGATCAAGTCTGTTTATTCAGTGTTTTCACATGGCATTTATAAGCCAAGGAGGGAGGAACTAGCTATAGGCAAAACAGGATATCTAGGGGCAAAAAACAAAATAGGATGTTTTTACATTTGGACAAAAACAAGGTGCCCCATACCTGGAGGAAATAGTTAAGGGTAAATACTAAAAGGAAAAAACAACTTAAAGAGAGAAAAACAAGATCTTGTGGCCAGTGGTGGAAAACTACTCACTGCCTAAGCAGTTTAACATCATGGCTTTGATAGAGGCAGGAAAAGGCGTGGGGAGATCGACTCCCCACAGAAACATCATATTGTCCACTGTTTCTCATTTATGGCATGGTTTTTCACTAAATGGAACAAATTCTGTGTATGTTTTATAGTGATGGTAAGTAAGAGTGTATCTATATTCTTCTGGTTGTTTGTTGAACCAATAAACTATTTCATCCTAGTATCAAAATTCCAACAGACATTAAAGATTTCATGCAAGTACTTCAAATTTCTTACTGTGTTTTCCACTGTCACACAGTTCCATTCATCTAAACAAAGCCTAGGAAACATAATGATTCTGTTTATCATTAAAGCATTTTGGGTAAGAACAAACTAGCCTTATAGCCAATAAAAATAGATTGTAGAAGACACTGTAATTAACCAAATGTAAAAGTAAATTTGTCTTAAAAGCCTACTTTACTGATTGTGACATAATATTATTATTTTATAGATTATATTGCCTATAAAATATAAAGCCTTAATCATTTTAATACAGCCACGAGTACTGTGCATGAATTTCACATAGACAATGGAGAATTGGTCTTATTTCAACATAATATACAAAGGAAGGAATGTAGCCAGCTGCAATTTACCCAACCTATTTGAGCGTAGAGAAGGAAATGGAGTTGTGCCTCTTACATGTAGAAAATTGAACCAGGTGGCTATAGAGAAGACTGGATGACATCATTACTTTCTTCCAGATAAATGCCTAAAGTGTTTACCACATTAATGTGCCACTGGATAAAAATGCTTGTCCAGATTCAATGGAAAGATCAATACAAAGAGAAAGATGTTTTAGAGGCTCTGTATTTTCTTCCCAGATTATCAGCTCATATGATAAGAATGAAGGTCAAACAATCACAAAGAGGTTTTTCTCTCAACTTTTGGAACATTAATAAACACTTTGTGTGCATTATTCTTTCTCACATTTGTCAGACAACTAATCCTGTCTCTGTAATTTCAGAAATTATGTGAATCTTGGAAGCCGAGAAGAGATCAACTCACTGAACCTTTATCTTCAATTCAAATTTAATATGAATCAAACAGTATTGAAAAATGTGTCATGTTCCATTGTGATGGCAGTGAGCATATTAATACCACTGTTTGGTTTGAGAGTGTTCTTTTAATTTCATACCTGCATGGTTAAAGTTTTTAAAGCAGAATGATCTGTGATGAGCTCACAAAGTGTATAATATCTTCTACATTGAGAACAGCTATATTAGAAGTTTCATTTTATACTTCACACACAAACACACACACACATATATTATATATGATATTATATATGAATATATATATACACACACACACACACACACACACACACACATATATATATATATATATATATATATATATATATATATATGGGTTAGTTTACAATCTCATCCAAGTCCATGCTCATATCATCTTTATGACCCACATAATACGTCACAGAGCTACAGGATGAAAGGAAACTAATTAACCTTTAATGAGCTGAGGGCTCTGTAGGGCAATATATATATATATATTGCAATATATGTATAGGGCAATATATATATATATAGATATATACACACATATACATACATACACACACATATTCTTTATACTAGTGTAGTTGCATAAGCTTTCCTCAGGTAAAATTCTGACTTCTTTTGCTTTGGCTTTCTTGCTAAATTTAGTAGATATTGAAAAGATGACTGGTTCCAAACAGATAGTGGATCTGCAGTGGCATGGCGCCCAGGTGAATGTCCCACTCTGGGAATTTCAGCCCTTCCATAAGTGCCAACTGTCCTACAGAGCCCTCAGCTCATTAAAGGTTAATTAGTTTCCTTTCATTCCGTAGCTCCATGATGTATTATGTAGGTCATAAAGACGATATGAACATGTACTTGGATGAGATTGTAAACTAACCCATATTCATTACGGAAACATAAATCCACTGCTCTAAGGCCACTTCTGTTCTGGCAATGGAAAAATAGCTCTAAGAAAATCAATCTAAGGATCGGGACAATGCTGACATTCACACTCATGAAGTAAACTCGATGTGGTACCAGATGGGGAGCAAATTTCTCAGGGCTCGTAACAATGTCATCCCCACTTTGACTAACGGACAGGAAATTCACATCATATCATATGCTGTAGAAAATGTCATTTAAGGAGCTGTAGCAATAGAAAAAATGAGAAAGGAACCATTAGTCCTCTGATATTTCTGTGTTCAGTTTACTACCACCACATAATTGGTTTTGGCAACTGAGGATGTGACAACAAAGTACACAGGAAGTGAAAATCCCTTCTGTAAATTTTATTATAGGTAACAAACTTCAACCAAATTTTGGCTAAGGATCACTGTCATTTTAATGCATGAGGATTCTACACACATCTTTATAAACATGAATAGCTGAGCAGTTTGCATATATTGAATACACTTTGAAACTATTGATTAACCTTTTAATATGTGTCATTTCACCTTTTAAACATGGTTTTTACATCTTAGTAAAACAACCATAAACTTTCCATTTTAACTAAGTTGATGTGAACGGTTGAGTAGTTGACACACATCTTCTACCCTAAATTATAAAACTTATCTCCATCTTGATAAATTCAGAAGTGACAAAATATGATGTAACAATTATTTGCTGTTGAAGTAATTGTAGTATATCCCAAAGGCACTAAGGTAAGTTTTTGGGTAGCTAATGGGTGCATGGTGCTCACTTTTAATGAAGTCCTAAGTGTTTTAAAATTGGGGTAAGCTGCTTGAAATGATCTGTCTCACAATCTACATTTTTATTTCCAGAGTTGTAAATCAAACTGAAAACCACAGCTTCTTAAAGTGCATACTCTCAAATAATCCAATTTGTTTTAAAGTAAAATGCAATGCATATTTTAGTCAAGAACAAAAACCATTCAAAACTATATAGATACTATTTAGTCAATGAATATTTATTAATAATAAATGAGTTGATATAATACTGGAAAATAAGTATATTGCACTAAGAAAGTGGATTTATTAACAAATAAGCTAATTTACTGGGGATTCAAACACCTAGAAGAATCAATAAAATCAGATTCCAATAGTCAAAACCAAGTCTAAAACCTTCTAAAGCATCATTGCATTCATCATCCACTCATGTCACAAAGATGTGTGATAGGACTGTGCTATCTTTCTGTGTATTTTTAAGGACTCCTATGTTCTCCAATCATGTGCAGAAAGAACAATGTACTGAATTATTAGATTATATTAAATTACTTAAAACCAGAAAAAGTCCTGTATGATTTTCAAACTTTCCCCTTCAAATTAAAAGTTAATAAATTTGATTCATGATTCAAACATGCTCTGATAAGAAAGTTAGTAGGCAGAAGAGTTTGCCAAGATAGGTCTATTGGATTTGTAATGAGAAATACAAATCTGGATGTAACTTATCCTTAGAGGCTGTGTGCGACTTTTTCCGTGTCAGTCTTCCTCTACCCCTCTCTCATAAGTGAAATATTTAACAAAATCAGGTAGTCTATAAATGCCTCTGTTTTTCACATCTAAGAGCTTCATGGTTAAAGACAGGACTTAAACACCTAGAAACCGTATCAGGAATTTCAGTAGGTCCTTTTCTAAAGTATAGAGAATTATCTAGGTGTGTCAGTCAATGATGGGCTCCACTTCCTTAAGTTAAAGGCATACAGAGGATTAGCAGAGTAAAAATGAGACCCAAGTAGTTAATTCTCAAGACATCTCTAGACAATGTTGCTAGTTTTGATTAGCATTGTGACTAAACTTTATTTTTTTTAAATGTGTAGTAGATAAAATAATGGAGAGGAAAGAAAATCATTTTCTCACATAGAGATATTCAAATCAAACTAGCAATGATACTTTTTGCTGTTAGAAATGTAAAAATACTTATCTATAAGAATCTAGATTCAAAAGAAATTTCCTTTCATTCTCATAAAATGTTTTATATTTGTATTTATATTTTACATGGAGAAATTCAGAGTTTCTACACATGAATAATATATTTAACATGAAAATTACTTCCAGATAGGGTATTTATATTTCTTTCTGATAATTACATAACTGTAAAAAGTGTCTTCCAATTGAAAAAGACAGAAATAATCTGGAAGCTAATTACCAATTATAATTTGGATCATTTAAATGTCTGCCATTTCCTTTTACATGTCATCAGCCTACTGAGTTTGATGAAGACCTTAGCTTTTAGAGAGAGAGAGGAAAACAGCTCGGTGAGAGTTTCCATTTGTTTCTTGAAACTATAAAACAGAAAGTGAGCTCAGTTATGAAGAGGGAAAAGAGAATCCTCAATTGAGTGATTTCCTATTGAATAATTAGTACATTTTATTAGTAGTCATAAGAATTACTCTTTGTAGTTTGAACTTGTTCACAATTTCTTTTGAAGCTTTTAGGAACCAAACACAGCTGCAGGTTGTAAACTCTGTTAAATTTACTAGACATTTCCAAATGTTTCTGCAATACATGATGCACTAATGGAGAAAGGAGAGGCTTTCCAAAAAAAGGCACTGAGCACTGATTGTGATACCACTTGGATCTAAGAAAAAGATAGAGTCAGATATTCCCAGACAAATCTTCATAAAAGAATCTTGTGATAAGAGATACATTAAAGCAAAACCTGAATGTCTATAGAGTTCAACAAAAGAAGACTCAATATGTTTAAAGTTGAGTTCCTAGTACATTTTCTACATTAGTGAGCCTTACAGGGCTGGGTGTAGGGGTTCGGTAACAGCTAAATTTCAGGGATGTTAGAAGAAAATACTGCAATGTTGGAAAAGGAATATCCATTGTTATGATTTTAAATGAAAAACTGAAATATTGTTTTCACAATCACAGAAAGCAATTTAATAAAAGCTCTTTGGTTGATAACAGCTTAAGGAAATGGAGGGATATTAGGTATGGGTATAACAACTGTAGACTGAACAAGTGAATAAGTGAAATAAGGCCGAGATCTACCCTATGTTTCATTCTCCAAGCCATGCACTCTGACCCTGTGGATCAGCAGAACCCATGCCCTCATTAACAGGGAATCATAAATGTTTCAGTGGCTAGACAGTTAACTCAAGCATGAGATACACTCATGTATCCCAACCAAAGGTGATATGTCACTGAAGACCCTCAAGTACAAACTTAATTAAAAGTAACACTAAATGAATATAAGCCATGTATGAGGCAAACATGGCTGAACGACCACTAAAATTTTTATTTTAAAATTTTCATATAAAATGCAGTATTAAATTAGGGTCCTATTATCAATCTCCAATGGCAATGGGTTCTCTGCTTCTCACTGATTTCTCACAGTTTGATCACATACTCCTAGGCTTCTTTGAAGGTTATCCATGTTTTACAATTTTTCTTTATGTGTTCATCTACCTATAATAATGCATAATAATATCAGTTTCTTTAGTTTGAATCACAATAGTATGTTTCTCCACTCTACTCTTTTCCATCATTATATTTTTGTTTTATTTAATTTTGTTTTCATATTTTTGGGACAAGTTCTCACAATATGACTCAGTGATTCTCCTTCCTTAGCCCTACATCAACACGAACGTAACTTGTAGAAAGATTTTATTTAAATTTATTCCAAAGGGAGAGTCCATATTAGATGGAGGAGGCATAACAGCAGATGGCCAGAACAGGGAGCTGAGAGATCACATCTCCACCCAAAAGAGGAAACACAGAAAGAGAATATGAACTGGTGCAATGGCATAAATACACAAAGCCCTCTTCCAGTAGCATAGCTCCTCCAGCAAGGAGTCAACATGTAAATGTCCCCAAATAGCACACCACTTAAATATCCCCAAACAGCATCACCAGCCAGGTATTCATGTGAGCTTATGAGTGATTTTATATATATATATGTAATCATGGGATTACTGGCTGGAACACCCTGGTCTAATGTATATATACATTAGAAATAGACGTATTCTATATCTAATACACACACACACAAGTTTACAGCCATCGAATCCACTGAAAACAAGGAGAATATATTATAGGCATGCTATAAGCCAAGTTACTCTATGAATTGCTGGGAAGAGAATACTTTTTATAAGATTACATCAAATGCGTCTTTCTCAGTGATATCTAGGTCTTCAATGCTGTCTTCTGAAGCTCGTGCTATAAAATCAGATATTGGCTAAAACATAAGTCACTTAGCTAGGAACCACTAATGATTTCCCTTTGAAATCATTGTCTCTTATCTGTAATCTGTATCATGTATGTGTTCACAGGCAAGTATGCATACCTGAACATTTATTTTCTCTCCCTAGACCTAACCTTCTTTAGCTTCTTTGTTCAATTTTAGCCTCTTGCAACAATTCTTTTATGCTCTGCTAGCTGTAAGTCAGTACTGCCAAATCCTTACATCACAATTAGAAATTGTAAATCTTACCTGAATCCAACCTTTCAGTTCTGAGTTTCTATAACAGATTTCAGAAATTTGTTATGAGGAACACAAGAAACTCCTATTTTGTTTTGTCAAAAATAAGTTTCCCACGCAGCTGTGAAAATCATGTGACTGCCATTTCCTGCAGGGTCACAATTTTAATTTTTTAGGTGACACTCTAGTACATAGAAGTAACACGGGATATAAAAAAATATTTTCCCTCTGGAATATATTAGCATTTTAAATTGTTTGCTTAAATTTAATTTCTGTTTATTTCATTTTTTCTTTGCTTTTTTCCTCTTTTATAGAAAGTAGAAATACAGAAATTATAGAAAATTGAATAGATTCTATTCCCACATATATCCTGATTATACCTTCCCTTCTCTTTACTTCTCCCAGTTTCTCCCCATTCTCTCCCCGAACACACACTTTGACTCCACTCCTTTCTGTCTTTCGTTAGAAAAGAACAGGCTTCCAAAGGATAAAACGAAACATGACAAAATAAAGTATAATAAAATGAAGTAAAAATTTTCATATCAAAGTCGGACATGGCAACCCAACAAGAGGAAAAAAGTCCCAAGAGCGGGCACAAGAGTCGAGACCTACTCATTCTCATAGTCAGGAATCGCATAAAAACACTTATCCAATAGTTATAATATATATGCTGAGGCCTGGCACAGACCCAAGAAGGGCCTGTGCTTGCCACTTCAGTCTCTGTGAGCTCATATGAGCCTTGCTTAGTTGATTCAGAGGGCCTTGGTCTCCTATAATTCTCTCTTCTATGCTCTTACAATCTTTCTACCTCCTCTTTTGAGGGATTCTCTGAGGGGAGAGTTTTGATGAAGACCTCCAATTTAGAATCTCTCTCCACATAATATCTGGCTTGGAGTCTCTGCATCTGTTCCCATCTGCTGCTGGAGGAAACCTCTCTGATGCTGACTGAATAAGGCACTGACCTATGAGTATGGCAGAACATCATATTACCAAAATAATGGATTTCACTATGAAATTTTCATACAAATATCATCCTTCCATGATCCAGTCATCTTCATCTCACAAAGAGCCTGCCTTTTGTTTTTATGCCTTATATAGACATGAAACATACATAAATAAAAATCAAATTCCACATCAAAGAAAAATTATTTTGTGTTTCTTCTTTCTGCCATGACCATCTCTTCATCTTCTTCTCCTCACTCTTCAGATTCCTTCCTCCTCTATCGGAAGCCCCCTTCTGTCTATTTTCATGTCACGCAGATGAGATGAATCTCAAGGTAGCTTTAATTTGCATTTATTTGATGGGTAAGGGTATCCAAAGTGTTTTTCCAAATATTTATTGACCACTTTTATTTTCTCTATTGAAAATTGTATCTTCAAATAATTTCTCATTTATTAACTGGAAGACTTGGTTTTACTGCACTTAGGTTTTGGAGTTCTTTATAGACTTTCAGATGTTAAATCTGTGCATGGCGTGTAGTTGACGAAGATTTTCTTATATTCTCTGCTGGCTATCTGTTTCCTTTGCTATATAGGAGCTTTTTAAGTTCATCCAATCCATTTGTCAGTTCTTTAAATTATATACTGAGTTATGGAAGCCCTTTTTCAGTTATATCTTGCATATGCCTATGTTTTTAAGCACTTCTTTCTGTTTTTCATTAGTAGTTTCTGGGGTTTGGGTCTTTTCTCTAAACTAAAGAAATATAAAAACTCATTTAAAATTGATTAAAGACAACTAATATGTCACCAATGAACATAGAAAATAAAATGGTAAAATTAACCTGGCTTTTGACTAAGTTTAAAACTATTTCATGTAATATACAAATATTAATTAAATGAGAAAAAGGAATGGGTCCAAAAAATGGGAAAATATAGGGGAATAAAGAAGCCACATTAAATAAAATAATGAAAAAAAAAATCTAGAGTGAAATGCCAAGAGTGGGAAGCGGACAAGAAAGGAATAAAGAAAGACAAGTTACTTCAATGACAAAAATGAGCAAAAGTTTAGATAAATGTAAGAGGAATAACAAATAGAAACAAAATCTTTAAAATGTAAGGTGAAGTCAAAATAACACTAAAATATAATATAAAATAAAATAAAATAAAAAAGGAAAAGAGATAAAAAATGAACTACTAAATTGACTTCTCTCTGAGAAGCCTGTAAAATTGAAATTTTCTACAGGATCTAGAGAGTGATGGTCAGCTGAAACTATGGACTGTGGATTTATAGTGATGCTGGCTTGTGGTAGACAAGTACCTGACGCCAGAGAAAGCAGTCTGCAGTTCAGTATCTCCACTCCTTTGTATGTCAGCAAATGCTTATAGCTATATTTTTGGCTTTGTAATGTGTGGGTTGGGAAGGTTCTCTCCAGTTCATATGTAATAAGGTAGCAAATATTCTAACTGGAGAGTCTCACATGTGCACTGTAGGTAGGGCACAAACAGAACACTAAGATCTGTAGGCCTGTCTCTACACTTTCTACTCTCCTTGAGCATTAGACACTTTGGTGGAGGGTACAGATATGGTGTCAAGTAGTCCAGGGACATTGAAATTTCAGTTTTTCCATCTCTCCAGCAATAATTCTTATGGAAGATAGGCAATTCCAGAGTTTGGTGTCCCTACTGCTTCAAACTAAGAGCCATTGAGCACCAAAGTTATTCCACTGAGAGCAGTGCTCTTCTTCCCATCACATTACTGACTGAGCCCATCCTGTACTTGCACTTTGAAGTTAATACGGATCTTATGTCCAGTTACCCACAATTATCTCCCATGGATGCCTATAACCCTGGGCTGTGGCAGGTTGATGCGAATCCCTGACTTATAATTGCTCCCTGTTCTTAGGTCCACAGTGTACCTCATTTTTTATTTTTTTTTTCCTCTCACATAACACATCCCGACCCTATCCTCCCCTCCTCCACTTCTCCCAGATCTCCCTATCTCCCGTCTCCTCCAGTTCCAATACCCTACGGCTTCCCCCTCAGAAAAGAGCTGGGTTACTACTAGAACAAAGCATATCAAATAGAACAGTTAGTGCAAGCTCGAGTCCCTATATCATGGCTGACAAAGCAGCCCAGCAGAAGGAGAAGGGTCCCAAGGATAGATAAAAAGGTCAGAGACTCCCCCACTCCAACTTTTAGGAGTTCTACAAGAATACCAAGCCAGATAAATATAAGATATATGTAGGAGACCCTGCAGGCTCCGTGTCTGCCACTTCAGTCTTTGTGAGCCTCTAAGAGTCTTGGTCAGTTGTTTCTGTGGGGCTTGTTCTCATGGTGTCCTCAACTCCTCTGGTCCCCACAATCTCTCCTCCCCGACTTCTACAGGGTTCCCAGAGTTCTGTCCAATGTTTGGCCCCGGGCCTCTTCATCTGCTCTCCTCAGCTGCTGGGGGAAGGCTATCTGATGATGCCTGAGCTAGGCACCTATCTATGAGCATAGCAGAGTATTCTAAGAAATTGTCTCCAGGCTATCCAATCCCCAGTTCCTGGCCAGCTCTGGAGTGTGAGGAATAGGCTTCCTACCATGGCATCGGGCTCTGCCCTTCCATTACCCCAGCAGATCCTATAAGTGGGACAGATTGTAGGCCTAAGGTTTTGTGGCCTGGTGTCCTTGTCCCACTACTGGAAGCCTGGCCAGGTTACAGAAGGTGGCCTGTTCAAGCTCCCTATGCCTCATTACCAGGGGCCCTCACTTAGAGTCAGCCTCATAGATCCCAGGAAAGTTCCACTACACTAGGTCAGACCCTTAAAATTACCCCAATTCAAGTCATCTCTCCCTTAGTTCTCTAGCTCCATCCCTGCCCCCATCTAACTCCTCCTGTTTCTGTTCCTGTCCTCTTCCAGCCTACCTGCAACATCTCTTTCCCCTTCCCATGGAGATGCATGTGTCCCACTAGTACCCTCCTTGTTACATAGTCTCTCTGGGTCTGTGGATTTAGTACAATTGTCCTGCAGTTAAGAGCTAGTGCCTCATTTTAAAATATTAGTTTCCCTTTTAGCCTTCTGAATCACAGAAAGAGGCAAAATGGTACACATTACCACTGCTGATTAAGTCCACTGAAAGAGTAGGTCACGTATTCACCCAAACATGCAACTGCATTGAGACCTGTGAGAACTGCAGTCATGTCTTATACACAGGGATACTATTTTCTTTGGCCAGGACCATCTGGTTTACATTTTGGATGAGGCTCCTGGTTTTTACTGCATCTGCTAGGCAGCCATGTGGCTAGAGCAGTGTACGATTATTATCTTTTGTCAAGTCACTCTTCCGTTTCTTTTTACTTTTTAGCTGTCTGAATGTCCCTGTTTTGTTTGAAATAGAGACTAATATTTTTTGCCCTCGCTCCTCTCCTTCACATCATGATACAGAAGCACGTTCTAATTGGTCAATTCACCTGGATGTTACCTTGTAACAAAAAAACAAAAACAAAAACAGACAATATATATATATATATATATATATAAAATTTTTAACTACTTGTATATCCTTGACAGTTTTGTGCACTTGAATACAGAACCAGCAAAGGTCACTGGAACTGCATTTACAGGCAGTTGTGAGTCATCTGATGTTTCGGGAACTGAACTTGAGTTCTCTGCAAGTGTAGCAAGCATGCTTAGTGATTGAGTCACCGATCCAGCCCTCAAAATAGTTCTTTTGGTGGCACATCACTATGTGGCATAGGGTCAAAACATGCAATAAAAGTGTTCAGCTTCCAGTTCACTGAAAGACAGTCATAAATTTCCCTGCATATCTGTTTTCCAAAGGGAAAAAAATGTCACTCTGCTAAGAATATGTTTTTCTAGGGAGCCTTTATATGTTTTGCGTTCAGTATGACTTTGGAGAATTAAGACTTAGTTTAAAATTTACCAAGCCAAAAAAAATAAGGAAAATAAATAGAATTGGAATATTATAATATTTGGATAACATAATTAAGATCCATTATAGTACAGAAAATTAAATTCTATACTTCATCAATCATTTAATACTGGATAAAATATTTCACTACATTATGTATTCACCATAGAATCCAAATCATTATCTTTTAAAAGTATTTCAATTTGCTCCCAACATTTATTTTCCATTAAAAAAGTAACTGCAAAATAAATACTTGATTTTACTTTGGGATTTAAGAATAGGGGCATTTTATTATTGCTGAGAAACCAATGTTTAGTTTTCTTTTCCTTTGTTATCCTATTTCCCAGGAATAGAATCGTTATTGAAATGGTAGCATTTACTTGGCCAGTATGCCAGAACCTACATCTTACCAAGTAGCCAGTTCTGTTGTTGAATGTATGATCTATGTAGATCGAATGTTTACATAAGAAAATATTAAAACATGATGTTGCACAACATTGATGTTTACCTGTCATGTACAGTTTATTGATAGGTAGAGTGTTTCACAATATACACAGGTTAAAAATTCTTGGTAGTTCTTTTTCAATTCTTTCTGAATCTGATACATGGTTATTCCATTAGCCCAAATACAGGTAAAAAAATGAAGACTACTGCAGTGTTTTCTAAGTAGACTGTACTTTAGTATCTTGCCAAAGAATCGAATGAGCAATAGATATGGTGGTATCTTTCTACAATACCTAGCACTGATACTGATACGTTGTTACCATGGGTGCAATATGACCAATGACACAGAGAGTAGCAGATCAGACAGATAGAAATCACCAGGGATTTTGTTTATATCACTAAATAACTGAACCACAATGTCAAACTTTCCTGGTTCTGACCTTGATGTCTTCTGTCTATACATGCTGATCAATTTAATCAGTAGTTTCATCAGGTATTCTGTAAATTATACCGTAAAGCAACTTAAAATTATAAATACTAATCTAATATTTTTAAACAATCTTAAAAATTTTGAAGCTTTCAAAGGGTGAGTATTCAATGGAATCAATGTCGTAATAATGTTAATGTCAAGTGTAAAAACCAAGCATGTGTTTGTACCATGACCATATGATGTTGAGAAAGTTAAACTTCTCTAGACTATATAATTAGATATGAAAATATCTAATAGAATTCTCTGGACAGTGTTTGAAATGGGGCTGAAAATGTACATGTTGCATAATCATTTAATCCAGACTTAATATGAAGGGCCTAGATTAATCATTTACATAGGTTGTATGAACTATCATCTATCTATATATCAAATCTATTTAATCATCTATCTATATACAATTTATACAAAACCATTAGAATATGGGTTTCACGGTCACACAGTTCTTGCTCTGTCATTACATTGTTGTATGTATGACAAAGGATTCTTAAGCAATAGCTCTCATTCACTTCATCAACAAAATGTGGCAACAGGATCTACCTTGCTGATATTTTGTGTATATTATCATGAATAGAAAATAAATGACATGGATTATTGCCAATCACATAGATGTAAAAGTTAGAGCAAGTAAATTATATTATTGATAAAATGTAGTGCAACATATAGCACAGATTAAATTACAGATATAACTCTAGATTGCTTGAAGTTAATCTCTTTTTTATGTGCATAGATAATTTTATATCTATTCTGTATAAAAATTTAATTTTTCTTTCTTCAGGTATGTTAATAAATATAACAATAGTGCAAGATATGATTAACCCACTGGTTGAAGCACAGGAAAATTGGGTTACAATTTTTATTCTCGTTTTTGTGAAGGAGCTCTGCCTAGATATTTTTTTTTCACCTACACGTGGGTAGGAAAACATTTATAACTGGAAAATGACTTTCATTTCACCTTCTTACTCTTAAGCTAACGTCTATAGCAAGTACAGACCAGAATTTAATATCATTCCGAATATTGCCATTGATTGCCTATTGAATCCTTGTTAAAAGATCTATTTAAGGCTCTCCAAGATTTATCTGTTTAGCCAACACCCTGTTAAGAATTTGCATAATAATTGAGCTGCACAAATGTTTCTGAAGGGAAATATGTGTAGTCTGACCATAGTATTATGCAAATTTTGTTTTTACAGCCATTTAGCTTTTCCATAATACCTTATGTCACTTCACAGGCAGTGCATTAAGCCGTGTCAGCGCTGACAACAGCATACAAGGGCTGGGCTCCAGATCCTGCAGCTTCAGCCTAAATGTATGGTTGCCTTAGGGGCACACTACCTATTAATTTAACATTCGAAAACTAATTATGTATGTCAGGGTGACCTCTGTCTAATCTACATTCATCAGAGAGTCGGAGCCTTCTGTCTCTATTGTTCCCATAATAAAATAGCTGTTGATAGACTTATATAATTGACTGTGTCGGAAGTGAACTCACCCTACATAGCTACATGCAAATGGTGTATAGTCCCACTAGAATAAAGATAAGCAAAAAAATAATCCAACTATCTCCAGTAATTAACTTTGGAGGTTTCTTAACATCAGGAGGAAATATATTTCCCGTTGGCTTAAAAATGAATGTAGGGAGTACGTAGGAGTCACAGCTCTAGTAATTAAAAAAGTTTCTTAGAGAAATGTTGAATAAATGAAGTGCACATTCTGTTTCTTTTTGAAAATAGCATTTATGGTACTTGGTGCTCTATAGAGTACCTATAGAACTTAGTTTAAGGTATTCATATACATTTGTATATAGAAGCCCATAGTGCTACCAGAATTTTGAACACTTATTTCTGTGTAAATATAAAAAAATACAGCAAGTGATGACCTTCTAAAGGAAAATGACACCTTTTCATACACCCTGGTGACACATAGTATAAAATTTTCTTTAAAGAATAGTTGTTTGCAAATATATATATAATATATATATATATATATTTGCATTAAATCTATTTTGAGAACAAGTAGTTCCTTTTTTAATAAAGTAAATTTTCTTGATGAAGTAAACATTTTTTTCAGAGGTATTCAACCTAAATATTGATCTAATGAAGATGCATGATATGAATACTGAGTCAGATTAGAAGACATGCATATGAAAGAAAAAAGCAATTGTGTCTGGAAAGAGCTATTTGTAGTTAATCGTCCCAAAATTTTTCCAGAGGCAATAGGTAGAATTCCAATAACTTTTTTCTTTTTTTATGTAGAACATCCTTACTTTCCAGAGTTATGGTAAGTCTCAGAAGAAACAGTCAAAACATGTAACATGGTCCTTGTTCTGAAAGGTATCCCTGTGGAGCAGGCTCAGAGCAACAGTTTGGAAAGTCCCCCTGAGGTCGCATTTGATTACTTTGATTTGGTCCCGGTTTTCCAGGATGCTATGATTGTGTGATTAGGCTACCTGTAAAAATATATTCCTATTTCCTTATTTATTAGCTGAGCCCACACAAAGCCGTAGACGATTGTTCTAAGAATTAAGTTTAAGGCAACTGAGGATTGCATGACTCATAAGAAGCATTTCAATGTTGGTAAATGTAGAATACCAAGACAGCAATATAAAATATTATTTAAGAAAATGGTTTACTATGTGCCTTAAGTTTTAAAAATCACTGATAATAGTCTATAACCAAGGTGAAAGGGGCAGAGGTTTGAAATGTATGACATCAGTACGGACACTGACAAGTGATTTATATGCTATAAAGTCTTACTTTTCCATAAACTCATCATAGCAATAGTGTCTATTGTCTGGGGCCATAGAGCAAATGAATTTGCATGCTTCAAACTCCTTAAATAGTGTTCTGTATTCAGCAAAACTAATTATTTTTCTTCATTCTAAAATTTATAATAACATTGTGTCACATTAGATAAATAAGAAAGGTGACCAAGAATGGAGTCATAGATAGCCCTGCATGTGTTGAAAGAAAGTACCAGTGAGTGAGTGACTTAGAACAATAAAAATCTGAAGTCAAGGTGTCATCAAGGCAGACTCACACTAGAGATAGTAAGGGTAGCATCAGCTTCATATCTCTCCCCTGACTTGAAAGGTATTTTGTTGCTAGTAGCAACATGACTCAGATATTTACAAAATGATCTGACTGACTTCAATGCTTTCTACATCATCATGGGTCACGCTGGAATAGGGGTCCCTCCTATTTCAATATGATTTATCAAGTTGTTGTTAGTTATATCTGCCAGAATCCAAGTTCTAAAAGAGGTCCCATCCCAGATTCTTAGGAAAAAAGAGCAAAGAATATAACACATAAACATTATGGGAATAGGGTTCAGCCCACAGCAGATAAAGATGAATGAATCCTGGAAATATATACACAGAGAAGAAGCAAAATAGCGGTTAGCTAACAGGATGCCAGGGTCATATAAGGAGATGAAAGAATTTGCAAGTACCAAGGACAGAGTATATAAGTGAGAGGAGTCTGTGCTTGGAAGATCTGTGTTGCTACAATAAATAGTAACAAATAGAGGTAAGCCAGTGGCTCATCAGAATAGAGAATGGTTATGCTAATGAACTTGACCTGAAATCAGTCTGTGATAGAATCTGGAAATGAGAATTTGCAGAAAAAGAGTTTAGATGCAATCTTCAGCTATAAAAATCTCAAACTAAAATGGTATATTCATTGCCTGGGATGTGTATAGTCAGTACTAGGACACCATCGCAAGCTGCAGATGGGAAGGAACTTGTGATCTGGAATTAGAACACAGAAGCCTTTTAAGAGCTGATTGCATATCAGGATAACAGAATGTTTCCATCTAGAAGAGTGAAGGATGGAAAATGTAATGTGGAAAGGAGGTAGCTAGTGCTGCCTTCTTCCAAAGAGGGTTGCAGCTCCTTTGTTTGTTAAATAAGATAGTAACGCTTAGTCCCACATTAAAGAATGTAGTAAGTTGAACAATTGAATTTCAAGGTAAGCACTGTAAGTGCACCAATAAATGTTAGCTACAATTATGATAAATTGTATCCCACGTCTCTATTTCTAGGATGATTCTCAAACAGGAAATAAACTGCAAAATAATTGATAGTGATGTCTACCTACTTTTCATAACTATTTTTTATACAGTTCCTGTAACTTTTCTACATAGTTTTTCTTGAACGTTTCATATTTCTCTTCTCTCTATGCCTCCTTGCTTCTTTTGCCATTCTTCTCTTTAAATATATTTGTTTTCTTTTTATTATTGCATATTTAGATAGATGTCAAATCAGTGTGAGGACTTGTTATCTTTCCTTTTCCTTTCGATTTAGGGTAAACAGATCTTGACAAATTTAAAGTCAATAAACTGTAATTTGTACTATTTGTTACATTGGAGCATATAAATTTCCAGTAACTGATCTACAGTTCATATATATTTGAATTTTAAGCCCTTCTTGGGCATGTTTGTCTTTATTTGTTCAAATTATTCACTAAATTGTAGGCACTCTGGGAGATTATGTCTGGAAATTGCTTGTACTGTTACTTTATTTCTTATTTTCACTCCAATTTTCTTTGTATTCTTTCGCAGCTATTGTAAATGGCAGCATGAATTTGTTTTTGGCTCAGTAATATATATTCCAGATTTCTCTTCTCAAAGTTGATGTTTTGTGTTTGAAACTGTGTGTTGAGAGTCCCCTCCACGTTAAATTTGTTTTTTCTTTGCCTATTTCTTAGCACATGCCTGGATCTTGTGCTAAGTCTTCCAGTGTTAGTAGGAACACTCCTGAACTCAGGAATTAACATTTCCTTGAGTGCACAGTCCAATTGGCAGATAAATCATTGTGCAGTATAAGGTGAGCTTAAAGAGCCAAACATCCATGGATGATATTAACAGCAGTTTGTGATAGGTGACAATTTTCTGGATGATCGAAGAATTGAGTGGAAGAATTCCACTCAAAGAACACTAATGCCCGTTAGCTTTTTAAACTTCTCTTCTTGGCTTTCATTCACTGAAATACATCTTGGCTGCCTGCTTGCTTCTGTCACTAAAGCATTTACAATGGTTTCCTATGTCTGCGATCTTTCTTAGAAGACATTTGACTTCCAGTCCTAAGCTCCATCACCACAAACCACAGTCCTCTTGCTGGTGATCTGTCTTTCTCTATCTGCTGCAGTGCTGCCCACTCACACCTTGATAACCCTTAAGTCCCTGTCTTTATTAATTTTCTGACATTTTATTTCAGGACAAAGCCCTTCTGTATAGAACTGAGGGTCACCATCCCAGGAATGGCATCACTCACAATGGGCTAGGCCCTCCCACATTAAGCACTAATTAAGAAAATACCCTACAGGATTGCATAAAGTCAAATTCTTAGAGACATTTTCTTAGTGGTACCCTGCTCTCAGATGATTCTAGCTTCTGCCAAGTTGATATAAAAACTATCCAGGACACATGTTAATAATTTTTTTCATAAAATACTCACATTTCCTTTTAGTGTTAAGAAAAAAGTCACCTACTCTACAGAAGGTATTTAAATCTACTTAACTCCAAAGAAGATGTGATATGGAAAGATGAAATTTAGATAAACATAAATATGAAACCCAATTGTAGCAATAAATATAATGACCAAGGATGATGTCTGTTAGAATATGATTTTCTCCATTCTAATTAATCATAGTCATTCTTAATCAATATATTTGACATTTGGAAAAAGTTAGCAAACTCTGAGTCAATTATAGTGCTAAGTGATTATCAGTATTACCACCTAGTGTTTCTACTTTAATTATTCATAGGATATGTATCCTACTAAGGTTAAGGAACTCTAGTGCTGAGAACATAGAAACTGTACACTGAGCTTTTTTTATAGACCTAACAGTAGGACAAAATTATTTTTAATTTAAAATGTGCTAAAGTAAAAAAAAAAAAAAAAAAAAGAAAAAAAAAAGCCTTTAATCCCAACACTCAAGAGGCAGAGGCATGCAAATTTCTGTGAATTTGAGGCCAGCCTGGTCTACAGAGTGAGTACCAGGACAGCCAGAGTTACAACAGGGAAACCTGTCTTCAAAAACAAAAACAATGTGGTTTTGTTCGTGTGTCATGTAATGCAGAGTCACATCTAAAAATCAGTGTCATATGGTGATACTATAGATCAGAGTGGATGATGGTTTGAACTTAGAGTTCATAGAAAAAAGGTATATAATAAAAATTTTCCTTTCATTTCACTCTATAGTCACCAAAATTCTCTTTTTATAACAACAGTGGAAATGTTATCTGTATACTCTAGTATCCTTTCTGTACACATAATTTTCTTTACTTTCTTCTTATGTGTGTTAACATTCATGCACATGCAATAGTGTTCTACTAATATATTGCTTTTTTTAATGGATTAATGATACTAAACCTCAGATTCACTCCATGCTTACACAGTACTAACTAAATTCAAAGTGCCTTGAAAGATTTATCATGTTGAACTTAATTAACTTTGTGATTGGACATGTAGATTGCTTGAACTTGTCTATCTATTTTAAAGCACTGTATAGCTGTGAGAATAAACACTATCAGGGATACCCATGTCTAATACTACTCCATAATGAAAATGGCCAGGGCACTTTCAGAAATGGATTATTTTGTAGCTAAGACCTAATAAAAATTTGAGATGACTTTAAAATATTTTTAAAGTCCAAAAAGTAAAAAAGTTGCCAACAAAGAAATGAGGTGCATGCCAGAGAAACTCAGAATTAAATCTGAAGTATGACTGAATTGCCCAGGCTGTGACAATGTGAGTAACGAAAACAACAATGCATTATTTAATTATAAACTACAAGATATGTTTGATATGTAAAATATATACAGAACAAATATGAAATAAATATCACTGAATCCTTACAAATATGAATAAAAGAGAGAATTAATATATAAATGGAGGATGCTTACAAATCCCCCATAGGCAATACAAGGGACACAAAATTCTCAAGAATTCAGAATGAAAAAGAAGAAAGTTGCTTTATGCCGTAGAAGCGTGGTAAGCTCTAACTTGGCAAGCTGATGAGGTTAATACCATAAGTAATATGCCATTGTGCTCATATGTATGTGATGTGTTAAAAACAGTGTCAGCTCTGTGGCATTCCTCTCCCAAACCTTGTCCAAAGCCATCCATGAGAAAAGAATCTGAACCAAGCCACACCATCTCATTCAGCACCCTGCAAAACTATAAGGAAAGACTGAGAAACTAAAAGTTAAGAGAAGCATAAAGATTAAGATAATACAATATAAAATGATAACTTATAATGCTGGAAGAGAAATTTGATATTTGGAAAAAGACAAACTCAGAGTCAAGTATAATGTTAAGTGATTATCAGTAGTATCGCCTAGTGTTTCTACCTTAATTATGCATGTATATCCTACTAAAGGTAAGGAACTCCAGTGCTGAGAACATAGGAACTCTGTACACTGAGATGTTTTATAGACCTAACAGTAGAACAAAATTATTTTTCATTTAAAATGTGCTAAAGTTAAAAAAAAAAAAAGGCCTTTTATCCCAGCACTCAAGAAGCAGAAGCTGGCAAATTTCTGTGAGTTCAAGGCCAGCCTGGTCTACAGAGTGAGTTCCAGGACAGCCAGAGTTACAACAGGGAAATCTTTCTTAAAGAACAAAAACAAACAAACAAAACTAAAATGTGCTATAATAAATAACCTTGTACATAGACCATTTTATGTGGCATAAGTCATCGGATAAGTTATATAAGTATTACTGTTGGAAAAAAGGTTTATGTGAAAACCTTGGTATCAGGGACTAGAAAGATCCCTCAACTATTAAAGCACTTGCTGCTCTCGAAAAGGACCTGTGGTTGGTTCCCAGTAGCCACATCGCTAGCTTCAATCTTATGTAACTTTAGTTCCAGGAGTTTTGATCCTCTCTTCTGGCTTTGATGGAAACTGCACACATGTGATGCACATATAGTCATTCATACAAAACACATAGACACAAAAGAAAAAAAAACTAATTATTAAAAATTTGATGCTATCTCTGATATTTTCACATTATCCCCTGTAGATAATCGTTCAAGAAATCTGCTTTTATCTTCAAATATATGATAATCAGATACTTCACCCATTGCTAATGTAGTCATGCCTCTGTTTGTTAGTAGCTTCTAAAGGACCCCTTGTTTTCCTCCATGATTTATTTCCTCCTATAATTTACTCTGCACTATCATCTAGAATGTCATTATTGCTATAAGATAGATCTATTCACAGCTCTTCTAAGAAGCATCAGTTGGGTTCATACGTCCATTGTAGTAAAACTTCAAATCTCCACAAATGCCATGTGCACTCTGTCTTCTACTATCATTTTGAGTACTTTTCTTTCTGTCTTCTATAACCCTCACTCTAATTCAACAACCTGTTATGCTGACCATTTCAAATATACAACAAAAGCCTCAGTATCAAGAATTTTGCAGAGAGGTATCAGGGCCTTCTATGATCATTATAGTTGTTCTCCTTGAATGTGTATGGAGAATGTGACCTCCTCCTCCTAACCCGTAAAAAGTAGTGTGTCACGAAATGACAAAGAGATCTTGAGGATGTAAGGTCTACAGAGACTATAAGCAGAAGAGTCCCCCCAACCACTGACTATGAATAATCAAACACTCCGAATTCTGCAACAGTTAATCTTTCATATGATACCAAAAGCTCACCAGAAACTTGACTTCAAACTTCTGAGGTTATGAGCAGAAGATCTAAATTAAGTCTGAAATCTTTACACACAAAAATTTAATAATAAATAGCTGTAGCTCATGATAAGTTATTTTGAGGCAATTGGAATGAATTCCCATCTCCTTTTATGTAGCACTGGCATTTTCTGTCACTATGCCATCCCCTGGCTTTATTTTTCTCTTTAATATTTATTACTATCTGATGCTATGCACTACGAATTTTTCTATTGCTTATAGACTCAATAGTTTCATTAAAGTGTAAATTCTATTGATACAGTTCTCTCCATTTCATTCACTATCATAAATGTAATTTCTTGAGAAACTGTATTTGTTATTACATAGTAGATACATAATTATTTTCTGGATGCATGAATGGTTGGGCACATGGATGATGATTAAAGAGATAAAAGTAGCCAAGATGGCCAACCATGAATCATGCTGATACATTCCTTAAGCGTCTCAGTATTTGTTAACTCACATTTCTCAATGTACTGTACAGAGTTCTGAGGAAGAGAGAGTTAGTCTCCCTTACAAGATTCTCTATTTTGGCAATGATCTGGCCCCAATCTTTGGTACCATAAATGGCATGTACTATTTAATAATAGTAATTTGGTAATTATATAATATAGTACTAATGGTATGAGAGATAGTTTAAAACAATGGTTCTCCACCTTCCTAGCACTTTGAACCTTTAATACAGTTCATCGAGTTGTGGTAACTCCCAATGATAAAATTATTTTTGTTGCTACTTCATACGTCATTTCGCTACCCTCATGAATTGTAATGTAAATTTCTGATATGCAGAGGGACTTAGGCCACCCAGGTGAAAAGGCCATTGACCCCACAGGGGTCATGACTCACAAGTTGAGAACTGCTGGTTTCAAACAACGAGTTTACTACAATGCAAGTCAGAGTGTCAGAAGCCTTTTCTGAGGACCAAGGCAGTGTTTTAGTACAGTACAGAGGCAACACGCTTTGATGGTGAAGTGACACTGCCAGGATTATATCTGACACCCTGCAATTACTAGTTGTGTGACTTTGGGAAAGTTATTTAATCTCTTCATGTCTGATTTTTCTCATCCAAAACTTGAGGATTGTTTTTATCTTGCAGAGATAAGATAAATCTTGTTGTGAAGATTAAATAAAGTAATGCTTGTAAAAAGCCATGGAGGTTTTTACCTAAGAATAAATGTTCAGTAGATGTATTTCCTTTTGTTTTTCTTGAGAAAAATGCAGTATAAAACAACGAACTTTACTAATAAAAATCATTATTATTTAGGACATTTATTGATATTTATCCCACTCAAGACTGTTATATGCAATATAATGCAATCTGTCACACCCTAAGAGTAGAAAATATTTTTCCCCAATACTATTTTCCTTAAGTACAAAAATGCATTTGGAATGAGTTTCAAAGGAAGTTTCCATTTAAATTTAATGTGATGCAGCCACATGTTTTCTTGCTGGCAATATCTTATTTCATTTTTAGCTTTCACCTAATTCCATATCCTTTATTTTGTGGATTCATTACTATGCAAATATATATGCACTATATTCAAATGCATGCTTTGAGGATTATGCTACATTATATCACTTCACAATTAAACAGATTGCATTCCGTTTCCTCAAGTCAGAAATATTTTGTGTAAGTTGGTGCAAGTTACTCAGTCAAGTCAATAACTAAGATCTTCCCTTTGAACTAAGAAAACACTAAAATAATTTTCCATAGATATTAATGATAAAAGTTGTGTTTAAATACCAAAAATGTGGTGGGTGGAGACATTGATTAGTGTTTAAGAGAGCTGGCTGCTCTCAAAGAGGACCTGATTCAATGCCGAACACCCATGAAAGTCAGTTCACAATCACCTGTGACTCTGGCTCCGGGGAACTGCAATGCCTCTAACCTTCATAGACACCCATACTAATGCACACTTATCCATACACATACACATGATCAAAGATAAATCTTTTGAATATGAAAAATCTGTTTTAAATGATGAATATAGGTTCTTTATATGAAACTATAATTTCAAACAATCTGAAAATATATTTTTAGCTCCATTTATAAACATTTATCTACTCTCATCTTGGAAAGTGGAGGCAGGAGGATCAGGAGGATAAAGACATCCTTGGTTACATAGGAAGTTCTAAGCCAGCCAAAGATACATAACAATCTAGCTAAAGAAATAATAAGGAAGAAAATGATTTGTGAGATGGCTCAGCAGGCATAGGTGCTTGATTTTAAGCCTGATTATTCAGATTGATTCCATGAACTCATATGGCAGAAAGTGAGACTCAAATCCAAAATTGCCCTCTGACCACTAAATACATGCCTTGGCAATGGCATGTGCACACACATCCAAGCCCTCCTCCCCCCACACACATACAGACACACACACACAGACACATCACACACACAGACACACACAAACACACCCACACTCACTCACCCAACCACATACACACAGACACACGCAAAAGTACCCACATGCCCACACACATAAACACACATACAAACACACACACACACACACATACACACACACATATATACACAAACACACACACACATACACACACACATACAAACACACACACACATATATACACAAACACACACACAAACACACCCACATACTCACACACATACACACACCAAACACACACATATACACAAATACAAACAAAACATACAATTAGTCAATTAAATAAAAATCCAGACAAAGAATGGCTGATTTGTTCTTTTCCTGTATGAATCATCTAAAGTTCTCATCTCTTGACACCCTGGTGTTACCTGTATGTCCTTTTAATTATATAATAATACCATAAGGTTATAAAATAAAAGCACATTAAAATGAAGACAAATGCCAGTAAAAGCTTTCTGAAACTTATTTGGTGCTGATTATACATTACAAGAAATAGTGCTAAAATTCTTTCAAATTCTCCTATCATGAGAAGCATCTCTGACCTCAGGTTAAAAAAAAAATCTACCCACCCTGTCAGACTGACACAAAAATAGTATACTTTTATCTTTTATAAGATTTAAAATATTAAAATCAGTACACTAAGAATCCTCAGGCATTTTAAAGTTGCTTATAATACAATGGAAGAGCCTGATTGAAATCAGAATATTGAAAGCATGTCCCCTCCATAGAAGCTCAGAATAAAATAAAGTCTTTGACATACTTCAAATGGGATGCTTTGGTGATAAGATACTCAAAATGAACTAAATCCTCCTCTGGTGATCCTTTGCAGTTTCACTTGTATATTAGTTTCTTCTACTGTCCATGGAGGATATACCCCAGTGGCTGTTGTAAACTTTAAGTAGAATGGAGCCCTGTATATTGCCCTTCAATGCTGGTACAAATTACCAATATTAATGCATCCTTCCTTGTTTCATGACCTGGTGCTGACTTTATGCCACTTCTCATTCTATTAAAATAAAGTTATTTGAGCATTAGCATTGCAATACTATGGTACCAATCTGAACATCAAGACAGATACTAAGGCAGTGTGGGTATGCCAGACAAAGGGATGACTCATGTGCCAAGATGGATAGACTGAGGTATCAAGGATATTTCATCTTGTAACTTAGAACAGTGTGAAACTTAGGGACTGTTTGTTTATAGAAATTTTATATTTAATATTTTTGGGCCAGTGTTGACCTCAGGAAAATAAAATTTTGACTAAATGAGGGGCTCTAATATATGAATAAACAAATTTAAATGTTACAAAATGTATATAAGTGAGTCCACTGTCTTGTATCTAGAATAGAATATACAGCTTCTATTAAGTATTTGATTAACTGAATGTGTGAGTTCACCTTAGCCATATCTATTTATATAGATCTCACTGGAGTGAGAAAGTCTCCTTTGGTAGTTTCACTGGGCTAGGTCTGCACAGAACTACCAAATATTACCTATTGCAGAAATGTATGACACATCTCAGTCAGTAGTGGTGAAAACATGGACTCCTCTTAATGGTAGCATTGCGGATTTTTTCTATTTTATTTAATATGTAGGAAATTGTTTTCTAGGTCAGAGGAATACATAATATTATGTGTTATATAAGTATTGTGTATATTATATTATGTATTATAATATATGTAATAATATATATCTCTCCATTATAAATATACATACATACATATAATAAAGGTTAAAAGCGACCTCTCATTAAATATATTCTTTTTAGTTTCTTTTCTATATATATACATTAAAAAAACCTATAGTAACTTTCAGTAATCCTCTGTGACATGTAAAACAGTAAACAAAGTACTTTAATATTAGTGATCTTGAGTTACATATAATAGAAATCAAAACTCTTCAGGCTATCATTAACTTGCTAATTTTTATGTGCTAAACTTCATATGTAAATGTTTCATAAATATATTTTGTGTAAGATGATTCCTGTCACTGGAACAAAATCATTGGTTAAAATTTTTAAAGAAGGAATCCTTTACTTTGGCACAAAGTATCAAGGGTGCAGACCATGATCCATAATGTCTGTTGTTTTACATTTTGATGAGACAGAGAAACATCATGACAGAGAAAGGAGAGGACATAACAGAGCAGTGACATTTGTCTTATGATTTCTAGTATACACAGAAGAAAAGAGGAGACCAGGGACAATATACAAAGCATAACAGGCATGGCCCACCTCTTCTAATCAAGCTCTACCTTCTATGGTCTCCATAAACTTCCAATAATTTATCCAACTCTAAATTTACCACAGATCACCCCATCAATTTATGACAGAGCCTTTATGATCCAATTTCCTCTCAATAAGACCACTAGCTGGGCACTAGGCATTCAGTAAATAAACCTCTGAGGAAACAAACACCTGCTTTTATCCCATACAGTATGCAGTATTTTATCATGAAATCCTTGGTAACTTAGTAGTGTGGTAGGTATTACATGCTTAGCATTCCAACGTTTATTTTTTCTTCTCTTTTATTTTTCATCAATTTTTATAAGGTATCCTACATCCTTGATAATAAGGATACAAGAATAAATATTTTCTTATCTGACATTAACATTCATTGTTCCTTCTAGTGTCTACCACATTTTTCCATTTGACTTCTGCTCAGCTCCTGGCAGACCTACATGTTAATGTGATAGTGACAGTTTGCACATACAGTAAATGACATTATCAAGCCATCAATAACAGAGCTCCATCCTTTTGAACGTCATACAAATTTTTGGATATAAGAACACTGTTAGTACAATAGGGAAGCCATTAGCATATACAATAGTTTTGCCTTATTAACAGCGCTGTTCATGTTAGCAATTTTGATCTAATTTAAGTGATGTCCCCATTATGGTGGCAAATTGTGTTTTCATTAATACAGTGAGAAAGCCATTAATATGAAAATTGCTCATTCAGAATCACATTAGTGAAGTGCTTATCCTATTATCACTAAGCAGATTCTAACCTAGGTGCTAAGCAATCTGAGTTGAGGCATCTTCTAGGGAAGAGGTCATTGCATTTCCCTGGGATGCTATGCAAGATTTCTTATGGTTTCTTCACACATTTTACTGTGTTATTGACAAATATATTTAAATTAATATTTTACATGTTTCATATGATGGCACACATACCCTTACTAATACTAATACTAAGCATATTACTCAGAATATTTTAAGTATTTTGTATAAATTTTGATTTTTCAATTGTTACGTAATCTAACTACAGTCTTATGCAAATAAGCATAAATATGTTTAGTAGGGAATTTATGTGGGGGATTGACATGGAGACAGAAAAGAAACAATGGCTAAACGTTTTCTTAAGAACAATGTTTAATTTGTTTTCTCTTTCTAAAACAAAACACCTTTAGTTAGGTAGAGTTTTAAAACAAAAGAGGTTTGTCTAGCCCTTAATGAGCTTCCAGAATGTGTACTGGATTACTCTTGTCTTTACAATACCACCTTAATGAATGGTATCACAATAACAAAAATAAATATGAAAATGAGCAATCACAATACCAGATAAGAGACACCAGAGTGACTCTTGAAATGAACTTACTCTTATATATTGTGTAGACAACTGACT
Organism: Cricetomys ansorgei; assembly: GCA_026225945.1. Classification (NCBI taxonomy): domain Eukaryota; kingdom Metazoa; phylum Chordata; class Mammalia; order Rodentia; family Nesomyidae; genus Cricetomys; species Cricetomys ansorgei. The sequence continues at coordinate 16,106,003 of JAMJFZ010004061.1, forward strand.
CAAGATTCCAAGAAAAATATCTTTGTTTATTCAGATTTTAAAGTGTAGATTCATTTGGCCAGTTATGTATAAACAAAAATGATGCTATTCTGTTTTAAATTTTCATTTCTGGTTGTCCATGTCCCAGAGCTCCTTTCCTTGATGTTGAAAGGAGCAACTGTCAAAACAGTGAAACTCCTAGTTACTGAGATATCAGAACATGGCAATGGAAAGTAAAGACTTTCACCTAAAGGAGAAATATAGCAAAATCAACCAGGAAGCATTGCCTATGCCATAGAAATTGTGTAACTCTTGTTAACACATCCTATTCTGCCCAATAGAGATACATATGATTGTTAGAAGGAAAATCAGTATTTAAGCTCTAATTCATATTGATAGATGACCTTGAGGTATTATAAATAAATATAAATTTTCAGTATGTCAATTTCCTTATAAATAAAATAAAAACATGTATGTGAATGGAATAAATACAAGTTATGATACATTGCCTAAAGCCCACAGAGTAAGAATAAGTCTGAAATCACTTGAAAATAGCAGTAAACCAAAGTGAATATAATAATACTTGATATGATTGAATGTCTGCAACTGAAGAGACAAGAATAAACCTGTGAGGGATGAGAGCTATAGAATAGGAAGTGATGCTTCCAAAATTACAGTCGGTTAGGGATTCTGTTTCCATTAATTGACAACAAAAGAACCAATCACTACAAGGATAGGTCTTATTGTGTATCACTGAAGTAAATGGTCATGTAGACATCTAGAAGATCATGATCCCCCACTGCACCTTAGAGGGTAGGAGATGATAAATGATAGCTGCTATTAATAGAACAGTTTATATTTGTTCAGAAAGGACATGGAATGACTTGTTTTATATTAAAATATTATGAACTAAAGAGTATTAAAACTGAAAAAGCAAACAAATATGACTTGAGGTAGGGAAATAAATCTTGGTTTGCCAAGGGAAGAAAGGAAGCTGAGACTTAAGTGATCAAGAGCATTGCTGAGCATCTTAACCACTGTGCTTAACGAAGCAGTGACATTTAGCAAGATTCATTTCATGAAGTCATTGTCATCTAGATCTCAACCAATCAAACAAAAGGAAAAAAAATCTTGAATTAATCTGATAGACCATAACTTCCAGAAGCTTTTTCCTCTACTTAGTTCAACTCTTTATGCAGAATCTGGCATTCTCTGAAAATGTTTTAGTAGCACTGATGGGATAACTATGTTTTTAATCTTTGATAACTCTAGATATTTGTTAGGTAAAGGGCACTGACATTTACATTTAAAGTTAGTTTTCTTCATCTCCAGATAGAATCATGAATTGCTTTGTCTTAGGCTCAGAATGTACTTAATATGAGAATCTTGACTTCTACTCATTCAAAGAATTGTTTCTCAACATTTGCATATTTATACCCTTCATCACAATTTTCACATATAGTTGAAACATCACTTGACTATAAATGTGCTGTGCCATAAATGCACTCTACCTATTTGATGACAAGTTCTTCTCACAGTAGTTAGTAGTCAGGGAACATTTCCTTTTGTTACACATCATCTCCATTTCTAAAATGAGAAAAATAATCCAATGTCTTTAATGAATAATAATAATATAGATTCCGTGAGTATTAATTGCTCAAGTTTGAAAAGTATAAATTAAACTATGATGAATTAAATTTGACTTCATACAACTTTTATGCCTCAAGTTCTTAAAAGAAAAAAAGGATTTATAACGATTTGTTATTTCTCTATAACTTCTTTATAGGAAACATTTTTTTTCTCCCACATTTCGATGCAATCCCAGCCTCAGCTTGAAGAGTTTTGCTTTGAACTCTCTGTGTGTATGTTGCTCTTGCTACTGCTGTATTGAGTTAATAACACTGCAACAATGCAGTTTATGGAAGTGAAAAGTAATAGTTAGTATTTCCCTCAACAGAGTCTATATGAATTAGGTAAAATATGATTCTCTAAGTACTTATTTCTAACTTAGACTGGACTCTTTCATCATTTGTATCATATGTACACACATTGCATGTTAGGGAATGAAGCTAATTCAACCAACCTATTAGATACACACTGTGTTTTCCATGCTGGCACTGAGAGAAGGCAGGCTTTCAACTTGGCACTTTGCCTAAAATCACCCAGGGTCAGACTCAATCAATAGAAAAGTTTTGGGAGTTTACTGATGATCACTGAAGGAAATGGTCCTGTAGATATCCAGGAGCTTAAGATTCTCTGTTGTCTTTTAGGAGACAGATGTGTCATCCAAGTCACAGGAATAATGATGTACATAAACAAAAGATCAGGGCAGCTGGGTTAAGAAAGAGTGGAATTGGAGCAGCCTCATATCCAGTGCATTCTAGACTACCCGCAGGTCATTCTTTCCTTCTTGTTCGCTGGACTGCCTCCAAAAATATTTTTAATGAGATTTTCATTGAATTTCAAATCAATGTGCCAACCTAAAGAGGGAGCAGGGAACAAAAAAATGAACATAATGGGATTATGAAGTGGAAAGTATAATGGTCATTGGCCGCTAAAATAGATTTTGCTATTATGCTCATTTCTTTAGTTCAGCAGACACAGGATTTGTCCTTATTTTGAAATTACAGTAAAATATTAACAAAGTGTTGAAGGGCGGGGGATATAGGACTGGCTAATGTCCTGTTGCTGGATAAAGATTATTTTTCCCTATGGGCAACATGTTCCTGCCTGACGCATTTTCTTCTGCCTGTTTTCAGCTCTATATTTATCCCATTGTGACCTTTTCCCATATATGGTTGAACCTATATTTCCTGAGAAAGGGTATTCAAATCTCTGCTTGCTTTAAGTATAAGTATCTTTGTGCTTAAAAATAATAATAATAATAATAATAACTCCTTTAGGAATTTCTTTCCAACTTCCTAGAATGTAGGAACTCACTATCCCCAATTCGTTCTAGCTCCTTCTGCAGGTAATTACTAGCAGAAATAGTTACTAGAAACATACCGAGGCTCATATGTTATTAAACTTCAGGCAGAGCTTCTTGGCAATTCTTTGTTTATTTTTGAGTAAAGTTTTCCTAAGTTTATTGTAACTCATCCACTATTGTCTACTGGAAAAGTGAGCATCATTGCCTACAGAAAATAGTTAGCTGGCTTCTGAATGGACAAGTTGTTTTCTTGGATAACATGAGTTGAGTATCTATTCATTAACTCCAGAGACCAAGCTACAGAGGCAGAACTATATAAGACCTCAGAAGTTTTGAATAGGTTGTTGGATAGAGGAAAGCCATGCTTACTAAAATGTGGGATTATATATAAAGTGTTCTCTCACTTCTGCTCCTGTAAGTAGGTATTTTCATTTACAGACACAGCTTCTCTGTGTGGGGACCAGTTTCTGAACTTTCCAATTTAAGTTATACTGTTCATAGGCTTTTCCTTCACAGACACTTTGCTTTTGTCCTATTTATCTCTTGTTACTTTTTTTGTTTCTGTACATCATTCCTTTGATTTCTGGCATTGCTGCTAAACCAGACCAAGAATTAAGAAATAATTTAAGTGCAAGGATTTAGTTTGGGAGGCAATCTCAAGAGCTGAATGATGCACAGAGAAGAAAATAACCAGAGTAGTGTAGGCTGCACTTCAGGTTATTGTTTTGATAACACCACTGAGGATCTCTGGGAGATGTTCAGAACATACCCTCAATATATCCCCTTTAAAAATTATCTTCATGCTTTTCCACCATTGGTGAAGAAGTACTTCCTGGACGTCACTAACTCCCCAGTGTGTTATGCCTGTCATTGTTTGACCTGAGGATTACAAATGGCTGATATGTACAAAAATGTGGAGATGGCTGAATGGAACCATCACAGTATCCCCAAACAGTAAAAGTCAAGGGCATTGAGAATGAGCACAGATGTTTTCTTGCAATTACCAACACTAGGATTCATTTTTTCCACAGTTACGGCTCTTAGTTTGGGGAGTGAAGTACCAAGTATTGATCTGCCTCATGATCAATACTTCTTACTGATTCTTAGGAGAGTACTGCTTTTAATTTTGAATACTGCAGAGCTGGGATATTTTATTTCCCACTGAGCTCAACAGTGGGCATGTCACCATACTACATTATTCAAAACTCCTTAATAGGCATATATGGATTGCTTTGCTCAAAATCCTACTCCCAGCCATCCTCATGGCCTACTTAAGCAGGACAGTTTTCTTCTCATAATTCTTGGCATTCAACATTGAGTTTTTCAACCAATCAGCCAATAATTTTACTACTTATTTTTTAAGGCAGGGCTTAATTCCCCTATCAGTTAAGATCCTTCTAGTCTCAAATATAAGAAGATATAACTTGAACTGGCTTTAAAAATCAAGAAATTTGGGCCTTTGCCTGTTAAGACTATTTACTGCTTTTGCAGAGAACATAGGTTCATTTCCTAGCACCATCATGGCGTCTCACATCTATCTGTGACTCTAGTTCAAGGAAATCCAACATCCCCCTCTGACCTTTGCAGGCCACATATGCATGTGGTATGCATATATACATGCAGACAAAGTATTCCTAGACATAAAGTAAAATATCTTAATAAACAAGAAATATTTATCTTTATTTACAATACTAATATACGCTGGTAGAGCTCTTAATTTCAATTGTAGCTTTGATTATGTTCTGAGCATCCATCGAAGTGTGTTTTATCAATTTTTTTTTGCCTTCATTTGTTGTCTCTGTTCTAAAATAAACTATCTCCTTAAAAATGACAGGATTGAAAAGAACTCCAGACATTGTACACACAGCTTCTATTCATCAGGAAAAAGAAAAGCACTGAGCATACTGATTGCTGAAATAAAATTCTAGTCTATAAGGATAATTAGATTGCACTTAAATCCCTTTGAGTCTCCAAACTAAAAACTGTCACTGGGAAATGGGATGATCTTATTGTCTAGACAAGAGTGGATTGTCTAGACTCAGGAGTGAGTGATGGGCTCAGAGATGTATAGCTCTTCCAGGGGCCTGTGGATTGAGAGGGAAAAGAGGTCGATTTAAGTGGAATTTCTTATTGGTCTTTTAGACAAAAATCAGGGACTGTTATGAAAAGAAGATAGCATGGTTCTTGAGGATTTTATCTAGAGACTATTTCTACATGTGACACACCTTCCCTTCCACATCGCGATCCTATCCTACTGCTGGTTCGCATATATTCCTGAACTCCTTCCAAACCTTTATCAGCACAGCTATATCTCTTCCTCAGTTCATGATAAGATAATATCCTGATAAACCCATCAGGAGATGAAAACATCTAATGTGAGCTACCCAGGAATCACAAGAATTACTATTTCTTGCTATCCTGAGATAAGACCAAAATTCAGAATCTAAACTATTGTTCTTACAGAATGTACATCACTATTACACTGTTGGAAAATTTCTAAAAATCCTAAGTCATCAGTCATCTCTCGGTTCAATGATAATGTTTTCTATCCCAGAAGCCTATTGAAGAACAACCTTTCCTTCTCAAAATTAACATATCCACCATGTAGACATGATCACTAGCAAACCTCTCTGTGAATTCCTTAGACTGTAACTTGTATCCTAAAGTCCCCAATGGAAGACCCTTGTGGGACCATTTCAAAACACACTTGTCACACTGATAACTCCACAACTATTAAATTACATGAGACCTATACTAAGGTCTACCATCAAATGTGAATACCATCTATTCTTGAAGTGGTACCTATATTGAAGAAATAGTTTCTTGGCTAATATTTAATTAGTATAAGTATTCTTTTTATAATTATAGTTGAAGTCCTTAATTTTTACTTTACATGTTACTTTATGACAACATTAAGCCAAGTTCTTAACTTCCTGAAGTTCTACTTATCCAGGCCTGCAAGTTCAGCAGACTTTCATTAAGGTTCACATGAGAGGTTCTCTAACTTTAGCATATATTACAATTTTATGAAGGGCCTTTTACATCCAGATTACAGCTGCAGAGTTCCTGATTCAGGGCCTGTAATGAAGATTCCTAAAAGCATGCGTCTCTAACAAGATCCTGTAAAATGCTGAGCCTGTGCTAAGAGAATCCCACTTTGAAAGTCACTTGTGTAGAGCAATCAGGCATGTTCAGGAGAGGATGGTGTCACTCTGTAAATAGATTAACATTAAGATATAGATTTTCTATATTTTACAAGCTATTTAGCCATTTGTCTCCTCCCCATTTCTCCCTCTTCTCCCTCTTCCTCTTCCTTTTCTTCTTCCTCTTCCTCTTCTTCTTCTTCTTCCTCCTCCTCCTCCCCCTCCCTCTCCCCTTCTGCTTCTTCTTCTTCTACCTTCCCTTAAAGATCAAAGTAAGTGACTCAAAATGTAATTTATTAAACAAAATACTTGAACTTGAAGATATTTGACTACCTCTGCTCAGTCTGCCATAGCCAAGAATACATGTCATTTATTTTTCTGAAATTCTTTCCTCATAAAGACAGTCCACTTCATTCTTATGCTCCTGTTTCTATGGCGGACTATTAGATATAATTGCTATAGTAATGTCAATTATACTATTTCTGTTTATGAATCAGCCTTTATGTGTACTTGTAGCTAAAGTTTACACTTTAATATATGTACTATTTGTTTTTATGACTCTGTTTATAATGTTGACTGGGTATATTTAGGAATTTTGATGTTACTTCTAAGATTAATGATGGTAAATACAATCCATGAGAAGAAAAGATGCAGAACACTGACATGGTATTTTCTAAAGACCAAGGCTTCCACAATTGAAGACAGATCACAGAGCAGTTAAATTTTGGCTACCAAGAGAGATTTCCTTGCTCCATGCCCAGCTGTGTGCCTTATCAGCAACATGCACTAAAGAAAGTTACTTAATGAATCTCGATGTGTATAGAATACATATGATTATCGTATTCTTCATGAAGGAGCATTGTGAGATTAAAAAATATCACAGGCACAAATCTTTTATATCAGTAGTCAGGTAATCATGAACAACTTTTTAAATACTGGCTTTCTTATTAGGAAGAACTTGTTTATTTAACAAGTATTATTATCTCTTGTTCTGAATAAATCATACAGTTCTATTCAATATAGGAGAGTTGTACATTAATTAAAGAGATGGTTTTATACTTAGGTATCAGTAAAAATTTAAACATGTTATCACACATGTCAATGAAGCATCAGAAAAGCTGGAAGGTACCCATAAACTCCACCAATTATACACTTCTTACATATAGAACAAGGAAAATTGCAGTATCAAATATGTTTCAAGTTGTACTCTCTGTCAAATTAGAGTTATAAGGTTTAATTTCAGCTATAAGAAAATCCTCATGCACCGTTACTGATAAACATACAAAATAAAATATCTCTGTGCTGACATTTTAAGATCAGAAATGTCTTTCAACAATTTGTATTGAAAGCTAAATTGACCTGTCTTCAAGACCTCTGGGTAGCTGTGCATGTGTTTGTATGTGGGTGTGTGCGTTTCTATGATTATTCCTGTAATGATATCATTTCCCTGCCTAGATCAACACACAGGTTGCAGTTTGTCACTCATACGCCAGTTGTCAGTCAATATTTTTCATTTCCAATTTTGATAGTTTCTGAAATAATGCAAGCTGGTGTAAATTTTTTTATAATTGTATTTCTTCAAGATGAAGCAATATTTTATATTTGTCCCTATCACATTCATTAAAAGTAGAAAAAAAAGCATTGTCTTTATGTCCCCATAGCTCTAGCTTACATCTTCCCTGACTTCTCCTTTCCCCAAAACTGTCACTTTTATCTCTTTAATTCATGTCTAAAATAAATATCAAACATTTTTATATCTTTCTCTAAAGGAAGACACCTCTCAATATTAGTAGCTTTCTTATGACAGAGAAAAATGAGTAAAAGTCCTTTTTTTCCTTAACATAAACCTAAAGCCATATAAATTCATGTGTTAAGCCAGAAAAAGATCACTTGATGACATTCGTACACTGACTTTTTGTATAGTAAGTAACCTTTCAACACCACAAAGTAAATTATGTAAAAATCAATAATTTATTTCTTTGTTATCTTTGGAACACAAAAATTTTATCTCATGTTATAGTGAAAAATCCACTAGTTTCTTCTTTAAGGTAAAAGGTTTGGGAGAAGGCATATGTTTTTTCTTGTAGCTGGTAATAAATTGTTTAGGTATTGATTTTCATTGCTCTCTTTCCAGAGTATATGGTGGTGAAAAACAGAAGTCTATTAATGGCTGGAAAACATTTGTGGGTCCCAAAGATGGAGATCTGTTTTCAAAGAGAAATCTGACAAAATACCCATGACCTGCTTTCTGTTCCATTCACTCCCTGCTTTCTAAGCAACTCTAATGTAGTCCTGCAGACTAGTCCCTGACTGTGCAGCTCAATCAGATGTCCAGAATCCATGCTGCTCCCTTTTCACCCCTCCTGTCTTTCGGCAGATGCAGTAATGCCATTGCCACATCTTTGGGGAATTTTCCTTTCTGCTCTTCACCCTCATTACTCCTGCCATCTGGTCCATTTTTGTTTTGCTTCCATCCAACAGATGTGTTCCCACCTCCTGTCCCACACTGACCTGAATGATCTCTGGAAGATCAGCATGCCCATGAGTCTGCAAAGATACAGGGACAGACAATGGGGTAATGCCAAGGTCTTGATCCACATAAAGGTAAAAATATTTGCGTATGCCCAAAGCAAGAAGGACACTTATGTTTATTATTCTCTACAGGCAATACTTCTTTTCCCAAATTCAGCAAGCAAGCAAAATCATCATTTGTGGCAAAACAAAGTTGTTCTGTTACAGGATCCAAATTTTTGCTTAAAAAAAAAGTCGAAGTACAGTAACCCAACCAGTTGAAATTTGCATCATATTTAATGGAATACAAATGTGTAGTTGTTCAAACTTTAAACTTACCTTTTGTTGTTGATGCTTTACACAAGTATACTTATGCTATAGGAATTGAATAATATAGAAACACTGAAGTGTAAGAAAAATTCCATTACTAGTGTTGAGACTAATTTTTTCCCCTTTTTTGAAGTCCTGAATTGAGATATACATTGTGAACTACAATAGAATTGCAAAGAATGGAGATTTGGTTCTAGTTACAGGAGAGAGAAAATGAAAATGTGATAAAAGTAATTGATGAGGGCAGTTTGCCCACTGAGATGAAATCTCTTTATGCATCTATTTAAATCCTAAATTCCATTTAAATATTATTTGAGATATAATGACCTGAAATAAAGATTAAACTTTTTAAAGTATTCCATATTCATATCTACTGTGAAGCTTAGGATAAGAGTAAGAAGTAACTGATAAAAATTATCAGCTCCATATAAAAGTTAGACCTTGATGTTCTAACGTTCCATCATCAAAACAGCCTCCTGCTAAAAAGAATTCTGCATCATTATGCTAACATAACTAATTTATGCATTTTGTACATGAATGAATGTCTGAATTCTTCAAAAACAATAACATATGTGAACTTACTTGGAATAACATAGTGAAGATTACTGGCTGGCCTTTGAGGATCTGCCACTGACAGAGGGTATGTGTATGGTAGGGTAGCCTCCTGACTCATCCCTGCATGATTATCATTTCCTTGATGAGATGCTATGAGTCAGAGTGCAACAAACTCTGAAGCCAAGTGCATTCTTTTTGATAATTGGCAAGCAAAGCAATGAATAAAAAACCATTTTTTGGAGATGACCAAAAAAAGGAAGAGTTGGAGAGTGATAAACATTAGGACCAAATTATGACCTATTGATTAGCTAACTGAAATTATGTACTAAGCTTATATAAATAAATATAATGAATTCATAGAAGAATAGAGCTAATATCTGCATATCTATTAGGAATCATTGCAAGTTTCTTACTTTACAGACTATCATCTTTTACTTTTTATCCATGGACCATATTTTTCAAAACATAATGATTTCTCAAAAAACCCACTAACATGACTAGCATAAATACAAATGTAATAGTAAGCGTATCTCTGCCATTATGTTACACCCATATTGTGAAAAATTATAAAACTGAATTAAGAAATTTCAAATAATGTGTCCTTCCCCTACATAAACACTATAATTGTATAAATTGAGATTTAAGTACATTTTCCTTAGAAAAAGTTGATTCTTGTTTTATAGCATTGGAAGAGTCTGAAATCTCATTGTGCCTAGAAATATTTAATTATCTTTAAAGCATAGGAATTTCAGATAAAAAGTGTACATATTTATCAATTATTTATATTCACAATAAACCTAGATGCTTAAAACCTTAAAGAAACCAAGACCTACCTGTGCTCAGCACAGTAGAAATGTACCTTTAATGCTAAATAAAATTAACCACTTGATACTATGTTACTCAATTAGTGTTTTATATGATTGAATCATCAAGTTTATATTGATTTGTAAATAATGAAAATCAAAGTGTCTAAAGAGATGTAAAGGATATAAGCTGGGGCTGTAATGACTGAGAATTATATATTCTCAGTTGATTTTGGCATAAGAAAATACATTGCTTATCTGGAGACTATTTCATGAAAAGTAAAAAGATGATCCCACACAATGTTCCCACACATTAACGAAAGCAAGGCAGACCCCCGTTTAATAGAAGATGGAGTAAACACTTTGGAGGGAAAAGATGTCCTAGAGTGTGTCCACACACCACATCGATAAGACAGCAATAATGCAAATACCAGGAAATGTGAATGTGTAGGATGCTGAACAAGGGTGCAATTGAAAGAAAGAATTTGAATTCAAAGCAAGAAGTACAGTAATGTTAGCAAAATAACCCTATAGGTAGGCCATGATGCAATCTAAGGTCCAAGAGAAGGAATTGGAATTCAGGCATAAAAAGATGTTTGTAGTTGGGGGATTAGCTCATTGGCGGAGTGTTTATGCTCAAGACTCTGAGTTTGGTTTCTCAGAACAACAACAACAATAAAAATTAAAAAGATGTCAAGTATTTTCTCCTGAAATAAAGCTAAAAGAATGAACACAAAGGGAGTGGTAAATGATGTTTGGACAAAGAGAAAGGCTGAAGCTCATGAGCTCAATCTTGCTAGCTATATAGCTGTGGAATCATTCAGCACAGAGAACCAGGAGATGCTAGAACACAGAGGACAAAGGAAAACGATAAAATCAAAGTTGGTTGGGAACTTACTAAATGGTTGCTTGGTAATAACAAGAAACAAGTTGAGGTGGATCTTCACATTCAAAGGACCATGTAGAGTGATTTCTTCTCTGAAAACACAGCCTTGTCTTTAGTGTCATGATAGTTTGTTCAAAATTACTTTGTGATGGTTATTATTTTTAAAGTATTGTGTGTTTATTTAATGTATCCATTAGAACATTCAGGAATGGGAATAGGGATACTTAGTGAAACAAGCATTACCATAATCTCAAATTGAATGGTTTTTACTTTAGTATTTGTGGAATGAGAAGTTAAAATCTTCTTTAGCCCAGACTGTGAAATCCATAAAGTTTAAATACCTGTGGCTCTTATGTTTTAGCTTATTCTTTTTATCTGTTGATTTGAAATTTCTGATGTATAATTCTCATTTTTTGGTCACAACTCCTCTCCTATTAACACTTGTTTTGTTCTATTAATGTCTGGATATTTTAGGCTCCACAAATAATTCAGAGTATGTATTTTTTTCTTTTTATGTCATTTTGTTTTACTTCATATACTATCCTCCAACTTCATCTGCATTGTGGCAAATAGCAAGCATTTGCTCTTTTTAAAAGTTTGGATAGTGTTTCATTTTATCTCTGTATGAATGTGTACACTGTCCGTCATTTATTCACTCTTTTGAAAACATCCAGGGTATCTCACCTTGGCACCACTGAACATAACAGCAACAAGTGAGTGCAGACACCTCTATAAGGGGATTTCATTTCCTCGGGGATGTTAGTATACTCACAAAAAAATATGTGCCCTTATAAATCATGTTCACCAGACAAAAGCATCTTCATCTCTCTTTACTGTTATTTCTGCAAACAAGATCGTTGTTTAACTACAGTCCAATCTCTTTTATTATGTGGCCAAGAAGGAAACATAGTCTAGAAAACATGAATTCCCGAAAACTGAATTCAACTGGAGGCAAAAAAAAAAAAAAAAAACTACAAATATAAGGTAAATGAAAATCCAAGGAACTCAGGTTACTCCCGTGCAGCAAATGACATCATAGCCCAATCTAAAGGCAACAATAGAACTCAGTTAATTTCCCACTATCTCAGCCAGGCAGTTTCTGTTTATTTTGTTTTGTTTAATATATTGGGCATTAAAAGGAAAAAGAAATAATTAGGGAACTGAATGCTCTGGTTTTAAATTTTAAGCAATTGCCAAACCTTAGAGAATGAAGTAAATAATGTTTATTTTCTTCATCTAGGAAAACAACCAATGAACGAAAATATGGTTGTTTATTTGTCTTTCCAAAATGTAAGTAGAATGTGTGGAAGAGGATCCAGTTTTCTAGGTGATTGGCTTACAACATGAAAGGCTGGATACTAAGAAAACAAATTAAAAACTATCTTTTTAGACAGTTTTATAATTTAAGCCAAATGGGTTATTATATTTAAACAGTATATTATATTTAGTTAGCTGAAGAAAAGAAAAGAGGTAAGAAAGCCATATTTGTGATAAATATTGACACAAATTCAAGACAGGTCAAAATGTCTAAGATAAAGGCTGCTCACATGGTGAATATGTGCTGAGCAGAAGTGATGGCTGACTGATTGTAAACACCTATGCATAAGTCATTAGACCTCTCAATTCCCCTAGTCAATCCTTATTGCCTTTTACTGTAGACCCATTTGACAAGATTTAATCCATATTCTACATGTTTTTCTTTCTCAGATTAAATGAATACCCCTTAACCAATATGGTTATATCTATTCAAATTGATTATTTTGACTTAGTTTATTTTCTGCAACAATGTTATATTCCCCTTCTTGTTTTCTAACTCCAGTGCTGAGAATAGAACCCACACAAAAGACAAATAACTGAGCTACATCCAACCTCATTTCATTTTTAACTTTAAGTTTGTAAGATATAGACCATGGACTTACTTTAAAGAAAGACCTAATCAAATGCAATTTCAAATGTAAATATAACTCATTACCTCATTAACTCTTACTTATATGTTGGCTGTATGATTAAATATGAATTTAGTCCAACAGACATCCAATGAAAACTGCTATTGATTTGTAAGTTTACAAAGGCTTTAGGAAAATTGTTTCTTTTTACTTTCTAGTACACACACACACAGACACACACACACACACACACACACACACACACACACAGAACGAGAAAGAGAGAGAGAGAGGAGGGCATTAGCCCAAAATTAGCTCTGACAAGGATCTAGCAATGAACTGATCTTATGGTCTTTGATGAGTTACAACCTAAATTGACTTCAATATCTTCCTGGAGATGTTTGCCAAGGATGTAGAATCCAAATGATAACTTTCACAGTTGTAAGACTTTGCAATCCATGCTTATATTAATGTTTACCCACAGAATGACAAAATTAAAGCCAACAATAGGAGGCTGATAAAGGATTAAGGCTAGTTTTGAAAAATACATTATAATTATGATCTCAAGGACAGAAGGAAATTTTGATTGTTGACTTACTCTGACACATTCATTCCTCTTTCCATTGACTTGGAAAAATTGGCACATGCATCTCTGTCAGATTTATTGATTATTCTAAAGACAGCTCAACTAAGTTCATTTAGGAGTGAAGTCCTATGTAACATATGACTTTCTTCCAGGACACTGTATTCAGTGTTACAAGGTTTCAGTGTTACAACAATGCTGACCTTCTTCAGACAGGAACTTTCAACAATCACAGTAGCAAAATCGGAGTGCTGTACCCTCAGGTTGTATCAACAGCCACTGTCCACTCATTAACTGTGCCAAAGCTTGTTTTGGTCTCTTTTTGTCTATAAATTATTTACAATAAAAGAACTCATTTTTTTCTATAGGCTAATTACTACTTATCTTTTGAATACATGTGGCTTCCTGTAGTCCTTCAGATTTTTATTATAAATCAGAACACTTCAGTCAGCAAGGAACACATATCACATTTGATCTGATTTTTTTTTTTTTGGTCAGAATTAACTGTATGTTTTATTGTCTACACTTTTTTTGGATAAATATTCTCTTGGTAATTTGTTAGATGCAATGTGACAACACATGTAAAGTGTTTGCCTTCTTCCCAGGTAATCCTCCAACATCCCTATCTCTCTTTTTCTTAAAGCCAAGTGTGGTAGCTTGTATTTCTAATCACAGAATTTATCACAGGAACATGGTAATGAGTGTGAGTCTAGCCTGGGTTACAGAGTGATACCTAGCAAAAGAAGGAGGAAGAAAGCAAGGATGGGAAGGAAAAGAGATGGAGGGAGGGAAGGAATATAGGGAGAAACAGCCAGAATTAGTGGACATTTAGAGGGTGATTTGGAGACCTAATGTAGTGAAAACTTCCTGGAAGCTATAAAGGAGACCCTAGGGAGGACTTCTAGTAATGGGAGATAGAGAACCATCTTCTGTAATCAGGCCAGGCTTCCAATGTTGGAATTGGGACACCAACCCAGTCACAAAATCTTTGACCTATAATCTCTTCTGCCAGCAAGATCTGCTGGGGCAATGGAGGGGCAGAACCTTATGCCAAGGGAGGGAACCCATGACTGACACTCCAGAGCTGGCTAGGAACTGGAGATTGGACAGCCTGAAGACAATTCCTTAGGATATTCTGCTATGCTCATAGATCCAATCATCGTCTGAGAGGCTTCCTTTGGCAGCTGATGGGAGCAGATGCAGAGGCTCATGACCAAACACTGATCGGAGATTCAAGAAACCTGTGAAAGAGGGGAAGAAGGGATTCCAGGGACCAGAGGGGTGAAGGACACCAGGAGAACACGCCCCATGGAGTCAACTGACCAGGACTCGCAGCGGCTCACAGAGGCTGAAGCAGCAGATGAAGAACCTGCATGAGTCTGTGCTCGGTGCCCTATATGTATCATATATATCGTAAGGTGGTTTGGTTTGGTGTTCTCTTAGACCTCTTCAAAGTTTGAATGGAGAGTTCTCTGACCCTTTTACCTGCCCTTGGGACCCTTTTCCTCTTGCTGGGTTTCCTCATCCAACCTTAATGAGGGAGCTCACACCCAGCCTTGTTCCATCTTGTTAAGCCCTGTTTGATTAGTAACCCTGGGAGGCCTGTTCTTTTCTGAGGAGAAGCAGGGGTGGATGGATCTGGAGCAAAGGGAAGACAAGAGGAAGCTGGCAGGAGTGGCCAGAGGGGAGCCTGGGGTGGGGATGTATTGTAAGAAAGAAGATTAAAAAAATGAATCAAAATGTATCCATAATTGATATTGTCCTGAAAATAATAGAAAACTGTATAGATATCTGATACAACTGTCCTGTAGAGATTAGAGAAAACAGGAAATCGGAGGCATATCTGCCTAGAATATTTGACTTTCCCCTTAATCTTGCTTCATTTAACTAATTAACTATAAAGACTTTCTATATTCAATTAAGTATATGGGTCCTATGGAGAATTGTTATGTAGGAAATTTGGCATTAGGAATAGAGTAAAGGCTCATTTATCAACTGCAATTATGAATCAGTGATGTTCAAGTGCCAGCCACATGACCTGCAGCTTCATAAGATTTTTGTGATGATTAGGTAACACAAATATGTACAGAACCTCAGATAGTGCTTGTCAAAGCATAATTCTAAATAAATTGTTCTTATTATACTATTCTTTTATTAGTAAAGAGAAGGAATCATGGCATACCACGATGCACGTGTAGAAGTCAGAAAACAGCTGTGGGATTCAATGCTTCTCTTCCACCATGTGTGTCCGGGGGATGGTAATCAGGTTGAGGCGTGGCAGCATGTACTTTTGTCTGCTGAGCCATCTCACCAGCCCATGGTATATTATCACCCCTCTCGTAGTTTTCTTTCTTCAAGTATTCTGTTCATCAGAAAAGCATTACATAATAAAGTCTGACTATGTGACTTTTCTTTAACAATGAAAGAGGAACACAAAATTTTACTGCCTTCACCATGCCAGTGTAACATTTTGTGCATTTGTTAGCTCATTTTGATTTGTGAAGAAAGCTTGAGAAGAACTAAAAATGTTACTTCAAGAGATACCCAAGTAAAACATTTTCTGCAGTCATTCTTTCCACATTCATATATACATATGTGTAGATATATAAATATATGTATTCATATGTATATGAATGTATATGAATGTATATATGAATGTATGATGTACACACACATATATATTCATGTATATGTAAAACAGATTAATAGATTAATTAATAGATTAATAATAAATGTAAAAATAGTATAAAGTAGATTACTACACTCACATATACATATACATATATATGTATATGTGTGTGTGTGTGATAATCTATTCTACTTTATTTTCTACTTCAGTTTTCATGGCTTTTGTCTATGTTAAATTATCAAACTTTTAAAAAGTAATGCAAAATTAAAATTAGACATTTCCTGTTAAAACCCTATAACTAGTAGATCTGTACACATTTGTTTGAAAAGATGCCATTAAATCAGGCTTTCCTTTGTGCCTTCTTTCATCATCTTGACTATGTCTCTGGCCATCTCCCAAACGGACATTCTCTGACACATCTATCAAATTGATGAAATGTTTGATCAGAGACAACTGAGCCTCTTATTTAATGTTCTTCCTAGGTTATACTGAAATAGAGAATGCCTACAATATAATCTACAGTCATCATCATTCTTAAAAACCATACGTTCGGGAGAAATGAGGATCTTGCCAGAACAAAAGAAAAGCAAAGACAACCTCTGGGTCTTAATGTTTATTTTATACCATACCCTTTACAAGAGAAATTCAGATTATTGATCGGCATTGCCTGATTCCATTTCATCTCGTCCCATGAGAGTTGAAATTGCAGACTGAGATAAACTAAAAGTACCAAGTTCATCATGTTTAAAACTGCTTTTTCAGGGTATTGCTTTCTCTCTGCTAGTCAGGGCTGTTCCTCTTCCACTGATAGGTTGTAATTGCAAAATGGATGGGGGGATAGCAAAAAGTAAAAAAGAAATGGCAGCGCTGGTCTGATGTGGTATAGTCTGTGATGTGTGTCTGAAAGATTTATGTCCTGATTAAAGAAGCTGTGATTGGATTTTCTGATAGAAAATTGTTTTGGTCATTGGCACATGTGCTGCATATTCTTTGATCCAAAGCCTTTTCCAGTTACTGTCTTGAGAAACTTAAAAGAAAGCTAGAGGGGAGAAAAATAGGCCTAGGAAGAAAGGAGATCCGATGTATTCTATAGTATAAGGCAAACATTATGATTTAATGACCGATAATTCATGGTCTCAAAGATTTTCCCTATACATAGTTTTTCTTCAGTTGACATCTCATTCAGTCACTCCCTCATTCACGTACTGAATGGTAAGAAACTATTGTCATGGACCAGGCATGGTTTTAGACACACAAGATGTATCACTAAACACTCTAAAAGGGTCATGCTTAATAGCTGTTACATAGATTGTAAACAGTAAGGAAGAAAAACATGACTATCTGAAGATTTCCAATCAATGCCACCCCTCCCAAATCAAAATTTTAAAGTGATGAAGAATAATGCAAATGATTTGTGTTCTTACATTAGATATACATATAAATTATCTTGTTAGAAGAGGCCAAATTTAAATGAACCAGTTACAGCTGTCTGCAAGAAATTAAAGGCTATAAAGATGGAGTAGTCAAAGCCAGAACATTCCAAACAAAGCAAATGAAATGTAATTATTATGTAAAGGTGAAACTGATGTAATCTAATAGAGGAATCTGGATATGAGGATATATCATGGGTAGATAGCTGGACAATAGAGTTTTACCATCAATACCAGAGTTTCCCATTTGAATTACCTGGAAACTCTTAAACTACTTATCAAATACTGAATGGGTCAGCCCTGGAAGTGTAAATATGAGTAACATTATACAGACTGAGCAGGTTGTATGTAGGAATAGACATATATGCAAGTCTGATATATGCATATATGATTAATGAAAAAAGAGGCATTGGATTTGAAAGACAGCAATAATCAGTATATGGGAGCTTTTGGAGGGGAAGAAACTGGAAAATTTATGTAATTATACCATAATCTCAAAAGTAAAATTCATAAATGAGAAAGAAAGCTTGAAGACTTATCATAATGAGTGAAACATCTGAATCACAATGTATGGGAATGTGTTCAGAAATACCGTTAGCCAGGTATGGTCATTGTTCTAGTTTGCTTTCTAGCAGAGATGAAACACGATGGCCAAAAACAGCGTTGGGGAAGCAAGTGTTTATTTGGTTTACACTTCCAAAGCATAGTCTATCATTGAGGGAAGTTAGGGCAGGAACTCAATCAAGGAACCTCAAAGCAGAAACTAAAAAAGATACCACAAAGGGATGCTGCTTATTGGCTTACTCTCCATGGCTTCCTCAGCTACCATCCTTAAATAACTCAAGCACATCTTCCCAGGGTTGGCTCAGCTCATAATGAGCTGGACCCTTGGACATTAATCATCAATCAAAAAATACCCCATAGATATAAACAAGGCAATCTGATGGAAGCATTTCTTCACTTAAGATTCCTCCTTCCCAAGTGTCTCTAGTAAACCAAACCAACCAAACCAGTACAGTAGTGTACCACTGTAATCCCAGCACTCAGAAGACCCCATAGGAGGATATCAAATTTGAAACAACCCTGAGCTATTTAGTTGGATGTTAGCTAAAAGAAAAATACAGTGTATGAAACTTCAACGTTTTAATAAAATATCATTGAGCCCCCCTCAAAAAACTTAACATCTAAGTTAAATCTAATACCAACTCTTTCAGAACTCCTGATGGCTTTATTGTAGACTAACTGAGACTCACTCATGAGGGAACTTGCAGGCCACAGAATTAATTTTGCATTTCTTCTTGATGTAATGGCATCTCCCCTCCAGTGGCTTCTGCTATTTTATCTGAGAGTAAATGAAGAAACCCTTTGAAACACATTGATAAACACAACCACCTCATCAGATCAATTCTTTAAATATCAAACTAAAATAAAAAATGTTTCCGATATCGAGTATTTAATTAATTCATTTCACCTTTCATAATTCACTTTCACATTTCCTTATAGGCCTGCCAAGCTTCTATTACCCTTTCAACTTCAGAAGAAGGCCCCTTCTACTGTCTTCTTGTGTTTGTCTGATCACAGATGTAAGCGCCCATGATATCCCTTAAAGAATCCTGGGTCAGATACTTACAAAGCTCAGTAGAGAAAAGTTGATATCGTGAACAGGTTTTCTTTCCGAGAATGAAGTGGAATTTTTAAATACATCATTAATTATTTTTATTTCAGTCATGCAATTTTTGTCTTCAGTTGATGCCAAGTTTCAAACTCATAGAAGGCCATCAGTCTTGACTTTCAATTAAGTCTGTAGCTGGCCCTGAAGGTTCTGACTGCTCCTCAATCCAGACATGCATTCTGGGTTTTAGATGCATTACATCAGAAAAGTTAGAATATCTTGTTTTCAAAATAAGCAAATTTTAAAACACATGTGACCACACTACCTGGCCCCTGTCTCTTATTTCTCAAAGTCCTTCTTAATGCATTTTTATATACTAAGGTATTGATAATAATGCAATGGGGACAAACGGAAGGATGGGAAAAATGAAAACAGTGGCTTTGGATAGGAAACTGGAGAGAGGAGAGGGTTAATTTGATTTGGGGCCATTTGGGGGAGAAGTTAGCATTTGAAGACATTGATAACCTTAGAAGATAATGTGCTAGCAACTTGTTCTCCTTTTCTTTGGATAAGACTGTACTATTGTTTTCTGGTCAGAAGCAAACAATGCACATTTTACATATTCCATTACTTTGGTATTGAATGAAATGTGTGGCAGAAAGGACAATGAAACCAAATAAAATAAGATTCAATTCCATTGTGTCCATTTATCAGATCCTGTGAGATTAACCCCATTGAAATGCAATTCTCATTAGAAGATTGTGTTTCCCTCAAGGACATTGACTCCCTGGTGCCCTGATCCTAAAGCGGAGTTTTATGAATCTTGATTACCTTGTGGAAAATGAAATGGATCGGAGAATTCCGCTTTGCATCTATTTGTGCGGGGGAGTTAAATTTATTTCCTGCCAACATCAGCAATTCTGATTTTAGAGAATGCAGCTCATTAGAATAAGTTCCCCATATTAGAATAATGTTGCTCCACTCCCCCCTGCCAGCTGCTTTGCATGTTACAATGCTTCCTGAGAGCCGCTGGGAAAACCAAGCCCTATTCACCTTCTTTCTCTGTTTTGTTGAGGTGAGATAAGTTTTACAAACAAACAGGGACCTTTCTGAGAGCCAAGTTGTAGAGATCCTGCATCAGGATTAGCACAAGGGAGACTCAGAGGAGAAAGTACAGCCCCCAAATTCAATCTACAAGTAGCACAAGGGCAGATGATATATACAGCAGTGGTGAATGCTGCAGTAGTCAGTTCTCCACTCACCTTTTTGAGCTCTTATTTCCCCCACTTTTAAACTAAGGCTAGAAATTATGTAGTTCAAAGTATAGCTAGTTCTCGCTTTGTCCTAACATTTCCTTTCACATATATAGTCTAAGCTATCTGTACTCCCAATGTTGCCAGTATTAGTCAAGGCTTTGTCCACTAAATGCTTGCAATATTGTTCTGTTCTCCATATTAAACCTTGGATTTATCACATCCTAAGCCCTCTCTCACCAAACACACACACATACACACACACACACTCTCTCTATCAATACAATCATCACTGAAAAAGATATCTTATAAACTACTGGCATTGTTTTTTGAATAAATTTATTGTAACTGAAATTTTTTATTGTAACATTCCACCACATTAAAAACGTAATGTTTCCCTTTAGGATGAAAGGCAAACACCTTCCCTTGAACTCAAATGCCCTTCTTGCTTTTGTTTGGACTGCTCATGCCAACATACTACTGAGACAAAACATGGCGGAGACACTGCCCAGGAAGTGCTTAAAGCGTGGTGTACCACATCTCACTCATTATCAATGCTTCATAATGCCAACAGGCACTCTTAGCAAAATGGGGTTTGTCAACTGTTTCCTAACTCATTTGATGTCATTAGAATGTCCATTTCCACTGTTTAACTGTTTAATTTTAAATGTTATCTTCCTTCTCAAGAATACATTTTATTTTTGTTGCCATCACACGAAGAACACTGATCATAGTAAAGATGCACAAAGGGCTCGGCTGTCTACCTGATTTGAATCCTGCCCATAGTATTTTCTGATTCTATGTAAGTTATCACCTTCTCCAAACTTTGGTCTCCATATAAGTTGAATAATACAATCCCAATACTCAGTTCTTAGACATATGAGAATCAGATGAAATAACTCACATCAAATATATAGTACCATGCATGCATGTAGTAGACATTCATACAACATATTCTAAATGGATGAAGTCAAAATCCATATTCAACATAAACCTTTTCACACAAAGCTCAGCCCCTAGTAGGACAATCTGTGATTTATAAAGGAACCATGAGGAGGACGCAGAATTTTTCCCTTCTTTCAGCATCTTAACTGTCTTGAAATAATTATTTTATATTTTATCTTTAGACTTTGCACTTCAAAATGACTACCCACTGTTAGAAAAGACATTGAGTCACACATGATGGTGGCCCTTAGTCATTCACAGTCTCACCCATTTATCCAATGAATATACATTTTCTGACTAGTTTGATTAGGGTCACTTGTGATTTACAATTTTTAATCCCATGAAATTGAGTTGTGTAGAAAAAGACAGATGCAAAATTAGAAAGAAAAAGTTGATAATTCAAATGAAAGGACACATGTTGATATCCCTTACATAACATTTATTGCTAACCCAAACATACGCTTTATGTTCATGTGCATAAGCTAGAACTCAAACTTGAGGAGAAGCAGGGGATAAGGGTGGGAGGATTAGGGTTAGATCAGGGGCAGAGGGGAGATGGAGGCGGAGCTGGGAGGAATGGAGAGTGCAGAGTAAGGGTGTTGGGTTGTACTATATGAGAGAAGAAATTTTCTTTTAAAAATTGAAACTTAAAGAAAAATGAGTATGAAGTCACATCATACCTACTAGGTGAGAATCAATGAATCAATTTAAATGTATAACTTTCCTTTCTTATTGCATCATCTTTACGTGTTATGTATTATTGGAGGAAATACTCAGTGCTCATTTTTCTTGGATTTGGTAATCATTTCCATCAAGAATTGTGGCTTCTTTCAAAGTATGGGAGTGATCCAGAGAACTTTATATCACCCACTGGCTTGTGTTCTTTATTAATTCCTGTTAAAATAACTGTACGTCTATGATCCGTGATTGGGAACTCAGTCTTTTGCTGTGTTGCTGGAAAGAAAACAGGATATTTAAGAGGGAACAGTACATCAGCAGCAGCTGCTCAAATGTTGCACATAGAATCTGTCAGCCAGGCAAGCAGTCAGCAGTAGCATTTATAAAGAGCATTTGTCATATGGTAGGGGAGGGGACACCCAGGAGAGAGTAGTGCTCTATTGATCCACAAGAAGTTTATTTTCTATTCTGTGATGTTAAAGTAATCAATTTCTTAAATAAAGCAAAAACATTGGTATTGATAATCGTAATGATGGTTTAAGTTTTCTGGGACAACAGAGATATCATATTGACACTGGAATAATGCAAATGCCAGGCTTGATTGTGTTTGACACAGCCACTGGTGGGTTTGGATTGCTAGAATTAATCCCTCACTGTGAAAAAAGATGCTTTCAAGGTGTTGGGTTTAGGGCTAGTGAATTAGAAGGACAAAAAGGGCTTTTTTTTTTTTTTTTTTTAATTTTTACCTTTCCTTGGCTGCCATAGAGTTTTCTTGATCTCATAAATTCAAAAAGTTAAAAATAGTGTCATAAAATAAAGATCCCACCAGGGAAAATGAAAGATAAACCTAGTTACTTCTAGAATAATGCATGTAACAATTCTAAACATGTAATACCTTGACTATTAGTAGTCATAATTAATATCTGTTCAAGGTGGATATTTAAAATATTGTGCAGGTGTACATTATGAAGCCCTCCTTTAAACCTGATTTTCTCTTATTTATGTGCATTATTGTGTGCACATGTGTTTCTGTGTGTGCCATACGTTTGATTGCGCTCCTCAAGGTCATAGTCTGGTCCGCAGGAGCTGGAGTTACAGGAGGTAGTGTGCGACTCCCAGTGGACACCGAGAACCTCACTGTGGTCTCTGAAAGAACAGTAAGTGCTTCAAACCTCTGAGCTCACTCTTCAGCCCCTCCTTCAGCTTGATTTTCTTGCCAAAGACCATTATAAACTGTATACTCTCATTTTCACTCACACCCACTCAAGTTAGTAAGACCAACCACCACTGAGCACTGTATTTTCAATGTACTTATAGATAAGGTACATAGCTTATATTTAACTAGCAAGTAGATACATGTCATAGTGTGGCCAAATCTTTCTATGTTTGGTCGTCTCAGAGAACATTTTACAGCAGCTTCTGTTCCAGGAATTCAACTTAGGGATATAAGGAAAACAGAAACTTTTCCTTTGATGTTTCCTCTTACTCCTTTAATTTCATTCACATCTATGCAGAGTGGGGACGGTAAAAAGAAATATTATTACTCGATGTACACTATTGATGCCGCAAAAGAAACCTCACCGGCTCAGAAGCAGCATAATAAATTGCATATTTTAATCATCGTTATTAAAACAGAGTCAGGATACCATTTTCTATTACTTCACCTGAACACCTTAAAAAATTGCATGGAAATAGAAGAAGAGAGAGTCAGTATAGTTTTGAAATCTTCATGTATAAATATTCAGTGAAAGAAAAATCCTTTAAATAAGAAAATAATACAGAATTGTCTAAAACATGACATGTGAGCAGTAGTCTGAGACTGAAAATTTTTTTAAAAAATCCATAATTTTGTTGTTTATAGAAATCTTTAGTGAATGACCCAACATATATACAAGCACATACTTAAGCACATATTTTCTTAATGAAATTCATTCTGTGGAAATGCTCTATAATAGGTGTTATTGGAAGGTCAATTGCATAAGAAGTGGAACTGGCTAAAATAAGAATGTCCTTGGGGATGTTGGAATCCTTCAAAGAAGTAAAAAAGAAAACCACTTGCCAGCATCCTTTGCAAGATGGTGTCATTAGAAAAAAGAAAAAAAAAACAAATTTTACACCTAGAATGTGGTGTGTGTAATGCATTTAACACCTTGCTCAGTGAAATTTTACTTGCAAAAGCAATTTATTTCAGTGAAGATACAACTTTTTTTCTGTAATAGGTTGTCAAATCGCTGGAAAATTAGTCAATTAAATGTTGTTTAATGATAAAGGAAAAAGGTGTGAGTGGGGGTCACCTGTCAGAAGAACAGAACCTGAGTATTGTTGGGAAAGGGGCAGAGAGAGGAGGAATAAAAATGGAGAACGCCAAGGTAGATAAGATAACAAAGACACAAAGAAACAGTGATTTTTAGTTATGCTATGAGATAAACTGGAGAAAGGAAGAGGTGGCCAAAATCCAATTTGGGGAAGATTCACATGTGCAACAATGGGTAAGATTTCTACATCAGCCCTCCGGGGAGATTCCTCATGAATTCACTGAGTCACATGAATTCTGGAGTCACTGGGCATATGAAACAGTAAAGGATGTAGTCACGGTGCCTTGGATCTATTTACTTTGTGTTGTTATTAGAGTAGTTGGAGAATTGAAAATTGGCGAAGAGTTCAACTGACCCCCTTTATAACATGCCTTATAATAATTCCAAGGAAAGTTTTACAAACCAGTGTGGACTGGTGGAAGATTGAGGTCAGAACGTGTGCAGAATGGTGAGTAAAATGAGTGTAGATTTGGGAATCTATTTATCTTCCACGGAAACAAGCGTGAAGACTAAGGACCAATGTTAAACTTCCTAGTGACTAGTGATGTCACTTGCCAACTCAATGAGCTTCAGTGAATGCCTCTGAACTGAAGACAATAAAGGTATGTCTCTGAAAATGTTGATGTAGGCATGATGGTGGAAGTGTGTGTTGCTACAGAAACTGACTAGACACAAAAGGATACAGGCTTTGTTTCCCAGGCTCCTCTTTTGTTAAGTGAGGGACCTGTGACTAGTGCAATTTCTACTAATAGAATATGAGCAGGTGCTGTGTTTGTCCTAACTGGGCCAAAGATAACATGAGAAGTGAAAAGCATTCTTGAAAACAAACAAACATTGAGGATGATTTTAATTTATTTTGCTTTACTTTATCTTGATAAAGACTTTTTAAAAAATATAAAATCGATTGATTAAAAACCAAAGTAAGAACAAGTTGAATTTTTGGAGATTCAAAAACTTCTGTTCAAATACCTCCCTTTACTGATCCCTCTGCTAGATAATCACTAATAACTGTAGTATCTATATGCAAAAGTTAACCTTAACTTTTGCTATACTTGAACCTTGTTTTAAACTCAAAGGTGACCTGCATCTTGATTTACTCATCTGAGTCCTAGCAGTAATCAGAAACTCAGGTTCCTTATGCCTACATGGAGAATCCCCATTTCCACAACCACAGATCCATAATTTAATCAGCCTCCTTTTGCCTATATTTCTTCCATTTGAAAAGATGAGTGACACCCGTGATTTCTACCCAAGGACACATTATTTGGGCGGTAACCACGGCATTTATTGGATATGGTAACCTTGTACAGTTTGCACAGCTGCAACTACTAACCATGGAAAGCACATTATAACTCTATTTTATCAAAGACATAAATGTGATCACTCTTCAAGCATCTTCTTCCACCCTGTGCTTAAGTCTATAGCAATTCGGACTTATCTTTGCCTCACACTCCATGGAACTGAATGCTGCCTCTGGATAAGAACCTGGCCTAAAATGAATTAACCTCCAAAGTATGGAAGAACACCTTACATAGCATGTAAATTCTTTATTCTGAAAAAAAATAGATAGTTTAAAGCACTCCAAGGGTATTAGACAAAATTAAAATTCATAATGCATATTAAAATACTCAAGATTTTTATAGCCCTGGTGACTTAGGATGTTAGATGTGCCAAAGGAAATTTTTCTCTATTTTTTTTTAAATCTGTCATTAATTGGGGATGTTTTTACACAGAACTGTCTTCCTCTGGAGTCACCACCTGCAGTACCTTATTATAGATTCTTCATTTTTATTATTCATATTTGTGCTTCTGCAACTAAATACCACCCTCCTGTCATCCACTTCATGTGACACATAGCACTTAAACTTGCTACCATCAAATGTTGACAAACGAAATAGAGACCCTATTCATCTAATATTAATTTGGCCAGTGCTCATCATGCTCTAGAAAATTGTAACTTCTAAAATAATGTGTGCTGACTGTTTAGTAAGCCAATAGTTAATAAAATATAAAAATATTAAAAAGCACCATAAGTATACATAGTGCACAAACATTGTCTATAAATACAAAACTGAGAGTAGCCAAGACCATGTCCGTAGTAGGTCTTATGGGAAGAATGCAATTATAAAGGCATAGAATTGTCCCAGCAGCCTACTTGAATAGTCTTTGTTAACCTCATCGCCTAACACCATTTTGGAGTTTCATCAAGCACATACATTTATGAAATCTCAAATCTTTTCAAAGGACTCATTTTTGAAGACTTGGTTATTTTCAAAGCCACCCTATATTTGATGAAACAGGTTAAATCCAGCAAATCTTTTAAAATAGTTCTATTAAGCTCTGTTGCATAATCAACTATAAATAATGCTTTAAGAACCCTGAAGTCACCCCGAGTCTTAGAAATAAAGTTTCCTACAAAATTCTTTTTTTCATTCTCTGTACAAAGAGATCTATCCATAAGCATTCCAGAAAGACCTTGTTATATAATAGTATCACATAATGACGTGCCCAACTATAAGCCTTAAAGAAAGTGCTCATATCGTCTCAAAGACCAATGCTTTAAATAAATCACACAAATATGTTCTTTAAGCTTTAGCTACTGGAGTACTCCTCTCCCATAATATCATTTTAATTAATAAATTTTACAGAGTCTTTCATAGAATCTAAAATATGTTAGCTAAAACAATACCAATTATAATTTTCCCCTGATATTGTCCCCCCACCTCTTTCTCTCCCTCTCCTTCAAATACAAAGCATTGAGAAATTCCATCCATGTTATTGTTCTTACTTGCTTCAAAGTACTTCTTGATGGGACAAAGAACAATGTCAAATTGGAAAGAGGCCTGTAGATCAGGAAAAGATTGATGCTCCCTTTGCAAATAATATTCCACATAATAAGCCCACTTAAAAGCAAAGCTATCTTAAATGACTGATTTTCACCTTTTCAGGTGGTAAAGACTAAAGTGTATGATTTGCTCATATAGTGCAATTTAAGTAAATAATGTTTTTGAATATTTTATTATCTTTATCATATTTAAAAAATAACTGTAATATCTTTGGGAGAAATCTTCACTAAAGCAGAAGCAACTAGTGTAGTTCTACTCCTCTTGTGTTTACAGTGTACCATTCAGTGTCAGATCCCCTGCTGAGCCCCAACCAATCTTTTTTTCCCCTACAGGCTGACAGTTAATATGAAGGGTCTGATAGCCAAGCTGTTAGCCTAGGGCTCAACTTCACATATCAAAAATATGCTTGAATTCCACAGGGGAGTACTTGGCGATCCACAATCTTCAAGGGAGTTAAACCAGAAAGACAGGATTCATTGCAGTAAGGTAAATCTTCCCAGCAAGCAACAACTGCTCGTACTTTCCCAACTCACTTTGTAAACAAGTAACGAGCCCAGAAAATTTAACTAATTCATGTAAGGTTGGGACTAAAAGTCAATCTATATCATTACTCGATAGAGTTTCCATAACCGATTGCATAGTTTTATTGACATGAAAATATTGCACCAGGTGTCTTACTATCATGGACTATGTGCCTCAGAGAATTAATAGCTCCTATGAATATACATATGCAAATCTATGTCTGCATACGACTCTTCATACATAATTGTGTGTATGTTTATATACATATGTATATGGTTTCAAGTGATCCTGACTTATTTTGGTTCCAGTTTACAGTGGCACAAAAGTGAAAGCCCTTCAGGAGAAACTCTACTTCAATTTTAATTGTGATCTTCTGACAGGCTAGAAACATGCTAGTATAATAGTCTCTTCTTTTGTTGAGTATTCTCAGTGAGTCACAGCTGCCAGGTATCCAAGTGACTATGAAAGCAAATGCCGACTCTCTGAAGTCTAGAGTGTGCAATATATAGAGACACATTCATATAGCTTCTCTCTCTCTGTCTCTCTCTGTCTCTCTCTGTCTCTCTCTGTCTCTCTGTCTCTCTCTTTCTCTCTCTCTCTCTAGTTTGATTTTCTATGCTCCCAGGAATAAACACTCTTACCAAAAACAATGAGGATGAAAAAGTTCATTTCTTCTTATACATCTCTGTCACAGCCTATTATTGAGGTGAGGAAGTCAATGCAGAAACCTAGAAGTTTTAACTATGGAGAGAGACTCTTTATTAGCTTCCTTTATGCCTCATGCACAACTTGTTTCTTATATAGGATAGATCCACCTGCCTGTGGGAGTCACTGCCCACAGTGGACATGGCCCTCTAAAATCAGTTATCAAGCAAGAAAATGCCCACCCCCACCCTAGGTATTCCCACAGACAAATCTGAACAAAACAATTCTTTGAGTTTCTCTCTTTGCAGATGAGTCTAAATTGTGTCAGGTTGACAATAAAATCTGGTCACCATGGATCTATTCCACTATATATTTTAACTTATAATAACATTATTTTTCAGACAGAAAAGACTTCACCATGGATGTGTTTCTCCTTGGATGTAGTTCACCAAAGGAACTAAATTAAAGTTGTACCACTCTCTCCAATATTATTTTGTTATTTTTTGTCGTTATATAGAGTTTTACACAGGACACTCAGGAAACAGTCTATCAATATATGTTTTTCTTTGATTAAAAATAGATTTTTTTTTCTGAGAATATAGTTTGATTACAATTTCCCTTTCCTTGACTCACCCCAGTTTTTCTCTCCTTCCACTCCCAATTGGATCCACACACTTTCTGTCTCTACTTAGTTAAAAAAAAAGCAGGCACCAAGGAACAATAATAAGATAACATAAAAACAAATAAATTGGAATAGGACAAAATAAACAAGGAAAAGAGCTAAAGAAAATCAAAAGAGCACAAGAACCATAGACACTTATTTTGCATACACTAGAATCGCATGAAACCAAAAAAACCAAATGCCAAAGTATATATGCAAAAGAGCTGTAAGGTTAAAACAAATTAAATAAAAATAAAAATAATGTCCTGATACAACCTTATGAGACAAAGAAACTCCAAACATGCTACTGACTTCCTTTTATATTAGTCATCTACTGGTAGGCATGAGGCCTACGCTTATAAATGGTTTGTTTCCCCAGTGTAACTCCCTTTGAGGAAAACTATTCATTTACAAGTATTTACAACATGTTTTCATCTAGGGTGATTTTTGGACAAAGAGAATTAAAATATTATGTTAAATTTTTAAAATCAAGCAGTTAGCCTAAATGAACAGACTTTTGCTGACGCCAGAATCATGTCGATTTTTGCAGTGCAACATTTTTTTTTTGTCTCTACCACATATGTTGAAATTCTGAGACTCAGTGTGATGTTGCTTAGTGCTAGGACCTTTGGGAGGTAATTAGGTCATGAGGATGGGTTGGCCATGATCAGATCACTGATGGGGAGGATGGGGAGGAGCTCTCTTGCTAGCACATCAAACCTTATGCACGTAAGACAGAGGCGAGTTTATTAAACAATTTTATAAGCATTTTCTTAATTCTCATAATACTCCTTTAAATACTACTGTCCTTGGCTTAAAAAGTAATATCTCAGAAGCAATACAGTAACCTAATGAAATTAAAGGGCTATTAAGTTCAGAACCAAGGAGAGAACTCCACGTCATACAGCAGTATAGCTCTTTCTTTAAAATAGCCCAGCCTATAATGTAGAATATATGCATGCCAGCTGTATCTCCATCTATAGTGATATTCAGTCTATGTTGGGATCTTATATGGATATGGATATTGGAGGAAGCAAGATGCATTCAAAAGGATCTGTGGATTTTAGGAACCCAAACTCCAGTGATAACCATGAAATTCAATGGTTTATTTTACCTCACCAACCATGCCACTAACACATGCAATATTTTCTCTATAAAACAGTTATCCTAACTTAATAAAGTTCCAACTGTCTCCTTGTCTCAATTTGCTTTATATGCATTCATTCACTTGGGTTCACCACAGCACTTGGAGACCATTTTTATTTTATAAATGCCAATCTTAAGCAGTCGATATTCAAGAAACACACAACCAGAAGAGAATTGTCAACTGAAGTTCTGAATAGGAAGTGTGTATTCATAATTATTTCTTGGCAATAATTCTCAGAAGTGGAAGATCACCATTTGTTATACCAGCAAATAGTCAAGAGCAGCTCACATGCTGACTGTTTTTGACCTACCTGTTCCCCATCTTCCCAGGCAACCTCCTTTTAGTGATTCCTTGCTTAAAACGTGTATTCCTACTCCACAGTCTTATTTTCTGTCAAAGAAAAAAAAATCCACTCTTTGAAGTCATATATCAAGGAAACTTTGTTAATATTCACAAATCATTCGATTTCTCTGTTGTCTGTAGAAGAATATTCTAATAGAACAATTCTGAATATATCCTCATTTATTATTTATTGCTTAGCATTTATGCTTTTAAATGAACCTTTGGGTTGCACAAACATATATAACATAAACTAACATAATATTGTGTATTGAGTGTTCTGTTCCAAATTTCTTAATGGATTAATGTAAAAGTTTCATGACATAATTTTAAGAAAACCACAAAAAGCTGCATGAACATTCAAATTAAGGTTTATTTATTTTCTTCTTCTGTATATGAGGCTTTTGCCAGTATTTGTGTATGTTCATCTTGCATGCACTGCCTAGGGAGACAAGAAAAAAAATCAGAAGCCTGGGAAATGGAGTCACAGGCAGTTGTGTGCTTTCAAATGGGTTCTGGGAATCAAACTCAGGTATTCTACAAGAGCAACAAGAACTATTAAGTGCCTAGGTATCTCTACAGACTCACAAATATGTGTGTGAACACACAAATATGGGGGAGGAGGGTAGAAGAGAAGGAGACTAAACCTCCTTTTCAATTGGATGACAACTGTGATTTAGTGGAAAGGTAATTTAGCTTTCACCTCTGTGAAATTCATGTGTTTTCTACTGAAATTACTCAATTGAGTGCAATAGAGATTTATAATTCATTTCCCACACCTCACCAAACATAGTAAATTTACTATCTTGGAGCACTGCTGGTTGACCTCTGGCCAAGATACGTGAAAAGTCTCTCATTTCATGGATCGTCTTTCCAGAAACCTATCTTTTTATAATGTTTTAAGATTTCCTAAGCATAGCATTGCAATCTAAACCTCTTTAGTGTCAAGGTTTAAATCTTAATTGTTCACGTCTTTCCCAGAAGCATGACACACTGGGTACTTGTATCTGTATGATCTATTCACAATTTTACCTGATTACAATGCTAATAATTTCTCATTTAAAATTTAAAACATCCAATTAGTTTATAGTTTCAGGGGAGAACTCTACAAAACCAGCTTGGCCAGCAACCTTATCCATTTTAAAACAGAATGTTAAAGGACACAACAAAGGAAGATTTCAAGATGTTCTAACCATTGAGTGATATAAAATGTGTGAGAAGAAATGAGGTGACAACCCTCTAACTCAGTGGTTTGGTAATGAAGCAGGTGTTCTTTTTCTGGAAATACAATTCAGTTTGGAAGGTGTCGGTTTTGAAAGACTGGCATGTAATTTCAGGAGAATAAATTGGTGGTGGTTCATCATTTTTGAAGGGCTCTCCATCATCTAATTTTGATTTTGATTTGTGAGGTCCTGTTTCTAACGGCTATTAAACAATGACCCATCAGGCCATACCCGACGGTGCCTTTGGTGACGAGATGACTTTCAAATGTCTCACACATTTTTAGAACTTTGAGATCTGGTAGCACAAGGGTAAAATGGCATAAGTTGCCTATTTAATTGTTAATGGAATATTATCTGAAAAAATATGCAGAAGCGAGTTGCTTCCATTAGATTATTAAACTAAGCTGTGGTTATTTAATCTAATAATCTCCTTATTTTACTTTTTACTGAGCTCAATGAGCAATTGTGACTTGTAAAAGTGAGTAAATATAAACAAAATATGGGCATATATTAAACTATGACATGATTCTTGACTATATACCTTGTTGCTGATCTCCTATTCTCCAAATGATCAAATGTGTTGAAGTCATATTTAGGGAAGGATTACCTGCACCTGAAAATTTTGAAGAAAAAGTTCAAGAATTTCCTCCCAATATAAAATTCTTGTCTCATTAAAATCTCTCCCAGCCCAGGGAATTTCTCAAGTTTGGGAACTCAGAACTGTCTATTAAGCATGTCTTTGATGTTGCACTTGAAAAGTAAAGTTTCAGGTGATAAACTCAAACCACTTCTTGGCAGCTAAGATACTATGCAGGCATTTTTTCATCTCCAAAGAGGAAATGTTCTTGCTGTAATCTAAGCTAGAAGATTCTGAGGAACTTTAAGTTGTATATCAGTAGTAAACAAAATGTTTTCTGTAACCCAAGTGATAGCAACCAAGATATTCCTCATGGAAATACTTCCTGTCACCACAGGTATTTTTTCTAAAGCATATTTTTGGTGGTTTTAACAACCACCAATAAAATATGTCTGATATATCTAGATAAAATGGCATATAAAACTTTACCCTCTAGAACACTTGCTTGCAGAGGTAAAGGAAACTTAAAGCCAATATAATGTGATGTAGGAAAAGTGAGTGTGAGACCCGCTTCCCTGCAGCTGACTTCCACTGCGCGGACAGTCCCACAGAGAAACAAAGACAAATTAGATATCCAAGTAAAGGCAGACAGCAGGGCAACTGGGTTTGGCTATTCTGATTAAGGAACAACTGCACTGCTACAACTTAGGATCATAATTCTTTAGGACCACTAACTCAGAACACTCACATTCAAATTTCACCAAGTAGTTATGAAATAACACCACACACAAAACCAGGAGTCAGCATAGTTTTTCTTCAAAGGGTGAGAGTATTTTCGACTGTGATCCAGCTATATGACCTCTTTCATGGCTTCTCACTGGGAGCTACTGCTCCATAAGAGTAGCCATAAGGAGTGTGACCACAATATTTACTTTACAAGTACAGGTAGCAGTCTAAATCTGGACAGTAACATGTACAATCTCTGAAACATACATTATTTGTAGCATGAACTAATAAGTGAATGACAAGTATATAATTTAAAATATCATAGTAAAAAGGGAAAAGTATTTTTAAATAAAAATAGAGAAATTATGGAATAAAATTAAAACAACTGCTATCTAGAAAACACAGTTTGATAGCTACCATCAGAGTTTTTGAAGGTGATTAGGAGTTCACCAATAGATTAATGAGGTGGGATGGAATTCTACATTATGGGATCATCATCAATAAAGATACATAAGAAAGAAGAAAACACAATCTAGATACCTTGAAGCTGGAGTGTATCTGGAGAAATGGGTTGTAGAGAATTATAGAAACCTAGAAAAGGTATCTTGAGCCTGAGATAATGTCAAAGGGCTTAGAAATGTTGCTTAGTTGCCAGAACAGTGTAAACTCATAAAGAATATACAGCAGCTTACTAAACCTTGGTCATCTCTCACCTAAGGATTGAAGTTACAAATGAGGTTATGAAGGACAGAATTTTACCTTGGACCATTTCCCCCTCCTATATACCTCACATACATTTCTATTGAAACAAAACAAAGTTATTCTAGTTATTTATCTTGTTTTATTTTTAAAATTGTATTTGAAAATGTAAAGTATGAATTGGTTTCCTCATACCCAGAACATTAATAAACTATTCAAATGTAACTTCCCCTCTGTTGTGATAAGACACAGTGGAATATGAAATGTCTTGGATAGTGACATTTATTTCTGAGATGCTAAGGCCATGATGTACATGAAACATGGAAGAAATGCTGCTCTTCCTGCTCCACATAGCTAAGGGCTGTGTCTGCAACATGAGAGCTGTTCTAAAAATGTCTACTTAATGGATACCTACACAGTTTTCTCCTTTAATATAATAACCATCTTGAAATCATGCAGTTTTACTTTTTACCATTTCAGATAATCTACAAAAAAATCAACAAATAAGAAATATTAAATGGGAAATTCAAAAAGTAAACAACTCATGACTTAGAATGTGCATACTGGTCAGGGAAATGCCAGGAAATCTCAGGTCATCCCAACTACGTCATGGAGCCAGAATTTGTCCAGAGATTTCACCCTGTGCACTCTACCCATCAGTCTTGTTATCTGTCTTGCTACACTGCCATATTCAGTACCATGGACTCACAGTTCTTATATGCAGATAACCCTTACTTTATGTAGCAAAATATTAAAAATATTAAAATATTAAAAATATTAAATATTAAAATATTTTTAAAAAGTGATTCTGGGATTCTTGAACATACCAAACAATCCATAAAGTAATTGCAACATAACATCTAATCATGAGAATAAGATGTAAATACAGTGTATAGAGATGGAAAGAAGCAGGGGAGAACATCTACAGAATTCTCTTTTCAGTGTATTTTGTAATCATTCTCAATATTATTATTCTCTTACTGTACCTAATTTGCATACATAAAGAACAGCATATATTTACTTTGATACTATCTACAATTTCTGGTGTATAACAGGATTTTTGAAGCACACGCCCTATGGATAGGAGAAGGGCATAGTATAAAAGTGAACATCCCTTGGACAATGAAGGCCATTCATATTTTTAAGACATTTCAAAGTGGACATTTGTTATTTTTCACAATCAGCATCTAATAACTTTATAGATAGAGAAGTTCCTTGGATTCTCTTTGAGAAGCACACTTCCTCCACTGTGGACATAGATAGTGACTGGGGCTGACATTACATCCAGATTCAGAAAGAAACCTTTATATTTCTAACCATCAGAAAATGGTCTATCTGAATATAATAATTCATAAGAAACACAGCGAGACACAAACAAAGCCAAGATTTTAGAAGCTTGTTTGGCAAAGATATTGCCACCTCCATCTTGCTCTCCCCATTAGTGACATTAAAACAAAACCCTTGGAGACAGAGATGCTAATAGCCATGTCTAAACGACATCCAGTAAGTCCAATTCACATCACTTTAATAAGTGACTCCATAATCTAAATGTACTCATTTATCAATTTACACTGGTATCCTATACATTTATAAAATATCAATATATTTTTTTTAAGATTTGCTTTTCTAGTTTAGGTCAATCCCTTTGTTCATATGTTCTATACTATACTTTTATTCATTGATATATAGAGACATTCACAGAGACATATGTCTCTGAAATGATCTATTCATATTGTTATAACCAGCAAAACAAGTTATTTACTTCAGACCTAAATTCTATATTACAGTGATTTCTCATAATTAATTTGCTGGTAATATTTTTATTTAGCTTGTATTTGCATGCTTCATAAACTGGATTCTGCAAAGAAATAATTTTGCATAATTCTGCTGTGTATTTAATTCAAAATTCAAATACATTTTATGTCTTAAATCTGGACAGTTGTGTCCATTAGCTTCCTGTTTTGTTTTGTTTTTTAAGCCCAAATTCACATTCACAAGGTTCAGTTCAATTCAAGTGGCATTCAATGCTATAATTTAGATGAAATTTATAATGACTTTCCAAGCATATATCTGAATATTTTTAATTCCAAATAGCAGTTGAAAAAAAATAAGGCTAATATGGAATATCCCATTTAAAAAAGAATGATTTAAACATGCATTTGTGTGCTTTTCCTTTGTCCTCAATTATTAATAGGTCATAAGTTCAGTAAGGAGAAAAATATATGCAAAAATTTTGAGGAAATGGCATATTGACTAGAAAATTTTGTAATTGCAGAAAGACAATGGAAATTTGTTTTATTTCTCAATGAAATCTTCTCCAGTGTTGCCTTTCTTTTCTTTATCTTTTGTACCATGACTTCTACTTTCTATACATCACCTATTCTTTCTCCTAATTCCTGGCCATAGAGTTTCCAAAATTTCACACATCACTTGAAAAAAATCATTGATCTAAGTTATTATAAATTTTCATATGTTTTCTGTGTACCTCTCAAAAACATGAAACTTATCATCCACAGCCAATATTTCTTGAAAAAACATGAAATTATCAGGTACTTGTATAATGGCATTTGTAAAATGACCGATTTGTTACGTCTTGAAAAAGGTTATCATAACTCACTGAAGGCCTGCAGCATCTCTCGCATGAAAACCAAAAGAAATGATAATGTTGCAAGTGTTGTTAGACATTATCCTGAGGAGATATGAATAAATATCTACTCTCCCAAATAGGGAACCAAGAACAAACCAAAGCATAGGTACAACCAGAATCCAACCTTGGAGTTTTTTTCGGGGTTATTTACAAGACCAGCACATAGTCTAAAACAGTTGCATCACCAAAGCTCACCCCAATGCAGGAGGCAGCTCAAGAAAGCCTGAAACATTGAGATAACTACAAAACTTGCCAGGAGCTCAAAAGGTTCCTGGAGAATATTTTTTCAAACAAGTCAGGTGGTCCAAGCAGCTTCTAGGTAGCCTGGATGGTCTTTATCTCTTCCATGTACCTCAGCTGGTCTGAGTCTTTTCCAAACTGCTCAGCTTTTCTGAAGGTATCTGTTAGAAGTCTTACTGATTGCATACTTTTGGGGAGGGAGGGATATAGTGAATCTGATCAGTTTCTGTAACTTCCTGAAAGTTTCTAGTTGTTCACTTCCTGAGCTTATTGAGCTTCCCTGAAAAGAGAATTTTTCATCTCCACTTGTAACATTTTGATGCTTTATCTCCTTCTTAGTGTCCTGTGTATTTACAAGTTTCTGCCTTAAAGATGCTGTTGTTTCGTCTCCAACACCTTGCTTCTTCACAAGCTTTCCTCTAAGATGGAAAGTTTAAATTTCAGAAGAAACTGCTACACAGCAATGAGATTCTGTGGCTTGAATATTAAAAGTATATAATATACATTACTTTCTTTTCTAAATAAAGGCATATGTTATATAATTAAAACAAATTAATTATAATAGTGGCTGTTTATATTTCTTAAGTACTTAGAAAATATAAGTCACTGACTTTAGAATGTACATCATAAAATCACAGCAAATACCTTTAAGTTTGCCATGATTGCAGTCATATTTATTTGGAACCACACCACAGTTGCTTCACAGTAACTCCAGGTTGGATTTCTTTGCATACTTTTCATGCCAGCTGTAAACTAAAACCATTAGATGAGTATACAAAGTTTCATAACAGGACTCTTATTGGAAGCATGAGTCTGAATCTTTGATAGAAGCTTTAGATAAATTGTGCACATCTAAATAGGACAAGGTAAACATTTTTCTGACTCTCTCTCTCTCTTTCTCACTATATATATATATATATATATATATATATATATATATATACACACACATATAGAGAGAGTCATATTATATATACATATGTCAATATATAATAATATATAGTATATATACATATGTCATTGTATTGTGTATGTGTGCATGTGTGTGTGTGTGTATATATGTGTGTGCATATATATATATAGATAGATATATAGATATATAGATATATAGATATATAGATATATATATATCACCTCTTCTGTCCTAGATTGCAGGGACTGAACTGGAATTGCTAATGCTCAAGACAGTGCTTCTGTCCACAAAAGTCAAAACAAAATGCACTGTGTGCAACCCTGAATCTGTCTGCCCATCTTTCTTCAGTCTCTTGGCAACTTGAGTCCACTGAACTCAGACTGTGTTATACTGGAACACCTGCATAAGTTAATCTCCACATCAAAAAATTATTATAAATATAGATTAAATGCTCCTTTGTTATGAAATTATATATTTCTTGAAAATCATAATGTAAGATAGCTTATAAGATACCAATTAACTGAGAATAATTAATATTTAAAATATATTTTCATAATAGACTGTGGGTCATACGATTTATAGCTCTAATTTTTATCTATAAACTTAAAGTATTTCATTTATTCTGAGTCTTACTCTCTGCTACTTTGTAACCAGTGAGGCAGCTATCACCACATCTCTTAATGCTGAAGCACTTGGAAATACAAACATTTTTCTTTTTCTAAATTTCTATGACAAATTCAATTGGGGCCAAAAGCAAAGCATTTATTTTCAGAAGTTCATTAGTTGCTTAAATGAAAATGTAAACTGCATCTTTCCAAAATAGTCTTATGTGCTGAAAGAACAATTTTCTCCCAGAGTAGCTCACGTGGCCTGGCACTAAATTTTGTGCACAGTGAGCATGGCTTCTGAGCAATTTATGGGCATATGCATTACAGCAGATTTCAAGTAAATTATGAACTCTGTGTGTTACCAAGGCACTGTCAAACTCTGATTGATTTGGACAGTTTGTAGTTAATTAAGTTCATTTCCAATTCTGTCTCTTCATCCAATTTCAAAGCATTCTATATTGAAAGCCTATTTTCAATTAGTAGGAAGGATGAAACAAAAAGAATTAATTACAAAAGTGACAATCCCCATTTAAGTCTTCATAGTGGAACAATTATGTATCTTAAAAGTTAAGAAATTGAAGAGTGTGCACTTGTCTAATACATTATGTCCTTGATATATATCTTACATATTAAAAATTTAAAGTAGGCATGAACATATAACAAAAGTACAATGATTGAAGTTATCTGTGGTTACTGTTTGTTAAATAAGAGAAGACCATTTCATCTAGGCACTCTATTTGGTATTTAATTATCAAGGATCACACTTCCTATTTTTCAAAGTACAGGAGACACTTTAGAAAATATCATGATATTTAGTTATTGAATCATGCAAAACTGAGAAATGTGGACACATTTTTGAAAGCCGGTATATTATGCTGGTAATAAACCATCACCCTCTAAACTAACCACATCCTATCATAACCCAAGGGCCTGTGCGTCTGCTTCACATTTCCAAAATGAGGCAGTTTTGCATCAAAATACTAAGTATTAGTGAGATACAGAGATGAACCACAGAAGTCATGCTGTTGAGGTTACTACAATACCACCATTTTGACATGGATTCCTTATATCCATCTCTTTGCAGTTGAGCAGTTTATAAAATGAGGATAACTTCATAAAATCCAAAGGAAAGACTAAGAACCTGTACAGACTGTGTATGGAATTTTTAGCCATAAAACTGGAACATCGCTTATCATCAATATAAAAATGGTTATACTTACAGAAAAAAAGTCAGTATCCCAGATTCGAGATATTTTACATGTGTATTGTTATAAAGAAATATTATCATTCATGTGTTACTGGAAAGGAGGACATCTGAGATTGTTGACTTTGGCTTTGAATACATTTCATTTGTCATGCCTGGAGAACTTCAAACTGGAAATGTAAAAAAGCAGACAAGATGAGAATGATTGTGTGAAAACATTTGAAGTTTATTCATGTTAAAAAGAGATCTATGGCTTTGAATGTTTCTTAGTAAGTTCAGTTTACAAACTCGGTAAATGAAATGCAGATTAAGTAGAAACAAAGAGGGAAGCTCAGGTCTAGATCTGAGGAATGATTCTTGCTTAGGTGAAAGAAATTGGAAGAAAATGCAAAATCCAGCATAAGAAGTAGAAGAATATAATGCAATGGAAAACTCCAAGACAAATCAATATATTAATGGACATTACAGCACTGTTTTTTTTAAAGGAAGCTACTACATTAAATGTATTAGTTAAAAGTGTGTAAATGCATGGGAATAGTGAAATAAATGTCAGATTGAACAAAAGTAATATGTTAATTGAGAACAGGGCTTATATTCTCCTTGCTATGACAAAATGCCTAACAATCACAGTTTAAGAAAAAAAACTTTACCCTGACCCACAGTTTGTAAATGAAGTCCATAATTATCAAGGAAAGGTGGTATCAGATGTGTGAGGCAGCAGACCAATTGCAGCTATAGTGGAGGAAGTGGGAAGATGGGTGGTTGTGCCTAGCCTGGTTTCTGATTTTTCTTCAAACCAGACACCGGCTCATGGCATACTGTCAAACACATTCAGGGTAGATCCTCTCTCTTCAGTGAAATTTTTCTGAAAAATCTCATAGACATATACAGGGGTTGTAAGCCCAAACTGGTTATAAACTCATTCATATGATCAGAGTGACTTACTGAACAAATACTTTGGGAACTCTTTTAGAGACCAGGAGAATCAGATTATAATCTTATGCTACAAATATACAAACATCCCCTAAATGAATTTGATATTTAGACTTTTAAAAATGTATTTAGCCAAGTATTAGTGAGAAAGTTATCAAACTCAGAGCTAATAATAGAAACAATAGTGGATTTTAATTATAATAAAATACTTATTCTTTGTTAGGAAATTACCATTAAAAAGTTAAACATAACTAGAGAAAAATATTCCTGAAATATGCAAAGAAAAAGATTGATATTAATAAATACTAAGAGCTCCAAGAAATCAACTTCTAAAATGATTATTCACCACTAAAGGAAAATGAACAAATTATGTAAACAATTCCTAACTATTTACTTCTTGGATTGGCAAGATGGCTTCACAATTGAAAGCCTTGCCACACAAGGCTGAGGACCTGAGTTCAATCCCTAGAACCAAAACAAAGGTAGATGAGAACCAACTCCATAAAGTTGTCCTCTTACCTCCAGACACCCACTGTGAAATACACACACACACACACACACACACATCACACACATAGTCAATAACATATAATAATTTTAAAAAATACATTTACTTCCTATAAGTAATATTTAATCATTTAAAAAAATTACTGAAATATTCAATGTGAGTGACCATGTTAATAAATGCACTGTCATATTTAGGAACTGAGCAATTGTTGGGACAATTATTCTTGAACCTATTATGTCACACTTACACCTTGTTGATGACTAAGGGATCTTGATAATGGTAGAGAAAGACAAGCATCACCTTCTGTGCCCACTGCACATTGCATAGCCATTAAAATAGATAATATTGGCACACTGGTTGAGCCCCAAGATGGGAAAGTCTGCCGGGGTGGTGCCTCGCTTCTTCCATCTTGAGGGAAATCTTGTTCACCAACATCAGTGAAACAGATAGGCTAAGAGCTTAAACATACAAGCTGAAAGATGGTTGGATCTTTCCTGTCCTTGCCCACACACCCCCAACCTCCTCCCATCCCACCCCCTAAACTTGGCTTCAACCAAGCTTTAGATAAGCTGATTAAAGTGTTTAGTAAGCATGGACAAAAGCAATTGGACCTCTCCTTTATGCAACTCCCTGCTTCCTCTTTTAAAGTCCTGCTTCTTCTGCAATAAAATAGTTCTGCACCACGAAGGTGGTCCTCAGAATCTTAAGTTTCTGGGGTTAGTGAGTCAGTTGCCCTTACCCTCTGGAGGCCACACCCTGTTCCAGAACACCCATCCCCACAGTATATGTTTTCAGTGTTTATGACTGCAGCTCAGCAACCAGGAAATACAAAAAAGCTCTAACATCAAACTTCAAGGGAATTCATAAATGAAACAATTATATGTAGACAGTTTAAATATCTTTATAGAAATGTTCATCACAGTGTCAGCAGCAAAACTCTGAAAATCTCTGGATGTTCATTATTAGGAAAAATAGTTTAAAAAAATACTTGAGAAAAATTTGAAGAGCAAAGTAAACCTACTCAGAATACATGAGTAATATATCAATTCATAGTCCAAAAAGTGCTTATTTTAATTATTGTGATAGTCAGAGAAAGTTTGTTGGAGGAAAGAAAAAAAATACTTTAAAACTTAAATAGTTGAATTATGGGTTTTTTGGTGGAATTTTCTATTTAATATTTCCCAAATTCTCCCCAAAGTTATAGGAGCTATATATATAAATGTGTTGACAAGAACAAGGTAGAATTTGAGTTATATAGTTAATAAAAACTTATTTTCATTGAAAGACTATCTAGTTTTGTATCACTGTGAATCCATTTGCCTCCCTTGTAACTTTACCAAGTTCTTCTAGCTTTTAGTACTTGAGCTTTCTCAAAGGCAAATTGAACTAAAAGTTCCCCGCATATGTTGCCTTATGGCATAGCAAATGAATCGTCAATAAAACATTGAAGAGAAATACACTTTAGGTCCTGGCATCTATCTTTATTCCTCTTCAGATATTTCATATAAGCCTCATCCTCCTTTCCTCTACAGTGTCTTTAAGTGACCTGCCAATCTCCTCTTGATATTTCTCTTTCCCATCTCTGTGTTTTTACACCTATTGAAGTGCCCTTGTCACCCATTGAAATCAAGTCCATTTCCTGAAGAACATCCTATTCCTACACAATGTCTTCCACTCTTCGTGTCCAATGAGAATGGACTGATGCTGATGCTGATGGCACATCCATTCAGTTTCTGTCATTACTTCACCTTCTGTCATTACTGTATGAATGTAGATAGTTGTGTAGGAGATAGTTGTGTGTGGTAAACCTCTCATGATGAGGGAGACTAGCCAAGGAAGATGTGATGTTATTATTAACCTGATGCTGTCACAGAGTACAGCCAGGCAATGAACATGTAAAATGTATGTGTTATTAATTGACCATAATAACATCCTGCAAAGATAGATATCTTAAAAAGCTGTAATTTCCCCCTCTCTCTCAATAATGATGAAGCAAAGCAAATGGGGGAACTTCTTGCTTATGTTATTGTTTTTGTTGTTTTCATAACTAAGGCTCTAATCCAAACACAGAGCTTCACATAGGCTAGAAGAACATTTTACCACTGAACTATAAAAACAGGCTTGGATAGTGTGGATCTCCTTTTAAATAAATGAAAAATAGAGGCATTGCTCATTCAATATTACCTCAGATGGAAGCAGGAATCACATGAAGGAAGAATAAAAACACAAAGTTTTATTTTGTAAAAAAAAGAAAAAGAATTTCATAAAATAGGAATATCACATCTTTGGGATAAATTATGAACTCAAAATCACACATTCATAAGACCTGAACAAATAGTGCTTCCTCTGGACATAACAGGCTATAGTACACAATAATGTCTACAAATCTGCCCCCAGTGGTAGCAATTGAGGAGCACAGTGCCTTTCATCTAAATTGATAGAAAATATGAATAATGTTCTTTTCTTTGGTGATATTGATTATGGTTGAAAAGAACATAGTTAAAAGTATTAGTGTTAAATTTTTCATTGTTTAATTAATAAAAGTTATATGTATTTATGGTATAAACATTTTGAAACATTTTAACATTTTCATTAAAGATGAACATTATGAAACTAATTTTTAGAAGTATTTATTATTTGATAATTCCATACATATTTTTAATTCATTTTGATCAAATCTAGTCACTATTTCTCTACTCCATTGTCCCTTAATAAGTCCCTCTCACAAATTACATTCTCTTTTGTATTATTTATATTTTATGTCCTACTTTTGTTTATTATTTGTGTTAACTACTCATATTAATTATGTGCGTGCATGGCTGTGGGCCAACCACAGAGTTATACACAACCTACTAGTGGTAACATCTCCCAGACCCCACAAAGTGAGCCATCCTCCCCCAGCAGCCCTTCAATTTGCAATGGCTCCTTGCTTAGAATTAGAGCATCATGAATCCCTCCTTCATTCATTGTGGTATTTTTACTAGCTTGAGCTTGGGCAGGTCATGACACCTACTGTGAGTTTATGAATGTAACAGATATCTATATCCAAAGACAGAATTTCCTAGCTCTTTTTCACTGTCCTTTGGTTCTTAACGTTCTTTCTGGTCTCTCTTCTGTGATGTCCCCTAAGACTTGGGAGACAAGGAATAATATAGATATCCGATTTATGCTGAGACTCAATGGCTACATTTTCTCAGCTATTTGACTGGTTATGAGTTTTAGATTAGCTGCTGTTCATTGCAAAAAGAAGCTTCACTGACCA
This sequence comes from Cricetomys ansorgei, assembly GCA_026225945.1. Lineage (NCBI taxonomy): Eukaryota > Metazoa > Chordata > Mammalia > Rodentia > Nesomyidae > Cricetomys > Cricetomys ansorgei. The sequence continues at coordinate 16,150,170 of JAMJFZ010004061.1, forward strand.
AGGTTGAGAGCAGCAAAAAAAATCCATGGAAGTAAACAAATATTTAGAAATAGGTTTAACAACATGAATATCTAACCAAGTAACAAGAGTAGATCCCACTCTTTGACCTAGGACCTCCATAACCATGGGCATTTAACCATGTTTACAATACAAAATATGAAGTATTTAGTGTGGTGCCGACCTAAAATTTAATCAGAAAATGGTCGGTTATCCTCATAATAGTCAAGTTACTAATGAACCAGATGCAATATCTGATCTAGCAGGTCATTTTTGTACCATGCAGGGTCTAGTGCTGTGTTAGACCATTGATGTCTTCATTTCACATGCAGAATGCATTGCAGCTCCTAGCACTATAAAGCTACACAGTCAGGAGGAAATTTTGGTCTGTTCAAGATTGATTTCTCTATATCCCACAGTCATATTGTCATTATTAATCAATAGACCATCTAGGTATGGTGAGCAACTAACAGTAATGAACAACTAACAGTAATAGTAAGTTCTGCTTTGGAGACCTCTGGATCTCCTAACCAAGGGAGGTAATTCCAAGGATGGCAGTAAGATTTTGTTTAATTGCCCATGTCTTCTGGGAGCAGCATTGAATATACAGGCAGGCAACCACACTACTTTTTTGTTAAATTACATTTTGTAATTAGCTTACAAACTAGTGAGTCTCCCTCAGGCTTTATCATACATGCATAGTTTTACTTAACCACTTTCTAGCTTCTCCTATCCCCATACCTCCAACCTCATCCTCACTTAAGCCTTTTACTCCCATTGTTCACCCTGTCAGTTTTTCATACAATAAAATCCATCTAATTAATTTGTGGATACTTCACTTCTTTATTTCTAGCAAGAATGCATGGAGTCTGTTCTTCACTGTTTTCAAGTATACAGTATATCAACTATAGTCACTGTGTGGTTAGATTTTGTCAACTGAACACGAGTTGGAGTTAAGAAACCTCAATCGAGAATTGAGAAAATGCTCCCATCAGAATGCCTACAGGCAAATCTGTATGATATTTTCTTGATTAATGATTGATGTGGAAAGTCTAAACCAACTGGGGTTCAGTGCAACCCCATACACCCTTAAACTAGATAGTATAAGAAAGCAGGTTGAGCAAGCCATAGGGAGAAATCCAGTAAACGTACCCCTCAGTGGCCTTTGCTTCAGACCCTGCATGTAAGTTCCAGCCTTGAGTTCCTGCTCCGCCTCCCTAGGATGATGTAATGAAATGTGAAAGTATAAGGTAAAATAAATTCTTTCCTCCCAAAGTTGCTTTCGGTCTTGATATTTTTTCATAACAAAGAAGACTCACTAAGATGGTCAACATGAAGTATCAGCCTAACCCTTGGTAACCACATTCTAATTTATGATTCTGGAGAAGATACATAGATCCAAATTCAGGGACTTGATTCAAATCACAGGTTTACTTGTGAACCTTCTGTATTCATTTCTTATCTATAAAACATGAAAAGTAATATCATTAATTAAAATTTTGTTGCATTAAATACCAAAGCATCAAGCTGGCTATAAATTAAGATATGAAAGTATTCATTTAATGCACTATTTATGAAGTACACCTATAAGCATAGCTATATACTTTACCATCTATAACCTTTCGTCTTTACAAATAATATTCTTCAACCCCAAGTTATTTTGTAAGTATTTTATCCTAGAAAAATTATTTTAATACCAAACATATATAATACTAAGTAAAATACCTTCTGGTACATGAGACCTCACACTTGACTTATAATGATGTAACAATTGCCACATTATTTTTTTAATTCTCATAAAATCTTACAAACAATATTGTATGAATTGTGTTTAATTTCATTGTTAAAAATTATCCAAGAGAAAACTAAAGAATGTAATCTATATGTTATACTTCACAAGCAACTGTGTTTACCACTTTATAAAATATGAGAAATTATTTGGACAAGAAAATGCATTTTTTATCCCTAACAGTAGCAATCAATTTCATTAAATGTTTGCTGAGACTTTCTTCAATAGGAAACTCATGTTTATATATACAAAAATTTTTGGTCCTTTGACCATAATGAAGTAGCCTTAATACTCTCTGATGCTCTCATTATTTTCAAAAGAGGTATACTGATTGTGTTAAGTAGTTATTTACATTGTATCCAAAAATTATATGGCTGCAAATGTCTTCCAACTCCATCTAGGAGTCTACTGAACTACAGACAACTTTGTTAATTTCACTTACTGTATTCTAATTTATCATGAACCAGCAATTTGTCACTACTATTGACTCCATTTCCTACTGTGAAGATTACTGCTGTGACTATTGATTTATTCTTTATTTCTATGTTAATGATACTCCTTGGCCACTTGAAGGTTATTCAAGTACTCTATATCATATCTCCATTCTTACTATTACCCCGAAAATTCAACTATGAAAGACTCAGATCTTCTACTGACTGTCTTTATTTGCTCCACATGATTACACTTAAAACTCTCAATAATTTAATATTTCCATTCAAAGATGAAAACAGAAATTTTAATATGTCCCTGTTAATGTGACTTGGAAGTTCACAGAAGCTACAGGTTGCCAAATAAAAAGTGACCAGATGACTCCCTTTGAATTGTTGATCTAGGATATCCAGAGACCCCAAAAACCATATAGACTTGCCATTTTCCTTGGTTTCCTACTACAACTGGATGACAAGACTATGTGCTGAAAACATTATACATTTTAACCACAGAACATGGAGAAATCATGCTAGCTTTCTGAAAAGCTTCCTCTCTAAAAATTAGCTCTCATGGCACCTGTAGGTATACATAAGCTCCTGGGAGAAAGAAGACATTAACAGTTAACAACATAATGACCAGCATAGCAAATTTGTGCAATGAGATGCAATAGTTGCTATAACAATGCTATGGGTTAACCAACAGCTTTATGATTGGATTTAAGGTCTATTCCACATTATGAAACTCATATCTGATACTATCAATCTATACAAGAATCTGTTGTTGGGGAAAATACAGGCCCCAGAGGTGATTTTATTATTCTTATTTTGCTAAATGAACATAGTATGCAACTGCCCTCCAATAACTACCTCTCACCAAGCCTCCAAGTCTCAAGGATTATCATGGAAGAGTAGATGACAGACTGTAAAATCTGTCGTTTTTGGACAATTGGAGTTGGAGAGGACTTAAATGAAATATATCTTCTCAACATGACCGTACCATTGCACTAATGAACTTACAGAACCAATGGCCTAAAAAAGACACACATAAGATCAAGCCAGTCCCCATTTTAGCATTAGGCAGAGGGCCTCACTACCCCTAACCCCTAAATGAAGAGTTGTGGACAATTGATGGCTTCTGGGGAAGGGAAGTCGGTTTTCTTCAATGACATGGCCTGTGGTAGGTCAAGCATGCTCCAATGAATGGCTTCACAATCATGGCTTTATGGGCAATATGAATTTGATTCAATGGTTTATTTAAAAAAAATAAAATGGAACAAAATGTTCAAAGGTAAGAATGTGAAAAATAGAACTGGAAAGAATTAGATGGAGGAGTTGGAATGAGTATGATCAAAATAAAATCTATGAAATCCTCAAATAATTAATACAAATATATTGAAAGAAAGAGAGAGAGGGGGAAGGAGGGAGGGAGAGAGGGAGAGGGGAGAAGGACAGAAGGAAGAGAGAAAAAGATGGGGGAGAGAGAGACAGAGACAGAGACAGAGAGAGGCATGTGAAATTTTCCCAGAGGAAGCTGTCCTTGCCCAGCCTATGGTTCTTGCCTTTTCTACAGGCTTCCTTGGTCATATATGTCTATTTATGTGCCAATCAGCAATATCACTATTCTTAGTTATGAGAGAGCAATTAGTATAAAAACTACATCTAGTTTGGATTTTGTGCCTTACAGAACTACCAAGCTCCTTGTGCTGCCTAAATATGCAAGAAACATTTATTGGAAGAGGAAATAACAACAACAAACTAAGACATGCCTTTCCTCTTACATAGATCATAATTTAGTTGGAAAAAAAATTGATAGCTATCAAAGTATCATGATCAATGCTTACAATAGTGAATTTGTCTAGTCTTTGCTACTCACATGCACACCATGCAGTATCTGTTACTGTGACCTTTAGTTCAAAGCGTTAACTTCTAGGTAAGTATAGGCCTCTAAGCTGGTCTCTTTTCCTGGTAACAGGGGAGTTGGTTTATCTAATGCATAAGTATTTTAGCCTCTGTCTATCAGATCCTTCAGAGATTCTTCAATGTATTTACTATACATTCCTAATTTATTGACATGGCCCATTTAGAACTGCAACCTTGCTAGCTATATTTTGTAGATTTTTTTTCTCATATCTCATCTTACAGAGTTCATTACAACTATACCTAAACCTTTTAGGCCTGAGAATTCCATCTATTCAAAAGCTTCCCACAGCCTGAATCTACTCCCATACTTGAACTCGATTAATTTTTACTTGTTGTTTAGGTACAAGTATATTTAACTTCTTTTAGGAAATGTGCACTTACTCACTTATCTGTTTACCTCTACTGTATCCTGGTATGTGCTCGTTCCATGCACTGCCCTATTATAATTACATTTTTGTCAGTTTGGCTGAATATTAATATTACTAAAGACAAAGATTATTTCTTATTCATTTCTATAGAAGTGCCTAGTTATTAATTTTTTAAATTTATTTTTCTTCTTCCATATAATACACATCAACATCCTCCTATCCTCCCTCCATTTCTTCCAGCTCTCCCCATCTTGTCTATCCTCCTATTATATATCCTACCATCCCCACCAACTCACTTTTAACAATATTATGAATGGATGAGTTGCATAATATCAGTCATCATCCGAGTTCAAGAGAAAAAAAAACAGCATAAAATAAGCTAGAATAATCAAAGGGGAATTTGGGAACAAGGTAAGATTTGATGAGTAAAATTTTGACAAGTACAAGAAGAGCATGTCATATTATGAGGCAAATGTACAGCAATGACTAACCCTGGCACAGGTGGAATAATAAGCAGATTTGTATAATAAGAGCTACATGCGTGTATTATTGCTACTGGGAAATGCAGCTGGCAAGGCATGGTAAAGGCACATGATGAAGTCTCGGTAAAACTGGAATAGAAGCAAATTAGCCCACTGTGTGGATTATTTATATTTTGTCTCCATGGAATTTACTGCTATTGGAATTTGAGGTTCCTTGTGATTGAATGAATCTGGAAAATAATCAGCTATTAATTAATGAAATATTGCACCTTCCTCATTCCTTCTTTTGCATGCTCATTAAATTCTAATTAAACACAGGCTCATACTTACTCTTCTATGCTTCTCACTTGTATATTTTTATTATATTCTCTTTCTGCATGTTAGACTGTTAGTTATTTCCTCAAGATTTCTTGTAGTTTGGTACATGCATTTCCTCCACTATTACTTATCTTTATTTATTTATCATTATCTACACATATTAATATACATAGTAATGGGCTTCTTTATGACATTTTCATGCCTGCAGATAATGTATTTCATCATATTTCTCTTATTCCCCTCTGATTTGTTTTCTCTTTTCTCCATTGATTCCTTTCCACTATCTTGCGATTTCCCTTTCTGTTTTGATGCTTTACTTGTTTGCTTGCCTTATTTCGTTTGCTGACCCATTGTCTCTTGTGAGACTTCTTTCCAGGATTGTGGGCAAGGTACCATTTACAACAGTACAGACTCTCTACCCAAATATTTCAGATATTTTTCTGATGTTGTGATTAAATACCATGATAAAAGCAACTGGAAAAAAGAGAGGTTCACTTTGGCTCATAGTTCAAAATATAGTCTATCATGGTGAGGAAGTCAAGGCAGCCAGAGCATAAAACATCTGGTCACATTGCACCCACAGATAGTTCACAGAGAGCAACAAATAATAGTGCTCAATCCACTCTCTCCATTTTATATTCTCCATCCAGAAAATGGTATCCTGCATAGTTTAGATGGTCATCATCCCTTATCAATTAACCTCATCAAGATAATTACAATATAATTAATTAGATTAGAGGCTAAGCAACGCCTGGAGGTATTTCTCCTAAGAGATTCTTGATTCTCTTGAGTTGCCAGTGTCTTAGTTAAGGATTCTGCTACTGGCATAAACACCATGACCAAAATCAACTTAGGGAGGAATGAGTTCCTTCAGCTTACAGTTACATACCATAGTCTACCATTGAGGGAAGTTAGGGCAGAAACTTAAATAGGTAAGGAGCTGATGCAGAGACCATGGAGGAGGGCTGCTTACTGTTTTGCTCCTCCTGGCTTGCTCAGTCTGCTTTCTTTGATCTTTCTTTTTTTGTTTCATTTCATTTTGTTTCTGTTTTTGTTTTACTTTTTGAGACGGTCCCTCTGTGTATCTCTGGCTGTCCTGGAACTCTCTCTGTAGACCAAGCTGGCCTTGAACTCAGAGATCAGCCTGCCTCTGCCTCCTGAATGCTGAGATGAAAGGCATGAGCCACCACTGCCTGCCCAGTCTGTTTTATTATACATCCTAAGACTACCTGATCAGAGGTGACACTGAACGCATTGGGCTGGACCCTCCCATCTTAATCACTAATCAAGAAAAGGCCCTACAGACTAGCCTACAAGCCAAGTCCATCAAGGCATATTTTTTAATTAAGATTCATTCTTCCCAAATAACCTTACATGTGACTAGTTGATATAAAAACTAGCCAGTGCAACACCTAACACTCCTCATCACACAGTGGTTACATCACTGAAGAAAATATTATTTCTTCTCCCAGAGAACATTCTGTCTGTAAACACACTGGGAAGTGTATGTCAACGTGAGCTTCCAATGCACTTAGCTTCCATTTTCTGCCTATAGGTCTCTTAAAAGTTTTTAATTGTTTCTGGTCTACTATGAAACCTATCTGTAGGAGGAAGTTCCCTAATAACCGGCTGCCAGGAGTTAAAACAGGGGCAGTGGTCGCACAGATGTGAAACCTAGGAACGCCTAGGAACAGATGACGTCACAAAAGCCAACTAGCAAAGGACATTTCACCACGGTCGTGCTCAAGAGATGAATGGGGGCGGGATGGGGGGCGATGAGGGGTCATAGGGGGTATAAAGTGTGCCTTTTGTCCTGAACAAAGAGAATTTTCTTGTCCATGCATCTCCTGAAGTCTGGTCTTTTGATTCTGCGCAGGCTCATTTACCCGGCAGCAGTATGGCAGAGAGGGCTAGAGGTTCCAGGCAGTAGCTAGGAGTGCCCCCCAGGGTGCCCCTAAAAGCTACACCTATCCATTGTTGTTTAATAGAAATAGTTATAGTTGCTTACATGTTTTTTTCTTTTTCCTTGGGACATTATGTATGTAAGGCAAGAACTCCATCAGTAGAAAGCACCCCAGACCTTCAGCTATAATTTAGAGAAGCTTACTGCCCACTGGGGTTGAAAAAGAATTCCAAATCTGACTTGTGGTGGAAGAAAACAATATAAAGCTAAAAGGAATGTTATCATGGTAAGACATGGTAGACTACTTGCAAGGCATGTTGACAACTAAAATTGGTTGTATATCATCTTGAACCACGCAATTATGCACCTTTCCCACTAGAATCACTCATTAATTTGCATTAATTTAGCCACTTTCATTTTGTAAGTGCTGCGTTTTGTTATTCTAACAACATGATTTTAATCTTTCTTTGTAAAGAGAATGCTTGTACGTCGGTGAGTGTGTCAGTGTGTAAACATGTGTCTCTGCGTGTGTGTGTGTGTGTGTGTGTGTGTGTGTTGTGTGTCACTGTGTAACCCTGGGTGCCCCAGAACTTGCTATGGAAACCAGGTTGGCTTTGAACTCAGAGAAATCCATTAGCCTGCCTCGGCCTTCTGAGTGCTGGGATTCAAGGCTTGGGACATCAAACCTATGGTGCCTTGTTTTCAAACATTGCTATAATGCATTGTTTGACACACTCAGTTCTTCCTTTTTTGTTATAGTGTATGTATTCCCTGACTCTTATCATTCCCTGAACAATTGTGAGTCTTACTAGTACTATATTTCTGTTACATGCCATCTCTACCGTGTTGACTTATGAACTTCACCCATTTCTTTCTATGCCTGAGGCTTTGTGTCACTCTATATTGACCCCTGGAAGTAGGTGTCTGAGTAGCTATGATCAGACCTATATAACTAACTTCAATAAAAACCCAAGGTTCTGGTGTTTTTCCCTACTTGGAGTCACTTTTTATCTCTTCTTATAAATTCCTATGGGAGGTAATTATTATGGCCTGTACCATTCCTCTGAAAAAGGATAAGAAAAAACTGCAAGCTTACCTCAGTTCTTTCTATACCCTGCACTACAAATATTTTCTCTTCACTTTATGGATGTTAATCTATACCTTTTTGACTGCACTAAACAATAACTATGATCTTATCATTTTGTTTCTTCAAGTAATAGAAGTCAGTCCTTCTATCAAATCAATGATACTGAAACTAGTCATAAGGGATACCTAGTCTACAATGATCATGTTTTCTGTTTCTTCTGGAATACAAGCACTTTCAGAGTACTTCTGGCGTTTGCGATTCTTGATATGCATGGTGTTCAGGTTAGGAAGCAGGCAATCTGATAATTGTGTATAAATTTAATGTTTAATTTATAATCACTCCCCCAATGTTAAAGCTTACATACAAAATTTGATTCTTCCTTATCTACTAAGAATCTCTGTACCATGCCATTTATTCATGATTTGTTTTTATTCCTATTTTGATTAGGAACATTTTTATTTGTAGAAATAAGCTTAGATAGAGAAATTTCTGTATTTTTAGCAAGCTCCTTGGGAACAAGCTGTTTTTCTTAATATTTGAAAGACAAAATTCTTGATTATACTAAGTCTCTTTTTGGCAATTATCTATCCCTCAAAGACTATTAGTTGAAGTGTATACTTGGAAGTCTTCTATTTCTTTCTACCTTTTATCATAGTGTGTTTTTACATATACAAACTTCGAAAGAGTACAAAAACACTTTTGCTAGGCAAAGGATTATAATATTATTTCTAAGTGGACAATTAAATAATTGCATAAATATACTAAAGATTCCATAGTTTTATACAAATAAGATATCCTTCATTTCAGAAAAGCATTTAAAAATATCAGTATTAAACCAATTGGACAGAACTGTTCTATAATAAATTCTACTTAACTTTTAAAAAAATTATCATCATAACTGGGACATCTGTAAAAGCCCAAATTCATAAATGATTTAATTTCAGATTTCAATTTTTAGTGGAATTTTGGTTGTACATCACACAGCTGCCTAATATTTTTAATGTTAAGGAAAATATGAAAATAAAATAGGTTAAATGATTATATAATTATGAAGCATGTTTTAAAATGCTTCAATATGCCATATTTCAAAAATTGTGCTCATCTTTAAAATGACACAAAAATCAGTGCTCAAAATAAGTAATGAATCAACTATTTCAATAAAAGCATCAGGCAAATCATTACTTATGAAATTATGTTTAATAGTACCTTAAACTAATGAAATAAAAGAGTTCTGTTGGGTAGTAATCATTTTTCCATCTTTGTAAATTTTGTTTGTATAAGTAACGAACAAATACTCCGGGGCTTTGTGGAGTAACCCCTCTGAACATTATTATTTGGCTGATCGTCCTTTTGTGGAAGCTGATTTAAAATTGAACAGTTGCTGTAAATGAATTTGCTTAAATGTATGGTTTTAAATTAGTGAACACAAATTACTGCTCCATGATTTTTCATTACGTTGGTTGATATAGGATCTCATTTAAATATATTATAATCGGGAAATGATTTGAACACGACATGTTCAGCCACCCTGATCAGTTTTCATCCCTACCTCTATATTTAGCCCTTTTTCTGGGATGATAGATTTAGTAATTCAGGAACTTACTGCAATCCTAGAAATGTACAAATATTTAACTGTCATTTCTAAGGGTTGTGGGCTATATAGCACCACAGTATATGCCAAGACTGACCTGAACTTACAGAGAAACAAGGAAGAAATGATAGTACCTCATGTTTGTTCAATAGAGATAAGGGATTTCAGAGTGGTACATGCACATGAGAATTACAAGTTGGAAAGAAAAGATTAGGAAACTTCTGGGAAATACAATTTTTTTAGGATATCTAAAAATCTCTAGAATTTTTAAGATAAAAATGTATCCTAAGGAAAAACAGGCTGTTAGAAGAAAGAATATACTTTTCACATTCTTAAAAATATGATCCGATCTTTTTTCAACTTCTCTTTCTTTCAGATGTCAGAATTAATACTTATTTCATTCCTGAGTAATTTTCACTTAATTTACTGGCAATCTGTAATAATGTACCATAGTTTTAAAAGTACTGAAGACTCTAGGTTTGTTAGTATAAGTCCATAATCCCAGCATTGAGGCAAGAGGCTGGAGAGTTTGAGGCCAAACTGGGCTACATAGTATGACTTTGGCTCACAAAATAAAGCACAAGGACTACAGAGGTGACTCAATAGTTAATAGTTACTACTGCTTTTACAGAAGACTAATCAACGTTTATTTGATTCCCAGCACTCATATTGGGAAGTTCACAACTGGCTGTAACTCCACTTCAAGCAACTTCAACATCTTCTTGCCTCCCATGCTACAGGCACTCTTGTGTATATACTCCCACACATACATACATGCATGTATACATACATACAATTTAAAGTATTCAAATCTATTTAAGTCCTGAAAAAAGCAGTGTTTGCATAGAAATTGTGAACAAAACCTTTATCAATATACCACCTTCTGAGCAAAAGCTATGAGATATTAAGAGAGATAATTGTTGGTGTGTTTCTGAACATCATTGTCTTTTGTCTTTCCTAAAATAGTTTTTTTCTTGTTGTTTGGTCTGTTGTTTTGTTTTGTTTTGTTTTATGCTGGAGGTTGAACCCTCACTAACCATTTGCTCTTCTTCTATGATCTCTCTTTTTTTTTTGTCAATTTTTCATAATGCCTTGTTTTCCTTTGTCAACTAAGTAGCATCTCTACTCTTGGAATATGGGTGTAACAAGGAAATTAATATATGCTTTTGGAGTATGGTTATCTTCCTCTGGTAAAGCAGTGATTTGTACATAAGCGAAGTTATAAATTTATTCAGTATAAGAGGCATGAGGTAGTCATAGGCAGCAATATATCATATTAAGTAACCTAGCTGTTACAAGTAATTTTGTTTTAAATTCTTACACATATGTGTCTGTGTGCATATATGTATGTTACATGTGTGTAGCTTTTCATGAGAGCCAGAAATGGACGTTGGATCCCCTGGAGGTGTAGTTACAAGAGATTGTGAGCCTCCCAACATGGATGAAGAGAACTCAAGTCCTCTAGAAAAGTAGCAAGCGTTCTTAAATGCTGAGCCATCTCTCCAGTACCCCAAATAATTTTAAAATAAGCAACCAGTATGAATAAACACCTTCTAATAAGTTGGTCATAGATATTCTACACAAAACCTGCAAATATACAGTGGCATGGAATCATCATTCTTAGAAAGCTGAGGCTTCAATGAGAATAGAGAGATTCAGTTACTTCAATTAGATAGATGGTAGATAGATAGATAGATAGATAGATAGATAGATAGATAGATAGATATAATAGATAGATGATAGATAGATTATATAATAGATAGATGGATAGATAGATAAAGATAGACATATGATAGATAGATAGATAGATACATAGATAGATGATAGATAGATAAAGATGGATAGACAGATGATAGATGAAAAATTGTTTCATTCTATGTGCAAACAGACAGACAGATAGATAGATAGATATAAGATAGATATAATAGATAGATAAGGTAGATAAATGGATAGATAGGTAAGATAGACACATGATAGATAGATAGATAGATAAAGATGGATAGATAGATGATAAATAGATGAAGAATTGTTTCATTCTATGTGCAAACATAGATAACAAGCTAAATAAGAGCAAACTGATAAACAGTGTAACTGAAACAGAGCAGAAAAAAGAGAAGTCTGTTGGGGAACATTGAAAATCAACTTGAAATTGATAATCACTATTAGTAACTCCTGGACATGTTTCTGAGGGATTTTAAATATCAGGTTAACTGAGGTTAGAACAACCACCCTAAATATGAGCAAGGCCATTCTATCCACTGTATTAATTAGGAGAAAGGGAGCTGAGCAGTATTGTTCATCTCTCTGCTTCCTGAATGTGGATGTGTGGTAACTGATACGTCAAAGCCTTCCCCTCACCCCCCGCACGCATCATGCCTTCTCTACTGTGCTCTGGAAGTATGAGGTAAAATGAGTCTTTCCTGCTTTGAGTTGCCCTTTGTAGGGTTTGATGACAGCAACGAGAAAAGTAACTGTAAGAAAAATTGGTATTAAGATGTGTGACTGGTGCTGTAATGAACTTGACGTGTGGTTCTTAGTCCCTTGGAATTGTTTGCAGAAGGAATCTCAAAGAATATGTGGATTTTGTTTAACAATCCCATCTGAAAGTATAGTTTAGTAAATTTGTAAGATCAGAATGACAAGAAAGAGGTAGAAATTGGATGCTCAATTCACGATCTTTCACAGTAAACAATGTTGGAAACTGGATTATAGGCACTCTTGTGATCTTCTGGCATCCTCTTTACATGAGAATTTGATTCAGGAAATATTCTAAACTAGAGGACTTATTCATTTGGTATAAAATTTTTCAAGACAAGATAGCTTTCCTGCTGTGGCATGGCTAGTGCTTGCTGGTCTCAACCAAAATTACAGCAAGAGAAAACAGAATACTGGAACTTAAAAATATTTGCAATTTGTGAGCAATTTTAGTCTTACTGAAAAGAAATTAGAGAGAAGTTGTAACTATAAACTAATTAGTGATATTAAAGATAAACCTGGAGCCCTATACTGAAACAAAAAGAAAGTGGTCCTTTTGGTAAGATCCAACCCACTGTAGGCTCCACCTTGTGAAAAAAAAATAGTTTTAGAGATATGAAACTGATATTGCCACTAAAAATGGTCCATCCTTAAAATCAACCAAACAGTATATAAAAGACAATATAACCATAGTCCAAGCATATAACTGTAGTCCAACTATGTTGGTTTGGGAGCAAAACTGGACAGCACCATCCATGTTGTACATGTTTGAGGCAGGGTTGAAGGGATTGTATAGTTTTGACCCATCATTCTAGAGAGCCACTGAAGGCAGGCAAAATATGGTAGTTTTGTATTTCCTGAAAGATAGCCTTGAGAAGCCACTGTAAAAAAAAAAGTGAAGCCTAAGTTACAATAGAGACACCAGGATGCTGTGAATACCAGGACCAGAGGACTTCTGTCATAGAAAGCTGTGGGTATGGAGTACGGCCAGCAAAAAGAGAGGATATATATGTCTGAAATCAGAGGAGCTGAAGGGATGAAGCAACCCAAGCCCTTTGGAACCCAAGTGATTCCAGCATGACCTCCAGATACCAGAGATGGAACTAGAGAAGTTGGAATTTGCTGTGCTGGGTTTTTGTTATGCTTTTTTCTGATCATTCCTTGCTGTGCCTCCATTTTTCTTTTGGGAAATGGGAATGTTTAAACTACCATTCTATGGTAGATTCAAGTATAGAAGTTGGGTTTCATTTTTTTCTTTTTACGTTTTTTACGTTATACAAGCCTACCATAAAGAGACAGCTTTAAGTTTCAGAAGAAATTTCATACATTTGAACAGTGTTAGGACTGTTATGGGGACCTCTAGAGATAAAGATATTTTTATTGTAAGATGAAAGTAAAACTTTAGCGATGTGAGTGGAATATTATGATTTAAAATGAGATGTTTGGGTGTCAATTTTTTAGAGTAAAGTTTTGATGGATAATTTTGATTGTCAAATGCTTGTGCTTGGGAATCTCCAAAGAAGCAAACCTTTGAACTTGTCTGTGAGGAGGTTATTAGATTAGGTTAATTGAAGAGGAGCTGGCTATGTACCATAAATGTGAGCATTATCATTTCTTGGGCTGGAGGAGTCTGTACCTAATTAAGAGGAGAAAGGGACAAGAGAAGAAGCAACATGTTCCTCCCTTCCTAACTACAATTACAATGTTAGCATTTGCCTCCTCTTATCCTTCTCACCATGTGTTCCAGCCATGGTGGACTTGAGTTTTTCATGTCTTTTTCTTTACTTTTTTGTTCTTCTTTCCTCTTTTCTTTTCTTTTCTTTCTTTCCTTTCTTCCTTTTTTCCTTTCTGTCAGTCTACATTTATTTATTTATTATTTATTTGTTTGTTTGTTTGTTTATTTATTTATTTTGTGACAAATTTTCTCTGTATAGCCCTGGTTGTCCTGAAACTAACTTGCTCTGTAGTTCAGACTCGTCTTGAACTCAGAGATCCTCCTGCCTTTGCCTCTTCAGTTCTGGAATTGAAGGCATGCCCCATCACCACCAGACTAGGACTGGACTTTTCAACTATGAGTCAAAATAACTCTTTCCTCCCCTTAATTTGCTTCTTGTCATGCTTGATACTATTAATAAGTGAACTAATAAAGAACGAAATGGAAAAAGGAAGGAAGGAGAGTGGGTGGGAAAAGAATTAAGGAAGGAGATGGCGGAACCATGTGGGCGCACTTGGAAAAACCATCTCAAGAACAGTGAGCCGAATGGAAAAGTCTATCTGCTACAAAGTCTACTCCTAAGAATGGATAAGATGTGGCGTGGGGAAATACATTTATACCTTGTGTGTGGCAAAGGTTCATCCAAAGTATCAAAGCTCTGCTTTAACAACGCTTGAAGCCAAATGGAGAAAAATGATAATGACTGAAACAGTGACATAATTTTCTAGATCAGTGAACAGGCTATGATGAAAAATAATAATAATTTGGATGGAAGAATGATGCAAATCAAGCTATCTGTGAAGACATGGTATGAACGAGGCCTGGGTCAAGTAAGCAACCTGTCACTAAACTACTAGAAAAGTAGAGTGATCCCAGGGCAGGGAACAATCCATGCAAAAATAGCGGTAGTCATGCTTTTGAATACGTGACGAGAACAGCCAAGAGTCCATCCAGTGTGACAGTAGACTGAATCGGGAGATAAAATGAGAGAGGCAGGAATCACACTGCATAGAGGTTAGAGAGGAGTTGGATGTTACTCTGAGGTGGGAAGTCATTAGAGTGTTTTGAACAAGAGAGTGGCATGTTGTGACATGCTTTAAAGGGATCCCTGTGCTGCCTTCAGGTAAGGAGATGGCAGAGTGACAGGGGTGAGAGCAGGAGGAGAGGGAGGAGGCAGTTTTGTAGATATTTTGCTCTGTGGGATCACTGCTGGTACAACTTGCCATATAACAAAGGGAATTAGTTATATTTCGTTTACCAGAGTGACTGCAGGCAGATCATTGGCATTTTAGTTTTTTGAGGTGTTATTGCAAAAAACAGCTTAAAAATAGCACAGATATTAAGGGCTAAACCTCAGTCAGTTGTGTTCAACTCCACAGTCAAATAAACGCTTTGGTCAATTATTTCCCCCTCTGTTCCAATGTAAATATCCACAGCTAATATTGTATTTGTGTTAAATTTTATAAATAAATTATACTTTTTTATATTTCATATCTTAGCATGCGAATTTTTCTATTGTGATTTTTAGTTTTCATTAGTTCCTATTACTAAGGAACAAGTTTTTTTCCTACTGCCCAATAATCAGATCAAACAGGATTCATCACGCTATCCATTATATATATATATATATATATATATATATATATATATATATATATATATATATATATATGTCGAGATTTTGAGAAATAATCCAGTTCCTAAAAATACTGAGTTGCTTCTATAAATTACATTGCGATTCTTTTTAAGACTTACATTATACTTATAAGATATCTGAAATTTTATCGAGACTGTGACTCAGGCCCTTGAGATTCCTCTTGGTTGCCCACTAGCACTAGATTATTGACACCTTTGCTGAAAATTCCACAAACATGTATACAGGATACAAAAAAAATCAAGCTGGAAATGAGCTGAACACTGTCTCCTTCTGGATAGCTTTCGTAGGCCTGGACAGTGTACTATGTAGGCTGCTTAAGAACAAAAGCCGTCAATGTGAATCCAATGACCTATGCTACCAACCTGTTATGAAAGATGTGCCTACTTGTGCAAAAGCAGCAGTATTGTTATGGTGTGACCAACTGATCTCTGATTGGATTTGTGACCCACTGCACAAGAGAGGATCCAGGCCTGTTATGAAAATCTGAAACGTGGCCATAAATATCACTGGCCCTTTGGGGAAACTGAATACTGTTGTTTTCCTTAATTGACTTAGTGTCAAACTATCTTCTATGTGTTTATGTTTATACCTGTAGACCACTATTCAGTCTTAACGAAAGAAGTCTCTCTTTCCAGAGAACACTTGTGAATGGAGAAACTGACTTATAGTTTACAAAGTTCTACAAATAAGAGATAGATGAGTGTATAGCTCTAAACAAGACATTAACATCATACTCTCTGAAGCTTAGGCAACGTTCCTGAAGAGGGCCTAAAAGAATATAAAAGCTGGAAAATAGAGCATGTAAAGTCATCTTCTGGGCATGACACACTCATGGCAGCTGCAGATACCTGCCATGGGTTTGAATAAGAATGAGACTGTCAGTAGTCAGGGATGGGTAGAGAAGGGACTCAAGGCGCCCTTGTACGCACTGCTTAACTATTTGCTACTGATAAATTCATGGACAGTGGGAATCATTGTCTTCAGCTGTATGTCCACTGATGATGTCTCCAGGCTCCAACGGTCCCAATTCCCTGGTCATACAGATGGCCTGGTTAAACTAAGGGAGTCACAAGATCAAATCAAAAGTCATGAACCCAAGAAAAGGACTTGTAGAGGTGAAGGAGGGATGATAGGGATGGGAGGGAAATAAAAGAGGGTGTGGCGGAAAGAGTAATCCTAGTACATTTTTTATGTGCATGAAACTGTCAAAATTCATTTAACAAAAGCAGAAAAATAGTTCTTAAACCACTTCAGAATCAGTAAGAAAAATATAGTTTAATATCATAATAATCACAAGCTCTTTAAATGTCATATTTATTTTGTTGTTGCTGTCCGTTTTCCTCCCATGTACTGTCTAGGTTATGAACTTCGGTCTCTTCTTCCTCCGAACTCTGCCTACAGCATTTTTCAAAGGAAAATAATATGCATGTAAATACATTGGTTATTTAAAATGTATTCCACGAATGGTTTCACTGAAGCTTATTACTAGAATGACATTTGCATTACTAAGTAATAAGTACTTACTCCAAGTACTGTGTGTGCATGACCATCTGGTTTAATAATACTTTCAGGGTTGAGACAACTCCCAGGGGCTCCATAACTCGCGGAGATTGCTGTAAGGATGACACTAAATCAGCAGACCCAGAATTTAGAGACACACAATTGCAGAATGTTCACTGGCCCTGAAAACAGCATCTGCCCTTTGGAAAGCATGAACATGGACTGTTACAATCTTGTCACCCAAAATGTTTGACTTAGCCCCTTCTCTCTAAAATCGATACTTGGGGAAAGGGCTAAACTTCATAAATTTGAGGTTTTGGATATTTTATTTTCCTAACTATCTTCTGACTAAGTCATTTTGACAGAGCAAAGATATTCTGGCAGAAATAAAGTTGCTCTTACAAATTTCCAGGGGGAAAGAACAGGGTTAATGGAAGGAGATGGTCCATTTCCATGGTACTTGAGTAGCAGAGGCATCAATTATTGTTGGAAAAAGCATGATGCATTTTTATAAGACCCTTCCCAAACTGCTCTTTTCCTTTGAAATATTTCAGAAATATAACCTGTAGGCTTGATATTTTTGAATGCTTTATCAAGAACCTAAAAGAAGTTTGAAATTACATTTTTGAATATATACGTATGTAAAATGTACGAATGTATAAAAATATGATATGTGTACATGTCTCTATGTTCTTCTTAGGACACTTAAGAAAGGATATTTATGTTTAATGAGATTTATTCTTGATATGATTAATATTGAATCGAAAAATTCATATTTGGAAAGGTAAATATCCACAAAATACTGTTCATTCCATTATCCTGTTACTGAAAGTTTGTTACTTTTATTCCATTTCTTTTGAAGGAAATTCAATGCGCAAATACACAATGTCAGTCAGCCTCCCTCTGAGATCTTTTATGGTGACTTTACTTCCTGCCTAAAGTACATGATTAAGTGAGTGGCCTCTGTCCTCAGTGTATACAATACACTAAAAGCCTTGAATTCAATCCTTTAATCAGCACTGCTTAAAGGAACAGCTATTCTGTGTTCTCCAGATAGGTTATCAGCCATACCTTTCAAAAGACTTTCTATTTTAGAAACCAAATTTCAAAGAGAATTATCATGAACAGAAGATCTAGCTGAGAGAAATTCCCAGTAGGATCTGAATAAATTAATTCCCTAATCATAAAAAACCCTGATTTCCTTATTCATATTCGTATTACATATTTAACCAGAAACAAAGAATCAATTTATTGTTAAACCAATTGTCTCCATAAATTTTCCCAAGAATTAAAGCTAATAACTAAACTTATTTAGTTTTTTTTTTGTACTGCACAATAACCTGACCACATCACTCTTGATTTTTCAATATCATATAACAATTTTAAATAATTTCAAATGGACACTTAAGGGCGTCTTGTCAGATTGACTAGAAAGAAAGTTTCAGTCTCTTAGATTGTGTATAATACTGTATGTCTATTAAATTTTAAAGTATATTTATAAGTAATAGTTACTATGTATGTGCAGGGAAAACTTTTATATCTAAGTATTATATAGAAGAAATTATTTTTAATCCCTCTAAAATAGGAATTGTAGTTTCTTTTTCTAATAATGAGTATAACTAACAATTATTTGTATGACTGTTGCTACTTGTTTGTTTCTCAGTAATAGAGACTGAACCTAGTTTCCCTTGCTAGGCAAGGGCTTTACCACTTAACTATACCGTCAACCTCTTTAACGTTTTATTTAGAGACAGGGTATCGCTCCTTGCATGGGCTGATTTGAACTCACTACTTATCCCAGGCAGTTCTTGTACTTGCAGTCCCTCTTCCTCAGCTTCCTGAACAGATAAGATCATAAAAGACCCTATCAGAACCCAAGTAAAGAATAGTTTTGCAAGCGTGTTTTCTGTTTTGTTTGTTTGTTTGTTTCTGGAGGCAGGGGCTGTAAGCTGAATTTATTTTGTTTCTTGTTAAATAGGATAAGACAGCCCAGAGAATGTTTCATTTATTTTTTTATTTATTTTAAAATTTTTCACACAATATATTTCGTTTATATTCATTCCCCTTCCCAACATTTCTGAGCTTCCCCTCCATATCCACCTCACTTCATATACTATCCCCCTCTTAAAAATAAAAAATAAAAACCAAAACTTCAAAAAGTACACATAAATGATCTTGCATACACACAAATGCACACCCCCACATCCCCACACACACATAAGGGAAAAAATTGAAATATGAAGTTTCCTTTGTGTTGTCCATCCCCACGTGTGGGGCCTGCCCCAGGATGTAGTTGATTTATCTACTGTCACTCTATAGAAGAAAAGTGGTTTTCTCTCTTGCAGCATTATCACTTGAAATAGCTTCTAGTTTAGAGGTGAGGCTTAGTACCCACTTAGCCTTCTCTGTGCTGAGATGTGCTCAGATCTGCACTGGATGCACTGAAATTCAGTGCAGATCCTCTGCATGTCATCACAGAATCTGTGGATTCCTATGTGCATCTTCCCTGTTGTGTCTGGAAGACACTGTTTACGTGGAGTCCCCGACCACCTCTGGCTCTTATATGTTCTTTTCCTCCTCTTCTACATAGTTCCTTGAACCTTGAGGTGAGAGGTTTGATATTGACAACCCATTAAGGACTGAGTAATCAAAGGTTTCTCACTTTCATGTGGTCCAGTATGGATCTGTGTTGTTTCCCATCTACTACAAGAAGCTTCTTTGATGAGGGTTCAGTGATACATTTAGAAGAATGTTTTGAGTCTGTAGTAAATATCCAGATAATTTTGGCCTTGATTATATGACATTTAAGAACCTATTTATTATTGTTCACTGGCAGAACCAGGCAATATAACAGACCTAGAGTAAAATTATGCAACATGAAATGACCACTTCACAGTAGGTTCTCCTTTTTGAGTGAACTGCAGGAAGCCCTTCTTTGTTCACAGGTTAAATTACCTTTCCTATACATGATATACACACCCACTCACTGGGGTTTATACACACATACACTCACACTCACTGGGATGTGCCCAACCTGGAAGGCATACACAGTATCATTATTATACAAAACTATTCCCCTACACTGACATGTCTTTTCCACTGATACAATAGAGTTTAGAAAAACATACTCAAATGTTTGCTTGCTCATATTTATATCCAATTAAGCAAAGCCTGTGCTATAGTTAAGTATGCTCCAGGGTTCAACTCATAAATGCTTAACCCCTTGCCCATGGCACTGTTGGAAAGTGAAGAACCTTTAAGAAATTGGAACTAATGAGTGGTTTTAGATCATTGTGTGTGTGTTGGGAGGGAGGACCTTTACTCCCACCCAAGTGGATAATAGAACCTACAGATTTACTGGTTTCTCTTTTAATGTATCAGCCGTGAGACTGACAAGTCTTGGCCTATACTCCTGCCCCTAGGCAATATGTTAAGGCTCTAAACTACTGGGCCAGTTGGTTGTGAGCTAAAAAATAAGCCAAAAATCACTGTTTCCTATTCTTATACTGATTTATATAAAATACTTGTTAAAATAGCAGAAAGTTAATTAACATCTGGTAAATCTTTTTAGACATAAAGTTAATTAATGTTCATTTCCTGATTTTAAAAAAAAAAAACTGCTGTCAACTGAAAAGATACAACACCCTCACATACAATTCATATGTCAAACCCTGACCCATAATGTGCTATTATCTAGCAGTGGAGCTTATGAGAGACAGTTAGATCATGAAAGAAGAATCCTCAGAAATGAGATCAGGGCCCCCACAGAGACCCAAGCAAGCACCTTCACCCTCTTCCACACAATGACGTCTGTGGATCAGGAACACAGGCTCACCAGGCTATGATTCTGCCTGGAACTCAAGTTTGAACTTCTCAACCTTTAGAACCATGAAGAATAAGCTTTTGTTGTCAGCCACCCTTGTACATTTTTATATTAGCTCAAACATATTAAGACAAAAAGTACTGAAAATGATAACACCTAGGAAGATAGTCCTCCTGAAACTTCAATAAGAACTAGATATAGTACACCTAATGACACTGAAAAGGTATTCTACTCCCTCTTGGCCTTAAACATGTCTCCTCTTAATCAGCTCCTGACATCCCAGTCATATTTATGAAAAAGTGTTATCTAACCTTTGTTGTACATTGCAGATCATTCTAAGTGAACAACAGAAGTTTAGCCAAAGATGTTAATATTATTTACAGTCTTAATATATATTTCCTAACCCTAACCCCAAGTAGACTGAAATTTCTGATTGTTAGTTCAATTTGAGATTATAAGTGTTTGAAATTTTCATTATTGTTTCTGCCCGTCAGAGTAAGGGAGTGAGCAGGACACAGCTAATTTATTTTTGGAAAGAACAGTTTTGTAAAGGGTGGGTTCTGAAAGTACTATACTAACTTCTCTTTTTATATATCAATTTTATTTGTGCTTTAAAAATCTCATATATGTATTCAATTTATCTTGATTATATTCATACCTGACACCCCACCCCATCTCACTCAGGATCCCTCATCTAAAGTCCCTCATTTATTATTTTATTTATTAACCCACAGAGTTCAATTAGTGCTGTTTATATGCACATTTGGGTGGGGCCATCTACTAGAGCAATGGTTTTCAACCTGTAGGTTGCAACCCCTTTGGGAGTTGAATGACCCTTCCACAGGGTGTCACCTAAGACCATCTGCATATCAGATATATACATTATAATTCATAGCAATAGGAAAAACACAGTTATGAAATAGTAACGAAAATAATTTTTGGTTGGGCATCACCACAACATAAGGAACTGTATTAAAATGTCACAGAGTTAGGAAGGTTGAGAATGGCTGCACTAGGGAAAAGGCAAACTACCAGTGTCCATTCTCCTAAAAGAAGTGATTTTCTTCTGTAGGAACAAGGAAAGAGTTGTGCACACCTTGGCAGTTTTAGCTGTTTGCCTTCAGCTGGGCTTTCCTCTCATGACAGTGAAGACATTGTAAAGTGTAATCTTAAATCAGAGCTGCCAGAAATTGAATACTTTACATTCAAAGCAAAATTATTTAAATTCCCCTTTTTTCATATTTGTCTCAAATGGTTTATTCCACTGATACGATACCAGATGAAAGGGGCAAGTTTAGTCTTTTTCAGCAACAGTATACTGGGTTGAATGCCATTAATTAGCTTCACACAATGACCTTGGAGAACATGTGGAAATAATAGTGTAGCTTTCCTGATAGTCACACAGATTGCTTGTAAATTTTTATAGGTGCTTTGCTATTTTAGCCTTTGCCTTTCTCTATCAGCTTCTAGCATGGATATTTGTCACCAAGGATTAGATAAATGGTGTTCTTGTTGAGTTATTTTAGGAAGAGAAGAAAGAAATCTTGGGAACGAAAGTGAAGAATATTATAAGGTTTGTCTTCTTCTGTTACCCTTTGTTGTCTTGAGCCTGAAGGGTGTAGTGTGTGTGTGTGTGTGTGTGTGTGTGTGTGTGTGTGTGTGTGTGTGTGTTTATGCTTGTGGTAGTGTGTGTATACATTCATGACCAT
Source organism: Cricetomys ansorgei (assembly GCA_026225945.1). Lineage (NCBI taxonomy): Eukaryota > Metazoa > Chordata > Mammalia > Rodentia > Nesomyidae > Cricetomys > Cricetomys ansorgei. Next base: position 16,172,931 of record JAMJFZ010004061.1, read on the forward strand.
ATGAGGCTTTCATAGTCAGCCATGCAAGTTGCTACAGTAGCCAAATTAGGTGTGTGTTGTGTAAATAATGTTATCAAATTCCAAATATTTGTTTTATGCCAAAAGCTATAGAAAAAGATCATTTATTTGTTTTCTTAAAAATGTATTGCTTGCTTACACTTTCTTGGTGTTGGTCACTGATAGGCCCATGTTCAGTTGATGTTGCATAGTATATCTCCCTTTTAAATTGTGAAGATAACAGAAGGCAACCCGAAAGGACTTTGAGACCACTAGATAAGTAAATATATATAAGCCGTCACATTTATGTCTTAACTCTGTGTACATATGTGTACTCTTGCAAGACTTTGTTGATTGACAAAGGAAGGTAAAAGGAACGAACATTCAGCCTCAACTGATCATTATGTCTAAGGTTTCTCATGTTTCAACTCAATCATAACTGCCTTTATTTTACTAATTGCATTTATTCTTTGCCAATTTCATTCACAAACATGATGCATTCTGATTACCCTCCTCCTCCTTTACCCCCATCAGTACCCCTGCCTTTTCCTACAAGTCCTTTCTCCACATTCATACCTTTTTATTTTGTTTCATGACCCACTCAGTTTAAGCATGGCTTTCTGTGTGTCTGTGAGTTCTAAACTCTTCCTAGGAGCTCAGTTGTTTATTTTCCTTAAAATTTTAATTAATACATTAAAATAAAATATGCACATTATTAAGTTACTGTGATATATATATATATATATATATATATATATATATATATATATATATTGCTTAGAGCAGATTATATATATTTATTTCTCCAAATATTTATCATTTTTATACAGTAAAATATTTCAGGCTTTTCTACTAGCTTTTAAATATGTATAGTACATTCTGACTTGTTACAGTTGCCCTGTCTACAGTAATCTACAAAGACCTCTTTCTCCTATCTAGCTGTAGCTTAGTCAACTATGTTTTTAACAAATGACCCAACAAAGGCAAAGGGAACAACATGAAATGTTTTAATGAATTTATATAAACCTTGAGTGACAGTGGAATGAAAAGTGCTCAAATCCTTTTACTCCCCATAGAAGTAGGCTCATGCCCTGATTTTCTGAGGCTGTGAGAGGCCAGTGCGCCTCCCCAAGTAGGCTGCTCCATTATCCATTAACTAGGTCTGAAGACTTCATTTATTTGCATGTCTTCATTTAGTTTTCTTTATTCAATTTTGAAGTCAGGGTTCTTAAGCTAATTCAAAATCTGGATAAGAAAGAATGAAGGCAGGTAGAATTTTCAGATATGCAGTAAAATTGAACCAACTTATTTTACAGTATCTGAGTGATGACTCACAGTTATTCTGTCAAAAAAATCTTGATCTAATTACATGGAGCAGACTAGGAGATGTTTTAGCATGGTTTTAATGTTCAGAAAAGAACATTGAGTATTTCTTTTTAGTTATATTGCTAATCCATTAATCTTTAGTTATAGATAGTCACAAGTTTATCTCTGTGATTTTATTCATGTACCATTATCATCTTTTGGGGGGTTGTTGTTTTGTTCTTTAGCAATTCTGGCTATTAGGAGATTATTGTAATATTTTTAATTCCCTTTTTATATTGCATTTTTAGCCTTACTTCTTGATATATTAAAGGCTTTGTTGTGGGGACTATATTATATGTTTTACTTAATATCTCAACTCATTACTAGTCCTTGTCTCCAACCCATGCTCAGGTAAAAATAAATAAATAAGTAAACTCAGTGGGTCACATGCACACACTCAAGACATGGGAGTAGAAACAGACCTGTTGGGAAGAAGGTTTTCCACAAGAGAGGGAGGGAGGGGAAAGAGAGATGAGAATGGAGGATGAAAAACAACTAAAATTCATTATAATCATGTATGAAAGAAAATGCTAAACAATAAAAAATTCTCATCTATATATATAGATTCATGTAAAATGTAAAAATATTATAATTGCACTATTAATCTCTTTTATATATACTCTAAACAACAATGTACTTGTCTTCCCTTTAATCCATTATAGGACTTAAAATAGAAAAGTGAACCACAATAAAATTTGAGGTTTCTCCACACATCCACTGCTTCTGATGTCCTCTTCATGCTCAGTATTTTAAACCTTTCAGTACAAGGCACTTCTCTTCACAGTATCACATGGTCCATCAGAACCACGCATCACTCTCTGACTGCTTCTTTTTGCTTGGGAGACTTACCCTTTAATGGCTAAACTATCTCCCCAGCCCTGAATGTTTTCATTAAAATAAGAAATTAATATATGCATTGTATTGACTTATTATGCATCTGAGGATGTGAGAGCTATAGCTTATATGTGACCGTCAGAATACAACTTGTGGGAGTGCTTTCCTACTTCGACTATGTGAGACCAGGAGACTGACATAGGCAGTCTTGGCAGCAAGCACCTTTACCTACTCAGACATCTCACCAACACCTGATGGCCTCCTTCATTTCTCAGAACTACTCTTGTATCTGTTTTATATATAGTTAATAGTGTTTTACTTATAATTTACTAGGATTTTGGCTATATTGTCTCATATATGGATTTTACAATCCATCTATTTATCATAAAAAGTGAAGCTATGGTTTTAATTGAGATCACTTTGAGTTTAATTGAAGAATTTACTTTCCTGTATCTAAAATTGGATACAGCTTGCTTCACAAAGTCCTTGATTTTAGTTTGTTAAAAGTATATTTATATATTTTTAATTTTTTTTATCAATGCAATTCTTTTGCTCTCCTTTCTTAACTGATTACAACTAGCCTGTCGAAGTGCATATCTTTTCTGTGTATCTATGATGAAACCTTATTCAATGGTCTTATCAAAGCTAGCAGGCAGCATATCTGCAAATTCTCTTGGATTTGGCTTATGAATTATCATCTGGCATACAAATAAACACTCTTGTCTCTTTCAGTTCTTACTTTCATTTCGTTTTCTTTCCTGAATGTTTTTTTCAGGACCGTGGTAACATAAGAATGTTTTTGTCTTATCACTAACATTAAATGAAATTTGTTTTTATAACTAGACTATTTCATCACTTTGCAATTAAACTATTTGGTAAATAATAACTCATCATATTTCCTTTCAGACTTAATACAAGAACAAAGCCAGAAAAATTAAAATTTGTTTAAGAGATACTATTAGCATGTTCTATAATACAACATCAATGAGATAATCTTACCTGCATGGTATTTAAAAAAAAAAAAATCAGTTCAGGGGATGGAGAGATGTCTCAGTGCTTAAGAGCACTTGTTATTCTTATTGCAGATTGGGGTTTGATTCCCAGCACCCACATGGTGGCTCACAACCACCTGAAACCTCAATTTGAACACTTCTGATCCCACCTTCTGGCCTCTGTGGGTTATCATTATGCAGGTGATGTACATGCATACAAACAAGCATTCGTACATATACATTAAAAACATAAAAAAAACTTTAAAAAATCTGTGAAATACTTTATGGAATTGTAAATAAAAGTAACTGACTTTAACTGAGAAGAGCAGTTTTAATAACAGGTACATTGAGTGGACAGAGTTGCTCTTCAATACTACAGTTAGCAGTAAATGAGAGGATATTAGCCCTTTGTTCATGATCCTGCACTCTTATGTGTATTAGACTGTATGGACCCATTTGCAATATCAGTTTGTACAGCTTAAATAGACAATATTTGATTTTGATTTTTATGTTGCAAAAAATTTACCTGTTTGTAGTTATTAGGGAGGTGTGGTATAAACTTGCTTCAACCCAACTCAACCATTATGTCATCTGGAGCACTCCTGACCATAAAATCCTTGTAGAAATTATTCAAACATGCAAATTTAATGCCTGAGAACTTCACAAAAATTTTGTTTACTTCTGGTATTAAAGTCCAGTTTAATTCCTTCATCTGCACTGGATGTCATATTCTGCAACCATATCACAATTAGTACAAGCCTTAGACTTTCTGCCTGATAAGACAGGAGAATTCCTTGCACCAGTAATTTCCTAAGTTGGCTTGTTGCATTCAGGATGCATCAGTTTTCACCCGGAGTTCCACTAACACACAGAGGAATCAGCCATTCCTTCACTGTTTTTTCCTCTGCTCTGTTGTATTCATCGTAGTCTCTACATTTAAAGTGGTATATAAAATTAACAAAATTATTTTTGTTTACATTCATATAAAAATGCATCACATTGTACAATGTGCATCTGTTTTTGAACTAACAAAGAATATTTATGAACTTCTTACATTTGCATTTCCATCATTTCTCTACAACAAATTTGGTCTTGTGACAGTTTCATGTTACTCCACTTTTAAAAGCTGTTGGGTAGTACTGGAATTAAAACTTCTTAACTTTCATGGAACTTTATCATGTCTAGAGGAATGAGAGTCATTAAAATCATACTGTAAATCATGTTTTCAGAACATTAACCTAGAGAAGAACATGGCAGAAAATCAATAGTGCATGCGGCTTGATGCCTTTTCATGTATCGATTTACATGTCATTTGTCTGCAATTATTGTTTAAATACAATTCACTCTGCTAATAGGATACAATTATCACTATTGCATGTATAGTTTGGACTTCCACATAAATGGTTTATAGCACAGCTCAATCTTACTGTCGCTTTCACTTGTAATAGCGAAGAGTGTTTTAACACATATGGAGCACAGTATCTACTTGAACACTGCAGTCCACAGTATTCAATTATGCAACTATCCAAAGATCCTCTTCTTAACAGTCAGAAGACTGGACAAGCCTTTCCTATGGCAAGAGAGAGGACATAAAGATGACCTGAAGATGAGATCGAGGTGACACAGGCACTAAACATGAATTTCTGCTTAAAATAAAGCTATTTTGCCTGTTTTATGTAACTATAAAGGAATCTCAAACCAAACTAAGGATCTTTTCCCTGTGATATGGTCCCTAAATGACCCTATGCATTGGACAGAGATGTTTATTCATTGGTTTTCTTCCCTGTCTTCAAACTGGAAGCAGTAATCAGATGCAATTATTAGAAGCCCTGACTTCATCATCCCTACCCAAGGGTGAAATGGCCTAGAGTCAGTGCTTCCAATTATATTAGGTGGCCCAGAAAGAGGCAGGCTGATTTATAGATGGCTGTGCCTGGTTCTGTCCCAAAGGCTTCAGAGGAGACTCCTGGAGGAGAAGCTGAGTCTCCTTACTGAATGCCTCTCAGCCCTGCCACTAGCCACACAATTAAATAAAAGATCGAATCTGAGAGACTCTTTTTCTTTTTCACATTTATAGTCTATTCTTAAATCACTCTGACATTAATATGAACATATAGGCACATTTACATGCCCTCATTAAAAGATAAAATTTTGAAATGAAGGAACAAAGTAATCACTACACCACCTCACAAGAGCTAAGCACAGAAATAAGAGGCTCAGTGCCAACTTTAAACCATTCAATCTGAAAAACTCAAAATTCAAGTTCCTTTTAGGAAATCTATATCAAAAGTGTGTTCAGTCACATATAACATCTCCCATGCTGCTATGATCAATTGAAATCATTCTTCCTATTTGAGGCTTTTCAAATAGCTTGCTACAAAATTCTTCTTTTTGACAATCTTGTGAGGAAGTCAATACATAAAGGAATAAAGTGGAACAAACAAGTTGCTGCTTATTGCTGGGTGGAAAGTTGAACCATGCATATCCTAGCCCTCTGACCAGTTCACACAAGGTAAGCACACACATGCTTATATACACACATGTGTACACAAAAGGAATGCCACTTGTGTTTTTCAAGGATATCAAATATTCTCACATAAAGGATAGAAACAGAAAGTAAAATTTTTCTTTCAATACAGTACAGTAAGTTCCAAATCTTTTTTTGAAACCAATTATAAACAATTCTGCAATTCTGAGAGAAAGAGAGAGAGAGAGAGAGAGAGAGAGAGAGAGAGAGAGAGAGAGAGAGAGAGAAGAAGAAGAGAGAGATTGATTCACTGAGCATTTTTTTAAAAGACTGATTCACTGTTTGAGTATATTTTTAAAAGACCCATTCTGAAATTCTGTATTTAAAATAAAATAAAAGGCTCCATGAGAGCCAATTCTCTTCAGAGAACATTTGAACGGTGAGTAAAGAGGGTTAGATAGTTTATAGGGAGAAATACAGAATTTATAATGCCCGATTTGTGCAGGAAGAATGCAACAAAAGCTTCACACTCTGCTCCAGAAATGGGCTTTACTTCCCAAAGCTATAGTTTTAAAACAGTGAAAAAAACTTTTGTTACATTCTTCATCCTCTTTATATCTCTTCTTTAAATATTTATTCAGTAAGGATATCAGTACACCATAGTGAGGGATACTAAGGAGGGATACTGGACATTTAACGAGTTTGACATAGTGAGGTTGTCCCCTCAGTCTTCTTTATCATCCTGTCAGGCCGGAAGACACCACAATTGTTGAAAGCAATGCCTGTATAATCAGCCCCTTCAGAAGCAAAGTCCTAGAAAGTAAAAAGCAGTTACAAATTTAGAAAATGTACAAAGAAAGTAATATTCATGAAGCAGTCTCCAACTTTGCTTTGGGGATTAATTGATTGTCTATTTTTGTGTGCCTGTATGCTTTAAAAAACACAAAGTACAAATATAATTAATAAATATTAACAATAAAAATGCAATAAAAGTTTAAAAGATACTTACTTATTATAGGAGAGAATAGAAAGTTCATGATGCATTATAGAGACCACTTTGAAATTCAGTTCTAGCACATACTCAGTCCTGCCAGTATCCAAAATGCCCCCAAGGCTAGAAGAAACTTCATTTTTATGAACATTAAATACTTTAAGCACTATTCAAGGCAGCATGTTTATTAAAGTACCTATCATTCTAAAGGAATAATAGACATCTGAGAAGGCTACATGGAGAAGGAAGATCCCAAACTAGCTAGTGTAAATGAAAACATAGGTGAAGGCAGTAAAGATGGGGGATTTGTCCCACAGGAAGTAACTAATATTGCTTATTTGATATAATCGTAGATGTGGATGTCAATGTAGATTCACCAGATATATGCATTGGTTCAGGGCAGATGACAATTTATTATTTTGTCTAATTAAATCTCTAGTTCTTAGCCTGGAGCCCTGGAGCCCTAGAGCATTTTGGCCTCTTTATAATCTAGTCTTAATCCTTGAACTGGAAGTCTTCAGCATTCATACAATCTAGAATATTTATACTGCTAGCCCAGACCTACAAGGCTTCAGCTTTAGCCTTCAGAGATCTACTGCTGACTGAGCCACTCTGACTAACTCCTTCTGAGCTCTTACTCTTCTGGTTCAACTCACTCTCTGTTCTGGGCTTCTGTCAACCTCTGCTGTGTCACTATGTCTCTCATTGAGCTCTCATTTTTCCATCCTACCTCTGTAACTGACTGCTCTGTAACTCACTCCAACCTCAGCATCTGTAACTCCTTTTTAACTGACTCTTCAACTTACTCTGTTAAGTGCTCTTCAACTCACTCTTCAACCTGCTTTTCCACTGACTCTGTTAGTGACTGCTTCTCAACTGACTCTTTAGCCTGCTTCTCAATGGACTCTTTTCCTCACTCCTCTGTCTGCTTCTGTTCACTGACTCTTCTCAGATGTTACTCCCTGTGTGACACTGACTCCTGAGTTCTGCTTCCTGTGTCTGCTTCCACTGTTGTATCTATGGATTAAATGTGTGTCTACATTCCATCCAGACCAACACACAGGCCTCTGAATATAGCCCCTGGAATGTAGACTCTAGCTTTCACACAGGACTGTTCCTCTACAGATGGTGGTGGCAACATTACTTAGCAACTTATGGAAGGAATCTAATAATGAGGTAATATTGGCTGGACTTAGGAGGCAGAAATAATAGGCCCTGTGATTGGATCAAGGTGATATTTTGTTATATGGGATTGAGTGATATGGATAGTAATTCCATTTATGAAGGCAAATTCATGAAAGATTGAGAGACATATAGGCTCAGTTTGGAATGATTTTGTGGTATTCAAAAGGCAATAACTAATGGTTAAAGATATTGATCTGATATTGAGAGATGAGATCTGGCCTGGGCATCAAGACACATAATTAGTGAAAGTCCTGGATACAACATTTAGTAATTCACTTAGATGGAGATGAATGTGAATAGAAGAAAAAAAAGGAAAGGACATTAAGACAAAACTGAAAACCCAAACTTTCAACAGAGAAGGAAAAAGAATCAGGAAAGAGGAATAGGAAAAAATAACTCCTGAGAAGAGAAGCCAAGAGGGTATGTAAGAGCTGGAATCATGTTGAGTAGAGATAAGAGCTGGAGACCACTTCAACCCCCAGTAGGGGACAGAGACCATGGGAAGTTGTGGCTAGTTGCACCTCCTAAAAGCACTATAGAGGCCAAATTATAGTAGATTGAGATTATATTTAAAAAGTAGAGCCTATGTGTTTAGCCTAGTGATTTTCAAAGATTAAAGTTAATTCTTCATTAAGTTTCCATATATCAGAGAAAAGTGCCCCCAAACTAAAAACATCACTGCTATTTTAAGGATATTCAATTATTTCATAACAGTATCATACCAAAGTATCATTTCATTATGTTCATGCTTTGCATACATTCATTTTATAAGTTGGTGGTCGTAGGATACGTAGAATAGTTGCTTTCAAATATTTTTTCTAGGAACATTTATATACTTGTTCACCTACCCCCAAAATGTAAAATGCAACGTTACTTTTTAACTATCAGTTGTGAGACTGTAAAGGAACAGCTGTCTGGAAGAATTTCTCAGCAGCCCCTGCTGGGTAGTAAGGAGGTGGATTCAAGGAGAATGATTCTTTTCTGACCAACGCATTTTCTCCATTCTGAGTCTAAAGTGCAAAGCTGCGGGGTCAGGAGAGAGGAGTTTGCATTTTTGTCTTTGGCAGTTTCATTATGTTGTCAATTATTATAGTGCAGTGTTCTAATAGATGTTTCATCATGCATTCAAATTGGAGAGAGGAATCATTTAGCCGCCACAACAAATTGAGCTCAGCAGGCTTCATTTCACGAACTTCTGCAGTGTCAAGTGGTCAGTTTTTCACTTTTAATTCCTAGATATATGAGATGCAAATTGCATGATCTTTTCTCCTTTGATAGTCAAAGCAAATGGGTGCAATTACATTCTAACATAGCCTTAACTGGGAGGTAAATAACATTATCAACTTGTGATACGGTAGGATGAATCACAAAAGAAAGATTAATTGTCTTGTAAAGGTATTGTATTATTTTAATTGTTCGCATCACTCAAGCTCTTCTAATTACAAAAGTAAATACCAGCCAGGGCAGGTTTTTGCCCTTTTACAATGGAAAACCGCTAAACATTTGCATGAATTATACCATTTCAAATATTTAAATTTGATAAGCCTAACAGCTAGCTAGTTTACACCAGTTTTTTTTAAATTACATTTCCCAGACATTGAATGCAGTTCTTTTCATGAAAAGTGAAAAATCGTCTATTAAACCATACAAATATTTCAACATTCTGCTGCGACAAGCAAGCCTTCCAGTCCACATCCCTATAGCCTGCTATTGTTTAATGGTTTCCAAAGCCTAAACAGCTTTTCTGTATCAAATATATTCCATGTGTCCTTGTAGCCCAGTGATTTATTTTAAAACTCAGTGCAGATTACTTACAATTCCCTGGTTTTCTCCCTTCAAGCAGCAGCTGTCATTTCTTGTACAGAACATTTCCCATTCCATCTTCCTGATTAGTGATCTGTCTCTGGATAAATTTAGTTCTACTAAACAATCAGAATCAGGTCCTGCCTCCTAGAATTCTATCTTACCTGGAAAAAAAATTATCAGAGTCTCTCATGGTCTGATATCTCACCAAGAGATATGTGCTGAATGAATACACAAAACAGTGCTTCCGGCATTCTGGGAAGATGGCATAAAGTGTTTAAAGAATAAGTCCAAAGATTTGAGTTTTGATCCAGAGCACCCACATGAAAACACAGTGCAGATGCACACTCCTTTCATCAACACTGGGTAAACGTAAAGGCAGGAGAATCCTGGAGGGCTGTCTGTGTAGCAGGTCTAACCAAAAAGTTGAGTTCTGGGATTGTTGAAAGACACTGTCCCAAATAAAATAAGCTATAGAACAATAGGGGAGGATAACTGATGAACATTACAAATACCTGTATGCCTATAAAAACACATGTACACACATGCAAATGTATGAGAGAAAGAGATAGAGAGAAAAGGGAGGAGAGATGGAGAGTTCCCTGTTATGCATAGTTTTCTTGTTAGAAGACTTAGTGCATATTGAGTAGGGGAAATTAATAATTCCCTTGGATGCACTTCCTCTATACTGTTTCTGGCATTCATTTTGAAGTAATATTGTCTACAATCTGAAGAGTGAGGGCTTTGCGGCAATGTGGATCTGTACTTGAGTCTGGTGGTTAAACTAATTCTGCAGACTTGGGTAGAGGGTTTTGCCTCTCTAATCTTCTTATCATAAGATAAAAAGCATTACCAACTTACTAGGAAAATATAGCACATGAGCTGATACCATTTATGATATGTACTTAGCTCAGTGCAAGGCACAGAAAAATCCAATAACCATTGGCTCTATTATATGATATTACTATAATCCAAGAACAATCTATTGAAATAGTTTGAATGCTACTTCTGCGGCTAGATCCAAAGTGAAAAATTCTTGTCAGTTAAAATGGTCATGTGAAGTGGCCCACATCCTGAATGCTTTTCTGGTTCCTAATTCTGATGTGTGCCTCTCTCATTTCAACGTCTTCAAAGCAGGTTATTTTCAGAGGCTTGATGGGCTGTAATATACTGTTTCCTTAGCTGGTTTACCAAGTCACTGATCTATAGCCTTTCACTTAGAGATGTTCTGCTTTTGACAGGAAGGCTTGAGGGAGACAATGATCCTAACCGCCAAGAGGATGTTCTATGAGGGCACGGCGGAAGAATGCTGTACCTCTGTACGCAACACACAGCAGATTTCGAGTGTGTGAAAGTCCATTTATGCATTCAGTTAATGGACCCTTGGGCTTGAGCACAATGTACTGTGGAAGGGAAGCAGAGTTAATTCATCTAGAGCTAGAGTCGTAGAACCAATTTTTCAGTCTCATTTACATTAGCATGACATCTTTAGCAGTGAAGGTAATATAAGGGAGCACAGCTGACATGGAAGACTTTATGGCAATCATCTCTGTGTACTCTCCAGCCTTTTGCCTGAGATTGACACGCAAAAACTATAGACCACATTTATCCCTCTGTAGTTGTGAATTTCCTCACTGAATTTCTCCCTTTGATCACTTATTTTCTTTAATGCTAGCATTACATTTAATCAATTCCACCCAATATCCCATCAAAGACTTCTCACCACTTCTTCCTTACAAATAATTGTTTAAAGTGATAATTTGGGAGTCTGGGACACAGTTCAGTAGGTGAAGTACTTGAATGACAAACATAAGGGCCTGAGTTAAATATGCCAGGATTCTCATTTAAAAAGCCTAGTGTGGTGGGATGTGCCTATCCTCCAAGCTTTGGGAAGAAGGAGACAGAAGGATCCCTTGCTACTCTAGGCAAATCAGAGATCTCCAAGCTCACAGAGTTCCTGTCTCAAAAAATTAAGGTGAAGAGAGATTAAAGAAGAAACCTGGTATCAACCTCTGGCCTATACCTTCCCAACACACATATAGAAAGAGGGAAAGAGAGAGAGATGGGAGAGGAAAGGGGGGGGAGAAAAGGGAAATGTCATAATTTGACTCCTTTAGAAAATACATATTGTTCCTTTGAGATCTTTGTTGTTGATGTCATTTTACCAAAGATTTACTTTAAATTAATGTCTGATGCATATGAATTAGATGCTAACAATACAATCATTTTGACCCTGAGAAAATTACCTAACTTTTCTAGGTACCAATTTATCTGTTCGTAAAATGGAAAGGACAGTGACATATACACTGTAAACAGTAGGGGTCTAGACAAAATCATCTATGTGAAGCCTTTGGTCTTAGTTGCTTAGCCAATGTGAGAATATGGCTGGACCCAATCCTTGGATGTCCCCAATACAGAAATGCTTGAAACATTATGATAACACAAAGGCATCAAACTTTCCCCAGTCTTTGGGCTGTTTTGTTTTGTTTTTCTAAATTATCTTCTTGAGTCCTAATCACAGAGCAGACTATGTGAGGCAAGTTAGAAAGCTAGGTACACGACTTTAAGATATATACTGCCCTCAAAGAGGGTTGTGGGGGAAATAGAAATAGACCAGTAGCAGAGATAATCTTCTGATCTTTAGGCTCAAGTTAATGCTGGCATAAACAAATCATGTGTTCTGTATACACATTTTGCTTTTTAAACTGTCAAATTCTTTCCCACAACTTTCCTGACGGCAGAAAAACAGATGTAGGTGCTGCAAATTATGGGATAAATCATTTAGTTGTGTTTTCTTCATTATGGTGCTGTTGTTATGTGATAGAAGCCTATTTTAAGGCCAATTAAAAGGAAATATGCTTGGCCTAGGTATGGCGTGAGTGCCTAGATCTTAATCAAACTCCTATTGTGTCCTTGACTACACCTTTTTTTACAGTTAAAAGAAGGCAAATCATCCCAAAATATTTGGCATCTCCTCCTCATGAGGACTAGGAGGCTGAAACATCTGCAGGCTCTATCAGGGAATGTTTATGCCACTTTCCTATGAACATTCATTCATCTGTAAATACTTCTCACTCAGCAGTTACCGTAATGCTTGTTACCCAGTATGCTTATAAGAAAACATTGTAATTCTCTTACTATTCTTTCTCAGACACTATGCCAGGTCATCCAACTATAGAGGAAATACTGTATAATAATTATAGAGAGAATTTAACATCTTTCTGAAAATGAGCTTTGTTCACGTTCTCATCAATGACAGTTACTTTTTCTTGAGAACTGTTTTCTTTTGATTCTCCTTTGGGTACACTGTGAAGCAGATCCCAATTCCTGGCTAATAGTGTTGGTTGACATTTTTCAATGAAATGAGCTTCCGTGAAAGCCCACAGGAAGGGAAAAACTCATTTGCAAAAATAAGGAAATGATTTTTAATACAAACTCTCAAACTACTAGTAGGACCATGCCAGAACATCTAGTAATATTTCTTTTCAGTCTTCACCATTTATTTTCAAATAGGAATAGATGTATCAGGAAACGAATATTCATGAATAATATTGTCAATTGCTTATATATAAAATATTTTCAAAAATTTGCAAAGGGGCATTTTGCAATCAAAATTAATGGGAATTTTTCTAGAAAAATACATACAACTCATTTTAAGAACCTAAAATCTCTTAGATAGGGGGCATTATATCTTTCTTCCTCATTCCTTCAATCCCATTGTCTTGCACAATGCTTGACACAGAATCCAAAGGCAATAAATATTTAATGAAAGAATAAATTCATTTTGCTACCAACTTGCCACCTGGGAAAAGCAAGTGGGTAGCAATGAGGTTTAAAAGCAGCAGAAAATTGATTTGCAAGATTTTTTAAAAGGGCTATTCTGAACACAGTGGAAAAATATAAGGTTAAATGTAACATGAGAATAAATCCATCCTGTTTCTTCCTATAAATCTCTATTTGTTGTTTGTTCCCACTGATAATAATTATTTTCCACGTTAGAGATATTCATTAATGAAGAGTATAAGCTGAAGTGTTGACTTCATAAGATTTCAAAAAATATGGGGGTTATTATGCCTTCCTTCTTTAAGTTAATGAAACCTCATTCACAACCATCCACCAACCTTTCATTCAAATGTCACTTTCCTGATTGCTTTTGTTATGTACCATTGAGTCATAGAGATTTCACGGCTGACTCATGCAGTGGCAAGGTGATAAATCATATCTACCAAATAATGTCAGAGAAATTACAGATGATGGAAGGCAGTTCAGAAGACTGCCTGTGGGGAAACCAGGTATTTATTTTCACTTTGTACCACTTCATACCAACTTTACCAACCATGCTTGACAAGGGGCTCTGTCAGAAAGGTAAGAAGTTAGTGCTAGCTCATTGTTATTCAGATACATACCGGGGACTTGCTAAAAGCAGATAGCATTTCTTTCTTGTTTTAGCAAATTCAAACAACTTGAGAGATTTATAATAAGAAAAAAGAAAGCAAAATGGGCGCAGAAATATATCTCATGAACAGTTGCTTTATATATTTCATGTAGTTGCTCAGCCTATGGTGACAATGACCCCTTCATCTATAGTGTCCAAAATTATGTGAATAAAATTCATAAAATCTCTATTTCAAGCAAATTATATATTTTATATGCAAAATTTATCATGATTATGTGAAATTATAAAATTCCATTTGTCATTTTATAAAACATAGAGAAAATACACTGAAACACACAGATTTTCAAGGGACAAGGCAATTTCAAAGAGCATATAGAAGTATATCCTCACGTTTTTCAAAACCATTATTCTTGTAGAATTTCAGAAAGCTAAACTTCTGCATTCTTCAAAAATACTCGGTACCTTAGATAATTATTGGTGTTTTTTATTGACTTTCCTTAAAATGTGTTTTTGTTTCTAAAAATGTTTTAAACATTTTAAAGGTGTAAAGTAATATTCCATTCACCCAGAAATTACATATACTGCAGAGTAACATCTCTGAGAACAAGGAATAAGCAACATAAAATTAGCCCAAAATGCAAATAGCCTTCATCAAACTTACAACTTTCACAATGGAGGGCAAAAAAGCAGAGGTGAACTGTTTACAACTAAAACTATCTCATTAAGTTCTAAGTTCTAAGAGTAATGCAGTACTTCTGGTGGACCCTTAGAGGAACACAGACACATACATATTCCCATTCTCTTAAGAAATGTGCCAAGAAAGAAAAGCTGAGAGAGCATCTTCTTCTAAATTCTGAAGGGAAACTAGCCTCTAAGTAGACACTTTTGGTGCACTATGCATTAAAGAATTTTAATAGCATCCATTTATCATTTTAATGGCAAGCATTTACTAAAAGGGCATATGACCAGGTGCAAAGAAGAAGGCACATAATGTATCCTGGGGCTTACATTTTCCAAAGAAAATGTGAAGTCATGTCAGAAATGGGAAATGCTGTCCTTTTTCGCTCATTTGCTTAAAGCATGTGATTTTAAAATTCCCAGTCTATAGCAGAGAGAACTTTTGATCAGAAGTCTAACAGTGATCTTGTGTAGGAAGAGACAATCAAGCATGAGACCCAAACATATCAGGTCATTAGAGGTCATATTGTAAACTTCTTGGCTATCAACTATGACAACATATTAAATAAAATCGTGATAATAATAGACATTAAAAATGGTCAGTTTACTTAACCATTTCTATGTACATCATTTTCTGTAAAATTGTGGGTCTATCCCCTTTGACAGAGATAATAGCACAACATTGACCTATGATCAGGTCATATGACCTGATGACAAATGAGATTACAAATACATTAAATTTGATTAGAATGACTTAGAAATCAAAATATTTTTAAATCACATAGAGGTAACTCCATTGATAAATGTCAGTAAAACTTTTAACTCTAGTGCATTGAGTCTATAACTGTGGACCTATGAGTCTTTAGAACATGACTCTTCCTGGATTGGTAGTGTCTCTTTGTTCTACTTCATATACCCATAACCTATCATACTAAATTATTTTCATCCTTTTAATATGAAGGCATATATCCTGCCTTCATCTAATGGCAACAATTTTCCTCACCCTCTATTTTATATTGTGATGACAGTTCAACTTAAGTTAATACTCAGTAGTTATATGTTTGAAGTGCCCTCTACTACACTTACACACACACACACACACACACACACACACACACACACACACCCCAGACTATATTTCACTGTATTTTGAAATGTGAGGTTTTCTGTAGCTCAAACATTTGAAAAATGGTGAAAAACAAATGCTAGCTAGTATATAGCTAGATCTCTACTATATAGAAGAGTAATGAAGCAAAAGCCTCATAAGTAAATTGTTCAATGGAAATTAGTTGAGTTTGTACTGACTAACATTGAATTTGGTGACTATAATTACAATTTTGATTATGTATCAACATTAAACTAGAATTCATATTTAATTTCAGAGCTGTGAAGACTTTCAGAGATGGAATTTCTAGATGTCTCATGGTCATAAAACAATGTGCAAGAGGTTTTTATGGATTCCCATTTGCTAAACCTAATGTTTAAAGTATTATGTATGACAACAAAGATAGTCTAGAAAATGGATGACAGACCGTTTCTTCAGGAGTAGACAGTAAATATCTGAACCCATAATCCAGATCTTTGTTGAATTCATGTACTACTTCCAAGGAACTGAGAAAAAGCATAGGTTGTTCAATAAAATCACTTCACACCAACAAATCTTTATTTATCAAAAAGGAAACACTGACAACTCATTGTAGGTTGTTATTGTTCAAATTTTGGGTTGTTTTTTCTCTCTGCTGTGCTTCCTACCCTTATTCTGTACATTGTAAGTCAGTCTCTGAACTGCTGAATTTATCTTGACTTCTAAGAATCACAAGAGGGCAAAGGAGTTAAGCATTGTATAATAGCATATCTTTTGTACTGACTTCACATTAACTAGACACAAGGTAAGTGAGGAGGTGGATTCTATTGGATTCTGGACATTGTTTTCAGGGCTTGTGTTCTTTCTTTAAGAGAGACCTCTACAGCATCTTCTTGGTGTTTCTCCAACTGTGAAAAACCTATTCAACAGTGCCTTGAAATATATTTAGCCTTAGATTAACAAATTCTCATAAAGGAGTTTATGTGTGACAATATTTCATATAATACAAGACTGCATTTTATTAATCCAAAGGGGAGTCTGAAGAGTAATAATACCTTGAATATTCAGAGAAGTATATCTTGAGTTATAATGTATACGTGATTCTAGCATCAGCTAAGTTACACAGAAGTTACACAGCCAAATTCTGTAGGTCTTATTTACTCATAAATAATGCTAAAGTCATCATTTCCCTTCATTTTCAATCACATCTCAGTCTCTATAATTAGTGCCAGGAAGCCATGAATGCCAAAGGCACCTTTCCCCACTCCTATGCTGTAGTGTCTGTGTCACCTTTGGCAATGAGAAGGGGTTGTTGAGGTGTCACAGTAGAGAACCTAGTCATTCTTCTTAGGAGACTAGAATAATAGGATCCCGTATTGCTTACTCTGGTCTAACCTGTGATAATCTTTGTCACTTCTATTTCTGCTTTGAGCTCTTTTCCTCTCGTGAAACACTAGTACCAGCAGGGAAAGATGCAATAGAAAAGAGCAGAACAGACAGTATTTTATCTTCCAGTTCCAACCATATGGTCCTAAGAATGGAAATCTTATAGAAAAGAGGTAGTAGAGAGTATAGAAGACACCAGCATCTTAACTAAGTCTGCTTGCTTCGGAGTACTGATACAGATGGTAAAAAGAGCCAGGCAGTTCTTCAAAGTATTGCTGCTTCAATTCTGTAATTCACACATACACAGGCAACTTCTGACTCCTAGGTGGAAAAAGATAAGTCAAAATTGATATATTGGGAGAGGTAAAGAGTCCAGGACTTGAAAGCCACACACAAAAATATTCCTTCCATATTCTACTTACACACTCAGGAACAGATGTGTACCTCTCTGCAGTGGATGTTTTTAAACACAAATATGAAAGCTGCCAGACAAGGACACAGACCCAAACTAAAAAGTCATTTCCCAGCAAGTGACACAGCAATATCTACTTTGACTTTGACTTTAGCTCCACAGCTGTGATGAAACTCACATTATGGCTTGGGGAAAGAAATTGTTCCCGGGTGAGAAGTAAATTATGTGACTTGGCAAGAAAATGTTGAAAAGGCAAATTCCACCTGCTTTTCTCTAGGCAAGAGATTTTTGTTCAAATATCTCCATGTTACCTAGTCAAGTAGTTACCCACATGTCCAATTTATATCCTACTTGGGATATGATTTAAATTTTTCATTCTGCACACACATAGGCTTTCTTAAGTATGGAAATGCATGAGGGATCTAAGAACTGATGCACATCTTTTCCAATTCAGAAAGATGCCCTGACTTGCTGATTGGTCTATTCATCCAAAGATTCATTCATTAATTTCTTATTTTCTTCCACAAATGGGTCCCAAGTACTTCTGCTGTGTTGGGAACTATTTCAAGCTTGAGGACTCAAGCAGTGACAAACAAGGGTGGTGTTCTTGTTCACACAATAGGGCAAACAATGAACAAGTAAACAATAAAGGAACTAGACATAAGCTTTTCTGTTCATGTCACACTCAGACTGAGTACAATATCTGAGTCAACAATGTTCTAAGATCCTAAACAATAACAGAGACTAGGAAAGGAAATCATAGCCTCTGATTTGAAGAAATATAGAATTTTATGAGGAAGCAAACATTCAAATCATTTACTATAATATAAGGCACGATGTTTAAATTCTACAATAAGTATACAAGAGAGGGATGGGCAGAGCACTAAGGAAAGCATTTATGAAAAATTTTAAGAAAAATAGGATAAAGATGATGATGATGATTTCAACAACTAATATTCCATAAAGAGATTGACTTTAAAACTTTATGAATGTGAATGTGTTTAATTATTGTAACTTAGAAGATAATAATCCAAACTCTACATACCTATATTAAGACGAAAGTGTAGAAATAATAAGTAAGTCACCCAAAGTCATGTGTACAATATATGAGTGAGTCAGGATCTGAACCCAAGACAATGGATAGAGAATGTACATTCTTCCACACTGCTCAGTGTAGCTTCTTATAGTAAAATAATTGTAAGTAGGTAAGAATAACAATGCAATATGGGCACACAGTACCCAAAACACAGAGTCTTGAGAACATCAAGCATGCTGGAGAAGAAGGAATTTAATACGTAGTCTTAAATAAGAGAAAAGCAGCCAGGCTTGAGGCTGGCAAAATCACATTGTGGGACTCATTAGCACCATGCTATGGAGTTTTTCTTTCCTTTCTTTCTTTTTCCTGTGAATCCTGTGGTCTCATTCATTTGTAATTTTACTTCCATGCTTACTCTTTGCCAGGCTGTGTGTTAGGAGGTGCTGGGGATTCTGTGTTTGGCATTAAGTCCAATGTGTAAGAGAAATGCAGATAATGGAGAAAGTTGAAGGTGCTATAGTCACTCTTTCATAGTACAGTCATCCAACATGGTCAAAATTTAGACTTAAAAATGCACTGGGACAGGATGTCAAGGAGAGAGTATAGCATTACAGTAGCCTCCTAAGAAAGACCAGGACCTTGAGCAGCATCTCCTGTGAGGAGACAAGTCTCCCCGAAGTATAAACCTTGAGTGGGTGTCAGTATGGCTTGAATAATTCCCGTTGTGCTGTTCAGTGAAGTTTCTAAGGAGAATACCAAGTACAATGGAACCAACAAATATCAAAGAAATCTCAATGGACAATGGCAGTGTACACAAGATGAGAAAAAAAAAAACAGGCTTATGCGTACAATGCTACATTTGCATGTACAATGCACAAGGATATATTCAAGGCAATGTCTGTCGTTCCTATAACTTCCCTTTCTTGATGGTAAGAATCCTCATTAAAGTCTGCACCAAATTCTGACATAACCCACTACAAATGGTTCTGGAAAATAGTGGAAAATGTTTCTAATATCCAAAAATGAGTGTGACGTATATAAAGCCAAGTCATGGGACATCTTGGAAACCACTGTTAGTTGACCTTAGAGTTCAGTATTTTCATAAATGACAAGTGAGAGACAGCACTCTTTCACATGCAATATATTCAGAAGTCTACCCAACCCAACATAATAGCAACAAGCCAATCAGCATTTCAAGAACCACCAGAATTCACCCCCATTTTTGCAAGAAACGGCATACTAAAGGGAAGTAGCACAAGCACAGCATTGAGTTACCTGCAGCTATCCTCTGCAGAGGAGGCTAGGCAATGGCACATTGAAACCACAGGCCCATTGTTATAAGACACCATCACATTTACACAGAGAGAAAGAAGTTTTTCTATGACAATATGGCCTTCTCCCCCTAGAAACATTTAATTTGCTTTATCTGATTTGGCTGAGACGAAACTTAATGTCATCTACTCTTTTATTTTAAAAGTTACATGTTAAGGTCTAAAATGAGATAAAGCCCATGGGAATATGCACATTCACCCTCAAGGAGCTCAAGGAATGTTTCTAGTTTTTGAGACTTCTGCTTTCCTTCTAATTGAAATGTTTTATGCATTTTGTTGGGTTTTGTCAAGATGATTTCAGTACTACTTGAATTCAGTACTACTTGAATTGCTCAGACATTTCAAATCTATTTATGTGATCACCTCAGAAATTTGATGAAAGTTGCAAATTGAAGCCATGTTCAATGGTAGAGTAATAATAATATTAATTATTTTTTTAAAATAAAAATACTATCAAATAAATATATTAAATATCATGTCAAATAAACAATTTTATTAATAAAGTCAGTAAGATTAATATATGGTGTCAACTACTGAAATCTATTGTATGTCAACACTCTGTATCATAATACATGTAATACACGTAAAAATGCATCCTATTTATTTTACATAATGAACTTATATAATAGAAACATTATTGTTTCTACTTATTAGATGAACAAAATAAATATTAAATTAACTGCTGGAGGCCAATTCCATTGCAACAAATACATCAAACCTAAGCACTCAGTTTTGTGGTGTGTATGGTATGTGTGTGTGTGTGTGTGTGTTGCTACGTATATATATGTAGCACATTATTGTACATTTAAAGGCTATATTGAATGTGATTGTCTTAATTGCTTTTGTTATATAAGTTACATAAAAATATATATGCTATATAAAAGTTATATAAAGTACAAGTGGTTTTAAAATGGTGATATTTATTATGAGGAACTTCAGTGAAGAAGAAGGGAGCAAGGAGATATGCTTTGTGTTGTTTTTCATTTGGTAGTGATGAGCATTGAATGCAGAACCTCATGTATGGTAGGCAAGGAATCTGACACTGAACTCCACTCCCAGGCTCGATATCATATTTTATAGCCCAAATTAAACATTCTGCTACAAACTGTTGAATCAATAACCACTCATAATCTTTAGGTGTACAAGAGGAAAAATAGAAAAATCTCTCTACTGATGGGATATTCTCAAGTTTCTGATGAGCCACATTGTCTTCAAAATGTCTCTAGCCGTTTGTAAATGCAATCTTCTTGAATACATAACTCATATGAAAGTATATATGAATGCATATAAATGTGAGTTATGGACTTGTGCATGTAAATGCATGTGTGAATATATAGACATACGTAGGTGAAGTCTTGGTACCATGGAGATCTTCTGTCTGTCTACAATAGAGAATGCAAACTCTATTGAGATAGCTCATTCAGCAGAGACCATTCAGCATGTAGTTACCCTTAACCTCCGTATCTAAGCTTTGCTTTTTCTCATGCGTAGTTTCCTCTAGCCTACAGGTTCTCTGAGCATCTGCTTCAGAAGATATTTTTGTTGTCTATGCATCACTTGTATTACATATACAACCTGTCATCCATCAGAAAAGTGAGCTAAAGAAGAAATGGTTTAAACTAGAGAAGTGATAAGACTACCATGCCAAATCTAGTTGAAAGCCTGGCTGTTATCACTTACAACTTAAAGAACCTTGTAGGAATTATTGAGGAAATGTTTAGTGTCTGTGAGTCTTAGTTTTCTTATCTAGAAAATGGGAATACTATTGTATTTCTCATGAGATTGTCATAAAATTTCATGGAACAGCATCTCTACAGTATTTGGTATAATGTGCTAAGCACAGATGTTGTACAGAAGTCTGTATCAACGTTGAGCCTGAGAAGAAAATCCATTCTATGGATTGTCTTGAATGTATCTAATCTATAGGTACGTTCTATGACCTATAAGATATTTTTTGACTTACCTATGAACTTCCTAGTGTCATCGTGTACCACATGTCACTCACTAAGTCCCATCTTTGTTTCGTTAAAATCATTCTGATCTCCAAGCTATTGTTAGGTTTTCTTCTGAAAAAAAAAAAAAATCCCTTCCTCCAAGCATTATGTGGTTAATTCCTTCCCATTGTTGAGGTAATTTAGCTCACCTCACTGGGGAGGTCAGTTCATGATCAGTGTCTTGCCCAAAGGATCTCTGTTCCTTCCAATAATTCTTTATCATGTTATTATATTTATAATCTTCATAACAATTCTTGCTTCTCAAAATTGTCTCTATTATGGATTTACTTGCCTTTTAATTATACAGTTTCCCCACAAGATTGTGAGCTGCATAAAAGCAGATAAGAGATATGACCTTCTCTGTCTTGTTCCCGGGCGCAAAACAGAGTCTGTGTTTCTGTGTGTCTAATGAGGATAAAGTAGGAAAGGGGGAAAGCTTTGAAAGAAACAGCATATAAAATTGCATTTCTGAATGGAAGTGAGCCCTGACATTTACCTGCTATCCACCATTGGAAGGATGCCACAGGAAGGAGTATGGTCACTGCTCTTGCTGGCCTCAGGCCTCACACTAGAGACAAATTTACCCCATGCTGCAATGAAATCATAAGCCACCTTTATCTTCTCCCTGATGCTTTCATTCTTTCCCTTAGGCCTTAGGAATGTGTCACCTAGGGATTATCTCTCTTCCTTTTGCTTCAGGTCTTCTGGGTTTAACTCTGGGTATCCGGCTATCTGCTTCTTGATCAAGAAAATTTGCTTTCTTTTTCCAGGAAATATTTCAAAAATCTCAAAATGTAAGTGTATTGCAAATCATTCTTGCATAAACAAACTCATTCTAAAAATTGTCTGGGATCACATAAAAATAAGTGATAAATCCATTGGATTATTTTTACTTTTCCTATTCTTTATACTGAAGATCTTTGGCAATGGAAATTCATCAGTGTATAAGTGAATTTATCTATTTGTGTATGAAGCATCTAATTAGCACTTACAGTGAAGTGTGGAGAGTGTTCTATATAACAGTCTCTGGCTGAGGCTTAAATCCAAGGTCTGTCCTCTGAAATATGTGGACAGCTGTTATGTGATTTTAAAAAATAATAATAAAACATAAAGGAAATAAATTGTTACCTTGGAACTGTGAAGTGGAACTTGACTGTATCTCCAGAACAGATGTTCCAGGTCTGGGACATTTTGCAGAGAGTCATTAGAGACTTCGTATCTGAAGACTCCTGGGGTTCTGTCTGACTGATTTGTTTAATTAATAGATCTCTTTGCAACCCTAGAAGCAGAAAGGCAGGGGATGAAGGCCTGTGCACTTTGCCAACCACTTCTACATCTCAAAACTAACTGCAAGGGTCCCCCAGGTGGCCTCAGGCTGGTCACCAGGTCTCCACAGGCTTACTCTCTATCCAATTAGAGAATCCTTCCTTAGGATGCTGTCTTAGGAAACAGCTTTATGAATTTTACCAAAGTTTTTTTACTTTCTGACAACCTTTGTTTTTTAATCCTAAATACACTCTTATTTCTTTATAACCATCACAACTTTTGGCAGTAATTATGAGATTAGAGCTTTAGAATGGTATTTTCAGGGTAGCTTAAAGGTAAGAAACAGTTATCACTTTTCACCATTTACATTCCATCACTAAATACCAACTTTCTATTGACTGATATTATAAGGTTACAGGAAAAGATTATGAGAAAGGACCCCGACTATCTTGTGCTAATTCATTTTTCTTTTTGACATAAGAACAGAGAGTATGAATCAGAAATACTTAATAGTGTTCCTCGTGCATAAGTTAAAGAGGCACCTTTCCTTCTGTTCTCTTGATTTACAAGGTGATCGATGGTAAGCAACATCCTTAAGCTTTGTGCCTTCCTTTTCAGAATACCATCTTCGGCAGTTAAGAGGATATTGTTTTAATATTGATGGGGAAGCCAAATGTTTCACTGAGTGCTGGTGGTCTGTTTTCCACCTGGTGAAATATGATTTCCCAATGTCCTTGGGAGAAGAATAACGCTTCCCTCTTTGTGCCCCACCCCATTGGAAAACATTTCCATTCTCATAGCTTCCTCGGAGGAAGAGACTTCTTGCTCATTTAGTTTAGCTCCTCTGTGACCTGAAGTCATTTCACCTATAGAAGACAGATGACTTCAACTCTCAGTCTTCAGTTTGAATTGCAATACAAACCAAATTAGATAAAATAAATCAATAATACCCTTGCAGGCCAAATTCACTTAAGTAACATTTACAGTACAGTTGTTCACTTTGCCCATATACTTTAATCCATTAACACTCTACATTTGGCACCTGAATAAATATGTTACCCTAACTGAATATAAATGGCTTAGAATTCAGTCATTATTTTGTGTTGAGTGGCAGGTTAGTAAATTTTCATTTCTTTAATAAAAAGTGATTTTAAAAAATGAAGAAAAAAAGCTGACATATCACAAAGCCTAAGTTATGTGACTGGTTATTTCAATTTCCAGATAGCTCATTGATAACTTAGGAGACATCGCCACAATTGTATGAATCATTGTGCTCATAACTCTCGTGATAGGAGCCTACAAATACATAGACCCATTCAAGTGCATTTGGATTCTAATCTTGAGAGCATATTGCAACTAAGAAACAATAGATATACATGAATAGATGCATTACTTTAATGTCAGAAAACTAACCAGACATCTGCATATGACTGTGCTTAACATAACTTAGCAGATCTTGATCGTGCCAGTTTGCTGTAATTTTGTGTAAACTGCAAGTGAATCATTCTCTCCAATGACTGAATTAAATTAGCAATAGGATGTGTGGAATGTTACAGGACAGTGTTACATGCAAAAGAATTAACTCAGTCATTGATTTGAATTGGGAAAAGATTGTAAACTGGTGTCTTTCAATAATTATCGAAGCTACAATAATGTCAAACTTTTGTTCTTAGTTTGAAAGGATTACACAAGGAACTTAGCCTAGAGATGTAGGGATGAGATCAAAAATTATTCATGATGTTTATATCAGTAAGAATACTATAGCACCAGAGAGTATTAGTAGCAATGTTCCCATTGGGTGTACATTGCAAGAATCCTTACTACAGTATAGTTCTAACTTTTTCCTCTTAGTTACTTAGTTACTTAGTCCCAGTGTCATGGGTGACTATTCATAGTTGAGAATCTTAATGTATAGCACAAGAGAGTGTTTCATGTGTGCATTGATCTGGGTATTGGCCTTAGTGCTTACTTTCTAAGTGACCGTGGAGAGTCATTTAACCCATATAGTCTTATTTGGGAAAAAAAAGCACTAAAGAAGGACTAAAGCCTTTGTTTTAAAGTGTGTGTGTGTGTGTGTGTGTATGTGGGCGTGTGTGTGTGTGTGTATATGTGGGCGTGTGTGTGTGTGTGTATATGTGGGCGTGTGTGTGTGTGTCTGTGTGAGTGTGTACATGCTACAGTATACATGTGAAGGTTCATCCTTGGTGCCAGTCTTTGCCTCCCATCTTGCTTGAGACAGGTTCTTTAGCTGTTCACTACTACATACATCAGGTTAAGTAGCCTGTGAGCTGTTGGGAACTGGTTGCAGAGGCTGGACCCCCGCAGTGAGCATCTATGGAGTCTGTCATCTCCACTTCCAATCTTTACCTCCCAATGATTATGAAAACTCATTTGAAAACATAGTATTTTGTTCGTTGTGACTAGAGAGCATGATCTAAGCATTTCATCTCTTACTTATTAAAAAATAGAAGTAGTCTTTTTCCATTCTTAGGAGACAAACTTACTGTGCTTTTCTTGAAAGAAAAGTATCTGAGTTCCAAACACATCACCTTTCTGAGAGAATTTTAATCATTATGGTTTGAGTCTAACTAATTTTTATGTGCAAAGGCTTTAAAGCCTCACCTGGAGTAATATTGAATACTTTCTTCTGGGTCTGCATGTTCCATGTAACAGGACAAGGTTTATAATCTAGTGTGTGTTGGATGGTATGGCTATAGTATCAGACATACACAATAGAACCTTGGGAAATACCTATTCTGTCTAACTGAGCGCTAAACTTCATTGATATTTGAGAGTGAGTTATTGGTTCAGTAAAGAAAGCTCATATTTCAGAGGTAACTTCTAGGATTTTTGCAGCAAGTTGTGTCAATACACAAAAAAAAAAAAAAACTTTATTCACAAATAAAGTTCTGCTACAACTCATATGAGAAACAATTTACAAGATGAATACTTTCATAGACAAAGTAGAATGTTTTTATTGGTTAAAACTACTACAAAATGTTGATAATAACAGTTCGTATCTGAATAGACAAACCTAATTGTCTGTGAATGGGGGTATAATTGAGTCTTCATTGTAAAAGCTTTAACAAAATCAAGCAATAGAGTATGAGCTTTTATGACATTAAAAACAAATAATTTGTACAGAGTTATTACATTTGAAGATGCACCCTCCTACCAGCCCATTAGATTTCATTTGAGATAGAAAAACGGGCAGATGTTTTGTTTGTTTCTGTTTTGAATTTCACAAAAGGTAAACCCAACTTTTTTGAAGAAAAACCTGTTTTATCTCTTTAGAAATAAGCTTTCAAAGTATGTATTAAAACGAAGCCACACTTAAACATAATTACTGAGTGATTTCTAATGAATGTATTAATCAACTGTCAGTGGTATCTGCAATGCTGTCATCGCCCCTAGAGTTGAAAGCAATGACCAGCAAACACTTTGAAAATTAAGCCTTCTTAGCATATTTATAAATGTGTGAGCAATTCTGCTGCGTTAGGAAACAGCGACTCACATTACGCTATTTGCAAATAGCATAAATGGAAAACTACAACTGAAAAATAAAATAAATGACTTCAAAAGACTTTAAAATGTGTCTCAGTTCCTGTTATTTTTTGTGCCATTGCTCACATAACATCTATGTGAGAAAGAATTAAACAGAGAAGCAAGTTATGGATCACACATCCTAATGTAATCAAACCCCAGCAGTCTGAGAGAGAACAAAATGTCAACTCTAACTGGGTGCCTTATTGAATTTGCCAAATTTATGATCCAAAAGATAGCAATATCTATGTGGTCATGCCTGGAACTTAAGGGAAATCATTCAGAGAATAGAGGATAGCCACTAAAAGAAAAAGCAAATGCAAGATACACAAAAGAATAATTTTATCCTGATGACCAACTTTTCCCAGTTTTCATGGGACATATCTTGTTGTGGCCCTGAAAGTCTTACGTCTCAGCCATAGACAAATGGATACTTTATCACTCCACCATTTAACCTGGGTTTCTCTTCATTGCTGACATCCTCAACTGCCTTGGGATGAAACTCAAAGCAATGGTTCTCTGCCTTTCCTGTGATGTGGATCACCTAGAAAACTGTAGCATCACTGCAGCCTGGGCTCCTTTCTGGAAATTCTAATCCCAGAGACAGAAGTGGAGCCAACGAATTTTCTTTAGTCCACAGATAATACCAACATTGCTGGTTTAAATACCACCTGGTGACAGGACTGCAAACTTCAGGTGTATTTCCTACTTTCCAATTTCATATTCATATATACTTTAGGGATAATTATGCATGAGTTGTTTTTATAATCTTTTAGAAGCAGAAATAGTTAATCTTGGCATTGGTGATTATAATATAACTAATAAAGTCATGTCAAATAAAGGTGTTATTTGTATAAACCAGTTGTTTGCATAAACCCAGACTACTACTTTAAAAAGCACTACTTCATTTGAGGACTTATTAGGAGCGATAAAACAAAGATATAGAATAAACTAGGGTCATTCCAATATTTTTATTGCAACTGTTGAACTAGAATGAGGTGTCATTGGGAATATTTATTATACATGATACTGTATAACATAAGGACATTTTCAAACAAATGTATATTGTGATTTAATCATAGTTCTCCCTTACCCCATCTCCTTTCTCATGAGTTTCATATTCTCCCAGATAGTTTCACTTCTACTTTAATGACATATATACATCACAGTTTCATGACATATATACATTCTAGGAACTTCATGAAACAAAATGTGACATTTGGATTTCTGAACCTGGTTTAATTCACCTAATGTAAATACCTCTGGTTATATATATTTCCTGAAAACAACATAATTTCATTATTTTTAAAGATGAAAAATTCTCATTGTATATGGGTTAATACCATATTTTTCCATTCTTCTGCCATGAATGAGGTAGATTGATCCATAACGTGGGAATAGTGTTACAATAAACAGTGATACGCAAGCATCTCTCTTTGTGGAAGACCTGTAAGAATTTTATAAGGAGAGCTCAGTTAAATTTTATTAATAGGTCCTCTGATTCTCTGATAACAACTCTGTCAATCTGACATTCAATGTCCAGAGCCAGACAAAGGTTTGGTCCCACAAGATTTTGTCCATCTTACAAGTCCCAGGAGCCAAACACACACACAAAAACAAAACTGACTGGATTTTCCTGATTTATTAAGGAGAATACACTTTCAAAATGGCTTACTAGACAAGAAGCACAAAACAAAATAGGAGAGCGTCACAAGAGGGGCATTTGTGACATCCTTAGGGTCATGAGAGTGGCTTCTATGACATCCCTAGGTGTCCACTCTCCTTTTACTTCAGTGTCTCAGGTCAGAAGCTCCTTAAGTCCTGTTTCCAGTGACTCACATAGTCCCTTCATCACAAGTTTCATAATTCACTGTAATTGAACTCAATCTTTGAGGAATGGGCAGGACATTCAAACGTTATAACTCTAATCACTTTGTTGGTTTTACAGGAACTGGTGAAAAATCTCACTGTGACCAAAATGTATTTTTTTTTATTTTTATCTTTCTCACTATAAGATACAAAGCAAGGTGGAAAATGATTATGGGGGACTTAGTTTTAAAACTCACAGCCCTGTCTTTAACACTTTCTATAAATATCAGTTGGACCAAAGACCACATTTGTCCACAGTAATGAAAGGTTTCTTGTTCCACCTCCCCAGGTTACTATGGCATGAAAGTCAGTGAATACATTTACTGAGACTTTTCAAAAGCAGGTTCTGAAGCTGAAAGAAATTCTCTAGATAAATCTATTTAACTAGACTACTGTACTCTGAACATTTCAATTCCGTAAATGTAGAATGCACTTTTTGTTTAAAGGTAATCTTTTCAAATTCAACATCTTTTCTTATAAGTGCTAACATTCAGAAAGAGCTTCTAACCTAGTCTTTTCCTCTGCCTCATGTAACAACTTCAAAAACAGCACTCAAACATTGCTCAATATTTTCAGATTATACATGGGAATAAACTCCTATATTTCCCATCAAGTTGAAGACATTATCCAGCCCCTGGTCAAAGTTATGTGGAGATATCTTGGTGCTTTACTTCTTAATTGTTGCTTTAATGTGCCTTAAAATAGCACTGAATTGTCAAAGCCATCTCCCGAATGTTTTCTACAACAAGATTTGCAACAATGGCATGCGATTTATTGAGTATTCCCTATGATACTGACCCTGTGCTGTGAAATTTACTTTCATTATTACTGTTAATCTTTACCAGGGCCAAGACAAAGGTGAGGTGAGTGAAACTCTGTCCTTGTCTGCAGATTGGAGGGACATCAAAAGCTTAATAATCAAGATAAATGAAAAAGGCCAGATATAGCTCAGTGGTAGAATGTATAAGCTTAGCATGAGCCAAAGATCTAGGTTTAATCTCTAATACCTCAATAAATAAATAAATAAATAAATAAATAAATAAATACATGCATACATATATACATAAATGTAAAATAATTAGATAAGTAAGTTGAATATGATACTATTTTTAAATAAAGATTGTTATACATTGAACAAGATATCATTTTTTTAAAAGGACCTACTGATTTTTTTAAATTAAGATAAAGTATTACACCCTGGAACTCACCATTCACCTGCTTCCCTTGTTTGAATGCTAAATGCTGAAATGAGGGGTTTATGTCACTTTACCTGACTTATTTTTTCCTTGTGGTCCAGCACATTCTAGGACAGCAAGGCTCCTATTTCTCACAATAACGCTGCAAGGTACAAAAGTTTCTGCGTTCTAAGCAGAAACCCATAAAACATAAATAACGATTCCAAAGTCACACAATTGCTGAAGAATATACCCAAACTTCTGACTTTGTATTAAGTTAAGATGGTCCAATGGCTCCCCATTATATTTTATGGCATCAAAAGGATATGCAGTTTAAAGTTGATCAAGGGAAAGGAAGAAGACTAGGAAGGTTCCAGATGAGGAGCTTCTAAATGTGTTCTTCCAGAAGAACAGGGGTCACCTCTCCCAACAATGGCTGTGACAACAGGTACAGTGTCTCCAGCCCTAGGAACTCAGCAGACTTTGATATGCCCTTGCATTTTATTGGAATTCAATCATATAGACATGTTGACTGCCACTGTGTCTGACCTTTCCTTTTCAAAACCACTATAAAAGGAATAGATATTACTTGACTCAAAGCCTCTATCATTAGACCTTTTTAGATAGTCCTCCATAGCTCAAGGACACAAGGACTCATTGTAGAAGGAGAAAAGAAAAGTATAAATTTTTAAAAACTGCATCTCTTTCAGTCTGGAACAGAATAAATTGCAAATAATAATAAAGTAAAATGTCCCTCCTGGACTAGAGAAATGGCTCAGTGATTAAGAACATTGGCTCCAATTACAGAGGACCCAGATTCAAATGCCAATATCCACATGGTGGCTAAAATCCATCTGTAACTTGAGTCCAAGGGGATCCAAATTTCTGTTTTGGTCTCCACAAGCACTCCACACACATGTACGCAGACACACATGTATTAAACCTACATATACATAAAATAAAAACAAACAAACTCTAAGGATATTTAAAAAATAACTTTCATGAAATAATACAGGTTGAATCTCTGTTATCTGGAATGCTTGGGGTCAGAATTATTTCCTATTTGGCATTTTTGAATATTTGCATATATTTAATGAGATGTCTTGGGGATGAGAGCAAAGTTTGATGCAAAATTGATAGTTCATATATATCTACATTCATAACTTAAATGTAATTTTGTTGTGTATCTGTTCTTATTTTGCTGTTTATTTGAGTTTTGAGAAGGTAGCTTAGATTGCCTTCCAACTCATGATGTATCCCAGACTGTCTGTCCTTAAACACACAGCAATGCTCTTATCTAAACCTCTTTATGGTTGAGTAACATATATGAGCCATTACACTGGACTAATTTTTAATGGTTTTGCACATAGTATAAAATTCTATGCTGTGAGATTTTACACCCGTGTCAAGTTTGTTCAAGATGTCTTTCATTTTGGATTAATGATGTCTAACCCATAATGAAGTCAGTATGCCCAGTACAATGAATGCACATAAAAGTGAAGTCTGGTCTGAAAAATAACACCTGTTCAGTTCAAGGTCTTCAGTAGGAAAGATCACCTACTCTGATGTGTTCTCCAGTACATTCTACAAGCCTCCCTTGCTGCATTGTGAAAGAAGATGCCTTTCTGTAGAAATAGCCAATATTGAAATCAAGAGCACATGCATATATGATTTACTTGGCAAATACTATCCATCAGAGACCAGAGCTGTTTCACAGATGCTTAATATTATTATTAAAGTTTCAGAATATGCCTTGTCTTTCCTTAGCCTCAGAATTAGAAAGAAATGGCTAAGGGCTGGGAAGCAAGCATCTGGTGGTGTCTGATATGGTTTTAGGTTTTACATAAACAAGCAAATTCTATTTTAATAATTGCATTTATCTAATATGCATTAGAAATGTTATTATAAGTACATTTGAAAATACTAAAGAAAATATTTAAGCTATTTAAAAAACAACAGTTTGAAGAAAAACAACGCCAGTTAGAACATGAAGAGAAGCTGTACTTTCAAATGGCAAACTTCCAGAAGGGAAGAAAATAAAAGTTAGGAAGCCATGAGTTAAAAAGATACAGATTTTATTCCATTTTACCAAATGCAAGAATATTAATTCTGTGGTCATCAGGATCTGAAGTGAAAATCAAGCCATACGTTCAATTTTGGGCTTTATCTATTTAATAATTTCTAAATTGGGGGATTTTCTGAAGCTTCCTTATCTTGCTAATGATCAGTTTTGAAAAGAGAATTCTTTCTAAAGAACGAGTATTATTTCTGAGGGAACATAGAAAAGATGATCGCTGTGGAATCATTATTCCTAGATTGCTCGGCTTGATAACCATCATCATCAAAACCTGCTATCATCATTTCTCTGGAAAATCAGTAGGAGCAGGGGTAGGGGAGGCAGCCAGAGTGGGGGCGGAGAGTAGCCAGGTCCCCCGAGTCTGCTCTCATTTATGCAAGACCTTTAGGATAAGTTTCTGTTTCTGGTACCTCACCATCAGCACCTGGCCAGGATGGGCTGGTGACCTTCTCAGCACTTGGCAGGAAGAAAGAGTTCCTGTCTACAGACACCCTGAATCTCTTGAAATGCAAAGAGCAAAGAGATGAGCGAACAGCAGGGTTGCTGGCAGGTGTCTGTGTGATCACATGGACCAAGAGCAGGTGGCTAGCTGAGGGACAGAAGGCAAGAGCCCTCTTAAAAGTTGTACTTGGAACCCTCACACTCCTCTTTTGTGACATATTACTGTTAAAATGGATGAGTAAATGTTTAAGTGGAGAAGCTTCCCTTAGATTCTCTTCTTCTCCCTTCTATGTTTACTTGTTTGTTTATAACAGATCAAGAGAAAGGAGACCAGATTAAAAACTGACAAAATAAGAATGTGGAAAAACATAAAGACTAGCTACCATGCTTCAGACTGAACACATTGGTTCCTCTGCCTGCTGCTTCCTGGCTAATACAGAAACCTAGTTCAGTCTGGAAGTTTTCTCAGCAGTAAAGAGAGTAGAGGAAGAGCAAGCTCTTGTTTTATAGGAGAAAATAAAATGAGATAATTCAGTGAAGCATGCAGTACCTGGGACATAATTCTGCCTCTGCTATTATTACTGCTTGTTTAATTTGACCTCTCAAATTTGCATTTCTTATGTATCCAGAGTGTTCAGTAGTAAAAACCTTACCCAGCATTCCATCCCCAGTAACACACACACACACACACACACACACAGAAGCGCATACACTTTTTGTAAAATATGCACTCTGCTTTTGCTTTTCTGTTGTCCTTCTGCATCTATAGCTGTGTTTTATGGGCATAGGTATTCCCTGGAGTCTTATGTCAAATTCTGTCATCGTTCTATGCTCCTAACATGTCCTATCACTTTGAAAATATGCAAATTTAGTGAATTTACTGAATACCATGAGGCAGAGTGCCTCACTCTCCTGCCTGTAGCAGTAAGCTATAATCTTTTACCCTCTATTTAGGGAAGGAGAAAGGAAAGAGAAAGAAATTTTCATCACTTTTACAAGCGGCCTTGACATAGAATGAGAGAAAGGTAGAAATTTTCATAGCCTCTCTTAGCTCGAAGAGGACTATCTGACAGTGAGTCAGACTAGCTTCTCAGCTCACAGTTTGTAAACTCAATCTCTCCAACCTTTGTTCTTTTAGGAATTATCACAATAACCAACAACAGCAACCCAACCAACACCCACACAGACTCTCAGGGCTTCAGACTTTTTATAACCTAAGCCGAAAGTTCACATAACACATTGTGGCACCCAATCCCAAAGACAAGCTATAGGTGCCAGAACAACTGCACCTAACCAAATTATAACCACCTGACCCAAGCATTCCAAACCCAGCTCATAAACAACTATACCACAGCTGGGATGGGAACACAAACATAATCCGAACACCACTTTGATTTTTTACAGAAACCAAAATAACAAAAACTTCTTCCAAGTGTTCCACTACACATGCTCCTGCACTAAACTCTACACCATACCCACCCATGTCAGTATTGCTAAGAGTCCATCCTATTCTACCTGACCTGTCATTCAGACCAAACAACAGGACAAGAAATTGATCCTGCCTTATTCATTACAACCTCTAATTACATTTCTAATGATACTTTCTCTGTGTCTCCTCTGAAAGTATCTCTCTTCAGAACATGAAATATACCCATTCTAAAGTATAGTAATATGCCAATTAGAGAAAAAGTGAAATTTTATTTTCCAGTCAATTTCAGCTGTAGTGATTGATACTAAGTCTAAGTCACCCTAAGTAGAAGAATGTCAATTTCTAAGAACTGCAATGACAGTTAAAGCATATTTCCTCCTCCCAAGGGATACTAGCCATGTAAGACAGGAGTTAGGATGACGAATGGATGCAGGACAGCCAGGCCTGTAGAGATATATATATGGGAGGTAACAGTAAGTGCATCTTCCGAATCTGGAGGTTTGAGAGGCACAACTGCACAGTGAGATCTGCAGAATGGTGACACACAATTGAGAATGCATAAGCAAAGATGCAAAGAACAGCCCAGAGAGGAAGAACAATTTTCTGTCTCTTATATGAAAAGACAAAGCATTTCCAATCCAGATGTGTTGAGGGGAAAGGGAAGGATTAATTATGCACAGAAGCCTGACTAGAGGGACTCTGAGTTTGAAAACCTGCACCAATATAGACTCCTAAAATTAAGAAAAAAAATTAAAAACCATGTTTCAAAGCTTTAAATAAGAAAAATGAAAATCTTTAAGTCAGAATTATTAATCTGGAGTGAATATGGGTCCCCCAAATATTACACTTATACTTATAGTATGCATCACAATAGACTACAGTATGAAGACTAGATATGGAATTCTAACAACCATAGTAGAAAATTAGTTTTATGAGTCTTATGATACTTTGAAATCTGCAACAGTAACTCAAAGTTGTTACTACTAGAAACTTAAAATACTGTTTTTTAAAGAGCACACGCATATCTGTGTGCGTATATATTCAGTTATATGTGCATGTTTCTGTACATATATATTCAGCATTGGATGGTAAAATGTAAAACAAAATAGACATCTATTAATTGTTACACCATGTCCTTTTAGGGTGAATTCCCCTGTCCTTTTAAGTTATCCTTCAAATGAAAAAATATTTTTACATACAGGATTAAACTTTCTCTTTAAAAAGATGCTAATTATCATGAGAAAAAAGCCAGCAGCATGAAACTGGAAACTGAAATTTATTAAGAACCAAGAATTAAAACAACAGGACTCAGATAAGACCCACGTCACAATAATTACTCTCTTCAAGTTCTAAAAACCTGTATTTCTTAAGTATTTTAAATATAGTTAAGGTCCTCCCTTGAGAGGACTTGAGAAGATCTAGGCATATTTATACTTCTGTTAGTGTTAGTCAGACTTTGCTTGCTGTGACAAATATCTAAAAGGAAGTGTGATGGAAGAACTTGTTTTGACTTGTGGTTGCAGAGACTTCAGTGCATGGTGGTAACCTTTTCTTTTTCTTTTCTTTTTTTTTAACTGAGAGAAACATCATGGCAGCAGGTGAAGGAAGATTTTAGCTGTTTACCTCATGGTAGATAAGAAGAGAGACAGGAGGACCCTGGAACAAGGCAAACCTTGCAAAGATATACCCAATCATCCTCATACCTCTCCCTAGACCCCCACCTTTTACAGTTTCCAACACTTCCCAATTAGCATTATATGAGGACCCAGGCTTCATCACAAGCCTGTGAAGGGCATTTCATATTCAAAGAATGAAAGCATCCCAGATTCACATTTGCAAGAATAATTTCAAGGAATAACATCTTGTTTTTAAATCCCCCTCCTCTTATTTATATTTTGGAGCAAGAATTTTTATTTTCCTGAAATTGAAGCATAACCAGCTACATGATGGGCACCTGGAGGAAATCACCTTCCTCCCTCTGTAAATTCAGTAAACATTTGAAGTATCCTAGTCATGGACCCATATTCCAGTTATTTCATTAACACATAAAAGGTTCTCAATGAGTTGTCATTGCTGACATGTCAAAGCTGGCTGTAGTTAGTGCTTCAAATATCGTGTTATAAATTTGTTACTGTATCTATTATTTAGCCTACAGGATATGTAAGACTTAGACTGGGGGCTGAAGTGATGGTTTAGCAGGTAAAGACACTTGGCTCCGAGCCTGACTACATGAATTGTTCTATAATGTGGCCAGACATGGTGGAATGAGAAAAACAGTTCTTACAAGTTGTTCTCCAATCTCCACACACATGCACACATACTCACATAAATTTTCATTTAAAAATTAGTGGGTTTGAGTAAAAATCACAAGAATGTCTTTGTAGGGAATACTTTGCTGAAAAGTATTATTGAAATGCTCAGTGTTTAATATCTCTGGATTAGTGCTGCAGGTAGAGAACTCTTGAAATCTGTTACCCATAAGAGTAAGCAATTCTTGGCCACATCCAAGTTGAAATCTTGCCACTTCTCAATGGATATATCTTTGCCTGTTCATGGCATGAATTTATGCAAAGTGCAGTCTTTATCTTAATATAAGGAATAGGGTATAGGAGTATTTACGCACATAGTTATAAACATCATCTATGCTAGAGTTAACTACAGCCCATTTTTCGCTCCTAAAAGACAACCCATATTTAGTGGGGGAAAAAAAAAAAAGCAACTTGACCAAATGTGAGAGTCGGACTTTACATAGGCTAGTAGGATTATAATCTTCATGGATGCACAGATTTGAGAACATCCCTTTTCAAGTCACCTCTCTTGAGCCCTGTGGTGATTTTAACCCTCAAGCAATATCTGGTAAAATCTATAGGTATAGGTCAGGTATGCCATCAAATGGCCTATAATGTTTGAAACACCTATCTGTGCCTACAAAAAATGATTCCCAAACAGTGGTTAATAATGAGATGTTGGGCAACACTGAACAAGAGAAACCGTTGGGATCCAACCTCTGCAAACTCCATGAAGATCTACCCTCAAAGTCTTGTTCAGGTGAATCACCATCTCAGCTTCACTGCAGCATCGCTCTAGCCTGTCACAAACTCCTCCCTGCCTCTGGAATCAGTCTAGTTTCAGCAGAGGTGGCTGGGAGTGAGTGTTGCCTGTAGAGGCTTTCAGAACACCTCGCGGATTATAAACACCTGTTGACTCCTGATGAAATTAAGAAGTTTCGCAGACTTAAGATGAGCCATTTGAGGAAACCACAAATTCATTCCAATGATTTTTAGGACAATGGCTTTTCCTCACTGCTCTTACTGATTTCTAGAAGGTGGAGGCATCATGGAAAAGGAATATTGCAGGATTAATAGTAATATGGGACATGACGAGGCGATGAAGCTTTCTCAGAACTGAAGAAGCTTTCTCAAGGGCTCGAGTCTGCACTGAGAATGTTCCCTGTGCTCAAGTTCTAAAAGTCCCATCATTAGCAAGATGTTATTCTTCTCATTTTCATTTATTAGGACAAATGCTAAGGGAGGTAACTCATTGTATTTTTTCTGAATGAAAGTAGTCTTTTTATTTAAATATTTATACAAATATTCAAACAAGTACAATCCCCCAAGGAACAAATGTAAAAACTAATGCAAATCACCTTTTCAGAAACAAGAAAGACCATTTATAACGTGCTTATATCCCATACAAAAGAGAGGTGGGTCCCCAAACCTGCTCACATAGGAAGTTCAAAACAGAGTTTTAGTTTTTTGAGCACGTGGGCCATATTTATAGTATTACACAGCAATGTGATTCCTGCTGCACACATAGTAAAATAACATCAATTACAGAGGAAGAAATTTTAGGAAGGTCAAGTTCACACTGATATTTAATAAACCATGAAGGAACTGAAATATCTCACAAAAACTCAGAAAAATAAAATGACTCACTAAACCTGTATGGCATATTTTCCAAGCACTGAGAATTTATTTTGAATATTTAATTCATAAGAAAAAAAACACATCAAATAGCTGCAAAGATATAATTCTTTGTTGTTGTTTGAGTTTTTTGTTTTGTTTTGCTTTGTTTTTGTTTTTTTGGGTTTTGTTTTGTTTTTATTTGGTTGGTTGGTTTTTCGAGTCAGGGTTTCTGTGTTGTAGCTCTGGCTGTCCTGGAACTCATTCTGTAGACCAGGCTGGCCTTGAACTCACAGAAATCTGCCTGCCTCTCCCTCCCAAGTGCTGAAATTAAAGGTGTGAGCCACCGCCGCCACTGCCCAGCTAACAGTTGTAATTCTTATATACATATTCAGTTAAACTTTTTCTTGCATGTAACTGTATTGAATTGTAAGTTTGTTGTTTGTTATTGGTTTTTTTTATTTTACTTTATTTTTATTTTTTTCACATGCTTATCTTGTTTCCCATCCTAAGCCAACTTCAGTTTGAGGCCATTCTCCTCACTTTGTGTGTCAGATCCAAAATCTTTCAGCTTTCCCTAACTAGACTCTCAATTTCTAAAGAGGAAACAATTTACTCCAAGGAAAATTCCCTTTTGAGGAGGCATGAACCGTGTAACTAAGATCCAGATTTCTTCAATCATACAGCACTTCTACATTATTGTTAATAGACCCAGAATCACTTCTTTCCAGGTTCAAGAAATGAAACAAAACAACAAAACCCCTTTGACTTTAGCAAGTTTGAGTGACAGGCGAGCAGCCTGAAAAAAAAATGTTGCTGTGTGTAAGCTAGAAGAAAGGGGCTAAGAGAGGACACATCCTGGGACCAAGAAACAGAATGAAGGTATTTAATCCTCATAAGGGTTTAAGCTTCAACCCATACCAAGTTGGTTCTCATCCCAATAATAGGTTGAAAGTCTGAAGAGATGCAGAATCTAAGAGTCAGAGCAGCTGGTCTGTGGTCCATTGCCTACCATTCACACACTTAGGGCAAATTACATACTTTTACATATACTTCTATGCCTAAGATTTTTTTTTTATTTACAGAAAATGAATATTGATAGTTCTTACCTTTTAAGCATTTGATTATTTTATCTTTATGCACAGGTGTATGTGCTTGTGTGAGTTTATATGTACCACATGAAGGTAGGAGCCTGAGAAGGCCAGAAGATGAGAGAATTATAAACCCTGGAACCAGAGTTACAGATGATTATGGGCCACCATATGGATTCCGGGAACAAAATCCAGGTCCTCTGAAAGAGCAGCCAGTGTTGCTAATCACTGAGTCATCTCCATATCCCCATTGTTCTTACTCTGAAGGGTAAAATGAAATAATAGATATAAACACAAGATGATATGGATCTTTCTAGAAATAAATTCTGGACATTTTTAATGTTAGTTAGCCACCTCAATAATTTAAGTAAGGGTGCTCAACAAACTTTCAGATGCTTTAAGTCTGAACTTTTCCACAAATAATATAACCATTAAATCATGAGAAGTCATGACATATTTTTCAATATCTAAGCAAATGAAACTAACTCATCAGGAATACAAGAGCTATGTGGAGAAGGCCCAGATCCTTGCAATTTCATGTACATCCACCACAGCAAAATCAAAGTTGGGAGAAAGACCATCAAAGTTGGGAGAAAGAAGGAATCAAAAAAGGAAGGGGGAGGGAGGGAGGGAAGGAGGAAGAGAGAGAGAGAGGAAATGAGAGAGAGAGAGAGAGAGAGAGAGAGAAAAGAGAGAGAGAGTTATCTATTCATTTCTAGAAAAGATTAAAAAAATACTTTGTATCCTGTCAAAGACCAAGATTGCTTTGTCACTGGATCTATGACCATGAACTAAAAAGGAAAATGTGCTTAGGAAATGGTCCTCTGCTGGATTACAATAAAAGATAGATCATAAAATTGAGATTTAACTTAGAAAAGAACAAAGGAAAAAATGAAAATTAAGTCTGACACTCAGAAAGTAAAATTGAAAAGGCAAGGCAATGAAAGTTACGAGAGGAAATACAAAACCACAGAATGAAGAAATGTTCCTTTGAATATTAGCATGGTGGTAACTGAACTCCTAAGTGCTCTATCGATGAGCAGAGGAGCTATCATTAATCTTTTGTGACAAGACACTTTGGAGTAACCAGATTGTGATGGTCCCAGGCCCTGAATATCCTGTATTATCCTCGGGATTGAAGATGACTGCTATATACAGTAATTGCTGTATCGTGTTTCTCCGTTGCAGTAAATTTTAACAGAAATGGCTTTCAAAAGCTGTCTTAATAAAAGTGATTTAAGAAAAAAAAACTACCTAACTCCAGTTATTT
Source organism: Cricetomys ansorgei (assembly GCA_026225945.1). NCBI lineage: Eukaryota > Metazoa > Chordata > Mammalia > Rodentia > Nesomyidae > Cricetomys > Cricetomys ansorgei. Next base: position 16,212,945 of record JAMJFZ010004061.1, read on the forward strand.
CTTTTTCACAGTGTTCACTTAGATATATGTGGTCTTGAACTTCTCTTCAGGAGGGTAGTTACTGTGTCATTTAAAGCTTGGATATGAATTGAGAGCCTACACTTGGCCGAGGTTTTCTAGCACAATACCCTTGAGTTGTATAATTAGCACAAGTTGCACATATTTTTACAAACCTCAATTTATGACATTTAACCTCTTTGTGAGAGAGATTTTCAGAGAGAGTTTAAGATCAAAGGTAGACAAATCTCAAACTAAACTTCTATCTTGGGTAAAAACCAGCCTGTGAAGCAAATGGGAAGGCTTTCCTAGCAGATAAAAGGAAGAAAGAAGGCCTTGCTATTCGCCATACAGTAATTATGAAGCTTTACCAGAGACAGGAAAAGGGGGGAAATAAGAAGACATATCCCAGAGCCCTCCCCTAATACAGCTCTGTTCAATATTTAAGAATCACATTATTGAGTTGGATGGTCAGACACTGAAGTCAAATCCTGTTTCACTTCAACAACTTTTCCAATAGTGCTTATTGTATGACAATGAGCAAGTCATTTAATTCAGTTTTCTCACCAGTAGTATCTAGATGGAGAGTAATAAAGTTTATTTTACTTAGCATTGTTTTAAAAGCTAAGTGATTCAGATAAAAATATTTCACCAGTAATGTTGGCTAAATGGTGCTTGCAGGTTGAATGGTGGCACCAAAAGGGGTGTGTGTGTGTGTGTGTGTGTGTGTGTGTGTGTGTGTGCGTGCATCCTGGCTCCGGAAAACTTCATCCTATCCAGAAATAGCAATTTTTTGCCAATGTGATTATGGATGCCATTGTGTCACTTTCCTGGACAATCCAAATAAGTCTGAAGTCTAACAAAAGTATCCTCATAAAAGACTGAAGAGGCCAAGAGAAACGTAAGAGTAAATGTGGTATCAGAGATTGCAACAATGTATCACAAGCCAATGACTGGTGAAAGCCATCAAAAGGTAGAATACAGCATGGAAAATGTTTCCCCTAGAGTTTAAGAGGGATCATGGTTCTATTGACATCTGAATTTCTATTTTCTGGCCTCTAAGTCTGAAGACAATACATTTCTCTTACTGTAAGTCTCACAGTTTATGTTAATTGGCAACACTGGAAAATTAATACAGAGCTTTTTAAAGAGTCTATTGAAATACAATTTATAATATATATAATACAGCCACTTCAAATATATAACACAGGTGGTTTGTTGTTAGATGTTTCAATATGATGAAACATATATAACAAAGTTTACCATTTTAACCATAAGGCAAATTCTCTGCCTTATTGCCTTCAAACAGGGGCTCTTACCTAATCATGCTAAGTTGAATGGTTAGCATGCTCTCAGGATCTGCCTATACCTTCCCTGAAATATAAGGATTACATAACAAGCTTACTTACTCTATTGCTAGAAATCCAAACTCTGGTTCTCAGGTTTACAGGCTGAATACTCTTAATCATCTCCACAGCCCACATTTTAACCACTCATGAACACAGGACTATGCCATTATATCACAATGTTGTGTAAACATTGCCTTCTTCCTGTTTCTGAAAATGTCACTATCTAACCAACCTACTTTATTAGTAGATTTAACTCTTTTTTTCTCCTAGAGATAGATATCTGGGAAACCCAGGTCTCCAGAAATTTTATCTGGCATCTACAGACTCTGCCATATTGAGACTGGTTAACATTCCTCTATTTTACTTTGCTCTTGAGATGGATTCTTAAAAGCCTGTATTTCAGCCCTTATTTCACTTTTGACTATGTTTTATTCTGTTTGAATTATAATTTTCTAGAAAGATACCGGGTGGCATTTGTTCTCTTGATATCGATGCCATTTAGTCAATCAGTGTTAACTGATGGAATCGGGAGGCTATCCTAGGCATAAGAGAAAAGATCAAGTATCGGCACTTTGCTTATTCCATACTTTTCTTTGCCGTCATAGCAGCTCATCAGTTTGGCAAGTACAGATCATAGACATTTGTTGTCCCTCAATTTTTTTCCCCATATTTTCCAGACATGTTTCTTGGTTGTAATTTCAGCTGTCCTAAAACTCACTATGTAGATCAGGCTGGCCTGGAACTCACAGAGATCCACCTGCCTCTACCTCCTGCAATTAAAGACTTGCACCACCACCACCACCCACCTAGTTCCTGGATGTTTTAAATGAGTAAATTATCTTCCACACATCATCAGGAGGATATGAATTTTAACACCTTGAAGCAATATAAAACCTAACACAATAATATTTGTAATTCCAGTGCTTCTATGGCTAGATGGGAGGCAGATACAGGAGGCTCCCCAAATGTGTGGGGCTGTTAGCCTGGGCTACACAGCAGTGAACAACCAAAGCAACTCGTTCTCCAACAAGGAGGAAGGCCAATACCTACACCTGGGGCTGTCCTCCTAACTCCACACACAAGACATGGCACTTACACGTGAACATGCACATACAGAGATAATCATACGTAATTGCTGGAGATTAGATCATACAGGATTATTAGTCATATAATTTACCAGAAAATTCTCCAGACCATTAGAAGTCAATTCCTTTAATAGACAAGAAATTTAATTTATAGTACAATGATAATCTTACCTGAGTTTAAGGCCTAATTCTGATGTTACCAGCAGAGTCAACTCAGGTAAAATACTTAATTACACAACATCTATTTTTCCTTATTTTTAATACAACATAATGATTGAGTCACTTTTTATAGTTTTGAGAATTGACACAAATTATTTAGAATATCAGCGGTTTTTTGCATATGAGCCATTAATAAATTGTACCAGAAATGATCATATCAATAGAATAGAAACCCAATATAATTATTAGATGGTCTTCAGTTTCATATTTTCATTTCCTTAAAAATTGTATTCAATTATCTTGAGGGAAATTTTTATAAATACACTTTAATTGTATATTATGAAGATGAGATTTGTGACTTGTAATTAAATCAAAACTAAATGGCTGACTCCTTTACCTAAATAGTACTCAGCAAGTGAGTTTTATTGAATGTGTGTCATCTCCAGGATGCTGAGTTTTGTGCTTTATTTTTTAAAAAAAAACATAGCGTATTTGTGTATAAAGATATAAACCAATAAATAAAGAGTTAAGTAAAAGTTATAACAGGAGAGTTTGCAAGGCAGTATAGGAAGCTCTAAGGAGTCACTGCAAAGGTAAAGTAAATGAGGCTTATGAAGGATCTATAATCATAAAACAAATGGGAGTTAAGATCGAAGTCCAACAGTGGGCATTTCATGGTTGAAGATTAGTGTGACTGTTTTGTGTGCAAGAAGCAGTCACCCATAGAGGTATGGTAAGAGATAACACTCGTGGCCATCTTAAAGCTTGTGCATCCATCTCTCTCCCAATGACAAGCAAAAGTAAAGATACTCTTTTAATTATTGGAAATGATAAGGTCTCACCCTGTAGCATATGGTCTTGAACTCACAATACGTATGCTTCAATTTCCTACATACTGGGAAAACATATGTGTCCTAATTGACTCAGCTTTATAGCAGAATGTTTAGTTACATTCCATGCCTACCTTCTTTTCCACAAACACCAACTGAGCACTTATTTTGTTCTGGTACTTTCTAAAATAGTTGACATGATGAAAGGCAGGACTCTAGCCCTCGAAGTTTTCATAGTCGAGTGGTGGGGCAGGTGAGAAAGCATGCAATCACACCTAAAATGTGTAGGTGGTGTTACAGAGATGAGGGGAGGGCCCTTTGGTGGGGCTAAGAAAAGAGCTTTTGAAGTATTCTCTCAGCTAAGTCTTCAAAGATAACCACAGAGAAATGTGTTTTTAAAGTGTGGTTGAAAGACTAGAGAGTGAAAGCGGCACCTGAGACTTAACCAAACTGGGGTAATAGAAAGAGACAAAGAGCTCAAGGAACAAAAGCAAGTTCAATACGACTAAGGGTTGTAAGGGATAGTCAGAAATGGCAAGAGACTATGCTAACCTAAGTGAAAAAGTGGACCAGTAATTAAAAGGTTCACCAGGCCATGGTAAGGAGTTTGAATTCCACATTCTGGGGACATTGAGTATTATCCAAAGAGCTGAACAGAGAAAAACTGTCACCATGTTTATAATTTGGAAAAATCATGAGTTACATTAATGAAGTCTGGACATGTGGAACTGAGCTAGAAGGCAGCTAAAATTCTGATAAAAGATCAAACTATCTCATATAAGATAATGGTACTGGGTGTAGTTTCAAGAAGTAATATACAAAGTAAGGAACTGAGAGATGTTAATAAGCTAAAACTTTATAGATAGGGAAGCCCAGTGAATCGCTGTATTTTCATTCTGATGGGGATTTCAGAAGAAAGAGTTATATTTTATAAGAAAACGCTGTGATCATTTTTAACATGCTAAAATATTCCTGTGGAATATTTACATATTCCTAGCTACCTAGGAAGAAATTAATATTAAACATGAACAGGAAATATAAATTTCAGATTTCCTAGCAATGAGGTGATCACAGGAGACTTTGGAATACTGGCACTTTCCCAAGCTATAAGGAATGCAAAGAAATAAAAATTGAGATAAAGCGAGAACCTGAAAAACATCAACATTATTTATGGAAGTGACAAATGTAGGAGCTTTTAAAATGCAGTGACAGTAGCGGGCAGATACGTAGAAAGACAAGTGAACACAAATTCATTCACAAAGGAAAGAACAGCAGGAAGACAGACAAATCAATGTGATCATGAGTTACAGATAATCAGAAACAAAGACGAAAATCACTTTAGATAGATAATTATTATAATATATTACCGACTATAAAGAAAGCATCAAGAATAAAGACCAGAAACATCATGATCATACATCCAATCAGGAGATGAGGCAATATGGGAGCAAATTTAGACATATTCAGAATTAGAGATGGTAAGCCTTGGAGATGAGGGATGGAAGATGATGTAGAATCAGAAGGAAGAGGAATGACTGGTATAGGTATGGGATTATTGAACAAATGAACTACTGAGATTTCAAAGTAAAGCACTAGGTGAAAAAAAAAACCTTAATTACCTAAGAAGAGAATTAAGCTGAAGAGAGAGGTAATGGAGAGTCACCATTTGCCTTTGTGAGTGCAGAGCATGTTTAAAATGAAAAAGGGAAAAGAACAGAGGAGGATAGTGGGAGCTTCATGGTGTTAGGTGAAAGGAAAAATCCTAGGCATGTTTAGACACAAAATGACTGAGAGAATGGTGCTCATAATAAAACCATGGAGAACAGGAGAGTATGCAATGTCAAGTGCTGTACAGAACCTTTGTTATGTGGATCAGCCCTCCTGGACTGAGTCAAGGAAATCTGGTCCACCACCTAGTGATGACATGAAGTTACAGAAGACTGATAATAGCCCTGTAAATGTTCCTGCTTGGAGAATATATTACTGTATTCCTAAAGAATGTGTAGTAAATTCCTACTTAAATGGATATGAATGTCTCTGGCACAATATTAATACTTTACTTTTGGATAGGTTCTTTGTCAGCAACTGATTATTTCATGTCATATTAAGTCATCCAAGTACTAAAAAAGACAATTAATAGAAAAATGCGTGGATACATTATGAAAGGGTGTTATAGGGTTTCTATTGATGTGATAAGACACTATGACAACAAGCAACTTTTGGGGGGAGAGGGTTTATTTCACTTATACTTCCACATCAACATCCATCAATGAAGGAAGTCAGGACAAGAACTCAAGCAGGGCAGGATTTTGGAGGCAGGAACTGATGCAGTAGCTATGATGGAGTGCTGCTTACTGGCTTGATTTCTAAGGCATTTCTCAGTCTGCTTTCCTATAGAACCCAGAACTATCTGCTCAGGTAGCACCACACATAATGGTCTGGATCCTCCTATATCTATTCCAGATTAAGAAAATGTACCATAGGCTTGCCCATAGCTCAGTCCAGTGGGAAGCATTATCTCAATTGAGGTTTCTTCTTTCCAAATAACTTTAGATTGTGTCAAGTTGAAGTAAAACAAGCCACCACAAAGTGTGAGGGTGAAAAATGCTTTCCTTTGATAGTCTGAAAGGAGTACCATAGGAAACATTTTTTTTCAGACAGTCTCCATAGTCTCTTCTCTTCAGTTTGTTGAAGGCACACTATCAAGAGGATGCTGGGAGCTAGCACCTATTTAGACCATCAAGTGTACAATAAACACAAGTTGATCCAGAAAAAATAATACTCCAGTGAGAATTAGCAACACTTCCAACCTAATATCATAATAGCTGATCAGGAAGAAGTTACAGTAGTTTGGTCAACTACAAATGAGAAGTTGGTGCTGTAAATCACAGGAAAGAGTAAAGCTAAGCTCAGAAATTTCTGAAAATCACAGGCATTTGATTTGAACCTGCATTAGCCAGCTACATGCAAGAATGTAAATGCCTGAGATGAGATGGAGATTGATTGTATAAATGGATAAATGCAAGATTATACACACACACACACGCACATGCACACACACACCTATACACATACAGAGACACACACACACATCACGTTTTGTTCTCCCAGTATCATAGCTTTTCTTCTATGTTGCTAATTTGAGTATTTTCATGTAGACCTCTCTATTTAATTCTGACAAGAGAAACAATGTGCACTAAAAGCTAAGGGTATGCTTGTTTGCAGATGATCTTGATGTGCAGGAACTTCGGTGAGAATTAGGTTTATCGCAATGACTATGAGAGTCTCCCATAGCTTTGAAAAGGTACCTAAAATAAACAAGTGGAAGGGAAGAGTAATTTCTTTGGATTCACAGCATTAACGGCTTTAGTCTTTGGCTCCATTGCCTCTGTGTCTTTGATGTGAAAGAACTTAATGGTAAAAACTGTTCACCTAATGGCTGAGAGGAAGCAGAAGAAGTGACATGGAGGGCCTGGAACAAAGTTCAGCCTTTAAGAATAAACCCCCAAAGACCTGCTTCCTTCAGCTAGTTTCTACTTCTTGAAGTTCCAAGAAACTTCCAAAATAGTACTTCCAGTGGGATACTAAGCCTCCAATACATAAGTTTAGGGGAGCATTTCATACGTCAAGCACAACTCCAAGTTAATATCATGACCTACATTACTGCCACCCTAGCCTGCTGCTAGACTGAGCAACCCTGGGCTGCTTTCTAATCATAAAATACCTCAGTGTAGAATTCAGACAGCTAGAAATTACCTGATGTACAGATCCAGCAATCTCTCTTCTGGAAGAAATCCATACATGACATTCAGAAACAATAGTAAAACATTTCCTCCTTTTGAGTTGATGTTCATAACCAGTGTCGAGCTCAGGGGCCAGAAGTGTTGTACTGTGGCTCCAGACCATCATAAAATGTGGATTCAGTAACTTAAATACATGGAAAGTAAACTACAGGAACTCTTCTTTTGCCACACTCTGATCTAATAGAGTAGCAGAGACTTCATATTTATTAACATACATATCATCATTTTAATACACTACTTCATCTTTTCAGGAGAGTATGTAAAGTGCAGCAAAAGCCGTATTTTACAAGCCAATCTTAAATGCCTTTTAATGATGATTCACAGTGCTCTAATACAGATTTCTCATCAATATCACCATCCTGCAGGCACACATTAAAGCTGCAAATCATGTCTTTGGTAGTGCTACTGCCAGAATCTGAATGTACTACACACATAACTCAGAGGCTGAAGTTGAGGATCTTCTTTAGATACAGTAGGTCTATCCTGATTTCTTCAAACTGGAAGGAATAGGAGTTATGCCAGAAATAGCTTCCAACATCCTTAATCTGGCATTGTAAGACATGCTAGAGTCTCTATCTCATAAGAAGAAAAACAGGCAGGTACTCCTTCCGTTCAGATCAGTACCCACTCTACTGAGGGGGAAAAAAATGAGTTGAACATCTGTCTAGGTTTCCAGAATTTGCAAATTGTTTGATTATTTAAGTCTCCCCCCCCCCCCCGCCTGTAAGTGTTAATCAGCATTCCTGCTGGTGGTCCTTAGGGTTGTTACCATGGAACTCATAAATGATTTTAAAGATGTAGCTGAGATAAAGGGGACACCTGTGGATGAGTTTTCTCCATTATAATTAGCATAAACCCTCACAGGCCAATTCCTGCGACATTGTGATAAACTGCCGGAAATAGAAATGCTTGATACAAAACATGGTGGGAAGCTTAAACTGTTCTGGGTCTTTAGCATATTTTCACATTGGTATTAAGAATGTTAGAAATAATTTAATCATTGCCTGATTATAGCAATGTTAGGGGGAATGAAATTCTTCCCTTATTACATATGGACTCATTCAGAGCCTCATTATTTATTTGGCAAGCATTAAGCATCAAATCAATTTAGTCAGATACTTGAAAATGGGAACTTTAAGATGAAAGTTAAAATGAAGATTAAGAGGTAAAATTAAAACTATTTATTTCTCTCAGGCATAGAATAATTTTCTTTACAAGAGATTCATCCCAAGACCATTGTGAGCGAAATGAGGAAGAAACTGTAGAATCCATCCTGAGAAAGAGAGCATCTCCTACTTACACTTGACTAGGTCAAATGACAGGTCGAGAAGGGGGTGATAACTTTGATTTGTAGCTATGGAATGTGCTCTGCTTTTATGTAACTAGTTATTATCAGGATGCTTCCATTTCCAGCTCGATAGACATGGGAAGAAGGGAATTACATGTTAAACACTTGGGAATTTGTAGTTTCATTTTACATATGAAGATGTACTGACATTAGGAGGATGTAGTAATTGTACTGAGTGCCATTTTGGCTTTCAACTTTAGAACAGTGATTGCATCGATGGCTACATATTTCCATATTGTGATGAATATGGGAAAGTCTCCCTCCCATACTTAATTTAGCCTGTAGATAATGCAATAGTAAGCTTCTATCTGCCTGTTCCTTTTAGGAAATATTCTAATGCATCGATCTGGACCATAATTACTGGGTTGGGTCACAGGAAGATGATCAAGCCATTGAGCAATGAAATATAATTGCTAATAAAGTCTACAGAAGCCTTAAAGAAAATGTCTTTCTTATCAGAGCCAAGGAATATATGGATTTGTTAAGGAATATATGGGTTTGTTACCCTGACTTTCTTACCCTAGATATAGGGTATGATGCAAGAAGAAAAAAAATAAATAAAAAAACACCAAAAAAACCATACAACCACAAGCATCAATAACAATGAGAGAAGAAATTGATCTATTCCTAGTCTCCCTCAACAAGATGAGAGGATAGACATTAGATAAGAGGCTGCAAACAAATCTTTTGTGCTTTTATTTGTCAGAACATTAACTATGGGAAGCAAGAGCTGACCACATTACTGAAAGAGACACTGTTTAATCCAGAAACAGAAGCGATATTTATTTTGGATCAAGTATATTAGACCAAAAAATAAAAGAAGGAAGAAAGGAAGGAATGAAAGAAAGAAAGAAAGAAAGAAAGAAAGAAAGAAAGAAAGAAAGAAAGAAAGAAAGAAAGAAAAGAAAGAAAGGAAGGAAAGGAAGGAAGGAAGGAAGGAAGGAAGGAAAGAAAGAAAGAAAGAAAGAAAGAAAGAAAGAAAGAAAGAAAGAAAGAAAGAAAGAAAGAAAGAAAGAAAGAAAGAGAAAAGGAAGGAAGGATGGGGGAAGGGGAAAGGAAAGAAGGAATTAAAAGAGCTCTTATGATTAGGTCCAGCACTGAGAGCCTAACACAAAGTATGTTATGCAATCCAGTTAAACCCACCAGCTGAGGAAGATCAGGCTTAATAGACAAAGAAACAGATTAGGTAGAGTCCATCTCTGCCTCAGGTCATATTTGTTGGGACGATTAGCCTGGACTAAAGCCAACTGTCTAACTCTGAAGCATAAGCTTTTGAAAAATAGTGCATTTTGTTTAACCACTAGGTACATCAGGTACTCCTGAACATCACCCAACTGCACAAATGCCAAATGCCAATCTGGCTTTTTCTCTCTGTCTGTCTCTCTTTTTTTTTTTTTTTTTTTGCATTTCTGTCTCTAGCTGGAGAGGCTGATAGAGAAGATTGCAGGTCAAACAGCTGCTGTGAAAGGACCCCAAATTCAATAAACAGTCATTTAATCTGGTGAAGTAGTAAAAGTGACTTTAGTCTCAGTCAGGAGTGGATCAATTTATCCCCATTGGAATCTTCTTTTACTGTTTAGATTTTCCTAGTCAGCATACAAGAGAATCAAATGGAGGGTCAGATGAGAAAACCCTTTTAAAATCATCTTTAGTTTCCCTGGTGCTTACTTGAAGATCTTTTGTGAAACTCATAATATTAATGTACAGGGAAATTAGTAAGCTTTTTTGGAGCTGTTGACTTTCAGGGAATACTATCAGTGCTATTCTCAGTAAAAGATCTGTTGATTTCACAGTTGATCCATCATGCTTGGGACGCACTCTTCTCTGTATCTTAACAGGTTTTGCTGTTCATATCCCGACTGTAGGGTGCTGCTGTCAAAGTATAATCAAACATGCATGCAGTCAGTGCATTGAAAATTTTCTTCGTAGAAATCAACTCACATTCCCCAACTTTGTGAATGATCCTTTTATTCTTACCAAGTTCCCAGTTCCTTTGAAGATTTTGTAACTTTCTGATGTCTCATAAACTCACAATTGTCTACATGATAATGGTTGAAATAGGTTTGCTACTTTGATAAAATTGTGCTGAGCTATTTGGCAATGTTTTGAAAGTTAAGATAAAGATATATGTTCCTAATACCATTGGGCCTTTATATAAAACAAAACAGTATGGTAGATGTATTAGAGGAAGAAAATAGTAGATAGATTGAATCTTTCCAAATATCAAACTGAGAGGGATATCTACAAGCAAAGGCACTGTAAAACATAGAGGTACAAACAAGTGTCAAAATCTGAACAAAAAGCTCTAGTAAAGAGTTTTAAAAGGCTTGCCAGTGCCAAATACAGAAACATATATTGGTTTGGATTTTAGAAATTTGAAGATGCTAGGAATTTTTGAGTGCTTATATTTTCCCTAATGAATATAAACAACTAGTAAGGAGCATATGAAGTTCAAGTGGCAAAGGATGAGTGACAGACTGAGACCAAAAATGAAATAAATTTTTGTGTGTCTCCTGAAAGGAAGAATGTTCATGATAGATACCACAGAAAAGGTGTACACGGAATTAGACAAAAAGAGACACATCTATAAAACATTTGTGCCAGATGACCCACTGATGAAGTATTGTGATGTAACTCCTTCAGAGAACATACAGACTCTCAAAACCAATAGAAAGTCTTTATTCATGAGTTGACAGGTTACCAAGGGAACTTGTCCAAATCATGTAGCCATGAGCCTTAGTGTTCTTGGCTTTTTACGTACAAAAACCATATTCTGGTTGACACACTTCAATTACCAAGAACAGTTAACAATAAATGGAGTTACAAAAGCCAAAAACAAGGTTAGTACATTTAAGAAACTTTCCCAGAACTACAGACTATGATGGAGTAGGTATGTGTTCTCATTCTGGCAGGTGTTGGGGTCTATTTGATAGGCTCTTAGGTCAGAATGATGGTGCCCCTAACACAGAATCAGTTGTGCTGGATCTGGAGCCCTGTTTCAGAAGAATTAAAGAACAAAAAAAAAAAAAAAAAAAAAAAAAAAAAACCTCACAGTGCAGACTTTATCCTTTAACAAGTATTTAGGATAAACAATTAAGTCTCACATTTCCAAAAAAAATTCTATCTTATATAGATCAGTGTTATCTTTTGGGTATAATTTATTAATAAATGTGAAAGGGTTCACATAGATATATCTTTTATTTGTTCCTTTGTTGGAGGTAAAAAAATGATCCTTTGAAAGGCAAAGGGGGTGGGGTTGAAATTTCTTCCTGTAAGGTCTGTATGCCTCACTGTCTCAGCCTATCTATTCAGTTTTTAGGTGTCACACCATGCTACAGTCGTAAAACAAGTCATATGCACGTATATGTACACATACATGCATATATAATACATCATTGATTTTATACTGACAGTGCTTACACTTCTGGGCTCCCATGTCATTGGAATAGAAACATTAAAAGAACAAAATCCTGGCGACAGTTTATATCAAAACACTATATTCATCTATAGTATCATTTTACAACATGATGTCAACACCAGCTTCCAGTGCCATATCATTTCCATATTTATGTAGACTACTAGAGGATGAATAAATGCAAGCCCTTTGCACCTCCTTTGTTATATACATTTCTAAGAGAAACATCTTACTTACTATATCTGATCAATATAAAATATAATATGCTTTCTTAATCTGAACGTATCTCCTCTCTGGCCCTTATATACTCCTCTAGTAGCCATCTCAAATGTCTACTGTCCTTAACAGTAAACCTCTTCAAACTTGGATTCCAGTTTTGTTTTTATATTCTTGATTTTTCCACTTTAAATTTTTAAAATAAAATATGTATGGACTTGGAGAGATAGTTCAGGAATGTGTGCACGCTTATATTCCTAAGGACCATGGGTTCAGTTCCAAGTGCCTAAATTCAGCTGCTCACATCACAACCACCTGCAACTCCAGATCAGAGGATCTGATGCTTTTCTCTGGACTCTGTTGGCACCTGAAAATACCTAACACACACACACACACACACACACACACACACACACACACACACTAAAATAAAAGTTAAAAAAACCCGCATGTATGGAAAGCACTCAAACCACTAATATAAAAGTTAGTTGTAAAATAAACATGTAAAAAAAAATCTGTAAATATCTTCTGTAAAATATACCATATAGCCCATAATTTTTATATATTCATTGCCTCTTGGATGTTATCAGTATCTTGAGTTAGTGTTCTCTGTGGCTTTATCTTTCAAAATGTAGTCTATTCAATTATGCTCCCTTAAACAACAAATTTTGACTTTCCTTAGTTTTTAGTGTTAAATGTATTAACCAATGATCAAAATATACAATTCTTTTATTTTTTTATTTTACTCAACAATAATATAAGTAACTATAGTTAATTCATTTCATTGTATGGTTTGGTGACTACAAATGAATATATAGGTTATTTATCAGGCTTGGACGATGAGGGTGGACAAAAAGGTGTCCTGTTATTTTCCAAAACACCAGTTTCTTCTTCTAGACATGCTGTGTGTCTGTTCTTTTCTGCCTTCTAACCATATTTATTCTTAACAAATTTTGTTTTTTAAATCCATCTGGGATGGATGTGGCAATATTACATGAAAATATTAATTCATCTTTCACTGGTTAAAAAGGTTGAAGAACCTTTATGTTTATTGCTTAGTTGGATATCTGTATTAGAGAGGGTCTACAAAATGTCACCACTTTAAAAACTGAGTTAACATATTTTCGGTGGATGAAAATGTCCCCCAGAGGCCCATAGGGAGAGGCACTATTAAGATGTGTGACCTTGTTGCAGGTGTGGCCTAGATGGAGGAAGTGTGTCACTGGGGGGTAGGGTTTAAGGTTTCAGAAGCTCAAGCCAGGACAAGTGACTTACTCTACCTTCCTGCTGCCAGATATAGAATTCTTAGCTAACTCCCCAGCATCATGTCTGCCTGCATGCCACCATGCTTCCCACCATGATGGTAATGGACTATGGATTAAACCTCTGAACTATACACCAGCCTCAGCTAAATTTTTTCCTTTATAAGAGTTGCATGATCATGGTATCTCTTAACTTTAATAGAAACCCTAATTAAGACAGTATTAATCTCCAATATGTCTTTATATATAAGAAAGATGAATTATTTTTCAATTAAATATATTTTATGTTTGATCTTCTAACATTCACGCTTTTAATTAGGGCTTTCAATTAACAGAGATTCTTCTACTATCGTTAGCTGATACATCTTTTTTCTTTGTAGATATATCCTTCCTTGCTTACTTAAAATTTTGCCTTTGCTGGAAGTCATGAAATTATTTTATTATCATCTAACAAACTGGTTTGAATGTTCAATATTGTTTATAATTCACCTACAGTTTTAAAGCTTGGAATAATTCCCTGTTGTCAGGTATGTTTTCATACAATCATGAGTTTCTTTCTGGGCTCCATATTCTGTTCTGTTAATAAATTCATGTACTGTTAATCCCTATTAATTATCATAGGCATATATTAAAATTTTATATATTGTAAAACAAAATTTCCTTCCTTTCCTTTTCTTTTATTTTGGATTAACTTTTATTATAGATTTTCATGTAAGTAGTATTACTAAACAAATAAGTAAAAAATTAATAATTCCTAAGTCCAGTATTATAATATTTCTAATCATATAGATAGAAGGGTAGATAGAGTATGTGTTTTCATGTTTTGTATACACACAAATTTTGTTCATGTAGTATACATATACTTTACATCTTAATACATTTATTTTATGTGTAGGAACATATATACTTTCTGTGTATAATATTCTGCTTATATATTGAAGTTTTATGTGTGTATGTGTGTGTGTATGTGTGTGTGTGTATATATATAATATTATATTATATATATATATATTATGAACACATATGTTCATTCATTTATATGTATGCACAAATAAAAAATTTATATGCACGATTAAAAACTCTTGAATGCCAATTCAGGCTATGATGATTATTACATGTTTTTGACCAATGATACACTCAGTAATGTACTTATTTGCTTATGTATATATCATACATGCTATTCACATTTTATATTTGAACATATGTAACATACTTTTTTGTATATTTTAATTTATATAATTATTATTTGTACAAAAACACAGATTTTATTTGTATACTTTTGGTAATTTGAATCCAAATGAAGTCTATATAATATATTTGATTAATTTATTTGAAATTACATTATTAGTATAATTAAATAAAGTTTTTAGTTTCGAATGATATAATTTGAACAGGAAGTTGTAAGTATGTTGCAGAATTCTCTGACTACTTACTGTTTCTGACACAGCTCCTCTAATTCTGGCAGATTCTGGCTGACTCTCTGACGTCTCAAACTGAACTGCTCTGCTAGGCTTCAAATTGACTCACTCTTCAGGTCTGATACTGACTTCATCTGCTGAGCTGCCTCTATGTCTCTGTGTCTCTTCCTAAGATCTCAGTGCTCCATATTGCCTCAGTCAGCCTCTCTGCTCCTCAATCAGATGGCTTCATTTTCTCTATGTCTTGTTTCCCTTCTGCCTACTTCAGACTACTTTCCTCACTCCTGCTGACTCTGCTATAACTGGCCCTCCTCTGAGCTGAGAGCCTGCCCTTCTATCATAAGATTTGGGTGTATCCTCACTCTGACTCTAATTTGTCACTTTGCCTTTCCTTCAGTGATTTATCTCAGACATCACTTCCTGTGTGATATTGATTCCTGAACTCTGCTTCCTGTGTCTGCTTCCACACTATTTCTGTCTTAGGGATTAAGAGTGTGTGCTACCATTGTCTTCTGAATACTGGGATTAAAGGTGTTTCCTCACATTCTTTCTACATTCCATCTGGACCAGCAGGCCTCTGAATCGAATCTCTTCACCTAGATCCCTAGAAAAATAGATCCTTCCTAGTTTTCACACAGTCTTAGTCTCTACACATAAGTAATGAAAATATTTTGATAAACTATAATTTTATGTGTATACTTTATTCATATCTCCTATGTACTTCCTTTCCCAGAATTTCATTGTAGATACCATCAGCAGTTTTATCATTACTGTTATTACTGTTATTACTGCCTCATTATTTTTTAAAAGATTCATTTCATTTTTTTTACTTATGTGTGCATGTATATATGTGTATATATATATGCACACATACACACAGATGTGTATATATATATATATATATGCATATATATATATGTGCATCTGTGTATGGCTATGTGTTCTTGACAGTAGATGCTCATAGAATTCAGAAGAGGACATTGATTCCTTGGAGCTCGAGTTATAAGCAATCTAACGTGGGTTCTGGGAACTAAACTCCAGTCCACTACAAATGCTGGTGTACTACTCCCTGAGCTATTTCTCTAACCCCTACTTCTCCAATATTTAACCATCGTATTTCCTTAGGTTTCTTTAGATAGATAGCTTGTCAGATATTCTGTTTCATATTCCTTAAGTATTTTCCTGAGTCCTGCTTAGATATTTTGAATAACATCTCTTGAATATGAATTTGTCTGAGTTTTTTTTCATGATTCAAATAGAATATATCTTTTGAGATGAGATGAAACAGCATTTTCATGTATCACAACTTACAACTATTACCTATCTCCGCTGATAGCCTTGATTAATTGATTGAGGTAGTATGTGTCAAGTTACACTGCAGAGTTACTTGTGTCCTCTTTTCCCCATGTATTCTTCTGAAGGAAAGCATCTGTGTACATCCCAGGTTTAAAGACTGGGAAGTCAGGGTCCATTTCTATGAAGATAGAGTATCTACCAATGCTATTTGATAGTTCAATTAAGCTATGTATGGTGGTTAATCTAGGGTCAACTTGACTGGGACCTAGGACAGTCCCACAAGAATGTACCAAGACATTTGGTCACATATTATTTTAGACATGTATATGAAGGTGTTTGGATGAAATTAAAGTTATCATAAAGCAAGTCTTCCTCATATGGATGGGCTTTTTCCAACCAGTAGAAGTCTTGAATAGAAGAAAATGATGTATCTTCCCAAAATGAAAGTCTATACCATCTACAGAGATTTCTTTAAACTGGAACACTGACTTTTTCCTGCCTTTGGATGTAAACTGGATGGTTGGTTGTTCTGCCAGCCCTTAGCCTGGAGCTACATCACTGGCTTTCCTAAGTCCTTATCTTGCTTACTTCCTCCTTGTATGTTATTAGTGTATTACCAGTTTCCATAACTATGTGGCTAATTTCTTTCAATAAATCTCCTTTTTTTACATAAACAGTATAGGTGCTATTTCTCTAGGAAATCATAACTAATAAATAACATATGACATTGCAATTCTGTTTATTTCTTCTATCAACATCTGTAGCCATTGATATAAGTATTGATTTTATTATTCATTATTCTATGGGTTCATGATGAAAGACAGTTTATTCTTTGCTAATTCAATACCTGATCCTAGAAGTTTTCAGCCTTTGTGCTATGTATTCTTAAGACTAGATCGAGAAGGCTTCAGCCTCCATACAATCTAATCTTAAGCCTAGACCTAGAGGCTTCAGACTCCACACAATCTATAATCTGTAAACCTAAACCTAAAACATTTCAGTCTCCAAGATTTACTGCTTACTGAGTTCACTCCGACTAGTTATCTTCTGAATTATCTCTTTTCATTCAGAGCTGTACTGTGAACTCCTAACTGTAAATCATAAACTGCTTCTAACTCTCTGCTTTCTCTTGCTTATTCTGGACTGGATCTCCTCTTCTTGGCTTCTCCTGCTGAACTGAACTGTCTTTGAGCTGACTGCCCTCAAACTGCATTACTGAACTAAATCTCGTCTCTGCTTCTTGTCTGCTTCAACCTCTGCTTCTACTTTGCTTCTCCTTCTGTTTCTACTTCCCTGTTTCCTCTCTAAGCTCTCTCCATCTCCTTTCTGAGTTCTTTTCTGAGTTTGGATTAAAGATGTGTACCATCACATCCTTCTGAGTTGGTATTAACATCCTGTGCTATGTTGCCTTAACCACAGAAATCTCTTTCACCTAGAATGAGCACAAACAGAGGACAGGATTAGTCTGACTAACATTCTTTCTGCATTCCATCCAGATCACACTCAGAGGCCTGTGGATGTAATCTCTTCCTAGCTATCACACAGACATTTCAATGTGATCCTTTGCTAGAACAGCTATGCTGCTAGATTAAAATTTAATTGTTCCTCTACAAAAGTCTACATTGTTTCTTCGATCCTAAAATCTTGAACTCTTAATTATTAATGAGCATATTTTATTTCTCATTTTGCACTGAAACATTGCATGGAGTTTGACAAATATATAGTATTATTTATGCACATACAATATGAAACATAGAATACAATATAGTATAGATTTGCTACCCTAAAACAATTTTTATGCTTAATGTAGTTAAGTTTACTCTCTTGTTAAATCTACTAAATCACTAATCTGTGAATTTTCTCTACTGTTTAGCCTTTTAGAAAATATGATATAAGCATAAATGAATGTTTTGTAGCCTTTACTGTAGTTTCTTTGTCTAATAATATTTATGATTCATATGAGCTTTTATAAGTTTTAATAAATTGATCTTTCTACTAAGGAAGAGGATTTTATTACAGATGTACCATAGTGTTTTGTCCAACTTTTCAACTTCTGACAATAACTATTAAATGTCTTTAATTAAGCTTTTAGTTGACATGGTTTTCAGTTGTTCAAGAATCAATTACATCAAGATACATAGTTCATGAACATATATTAGAGAGGAAATTAGATTAATAGGAAATTAGCAAACTCTATTCTAACAAAGTTATATCATTTTAATTCTTCACTAAGAGTAATAAGATTTCATGATGCTCTATAACATAGCCAGCAATATTTAGAGGAGTATTTAGTCATATAATCTAGCAACATGGCTGCTCTTGGAAAAGATCACATTGAATGTCCTGTGTAATAGCTAGGAAGGGATCAAATCCAAGGGTCTATATGGAGGTATTGCTTCCAGGGGCCTATATGAGGGGATCACATTCAGAGGCCTGTGTGATCTGAATGGAATATAGAAAGAATAGTGGACACCTTTAATGCCAGTATTCAGAAAACAGTGGTAGTACATACCTTTAATCCCAGTACTTGGCAGACAGGAAGCAGAGCTTAGAAGGGGTCAGTGTCAAACAGGTAGTGACCTCTGAGATGGATCAGACTAAAGGGCAGCCAAGAGAAGAAAAAGAAGAGTTGGTAGAGTGAGTCAGAGTGAGGACACTCAAATCTCAGGATAGAAAAGTCGACTCTCAGCTCACAATAGGAAGCAGTATGAGACAGAGGATAAGACAGACAAGACTCTGAAGAAGTCTGAGAAGTCTGAAGCAGAGACAAAAAGGCAGTTAGGCATAAGAAGTCAGTATCAGATGGGAAGAGTGAGTCAGTTTGAAGCTGAGCAGAGCAGTTCAGTCAAGAGAAATTGCGAGAACTATCTAGAATCTTCTAGAGTCAGAAGAGTTCAGTCAAAAACAGTCAGCTGGCTCAGAAGGTCAGTTTGAACCAACAGCTTGAAGAAGAGTTTGTACCAGAAGAACTAATGATTTTATCAATATAGCTCTGAGTTCAGAAAAAAGCTAATCAGAGTCCTAAATGCTCCAGGGCTCCAAGACTAGGACTGGGGATTGAATTAGCTAAAGAATAAACAACATTTTGCCCTGAGTCAATGTCTAGAGCAAAAGGCTCTCTTGATTTTTCTCTAATAAGAGAATAATGTGCCTCTTTGTTGTTTCAATTTGCATTTCTGTAATATCTTATAATTCCAATAGACTGAGTGCCATGCATAGCCATGGTATATTCTAATCAACATTATATTGAAGTTGTTCTTTCTGCTTCATCTAATATGTTAAGCTTGTGTAAAATGTGGGTTTAGCACTCTCTTCTTCAGAAAGCTTTTCCTGGTATCAATTGTCTCCCCCAAAAGCATAACTACTTAGTTACATATACCAGGTTCCTATAAAAATAAACTCCAGCCATTGACCTGAAAGAAGCTTCTGATGTCTCTGCCATTCTACTCTTTAATGTTAAATGTGAGCATATCATGCACTGGGATACATGGATGAATGTTTTAAAATGACTTAAAAACATGGTTTGATACCTAAGTAAGAGTATAAAATACTTGCAATTGCAATATTTATTTAATTTCTCCATGAGCAGAGTTTCAGTAAGGAACTTGATCAGATGGAGGGAGAGCAACAAGTTAATGTCATAACTTGTTGGTCCATTTAAAAAGTTACAGTAACCGTACAGTGTGTGCAACACAATGAATCTGTTTTAACTAGATACTATTGTAGTGTCTGAGATATAAGTAACACGCAGTAGATTTTTTTCTTGTTGGATAAATAAGAAATTGTGGTTTAGCAATGAATTCCCAACCTTTACTGGGTCAATCCATAGTGTCTCTAAATCAGTAGCCCCAATTCTTGTGCACGTTCTTTTATCAAATTTATTTTTATGGGTATCAATACTTGACTGTATATATGTGAATCACATGTGTGCAGTGCCTGAAGGTACCAAATGAAGGCGTCAGCTCCCCTGGAAATGGAGTCCAAGAAAGATGTAGGCTTCCGTGTCTGTCCTGGAGACTGAACCTTGATCTTCTGTGAGAGCAGTTAAGTGCTCTTAACTGCTGAACCATCTCTCCAACTCTTTTATCTTATATTTTACTAACATACACTTTCAACTTCTAATATACCTGCTAAAAGAAGCATACTAATATAGTTATGTATTAAATGTATGTACTTATCACAGTTAGAGCACAGATGATAATCACAAATACATTTACACATTTCAGTAATATGGAATTTTTTGCTGTTTATGTAAGTATTTCCTATATTCTAATTCCTTACATCTGGGTTGTTAGTATAAATCTGTTTGCTCTGAGTGGTTAATATAAATCTATCAGCTTCACACAGGTAGCCTCGCCTGTGTTGTTAGATACATGTTGAACTGACACACCATGGACACTTACCCTGCAGCATGCCTACAAATGCTGTTACAGCTGTTAAATGGCTTTCAACCCAAATTGAGTGACAGTAAATGTTTACTTCAAGCCTTCCCAATTCAACAATTGAGATTATAGCATGTGGCATCTATTGTATAGTACCTTGTTTCATCACAAGAGAGTGAAATGGGGTTCAACATAATTGCCCGAGAGATGATAGGTTGGATTTGCCAGTAATTCAAGAGCTACTGAAACAGTCTAGCTCATTTTTAGTACTTTGTCAGATTTTCCTACCTCTGTTCTCCCCTCCTCTCAATACAACACATATTGTATGTGTACAGAATTCCTTTCTCATTTGAAATAAAGAAAACCCAGCAAGCATATTATAGATCAACATTACCTTAGTTTCTCACAGTGTTTTTGAACAATGAGTTGCAATCTTGACAAGTGTGTCTATTATAGCCAGAGAGCTGAAGAAACTGACAACTGGATTTAATCAGTTCTTCCCAAAAGTGCCCTATAAAGTAAGCTTTTTAAAGGTGGGTTAATTTTCAATTAATTTACTAGAAAAAAATCATGAATAATAAAATTTTAGTTTAGAATAAACAAGAGCAAACATTTACTGTGCAGTGTTAAAAGACATGCTTGCAGGTAGGGCTTTGAGCTATAAGCTAAGACCTGTTTTGTCTGCTCTCCTAAGCCACTATCTCCTCGTGAGAATTTGGATAAGACCCTTGAATATTTCATTATCCTTATCTGTCTAATAGCACTGATCTTTTACATATCACTACAGGGTTTTCTATGAAAATAAAGTCTTACAATATGTGAGAAATTACTTAAGAAAGCATTATGCCATGTATAAATATTTGTTATCACACAAACTCTTTTGTGTACATGCAGTAATGTGCTATCTCTTCTATAGAAGTTACTTGAGGAGACAGAATCATCAAGGGCAGTCTGCTTCTCTTCTTAACAACTCAAAAACACCAAAGAGCAAACAATTGCTCATATATATTCATCTTCTCTGCATACTAAGTACCTCATGTTCCTTAAGGAAGAAAAACTAGTTGTACTTAACAAGTATATTCACTTAGACAAACAAGACATATTAAACATTAGAGTTTAGGCAACAAATATGTAGCAGATTATACATTAATCTTTGCCTCAAGTATCAACCAAATATAAAGTGTTAAATCTGGAAGCTCCATATGTTTCTACGTTTTGCTTTCTGCTTATACCTAGGGCAATTAGTTCCCCATGTTCTTCTAGCACTGGAAAGCTTTGCCTTTGAACCCCAGGCTGCACTGACCTAAGGATTTCCAGCAAGGTCTAGCTTCCTAAAGATTTCACTTCTTCCAGTTATCCCCACTCCAGGGATCAAGTCTCTAACACAGGTAGCACTATGGGACATTCAACATCAAAATCATAGTACGTAGTCCCAACTCCATCTGGACCATCAACACTGCCTCCACCCAATCCTTCTGTTCTATTTCCCTATTCAGTCCTCTTGTCAGTTTTCCTTAGTAGCTATTATCAAATTTCTTACTTCAAATCTCACATTACATAAGCTGTGATCTTTCTATACTACTATCAATATAATACTTTAGAGGATAATTTGTCAAGCTCTTTCCATAAGTCTATACAGACGTATCAATGCATATTGCTGAATTTTCCCACATTGCCCTTCTACTTGCTTGTTATTATTGAGCACGGTGTAGTTCAGTTCATCTTGAAGACAAGTAAAGTTTCAGCCAGGGTACACCTCAGCTATGTGTCTCTTGGCGACTCCTCATTGTTCTTTAGACAAAACCTAAACTCCTTAATTTGGCCTAGGAGATCTAGAATTATTTATGCTTAATTCATATTTCTGGACTTTTAAAATATTAACCTCAAAATCCCCCTATCTCTGGGACAATTTGATTCAGCCACACTTCTGATTTCTGTTCATTGAAATGTTATTATTCACATTGCGCACTCATTTCTCCATGTGAAATTCACACTCTTTTCACATTTGACAGTTCAGTTCTTCTGGAAATCTACCATAACAATCTACTCACTAATTCTGCGTTTAGTTCTTTCTTGATGTCCTCTGTGGCCTTTTCTATGATTTTAAGGGGAAAATTAAAACGTTACATTGTAACTACATAATTGCCCCTAAACCCTTTCTTTCTCATGGTCTCCTCTTTAATTGTTGAAATATATGTATATATATCTAAATATGTAAATACAATCTACTCAGTGTTTCTTGTATGTATATGTTTTCAGAACTGACTATTTAGTATTAGATAACCAATTGATGTGCTCATGCCTCAAGGAAGGCTATTTGTCCTGCTGTCGGCATTACTTAGTTGCCTGTAGTTCTTTGTCTAGGTTTGAGGCCTTATGAGTTTTCTCCCTTCCACATTATCATGTCTATTGGCTTTGTCCTTGTTTAGGTCTTGTTAAGGCAGCCATAATGGTGAGACTATGGGTAGAGCTTCTCTAAATGTGCATATAAATATACGTATTCATATGTTTATAATATTAACATTCACTAAGCTCATAACAACCCTGTTACTTAAGCACAGTGGAGCACACTGTGCAGCCCACAATCCTAGCACAACTTGTCTATAATCCCAGCATGAAAGAGGCTGAGGCAGGAGGATAATGATTTCAAAGCCAGACTTGGTTACACACTGAGACCCCCATCTCAATAAAATAAAATTAAAAAGTACAAATGTTTGTGACTGTTGGCCTTAAGGAAACTCACAACAAGCCAAATATCTGTTTTCTGTGAAATAAATCTCAAAAATTATAAATATATATTCGTACATACATATATACCTATAAATATTTTATAGATATTAAAATATTTGTGAATAACTAGTTACAAAGTTATAAAATCAGAATTTCTGGAAGAGAATTTCCATGTTCTTTTCAAATCATTAAGATATCATGATATCCTTCTGTTGTACACAGTGAACATAGAAAATAGAAACAGTAAAACAGAAAACACATCAATACTGCCCTAGATTTGTGTGTCTTTGTATGTGTGTGTGTGTGTGTGTGTGTGTGTATTCATGTTTTAACATATGTGTAAGTGAAATGCCAGTGCATGCCAATGTGGAGAACAGGACAGAGATTGATGCTGGATATCTTCCTTTCTTTCTTTCTTTTTTTTCTTTAGACAGAGTCACTGAGCCTGAAGCTCAATGACTGGCTCAACTGACTGGCCAGTAAGCCCTGGGATCTGCCTGTTTCTTCCCCCTAACACATGAACTGAAAAGTCTCAGCTTCCATATGGTGGCTGGGATCTGAAATCAGGCCCTCATGCTTGAATATCCAGCACTTTACCCACTAAGATATCCTTCCAATTCCCAGATCAGTGATTTGAAATTATGTTATCTGGACCAGAAGCAGCAGCATAATTTGAAACCTTGATAAGAAGAACCAGTTCTTGTCTGTATTTTGACTTTACTCCATAAATACAGGAATATAAACTTGCTGCAGTGTGGAGCCCAGAAATCTGTATTTTCATCAAGTTTAGAGGCATTTCTGACGTTAGCTAAAACTTGAAGATTAATGCTCTAGATCACACTTAAGACAATGCTGGTATTGCCTATCCTATATACATGGCAAGCACAGTATTTCATTGTATTGACTCTCTCTTTGAGACTGGGCCTAACTTCAGCATATTTCTCAGCACAGAAGTCCTGTAAACCATTGACCATCACTTATGCTATAAATCTGTGATTGCTTCTGTGTCTTATTGCATAGATAACTGTTGAGGACATAACCTTGAGAACGGATGAGGATGAGGATGAGGATAAAGAGCTGTAAGAGGGGAAGAACAAAAGGAAATTGAAGCTTCTAAAAAGACAGGAAGACATGCTGGAGACAGGACTTGAAGAAAGACAGACTCAGGGGACTGGAACAGGGCATAACAGAAAGGACTGGTGTTAGAAGAGAATGGCTTTGATATCATCATTCTTAAAGCTGATCTTTTTTTTTTTAAGCTGATCTTATTAATTTACACTTATGAACTGTATTTGAGACCCATACCTGAGTGTCTAAAGCCAGAGTTTGATATAGATTGTATCAGCAGGAGTTTTCCTAACTCTCTGTTCCTATTAGGTGAGAAAGACGTGACAAGTGAATGTTAAAATTTGTTTTAGGCGTTGTTTCTGGAAAAGGCAGAAATTAAAATGATTTTAATAATGTTTGCATTTTAAAAATTCATGATAATTGGTTTAATACAATTGACACTGAAATCTTTTAGCCCCCAATATTTTATTGTCATGAGAAAGTCTTTTTCTCTCACGAATGGCTCTATCTCTGCAATGCTGATGCTTTCTTTTTATTAGGTGAGGGACATTTCAAAGGAAAATGAAATTTCTATTTAGCTAAACCATTATAAGTTTGAAGGATCAAAAGGTCCGAAAATAGTGTACAAATAATAATACCCAGAATGTTTTAAAGGAATTTATAATGGCCCCACTTAATAAATATCTCTTATATTGCCCATTATATTGCAAATGTTTTGAGAGCTTCAAAGTGCATTCTGATTGTGCTTCCAAAGCTGGAATTTGTGTAACTCTGCTGTCACCAACAGGTGGCTGAGTGAATTAAATGTTTTAATCACAGGACATTTCCAGTATATCTAACAGTTAGAAGTCGAGGAATATGGTATACTGTTATTTTTCTTAAGCTTGAGATGTTCTGTGGAGCACAGTCAAGCATTAACATATTACATCTGGGAAACCGATTATTATTTTTTCATTTGCCTGAAGAGATAGTATGGACATAGATCAACCAAACAGCTATCCATGTTTTTTTTTATTCTCTAGCAGCAGATTTATTTCACCATTAAATGCAGAAAGATCATCAATATCCACTACATAGCTTCAATTAACTGAGCATTTTGTCAACCACTGCCATTCTCCAGCTGCCAGATATACCATAGAAGAGAATAAAGAACCTGGCTCATTTTCTCATCTTCCTTCTCAATTAAACAACAGAAAATAGAATAACGAGAAGACATTAAAACTGAGCCTACCATTTAGTTGGCATCTGTACTTCTAAAGGCAATTTGTGAAAAAAAGCATTTCTAAAGGCCATGTGTGGAGCTTGTGTAAGGGAGAGGCCAATATAAAGGCAGGAAAAATGGTTTTAGAAATGTTCCTCTTCTCCCACCTCTTTCCACATTCAACCACCGTTCCTTTTCTGTTTCCAAGGAAGCCTCAGCATTAACAAAGATATGAAAGGACTCACAAGTACTTTTCTTTGTCCAAGACAGTCATACCCAACTAACTTATAGGTGAATCATGAAGGAAAAAAAGAACCCATTATCGCAATTCCACTTACTGATCAAAACCTTTTGAAATTTTAAAAATCCATGCCAATCTCAGTTCTCCCCCATCTCCTATTTGTAAATAAGAATGTAAGCTCTCAGCTACTGCTCAGTGTCAAGTCTTACAGCCTGCTGCCGTATTCCCAATGATGACTATCATGGGCTGATGCTGTAAACCACCAATAAACCCTTTGTTCTATAAGTTGCCTTGGACATGGTGTCTTCACAGCACCAAAAAAGTAACTAATACAGTGACATACTTCCTCCAATCAAACCCCAACCTGCACACTTTCAATCACCTTCCAATGGCACAGTCAATTATGCACACATCAAAAGATTAATCCAGTTCTTGGGTGAGGGCCCACATGATTCAGTCACTTTCCAAAGTTCCATCAGCTGACACATGAGCCTCTGAAGACATTTCACATTCAAACTAGAGCAGATAAAGCAAATTAAAACTTGCATCTAACTGAGGGAGGGATTTTAAAATCTCAAGCACTTTAAAATAATTTACACACTTGACAACATGAAGACAATAAAATAAATTTTGTTTATGAAGTTTTATCAAAGGACAGTCCAGATAGACAGTTTGATCCTGCTATATGACAGGAAAATGTCAAACAAAACTGATGTGGATACCTATTTTAAAGCTACTATATAGCTAGTAGCATAAGCAGATATACACAGTCACTAAATCCAGAGTGATACACATAATAATAAGTGTGTTGGGGGAATCAATACTAAGATACCAGAATGTGGTGATAGAAGACACTTTAGAGAGTGCAAACTAAAACATTTGAATTGATATTTTCAGACCTCAGACAGGTCATTCAAATATGAAAGAACAAATTTGATCAAGGCATAAAGGTATTGTCTTGTTCATTGTTTTTAGTCTTACTTGAATAACTGCAAAGCAGACTGTGAGCAGCCTACTTCATGAGGGAAATACTTCCTTAAGTCTTCATATTATCCTCATAGAAAGGGTAAAAAGCAAAAGTGTTTTTCAAAGTCGAGCATACTTTTGTTCAGGGAATATGCTTTCAATACCTACTTAGCACAAAAATGGAATGACAAAGAATATAAGTCCTCATATTTTCCTTCATGTCTAAGAATCCATGGTACTGAGTGTTAGAGCTGTAAGAGAGAGGACAGTCATAAGTGATCCAAGAGAATAACAATTTACTTTGTGGAAATAAGCAAAATTGCACTAAAGAAAAAGTAGGCCAGGAAATGGTCAGTATGAAAGGACATAAGCAGAAAAACATATAGAAGAGAACACTTTGAAGGCACTGAGCACTCTCAGCATACAGGCGGTAATTATATAAGGACTAAGGTATCTACTAAGCATCACTATTGAGGGAAGAATCCTGGTTACATTTCAAGGAGACAGGCTACAGTGAGATGAAGATATTTCAGTGTCCAGGAAACAGAGGCTGACATCATAGATCATGAAGTCTAGAAAGGGCAGTGAAGGAATTAAATCTAATCAGAGCCTAGAATAGAGAGATTGTGATGACTTAAGAAAATATGTGTATCGTAACTAAGGAAACTGAAAGATCAAGAGTCTATGGGCAAGCAATGCTTTTAGCATTCTAGAGACGAGATAATTCTGGGAAATTTTAACTACTAAACATTCAGGTGTAGACTGAGTGAGCAGACATTGGAAATGAAGGTCATTGAAGAAGGGAAAGTTGAAAACTAGGATAGGAGGTCATGAAGAGGAATAAAGGGCTTCAGGTAGCTGACAGCAACTGGAGTGCAGAGGGAGATTGGGGCAGGAGTCACTTCACACAATGTGCAAGGTCTGGTGAGCAAGGTGAGAAAGGGGAACAGTGAAGTGCCATGAGCCTCTTGGTAGGATGATTTTCCTAAGAGGATAAATGCTAATTTAGCAGTGTAAATGGGGAATAAGTGAAAGTCAGTGGGAGGTCAGACAGGCTTGCAAGTAGGCAAAGTATGGAGAATAAGGTGGTGGAGTCCTCAGCCCTAAATCCAACATCTATATCACCCCTCTCCATGAGGCTCAGGTAACATCCAGATGAGGAGGCAGACAGATTATAAGAGCCAGAGGTTGCAAAGGACTGTCTTCCAATAATGTCCTCTAGATATGATAAAGCCATTGCATTCATGAACTCATAGCAGCTATGATTGCCTGCACAATATCAAGTCAGTCAAAAACTCAGCATGCATACATACAGTCATGGTTCATGCAGTCAAAACTGCTTGTTAAGTAGTTCTTGTCAGTTGATGGCCGGTGAGTGAAGGAGAATCTCTTTCCTTCAAGGTTATGACCTATGCTTCAGTGGATAGACAGCACTTGTTGCACTCAGTGGATTAGAAACGGGGAACAAAAGACATGAAGTTGGGAGAGGAATGTGTTGCGAGGATGTAGGAGTGTGATGGGATAACGTATGTTCAAAATATAGTGTGTTTGTGTGTGTGTGTGTGTGTGTGTGTGTGTGTGTGTGTGTGTGTGTGTATGAATGAAATTATCAAAGAATAGTATGTTTGAGAAGATCAGCCTCTCCTTTTAACCACAAGGTATGTAGGATGTAGAAAACTGATAATTCATAAGGAAAGTTCAAAAGGAAAAGATCTCAATTTTCTGCTGTTAACACCAGGCTTGAGCTGCAGGCTGCCCTTTTAGCAACCTAACTTCTTACTTTGTAACATTCACTGTCCTTGTAACTGCACGTGTATATTTGTCTCCATCGCATTTAATTTGTGTGAGGATTCCATATTATATTTACTACTTTATCTGTCATCATGTTCCTCCTAATTCCTCCTAGTGATTACAACTTGTAGCTGTACAGATATTTTTAGTACACACTATGAGAAGGAAAAAAAGGATATGAGCTGATCAGAAATACTCAAGTGCCTTTCCTCCTCGATGACACAACAAAAAATATGGATATGCCTACTCAATGAAAACACAGTTTCCTTGTCACCTGCGTAGTCAGTAGGTAAGATAGCTAGAACTCTAATGTTTATCCAGTCTAAATGATGATCCATCTATTTAGGAACATGGTAGTAGCCCTATTTCAGGGTGTATGATGTGAAAACAGGCAGAGAAATAAAGAAGTAAAAAATTAGCCTTTAAAATATTAATATAGAAATCTTTTAGTGAAAAAAAGGAGAATAAGATTGCATAGGATTCACTATACATTTTTCCTAGTTTTGATATCAGCCTCCCAATTTAATTGTCTTTAATCTACCTTGTTTTTATGTTTCCTGATAATGCTTCTACTTGCAGTGTCAGAATCTGAAATTATAACCCTGGGGACAGCATCACAATTGTCTGAGTTCAGAGTGGCTGTTGTAACGAGCAAGACTACAGGTTCTGTCACTGTTTCAGTTAAAGGATCAATATTTGTATCTTGTCCAGAGTTGGCTGTCTCTCCTTGACAATAACTTCCACCACTCCCTTGAGGAATAACCTGTAAATGTCTGCAATTTTCTGTAAGAGTTCTCACTTTCTCTTTCACTATCCATTGCTTTGGCAAGATACTTTTGTTCTCACTGTTTCTGATCCTACCTGTATCACTCCCTCATTCAGTTCGACATTAGCACTACTGTAGGTCATGGGATGTGAAAATGATGGAAGCTGGTCTCAAAGAGATCACAAAGTCAGACTAGTATTTGCATACTTTTCAAAAATGGAGTTCCTAACAACACAATTACAGGTATGAGACATACAGTCAGGTATCACTGCTGAATTCACAATGGAATCAATATTTGATTAGAAGTCTTTAAAACATAAACTTTACTTCCATTTACTTATTTATTTGTATGTGTACGTGTGTTTATCTGGGTACTTGTATATGAGTGACTGGGTGTGTGCATAGGTCAAAGAACGACTTGCAGGAGTTAGTTCTCTTCTACCACGTCTTCCAGAAACTCATTTCAATGGGGTTGAAAGCAAGTCCTTTCATATGCACAGCTGTTTTAGCAGTCCCTTGATTAGTATTCTTTATATATGTTACTTTTATGAAGTCAAATATAATAGTCTAAATAACCACTCTTTCCGTCAATTAATAGATCACATGAGTAAGTGATAAGATCATCCCTTTGATGAAACAGAGCATTTAAAAATCTGCTAACACCTATGTTATAGCTCAGAGAAACGTTGGGAAATTGTGATAAGAAGAGAAATCTTGTTGTTGTGTTTATTGCAGGGGACCTGTAATATTTTAATGATGCATATATTTTGTTTGATCTTGTATTTGAAGTGCTGAGGACTTACAAGAAGTGGAATCATTAAATGCAGAAGACAGCATGTGGTGAGAAAAAGTAACTTGGATTAGGTAATGAAATCCTTGGGTTCTAGTCCAACTCTTTTTCTGCCTTAGGCAACTTATTTTGCCTCTTTCTTTCTTTGTCTCTAAAATGAGAGATGTGCATCATATTCTTCTACATTTCCTTCTGATTCTGTGATTCAAGTGAAAGTTTACAAAATATTATTACAGTGCTAGCTGGGTCTCATAGCAAATGTTTTTCTCTACTTAGTTACAAAGATCTGTCTTCCAAATGTTTACTGAAAATATAGCAAAGTCTCACATCTTAAAGATGTGAGAACTATTGTAAAGATGTTGAGAAATGCATTTAAGCTTTCTTATATATATTACAAGATTGTCTTTTTTCAGATACTTTGTCAATACATGTGATACTAAATTTCTCTTTCTATATCTCTCCAAATGATATTATGAAGCATAAACCACCTTTGAAAGTTTCTCCTAGATCATTCAGTGTTTATCTTCAAAGGTAACATCACTCAATCACTGTCTGTTAAGGTCAAAATTAGCAAACTATTTTAGATATGATGCAAGTTGTTACGAGATTATCAGACGTGTATCCTAACATTAAACCACTCAAATATTTTGAAATATTATTATGCTTTTGATTAGCCCACCTAAGATATTTCACATAATCCATTTTAGGAATGAAAATGCAACATTGCCTTATTTAAATTTTTAATTACCTCTACTATTTAACACTATACTATGAAGAGCTGCCATGGTGATGCAGAGAATGACGGAATGAATAAGTGAGCAAATGAGTGAATAAACAGATATTGAAATATAAAAACAGCTATAAATCTGTCATCTGTGTAATTTCATTTGACTTTCTCAACACTCTTTTGTTGTGGTCAGTTATAGATTGTAAATTAGAGCAGACAGGAAAACTTGCTTAAGGTCATATTATAAAGAAGACAACTGAGTCCACAAAACTCGAATCCAGAGCCCACACCTTCCATATTTATAATTTCAGATCTATATGAGCCCTCAGTTACATAATGCCTATTAAATGATTAGCACAGCAGATAGCATATGATTCAACTGCAGTGGAAAACAAATACAAGTTACATAGAAGAATGAGAATGCAAATTTCAAAGTCCACCTCTGCCACTTTCTATCTGTGAGAACAAAGACAAGTCACTCAAATGTCACTGTGTTCTAATGTTTAATTTAATAAAAATCCTTTATTTTCACATAGTCTCTGTGAGGAAGTACATACGCACTTAGAAACACGTCTAACCTAAAGGGAATTGTAATTATTGTTCTAGTCTCATTTTTATTGTTTTGATAAGATTCCCTCGCTGACTTTGGGGAGAAATGATGTATTTGGCTTACTATTCCAGGTTATATTACTGCAAGAAAGTCAAGGCAGAAGCAGCATCACGTCTGCAGTGAAGAGCAGAGAGATCATAAACACATGGTTTCTTGCTTGCTTACCTCCTTATTACTGTGCCAAGTTTCTCTACTCACGGACAGTTCAGGAGCCAGCCAATAAAATGGTGCAGTCCCTGTTTAGAATGAGTCTTCCCACCTCACATAAAAATTAACCCAATCCCATAGAAATGCCTTCAAGCTAACCTATTTTATACAGTGCCTCAAATGAAACTCTTTCCAAGTGGTTCTACATTGTGTCTGGTTGACAGTTAAAAAGTACCAAGACAGTTGTGAATTATTTTAATTGCAAATATAAAGAATTATTATTTCCCCATTTAAAAGTAATAGCACCATTTTTAGTGCCCTTCATCAATAGCAAAGAAGGCTTACTGGCTGCATCTTCTTTGCTTTTCACTTTTCTTCATTGTACACCATAGTTTAATTTATTTTTTAAAAAATTTGTCTAATATATTTGATCATACTACTTCCTCTTTTACCTACCAGCTGCATTCAGATCAATCTCCTTTGTATATACCAAACTTTTCATGTTTTCTCTCTCTCACTGAGATAGATAGATAGATAGATAGATAGATAGATAGATAGATAGTAGACAGATAGAATTGGATATCGAAACAAGCAAACCCATGAAGTCGAATGTTCATCAGCTACTCCTGTACATCCCTTGAGTGTGGTTGACATACCCTATGTCACTCCATTGAAGACAACTAATCTGCCTTCTCCTAGCATCTATCATTTTCAATTAAATTCTTGACTAGGAGTAGAATTTTTCAAGGAGACAAGAGCATTTTCCAGACACCATAGGGAAGGTGCACATATAAACTCGCAAAAACTTGACAGCATGTGCAAGACTCGCTTCTCATTTTATTACACTCATTATAGTTATGTTGTAAATTAGGACCTAAGACTTTTCAAAGACCCCCACGTAGGTAATAACTCAGACTCAGTGCTTTGTACTATAAAACAATCCACTTATTAATTAGATGTAGGTCTAGAAAACTACACCTCTTCTAGAAATTATTCAGTATTAGAAGATAGAAAAGATCACATGCAAATTATAACCTACAACAAAAGTTTGGCTGATCTAGCTGTGTATGGTCCATGAACTGAAAAGGCTTTCTTTTATTTTAAATGGCTGCAAACAATAAATCTAAAGAATATACCACTCTTTATAAAATACCTTAAAGATTCCAAGTCAATATACCAAAGAGATATTTGCACATCTATATAATTATTTCAGCACAAGTCACAGTAGCTAAGTTATGAAACAACTTGAGGAAGAAAAGCACTTATTTGGCTTACAAGTTACAGTCTTTTTTTAAAGGAAGGCAAGACAGAAACTCAGATTTGGAATCTGAGGAACAGAAGGAACAGAAGCAGAGATCATGAAGTAATGCTGCCTATTGGTTTGCTCTCCATGACTTGTTCAGCTTCCCTTATACTGTCGAAGTCCACTTTCCCAGGAGTGGCATCACCCAGAGTGGTCTGAGCTCTCTCACATGAATCAGGAGTTTGCCCCACAGATATGGCCATAGACCAATCTGATGAAAGCAAGTTTTCCGTTGAGGTTCCCTCTTCCAAGGTGATTCCAGTTTGTATCAAGTTGACAAAAACTAGCCTGAATAATGAATAAGGAAATTTGGTATACCCACAGGATGTAATTTTATTCAGTCACAAAGAACAACGAAATCATGTCACTTGTGAGAAAGTGATGCAACCAGAGAGAAACATATTGTTGAGCCAAAGAGTCAGACTCAGAAGTCAAATATTGTATATTTTTCCCATTAATGTATCTACATTCTGTATAGTTGCATAAAATCATATGTGGATATAGGACCTACCAGTGGTAATGAAACTAGCTGGAGAAAATGAATGGGAATGAGATGAAAATGACACATGAAGATGTGAGAGGGAGTAAATACAGTCAAAGCACATGAAATACTTGTATGAAAATGTTTTTATAAAATCTATCCTCATGTGTAGTACACATATGAATAAACAAAGAGGAAAAATAAAAAAAATTGACAATGGGTTGTCCATTAGTATTCATTGGAAGGCAGTATGTCCTTGGTTTGTATACCCTCGACTGTTTCACACTGCAACATGACTGATCATGTGTAACAAAGTCTTTATGGGCCTCAAAGACTGAAATGTTAGTATCTGTTTCTTTATATAGTAAAACGATTCTCAACTTTCTTTACACCTCTATTTTAGTCTTGGACAGTTAAAACTATTTCTTGTGAAAATGATAATTAGTAGTGTCCTTTGACCTTTTCAGACACCATCAGGTGTCATCCAGTAATGATTTTCTGTAGTGTTTCTGCAGAAGAGTATTTAGGTTATTAGAATATAAATTAAAGATTTGGATACCGCAAAACAAAACCAACACAATAGTAATATGGAAAGCTGCTGACGAGGGGGACATTGGTGGGACTGGGGTAGGGAGGAGGAGAGGTTGGTGGGGACGAGTGTGACCAGAATCTATTATATATATGTATAACATTGTCAAAGAATAAACTAATCAAAATATTTACCTTTGATAACAGATTTTAAAACTTGACTTTATCAAGAAATTCTCCCATAAAAAGCTGCCAAAGTCGAACCTCAGTTCCCATCAACAGAGAAAAAAAAGAGAGGTGATGTCTTGGCTCAAAGTTAGAGGAATTAACTTCAGCTAACACTGAAGGTCCTCAGGCTATTAAGAAGCTGATGATGGTATCTTGAGATGGAGAAAAGGACAGAAGAAGGCACATGAGCCTTAGACTGAAGGTATAGAAGCTATCTTTCTGCTTGGAGAACAAATAACCCAGACGATGACCACATGTTCACGACCTTGGGACTAAAAAAATGACTGGATTTGCTACCAGTTTAAACAACTGTGTCCTCTGGTTTAGCATTTCTAACAACCCTTTGAAATCATGCTCCCAACATTATTTTTTAATGAATTCCCTTTGTCCTCTTTCAGGAGCCCTCAGCTCTCTTTGGTTACACTTGGGTGACTCATAATTAGTTCTGTAAACTAACATAGATTACAATTTAAAAAATAGCAAGAGTAAAAACAAATATGCTTTCAATCACAGTACATGGTGTGAAAAAGAATTGTCGCAGAATGTACTGGCATTACAAATTACCTAGTTTTATTACTTGTTCTCTTATTCATTTATTTATTTATTTATTTTAATTAAGATTCCAGAGCCTTTAACTCAGGTTTGCTCTTTCCAATGACATTCTATTTTCTAAGCTTTGAACAAGTGATTAAAAAAATATATTTGTTAAGGTTTATCGGAGTTCGGAGTTTGTTTAAATAAAATGCCCTGGCCATTAAATTGGTCTTCAAGTAAGTAGCAGAGTGATTACTCCAGGGCATGTCCTAGACCTGTGAAATCTCATGATTGGAGTGTCCTTCGAGTACAGATGTGGATGGCAGAATCAATAAAAGGTTAAGGTCAAGAGATTCTGACAAACCTTTGTTTGTATCACGTTCTTACTACTAACTGTTCAATCTTGAGTGCTTAATTTCAAATCTCCAAGTCTCTCTTTAAGAAGGGCTGTTCTTTAAATAAGTGAAATGATCTGAAAATTGTCCACTGGGCTCCAGGATTCTAGCTTTCAAGAGCTGTCACCCATTCTGGAATGACCATTTAGTGGTATAGCAATTTATCTTTCTTTTCTTTTAAGTGACTCCCAATAGAACATATTCGTTCACCAAATTGGATCTTTGAGATATCCTTACTTTGGTCTGTCATTGGTTCTCTCTCATGGGTAAGGAGACATTTGTTTACATTTCCAAAGAAATAGCACATGCAACATGCATCCAAATTCATACACTGAATCATCATCTCCATTAGGCTGGCATCAGGAGGAAGAGATTTGAGAATCAATCATATCATTGGACAGGTGAATAGAATTAGTGGTACTAAGAAAGAGGTTTGGAGAGACCTGCTCACTCTACCAAATGAGGTCAGAGTGGCACTCATGCAGCAATCACATCTGCCCCCCTCTTCACCTTATCCTTCCAGCCTCTAGAATTACACATTTCTGTTGTGTATGAGCCACCCACCCTATGTTTGCAGAGAAATATTTAATCATTTAGTCCAGCAGCAGGACTGTTCTGGTAAAGGATCACATTGAAAGACCTGTGTAATACCTAAGAGATTAAATCCAAGGGCCTATAGAAGAGATCAAATCCAGGAGACTATATGAAGGGATCACATTCAGAGGCCTGTATGGTCCAGATGGAATGTTGAAAGAATATAAGTACATATCTTTAATCTCATTATTCAGAAGAAAGTGGTGGTGCATGCCTTTTATCTCAATTCTGAGATTGAATCAGTGAGGACATGCCCAACTCTCAGGATATAAAAGCAGACTCTGAGTTCAGAGAGACAAGGGGAGTTCAAAGAGACACAGGAGCAGTCTGAGGCAGAGACTCAGAAGCAATTCAGCATAGGTTAGTATCAGATGGGAAGAGTGAGTCAGTTTGAAGCTGAATAGAGCAATTCAGTCTGAGGCAGTCAGAAAATCAGCCAGAGTCAGAAGAGTTCAGTCAGAAACAAGTCAGCAGACTAAGAAGGTCATTTTAAACCAGTTAGCTTGGAAAGGATTTTGGACGAGAACAGAGAGTGATTTGAAACAGAAGAGTCAGAGTTCGGAAGGAACTAGGCAGAATAACTCAGTCAACAGTAAGTCTCGAGGTTGATTAGATTGTACAAAGGCTTAAACATTTTAGATTGTATGGAGGCTGAGGCTAAAGTGCTGATCCTAAAGTCCTCCAGTTCTAGGCTTAAATGTTTTAAATTGTACAGAGGCTGAAATGCTCCAGGGATCCAAACTAAGGACCAGGGATTGAATTAAACAAAAGAACAAACAACCTTTTGACCCTGAATCTATGACTACATATGTTACTTTGTTATTGCAACTTAACAACAAACAAATTAACAAATTAGAAGAATAATCACAACCCTCCCTTTCTCTGTGTAGTAAGAAAAATAATTTCCTTTTTGTTTTTCTCAGCAATCCCTTCTCTGGAAGGGATATTGTGGCTAAAAGTAATTTGGAGGCCACTGTGGTTTGAACGTGTACTTCTAGAGTTCACATGTTAGAAGCTTGGTCCATAGTATGGCAATGATAAGGCTTGGTAGATCTTAACAAGTGGGATGAGGATGGCAAGATTGGTTTCTCTTTGTGCTTTGGCTTTTGGATGTGCCATGGTATCTCCCCACTCATCAACAGTCTAGCAATTAGGGTGCCATCTTCCATGAAATGAAACATCTAAAAGGCCCCTTGCCAGAGTATGTTTGTTGAAGTTGTAGCCACCCAAATTGTGAGGTGTTTTTTTTTATAAATTTTTTATATGAAACATTTTTATAAAAACTTTATAAAATTGTCCACTCTCAAGTACATTGATATAGTAACAGAAAACTAACACTGATGTTTTTTTAAATTGTAAACCATGGTGTATGCAATAACACTCAAATTTCTGAAGTTCCAAAAAACTCCTAGATAATGCAGTTGCTGCCTCGAGGCCATGGACCCTACATAGGGCAGAAGTCTACTCCCCAAAAGAATTGCATTAGAGGTGCATGCTGGTACACACAGAGCAAGAACAAATACAGTTTTGGTCTCATCATAAGTCATTCTACTGAATCTTTTATAATCTGTATGTCCCTGGCAGGTTTGTAAGTGGGTTGGCAAGCCATCTATCTCAAATATTGGCTATTTTCTCAGATGTTCAGCTTGGTGTCTGGTTGGAAACAAGTATCCATTTGTCTTTGTGGCAGCTAGGATGGTGAATTTAGCTAGTGGAAGGGATCATAGAAATATGAATATTGTTCTTTTAAGTTACTATATAAAAGAAAATTTTCTAAGATATCCATAGAATTGAGTATATAACCCCCCTCTAAAGACAGAGTTTGTGTATCTTTTCTAATATCAGTTCTTCAACATGATGAACACATGGGAGATTTTGAATGAATATTGGTTTATGAACTAATTGATGGAACATACTCACTGGACTTTTTAATTCTCATGGAATAACTAAAGCAGGAGAGAGCATGCCAGAAATGATAAATTGTATCACATAATCAGTGAATGTAATTTGCTAATAAATGGGAAAGTCGATCGAGGTCGAAACAAGGCTTTGAAGAAGTGATAATCTGAAAAAGGTAGAAAAACAGAGTAGAGAAGAGACATTGCAACCTTTAACACGAGTAGTTTTATGGTCAGAGTCAACATCATGCTTGACTTGGGCTATCTAATGAGACTGCAAACCTAAATGGTGTGCTTGTAGGAGCTCCTGTCACATAATGTCAGGGATAATATATTAAGTGAGGAAACATGTGAGTTATATTACAACTGCAAGGGAATAAAAATTAAAACCCCTTCATGTGGAAATAGACATAGCCGTGCTACATTTCCCTGTAGAAGAGCATACAGTGGCAATTTTTCTTCATATAATATTACATTAGTTTTAATTCTTATTAATAAGATACAAGAGTCATTAACACTATTAAAAATCTAATTATGTTAGCAATTTTCTATCATGTCATATTTGAGCAGTTAAGTATTGGTATTTGTTTTTCCTAATGGGATTCAAAAGTCTAATTAATAAGCTTTCTTTTGTGGTTAAGTGGAATGAATCTCTATGAGAAGCAAGCCATTTTTAATATCGGCAGACAGCTTATTTTCTCATATATTATACTACTGAGCCATCTGGCCATATATGATATAAATTACTAGATAAGAATAATGAGATTATCATGTGAAAATGAACAGAGCTTTTTATTATATGTGACAACGAACAGAGCCTTTCATTATATGTGACATTACAGTAACTATGCCCTAGACTTTTGATACTTATGTGTCAGCATGATGCCTAGAGAGTGGTTATGAATGGGTCACTACTAAAGTAAATCTGAGGAAATTTAAGATGGCCAGTGAGTGGGAGAGTTGCTTTATCTTCTGGAACTGGTATTATTTGGGGATGGACCTTAGCCAATAACCAAAAGCTGTGTTTTATGACTCCAAGCTTCTTTAATTAACTGGGGAATAATGTCATAAACAGAAACTCTTGTCTACTAACTATGCTGCTATTTCCCAGCACTATGCTTGCATTGCTATCTACTTCTGCATTGCAATCATGTTTGGTTTTTTTATTTGTTTTTGAGTTAGGCTTTCATTCCTTATCCCAGATGACCTCAAATTCACGATACTCCTCCTGCCTCAGCCTCCCTAATGCTGGAAGAGCAAGGAAACGTCACCACACCTATCCACAAACATTCAGCTATATCCAAATGTGCAACATATATAGCATATATATGACATGTGCTACAATGTATTAAATAACATTAATATCCATACACAGTGTCACAGTAAGGAATAAATTATTTAGGAGTAATTGTTTCTTTCCTTTTTCATTCTTTTTTTCTTTTTCATAGGAGCCTAGGAGCAAGAGCAGATTAGACAAATGATCTACTACAAAGCATCATACCCAAGCCTAGTTTTAAGTAGTTTTGTTGCTGTTGTTGTTTATTTGTTGTCTGGATTTGTTTGTTTGTTTGTTTGTTTTGAGACAGCTGATTACGGAGCTACCCATTCTGGCCTTAAACTCACTCTGAAGTCCAGTCAGGCTTTGAACCTGCAATCCTTCTAAAACAACCTCCTACCTAGCTGTGATGATAGGCTTTGCTCTCAGACCCAGTGTTTCTTCTTTATTATTATGGCAACTAACCCTAATCTTTATTCATTTGTTAGTAGTCATAGGAATTATACCATTATTACTTATCTTCAAATCACTTTGTACTAGAACTCTATCATATTTTGTAAATATTTCTGTGATTATTTTAGTTGTGTTCCTGAGTTGTAAATTCATCAAGATTGTGACTAATCTTTTTTTGAAAAGCTACTGATTTAGAATACATATGCTGTACTCAGCCCAGTGGAGCCCTTTAGAGATGATAAGGAAAGAAGCAGAAGTTGTCCATTCCCCCAAAGAAGACAAACTCTATTTGTATCTATTTTTCATCTTAACCTTCAATATGACATGGACTTTGGAAAGGGCTTCTCACTTTTCAAGTAATTCAAAAGCTCATTTTGATATTAAATCCACATAGGTGGATTACATGCATATTTTTTGTATATTTTTTAACCAAATTAAATAAAATGAGGGGAAAAAAAAAACCAACTTTGTGGTAAACGGAAGACTTTGATAATGGAGCCCATACACTTCAGCAGTTAGAAGGCCAACAGGTGAGTGGTAAGTGCCATGGACACAAAGCTAATGTGTAGATCTAAGAAGCAACTGTATGTTGATTTTACTCCTGGAAGTGAAGCAGAAGGTAGACTGCAGACAGGAACTGCTTGTGAAGCAGTTCACTGACAAATTGCCCCTCAGGAAGCTGGGGATGGAACTATTTCTCTGCCTGAGGTAAGAGCAGAAAGATTCTTTTTTTTTTTTTTTCTATAAACTACGACCACATGGTTGAGGCAGAGATGTAAACTGAAAAGAGGGGTAAAACGAGCTTAGTTAAGTGTTAAAATACATGTTAAATATCCCAAGTGCTTTTACACTTACATCCAAGATTAGAACACCTGAGAACATTTTGAAAGAGCTGGAGGCAAGCACCCTGAGCAATTTAACTATAAGACAGGGAAATAATATGAAAGTAAAAATGTAGATAAATTATATAGAAATATGTGGGTTATAACCAAAAAAAAAAAAAATGAGCCATGAATTCTGTCTACACAGTTACTTTGGAATGTAGAAAATAATTGAGTAAAATAGTATAAAAAGAGTTTTCATAAAATTTAGAAGAAAAACATATGCAGATACTCGATAAAGTTACATGTGTATTTATATACTTTAAAGCATATTAATATTCTCTGAAAAAATATTAAAACTAATTTAAAACTCTAAAGCAAAAAAAGCAATAAAATTAATTTCCTGAAGCTTAATGTTTAAAATGTACTGTGACTTCATAAACACTTTGATTTAATTAGGCTGAACTAGGCCCCATTTAATTCAAGTATAAAATGCCACACAGAGTTGACAAAATAATTTGTAAACACATGCTGTCTTTGAGCAAAGATATCAGTATGATATGGTGATAGAACTTTTGAAACAGTCTAATTCAGTAACATAAAATCCCAGTGATTGGTTAATTATGTCTGTATGAGTAGAATGAAGAGTTTCTGTGTATAGAAGAAGCATTTCCCAATCTATGAGCTGATAGTAAGGCCCCTAAATTTCCTCCAAAACCATAGAAATCAGTTATTGGCACTGTTGCAATCACTGTAACTGTAATCTGTTCTATTAATTGAGGAAGAGACAAATTTCAAAAGTAAAGTGGGAAGAGCCTATTTATAATTGTGGTGGGACAGTTTATCACCCCAAGTATGCTTAGTAATAATGAATAGAAAATTGGGTAATTCAGTGTCCAAATTATTTTCTTTAGGATGATTCTTAAACATATGTTAAGAAACAATTGGCAGACTATTGAAAATTAAACCACTTTAAAAATGAAATAATAGTACAACCTGTGAAAATATGATGATGCTGTAATACCAAAGACCATTTATTTGTCAGATAAATAGATAGAAAGATAATGACAGATAGATAGATAGATCAATAGATAGATAGGTGACAGAGAATAGAAAAAGCTAGACAATCTTTTTCAATTTATTCATAACTATGAAAAAAACTAAGACAACACATTGAAATTTAAATCTGCAAGAATAGATAGCAACAGAAATATATTTTAGAGTCTATAGCAGCCAATAATTTTTCCCATCTTGTAGCAGAGAAAAGTTCTGGAAAAGAAAACGTGACTTTCTTACAACCCGTCTTCCAAATATGTTATTTTATTACCTGTTTTTATTTTGTGCTGCTGTGTTCTTGGGATTTGAACTCTGCAGACCTGTGAGTGGTGCTTAAAAGGGCACTCTGCCCTTTGGAGTGAGAAAAATTGTGCTCTACGGCAGCTGATTGTCCTTGGTGTTTATGTTCCATTTCTATATCTTATTCTGCTTTTTCCATTTATTTTATTTTGTACTGTCAAAGCTTTCTCTATAGTATACTCTTAGACTAATTTTATTAGCTTTTATGCCTACTCCTGTCCTATGTTTCTATGTTTCCTAACAAGTTAGTGTATTAACTGATTTGAATGTATCTTCATTTTTTTTTTTTATATTTGTAAGTTTTAGGGCTGTGAGTTTTGCTACTTCTTGAGCAGGCCCCTTCATTACCAACACTTTTAAAATATTCTGTAATCTTAGTTTCTCTCTCTCTTTTTTTTCTTTTTCAGACGGGACCTCACAAGGTAGCCCTGGTTGACCTCATAGTGATCCTTCTGCCTCTGAGTCTGGAGTGCTCTGGTTAAGGGTATGTGCCATCATATCTAGCTTTGTAATTTTAGTTTCAACTACTTCTTTGATTCAGGAATTTATTTAGAGATTCAGTTGTCTTAATTTATGACAATTTTACTTGTATTGTGATTTGAGAATGGGTAGTCAAAGTTCAATAGACACAATTTTTCTTTTTCTTGAAAGCCTAGTATAAAATAAATTTTCAAGATTTTTGGCTATTTGAAATTCATATTAAATGTCTCAGTCAAAATCCTGATACATATCACTTAGACTAATATGATTAGTTTTCATCTCCTTTTGACTTCTCATATCCTCATCAAGTACACATACTGCTCAGTAACACATTGGTCAGTGTGTTCCTTCCTGCACAATACTGTGCCCTGTCTCTCTTGTTCAGATTCAGCTAGCGGCTAGAGACTGTTGCAACTGAGGGTGCTAACAGAACCTTATCATGCACCCCTCGCCATGTTGTTGGTGCACTGTGTCAGTAGGGAGTGTGCACCTGAACATGTGTGGCTGTGTCTGACTTCTGCAAATTACTTTCATCATCTTTAGTCATTCTCAGGCAGCTGTCTTTGGAATTCCTCATTTGGTGATGTTTCCTGACACATTTGGGAGTATTGTTCAACTTCTGGCTTCATTTAAGGTGCACTTATATTTTTATTTTTTCTTCTGAAAACTTTTGTGTGAGAAATTGGGAACTGTCAATCTCTAGCCCAGCTAAAACTTCAAGTGAAAAATGGCAAAGTTTGTAGTTGATTTTAAATGTTCAACAGAGAAAAAATGCCTTCCTCTGGAAGAGATTAGGAACGTAGAATTAGCATCAGGCCTCAGGAGGTCTGAGTTTATCTCTATCTTTTGCCCTATTCAGTGATACCCTATTCAGGTTAGAGAGAATTTTATTCATGAGAGGAAACTTCACAGAAACATTTGCCTTTTCTCAATCTGATTGGAGAACTCGAGATAGTAAGTGTCCCATCAGCATACAGAGAAAGATCTCACAAACCACATTCTTAAAAATAAAATATTTATAAAAATCTTCTTGGCCTTCTATGTAGTTTTGTTACAGTAGATTTTTTTTTAAGCAATAAGTCAATGGAAATAAAATCCTCAAAACATTTTCATTGGATGTAACTGAAACCTTTGTAAATATTCCTAAATATTTTAGATAGAATAATATTTTAAAAGCCTTAGTGATCAATCAAGCTTATATTAATGTAAGTTATCGTATATAAATGATCAATTTAAAGGATTAAAAAAGTTTATATGGTACTTATATTTCCATAGTTTGTGACTTCTATGTCAAACATAAAGTCTTACAAGTACATGAAAAGCAAATAATTTTGGCAAATATAAGAGATAATAAAAAGCAGACACAATAAATATCATCACTACCATTTATATAAAAGAAACCAGTTGTGAGCCCCATGCTAGTAGCCTAATTCAAGCCTTTTTACACCCTTATGAGCTGTATGCTATTATTATTTTCACTTTACAAACAAGCCTCATTGAGATTATGGAACTTCCTTATTCTGACAACTATTGTAAGTGACAGAGCTAGGATTCAAATGCAGAAAAAGTGGCCTTCAGATCATTGTCTTAATCTATTACCCAATAGAGAGAAAGAAGTTTAGGGTCAGTGTTCCCACATGGCTTGATGTTCAGTAGCATCACACACAGATGTATACTTAGCCATAAATGAGTCATAGAGCACTTTGCTGATGGTCTGAAGCTGGAGGAAGGACCATATTATTCAGGAGGATGGCATAAGGTCCTTCCAATTTGTTCACTAATCCCACCATGAATAGGAAAAGAACAGATTATATGTCCCATCACAAATGGGAGTCCTGTGATTTTCTTTGTGGAGAATGCAAATAGAAAATGTCTAATTGCATTATAACACACACTTCATTCTTACACATATCCATAGACTAAAATTCAAATCTTACGCTCCTACATTCCTACAAAAACTATTACTTGATAATGATGCTGCTTTGTTTTTCTCAGTCTCAATGACACGGGCCACCAGGGCGCATCAGGCGAGGACAATTAAGAAGGACAAGTGCATCTGGCATTTAGTGAGCACAAATAAGACATACATGTAGCTTCTTATTTGAATTCTTATTAAACTTTTGTGATTTTTACTAAAACAAAAAGGTAAATTAAGTGACCTGTAAAGTAAAATAACACCCAGCTGCTTATTTTTGGCCCCAACTTTAAATGACTAATAGAAAAAAAAATGAGACAAAGAAATTCAGTGCTTGACATGACTGTAGAATCTTACAATTATTCAAATGAGTGTAAGCCTCTCAAAATAGGCTTGCTGTTTGCCTTGGCTTTGCCTTTCAACTATTCAGTCTCTGAAAACTTTCTAAAGAAGAGAATTTCTCTAAAATCTGCCTGTCTTATTTTGCTTTTCCCTGTAGTAAGCTCCCCCAAATTCCCTCTATCACAGGCAATCTGGCCTTATTTGTTTTCTCCTGAGGAATAAAGTTCTGCCAATACCTACCATATACTGTACAAAGGAGATATCTTTTCTAGAATCTTTGAAAGTGCTCATTTTTGTGGTCTGGGATGCTATTTTTGTAACTTTCACATATGGCTTCACCTTAGAGAACAATTATGGCTGACTAAGGACGAGTCACAGCTATCTGGGAGCAACCTAAAAAGAAGCTTCATACATACATACTTGGATGTGAAGTACTTTCTTAATGAAAACACCTTGACAATTCCATCAGCATCTATCTCACCAATACCATTATGGCTTTCAAGACTCTCCTTCAACTCTCTACTTTCCTCCATTAAAGCACATCTGCTGGCATCACAGGCTGCATTTATTGTAAGGAGTATTGAATGTCTCCCAATATAGGCAGACTAGATTATTTAAATCTATTATCCATCTTGAAATGAAAAGCTAGACAAAATATGCACACAATTAAGAATAATTGAAAGAAAGATGGAGTGGCCATCATAATATCAGGCCAAAATACA
The DNA here is from genome assembly GCA_026225945.1 of Cricetomys ansorgei. Lineage (NCBI taxonomy): Eukaryota > Metazoa > Chordata > Mammalia > Rodentia > Nesomyidae > Cricetomys > Cricetomys ansorgei. The sequence goes on from JAMJFZ010004061.1 coordinate 16,257,868, forward strand.
GTAAAGCAGTATGAGAGAAAAAGGTATACCACATAACAGAAAGCAATTTTAATGAATTGACATATATTTATTGTACATGAAGACATTTCCATACAAATGTATCATGTTTTAATTGTCTTTACATACCCTTTGACCTCTTCTTTTCTCCTCTCCTCCCTTTTTTTATTCCTGTCCATTGTGCCAGAGATTCTTGATTCTACTTTCATGTCCCATGTATATATATGATATTTTATGAATCTAAATAAAATTTGAGATCCATTCATGAATTAAGAACACATGATATGTTACTGAACATGATGATCTCCAATTGCTTCCATTATCCTGAAATCATCTATTGATGGACTTAGAGTTTGATTGTACATATTGGCTCTTTTGAATAATCTAGCAATGGAAATTGATTTGCAATTATCTCTGTGGTATGCTAACTTACATTTCTTCAGTTACAAATGCACAAGAGTGGTATAACTGGGTCATATTTGTGTTTCTAGTATAGTTGTTTGAGAAACCTCCATGCTTATTTCCATTGTATTTTAACTATTTTACTTTCCCATCATCAGTGTATGAGAGTTCCATTTTCCCTGGTCAGCACTAGTTTTTGGTTTTGTTTTAAATTTTCTTAATGGTAATTATTTTGAGAGGGATGATATGGACTCTCAGTGTTGCATTAATTTGCATTTACCTGATAACTAAAAAGACCCAACTTTTTTCATGTTTGTTTTGCACTTCATCTTTTGAGAACTTTCCACTTTATTTGTTCATTAGAATATGGTTTCATGGTATATTGTCTTTTAAGTTCTTTATATAATCTAATATCTAGATATTAGCCATCTATTATCTATATACCCAGAAATAACTTTCTGCAATTCTATAGACTGTATGTCTACTAAATTATTTTCTTTGCTGTGAAGAAGATTTTTAATTCATTTGTCAAATATTGGGGTTTTTTTTCTGGTCTATTTGAGACTTATGTCCTTGTGGGCAAGACCTTGTCTGTGATTGTGTTGTGAACAGATCTCTCAATGATTTTCTCTAGTTGTTTCAGGCCTCACCTTAGTATCTTGTATCTATATTTAATTTATTTTAACATTAGGTAAGAGATTTTTAAATGGTATACAAATTGGAAAGGAGCAGAACAATTATCTCTACTCCTGATACTATTTGTAAGATGCACTGTAGGCACCACCATAAAAATCTTAACACTAATAAGCACTTTCAAATTATAGGATATGGAATCAACACGCAAAAACAGAAAGCTTCTTATACATTAGGACAAGCATTATGAGAAAGAATGAAAATAAAAATAAAAGCTCAAAAAAATCTTGTTATAAACCTCACAAAGGAAATGAAAGATTTTTTTCAATAAAAATTTTCAAAGAACAAAGAAAGAAATTGAGAAACACATTACAATATGAAAGGACCTCCTATGATCACAAATAAGCAGAATTAACATTGAGAAAATGGCTGCATTACTGAAACAAATCTACAGATTCAGCATATTCCTACCAAAATTCCAATGGCATTATTCACAGAAATAAGAAAAAAACTCAAAATTTATATGAAAACAGAAAAGATGCCCAAATAATCAAATCCATTTTGAGTAAATAGAAAACCTGGAGATATTATTATTATTGATCTTTAAATATACTGCAGAGCCAAAGCAACAAAATAAGCATGATACTGACCAAAACAAATATGTTTATCAACTGAACAGAGGACCCAGAAATAATCTCATACAGCTACCACTTCCTGACTTTTAACAATATTTAAAATATTTATTCTATGAATCATATATGATAATCTGGAAAATTTATAAAACAAAATTTAGCATACCTATATTTAAATGTTTTATATGAAGATATTGTAATATTATTTCCCTTAGAAATTGCTAGAAATGTATGAAATGGACAGCAGAGGAGATGGATATGATTTATTACTAATCATATATTTGATCTCCAGGTTTATTGCTTTGAAGAGCTAGAGAACATAATTCTGAAGTACAGTTGAAATATTTTTCAAAATTTATCTATTGAAATAAAACAAGTCTCAGAAGATACCAAAGGATTGAAATTCCATACCAAAAAATCTATAATGGCAATTATATTCAGTTATTCATTATTATTCAGTTATTTATTTCAAAATACCTATAAAATTTTCATGTTTATAACATAATAAACTAAATATCCCACAATAAAATAAGGAAAGGTAATGGAGACTAGGAACTATTTGACTTCATACTGCGTATCAATATAGATGAAGTGTAACTGCAGCTGTATTTTGAGGAAATTTAAAATCTCAAATATGTAATAGTAAACAAAAAAGGCTTAACAGACAGCAGTTAAAATTCATTTCTAAAAGAAAGAAGAGAAAAACATAATACATTTAATTAAAGAAGAGAGAAGGAAGTTTTAATGAGATAAAAGCAGACAGAAAATGGAGAGAGTGTGTCTCTGTGTGTGTGTGTGTGTGTGTGTGTGTGTGTGTTTAAGTGTGCATGAATGAGCATGCTGACACTTATAATTATCTTGAAAGGTTATTTAAGAAAAAAATGAGATAGATAAATTCAAAATGGGGATTAGAGTTTGCCAAACTATATGTGTGCTTCTTCAATGAGCAAGCCATGTGGATCAAGCCAGTAAGTAGCACATTTTCATGACCTTTCCATTAACTCCTGCCTCCAGCTTACTGCTTTGAATTCCTACCCAGATTTCTCCAGATGATGGGCTACAAGCTGTAAGCTGAAATAAACTCTTTCCTCTCTAAGTGACTCTTCATCATGGTATTTTATCACAGCAATAGACATTCTAACTAGAAAAATGTTAGTGCCAGTTTTTGGAATATTGCTGTGACCTACCTGACCATGTGTTTTGGGAAACATTGTGTTAACATTTGAACTTAGGGCAGGAAAAGACACTGACTGCTCAGAGCTCAATATACTGTTTGGTGGGAATTTAGAAGAAAAAGCTAAAAGCTGAACCATTTATGGAGTCCTGGTTGCGAAATTTCTGAGGGACGTTTGACCTCTTTCAGGGCCACTTAAGATTTTGAATTAAGAACTGTGATTCTGGCCAGCTCATACTGAAGACTTGGCAGTAATTAAAAAGATACCAACACAACCAAACTTGTTAACGTAAAAGTCTCCCAGGTGGTACTGGTTTCAAGGCATGAAGGAGTAATGGAAATCAGCTAAAGCTTGACACTGTGAGAGATCACAAGAGACCATTGATGAAGGAACAGCCTCGGTTGCAATAGAAGCTCAGGATTGAAGGAGTCATGCATAGAAATTGAGGCTTGTCACCATGTGTCAGGGCCAGAGTCACTGGCCTAGGCACAGAGCCTAGGAGAGACTATCAGTAAAGGGGCAGCATAGTTGCAATGGTGACCCCAGCACTTTGGAGATACCAGTACAGAGAATTGAATGACTGCCAATAACAGTCCCAGGTATGGAGTAGATCTGTCCTGAGCCTAGAAGATGAGCTATGTGGATGGCAGAGCTGGAGAAATGGAACCTGTTGGAAGAGCCCAAAGAATCAGAAATCATGAGTGAATCTCAAATATCTGACACAGAGTTAGTTTACACTGTTGAATTTTTTTTATTTTGTTTTGACTTTGCCCTGGTTGTTCTCTCTTGGAACAAGAAAGTATTTAATTTTTCTCTTTATAGGAACTGTATTGATTACTTTTCAGTTGCTGTGTAAAAAGCACCATGATCAAAGTAATTTTATGGAAGAATTTATTGGGAATTTATATCATGGTGCTGGAGCAGTAGCTGAGAACTTACATCTTGATCTACAACCACAAGGCTGGGGGTGGTGTTCAGAGAGAAAGATAGCTGGACATGAGCTTTTGAAGCCTCAAGATGACCCACAAAGATACTTTCTCCAACAAGGCCAAACCTCCTAATCCTTCCCAAAGAGTTCTACCAACTAGATACCAAATATTCAAACATATGAGCCAATGGAGAACATTCTTATTCACAACACCACAGGAACTTATAGTTATAAGACCCTGAATATTTTAGAGGGACTGAACTTTTATAAGTAACTTAAAGTATGAGAGAGAGAGTTTGGATATTCTAGAGAAAGTTTGGACAGTTTAGAGAGACTTTGAACTTTGAAAAAGACTTTGGATGTTTTAAAGAAGCTTAACTTTAAAAGTATTCAAATTCTTAAAGACTGTGAGACTTTTAAAGTTGGAATGTTTTCAATTGTGACATTGACTTTAATATGAGATATTGGGGATAAAAAGAAAGGAAAGGTAAAGGATTAATAAGTAATATGTGGCTGTGTCAAGAAGAAGAGGAGTCAGTTGTGCTGGTTGATTTCTGTCAACTTGACACAAACTTAGAAGTATCTGGGAAAAGATCTTCAATTCAGAAAATGCCTCCATGATCCTGGCTTGTAAGCAAAGCTATCAGGAATTTTCTTAATTAGTGATGTATTTGGGAGGGACCAACCCACTGTGGGTTGTTCCACCTCTGGAAAGGTACTTAGATCTGGTATGTATGAGAAGGGATGATGAGCAAGACATAGATACCAAGCCAGTAAGCGATGATCTTCCACAGTATCTGCTTCAGTTTCCTACCTAGAGTTTCTGCCCTAACTTCTTTTCATGATGGACTACAACTGTAAGATGAAATTAACCTTTTCCTCCCCAACTTGGTTTTGGTCATGGTGTTTTATCACAGCAGTGGAAACAACTACAGCAGGGAATATATGAATTTCAATTGTAGCCGAATTCTAATGTAAAAAAGACAACTCTTGAGCTGGTAAGCTGGCTCAGCTGTCAAAGGCACTTGCCACCAAGTCTGACAACCTTAGTATAGTCGCCAGTTGGTGGAAGATGAGAAAAGACATCAACAGGTTGTTCTTTAACCTCCATATTTATACCAGGGCATGCTTGTGTGTGCATACACACTGTAAAATACCTAAAAAGTTTCCATTTCTGCTGATTCATTCACTGGATTCTGATTTTCTCCCATACTTGCAAATTTACAGATTCAGATATTAGCTTTGTAACGAGGTGGTTTAGACTTCCAGCCTAACAAGAATCCATGGGCTTCTTGAGTAATAATTTGCTGGGAGGGTCCTCTAGAGGAGTGTGAGAAAAAAAATGAGTGAATGATGCTCTGTATATGAAGATTATTAAAGAAAACAAGGAATTAGCAGGATCTCAGCAAAGTCTTTGCACTTAATTAGCTAATCAGTTTTCAAGGATTTCAATGAATATTAATAGCAAAGGTGTAATGCCAATGCATAGTAAATAATCCTAAACATCACTCACGTGTGCTTTGAGAAAGCAATAGTAAAGAAACTAAAAGGTAACACGAAACCCAGCAGATTGCAAAAGAAAGTGCGAATGACTAAATTAAAGCTGCTCAGTTTTTTTTCTCCTGCACACAGAAACTTTCACAAGCTCGCATTTAACCTAGCACTTATTTCACTATTATGAAAGAAAATTTTAATTCGTGTCTACAAAAAAATATAGGACAATTGTGTCTACAGAAAGCATAGAACAATCTTCCTGTATGTTTGTTGTGGTATCCATGAGATATAAATGACCAGTCATTGTGCCTACAACACCAAGTGCTTAGCCCATGTGTGAAACAAGCTACACAAAGGAACTGACTTACCATTTCTCCTTCGTTATTTATACTCATTCACACAGAAGCAACTTCACTTGCTGTCATAAAGATTAAGTTTAGGCCAAAAGATATGTTTCTGCATTGAAAGGCTCACAATTCATACTAAAATAATAAAGTATTTTCTGGGTGCTGATCATGATTTATCTAGAAGTTAATGGAAGAAAACTATCTCATAATCCTTGGATACCTGTGAGGAAGATCTAGGTATATTACAAATATCTCTATCAAAATTTCTATAAATGTTCTTTTTAAAAGTAAAGATAAATTAGGAATAATAATTGTCAATATGCTCATGACATTTTACAACATAAAAATTCCAACAAACATTCTCAAATGTAAACAAGAATATATAAATCTTATAAATCTTTCACTTTTCACTCATAGCTTAAAGTTCAACCGAACTAAAGTTGGGAAACATACACATACACACACAAAACAAACAAACAAACAAACAAAATTTTCAAGAAAATGGAAGAGGTTTGGACAATGAGAGTGTGTCTTCCATATATGCTTCCTTGACAGCTTTAATTATTTTAAGGATCAGAAGTTTCTATTTAAATTCAACCACTCAAGTGAAAGACTTAAGAATCATATCTACATTTTCTCCTGTGGGCATTGAACAACGTTCCATGACCTCTTCAATGAATGTGGATTGATTATGATAATAGGTACCTAACCTTGAAGTTAATAAATCTTTGGGAGATGTCAAAATGATTGCAAAGACAGATTTCCTTGCACTCTAATAATTGTTCATAATGTCTACAGCTTCACAGGACAGAGAGGAACTTAACTGATGCATAAGGACTACCAGTTGTATATGTGTATGTGCCTTTATTCTCTAAACACTGTGTTTAACTAACTGCTTGAAAATTTATTTTGAATATATACTTGGATTTTCATCTATAGAGGGAATGGAATTCTTTGTTTTTTAAATCAAACATGAACATGGTTTTAGAAAGTGACCTATATTTACCATGTCTTTAGCTTCCACCTTTAATCCCATGGTTAGAACATAGATTTCATTACTATTACACCTTTGAGGAATGCTATTTAACATCTTTTATTAGTAATTGCAACAGGCATGTCTCAGTCTTTTCTTTGATTCCTACATAGTACCTGAATTTGCTGACTCCTCATTTTTAAACACCCTAATTTTTTTTCTCCCTTTCACTATCCCACCCACCACAGTCTATAGTTTAAGAAGGGGACCCAAGACATCTTCTCTTTCTATTTTATCCAAAGTCATAACCCCACATTTCCCACAACCGAGATGTCTCCTTTTAGCCTTACATCCACATGTTATATTCCTAGCTGAATTCTAAGCTCCTTTTAACATGCTTCAGGCCCATGATGTCCATTTAATCAACACTGAAACTTACCAGCATTCCCCAAACTCTGCTCTGGCACATGTGTTAGATAATGGAAGCTTCAATTAGTTCTAACTGGATACTGAGGTAAAGGGAGATTTTTTTTTTTTTGATTTTGCTACTATGTAGAGAAATAGACCTGTACAAAAGCTAAGAAGGGTCTATATTCCAGGGGTCTATATGAAGGAATCACATTCAAAGGTCAGTGGTCTGGATGGGATGTAGAAAGAATGTTAAGAATGTAATCCCAGTATTCAGAGAGTAGTGATAGCACACAGTGTTCAGAAGACAGTGATGATCCATGCCTTTAACCCCTAAGACAGAAACTGAGTATGGAAGCAGACACAGGAAATAGAGCTTAGAAAGACTCAGTGTCACAAAAGGAATGACATCTGAGATGAGTCAGAGTGAAGGACAGGTAAAGTGACAAATCAGAGGAAGAGTTGGCAGAGTGAGTCAGAGTGAGGACATGCCCAACTCTCATGATAGGAAGGTGGGCTCTCAGTTCAGAGCAGAGTCAACTATAGTCAGTCTGTTACAGCAGGCAATATGAGGTGAAAAGTCCTAAGCAGGTAGGGGACAAGACACAGAGACAATGAAGTGGTCTGACTGAGGAGCAGAAAGGCTGACTGAGGCGGTATGGAGCAGTGAGTGCTCAGGAAGAGACACAGAGACACAGAGGCAGCTCGGCCGAAATCAGTATCAGACGGAAAAAGTCAGTCAGTTTGAAGCTGTGCAGAGCAGTCCACTCTGAGGCAGTCAGAGAATCAGCAAGAGTAAGCCGGAGTCAGAAGAGTTCAGTCAGGAACTGAACAGAAGCTGACTCAGAAGATCAGTTTGAGGCAGCAGCTTTAAGGAGTTTGGATGAGAAGGAGTGAGTTGAGTTGAACCAGAAGAGTTGGAGTTCAGAAGAAGCTAGTCAAAGTGGCTCACTTAGTAGTAAGTCTCAGAGGTTGATTTTATTGTTTGGAGGCTTAAATGTTTTAAATCGTACAGAGGCTGAAAAACTCCAGTGCTCTATCACCTCATCATAATTTTGCTCATGTTTTCTCTGTTCAACATTGTTTAAGGGAAGAAACAGAAGAAGAGAGGGTTTGAGAGGAAGGCATTGGTTGAAATCCTTCTTTGAGTAAGGGCCTTATTAACACCACAGGCAGACAGACTGCACAGCACTGTGGAGGACTGAAGGAAAAGGCTTCAGTCTCCCCACACAAAGTGAGGCATCTATAAAGATTTCTGAAGGCAAGAGATGTCCTGCATGAAGAAAAAGGAGGCTTAGTTAATATGTGATCTATGCTACATGACAAAGATAGGGAAGGAGGACATTAGGCTACATGACAGGAGTCAAAGAGACGCAGTCAAGAGATCTGCTGTTAACTTTTGATCACGATACGCTGCCTTGAACCCCATGTACTAGGAGGGTTGGTATGTTTCCCACTTTGCTTGCAGCTCTACCTGTCTGCTTAGAGGTCTGTGCTTACTAACAAATATATGTATGCACCTCCTTATTCTTTAAAAATGATACAAGCATAGGAGAACTCAGAAAAAAAGCTGCCCTGACTTCTCATGCAGTCCCAACGCAGAATGTCTGATGCCCCACTCAGCCTCCTTCAGCTAAACTATGGGTTCATAAGCTGGAATCTGGACAGCACTATTACCAGCATTCAGCCTTCATCTTCAGTGTCATGTCATTAAAGAAAATCCCTAATTCCCTCAGTAATCTTTAACAGACACTAAGTTCTAATGATAGTCTTCCCGCTGAACAACTGTCATCCTATCACGCAACCAGCAGTTTAAAGTCGTAGTTAACCCCAAGATAAACAGTTAGTTTCCATTTGTGTTTCACATTCATGAGCTCGGGTTGTCTCTATCTTCCTGGTCTTTTTGAAATACAGTATTTTCATTGTAGGGACCCTCATCTTCAGGGGAGCAATGGCTCCATTGTAAGCTGATTTATGTGGCTTCCAGGAGGCAGGAGTTACAAGAGGGTTCTAATGGCACTTTCTGCTCACTCACACCACATGTATCATTCAGCCATGGCTCACAATGCTATAAAAATGTCTCTGTCTGCATGATGAAACACATCTATCCCAAGGTACGCCAGAGATTTGAAAATAAAAAGTAAATCTCCTCCTTGGGTGGGATTCACATTATCATGCAATTTGTGAGCTTGCCCACGTGAGCCCATTTCAGACACTTTTAGATCAGTGGCCCAGCTATTAAAGTGCCATCAAAGCATTTTTGACTCCATAGAATTAATCATGAAATCTGTTCCTGCCAGCTCACTCATCATATTCGAAATATTAATTTAGAGCAAAATTAAATCGGACACCCACCGACAGCAACATTTTGCCCTTCAGAACTCCCCTTCATATTGATTTATTAATGGTTGCCAGAACAGTGTGCTATAACAATTTATTACATCTTTCTGGATGTTTCTTTATGCTTACAAATAGTCCTTGGGAATTAGAGGTGTTATCTGACAGCCTTTTGACAGGGGTATTTTTCAATTTGCATAACATTTGGGGAATTTATTGAGAGTTAAGGGAGAAGTATCATTTTAGCACCAGTGGCAATGGTTGATTTGCTTCAGGAAGTTTTAAAATCAGGGTGGTCATTTGACTGTGGTGCAAGTCCAGGATAATATAAGACCGTAGTGCCTCACTGAATCTACTCTCTGCTGTGATGAGCTGCCATAAAATGCTGAATGGAAGCATAAGGTGTCCTTTTATGGACTATGTAAATATTCCTTTTACTTTTGCTATTAAGATCTTAAACACTCACATCAGCACTGGGATGCCATGAAAGTTCAAATGATCAACTGTGACAGTACATACTCCAGGCAGTAAAAGCTAATAGTCCTGTATGCCTAAAACAAAAGACTTTGACTCCCAGGGCCTCAGAGAAGAATCACACTGAGCTCTAAGTCAGGAGCTGCTCTCACAAGACCTAAATTCCACAATCATTTATGTATGGAATATTGCCCATATTGAACATGTGTATCAAACTTGTGTTCAAACAAGAGCTAACCTTCACAGAACAATAGCCATTAATTGTTAATTGTTAATTCATTATTTAATTGTTTAATACATTATTGAGTCTTCTTCATGAGATATATTGTGTTAACTATTAAGGATTCTATAGTAAATAAAAGAGTTGTTTCAAGTGATGTTCAAGCTCACACAGAGCCTACATCTTTACTGACATCAGTGGGATGAATAGTGTCAGAAAAAAATAAATTAAGAATAGAATCAACAATTTTATAAGGTGACAGATGCTGAGATAAAATTATATAGGAAAATGGTATTCATTATTTTTCTAAGTGCCGGGACAAACATAGCTTAAAGCGGAAGGGTTTATTTTGAACTGTGGTTTAAGAAGGGATATAGTCTACCGTGTTGGGGAAAGTATACTGACTGGAGCTGGAGGAAGCTGCTTACTTTGTGCCTGCAGTCCCGAAGCAGAGAGTAGACAGGAAGTGAGGTCAGGTTATAAAATCCCAAGGCCAATGTCAAATGTTCTACTTCCTTTAATGAGGATCTTTCTAAAATTTCAACAACCTTCTAAGGTAATGTCACTAACTGAGGATCATGTGTTCAAATACACAGGCCTATGAGGACTACTTTACAGTCATACACAATCATAGCAGTGGGCTAGGAGGTCACTACAGGGTGCACAGATGCTATATTTAGCTTAGCAGTCAGCAAAAGCCTAAATAAATACGTAGAGGAAACATTAAGAAGAAAAAATAGCTTCGTCTTTCTTTTTTAAAGGTTTCATTGTAGGAATTAACCTACAAGAAACAGAAATTCGTTTTAGAGGGGTTGGACTCTCAGATGATGTCAGCAGGCAGGGCACAGCTCTGTGTCAGTCATGGTTGCTGAGTAGGTGACAAAATGTGGCTTAGGTTTAAAATATGATTGTGGCTTCCCTAGGATAAGATACATAAGTCTGTGATCTCAATTAATCCCCATCAACATACTGTTTTAGGGACCCTCATCACTAGAGAGATTAGACAGACAGAGCTGACCTTCCAGCCATGCCAAATGCTAAGCTCAGGGTATGTAATCATGTCCTGTAAATCTTTAAGTGAAAAAGAGACATATTATAACTACTTAAAGTTGCTTTTTCTAGACTCAAGGCCATTGGTAATCCTTAGATAACAGATAGGTTCCTTTTATAAAGGATCTGCCAACTAACCATTCCCTTATTCCCCATGATTTGTACACACAACTGATGCTGATACATACTGGTGTGTTATTTTCCTGCAAACCAGATTCAGTCTTAAAATCTGGAAAGTGTTTCCTCAGGCTCAGTACACAGAAGCTGTCTTCCAGAACTGGCTAAGGTTGTATCTTGTGCTGGCAGCTGAACTTAGTATTGTAAGAGTCACCCAGGTAATACTGGTCTTAAAAGCATGAAGGCATCAGCAAGCAGCTGAGGCTTAGCCACTTGATGAGACGGCATTGGTAAAAGTTCAGCATCAGTAGCAGTTGAAAGCCCAGATTGAAGGGTTCATGCAGATAAGTTGAGACTTGGCATCATTAAGAGTGCTTAGGAGATGCTATTGGTGAAAGTGCAGCCCAGTTACAACAAGGGACTCTAGGAGTTTTGGAATTGCCAGTGCCATGGGATGACCACCAAGGACAGCAACAGAAGTGGAGGGGAGCCAGCCAGAGCCTTGAGGACAAGCTATATGTGCTACAGAGAGCAGAGCCAGAGAAGTGATCCAAGCCCTTTGGAGGAGACCAGAAGATTGTGAGTGAATTCCAGATAATTGGACATTGATAATGTTTTACTTCTATCCAACAAAGTTGTGAAAAGTTTGTTAGAGGTTTTGTTTCATTTGGCCCTGTGCATTAACAACACTTGTGATTGTTTCTCTTGTAAATATCTTTGCTGGGGCAGTGTTAAGTTGTGTGTAGAGGTAATGCAATTTTTTATTGTCTTATACAGAAAGGGGAAAAAGATGCAGAAGTTTATTTTTAGTTATGTTTAAAATGATTATTTTGTGCATTGTTAGGTGAGGGGTTGCCTAGGCCTTGACATTTGTATTTTCTGCAGGTGTTGACTTTATGTAAAACATGTAAATTCCTCATGATCTGCACATGGTATCAGTAGAGCACCTGAAGAGCTCAAGTATCAATAAAAACTCCTGAGATGAGAAGCTTGGAGTTCCACTGTCCAGTATGGCACTTCCATGATAGTGGTTTCCTCCGCTGAAGTCTGGCAGGGTTTGCATCTATGAAGATGCCTCCATGTTTCCTTGAAGAGCCACCTAGTAGCTATCAACTACACTCAATCTGATTATCTTTTGCTGGTAGATCCCTCCATTTTTTTGTTTTGTGCTTGGTGACAGAGGATTTTTCCTGTCCTCCCAATCAGTTCTGTATAGTATCTCCATCCTTTAGCTCTTGGATGTTTGATTACCTTGTCACTCTCTGAATGCAGTCGTGATGTGACAATGTTGGGTCCTCTCTTCATTAGTCTCTGTGAGTGTCATGTGTCACTTTCGGGGCAAAATCCAAAGATCCCTTTTATCACGTGTCCAATAAGTTAAGCTATTTAGAGTTTTCCTTATGCACACAGTTTGACACATAGCTGTACCTGTTAAAATTATTTCTCTTCTTCTAAAGTTTACTTCTGCATTTGCTACTGAATTCTATATAGGATATTAGTTCATGGAAATACTAATGTGGTATTAAATAATAATAATTGCCCAAAATAATTAACCAATTCAACTTTGTTTACCAAATGTCAACACTCATGTAAATTAAAATACTATATTTTACAGTCTATTTTTTCAAATCTTTGAGAATAGATCTCTGTTTACATTTATTCATTTTATGTTTGCATATGTTGGGGCTACATGTATATAAAGGTCAGATGATAATTTCTAAGAGACTGTTCATTCTTTCCTTCAATCATGTGGATACCAGGGATCAAACATAGGTTAACAGGCTTGGTGGTATATATATATATATATATATATATATATATATATATATATATATATATATATATATATATATATATACACTGAGTTATGCAAAGAATAGATTGTGAAGTGCATTCAGTATAAAAAAAAAGCTAGGTGATGTGTAAGTGACTTACCTCTATGAAATTATCCCATAATGCCATAATGTATAATGCCATATATAGCAATAATTCCATAATTATAGCCCATAATGTATTTCCAAATCACATATATTTGATAAGCATGTACAATTATTATTTTTACTTAAAAAAATGAAAATATGAGTGAACAAATGAAAAATGATTAACATATATATTATTATTATCATAGTCAAGGACTATCTATTATAGTCCCATCTATCCGTGTATATCTTCATATATGTATGGCAATCTATAGCTATATCTGAGTGTGTGTTTGTGTGTGTGTATATATGTGTAAATATATTATAGATAATATATATTATATTATATTTACATATATACATATATATATATAATTCATAAAATATAAAAGCAAAAATATCAGAGGAAAACACTCTAAATGAAACCGTAATTGCAGTTGTTACTTCACTGGAAATGATGTGCTCTTCCCTTTGGACATTTTAACCTAGAAATATTTTCAGAAAATCAAAGTAACACAGCAGCATTTTCCTCCTGCTTTTACACTTGAATAATAATATAATATATAGTGAAAAAGGCAATGATTCACATGGGTTAATATTCTTAACCCCTTCTACATACTATTCCCTAGAACAAATTCCCTGGAATAAAGGAGGTAAAGAAATGAAAAGTAAGTGAAAAAAATCAGAACCCTCAGCTCTGAGCTGTGGCAGGAATACAGCCGCAGGAGTCAGGGAACACTATGCTGGCCGAGACATGTCTATTAAAGCTTCTTCCTTCACTGTGTCCTGTTCTCTCAACATAGGGGTCTAAGAGTTGGTACCTAATGTGTTTAGTTGGTACATAAAATATAGAAAAATTGATGAACCTTAGGTAATATGATTTTACCCTTGACTATCCATCTAATATTCAGACAAGAAAAGTGACCAAAACAGTGAAAAGTAGAGGATGGAGAAGTGACTCAGCAGTTAAGAGCATTTGTTGTTCTTAAAAACAACAACTGAGAGCCAGGTACATGTCACCTCACAACCATCTGTAACTCAAATTCTGGTGGGATCAAATACCCACTTCTGGCTCCACCAACACTGCATATTCATGGTACACATACATACATGTAGGCAAACACTAATACACATAAAAAACAGGAATAAATACATTTTAAAAGACAAAGACAGAAAACATAACATCAGGATTATATAATTGCTTAACTAGCTATATTTTAAAAATTAATACAGAACCAAAAGTGATAAAACTATAAACATCTAAAAATAAAGACAGAATTTGCATTACTGGGTTTTAATTTTACATCAGGCTCTGCAGTAGCATGGTCAATTATTTTTTATTTAATGATTTTAAAGAATATTTACTTATAAGTGAGCGTATACCATGTTTGTTTTTCTGGGACTTGGTTACCTCACTCAGGATGATATTTTCTAGTTCTATACATTTGCCTGCAAAATTCATGATGTCACTTTTTTAATAGCTGAGTAATACACCGTTGTGTAAATGTGCCACATTTTCTTTATCCATTCTTCTTCACTTAAGGGACATCTAGTTTTTTTCCAGATTCTGGCTACTATGAATAAAGCCACTATGAAATAGTTGAGCAAGTGTCCTTGTGGTAGGATGGGATGTCAATTGGATATATGCCCAGGAATGGTGTAGCTGGGTCTTGAGTCAGGTCCAGTCCCAATTTCCTGAGGAACTGCCATATTGATCTTCATAGTGTCTGTACAAGTTTGCACTCCCATCGGCAATGGAGTGTTCCCCCTTTGCTCCACATCCTCATCAATGTGAGCTGTCACTTATTTTGTTGATTTCAGCCATTCTGACAGGTGTAAAATGGAATCTCATGAAAGTTTTGATTTGTATTTCTTTGATGACAAAGGATGCTGAACATTTCATAAGTGTTTCTTAGCCATTTGAGTTTCCTCTATTGAAAATTCTCTGTTTAGACCTGTAGTCCCTTTTTTTTAAATTGAATTATTTGTTTTGTTGATGTTTAGTTTCTTGGATTCTTCAGATATTAATATTAGCTCTCTATCAGATGTAGAATTGGTGAAAATCTTTTTTCCATTCTGCAGGGTGCTGTTTTGTCCTGTTGATGATGCCTTTTGCCTTACAGAAGCTTTTCAGTTTCATGAGGTCCCATTTATTAATCCTTGATTTTAGTGCCTGCAGTATTGGCTTTCTGTTCAGGAAGTTGTCTTCCTGTGCCAATGTGCTCAAGATTATTTCCCAATTTCTCCTCTATCAGGTTCAGCATATCTGACCTTTGATCCACTTCCATTTGAATTTTGTGTAGGGTGATAAATATGAATCTATTTGCATTCTTCTCTCAGCTGTTGAGTAAAAGACAATTATAGTACAACCCACAAACCCAGAAAGACTATGGAACAAGGAGGACTCCAGTGGGGAGTTTCTTTCAGGTAGACTGGGCCAGGATGGGAATGGGAACAGGAGGCATCAGGTAGGGGGAGAGGGATGGAGGAAGAGAATATATGGAGAGACAACTGGAATTGGGGAACATTTTGGGGACAATCTGAAAACCTGGTATAGTGAAAACTCCCTGGAATCTATGAGGGTGACCCTAGCAAGGAGGATAGGTGGCCTGAACCAGCCATCTTCTATAACCAGGCAAGGCTTCCAGTGGTGGGATTGGGACACCAGGGAGAGAAGTCGAAATCATAAAACCTAAATTCCCTTTTGAACTCTTTTGTACTTTTCTTCTTCTTACCATGTCCTTATATAAAAAAAGAAAAATAAACTTGAGGCATCTGCATCTAGCCTTGAAAAGTAGTTTTTCCATCAAGAAGGCTGGCTTGTCACAAAGGTTCCCAAAAAGAGTAAAAACCTTTTCTTTCAGAAGAAATCTCTTACCAACTTTTCTCCACCCTGCTATAATATATATATATAGTGATAAAAGACTAAGAGACATTTATAAGGGTCAAAAGGAGTTCCTTTATGTGCCTTTATCCAACCTGAAATTGATAATTTGCTCTCTTCTCATTCACTTCCTAATGGTAGCTAAAAATTCTATCTAAGGTAACAGAAGTAGTTTTATCTCTTTCAAGTTACTTTCTTATTTTTAATGGTGACCCATGCTCTGACTCTTTCATCCTCTCCTGTATAAAATAGTTATGGGTTTTTCTCTTGATCTCTGTGGGAAGAGAAATGCATGGAACAAGTCCACGGGAGACTCCTGAGGTCCATATGTGGTCCAGAGTCAGAAAAACTGACCTTGGTGTTGGTCTCATCATGCTGGTGATTAGTAGTGATGCCAGAATCTCTTCTTTCTGTACCACAGAGAGCTTCAATGAGTGAAACCAGAGCTCAGCTTCCTGATTGCCTGAAACCCACCTAAACTGCAGGTAAACTGGGATATGCGGCCTCCAGGCCCTCAGTGATTCTTTGGAGCTATGATATCTTTGATTTTGTGACTTACTCTGGCTGGAATACCCTGTCTTTCTCTACACATCATCTGAATGTCTGTATCCTTTGCCTCAAAATAAACATACTGGAGCATAAATATACAAGGCAAAAGTATTAAGAAATAAGGTCTTTGGTAAGTAATTAGGTCATGAGGGCTTGATGAGGAATGTTGTTGCCCTTGTAAAAGAGGCATAAGCCACCTGTCTGACCTTTCTTCTGTGTGAGTTTACAATGCAAGGCTCTGTCTCTGGAGTTAAAAGGAAGGCTTCACCAGATGCTAAATATGCTGACACTTTGATCTCAGATGTCCCAAGCTCCATACCTGTAAGTAATTGACTTCTGTTGTTAATACATTACCAAGTCTTAGATACTTTATTATAACAGCTCTAATCATACACCTAAGACATTAATTACCTGATGATACTCTTCTTCCTATAAAGATTGACCAAATTATCTTTTTGCAAGAAACTGTATTAGTTTCTTAGCACTGAGGTAGCAAACTTCTTGTGAAGACACAACCAGAGATCAGTCCAAAATGCACATGTAAGCAGTATTCCTTTTGAATGTTCTTGGGGAGAACATTTTTTTGCCTTTTATAGCCCATTTAAGCAACCTACATCCCATGTCCTTTGGATATCTCTTTCATGCATGTTCTTTCTCACTGTCTGTCTCTCTCTCTCTCTGTATCTCTGTTATTCTCTATCTCTGACTGTCTCTCTGTATCTCTGTCTCTCTCTGTATCTCTGTCTGTCTCTGTCTGTCTGTCTGTCTCTCTTTCCTGTCATCTCATTGCCTTTCCCTCCCTATTTGACTCAGTGCTTATGTTTTATAAGCATGCTTTGTGATTATATCAGGGCCTAACCAACTAATAATCTCACTCAGGATCTTTTAGATAAATATATGTGGAAAATTCCTTTTGCAATATATGGTAATATATTGATGGGATCTCAAAATTGGAATATGGACATCTTTGGGGCTGGTGGTTGAATTATTTTATCTATCACAGAAACCTTCACTGGTTTTATACCATTCAACAAAAGCTTTGTGCTCCCCTGACCCCCACACAACCTTAGTCGTACCTGGATCAGAGCCAGAGACAGGTGATCAGCCAAGGCAGTCTCCTGTAGAAGACGTTAGAAGGACAATGTAAATGTAATGAGTCATAGAATATTATATTTGCAGAAAGCCTCCAGGGAAGGAAGCTTGTTTTGGTAGAGGAAATACTGTGACAAGCTACTTAAAGAGGAGGAAGCAAGAGAAGGCTCCCTAAGGACACATTCTGGTAACAGCATGGCCACCATGTTCCTTGTTAAATGGAACATTTACTACATGGAGTGCAGCTCCTACTGCCATTCTTCTCTGCTCCATCCAATACTGGCTTAAGCGCCTTTCTAAGCTAATGTTGCAGACACATTTCAACGATATTCAATATTCACTGAGTCAGGAATGAATGGGTGGTCTTTCTTCACCAATCACTGGGGTCTCCACCAATACCCCATATCAAAGACAGGTAAAGAGAAAATAGCATAATAGATTTAGTTAAAAAACTGTATGTTGCATGGGAGTCCTCAAGCTGACTACTCAAAAGAGAAGGAAGAAGTTGTCTTACGTTTACCTAGAGGTTCAGTGAAGCAAGGATATTTATGTAACATCTTAATTGGATAACAACAGCCTGAAACAATGAAACTTGAGCAAAAAAGCCCAGCCAGACCTGTTTGTATAGCTTCTGTGCTTCCTTTTTTCTAGCTGTGGGTCAAGATTCTGCTCAAATGAGATGCTTAAATTCTTCTTGGCCAATATTTACTGAAAAGGTTGGGTTAATTTAAAGTAGTATTTAGTATATATGGTTAGCTATGTATGAGGGAAAAGTGTTCTAGTTTCTATTATTTTCTTCAGAAAGAATGAGGGACAAGAAACAAGAGGACTAGTGGGCAGATAAAGATGTCTTTCTTCTAGAATATGCTTTGATGAGTTCTGTTAGAAGGAAACTAAATAAACAGCTGGTTCAGAGGGTCATCATATTCTATTCGAAGACCTGCCCTTAATAAAGACTCATTGTCTTTTAAAAGGGGATAAGATTGGTTCCCAATATATTACTGGTAAGGCTAAATGTATGAAATATTTAGAATGGTGACATACACAAAGTGACATTCAGTAAGCCATAATGACCTTACCAACACTGCGGGATAAGTGCTATCACATTGACAAGAAATCGAATTTCTCAAATCACAAGATTTGGTTTCTGCAGGGAACAGATTTACAATGTCTAGTAAGGTAAAAGCTTGCTCTGTTTGGTTGTTTATGTTTACATCTAGTAAACTTCAATGAAATTTAAGCACTCACCTCATCAATAGTATTAACTGTTTCCTTGGTGATAAGAAAGTCTGGAATGTGTTTAGTAAATATCCATGTCACCAAATATTAGAAGGTTTTTACGGAGGTAAAAGAAAATGCTCAAAAAGCCACATATTTGTATGATCGATAATAATTTTAAAAGCATAATTGATCAGAAATCAAATAAATACAACACTTGAAGCTCTAAGATGAATTTGGGCTTTAGGTTTTCAAAAGAGTGGTGAGAACTTCACTGACTGGTGTCTCCCTTTTAGCACCATTCACTCTAATGCGTTACAGTCATAGCGGTAATGATTCCAGTTTCCTATAATCTTTTTAAAAACTCCTGCCTATATTGAGTGAGGCAAGAAAGGAGGACACGTTTAATTCAGGTATATTCACATTATCAAAATTGCACCAAATGCAATGTCTCAAATGTTATGTCTCAACATATCACCCACCCATCATCACTTTCCCTTTTTTTTCTGCTCTCGCCATATTTTCTCTATTCTATCCTCAATGATATTATACAACTTAGACTTGTGTTTTTGCTTTTGTTTTTGTTTTGGTGGGGGGCAGGGTTGTTAAGTTTTATTTGCTATTTCTTTGTTTGAGACTAGGTCTCATACCTCAGACCGGCCTGGAATTCATTATGTAGCCCAGGATGGCCTTGAACTCACAGTGACCTTCTTGCCTCATCCTCTCAAGTGCTGGAAGTATAGATATGGGCCACCATGTTGGGTTTAGAGTTCTAAATGGAAGCTAACACAAGAACATCTTGTATGCCACCATTCCACTATTTGACCCCTCAATCAAGCATTGTTAACCAACCTGTAATATTCTCCTTCCTGAGTTGGCTAGGGAATCCAAATCATCAACAGGAAAATTTAGGCAGCACCACTCACACAATTAATATCGGCACTTGAATATAGAATTGTTATACCTTGGTCAAGAGATATTTAGTGTACACACACACACACACACACACACACACACACACACACACACACATAAACACAAATAAAAGATGCAGAGAAAAACCAATTTTCCCATTTAGACAATGCTAATTTCTTTAAGGCACAACCATTCTTCATTTCCTTTTCTTTTTTAATATAAGAAAAATGCTCTTCCAACAAGAACTCGATGGAGCAACAGTGCCACCCAATGGTTAGTTATGTTCATTTTGCGTTTAATTGTTCCCTGCTCAACAGAGAAATTCTTTCACACATAAAGATTGGAAGTAGAATTGCCTATTACCTGCTTATGCTAGTATTTGACCCCTCTTGTCAACCCCCTTTTTTTCTAAGTGATAGATACACAAATAATAGGAGCATTCTGAGAAATGGGAATTGTCTTAAAACAAAACTCACAGCTTGCTTTCGCTATCAAACAGCTCAATGACGAGAACGGTTCCATGTGAATTTACAAATGAACAAGATGGATTTTTTTTTCCTCTCTCATTTGTAAAAGGCTGGAATGAGCAGCCATTCTCCAGACTTGATCCTGCACCCTAGAGATACTGGCTCTTACTTTTCCTGTTCTCTAATAAATCTAAACATACTCTGCTAAAAATGTTCAAGGAGGAATACTACAGCACTTTCTGTGAAAGGAAAAAAAATGGTTTACAAAGGCTATGACGATTGTTATAAATAGAAGCATTATTTAGTTTAAAGGGAGGCAGAATTTACATTTCCCAAATCAGAGACCAGTCAAGTTTTGAGATTCAAGTAAGCAAAATAAATCTTAGCTTTTTGCAGTGTGTAATCGAAGTGCCCACTGTATTAATAGAGGAGGTGAGTAATAGATTTCCTTTGCTTGATGGTAGTAGGCTTTTATTACCCAATCTTCGTGATCTACATAGCTAACCGACTACTTTTCCAAAGTGAGATGACAGGGACTTCCCAGACACTGAGGTACGCAATAAGTACTGGAATTTTTCTTCCTTGGAGGGAACCATTTGAAGATCTTGAGACATCCCCCACAGGACTTAAGCACAAAGAAAAGAAAAAGACGCATTTCTTTTTAACCTTCAATCAATCACAATGCTCAAAAAGTCTATTCTTTTTTTTTTTTTTTAAACTACATTGATCCTCTTTTCAAATTTTCAACACTCAAGCAGAATGAGTTAGCGCTGGGTGGATTTCATCTTGTTTTATTCCTAATGAATAGAGAGATGTAACAGAAATATTTGTTTTTATCCACTAGCAGTTGTTGAATAATTAATGAGTCTTAAAAGATGATAAAACTCCTGATCTGGCTTCTATGTGTTATCAAAGGGATTTCCCAGGACATATTCAACCTTTGTCTTCTAGTTTCATTTAGTTTTTATTTCTATGATTTATAAATATGTTTTTTGCTAATAAATATGATTATCTGGGAAAAACTACCCTCAAAAAATGTCTAGAACAAACATGGCACACAGGAAATATTTTAAGCAAAACACAAAAATATACCACTGGTAAATCTGAGGATACTCAATTAACTTACATCACTTCAGTGAGTTAGTGCACAATAACTTCAATTATAAGAAGTTCCATGGATTATTTCAGTATTTACAAAATCATTGTAATCTGTTCTCAGAATAGTAAAATTGTATAAACCAGTGTACTGAAAGTCAGCATAAAAGGAGTGTGGATAAGAGCTGGAGTTTTCTTATCTGCTGAATTGCACTTGAAGACCAGTTCAGCCAGAAATTATTGATTAGTTTGAGTAAATTTCTTAATGCCTCTGAGCTTCAACTTCTTCATTAGCATAAATCTACTATGTGGATCTAGGAATGATGAACATTGACTATGGTAAAAGGAGGACCGAACGTGCCGAGTATGTCACATCTATCAGTGGGGCTAGAGCGACAGAAGGTAGCAGCAGGAAGGAAGCCAGAAGTTACTGACTTGTGTCTTCAAAATATAACTCTAACAGCATTTTGCAAGTGGCCAGAATCAAGGAGAAGAACAGAGAAATGTTCTGAGCTCTGACAGCAAAGGACCTAAATATCAATACAACTGACCACTTCCTTGTATCATGATCAAAGATCCCTAAATCCTAGCTTACTCATCTGTGATATGGGACCAGTACTGATAGCTAGTCCAGAAACCGTAAGTGGTAAAGTATTTAATACATGAAAACCAAAGGCCAACTGTACCTTTAGTCATTGATAAGACAGTATGTATGCTTGTGCCTGGCTATTTTCACTGAGGGAGGCAGAGCTTAATAACTGTCAGGTCACAGAAAGTTAAACAAACTTCACAGAAGATAGAACAAAAGGGAACTTAACCTGAAGAGTCTATAGTAAGTTCCTGAATTTCAGAATTCTCTTTTTTTAACCTATTGATTCTTTGCCATAGATGCTTTCATGTTGACCCTTACCAGGTAGAAAGCATTGGGGAGGTAATCCCTGCCGTCAAGGAGTTTGAATTCTAGTTGAGACAGAACACTCAAATATTAAATATCCAGTGAAGTGGACTCACAAGAAAGACAGGGGCAACTTTGGTGCAGCAGATCAAACTGCATTCCATGTAGACTGCCAGAAGGAATGGTTTTGATGATTGGGATTACCTAGTGGTGCTCCTGGGAGCTATGTGACCTTGGGCAGATTACCTCATTTCACTGTGTCTCCCATTTTATATCCAATAGGGAGATAATGTCAATGCTTGGGGAATAGAGCTGTTATATCCAGCCTGTGGATTAACATATGCAAAACACATGATGTACACTTAGTAAATAACTACTAGTAACAGTGTGACCAGTGTTGTAATTGAAATTACTCTTACTCTCCCAGAAAAGGGTCACTAATGAAGTCACCCTCAGAAGCCCAAGGGTTTCAGAACCTTACTGATGAAAGGCAACAGAGGACTAAGCATTGCATACAATGCAATCGTCCTAGTAGAACTTGGACAGGACTTATATCTCAAAACAACATTTCTATCATGCTTATTTGAGTTTTTGGTTTATTGAACACCAGGTTTTAATAGCCCAGGCTTGCCTCAAACTCATTATGTACATGAGTCTGGCTTTGAACTTCTCACCTTCCTACCTTGAACTTCTACCTTCCTACCTCCATCTCCTGAGTGTTGAGATTACAGCTATATACTGCCATGCCTATCAGAAAACACATCTACAGCATGGATTTTGACACTTGTAAACCACATAAAGACCTACAAAGGGACTCATCTCCTGTGCGATCATACCAAGTAAGAGTGAATTAATACATGTATCTTTAAAAAGTTTCCATTTCCGATTCTTTTTGCATTTCACTTTGTTTTTTTCATGGATAGAGTTATTATCGATGTTTGGAAGGCTTCAGAGATGGACTTAGTTTTCCAGTTGATAAAGAAGAGTGGGCAAATTGAGAGCAAATGGAACCTATTTTACTGCCTTTTTAGTCAAAGACAGTATTCTGCAAGGCAGGGGGATGAACTAAGATGTAAGGCTGCGGCCAGCTCACCTGACCAAAAGTATAGACAATCAGATTATCAGACAAGCTCTGTACCACTACATTCCAGCAATGCTAATTATCTGACATCTCCCCAGTCTTCTGCTTGTGCCCAGAGACTGGGAGCCCGTAAGTCTTCACAGCCTGTGGTGATATCATAAATATGTCTTGTTTGGAAATATAGTGTTCAGTGCTTGGTGTGGGGATGTGTCACAGAGGGGCATACTCCAGCAATTTGCCAACAACGTTTCTGTCTTTTCTATTTCTAATTTGTCTGTATTCACTCCTTTCTGTCTCTGTACTACACTGGCATTGAAATTTTAAAATTTATTTCCTTTGCTTTTGAGATTCTAATATAATTGCATCATTTTGCCCTTCCCTTTCCTCTCTCCAAACCCTTGAATACCTTTCCATACTCCGTTTCAAATTCAAGTTCTCATTTTTCATTAATTGTGTCATACACACACACACGTGCACACACACACATGATCATTTGGTATTGGATAACCAATAGCTGTGCTCCTCCCTTGGAAAGTCTATTTCTCCTACTTTTTAGCATTTCTTAGTTGCCTATAGTGCTTTGCATAGGGTGGAGGCCTTCGGGCTTTCTGTCCTCCACATTGGCATGTCTATTGTTGTCCTTGTTCAGCTTATGTTTAAACAGTCATATTGGAGGGACTTTATGTGTGTGGCTTCTGAGATTACTAGGAGACACAGTCTTATAGCAAAGTCTATGATCCTATGGCTCTTACAACATTTATTTTATGTCTATGAGTGTTTTGCCTGCATGTATGTATATTACATGCATGCCTTGTGCCCTTGGAGTCCAAAAGAGAGTGTCAGATCCCTTAGAACTGGTTAAAGATGATTGTGAGCTGTCTGTTGTGAATGTTGGAAGTTACTGCATCCTTTGCAAGAGCAGCAAATGCTCTTAACTCTTGCACCATCTCTCCAGCCCTGGCAATGGGATTTTTGATCTATGATGGGCAAATGAAATAAAACAATTGTTTTCAGTGAGTTTTGAGATTAAATTGAGAAATTAATCTTATGTTCTCTATGTTGACTATCATAGAGAACTCCACTGTTTTGATGGGCAATTGTTTGCTCGGCAGTGACTATTCCAAATGTATTATTAAGTTTTTATTAGTTAACTAACATGTTCTATCTAATCAAGTGTAGGAAAATGATAGCATCATTTCCTATGTCCTACTCCACTTATCTTCAGAATAAATTCCAGTGAGGTTGAGTGGACTCATGTCACTAGGGTTAGTGGCAAGTGCCTTTACCCACTGGGGCATTTTGTCAGACCCAAAGGAAAGAGACTCCTTACAAACTCTTGTGGGGGATTAAGCTTTCCATAGGAGATTGCAAAAGAAACCTTTCAAAGTGGCATCATATCTCCTCCCCATACACAGATATTAACAACCTCAGCTTCTTTTCTTTAGAGTAGGGATAACCAAACTCCAGTTCATGGGAAAATGTGTCAGTCACATATATATATTTACATGTACCTTGGTGGTTTTTGCAGCTCTATGGCCAGGTTGAGTGATTATTACATAGCATGACTAATAGGTCTGCAAATGCTTAATTTACTATCTGGCCCTTTACAGAAAAATTTTGCTGATCCTTTCTCCAGAAAACTAAATGATCTCTTCTAAATTAGCACTCATAACAGATATTTAGATAACTTTACAGATGCCAAAAACTGCTTAGGAGGAGGTTTGAGTTGCTGTATTACAGACCATAGATGCGTTAGAAATAAAATTTTATTTCCCACCTCCTGAAATTTCTTCCAACTGTTTTCTTTGAAACCATCTTTTGTAAAATGAGATCCTAGGGGCAATATTAAGATGCTGAGGGTTATTTGGAGATGAAATGAGAAGACAATAAATGACTTTCTTTCAGGTTCTCTGCTCTGACAAAGATTCCACAGACCTCCGCATTATGGATCCATTCCCAGCCCTCGAAAGACAATCTGAACTTACGGGAAGCAATGGAGAATTTTCTTACATTAATCATAGACATCCTGAACTTTTACTTAACTGATAACATACTTTTATACATGTTCACATAAAATTGAAACTTTGATACTATTACTTTTGTTATATCATTTTTCCTTATAAATTGAATCTGATTTTCCTGAGTTTTTGAGCCCATTAGAGAAATCTTCTGGTTTGTGATTTATGAGTCATTACACAAAGAACACAGGGGCTCCAGTATCAAAACGGGTGTTATGTGCAGGGAAAAAAAAAAAAAAAAAACTCCAGAGGTTAACAAAGCGTGTTCCACCCTACTGAAACCCAGTTATCATATTAAAGGGTGCAGATGTTCATTCCCCAATTTTATTAGCTTTCTTCACAATTGGTTAAAAACAGAGAGAAAAGAAATTACAATTCTAATTGTGACTCTACTTAACTAGTGCAAACTGATTTAAGCATGAACATCTGAGAAGCCTGAAAACTCAGCAACCATTTAAAAGTCTATTTGAGCAGTAGATCATAATTCCTGAGAGAAACGGAAAGGTGCTTTATAGTCTAATGCTGCTTTTTGAACTGTATATCACTTTTTCTATTTAGAATTCATTTGAATGCAGAAATCGAGTTAGGTTCCCTTTGTTAGAGACACTCCAAATATTTTGACAGTTATTTAAATACCATATTGACAAGCCCATTGTATTTACTGGTCCTAAAACAAATAATTTCCACATACCCTAAGCTTTAAAACTCTTTTGTACAAATTATTAAAAGATTATAAACTGTTTGTCTGTGCATTTTTAAAGGGAGGGATTTGTGACTTCTTAAAATGGGAAAATATTTGAATAGCAGCTATAATTCTAGTATATTCACAAATCAGTCATTAAAATGCATAGAGCAGAGTTGCTGCAGCTGTATACAGCTTTTATTATTCAGACTGCTAAATGGGCGAAACATATATTTTAATTTATGTATAATGCACAACTCTGAATGAACTAGAACTATGCTTTCTCCCCTCTCTGTCCTAAAAAGAATCCACAGATCTTTCAGTGGGCTGGTGATAATTTCTCCTGGACAACAGCCAGTCAAGATTTATTGAATATGCCAACATCTCTGCATAAAACATTGCAAGAACTGGCAGAAGTTTATTCAAAAAAAAAAACAGCTGATAACATTTCTTCTGTATTCATATATTTTCACTGGGATTAATTGCTAAGCCTTCAGCTTGGTTTCCAATTATGCTCCAGTGGAAACTTCATACCTTCTAGACAGTTAGCAAGGAAAGTGTTGTCTTCACCCTTTTTTATATAGAAATATAAGACTTGGGTGATGAGGAGGGAAGGATATTTAAAGAATAGATTAAAGAAGCTACAAAACACTACCATGAAGAGCTGGGGAAATAGAGCCATTGGTTAAGATTCTGCCATGCAAGTATGAGGACCAGAGTTTAGATTCTCAACACACATGTAAAAATAGAGAGTGGTGGCAAGTGTCTATGACTCTTCCACCCTGGTTAGGATTCACAGCAATGACAGGCAGATCCCTGGGGCTTATTGGCCCACCAGTCAAGTAGAATCAATATGCTCCATGTTCAGTAAGAGCATCTGTCTCAAAAAGCTTAGGTAGAATGTGTTTGAGAAAGACAATAATGTTGACCTACGGCCTCCATATGCATATACACATAAATGAATACCCATACAAAGACATACATACAATACACACACACACACACACACACACACACACACACACACACACAAACTACATCAACAACATTGGCAAAGGAAAGGAAACATTTAAGTGTTCTTAAATCACTGAAGCCATGTTTTCTTAAAACATGCTACATGGTGAAATGACTCTATACAGGAATGAAGCAACCTCTTTGCTATGAACTGGCCAGACACTTGTCTGAAGAACTCTGGATAGAGAGTGCCACTGTCTACTTACTGCTCAACCCCTCCAAGTATTATCTTCATGCTCTTGACAAATAAAACTCTTCCCCTTATGCTTTTATAAAAGCAGAGTCACACCTTAACTTCTAACATTCTGTTGACATTTGTCCATTTCCTCCACTAACATGCATGGTTATATCAGATAGAATTTATTCTTTTCTTCAGGTCTCCATCAAGCTCTCTCTGGAGCTCTGAACTCTTCTTCCACAGGATGAATCTCAGTGGTAGCATTTAACTAATTTACTCTACTTGTATCTGTCTTTCTAAGTCTAGAGATTTATACCAGCACTTAGTCTCTTAAAAAGACAACACTAAACTTCCCATCTGTTCTTTTGGCTTTTGGATTACTCAATTCATGATCATATCAAGAGGGGATTATATCTTTACCACTATGGTTAATTTCAACACAGAGAGGAACAAATGTGGGCTGAGGTTAAATGGTCTTGGGAGACTCTAAACTTGATTTAATTGAATTGCTAAAGAAAAATTTGTCATACAATAGCCTTCTGAGCTGTGAATGTCTCAGAATTCTCAGTGCCCTCCCAGGCTACTAGTTCTTCTGAACTGAGGCCTATCAGATTTTTTTTTAAAGGCTTTTTTTTTCCCCTTCAGGACTTAACAGAACTTCAGAATTAACTCAGGTCCTTTAGTATACCTTCTATTTTAAAAACTAATTTCTAAGTCATCAGTGATATAGCCATCTATATTCCATATATACACTAGTTATAAATGAACTGGGTTATTTACAGTGTACCCACCACTTTCTGAAAGGGATTTACAGTGTTCTCATAATAAAAGAGATAACTCTCATAAACTTAATAAAACATGAAAGGAATTCAGGACGATGGAGAGGTACAACGAGTATCTATGCTCACTCCAGGGACTCCCAGAATTGAAATTGAGTTTGACACATGACTTAGTGTTTCCTGCTGACAACAGAAAGAAATATAAGCTATAACCCACACCAACTGTCACTTTTCCTGATTTCTACACTACCTTTATTCTTGTTACTCACATCTATGTGGTATAGTAACTCAAAATATCCATATATTCATAAACTTTATCAGAAAATAAACAAGAAAATAATTGAAGAGGTGAGGAATATTTTCCTTGAGTATAATTCATTCTTTATTAACTAGAGAAGAAGCTGACTCTACTATTATCAAGACCATTCCTGATACTTAGGAATTGATTTTGTTCTACTTCTGTGGAATCCTCATTACTTAACTCCTTTCTATCTTGTGCACACTGATTCACATCCATGACTTTCTATATATAATTATTGTAAAACGAGAAAAAGACTTTCCATTCAGTTTTATGTACTCCCTCTACCCCACAGGCTTTTGTAAATATCAAGCTTCTTAAATGCATAAAGCAGACTATTCTTACACATTACCCATTTTCATTTTCTTCACCTGCTGGACTCTGAATACACACATCCGTGTGTGTGTGTGTGTGTGTGTGTGTGTGTGTGTGTGTCTTAGAAGGGTTCCAGATATATAATATACTTTATATAATATATATTATTGTCAATAATATTGTTTGCCAAATTCAGAATTTCTCTTTTCTCTTCAGGCTGGGATCCAATACTTACCTAAAATATCTTAACTATGGCCCCCCACCCACTCCTCTTGCTGATGTATTGAATTCATTTCTACCAGACTTAACATTCTGAGAAAAACTTGAACTGTGTCATCTTGAAACCTCAAGAGTTTTCTCAGTCTTAATTAATCTCATCTCTAGAGACTGTCCCATGTGTACAAATAATCACTGCTTGTGGGGCTGTCCTAGAGCTAAGATGGGGTTGAAGCATGCTTTGAACACAGGGATTTTCACTGAGAAAAGAAAGCATTCGGCTGCTCCCCTTTTTCTTACTCTAACAGCTAGTTAAGCTCCTCCAATGTTGTCATGCTTTAGGACACACAGCATCTGATAAGATTCTGCCTCTCCAAGGAATCTGGTCTGGTTGCTGTCTGAGCACTGTAGCTGCAGGACCTTGGGATAAAATTCTCACCTCCCTTCTCTGGTATCTGTAAGACCTCTGTCTATACAAAGGAGGCTTCCTCAGGGCTTTGGCCCCAGCCAATGACAATATGACTGACTACCCAGGTCTGGTTGTGAGCTTCCCACATGCAAATGGAGCTCTACCCATATCACTGCCCTGACCAATAGCATTCTACACCCCACCTTAGTCTAGATCCTATAAGTATAATCCCACTTGCTTCAGTAAACTGAGCTGTTCCACTGAAATTATCTGCCAGAAAATCTATTTCCCACAGCTCTTATCTCTGCTCAAGGTCATCTGGACCCAACCTGGTTGGTGCCTGAGTATGCCTCTTCTACCCTGAAGCTGAGTCACTTGTGCAAAGTTTGGCTGCTGCAGGGAAGGATTGGAAACCAAAGAACCACAACTGCTCAGATACATGTTCACACACCTCTAGCCATTCAAACCTCACTCTATAATGGCATTGCTCTGAACATTATTCCTCAATTTGTCCATTGGATAATGTTGATATTTAGCTCTCTCTGACTCCTTTGATAACATGTAAATAATTAATCCTCTGTGTGGACATGAAGAATTCCAAATTGCATGACCATTGCTCATTTGTGTGTGCCTCCAATGCTAAAATGTTACTTTATCAAAAAGTGAGTCTTGTTTTCTTCCCTCAGAATTCTTGTTAGTTTTTTTTCCCCATTTACTCCTTGTTTATTTAGTAAATATGCAATAAAGGTCTAGAAATTATCGTGTTACTCTCATGATATTATTCTTCTACTGGTCCAAAATATGTGTTTATAATCATATTTATAATACATTTCCATAGTATAACAAACTGTCCTTGGCTTTTTAGAAATTGCCATGTGTTTATAGTCACTGAATTGTCTAATGTATTCATTTGTTTATTGATTTACATTAAAATAGAGGCAAGAAATATCAGCCACAATTATGAACAGTACCCTATCAATATTTGTTTATTGACTCTTTAAGATGGGCAGTGTCCTGTCTTGTATACTTTTTCTCTAACAACTTCTTTTCAAATCATAACTCTTATGAGAAAGGGATTCCTCCTATTATTTTCTGTCAGGAAACTGTAAGTCTAAATATTTTGTGCAGTCCTTACAGGGTGCCAGCATATAGATCTTGATCCAAACAATATGAAGTATCTGTGCTTCTATACCTGGATAATCAGAGGACTATATTATGCTGTGATTGCTTTTCTATTTGTTTGTTTCATTTTGTTTACTAACATAGCAAATTAAAGGGTTATGGAAGATACATTGCCTCTCTCCGTAGTCTGAAGCGAGATGTGAACCTGCCTATAAGCCAAAGTAAAGGGGAAGGTATTTTGAACAAGAGGGGAGATGTCTGAAAGTGTCTTGATTCTTCACAAAATGTATGGAGCCCTTCCCACCTGGACTCTAAATGAAGGTCCAAGACCAGATTCCAGTTTGTAGTTTGTCTCTTTCAGACCTGGTTAACAAGTTTAGTCTATGTTCTTGGCACAGTACGTACTTTGGTGTCATGCTTAATTAAAGTTCATACTAATTAATGATAAAGTAGGTAAATCAGAACCTTGAGATTTAAGTTCTCTATCCCATCTTGTCTTTCTCTCTCTCTCTTAGCCTGATTGAAACCATGCTCATTATCTTACTGCAATTAATTCCTTATTCCTGGGGCTCATCCTGTTTTCCCCAGGGATGAACTTCCTGGGTAGAGGACCTCATCAAGATGATTAGGTCACACTACCATTCTCCAATTAAACAACAGTTAGGTATTGATTTCTACTGAGAAATGGAAATGATTTGCAGACCTGTTACAGACAGAGCTATCCTTCGAAGAGGTTACCATTTTATAGTTCTATTTCCAGAGAATTACTTGGCATTTTCTTAAGGTCAGATGGGATACCAGAGTGCTAACTATTTAAGAAGACAAATCTGTGCCTTATTGCCATTAGAGAGTGCTTTCTGGGCCAGTGTTAAAGCTTACTATATAGACACAAGTATTAAAGCTTTTCATCTATGAATAATGCACTATTCAAAGCAGAGCACAGCACATGTCTTCAGTGTTTGTTTTACTTTATGGCTTCAGTGGAATATGCACACTCTCTCCTCATCTCTTCTCCTCTTCTCTCATTTTCTTAGTTCCTGTGCCTACATGCACTCTGAATTTTTTTATTGCCTTCACAATTTTTCTCTATCCACAGTATTTCTTAAACTAAAATGAATTCAATTTTACCTAGTCCAATTTTAGAGCTACAGCTAATTTTTAATGTAGTTTTGAGAATTTTCATACACATATGTGTATGGGTCATACCCATCAACCATTTTTTTCCATTCAACTCAGCTAATTTCCTATAGTATCCTGACTTTAACTTTACAACCTCTTCATTTTCTTTTTGTTAACTCACTAAGCCCAATTAGTCCTACTTACATGCACATGAGTGTGAGGCCATCCACTGGAGCAGTGGCCAGACCTGTAAAACAAAAGGGTCTCTTTCGTCCAGCAGCTATCAGCTTCCAGGCTTGATCTAGTGTGGGTCTTGGGCAGGTAACCACAGGTGCTGTGATTCAAGAGCTCAGTACCCATGCCGAATCAGAAGTCCTTTCACAACAGTCCTTCCAATGTTGTGGGTCTTATATTAATCATTTGTACCTATAAAATCATTAATCATGTGTTTTAATATTTTAACACAATAATGAAATAAACACATTAATTAAAAGAATTCTTGGGGCTGGAAAGATATTTCAGTGGTTAAGAGCACTGGTTGTTCTTACAAAGGATCCAGGTTCAATTCCAAGCATCCACATGGCAGCTCTCAACTGTCTGTGACCTCTGTTCTAAGGGATCTGACACACTCACACAGATATACTCTCAAGCAAAACATGAATGTATGTAAAAATATAAAAATAATACATAAAAAGAATTCTTAAAATGTTTTATTCCACTTTGTATATCATCAATATTATGCATAACATAGCTATTGAATGTTTTGTGCCATTTGCTTGGAATATCAAATCTATCTAAAATAATCTATTGCAAAATTCAAAACTAAGAGTATGTAAGTACGATTATGTTTACCACAGTTTCATTTAGTGTTCTCTTTCTCTCTCTAGATATCAATTGCGTTATGATTTACAGACAGTGCTCATAACCTTCAGAGTGGACTATGATCATCACATGTGATACATGAAGGTAGAATATGAACCAAGGTAGAATGATTCTGGGAAATAGATGCTCAAAAATATCTGTCAAAGTGACTGGAGGAATATCTGTTTTGATGTGTTAGTCATAGAGGAAGTCAGTGGCTCACATTCAAAAACTAGCGAACAAGGAATAATTATAAGCACTCCTCTCTTTCATTCTTAAACAAGCAAGGTCATGACAACAGCAATGAACTAGGCTGTCCTACAAAAGGACTATCTGAATCACATATAATATTACTGCTATCATTCAGATTTTCTAGACCTCAACAAAGGACTCTAGATTAATGGAAGTATACCCTAAATGGGTCTTTCCATATTTGACCAAGTTATTGTTAGCTTTATTTGCTACCCTGACACAGCCTATTGTCATCTAAGAGGAGAAGTTTCAACTGAAGAATTGCCAATATCAGATTGGGCTGTTGGCATGTCTGTGGGGTCTTGTCTTCATATATACTGATTGTCTTTATATAATTCATGTGGAATGATCTGCCCACTATAGGAAGCACTGTACCTTCCTAGGCAGGTGGTACTGAGCTCTATTTTCTTAATGCTATCTAAGCATGAGTGATCTATGTAGCAATCCAACAAGCAACATCTCTCCCTAGTTTCTGTCTCTAGGTTCCTGCCTTCAGTTCTTGCTCTGTCTTGAGTGATGGAGAGTGATCTAAAAGTGTAAGCCAAATAAGCCCTTTCCACCCTTAAGTTCCTTTTGGCCAGAGTTCTTTATATCGCAGCAACTGAATGGAACCAGAATATATCACAGTAAGTACATAACACAAAAGATGAAGACATGAAACAGGAAACGAGCCATTTCTTATGAAAAAAAACTAATTATTTTGTAATTGACATATATTCCATATATTATTTTATGAATATTATTCAAATTCCTTTAATTTTTCTAAGATGTATTCACATTGCAAGAGTATGAACTTACTGTCCAGGTGCAAATTTTTATTCTTCTGACTGTTATGGAAAAGCCATGCTCATTCTACTTCTCAAAAACATAATGTGTTCTTTGTTTTAAAAGCTATAATTGTTAAAGGTTAGGTTATACAAAATAGGAGATTTGCTTATTTGCAAATTTGCTGGAAGTAAAATTCCAGTCACAATTTCCTGAGAAAACCTAAGTTCTGAGAACATCTCCTTGTGATACTTAAAATCTGAGCAGATTTTAAAGGACAACATCCTATAACAATTAAGTATACTTATTCCTTGAGTTATTTTTTTAATTAGCTCTTCAAAAGCAAGATATACTTATAAAGTCCCAAAGCAGTGATCTGGCTGTTTTAAACATGAAGCGTTTTTATACTATGACTTTAAGTGGTCACTGTGCATTGTTACCTATCCAAAATAGGGAAAAAGGAAGATTCTGGCTTCTAAGATGTACAATTATTTGTTCTGAATTTAAGAAATATGAAGCCAAATTTTAAAATGTGTATAAAGTTTCTGAAAGCAATGCTTTTGACTATGTCCAGTCGGCCTTTTGGTGAGGAAAAAGCAATGTTAGCAAATGTATTGAGTCAAATACTTTAGTGAATGAAATATCTGAGTTATGAGGGGACATTGAACAGTATCAACACGATAAACTTGAATATTATACTAGTAACAATTCTCATCGACATGAGCCTGAGTTTTGAGGCTGTTTGACCTCCAAATGCACATCTGTGCTTACTGCCACCTGCTCAACTTCTGATATCAATTTCTAATAAGAGCTTCTCATTTGAGTGTCAGCCTACCATTGTATTAAATATTATGTATGGACAGAGAACCTAATCTGGCTCCAGCTCCAAGGTAGGTAAGTGACCTAGACCTCCTACTAGAGCATATTTTTTTCCTGTGAACATCAAAAATGACTATCAGACTGTAATTGTTCCAATTAGAGTCAGCCTGGGATGTTTTTGGATGCTGGTAAAAATAGAGCTTGTCACTATCATTAAATATAATGAGTGAAGTTTCTTCATCTGGCTGTGAGAGCCATTATACTACCACAGTGGGACAAATCTCATTGATAACAGAGCCAACATATGCAGAGGCAATGATGGACAACACAAAAGCTAAGAACTAAGAGACATCATCTGAACTTCTTGAATCCAGCAACATATAAGCCATCACTTTAGAGTATTTACTTGCATAAGTCAATAAGTTATCTCTTCTATGTTTTCATAGACCTATTCAAATTTGAAACTGAGAATGATAACTAATACAACTAATTATCACTTGTATGTCTTTAGATGATTTATGTGCTTTTGAAGGATTTTTGTGGGAGAGTTTCTATATAAACATATATACACATGATTATATGGACATTAGTGTTTATATATATATATATATATATATATATATATATATATATATATATATACATGCATGTATGTGTGTATGTATCTATGGAAAAGAAGCATCAAGAGCCTGAGCACAATTTATTTCCATCTGACTGTGAGTTACTTTCTGAAGTATACATAATAAGGAACACCAAGAGGTTGAAAGGCCTTCTGTGGATGCCAAAAAGAAATTAGAGAAGAGGGGCAGCAAATATGATAACTCTGTTTTCTAGATGTACTTCTTGCTTTTTAGGTCTAGAGAAACCAGCTTAGAGTCTAAGAACAGGGAGGAGAAATGGATTAGGTCATGTCTGTTCATGTCAATCACTTTCATATTCCAAGATATAATATTTCAAAATGAAAAGCCTGAGACACATAAAGGGACCAAAATAGATCACCTGGGCCACAGTGAGTCTGTCAGGAAAATCTTTTCTGGCACAATCAGGCTAAAATGACCTGCCTTGTATAATGCTATCAATTTGACTTGTGAGTAGAATCACTAGAATCAATTTGTAGCTTTCTGTTATAATTCTATTATGGCCTATTTTTCACATTTCTCTACTGTGAAAAGAAATCAATAATGACACAAATTATTTTAATTATTTCCTCCTGGTGTGTAATTTGAGAATCAGCAATTAAAATTATGAGCACACATTAAATATTACAAGTAAAGATATTTCTGAAGTTTTATAAAATGTAAATTGTCTCCTTTGGAGTTATTGTCAGTAAGCAAGGCAAAAGCCAACATGTGTTCAACAGTTTGAGCAATGCAACTGGGTGAGTATAAAAGGAAGAAAATTAATTTATTTGCTTTGAAAGCATGTGTAATTCAAGTGACATCCAAGATTCAATAACATGTCCATTAATCACCTTTTGTCTTGTTGTTTCTTAAGAAAAATGTACTTTTGGCATGTGCATACTTATAAATACATGTCAATCAACCAGGAAATTTATGACTTTATAATGCCAACAAAAAATGTTTTAATCCAGAAGGTACTATGGAAGTTATGGAGGAGAAAATCCATCAATGTAGTTTTTGTAATGTAGCAGTATAGTGTAGGTAATAAGGTATAATGTAGCAGTAAGCCATGCATGTTTCGATATCAACCTATCAGGCCAGATATACCCACTGATGCAATAGTGGCACAAAGGATATAGGAATAACCAACTGCTTTTAAATTAGACTTGAGGCTCAATTCACAGAAGGGAATTTGTGTCTAGTACTATAATCCTGGTAAAAATTCCACGGCTAGGGAGGTAATAGTAGGAACACACTATAGTTATGTTGCCAAGTAGACATCTCAGACTGCCTTCTAAATAATGTTGTTTATATACATAGATTAATGCTTCCCTCAACCTAGACCAAAGAAGCTTTGCTCTTTAGGGGAAATAAGTTAATCCAGAAACTCATAAGTGGTCTCTCAACATTGGTCAAAGTGCTGAGAATAAGTGAGCATTGAGTGTTTGGTTTTAGACGTGACTTCTATATCAAACTTCCTCCAATAATATAAAGTTCAAGAAACATCACGGAAGATGTATCGGAAATAATATAAGAGATGGAAGATGGAAAAGGCAGGACATGACTGTTACACTCATAAACTCACCGCAGCTGTGGTTACCTGCGTAAGATCAAGCCAACAAGATTAGTTGGGTAGTATGAAAGGGAAAGGATATGTACTAGGAATACATAAGTCCAAGATACATTGTTTACATGTATGAAATTTTCAAATAACAAATAAAAGATATTATATTAAAAATATTTCAGGATTTTCAAATACTGCACATTAGCAAAATACAATGTAATAATTCCAGTCATTCACACTTCTGCACTCAGTTTCAGAAAAATTGTAAGACTCTCAAATGGGTCATGAAAAAATATAATTAGCTTTGCTCTCAACTTATAAAAACATGAGAATAAGAATGTACAGTGTAATTTAGTTATTCATGCTAAGTTAAGTTGAAGTACTAAGAAAAGAAATAAATCAAACGGTGTGTGTGTGTGTGTGTGTGTGTGTGTGTGTGTGTGTGTGTGTGTTTGTGTGTAGTGGTGTCTGTGTAGAGGTCAGATCAGAGCTTGTTTAAATCAGCTTTCCTTCCACCATGTGGATCCTGGAGATCAAACTCAAGACATGATGCTTGACAGTCAATGCTATTTATTATCTTCTGACTTCATCAGCCCTGTAGTTGAGTCTTAAATAATTGAGCAAAAATGATTCATCAAAAATCTAGTATTAGACAATTAGCATCTGTTGAAGTCTGAATATTTCTGATCACCATGACTTGGCTAAAAGACAATCAAGGAACATGCAACTGAGTCAAGCACTAGACAGAACAGTATTTAACTCACATAGACATGAGACTGAGCAAAACCACCTTTGGGAGTAAATGTCAGTTCCCCAGACCATTTGGCTTGTCTGGCAGCTAACAAGAACACCTGGACCCTTGCACCCTTCTCATATAATTGCTGAGATTTCACTCTGCCTCTCACTACTTGTAACTCTGTTGAAAGAATTCAGATGGGACATAAGAAAGTGTAGAAGACAGGAAGAGTTTATTACAGAATAACACGAGATTCTCAGAGGAGGTGAGACCATTTGGAGAAAGACATTTTCTTATGGGATGATGCTGAATAAGCAAATGTCCCTGTAGCAGGTTAGTGTCCAAGAGTGGTACAGCTGGGTCATATGGAAGTTCTACCTTTAGGGTGTTTATTGTGTTTATTGTTTTGTTTTTTTTTTTGTTTTTTTTTGAGAAACCATCACACTGATTCCATACTGGCTTCATCAGTTTCTACAATCACCAACAGTAAATAAAGGATCCCTCAATTTTGCATTCACATCAGTGTTTGTTGTCATTTTAGTGAAAATCATTCTTCTAACTTGGTAAGTTGGAATCTCAAGGTAATTTAATATTTAATTTCCATCATGGCTTAGGATGTTGGACATATTTTAAGTGTTTACTAGACTTGTATTTCTTGAGAATAGTCAAGTCAGTTCTGTAGTTCACTTTGGTTTTTAAAAAATCAGTTTTATAAAAAGTTTGCTTCCTTGTTTCATTTTGTTTGTTTGTTTGTTTTCAGAGAAGGTAAAGGGACTGGGTTTTAATGAATAGCAAGCAGGCTATGGACTAAAGCTAGTCTTATTTCAGAATGTGCCCTTGTCTAAAACAGTAACTAATTTGGGGCAAGAAACTTAATCATACTAATTTGCTTTCATACTTAGAAAATACAATGAAATCTATTGAGTTCAGAACATTTATCAATAATATGTGACAATGTACTAATTTAAGTAATTTTAGTTTTATCATAACCACTCATTTAATAACCTCATTTTGAAATGTCTCTGTCTTTCAAAGAAATTTTCTAAAGTTCAAAAATCTCAATACTAGGTAGACGCTCTAGGTGTATTTGTGATCTACTGTAGTAAGCGGACCCCTGGACGCTGGCTTGAAACACAAAGCATCCCACCTTTTAAAGATCCGTTTCTGCTCTGGTCTTAATGGACAGAGTATGGACAAGGTCAGATAGCCCGAAGCTGCTCAGTTCTGAGAAACTGCCCTTCCAATTAACACAAACCTATTGCTTCCTCATTCCACATTTCCACCCTTTACACAGGAAGCCCTAGAGAAATCTCACAGTACTTCCTTATTGCTTTGAGGCCATTGACACTTAAGATTTCTTAACTCACTGGACAAACCAGTTCACCTGTCAGGTAGAATTACCTCAGATACCTGCTTATGCATCTCCCGCTTTTCTCCCCACTTCAAAAATTGTATAAATACTGGTACTATGTGTTCAATAAATTGAAGGCTTGATCAGATATTAATCAGACTTGCCTTTCATTTCTTGCACCTCCTTGTCCCCTAATCCTCACTCCCTCCCCTAGGGTTTTTTGTTACAGAACCCCGCAGGTCCGGGACAATCTACTTTGCCCCTTCCCTTCTTTTGTCACTTTAGTCAGTAAATTATCTACCTGGGCAGTTCAGCAGTTAAAAGCATTTGATGTTCTAGCTGAGGACTGGCATTCGGTTCAGAGCACCCACATCAGGTGACTCACAATACCTACAATTCCAGTTCCAGAAGTTGTGGTGCTCTCTCCTGGCCTCCTGCAGCATGTGAACACATGTGGTATGCATAAAACATGCTGACATACATTTATACAAGCAAACACTTGCACAAAAATCAAAATGGGTTAACCTTAAAAACAATATTGTTGTCTGCTATGACTGCTCTATAAAATGTCAAGTTCTATTTTGAAAATGTTTGTTAAATACATTTAATACTACCTATTTTAAATTTTTGGCAAAGTTTTCAAAACATTTAATATGATTAAGAATTTGTGAATATCCAGAAAAATGATATATCACAAATACTTTGTAAGTTTATGTAACCAGAAGACCTTTCTCCTCTAAAAATTACAGGAATGGTGTTTTTGAGATCTTACTTTGTGGACTGTTACCAGAATTAGACACTGTAACCCATAGAATCAGAAAACTGGCTCACAGGTAGCTATGGATAGTCTCTGATGTGCCTTTTCAATCACAGAAACAGATTCTTTTGTGTGCATGCCTGGTTTCTCAAAAATTTGTTTACCCATATTTTTTTAAATTTTATAGTGTAAACAGAATACTAAGCAAAGAAGTAGTGATTAAAAGTATAAAAGGAAGAAAGCTGTTTTCAAATAGAACACTCAGAGATCAAGTTTTAGTCAAGGTGAATATCTTTGGTTTGAATTACGAGATTCAGGTAGCTTGTAAAAAAAATATCAAATGATGATTTCTAAAGGATACATGACAGAATGCATCACTTATAATGGGATACCTGAAACTCCCACTCACTATGGCACCTTAATAGAAAATATCATTGCTTATTAAAATACTAAGATAGAATTATAATTCTTCACTAAGTCAACCAGGATCAGATTTTGTAAAGTCACAGTGACATTGAGTATCTGCTAATGTACTAAAGAGTTATCAAACTGTTATACTTTCAAAGGTGCATGTCTCAAGTCAGTTTTAACCTTCCATGCATTTGGAAGAGATTTAGCTGACTTATTTTTTTCTTGAAAGATGGAATTTTAATAGTGGATATACATTTAAGAAATGTAGTTCTGTTCTTAGACTCTGAATTTTCATAAATATCAAGGACTGTTTTTTGAATGTTAAGAAATTAATCACTATGAGGATGAGCTAGCTATATTGGAAGTCATGCTAAAACATTCTAATTGTTGAAGGACATTTTTATAGTCTACTTTCTAGTAAGAACTACAATTCAAGAACTCTAAAGTTACAAATTTACCTGGAATTAAAACCAACAGGAAAACTGACATTAAATAATATGAAAAAGATTTCTCTCCCTTAAAAAAATGTAACTATAACTCTTAAGAACAATTTTTTTCCCAGAAATAAAAGTAGAGATTTACCTACACTTAGTAAAGTTATATTGCTAACTACTTCTTGTTTCCACTTCAATATAATGGAGTGCTAAATGATTGTCTGGAAAGTGGCAAATAGATATTCTTTTAATGAGTATCTTTTATAACACTTACTAATTGTATCATCTATCAATATCTATATGAGATTATCAACAAACTACACTACATGTAACAACTTCCTCAGGCTTCATTACATTTGTAATCTTTGTGGTTTCTAGGCTAAGTCTCAAATGGCCACCTGGGAGCAATACAGCTGTGCAAAGACATATCATGGCAGGATTGTGAGGTGGAACAAAGCTATGCCCCATAGCCAAGACATATGAAGGGGAGGAGGAATCAACTTGGATTGCTTGTCATATAATTAAGGTAAGAACTACAGCATCATTTTTATCTAGATGACATGAATTTAAGTATCATTCATTGAGAATTGACTTTCTGCCCTAAAAGAGAGCTCAAGACCAGGCAACTACCTAAGCACAGCCTATATCATAGCCTATTTACCAGGAATATTATCATCCTTGCTGTCATTAAACATAGGTATGATTTAAATTTTTCCTTAAAATTAAGAACATCAATTTAGTGGTCTCTAAACAAATTCAAAATTGGAGGCTAGAGAGATGGCTCAGGGATTAAGAGCACTTCATGATCTTCCAGAGTATTGGAGTTGTGTTCCCAGCACCCACATTGGGTGGATCACAACTGTCTGTAATTCCAGCTTCAAGATGTCTTATGCCCTCTTCTGACTGCTGCAGGCATGTGCACACACACACACACAAATAAAGTAAAAGAAAAGCTTCAAAAAGTTTGAAACTTCAGAAGCTTCTAGCTGCTTCTAAAGTTCCACTGAACTTTACAGCTACAGAAAGCTCAGCAGTAAGTACCCAGGGTTATTCAGGATCAACAGTAGAAAAAAATCAAACCCAGGGGTTCCATAGTCTTGCAAATGGTTTCATCTCAAGAGCACCAAGAAGAAAATGTTTTGCAATATGCCTGAGTCCTTGAGTGTTTTTATTATTCAATTTAATAAGCACCCACCAACTAAGAACTCAAGAACCCAAATGAAAATAAATGATGTTTATTAGTGAATAATGGCTTGTTCCAGTCTCTGGACTTGAAATAAAGCAACCTCATTGAAAGTAAATAATACCACTGGCCCATAAAAGCCAACAGGTAATGATAAATAGAAACAAATGGGAAGGAAAAAGAAAACAGCTTAGAAAGTTGGGAAATTGATTTTTTCAATATTAATAATATATTCTGTTTTTCTACTCCTCGATCTGCTAACACAATCACATTAAATATAAGACATTTTTTCCAAGAACTTTGGTCCATTTGGGTCATAAATGGAGTATAACACAAGAAGACAAAAAAGACAATAGTTTCTGATAGGTATGATAAGTTCTGTAAATAAAAAATGACATTTTTCCATTTCTGCAAATATTATACAATCTTAGGCATAGCAGCACAGAGAAGTTGTATTCAGTCAGTAGGTTTGTCTGAAACTAAATAATCCTTAGAGATAAATATCTGTGAATTTTCTAACAGCTATTCCGAAGTCTTGTTCCAGATGTTTTCACTTGTGTTTACTTCAGTGTCACTGATGAAAGAGATGAAAAGGATTCACATGTTCATGGTTATACT
Source organism: Cricetomys ansorgei (assembly GCA_026225945.1). Lineage (NCBI taxonomy): Eukaryota > Metazoa > Chordata > Mammalia > Rodentia > Nesomyidae > Cricetomys > Cricetomys ansorgei. The sequence goes on from JAMJFZ010004061.1 coordinate 16,299,691, forward strand.
GAGGATAAGATTAGGAAATATTATTGATATGTATAAATGGTTTGAACCAATAACTGGACATTAGCTACCACCCTGGTATCTTTTCATCCTTCCTTGTTATAGCTCCATAGTTGCCACTTGTGTAGCCAATGTTGATTTCTAGAATTGGATAACTACCTACATTAAATAGCTCTTATGCCACATCTAACCACCAACAAAATAAATCCTTGTCAAAATCTCAGTGAAAATTCCAGAAGCTGTTTTGTTGCCAAGTCCAAAAGTCATAACTATAGTAGACACTAAACTCTTTTATCTAATTTTATTTACTTATGTGAACTAAAAACAACCTCAACTAGAGTAGTGTTATATATAGCTGAAGATAAAATAGAATCATATTTAATTTATTGCAATAAAGACATGCTTATTATAAATATATACTCAACTACTAACTTTTTAACTAAATAATGATTACATGTAAACCATTTACCAAATTTTAGAACATCTTGCAATATATAAGGTCAGCCTGTACTCTCCCTGCATAGGGCTGGCTCACCTGAAGGGGATACAGATATGAAATCAGAGGTGATATCTCAGTCTCTAATCAGGCAATGATACATTTTGATCTTTGGTTGATGGTCAGTGTTTTTCTGGCTAGCTGGCTGGCATCTTTATAGACTTTTGAGGATGACCTATAGATCTCTGTCATGGGTGATTTTGTGCCACTCGTCTCTCTTTCCTGGTACCCTATCAAAACAGAACCTTATGGTGAAGCCTTCTCTTAGTGGTAACTGTAATGCAGTTCTATCAAAACAGTTCTATTACATTCTCTGACACTCAAGCTGTCAGAGATCCACCTACCCTTTATCAAAATAATACAGTGGAGAAAACTACTTTGGATCTTTCAAGAATGATTCCTAAAAAGCCAACAGCTTCTTGCTTGAAAATTTGCTTTGGCAGAAGCTAGCTACCTTGTAAGTACTCCAAGTTACTCTGAGCTAATCATGCTGTGAGGCCAATCCCCCAGAAGAAGGAATGATCTTGATGAATTCCAGCCTCCCAATTCAGTTTCACTGAATAGAGTTATTCTAAACATTTCAGACAAGGCAAACATAAAACAGAAGAGAGCCAAAAATCCAAATAGCAACAAGGACTAAAGCACTACATGTGCATTATCTAGCTCTCTGCAATTATGAAAAACTAAATGAGAGAACAAGATAATTATTTATTTGGCTCAGAATTTCTAAAGGTTTAATATGTTGGGGATGGTGTGACTGAGGGGCTCATATCAAGACAGCGGGAAACAGAATGAGTATGTCTGCTTTAATTGACTTTCTAATCTTTTCAACCTTTTTGTCCATCCAAGCTCCCAATCTCTAGTATGGTGCTGCCTGAATTCTGGACAGTTTTCTCCTTTTTAGTTAATCATCCCTGGCAATGCTCACACAGACACACCCACAGGAACGCTTTCATAATGGCCTAGATGCTTCCCAATCCAATGAAGCTGACAAAGCCAATTAACCTTCACAAGGTGAATGACCACAAATGAGGTTGCCCAGCTGAAGCCCAAGACATCATAAAGTCAACAAGTCTCCACCACAGCCTGTCTGAACTACTGATACTCAAACTCATGAGCACAGTAAATGATCAATACTTGTACTACTGTTAGAATAGTTTTTGCATAACCATAGATAGCAACTACAATAGAACCTTCATATTGAAACTTCATGATTTGTAAATGGATTTCAGTGAGCTGAAGCTCTCTTGGAAGTAATTGAGATATAATATTATTTTCTCAAAATAATTCACGTTTTCAAATGAATTACTACAAGTATTTCGATCAACCCCCATTTTACAAATATACCTACAAAGTATGTGACCATGGGCAAACAACATTAGCAACTCTACATTTTATTTTGCTTGTTTTAAAACAAAATTGTAGCTATTCCATGAAAGTCTATGGGAATTCAAAAAGTAGTACATGTAAGGTACTTCTTATAGTTCTGACATATCGTAAGTGTTTGAAAATCACTAGTCTTTGAAATGATTTTGTTAATAAGCTTTCATTTCTGTTGTGGTGCTGCATAAAAGATGTGCACAAATACATGGAGAAATTATTTCTTATCTAGTAAAAATAAGTTTATATGTAAAGCAACATTAGAATTTTGAATCTACTTTTGGACTCTAAGGAATAAGCTTGAAAAATTATGTTAGTCATTCCAAAGGATGACTGCTCAACTGGAAGAATCTCTGTAGAATCTTTGAGTTACTCTGTCAGTATCAGAAGCATTTGTGGAAAAAGAACTCCACATATGTAAAGAGAAAGTAAACAAAAGTAAATCATAGAAATTTAATGCACCACAGAGATAATGGAAAGCTGAAAAAACTGTAGGGGAGGGGAGAACCTCGCAATTATGTCAATCAAATTAGCATGGAACGTAAGTTAGACAAGACAGGGAAGATAATTACCTACCTAGAAAAGCAATTAAATTAAGGTTTTATCGTTTCTCCCTCAGTACATGTTGCTGTTAGAAAGAAATGATGGAAGCAGTAATTCGAGTAATATAATATTTTAGGATTTACTTATTCTGGAATATTCCTATCAACATAGAAAGGCAAATGTTCAATGTGACAATAGAGCTATAATGTGATAGGGTAGGACCAGTCTGTCCTTACATAGACATTCTATTGTACTGGCCTTTACTGGATATTATTACTCTACCACTCATGAGGAATGGTTCTTCCTAAGCAAGTGTGGCCCTTTTTTTTTTTGTTTTTTTTTAACAAAAAAGCAAAATCTGTGATCTTCCTGATCACCTTAGGCTGTTTATCTCAAATGATCATTCATATTTCTTGAACCCTTCTTTGCATTCGAAAAATGGGAGTTGGGAATAAAGTCTTCAACTAATTAGAATAAGTGGCTAATCTCTGTTCTGAAGCCTGCACAGTGACAAAGGATCAAACAGGAGCAAAGCATCTGTTGTATTTCTGCTTGGGTTTGGTTTGAAACTGGGGTGCTTTTTCCTAAGTCCAACCCACTGGTATTTCTCATCATCTTATGTTTTCTTTATATGTGTAGTGTGTTCAGCCTTTCGCTTGCTAAATAATTTATTTCTTATAGCTCATTTCCTCTTTTTCTCCCCCTTTTTAACTTTATTGTTACATTTATGATTGTGAGAAAGAACATATGATTAAAAAAAAGACATGAGATCATATCTGATTATATTTTTAAAGTCTATACTTCAGTAGAAAGCAAAAAGAATCATTTACCGAATATTTAAAAATAGCATAAGTAACTAGTTAATATTTGACATGATCATTTGATTCCATCTGATGGAAAACTAATTTATTGTCTGAGGGTCAAAGTTCCAGCTCCATACAGTCTAGGAGTCCTACTATTGACTCATCCCTAGTCCTGAATGAGATCTGTATGTCATATATAGCATTGATGAAATAACAGGCAAGCAGAGAAGGTCTGTAAAAGTCTGTAAAACACCACAATAAAATTGCAAAAGTGTTATCTATAAATACAATAGAAAACTTAAGATAAATAACACAAAATGAACAGAAGTCTTACAATCTTCATAGGAGAGAGTGGATATATCGTGGTCACTTGAAAACACTTGCAAATAAATCTGGCTGCACACAATGCATGTTTAAACTTCAAAGAGCAAAAGGGAGAGAGAAAAACAAACAACAAACAAACTAATAACAATGAAAACAAACAAATAACACTAAAAAAGTTTTAGATAAAGTAGCTCATATTTCTAAAAGTAACTTTAGTTTATTTCTATATATTCACTTAAAGTTGATGAAAGCATCTTAAACTCAGTAAAGAATCTAGATTTCATATTCTCATGGTATATATAAGGGACATCTAGGTCATAGAAGCATTTGATTTACTGACATTTATAAAGAGTAAAGAGCAGGCACAATGTTATTTTTTAATTAAATTACAATGTCCAAAACACAAGCATGTTCAGGTGAGTTTCTGAATATAAAAATAGGTAACATTTTAGGATTGATTTCACATGATAAATTACCCACATATATACCAGGGCATATTCTCACATACACAAAAAAAAATTTAGATTGGATATTTAAATATATCAATAAGATAGAAATTAAAATTGATAGCCTCTTGAGGAATCTGCCAATATCATTGAACCATTAGTTTCAGGTCAGAAATACCTCTAACTCTGTGAACACTCACTTATAAAACAAACAGAACTAGATTCTTTTTTTTTCTGAGACAGGGTTTCTCTGTTATAACTCTGGCTGTCCTGGAACTCACTCTGTACCAGGCTGGCCTTGAACTCACAGAGATCCACCTACCTCTGCCTCCCAAGTGCTGGAATTAAAGGCATGCATCACCAGATTCTTAACCTGTTGCTATTATAGTCTAATTTTCTTTTGGTAAAAGTTTTTTAAAAACTCTAACTCAATTGTCTATTTCCTCAAAAAGCTTCACCAAACATTTATAAGCAATAGCAATAACTACAATGAGAGAGAGACATGACTGACAACTTATCTTTGAAATCAGACTGGTAAGCCAATAGCCAATAAATGAGAGAACAATTGCTCTAATAGATACTTAAACAGTTTCCTTTAGAGAGAGCAATGGGAGTAATAATAGCTTGCAATAACAATAATGAATCTTATTAGTGTTTCCGATGATGATGATGATGATGATTACCCTAGGTTGAAAATAAGATTACAAAAACGGATATTGTGCAATATGTTCTCTGAAATTATAAATGAAATATGCTGTCTTCCATATGTGCAACACTTCATCCTCACAATGTGCAAGGTAGCAGCTACTTTTTGTGTGCATAATAACAAAACATTCATTCCAACCATGCAAATTAAATTCTGCTTGTTATTTGGAAGAATATACTAGAAACACATCTGTACTTTGATTGTCTCTGCAATGTTGCTTGTTATCTGTAAATCAATGAGAAATCTTCTTGCCTCCAAGAAAGTGAGATATTAATACCTGTTAATAGAGTTGTCTTTAAGTTTTATGTTGTTTAGAGTAAAATCAAGTATTTTCTATTCTTATCTTAAAACTTGGGTTGATAGTTTTTAAAATTACAAATTTTTAACTTTCTAATATGTGATAATGCTCAACCTCATGCATTACATTAATTTAAATATAGCAATCCTGGGGCTAGAGGGATGGCTCCACAGTTAGGGGAAATTGTCGCTCTTGCAGAAGATTCTAGTTTGGACCAGGACCTACATAGTAGTTAACAATCATATATAATTCCAGTTCCAGGGGATCCACTGCTCCCTTTTGACCTCCATGGACATCAAGCGCACATGTGATACATAGGTAGAAATGTAGAAAAAAAACTCAAGCATGAAATAAAATCTAATAAAAATTAAAATACAAAATAAATGAAAATAGCAGTCTGTGTTTTCAATAAAATGAATGTTAACCATGCAATCCCTTAATAATAACAACATCATAAAATAGCTAGTGGTGTTAGGTCATGTTATTTGAAGGTACTATTGGAAATGTTGGTGAAGGTTTCCCTTTCAGCTGTATTGTTATTTTCTTCCAACAGAGTCTTTTAATAATCATAGTGGTCTTTAATGTTACAAAATTCTATAGAATATACAAATGCCTTTCCATTTCAATTGAACTCAAAATAGAAGAAAGAGAATGAAGTAAGGAAGCTTTCTGAGTAATTTGTAATGTCAACTAAGCTTTTATCAATATTTACCCTATAATGTAAACAGTCTTTCTGTAACATAAAATTATTTATGGAATTAATTGTATGTTTCTTTTTAGTCACATACAAATCTCTTCCATCAATCTACAACCATATGTCTTTTAAAATGAGAAATTACAGGGTTTGCCAAGTCTTTTTCCCAAATCAAAGAAAGAACTCTTACTAAAAAAAAATTTACTCTTGCCTACAAAAGATAATGGTTTCTATATCCAAAACATATCACCCAAGTTCTGATTGTATCCTAGGCATTTAGTGATTATCTCTTGTAGAGCACAACCTTATACTATTTGGCAATGTTTCTTTAACACCTGGAGTTACCAACACAGTCACTGTGTACCTTCAATAGGATGTTGCCTTCTTTCAATTGGTGCATTTAAAGAGGGTAAAGAGAATGAGAAAGAATGAACTAAGTTATGGCGCAGTAACAAAGCATTCAAATTCAGCCTTTTCCTGGGATTGGGATTTGGGACACATTATAGAACTTATTTGGGGATGAATTCTAACTGTTACATTAATGAATGATGAAAACAAACCTACAACATTAAAATTATACCATATTTTTGTTTCAATTATACTTATCCCATCCTGTCCAATTTAATCCCTTTTCAATCATATTAATGAAATAGGTTTCCAACAAGTCTGCAATTTCCTCTCCTTGTTGCTATGTTGCCTGATGCTTTCATATTCACCTCCCAAAGCATCACTTTCATCATTTCCATGAAAGTGCTGCTTAAAGTTCTTTGGCCTTATGAGTGTCAGGAATTCCCCCAACAACACCACCAAAAAAATTCACTTGTATACACACACACACACACACACACACACACCATTATTCTCACAATTTCACAAGTGACCACTTTCTCCATTTAATAGAAGCTGTTATAACTCGCTGCTAGTCAGTGCTTACTAGGCACAACTACAGGCACATAATGGCGCCCACTTTCAAAAAAAACCGAGAAATAAAGGTGGTTGTTGTGTGACTTTTCTGGTAGTGACATGAACCAATTTCTCTTTACTCAGCTAAGACACTAATGATAAGCCAAAATACTATTCTACCCAAGTCTAGATTGTGACTTTGTTGGATGTGGATTGCCAGATTATAAGGGGTTATTTGAAGTGGCATAGATGACTCAAAAGCAACTGAACCATTGAAAAACACTTCCTCAAATGAGTAACAACTTACAATAGCTTTGTCTTAGCTCCCTATAGGACTTTTAGGCATCTTTACCTATTGGAGAGTCTCCTCTCTCATAATTATTACTGCTTCTATAAACTTGGGATGGGTTTTATTAATCTTACATATTTAGTTCCTGAGCCTTGTAAGCTGTATTTACTTCCTAGGTCTTATGAGCCCACCTTCTCCCTCCAGGAGGGAATGTCTCAATACAGAGAAAAATAACTACAAAACATTCCATATCTTCCTCTGACTTTTACATTTTTTCTATCTCTTCTTCCACAATGTTCTCTGAGCCTTGAAGGAAGAAATATAATGTCTACTTATTTCTTTGCGTCTATTGCTAAACATTGGGTCACTGTGCCACAAAAACAACCTTTTATTCTCAAAGTCTTAACTGGTTACTAATCTCTACAATACATGATTCATTGCAAGAAAGAAATATCCTTCCATGACTGACCAAGGATCACCATATTAATAATACTCTACAGATGTTAACACAAATGTTTGGAAGGCAATCTGATATAGCATTTGTTTAACAAAAAAAAAAAAAATTAGCAGTAGTCTCAATATCGGTGCCTATAATCTCTTCAGCCATATACTTTTGTGTGGGTTTACTGTACCAGATGTGAGTTCCCTGCTGGGGAGTAAATTGTAAGTCCAATTGGAAAGCAATTGTCTGCATTCATCACAGTCATACAACTTTTATACCATCAGGCACACCTTACCTAGCATATTGATTGTATAGCACACAAAATCTATTAACTGAGAATTGTTGGCTACAATTCTTCCCCAGAAGACTGCATCCCACCTTCCAGCACTATGGGAAAAAAAAAAAAAAAAACCAGGCATCAGGAAAAAGTTTTTAGCTTGTTTGATTTCTCCATGTCCTCCAGCTGAGACATTTGGTAGCAATAGAGACTCACTTCCTAGTATTGTCATGCAATCAACAGTAATGAAAACAACCTTAGTGCTTATGGGACATTGGCAAACAACTTATAAGGAGATAGTATGCTCCTGGCATCACAGTTTTCATGCAGCCACCTTAGGGCCCCTGGAAGTGCTATCTTCCACACAAGTTGCCTTCATTTAAACTCTTTAAAAGCTATTCTCACTGTACTTCCAGATACTTTAACTAATCTATAAGACACTTAACATTGTGAATGAAATCTTTTGTTCAACAGAAGGTAGATTGGGTCTCTGAAGCCCTACTATCATTTATCTCAAATCAGTGCAGTTGGTATTGGGAAGCTAAGAGGATGCTAGAAAAGGAAATGTTAGCAAGGTCTAATACAGTACAAAGAGATGTCACTGCTTACATCAGTTGTTTTGTCAAAAGACAAGTGTTGGGTATAGCAATATAAATGGGAGAGACTGCCCTATCTAGCTCTCAGTAGTCCAGTGTCTTGATCCGTGAACCATCAGTTTTCTCATGCTTGGTTGCTATTGCTGTCATGGGGATGCTGTATACTTCCCATCCTAATGGTTTCATAGGGGAGAAATTGCACTGTTCAGCTATGTTCAAATACAAGAGGGAGTGGGAACATGTTTCAGCCGGGCATGTTTGCCTCTGCACTAGTTCCCTGGTTCTTATAGACTCTGAAGAAACACCATGGCTCTTGCCTTTCCATTTGCCACACCTAAGTGCTAAAATATCCCTGGACCAGATGAACAATTCCCATATCCAGTGCACTTGCAGTGGGAAAATGTATATACATTTCGTCGAAGATAATTGTCCATCTTTAGAACAAGCTTAAACTGTTTACTTACACTGTTATATCATTTATGTTTTACATAAACTGTTGCTCAAGTTTTCCTCACTAGCATGTCATTTGACTATCTGCTAAGTTTTCCATAGGAATTTGGACTTAACACAAATTCTGCCATCTTTGGGTCCAAGTAAGGTGGGCAGGACCAATGATCTACTTTCACTGTTTTTCACATTCTCCTGTATGCTTAACATTATAAAAACCCAGTTTCCGTGCTACTCCAGATTGCTCAAGACTCTCTTATCTTATAAAGATCATGTTTTACCAGGAAGCTCATCAAAGGCACTAAAATCTCATCCCAGTCCCAAAGATCCTTTTGATACATCTCTTTCTTAATCTTTCTGTGAACACAAAGGCTCAGAGAAGGAGCATCAAATGTCACTTTGCTCTTGCTCAGTTCCCTCACTCATGTTTGTCCTTCCTTTACTATCTTCCAGTCCATGATATTCAGTGGGGAAGCAGATAATCAAACTTCCCTAATGGCTCGTGTAAGCCAGCCCATTAGATCCTGATTTCCTTTGTGTTAACTCTGCAATTGTACAAAAGACAGGTGGTTAGTTGTATCACTCAGCATTTCCACTTCCATGGCATTCAGACTTATTGTATCTGCCTGATGTGCCACAGTTTCACAAGCCCAGTTATGAGGAGCTCTTCCATTGTTTATTTCAAAGTACTTCCCAATTCAAGCAATTCAGATGCTGATTATCACAGTCACCTGTTCTAATGCTATTAAAGCATTCATATACATGCTAAATGGTGGATTTTCTCTTCTTCTGTATTAAAGTTTAGATCGAAGGAGTAGGTTTTGTCATTCTTTCCTACACTATCAGATTATTTCCAAGGGTTCTGAGTTTGGGGATCCCAGGAAGGGTTCCTTATGACTTTACTCCTTCTCATCCCTACAGCTGTAGGAAAAGACAAGCCAGCACCCCTACCATACCCATGCTTTTTCTCTACTTACCATTGAAAATCAGAGGCTAATGTGGATATATAACATCTGCATGTCTCTTTCACACTGTAATTCCTCCCTTACATGGGCAATTTCTTTCTGGACAGACAAATCAACCTCAGTTGAATGTCTTCTGACCCACAGAAAAGTCCATACATCAGCTGCCATGGCCTGCTTAAAATTCTTTCCCATATGTGCTGCTTTCAAGCTTTATGATACATTGTTAAGGTGATTAGCTGTTTGGAGGCATCTCCAAATTCCCATGGTAGAGCCCACTGATTGAGAAGACAATTCACCTCACATCAATTAGAGAAACATTGTCACCCTGAGATTCCGTACAAAAATGTTCCACTTTCAGGATATATTAACCTTGGTTGCATGTCTCCTTACCCACCACAGGGAGCCTGACTTGTTAACTACACAGTAGCCACCAGAATACAATGTTATCTGAGGAAACATAGCCACATCAGGATTACCCCTGTGGAAGCTTTGCCCCCACAGAGATCAGCCTTAATCTCAATGCTTACTACGGAGGTCATGCAAACACTCATCCCTGAAATAACCAAACCAGCATCATCTTAAACAGTAAAGTCCATTTTAAAATAGGGATAGAGTTCAGGTTTTCAGGAAAATGAAAAAAGCCCCAAGTCTTCAGAGCCTACCAGTAAAGCCAAAGCAAAATGATTGATGGATACTTGTTTTGAGAACTGAGATGTGTCAATTCTGGGTTATGGTCACTCTGACCATGATTGTTAGGGAACTTCTGATTGGTTAAATATTATAAACTAATTTTTGTTTATGATGGCACAAAATCTTTATGATTTTCAAGCTTAAATAGTTTGTAAAAATTTGAGTCATGGTCATGAACTTTCATTTCAGATAACATCCCTGGCCGGTCTAGATTCCTTCCTTTCTTCCTTCCTTCCTTCCTTCTTTCTTTATTTGTTTCTTTCTTTCTCTTTTTCTTATTTTCTTTTTTGCTTGAATTCAATAAAATTTTCTTCTCTTTCAACAAGTTGTATGTCAGTAAAATTGGATCATTAGGACTCTATAACAATCCCTCATTCATCATTGGTTCTGTTGGAGTCTGTTTGAGCACTAATTGTGTTATATAACTTTTCTTGGGGATATATAGACAAAATTTTATTGACCTAGATAGGGCACTGATAACAGTCCAAAGAAATGATTAAAGCCAAGTCCAGCTCATTAAATCATTGAATTTATTGTGGTCATTTGCAGGACTGTGGATAAGGAGTTATTACAGAAGCATGGATGACTCAAAGACAGCTGCACACCCTAGCACAGGTGATAACTAATGAATGTTGTATCTTGAAGCCCCCTACACAATTTGCAGGTATTCCATTCTATTGGAGAGTTTCCCCATGCCAGCAATAGACACTGCTTATGTAACCTTGGACAGACAACTCATGAATCTTTTAATTTTCAGGACCTTCCTAAGCCTAGTAAGTTTCATTTACCTCCTTCTTCTCTCCAGGAACTAATATTTTATTTTTATTTCATTTAATTAAAATTGTCTTGCTTTTCATACAATACATCTCTACCACAGTTTTTCCTCCCTCCATTCTTCCTAGTTCCCCTCTTCTTCCCTCTCCCCTAGCTCAATGCCCCCCATTCCCTCTCAGAAAAGAGCAAGCCTCCCAGGAACATCAACTAAACATGGTACAATAAGATACAGTAAGACTGGGTACAAATCTTCACATCAAGGCTGGATGAAGCAACCCAGCAAGAAGAAAGGATCCCAAGAGTAGGCAAAAAGTCACACCCACTGTTAGAAGTCCCACAAAAATATCAAGCTAAAAACCAAAACTTAATGCAAAGGACCTGGGGCAGACACATGCAGACCCCATGATTGCTGGCCCAGTCTCTGTGAGCACCTATGAGTTCTGTTTAGTTGATTCCATGAACCATGTTCCTGGAAGGAATATTTTTAATAAGAGGGACGAGTTACATAACCATCAGCCACTTTTTTCATAGTAGTCCTTGCTTGAGAAACTAAATTCAAGCCACAAGTTGAAAATGGCAAGGCATGTTAGAGATAATCGATGTTGACTGATCTGAGTGCTTTCTCATAAATTGTTCAAGATTAACATTTTTTTACCGCCATTCAAAAAGTTTCCAAGTAGCTGATGGTTGTCAAAACATTTAGAAAAATAATAGCATGAAATAAGATGTGCTCACTCTTTACTAAAATGTGTTGTTACATTTAGTATATCTTGAGTGTTTGTTGTTCAAATACTCTGGGAAATGTATACATGGTTCAGGATTGTTCAATAAAAATGAATGCTAATAAATGAGGTTAATGAATAATAGATATAAAAATGATTATCTGTGAGAACATTCAATCTACTTAAATGATTTCTAATATTACTAAATCATGTGACTTTTTTAATTCCAAAAGACCCAGAATTGTTAGTCTAATTATTATTATCCTCTAAGGATTTGTTTGTTTTTTAATGTTTTACAAGGATGAGAATTGAATCCAAGACCTCATTCATTCTAAGAATTTATTCTTCCTCTTATAAAATGTCAAATCAGAATATGAAATGTGTGTGATGACACACTCAGATCTATTCTTTTTATAATTTCTTGAACCACATGTTCATGATATAAATAAAACATACTTACTTTCACATATATAACTTATCTAAAATTTTTATATTTTTTATTTATTCTTCTCTCATATAATATATACTTACTGCAGTTTCAGCTCCCTCCACTTCTCCCAGTTCCCTCATACCTCATCCCCCATATCCATTATCCATTCCTCCTTCATTTCCCTGCAGAAAATAGCAGGCCAATCAGGAATATCAAGCAAACACAGCATTACAAGATACAATAAGACAGATGAGACACAAACTGTCATTTCAAGGCTGGAAGAAGAACCCAGTAGGAGGAAATGGGTCACATGAGCAGGCAAAAGACTTAGAGACAACCCCATTCTCACTGTTAGGAGTCCCATGAAAAGCACCAAGACAAACACCATATACAGAGGACCTAGCACAGATTCATGCAGGCTTTATGTTTGCCTCTTCAGTCTCTGTGAAGACCTATAATCCCTGCTTAGTTGATTCTGTGGGCCATATTCTCCCAATGTCCTCAACCCTTCTGGCTCCTACAGTCCTTCCTCCTCCCTTCCAGGAGGTTTTCAGAGCTCCATGGTAAACAACTTAATGGAGTTGTCTCCAATTTGGGTTCTCTCTCTATGCCTAATATTTAGCTGTGGGTCTCTTAATCTGCTTCCATTAGCTTCCAGAGGAAGCCTTTCTAATGACAATTGTGATAGGTGTCAATCATGTTTGTCCTTCTGGGTCTGGATTATCTCACTCAGGATGATTTTTTTTTTTATTTCCATCCATTTGCCTGCAAATTTCATGATGTCATTGTTTTAAATGCTGAGTAATAATTCATTGTGTACCACATTTTTAAAAATCCATTCTTCAGTTGAGAGGCATGTAAGTTGTTTCTAGATTCTAGCTATTATGAATAAAGCTACTATGAACATTGTTGAACAAGTGTCCTCATGTTATGATTGAGGGTTCTTTGGGTATATGCCCAAGAGCAGTACAGCTGGGTATATCAATCCTAATTTTCTAAGGAACCACCATATTGATTTCAATAGTGGATACTCAAGTTTGAACTCCCACCAGCAATGGAGGAGTCTTCCTTGCTCCATATCCTTATGAGCTGTCACTGGTGCTATTGATCTTAGCCATTCTGACAGATGTAAGATGGAATCTCATAGTAATTTTTATTTGCAGTTCCCTGATGGCTAAGGATGTTGATCATTTCGTAAGTATTTCTGAGCCATGTGAAAATTCCTCTGTTGAGAATTCTGTTTAGTTCTATACCTTATTTTAAATATTGGATTATTTGGTTTGTTGATGTCTAGTTTCTTGAGTTCTTTTTTTCTTTTTTCCTCCTCTCAGCTCCCTAATCTTCCCTCTTCCCCAGATCTACACTCCCCATCGCCCTCCCCAACCCTAGATATTATAAATCCTCCCAGAGTTACTGCTCAATCAGGACACAAGATGGAACAGGGCCAGACACTAATCCCTGAATCAAGGGTGAACTAGGCAACCCAGTAGAAGGAAAAGGGTCCTAAGGTGAGGAAAAAAAGGTAAGAGACCCTGCACAAACGCTCCAGTCCGTAGGAGCTCTGTAAGAACATCAATCCAGACAACCACCAGACATATCTAGGGAACCCTGAAGGTTCCATGTCTACCACCAAGAATGCAGGTCAGTTGACTTCCTGAGGCATGTTCTCCTAGTGGTCTAGGCCCCTGTGGTCCCTGTACTCCCTCCTCTGCATCTTCTGAGGGATTCCCATGATTTTTGCTTTGATTCTCTGTATCTGCTCCTGTCAGCTGCTGGAGAAAGCTTCTCTGATGAAAGATGGGCTAGGCACCGATGTATGGATAGAGCAGGATGATATTAGAAAACATCTCCTGGCTGTCTAGTCTCTAGTTCTTGGTCTAGCTTTCAGTATCAGGCCTGGGTTTCCTCCTTTGGCATGGGGTTCTGCCCTTTCATTGTCCTATAGATCCTGTAGGGAGGATAGGTTAAAGATGAAAGGTTCTGTGCCTGGGATGGTGTCCTAGTCTCACCACTGGAAGCCTTGTCCAGTTATAGGAAATGGCCTCTTCAGGTTTCCCATCCCCCTTTGCTAGATGTCTTCACCAAGGTATCCCTTATAGACTCCGGTGAGTCTCCATTGCCCTAGGTCTCCTGACAGCCCCTAAATGTCCTACAGTTCCAGGCATCTCTCCATATATTCTTTCTGTCCATTCCTCTCCTCGACCTGCTTGGTCCACATCTTCACCAGCATGAGCTATTGTTTGTTATTGATCTTATTCTGACAAGTATAAGATGGAATCTAAAAGTAGTTTTAATTTGTGTTTCCCTTATGACTAAGGATGTCAAACATTTCTTTAAGTGTTTCTCAGCCATTTGAGATTCCTCTATTGAGAATTCTCTATTGAGATCTGTACCCCACTTTTTTATTTTTAATAATACTTTTATTAATAATCTGAGTTTCATACAATGTATCTCCAGAGCACCCTCTTCCCATTCATCCCTGTTCTACCCTTCCACCCCTGTGCCCTCAAAATAGAAAGGGAGAAACAAAACAAATAAAAAGAAAATTAAGTCAAGCTTGTGTCAGGAGCATGGACAGCAGGCTTTACCATCGTCTTTGGGGGCAGAAGGTGGCTGTGATTATATACTTTGATCTGTCCCATACTAGAACACTAAGCAGAGTCCCTGATATCTTACAAGCACCAGGGCATCCCACAGGCCGTAGGACATCCCACAGGGACCACAGCCTCACATAGGCACCTGCCATCTTGCAGTCACCAGGATTTCTAACACACATTAGTGCCTCCCACAGGCACCTGAACATTCTGCAGGGACCCAGATATACCACAGGCACCCAGATATCACAGGCACCAAGGCCCTCTGCTGACACTAGGACCCACAACAGGCACCAGGGTATCCCGCAGACACCCACTCATCATGACCGTACCCAGTCTCCTCATAGGCAACTCTGGACATTTTGTCATCCCACCAACACTTGGACATCCCACAGGCATCAGGGCCACCTGCAGGCACCAGGATATCCCACAGGTACGAGTGGCTAGGTGCCTGTACCCCATTTTTAATTGGATCATTTGATTTGTTGATCTCTAGCTTCTTGAGGGTTTTTTTTTTTAAATTATATATATTTTGGATGTCAGCCCTCAGTAGAATGTGGAGTTGTGATAAAAACCTTTTCCCATTCTGTAGACTATCTTTTTGTATTATTGACAATGGCCTTTGCCTTACAGAGCTTTTCAGTTTCATGAGGTCCCATTTATTAATTATTGACCCTAGTGCCTGAATTATCAGTGTTCTATTTTCAGGTATTTGTGCCCTGTGCTAATGCATGGGTTCAAAGCTATTCCCCACTTTCTCTTCTATCAGGTACAGTGTACCTAGTTTTATGTTGTCTTTGATCCACTTAGACTTGAGTTTTGTGCATGTGTTAAATATTGATCTATTTTTATTCTTCTACATGCAGACAACCAGTTTGATCACAAGGTATGTTGAAGATGCTGTCTTTTATCCAGTGTGTATTAGTGGTTTCTTTATCAAAAATCAGGTGTCCACAGTGTGTGGATTTTTGTCTGAGTCCTCTATTTGATTCCACTGATTAACCTGTCTGTTTTCACGCCACTACTGTGTGGTTTTTATTACAATAGCTCTGTAGTACAGCTTGAAATCAGAAATGGTGATGCTTCCAGATGTTCTTCTATGGTTCAGGATTATTTAGCTATCCTGGTTTTAGTTTATTTTTATTCATTTTGTTTATGAAGTTGAGTATTGTCCCTTCAAGGTCTGTAAGAATTGTGTTAATTTTTATGAGGATTGGGTTGAATCTGTATATTGCTATTGGTAGGATGGCCATTTTTACTATGTTAATCCTACTGATCTATGAGCATAGGAGATCTTTCTATCTTTTGATACTTTCTTCAAAGACTTGAAGTGTTTATTATACAAGTCTTTCACTTGCTTTGTCAGAGTTACCCCAATGTATTTTATATTATTTGTGGCTATTGTGAAGAGTGTTGTTTTTCTAATTCCTTTCTTAGTTTCTTTGTCATTTGTATATAGGAGGGCTACTTTTTTTTTTTGAGTTAATCTTGTATCCAGCTGCATTGCTGAAGGTATTTATGAGCTGTATCAATTCCCTAGTAGGATTTTGGAGGTTGCTTATGTATACTATTATATCTTCTGCAAATAACAATACTTTCACTTCTTCCTTTCCAGTTTGTATCCCCTTGATCTCCATCAGTTGTCTTATTTCTCTAGCTAGAACTTCAAGTATTATATTGAATAGATATGGAGAAAATAGGCAACCTTGTCCTGTTCCTTACTTTAGTGGAATTGCTTTGAGTTTCTCTCCATTTGATTTGATGTGGGCTATTTTTATTTACATTATGTTATGATTACTCAATAGCCAACTTTCAAAAATAAGATTTTATATGCAATGTATTAAGATGCTTTTTTTCTATTGTTTTCATCTATTTGTTTGTTAATGAAGATACTCTTTACCCTTTATCCTAAAGTAACCTGATTGTGTGGCCCAGGCTGGCCTCAAAAGGGAGGCAATCATCCTACCTCAGTCTCTGGGTGATGAGTTTAAATATGAGCCACCACACCTAGCTCTTACTCTTTAAAAATAGTTTGAATGATGTAACCAAAGAACCCAACTAAAGTTACTGGGTCCCTTTAAATGGAGTTCAAGGTTCTAGAATAGCACTCTCCTTAGTTTTTACATATGTAGAACTTTGGGTTCTCTAAATATAACATTGACTACAAAGAATTAACAGAGACCAAATGATTACTCAGTAGAGTTCAACAGAATACTTGATAGATCATCCTTGATATAAGCTAATATAAACCTCAAAAATAATTGAGGATAAATAGTAATATACCAGGGGAAATGGAAAGAAAAAGTCATTTATTTTAAGATGTATAAATTATCTCCCTGGAAGCACTCTGTGACTTGAATGCAATTCATGGTAAATTGCCTATAAGACTTCAAAGGAACTCATAGGTGTTTTGAAAATGAAACAGAAAAGAGTACAAAAGCTAACCCACTCTCAGGTGTGTAGGTGACAGATATTACCCACCCCATGCCACATGGTAAAAGGAATCATGTTCAAAACTGAGCTGAGCAGAAATCATTTACACTATGTTAACTTAATTTTCACAACCTCTGCTGAATCCCTAGGAAGTCATTCTATTGGAGAAAAGCTTAAATTATATGTAGTGTATTATCTGTACAATGAACTTGAGTTATTAAAAGTGCTAACTAATCTGATCAACCACCTATGGTTAGCAAAATTGTGAAATTCATTAGAATATTTTCCCACAGAAAAATTTCAAGCAATTCAACCAAATGACTCTCAAGCTTATATTGAGTATCTATTTTTACTCCTACTAAAACATTATAGTGAATACACAGATGAATGAGATCCAGTTTTTCCCCTTTTCTTACCTTTAGAGAATATTTGTCTTACAGAGAAAGTTCCAATACAGCACAAGATACCTACACCAGTGGGCATAACAGAGAAAGCAGCATTATCTAAGGAAGTATAGACTCCTCAAAGATAAGACCTTGATATTGATATTATAAGTCAATAAATTCTCTCCTCTGTGAAGTTTAATTTATGTATTGAATGAAAAATTAGAAATATAGAGAAAGGGAAGAGATATCAAAGTTGGGAAAAAGATCTTCCTCTCCCTCTCTCTCTCTCTCTCTTTCTATCTCTATCCTTAGTTGTAACTGAGGAATAACTCATATAGAAAGCATGTGAGCTGGCTTTTTAAAGAATGTTTTTTAGTGGCAGTTATTAGGGGAAAGAATATTTGAGAAATACAATTCACCATGAGTAAACTCTTAAATAAGAGAAAGAACAAAGCTAAATTTAGTAAGGAATAAAAAGCATTCTAACTGACATAACTTAGCATTAGCTAGAAATGGTAGAGGGGTTGCTGTGTTTGCCTAACATGCACTGGCCTTGAATTTGATTACCAGTATGTGATGATACATTCCTATAATCCCAGTAAATGGGAGGTGGAAGTAAGAGAATAAAAAATCACTAAACAGGGATTTTTAAGACCAGACTGGACTATATATTTTCCAGATACAACAGGTCTAATGTACATATGAATGCACAGAGTCTCTGGCAGCACACACAGAACCCACACAAGTCCAAGCCAGATGGAGTTCCGATGCTGAGAGGTCAAGTGGATACAAGTGTCCATCCCTAGCCAAAAAGCTATCTCAAGTTCACATTTACCTAAAGGAAAAATTAGTTTTCTCCAATGGTGTCTCACTGGGTGAATAAACCAAACTTAATGACAGGCCTCATTCCCAGCAATGGATGGCTAACACAAGCCAAATTCAGTGGTATTTGCCTCATATTGCTTTGTTTAAGCTTTTAAAAAAATAATAAATAAAATAAAATAAAAATAATAAAAAAAATCTTACTGGTCTTTTGCTTGTATATTATGATTTCTAATTTTATGTTTTTATAGGTTTTGGTATGTGTGTGTGATATGCTTTGTATGCTTTCTCTTTGTTGTTTCATTATTTTATTTTATTTTATTATTTGCCTGTTTGGTTTCTAAAAAATAGAGAAAGAAGGCATGGAGTTTAATGGGTTGGGATATGGGGAGAATTTGGGAGGGGATGAAAAAGGGTGAATAGTGGTCAGAATATATTGTATAAAAAACTTTATTTTCAACTAAAAAATAAGTGACTGAAATGTTTTAAACAATAAAATAAACAAGCTAAAATAAAATTAGCTGGAAAGATACAGTTTCAAGATATTCTGTAAGGATTTCACCTGTTAGCAGCCCAGGCAGTAAATATTTATTGCAGATTTGTTTGTTTGTATTTCCAAATAGTATTTTTTTTAACCTTCTAACAGCAGGTCTCTGGTACAAATGGGATTATTACCTTTTTTTCCCTTAAATTTACTTAAGAAAATATTTGAGGTATAAAACCTGAATCAAACACATTACCTTAGCAATAAAATAAGTATACATTATATAAAATCAACAAAAATAAGATTTCTGAACTCTTAGAAGGCTCTTTTTGATGGTTATCATAAACTTTCAACTTGACATGATATAGAGTCACCTAGTAGACCAAGCTCTGTGCATGTCTAGGAATTTTCTAGATCAGGTCAGTTGAAGTGGCTTCCCACCTAGAATGTAGCTGGCACCATTCCATAGCTGAAATTCTGAACAGAATAAAAAGGGGAAAGTAAATTGAGTAGGAAGATATTTTTTTCTTCCTGACTGTGAAAGCAATGTGATTAGCTGCCCCCTGCTCTTGCTTTCATGACTTACTAGCTATGATGGACTGAACCCCTGAATCATATGGAAATGGAACCCTCCTAAGTTGGTTTGGAAAGTATTTTGTCAGAGCAAATACAACTAGAATCTGGGATGGTGATAAACACAGAGAATCATAACTAGACAGTAAAGAGAGTGAGAGACTGGAGCCCTTGGCCAAAAACAGGATTTCTTTATCCACCCCTTTCCCTCAAAATTCTATGCAGAAGCAGAAGTAGAAAGACTGTACAAGCCAGAGAAGGTGTATTGGGGATGATCCAAGGGCTAAATGTGAGTTGAAGCTTGTCTTGAACCCCACGTTACCTCTAGACAGTGAGAATGGGAAGAAATTTGGATGCTCCTCACCTTTTAGCCCTGGCCAAAATCCAGCTAAATTTAGATATGAATCTTCACTAAGCAAACGTGCTTTTCTGCCCTGAGGGCTGGAATACACAGACTCAAACTCCACACACACGCAAGGCCACTCCCACATAGGATGTACTAACCAATGGGCATTCTCAGGGTCACCAGCTTCTCCCCCGCTTGTGACCCTTTATATGTACCCTACACCCCAAATTAAAGTTGAGACGCCCCCTGAAGTGTGTTCTGAGTGTCTGTCAACTAGCTGACTCACTGGAGGCCCGCCAAAGACACTGCAGGATGAGGTAGACCCATGGCCTGGCCTGCCATGCCATGTGTGTCTCTGCCACGCCTCTTGGCCTGGAGCTGGCCCCATGGGCGGCTGTGGACTCCAGGCAGTGTGCCACACTGAGACATGCATGTGGCAAGGGGATCCCACCCACGGGAACTACAAGGGTGGATGACTTTAGGGAAACAGCATGTTCAGACACAGGTGGTGTGATACACATGAATTTATAGAGACTATAACAGCATCCATAAAATCTATATCAACTCAAAGAGACAAAATTATAGCATGGAGAAGGGGACATGGACACAAAATCCAACCCCATTACAAAGAAGCTGTTTGCAATTGATAGCTGTTGGAAGAGGGAAAATCAGTTTTCTCCAAGGACAGTGTCACTGGGTATATTGATCTCACTCTAGGACAGGCCACATTCCCAGGAGTAATTGTTCAACACAAAACAGACTCTATGGTTTTGATGTGTCTCTTGTTTTATTTGTTTTGATTTGGTACATTTTGTCTTATTGTTTTTGTCTTTGTTTGTTCTGATTTTCTGGTTTTCATTTCACACAGAAAGAAGGTGAAGTTCATGGGAAGGGAGGAGGCGGGGAGGGTCCTAGACAAGTTGTCAGAGAGGAAAGAATGTAAACAAAATATATTGTATTAAAAAGTTTTAGTAAGGCATAATTTAAAAGAAAGATTAACTAACATAACCTCTGAATTGTTCACCCATTTATAGTCTATCCAAGAGGTCATTGGCCTCATCTTTGTTGCCATTCTCATTATAAATACAGTCTTCTTTCTTCAATACAGCCTATGTCCACTGGTTTAATCTGTAGTGGAATGAGCATTTGATCTTTTTGTTATTTGGAACTGGCAGCATGACTGCTCTAATAAAGATCACCTTCAATGGCCTGTGTGATCCTGCTTTCTGGGTGTAGCTTTTCGAAATGCAGAAATGTTAGTCTGAGTTATTGTGAAAGCAAAAGATTCTCGGATTATCCCATTCTCTGTTATCTTTGTCTGTTTGTGTTACGGCTAATGGAATGGATTTCTGCAATTCTTCCTCACCAACTAATAAGGAGATTTGGGAACTCCCACATCTCTCAGTCTTGACCTTTCGCCTAGTGGCAACAGGTCAGCCTGCCTTCTGTATAGGGTAGTGGATTATAGGACTCTGTTCATTAATGCAAAAGAAGACTTTGTATCCAGGGGCAAAGCTTTCAATCAATAAATCACCTGGGCAATCAGACTGAGGGGCTCGGTTGGCAGTTCAGTTCAGTCCAGGGCTCAGCCCAGGCAGAGTGGGAGTCCTCTGTCTATGTCATTCAAACTTGTATCTCAGAGAATTGTCCCTTGTTATGTACAGATCCACTAAAGACAGACTATAACAACTATAATTGGCACTGAGGTTCTGTCCAAGGGTTCGGCCCAGAGGTTCAGAGTTTCAGCAGTTCTTTCTACTGTGGAGAAATAAGGCTTGAATACTGGACAGTGTCTTCTTTATTGTTATTGAACCTGCATACTTCCTGTCCAACTGCTATTCAACACCAGTTCCAACAACATTCATCGTGCTGTTGCATATAGTTCCTTCTTTTATTTTGCTCTACAGAGTTCCATCATGCATATATAACAACTCATTCACTCTGTAGTTGCAGAAGATCTTGGCTGTTTTCAGTTTGAATGATTTAAGTAAAATAGGAACATTTTATTGGGTATCAAGTTGAGAGTTTCTATATTCTAGGTAAGTGTTTTAGTGCATAGTTACATTGTTAGCACGAAAAGGAGATTTTTGTCAAGAATAAAATTACTACATCTCATATAATCATAATATAAGTTGTGGCCTGTACTATATTCTCTACTGTAATGTCAATAGAGTCCTTTTTTGCTCATAAATCTGGTATGATTTGTATAACAAGTTGCAGGTCAAACATGGGTTAAACAATCAAATGATAGAGTTAACAAATGTAATATCATCTGAAATAAAAATTCAACAACAGCCACCCCTCAATAAATTAGCAATGTACTAAATCTATAAAATGCAAATTAATTAAAAAGTTTGCAAGAATTCCATGTATGGAATGATGATTTTAAATAACTTTCTATTAATATGGCTAACAGGTAGTGATTAATTTGTGAATAACTCTAAAACCTTATTGCATGTTATTTAAAAAGTAATTTCTTAAGATAAAATGAGGATATAAAAACATATGAATAAAAATTATAAGAAGAATAAACACTATACAGAAGCAGTTGTAAGGACCTTTGTGGAAAGAATGCATTTTCAATTTCATTTCTTCATGATATCTTCATTTCTTACAGGCACATCTTGACACTTTACTAAAACCAACAACATCTACATGCTTACTGTTCCCCCACCTTATAAAACTATCTTTGAAACATCTGTTGATTGGATTTGATCTGATCATCTTCTCTTTGAACAACCCACTTATTGTTAATGCCTATAAATTATTAATGGTGCTATTTTTGGTAATACTAAGAATTTTAAATTAAATTTTTTCTTTAGTATAATACATATCAACACCCCTCCTACCCTACCTCCATTCCTCCCAGATTCATCTATCTTCCTACTTCTTCTATTATATACCCTCCTCACCCCCACTCACTCATCCCTACCCATGCTTCTCCCCATAGAAAAAAGCAGTCCTCCCAGGGTCACCACTCAAACAGGGCACCACAAATGAGACAAGGCCAGGCACCAATCCCTACATCGAAAGTGAACTAGGCAACCAAGCTGGAGGAAATGGGTCCCAGGGCAGGCAAAAGTGTCAAGAGAACCCCCACATACACTCTAACCTGCATATTC
The DNA here is from genome assembly GCA_026225945.1 of Cricetomys ansorgei. NCBI lineage: Eukaryota > Metazoa > Chordata > Mammalia > Rodentia > Nesomyidae > Cricetomys > Cricetomys ansorgei. Next base: position 16,322,673 of record JAMJFZ010004061.1, read on the forward strand.
TCTGCAAGAACACCAAGCCAGACAACTACATGGCATATCTAGGCATGTAGATTGTCTGCCGCTTCAGGCTCTGAGGGACCCCAAGAGTGCTGGTCTATTGACTCTGTGGGGGTTGTTCTCCTGATGTCCCTGACCCCTCTAACCCTGGAAATCCTTCCTCCCCCACTCCTGTGAGTTTTCCAAGTTTTCTGGAGCTCTTCACAGTGTTTGGCTTTGGGCCTTGCATCTGTTTCCAACAACTGCTGGCAGAAACCTCATTGATGGTGACTGGGAATAGGTACCAATCTATGAGTAAAACAGGATATCATTAGAAATCGTCTTCTGGCTATCCAGTCTCTAGTTTCTGGCCTACCCTACAGAATCAGGCATGGGCTCTCTCCTTTGGGATGGGGTTATGTCCTTCCATCTCAGTGGGTCCTGTAAGAAGATGGGTTATAGGTCAAAGGTTTTGTAGCTACCGGTGGTATCCTAGTCCCTCCACTGAAAGCCTTGCCAATTACAAGAGATGGCCTGTTCAGGTTCCTGATCCCCCCATTGCTAAAGGTCTTCACCAATGTTTCCATCATGAACTTCAGTGAGTCTATTAATGTCTTTGTAACTTATTAATGATGCTATTTATTGATAATACTAAGACTTTATAAAAAAAGAAATATTTCCATATTGACTCAAATTTAGTCCAACCCAATCTCTCCTCAAAGCACTAATTTAATCAATGGTTTCCAGATAAATTATACATTTCATTCATCACCAATGAAGTGTGTACTGAAATGCTTGTTTTGAACTTATTTTTAACATTTTGCATCTCAAGTTCCAAATCAAAGTGCTGATGATATATAGATAGATAGATAGATAGATAGATAGATAGATAGATAGATAGATAGATATCATATATACACACATATTACACATATCTAATTTTGTACTATTAACAGTATGTTACTTGGGATCACTTTTCTATCACTTTTTGAATGTTGGCCCACTCATCTGAAATCATGAATACAGACAAATGGCAAAACCTTGATGATCTTTAACATGGTGGTGGTGTTCATTCATAGCAGGTATTAAATGAATTTAATCCCTCAAAGGGATGCTTGAAATAAACGTAGATAAAAGCAGAAAGACAACCAGATATAAAATTAAAAATGTGTACTCCTAAATGCCTTCTGACAAAAGACAAAAATAATAACATGGAAATGTCTCTTAAGTCAACAACAGGGAGAAAAAGATGCTTTTCTCATTCAAATAATATATTTTTGAGAAACTCCATCCATGACTTTGTTGAAGTTCTACAGAAAAGCATTGGCAGGTTGGTAAAAATGTCTACTTTTCCTTTGCTACAACAATTTTCTCCTAAAACAAGATATCAATAAAAAGAGATCACCTTTGGCATAGATATGGCACCCCACATTATAGACAAATGTGTTTATCAAAACTATTTTGAGGGCATGTTGAATTATTTATTACTCTGTTTTTCATGCTCTTTTTGTCTTACTTACTCACAATTATTAAAAAAGCTCATACATACAATTTGGTCCTTGCAAGATTCCAGTGTATGTAGTAAAAATGATTTTCTTCATATGCTTCCTATAAATTTGTTCTGTGCCTTTATTCTGCATTTTGAATTTTACTAAATGTCATTTTATTCAACAAATTTTGAGATAAACTACTTGGTCAAGATTCCAGCAAAAGATTCTGGAAATAAATTTGAGCATGCATCTGAGCTTTTCTAATCAGGAAATACTATCATGATCACAGTGCTGAGAGCTCTAAAACATATTTGGAATCATTCACCAAATGTAAATCGAAGGCCTCATCCTGGTTAACAGTAGGCAGTAACACGACAGTATTTCAAGGTAATGTTTCACAAGGAATTCCTAGCACTAAGGATATTAGTTCAGGCTAGCCTCTACCTCAGTATGCAGCTAAGGCTGACCTTCAATCTGTTAATCCTGCTGCCTCCACCTCCTAAGTGTTTGGATCATAGATATACCCTGCTATGCTTGGCTCAGAGCACCAATGATCATCTTTATCAATGAATTCTTCTACCATTCCAATTTTTTTTTCAGCCTATTCATATCATGTTTTCTCTTTCCTCTTTTGGCACAATTCCAGTTACTTTGAATGTGAATTGACCTTAGTGGTTAAATATGCTCTCTTGATAAACATATCAACAACTTGAACTTCTTCCATGGACAACGGATTGTCTCTAGGGAAGACAAGATTTAACAGTAAATATTAAAGCAACGGAAAAAGAAAATTCTGCTGGGAATAAGGTAAAATTAGATGGCTATGTTGAAAAATCTGTGGGTTCCTCAAAAAGTTAAATACAGATTTACCACATGACACGACAATTTCAACATGAATATATTCCAGAGAAAAGTAAGTGCATTCACATAAACTGTTTACATTGAAGCAATATTAATCATATTACCCCAAAAGGCAGAAACAAACTAAATATGTAAACTCTGATGAATGAATAAAATGTTAGAAAATTATTTGTCTATAAATATAGATTAAATGCTGAACATTCTACAGCTGGGATAAACATCACAAACTTCCATGTGGAAGCCAGTACAATAGGCTACAACATTTTATGATTTTATTTGCATGAAGTGTCCATGTTTGAGTTTATATTCAATTACTACAACAGAGTACCTGATACTCTTTAACTTGTAAAGGAAATATAATTTGGTTCATGTTTCTAGAGGATGGGAAATCAAAGGACAGAGGAGAGATAGCTATTTTGGTGAAGTTTCTGGTGAAGTTGTCCAGTGGTTTCTACTCATTTCATAAAACAGGAGGGCAAACAGATGTAGGGAAGAAAGAAAATCACTAGGAGAAGCTTCACTTTATAACAAATCCATTGCAGTGGGAAGACATCAGTTCCACTAAACCACCTAATCACCTCTTAAAAGCCAAGTGCTCCTAATTAACACCATGGTGACCAAATTCAGCCAATCAAATTCCAAAGGAGGTAAGAGCATCCCAATTAGGAAAAAGGAAGCCTTCTTTTTCCCTTTATGTAGAGTGACAAAAAATACTCTAAAATTGATTCTAGTGACAATTGTACTAAAAGTCATTGGATTATATACACTTTAAATGAGTGTTGCATTGGAAATGAAATATCACTCTATAAATTGGTATATTTAAGAAGAGATGTATGATGAGATATAACTGGATTTACATGTATAACATATACAGTATATGTCAACAATAACCAGGTCAACATTCAATTTTATCTGACAAGCATACTTCACAATATGAGAGGAATAAATTGAACATTTCTGAAATTATAGAAATAGAAAAAACAATATTTTAAAAACACAAAAATAAGTAAAACTCAAGCAAACAAATCTAATGAAGAAACATCAACACATCACAATCACATCTTGGATCTATTGGCTTATCACAAGGAAACCTTCAAATATGTACTTAACTTTATTTCCACAAAGACAACCCTGGATCAGGTAAATGAAACCCACAGAGTAAAAGTAGGTAGATTATTCCTAGAATTTTGTTTTGATATTCCTGATAATTAAAGCTATTTTGTCAAAAGTAGATCCAAAGAAACAACTTTAAAATAAATTTTAACTCATCTCAACTGTATGCCTTATTTATTATCCTTTGGGGGCATATGTATCTGTGTATATGATTTTACATGTATGTGATGCTCAGATGTAGGTACAGGCTTGTATATACACGAATATGTGTTCACTGTGTGTGTAGAGCCCCCAGTCTGATATCCAAAGTCTTCCTGGCTTGCTTTCTGCCTTATTTATTTAAGTGTGTTCTCTCAATTGAACCCAAAGCATGCCACATTGGTTAGTCTATCTACACAGCTTGCCCTGGGGATCTCCTATATCTTCTGAGGAAGCTGGAATCACAGGTGGACCTGTGATAACACAGGTCCAATAACACAGCTGACTTTTACAGGGATCCAAATTCTGATCCTCATGTTTGCATGGCAAACATTCTACTCAATGAGTTATCCATCTGCTATTTTGCCTCCCTTCCAATTTTGGAGGAAAATTGTGGACAAATGGGTAACTAAATTATATAAACACACAAACATATGCACAGATATATGTGTGTGTATATATATATATATATATATATATATATATATATACACATATATATATTCTATCAACAGAATAAAATCCTGACACTTGAAATAACATAAGAAAATCCAGAAGACATTGTGCTATATGAAGTAAGTCAGACCCCATGAAGACTGATACTGCAGAATATTACACACATTAGAATAAAATCTTCAAAGTGAAAGCTCTCAGGTCCTGGAAGTGGGAGGAACAGGAAGATTTTGGTCAACTGTGGATGAATTCTGGAGACATGACATACAGCATAGCAATTGTCATTAATAAATAGAACTGGTTGCATATAATCTAGTTTGCTAAGAAGGTAGACCTCAACTATCTTCACCAAACAAGCAAAATCAATGTCCTTAAAGAAAACAGAAAATAAGCACATGAAGAATAAGTACATGACATTTACCCTGTCCAACCAGTGCCTCAGTGGAAATGTCACTGTCTTACTGAATGTTGAGATCCAGGGTCAAATTCACAGTGTTTCTAATTTTGTGTCTACTACCAATGTAATTGATTTTTTTCATTCTTCTTCAATAATTTACCTGATATGCATTGGTGTTTTGCCTCCTGATATGCATTGGTGTTTTGCCTCCATGTATTTCTGTGTAAAGATATCAGATCCCCTAGATCTTAAGTTACATACACTGTTAAGATGCCTTGTGGCTGCTAGGAATGGGACCCAGGTCTTAGCTGATAGGAATGGACCCAGGTCTTCTGGAAGAGCAGCCAATGTTCTTAGTCAATGAATGATCTCTCCAGGCACCAGCATTTTCCCCAATAAGAATAAGTAATAAATAAATATTCCCCCAGGAATGTCTTAATTTAGTAGTTCCTATAGATTTGTCAGACAACTTGATTTTTAGCTCACAGAACAGCACACCAACAGAATCATCACTCCTCAGTACACTAATAGAACAACAGAACTTGAGTAAGTCAGAATGACCTGGTACAGAGCCTGAGTCTACCTTTCTTGGACTTTGAGGATCTGGCAAGTTATTATACCTAAGAAGTCTCATTGTTCAGGGCAGATCTATGAGTTTTTTTTCAACACCAACTTTATACTTTGTCCTTGGGTATAATTCATAATTTATTTGGGGCTTTAATGTTCACAGTTAATGCTCAACTTTCCTTGATATGATTAGGCATAATATATATTATATATACACACATATAATATATATGTATATACATATATGTATAATATTTTATATATATTTTGATTAATGATTGCTAGAAAGATTTTGGATAGGGGTGAAATAACCTGACATTCCATTATAGTACTTTGTTTTTCAGCATTTCTCTTTATTGCTTGTTAGATAGAAGCAATACCTGAAGGAACCATGTTATAATTAAGTATAAGAAAGCATACCACACATTGAACATGTCAAGGATAAAAGTCTATTGCAAGGCAATATACCTCTAGACAACATCTCATTGGCTTAAGCCCCTGTTTTCTGTTCCAGAAAGAAGAATATTGTATCTAATAATATTATCTGAATGCTTTAGTTAGGTTTACTGTTACTATTGCTATGATAAACACCATGTCCAAAAGCAAGTTGTGTGGGAAAGGACTTCTTTTCTTTAGTCTTCCACATACAGTCCATCATGGAAGAAAGTCAGAGCAAGGATTCAAACATGGCAGGAACTCGGAGTCAGGAGCTAAAGCAGAAGCCATGGAGGAGTGCTGCTTACTGACTTAATCTGCATTGCTTGCTCAGCCTGCTTTCTTATAGCACTCAGAAACATCAAACCAGGAGTATCCTCTTGATGAACTGGGTCCTCCTGCATCAATCACTAAGGTCCATTGTGTATATATTATGGCTTCCAATTTTGTGTTTTCATGGGACTCCCGAATATGTTAATGAGTGAATCTCTGTTTATATCTATTCCTTGTGCTTGTTCTTGAGTTCTTTTCCTTCTATTTGTTTTGTCCTATTGAGATGTGTTTTTGTGCTTTATCTTATTTCATTTTACTATTTTCCCTTATAAGCCTGTTGTTCTCTAATGAGAGACAGAAAGGGGATGAATCCAGATGAGAGGGTAGGTAGGTAGGGAGTGAGAGGAGTAAACAGAGGAAATATTATAATCTAGATATATTGTATTTAAAAATCTATTTTCAGTAAAAGAAAAAAAAATGCCTAACAAGCTTTCCTATAGGCCAATCTTACTGAAACATTTTTTTAAAAACTGTATAGAGGAATATTTAATCTTTTACCTGAGCAACATGGTTGCTCTAGGCAAGCATCATATTCAAGGCTTGTGTGATCCTCCTGTGATGTAGCACAAGCCTTTAAGTGACCCAATTCAATGGGAAGTGGCAGCACATGCCTTTAATCCCAGTTCTCAGGATGTAAAAGGAAGCAGTCAGTTCAGAAGTAGGTCACAGCTCTCATTTCATGGCTCACAGTTCATGGTTCTCAGTTCAGAGTTCATAGTCAGTTCAGAGTAAAGACTGAGAGAGTGGCAGGAAATTGAGTCAGAGTACACTAGTCAACCCAAGAAGCAGAAAGTCAGAGGCTGAGTGAAGAACAGAGTGAGTGCACGCCTTTAATCCCAAGTCAGAGGGTGAATCAGAGTGAAGACTTGGCAGAGTGATATTAGAGATGAATCAGAGTAAGGAGCAGGCAAGGTGATGAATCAGAGGAAGAGTCAGCAAAGTAAGTGGGAGTGAGGACACTCCTAACTCTCATGATATAAAAGCAGTCTTTCAGCTTAGAGAGTCAAGGCCATCAATTAGAGAATAAGTCAGATAAGACACAGAAGCAGCTCAACATAAGGAGTCAGTGTCGGGCAGGAAAAGCTAGTTTGGGTGAGAGAGATAGCTAACAGCGAGATCAATTTGAAGCCAAGCAGAGCAGTTTAGTCAGAGAAGTGAGGAAATCAGCCAGAGACAGCCAGAGTCAGAAAAGTTCAGTCATAAAAAGTCAGCTGACCCACAAGGTCAATTTGAACCAATAAGCTAGGAGAAGAGTTTGAGCCAGAGCAGCGAGTGAGTTGAATCTGCCAACCAGAAAAGTCCATTGAGTTTAGTACAGCTCTGAGATCAGAAGGTGCTAGTCAGACTTGAGTCAGTGAGCAGTAAGTCTCAGAGGTTGAAATGATACTGGTTTAGGCTTGAAGATTAGATTGTATAGAGGCTGAAACCGTCTAGGACTGGGGATTGAATTACCAAAGAATAAACTGTCCTCTACCATGAACCCATGAGAATAATTAAATAAATATAAGACCACATCCATGCCTACACAGCTGAGGGTACCTCCTCTCAGATGACTTTACCTTGTGTCAAGTAGGCATAAAATTAGCCAGGACACCGATGATATTACTTGCATCAATTCCTGTGGAGCCTTTTTATTGTCCCTCCTTTAATTTTCTTCTCTTTTTTTCCATTTCCCCACCCCTTGAAAATGTTCAGTGACAAGAAATGTCAATTAGTAGTTTTAATGACAGAGTTTCTCTTTCAAAACTTATCAAATACAACTAAGATAGCTAACACCTAAGTTAAGACATGAGTACAGGAGACACATATCGGTGAACTCAACCATAGAGAGATACTCACCTTCATGTGTCAATAGTATGACAAGTTATTTGGGATCCTGTTGTACCTTCATTCACCTAGAGAAGGCTTCTGTATTATATACTTAACCTTGGGACCACTGCCATTTTCCCATGCTCCTCAAAAAGTCGATAAGTAATTGATAAATCTGCTGTCATTGTGGGCAATTATTAGGAGTTACACAGCACTAGTTACATCAATTTTCTTGTATTCTAGGATCAAAAAAATTGATTTCACAAACTTACTGGTGCATATTGATTCAGCACCTATCCCTAGGCTATTTCTATTTAACGCTTTTGTGCAGTCATTGAGAAAAGTCCCAGATTGTCAAATAAAATCTACTTCTGTGCAGTTTTTATGTTACTCTGCTTTGCAAGTACCTGTGGCATTAGTCATGCACGTGTATGTTGGAGGAAATGGATATCTTTCCTTTTAAAATTTTGTCCTTTGTCTCTTGGAAATAGGGACACATCAGAATTATTCATTTAATACTGAAATCTTCAGTAAGACATTTTGAAAGATATCAGAAACATGTGTGGCCTTTATAAAAAAATAAATGAGATTTATATGTAAAAAAAATTCTCTCTTGGGTTTTGGTAACTAGTTTGTGACAAAAGGATACAAATACATCTTTAACATTGTATTTGAGTGTAACTGTGCTTTGTCATCTTCCTAGAGAAAGCTGAGTTAGTGAAGAACAGAGTTCATAGCAAAGAAAGTTATCTGACTTCACCAATAAGTAAAAGCAAATCTAAGCAATTCTTTATTAAAATAATTCCTATCAACCAGAATGAAGTATAAGTTGTTTGTCAAGTATATTCTGGAACTTGGCAATGACTGAATGAGTAAGTCAGGCAGGACCTCTGCCCTGATAACAGATTGTCAGAGAAGCACAGATGAACAAAGGAAGAAGACTGCAAAGAACCATTTTTTTCAGCTAACACTGATGCTCTTCAGAATATTCTATCAATAGACAAGATAGAACATGGTAGGAAAAATTACTGGCTCTCAAGATAGGATGCTCCAAATTTCTTTGTAAAGTAGATGAAATTTAAACTGATGTTTGAATGATAAAGAGAAGACAATGATGGTTGTATAAAGAATAGTATGCAGCTTAGTAGGGGTGGCATGTAGTTTTAATCTGAGCACTCAAGAGGCTGAGGCAGGAGGATCTCTGTGAGTTCGAGGCCAGCATGGTCTACAGCATGAGTTCCAGGAATGCTAGAGTTACAACAGAGAAGCCTTGTCTCTAAAAACCTAACAAAAAAGGAAAAGAAAAAAAAAGAAGAAAATGAATAGTATAAGAAGAAGCAATGGCTTGTTGCATGTAATTAATCCAACAAGTGCTTAATAAAAACAAAGAGACATTATCCTAGACACAAGCCTTCCAGATCTCAGCAGAGGGAAGAACATGTATGTCTTGGTAAGCTTCATCTTCAACTGCCCACACTGACTGCTTTGACTTCAGTACTTTTAGTAAATCAAAGCTCCCCTTTACTGATCCAAAGATCTATTTGTATGATGAAGGTAATCGCATAGCTTGACTCATCCACAATCCTTCAGCAGCTGAGCTATGTCATCATTATGGTGGGGAAGCTCAAAGCCCAATAGGAACAATTTACTCCTGTTGTTGCCTTAGATTGAAGTGAGTGCAATGAGACTTCCTCCATATGAACTTTGCTTTTAACACGGAAATCTCAGAATGCAACTTCAATTTTTCTGTTTATGACCGTTGGGCAGGAATAAGAAGCAGTCCTTTAACAGAAAGCAGCAACCTTTTACATTTACAAAGCAGGCCTTTGCGGTTAATAGAAATCATGAGTCCTGCCAGCATTCCAGTCTGCGTGTGGCATAATGATTATCTTTAAAAAAATACAGGGGTACACGCACAGAGAAATATTTGGAAATATGTTCAAATGTTCTCCAATAGTGGCTTCTCCAAAGGTCTTAAGTAGGAAAAAGAAAACTGGAGTTGTTCATGCACCAGACAGAAGAGCTGCTATTGACTGCAGCCCAAAAGAAGAGCTTTCAGCACTTTGATCTTGAACTGTAAACAGTTCTATGGGGAAATTACCACTATTTAGAGTCATCCAACCAATATTTTGTTATAGCACCCTGAGCAGAATGAGACACTTGAGTCTGTGCATTAAATAGGAATCAGTTTAGTAAGACAAGAGAGGCAGAGAAACTGATAATAAACCTTGTGGTGACTTTATCCTAAACCTCAGCAGAACTGATGCCTTCAACTTGATAGGTAATCAACAAATTGGTTTCCAGCTTTAAAAAGCCTGCCATTTTCCAACACCTTTAACACCATGCTCCTGAGACCAGCACTCTAGACAATGGAATATGATGGCTATTAGCAGTCAACTTGACTATATCTGGAATTAACTAAAACTCAAGTGACTAGACAGACGTGTGAGGGATTCTTCTTAATTAAGTAATTTGAAGTGTGGAGAGCCACTTCTAATACAGATCTTTGAGATAGGAAAATAAATCTTTAATCCAGATCTTTTGAGGTGGAAAGATCCACCTCTACCCTGGGTCATACCTTCTGAAGGCAGCCTATATAAAGGACATGGAAGAAAGAAACTCCCTCTTTGCCTGCTTGCTTTTGCTCTTGTTAGCAAGTCTATTCCTTCACTGACATCAGAACATACTTCTTTGGGATTCCAATGTATAATGAAAACCAGCTGAGGTATACAGCCCCATGGATTAAACAATTACTGAATTCTTGGACTTTCCTTTCATTACAGCCATTATTAGATTAGCTGGACTACAGTCTGTAAGTCATTTTAACAAATCCCCTTTCTGTATATAAAGAAAGACTCATTCTATAAGTACTGTTACTTTAAAGCAGCAGTTCTCAACCTGTGGTTTGCAACCCCTTTGGGGATCCAATGGCCCTTTCACCTGAGTCACTTAAGATCATCATCTTGCTTATCAGATATTTACATTACAATTGCAATTCGTGGTGGGCAGTGGTGGCATACACCTTTAATTGCAGCCCTTGGGAGGTAGAGGCAGGCAGAACTCTCTGAGTTTGAGGCCAGCCAGATCTACAGAGTGATGTCCAGCACAACCAGGGTTACAAACCCTGTCTTAAAACACCAAAAAATAAAATCATAATTGGATCACCACATGAGGAACTGTATTAAAGGGTTGCAACATTAGGAATGTTGAGAATCACTGCCGTAGTGATTGACTAATTAGTCACTTGACTAATACAAAAAGCAAGCTTTCAAACGTTGCAGTTGTGTTTAACAGCATACACTCATTCTACATATGTTTTCATTTCTAAAAGACTACATTTATGAAGTGGGATTTATTCTCTAATTAAAACTTATTACCTTATTCTAAGATGTTTTTTCATGAAGATGTAAAAGTATTTTGTTTCAGCAATTTCAGTTTTATGCTTCATAATTAATAACACAAGTGCTGGGTTTCTTTTTGTTTGTTTGTTTGTTTTTAGCTTTGGTGCATTACAAGAATCTTGACAGTTGGAAGAGTATGCAAAATGCATTGCATTGCTTAATATCTTATTAGGGAACCTCACTTGTCTCCAAGGCAGTTCTACTTGCTACACTACAATAAGACAGTAAGTTACTTTGACAAGAAAACACGGAAAGGAAGTGTATACTTATAAATATAAATAAGGGCTCAGACAAAAGAGAATTTTAAATTATTTCATAACTTAGGCAATGATTGAGAGTCCTGATCACTATAAGCATAAAGCACATATGCAGAGGCTATATTCCTCTTCCTTTGATATCTTTATGAATATAATCAAGACTTTGATACAGTCTTTGTTAGTCAATACTATAAATGTTGTTAATGCTTATGAAAATCTGACTCATTTCCATTTTTAGCATTTACATATCTTTAAGATGAAATGTCCCATAATTTTGCACAACTTGAATATTGTTAAGAGTTTCCCAGAACCTGTTTCTCTCTGTAAGAATAATGAAATAAGTATATTTTATAGTTATACATAACATTCTAGAACAAAATATTCATAAAATTGATTGTAATACATGATTATCTTATTCAGTACGAAGTCTTAGAGTATAAGGAGAATGAGGACCAAACAATATTACACGTAACAGATACTCCTTTAATGGGACTATCTGAAATGCTAAAAATTAAGCAAAGAATTTTCACAAGAGAAGTAAAGCATCCTTCATTATTGATGAATTTTCATAGTGTTAAAATTAACCAGTGTTAGTTAATGAGGATTCCCAAGAAACTTTATTTTATCATATTTATTCCTGAAAATATTCACTCATTTTCTTCTCCTTGTTCCAAAGAAAGAAAGAGAAAAAAGAGAAAGGCATAGAAGAAAAAGAGAAGGAGGAATGAAAAGGAAAAGGAGACAATACTGAAAGGGAAGAATGGAAGAGGGAATGGAGGAAAGAGAGGTCAGAGAGTTGCAGGGGAAAGGAGAGGAGGGGGTGTTTTAACACAGTTTAGAAATGATCATTATATGACCCAGCTCTTCCACTCTGGGCCACTTACCCAAAGAACTCTACATCCTTTAACAGAGATACTTTTTTCACCCATCTTCATTGCTACTCTATTCATGCTAGCTAAGAATTGGTATTGTTCTATGTGTCCAGTAACTGATGAATGGATAATGAGCATGTGGTACATATAAACAATGAAATTTCATTCTACTTTAAAAAAAATGAAATTAGGAAATTTCTAAGTAAATGAATGCAACTGTAAAAAAGAATACTGAGTAAGATTCCCCACCCAGAAAAACAAATGCCACATGTTCTTCCTTATATATGGAACTTACTTTCAAATTTCTCATTTTGTGTAATCATCTTGGAGTACCTGTGGAAGCCAGGAAGCTAAAATTCAGATATGGGGAAGAAGACTCTTCAACGGAGGTGGGGATAGTAGAACATAGGTAAATAAAAGGAGAGGGGGGTATATTAGGGATGCAAAGCAGGGAGAGAATAAGGAAATAGGGAAGATAAAGAGGTGAGGGAGACAAATAACCAAAATAGCCAAAATAAGGAAGGATTGGAAAGGCCATACAGAAACGTACTGTCCTTATAACCAAATTTTAAAATATAATTTATAATTAAAAAGTTATTTGAAGGGAGAAACTATGCATGGCTTTTAAAAGATGCTCCCAGAAGCTAAGTTATTTAACAAAAAATCCAAGGCCAGGCATAGAATAAATCCTCTTGAGCTGCATAGAGAAGATCTAGGACCTGCTCTCCACAAACACTACAAGTTCTTCTTCTTCCTTCTAGTCATCCGCCAGAACTAGATAAGACCATACTGCTGAAGATACTGCACACGTTGGATACATGATGCAGAGAAATCAAGGTAGAACCGCAATGGAAGCTTCCTCTCTGCTGGCTTAGCTTTCATAGTTCTGAAAAGTGCAATGCTATTCAGGCTACGGGGTCAGGGTATGGAGAAAAGGCATCACTGATCATCTTACTCAGCTGTGAATTCTAGTCTACAAATCAACCTGCCAACAAAGATGCCTACTTCTGTAATAGTGTCATCAACGCTATGAGGTTGAAATCTGCTCTATGAGGAGGAATTGCATGCCTAGTATGATAATCCTGGTCAATAGCCATGGTCTGAGAGATTATAAGCCCTGTGGGAGGGAGACTGAATAATATTGTTACCGAATACAAGCTTTCTTCTGAATATGTGTGTTTATACTCACAGACATATACTATTTTCAGCCTTAATAAGAGAAGCTTCCCTTTCCATAGATGGCTGCAAGGGGTGATGAGTATAAATGACTCTGCTATTAGATTTTAGAAGCTTTACTATAACAACTATGTGAGATGAAAGATATATAAGTTGAGTTAACTGAATAGAGGATTTTATTCAACACACCTACCCCCAACCCCTTAAAATAATGTCCTTGCGTTTATTATTATTTTTATTTTATCTTAGGGAACTATCTGAAAGTACTAAATACCATAACTGAATATGCACCTCTATTCACAAATTCCTGGTAAGAAATTTGTCACTTGCAGAGTCACTTGAAGTGTCATTTCACTTGCAAAGAAGACACAGCTCTTATCAGTAAGAACAACATGGCTTCTCAGCTGCACTCGTATCATTTCAGAAACCACCTACGCATTTGACAAATATACTGCATGGATTGTTCAAACATATTTACCTATTATTGATGTTCATACAGTATGAGAGTGTTCCTGGGAGATGTGAACATCTATTCACCCCAAATAGGGAACTGATGGCAGACCACAGTTCAACAGGTGAACCAATTAATTTTATTGGTGCTGCTTACCAAAGATGAGTGAACAGTTACTAAGAGGAACAAAAATGACTCAAAAGCAGTTGCACCACCAAAATCTCACCTCAAGATGAGGTGGAAGCAGGAGACCAAGAGTGCATTGCACAGCCTGCAGGCACCTCCGCAGGTTGAAGACTGTCTCTTTGAGACAGCTCAGCTGATCTGAGCCTCTTCAGGCAGCTCAGCAGATATTCTTCCCAGGCAGCTTGACTTGATTGAGACTATCTCTGAGCAGTCCCTCCAGGTTTAAGGATGGAGGGACCTAGCTGGTGAATCTGGTCAATTTCAAGGATTTTTCTGAAGCTTCTGAACTGTTTACTTCCTAAGCTTAATGAACTTTCCTGACAAATAAAATGGTGTCATCTCCTAGAAGAGTGTCTGTGTCTTAAAGACTATCCCTCCAAAATGGAAAGTTTTATCTTTGAGGAAATTGCTGCAAAAACTATGCATCTTGTGTATTGTTGAGGACACAGACAAAACAAGTTACTCTTGCTCGTTCATTTCTCAATATTGAAAAACGTACTAATATTATATGCTATAAGACACAAATGTTAAACTTCTTCCAAATATCTGCCATGATCATGGGAGTTAATTTTTATTTTCTACTTGACTGGGATAGAAGTGGCTAAGATTGATCACAGTCGTGGATGTGACAGTAAAGGTGTTTCCCGCTAGGATCAGCTAACCATAGAATAGTGTAGACAGCATCATTCCATAAACTGGGAGCCAGGATGGAAAGAACAGGGAAGAAGAGATGAAAAAAGCCTTCTAGTACCAGCATTCTCTCCTTCTCAACTCCTGGCTGTAAGATTGCAACCTTACTTGCTGTGCTATTCCTGCACTTATATGATGGCTTGAAGCCTCTGAAAATGTGAACTAAACTTAATCCTCCTTCCTTTGTCTCTTAAGTCTTTGGAACTGGTTTAGAGAATAAACGTGGAGGAGTTTGAAGACCTGTCCTTTGGAGGTCCTAGAATACTATACATTCAACTTAATGAATTGTTTTCATTGTAGCTCAAAGTTCAGACTAGTGAAATTTCAAATAGGAACAAGGATTTTAGTGAAAATTGGGTTAAAAGCAGCTCATTTAAGATTCTGGCAAAAAGATTTGTTCCCACTTTTTCCTTTCAAGCTGTGACTTTAAAGGTGACAGACAATTTGATCTGGAGAACGTTTCAAGGCCGCCTAGGATTCAGTGTCTAGCATGTATATGGTCACCTGCATTTAGCCAGATTTACAGTGAGACTCGAAGTCAAATAGCAGAGGAGAGAGATTCAAAATACATTTAAATGTGGTCAAAGATAACACACTTAAAGGTAGCACAGTTTCTGAAGAGATTAGAGTCTGTGGTGCTTTGAATAAGAATGTCTCCCATAGGCTCATATATTTGAATACTTGGTCATTAGGGAGTAGTATTACTTGAAAGGGATTAAGAGATACAGTTTTGTTGGAGTAGATGTGGCCTTGTTAGAGAAAATGTGTTACTGGGGTGGGCTGTAGGGTTTCAGAAACCCAAGCCAAAACTAGTGGTGTTCTCTCTCTCTCTCTCTCTCTCTCTCTCTCTCTCTCTCTCTCTCTCTCTCTCTCTCTCTCTTTCTGTATATGTGTGTGAGGTGTATGTCTCCTCTACTCTCTGCTGCCTGTGGATCCATATATAGACCTCTCAACTTCTCCAGTACCATTTCTGCCTGCATGCTGCCATGTTCCCCACCATGATGATAATGGACTAAACCTCTGAAATGATAAACAAGCCTCAATTAAATGCTTTCTTTTATAAGAGTTTCCATAGTCATGATATCTCTTCACACCAATAGAACACTGACTAAGACAGTGTCATTTTTTAAAGCCAAATTATTTCCATTGGAACAACAAGAAAGATGCCTTGAAGGCATCTCAGGCATTGACCAGACCCCATCCAATAGCAAGGTCAATATCATGAGTATTTGAAAAACTTTCTCTTGATAAAAGAACACTACTAGAGACCACTGGGGAAATGTGAATGTATTTCCTTTCATTCAACCATTCAGGAGACCAATTTAGCCAAAGGTACAAAGGAAGTAACTATGAAAACTGGTGGCAGACTTAAGCCTCTTCTATGTGGTTTTACAGTCACATAGAATTCAAGATTTGTAGTGGATGAAGGACCCTACCCAGATTTCAGAAAAAGTTTTAAGAGACAAAATGATGTGAAACAGCATTAGAATACCTGTAAGTAGCCCCAGAGAAGGCTGTGGAGAGCTTTGAAGGTGCAACAAATTATTCAACAATAAGACCAGAGAAGCCAAGAACATGGTTCACAGTTCTAAAGTTTTAAAGAAAATCAAGCAATAAGCAGAGGTTTGGAGGGGGGAGAGAATACCTATGCTCATTAATTTTGCCCCCCCTTTATTCCAGACTATGGTGACACCAATATTCAAGACAGGCCTTAGTTCTTCCGTAGTTAATTCTCTTTAGACATTTTCTCACGTATACTCCTAGGAGTATGCTCTACTAGTCATGTATGTGTTTCTTGACCCAATCAAGTTGACAAGACTGAGAACCACAATCATTTGAGATATGAGCTCTCAACTGATGGTCCAGCTGCCTGCCACTTGCTACCTTCACTCCACCACCATGGTCTATTATCTCGCTAGAATCCTAGGCTAAAAATAAACTCTTTCTTCTGTAAACTGCCTTGGTCATAGTGTTTTATCACACAAATAGAAAAGTAAATGTGCTGGGCAGTGGGGGTGCATGCCTTAAATCCCATTACTCAGAAGGCAGGGGCAGGCAGATCTCTATGAGTTTGAGGCCAGCCTGGTCTCAGAGTTACAACAGAGAAACCCTGTCTTGAAAAGAAAGAAAGAAAGAAAGAAAGAAAGAAAGAAAGAAAGAAAGAAAGAAAGAAAGAAAGAAAGAAAGAAAGAAAGAAAGAAAGAAGGGAAGAAGGGAGGAAGGAGGGGAGAGAGAAAGAGAAAGAGAGGGAGGGAGGGAGGGAAGGAGGAAGAAGAAAGAAAAGAAAAAAGAAAAGAAAAGAAAAGAAAAGAAAAGAAAAGAAAAGAAAAGAAAAGAAAAGAAAAGAAAAGAAAAGAGAAAAAAGAAGTATATGTTTTTGAAAGACTAAGAAAATGAAATGTATAGACAGGTTCTGAAGCCACACTTCCTTTCTGAACAATTGAGTTCTGAACAAAGACTGGCACATGCTATGACTTTTTCCCACTTCATAGGCTAGTCCCTTTGAAGAGCTCCACTTGACACTAAGTGACAAATCACCTTCCTTAAGGCTCTTAAGTCACATATCACAATCTGCAGATGCGATTTAACACTTGAGACAGAGTATTACCCTCTGCCATGCAGAAACATGCTTTTCAGGAATCCTCACAGACTCCTTTGGAAGCCTGAGTCTCTGTGGACCTGGCTTCCTTGAGGGAAGCCTTTAAAATAGACAGAAAATAACTTATTTCCCCTATCTCAAAAGAAAAGTTATATTAACTAGGCTTGAAACTATATTTCCTACAGTCCCATCATGCTGTTTTGTGATGCTGTTGTTGTTTGTTTTTAGTAATGCACCTTATATACTTTACAGTACAAGGAATCAACTGACAGAATGCCTAAGTAATTCATTCATAAAATTCATAAAAATATCTTAGCGTACCTGCTATTTTGTTGGTTCCACGGCATAGGCTGCTTTTGCAGTATATTGTGGGTTTAGAAAGATGAACCATCTCAATATTTAGGTAGAAATGTTTTCATAAAGAAAATCAGCAACGTCATCATGACCCTAAACAGAGTTTCTTTCAGGAGTTCTTTTGGTTCTTCCCTTTAAGAAATAAGCCTTAGAAAGCATTTGTAGATAGCATCCCCATTTCTGCACCTCTCTCCCATCTACCACCTGGCTGGATCATCTATTATAACCTTCCAAAAACAATCTCCATCCTATTTGTATGTGGAAGAAAGGCATTCCCTAGGGACATATACAAAAATGAGGTGTTTTATGGGTGCAGTCAGCATGGAACAGATGACTTATGACCACCATCTGAAATGCACCAGTTTTGCATTTGTCAAATTCATTTATAAACCCTGTTAGACTCTGGAGATATAACCAAGACCCCAAATGTTTCATTGTGTCCGGAAGACACTTAAAGATGAACTTTTTATAAAGTAATAAGTTTCTCTAGACATATCTGTTGCTTCCAGGTAGCTATAATAGTCATTAATATAATGTTCTTCAGAAATGCCCCAAATGTCTTGATTACAATTAAATAAATAAAAAGATGATTGACATAAAACCCTCCAGACTCTAGGGTAAGCCTCTCTCAAGATTTGTCTTGTATAAGTTTTGGCATATGTATGGCAAAAATAATCATATAAATAGATGAATTTTAAAACAATAACTATGGCAAATGTTGATGTCTTTAAATACATTTAATAGTAGACAAACTTTGCTCCTTTATATAAGCACATCCCAGCTCATTGTCCTGTCTTGATGTCACTGATAATTTTAAGTTAATATTTTTCATGCTTAGGATATACACTTGTTCTTGTTAAACTCTTTTAGTGCCTCTCAACTACATACTGGATAAATTCAATCTCCTTGTATAGAATTTAGTATTTGACACGTCTACTTGATTCCCACTGTTAGACTAGGTAAGTCCTCTCTGTCAAATTCTACACATTGTGACAAGATCAAGATGTCTAGATTCCTTTAGAAACTTGCCTCACTTTATTCCTTCTGTTCTTCTCTCCATATTAGAAAGCCCCATCCACAGGAATCACAGGGTTTGATGATGACAGTAATATCAGTGTCTCAATACTGCCTGCCCTGTCCTTAATCAACTGGTCACTGTTTGGAATACCTTCATCATATCAGAACTTTCATCTTCAATGTTAAAACATTAACCTCAAGAAAAACAACTTACATTTCTCACTAACTTCATTTATTCTGTTCACATACATCTGCCTGTGATATAATGTGTTAATGTTGACCGAGAATGATGTGGGTTTTGACAGCATAGTGGCATCCAGGGAGCAGGTAGAGGCAACAGTCAAAGTATAAGCAAGCCCCATAAAAATGATTGCCACAGATAGACAAACACAGGAAAGAGAAGGCACTTAGTTAACTGTACACACCAATGCGAGTGGATTTCAGTATGCAGTGGTTCCATTTGTCCTCCCAGAGCATAACACCATCCCATGTGTGCATGACACGTTCATTCACTACTTGCTACATATTGGTTTGCATTGAAACTTAAACTTCTATATGCATCCTCTCTTCTCAAAGATACTGGGAAGGCCCCTGGACATAATGACCCTACTAGATACCTGTTGTATCCTCATAATAGGGCAGTGGCAGATCTGAGGAGCAGATTGATGTTACCTGAAGAGTTTCCCTATGTCATTATTCTCAACAGCTATCATGGTACATTCAGCTACAGTGGTGTTTATTTAGTTTGTTTTAATATAACGTTTTATTAATTCTTTAATAATTTCATACGATGCGTTTTAATTATATTTACATCTTGCTATAGTCATACCTAATATTTATATAATATGAAGAGTATCTGGCTAGATTCAGTTTTGTGTATGTTCTATTAAGCTTTTGAAAATTGTTTCAAGATATAACAAATTATTAAAACACAAAAATTATGAGAAGACTAAGCCCTCTCTAAACCACAGGCTTCATTCAGATGTTTCCAATTGTTCCAATAAAATATTTCATGACCAAAAAATATCTAAGACCATGCAGCTTATCTAATGGCCGCTAATTCAGACAGCTATTGAATACTCAGAATCATGACCTTGATATTGTCAGTATCAAGTCAGGCACTGTGCCCAAGCTCCATTACTTTAGACAGGTGTGCCTGACATTCACTCGTTATTACATGCATCTCGTGCACCTATGGCAGCAATGTTTCCAAGAGATGAGATGATACAATGGTTTTCTCAGAGCATTGCCTCAGGAGTTACAGGACATCAGTTAGTACCTTACATGGAAATAACTCCTCAGCTAAGCAGCCTCATTAAGCAATTGCTTGGAAGAGTTTGTGCCAGAATTGGCTATTTCAAAGTTGTTATTTCGCCTTTTGTATTGATAAGGATTTTATTGAGAAGTAAATTGAAATTGTGTAAATATTCTGCTATTTGGTAAAAGCCTGCTGACTGATTTTTATATCCATGAACAATTCTTGTCTGCATCAATTATTGTAACAGTTGGCCAAACAGTAATGTTCTAGTTTTCTCATTCTCTCTCAATAAATTAGTTGCTTGAAGAAAACAAACCAAGAAATGGATTCGTCTTTTATTTATATGGCCTGTTGTATTGCTTTGGATTTGTGAGCATGTAGGCAATCTAAATACTTTATTGTTATTCTTTCATTGTGATGCACATACACACCCTATTGGGCTAGTGGGAGTCTCCTTAATCTTGTTCCTGTATCCTTTGGAAATAGTTTTTGTTTTGTTTTTTTTTTCCCTGAAATACATTTACTGTTTATCACATGAGTTCCCAGAAAGAAAGAAAAAAATGCATCTCTAGTAAACATTCTATAAAGCAGATTGACTGCCTGGAAACTGAATGACTGTATAAAGTTGGGATTCTGAAGGCACACAGACAAGTCATCCTCAAATATCATAGGTCCTTAAATAGCCATTTAATGTCTATCTCTGTGTATGATCTAACAACCTTGTATCTATTGGGTAAATCCTCTCAGAATGTGCATACCAACCCATAACTTGCTTCCACCAACCCAAGAGCTAAAACTATTACTAGATAGCATCTGAAGCCTATAATATTTCCACAATTTGTTGTCACTCACCCACCTTACAGTTCCACTAACATATTTTAAAAGTGTCTTGCATTAATATTGTCTTTGTTTTGTTACTATAAAAATTTCCATTCTCATGGTAGAAAATAGTATTTGGGGTAACCTAAATCTGTGTTCACAGCCCATAATTATTCATATTTACCATCAGAATAAACTATGTTCTCTCATTTGAGAACTGTTTTTGTTGTGGTTGTTGATGATGATGATGACAATGATGACTACACTGGCTCATCTTACATTTTCTCTTCCCTGGTATTGTATATTCAACAAAGAATCTTGGCTTCCTTTAGTGAATAGCAGCCTTTGGAAACTCAGATTAGCCCAGTTCCTCTTGAAGCATCTCTAAGAAGGCCTTTCCAGAGATGCCGTATTGGAAAATCTGGTATCTTCACGATGAGTCTTCCCTGCTCATTCACTGGAATGCTCTCCTTCTTCAGTCTTGCTGAGCACACCAAGGTTCTCACTTAGGTCGCTGCTGTTTTATCTTGTTCTCCTTTGCAGATTTTTCCTCATTCCCCTGACCTTAATAGAATGAATTACTCTAAAATTAGATACTTAACTGTTCTTCTCTGAACATATGCAGTTTCTAGGAAATGTCACAAGAGGGCAGAACATCGAGCATGGTAACAGGATTTTAGAATTTGGTCTGCCTTAAGTACACATTCCAACTTCACCACTTGCTGGCTTGAGGATATTCTTAGGCCTTCATGTCTTCAATTGAAAATTAGTATTGATAATACTCATTATACAGGTCTATTCTACAAGTTAAGTCCAAATATAGCTCATAATTAAAATACATTATCATCAAGAAATTCTGTATTTTTAGACCATTATCTCTTGTGTCTCTACAAGTATTACTTCCTCTATACTCAGAAATATTTTCATCATCTGGATTATACAGTATCCACTGAATGTCTAAAAGAAATCTGAGCCAGATGGTAGTGGCACATGCCTTTAATCCCAGCACTTGGGAGGCAGAGACAGTCAGATCTCTGTGAGTTCAGTGCCAGCCTGGTCTACAGAATGAGTTCCAGGGAAGCAAGAGTAACAACAGGGAAATTCTGTTGTGAAGAACAAACATACGAAAAAGAGCAACAAAAAGAAATCTGAAAATTTAAATCTACAGAGCCAAACACTATCTTTATTCATAGAGTGCATGTCCATTTGAGTGCATGTTTGTGTGTGTGTTTATGTGCTTGCATGTGTGCATGCGTGCATGCATGTGTGTTTTAGAGAGAGAGAGACAAGACAGGGACAAATAAACAAGAAAAAGAGACAAGAATCAGAGAGACAGAGACCAGAAAGTAGCCCATTAAGCTAGTGACATGGAAGTGTTAGTGTGATTCTAGTTCCTGTGCCTATCCAGGAAACACTAATGGTTCAGATATAATGAAAAAAATGGAAGAACAACTGATGTCCAAGCTCAAAATAAATCAAGCCGGAGGAGTGCCATCTAACACATGGGAGGTCAGCTTTTCATTCCACTGGGCTACCATCTGATTGGATGGCCCCATCACAAATCAAAGAGACCAGTCTGATATCTTTCAGCCTACTAATACAAGCATCAAACTCATCCAAAATACCATTATAACAACACTCAGAATGATGATGGACCATACATTTGCAGGCTCTGTGGCTGTCAGATTGACACATAAACCTAAACACCTAATATACTCTCAAAGTTGTATTGAAATACTCTATCACTGAGAATTTCTCTAACCTGTGTACATTATAGCCACATTCTACTTCCCTTTTTCTTCTTTATTCTTGAGTCTCTCATGGCTTTTTAAACGTTTTGTATACTGTATTTTTCTTCATACCCTCCGATGATCATAAGTTCCATGAAATCATACTGTTTTATTCACTTCTCTCTCTTTTGTATGTGAGTAAAGAGGACAAATAGAAAACATATCCTGAAAAGAATGGATGAAGAACCATTTCTTAACTTGCCATATACACTCCAAGTAAAGTAGCTTCTTCATCTATCACAAAGAAGAATAAGATTCTCAGGAACCTATTCACCCACATATGAACCTTTCTAGTATCTTCTAAAAGACAGTCATTCATGTGCAGACATTGTTTACTGTTGCAGACAATACATGTCAAATAAACTTTCTTCTTAAAAAAAGATGCACATGTTTCTCAGCATTCAATATTGTTGTACCAGAAGCTTTAATGAGCTTTCTAGAAATTGATTCTGCGTAATTGCTTAGAGCTTTTAGAATTTTAAAACCACTGATTTTTAATATCTAAATAAAAACAAATTAGAGACTTTGGGTCTGGTTAATTTTGGTGTGCGATGCTGTTTTACTTGCAAATTCTTTATAATAAACTTATATTTAAAAGTGGGGAAATATCACAACTCCTCAAATAATAGCTCACACTACTATTTATGAATTACAAGTTGTGATGATTGCATTAAAATAAGTTAAAAATAAGTGAATATGTTGATCTCCTAACAGAGAGTACAGACCTTGGATTTTAGATGCTAATTTTTGTTGTTGTTGCTCTCTTCACAGCCCCGCTTTCTGATGCCTGCACTACCCTCTCTCTCTCTGTGTCTGTCTCTCACTCTCTGTCTCTCTGTCTCTCTTTGTCTCTGTCTTTCTGTTCTGAGATGTGTCTTTCTGTCTCTCTGCTTCTCTGTCTTTCTATGGTATCCCTGTCTCTGTCTCTCTCTGTCTCTCTGTCTCTCTCTCTTACTCTCACTTGCCTTTTTCTTTCTCCTAGTTTCCCTTTTGGTCTTCATCTCATGTCACTGTATTCATGACTTTTGTCATGAACTGGAATTCTCCATGTTGGATGTACAGTATCATGTGTCTCCATTAACTTTGGTTCAATGATATACAAATGTGGAGACTGAATAGTGAACTATCAGAAGGTGACTTTATAATACAGCAGAATTTTCATTTAGATGTTAAGTTTCCCAGTGACTGTTAAAGCATATATTTTTGTTCTTATCATCAGTCTGTTATTTTCATAAGCATTCTAGGGATGGTATATCCACGTGTGAGACTTTGATAACATCCTCCATTATGTTCTTAACAAATGTAAAACTCGATTATTTCAAATCTGTTCAATTAATGCTCTGTTGCTTTCTCATGCTGGTCAGACAGTCTTTTAAGCCCTTTGCAGAAATAACAGAAGCTTAAACTATATAATGCTTGGTGATTGAGGTGGGGGTATGCTTTGAAAGGCTCAATTCTCTAAGTAAAGTAGTTCTGAAAACTGTTTTCATTTCTTGATGATAATCCATCAATTTCTACAGCCCTTAAAATAATATAAAGTAGTTAAGCCATGGGGTTTCAAGACTTACCAACCACTGGAAGTAAGCTTACCTCCTGTTTGGAAGCCTGTGAAAACATTTTTATACAAAGAAAAATTAATAACCTCAAGCATTTGGATAAGGACAGAATAATCCACATGCTCTAATGTTTAGCTCAACTTGGAGAGCTTTCAAAAAGTGTCAAAAGTAGGGGAAAAACCAAATAGCCCAATAGTACTTTAAAAGGAAAATTCTAGAAATAAAATGTTTTCCACAATTGACTACATTATTTTAAAGACAGTTTCAATAGAATCAAAACAAACTTTTCCATAATGTGACCCCAGAAGAATCTCCTGGTTTTGTTATTTGAGAAACAAACCAAGAAGCTAGATAATAGAACTCAGAGTTTTCTCATTACCTCAAAGATATTTCCACAAATCTTGTAAATAGATCCTAAAATCAGCAGATTATGGTTACAGATTAAGTCTACCACAGGAATGACCTGATATGGGTATTGGATTTTTAAAGAGTCAAACAAAAAGGATAAAGAGACAGTGAGGGAGAAAGAAACAGAGAGGAAATGTGTAGAAGGTATTCTGTGAAGTCAGCAGATACTAAAAATTTCATTAACTATTTCACATACATGAGTTTGCTGCTCTTAATTCTGAAGTATAGCCTGAAATGTCAAGTTAGGGTTTCTTTTATCAGCCAAGAAGTAAATCAGTACATAGAGAATTAGAAACAAGAATCAAAAAACTGCATCTTGTATATAAACATATAAAACAATGCCAATTAAATTAAGTGATGGACAGGAGTCACCTCATCCAGTCTTAGTAGAATCAACTGTAGTAGTATACCTAGTATGATGGTTCAGCAAGGAAGACACAGTGGCATTTTCATAGCTGCAAACCTTGTCAGACCTCAACAGAGGGTGCCACTATGACAGCAAGCTCCCTCCTGAACAGTTGGAACCCTGATCCTCTCATCTCAGGGGTTTTTATTGACATGCCTCAGCTTCTCAGATGTTCTATTGATATTGACTTTGCCAGAGAGCCATGAACATGTGCAGATCATGAACAATCAAACATCCTTTATATAAAGCCAACACCTGTGGATAATACAAAATGCCAAGGCCCAGGCATCCCTTCCTCTAACAGTGCACAAAACAACCATTTTAAACATAACTAAAAATAAACTTTTGCAACAACCAACTGTGAAATTTTCAAGAAATTTGTGAGTCAATTGGTAAGCCATTGATATTCTAAAATTATTTGTAGATGTATAGAAACCATCTGAATTAGCGAACACTGATTGTGTTACAGGCAGGTGCCTAATTATTTGCTAGAAGTTAGTGACTAAATCTCTTTTCCATGAATTGTATGTGGAATCACTCTTGCTCATCTCTGGATGGTCCTAAAGGACTAGTGATCAGCCTTTCACACCCAGTCTTTTCACTGAAAACACTCCTTGCAAGGTAGCCTGCTCACGTTGCAATCTAGGACTTCCATGTCTGTAGTATTGCTGACTGAAAACCTCTTGGGCATCATTTTTTTTTTAAATCAGAAAAGTAGCAGCCATCTAAATCATACTGAGCAAAATAGTAAATAAGGATCAAAAGCCATTACCAGAGCAAATACCTTAGCCACCGAAGCATATGTAGGAGCATACATTCTGGATGTGCATTTAGAACTCTTAAGGAACAAAAACTAAAAGAAAACTGGTAACCAATAGACTCTAGTATATAGCAGGTTCTACAGAATTTGCTTGGAAAGTTGTTGTTCTCCTAACAAAAAGACTTGGGAGTTAAAGGTGATGAGACTGCGTTATTCAGTCTGGGTTCTCAGATGAAGGCAAAGGCATTTGAATGGGTGTCAAGTCAATAGATGACTGTTAAATGAGCTATCTAATAATTGGTATGAGGATGAAACAAGTAAAACTAACAAGTAAAAGGTTGATGCTGACTGGTAGAAGTCTTTCAGAAAATTGTGGGATGGAGGACCACATTTGAATGATTTGTTTAGTCAGCTTTTCTATAATAAATAAATAAATAAATAAATAAATAAATAAATAAATAAATAAATAAATAAATAAAGTGACAATCACAAAATGCATTAGCAGAAGCAAATACAAACTCTCTTAGAATATCACTGATCCTTTTTAAAATCCTTTTTAAGAGATAAATGGCATCCACAAATACAGAGCCAAAGAACATCCCAGGGAACAGCTGACTATGAAGAGCCTGTTGACCTATCAAAGCACTAGATAACACAGCAATTAGATGGTATATATATCAGTGGGTTTTAAAAAGGAAATCGAAGATGTGAATTCTAACTCAAAAGAATACCAAAATTATTAAAGGGTGAAAATTGAAGAAGAATCAATTTAAGTTTTAGCATGAAATCCAAGACTGGATTTAGAATACTGTATATGTGAAGAAATTATATATCAGTCACTATGCATAAGCAGTGACTATGCAAATGATTGTGAAGAATGATTAAGAGACATAGAGAATAAAATGTAGAGGTCTACTACACCTTTAGTAAGACTATACAATGAAGGAATTAAAACATGAGAAAAGGCCATGCACTGAAGATAACTACAGTGCTGAGAATTTCCAAAACTGAATAAATGAGATACCCCTCATATTTGGGAAATATGGACAATATAGCGGAAGAAAATCATAAAGCATAACTCATACCTGGGCACAATTAATGTAAAGACAATGAACAATAAGTAACCAGGAGAAAAAAAATGGTTACTTAAAAAAAGGCAATTATAGATCTTTATGTGCCCGTGTGTGTGTGTGTGTGTGTGTGTGTGTGTGTGTGTGTGTGTGTGCATGTGTGTGTAGGAGAGAGAGAGAGAGAGAGAGGTGGTGGGCAGAAGGAGGGTGACAACCTCTAGCTTTACCCAGGCTTATCATTTACCACCTTTGAGACAGGGTCTCTCATTGGCATAGATCTCACCTATTAGAACAGCTGTCCTTCTGTCTCTGCAAAATTGGATTTCAAGCATTCTCCACCATGAACTGACTTTTCTGTGGAGGTGCTGGCAACAAAATTCAGGAGTTTGCTATTGCAAAGCAATATTTATTTATTTATTTATTTATTGACTCAAGCATCCTCCCAGCCCCAACAATCATATACTCACTAAACTTTATAATAGCAACAATCTATAGAAATTGGAATACAGCCAAAGAGCTGAAAGAAATTATATTTACGGTTGTGAGCCTAGCTTTTAATGGCTGAGAAAGAGAGTATGGGAAGAGACAGTGGGAATTGAGGAACATTTTAGGTGAGATTATGGAAACCTAGTGCATAGAAGCTCTCTGGAATCTACAAGGGTGATACTAACAAGGACTCCTAGTAATGGGGATACAAAGTTTAAACAGGTCACCTTCTGAAACCAGGCAAGGATTCTAGTGGGGGTACTGGGACATCAACCCAGACACTAAATCTTCCACCTAAAAAGACATCCTGGGACAATGGAGGCACAAAACTTGTGGGAGTGGCCAACCAATGACTGGTCAAACTCAAGGTCCATGCCACTGAAAGGGAGCCCATGCACAACACTGCATGAATGGTCAGAATCTAGAGGCAGGATAGCCTGAAACATATGGTAGAACCTAATGCTACTGGCAGATAATAAAACAAATAAACAAAAATTAATAAAATGATTGCTAATGATATTCTGATATACTCATTGGTGCATAGCCCAATCGTCATCAAAGAGGCTTCCTCCAGCAGCTGCTGGAACAAATCCAGAGACTCACAGCCAAACATTAGGTGGAACTCAGGAAACCCCAGGGAATGTGCGGGAATTCTAGGAGCCAGATGAGTAGAAGACACCAAGAGAACATGGCCCACAGAATTAACTCAGCAAGGCTCATAGGGGCTCACAGAGATTGAAGTAACAATCATGGAGCCTGTATGAGTCTGCACTAGGTTCTCTACATATATGTTAAGATTATTTAGCTTAGAGTTATTTTAGGATTCCTAGCAGTGGGAGTGGAGGGAGGATGGGGACTCTGACTCTTTTACCTGCTCTTTAGTCTCTTTTCCTCCTACTGGGTTGCCTTTTTCAGCCTCAATATGAAGGCTTGTGCCTAATCTCATTGTGTCTTGTTACACTGTGCTCAGCTGATATCCCTGGGGACTTGTTCTTTTCTGAAGGGAAAAGAAGGAGGACTGGATCTGGGGGGGAGGGGCTGGCTGGGAGGAGTGGAGGGAGAGAAAACTGCAATTGAGATATATTGTATGAGATTAGTGTGTAAATAAGAAAATTATTTTTAGGAAAGTAATTATTGGAGAACGCTACATTGCTAATATTTTTTTCTAGATTACAAGAAAATGAAATTGTCAGACAAGAATAAGAAATTAACATAGATAAGGGTGTATAAGCACAACCAATATATATGATTCATGAAAGAGGAAGTTAAAGCCAGGAGGAAAGGATGCAAGTGAAAGTCGTGTGTGCGTTGCTTGGTCAATAGCACTGAAGTGTGTATTAGTATCTTATAGCTTCCAAAACAGGACATCCAGATAATATGGTATTCGATTCTCACAGCTCTGGAAGTTGGTTGGCTTCTGTTATAACCATTCTACTTTCCTGTACCTGCCCTTCACGGGGCACATAGACACTTGGTGTCTCTTAGCTCCTGAGAATGCCTTTTGTAGGCACATGATACCATAGTTCAAATTCTTCAACTGTTGATTTTTACTGTTCTTACAGGTGTGTTACAAGTCTGTAAGATTTAAGGGTTAGCATTTTACAATGAAACCTTTTAACGGAAGGTGGACAGAATCTCTTAAGGCCACTGTCATCTGCTATAATTGCCAATTGCTCTCCCATACACGAGGTACCTCTTTCCTTCACATGATATCAACTGTAAGAAATGGCAAGCCAGCATTTCTATCTCACTCTCCCTCCATTTCTTCTACTTTTCTTACCAAATCAGAGGCTAACATGGAGAATAGCATTCCTCTATATTTTTCTTGGTATAATTCCTCACTTGCATTGGTAAATTCTTTCTTGAAAGAAAGTTGCATGTCTGTTACTTCTCACAATAAAAACCATCAGATCCTGCTTACTATCGCTCCCATTATACTTTCAGGGATTGTAATACATTTTCTAGTTCATCAGCTGTTCTTGATAATGTATCATCTCAACTTATGAGACAGACCCTGTTCACTAAAGAAGCTCACTTACAAACAAACAAACAAACAAAAAAAGCTTACTACATTGCATGTAGTAAAAAACATCCACATCCACTACTGGCTTTCTCCTGACGACTTGCTTCACTCTCTGATAACACAGGCTTGATTACTTGTCTTATTAAATATCCTCAGGACCATGCACCTGCCACTACAATGAGAAAGCAACACTATCCCATATGACACAGCATATTTAGATTGTCCCCAAACCCAGAGACTCCACACTCAC
Source organism: Cricetomys ansorgei (assembly GCA_026225945.1). NCBI lineage: Eukaryota > Metazoa > Chordata > Mammalia > Rodentia > Nesomyidae > Cricetomys > Cricetomys ansorgei. Next base: position 16,352,134 of record JAMJFZ010004061.1, read on the forward strand.
ACAACAGCCTCAGCTGTATGCATCATCACAACACATTGCAGGTGCCATGCAATTGATCCTCTCCAGCTCATCTTTGGTTTCATCAATCTCTGTTTGGGAGTTAATTGGATTTTTGGCTTTTCCTGGGATGTGTGAATGTGATTTTCTTGGAATGTGTGAAGAAGGTTTCATCCAAGCCTATCATGGTGAACTCTTGGAGATTATTAAAGAAGCATGGGCAACTCAAAGACAGCTGCATCACCAAAAAGTCCACCCCAGGACAGACAATGACTAATGGAAGCTATAACCCTGATTGTCCTGTCCAACTTGTAGTCAACCAGACTGGAGAAGTAGTCTCCTCTCTCAAGCAACTGTTAGTGCTTATGTACCCTTAAGGGGGCAGACTTGTGAACCTTCTAATTTTCTAAGTGTCCTGACCTTGGTTAATTCCATGAGTTTCCTAAAATTTGCACAATTTATTAGTTTCCAGAGTCCTGTGAGTCTCCCTCCTTCCTCCAGGAAAGAATATTTTACTGGGCAGTGGTGGCGCATGCCTTTATTTCCAGCACTCAGCACTTGGGAGGCAGAGGCAAGTGGATTTCTGAGAGTTCAAGGCCAGTTCAAAAAAAAAAAAAACTGTCTCAAAGTCTCAAAAGACAGCAACAATAAAAGAGGAATATTTTAATTTGAAGGAAATAGTTTACAACAGATACATTGCTTACATATGTGATCGTATTTGAGGGAAGTAAATCTTTGCACTTTTCCTTGAATATTATTTTGGAGATATGAATTCCATTGAAATTTCGTATGACTTTTAAGATAGTTCTTTCTTATTTTTGAAAAAAAATACTGTTGAGATTTCTATAGGATGTTTTTGAATCTATAATAATTTTAGAATTTATTTATAAAATTATCTTAGAGACAGCTTAACAATCTCATTCTGAAAATCAATGAGAATGCCTTTCCTTTGTTGGTCTCTCCTTCAAATTCTTTTATTAATATTTAGTAATTTTCATTGTGTAAATATTAAACTTCTAAAGTTAAATTTGTTTCTAAGTATTTTATTCTTTTTACTACTATTTTAAATGGGATAATTTTCTTTATTTAAAAATTACTAGGTTTGCCTGGCAGAGGTGGTGCACGCCTTTAATCCTAGCACTTGGGAGGCAGAGGCAGGTGGATCTCTGTGAGTTCTAAGGGGACCAGGGACTAGAAATACATATCTCACATAACTTAAACAAAGAATAAAAGTGTACACTGTCCTGCCAATTTACTGGGTCTTGTCCCTGCTAAGATGAAGCTGAGAGTCAGTGTGGTACATTGTCTTGAAGTCATTTAAACTTCAGCAGAGAGATCATCAGCTGAAGAGTGCTACCAGAGGCAATAATTCAACTTCTCAACCTGATGTGTGGCTAGCAGAGGAAGACTCTGGCTGCTAAAGAGATAAGTTATGCATGACAGTGGTGGTGCCTCGAGGTGTACAGGAAGTTTCAAGTTGGTTTTAAATACCTTAACATATATTTAGTGCTGTGGGCATTGTCTTCTGCTGGTCCAAAATTGCACATGTGTCTGCTCCCTCTTCAGCGCTGAGTGACATACTCCAGATTCTTGTAATGCTTAGGATTTGAAGACAGGCTTATGAAACAGGCATGAAGAGAAAAAACATTCTGAGGCAAGAAAGGGAGTATAAAAATCTCTGAAACTGCTGAATTCACATCCATTTTTACTTGCCTACACAGAAAATGTTCTATTACAAAAACACTAGAATTTTTTATTTGAGAGCTCCTTCCCTACCTCCACACATATTCACGATCTACATAAACCAAGGTGTGCATAGGCAGTTTAATTCAGATCTTAGAATAAAATCACCTACAGTGAGCATCAACAAATTTTTCAGTAACGAGACAGATAGTATTTCAGACCTTGTGAACTATTAGGCAAGAGGTAACTATTTCCACAAGAGAAACAGTATACATGTATGTATTTGTTTGTGTGTGTGTTGACAAAATCCAAAATGCAATAACTGAGTATTTTTTAGTAAAGTTATATTAATGGGAAAATTAGAATCCTTTGTGTTTGGGAGCATAGTTAGTATTTCACTTAAATGGAATTAAATCAATCTTTCTCATGATCAAAATCAGCCATAAATGTTCCTCTGTTACTGTTGATCTATAATGAGATTTTGCCCATTTCCTCTTTAAAATTGTCTTTTCATATGGTAGACATTACAACGTACTGATATTAATTCATAAGCATATAACTTTAATTGAGTATATCCATCATTGGGAAGGCATTTATAAATTCTACTAAGTTCTTCTCTTTGATACCTGCCTTTCAGTATGTCACTACAATGTTGATTAATCACTTCCAATTAAACATTAGTTGGAAGCTCTTCAATTGAATTTTGATATATGAAAATTCTCTTTTTACTTGCTTTGAGACTGGAAAATGTGACAAGAGCTACATTAGATGTATTTGGATAATACATTGTTACAGATTTGTGTGGGATTAGAGATTTTTACATTTACTCTTTAACAAAACAGGAAGTATGTAATACAGGTTGACATTATTTAACATTTTAGAAATGTTAGCTATACCTAGGTATCTAGATAGTAGCTTAAACTTAACATAAACACTGTTTTGCTTTGCAAATTTCTGTTTAATTCATTACACAGTATTATCAAGTCTTCAGTAAAAATAAATTAATTTCCTAATCATGCAATGTGCCATAACAACCTAAATTTATTTTTCTTATTACAAAATCATTTTGACATCAGCCATAAGCTTTAACAATTACCTTGAAACTTCACACATGTTAAGCTATCAGACTTTCTGTGGTATGGCAAATCAGGATAATCAGCCAATGTCTGTTCACAAAATGGACAGCGATTCATTTCAGAAAAATGAACTATGTTCATTTGACACTACAGCTTATTAACAATTAATAGTTTCTAATATTCCTTGCAACATTTGTAACAAAATGGATAGCCACATACTTTAAATATCTGGCAATTTCATGAGCTTTACAAGTTGGTCTCACAAACCTACTTCTCTCCATATTGCCATCTTCATTGATAGCGCATCTTAGTGCATTCCACTTCGTGATATACTAAACTGTTTCTCTTAATTCCTCAAAAAATTGCTTATGTGTTAATGTTTGACACAGATTGTTCTTCATTCTCAGCAATCTTGTGGCTGACTTCTCAACAAAACAAAACAACAACAACAAAAAAAAACCCCAAAAACAAAAACAAAACAAAACAAAAAACCAGTTTGGTAACATCTGTCAACTTACAAGCAACCAAGTTATCTATTCAAAATTGGTCCCCCCCCCTTTTTTTATAGACTGTTGACATTATTCCAAATGTTATTAACTCCTCAAGCAGCTGCTCTTTCCAAAAGTCCAATAGTCATAAACAACCTTTTTTTTTTTCTCTAAGCCCATTTCTTTGGTTACTGTCACCAAACATGAGTTAATCAATTCATAGTCAGTAAGCATGATTTTGTGCTGAGTTAACAGATATGCCATTTACAGGTTTGTTTTGGTTGGAACTTCATGTTCATTTCTCACTGTTGGGGAAAAAAATCAGCAATAATGAGACATTTCCCTTTAAACTTTTCTGTTTCCCCATCTATTTCTTTCTTGTGTGCTGGTAATATTATGATGAATATGTATTCTGCCAACACCATTCACTATCTATTGTAGTTTTTTTAGAAGCCTGTTAGATACGAAACACAGTATTTTGACACTAAATTTAATAATAAATAATTCATACACTACCATGTTTTAAAAGTGAGACATACTGCATTAGTTTCCTGTGGCTATTATAATAAATTGCTGTAAAATCAGTGGTTTACAATAACACAAATTATTGCATTCTACTTTGGGGAAAAAGAAGTCTCAAATGGGCTAAATCTAAGAGAGTTGCAGCACTAATCTAGGGCCTTCGGTGGATACCCTTCCTCGCCTCTTCCCACTGTGGGAGACTGATAGACCAACTCTGCTGGAGCTTATGTCACTCCAGCCCTGCTCCTATTACCACATCACCTTCTCTACTTCTTCCCCATGTCTCTCTCATAATCACCATTGTGATTACATTGAAGACAGTAGATAACTGAGGATTATCTTCCCATCTCAAAATGCTTAATTTGGTCACGTCTGCCATATAAGGTAACATACATAAATTAGGATATAAAAATCTTTGAGCTTTTCAAACTCTCACATGTTTAAATATAATTTTCTCATTCTGACAGAATGGATGTACACAGAGAAAGGAAATGGATAGGTTATTATAGAACAAGAGATATTTGAAGGGCTGATATGTCGCAACTGCATCATTTCAACTTGTCCTGTGCTGACCAGAATGCTAATAGGAATTTCTTACAATTCAGTTCTACTTTGGTAGTAAGAAAGTTGCCTGGGATATGTAAATGAGTAGGTGTGGTTATACTATAACATTGACTTATAGATCAAGAAGTATTGATGACTGAGGAAATGGCTTTGTTACTAGAGTTTATTACACAAGCCTGAGAACCTGATTTTGCCTTCCAGTATCTGCATAAACAACAGGTGTGACACATGGCTGTCATTGCAGTACTTTGGGGGCTGGAGACAGGAAGACAAACTCACTGGTCAGCTAACCTTGAAGAATTGGTGAGGTCCAGGTTCAATAGAGATGATATCTCAAAAAACTAAGGTGGAGTGTCACCATCACACACATTTATGCATGTATATTCCACACACACACATGGAGAGAGAGACAGAGAGAGATTAACTTTTTGAATTTTCAAATACTGATATAATATAGAAATCTTTCTAATTTCCCAAGTCATATACAAATAGCTGGTAGACTACTGTCTCTGAATGGGAAATGTTTAAGCACTTGGCTCCCAAATGATGGTGTGTGAAACCCTGAAGAGTTCGGCTTTGCTTGAGGAAGCAGGTCACTATGATTTTGGACTCTGGATCCAATGTGACTAGCTACACTCTGCTCTGGTCTTTGTGACTTCTCTATGGTAGTTGGCTGCATCACTTCAAACTATAAGCCAAAATAAATTCTTTTTTATGCTGTTTCTTTTCAGATATTTGGTCACAGTAATGAGAAAAATAACTAAGACACAGGCTACTTTTGACCATAGGGCCTTCTTTCCTGACTTCTGACATAATACTCCAGATGAAATGTTGTGGGATATTCACCAGAGTAAGGTGGCTATACTGGGTGTTTGGGATCCCAGTGTAGCCCTGAGCCTTTCTCAGGATGAGCTTCTAAGCACAAAAACCAGATTCGGGGTTGACATACTTCAGGTAACAAGAACAGTTAACCAGAAGCAGAACTACAGAAGCTAAAAAACAAGGTTAGTACATTCTGAGACTTTCCCAGAATTATATAGACTTTGACGGATGAGGCCTTTGTTTTAGCTTTGGCAGGTAGTGCTGTCTATGTGCTGAATCTTACGACTTGAATGGCACATCAATCATGGGGTCAGTTGTGCTAAGGTCTCGGGGCCTACTAAGGTCTGAGGTCCTGTTACAAACCCAACAGACAGATCTGTAGATTTATTTCAGACCTCCATCACGTAATTAAAAGCATAATCAGACATTTAAAAGTTAAGAAAGTTCACATAAAAATTTTGTTTTTTATTTCTTCTATTCACAGCTGAAGATCTGGCAACTATGGGACCATCTGACAATATTTCCACCATGCAATCTACCTTTTTGATGGAACACAGAAGCTCCACATGACTGGCTTAGATCTTATATGCTATTGAATATGTGACGCAAGTTTCATAATCCTCTAAATTTCCTGTTGAATTTTTTAAACAATTCATTCTACTCTGTAACTGCTCAATCTTCTGCCATACCTACTAATTCCTTTGTATCTTCTCTAAAATATGTCTTTGTGTCCCTCCTAAAATATGGCACCATAGAATCTAGGGCTGTCAAGTTGAACTACACTATAAAGTAAAAAATTGGGGGATATTTTATGAAATAATTCCAACACCCTGACTTAAACCAAGTATATAATAATCACTGGGAATGAACCTCACATATTAGCTCCCATACTGAATACATATTAGGTAATTTTAATTTGAATCCAGTTTGGAAGTGAATGAATTACAGAGATGACATTCTGTCATTCTGGGCTGTAGTCATTCATGACAGTTTTGACCTTTTAAACTGGAAAAAAAAGTAAACTTGTACTTATTTAGACTAGCTGGAAATTACAGATTTTTCTATTTTATTATTTCACATTTTTCTTTGTTTTTGATTAAATAAGAATGTAAGCACCCACTATCTTCTGCACACTAAGTTTGATTTGATGGCTACAGTGAGAACACCTTAGTTAACTCTCACTTCAATCTGTCAACTTGACAGAATTCACACAACATGAACAGCTATATCTATTTGAGCATTAGTCCAGGTGGTGGACCTTGTGCCAGTCACTCTTTATGAATTTCTGCTTATTCTTATAGCAACTTTACTGTATATATGTGTAGCATTATTATCTCCAGAATATACTTAATGATTGATGAGGTTAGCAAATTCTCCTTATTTGCACCACCAATAATAATTTTGTACAGCTAATATTTGAACCAAGACTCACAAGCTAAAATCATTATCCTTTTGTAAGACTATTCTACCATGAGATAGAATATAACTCATAGTAAGTAGAACATTCTTAATAGAAGAAAGCACTTATGACCATGAGATGTCCAACACTGCATAACTATTTATAGGAGAACATACATATTAGTTTGCCTAGGATAAAACTGGTGAATACCAAGTGTTTGAACAGAAATATATATATATATATATATATATATATATATATATATATATATATATATATATATACACACACACACATATATGTGTGTGTGTGTGTGGTGTGTGTCTGTGTGTGTGCAGACATGTGATGATCAGATGACTACTTTTATTCATCAGTTCTCCTCTTCCATTTTATTTTGCTTATTTATTTTTTGAGGCAGTCTCTCTTCTTCCTGCTGCTTCACACATTGTTTCCTTCTGTCCTGGGACACATTCAACACATGCATTATTTTGTGAGGTAAAGATCAGTCCTCACAAGTGAAGTCACCATGACAAACCAAGAAGATTCCTTAAGGGTTTCAGTCATTTCTCATAATCTGCCCTAGATGGTATTGGCTCATTTGCAAGAGGACCATAAAAAGTCACCACCAACATATTTCTAATGTAATTAGAATTAGGCTATCGTAGATGTGAGCTTGTATCTGCCTGGGTTTGTTCATGTTCCAGTGGGTGTTTGTCAATTCAATGAAACCTTGCATTTTTCAGAGTTGCAAGTTACTAATAAAAGCATCTCTACCCTACTCATGTCATATTTCCTTCTCTCAATCTGCCTATGCTCTCATTTGACTTGCATTTTCCACCCTGTGACTACAGTTACATATATATTAAAAAGTAATAAAAAAATCATCCCCAATTGAAAAAAAATTACAAAAAGATAATGTTTCTCTCGTCACTTCTGATTAGCTCTAATCTGGCTCTCCAGAAGGAAAGGACATGACATTGAACATCAAGTCTCTATTCAGAAAGCCGATCCTTAATAGTGCTGAGAGGAAAAAAAGGGATTCTTTTGATCTTGTATTTTAATCTTAAATTTTAATTTGCCCATAAAAATTTAATAACTGTCCTCTAGGTTTCAAAGTGAATAGAATTAAATATTTTGCCCACGCTGCATATTACACATGTAACTTAAGATTCTTTTGTGTCTGCAAGAGCTTTGAAGACTGCTTATTAAATTAGTAATGGCCACCGGTCAAGGGATGTCAACCTTTTTTGTACACTTTTGAGCCTTGACCACACATCAAAAACAAAAACTGAATTCTCTTTTGTTCAGAATCATAATATAATAATGTGACCATGATTTAATAAACTCTGTTTCATATGACATTGTAAATAATAACCTCTTATTTTTCTAGGCTCTGTGTATCACATACTAATTAACAGAGGCTTCATTCAATAGAGTATAATTTTCAACAGGCTAAGGATCAAGTTATAACACTAAAAATGCAGTAGTCGCTCATCTGTGGAGACTATATCCCCAAACCATCAATGGGTGCACGAAACCATGGACAGTGGAAAGGTGTAGACATGTTGTTTTCCCCTCTGCTCAGTGATTTTTCTTATATATACATTCCTGTGATAAGCTTAATTTTTAAATTAGAAACACTAACAAGTTAACAATAACTAATGATTAAATAGTACAATTATGATAATATGTTATAATAAAAAGGTCATGTTAATGGTACCTCTCTAGCACTTTCTTTCTCTTCTATTGGGTTAGTTGGACCCAAGAAGAGTAATACCCCAACACTGTGTGTGGAAGCAAAGACTGAATTTCCCAAAAACCAAAGGAGAGTGTGGGTACACTGTACAGAAAGGAAATTTACTCAATAAAAAGTATTGATGCACGAGATTCCATCACACAACTAAGGTCAGCAAACAGCCTAAAACTTCCATTGCTTATTTCTGCAATTTTCCATGTACTATTCTTGGACAACATCAGACTACAAATAAGTGAACTGTGCAAAATGAAACTACACATGAAGGGAAGAACTACTGCGGCGTGATTCTATCCCTGTAATCCTGAGCTAAAATGTAGTGCACGTAACATGGCTATACAGCGCCAACCCAAGACTCATTGGAGGGATAATCTGCTTTCAGTTATATATGAAGATCATCCTTTAAAATTAATAAATGTTTTTTAAGACATCATCTCCTGTACATCTTAACTATATGAAAAACAATTATTTTTATATAGTGACATACACATACTACAATTGTATACAATATAATTATATGGTAATACACACACACACACACACAAAGCTTCAGGGAGAATATTTGCATAAATTAATTTCACCAAGCATATTCCAAGATAATCTTGAGGGAGTAGAATGATGTGATGTCATGATTGGATTCTGCCATGCCCAGTAGGCTGCATGTCACAGCCCATCCTCTGGCTCTCACCTTCTTCCCATCCTATCTTCCATAATGATCCTTGGTCCTTGGAGAGGGTGATGTACATGTCCTATTTAGGGATGAACACTCAACTATTGCTTTTCCTTGGCACTTTGATTAGCTATACATCCCTTCATTCACTGCAATTAACCTTTAAAAGAGGTTTCTCTTGTTAAGATGGGGAGTAGCATTTCTCTAGAGATATAATGCTTTTCATAGGTGGCTTTTAGTTGGTATAACAAAATACTTGGTGCTGGCAACCTGTGATGTCCTTCTTGCCACATCTTAACATGGTGAGTATAGACATAGGTGGTGGCATTAATTTTGTTATTTATTCTCATGGGTTCAAGGCAGAGTTTATTTATTGATAATTCAATTCTTAATCCTAGAGCATTTCCACATCTGTACAATCCAGTCTTAAGGCCTGGACTTAGGAGGCTTCAGCCTAATCTAGGAACCCAGAATGTTTCAGCCTCTGAGACTTACTGCTAACTGATCTCTCTCTGACTAGCTATCTTCTGAACTCTGAATTGTAGATCATAAACTGTTTGCTTCTGATTCTTTTCTTTCTCTCTTAGCTTATTCTGGACTGGTTCTGCTCTTCTCAGCGTCTCTTTCTGAACTAAACTGTCTATGAGCTGACTACATTCAACCTACCTAACTAAACTAACTCTCTGCTTTCTCTCTGAGTTGTGCCTCTTGTCTACCTTCCATCTGCTTCCCATCTACTTCCATCTTTCTTCTATCTGAGCTCTGCTTCCACACTCTGCTTCTACCTTGCTTCCTTCTCTCAAATCTGCCTTTACTCTTGCTTCTCCCTCTGCCTTCTGCCTCTGCCTCCTAAGTGTGGGGATTAAAGGCCTGCACCACCACTGCCTCATGAATTGGGATTAAAGGTGTATGCTGCATTGGGAGTAAACGTATGTACTAACATTCTATCTATTCTAGAGCAGCAATGTTGCCAGATTAAAAGATTGAACATTCCTCTACAGGTAACAGCATCATGGGAGGAGTTGGAACAAGAATACCCTCTCAGGTCTCTTCCTTTTCTTATGAAGCCACTAATGCAACTTCAGCAGCTCCATCCACCTTAGCTCATACAACCCTCACTAACTCCAAAAGTGGCACTGAAGCAAACTACACACAGTACACATAGACCAAGAGGATCCTAAATGGATACTTTAGAAAATGAGGAAGAAGAGACATGACAGAATATGTGTTGTTAAAAATTAACAAATACCCTAGACGAGGGCTTCTTAAACTTTCCCATGTGTTATGCCTTTCCATCCAAGAAAAATGTACTCAACTTCAAGTATGCAGGTTCATAAAATAGGCAAACAAGTCAAACACCTGATGACGATGATTAAATTACAGAGGTTTGTTTTAAAACATGTTTTGGTGTTGTTTTAAAATATGTATAATTTCACCAGTGGTAAAAGAAAGAAAATTTGTATACCAATGAGGAAGATTTGCCTGCTCATTTTTACATAACGACTTAAATCTTATCTGAATGCCTGAAACTGCAGGACAAAAAGTGTCTGCAATGCTTTTGGAAGTTGATCAATATTTGATTTTATAATTGCCAATTCTCATAACAGCGTTTATATAAATACATAGTACAAAATGGCAGAAGTGCATTTAAGGCCATTTCAGAAATTGTTGGAAATTTTGTTCTAATACCAAGCCATGCTTGACTTAATGATGTTTTTTATTCAACTCAAGTAAATTACTCAAACAGCAATTTTTACGAAAACAATTCTATCACAATACGATTCAAAGACAGGCTAATTTGATGCTTGGCATACTGAGGGATAATATAGAAAATATTTAAAACGTTGTTTTCCCTTACTAAATAAATATGTTCTATAAGAGCAGAAAATGTTTTACATATATATATATATATAATGTATATATATATGTATACATATATATATATACACACACACACATATGGTTATATATATAAAATTTTATATATAATGTGTAATATATATAATGCATAATATATTTAGCATATATAATATATATATGCTAAAATAAACCCACAGAAATTCTTGATATCCAGTAGTCTTCTTGAGTATGAGCTGAGATGTTTCAAGCATTTTCTGGCATTGCTTAGTGTGGTAGCATGAACAAGGCAAAGTTCACACGTATGTGGTTCTGAACCAATCCAGAAAAGTGATTGTGCAATGCAATATGGTCGAGCACTACCCAATAAGCCTTAGATTCATCATGTTTTTAATATATTGCGTGTTTAATACTAGCTTTATTTTAGGCCACAGTGCATTCTGAAACCTTTTTCTGAGGCTGAATTTTTTTTCATGACCACTTTCAGTCATGTGACCCACAAGTTCAATATGCTGAGGACCAGAGTTTCAGAAGTTGAGCTATAGAAAGCCATCTTTGTCAGATGAACTGCTCTTCATATGCACCTGGGCCACCTGTTTCTTTCAAAAAATACTACAGTGAATTTTTTCCCATGGGTTCACTGGCTTAAACTGAAGCTGACATGCTACCTCAGAAAGGAGTGGCCTGGAAGATTTGATGGTGGGAACATCCATTAGATAATCCAGCATGCAGTTGGGCATCATGGAATGAGAACAGAATAGTTTTCACAGAGAAGCTTCCTTGTGCAGTAGACGGGGACAAGTACAGATACCCACAATGAGACATTACGGGGGGGGGGGGGGGGAGGAGAGAGATATCTTGGAACAATCAGCTCTAAATGCAATATCTCCATCAAATCCCTCCCCCCCCCAGAGCTCAAGGAACCCTGCAGAAGAGGGGACAGAAAGAGTATAAGAGCCAGAGGGGATAGAGAACACCAGGAGAATTAGGCCTCTAATTGAACATGAGCAAAGCTCATATAAATTCACAGAAACTGCTGGGTGATGGTAGCACTCACATTTAATCCCAGCACTCAGGAGACAGAGGCAGGTGGAGCTCTGTGAGTTCCAAGGCCAGTCTGATTTACAGAGTGAGTTACAAAATAGCCAGAGTTATAACAGAGAAACACTGTCTTAAAAAACAAAAACAAAAATCACAGAATCTGAAGCAGCAAACACAGGGCCTGCATGGGTCTGCACCAGGTATTCTGTATATATATTATGGCTTTCAGTTTAGTGTTTTTATGGGATTCCTGATTGTGTGAATGAGTGGGTGGACTTCTCGTTCTTGTACCTTCTCTTAGGATATTTTCCTTCTATTGGTTTGCCTTGTCTGACTTCAATGTAATGATATCTGTCTTATCTAACTATATTTGATTTTGTTGTTACCTCTTAGAAGTCTGTGCTTTTTCAATGAGAGACAGAAATGAAGTGGATCCAGATGGGAAGGGAGCTGGAAGGAGTAGAGGAAAGGGAAATTGTGACCTGGATAGATTGCATGAGAAAATAATCTATTTGTGATAAAAGAGAAAAAAATAAAACAAAGACTCAGATTACACTCCCTCACCAAAATAAGGAAAGGAAAGAGAGGGAAAAAAATTAGCAGAATTTGATGGCCTAACATTTTATATCCAAATTTTCAGGCAACTCTTCCCCAAAGGCCATAGTATTTTGCAACTTTAAAGGTATAATTCATATTAAAATCCCTTCCCTGTTTCATACCCTGTGATGCCCCTTTAATTTGTATTATAATTAAAACTAAATAAGATGACATTCAAATAAGTAAGTTGATTTTTTATTTTTTACTTGAAAATTATTACTATGTTCTTTATTCATAAAACTGAAAATAGACTTGGGAGTGTTTTCTGCCTTTTTAGTAAATTTGTGTGTGTGTGTGTGTGTGTGTGTGTGTGTGTGTGTGTGTGTTTGTGTTTCCTCTGCAAACCTCTCACGCAGAGAGCATTTTAATTTTCCATAGTATTGCTATCTTGACCTCTGAGACCTTGCAAAGTAAAGTATTTATGATCTTGGGCTTTTTTATGGTATTGTTTCAATATTTTTGTAACATTTGTATTTCTTGCTGATGTTTTTGGCATTAAAAATCACTCAAGCTGTGCTGAAATATAATGGTATTCACTGAACCATACCGAGGAAGGATAATTCAGTTCAGCAAGGTTATTCTAGCTCATCATGTACACAAAGGATTGAAAGAAATTGTAGGAGAGCCTCAGTTCTCTGCATAGGCAACATCAAGTCTTTTTTCCCCTGCTAATAACTTGATGTAGAAAAACTATCACTTCAATATAGAAATAGCCATTTTTAAGCCTTTAGAGCAAACCAAAGGAACTATATAATGGTTAAATTTTATGAAATCAAAGTGTTAGTGATCAGTTTGTGCTGGTTGACTAATTTCTTTGCCCTATGACCCAGACAAAAATCCAGCCTGGACAAGGGGCTAACACTATATCTCAGTGGTCAATCACTTACATGCCCAGCATGGGCAAATGCCTAGGTCTAAGTCTTAGAACACACACACACAATTTACTGATGGCAGAAATCAAATCTCAATAAAGAAAAAGCCTTTTTTCCAGTTTCAACACATCTGCATCAACCCCCCCCCAAATGATATATGTTAAATTTAGAATAGTGGAACAGGGTCAGACATAATAAGAGGTATAAATAAATAACAAGTATAAATAAGATATGATTTCATATTTAAGTTGTTTTCATTGTGGATACTCTGATAGTCAAATTCCTCTGTAATATCAGTGCAATTTTCTATTTATTTTGTAATTTCTGTCACAAGAACATGTAAATGCTGAGTCTTCTCTCATATATATATATATATGTATATATAGATAGATATAGATATAGATATAGATATAGATATAGATATAGATATAGATATAGATATAGATATAGATATAGATATAGATATAGATATAGATATAGATATAGATATAGATATAGATATAGATAGATAGATGATAGATAGATAATAGCTCATTCCTTATATTATTTGACCTTTTTAAAATTTGTTTTGTTTTCTTTCTCTTCAAACTGGGCTTTGATTCTATCACAAAATCAAAACAGATATACAAAGTTGAGTGGCTAAAGCACTAATAGCCTCATGACTTAAATGTGCTTTCTTCAATTTCACAGAACAGATAACATAAAAATACATGACTGAGCCCTTAACTTGAGTAGACCCATCTCATAGATACCATAGCTTCCTACTAAACATGGAAGCATACCTTCCAAGTTGGACTCCCTGAAGATAAACACAAGTAAATACTACTGTAACCACAAGTAAATCCTACTTATTCACAAGTAGAAGAATACGTTAAGACATGGATGGGGTCAGTCATGGGCGAATGAGTAAGGGAAGAAATGACATTCCCTGCAACATTCTCCACTGTTGAGCATCTCTGCCAACTCACAACGTGACAGTCTACTGACATCTTTGAGCAGTTTGTTTCTCCACTCTTTTAACTTGTCCATGAGACATGGCTCATTTTACATAAGAGAGTGCAGAAGCATGGTTTTCACAAGCTCTAGTTCTGGTTTTCAGTAGGGCTAATACTCCTTTGTTTGCTCTTTTGGAAAACTGGCAGCCATCATATAAGCATGCCTATGCTCATCTTCTGCATTAAAAAAAAGAAACCCTCATTTTCCACATCAATGGTCACCACACTGTCCATCTTACAGCTGATCACAGATGCATTGTGTTTAACTAATGACAGGAGTACCTATTAGGTAGTCACAGTTCGTGATGGCTATTATCAATTGTTAGCTTGATAAGACACAGCATTACCCAGGAGACAAACTTTTAAAGTACATCAGTAAAAGATTATGGTTTATCCTTTGATAATGTGGGGAGAGTACCTATTCCATGGAATAGAGTCTCAGGCTAAATGAAAAGGAGAAACTAAGCTGAGTAACAGTGTTATTGCCTCTTTACTACCTGACCTCAGGTGCAATGCGACCATCCACTGCAAGCTGCTGTTCTTTGCCATCCCTGCCTTGATATATACACATAAGCATGTATCCCTATACTGTGACCCATAGTAAACCCTTCCTTCTTTAAGAAGCTTTTCATAGGTATTTTGTTACAACAGTATAATGAGTAACTTGTACATAACCCAAGTTGCCAGCCTGCATAAAAATGAGTGAAAATAAATTGTTGTAATCTGCTAAATTTTGGGATAGTTTCCTTTTCAAGTAATTAAAGGCAAATATCATTCTGCTTTTAAAACCTCAGAGTCTGTTCCACATCACATCTATACTTGCAATAATGGTAAGAATTTAGTCTTATGATCATACTAACTGCAAGGGAAGTTGTAGCTAGACCACATAGACACATATACAACTATGGCAAGGTTCCCACTATTCAAGGAAACAGAGAAGAATCTGTATTGGGGAACTGGCTGGTTGTGAACATTAACTATAAAATAAATTTATAAAGGTTTTGGTACAAAGACTAAAACCCAGAATAATTCCAAAATATTCATTTCCATTAATTAATACATTCAGGATAAAAAATACATTTATTGAAAGGGTCTCAAAGAATGGTAGTATTAAAAATTCGAAATAGTCTTTTGTAGGTACCCTTGGTCCCCAGGTAACGTCTCCATTCTCCCAACCTACTGGCAAGAAAAAGATCCACAAAAAGAATGCAAAAATCTGAGCAGAAACGTTGTGCCCAACAAATCAATAGAATCTTTGAGAAAATATTATATAGACTGTGGCAGAAAACAGAGGACAAGAGTAAAGAAAGATTTTTCCATTTTACTCCTTATCACTATATAAGAAACAGAAAATGTCTGAAGAAGCTGTGAAAATCAAAGTGGTGAAGGCTTTTTTGTCCCTATTTATTTATTTGGCATTAAATGATTTGTTAAATAAATATGAAAGTGGCTATGCACGATAAGCCATTTTGGCTGGAGGAGAGAAGATGAAAAAAAGGAACATGTGTCTGTTTCTTGCAGCCAATTTATACTTCTTTTCAATTGTTTAGACAAAAGATGAAAGACAAGAGCAGCATGGGAGATAACCTATGGAAAATTGGAGTAGAAAAAAAAGCCTATATGGAAATCTCATAGGAACACTGATAGACGTATATAACTACCTGTGCCCATAAAAGATGATCAGCACTTACTAGTATTACATGATTGCCCAGTGGTAACTGCAAAGTAAGTCAGCAGCCTGACTTATTTCATAACAAACTTTAGTTATGAACACACCTTTGCCTGTATCTTGAAATGAGATGTCTTGAGTTATCCTCCAGATGACTGATGGCCTTATACTTGCTAAACAGTTATTACTGTCAGAATCTGTGTGTCTTCTCTCTCCTTTCAGGGTTACTGCCAATTCTGAATTTTCTATTACACATCAAATCCTGAAACAACCCAACAAAAGTTTAATTTTTCAGGGCCCTGGATGCAAGAAAGATTAAATAATCGATAAATAAATGACACAGATACAAAAGAGTGAGACAGCAGGGAAGCATAGGGTAGGTCTGGGCCACTTTGTGAGTGGCAGCAACTACAGGACATGTCCAATTGAGATGCAAGGAAGGGCTCAAGGTCAACAAGCAGGAAGTAAACTTTGCCAGTAGCTATACATATGCAAGGGCCAATAGCTGAGAATTAATGTTCAAGATAGCCAAAGAACACACAAGACTCATGAAAAGAGAAAGACTTCAGAAAAGAGAAGGTACTGGCCCACAGACAAAAAGGAAGAGTTCCCCCAAACAGTGCTTTTAAAATGTTATTTTGTTCAAAATAATTAAAAAGCAAAAATTGGGACATCCACTGTAGGCATATCACCAAAAATTAGGAAATAGTATAGGAGGAATGCACTGAGGAATTTTTAGTCTTGTGATCCAGCAGCATGGCTGCTTTAGGAAAGGATCACATTCAAGGCCAGTGTGATTTGACTAGAATATAGTAAAAGCCTTTAAGTAACCCAGTTTAGAAGGCAATGGTATCACATGCCTTTAATCCCAGCTCTCAGGATGTAAAAGGAAGCAGTCAGTTCAAAAGTAGTTCACAGCTCTAAGTTCATGGTTCTCAGTTCAGAGGTCATAGTCAGTTCAGAGTTAAGAGAGAAGCAGTAGAGATTGAGAGAATGGAAGGAGATTGAATCAGAGCGTAATAGTCAACTGAGAAATAGAAAGGCAGAGGCAGAGTGAAGTACAGAGTGAGTACACACCTGTAATCCCAAGTCTGAGAGTGAATCAGTCAGCAAGACACAGAGGCTATTCAGCAGAAGGAGTCGGTGTCAGACAGGAAGAGTGAATTTGGAAGAAAGAACCAGCTAACAGAGATAGTCTTTCTTAAGCCCAGCAGAGAAGTTCAATTCAGAGTAGTTTTGGGAGTCAGTCAGAATCATAAGAGTTCAGTCATAAATAGTCAGCTGACTCAGAAGGTAGGTTTGTACCAGCCAGCTTGAAGAAGAGTTTGATTGAGCCCGAACACTGAGTGAGTTGAATTAGCCAAGCAGAAGAGTCAGTTGACTCTTCTAGTATAGCTCTGAGTTCAGATGGAACTAGTCAGAGTGAGTCAGCAGTAAGTCTCAGAAGTTGAAACATTCTAGGTTTAGGCTTGAAGTTTAGTTTGTACAGAGATTGAAGACCTCCAGTTCTAGGCATAAGATCAGATTGCACAAAGGCTGAAACCCTCTAAGGACTGGGCATTGAATTACTAAAGAAAAAAACTGTCCTTTGACATGATTCTACAAGAATAATTAAATATAACTTACACCTACAACGTTTACAGGAATGAATTAAAGGCTAAATTGATGGCCAAGAAAGGCATGGGTAGCTTCAGAGGTGTTCTATGTATTTCTGGTGATAAAAATATAGCCCAACAACAAAAAATAAAAAGAAACAGAAGGGTCATATGTTTAGGCAACTAAGCTAGTCAAGAAAGACAAACAATTCCCTGATTTCATTTATATGATCAACCTTAAAATGTTATATTGACCATTGAAAACCAAGTAGTGCTTATCAGAAACTAGAAGGGCAAGAGAGATAAGGCAAGTTTGGAGAAAGTAAACTTACAGTTAGATAAGACACAAATCCCTGACATTCTGTAGCAGTGAAATACCTATAAATAATAATAGCACACTGTATATTTCACAACAGCTGGGAAAAAAAAGGAATTATGAATTATTTGATCTTAATGACGATGAGATAAACATGTCACCCTGATTTGAACATTATACAGAACAGACATGGATTGAACTATTACAAAATACTCCATAAATACTTGTAATCTGTGTGTCAATTAGAAGTAAAAACAAAATGATATGGGTTATGAGGCCATATGGAGACTGAATACATTTCTTTCAGAACACTCAGTGCTAATGAGCACTGTGTTGTTTCAAAACAGGAGCAGGTAAGGCATTCATGTTGTCGGCTCCTCTCTCACCACCCTCACTTATCCCTTGGGCAGCAGCATGCTACTTTCACTAGAGTTGTTTTTTTCATAATGTTCTAGTTACACCTTCCTTTCCAAAAGAGTAAATCCATGACTTCATTTAGGCCAATGGTATAGTCCCAAAAATGTGCCATTTTATAGCACACTGGACATGTTTTTAAAAATAAATAAAAGCAGTATCACAAAATATCAGTGCTGCTTTCCTGTTGCTGGGCTTCCCTCCTTCTAAGGCCTGATGATTCAGATACTCTTTGATCCTCTGAGGCCTGAGCTACCCCTAAACTCTCATTGAATCCCATTCAGGCTTCAAGGTGGGCAATCCTTTATGTGTTTCCAAATTATTCTGAGGAGAGCACTCCCAACACTTTACAAATGCATCTGCCTATATATTGTAACTTGTCTTTGGCAAAATAACCCACCACAATGTTATGACAGAACACACAGTGCTCTAGACAATAATGACAGGCATTTGGAATATACTAAAGCAATGTGAACTACACAGGATGAATACATCCATGAAAAGGGAGCGCCAAATATAGAGCAATAACACATCCTTCTCTGAATGTTCTTGCCACCATGAGCATTAAAATGGCTTTACTAATGATGGTAAAGCCAAGTCACAGAGGAACTATATGAGCATTAAAACCATTAAGGGTTAGATGAAACACAGTCTGGGGAGAAGGGTAATGTCCTCACAAAAGAATAGAATTTTCACACCACAAAAATATCATGAAAAGGGATCTTGAGTTTATACAAGCAGGTCCCTCCTGGGAGACTGATAAAACTATCCAGCTTCTCTAATCTCAAGGGCTAGTGCTGATGTGGTTTGTATAATTTTGAAAAGAAACATAGGTCTTGAAATATATTCACTTAAGAAAATTAAAATCATCATAGTGTAAGTGCATGGTATCAAAAAATAAAACACTCTCAAATAGCAAAACAGAGCAGATAGAAGATTAGAACAGTACTAAAAACACACATCCAGGTCACAATAACTGTCTTTATGTTTCTGTGTCATGTCAGATAATGAAATACAATAATGTTCATAATAATAAAAGTGAACAGTAAAAGTACCATTTAGGTCCTATGCTTTTAATATTGTAAACCATTCTCACCATTGTGCAGATGCAAAAACCAATTCAAGAAAGTAGATGTCCATTGGCCTCACTCTAACTATTTAAATTCCCTTCAGCCAAGTCTCTTACTGTAAACTAAGCAACTTCCTCCATACCTCACACAAATGCAAATGTGCCACAGTCTGTAATAGTAACCGGTGTGTGTGTGCTGATGAATACAAGGACCAATTGAATTCATGAATTCAAAAAGCTGCTTGCTCCCAAAACAGTGAAGACCAGAGTTCAAGGTCCAAGAACCCACATATATGCTAAGTGGGTGTGGCAACTGATTTGGAATTCCAGCCTTGGAAAGTAGACATGAAAGTAGACATCCCTAGAGCAATCTGGTTAGAAAGATAAGCCATATCAGTGAGCTCAATATTTGATTGAAAGTCTCTGCCTCAACTAATAAGAATGAAAAAAGAACCAGGATGATTCTCAACATCACCCTTGGGTCTCCACGAGTGCATACATAATGCCTCCCACACACATATATTCAATGATTCATATGTACCCACACAGATGCACACACCAGAAACACACATGAAAAAGGAAAAAGGAAAAAAATATGATACCATAAGAAAAATTACTAATAAAAAGATGGACAATAATTTGAGTGACACACAGAACAATGGAAACACAAGGAAACAGAAAGAGTCAGAGAACTCTTGAGAATGTGTCTTTCTTGAAGTCTTCAGGACAGTAAGAGCAGCAAAAATACGAATGTCTGCTAAGGCATTTTGTGCCTGGTAGAAGCTCTTAGGATCTATTATGTGGAAAAATATAGGAAAAAAAACTACACAAAAAGCATGGTGTGATGAAAATGAGGGAAGTGAGGATATATACAAATGACACCCTGACCCAGCTGTCAGCCAAATGTAAGAGCCAGCCCATATCAAAGAAGGTACACAGCCATTATCACATACACAGGACTGGACACACATCAGTTATTAAATTTTTCTAGTAGTTCATCCATTATCCATGTAAGATATGATATTGTGTTTACGGACATTAAATTAGTATTTATAGTATTAATTACAAGTATTTTATTATATTTATGTAAATTCTAGCTAGCTTCTCTTTCCACCACTGAAGAACAATCTTGCAACTGGATTTTGAACTGTTTGTCAGTATATACCAAGAATTCCAATTTCTTTGTTGTAATTTATTGAGAAATCAAGAGGAATATTTCTAAATTCGAAGTGATTTGAGTCAAGGGATCCATATACACATACACTCAGATCCAGGCAAATGGTACGAGTCAATAACTCAATCTGAGTATGAGAAATATATGTGATTATCTTAGTCTGTCTTTCATGAGTTCACATTTCATAATTGTGTGGGCACTGAAAAAGATCTAAGAAAATGTACAACAAAAATGAGAAGTAACAATACACAGTACTGGTCTTAGTCATAGGAGACAATGCAGGAGAGGTAGGCATTGACACAGATTTTCAAATGCATACTCATCTAAAGGTGGTAGCTGCTTCCCAGGACCCCTTAGGAGTATCACACCTGATGTGATTCTAAAATTATCCAATAGTCTTATCTGTGTCACTTGTTTCTTTCAATAGAACAAACAAGCAATGGTTTAAAGCTGCCCTCATTAGGACTCAGTCATTTTGGGGTGCTCTTTTAGAGTTTTACCATCTGTACAACAAAGTCACAACTAGCCTGATAGGAAAGACAAAGATATGGAGACAACAGAAATTAGGTTTCAAGGTAGGAGAGATGATTTGGTTGGTCAAAGCATTTGCTGTGTACGTATGAAGACCTGAGTTTGAATCACTAGCACTCAAATAAATGGCTGAATGTGAGCAGATATATACCCAAAACTCCAATATGGGTCAGGGGAGGCTTTCTGGCTGTCTACCTAGTTCCAGGTTCAGTGAGAGACCCTGTGCAAGTGAACAGGCCAAATGTGATAGAGCAGGACATCTTTGTCCTACATTTTTATCTGGGCATTGCATATTTACACCTCTCTCTCTCTCTCTCTCTCTCTCTCTCTCTCTCTCTCTCTCTCTCTCCCTCTGTGTGTGTGTGTGTGTGTCTGTGTGTGTCTGTGTGTGTCTGTGTATCACATAGAAACAGATCCAGCTATAGGAAGATGAGTGAACTAAGATGAATGTAACTGATCCCTAATTCACCCCAGACACAGGAGCAACAAGCATACATGTATATATCAGTGAGTCTTTGTACTTTTTTTCCTATTCAGTAATCTCATGGTTATAGGCAACTGCTGATCTTCTTTGTGAAATCATATTTTTTAAAGTTTGCAAGTACTTCATGATTTCCAGGAAACAGAATATAGTTCAAATAATCATTTCAATGGTTCCAATTCAGGTCCCAGGACATTGTTTTGTATTCTGTGTACTAGTTTAATCCCTTCATTTTACACTTATGAAAAGACATTCAAGGACATAATATATCTTTGCCAAAGCCTTGTATTTTGACCTCAGGGATGTTGATTCTTCCAATTCAGCCAAATTTTGCAAAACATCTCAATGTCGTCATTTGGGTGCCTGGATACTTCAAAAATCACTTTTTTCTTTCCTTGCCATTCTTCCTGCTACCAAGCTTTTGTCCAGGGGCTGAATACCCACAAAAAAAATATGTGCTGAATTCTTCTCTACAAGCCTTCTCTGAACTCTGTCAGCTACCATCTTTTGAGCAGGAAATTTAAATTTTTCCTGCTCCCAGTGAAGATAATACATCCACAACTATGATTGAGGCCATAAACCTGGTATGTTATTTTAGTGTTAAAACACTACTTCCCCCCACAAAACAAATGAATAAATGATCTTTTATACTTTAAACTGGAAAAATATATATACAGTGCTGACTACAACAAAATTCCCACATAGGATTCATAACGCTGGTCTTGGCCAAATAAAAGCAATGTAGATAAAAGCAGAGAGACAAATTCTAATAGGGTGCATGTCCATTTATTTCAGCAAAACAGTTCAACGGAGCTGTTGAAGCAGAATCCGTATTGAAAGTGGTGAATATTGTTTTAGCTTGGATTCGTAAAGAGATGAACAGCTGCACACTTTATTAGATCTAATCTAAATATCTGTTCCTTGCGTTTTGTGCTGGGAGATATTTATGTTATCAATTCAAGTTTATACTAACCATCAGGAAGAACACTCCATGTAGCTCTGCTGACTCAAAATAATGACTTGTAAGGGAGCTCTAATGACAGAACAAGGGGCAATTATAGACACAGCATGAAGCTTGGAATAACTGTGTGATGTATTCCATGCACTTGATTGACCTCATCTTCAGGTTCGTTTATGCCTCACTGTTGTAGACATAGCCTATGCCTCTGGGTATATGCCTTGTTAATTTCAATATAAGAAGACAAAATAGATTAGATCCAATGGCTCAAAAAAATGCTGCACTAGTGCTTGACAGAAAAGTGATGACACATTGGGGTCTACCAGAAGGAACCTTCAACAATCTTTTAGCAAAGATGAGAAATTGTAATTATCAACATGGAGTTTTAATTTATTTCTGTTCTTGGGATAAGTACAACACTGTGTGTCTCCTTGTATCTTTACACAATTATGGTGGCTTCTGGGAGACTTAGAATTCTTTATGAAAAGGAATAGGAAAGCTAAGAGTAAGAATTTACTATAAAATAAGGTTACTAAGGTGTTCGTAGATCGTATTCCATTAAAGTCATTTGGCAGTCTCTTCTACACATGTCATTTTAAAATGCACTACTGCAACATTATAATTCAGGGAATGGGAGGAAGGAGAGTCTTTTCTGATGGATAGTCTATAATCCCAATTCTATCCAAGTTTACTAAAAAGATGTGAGTACAAGAAAGAGGGAGTAGGCAAGAAACTGTTGTTTATATTTTTATTGATGTTAGTGTTTATAGAAAAAAAGAACAAATTCTCTTGTTTCGTTGTGCACAAAATTATAGAGGGAATTTGAGAACATAACGATATTGCAGGCTGCCTTGAAAACAACATGTAGTAACCAATACTTATGCAATTTTTCAGAAGTATAGCTTTGATTCCAAATTGGCTGAAACAAGGCGTTCCAAAAGAGCCATCTCACCAGTCATGGTTGTTTGTTAATAGTACCATCTAGTCAGTGACACCTGCCCTTCAAAAGCAGTTGTTAGGAAAGCCTACAAACACCTTGGTAAAAACTTGAAATCGATATTCTTTAAATGCTACTGGGAACTACATATTTGCTCTCTTATTGTTAGCTGTGTAATCTTTGAGAAAGTCATGAGTAACATGTAATATTAAATGAAGAAATATCTCGCTCAGAATACACAAAAAAGTGCAAACCTAACTGAATATACAGCAAACACTATAGAGTGATTAAAAATTGGAATATGTGAAATTATTCCATAGTTATCTTTCCTCAAAATTTTAGGCTAGAATACATCATGACTGAAACTATATGAATGAAAGAGAGATAAGGTTCTTGGAGGGCTTGTTTGTTTTTGAAGCAGAGTCTTATTATACAGACTGGATTGACTTTCAACACATGGCTTTCCTGCCTCAGCCTTCAAAGTATTGATTCCAGGTCTGTGGCACCATGCCCAGCTAGATCCTGATGTTTTCTAAATCCATTTTTTGCCTCAGATGTTAGGGGGGAAAGATACATGTTCAACCACAGAGCACAAGAAAATGGTTTTCAAAAGCCTGTATAAACAACTATTTTAAGTTCCCTTCAAGATGCTAATCAAATATTGAGTACTGATTATAAACAGTATGTAGAATAAGCATACATGAATTTTTAGATTCTTGTGAGAAAGCAAACCCAACTTAAAATTCCACTGCTAGGAAGATGTTCTCTTTCTCTGAGGCCGTGTCGTCAACATAAAGCAAGAAGATGCAGTAAATGCAAATAAAACAAAAAAACACACATACACACAAAGGCTCCAATTCTCAGTCGTTGATTTTCAGTTTTACTTTAATCACAGTATCACCAGGTCTGAACAGAACTCAGAGAAATAAGGCAGTGCTATTATTTTATTAACATTTGTTTTAAGGAGAATAAATGTATTTAGTTAAATATCAATGAGTGTTAAAAAAGTAAGTTACCTTCACAAAACCTGTAATTAGAAACTGACAGATCTCGAGAAGAGTTTTGTTCTAGGCCATTCCTTGATTTAAGGTGTTTTATATTGACACATTGATAAACGTTATGCTAGATTTTAAAAAGACTGTAATCTCAGTGTACTATTGTTAGTAAGCATATATTTGTCCTTTCTCCATGAGATAATTTTTCTTTGAAAGCCATCTACTAAACATTTTCTTTATGTACAAGGATATGTCCATGACTCTACCCTTGACACGTGACTAGGATCTGACCAGACAGAGCCTTTTTATTTTTCAAGGATTTGAACTTGTACATATTTGATCTACAGCTGTTAGCAGACATTTCAACATCAAAGAGGGCATTATAATAATTCCATTAAATTAGAGAATACTTCCAGAAGACAGTTGAAATTAAATTCTGATACAGCCAATTATTTGTTAGTTCATTTTCAACTAAATTAGTTCTTTGAGAGTTTCATATAATGCTTTTTAATTACCCCTCCTCTAATTCTTCCCAGATTCACATCCCATTCCTCACCCACTCAACTTTTCCTCCTTTTTAAAAATTTCCTTCAAGACTAATCTGTGTCACCAAAATACTCTTGGATGTGTTCCACTGAAGCTGTTCAGCTTACCAGGGACTTCACACTTATGAGGGAAAAAAAACTGTTTCTCTCACTCCCAGAAGTTACCAATTTCAAATAACTTCATGACTGTGCGTGGCATTGTGTGTCCAACTCCCCTCTCT
Organism: Cricetomys ansorgei; assembly: GCA_026225945.1. NCBI lineage: Eukaryota > Metazoa > Chordata > Mammalia > Rodentia > Nesomyidae > Cricetomys > Cricetomys ansorgei. The sequence goes on from JAMJFZ010004061.1 coordinate 16,377,375, forward strand.
GTGCTGAGATTTGGTCAGGTTAGCGTTGCAGAGGTTTTTGTGCATGTTATCATAACTATTGTGAGTTCGTATCTGTAGCTGACCTTGTAGCTGCCCTGCTGTGTCCATATGATATGGCTGCCTTGTAGGCAACCCCTGCTACTAGCTATTGCACCTCTTCTACCCTATCTTCCACAATAATTACTGGGCCCTGGGAACAGAGAAGTCTCAGTAGATATTTTCCCTTTGGGTCTGAAAATTCTGCAGTCTCTTTCTCTGATCTTTAGCTAGTTGTAGGTCACTGTGGTAATCAACATCTACTACTCTTTAGATGAGGGTTAGGAGATGTATAATGGTGAATTATTCATAAACAATTTAATACTATGTCCATTTAGTAAGTTCTTCCAGAGAACCTATAAGTTGTCTAGCTGTAGGCTCTTAGTCCAATAATTGTAACTAGATATGTGTTTCATCTTGTGGACTGAGACTTAAATCCAATTTTTAAAAAGTGGTTCACTACTTCACTGGTTGGTATGTCCTGCCAAGGTCAGTCATTATTGTAACTGAATTCATAGCTGGTTATGATTTTCCTCTGGAAATGCACATAGTAACCCAGACCTAGAAAGACAACTGTCACATATTTTTTTCGTATGTGGATATTACCTTTGCATCTTCATGAAGATGTCTTTCATTTGGAATACCTGTAGAGGTCAGGAAATTGCTGAGTGATCATAGAGGTGAACTCTCAAGAGAGGGGAGATAGAGCACACTTGCATTAGGGTTAAAGAGGGGAATAGAGCAGGAAGGATTAATTCAGAATGATGATGTGGAGGATAGGGTAGAGAACGGACTATGGGAAGGGATAAATAACACCAAAATTCTTTCAAAAAGTTATATGGCAATCTTCTGTTGTTAAGGCTTCTGATACACACACACACACACACACACACACACACACATACACATACTCACACACGTGCACACGCACACACACACACACAAAGAGACAGAGAGAGAGAGAGAGAACAGAATTATCCTAGAAGAGAACAACAATGTCACTAGTAGACACCAGAGACTAACTAAAAAAAGCCTAGTACCAGAATTATTATTGTTGGCTCAACATAGATACTCAAACATTACAAGCTATTTCCATTGCTTTTGGTTACCCTTCATAACTTGATGGAGGGTAGGTGCAAGTGTTTATAGACCATATAACTGAATATATTACATACTTGAGCCATTGAACTTGGAAAAAATCTATCTAGTGCTCCCTGGAAACTTTATCTCTATTGGCAAGTTTTCATAGTGTTGTAAGTCTAAATAACTTAATGCATTGTCCTCCTATGAACTAACATATTCAGAATAAAAAGGGGCTTATTTTGATGTAAATTGGTGGATGAGAGAATAGCTCAGTGGTACAGTCTATAACTAGTGTTCAGGAGTCCTAGGTTTGATTTCCAGCTCTACCAAAATGAAACAAAACAAGAACAAAAAATGAGAGAGCAAGAGAATAAGGCTTGTAAAAGGCTAACAGATACTTTACTTTATGAGAGGTGCAATGATACAACTTTCCTCACTTATACCAGAATGATCTCTGCCCACAAGCCTCTGTGTTGGAGATGTTGTAACGTGGGATAAATGCTTCTGTACTCTCAAAATTCATATACTAAACCCCCAATCTCCATATTATAATATTGGAAGGAGGAGTTATTTGGAGGCCACCATCAGGTCTAGGTGAAATCTTGAGATTTATGTTAACTGTCTCCTTCGATGTGTATTTGCCAAGAAGATGCCATGTGAGCACAGTGACCTACCACCTAGGAGCAGGGAAGGATGTCCTCACCTTGAACTATAGCTCTCCGAATTTGACTTTAGTTTTCCTGAAAATTGAAAAATGTTTTAAGATATGTACATTTGGCCTTATTTAGCCAAAGGTAATTATCCTTTGTATATTTAGCCAAATGTATATTTAGTCAAAGCCAAATATACATCTCAGGATATTAGCAATGTCATGCAGCCTGTCAAAGAGACATATCTATGAAGCTTAACTGGTTTAATCTATTCTAGAGACTTCATTGGATTTATCAAAGCAGCACCACTTGCGTACAATGAGGAACAGATAGAGAGAAGTTAAGGAACACAAAGAAACCAGCCAGGCATAGTGACATATAAATATAATTCCAGCTACTCAGGAGAACAGGGCAACAGGATCACAAATTTAAGACTATCCTAGAGTATATAACGATATCCAGTACCAAAAATTACCAAAACAAGTGGACATTTAATTCTGTGGCAGAGCCTGGCTTGTGAAGACCTGCATTCAATGCCAAGCCCTACAAAGGAAAATAAGTAACTAGACATAGTAGAAACTTTAAATTTAAGGAAAAGAATTTAAATTTGACTCTAAGGATGTGCTAAGAGTTTCTGAATTAAACATACTAGTCAAAACCCTTTTAGATTTATGAACAAACACATATCTACTCTTGCTCATATCTCAAAGATGCTCAAGAACAGATTCCCCAAGATGATTAGTTGCTAGGCAGCAGTATTTTAATGCCTCACCTTGAATATAGGAGAGTAGTCTATTAAAATAATAAGGAAGATGAGCTGTAACCAGATTGCAAAGTTCCACAAATATGGGACTTCAAATTGAAAACTATACTAATGGCATATATTACGTCAGTATTTGGTATATTAAATATGTCAGTGTGGTGAATATTTAACCTTCACAGTATAAGTATTTGTATTAGTTTCATATGGCTGTTACAACATATTGACCAGCTAGTGGTTTGAAATAAAAGAGATTTATTCTTTCATGGATTTCAAAACCTAAAGTCTAAAGTTTTCAAAAAAATGCTTTCTCTAAAGTTTGTTAAATGAGCATATCTTCCAGATTCACAGAACTCCAACCAACCTTGGAGCTCCACCAGACAGCCCTCTGTCTCCATCCAAATGGCTTTCCCATCTTTAATGACCTTCATGAATTTAGGAGGCAACAATTTCATATAGGATATCATCTCAATGTCTTTAATTACATCTGTGAAGACTCATATACCAAGCACGATCTCATCTACAAGGACAAAGGGTTGGAATTGAAAAATATGAATGCCATCATTTATCTTTAACCACAACATCCAAAATGTAAGTCACTTAAGAAAAGTCAAATAACCAAGGTTAAAAGTCACTAATTTCAAGTCATATGTTACTTAAATTTGTAAATGTCCATATGTGTCCACATGTGTATAGGCATGTCGATACTGTGTGTTCATGTGTGGAGGTCACAAGGCAATAACAGGTGATTTCCTCAATTACTCTCCACTTTAATTTCTGAGATAGGGTCTTTTGCAGAACTTATAACACATAAATAGAGCAAGACCAGCTGGCCAACAAACCTCAGTAACCCTCCTTCTCTGCCTAGCAGGTGCTAGGATTGAAGCTCTATGTCAACATACTAAGATTTTTACATAGTGGCTGGAGACTCAAACTCAAGTTTTCATGTTTGCACTCTCCTGACCGAACCATCTCCTTATTCCCTAATTTTATTTTTAATGTTCTAGTGTAACAAGTTGGTAAAACAGAAAACCTGAGCTTAAGAGTGACAAATAGATGTAGACATTAGCCGATATTTTCTGCATTAGATGCTCAGGTTATCAGCCTACTTAAAATATTTGAATAAAAACACTTTAAAGTCCCAATACTTCAGATGGTGACTTCCATCTGCTCATTTAAAAAAAAAAAATTCTATCTTGTTTTCACTGGAGCCATCCTTTCTCCATTTACAATGAAAATTACAATTTAGATTGCTGCTCTACATGTCTGAAGGTGACCCAGTGGGGAATAGAAGAGGAAATCACTGTGATATGGACAAGAGTGGTGATATCAGTCACACAAACAAAGGAGCATCTGTGAATGCAATTGACTCCTTTCAATGATGCATCCAGTTAAACAGTTGAATAAAACAACACAGAAGAAAATAGTCATTAAAACAGTACAAAAAGGCACATATATGATCATGTCAATTTAAAACCATTTAATGACAATTTTATTTCTATCTATAAATGTAAATAATGGGTTTGTAATTTTGACATTGGGAATGGTTAAACATTCTTTTTATTCACCAATTCCTTTTTTTAAAAAAAGTCTATTATTTTATTTAAAGGATTTCTGTTACCTGTATAGACAATACAACTCAAAACTTATTAGAAAAATGATACCAAAAAAACCCCAGAACTTTAAAAGCAAGAGTAAAATAAAACATAAAACACACTGTTTCTGACCAATGCTAGCTTAATACCACATGCTGGTAAACTCACAAAGAATGGGACTTTATTCTTTCAAGGGTCTGGGGGTTGAGAGGGCCAGAACAAGACACTGGCAAGGTGTGCCTGGCCTCTCTGCTTCCAAGAAGGAGCTGGGAATTCCATTCTTTGGAACAAAGGAACTTTCTGTTCATACATGGTAGTGGAAACAATGATAAAGCAGTCCAGTAAGCCTTCTGAATAGCTACATCAGTCTCTCCATGAAGACTGAGCACTCACAACTAAATACCTCCATCTTTCAACACTGTTTGATCTAGTGATTATCTCTTCAACACACAAATTTTGAAGGAGACAAAAACCTTAAATCTTTAGAAAAGTTTAAGAACTTTACAGGGCTACAGAGATGACTCAGAGGTTAAGAGAATTTGTTGCTTCTGCATAGAACCAGAGTTTAGTTTCCAGCACCAATATGGAAGCAAACAACTGTATGTAAACCTAGTTACAGGATATCCAGTATCTTCTGCTGGCTTCTGTGGGCACTGCATGCATGTTGCAAACAGATATATATGCAGGAAAAAATATTCATACATGCAAATAAAAATAACTAAATATTTTAAAACCCTCTAATAAATTACTTAAAGAGTACAGAATTTCAATTATCAATAGAGCTAGGCCCTTATCTAGATATCACTCCATATATTAAATCTCTCTCTCTCTCTCTGTGTGTGTGTGTGTGTGTGTGTGTGTGTGTGTGTGTGTGTGTGTGTTTGTGTGTGGTAGGTGCACATACACACATTTGTGGAGCCTAGAATAGGATGACCAGTATCCTGCTCTATCACTCTCCAAGATAGTCCTTTGAGACAGGGTCTCTCTGAACTTGAAGCTGGTCTGGCAGATGAAAAGCCCCAGTGACTCCATTCCCCACAGAACTGATTCACACGTACCCACGTATAGTTTTTTACACAGGTGTTGATGATGCCTTCTAAGAGTGCAGGGATGGGTTCTCTGCCAAATAAAGAGTTGAAAATAAAGAAAGAGGTGTTACCAAAACCTTGGGGCATCTCAGCAGAGCTGTCATATGATATTGGTGAAACTGGAGTCCCATCTTGGGTTCTCAGTCTCCTTAATAAAAGAATTTAAGAACAGACACAAACAGAAGCTCCAAGACAAAGAATGAAGTTAAATGGAAGCTTGAAGACAACTTAATAGACTTTAAAAGGAAAACTCTAAGGGAGGCAAACTGTCTTTTTTTTCTTTTTTAACTGTAAGTCTTGTAGCTGCCTAGAAGAGGAGAATAGAGAAGATACAATGAAGTCAGCCACATGGTGGCAGACCATGTGTCAGTGGGCTTCAGGACACAGTTTAGAAAAGGAAAAAAAAGAGTAAGGCATACTTCGATTATGAAAAGGAAAAGAAAAGAAGAAAAAGAATGGTTATGTTTTTCTGAGTCAGAATTCAAAAAAAGTGGGCAGATCCAGATTAATCATGTGGTGGCGGACAGGAACTAGCCCTGGGGACCAGGGGGCAAGAATTCTAGGAAGAAAGCTATATTATCTTAAGGTGAACCCACATTCCTAGAGGTGGTTCCATAGCTAGGTCCCTGACCTGCCCCACTGGATTAATTTACTTTAAGAGAGAAAAGGGAGACAAGGGTTCGTCTTTACCAAATGATAGATTCCATTCCTTACACTGAGTCTCAACTCAGGTTTTTATTCTTCCGTGACAAATGCTCTTAACTCTCCAGCCCTTACATTTATTTTCATATGTGCTGAGTCATTTATAGAAAGAAAGAAAGAAAGAAAGAAAGAAAGAAAGAAAGAAAGAAAGAAAGAAAGAAAGAAAGAAAGAAAGAAAGAAAGAAAGAAAGAAAGAAAGAAAGAAAGAAAAAGAAAGAAAGAAGGGAGGGAGGGAAGAAAAGAAGGGAAGAGGGGGGAGAGGAGGAAGGAGGGAGGGAAGGAAGGAAGGAAGGAAGGAAGGAAGGGAAGGAAGGAAGGAAGGAAGGAAGGGAGGGAGGGAGGGAGGGAGGGAGGGAGGAAGGTCAAACAAACAAACAAGCCAGAAAAATGACTCAGGGAGTAAAGGTGCTTGCTTGTTGCCTAGCCTGAGCCTGATGACCTGAGTTCCATCCAGAGAACTCACATATAGGTAACTCCCAAAAGTTCTCCTGTTTCTTACATGAGTTCTTCTCTCTCTCTCTCTCTCTCTCTCTCTCTCTCTCTCTCTCTCTCTCCCTCCCTCCCTCCCTCCCTCCCTCCCTCCACCCCCCCCCACACACAGACACACCAAACAAATAAGCAAATATAAAAAGGTAAACGGTCCTAAAATATATGTTCCTAACAATCTTAGATTATATGTATGTAGATAGAAATATACAGAGAGTAAATGTTTTTCTCCAAAACCCTTTATCAAAAGTCAGTGCTGTTTAAATTGGATTATATGCCTAGTCTTTAGGAAATCAAGGCAAGTAAAAAGATACACTGCTCTACCAGCTAGAACAATAGACATTCAGAAACATTGAGAAAGGAATTATTAATTTACATCATGGAAAGTTAGTATATTCTTATTTGTTTCCATCATACACATGATAGCTAGAAATAATCTTATCTAATTTGTTCTAATAACTCTTGATTATTTTAATTCAATAAATTCTTTAATACCAATACTGCTATGTCAGAGCATACATGCATGTTTTAAACTTTCAAGAAACACACAACATTGTCTATCAGAGCATGGTATTAATGCCTGTTTCAATAGGGACTGTGTGATTTTATACTACAAAGTCTCATTTTCATAAAGACAAAATAAATGAATTTAGATCATACCTAAATACCATTAGTCATATATATTATCTTTCTTTAAACTTTGGACAGTTGCAGATATTGAAACATGGTAGTGAAGTAAAAATGTATCATCTACTACATAATCACAGTACTGTAATCATATCAACATAAGTGAATTTTGATAAAATTACTATCTAAACTTATACTTTATATTTTATTTTTTCGTAATGGGACATAAATGCCCCTTATAAAATTTTTGAAACCAAGGAAGCAGTCAAGATCACAAATTAAACTTATATAGTGTATTACTTTGGTGGTCTTTAAATGAGTTCTGCTTCTATGACTTTATCTGCCATGCAAATCATTTGAGGGTAGCTCACTATATAATTCTTCAAGTAAGGATGGTTGTGATTCCACATGACTGAGTTTGTTTACATTATGTATAGATCCATGCTAAGTGTTTGGGTAAGAACACCTCTTATATGATCTAAACATATCATCATGATGCTGTGTCAAGCAGCATATTGCATTTTCCAATTCTATTGTTGCTAGCTTTTGATCACTTAGTTGACATACCTGTATTTGCATTGCAAATGGGATTCGTTTCTTACCATCTGAGTTAACAGACATATTAATGAACAATTCTGTTTTCAGAAGGAAATGAATAAAAACTATAGAATTCTCACAGATCTTCTTGTGTTTCCTTATCTGGTCTCACCTATTATTACCATTTTTAATTATTGCATTTCTTTTGCTACAATCAATGAGTCACTGTCTAAACACTGTTACTTAGCTAAGTCCACACTTCTCAATACAGTTTTTCCTTTGTGGTGTTCATGACCCCGAGTTTGACAAATGAATGACTTCATTCAAGTCTTCAGAACAGTATGCAGAATATTTCCCCTCATTCACTCTCTCTGAACCTCTACCTGTGATAATCCTTGATCTCTTTATTATCTCCACAATTTTGCCTTTTTTATGATGCATTGTAATTGAACTCACTTCAAGTGGCTACCTTTGCTGTATTTGGACAATTTGAACATTTGGACAATTATGAATACAGCTACTATGCCCGTCTGTATGAAGCCCTTTGGTGAGCATAAGTTTCCAAATCTTTGGTGAATGCTAAGGGGTACAGTTGTGGTGCCATTTGATAATATTACCCTTAGTTTTACAAAGAATCATCAAACCATCTTCCAAACTGCCCATACTGTTTTGCATCCTTACCAACAATGAGTCAGAATCCCTGTGCTCTATATGTTCACCTGTATTTCACTGTTTTTGGTGTTCTAGATGTGGCCCGTGTATACTTTATTGATACTACTTTGCATATTATACCATTTTCTCTTTCTCTTCCATCAGAAATGTCAACATTGTTACCAAGTCCAGGACTTGTGACTTGGATGTACACTCATCCCCCAGTTCAGACTGAGCCTTCTCCCCAAAGTGAAAAATTTTGAGTTGCCTACTCAGCATGAGCCTCTTCACACTGGCACAGAGAATGGGATCTCAGATTCAGCTGATAGAAATCCAAACTTCAATGATCTTATGCCAAAAAGGAACTTGTTGGCACTTCTGAATAGCAAAATTGCCATCACAGAGCTTATTTAGATGGGCTTTGATGTGACACTGTTGCAACCTGTATCTGCTCTCTCCACAGGCCAACTTTGTTTTGTGGAATTCTTCTGTGCTCACAAAAACCACATCAAGTTTACAGCTTTGCTAAACCATAATTCCACAAACACATCTAGAGATTTTCCAAGGTCTCTGGAATAATCTCACTTCATCACTGGTTCTGAGTAGGCCAGAGCCTCACCCGGATCCTATCACTGTTGCCCAAGGAATGCAAGATGCTGGCCAGCTATGGCAGGTCATATAACTCACTCATGAAAAAGGAATCAAGCCAACTGCCCTGGAAAGGGAACTGAATTTGGTGCTAGCTCAGAGGAGAATAGGGATACAGTTAGCAGAAGATAGATGACTGGTTATCAGGCAGCCAAAGCAGCATGCTGTCTGCTCTGAAAGAACGGAGTAATTTCATGGCTCCCCATGGCATCTGATCTTACCTGAACAACTCAAAGATAAATTTAGAGAATTTGTGGTCATTTTTGTTCTCTTTTTCTCCAGACTGTATTATCATGATCATTGTGTCAGAAATTTGGTTTCATTCAGTACATCCTATTATTTTCCACTTACATTTACAATCTATTACTAATGATATTTCAATTAATTTGTTTACTGTCAAGGGAGCTTTGATACTTTGATTTGATGATTCTAGGAAAGGTGAAAATCAAGTTGAGGAAATGAATGTCTTGGTTTTCCGAAAAGGTTTCCATCTCACCCTGATTTTCAACAACAATGTGTATTTGTGTGTGTGTGTGTGTGTGTGTGTGTTTGAACACTAAAAAGAGATTTCTTGTAATTTGGTGTTTTTAAACCCCTCCACCCTCACAAAAATATATACACATTTTCCTTATTTTTTCCTAGTGTATACTTTAAATTATTTAGTTATTTTGTTTTTCTTTTCTTTTCTTTTTTTTGAGTCAGAATTTCTCTGTGAAGTTCAGCTGTCCTAGAATTCATTCTGTAGACCAGACTGATTTCAAACTGAGAGATCCTTCTGCTTCTGCCTCCCTAGTTCTGGGGTTGATTAAAGCCATGCTTTAATTACACATAACACCTTAGGGTATTTATAATGGATAATGATAACGTACATAATTTGATTGACATAAACTTCATTTTACCATTATTATTTTAAATGCAAAGTAAAAGATATTAACTAGATGAATGTTTTAAGTATCAATATTAGATCAATTACAGGACAAGTGAAATCAAGAGGAAATTTAGCCACCCCTGTCATCTGTAAGATATAAAATATTATGCAATAGGTGGTACAGAGATTAAAGATACATCCCAGTAACTTTCATGGTGAAGTAAGAAACAATAGTTCAAATAAAAGGAGTCCTAATTTTCAGTGTCATTTGTGTAGTTAAAAGTTGTAGAAATGACAGAGTATAGAATGAAGCAGAAGAAATCACATCTGACAAAGTCCTGAGTAGGGGTCATTAGTGTTAAATAAATATTCATCGCTCACTTTCCACTCATATTGAAATGCTGGCAGGCTGAATCTCAAAGGCTCAGGAGACCTGACTTTCACAGAAGTGCAGTTTTGAATTAACAAAATATATGGAGCTCAGTAAGAGTGCTTTAGCTCTCAAGCCCTGGGGCCATTTGAAGAAAGAAAAATGGAGATATGTGGAGATGTCTTTAAGTATTGTTTCTCTTTTCAACCCATCAGAAGAGGGAGTAAAAATTGCATTGTTATCTTGCTGTAGTCTGAATGTTTATGTCACTCCAAATTGATATCTTGACATCTATGGTAATAGTTGCGGCCTCTGTGATGTGGTTAGGCAATGAGGGTGCAGCCCCATAAATGATATTAGCGCTTGAAAGAGATTAAAGAGAAACCCTTATCCTCCCCCCATGGAAGGTTGCAGTGGGAAACTGTTTATGAATCATGACAAAGACTACAATATGCATGGAATCAATTTGTACAAAATCTTGGTTAGATTTAGAGCAATAGATTTCTTTTTCTGTATAAGCTACATTTTAATATAGCTTTTTCCATAGCAACTCAAGCAAAGAAATATATTTTACAAGTCAATGACTATGTATACTTTACAAATATTTATAGGTTACTAATAAATAGCAGGTGTAATCTCTAGTATGATTTAATGTTTAAGAGTAGACTATGAGGCTGGGGATATTGCTCAGTGGTATAATATTTGCCTACCATACGAAAGGCCATAGGTTCAATCACCAAAGTACGTGTGTGGGGGCGTGCACACACACACACACACACACACACACACACACACACACACACTGTAATATCCTCCAATATTTCACAACACGTCTGCAAAATTCACCTTCAAACAGTAGGCTAACAAGAGAGAGAAAAGGTAAGATGGCCATAGGTAAAGAGAACACCTTTTCTAAATAACAAGAAATCTGGTACAAAGTGTTGGTATAGGAAAAATATAACATTTGGAGTTAGAAGGCTTGAACTTGAATCTTGACAGCTACCATTGGTCAACTTGGAGCCAATCTGAGATTTGAGTGACTATCCAAAAAGGTAAATCATTCTAACATCACAGGTTTGCTTGAATAAATTACTCTTAAAGTAAATTTGGGAGAAATAATTCAAATAAAACTCTGTGAAAAATATATAAATGCTTATGTTTTAATTTGTATGGTCAACACTATCAGTCTTCAAATTAGTATATTATTGTCAGTTAACACAATAAATGATATTACATTGTAGATATTTTGATTGGGAATATTTTAAACTATATATATATATATATATATATATATAGTGTGTGTGTGTGTGTGTGTGTGTGTGTGTGTGTGTGTGTGTGTGTGTAACTTACCATCTATCCTTCTGTTTCAAGTATTTCAAGGACATTTTATTTTAAAGTCTTTTTTCCCCTTTTTAGAAAAAGAGAAGATGATGACGAAGAATTCACACCACATCCTTGAATTTTTGGGTAACAGTTAAGGACTTGGAGCTGAGGATTGCAAAGGCAATATCTTGTTTTACTTTACTGCAGCACTCGAGAGATTATTTTCAGTATGTCTGAGACATCTTATAAGGAGGAGAGGGAAAAGAAACTTTTTCCATTTAATTGCCTCTTTGATTTGTATCAGCTTCTTTAGTTTCGTTGCTGATGTGCAGCATAGTTAGAAGAGTTGGAAGGTGAGAGATAGCAGGAAAGCGGCTTCAGTGTGGCTTAGGGATGCAGTGCAGAGCATCGTTATTGATATTCTTTTTAAAGAGTTCACTGGGGTGCAGCGCACAGTTGTTAAGTGGAATGGAAAACAGAAATCCCTTTGAAAATAAGAGATAGAATTCAAGGTCAGTCTCCCACTAACCAGAATTCCCTTTCTCCTCATCCTTTTTTTGGGGGAGGAGTGGGGCTGCGAATCATTTATCTGGCCTTGCTCACTGCATGCTGATGGCATCATGCCTTATCACTCTCTGAACACTTCAGAGGCATATTTTAAAACAACAATTTATCTTCTCTTGTTCCTAAAGTTAATTTGAACCCTGGAAAGTCCCATTGGAAAAATAATCGTAAGTTGTAATGCATTTGATAAAAGTTAAAACTTTCTCATATCGGTCATCCAAAGTAAAGTTAGCAGTATGTTTTGTCCTATATGGGCCCACCGTGCATACTATAATTATGAGTTTCAGAAATTCACAGCATTCAAGACAAGAGCAGAATTACTGTGTCTTTACTATAACTGAACAGGTGTGTTTTTCATCATCTGTTCTATGAGGCTTCCACACTGTAGCTCCGCAGAGAATGTTCATGACCAGTTGCAGACACCATCACATTGCCATGGCACAAAATTCTTAAGCCAGAAAGACTCAAAACTTAACTCCACATGGTTTGTGATTGCATAGACTGAGGGTAGGAAGTGAAAATTTGTATTTTTGTCAATATCCCAGAATGTGCTGCTGACTTGGGGATCACAGTATGATAAATTCATTAACCATCAGTATTCTGATCTTAAGTATTAATTCCTGAAGGCAAAGGTCTTGTTGCAAACCCCTCAATAGCATGTATAAGAGAATAAAATCAACAAAGGTTCTGTCATATCCAGAACAAAATCAGTCCTGTGGACAGGATATTTTGAAATCATTAATATACGGATGTGTTGCCAAATCTAAGATTCTGTTCTCATGCCAGCAAGCAGTTAAAACACTGTCAAGGTTCAATTAATTATTCTTACTTGCATGCCTGCTTTGAAGGTCTAAAACATCCTAACTGTTTTTAGGAGGTACGTATTTGCTGTGCTTTCCCTACCAACAACTAACAATGATTTTCAGTCACTGTGAAAAAGTTAATTATAAAGTCAATTTTATTCTTAGTTTGTCAAATCTTGATCCAGGTATGGATTTTATTCTTTCCACAACTGAGTACTGTCAGGTAACTTTGAATGCTTCTGTGACAGTATAGACCCAAATATGCCTTTTGGAGAATAATCAGCAAAATGAAATTTTAAATCAGAGCAAAAATTAGTAAAAAATGTAACAAGAAAAGAGTTATTTACAGAAATATTGATGTGGATTGCTTCGTTAATATGCATAAGGTAGCTATAGGGGCAGTAAACATTCTCTTCTGAAGCAAATATCTTTAATAACAATAAAGAAAGAGAAGGATTCCTGACAGTGGTTAAATGAAATGCAAGAGCAGCCAAAGGGAGGAATAGACTTTCCAAAGTTAGAACTCAATAGTTTGCATATTTTAATACCTGCAAGCCTGCCACCCTACAGAATCCAGTATGATTTAAAGTGTCCTAAGAGGAGAGAAGATGAAAGCTATAGATTGTGTAATTTAATTAAGTAAAACAAAATGCAAGGATAAAATAGCTATGTTTAAACTGTACTGAATAGTGCTCATAAAAATGAAAGTTGACTGGACTTAACTACACAAGGAATCTAACCTAATCTAATTCACTAACCTGAGGCTCAGGAGTCTACATTCATAAATGATCACAATGAAGAAGGTATTTAAACCCTGAGAAAGAGTGGAATCCTTAGAAGGTTCTTTACTGTTTTCTTTCTGACTGCAATACTTTCCTACCAGACTACTCACTAGGAGCCTTTACTGACTGCTAGAATCAGTACTTATCTACATTATTGAAAATAAATTTACACCTTAAATATATCCTTGAGTCTTGTAGGCATTCTGCTTCTAATGCTGTGTTCCCTTTTAAACCGAAACATTTAAAGCTTACACAGTTCAAAATGGATTTTTCTCTGGAAAACACTTAGGTTTCAATAAGACCAGTGTTCTGAGATTTCCATAGGTCATTACCAGCTGCCTATGTGGAAATACCGAATATTGATACATAAACCAGAAATCATCATTGTAGAGTTGTTCTTTGTTTTCAATTGCATTCTCTCTCCCCTTTCGATTGTACTTTCAGTTGTTCTACTGGTACCGTTTGCGTATTTCAGAACAAGAAACAAGGCATCAAGCAGCCATCAAATTCAAGACTGACTCAAAGGTAAACACAGCATGGGTCCAACTTCCCATCACCAATGCCTAGTCTGACACTGAGAAGTAGTCAATAAAGCTTTTGCACATGGTAAGATTGGAGGACTGTAAAATATTGTTTTCCATATGCAGCAAAGAAGTTATTTCCTTCTGTGGATATTCTCCAAGCAGCTTCTTTTTACCCCAACTACTATCAAATGCATTTTTTAAACCAATCTTAAGATACGTTTCAGTCATATGCTCCATTTGCAAGGAAAGTTTCTCCTCCAGGTGTTATTCATAAAATAGTAGTTCTCAGATTTATGTGTCAGAGAGCTGTTCAAGTGCTGTAGAAGAATTCCACTGCCAGTTGTGAACTTTGCTTGAGGGAAACAAACAAATGTAAACATTTTCATAACTAAAGATTAAGATGTGCAACTCCAGCCCTTTTGAAGTCTGTCAACAAAGATGTTGGTAAAGTCAGATTGAGTTCAGACACATTTCTAGTGCCTAGTGATAGCGGAGAACCATTGCCCAGCCATTCTAACAATGGAAGACTCTCTTTCCAAGAGAGAGTGCAATAAAACAAAATTCTATGCTCTAACAGTAAAGTGAATAGTACAGTCTCTTGGGAGTTTCTTTTTTTTGTCTTCAGTGAAATTGTCTAGAAAGCAATTCTGCCCCTTGTTTGAAATGCAAATTATAGACATACTGACATGATTAAAAATTCAGAAATCAATGCATTTATTATCATGGTCCCTTACCTCTAAAATATCCAAGAGAGAGAGAGAGAGAGAGGCTTTTTTTTTTTTTTTTTTTTTTTTGCTTATACAACATATAAAACTGGACATGGAAGATACAGATCCCATTCCCATGGAAAGCACAGAAGGGACTCGTTAACTGGTAGGTCACATTGGTTCTTCTCTCTGCTTCTTCATCTTCTCCATTTTATCAATCCTACAAACTCCGTTACACAATTTAGTTGCCCAAATAGCAAAGATACCAGAAGCTTCTTTTGAAACACGGCCTTCTAATAAGGCATTTCGATTCACCTTTGCTTCAGATTGCCCCACTCAAATTTCATTTCCTCCGGGAGCACAAGTTCAAGGTCATCATCCCACACCTGTAATCATATCCCCTTACCCAGAAGCCTTTCATTCTTCAGCACCTTGGCTCTGGTTGCTCTACTGAAACAGGTTGATGAGGAACAAGCATCTGTCACTTTTCCGGAATCTTTTTACTTCAGCATTATGGGATGATATAACCCAGTCAAGTTCTCCCAAAGCATTCAAAAGGAACTGAGAATCTTTCTATTATATCTTCTATTTCACATCTCATCTTTCCACAATGACAGCTGGCTTTGACAGTGTGTTTCATGTTGATGTCAACCCAATGCACTGAATAGTTAGGTCAGTGTTTTAACAAGGGTGATTCAATCAAGATGAGAAGAAACATTGGCAATAAACTCCTGGGTGGCAATAAACTCCTCTTAATAAGATGGAGCTATTTATTTGATTATTTTGGTGGTACGTTCTGCCATTAAAAGTTTTCTGTTTGTTTGGCTTTGGGACACAGGGAATTTTTTTTTTTTCTCTTTCTACCTTAACCCTTGTTACTAAGTATTGTGATTTTCTTGTCAGGCACCAGTAGGATTCACCAGAATTTTTCCATGGATTATTTCCAGTTTGAATTGCAAGTTATGCTCTTTGTCTCTTTTGAGCACCCCCAAGGTGAATAGGAGTATTACTCAAATGTATAAATACATAAAATAAAATTTATTTTTTATATATTTTACTTCTACATTTTTTAAATTTTTTTTTCAGGAGAGGGTTTCTCTGTTGTAACTCCAGCTGTCCTGGAACTCACCCTGTAGACCAGGCTGACTTCGAACTCATAGAGATCTGCCTGCCTCTGCCTCCCAAGTGTTGGGATTAAAGGCATGTGCCACCAACCACTGTCTGGCAAATATTTTATATATTTTAATATGTTGTATCATAGGAATGGAAGGCCCATATGAAGAAATACTAAGAAAGAAATTGACAAAGGAAGATTCATTCACATCATTATCTGTACCAAATATCTTAAAACTAAAATTAAGTAAAACATTTTAAAATACCTACCTAATTTAGGACTATGAATATCAGGTTTTCATTTGTCCATATATTTTTCCTTTTGTGTAACATTTACCATTTCTAATTGGGAATTTTTTCCCTGTATTTATCTAACTTAATATCTGCTAAGGGCTCCCAAACAAAAGGAATGACATGTTCTTTTTAAATTTGTCTTAATTATTTAAGTCATGTTCTAACTTCTAAAGAAGGGAAAGAAAGAAGTTACCCATTTTGCCCTGATTCAACAGTCCAAACACAGCTCAAGTTTGTACAAGGTCTAGACAGTTCAGCTCCAATCAGAGTGGGCTATTTTCCTTTTTCCACTCCTGACTGCAAGACCTGGTGCCAGGTTATCATTTCCAGAAAACATCTATGCCAGCAAAACCTGCAGACTTTTTTTTTTTTTTAACTTTCTGAATTGTTAGTAGGTCTCCCGGCACGTTTTGAATGTAACCTTCTTAATCCCCACATTGGCAATTAGAGATTAAAATTCCATTCCAAGAGCCATTTGGCAGATGGCATAGCATGGGGGGTGAAAAAAGGAGGTATTTTAAAATTGTATTTATATGGAACTCCAGATGAATTTGCCAGGCTGTTTCTTCCTGGGTTTATACATTCTCTCGTGGAAATTGATTGTTTAAGATGTAGATTTCATTTTCTAGGGCTTAGCATTTTTTATAGGATTTCGGAAGCATCAATTAATTCATTTCTTTTGTTCAAATAGTTGCTATAAAATATAGAGGTAAAATCTATATTTAAAGAAACTGCTTGAGAAGATTAAGTCACCTGAGTACAGGTCAGCAGGCTAGGTTAAGAAAGGCCACATGATAATAAAATTGACAGGCCACAGAAGCAATGCACCTATTACCCAGAAACCTATCACATCTGGAGCAATTTAGACAGCTTGATTCTTAAGACTTTTTTCCTTTACTTTCCTCCAACACCTTTTTAAGAATATTTATAATTTTAAAACTTTGGTTCACACACATACACTATATATATATGTGTGTGTGTACGTGTGTGTGTGTATATATATATATATATATATATATATATATATATATATATATATATGGTGCATGTGTGTATTCACTTGCATACATAATAATTGTAGAAAAGCACATAAATCCTAAATGTCTAACTTTAGGAATTTTTTAAAAAAGGAATCATGGAACCACATTGCAGATTAAAAAGTAAGGACATTGCTGTTTCTCATAGCTCTGTTCCCTTATGCATTCCTTCCCCGGTAATTTCCTCCTCCCTAGGTGACCACTATTCTCTTTTCTACTTCTAGCACCAGGGATTAGTTTGCATCATATCAAAAGCTTCATTACCAACTTATATTTACTCCTTTGTGCCTGATTTCATTCACACGGGTGTTTGAAACATCTATCCTGCTACATGAAGGGCTACATTTCTCATTGTTGTTGCATGTAAGTACATCCAGTGAAAATCTCAAACTCTGTTACTCTGCATTTTATTGCTAATGAGTAGTTGAGATGTTTCTAGTTTGAGACTATGACAAAATGCGTATTAACGATCATGAATATTTAAATATGTATATGTATAAATACATATTGCATATGTACACATATGTGTATATACATATATCTACCTATGTGTGTACACACACACACATATACATACATAAACACAGATATAGAAATATATATATATATCACATCATTTAAAATGAATGCTTGGGTAGTAATTAATGTGTAATGCTTGGGTAGTGGGCTATGGTATGTCAATTTCCACATCCCATGGCAGTGACAATCATTCCCACTATTTTGTATCTTGTGGTGACCAGATAGTTTCAGTTTATTGACTTTTGTCATATGCAAAGTTTTGGGATTGTAATTTTGATTTGTACTTTCCTGATAAAGAGTAAAGCTAAGTACATTTCCACATTTGTTCACAGGCCCATGGAAAATAGCTATTGCAGCAATTTGAGCATTATTGAATTTACTTTTTAATACAGGGTGATAACTCTATACACAAGCCATAAAATCTGTGAAAAATACATATGACAAATAGTTTCTTGATGTCTGGCTTTTGTACTACTAAGGAATGCTTAATTATAGATAGACAGATATTTACCAATAAATAGGTAATTATATTTCCTTAATGTTTTAAGCATTTTTCTTTATGTTTGTGCATGTTTTCTTTAGGAAATCTTTGCCTACCTAAAGTGACATGATAAACTCTGCTGTGCCGTTCAAACTGGTTCTGTAATCCATGTTTAGTTTGTATGATGTTAATTGAAAATTAGAGTTATATTCTTTCATTTAGATATTCTACTGACCTAGCAATGTGTTTGTAAAGAAAATAAGTTAAAAGATACTTACTATGGACTTTTTCTATGCTAAAGACTGAAAGAATTACCTTTTTCCTTATTGATGGAACTTATATTTTTATTTATGTGTTTGAGAACAACTTGAGATTTTTTAAAAGATTTATTTTTATTTACGTTTATGTGTATTTGTCTCCCACATGGGAGCAGATGACCACCGAGGCCAAAAAGAAATATTAGATCCATCTGGAACTGGAATTACAGACAGTTGTAAGTCATCCAACTACAGCGGTGGGAAATGAACTGAATTCCAGAAAAAAGGGCAATGTCTTTGGTATTTTATTTTATTTTATTCTAGTCAATATCTTTTTCAATTCATATATAAATCTGAAGACTTTTAAGTCCAAATTATTGATAACCAATTTATCTCTTGTAAACATGGTATGCAAGATGAATAATAAAATGCAGAGTAAAAAATTACATATTATTAAATTACACCTGCTTTGCACTGTGGCTAGTCACATAATCTTTCTTATTAATATTAGGTTTTCCCTGGGAAAAATTATTGTGAAACAAACAAAACAAGCAAAACCTTCCCTCCTGTGGTGAGGAGGGAAGCTGTTCAAATTAAGGGAAATTTAGGAGGCTCAGAAAGTTCAGAATGTTAAAAAATTCAAAATATCCTTCCCCAAGGTTATGTAACTAGTAAAACCTCAGTCAAAACGATTGTCCACTGGATACACTTAACAGTTGTCGAGGGAGCTCCCTCCGTGTGGTTTCATGAGTTATCACACGTGCTAGGATAGGCTTTGGAGTCATGCAGCTCCACATGCCTTCACCAATATTCCTGAAATTAACATCTCCTCTCTGCTACTGCTAAGTAAATCCAGTGTTTTCATTGGCTTACCAATGTAGACTTAGACAGAATCATTTCTCAGGTGTCTCCTCAGTGCCCGATTTGGAGTGAAAAGACGTTTTTTTCAGCTCTCCAAAGGAAAAGTCACCCAATATTCTCAGTAGCTGAATCAAATGAATGTTGAGGACTTAGTAGAGATAATTTTCTTACACAGCATAACCTCACTGTCAATCATGCAAGGAAAAGTCACACACTCTCCAGGTTTGAAATGGTCAGAGAAGCTTTTGTAGAGATTTATGTTCAAAGGAGTCTTTGAAGAACCAGCAGTGTACAGATTGGGGAGAAAGGCAAGAAAGTTTGTTTTTTTTTTTTAAAGGCACTTTTCAAAGACTTTCTTCAAATGCTTCTACTTTTTCCCTGCCTTTAACCATACTGGGTACAGACAACTGCTGAATATTATCATCTGAATAAGTAATGAAGTTGATGTCTTTCTCCTTTATAAATCAATACAATCTTCAATACAAATGCTTTTATATCAATTAAGAAAGTTTCTGAGAAAAAACAAGGGAGCTACAATGATTCTCTTACAGTCTGGTCATGTATGAATAATCATCAGACTTATCAAAAATTAAACTAATAAAATGACTCTACAACTTACAAAACTGATGTAATTCTATGCAGATGAGATGAATCTGGCGATCTACCTAATACCACACATCACCATGCATAATTTCTTTAAATGCTCATAAAATAGCTCTTATTGTTAAAAGTCCAGGCTGCTTTCAAAACTGTTATTACTATCTAGAGGGACTTGTAGAAATCCGTTAATCTGGTTGAGTTTATATTTCCTCATCTTAAAGTTTGAATAAGAATATTTAGGTATGAAAAAATCAAATCATTGTCAGAGTCTCCATGTGACTTCAGTATTAACATCTCCCAGAGTAATGGTACAACAAAGATCCTAGTAAATGTCTAAGCCTTTAAAGATAATGAGAATAGACAACAACAACAAAAAAAAAAACAAAAAACCAATTTTAAGGAGTTCCAGAAACCTGGAGAAGGCTATAAATCCTCTTTTTACTTCCCAATAAGGGTACTGACTTTGTGTTACTAAATTTAGTTTCATATACTTGGGTGTTCCATGGTTAAGTATTTCTAAAAAGGGAACATGAACATAGTCTGACTTGTTGATGGTGACATAAAATTGACCGTGATATAGTCACATTGTGATGTAGCAATGCTGGTACTCTTGTGTCTGGCAAGATCGTACACTGTCAGAACATGCAACCAGCACCTATCAGGTGTTGTGGGACACACAAGACCTTCTAAAATATACTATATCTGTTTCTATTGTCAGACAACATCCATATCATTTATAGAAGGAATTTGTTCTTTGACTAATTAGCTCATGAGATCACAGTCTTTCTCACAGATGATCTTTGTGCCAATCTTTGCTTGGGATCTATATCTCACCCGCTGAAGTACACACAAGCCATGTAATGCGATTAAAGAGCTTAGCAGGGTGCCTCTCTCAGAATCAATCATTAAGCTCCATGATGAAGGTTAGGATGTTGACTAGAAATTTTAAAAATGTGTAGATGATGTCAACAGGAATTTCTATGAACAATCAATAAGTCAGAAGTAAGGAGGATGTTGCATGGGCCTCTTAAATGTGACACTATCATGAAAGAATATGGGTTTTAAGCAGTCTTGGATCATTTGTCTCTTTGTTTTCTACATTATGTTAAAGTAAAGTCACTCACTGTGTCTATTTAGAAATTACATAAAGGAATACTTTTATTGGTATTATTAAATTAAATTAAATTATCTCTTAGATATGTAACAATATTAATTATGGTTGTTTGATGACCAGAGAGATGCTGTGCTGTCCATGTTTTCAAAATATAGTGGTTCCTTCAAACATTAATTCCACAAGGCTATCTGAGAGACCTGCCTACAACAGCTAAAGGTCTCAAAGAGGAATGAAGTCACAATGAGGGCTCTGCTATCACTTGTACTGGAATTCATCTACCTTATCAGCTCTGTGGAATTGTGAAAAGACTAGACTTGTTTGTCTCTTTACCCTCACATGTAAGATGTAGAAAAAGGAGGATATTCCTAAACATGTGTAGAAATTAGTATTATTTTACTTTATGAGTATTGTGGAAATGTCTTTATGAAAGGAAGAGATGAAAAGGGAAGTACGGTCACTCAGAAACTATTATCTTGTTCCTGTGCTTATCTTCTTTCCTAATTGCAGCTATATAGTAGTCCCAAACTACTTTTACACTTCAGATTTCAAAATTTTATATGTTCCTTGTTCCTTAATTATAGGCTAACTCACTTCTATTCCCAACTATTTGTAAGCATTATCTCTAATTCAGAGCAGTGATATCAATCCATCATAGCACATGGCTCATGTCTTTAATGAGCAACTGCCTTCTCTAGGAATATTCTCAGTATTCTGGAAAGCAGAAGCATGTTCCCTTCCACATAGTCTGTTTGAATCAATTACAGATTCCACCATGACCCAAAATTACTGAGTAAAGCTGGGAGCAGAAGAGGTGACTCTCCCCAGAAAAGAGTATACTAGGAAGTTGTCCAGTGCCAGTCATCCTTAAAAATATACATATGAAGAACGTTATATCAACTCAACAGGTTATATTTAGGAATATATAGAGAGAGACATATGCAAATACATAAATGTGTGCAATATGTGCAATAACAACTGATGAAAAAAGAGGCCATGAATTTGAAGGAGAATGGGGAGGGATACATGGGTGAGTTTGAGGAGATGAAAGGGAAAGGAGAAATTTTGTGATTAAAAGACAGTTTCAAAGAGGCTGGAGAGATGGCTCAAAGTTTAAGAACACTGGCTGTTCTTTCAGAGGTCCTGAGTTCAATTCCCAACAACTGTATGGTGGCTCAAAACCATCTGTAACAGGGTCTGATGCCTTCTTCTGGCATTCAAGTGTACATTCAGATAGAGCACTCATAAATATAAATAAATACAACTTTTTTTTTAAAAAAAGACAATCTCAAAAGTAAACAAAATAAATAGAATAATTTAGTTAGATGTTTATGTGGAGGAAGGATATGTAAATGTAATACCCATGGAGTCCAAAGGAGAGCATACTCTGAAGCAATTATTATGGGCAATTGTATGATTGCAACTGAACTCAGGTCCTCTAGAAAAGTATAAAGTGCTCTTAACTGCTGCATCATCTCTCAAGCCCCTCCCCAAATTCATTTTTATCATGTCTTATTTCTACTACTAACACCCACTAAAATACTACATCTCTAAAACTAAACAGAGCATATACAGTTCATCAAATATTGAGCAATACAGAATACTTAGTTATTTGCATAGTAAATTCCACTACGAAAAGGTCAGAAACTTTTTATTTAGCATCTTATTTAATTTTCTTTCTAACAACAACATTGCTACTCATATCTCTCAGAAGACATGATCTATTCATAACTATAAGTAGGTAAAATAATAACAATTCTAGCACAGTGGTAACACCTATATTTGCCTAGCATTTTATATTCTTCAAAAATCATTCTCAACTTAACCAATATAACATCTCTCTTAATCACAGAATACCTTCTAAAAATCATTAATATGAAAGGTCAAAATTGCCCAAATGAGTTCTCCAAAGTCACCAAAATACAGAATGGAGGAATGTACAAAAAAGTCTTCTAACTTGTAGTCCAGTGATTTCTCTACCACAATCTCACTGCCATCTGAGAGCAGTTGCTCAATTTGTCACTTTCACATGGGTGTTGAGGAACACTTAGGCAGAAGACTGGGATTTATAAATGAGAAAGATCCAGAAAGTGATTTACTATCCTCTTGCAAAGGATGAGAAAGCTATTTCTATCAAATCACAATCCTGAATTCTGAAGACAACACTAGTCATAGCTCCATAGGTATTTACCTCTCAGCTACCTTTGTACATGTATGAGCTGCTGATGTGTTCAACTTCATATGCATAGCAGTAGGGTTCAGGGTACACACTAATAGAAGACATGATTCCTCTAGATATGTATGTGAATCCCTACTTGAATAGATACTGCAAATGATAGATATATGCATATATGTTCATGTATATAATGTGTGTATAAATATACACATATATACAACCATGTGCCATTGTCAAGAAGCAGCCTTTAGTTGAGAAAGGTGGGGGGAGTTTAAGCAACAAATATTCTTCATCTTCAACTGGAGAAAGATGTCTTTGGGACAGAATCAAATGATCAGATTCTGGAACTTAGAAATTATTACCTTTGAGCCCACAGCTCCCTCTATGATTTAATCTCCCTTTTTTTTCCAAAATCGGAAGTAATTGACAGACTTATTTTTCAACATCTATGATTTTTTGCCTGAACCTAGTACTAAAAATGAGGCATTTGGGGTGAGGTTGAAAGGATCGTATTGGGTTGGAGAGACGCTCATTGAGTTAAAAAGACCAAAGTTTGATTCTCTGTGTTTACAACGATCTGTTACCCCAGTTCCTAGGAATCTGACATGGCACTAGAAATATAAGTGATATACTGACAAACTTGCAGACAAAACACAAATAAACATAAAAAATAAAATTTAGAATAATAAAAAAGAAATGATTCTTTTTCTCTGAAGATGAATGGACATGAGACTGGGTTCCACTGACCTCTGCTTCTTCACTTACCCTATGTCTCACAGGCACATGGACAAACCAAACCAGGAAGGTAGGAACTGTCCACTAATGCTGAGCTCATCCTTTTCTTCAAAATTCCAGCATTACAGAAAAAAAAAAAAAGATGCCTTATTCCTCCACCTACCCAATGACTTAGCACATTGAGAATAAAATGGGAGAGACTAGAGGATGGGTTCTAGAGAAAGGTGTTCCCAGCTATTAAAATGTTGCTAGATTCACAATGTAGCCTGCACACATCCCAGAGGTGCTCATTTTCCTACTTCCACTGCACATAGTGTATGCCTTCTAAAGGCTCTTAGTCTCTGAGCGTTTACAGCTCTCAGATTTAAATGATCAATTCATGTGATGGACCTAAAAGCAAGTGTTAGGACAAACCTCTGTGCGTATCAACTATATTGGCCAACTGGGAGCTGGCTGTCTTTGTTTGCATACTCTTGCAGTTACTTCCAGATCAATAGGCTCATCTTAAGTAGGTATTTTATCATTGTTGAGAAAATAAGTATAGCAACATTCAGTGACGCCAAGAAGAGCGATGAGGTGGTGGTGACAAAAAAAAAAAAAAAAAAAAACACTAAAAGGCATTGAATTTAAGAACAAATTTAGAAAAAAAATGTAAAGAAAAAACATGATTTCTGTGTACTATCAAAAGACTTACTTCATGAAAAAACATACCAAGAACATACAATGATTTAGTATTCTGAGTGTATTTGTGTATGTGTTTATGGGTTTCTCTGTGTGTGTGTGTGTGTGTGTGTGTGTGTGTGTGTGTGTATGTGTGTATGCATCTGATACAACTGGAGGCCAGAGGGTATCACTGTGTAGCATTCCTCAGGCATTGTTTACATTTTGGGTTTTTGCTTGGTCAGTGAGCCATGAGTGAGAGTTTGACTACCCTCACCTCTCTAAGTGCTGTTTTTATTATGAGGGTTCTGTGGATTAAACTGATACCTTGGACTCACATTCCCAAATGAGCCATCTCCAAGCCATACAGGATAGAGATGTGAATAAAACAGGGCCTAAATTCCTGATTTTGAGTGAAATAAAACTGAAAACAGACAAATAAACTGATATGCCAAAAAAATTTTTATAAGTGCTGTGAAGAAAATCTAACTAAATATTAAGATCAAAAAAATTATGGGAACCTTACACAGTGCTTCTTGTAGCAATGCACTCATCATAATACTTCACCCTGAAAGCATGAAGTTGCTAGTTCTTCCAAGACAAGCAGCACGGCAGATCCAAAACCTCAAACCTATGAGTTAGGGACATGTTCTGCATGTTTTAGAAATAGCAAGAATGAGGCCAGGCATGGTGGCATGTAGAAGAACAGGCCTGTATGAAAACTGAGAAGGGCCTATATTTCAGGGGTGTACATTCAGAGACCTGTGTCATCCAGATGGAATGTAGACATAATGTTAAGAATGTTGGTACATACCTTTAATCCCCGTAAAGCAGTGATAGCAAACATCTTTAATCCCAGTATTCAGAAGGCGGGGGTGGTCCATGCTTTCAATACCTAAATCAGAAACAGAGTATTGTAGCAGACACAGGAAATAGAGTTTAGAAAGAGTCAGTGTCACAAAAGGAATAATATCTGAGACGAGTCAGGGTGAAGGACAGGCAAAGTGACAAATCAGAGGAAGAGTTGGCAGAGTGAGTCACAGTGAAGACTCTCACAATAGAAAGGCCAGCTCTCAGCTCAGAGCAGAGTCAGTTACTGGGTCAGTCAGTTACAGCAGGCAGAATGGGGCAGTGAGAGTACACAGAGTCACAGAAGCAGTCTAAAGAGTCTGAGTTCAGAAGGAGCTAGTTGGGGTGGCTCAGTCAGCAGTGCAGGCTTAAATATTCTAGATTTTATGAGGTTGAAGCCTTCAAGTTCTAGGATTAATAGTAGATTGTATGGAGTCTGAAGTGCTCCAAAGCCCCAGAACTAAGGACTGATGATTTAATTAGACAAAGAATAAAAGCCTCTGCCCTGAATCAATAGCTACATCTGGCATGAATCTACATCCACAGTGGCACACACATTTAATCCCAGCACTTGGGAAGCAAAGGGAGGCAGATTTCTGAGTTCAAGACCAGCCTGACCTAAAGAGCTATTTCCAGGACAACCGAGGTTACACAGAAAAATTCTGTCTTGAAAAAAACAACAACAAAAACAAACAAACAAAAAAGACAAGAAAAGAAAGAAAGAGAGGGAAGGAGGGAGAGAGGAAGGAAGGACAAAAGGAAGAAAGGAGAGAAAGAAAAGAAGAAAGAGAAGGAGGGAGGGAAGGAAGGGAAAAAGGAGGGAAGAAGGAAGGTAGAAGAAAGAAAAAAGAAATAAAGAAACAAAGAAACAAAAAAGGAAGGAAAGAACAATAGTCAGTGGAGCTAGAACCTAGAGAAAATGGTTGACATGGACAGCAAGGGCCTCATTTTGTAAGTTTTGACACACAATTGTACTAAGAATTTAATGAATGTGTATTGTGTAGCCAGCACTATTCTAATCCCCGGAGACATGTCCATAGGGAAGAACATGACAAACATCCTCGGCTTCATGGATTTCACTGTCTATTTGTTATATTGCTGTCAGTTTGCTATTAGACCATGAACAAATTGAAACAACTTGAAAATACAAGAGCTATGGAGACACGGCATTAGGAGAATAATTGGTTTGTGGGAGGCGAGGAGGGGAACACTATATCATACAGAAGCATGTGATTGGTGAAGAATGGCTGAAAAGCTTTTGTCTCTATCTTGACAGAGGAGGAAAATGCAGCTGGGCTGTTCTTGGTTGCTTCACTTGACCACAGGATTCTGTGAGAGTGACATTCTGGGACTTTGGATTCTCTACACCTTCTGCCCAGATCCCTTGAATACTCCCCTTGTGAGTGACAGCAACATGCTGGACTGGACACATACAAACAATCATCTGACGATTTTCTCACATCCCAGTGCCCCCCCCCACCTTCTAACATGCACATGCTTCTATGTTCCTTTATATTGGGATACAGACCTCATGACTTGCTTCTAACAAAGAAAGTATCACCAGAATTCAGGGAGACTTCCTATGAAATGTCTGTCCTCTGTCTTGCTTGACCTCTCTTGCATGCATGTCCCTCATTATGGGAAAGCAAGAGTCCATACTGTGGGCAAGTCAATGGGGAGTACCATGTGACTAGAAATTAATATCTCTGGCCAGTAGCCACATTCATGAGCTTGGGAGTTAATATTCCTTCTCCAGGACTTGAAATGACTGCATGTTCAGGGGTTGGGGGCCGAGCCTTAACTGCAGCCTTGGGAGAGACTATAAGCAAGAAAATACATCTCTAAGACATGAATTCTTCATCCCCAGAAACTGTAATGTAATAATTTTGGCTATTTTAAGGCTCTAATTGTAAAGTAGCTTGTTATTCAGTAACTGATGATTACTGTACTGAAGAAAAATCATAATTAGGGTCAGCCTTGAGGTCATTTCTAACAAACTGCCAAGAATGTGAATAAACATGATAAAACAAACTGATATTTCTCAGATCTGAAGCATTCCACAAAGCCCTGGTATACTGGAATAAAAGCCTGGTCCCTGTATGGTACTATTAGGAGGTTGTAAAACCATTAAGGTGGTAATCCATTCTGCTGGGCCTGGCAGAAAGCTTTAGGTCACTGACAATGTTCACTAAGGATGACTGTGAGATCCCAATCTCTTCTTCTTGTCTTTTTGCCTTCCTCCTAAATGCTTTGAAGAGAAAACACCCCCCTGCTATACTCCACTGCAATGTAAGCATCAGGCTACCACAAGCTCCAGGTCACATGGCCAATGATCATGGGCTAGAACCTCCAAAACCATGAGTCAAAATGTACCTTTTCACTGTATAAATTTCCTGTTTCAACTACTTGTTATACTAGCTAACACAAAGCCCATCTACCAACAGGATATATGCTACATCAGATGATGCATCTAGTTGAGACCTCAATTTCCTGACTTATGAAGTTACGATATAAAATAAACTGGCTGTGGTTTTAAGCTATTCTGTTGGAGAATGGTTTTAAATGTAAGCGGAAGAAAGAAGAGATGGTCAGGAATATCTCTTTGAGGAGGTAACAACTGAACAAACACTGGGAGGAAGTAAGAGAATTAACCATTTCCAGATTAGAATTAAGAATAGAGCACACAGGTTGAAAGCGTGTCACACAAGGAACACCAAATGGTCCTCTGGTGACATAGTATAAGTAAGAATACAATGGGAGGAGAGGAACTCAAGTGATATTAATTGACGGCCATTACAGGGACCAACATTCACTGTGAGTGACTTGCAGAAATGTGAGCAATGACTCCAAGTTTTGATGGCCATACTCTGTTGCTAAATTCTCTTTCCCCAACTCCCCTTACCTACATCACTATTGACAAATGATGGATGTCACATGCCCACAGCAAACACTATCCAACAACTAGTCATCTTGAAATGTCTCCTAAGAGAATGCCTTCTGCACTCTGGATTGTGTACATACAGCCTATATCTTCGCCTCTTCCTATTCCTCTTCTTTGCCTGGCCATATTTGCAGTTCAGCACCGATGCTTCCATTTTCAGAGTGTTTACATTAACTTGAAGTTGTTAACCTAGCTGTGTTGCAGAATGTTCCCTACAGTGCCAGAGGCTATAAATAAATAACAGTTATTTCAGGTCTGCCTGGTAAACAAGCGCCTGGATTCTGCAGACCCCAGAGCCTATGACTGCTGTGTTACAGAGTATCTCAAATGGCCACAACAGGGATGCTGGAGGAATACTAAGCCTGTGGCTCACAGGATGCTACTGAGTCTGCCATCACATGCGTCTTCCAGATGCCACAGGGACCACTAACTCCACTTCTCTGTCACGCCCACATCAAACCCACTGCAGCAAACTTGGGTGCAATTACTCATATTATAACTTTACCAGTCACCAGATAACCAAAACAAAGATTTCTATGGTTGTCTAGCTTTAATTTAAACTATCACCTAAACTATAGCAATGTCTCCTAAATTTTTTAAGTGCTAACATTTTTTTAACATCTTAATTATCAAAACCCAAACATACTATCTCTTGCTAGATAATTTATCTCTCTCTACTTCAGTTTCTCTGGCTATAAAATGAAACTATCTAGGCCAAAGAAATAATGAGGATGTAAATATGAGAACACATATAAAGTATTACAAAAGTATATGATATAGAATAACAGTCACTAAAGATTAGTTCATCATCATTTGAAAGCAATACTGATTTTTCTCCTTATCATATAGTGGTAGTTACACACATAAATCCTCAGAAAGAATTTCATAATATTTTAATGAATTAAGAAGCACTTATAAATGAATATATAATGTGTTATCCATTGAAGAACTGCATATATTAATTGCGTAGGCAAACTTGAGGAGGACAGCTCTTTATTGAACTAGCTAGGCTTCAGGAACATTTAGCTGCCAAAGAGTTTAGAATATTCTGGACCGGAAATTTCTGGTCCAGCTTTTCATTATTTGTATCTCTAGGATTACACCATGAAAATGCTGCTAAGACTTATGTTATGTTGCCCTGGGAAGAGCCTCATATGTTAAATAATTTAGGTAAAATTTGAATAGAATATTGGGAGCAATAAGGCAAGAAAAGAAAAATAAATGATAAATATCAGGTGGTGGCATATGCCTTTAATCCCAGCACTCAGGAAGCACAGACAGGCAGATCTCTAGTTTGAGGCCACCGTGTTTTACAGAGTGAGCTCCAGGACAGCACCAGGGCTACACAGAGAAACCTCATATCCAAAAAAAGGGGGGAGGGGAGAAGCTATCCTTATCTGCAAATGAAATGGTACACCCATAAACTCTCACTTATATCACTGCCTACAAATGAGCTGAACAGGGTCAAAACAATAGATATACCAAAGTGGTTGGGGGAAAGCCCAGGAGACCTCACACCTATGCACAGAAGAACAGATAACTAAAGAATGCTGAGAGCAG
This sequence comes from Cricetomys ansorgei, assembly GCA_026225945.1. NCBI lineage: Eukaryota > Metazoa > Chordata > Mammalia > Rodentia > Nesomyidae > Cricetomys > Cricetomys ansorgei. The sequence goes on from JAMJFZ010004061.1 coordinate 16,407,373, forward strand.
AACAGAAGAAATGGTCTTCAGGGAAAAGTACACCAACTGGTTATTCAATACCAAAAGGTCAGCCTTGAAAGCATACATACAATTAATATTACATAGACTGAGCAGATTGCAACAACAATTAATGAAAAAATGGTCATGAATATGAAAAAAAGCAAGGCAGATATTTGAGAGGGTTTAGAGGGGAAAAAGGAAAACTGGTATAACTATTATAATCTCAAAAACAAATAAAGGTAAAATATAACCTGGATAATACATTTTGAAATAATATTTTATTAATTTGGGAATTTCATACAATGTATTTTGATTATAGTCAACTCTTATCTAACGTCACCCAAATCCACCCCCACCTTCCCACCCACCCAACTTAATGTTCTCTTTATTGTTCTAGCTCTTTCTCCCTCTCCAGGCCAGTATGTAATGGCCAATTACTCTTGTGTGTGTGGCCCACCCTAGGTTACCATTGATATACCAGAAGTCACACCATTGAAGAAACCTGATTCTTCCTTCCCCAGTATCAACCAAATGTCAATCGCTCCTCAGCAGAGGATGATACTATATGACCACCTCACCCACTGTGTGAGCAATTTGGTGTGGACTGAGTTTGCACATTTTGTGCATGCTATCACAATGACTGTATGTGCTCTTCCCTGTTGTGTCCAGAAACCAGTTTCCTTGCAGTCATCATGGCCTTTGGCTCTTGCAATCTTTCTGCTCCCTCTTCTTTAAAGATTCCTGAGACTTGAGGGGGATGCCTGTAATATAGATGTTCTATTTAGAGCTAAGTACCCTAAAGTCTCTTACCTCTACATATTGACCAATCCTGGATATCTGTGTTACTGTCATCTATTGAAAGGTGAAACTTCTCTGATGAGTTTTGAGAGATGTATTAATCTATGGTACATCAATTAGTCTTAATCATTGATTCATTTTAATACTGCATGCTGCCCACACCGAGGGTGGGTCTTTCCACATCAATTAAGGAATCAGGACAGTTTTTCAGTTGAGATTCCCTACTAGGTAATTCTAATTAGTGGTAAATTGATTAAAACAAACCTTCACAATTGGTTTAGGAAAATGGCAGGAGTAGTTTCTCCTCTAGGGTCCATGAATTCTCTAGCCACTGTTTGGTTAAGTTTATAGTACTAAGCATAAATTCTGTTCTGTTGAGTGGATCTTAAGTTCAATTAGACATCTGTTGGTTATCACTAACACCATTATTGTACCATTTGGGGATGTACTGCTGGGCTGGCCATTTTTGTGATTCATAAACTTTATAGCTGGATAGAACTACGGATGACTTTCCTTCCTTGCAACTTACATGGCATCTTTAAATATCCTTTATCTGATCACCAGTTAGTGAAAATGGGGTACATATATACAATGAAATTCTACTCAGTTTAAAAAAAAATATCATGAGGGACCAGAGAGATGGCTCAGTGGTTAAGAGCATTGGCTGCTTACTCTTCCAGAGGTCCTGGATTCAATTCCCAGCTGTCTGTAACTCCATTCAGTTCCAGAGGACCCGACACCCTACACAGACATACATGCAGACAAAATAGTAATGCACATAAAATAAAAATAATTTTTTTTTAAAAAATGAAATTGCAGGTAAATAGATGGAACTGAATCGAAATTTTGATGGCTTTTTTTTTTTTCCTCATTAAAGTAACCTCGCCATATCCTGTTAAAGTACGTGCCTTGGCTGTCTGATCTAACATTCCCTAGTATAGATATGCACCTGCAGTGGGACTAAGAATGCTTCCTCCAGATGTATAATCTGAAATATTTTAGAGGATGGGTTAATTACCTTGCATCTCACCTCCTATGACCACTCACTTAGTTAAATACAAATTTGAAAGGAAAAAGCAGTTTTTTTCCCTACACAAATGTTTGTGTAACTTAATGCACTTTCCACATAACTGTTGCCACTTAGAAGAAAATGTCTCAAAGTTAATAAAGATCATTAAAAATGACTAATTAGACATGAGTTTAAAAGGTGTTCAGATGAGAACTGGATTCCTCCATGCCTGTATAGTGTGGAATAGGTAGATTAAAAAGAAAAGCAATGTTTTTCTTATATCATCCTTTCTCAAATATAGGACTCAATTTCAAAGTACAGTATAAGCTACAAAAATTGTTGAGAATTCTTGGTTACCTGAGTATTAATTATTGCTGCCTTTCTAGAAGATCTATCCAGTGTCTGTCTCTTCCTGGGTCAGTGGTTATGATATATATGAAAAGAGTATAATCATTTGTACTTTGGCCATAATTAAATTCTGCTGCTTCCTTCACCAATTCAAAGCCCACTATTGTATTTCCAGAAAAATGTTTCTAAGCACAAGGTCACAGAGACACTACCAATTTTAGTTTAACCTGCCTCTTCAATTGACTACTTAAACTGACAACTCTAATTGTCTACCAGTGGACACATTAGTGCATTAAAATGTCTGGTTACATTGTTATGAACCAACAGATAATCTGACTTCAATAATCAGGTCTGAATTTAGAGGCTAATTGCTTCTCATCCTTTAACCTTTAAAATGTGTTGCCCTTATAATTTAGCAGAGTCCTCTGCACATTTTTCTAAAAGTGAAAGCTTCAAAGGATTGAAAAATAAAAAGAACAGATTATTCTATGTGGCTGAAAATTGACAAAGCAATGACCTCCCTCCCTCCCATCTTCAATTTCATAAGGCTCTGAAATCTATGCTCATATTGCAGCCTTGGTGGGTTTATAATTTGTCCATTGGCCATTGCTCTTATTTGCATGTAAAAGGAGATAAAGGCCAATGAACTCCTTTAAGACATCTGCACCTGAGTTCCAGGCGCTCTGCTTTAATGAACAGTACCTCTTTGCTCAACTCTCCCTCTCCCCTCACCCTCACTTTCCAGCTCGCTCCAACTCAAGGGTATATATTTGGGTTTTAGAAAATTCTAAAATTTGATGACAATTCTACATTTAGAATTCAAATAAATCAAGCATTGTTTTCAAGATTGTTTAAAAGGATTATCTTTATAGTTAGTAACACACACACAAACAGCAGTTGGATTAGGCTGAAAAGAAATAGAATAAAGTGTGTTGTATAATTACATTCTTTCTTCTCAAAGATATTATAACCATATACCCTGGTTTAAGGAAGAAATGAAAACGTATCCTAGGAGAAAAGTGAAATCATACATAAATATCAGATGTTAGAATTTGTTTAAAATTCTTTATCATGCCTCTCCAAATGAAAAATAGCTCAGATCTCTTCTTCTTAGACCTAATTCTAGGTTCTGTCATTCACTCTAAACTTTTCCACATAAAACAAAACTTTCCTTAGATAATATTAGTAGTTAAAATTAATTTAAAGGTAGTTCAAATATGCTGAGTCATGCTTACTTTATAGAACTGGTGAAATGACTGGACAATTTGAATTTATGATGCCATTCCTATTAAAAAAGAAAAATCTCTTTTTCCGGGCAAAATTATTTCATTAAAAAGCTAGGAGTGATCCAGGTGATACGGCAAATGGAGAGATGTCATTAAATAGGTGTCAGGCAAAATGAAAAGTTCCAGACATCAGTTGTACCAGTGTGTACCTTAAAGCTAGCAATCCACATAACAACAAGGAAGAAACCCACATAAAACAACTCTGTGCTGTGTGCTTTTTTATTACAGTATAGGGAGAAAAATAAGTCTAGGAAACTATTTCATGGGTAATTAAGGATCGACTAGGATATGAACGAAATATTTAAATAATCAACTATTTAAATTGCCAGTAGGTGTAATAATAACCAGCTGGCTTCCAAAGAGAAGGTGCTCTTTTGGATTTCCTTTCAGTGAGCAGACTACTGGCTTCATTTGTTTGATACACAGTGACTGGGAACAGCCAGATTTATGATCTACAAATTTTCCTTTTCAACTGTACTTCAAGGATTATCACCTAAATTCTACAGGCTTCACTTTGAGAAATCTTGGGTGGTCTGGATCCTCTTTCCCACAGGCTCAGGACAGATTGGGTAAATCCACTCATAACACTATTGAGTTTCTGTAAAACTTTCAATTGAGAAACATTGGTTAGGGTTTATTTGGAAGCTTAAAATAGTACAGTATTAAGGGGTCAATTCTGGGAATAAAATCTAGGCTCTGGCGGTACTAATAACAACTAGTTGTCATGGTGACCAGAATTGTGATCCAAGTGCCTCACATAAAGAGTAAATTTCATTAAAAATAACTATTATAACATCAATAGGAAATGTACTAACTTCATAAAAAGCTGTGATTCGTGGGCCAGTCCACTCAATAGAGGCAGAAATAAAGAGGAAAGAAAATACCCTTGAATCTACCAGGCCTCGGAGCCCATATTTCTCTAGACCTCTTTATGAATACAATGAGGAGCCTGAATGGCAAGGCTGCGACTTTAGTCATTCATTTGCCTCCTTTCAATATGGCACCACAAGCTTTGATTAGAATATTTAAATTCTGGGAGTTATTGTATTTTAAAAATAACATATTAAGGAAGGCTGACAGTAACAAAGAGATGAGTAAAATTCATTACCAGGACATGGGACATTTCCTGATGATTATTCTGTTCCCTTTTCTTTTATTAGAATACAAACTTTTTTCCACTTGAAAATGTTTAAATCACATTTATGACACCTTAGTATTCTTGGGCTATCCCTCTCTTCTATATAAGGTCCAATGATTATAAATCAAAAGTATCAAATAGAGTCATCCTCCCAGACAATAATTTCCTGGATAACTAACCCTGTATATCTTAAGATGTCTTAGAATATATAAGAATTTCTTCCTTCTCTATTCAGACCTGTTTCAACAGAAGTGTGGGAAAGTTTTTCATACCACGGGTGATTAAGAAACCTTTGGAATGTGAAGGAAGGATTTAAATAATACAATCTGTACAATGCTGGAACACTGTCAGATAACTCACCAATCATTCACATTTGCACCCTCTCTTCTGAGTCTATGAGACAGAGTAACACTCACAAGAGCAAGTTACCAATTTAAAAAAATTAGTCTCAAGCATAATTTATATCAAGATCTTTATGGATGCACTAGGCTGATTAATTCGTTTCTCTTATTATTTGGAATGTTTGTCAAAGCTTTCTTCTTGTCACAAAATATAATGCTAATATTAAAAGAGAAATTGCATGTCACAAGTACCATCAGTGAAGTTCAAGACTCAGGTTATATTGTCCTAACCAAGGGAAATGAGTTCACAGCAAATTATCCTCAATACCTTAATTTTATTGTCCTCAGGAATGCAGTAGACATTGGTTGAAGAATTGGGATGCTAGACATCAAGATTGCCAAAGGAAACATGACTAGCACTGGTCCTACTGGATTTTGCTTTGGGAACCCTTATGGGCCAGTGTTATGTCTATGAGAGTTACTCTTTACTGGAATATTAACCTTGGAAATCCTGCTGTTGGAGATGGGTCTCTGACAAATCAAATATAAACTCTTGCAATGAGACATTTGTGAAGGAAATAACAACTTGTGCCATGACACAAAGGCACATGAGTTTCTTGTAAGGAAGAAGGGTGAAGCAAACATTTGTCAGTGTGCCGTCAACATGGACAAGGTTCTTCAATATAAATCTTTCGAACTTTGTCTATTTCCAGGCTAGGGAGATAGGTCAGTCCTGCCTAATAAGAATGAGTATCTGAGTTCTATAACAAATTAAAACTTGGGCTCATCTACATATGTATTAATGCCAGTACTTAGGAGTCAGAATTGGGAGGTTCCCTCAGGCTTACAGGCCAACCATCTAGACATATTGCTAAATTCCAAAGTCAATGACATAGACTATCTCAAAAATTAAGGTGGAAAGTGAGTGAGAAAAAGAGCTGATATCAAGCTAGCTATGGCTTCTACATACGCATGTATACACATGCACTCGCATGTAAACATGCACACACGACCACACATATACACACTCGGCAATAGTTACACACAGAAATGGAAATGTTATCTTCCCCACCCCAACAGTAAATGAAAACATCTGCAATCTCCAAAAGTAACTTTGAGCTCACCCAGGAAATGTTCCAAATTAGCAAAAGCCAGAACTCTAAAGAATCAGGCTTCTCACAAGAAGCCTGTACAAGCTGATAAGGTAAAACAAACACAAAGTAGAAGGAAGGTTGGGACTGGGCGAGCTGTGTGCTCAGATGAGACATGGCATCCCCTCGGGGTACTCTGCACATCTGTTATGTACAGAGACAGCAAGGACAGGCCCAGCTAATCTTTGTAGGTGATCTCAGCAGGAGACTTGTGATCATGCAGTCCTCTGAAGCAGGAACCTGCAGCTGGAGCCTTTTGTATGTACTGCTCTCTTGTTAAAAATCAGCTGTTACACAATCATCTTGCTTTCAAAACATCCCAGTCTCAGGTATGGAGAAGGCCATATCATTCCCTTAGCCTTGAGACCCTTTAGATGTGGAGCAATGGCTCACACATGGCTACATTCATTCCACACATCAACTCTCAGTTCAGGTTCAGATTGACCCACTAAGAAAGACTGAAGACATGCTTCTATCTCTGTCAAATGGAGAGGATAAAATAAATTTATGAAGATTGAAGACATGAAGGGAATCTCTCTCTGATTGTGTGTGTGTGTATGTGTGTGTGTGTGTGTACACCTGCATGGGTGCACACACATGTTTCTAAAGCTCATCAAGAGCTAGCACTCATATTATCATTAATTATTAGGAGTAGTTAAAGAACAGATAAGAAATGTCATGGGCATAGTTATCATAATCTGAATTTGCACTTTTTTAATCTTCATATTACTCCAGGAGATAACTTCATTTTTATTTTATTTTACAGATCAGAAAACGACAGCACAGGGAAGTCAAGTGATTACAGAAAGTTGCACAGCTAACAAATGACAGTGACTGAAACATATTTGACCGTTTATTTTATAATTGACATGAAGATCTTCTGAGTCATAGAAGAAATGTATTTTCCTCTTTGACAGATAAAAATAATAGTGTATCTTCAGCTGTATTTCAGTGTATTTCTAAATCTGTCAAACACTTTTTTAGGTCCATGAATATTTTCTGGCTAGTGATTTAAGTATTTCCTTCTTTTAACTTTTTCTGCACTCACTTCATTCAAACCACACATAATACATCTTTGAGTCAATGTTTTCAGATTTAGATAGAAAGTCAATTTTCCCTTTTGACTTTACACAGTTACCCTCTGTGCTCAATCTTTCACTAATTTTTTTTAAGTTGGCATCATGCTTTTTGATATATGACTGCCAGAATCATATCCAGTATTTCAGATAATTTATTGAGTCTGGTTTACATTACTTTCAATCATCCATCTTCTCAAGAAGCTTGGGATATAGTTGAGAAGAGAGACTAATATTCTAGCTATGCTTGGTCAATAATAGAGACGCATGCTTTTAATTGCTCTACACACAATGCTCTTCACCTATTCCAACCAAACCAAAGAGATGTTTCCATGGAAACATTAGAACCTAACCTCTGTACGGGAAAGCCATTTTCTTAAGAAGTGATAATCAAAAAAAAAAATTAGTATTAAGAGAAAGTGAATTGTGAAAAAGCAATGCTTTTGGAAGAGAACATTTGCTCACTAGTATTTCACAAGATGTGAACTACTGTGCTACCAAAAACCAGTGTCCTAGATCAAGCAAGGATGGGGAAGGCTGGTGTAAACAGAGTAGAGATTCCACGTAGATATTTGCAGAGCCTGGAGAGACCCTTACACATTGTGATCCTCTAAGGAAGGAAAAGGGTATAGATTTTCTCTGACAGAGGTGAGCATGGTATCCTTGAAGAATGTAAAGAAAAAATAAAACATACTCAGAATACCCATCACTGGGATCAGATTGGGACTGGGGAGCCAGCTCCAGCCCAGAGATTTGGCCTCTAGGTATCTACATGCAGTAGGAACTCATTTTCATGACTGTAAAACATACTATTCCACCACATAGATATGAGAGTTTGACTGAGAATAACATTCACATTCAAGACATGCTTGTGCTTAACAAAATTGAGATCTTGGCATGCCACTATTGTTTTTCAGGAGCAAACATAATAAACATAAAACATTCGGCCTTGTGACATCATTAATTTTCTACTTTGCACAAATAATTGCTATAAATTAAATTGACATCCAGGGGAAAAAAAACGGTTATCTGTTCAATGTTAAATTATATTACATCTTTATTCAGAAAGGCTGAACTCTAAATTAATTTTCCAGTCACCAAATGAAAACCAATCATTGTTTTCTGAAAATAAAATAAATAGGCCTTCATGATAGAAAACTTTCTGAATTGCAATCCTCAGCACACCCACATCATTTAAAAGAAGAAATATGAAATTAGTTTACTAACTGCTGGGTTTCTACAATGCTTTTTCATGGATCCTTTGTTAACTTGTGGATTCTTTGGTTAACCCTCCTATCATAATTTCAAAATACAACTTTAGAACCCAGAAAAGAGTTCAAATGTCATTACCCTACATGTGTAGACAGTATTGCTCTTAGGATACATGTTATTAAACGAAAATTGAAGTAACAGACATGGGATGCCTCTTTATGATCCAGGAGGCCAGAAAGTTCTCCAAAACAACATAAGCTATTGCTATTGTCCTCAGTTTTCTACCATAACTACACAGGGAAAATAATCAAATTGAACAGGAAACTTCTGGCTATATTCCATATTGCTGAAATGAGGTATGCAGGCTGGTAGGAGAGAAAAGATATCCATGATGTTACCCAGAGCTAGATTCTGCATGCTGCAGTACCTACCTGCCAGGTAAGATGTGCCCACTGGTACAATAGTGGTGTGACTGTTATAGGATAACTTGCTTTCTGATGGGAACCAATGTCTATTCCAAAGAAGGGAATTTCATGACTATTACTGTAATACCTACCTGTCAAAGTCTTATGGATAAGGACATCATAGGCCATTGGGTAAAATAAGCTATTGCTATTTTGCTAATGGCCATGCTGCCAAATATCCTTCTAAATATTTACTTACATCCATAGGCCAGGGCTTCTCTCAATCTTGGTCAGAGAAGCTTCTCTTTTCAGTATGAAGCAGTCAATACAGAGATACATAACTGGTCAAAGAGCTGAGAATAAGAGACTGAGTGCTCGACCTTAACAGGACATCTGTATTACATCACCACCTTTACCACCAACATCAATGGAAATAATGTGAAAATAACGTAAGAGGTGGAGGATGGAGAGGAGTGCTATGAAACACTGTCTTCTGGACGTGGCACGGCTATGAAAATCATGATCTCACAGCAGTCATGGTTACTTGCAAAAGATCAAACCAGTCAGAATCACGGCTTGGATAGGATAGATGATTGCCTGATTCCACCCCTTACTGAAGAACTCTTAGCACTTGACAGAACCTGGAGGAGAGAAAAATCACTCTTTTCTGAGGATGTGACTACCAGTTGGGTTTCTCATGTCCCACTGGGTGGCCCCACACTCCTAGGCATATGGATAGCACTAATTAGACCTTCTAGGTTATCAAAAAGAAAGAAAGTTAGAGGGTACCATATTGAGAAAATATAGAGGGGAGTTAGAAAGGATATTATGGGGAGGATGTGATATATTTCATTACATATCTGTATAAAATTCTCAAAAAAGAAAAAAAAACAATTAAAAAGAAATATGTAGCATTAGCTTGTTACTTAGAGACATGGGAGAAATCCCAGATAAAATGATAAGAATTATTTTATTTACTTTTCTGTGGAATATCAATGCTGATAAGGAAAAGAATAGGGACCAATTGTTTTTCAACTACCTTGTAATGTCTCTGCCATTTGAACACTTGTGTACACATTTTTTAAGAAAGGATTTTTCGAAGGAATCATACCTTTGCTGCACTCATCTGTTAAATATACAAAAATCAGAGAATACTACTTAACCTGAGGGTGATATCACCGTGATTGATGGCTAGCACTGACATGTGAGGCTGCTTCCATGTTAGATTTTTAGCTTTGTAACATCTATTTAGTTAGTTACTTAGTTAGCTGTATGCATGCACACAGGTATGTGCCACACCACACATTTGGAAGTCAAAGAACAGAATGTAGGAGCTGAGTGGATCTTCACACTACATGGGTTCCAGGATTCAAACTCAGGTTGTCATGTGCGTGATGGCAAGCCACTTTACCTACTGAGCCATTTGGCAGCCCTTAATGTTTGATTTTTAAATGAAATATCTACCCAGTATGTTACTGAGCAAGCTAACGAGCTTAAAATCAACCTATGGAGGCATTCTGTGTATGTAATCAAGAAAAAAATTCAAACTAGAATCAGTTGGAATGGAGTTTGCCTCCTTTGATTTTAAAATATAATTTCCTTTTTTTCCCCTTGTGGCATATATTATCTGTGTAACTTAGACAATTAATCTCTTACAACTAGTCCATAAACGGTTTGATGGAAACCCTATACTTTTCTTATCCCCGGCAGTCATTTTACACTGTAACTGTATGATAAAAGGGGGAGGGGGGAGAGGGAAATTAAAAGAAACAACCAGCGGCATTCTTACCCTGGGATTTCACAACCCTGAGTGTTTTAAAAACCATCTTGAACTCTGGCAATGTTGCTTTCCCATTCTTATGGTGTTTTTATTTAATTATACAAAGAATAATCTGAGAAGCAAGCAGTGGTTTCAATTTGTCTGATAGAAAATGCTAGAGAATTACCCTTCAGAATAGTTAATTAAACATTTCTATCAATTACACTGAATAAATATGCAGTCACAACTATTGCTGGTTCGTTTGGCATTTAAAGAGATGGCATATATTAAACCCCCAGTTTGGCTGTGCACCACATTAGACTCGGTTAGCAAACAGAGCAATTGTTTCTCCTAAGCAAATTGTTCCTTTTAATTAAAGCATTTGCTCTTCTCTTAGCACTTTACAATGTGCGATACAAGATAAACATAAAATACTTCCTGCATACTTTCCCTCAGCTTTCTCAAGCCAGATACAGCTTTCTGACAAAAAAAAAAAAAGGTATTCAGATTCCTAGCTCAAATAATACACCTTCGCTACTTCAGCATTTCCACTGACTTCCCTGAAATGCCTCCAAACTAGGCTTATGGTCTCTATTTCTATATTCTGCAGTATCCCAAAATGGCTTTCATCTCACAATGATTAACTAAGGCTCTTCAACTCCCCTCCTATTCCTTTAAGTTATTAGCAAAGTATCTTAGCATTGCACACAGGCCATTCACCACCTGGTTACTGCTTGGGAACCAATGCTCAACACTGCCACTATGCTAGCACGCTATTTCCTGTCTTAAAGTTTCCTAAATTAGTTGCTTTTTAATCCTCCCCTCAACAGCTATCTAATGCTTTGCTCTCAGCCCTGAGCACCTGCCATCAAAACTGTAACTTCTGAGCTCCAGAAAACTGTCTTGTACCTACCGGCCTGCCTCTGAAAGACCAGCCATGTTTATAAGATAGATTTTTGTTTCTGTAATAGAGTACACTGCTTAAACAATTTAATAACAAGAAAGGGCTATTTTGGTTCACAATTTCAAAGATCCTCCATGTTCCATTCCACCTTTTTTTTTTTACAGGTCCTGTGTTATGGGACCTGTAGCAAGGAACCACACAGTGGTAGGAATTCATGGAGTGTCCCTGTGTGCCTTGAAGCATCCACAAAGCAAAGGATAAAAATTCATTTTCTACTTCCGTTTGTCAGTAATGATCTCTGTTAGTTACAATTGGGAAACATAAATTGGAAGAAAGGAACTCAAGTTCTAACAAATGGATAGTCAGATAGAGGAACTCACATACAAATGCTCAGTTGTCTAACTAACTGAGTGAAAGAAACAAAGAACTAAGGAAAGTTGGGTTTATTTATTATTCTTATCTTCCTTTCTGTCACTCTTTTCAAGTCATTTCAATAGAAAGCATTTTTAAGTGTGTGTGTGTGTGTGTGTGTGTGTCCAAGCTCACAAAAATTTTGTGTATGTTAATGCTCTGTTCACATGTGCATGGTGTGCATGGATGTGTGTGTATGTATATGTGGAGCCAGTGGACAACCGTGGGTATCATCCTCATGAAAACCATCCATCTTCTGTGAGACAGGGCCTCCCATTGGCCTAGAGCTCATCAATTAGTCCAAATTAGCCAATGAGCCCCATGTGTCCTCCTGCCTCCACCTTTCAAAGAAAGGGATTATAACCACCCATCTTCTTTGAGGCAAGGCCTCTCATTGGCCTAGAGCTCATCAATTAGTCCAAACTAGCCAATGAGCCTAAGTCTTCCTGCCTCCACCTGCCAAACAAGGGGATTATAAGTACATGCTACCACATGTAAAATTTTTGTGTGTGTTTCTGGGGATTGAACTCAGGTCTTCACAATTGCAAGTCAAGCACTTTACTGACTGTTCTACCAGCAACATTAGCTAGTAATTTTAAAAACAAACTATTATGGTTATAAGAAATAAAATCTGATGCTTCATTTTCAAAATAAAAGAACTTTGTGTCAGCTTATATGTTCAGCTTGCCATGTCAGTAGGCCACTAACCAAGGTTGGCTGTTAGTTATTTTCTATTCTTGACTTCTAGTTTGGGTGGATGGGTGTGGGTATAGCTATACTAGAATAATTTGGGTGAAGTGTCTAAATTATCAGGCTGCCAGCAGGAGTCCAGTGTTCCCTGAGCATTTGCCAGGATCTGTCGAGAAATAGGCAAACATCAAAGAGGAAAGGAAGAAACAACACCCAAGTGATGTGTATGATTATACCCTCCTGATTGCTTTGTCAATAGGGAAGGGAAGAAAGGACCTGGTCTTTGTTCTCTGGGCTTGGCAGTGGTGGCACATGCCATTAATTCCAGCACTCAGGAGGCAGAGGCAGGCATATCTCTGCGAGTTCAAGTCCAGCCTGGTCTACAGCAGAAGTTCCAGGATGGCCAGAGAAACCCTGTCTTGAAAAGCCAGAAAGAAAAAAAAACTGTTCTTTGCACCCAGTCATCATGCTGCCATTCTGGAATGACAGCTTCACCAAGTTGCAAAATAAACTGCCTTTCTTTTTCTATTCTGAGTCCCTATTGCTCTTATTTTGAAGTGAGAACCCATGCTCCTCATGCAGTGTCCTAGAAATCATTAGGGTTCTCAAATAATTCATCAATTATATTCAGCTAACCAGTGAACTAGTTGAGTAAAACCCCCTCTTTTTTCATATAAATTGATTTACCTTGAAATTAAAGAAAATTTTTCAAGGGGGAAAAATGGCATCTATCATTTATGGAGCCTTTCTCATCAATAACAAAGCATGCAGTTCCATAAATATACTCATAACTCTAAATAGCAATTAGATGTCTTTTTATGAATATCCCCTCTGGCACCTTAAATTGAACAAATTTAAATTTTAATTCATGTCTTTACTTCTAACAACAGCTTATAAATTTTATTTAATTTTCAGCCTCCAGACTAAAACATAAGACCGTAGAAAAACTTCCAGCATTTTTTGCCTCTAAGTTTCCTTAAGATTAGTAAGAAATTCCATAGGCCAATCTGTATTATTGCGAGAACTTTTTTAATGAATGTCCAAACAAATGCTAGGTATTTTGAGGCAGGGTGGTCAACAGTGGAGTAAGATACAGAGCCAAATTCCCACTATGCAAAGAAAATGCTGAACTGGAAAGTAAAAGGAACCCCACACATTTCATCCTCAGATCCAATATGCAGATACAAGTCAACTAAACAGATTAATTATTCCTAATGAAGCAGAGTTTAGACATGATAGCAGACGTTGTAATGCTTCTCATACTAAGACATGAAACTCTATGCAACTCCTCTTCAATCAGTGTGAGCTTTCCATCGCTTTGACCAATAGACCTCTTCAGATGTGATTTTGTCTTTCAGGGTTCCAAAACTGCCTAAAGGACCACATTCATTTCCCTCTTGAATTCATAATCACTCAAGAACACTGAGCCTTCCTTCATGTAAAATCCTGTCATTCTGAAAATGTATGCCATAGGTTAACAATGATCAACTCTTCCAATGGAGTCTTGCTTCTGGTCCTCTCCAACATGTGTAACGATGAGAAATTACCTAGATCAAAATGGCCTGTGGACGTGTCTGTAGGGGTTGTCTTGATCGTTAGTGACACAGTCCATTGTAGGTGGAACTATTCCTTAGTCAGGACATGGTGATGAATGTGAATGGCAACATTCCTTGGGCAGGGGACTGTATAAGAATGAAGAAAGCTAGCTGGGCACAAGCAAGCAAGCAAACAAAGGTGCATTCATTTCTCTCTTAGTTTTTGACTGTGGAAGTGATGTTATTTAGTGTCTTGAGTTCCTGTCTTGACTTTCCTGAGATGGAAATGTAAACCAAATAAACACTTTCCCCAAATCCCAAGATAGTTTTGGTCAGGATATTTTATCCTAAAAACATAAATGAAAGCACAATGCAAAGCATAGAGAAAATTTAGTTTCAGAGAGTAGGGGGAGGAAGTAGGTCAGAGAAATGAGGTTTTTAAAGATTATACTAGGTCCCTAGTCACTTCCTCTTTTGGATACAGCAATGGTAAACTGACTAACATACCATCTAGTCTCTTCTAAATACCTATAATAAAATAAAACAAGAAAGAGATAATCTGAAAAAAGTATTAAATGAATTAATCCAATTTGAAAGGGTCCAGAACAATCTTTCCAAGCCATGCAGAGTTATCAAAGAAATAGTCTTAAGGAAAAAAAGACCAAATATAGGAACTCTGCAAATGACTCCTGCTTCACAGATCCAAATTTGGGTGGTGGATGATATTTAAGTCAATGCCTAAGTTATACTTCCATTTGTATAGAAAATCATCTAAGAATATTAAGAGAACACTCATACTTTCTCAGCTCCACAATAATTCCTCAAAGATAGATAAGGGTGTTTTCAAGAGCTGTTTAATAAGGAGCCCAAGATGGAGTTGTTTTGGTATATTTTGCATATAGTATTTGACTAAGTTGATTTATCCACTAATACATAAGATATTTAAAAATTTTGTAAAAAAAAAAACTATATCAATTTTTTAATGGAGGGAACATGAAAATAGAAAATGAAGAGGTTTTGTGGAAACAAATTTCCAAGGATATAGGCCAGGTCAAGAATATTACTTAATTAGGAAATGGATGAAATTGTTTATTTTAGGATATGAAATAAAATTTTCTGAACCTTATTTACAATACAGCCAGTTAAATTTCAGAACTGCTCTACTACTGAGTGTTACATATATTCTCCTTCTTTCAAATGTATTTTATTTTCATTGCCACAAAGCATTTATGCATATTTATAATGGTGTCTCAATGACGTATACAATGTGCAATGGTTGTTAATGATAAAATGTGAACATATCAAACAGACATATATTTCCTTGCAAAAAAATATTCAAATTACTCTGCACTAGCTATTTTTGAATAAAATTTGATTCATTGTTATCAAGCATAGTTTCACACTGTACTATAGAACATTAGAAATTTATCACACATGCCAAGGCTAAGGGAACATCTCAGAAGAGGGCAGAAAGGATGCAAGAGCTGGAAGACAGCAAAGAGTGCAGTGAAATGTTTTCTTCTAGGTATGTCATGGCTGGTATCAAGGAATTCATAGTACCGGTGTCCACCTCCAGAGCTATTCTGCTGTAGATGAAGGAAGTGCATTTAAGGTCCCATCTTTTTTTTAGGAGCTATAGGCAGTTAATTGTTGCTGGAAGAGGGAAAGTCATGTTCCTTAACTATATAGCCATTAACACATTGCCCTCACTTGGGAAAGTAACTCTTACCTAGGCGTATGCAGGCAACCACAAAATAATGCTGTGGTCAAAGAGAAACAAAAGACAAAAATGAAGTCATTCAGTTGAAGAGACAAGGAGTTGGCTGAAGGTAATGAAGGGGACTTTCATTATATATTCATAAGAAATTCTGAAAGAATAACTTTAATCAATAAACAATACTTAATATAAAAAGTAAATTATCCTTACTATTCAGTGGCACATCTGTACCATTAGCTAGCCTCTCTCCATGCTTCCTACACTCTTCTCGGCCTCTGTATTTTCTAATTACACAATATTGCTTCTGTGCATTAGAGAGATTGAACATTGTTTCAGAGCTTCATAATTCTTCACATGTAGAATCAAGTCATAGGAAATAAAGTCAAAGAGCTTTGTCTGCCCTTGGACATGACTTAATATATGATCCTATACTGATGTTTGAATGATAAGACTTCTGGGGAGAGTCTCAGGAGAGAGTGAGTAAATCTTCATGCAAGAAATGGGAACATTTATGACACAAAATATGTTTATTATTTTTCAATACAGATGTGAAAACTTTTGATACTTCTCTCACTGAGTGGAGGGGTGTGAGTCTTCACCCCTTGAAATAATAAGACTAAATAATAAGGCTAAAATAATAATGCTTCAGCAAGTGGAATAGAGAAAGTATGATATTAAGTGACTTCTCAGGGTAGTATTTTATAGCTCATGAAGCTTATGTCTTGATTGATAGGTGTAGGGTCATTATAGGGTTCTCTGTACATGTTCTAGTTGACAGTTCTCACTGAGGCAGCTTTCTAGACATTCTACCAAAGTACCAGATCTGCCAGTGAAGCCAATCTGAACACTAAGGAACAGTCTCCTCTGGTTGAGTATGATGAGGAAACTACCCATCCATGTAGAAGAATCAACAAGGCAGCCCTTCCCTAAATTCTCTTTCAGTTAATTTTCTAGTTCTCATACAAAGTAATGGGTTTTATTATTGTTTTACATTTTCAAATATATATGTTATCATACTCTGCTGTACGTCATCATCCTTCTTCACTACCCAACCCCATTCTTGGCCACCTTGTCCCAAATAGACGTACCTTCTGTACTCATGTTCCATCATCCTGTTTTTCTACCCTTTCTTTTCTGTCTGAAGATCCCTTCCTCCTTTCTCTTGATCCCCAAGAGTATCATGAGCCTCCAGTATTGCTCTTTCCACATAGGCCTGCTTTGGGTATGTTAGGTCTTTTGTACTTACATAGGAATTTCTGGATCATTTTTCCTGGTTCTGTTACTACTGAGATTTTGATGAGGATTGCAAGTGAGTCATTAGGTTGCTTTTGATAGCATAGCCATGTTTTTACAATATTAATTCAGCCAATAAAGAGCATAGGAGACCTTTCAATCTTCCAGTGTCTTCTTTTCCTCCTTCAGTCTCTTAATGTTTTCTTTGTAGATGTCTTTAACCTCCTTAATAATTTATTCATAGATATTTTATTTTCCTGAAGCTATTCAGAAAATATTTTCATTTTTCGTTCTCATCATTACTGATATATAGAAAATCTACTGATATATATTTATATACACATATATAAGTATCATGCTGCTACTTTTTTGAAAATGATTATCAAATCTAAAAATTTTCTGTCAGAGTGTGAGTATTAAGTACAGGCACATCTCATTTTCAAATAGAGATAATTTGATTTCTTCATTTCCTATTTGTATCACTTCATTCCTTTCTTGTGACTTAATGTTCTAGCTAAGAATCCAAGCACTTTATTAACAAAAATAGTGAGAATGGACACATATGTCTCATTATTGATTTCAGAGGAAATACTTTTGTTTTTCCCCTATTTAATATGACACTGGCTATATGTTTTTTGTAGACAACTGTTATTATACTGAGATTAGTTCTTTCTGTTCACAAAATTTTTATGAGTTTTTATCATTAAGGGATGATGAATTTTATCAGAATTCTTTTCTGCAACTTTTGAAATGATCGTGTGACTTCTGGACTTTCATCTATTCATGTAGGGTGTCACATTTATTGGAATGGAATAGTATAGCACCTTTCCATTTCAGGGCTGAGCTAGCTTACTCAGGACGTGTGATATTCATGAAGTGCTCTTGAATTTTGTTGGCTTGTATTTTATTAAGAATGCTCACGTTTATGCTCATCAGGTAAACCAGGCAATAGTTTTATTTTATTATTCTTTCCTTATTGGTTTCAATATAACATTATTTTATAGAAGCAGCTTAGTAGTGTTTTTTCCCCTCTATTTCTGGAGTTTAGGGAGTACTGCTGTTAGCTATTCTTTAAATGTTTGGTGGAATTTGATAGTCTTTGCCTTTGTAGATGGTTAGTATATTGAATATTATTTCTTTGACTTGAATTTTTGATACCATGATTCTAATGTGTAATGGACAGGTTTTTCTCTAGGCATGTCTATTCAAGCTTATAAGTGGCTTTTTTTTGTTTGGATCAATTTCTTCCTATTGACTCAGGGGAATTAAAACTTAATTTCTAAGATTTTACTGCTATGTCAGCGTCTTTTACCCTATGGGTTTTTCTATTTGGCCTGTAGAACATATCCCTAAGTTCTGAGTTGCTGCAGTCATGTTTCTTCATTTATTTATTTATTTATTTATTTATGCTTAGACCTAGTACTTCCATATCCTTGTCTTTCAATTTTTATATTCTTTCTTCTGGTGAAGTCTATTGTTGATACCTTGAGCTGTGGATTTTATTTGATTCATTGAACTTTTCATTTTGAACATTTCTACTTTAAAAAAAAAAATCCCAATTTCCTTGCTAACTGTCTTTTATTTGGCTATCTAATCTATACTGTTATTTTCTCATCCATTTTGACTTTTCCCTTTAAATTGCTAACTTTCCTCTGGCTTGAGTTCATCTTCTTGTTTGTGTCTTCTTTCGTGTCACTGTTCATTTTTGCTAGTAAACTTTTGAAATTCTCATTTGCCATTTTACTTATCTTCATTACTTTTTTTAACTCAGTAGTTGCAGAGCTGTTTAAAGGAGTCATGATATCCTTCCCCTTAATGCTTTCTGTTTTGCAATTTGTACATCTGTTAGTTTGACTGTCTCCTCTGTTTTTACTTGGGGCTCTCCTTATCGAGCAGTCGCTTCTGGAAGGCTCAGTGCCTGACTACCACAACTCAGAGATGAGAAAACAAACTGTCAAAACAGCAACAGCAAACTATGCAATATACAAAAATCAGTTGACGTTTCCAAACATATCATCAATGACCATAGAAAAGAAAATGTAACAATTAAGGCAATTTTTTTATAACAATGTTATAAAATTAAAAACTATTTTGAATACATATAGAGAGAGATATAAAAAGATAAAGATAAGGAGATAAAGATGAGGAGATAAAGAAAGATAAAGATGAAGGAGGGAAGCAGGATAGGAGGGAATAGAGGTGAAGCAAGTTTAAAAGAAAGTTGGAAAGTACAGAAGAGTGCTGTAGAAGGGGAGAAAATGTAACAAGAGACTAGAAAAGTAACTTAAAAATATTATTTTCCAATAATGAGAAAATCTAAAAACAAAATTAGGTAAATATAAGAATATAAATTTCTAGAAAAGTCTATGATCCTTTAATAATTATGATACAAGTCAAAATACCACTAAAAGTAGAATAGAAAAATTAGAAGGAAAAGCAGAGAACTGAGGGGAGGGGGAAAGAAAAGAAAAAAAGATTGGCTGATACTATAATAAAATTGTAAACAAAACAACTTGAATATATGGTTTAGCATGTAAGAAATGAAAACATAAAGAACTCTTTTAAATACAACACAGTGAAAATATTACTAGCAGAACCAAAAGAAGTAAAGGTGGACAAATAAAACAAGCAAAAGAAAAAAAAAGAAAGAGGAAAAAAAACAAAAAATAGAAACACTAAAGGAGCTTCCTTTGGGGTCCTTAAAAATTGAAAACTGCCCATTATTCACATGGGGGCAGAAGCAGAAGAGTTCAAGTCCATTGAATTCATGGACTCTTGTTTCACTTATGATTATGCTGGTATTGAGCCTACACTGAACACTGACCAATGTCTGCGAGATGCACCTTTACTTTATGACTTCTTTTTTTTTTGCATACCAGCATCATCTGCTGAGCAGCCTGGATTTGTAGATTGTGGGCTGGAAGAGTCTTCTTCTGGAAGGGTCCCCCAATCTACCCAAGCTTCCATAGATTGTACTCCCTGAGGAGTAGCTATTGTTCTAGATGAGGGGAGTTTCACAACTGTGCTACAAGTAGGAGGTGGGGAGTTAACCACAGCACCAAAGCCTACAATCACCCAGATGTGAAACTCACCGTACCTGTAGCTGTGTGTTAGCCTGGAAGTTAGACTGCCAGTTAGTTTTCACTATGCCTATCTGGTTTACTTTTGGGACGAGGCTTCTGTTTCTTTCCCTGCCTCCAGAGAGCTACCAGTTAGAACTGCGCTTGGCTTGATTTACTTCTCTGTCTAGTGCTCATCTTTCCCTCATTGCTTTTCAGCTCTTCTATCAGTACCTCTGTGAGTCTCTGAGGTTATCTTCCTTTCCTTGGAATAAAGTATCTGCACTCTTATGATAACTCCCTTTAATTAGGTCATAGTGGAGCAACTTCTATTTGGCCATTATTCCTGGAAACCGAGTTAATAGCCTCTCTTGTTGCTGCTTGTCCACTGCCAATCACCGTTACTGCTATGGTAACTTTGCACAGATGAAAGACACTAGGTGACCATGCACATGCCGAGAGGCCATCCGCAGCACATGTGTGAGTCCCGGGTTTGGAAGACATACAGCAGAGGCCAGATGACAAGCACCAGAGAGTAAGTAAGCAGGGGCAGTGATGGCCATTCTACCTTGACATTCCTAAATTCTTAACTGGGAAAATCATGAGATACAATAAAACATGTACTGTTTTAAATTCATGAGCTTTGAAGACATTTTTTTTTTATGTCTCCATACAAAAAAAAGGGACATTTACCATTCTCAGCTTAGGCAAGAGTAAAGAAGACACTGTAGCTGTTTGGAAATAACTAACTGTACAGACAACGATCCTGTTAACAAAAAGAATTTTTTTTTACTTTGTGGCTTGCTGAAGGAAGCTGGAATCACTTCTCTTAATGATGCAATGGTCCCTTCTTTTAGGTCCAATCCAGAAGAATCTCCTGCAGTATTTCATTTGTGGGTTATTATAGATACTTGTCATCATCCCCACAGGATTTCAGATTCACTGACCTAAAGTGCCTGGTAAATACTAGACCATGCAAGCTCCTTCCTTTATAAAATTTTCCCTGAAAGTGTACATACACACACACACACATATTTGTATATATGTATTTATGTATGTGTGTGTGTATGTGTGTGAGAAAGGACATAAATAACAGAACTGACATTAAATCTAAATTCTGTACAAATATAATAAACATATCTGTATAAAAAACTATCTCTGGTTATATGGAAAAAATAGAAATGGAACTAAAATGCAACATTCCTTAGTAATACTAGATAATTCTTTCATTGAACAAAGCCTCTTCTTGAGAACAAACAGAAATCTAGACAGTATTTTATCAGAGCCTAAGATTTGGTGCTCCAGCAACAGTCATCCATTTGGTATTTCTCTAAACAGCTTCAACTGAAAGCCTAAGAAACCATAATCCTGAACAGAAATGTTTTTGACCAACATCTGGATCCAGTTGTGCAAAGAAATATTGATGAACCTACAGCAAAATGAAAAAATCTAAAACAGTAAGTTTTTTAGGAAATAACATAAGAAAATATCACTGTGGTTTTTTTGAAATGGACTTCAAGAGAGCACAAAAAGCAAAAATGTTACCCAAAAACAGAGATAAAATTGTCTTTAACAAAAATGAGTGAGTAATCTTCATAGTGGGAAAACTGGTCACAGATTTGTGCACTGACAGTAAGTAAGTCCTACTACATGCCGATGAAAAAGCCCAAGTACTTATTTTTTATTTTTAGTTTTTATTGAAAATCGATTGTTTTATTTTAAGAGAAGAATTTAATTTTACTTTCTATTCTTCTAGTGCATCCTAATCACAGTCTCCCATTGTTCCTCCACTCCTCTCAGCTCCTTCCTATCTCCCCTCTCCCCCAGATCCATTCCCACTTCATTCCTCTTCCGAAAAGATCAGGTATCCAAGAGATAGCAGCAAAGCAGGACAAGTTCAGCTAATAGAAGAGTTTGTGTTGGCTTGTGATTCCAATGGGAGATTCCTTGATGGGGAAAGGCAATGCAGCAGGTGGCTGGAACAGGAAGTTGAGAGAGTACATCTCAATGTAACACATAAGACAGAGAAAATAGGAAGTGGGGTGAGGTCATAAACCCTCAGAGTTCACCCCAGCAACACTCCTTTCTTCAGTAAGACTCCACATCCTAGATCCCATAGCCTGAAACAGTGCTTCCAACAGAAAGCAAACTGCTTAAATTTATGGACTCCTTGGTGACATATCTCATTCAAACCACCACAATTAGTGACTAAATGTAAGAAAACTTAAGTGACAGGAAGACACAATTCAAACAGTAGAGAGATTTAACAACAACTAACTAAGATATTGTAAGTATTTGGGACAATTGGCATTCTATTCATTGCTAATATAAAGACAATCATTTTAGTACACTGTCAACTGTGTTTGATAAACACAGTTAGATTAGATAAACATTGTTAGATTAAATCTAAAATGCAGTATTTCCTTCCTTTAGCATTTCCTAAAGAAGAAACATCTATGAAAAAGCTCATAAAGAATGTCAAAAGTAACATCATTCATTATAGCAAAACATTGAGAACAACCCAAATGTTGCTAAACAATTCAAAGGATAAGCAAGTTATGATTTAGCCACACAATAAAAAAAAAACTACTTGACAATAAAAAATAAATTAAGCACTCATATACGTATATTATTTTCTCTACAAATTCCACTGTGACAAATTGCACAAGAAATGAAATGCAAATTTTAACTCTCTGACAGTCGTTGTAGCATGATTTCGATAGTAAATAATGGAATAGCTGAGTTTTTCAAGTGAGGAGCCAGGATAGATTAGCTGTGGCTTATATGTACAGTGGAAACATTTTTAGATTACATTGGAGCAACAGAATTTGTTTAATGAAAACTGGTTACAATATATTAGCTGAACAAACCAGAAGAGCCCCATGTCTGTACATAATTAATGCACGCTATCATGGTGTTATAATAATGTCTTTGTTGTTTTTATTTAAGTGTATACTTCTGTGTGATGATTGTGTCTTACTTGGGCTGCTATAATAAGATACAGTAATGGGGGCTAGGGGGATTAAATGGCAAACTTTTATTTCCCATCCTTCTAGAGACAGTGAAGTCTGGGAATTGCTTTTTATGGACGATGCTTATCCTGGATTGCAGATAGTAATCATCTCTTGTATGGTTACATGGGAGGGGAAAAAGAATAGAGATGGCCCTCCTCTTTATAAGAGCACTAATTCTACCATGTGGGCTCCATTATTATAAGCAAAATATATCCTGCAACTCCAACTCTAAGTAACACGATATTAAAAACTGGAAATGCAATATATAAATTAAATTAAAATAATATAAAATTGTTTTTTTATTTAAAAAAAAAGGAAAATGAGAAGAGCCCTGATACATTATAGGCAAGGAACCTACAAAGATGTCCTTGTGTTCGTTTTCTGTTGACCATCTACTGCTGGACATGCAGCCTACCCTTAAGAGTAGTTTGTTTCCCCAGTGAAACCTTCTTAGAGGAAACGAAATTTTCATTTACAAGTTTTTATCAATTGAAGATTGCTTCTGTGCTAGGGATGAAGGCGTGTGTCCACTTCTCCTTTATACACTAGAAGCGCATCTGGTGCAGACCCATTCAGGCTCTGTGCCTGCTGCTTGTCGATCACGTTGATTTAGAGGATCTTGTTTTCCTGGTGTCCTCCATCCCTCTGGTTCTCACACTCTTCCCACCTTCTCTTCTAAAGGTCTCCCTGAGCCCTGAGAAGAGGGATTTGAAGTAGACATATGTTTAGAGCTGAGTATTCAATGGTATCTCACTTTCTGCATGCTGTCTGTCTGTGAGTCTCTGAATTTGTTCCCTTTTGCTGCAGGAGGAAGCTTCTCTGATGATGGCTGAGCAAGGCATTGATCTATGAGTATAGCAGAATGCCTTTGGGAGTCATTTTTTTGCTATGTTTTTTTTTTTTTAGTAGAACAAAAGAATTTGATTTTACCCTGGCTATCCAGTCTCAGGTTCTTGGTGACCCAAGCAGTATCAAGTTTGGGTTCTATCTCATAGAGTAGGCCTTAAGTCAAATCAGATTTTTGGTGGTTACTTTCACAATCTTTTGCCACCGTTTCCCTAGCATATCTTGCAGGCAGGATACCACTGTAGATATATCAAACGATTTGTGGGTTTGCTGGTGTTTATGTTTCTTTTTTGATAGCATGCAGAGTACCTTCCTGTACCAAAGACACTAGCCCATAGGGTGAAAGTTCTATATAGGCACCAGCTCTACTTCACTATGTTCGACACACTATGTAGGTGTTTTCTTCACCAATGGGACCTTGTGGTCAATTTATGGAGAGCAGCTTATAGTCTTGACAACAGCCTGGGTTCCTTAGGTTATTTTATTTTATTCATATATGTGTTTCTCACTTTTTACCCTACAAGTCCTTTGCTTATAGATTATGGCTTCCAATATGGTGTTTTTATGGCACTCTCGAGTGTGCAAACAAGTGGGACTCTGCATCTTTATCTGTTTTTTTTTTTTTTTTTTGTCCCTTTTCTTGGGCTCTTTTTCTTCTATTTGTTTGTTTTGTCCTATTCAAATGTGTTAGTTTTTATTTTATTTTATCATTCCTTGGAAGCCTGTTTGTTTTCTACTGAAAGCAGAAAGGGAGGGGATCTGGGTGAGAGGGGAGGTAGACAGGAACTAAGAGGACTGGGGGTCAGGGAGTGAGAACTGCAATCAGGATATACTATATGTAAGAAAAAGATCTATTTCCAATAAAAGAAAAAATTGGAATTCAATATGAATTCCAAAAATATATTATACTTCAGTCCACAGAGGTAGGTATCTCCACGCATGCACTTTAAGTGTGTGTCTGCATGGCACCTAGGCAGAAGAGTAACAGTAGGAAAACATTATCCTTTTCCCAAAATCACATTGCAGGAATGTATCTTGTTTTTAATATATGTTAATTGCCAATAACAAAACAAGCCACAGATCAATAAAATTTAGGGTGCAAATTAAATAACAAAATATGCTTGATTACTTAATCAATGACATGAGTCATAAATGGTCATCTGTTGCTTTTCTTAGAATCAGTTTAAAATGAGCAACTCTACACTGCTCAACCTCAATTCCTGTAGCTCTTGTGCATAGAAGGGGCTGTTTTCTTTGAACCAATTCTCCCCTAAACACTCAGTAAGAGGAGTATCCTTGTGCTACAGTAAGTAAACGTTCTGCAAAGATCTAGGTAGTTAATATTTTAGGGTTATCGACGATCAGTCTCTATCATACCTGAAAAATATGTGGTTCAAGTATGAAGATCATCACTCCAACAATATATAAATAAATGATTACAGTTACATTCCAGAGATTTTTTATTTACCAAAATCAAGCAGTGAGACAGCATCAATGTAGAAGAAACACTTTGTGCCCTAAATAATACAAATAAACACAATAATAATAAAAACGTAAGAAATATCTGGGTAGAGTACAAGAGACAGGACCTGGGTATTTAAAGACAAAATTAACAAATTGTACAGATTCTAAATTTTGAATAATGATTTTGTAGATACAAAACACCTTACCAAAATGTAAGGACTATTTTCTTGTATTAATACCAGACCTATGGAAGATAGCATTAATATATTTAAGTCCAAGAAAAATCCTGGAGCAGGAAGAACAATCACACTTGAATCACCTTTTAAAATACAGATAATATTTTTGCAAAGATGATTTGCTCACAAAATTTACCAGAGAGTACTATCTGAGTGTTAAACTGATGGTCCTATAACTTGTCACTCAAAATGAGGAAAGTAGAAAGCTAAACTGTAAAGAAAAAAAAAATACACTTTTTTAAAGATTTATTTATTGGCCAGAAGTTTTCTTTCATTAGACCTTTACAAGTTTTATTCAAAACTATTTCCAAGAATTAATAGCCCCTTAAAATAAATACACACACATACACACACACACACACACGTGCACATTCATTCATTTACCATACACATTTCTTTTGATTACCCAGACCTTTAAAAATAACATAAAAGTAATAAATTTGTTCTTGCAATATATATTCCCCCTATTATTTTATAAGTAGTGACTTAAAGCACATGTTTCCTAGTGATATTATTTTGAATTTATTAATAAATTAAGAAATTTTCTTGCAATATTCAGATTTGCATTTTAGTTAAATTTGAAATTGCCAAAAATTTTAATGGACTCCTCTTTAGATGACAATATTTTTAATGAGAAATTATTTTTCCATCTATTCCAATTTAAGTAAGACATAATTTACTAAGTTTCCACTAAGAGGAAAATATCATTTTAAATGTCTTAATGTTGAACCATGTAAATTATTGATTCTAATATATTTGTAAGTGCATTCAAACTTCAGTATTCTTCGTTAATTTGCAGAAGTACCCACAGATTCAAAATAGGTGGATTTTTTGTCCTTGACATTAACTGGCATCATATACACCTATAACGTACCCAAACTATCCCATATCCTCTAAATTATCTCAAGATTACTTACAGTACAGAATACAATGCAAATACCATATATACAGATGATAGAGTGTCTTGTTTTGAAGCAATCATGAGAAAAAAGTCTGTGTATTTAGGACAGATGACATTTTTTTCTGTGTAGTTCTGGCCTGCTACTCATTGAATCTGTGAGTGCAGACCCTATAGCTATAAACTTTACTAATTTCTTTCTTTCTTTCCTTTTCTTTTCATATATTTTTTTTCGTGTTTCTCTGTTGTAACTCTTTAGCTCTGGCTGTCCTAGAACTCACTCTGTAGAACAGGCTGACCTCAAACTCACTGAGATGTGCCTGCCTCTGCCTCTCAAATTAAAGGCATATACCACCACCACCTGGCAACTTTACTAATGTCTAATGGCCATTTTTACAAAATAAAAATCTCCCAAGTGCTTTCCTATTTTTCCTATTTTATTTTATGCTTCACCACATTTAAATGTGAAACACCTCAGTCTTTTCTTGTAATAGATACAAATCTATTTGGTTGAAAAAAGAAGCACCCCCCAAAAAAAACTTAGTACATAAATCAAATATATATTTTATGAAATAATGTTTAATTTGTCCTAATCTTCCTTTGGTTTTTATGAGGGTGCATTAAAATGACTTCCTGCTTATAAATTTGTTTTCAAGCAGTTTCAGTGTGCTCTGAGCTTGATGTTTTTAGCAGGAGAACTGATTTTGGTGGTATCCAGTTTATACATAAATAGATTATATATTTCCCACTGATTTTTAAAAAGGTGTAATAATTTTCTCATCTTTCAGATTTTATTTTTTAGTTAATTTTTCTTCTCTAGTATAATACATATCAATACCCCTCTTCTCCTCCTTCCATTTCTCCCAGCTCCCCCCATCTTCCCTCTCCTATTTCATGACCTCCTCACCCCCACACACTCATCCCCACCCCTACTTCTCCCCATAAAAGAAAGCAGTCCTCCCAGGGTTACCACTCAAACAGGGCACAAGATGGGACAAGGCCAGGCACTACTACCTACAATGAGGGTGGACTAGCTTATAGAATGAGGGGAACATTCCTTCATTGCTGGTGGGAGTATAAACTTGTAGAGCCATTATGGAAATCAATATGGTGACTCCTCAGGAAATTGGAACTCGACCTACCTCAAGACCCAGTCATTCCACTCCTGGTCATGCACCCAAAGATGTGATAATTTTAAGTGACTCAGTTCTCAAAATAACTCAATATTATGGCTATGTACTTAGATTTATTTCTAAATTTTTATAAATCTAACACATTTCCTATTTCATTGGTGGTATATAATAATAAAAAGTATATCATTTTGAAGATCTCACTGAAAGGGATTTCTACATAAAATTCTTGTATCCAGTGTCTCTACACTTGGAATATATTTAAAAGTGCAGCAATTTTACCATTTCTTGCTTGCACTAACATGTCTAGACAAAGATCAATGACAAATCGTATGCCCCAATAAGAAGGCCACTCCAGTTTACACAGTTTTGTCCCCATATGTATTGTTTCCCTGTGGAATTGTAAAACCAAATAAAACCAGGAATTATAGTAACACAAAAAAACACAAATAATTTTAAGTATTGAAACTTTAATTTAATTTTACAAAGATTATCACCATAATATGAGATGGTACACACTAAGATAGACATTCAACACCTTTACATTGATATAAATTGGACAGGGGTGGTTGATCCATTATTGGAATTAACTAATTTGTCATTGTTGTTGTTGTTTTTGTTGAAGCCTCCAAACTTACTAATATAGAATGGGCAGCAGCATTCAGTGACTGGGACTACTTTTCTGTGAAGCACTCAACATATTCATAGTTTCTGCTTCAGTTTTCATACATGCTCAGAAGAATATGGAATAAAAATGTACAAGAGGCATTGCAAGCCGTCATTTCATCCAAATGATAAACAGTGTTTTTCAAACTGTTGTGTGGACTTACCCTCTGCAAATGCATATTAAATAACTATATTCAAGCACTTCTTCATATAACTATTAATTTTTGCATAGATGTTGTGTATATCTATGTATATCTGTTTGTTTCCTGTGTAGTCATTAATATTGCAACAGTCCCCTTGGCAGGTAGTAATTGTGAGCAAATATTTTGTGAAAGCTACATGTTCTTTACCGAAGTTTTAGAAAAACAAACTTAGTAGTACATTTTTATGTACAGACATTTTTTGTTATTTCTTAGTTCATTGTACCAGAGTAGATTCATTTAGAAACCTAATGGTTTACTAAATACTAAAATGTATGTTTGTGTATTTCTCCAAATAATAATTAACAATATAAATGTATCAAATAAGTATCAAAGTAATTGAAGCAATGATGGATTATAACACTCGAAACATCCTTTGTATTGTGTCTTCTAGACATACTGTTCATGCATTTAATCCAGAATGAATCAGTTTCTTTTATTGATTTCCCCCAACTGGTAACTCCACACATCTTACTAGCCAAGAACCAACCACGGGATAATGTCTGACATACTGAATAACACACTGAATAGAGGAAATAATGACTGACTTCAAACAACACTTTGAGTTAGTGGCCACTAGCTATTTAGCACTTATGACCAGACAAATGGGGAGGATTTCAAAAATAGAAACAATTTATAACTTTTATCATATTTTGCTTTGTTTTGTATACGTAATTATTTGTAAAAATGAAATCTTTGCTACACAAAAAGTTTATAAAGCCTTTGAACAACATTTTTTTAAGAGTTGGATATGACAGTTAATATACTAAAAGTGTCTACAATAACATTATTGTATAAAATGGTCAATAATCAATTGAGCAAGATATGTGCAAGGTCTGTACCCTGAAATTTTTAAAGTATTCCTTATAAAATATTATAGAATATCAGAATTAAGACACTTAGAATCCATGCTTGTGGCTTAGAAAATGGCTTATCAGAGAAGATGTCAATACCTCCAAAGTTGTTCTAGTTGGCCCATATTCATAATATTGTAATTACAATAGAATTTTTGCTGAAATTTTTGTAAAAATGCAGAGACTTATAATAGAATTAACACGGACAGGTAAAAGCCATTTACAAACACAAATAACCTTATACATGAAAGTCAGAGAGACTTTCTGTTGTTAGAGAACCAACAAGATTTTAAGGCTTATTAGTGACAGCAGTAATCAGGTCAGGCGAGAGCTTGAACAATGTATAAATTAAGAAAAAAAAAGAGAGAGAAAAGACACCTACATATCAGTTGACATAGCATATAAATATAGAGGCAAATAACTTGAAAAGATACACACATACCTTAGGAATAAAGAAAATAACTCAATGACACTAGTCACTTATTAAATAAAAACCAAACTACCGTAAGATGTCACTATGCATCTAAAGCCATGCCTAAAATGAGAAATGAAAGAAATGCCCATCATACTGGTCTTTTATGAGGAGGCAATGCTGGATTGCCCATCCACTGCTGCTGCAAAAGCAAAGGAGCACAACTCTGAGGGACAGCAATTTGTGTTTTTAACTCAGTCTCCTACTATCACAAAGTACACGGTGAGTTTCCCTCACAAAGGTCAGAACATGTCAAGGGCAGTGGATGGGCCTCATCCTGGCAAAATCACCTGATCATGGTATCTCCACTGTCGGGTAAGTATTAAGACAATGTAGCACATGACCTGGCAATTCTAATTTTAGATACTTGTCCCAAAGTAATGAAAATACACATGTATAAGAACTAACCACAATTGCTTTTATCTACCCTTTTCACAACTGTTATAATATGAGAATATTATAATAATATATTATTATATATTATATATAATATATAATAAAATAATCCACATGTCCTTGAAGCTGTGAATGGACAGATTGTGATAGGATCATGTAGCTAAAATCTGTTCAAACATGAACAGGGGTAAATTATATAAATATACAATATGGAATTTTTATATAGGGAGTAAAAAGAACCATTAGAAACAAAAAGAATATATATTTATTCTTTGTACATAAGTATACATAATGTCTACTTGGGAGAATACATTTCATGAGTCACTGAAAAGATCAGTGACTGTTAGGAACTGGCACTAATAAGAATTTTAGTGCAAAAGGACAAAGGGAAACATTCATAGATGAGGAAATACTTTTTAATCATGGTAGTACTTGTGCAACGGTATTCATTTGTCAAAAATCATGGAAACAAAGACATTGGGAAGCTGTGTATAAACTTTACTTCAATAAAATGGATTACAAAGAATGAATCCTGGCATTCCCTCACATGCCTCCGTTTTTGTCAGCCTAGTGCATCATCCCAACAGAAAATCACCTTTCTCCTTTTCCTAACACACTCTGTGTGCCTCTTGTTTTGCACTTAGTACACTAGATTAAACACATTTAGGTTCATGTTTCCCCACAAAGTTAGTTAGCTTTTCTTGAGCATTTTCTCTCCTACACCCAGATCACCCTATTTAAACCACATCTACTCTACAAACATAAAGAATAGTTTACAGAGAGGAAGTGTGGATGGAAAGAGAAATGTATTTGTTATCACTCTTTTCTCTACCTCTTTAAAGAGGTAAAAAAAAATCTGTCATTCTATAGATTCCAAAGTTAATTTTAAATATGAAAATATCATTGATTTATGATTTAATATACACCTGAATAAAGAGAAAGGTCTTGTGCCATCTATAAGAAGCCTGAGTAAAGAGAGAAGTCTGGTACCATCTATAAGAGGTGTGATTAATTATATTTTTCATCTCATCTATTCATCCTTCCTGGGTCACTGAACTTATTGCTGGGACTGCTCCCCTTCCCTCCACTCCCTTGAGAAAGTCATTCTTGAGGCCACAGGACTGAGGGAACTGTATGTACCAAGTCTAGATTATGATTTCATAAAAAGCAATGGACAAGGGAGAATGAGCTACCAAGAAGGCTTGGGTTTGGGTAGTTTGAATGATTTAGTAAGCTCTGAGCTGCAAGGACAGTTTCCAACTGTCTAGTACCTAATCCTGCCATTGTTTAGAGAATCGAGACAATGTTTCTGACTTCAAGAACCCAATAAAGGAACTCAAATGAACGTACAGGCTCAGCATTCTGTGGTCTTCTTACCAAAATATTCTCACCTGAGAGACGACTACTTCTATTAGTGGAAGCCATTCCCCAGGGAAGGAAGGTCCATATGCCAGAGTTTTAAATCAGAAAATAGAAAGTATATAAGTTTGAAGGGACCTGCACACAGCAGATGCTCCCTTATGGACCCTGGATCAGACCACAACCAAATACCAATTTTCAGCACAAAGAAATCTTTTATTAAGTAGGAAAGAAAAGCAAAAGTTGCTGATTCTGAGCTGGGCAAAAACAACAGCAAATAACTTTGCAGGTGTGATTTTAAGAGGAGAAAATGGGAGGTCTGTGTTAGAATGAGCTAGGATGGGTTGGTAAGTTACAACTGGGCGTGTTAATTAGGGTAGCCAAGTGGGGATTTTGATTGCTGGACTTTGATGTTAGGACTGAGTTAGGTGTATGAAAGTGGCCAAATAATGAAAAAGAACTTGGTGGTTAGCTTTATGGATGTATTCTAAAGGTTTAGCAAGGGGAAAGAAGCAGAGAGGTCAGGACCCACAAATGACATTTTAGCCATGCTCAGACCTGCTAGAGTCCTTCATAATTAATAGTTTATGTTTCTTTTATTCATCACAGCATACTAAAAAAGGCAACCTGTAATAAAAACTACAAGTGCCATGGGGGGGTTACTGAGGTGTTAACAGTGTTTCCAGTCTCTAAAATTAGTCTAACATCTTGCTAAATATCAAACGAAAAATAGCTTAGATGACATGCTAAGGCATATTCCTCTATGTTCTGCAATAAGCACTGTATAAACATGAAGACAGAAATTTAATTTATGTATGGAAAGATGGATTACATAGTCAACTTCTTTAACTTTTATTTCCTACTGTGAATTATCAGAAGCTATGCTCTAGTGCCTTCCAGGATAAGTAAAAGATAATGCCGTAGACAAGAACTGCTGAATTATCTTTACCCCATTGTTTTATTTAATATCGAATCTGTGTTATTTTATTTAGCAAATGATACATGGGTTAAGAAAACACAATAGTGTCTCTGTACATGTAAAAATACAAGAGAAATCAATTACTATGTAATAGAATACATTCTATTTTCTTATATATGTTTTGCTCAAAGTGTTAGGAAAAGGGCACACTACATTACACAACAAAATGTATCTACTTTAAACTAAACTCCACCATAAAAGAGAAGAAAGCATTTGTCACTGATTCTAAGATAACTGCCAGGATTTTGCTTCTGATTTCTTTCCTTCATTTCTGCCTTTTTGTGGAGTTAAAGCATGAATAACAATAATTAAATGTACAATCAGCAAAATCTTTCATCCTAGAGTTTGTTCAGTTACTGTATAAAGGCTTAAAATGAGATATTCATTTAGGAAATTGTATTTGTGTCTCAAATGGCCTCTTTCAATTTCTTTCTCATTTTTGAGAATCTAAATAGATTCGTTGGCTCCCTTTTAAAAGAGTTAAGAAATCTATGTTAGCAACAGTCATTTTAAACAGCTAATATTTGATATTTTGCTATGTGCTTACTAAGTGTTTGACATACAATATCTCATTTTTTCTCCAAACACTGAAAGAGAAATACATTTGTGCCATCCACACTTGTTCATATAGGTATTTCAGGACAAAAAGACTAAGATACTCTCAGCTTGTTATTGGCAACCCCAAAACTCATACAGGGTCTCTGGATCCAGAAATTACTCCATTGTATATATCTGATGAATACATGACTTGATTATAGCATTTTCCTCAAAAAAGCCATATTATATATAGAATTTACAGTACCATGAGCAACCGCATACTATGTTGCACCTATATAAAAGAGCCAATATTGTTATACAGAATCGTCCTACAAAGTATACAGTCCTTCTATGAGACACTATGTTCTATGGTTTCTCTACTTGGCACAGCAGACATAGATGTTTTATTTTATGTAGTTGGACAATGGAATAGCCACCCTTCTCTCCTGGGCACCAATGAACTAAGTAAAACTGATTATTTTTAGCTTAGTTACATAATAACATGAAACAAGAATTGTTTTCAGCATTGAGGAGAGAGGTAGGTAATTTTAGAAAGATTGAAATGATGTAATAAGTACAATAGTGGGTGAGAACCTCTGCCAAATTTTTTGTAAAAGAATATATTCTTTTACATGATACATTGTATATCTACAGTTCCTAATTGCTTACCAGATATTTTAAAAATATTACCTCTAATAAAAGTACATAAATATCCTTATATTGTAGACTAGGATTAGTTCAAACTACAAGAAATTCATAGGATCAGCAAAGTAGCAGAATCAACCACTAAAGATCTGTTGTTACTGACTCCAAAGTCCAATTGTGTTATTAAAATAAGAGAAGGATTGTCATCTGAAAGTAGACATTGTGTCTTAGTCTTATTTCACTCCAAGCTATAAATATTTTAAGTATTATTTTAATTTAACATCATGTCCTCACCAAATTTTTATAGCTCTCTTACATACCAGCCCTGAAACTCAGGATAAAAGACAGTAGAAATACTTTCATGGCTCTTGAGAGAATTTTAAAAGCCCAGAGAGGGACAAGGAGAAGGAAAGGAAGACAGGGAGTGGTTGTAGTGGCAACATCAAGATGCTATGCAGAAGCACTTCAGTAAATACTCAGCACAGATTACATTATTTCACCTAAACCTACCAACTACTAATTATGCTACAGTTATTTCCATATTATAAGTAGGGATATCAATGATTTCCCCTAAACCCAGCACAAGTCCCTAGTGTTAGAACTGTAATTGGTTTCCAAGTTAGCTTTCCACAATCATGTGCACCAACTACTATGCCATGTTGTTTCTACTAGACTATTGCATGTATTATAAATATCTATATTTGCAGGGGGGGGAATTCCCACAAAATAGCTAAAACATATGAGTATGACTGCCAAGAATTAGCAAAGGAAGCTGATTCTTAATAGACATTTCTATTCTTAAATAGAC
Organism: Cricetomys ansorgei; assembly: GCA_026225945.1. NCBI lineage: Eukaryota > Metazoa > Chordata > Mammalia > Rodentia > Nesomyidae > Cricetomys > Cricetomys ansorgei. Next base: position 16,441,939 of record JAMJFZ010004061.1, read on the forward strand.
ATTTCCCCTTCCTTTACAAAACAGAAAAGAAAAGAAAGAATTATTCAGATTTTCAGTTCAACCCAATTGAAATCACCCTCTCTCGAGAAAATCCTTAGCATGGGAGGCTGACTTAATTGTCCAGAGGATTCATGACTAAATAATCTGTCCTGTGATTTCACTCTGGATCAATGGCCCTTGTGTCCTTCTGTCAGTGTGGAGACCGTAGCATCTCATTTCAAGACAGCAGAAGAGTGCCTTCAAGAAAGGAAGCTCACTGATGTATTAAAGAGACTACAACCTCGGCAGAGGATTGATGGTGGCTTCAAGAGAATGTGCTCTCCCATCCACTCACAAGTGTAAATTAAAGAGGATTTTTCAAGGCATGGATAGACACCATTACTCACATCAATTCCCACTGCCTTCTCTTTCTATAACTCTTTACCAATTCTAGTCCACAGCTACTCTGCCCTGTTTAATCAACAGCATGCATTTGAGAAGTATTCTCCAGCATCCCCAAATGAATTTCTTATAACACAAATTGAATGAAGTGGTGAAATGATAAATATGTCTGCAGTGTAACAGACTCATTTCGGGCTGTATATCTGCCGGAGGGTAAAGGGAGCTTCCCACACAAGCAATGCCAACTGCAGACCAGAAATAATCTACTTTGACCAGTCTGCTTAATTACCTTTTGAGGTTTCTTTTTTCCCCCACGATTTTTTTTCTATAAAAGTTTTTATCTACACTATCTTAAAATTTTAGTAACAATCTTCTGCTTTAAAATAAGCAATAAATAAGATCAAGAACATAAATTTACTTAGAACAAAATTTTTATAAACTAAAATACATTGATGCTTTGTGACTCTTTTTTCTAACCTAACCCCTGTGTGACAGTTGTGATAAGCACAATAATGTTCTCTCAAGCATGCCTGTGCCTGAATCCCTAGATCCTGAAATATATCATGCTACATGTCATGGCTATTAAGACTGCAGGTGGAAATAAGGTTTATATGGAGGTGACCTTGAGATAGATAGATTATCCTGGACAGTGTGGGTGGGCTCAATATGTGAAAGACAACACACAAGGCCAAACAGCAGAGTGATATTTTGCCAAGATTTTAAGCATCTTTAGATGTTTGACCTTCAGAAATGTGATAGTAAATTTGTGTGTTTAAGTCACTAAGTTCATGGTCAACTTTGTAGAGCAGCAAAAGGAAAATCGATGTGTGTTTTTAGAACCTGAAAGTGAGGTAGTATTATAAAATGTAAAATACGGAGTAACAAATATCTACGAGTGTGGACGTGGATATGGAATAGGAAAATAAAAAGAAGACTGAAAAAATTTGAGGACTATAATAGAAAAACCTCAGACTGCACTGAGGAGAATGTCAGCAGGAACATGGGTGATAATGATGCTGTCAGTAAGCATTCTGAAGAAAGAGAATGCTAAGTAGAGAAAACATACATTTTCTCAACCAAGACCGAATAACCATAAAGATTATTGACAATGAAGCTGTGAGTATCGAATGCTGCTTAATGCATAGGTGATACATCTGATGCATACTTTATGTATATAAACTTGTTCTTCCTAATAACTATTGAGAAATTGGCAAGAGTTTTCAAGAAAACTTATGAAGTAGAAGGTAAAAAAATCAGAAAGTTATTACTGGGTATGAAACAACAGGTCTAATTTAAAACAAGCTAATACGTTGCATTAGAAAACTTCAATTACTCTTAAAATGAATGCTTTGCCCAGCTTCAAATGCAAGATGAAGTGTCCAGGTTAGGATAGATACTAGAGAGGGAAAAGGTATTCTATATATTTATGAATGAAATAATACCAGGATGGTGGTGTCCTTACAGAAGGATACCAGCCAGTTAGAATATGTGGACACAAAGAAAGGCAGGAGAAAGTTTACATGCCCATCACTCCATGAAACAAGCCATTTTGAAAGGATGTAGACTGCATGATTTCAACTATACCACCTTCGGGCAAGTGGCAAAACTATAGAAATGATTAAAAAGTGCACTGATTAGCAACTGTTAGGGAGTAAGTGATGACTGGGTGAAACTATTCCGTATACATTGTACCACGTCAGCAAAGAATAGAGTGATAGAAACTAATAAAGAATCCTGGGACAACATTGAGCCCTGTGAACTGGGTCTCAGCTTCAATGGAGAGAATGAAAGAGATAAAGTCATATTTGGTTCATACTAGGGATTTAATGAATAAAAGGAAATTTGTACTAAAGTTTGCGTGTAATAAAACACACATTTGGAATGGGAAAGAGCCCAACAATCCTTCCAGGACATCAGGTAGCACAGGATATACTGTGAGGGTTATTTGCAAGGAAATGAATTCATAGTTCACCTTCCCTTTTAGCCTCCTGTATACATATGTGGGGGGTACTTATGTACAATCCCCCACAGACAAATATGATCTGTATATTCCATCATAAAGACTCTTTTCATGGGTTAAACTGGGTTGTGTTAAGATGACAAATAGGCCTTGGTAAAAGAAACTTTTTTTTTGTGGTGGACAGTGGTCAGTACAGAGAGTCATGATTGGTGAAAGTGACTATGAGGACTCATCCCTAAATAAGGCATTTTTATAACTTCCCTATCAAGGCTCTGGGAACTACAGAATAGGAAGCAGAAAAAATGTAAGAGCTATAGATGAGGAGTACTGTGAAATGCTGTCTTCTGGGCATGACATAGCTATTACACTCATAAACAGCAACTACAGTTACATATGCAGGATCAAGCCGTCCACAATTCCAGCAAGGGTAGGGGATTGCTCATGAGGTCCAACCCTAAATGAGGGGCTATTGACAGTTAGTAGTCACTGAAGGAGAATTATTCTCCTTTGAGGTTATGCCCACTGGTAGATTTCCCATGTTGCAGTAGATAACCCCATACCCTTGTACCTATACGCAGCACTAATTGGACTTAGTGGTTTATTAAAAAGTAAATGTCATGAAGTCAGGAGGGGTAAATGTTCAGAGATATCTGCGGAGAATTGGGGGTGGAATTGATGGTGGATGTGATCACATATAAAAATTGAGAAATACATGAATTTCTCAAAGCATAAATTTCTAAAACTAGTGTGGAGAGTGATTGAACAAGATATCCAATGTCAACTTTTAGCCAACACACACATACACACACACACACGCACATGCGCACACACACACACACACACACACACACACACATTGGCAAAAGACTTTAGATAGCATACCCCAAATGAGTTATCTAAGCCACCAGTATAAGTGGTAAAAGATGCTTGTTATCATAAGTTGTGAGAAAGTACAAGTTAAAATTATAGCAAAATTACTGACAATATGAGAGTAAACAAAAAATGTGAGGTAAAGGCCAAGATCCTAAGTTTTTTTTTTTTTCAAAAGTCAATTAAGTGACTTTGATCTTTCAATTTCACTCTGCAGTATGTTCCCAGGACCAGCAGAATACATCATAGTTTCAAGCTGTAAACAAGCACAATGTGCAACCACATATAGTGGCTGCATAAATTGCAATATGCTTCATAAAACAAATACAACACAACAGCAAAAATGAGTATGAGTGAACATTTGAATATTGAACATAGTTCCACAAACACTACTAAACTAATGCATCTTCTCACACATAATACATACTGTATGACTACTCACATAGCAGTGACAAATACATAAAGCTAAATTATAATGTTTAAGAATAAAGAAATGTATAAAGTATAATGAAAAGTAGGAAAGTAATTCCCACAAAAGCCATTGTCTTAGTTTATTTCCCTGTTGTGATAAAATACACTCACAAAAGCAACTTAGGGAAAGACGGTCTTGCTTTAGGTCATAGTTCAAGGTAATATCCATTACAGCAAGGAAAGTGAGGTAGCAGGAGGTTGAAGCACTGGTCACATTATGTCATAGTCAGAAGAGAGCAGTGAGTGCATGCTCCTCAGTCTCCTGTCTCCACTTACATATTCTCAGATGCATTTCAAGGTTGCTAGGCACAGTGAGCAGGTCTTCCTACTTCAACTAAGACAGTCAAAATAATCCCCACAGGGGATCCCAGAAGCCCATCCCCAAGGTGCTTCTAAATTCTGTCAAATTAACATGACTAACGGTTAAAGTCATCAGGTTGCCTCCTTTGTAAAGAGGAATCTAGAGTAAATAAGGAGAGTTATCTACAATATTCTTATGTTCTGAACTAGGGAAAGGTCACCTGGATAACATCGTGATTCTGTGTACTTCTCTGTGTGTGCCTTATGTCTTACAAAAAAAATAATAATGGGGGAAAGGAAATTTAAATTTTTAAGGAGGAAAACTATATGGTACTGCTGGTCTTTAAAATCATTCTCCAAAATTCTGTTTATATTTCACCTACTTTTCTCTAGGACAATGCAAGCTGTAATTTTTATACTCATGGAACTAAAACATTATCATTAAGCATTATAGACATCTAAAATCTCTCTCTCTCGCTCGCTATCTGTGTGTGTGTGTGTGTGTTTCTCTATCTCTCAGTGTGTGTGTGTGTGTGTGTGTGTGTGTGTGTGTGTGTGTGTCTTTGTCTCTCCGTAAAACCCGTTAAACATTTTAGACTTTAAAACCACAGTACAGAATGCCAGCATTCTAAAATGTGCCTATGTGTCCTGCTTTCTCTGCATTACTGTACCTGTCTATACAGTTATAGATGCCTAGCAAAATTAAGGAGGGAACTGTGCATAAGAGCACCTACTGCACAAGCATGCTTCAGGCTGCAGCATCTACATGAAAGGCTTGCCATTGCTGTGCTCACCTGTAATCCCAACACAGTGAAGGCTCTGGACTGGAGAATAGCTGGGCTTGCTGCTTTTCTTCTATAACTTCACATTCTATCCAAGGGAGTACGGTAGAGAGTGATAAGGCTGCTAGGTGTCCTCCTCTTACCCCACATGTACATATCTGTACACACATGTGTGCATATAGTACACACACACACAACACACATTGAAAGATCTTCAGAGAAATATCCAGACAATTCATAGAAAAGGATATGTTCTTTCAGCAATAAGCCTCACAGGTAAGTATGCATGAGTAAATGAATAATTATAAACTAATTGAATCATACTAGTTTCTTCTAGAAGTTAGCGCAACTAATTCTTTATACAGTTCAACAAATGAATATTACATGATCATTATTATCTCTGCAACAGTGTCATGTGCCCAAAGAATAAAACCAAAAACTTAGTCCTCTGATGAGGACTTTAGACATATTTCTTTGGTGCAAGGAAGTGCAGTATCAGTATTCTATGTGTAAATAAGATCAATTAACAACGAATTATAATTGCACAGGGAGATGAAAATTAGTTTAAACAAGTCAATTAAATCATAAACATTTCAGAAATAAGAGGATGTGTTTGTAATCCAATTAGTGTGTTAATATACTAATAAATTTACTGATTTGAATGGTATCTTAATTGTATAGTAGGGCACCAGAAGGAAAAAAAATAGTATATCTTAATTGTCATAAAGGGAGCTTGGGCTGCAGTGTGACTACATAAGTTTGGAGAAAATTATCCATGTTAATGAGATCAAAATGCTTCTATCTGGAATAATAAATAAGGTTACTTGATAGTTCACCTAATAAAAATGCATCCACAGGACAGAGGAATTGGCTAAACATAGTGTTGTCTGCCAGATACTAATTACACTAAGTTCCTGTTGGGAGAGAATTGGACATTTTTTTACCATGACAAAAAAAGAAAAAAGAAGCACTTTCATAGTTTAAACACTCAGATAATCATGGGAATAAAATATTCCAGGGATAATTCTTTATTGCTACTGCAATTACCTCAAATTAAGCTGATATTAATATACTTTACTGCTGTTCAGCCTTAAGTGAAGTCAGTTGCTCTCCTGATGTCTCGAGGGAATGAGCCTCTCTCCCTTTTCTTCGTAATTAACTGTAATTTATGGAGCACAGAGAGACCTGCATAGTCTAGTCAAGGTCACAATGAGAAGGTTGGATTGCATTGTTTTCAATTGCCATCTGTGTTCTGGACTAAGGTTACCACCTCCTCAATTGCCACAAGAGGAAGAGATCCCCCCCTCCTTGGCACACAGGTCCCAGTGCCAAGTTCTCAGGCCAAGGGACAGGAGGATCCTGAGATTTATACAGAGTGTGAATTTTAATGATTACATGACACCCTGATTAAAATGCTAAAATAGATAAATAATGGTTTTTAGTGCTAATTGCAACAATTTAAATCAATTGGAAAGCCTGCAAAGAATATTGACGACCCACTCTGGATGCATTCCAATTTACTTCTGCAATCTTAAACTGCTCCCCAAGCCTTGCACTCTAGTGTCAGAGATAGCTGATTCATCCTACTCAGACTTCAGCTCAGCTAAATCTTCAGGGACTGGAAACATCACCCAAAGCCACTATTATTCCACAAATATTTCTTAATTCTTGCCACATTTAACAAGACTTATTTTGGGAATTTTCCATACTTCTTTGTTTTGTCTTTTAAATCAAGTGGCAAAAATTGGAAAATGAAATAAAAAGTAAATCACTAAACCTAATTGCAAATGGGAAGTAGAATTTTGCAAAGCAAAATTGCAAAATCAAGATAGATGATAGTATCATTTTAATTATTTTTAGCAATCCACAGTTAATATTTGCTGTGTACTAAGTACCAGAACACATGCTCTTCTGTCCTTCAGGATTCACAACTCTTAAGTGTATCATTTGGAATGCAAGCTACAAACACATCTACATTAAATATAAATACAGCAATAAATGGGAATTGAGGGAGGAAGCTTGCTAATGAAGAAAGAGAAATCAGGAGGGGAAGGACTGAAGTTTATTTAAAGTGGTCAACAATAAGAAATGTTGGAACAGGGATAAAAGTAGAACAAGCCGTGTCACTGTAGGACAAGAATTATGTTAGGCAGAGGAAGAACATATGAAGTTGTGCAATGAAGGGAAGATGTGTTTGGCAAGTTTGAGGAAGTCATGAAGCTTGCTAAGCATACAGGAAAGTTCTAGGCATCTCTGAGAGCACACGAGGGATAGGTATGCAAAGGTGTTATAAGCCAACATAAGAGAATCACTGCCTTCTAAGTGATATTGCCATCTCACTGTAGTAGAACGCTGCCGTGGTGGCTCACCAAAGAAGACAAAGAGGCATATTTCATAGGCTCAAACCCTGCCAGATCTCAGCGGAGGGAACCACTGTCATGGCCAGCACTGTACTTCATTGACTGGAATCCCAAGCATCTCAGCTCAGGTGTTTTTATTGATTCAGAACTCCTCAGGTATTCTACTAATAGCATATGCAAATCATTACCAATCATCCCCCCAACATAAACTCAACAGCTTCGGACAATACAAAATGTCAAAAACCTAGGCAGCTCTTCACCCAACAGTGCATAAAAACATTTTAAACATAACTAAAAATAAACTTTAGTCACTTTGTCTGCAGTAAGAGTCCCCTTGTGGGATGGAGTTCTCATCACCATAATGGATGTGTCTTATCAGGACCTCTTGCAAACAAGTTTGCAGAAAAAAAAAAAAAAAAGAAAAGAAAAAAAAAAACTGTTCGGTTTAACTAAGCAGCTTTTTGGCTCTAAGCCATGTCTTCCACAACAGGGGGTCCTGGACCAGTGGGAAGAGTCTCCAGTTGAAACATGCTGCTGGTTTGGTGATTTTTTTTTCACCACCACTACAGGGAAATATACAACCTTATTCATAGACCTCATACAGAAGACCCATTCAGGCTTCACACACACAGAAAACCATCAACAAACTCAGTTTATATAACAGTACACTCTGGTTTCTGTTTCCTGTGCCCTGGCTGCCTCCACTGCAGAAGGGAACATCAGCTCCATGACCAGGAAAAGCAGTTAGAACCTTGCTTTTTCCCTGCTGCAGCTGAACTCTCTGTTATTCACAATGAAAATGTCTTTCTCTAAAGGCCTCTCTTTTGTGACTCACTTTTGAGTCCTCTTTATCACCTAATTTTCACAATTTTTCTTCATAGAAGCTTATTTTGCTTTCTCTCTCTCCTTTTCCTTCAGGAGCTTTCAATTAATATCTTAATCTCTATCCTCTGGTGGCTTCCCTGAGTGTACTTTACTTTACCGGACTCTGTGAGGTCTACAGTTTCTTTCTCTTCTTCCTTGTCTCCATGTTGGATTAGTTGGCGTGATGTCCTGCCCCATGTTGATGCACAATTTGTAATACAATGATGCTGCTGAGGCAGCTCAGGAAGGAAGACATGAGGTATATTCATAAGTCTAAACTCTGCCAGACCTCTGCAGAGGGAACCACCATCATGGTCAGTGCCATACTCACAGTGGAACCGCAAGTATCTCAGCTCAGATGTTTTTACTGATGCAGAACTCAGCAAGTATTCTCCTGAAAGCATATGCAGATCATTACCAATCAACATCTCCCACAGTACTCCAACACCTGCAGACAACACAAACCTAGGCAGCCCTCGCCCAATGGTGCATAAAAACATTTTAAACATAATTAAAAATAAACTTCCCCAACATCGCATGTCACTGGACACCAGAGAAATTGTTATGATCTGACATGTGCTAAGGAATCACTGTGGCTGCTGAATTGCAAATAAAATGTTAGTGTGTGACAGAGCAGGGAAAACAGCTATGAGGATGCTGCATGGCTAGCTGAATGAGCATCACTGCTGAATCAGGAAAAGAGCAAGAAGATAGTAAGAAACTGCAGAATCTCATATGTGTGGTATGTGTTTATCTGTTTGTGTATATTTGTCTGTCTTATCTGTCTCTCTCTGTCTCTCTCTCTCTCTCTCTCTCTCTCTCTCTCTCTCTCTCTCTCTCTCTCTCTCTCTCTCTCTGTGTGTGTGTGCGTGTGTGTTCAAAGTAAAATACAAATGCCTTTCTCTAGGCAGGATATGGAAGAAAAGAGTTGTGCATCAAGTCAAAAGTTGGGTATAAACAGTAAGAATGATAAAAAAATTTTTTTCCTAAATTTGTGAGAAATGATTTAAGTTTTATTTCTTTTATTTTTTGTGTCTGTGGGTGTTTTCACTGAATGTCTGTCTGTGCACAACTTACATACAGTTCCCTCAGAGAACAGAAGAGCATGTCAGATCCCCTGGTCCTGAAGTTACAGACTGTTGTGAGGCACCTTGTGGATGGTAAGAATTGAACCTGGCTGGTCCTCTGAGAGACCAATCAGTGCTCTTAACAGTTGAGACATTTCTGTAGACCCAAGAAACAAGTTAAGATAGAGGGAAGAGTTGAAAGTTAACCTGTAGAAACATTAGATTTGAGAAGCTAATCTGTCTCCAAATGGAATGGTTGAGCACACAGTCAAAGAGGACTTCATGTTTGACCAAGTTGGAGACATAAATTTAGAAGCTATCAGTTTTTAAATGGTTTTAAGTCAAGAGTCTGTAAGAGATTGCACTCAAATGACAGTAAATAAAGAGGTAAATAAGAGCTCCAATGATAAAAACAGGGATATGAGGGAACCCTGGTAAAGGAAATGAAGTATCTGTAGAGGAATAACCCTCTATATCCACATTCACAACTACGAGTATCTAATAACCTGAAAGAAAAACATCATGCTAAGATCTAAACTGGAAACAGAGCTCAAGAGGCATGAGGACTCAAATCTGACTGTTCAGTTCATGAGTTCATTGTCATTGTTTTCTAGTGGAAAAGTGAGAAGAAACAGTGCTTTGAGGACGTTTCGGAACATATAGGATGAAGTAAGCAATCATCACTTCCAAGGAGAGTTGATGAGAAGAGAAACAAAATAAAATAAAATAAAAAGAGCAGAAGTGGAACAATGAACTTAGAAAAGACTTCTATGGAAGATTTGCATGATGATAATATTAAAGCCAAAACAGAAAAAGAAAGAAAAGAAGAAACAATGCAATTTGGGGATAACAAATGTTGATGGTAATGGAGAAAAGCATGGAAATTTCGTTCCTAACAATGAGAGAATGGGAGAATATACAGTATAGATTCAAGTAGGCTAGCAGATTTGAGGGACTTACCATGTGGGTCTAAGTTATTCTACCTTCACAGAGAAGCAGGAAGCAAGGCTATCAGTAAGAACTAAGAGAAGAAACATGTTCAAAGTTTGATGAGAAGGAGGTGAAAATCAAATGATCATCTAGGATAATAGAAGAAATAGACTAGAAAAATGATGCTGGGCTGCCAAGAGGGACTGCTCAACGTACCTTAGACTTTCTGCAGCCATCTGTACTACCAGCTTCAGAGGCAAAATAAGTAGATTAGGACCCAAACAAGGCTGAGCACCAAGAAAATACAATGAAGAGGTAAGAGGACAAACCACAGTGTGATTGAAGATATCTACAAGAAAAAGATTGGAATGGTGGATCAAGACTGGAAATACCAGTGCTGTATTTATTCATTTTCTAGGTAACAGAAAGGCCATGCACTCTGTGATGAATGGGGAGTTCCTCAGATTGTGAAATCTGAGGCTAGCTATAAAGCAAACAGCAAAAAAAAAAAAAAAAACTCTCCAAATGAAATAAGATTCTGAAATAAAAGTTTGATTGTACAAAAGGTTATAAAACTCTTTCTTAGGGTTTGTCATGTCAACATAACTACTCTTTTCTTTAGGAATAGAACAAGACTCAATTCTGAACATATGGGGTGAAGCAATTTAATGTCAAACTAATTTCAGATTAAGAGTGATCCAGTCCTTGTGCGCAAGTGCAAGGTTGCAGCAGATGTCGGGTCATGCAAAAGTCAAACTCTGAGATGACAGCATAAAATATGAACAGAAACGTTTCATAGTTAGATCAGACAACCCAAACTAAATTAGGTGTGAGGGTGACAACAGAAGAGAAAATGGCAGTATAAAGTAGAGAGAGGGTGAGAATGGCTGATGGGATGCTAGAGTGAGCTGAGAAGATAGGAGCTGATAGCTGAAGAGTGAGCTATGTTTCCAATCAAAATTACGAAGGATATGAAATTTTATATAACTCCAAAGACTGGAAGGTCTGCCAACAGACATACATGGTAACATTAAAGTAGAGGACAAGGTCCTTGCAGAACTTTAGGTACCTCAGAGTCACAGTTGTAGATGAATTATTAACATGGAAAGTGAAATCAATCATGATAATGGAGAGTTAGAGAAAATGACAGTGAGCCAGTAGCTAGAATTTGTAAGGAAGTAGGAAGTGGTGTGTCTGCAGAATACTGCAAAAAAGGAAAAGTAATTTGATCCTTAAGTTAAAGATTTTGATCTTTTGGGAGAAGAGAAAGAGACATTGATCACTAACTGACAGCAGTAAAGACAATAGCCCACCTTTAGATGGAGTAGAATGAGTGAAAGAAGGAAATGAAGTGAGAAGATGAGGTTTTATGAACATGAGAGATGACCCAGCAAAGCAAGTGCCTGATGGATTCTGCCTACTAGGTGCCAAGACATATTGCCAAGTCTAGACAATGAATATGTGGAAAAATAAGAAAATTGGACTCTTGCCAAGAGCTAGTGAGTGTTAGACTTCCATCTGCCTTTCAAATAATGTCACTTTATTTATCAATTGTGCAAAATTATTTTTCTCTTTGTTAAAAGTTTCCATAGTTCTTTACTATCTCTGATTCAAGAGAGATACAAAAGCCTTCGTATAAGACATCAGACCTTTCTCTACATTCAGATACTATATATCCTTAATGAATAACTTGGTCACAAATCACTATGCCTCAAACCTATAATATACCAACCAAGTTCTATCCTATTATTAACATGTGCTGTACACAGGATCAGGATACAGAGGTTAACTAAAAGCTGAATCTGCAGCTTCAACTGCACTGCCTTTCCCTTAATCAGTATTCAGTCAGTGCTCAAACAAACTTTCCATTTTATTTCTGTGTTTTAAACCTTGTCCCCAATTTATCACCTCCCTGTATTGTTTCACTCTTTCAACAAAAAGTTATCAAGCACTTATTATGCTGTGTGCTACAGGGGATGCAGAGATGAATAAGATGCTATCTGTGCCCTGGAGCATCTTAGAGCCTTAGGTGAGAAGCAAGCATGCAAACACAGAACATCACACTTTGTGGAATGTGGCATACCCAGGGGATGGACAAAGCTGAGTGCTGTGTCCAGAAGGAAATCCATTTTAGAGTTGATAATGAGAGTTTATTGCCTCCTTTAGCCTGCTGGACACTTCCTAGTCATTTTGCAAGAATGGCTCTGTTCTTCATTTTCTTCAAAGATTTGCTTAATTAAACCTTGAATTCGGAGCTCCAGTTCCACACATTTTCTTTCCAATGCCATCCACCAATCACTTTAGCAGAAACTTGAGTGCTTACAGAGGGCAAACAGAATGAAAACAGAAACACAGATTGTTAAAGAACTTAGTTTCATATGGTATCTCATTCATTGCATCATATTCATTTTTGTACATACTAATACAACATGGATATCAGCTAAGTGGTGCTGAATGAGAATGATTGAGAAGTCAGGGGATAATTTACATGATATACTGGTTTCTCTTGAGAAAACAGACCAAGTATAAGTCACCCTGCCTATTTTGACTATTGAATCCTTAGTTTGTGCTTCATTCAGAGATCAAGAAATCTGAGAAATGATATGTTAATGTCCTAAAGATCTTCTTTCTCATGTTTAACATGCAGACTACATAAGGAGGTGTCGTAATTAAGTTATCATTCCAAGGTTTATTTCCTTCTGGTCAGGTGGTCAGTCTTGTCTCTGAGATTCATGGGGTTGGTGCTTCTCTTCTGATGGGGCTCCTTTTTGTAGCAGAGGGTGGGTTCACAAACACCAAGGGCATGGAATCTTGCATCCCCATTGAGCCAGTCATTTGGAAAACAACTTGATTGAAGGTTAACTCAGAGCAAATAAACCATGATCGTGTGTCTATGAATATTTCTTCCTCCAGAATGAAGTACAAATATGTTCTTCTAATGTAGAATGTGCAGACAGTGGCATTGTGGTGCTATCATGGGTAGAAGGACATTTGGAAATGTACAAAATTTTACCTATCTAATAAACAGAGAAAAGGGAAATAGATATAACAATCTAAAAGCTAAACAAAATGAAAATAAGCTTTTCTTCGGGCAGTCTAGGTATGACGTGTCCTTTCAAGAATGGGGTCAAGCCCAGCCTAAGGTTCTGTTCAAGGAGAGCATTTTGATTAACTAATTCTGAGACCTCACACACACACACACACACACACACACACACACACACACACACACACAGTATTTAATAATCTTCTTGGTTTCTTCATTACATGGATTGTGCTGTATTCTTGGTTTAAGAGTAGAAAACACAGGGTGATCCCACAGAATAACTTCAACCCTAATCCTTTATGCTTCTAGAAATTTCACTGTACATCTTCAATTCTTCAAACTGGTATGTGAATTACCATCACAATGAAGTGCCAATACATATTTTCTAGAATGAGCACAATTACAAAAGCAAGCAAAGTGCACTATTGGTGAGCTCTGTGAGCTACTGGGACTCAGACAATGTTGGGGACAATGGAGAATAGTCAGACACTTTGAAAAGATTAGCAGCTCTTCAGAATGTAAAATGTACATTTATATTTTTCCATATGACATCGGAATTCCACTCCTTGCTATCTACCTAAAAAGAAATGATAAACCTGGCTCCATAACATAGCTTATGTACAAAATGCAAGCACTTTATTCAAAATAGTCCTAAACTAAAAAAAAAAAGGCAACAATGGCATACCCAGAATAAAATACTGCTTAATAAAGATATACCAACCTATTCCACAAGTGGTAGATATAACAACATGGATGTGCCTCCAAAATCTTATGCTAAGCACAATACCAACATACAAAACAGCCTATTTATACTTACATGAAATTCTATAGGAAGTCACAACGAGCTGTAGCCAAAGCAAACAGAAACAACCATTGTTGAGAACAGAGTTAAGCACACCAGCAGAGGGGAAGGAGGAAACTATTTGGCTGGACACGATCAGTAGAGTTCTGGTAAATACATAACAGACAGAACTCTGAAAAACTGTGCATAAAACAAATGTGTATTTCCATTTTACTGACATGAATGATTGGAAATGACAGTCTCTGCATGGTAGAAAAACAGTCGTCTTGCCCCGATTTGAACATCCAGAACAAAGGAGTTCTCTGGAAATCTTTATAAGTACAGTAACCACTCCTAAGAGTTTTGACCTCATATCTACCCATTTCTCCAGTCCCGCCACATACTCTTTGATAGTATATCCTTATGGATTAGATCACCATAATGAATTTGGGGAAATACAAGCACTCACACCATAGCAACAATACACTTTGTTGCAAATCCCACACAGGCAATGAATTCATACCAAATGTCATTGATTTTTTTTTTGTCACACTTAACATTGCATCTCAATTCCATTTTCTCCAATAATTTTATTTTCACCAATAAATTTATTTTCATTACAACTGAGATATGATATATTAAACCCTTTAACGTTCTCTTACAAATTATTTATCTATCAAAATCCAGCACTTTGTATTTTAAATCTGGCTTGATCATGAAAAACATGACTGCTGAGTCTAGCATGATGGCTAAATAGTTGAGAGCACATATCGCCCTTGCAGAGGACCCATGTTCACTTAGCAGCACCCACATGGAATGGCTCACAACTTCTAAAACTCCAGCTCCAGGTGATCTGATGCCCTCTGCTGGCCCCCACAGCTACTGCACCCACAGACATAGTCACATAATTAAAATATTTTTCAAAAAATTACTGCTTTGTTTGTTGAAACAGAAAGCAGTTTGCAAATATGAAAAATCTATACTCTCAAAATGCCTCAGTTTCATATATTATGGTAAAGTAATAGCTATAGACACGATACTTCTAAATGTAATCCAGTGTTCCTATTTTTAATCCTTAGGTCATTCGCAGCTAAAAGAACTGAAATAAACAAAACAAAACAAAAACAAAAAAAGGTTGAGCTCTAAATCTATAGTTAATGGTCAATTTCCAAAATATAACACACTTGCCATGGCACATCTCATGCTACGAACATGATGTCACTGAAACCATGCCATTATTCCCAAGTTCCTCTATTCAAGTAAAAAGGTTGCCAATAGCCCCAAGATTATAGCAGTAAATGACAAGGATTTTGAGTGTGTTTTGTTGAAAAGTAATTTATTGCATGGTAAGATCAAAAACTTCTCAATAATGACTTTGTTTAACAGCCACCAAGAGTTTCTGATAATTAAACTGTCAGATACTAAAAGCCAACTGTAGCATTCCTCTAGATATTTTCTGTGTCTTGACTAGGGTGTTGGTTACAGGGGTTTAGTATACATTTATCAAGATCATTAATGGATGAATTTTCTTGTGTTGACATTAAACTTCAATAAAGTTGATTTAAAAGAAAACAATTGGTGTTCTTCAGAATTCTGCCTTAGATCCAAGTTGTATTCTGGGCCAGCTTACCTCATCCCATTTCCTCAGGACTCCTGATTTATATCTACACTTCCACTCTCTCCTGACAGCCCTTTTTATTATAGTAAATTCTCATTTGGATGCTTCAAAGACATTTCAAAACTCAATACACCTAAAACCAGACTCATATCAAATATTCTCCTGAATATTCTCCTTTATTCCTCGCTTTAGAAAATACCATAACACTTTCACCTACCCAGTTTCATAATCCAAAAATAGGTATGAAATATAAATCCAGTCCCATTCCTAATCCTACACTTCTGACTAATCAACATTTATCAGATCTATTTCTGCATAATTTTATATCTGCTAAGTTTTTTTTTCTTTGCTCCCATCAGACCTTAGTTAAATCTCACCTGCAATAATAATAATAATAGTAATAATAATAATAACAACAATAATTTAGTGTTGTCCTCACAAATCACTCTGTGAACTATGAAAAGACATGTTTATGTAAATATAAGTATACATCGAATTCTGGCATTTTATAGCCTCAAGTGCCTACATGTTAAAATCTTATAAATATGGGTATACATTGAATTCTAATACTGAATGGCTCCCAAGTCCCTACATGATCAAATTTTCATTACTCAACTGTGTATCCTTGATACCAGCTCCTTTAAATTTTACTCTTCAACCTCATTGAAATGGTTTACATCTCACACACAAACATCCCCTTCTCCTTTTCTTCAACTATTTCCTACTTATCATTCAGACATCAGCTTGTTTCCCGTCCTTGAAGAAGTCTTCCCTGACCCCTCAGGTTTGGGTACAACATAGATATTCTCTCATAGCCTACATAGCACCATATCATTGCCTGTGTCATTTTCTGTCTCCTAAGGCAGACTGAGTAATGCTTTACGTCAGTGATCATTTTTGTGATGCTTACCACTGTAATACTAGGTCTTAGCAATGTACCTAGGAAATGGTAGTTCACTACTGAATATATATTGAGTCTTATGAATATTAGAGACAAAACTTTTGTCAACAACTGCAAATTCTCTTTTGTCTTCTGTCCATCAGATTTCCAAATGCATGCTCTAAAATAATACTGAAAGTTTTTTGATGGCTTTAGTATCCTGCAAGAAATTAATTTAACTAATTCAATTTTAACTTAATTAAATAAATAAAATGTTAAAAACCCACATAACAATGCATATACATACTGGAACATCTTATAAATAGTACCACAGAAAATGCATAATTTTATGTATTTTTAAAAATCTTGTAGGCGTCAAATAGCACCCTAAGCATGATTCACTAAAAGCCTGATCAATTACATGGTCTCCTACCTTTTTTAAGACTTAAATTATTACTAAATTACTCAGATAGGTACAGAAAGCCTTATCTAACAAAGCATGCAGGATGTTTTGAACACCTTAAAAATACAGATTTTGTGTTGCATTTCTTTCATCTATTTTCAAATTTCCCTTCCTCCTCTTCTTCTGCCCCTCCTATCTATTGTCAGTCTGTGGCCACTGTCTTGAATGTCTTCATCTTGTCCAATTCATTTCTTATGTAGTTTTCAAAAGTCCTCTCCAGGTTTTGACTTTCTTATGGAAATACCCTCCCCACAGTTAAAAATTGCTTTTTCATTCTCTCTCTGCTCCCAGAATAGAAGTAGATGCTAAGACAAAAAAACTTAAGAAATATTCTCAATCATATAAGAGCTTGTGCATGCTAGGGGTCAGAATGGCTGGTATTTAGATGTGTAGCTGTAATATAGTATGCTATTATATATTTATATGTATATATATATATGCATACATACACATTATAAAAGTGCTACTGAAACAAAGAGAAGGAAGCATTTGTGGACTGAACATGGGTACTAGGAAAAAAATGGGAAAATTTATATTTTAGAAGTATTTTACCCTCTTTACAGAGTTCCTAGCATACTGCAGCTTATCACATTTATTCTAGCACTTTCTTCAGATAATATATTTCATCATGAGCATGTGGACTAACTCATTTGACTCTTATTATAATTCTATGAGAACGGTATAGGTACTGGAACCGTTAGCATTTTGTATTTCGGCATCAGAGACATTGAGTCCAGATTCGTGCTGCTCACCTCTGTGTGGCAGATATTAAATCACTGGTGGGTGATAGAAGATATACTGGGGGCAAAGAGAGTGGGGAGCAGATCAATCTTAGGACATAGGAGACACAAAGTAAATTGTTTGCAAGCATCTTTGTTGCTTTTATATATTTAGGCCCAAGGGCAAGGGCAGTCTGTATATCAAGTTCAGAGGTAGAAATGAAAACCATAGCTTGCTACACTGGACTCCAATATGTTCACACATGAACCTAGATTTTTTTTTTCTGTTGTCAGACGTTAGTTTTGTTTGAATTGGATTTGGTCATGTGTTTGTAAAATTTCTGAGACAAGAAGAAAGAAGTACTGCCACATTCCCTGCTCCTATAGGAAATAAGCCCCGACAAGAGTATTTGCCAACATTTCTGTTAGGAGAACAATGTTGGCTTCACATTTCAGTATAGATACTGAGGCAGTCAGGGCAGCCCACGAGGACCACATCCTTCCTCCTTTCCATGGTAGGGCTGCTGTCCAGCTGCCCTTGTGCTGCTTCTCGTGCTGTTCGCATGAAAGACAAGCCTGAAATAAAATTTACTCTTTGCTCTCAGCAAGAACTAATACTTATCAAATGCCCTGGTCAAACACAATAAAATCATACTGTGTAAGGAAATTGCCTTTGTAATTGATTTACGAGTTTTCATAGAGGAAAAAGCATTACAGTAGCATTTTCATTAAATTACTTGTCTACAACAACCGAAAAATATCTAGTTTTCAGGTTTAAAAGACCCAACATCTCTGTTCTTTGTGTCTTTTTTTTTTTCTTTAAAAAAAAAAAAAAAAGTAAACGGTAAATAAAAGATCTAGATGTGTGCTTTGTTGTAGAGAAGCAGAGGATTTGGCATTATTTATAGGGATGACAGTGCTTTTGTGCTTGCTATAATAGGCTGGGAGACCAAAAAAGAAAAAAAAAAAAAAGAGAGTGAGAGAGGAGTAGTCCTGCTTTGTTTGTGGAAAAGGGAGAAGGAACCTAACTTCCTCTCCTGTTTATACCACTGAGCCCCAAAGCTGGGTCCAACAAGCACAAACAAAGCCAGCACTGAGGTCTCACTCACCCCAGATTCCTGTGTTACTCCAGGCCCCGTGGGAAGCCCATAACTGCCTATCTGCCTGATAGCTTTTACCTCTTAAAATGCTCTTGGTTCAAAAAGGACCAAGAAAATAGGCTGCATATAACTTTCCTTTCATTGGCATTGACACAAAAACTAACCACCAAAGCATGCCAATAGAATATGCATTTAGCCATTTCCTCATCGAGTATCACCCAATGAGGCCACTCTGTGTACAATTTCAGCCCAAAGTCAATCCCATCATGTATACTGCTTGAACAAACAAATTTATTTGAATATCTCATTTAATAAAATGGAAAGTGTCTTTAGATAGATATCAAACTAACATCCTTCATTATCTTTTCAAATTAAAAAAAAAAAAGACTTTCTACATTTCTCCACATGGTCTCTCAATTTGAGAGTGAATCAAAGGAAAACAGCCCATGAACAAGGGGAAACGAGAGTCAATAAAGGAAGATGAAGAAAATAGAATCAGAATCCGGAGGCCCATATCCCAAATGGCAGTCTCTACTTTGCCTGTATACATACATGCAAGAACATGCCCACATGTTGCTGATTAAGCTATGGGCACCATAAAATAAAGTGTTTTCCTTTGTTCAATCTAGAGCTTTCCAAGAAACTCTTTTGACCTGCTGATAGAACTGAGAGCATTCCTTTATCCAACAAAGACTCAGTGAAAGCTGCCACTTGCTTAACATGGTACTTGGCCTTATGCATCCACCAACAAACCTATGATATACAACTAAAATATTTTTAAGGTCATGGAAAACTGTAAACTACAAAATGTACTTTCTTTCCTCTATGAGAAGAAAAATATGTAAACATGGACATACTCTGCAAACAATGTCAGGGGTGTTATAGACTGCCAAAGCCAAATCACAAGGCCAGTGTGCGTGTGTGTGTGTGTGTGTGTGTGTGTGTGTGTGTGTGTGTGTGTGTGTGTGTGTGTGTGTGTGTGTGTGTGTGTGAGAGAGAGAGAGAGAGAGAGAGAGAGAGAGAGAAATAGAAAAATAATTCTACCAACTTCATTGCCCTCTGCCCAAACATTGACCTATCATGCTGCTGTATTTCATCCCTTTATATTTCAATTAAGTTCAGGTTATTGTCCAGACTGCCTCTTGATTTGAACAGGTTAGAAGAAATTTCACAAAAGCAAGGCAGCGGGTGATCTCACTCAACCGCTTCCTGACTTTATAGAGCTTCCTGAAGCAGCTCACAGAAATCAGAAAATCATGTTAATATGGTTTTTAGAAAGCTTCCCTAACCGGATTAATCATCTTGTAGTAATTTGTATTTAAAAGATTTTGCTCACTTAAAATATTTTTGCATTTCAGCGTGCAGATAACAAGATGGTTAAGATAAAGAAACTTTAGGAAAAACCAAATTGATATGTCCAGTTCCATAAAGAAAAGGATGGCATTTAAAATATTTGTTTGTATAATGGGCACATTGCTTTTTAATTAACTATCCTGCTCTCACTGGTTTTATATATTATAATTTATGGATTACTGAATTCGTAATTGAATAATATGTAGATGTCACCTAGGAGTGCTAAACCAATTCCCCTCCTTGGAATTGCCTGTCTAAATAAGAATGACACTAGCTTCAGCATTTTCTCTCTGATTAGAGACACTATGGATTTGCAGTCACCTCTACGTAACATAAATCAATAAAGAATAATTTTCCAGGCAGTAAATCAATTGTCAGTTCACAGACCCTAATACCCCTGTGCAGGATTTATTGAAAAAATGAGTGGCAGTCTTGTTAGGAGATGTATGCATGCTTTATGGGTACATAATAGCGTAAACCTCAAACTATTACATGCACTGCAGTGAGGAATTCAACAAAAACAACTCTTTTGTTTGCATGAAACACAATCCCAAATGGATTTTCCAATGATAAAATGAAAATTGTACAGGAGAACAGTAAGATGCTATGTCTTTCAATTGGGACATTTGGGAGACAACATGGCCCTTTTTATGGGAGATTTCACTGCCTGGGGTATGATGCTTGTGACAAGTTAGTAAGATGCCAAATATTGTCTACCTAACAAGGTATCCATTGGTACAAGGGACTACCGAGTATTTACAGTGAGGCTTATGAGAACTAAGATGTGCTTATGTATAAAATAGACGATTTCTATGACCTGGTATAACACCAAGAGTACAAAGTAACACATTGAAATTTTATATGTATTAATTTTATAAATGGGAAAATTATCAATATATGGTTAAATAAAATGCAGTTAAAATTCATTTCAAGAGACACTAAGGTGGCTGAGCAGGTAAAGGTATGTGCCACCTAGACTAATAATCTGAGCTTAAACTCTGGGCCCCATATTGGCAGGAACTGATAATCACAAATTGTGCCTCCTTGAACATACCCTGACATGTATAGCCCACATGGAGCTCCACCCCTCTGTCTCTCTCTCTCTTTTTCTTTCTAAGAAAGAAAAGAAGGAAGGAAGGAGGGAAGGAAGGAAAGATGGAAAGAAGGAAGGAAGGAAAGAAGGAAGGAAGAAAAGAAAAAAGGAAGAAAGAAAGGAAGGAAAAGAAAACCCAAGTAAATATTAATTAATTTCTACTCTATATTTTTATCTTTATTCATGTGGCTGCTAGAAAAAAATTAAAGTACATAAAAATCTTATTTAGCACTATTTTAGCACTTATTTAGCACAAAAACATTTGAAGTAGAAGTCTCCTGATTCCAGAAAAAGAGAGGGCTAAGACAATGGACACACCAAGTATGTCTTCATGGGGAAGTCCTTGGATAGGTTGCAATAGTGTGCAGGAGACCAAATGAACACTGTATTACAGGCATCTATGACAACCTAAAAATGTTCAAAATATATAGTTAAATAATGGAGTAGATAAAGCAATGCTGCACTTTCAGAAAGGAACAGTAGCAAATTGAGTATAGAGATGATAAGTGAATCTAGAGGGCTTATGAACTAGACAGTGATGCTAAAGTGTTGGCCAAGTGAAACTGGAGAATCTGAGAAGAGGGAATAATCACAAAACCTGCATTTTAACTGATGAATGAGAGGTACAGGGAAGATTAAGCCAGAAGAAATTTGGTTAATGACCTACAAAGATTTCTTAAATTCCTTTATATCAAACTGATCTTTGTTTCAAGATTTAGAAGTAGTCTTATTTAATTATGATATGTCAAGAATCGTTTAAAGGGCTAGACTAAAATATTGTGCATTAAGTACTTGGATAGATTAACTAAATAGAAAAAATGAAAACAATGTGCATTTAAGCTTTTAACTGCACTATTAAAATAGCAGAGGGATAGTTTTTTACATTTATATTTGGAGCTACAGAAAATGAAGAATTAATCACTGAGAAGCAATTTTTTAGACTGAATAATAAAGAAAAAATAAAATACTTGGTATTATTAATGAATCTTAAGACAGGAGGGGATAGACTAAGACTGTAAAACGTAAAGCATGTTAGCATCTAAGCAAATCTATACAATTCTCTAACTGGATAATTTTTGAGTCTTAAAATTCTGAAT
This sequence comes from Cricetomys ansorgei, assembly GCA_026225945.1. Taxonomy (NCBI): domain Eukaryota; kingdom Metazoa; phylum Chordata; class Mammalia; order Rodentia; family Nesomyidae; genus Cricetomys; species Cricetomys ansorgei. The sequence continues at coordinate 16,464,074 of JAMJFZ010004061.1, forward strand.
TCAAGTAAAAGATCTGGAAATTAACTATAAAGTTACACTAGTCTTTAATATAAATGATACGGAGGAAATCAAAGGATGGAATAATATCCCACCTTATGAAACTCTCTGATAGAATTAACAGTAAGAAGATAACGGTATATAACTTCAGCAACTTGCAATCTCTAAATTTTGCTCACAAGTCACATGTAATGGGGTGTGACGACAGAGCTGGTCATCAAACTTAGAGGTAGGTGCTCCTGACATCTGCTGGGTAAAACCACAGATATTTACAATAGTCTATAGTACCCAGAAGAGCTCTCTGCCTCAAAGGATATCTGGGACAAGTGTTGAAAGGTTAAGAAACACTAATCTAGAAGGATACAGAAATAGTTTTTATAAAAGCCAGTGGACCAAGGCAAGAATACTGCAGAAATTTCTGAGCATTTCTCCAGTACGAAAAATGTATATAGTTTGTTCAAGGCTTAAGCTTCAAAAATAAAATAATATTTAAACTCACTATTAACCTCTGGTTTTCCTCCCTCAACACCCTTTCAAAAATCTTGCTTAAATTCTTAAGAAATCATCATGTTTGAGAAAATAAGAAAAAATAATTCAAATTTATATGGGAGGTGTATGTGCATTTTATGCAGAGGAAGTAAAAATTATGCCTTATTCTATTACAAATAAAAAGACTTGTCATAAATTTAAACTGGGCTCATTTCTTTATGCTTAATAAAGCTTTCACACACGCACCTGAATAGAAACCAGAGAGAAAATGTAACCATTAAAGTATTTACCCTTCATGTAACCTAAAATGGTAAGAAATATAGGCTTAATTATCTATTCCAAACTCAGCCACTACTTGAATTTCAGCCCTACTATAGTTGGAAAACACAGAATGCATTCAACAGCAAATTTAAATCTACTGACTTAAAAATACTTTCCTTTGGGCTGCAAGCCATAATCAAGTACTCTACATCACCATGAGCTTTAGTACATTAACAAGATATAAAATATATTTTAAAGATATATTCCTGATTTACAATAATTGCAACTCTCAGAAACTAATAGCCAGTAGCGTTTGACTTTTCCCTCCTCATAGTCTTACTAAAACCCAGATAAAATACCATCCAAATCAGCAAAAGAGCTTTTATAGTTAGAATATTAGCAACAATCATCACTTTTTAAAGAACTTTGAAATTGTGGTAATAATTAATAGCTTAGTGTGTTATCTTCTTCGGTAGCATATTTTTATTTTGATAGCAATCTATTAAAAATGCTTTAACAGAATCCTCAAGATGACATTTCCAAGACCAAAACTGGAAAGCATGTATGTATAGGAATGAGAAGGACAAAGGTGAAGGGCAAACAACTTTGTAATTCCTCACTAGATTAGTTCCTGAGGCAACTGGAACAAAGGTTACACCATCTGTGGTTTGAAATAATAGAAACTACTCTTGGACAGTAGTAGCACCTAGAAGATAGAAGTCAAGGTTTCAGCAGCACCGATTCCTCCTAAGAACCCTAAGGATAAAACTTGTCCCAACACTTCTGTCACAGCTTCTGATGGTGGCCAGTGAGCCTTGGCAGTGTTTGGCCTATGTCTGTCTTCATATGGCCTTCTCTATCACTCTGGTTGTTGTCTATGTGTTTTCTGTCTTCTCTTAGAACAATATCAGAGCTCAGGTTTATAACACAGTCAATAACCAAGATGATTTCCTCTCTAGACCTCTAATTAATTATACCTAAAACAAGACCTCATTTGCAAATAAAAACAAATCTCAAAATTCTAAGTGGATATGTACTGGTGAGAAAACCTCAGCCCACTGTGAGAATTACCTCAGCACACTGTATAATCAGACCAGTGGTCAGTTATGAATGCTGTTTAAATAAGTCTTTTGCATGCTCTTGCTCTTGTTCTCATTATATTCATGGCTCTAAGCCTGAAAATAAAATCAGAAGACGTTATTAACATTAACTGGTGTCAGTGAAAGAGGTCAAACTGAGGTAGAATAGGCAATACCACCTTAGACTTTTTTCAAAATTTGATGAGGGTGGTATAGTAGATAGATGAATCCACTTTCTCACTGTTTCCATTAACTGGAAGATTCGATAAATTACCCAAGATGAAGTACTTGGAGTTGAATACTATCTAATCTATTGAATAATAACTTCACTGTCAATGGATCATCTAGAATTTTTGGTCAAATTTTTGGTCAAATTTTTGGTCTTATGTGTGAAGCTGAAATAATGTAAATATTTTTTAAATAAGACAGACATTCTAAATATGAATACAACTAATACTCTAGCTCCCTGGGTAAGGAACTGACCCATTTTGCTTGACCAGCAGGATAGAGGTTATTTTTCATTTTACCTTAAACACTTTGGACAGCACAGGCACTCTCCAATTTGCCATAGGCACAACTCTAATTGTCTTAAGCTGGGTTTATCTATCCTGGGATTTGAGTTTGTGACTATAATCTGGATTCACAGCATTCAAAGGCAGAACTATGACAAGGAGTTTATATCATCGAACCATTCATCTCACTGCTGTCAAATAATGCCCAAGGAAATTTTCATTCTGTAAGATAATTATATTGCAAGCTAATAAGCAATCAGCCCTCTTACTTTTTTGATTTTGTAGGGAATGATAGGAAAGCCATAATTAGTCATTCTCAATGTTTATAGAAATAGAAACAGAAGTACAGCCTTGTGCAAATTTTATAAGGGCTTTTCTTATCTACTCTTCTTGAACACAGTATCATGAAATCAGATTAAGGGACAATTTTCTTTCAAATAAAAAACGAGGTTTTAAACAAATTTTAATAGTTAGATTTTAGCTTTCAGAGTTTTAAACTTTTCCCATGACCTCAAGAACATGTTTCTGGTTCCTGAAACTCTATTGAAATTCTTGAAGTTTGGGCACATTGAAAATGGAAAAACATGAAACTGTTGACTAATGGTAAAGTGTCAACACTCAGGGGAGTCTGACAGGGGCCAGGCCCAGTATTACTAGCATTTAGAACATGTGAGAAATACCAATTGCTTTAGACAGTGACCTCGTGTGTTAGGCTACAATGCCAAGTGACCAAATGTCAATACAGTCGGCACTCTTAAATGACTATAGGAATTCTATGGGGTCAGGATTGCTGAGATACTTGCTTCTCTTGCTGATGGTGAAATAAACTACCTTGGTAATGAGGCCCTGTAGAAGCTAATTCTCTTTAAAGAGATGGTGATCCACAGTTCCCTATAAAATAACTATAGCTAAAAGAAAAGAAGGATGCCGTCTCAGTAATCCACAAGCATGCATGTTTATTTCCTTTTACCCAGATTTACCATATGTTAACATCATTCAAATAATGCTTTGGTAAATGAAGTAGTTGTGTTTATAATTTTATAAAGCAAAACATCTTTGAAATCAGCTGGATTCTTCTAATGCTGGCCATTAGAGATATAAAAGAGATTCTGATATAGCAAAGAAGTGTGTTTAACTTCTTAAATTAATTGTTTTCAAAACCCACTACTATGCATTGTGGCAGGCTACTGACTGCTGCTCAGACTTTGGCCCTGGGGACCACATATTAAAACAACTCATGTAAAAAATATTAGTAATAGTAACTTTCCCCTTTCTTTGGGTTGATATTGAGCTAGAAAAGATGGGTGTAGAAATGCATTCTTTTTTTTAATGTTTATTTGACAGATAATCTTCTTGAGGAATTATACAAACATTTCAAGTTGAATTTGCATTACTCAAAACTCAGACACTTTCTCATCAGCCAACCTAAATATTTGCTGTAGATATTTTTCTTCCCTTACGTATTTTTTTTTCTTCTTGAGGAGAGCTAGAATTCCTATTAACTGCTCAGCATACTGCTCCTCCAGCTCATATTTGTAAATTTGGAGGAAATCTGAGAAAATATTCACTATCTCTAGGCAGCACAATTGCTTCGTGAAGCATGTGTGCCCTCAGAGAAATCAGGTGCCCCACGCACCACAGAAATTTATGTTAAAGAACGCCTGCTTATGAGAGGCAAACACATTGCCCAAATTTATCTCCCAGTGACAAGTTCAGAATCTGAAAGTTCCCAAGTTCTTCCCTTGTGAGTTACTCAAAATTGCTGTTTTTCAAGTCAAGAACACCTGTTTAGTGTTTTTCTCCTCACCCTCCTGGTAAAATGGAACTGCTAGGAAAACAGGATCTAAAGGTTTTAATGAATAAGAAGCACAAAGTATTGACAAATTTCAACATATCATGCCACCCTTACCCTGCCCCCCTAATGAGGGAAGATCAAAAAGGATGGAAACATTTGAGATATTGGGCTCTGGAGTTTGTTTTCAAAGCACTGCAAATGAGCTCGGATTACGGATCATTTCTGCTGGGTACAGTCATAAGCAATTTCCACAATGCTGTGAAATGGTACATACAGACACAGCTCTGGTAAGTGAACGACTAAAGGTTTGATGCTCAGCATCAGGCATCCTGCCAAATAACTCTCCACCTCCATATGACTAACAATCAAAACTGTGCTCCTGCCATTTCTGCTGGGTCAGATGTAACTATGAAATAAAACTAAACAAAAATAAAAGCGCCACAAAGCCTAAGCCAGTGTTAAAACCTATTCTAACTCAATACTTATTCAGTCTGTACACTGTACAAGCCTCGAAGAACAGAAGTGTAACTTATTAGTTGTGGCCATGTGGAATGTGGGGTCAGGAATAGCTTCAGAGTAAGACAGCCTTTATTCACTAATAAATGCTTACAGAGCAGCCACTTTGATCTAGTCACAGATCCAGCTGCCAATATTTATTTGGTAAAAAGTAAAGCTGTGGCAGCTCTTATGTGTCTTTGAGGATCACAGTCTCATCAAGGTGACAAACCAGAAGATCAACAAATAGCTGGGTATGTAATTACAAGTTAAGAAAAGAACAACAAAGGAAGTGAACAGAAGGCTTTTCATTCAACCAGTGTTTGCTGTGCAAATGTAATTATCCATGTCCTGGTACTTGAGGGCTTGGTTGGTGGGAACTGGATAAGGTAAAATTGCTGAAAGAAAAGAGAATGAGTATCATGAGTAAATGCACAGGATAAAAACTCATCATCAAACCAAAGCCAGTCTTAAAGCCTTTGCATTCCACACAAAAGTACAGATTTATTTTCCAATACAGAGTTCTAAAAATCGAGGTTTACAAAACGAAAAACCCATTGAAGGTAGGATGCATATTATTATCTTTTAGGTTTTTTGTTTGTTCATTTGCTTACTTATACTTAGAGGAGTTGTATTGTTGAACTCAAGTTTAGAAATATGGTGGGGTGGGGGGGGGGGTATTTACAGGAGCCTGTTGAGAGCCATGTCAGAGGATGCAGCCAGCGTTGGGGCTTAAGGAGTACAGCCCACCGTTTCCACGGGATTCTCTCCTGAATAGCTCCTTCTGCTGCTGCTGCTGCTGCTGCTGCTGCTGCTGCTGCTGCTGCTGCTGCTGCTGCTGCTGCTGTTGGACTCTAACATGCTGACTGCTACTAGAGTCATTTTATCTCTCTGGTGCTACAAAAATTCTGTGTGGTCTTCAGTCCCTCACTGCTATTCATAACAACAGTGGTGATTTTCTAAACAGGCAATGTCACTCAATTAAACTGGCTCAATTGAAATTCCAGAAAGAATAACTTAAGAAGCATGTATAGTTAAAAAGATTATGTTTGCCAACTGCTATGGAGAAAGTTACCTGGGTAAAGCAAAACATATTCTTGGCTGCTGAGGACTTGCTAGATCAGGAAGCAAATAGAAAGGGAGTGCAGTTGCTAGGGCCCACAAGTCTATGATTAATAGATGACAGGTGAGTTTCAGTGCCCACTGTTAAGTTCAGTCAAACTTGATTTTCCTTGTTTTACAATTATTATTATTATGAAATTGCTGATGCACCTAGAGAACATAAAGACAATGTAACAGATATATTTTCTTCTCTATATGATAAAGAAACTTTAATAGAAAAATAATAGAATGACTGATTATTGTTTGGTCACCATTGACTATAGCCTAACAAGGAAATTGGCTAAGAGAAAACACTTGGCTTCCATCTATGGGAACAGAACCTATGAGAGATATTTTGTTATGTGTGGGTATTTTCATGGTAACTTGCTTAGGGACTTTTGTTCAAAGGTATATAAGATGTTGAAACAAGGTAGAATGTACACGGTGGAATGGGCAAGGTGGTATCTACAAGGTTGAATGCACAAGATTGAAGGAGTACACAAAGTTGGATGAATACACAAGAATGAATCCACAAGGCATAATCCACAAGGCATCATCCACAAGGCTTCATTCACAATAGAGTTTGCAAGATATATGTATGTTAAAGCTTACAAGATGTAGGTGTATATGAGGAGTGTGTATGTCGGGGGTGGGGTTGTTGATTGAGGCTTTGCTTCATCCACAAGATTCATGAATGTGTGAAAGAGTGTGTGATTATGGGAAATGAAAAGAAAGAATAAGATTGTTAACGTTTGCCTTTTCCTACAAGAGGTGTATGTGTGTGTGTAAAACTAAATTGAATAGAGAGGAAAAAGCTTTAATTGAACAGAGAGGACAAAGGGGAAGGAAAAAGTCTGAATAAATGGAAAAGTTTGATGCAATCTAGAAAAAGTGTGAATAAAGAGAGCTGAAACCTTCATTCAAGAAAACGTGTCCTTGAATGATTTTTCACCAACTCCACACCCACCTCTTCAGAGCCATGACCCTGTTGGGGCTGGGCCCAGGTTACCAGTGGCTACACAACTGAAATGTCTCTCTTCAGCAACCACTAACTACCTCCAGATCCTTAAGAGGAAGGGTACATGACAGGTGGTGGTGGTGGCGGCGCATGTGCCTTTAGTCCCAGCACTCTAGAAGCAGGGAATGGCAGATCCCTGTGAGTTCAAGGCCAGTCTGGTCTACAAAGTGAGTTTCAGGACAGCCAGAGTTATAACAGAAAAATCCTGTCTCGAAAAAGCAAAAAAAAAAAAAAAAGGTGTGTGGTGGGGAGGAGGGTTACTTCCTTCATGATGGAATCTTGACAGGGCCAAAATCTGTGCAAGTCTTATTCAGGTAATCAAAACTGTTCAGGAGTGCAATAGCCGTGTTGTGCCTAGAAGACAATGTTCTGCCACTCTACCCCTCACTAAGGTTGCATTCTTTCTGCACCCTCTTTAGCCATGATTACTGAGCCTTGGAGGGGTAGATATCAATGAACATTCAATGGTCACTTATTCTGAGCACTTTGGCCAACTATTAGTCAGGACGAATATCCTAAAACACCCATTTACATTTCTTTTTTTTTTCTTTTAGCTTTAAAAATTGTAATTTAATTACATTTCTCTCTTCCCTGAAACTCCCTCTAAACCTTCCCATGTATTCATCCCCATTGTCCTTCAAATTCATGGCCTCTTTTTCATTGTTATTGCATGTATATATGTATTTTATATACACACATAGTCCTAAAAAATAACTTTTTGAGTCCATATAATTTTACTTGTATGTATGTTTTCAGTGTTGACCATTTGGCATGGAGAACCAATTGGTGTGCTTTTCCCTAGGAAGAACCACCTCTCTCACTCCCAGATTTACTTGGTTGTCTATAGTTCTTTGTGTAGAGTTGAGGCCTCATGTGTTTGTCCCCATCCAGCTTGGCATTTCGTTGGTGTCATCCTTGTTTGGTTCATGTTTGGTTAGTCATGATGGTCAGACTTTACAGGGTATAGCTTAGCTTCTGATGCTTCTAGGAGACACAATCTCATGACAATGTGCCTGATCCTCTGGCTCTAATGATCTTTCCACCATGGTCTCTGTAAGTTGCAAAGAGAAGTTTCCATTCCTTAACTACATGTTTTAATAAAAAGAATAGCATGGCTTCTTTACTTAACCTGAGTGTTGAATGGACCTGAGTCACCAATTACAAGAGACAAAAACTTTTGAAGGAAATTCTTTGGCTTCATTTCCAGGGCTTTTGTAACTGCCCTGAGATGTCATTGTTCTGAATAAAGTCTGACGGTAGAATTCTCAGAATACTGTACAATAATATTTGTCTAGAACATCTTAAGTATCCTAAAATGTTTATAAATATTTACAATAGTTGTTGAATTGCTCAATTAAAAAAAAATGAGCTATACAGAGAGGCTTCCTCTTGCAGTTAATGAAAGCAGATGCAGAGACCCACAACCAAACATTAGACAGAGAGAGAGCCAAAATTGGAGCTCGCCATTGGGTGCATTCCTCCCTCAGAGCTCCAGGAACTCTCATGGAAGAGAGGAAAGAAGGATTGTAGGAGCCAGAGGAGTTGAAGACATTAGGAGAACATGGCTTACAGAATCAACTAAGCAAGGCCCACAGGGACTCATAGAGACTGAACTGGCAGTCACAGAGTCTACATGGATCTACACTAGACCCTCTATATACATTATGGTCCTTAGCTTTGTATTTTTGTGGGACCCCTAACAGAGGACTGGGAATGTCTCTGACTCTTTTGCCTGCTCTTGAGACCCTTTCCCTTCTACTGGAATGCCTTGTTCAGCCTTGACATGAGGGTTTGTGCCTAGCCTTATTGTATGTTGTTATGTTGCTTTTGTTTGATATCCCTGAGGCATTTCCTTTTTTCTGAAGGGAAAAAGAGGAGGAGAAGAGCTAGGAGAGAGGGGAGGTGGGGCATGGGGCAGGCGAGGAGGAATGGAGGGAGGGAAATCTGAGATCGGGATGTTCTGTATAAGAAAAGAATGAATAAAAATGTAAAAACTAAGTTATATACTTGGATATTATAGGAAAAATTCCAAATTTTATGCCTCTTCCATAATAATATTTAAAATATTACAAATGCCTTGTCATCTTTGAGTAAATAAAAATATTTCAGTAATTCAGAAATCAATAGTTTTTAAGAGACATAAAACTCTATGGGCAAAACATATGCAGTATCAATCTTGAGAAATTTTCACACTGAAAAAATTTTATTTTAAAAAATGACAAGACAAGGCTAATGTCAAGGTTTGAATAAGAAATGTTTCCATGGGTTCACATGTCAGTACACTTGGTCCCTAGATGATGGATCTCTTGGGAGCTTACAGAACCTCTAGGAGGTGGAGCCTTGATGGTAGAAGTGAACAGGTGAACTTTGAGGCTTACCCCTTCCCCTCCATTCTCTGCTACTTAACTGCAGGCAGGCTCCTACCACTGTTTCACCATTGTCATGAACTGTATCCCTGCTCTCTCTCCAGGCCAAAATAAACCCTTCCTTTATCCAAGTTGCCTCTTTTGGGGTATTTAGGTATAGCTATGTAAAAAAGTGACTACTACTGTGGTTATCATATAATGCATATATGTATATATCCAACACACTTTGATGTGAAAATGGAATTTTCTATTACTTATAAAATGTAAAGGGTTTTAGATAGCTTTGACTCTCAATAATATGAAAATTCTTGATTAATTTGTAAGACAAAACCTACGTATATGTGTGTGCATATGTATTTTATATTTATACATTTTATATGTATATATCATGTGTGTGTATGCTGTGTTACACTCATTCATACATAGTACCAATGAGATGGCTCGGCAGGTTAGGAATTTGCCATCATGTCTGGTAACCTGAGTTTTATCTCCAGGGTCCACATAATACAAGGAGAAAAGCAATTTCAGCAAGTCATCCTCTGAATTTCACATGCCCCCTCTACAAACCTCTAAATTAAATAAAATATAAATTTTTTTCCTAAATAATATTGTTTGTTAAATTTAAAATTACCCCAAATAATGTATCCATCCAAATAGCACAACTTAACATTACTTGTCTCCTAATGGCAATACACAAAAAATTCTAATAGATGCTTCTCAAAAAAATTGTAGATTCAAAACTCGTATGATAAAAACAAAAAGTAGGGGATATGGAAGAGATGGCCTAATCAGTAAAGTGCTTGTTGTGCAAGCATGAGGGCCTGGGTTCAGATACCCAGCACCCATGTAAAGAGCATGGTGTAGCGGCATGCACCTATAACCCCGGAACTAGAAGGCTGATAAAGGAGGGCCCCTGGGATTTCTGACATAGTGAGATGTCCTGTCTCAAAATTTAAGATGGAACGTGATGGAGGTAATTACTTGGCATCAATGACTGCTCTCTGTGTGGGCATTCAAGTGCTTAAACACACACGCACATACACACACACACACACACACACACACACACACACACACACAAATGTTAGGGAACAACTAGCTTATTAAACAAAATGTGACTACGACCAGCAAAGCCCAGAACAATGGAAATCTAGCCAAGCAAACAGCAGAGATCCTGGACAAATTAATTGCAAGAAAGTGAAAAGTGACTTAAGGGCCCTATCAGTCTGATTCAGTATTTAAATTCTATTTGGTTTTTCTTGGTTTTAACAAGGTTTTAAAATTTTACTGGATATTGAATGACATTAGACATAGATCCTTGTGGAAATATTTATATTATTTGAAAATTTGTTGGGTAAATAGGTGAAGAATGTATACGGATGTAAGTGAAACCAACTGAGCTTTTATTAATTTCTACTATAACTAAAGAAAGGGTAAGCAAAGATCTGTTGTTTTCTACTTGTGGTTTTTTTACTTGCAAAATTAAAGACATAACAAAATGAGGCTAAAATGAAATGTTTTCATCCATATCTCTTTTTATAGAGACATGATGTCTCTGTAGTGCTACGACATTGAAATGGGGGGGAGGAAATAAGAATAGAAAAGTATATGTGGTGTGATAGCAATTCAATTTTTAGACAGAAGGATTCTCATACACATGTAAATCAGAAAAGGCAAGACAGAAGGAGAGACAATACGCATTAATTGGAGAGTTAATTCCAAAACACTAGAATTTAAGGGACATAAATGTCACTTTTCCAGGCAAATTAATATTGACACCTTCCCAAATGTCCTGGGCAGATATGACCACATCAATGTCTTTATTATGATACCCAAGTCATCTGGGTATGTGTCCCTCCCTTCACTCCATCCCATTCCTTACCTTAAGGAGCATTTGCTCACCATTTGGGGAGGAATGGAGGAAAGGAGGGGTGGGGAGAACTATACAGAAGACCATGCAAAATAGCGCATACCTCTGCATCACCACCGCCATAGAAACGAGTCCTCAAGTTTAATGTACTTGGGACTCCACCTGCCAGACTTCCCTACCATCTTGCCAGACCCACCCACCATTAACAGCATTGTTTGCCTTGGTGGCCACCAAATCCTGATTGACTAGTAGATGATTAGGGACTGAGCACTGCTCAGACATCCATTGCTGTCTTCAAATGTGAAAAGTATTCTTGGTTAGAATCTATTTTTGTGTGCTGAAAATTTGTTTAATTTCCTTATGTTTGTGAAAATGTGCAGTGGGAGGTGGAAGGTTGGGAAGCTCTACTGTTCCAATTCCTTGCTTGGGCATTTGGGAAAGAAGCCTTTTTTAAAAGCTTCACCCTCTGCCCCCTGATATACAGCTTCCCTCTTAACTACACTAGCCAGACCTCACCACACAATTAGGGCAGCAAGGGAAGTGAGGGTTGGGAAGCATCCCATCCCAACTAGAAACGTTTTTTACAGAATTCCCACCTACAACAAGTCTCAAAAGCCATGGTTGCAGTTTTCTCCCCGCTGAGTTTCTCTTTGTAGCCAAGTATCCTAAAAGCATTTCATTCCCCCCCACCTTTCACAATCGGAGCCAGAATACTTGCCTCCCTTCCTTGACTATTTAATCCCCAACAGTGTGTCCTTTTTCCTTGTCACACTTGGCTACCCCAAACAGGAAGAAGAATCTGAAGGAGAATCAGAATTTCCTAAAATCTAAGCACTTGCTTCCAATCATTTAGACTCCTTTGTACTGGGAACACTAAGAAGACACCCCCATTACCTCACAGTACCCGTTAGTACTTTCTGGTTTGATTAAAATCTTTTCTTTTTCATTAAAATAAAAAGCTTCTGAAAAGCTATAGTTACACATTTTTCACAACCCACAATTTATGACTGCAACCTTCAAAAGCTTTTAAAAATAGTATCGGCTCTATTATTCCATATTATGGTAATTGTGGTAAAGATTTAAGAGCCACTTTAAGACTTTTTAGCTCTACAGTATATTACTGTTCCAATTCCTTGCTTGGGCATTTGGGAAAGAAGCCTTATTTAAAAGCTTCACCCTCTGCCCCCTGATATACAGCTTCCCTCTTAACTACAGTAGCCAGACCTCACCACACAATTAGGGAAGCAAGGTCTCCAATTAAAGCTCAAAAAAACAGGGGGCAGAACACATCTTTCCAGAAGCCCGTTCCATTTATATGCACCTGACAATAATCAAAATTTCTCTCATGCGCCAAGTACCTTTGACCCCTTTGTTATGCTTCACATTTCCTTGTTAACTCCCCACCCCTCCTTTTCTCCCATAGGAAATCAGCACACATAATCACAAGATTAAATAACTCCAATGCCACCGCTTAAACGTTCAAGGCCATTAATATAACAAATGCCCAAGGGGCCATGGGGATTTATGTAGTATTGAAATTAAACTGACCTCACCCTATCTTCGACATAGATCTGTTCTCTCTAGTTAACCTGTGTTTTTCTCGTGTTGCCCAGCCTAGGATGGATGCAATTCAAAAAAAAAGCAACTAATAGAATTTCCACTGCTGTGAGCATGCACAAACTCCCAATCTAATAGTTGACCTGGTGTTCTTCTTTGTATTCAATGCAACAATTGAGATGAGCATTGTAACCCCCTCTGCCACATGTTCACGTGCACATGCACACACACGCACACACCATATTGCTAAAGCGTTTTTCTTGGGCATACACCATATGGAAAAGTCACACATTCACTGTTCCTTCTCTTTCTCCCTGTAGGAGTTCAGTAGCATCTGGATATCCCTAACAGTCCAGACTGCAAAAAGGACAAGAGCTTCCTGGCTTCCCCTCCTGACTAGAGCTCTCCTGATACAGAGCCCCAATCTTTTATTGTGTCAGCACTCATCCGCTGGGGAACTTTTCCCAGGCACTCCCTCACTCTGCACATTTTCCTCAATACTTAGCTTTCTTCCAAAGTAAAGGATCGCTCTGTTCCACCCATGCCCACGGTAAATAATCTGAAGTGTTTCTGCTTTGTTTTGCTTTGTTCTGAATTTCCGTGTACATTTTAGAATACTAAACACACAGAGATTCCAGCCCACTGGTATTTTATGATTTTAATTTGCTCAAAAGCTCTGAATTTCATTATATTTTCCCATTTGGTGCATGGGAGTTTTACAGTTAACAGATGTTCACTTAATAGAGCCTCCTAGTGAGCAAATCAGATTTTTCCCTCTGGTATTCATGTAACTTCCAGTCCTGCAGTAGCTGCTGTTGGTGCCTGCCAAGATAGCTGGCAGCCAAGCTCAAATCGAAAAGCACAGCCTCGCTTTGCGAACATGTATTCGCCTTCCTTCAGACCTACTCATTCCCACTTAACTCCTTCCTCATTAACGCCATGTGAGAATGCCCGCAGGTGGAAACACCAACTTCAGAAGCCAGGCGGGTTTCACTCGCAGATGAGAAGACATTCTGCACCCCATAAATACATTCTTAGCCTCCGGCCACAGCAAATGCCAAAATTTTTAATGCATCCAAAAAGAAAAAAACCTAGACTAAAAGAAGACTGTTCCAAACAACTGTCCTAGGCAAACTTCCAACTAATAAGTTATTTGAAGTATTTTACTTAAATATATCTCAAGACAATAAACCAATTACTGACTGAATTAGGGTCCCCATCTCAACAATCCTGACTTCTTAAAAGGGGAGGGGGGTCTCTGTTGTTGTCCTTGGAGTTGTTTTGGTTGGGAGTTTTTGTTTTGATTTTTGACACAGGGTCTTGGGATCTCAGTAGGTAGCCCAAACTGATATTGAACTCATAATCCTCCTGACTCTTTTTTCCCAAAACTAGGATTACTGGATTACGGATATGTGTCACTGTACCCGGCTTCCTTACCTAAGTAGAAAAGGGTCTGTGGGCATCTGCAGAGGCTGTATTGAGTCTTCTTTGGCTTACAAACAACACCTAAAAGCTTTAATGGTCAGCAAACACCAACACTCATTCATGTTCATGCAGAACACAAAACATGGTATCCCTTGAGAGATCATTGGACCCAATTTATAGGAAAGTCAAGGAGGTACCAGGATATGTTTTTAAGAAGAAATGGGAGATTCCCAGCCTGCTTCAAGTCCTTATAGCAGTGGTTCTCAACCTTCCTAACACTGTGACCCTTTAATACAGTTCCTCATGTTGTCATGACCCCCAATCATAAAATATTTTTGCTGATACTTCATAACTGCAACTTTGCTAACATTATGAACCATAATATAAGCAACTGATATGCAAATGGTCTCAGGTGACTCCTGTGAAAGGGTTCTTTGACCCTCAAGGGGATCATGGACCATGAGTTGAGAATTGCTGCCTTATAGTATAATGTCCCCTCTCTCCTTTCCTCCTTCTTCTTTCCCACCCCTCCTGTGTGGTGTGTGTTTATGAGTGTGTGTGTGTGTGTGTGTGTGTGTGTGTGTGTGTGCGCGTGCTTACATGTATTCCTAGAAATAGAAACCAAGGTCTTGCACTTTCTAGGAAAGTGCACTACCACTGAACCAGTCAGAATTTGTGCTTTTTCAGTTGAGTAGTCAAAGTAATGGCACCCTCAATCTCTTGATGGGATTCCTAAAATGGCTTTTGATGATTAAAAAAAATTTTAAATAAAAATTTAAAAATGGAGAATGGTTAGGTAGAAACTGCCAAGGTCATCAATCCAATTTCTCTGCTCACTAGAGACTTCTAAACAAACATGAAGGACATTTCGTCCTGTTTAGTTCCTAGCAGAAGCTATCTGTCTTTCTATCATGATCTTTTCTAAGGACTTAATCTAACTAGATCATACCACTACCTAGGCTGGCTGTAGCATCTAAGGCCTCAACATTTCCAAGTGTTTCATTTAATCATTCAGTAAACTGCAGCTAGTTGCACTGAAGTGTCACTTAACATCCAGTAGGCCAAACAAATCGTGTCAGCTGGTAAGGGAGGCTGTAAATGCTATCCCCGGGTGGTCCAGGATCATGAAACAGCTTCAAATGGGAAATTGTCCCACAGAGTAAGGGCTGTCAAGTCCCACTTAGCAGTTCAGGAAGGTCAGGATGGAAGTTGAGATTCTACCAAAAGGTAGACACATAATAGAGTCCAACCCCAACACTGTATAATAGGCCCAGCTCCCCATGATCTCCTACCACCCTACCTACCTGAATACTCAATAAGCACTTAGTGTGTGACTACTGAACTGGAAGCGATGCCGAAGGAAAAGCCTCACTCTGTTCACGTGGGAAGGTTTCCCTGTGTGAATTTCTAGAGCCTGTGGATCTGAAGTTCAGAAATGTCTCTTTTATCCCCCATGGGTTGGAAAGGGAGATCCATCATAGACTCTCCAATCATGACCTTTCGTGGAGTCCATCGTCATAAAGAGCCTCCATCTTAAATAACATGAGATACTGAGCTTCTGGTTTGGAATTTGACTCAGCTGAACACAAACCATTGCTTTGACATTCACACACTGTGCCACCCCATGGGAAGAAAATTTACATCTCTGATACAACTCTTTCTATGGATAAAATGGAAAGAAAAACAGAAACCATCATACAGGCTTGTCAACAGGACTAAATTAGACCATTTATGTAAGAGATGGTGTGTTACCTAACACAGTTCCAATATTTAATAAATATTAGAAAATATAATACTCAGAGATGTTCACAAAAGCTTCTGATTGTCCCGCTGTAACTTTCTGTGGCTTTGTGATGATTAAGAACTCAGTTGGCAATCACAAGCCAGCAACTAGGCAGCAGACCTCGGGTACCTACTGATACAGTGGGGGCATTTAGATGTTTTAGCTCTTAATTGGCAACAAGTTAGGGACCCAAGAATCATAAAGAATTCCATTTAGCTTTATCCAGCTGATCAATATTCACTCAGCATGCTTCAGCTCCTAACGTCTCAGAGGAATAAAATAAATTGTCAGTTGGCGGCACAATTTTGTTGTGATGGTGGTGGTTTTTTTTTTTTTTTGGTTAAATTATTCACCTTCTTGAAAAGAAATTTGATAAATGTTTATTTCTTCATAACACATTCCAACAACCACTGATTTGTGACCCTTGCTGTGAACTGAATTTAAATTGAGGAAGGTAGATGCGTCGCAACAGCACTGAGACAGGACCACAGAGGGGCAGTGGGCTGGTGTCGTTCTTGCTTTCAGAGAGGGAGCCGGCCTCCCACAGCACAAGAGCATTAATTGAATTTAAAGAACATAATGAATGAGAAGCACACACAAGCACAACCTGTTGTGTGAGTGATGAGACTGTAGGCCTGGCAAGGGAGGTGGGAGACAGTACAAGGTGGACGCTGAACAGCCAGGCCAGAGAGACCAAAATGTGGAGTTGTGCTGATGGGTGATATCGGTACAAAGAGACAGAGGAAGCTGGGAGAAGGTAAAATTGAGTGCATTCTGGCTTCAGAAGGCTTTTGTGACCAGGATACCGTGACAGTGGGCTGAGGAGACGGCTCAGAGAGTAAAGCACTTGTCATGCAAGCATGAGGAACTAAGTTCAGATTCACTTAAGTGTTGAGCAGTTATGTCTGTCCACACGTAATTCTGGTGCTCAGAAGATTGAGACGGAACATCCGTAGACCAAGACTAGCTCTGGGTTTGAGTCAGAGACTCTGTGCCCATACATAAAATGAGGAGTGACCTAAGAAGACACTCAACAACAGCCTCCAGCTTCCACAAACATGAGCACGTGTGTGCACCTGACACACATGCAAACACAGATGCACACATGCACACCAGACATGCACATACTTGTTTTTAAAAAACACAACAGCATGCACACACACAATTTTTGTTGTTTTGTTTTTTTGTTGCTTCTGAACAGCAGCCTCACCACCTCGCCCTTCAGACGTTTCAGTCTGAAGAAAAGTACACGCCCCTGCAGGTTGCTGAGGAGGAAGGCAGGACACCACAGAGGTCCTCCTCATCTCCCCAGTCATCTCAAGGCAGAAGACTAAGGGTTTCCCATGACCCTGTCCTCAAACAATCAACTTTATGTTCAGCAGAACTGATGCTCAGTGGGTCTCTGTGAACAGAGGGTGTTATTTTCCCATACACAAGAAAGGCACAAAGTTGACTACCACCTGCTTGGCACATACCCTTCATGAAAAACTATGTCAAGGAAGTTTATCTCAGTAAAGCTTGAGTTACCTCAGTTCATATAACGTTTTCATCTTCTACTCATTTTCCTGAGATGACCCTGGCTCAGGAAGACAAATATCACATGTGAATCCCAGCTTCTAGTTATACACAAGTATCTGTGTGGAAGTCCATGTGGGCAGAGGACAGAAACTAGAAGGGTTTTAGAAATTGGGAAGACGGAACAAGAACATATGTGGTAAGAGAGTTGAAGGGGGAAGAAGAATACAGTGGGATTTGGAAGGCAGGAAAATGGAGACACGTGGGAATTAGGGGCAGAAGCAACCAAAATTAAGTCCATATAACAGTGCCATACCACAAAGAAATCTATACTTTATATGCTAATTAACAAAATCAAGGTGAAAACTGACTGCCTGGCTGAAGAGTTCATAGCAGATAATGCAAATGCCCTACTAAAGGACCAGAATTCAGTTCCCAGAACCCATATCAAGCAGTTCACAATTGCCTATAACTCTAGCTCCAAAGGCTCTGGCACCTTAGGACCTTCTCGGACACCAGCATTCGTATGCACGCAAACACACACACACACACACACACACGATTAAAAATAATAAAATAATCATAAAATATCAACAATTAATTTAAAATGCAACTTAAAAAGAAGAAACAAGAAAATCCCTCCCCACTCCCAGCTGTGATCTTCCCTAAATCCATCAAGCAAATTGTTTTGCTTTAGGTTGATAGTGAAGTTTGAAACAATCATAAACTCTCCCCATTTTCTGACATAGGATATTCAAGAAAAGGACTTGAGCCAAAATTTTAAATGCTATTGGCTGTGAGCAGTAAAACTTCTTTCCACACAGTTGGTGTTTTTGCACAACTTTTCAACTGCTGTGCTTGAATTATTGCTGAGCCAAGTCAACCCCTGAGCTTTCATTCCCGGACTTGATTCAGTGACAGTTTCTGAGTCTTTGACGGCCCACACTTCAGATTTGGGAAACACTATGGTTTGCATATTTTGGAGTGTATTTCCCAAATGTCCAAATGTTTCTAAACTTTGTCCTCTGTTTCCACAATGGTGTGAAACCTTTCAGAGTGGGGCCTAGTAAGAGGTCCTTAGTTTAATTGAAGATGCCCTGGGTCCTTCTGGATCCCATTTTGTGATCCAATCTCTTCCCACACATATGTTCTCACTATGAAGTAACATAACAAAGAGGGCCATCACCAAAGATGAGCCAATGCCTCCCTAATATGTGCTAAATAAACATTATTTTCCTCCTGAGTTTAATCTGCCTTGGATACTTCATTTTAGTAAAAACAAGTGGACTAATACAGTCTGTAAACTATGTATCTACAGAGATCAAAAATAAATAAATAAATGAGTGAAACCAGCTATGTTGAGAGCATTGTGGGTGATGATGGGAAGTGTAAGAACCTGGGCAATGAGCATAGAGAAGTTAATCACCTCCAAAGAACAGCTCTCACTGGTAAAGAAGAATCAGTTCCACAAGCTCTTTCAAATTGCCAACAAATTGACAGTGTCTTTTCTTTTCTTTTTTCTTTTGTAAGATTTACCTTTTAAAAAAATTATATGTACATGTACACGTGAGAGAGAATGAATTTACGAGCACCAAGTGAATACAGGTGCCGAAGGAGGCCAGAGGGCATTGGATCCTTTGGAACTGAAGTCACCTGATACCGGTGCTAGGACCGGAGCCCAGGTCTTCTGCAAAAGCACCAAGTGCTCTTAACCACTGAGCACTCTCGAGTACTTAACTCTTTTCATTCTTTTTTTTTTTTTTAAGAAAAGCTGGAAAGTGAAGTCTTGCATTAAAAAAATAAATTGGCAATAAATTGAATAAGGGTAAAATAAACACAGCATGAGCCAATGGTTGCAGCTAACATTTGTAATTTCTAACCCCAAAATACATAAAGTAATAATACTTTACCTTGGCCAAGTTATGCTGCAGGGACCAACTAAACTAGCTAAATACAAAATGTTTAACACATGGGTCCTCGCTTCTGTGACAATCCTTAGTGGTTCTAGATCAGTAGGGTTGAGTCAGGAGGGGAGAAGCTAGGGAAATAGTCATCCAGGGAACCAGGTGGCTCTGTCATCTTCCCTGAGGAATCCCAAGCTCTCGCTTCTGTTTCCTCTACACAGAGCAATGGGGTAGTAGAAGGAGGATGGCATTTATTAGGCTTTTATGGTATTCTGAAGTCTGTCCATCTAGGCATGCACAAACATCCACTTTCAAGTGGAAAATAAAGAAGCTGGTATTTGCCATCTTGGACATCAAAGAACACGAGAGTTAGAAGTGGATCCCACAGTGTAGAGCCTCCACAATGTAAAGGTGAATTTTTGCCCGTGTCTCACAACTCATTTGATACAGATGTACAGTTAGAAAAATCTCTAGTCTTCTCTGCATCTTATTTAGTACCAAAGTAGACGGTGAAACACTTTTTCCACTTAAGACTAAGAGTTATGATTGTAAAACCGTTCCCCTTTCCAGCTTAAGACTAAGAAGTTATGATTGTAAAACCATTCCAGATTACAAGGCTAGAGAGATGGCTCAGTGTTACCTTGCTGAGGACCTGGGTTAGACTTCCAGCACTCATATGGTGGCTCATAATCATCCATAACTACAATTACAGATCTTCCATCCTCTACTGGCCTCTGCAGGCACCAGAAACGTGAGTAGTGCACAGACACACTTTCAGGCAAAGCACTCATAACCATAAAATAATAAAAATAATAACAATAACAATAACAACAATAATATAAATTTTAAAGCAGATTTCAAAAGTTTGTAGCAAAAATGGGAGGCACAGGGAATAAGGAGGGAATCTGTCACTCACTGCAACTCCCTGTGCCCTTTTCTCTTCTTCTGGTAGCCCCTCTGAATATTTCCTCTGAAGAACTCTACAATCTGAATAATGCTTGGCTCTGAATCCTCTCCCAGCTGCCAAACCAGGCTACTCAGAGCCTAGTTACCACAGCACAGGATGTGAGTCACATGTTCTAAGAAGGCTGACAGGTTCTCATCACAATCTTGTCATTTGTGGAAGGCATTGCACAGAAGACATAGGCCCACAAATGTGGTAATAGAGTCTCTATAAAATTGTTCACGAGGTCCTACTACTTTTCTACTATTTGGACAATAATATTCTTCCTCAGTGAGGATTTCATCTAGGCTAAATATAAGGAAACTGAAGTCCAGGGCAATGCTGGCCTCTATGGCACCAGAGGGACAGTGCAGCATTGCATCAGAATTGATGATCATGCCTCTCAGCACACTGACTTGGGGAAGTGCGCCAGCTTCACAACCAGACACAACAACACCTCGGGCTAAAGCCTGAGTTAGTGTGATGATTGCTTAAATACAGACCTGACAGCCAGACACATAGCCAATATCTCCAAACACCCGTGACAGAGTCATTGACGATGCTGTCTCCTTCCAATCCCCTCCCCTCATTGCAGTACTGCTTATACAACCTCCATGCTACGACCACATGCGTCATATTTATACCACTCTGTGGTTTTTAATCTGGATCGTCAACTTGACTAGATCTAGAATCAACTAACAGACTCATCTCTAGGTAAATCTGTTAGCATACTTCCAGGAAGAATTAAACTAAGAGAAGAATATCTGCCCTTGTAGGAGGTGGTACCTTCTGGCAGCATCCCAGATATAAAGAGGTCTGAGGGAAGTAGTAAGTACTTCTTGACCCTTCAATTCTTGCTGGTGAGTGCATTTACTCTGTTGCCACACCTACTGCTGCCATTCTTTGCTAACATCAGGACTGTTTTCATTTGTTTTTTGTTTGTTTGACCTTCCTCTATAGAATGAAGACTCAGTGCTCTCCAGGAACCCTCCAGGTCTTCAGATTGGGACTGCCTAGTTGTCTAGGACTATGAACTGAACAGCTACTGGGTTTTCAACCTCTTCAGCATGCAGACACAACCATTGTTGAACTACTCAGCCTGTATAATGCAAGTCAACCTGTTAAATCCCCTTCTATAATACATGTTCATTCTATCCATCCTGTTTCTCTAGAAAACCTTACTGTATCTATCCATTTGCAAGAAATAAAGACACCAATTAGTGCTGAATAGTATATAAGCCTTGTGTTTCCTCTTCCATTTCTTTTGCTTTTAGCATGGCCTTGAGCATGTACACTATATTTCTAAACATTTGTTTTCTCATCTGTAAATTGGAACTAAGTATTTGCTCCACCAGGCTGTTGTCATAGTGACTAGCATATAAAGAGCAAGTACTGAGTGATAGTTCTTTTTTTTCTCACCACTGTCCCCATCCCACATCCCTGGTCCAGCAATGAAGTCTGCCTGAGTCCTCATTGCCACTAATGAGCCTTCAGAGCTCAGTGGAGCTGAGGCTGGAGAGGGTTTTCATATACCAAAGCCATTCAGGCCTTTCTTCATTTATATTTTAGAAGGTCCAGATCAGACACTCCACATCTCATTTCATCCCACAGGACAGAGTTGACCTAGAACTATAAAATGAACAGATCGATAAGTTCACCAGGAATGCAATGACAGTGGTCAGTGAAGAAATGTAAATAGCATTTGGCAGACATTAGAGAACAATTAGAGAGAAGAGAAAATAACCAATAACACTCTTATAACACTTTTAAAAGTAAACAAAAACAAGTAACAAAGAGGTTCAGGAACCTGGCTAGACTTCTGTTAGCTTGTATTTAAATATTACAAACACCATCCCCACAAAGCTCCTGGTGACTTGGGCACTTATTTGCTTTCTCTCCTTAAAAATGTGAAGGAACAATAGAATTATGTCTTGTTCAGATTAACAATGTCTTGATGGAGGTAGATAGATGCCTCAGTGGCTAAAGGCTACCCAAACCTGATGACCTGAGCTCCGTCTCCAATCCCTACATGCTGGAAGGAGAGAAAAGTCTCAGAGGTTGCCCTCTCTCTCTCTCTCTCTCTCTCTCTCTCTCTCTCTCTCTCTCTCTCTCTCTCTCTCACACACACACACACACACACACACACACACACACACTAAATGTAAAAAAATAAATTGTATTTAGTAATTTGTATTACTCATCCTGTGTCTTCCATTAAGCTTATCCCTGATCTTTGTAAAGCTTATGCTTGGATGGCGGAAAAAAAAAAAACAAAAAAAACAAAGACAAGAAGGAAAATTAGTAACTGCACAAGATACAAAATTCTTAGCTGCTAGACTCGGTAAATCCAAAGGCTAGAAGTTCACATTTCTTTCCCTCCATTTCCTTCATTTCTGTAAGCAACTAATCATACTAATATCTGCTTTCTCCATCTCTTCTCCCCTGATTCCCTCCAACACCACATGTTCACTGGAGAACGGTCACCAGCATCTCTGGTCTTGACAGTTTCAGCATCCTCTCCAACCTCCAGCCTTGATCCTCTCCATTCTAAACATGGACCCATGACTTCTGGATGTAAATTTAATCACATCATTCTCCCTATTTAAACCAGGTTGATGATGTTCTATAGACCTCAGGATAAAATTTGCCACATCCTTTTCTCTTGGCTCAGAATAACCTCATTTTTATTTTCTTATACCTGTAGTATTCCTGCTCACCCATTTTGATTTAACTTTATATATCATTTCCTTCAGGAAGTCCTCTTCAACCCTTCACAAGATAGACAAAGAAGGGGACAGCACCCTCCCATAGGTCATTCCACCTGGCACTCCCTAGACACTTTGTACTTATCTTAGTCAATGTCCATATGGGAGATTCTATTTGTTTCTCTGGGTTTTCATAGAACTTGGAGCTCACAAAAACCAGAAAATCTTCAGTGGAGGACACTTCCAGTGACTAGCAGAGATTCTAACACATATGATATACTCAAAACATGCATGTCAGAAGAAGGAACAGTTAGAGGTGGTGGCAGACATTCCAAGAAGGTAACGAATTTAAAACTCCAGTCAGAAAGAAAGATCTTAGATAATTTAAACACAAAATACATGGGTCTATTCGTACATCTATGCATATATCTTTTTTTCCCAAAATATTATGTACTATATCATGATTAGAATCAAATGCATGCCTCACAATAAAATGCTTAGTGGTTCTTCATGGCACCAAATTCAAAAATCTTTACCTGATACCTGGCATCGTTCCAATTTACCCCCTTTTGTGTCTTTCTCTCACTGCTTTTCTATACCTTTTCAAGACCTTGGAGGTAATTAATATGACCAGACAAGCCAGAGTTTTATTTTTATCTCTCTGCCTTCTCACATCTCTAACTTTTTCCAGAATATCTTTTTTACTGAGCTGGTAAATTCACTGCTGAATGCCAAGTTCAAAGTCTTACCCCTTTTGTGAAGCCATTTTCATCCTCTCCAAAAACTACCTTCATTCTCACAGCTCCATTTTCCCGCAGCTACATGGATTCAAATGCTTTCTGAACAGCTCAAGTTTCAGAGAGTGTCAGCAGGCCATGTTTATAGGACCCAGGGTCTCCATTCCAATATGCAATGAAAAATTGGCTGAAGAGTCAGCCTTTCTGAGGTTCTTTGTAAGTTGTAAAATGTACAAAGAAGCTTAGGATCAGATGCATTCTCCAGAATCATGTAGTTAAGACATTCTTGAAGCCAGGACCTCTTCGTGTCACATAATAAAATTTAGGACTAGTTTTCTATGAAATATTTTAGAAATTTGGCTTATTTAGGTATTGATTTGCATGCCAGTCTTCCTTCAAAATAATATTCCTTGAAAATAGTGCTCATTTTTTCAGTTTTTTTCTTTGTAAACTCAATTGTCTATACTCAGTGTATTGTTATGAAAATCTCTGAGGAAGTTTACATAACAAGAAGAACAATGTTAGAGGGAGGGAACAGAGACAGCCACCCTCATGTGTGTCTCATGACTGAAAGAAGCACACATCTGCACACATCCCACCTTACACTGCAGCTCGCTGACAGCCAATTCAATCCAATGTTTACAGAACAGAAGACAGCACAAGTATCATAACTAGTTCAGAGTGGGTGGCAGAAGAAAATACTGCAGGCTGAGGGCATAAAGGAAAGACTGCTCAACTCATGCAGTTGAGACAGAATGTCCTCTCTGTACCATCTCCTATCATTGCAGGGCCATTTCTTCTTGCATTTATGTCTTATCTGTTTGTGTACCAATATAGCTGCTTTATTTATTCTTTGGGAATTTGATGCATACAGACAACATATTTCAGTTATATTCACCTCACTTCCTCCCTCTGACTTTTCCTGCATCTCTCTCCACCACTCCTTCACAGCTTCATGTCCCTTCTTTTTCATATATTTAAATATTTTTAACTCTACATTTTTTTTTATTTTACAACTTCACATATGTATGCTTTGCATTCTGGCCACTTTCACCTCCTACTCCCTATTACCCCTGTCTACCCTCCTCACTTCCCTGAAAACCTCTCTTGCATTCACATCTAATGTTGTGGGGTCCTTTTGATCCAATTATACCAACACACGACTTGTTGAAAGAAAAGAAAATTATATTGAGTTCAAGCATAAAAATAAAAAAGAGAAAGAGAAAGAGAGAGAGAAAGAAAGCTGAACCAGTCAGGGCTGTAGTCAGAAATGAAAGTTCAGAGCATGTGGGGATGCCCCGTTTGGTCCTTGCACTGGGTTAGGGCTACATTACCTTTTTGAAGGCACAATGAGCTGGTTTTCTGTTTGTCTGCTTGACTTATTTGTTGCTGATTGTTGTCTATTCTTTGGTGTCAGTGTCTCTTTGTTCTGACTTTGTGTCCGGACTTCTCCTGCCCTCTTTACCATCTTTGAAACCATGTAGCAAACCATTTTCTCTAACTAGGACCTAGACATTGTTTTACAGCATTTCAAGGACATCCCATGACACTGGGTGAGGGGCAAGCCCAAGATTTGGAGAAGCCCCCAAGAGGCAGACGAAGCTCATCAGCAGCACCACAGACTGAGTAGAACGGTTTGAGACTGGGGTCTTCTGTGGCCCTAACAGGGTCCTCCCCTAATAGAGAGGTGAGTTTCCAGAGATCAGGGCTCCTTTTGGAGGGTCCCAGTAGGGAGGATGCTGCGCTGCTGAGACCAATATGGGTGTAAGCTCAGGTCTCACACTGGTCGTAAGTAAATTCAGACAATATTAAGACAGGGTAAAAGCAAAAGCCTCTGAAGATAGGATAGGCTAACACAATCAGAGGCAGAAAACAGCCTATAGGGAGTCATGGATATAGAGTTCTAAAAGACACTGAAAAGCCTGGGAGACAGAGACTGATGAATAAAGGGTGCAGACTTGATACAATCAGTCTAATACAAAGAGGTCTACAAAATACACCAGAGCATCATAGAGGACCTCCTAGAGAGCTTCAGATGCTAAAAACAAAAATCTACTTCTTTGGACACTAGAGGACACTAAAAAAAATAGCTAGACATAGGGGAATTGGAAGAAGGCCCGAGAATGCCCAAGGTCCATAAAAACAATCTGGGATTTAAACAAAAAGCTTTCAACTGTGCAAACTCCCAGAGCAGTGGTGAGACTTACTGTACAGCCACGGTGGACCCAGAGAGTCTGGAAAATGTGGTACTGGCAATCTGGAGACCAAACTGTGCAGCCCAGTCCCAGGAATGTAATGACTATGAATGGCTTTTTGTGTCTCAGGGATGAGGTGTGCTCGGTGGATGCCGCTATGCGTGTTCATGCAAAATGTCCCCAAATGTGTAGGTACAGAACACCTGTCTGGGTTGGCTCAGATTTGGGAGGCTGTGTATACAACTTTTGTAGCTTGTGTATCCTTGTAGTCATCGTCATATGGGAACCACTCTGTAGGCAGATTTTTGAGGTGTTAAATGGTTACCTAAAGGAGTACTAATTGGCATTTGGGCTCAAAAAAGTGTCTATCATGTATGTAAATATCTATGTATGTCTATGTGACTGAGATTGTAGGATCTGAGTTTGTCTCCTCTGCTGTAACTGTATACAAGGTATGGGAATGTGTAATTTTTGTGCTTAGGTCTAATATATCAGGACTTTCTGCTATATAAGTGTGGTTGCCCTATAAAACGTAAATGTTTATTTATGTCTTGCTGTGAGGCTGGGGCTGCTACTTCCCCTCCATTGGTCATCTGGTTCACAGTACTCTGAGCCAGGGTTCCTCCTACTAGAGGGAGACACACTTCAATCAACAAGCTGGTTGATAGTAATAAGGGTGATAGCCAATGAAGTCCCTCTCCCCTCAGGCCTTCTCTCTGACTGGACCTCTGTCTGCTCCTAATAGCCAAGTCAGATGTACAATGCTTAAAAAAAAATTTTAGGGTTTTACAAAAAATTGGAGTTTGAAAACTAAATATTTTAAGGAACAACTTTTAAGATATTTAAACTCATAAGGTTATAAGGCACTTTAAGTTCATAAAATGTTTTATATTAATATGTGATCTTAAAAATGAAGGCCACAACTATGAACACCAAATGCTAAACATCAAAAACTGGGGTATTCCTATCTTATGACACAACAAGAGTTTGTCTGAAACAGCATGACAAAGAACTTGAAACAAATGTCCTCAACCTATGAGTCATGACATTTTGGAAGTTAAAGGACCCCGCAGCGCTATTAATTTCATTTTGTGACCCCCTAAGATTAACCGGGGCTATCTGTGTGATTATGGGTTTAGAACTATCTTGTATGAAGGTGGAAGGAAACCTTCTAGTTCAAGGATTAAGACTAGATTGTGAAGAGGACAAAATAATCTAGGGCTCTAGGGCTAGAATCTGGGGCTCCATGCAAGAACTTATGATTCAATTAGACAAAAGAATAAATGGTTTTGAAACTGAATCAATGTCCACATCTGGCATAAATCTACATCTACAGGGCTCAGCAGCAAATATACAACTAAAGACAGTGATCCCTTCTCCTAGAATCTAATGCTAGTCAGTAGTTCCAATGCAAAGGGTAGTACCCTACAAACTCCTTTGCCATCTTCAGTAGATTGTTGACAGAGGTGGTATTGTGTGGGCCCAGTACAGCGAACTACAATTGGTATGAACTTATGAGTATAGTAATTGACTGGAATCTAGGAAATAGTCATTTGTAGCCCATCATTCTACCTTCCGGCTCTTAAATTCTTCCCATTCCATCTTCTATACTTCTCCTGTGCCTTACAGTGGGGAGGCATAAGTGACTTGCTTATGGCTGAGCCCATTGCTTATTTTCTGTATCTTGGACATCCATGAGTCTCTACATTTGCCACTCTTCATAAGAAAGGCTTCCCTAATTAAGGCAGGGGACAGTTTATGTCTATGAGTATAAGCATAGGTGTTTAGAAGGCAGTTTGCTGATGTTATTTTAGTTAGTCATCAGCAACACATTTCCCAGGCTGTTGACATGACTCAGCAGTTAAAAGTTCTTCCGATTCTTCCAGGGGGCCTAAATTTAGTTCCTAGCATCCATGCCCTACATCTCACAATCACCTGTAACTCCAGCTCTGGGCAATTTAACGCTGTTTCTGGACTCTGGACTCACACATGTCACATACATTCACACAGACACACAGACACACAGTCACAAGTAAATAAACTGAAAATAACTCTTTAAGAATAATAAAAGGAAATATTATTCCCCACATGGGCCTACTACCTCCCCATACCTAGGTTGTTAGCCAGGCTTACAGTACCAGGTATTCACCCCTGCTTCTCATGGAGTAGGTCGTGAATCCATTCAGAGGGCAGTTGGTTACTCCCATACAGATCAATCAATCCACTACTTAATAACTGGGCTTTCCAAATGGTTTCTTTACAGTCCCTTAACGGTAGTTAATCCCCCATCCCACACTTTTCATCTCCCCAGTCACCTACTTGCACCCGTTTCCATTCACAGTATCTTTCCTCTTATTAAATTAACAGTGATTAATCAGGATTACAGAGAATATAAGATTCATAGCCAGATCAAGTACCTTTTCATAGGTCCTTGCATAGTTCTTGAGCCCTTACCTAGGACCAGTTGCTGTTGCTAATGGAATAGTCCATCCAAAGCTTCACCATAGCTCCTGCCATTCCTATATTAAGGGGTCAAGCTATACTACCCAAAAGGACACATGGGCAGACCACCCACTCCAGTTAGGTAACAGGGCTCTTTAATAAAAGTCTGTAAAGACAGTTCATCTTGTTGACATAGGAAAACAACATTTCCTTGTTGTGGTGCTGGGGAGAGCTGTGTCTTATTTTCTGTTTTGGCTTCAAGCATCTCTCTCCCACTGTGAAGGAAAAGTCTTTCAACAAGCAAAGCGAAGCCACACAGGGAACATACTTACTTAGCTTACTGAAGTGGAAAGAAGCCAAGCTTGTCCTTAAAATGCAAATATATGAAGTCTTTTAAACACCCTGGGAGCTTGGTAACAAGAGAAACACCTGTCTGATAGGTTAACCATATCGAGTTATGTCTTCACTCTATTTTTTTAAATTCTGTTCAGAGGAAACACAATTCAGTTTCCAAACTGCTCATAAAATCTGGGTTAAGAGCAGGGGAGAGATATTCGCAAGACTCTTAAAATCTACATCAATCCAATAAGTAATCCAATACTTATTTTTCCACCATACCAAAAAAATCAGCAAGAATCATTTATATTCTATTTTCCCATGTTATCTAAAGTTTTCCAGTCATCAATGGAGCAGAGTTTAATTTTTTGAGAGGCAAAAAGAAAAATGAAGAATTAAAATTGTAATTAGAAAAATTACTTCAATTACTATTGCATTTCAAGATGCTTGAATGGATGGGCTAAATAAGTTCAGGCATCCATTAGTTTCCCAATTGAATTAAAATATATTGAGTGCTAATTTCAAAAATCTAAAGGCAGTCATCTGGAAGAGAACCAGAATCATCTGGGTCTAAAAGGGTAGCACACACAACGCAAAACAAGAAAAGACTATGCCATTCTCAATGACCTGAAAGAACACAAACAAGAAATCTTAAAAACCACTGATGATTTATTACAGCTCATTATACTAATATTGCTGTTTACTCCAGACTACATAATGGGGGTCTCTTTATTCCACACATCAGAATAGAATCTTTCTAACCATCATCTGCTCTTTCCCATAGGGAGCCCTTTTCCTCTGTCGTTTGCCATGTGCAGCTGACATAACCTGTGGCAATTAATGATGACATTTTCATCGGTAATTTTTTTTAAGCAAATGTAATTTCCTGTTGATGTTGCCACATTCTCTTCCCACCCTACTGTGACGGTGAACTCTAATAATCATTCGAGTAACATTTAGATAGAGATCAAGTAATGCAGCCCATTGTATCCTAGCTTTTGACTTTTAGCTTTATACTTATGTGGGTGAACATATTACTATTTAAGGAAATTTAAAAAGGAGGTTTTTTCTCATTAATGAAAATAGCTTTGGGTCTGGTGTAAGGTGGGCAAAATTGTCCTGAGTTTCAAAAGATATTTAACATATATGGAGAGACAGAGAGAAAGGGAGAGGGAGAGAGGGAGAGAGAGAGATAGGTAGCTAGATATAGAGTTAGAGACAGATATATATATATATATATATTCTCAATGAAAATCCTTTCAAAAGAAGTGAAGGCTGTCTTTTAGCATGTTTCCAAAAATAAACAGTAATTAATATGGTTTTGAACAAACAATCTTAGTTCTTAAGACTATCCATCTAATATGTTTTTTTTAAACTAGGATCTCACACCACAGAAGAAATTAGCCAAAAACTCACTATGCCACCTAAGCTGATCCCAAAGTCATAGCAATCTTTGGGCCTTACCTTTATGTGTTCTGGGGTGGTCATGTGCACATGCCTGCATGGGGTGCCTATATTCTGAATCTTTAAAGTCATTCTTAGAAGAAGGTAGAAGAATAAAGGAATTGTATAGAATATTGCCTCAAATGCTAATAACTCAAAAATGGCATGTGTTTCACTTGTGGATTCTGTGGATCAGAAATCCAGACAGCCATAAGACAGGACAATACAGGGATGGCTTGTGTCCATTCCTATTAGCTGGAGTCTCTCTGGGAAGACTTGAAAGCTGAAGTCTGAAGCTTCTGAGAATCAATGCGGGCCTGTGACTACAGAGCTTAGCCAAGGATAATATCAGCTGGAATATATCATGCATGCATACAGGGCCTCTTTTTCAGGCCTTGGCACCCTCAGATATTGGTACTTGCAGCCAATATGATATTATACAAAAATACAATGAAGGTGGAAGATGTCATGAACTCACATCTATTTTGAGGCCATCCAGGGAGGAGAATACATCATATGAGCTAATGTCACATTCCACATGATATTGTCTTGATAAAAAATGAAGGAGAAGACAGAAAAGGGGGGAGGAGAAATGGGAGAGACAGGTGGGGGTGTACAGGTGGGGAAGAGAGGGAAATCAGAGAAAGGAGAAATGCTTGAAAAGTTGCTTAACTTTGAACTCAAAGAATATTTTCCAAAAGAAGATTATTTTTATTATTTGTACTTATCTGTATGTATATGAGTGAATATTGTGTGTGTGTAGGAATGTATAAAAGCCAGAATAAGGTTTTGGATTGCCCCGAGTTGGAGTTACAGAACATGGGTGTTACAGAACAGTTACACTCAACATGGGTGCTGGGAATCAAGCTCGGGTCTTCTAAGACATCAGTGAGTGCTCTTAACTACTGTCTCTCTAACTCCAAGGAGATTATTTTCAACCTGAGGAATTTAAATATTTTCTGTTACTCAACCGAAATGGGAATCTAAGATAGAGAGGTAAATCACTTCTAAGTATCATAAAGAAAACCAGTTCATCATTGTGTTTAAGTCATGCATACATCTTTCCTCAAATAAATTAGAAAGCTTTCCATATATTAAGAAGTATGTTTTTCCTTAAGCCATAAACCACTTAAATTTATTTTTAAGTAAACCATTTAAATTTATAAACTGTGGTTCTTTTCACCCAGTTGATTAACTGTCAAATTCCCATTGAATTTGTCTGCAGTGAGTAACGCATTCTCTAAAAACATAGAGATCAGTGACATTGCTCCTACCCTCAAGGAGCTCCAGTCACCAGAACAGGAAGAAAAGGATTACATAAACAGGACATCTCAGTGGGTCCATTGAAAAAGCAGGAAGCCCCTCATCTCATGTTAGTTACTTTTCTCATAGCAGTGAAGATATACCTGACCAGAAGCAATGGAACAGAGGAGGTGTTTGTTCTGGCTAATGGTGTAAGAAAATACATTGCATCATGGTGGCCAAAGCATTACAGCAGGAATGGGAGGGGCTGGTCATAATATACCTATAGTCCGGAGGCAGAGAATGACCAGAAAATGGGGTTGGGCTATAAAACCTCAAGACCTGCCTCCCAGAGGCCCACTTTCTCCACTAGCATTCTACCCCCTAAGGGTTCCACAACCTTCCCAGTGCCTCCAACTGGGGACCAAGTGTTTCAACACAAAAGCCTATGCAGGGTGTATCATATTCGAACCACCATACCCATCTATTATTTAAGAATTTGAGAATCATTAAGGTCTCATAAAGACTAAGAAATTATGCCAAATCTTCATATAGTTATTTATAATTGGCTTGGATTTCAGATGCTTAGTGCAAACCAAAGTCAGAGGAGACTCCTTTGAGGGTTAATTAACTCTCTAACTAGACAAACTACCCCAGCACTGTAAATATAGCCCTACTCCCCATTAGTCATTATCTTTGAAATGCACAAATAGAAGTAGGAGTGCTTCCCAAGTTCATATGTGTGAGAGGCCTCCATTCTCACTACGTCACCTTCATGCTGTTTACTTTCTCACTGGTTCTTTTTCACCAGCTTACTATGACACTGGGGATACAGGAGAGATGCCAGTTTGAGACATTTTAGAGCCATGGACATACCATACTTCACTAAATCGTGAGACATCAGTTGCAAAATATCCCCTTATCTTATTTACTACTGTGCAATCAAAATAACAGCAAAGAAGATACTACTCTGTCCTAAGGCATGCATGATGGTATGTCACATTCCAAACTTGGTTTAAAAATACGAAAATATTTTTATCATATAAGGAAAGAACCACAGTATCGTATGAGAAGCCGAGCATGATCATTAGAGATGGTGATGATTCACATTCTGCTGAGAAGTTCTGAAGAGGTGTTGTTAAATGAGTAAATATGGTCCTCCAGATTTGGGATAAAACCTCCTTATCACCATGGCCTATAGAACCACTGACTTACAGTGATCACTCCTGGCTCTTAAGGCTCACCAAAGCCCCCACACACCCCATTCCAACCCTTCACCTTCCAGGTTCTGTTATGAACACAGTAAATTCTTTCCTATCTTGGTTCTTTCCTATCTTGGTATTATACATTCTGCTTCAGACAACCTGGGGCTTTCACATAAAGCAATAGTTAATTTCTTTCAGCTTTATGGTCAAATTATTTCCTGTTTTTAATAAACTTTATTGTTCCATATGACTTTATACTTAACATTTGTACTTGTCAAAAGTATATTATTTCCTTTCTCATTTACTTTCTAAATTTACCACTGATAGAAATACTTCATTAGGGCAGGGAAATTGTTTCCTCTCAATGTTAATATAATTCTTGGCAAATAATAGGCATAAAATAAATATTTGAATAAATGACAAAGTTGTCTAAAAGTACAAAGAATAGAGATGTTTACCCTCTTCCTAAATATTGTATTATTAATCAGAGAAGGGATTTAAAACATGAAATTGTATAATGCTGTTTGATTACCTTCCAATAAAGCCTCTAGAAAACTCTCCACACCATGGACATTTAAAAAAATCAACAAGATTGTGATTGTTGGTCTTAATTCTCAAACTTGACAAAATATAGAACAATTGGAAGATGAGCTGCTTGGTATGTATGTCTGTGGAAAATTAAATTTATTACCTTAATTGAGGAGCAAAAGACCACTCACTGTGAGTGACACTATTCCCTAGGCCAAATAAGAATGGAGAAAGCAAGTTAAGCACTAGTACAGATATATTCATAGCTCTCTTCTTCTGATTATGGGCTAAATGTAACCAGCTTCTTCATGCCTTGCTGCCTTGACTCCCTGTAGCAGTATGCTACTGTGTCAGTCAGCAAAAAAGACAAGGAGACATTTTCATAGATGCAAACCCTGCCAGACATCAGCAGAGGGAACCACCTGTCATGGTAAGTGCCATTATAAACAGTGGAACCCTGAGCATCTGATCTCAGGGGTTTATATTGGTACAGAAGCACCTCAGGTGATACAAAAACTCAATCCTCTCATCAAAAGACCTGGCTCTGCCAGAGAGCAGTCGGCAGGTGCAGATTATGAGCAATCAAGCATTCTTTACATAAGCCAACACCTGCAGACAATACAAACTGCCAAGGCTTAGGCAGTCCTTTCCCCAACACTGTACAAACAATTATAAACATAACTAGAAATAAACTTCTCCAACAACTCCCTGCCATAATTGGCCATAATTGTGAACTAAAATGAACCCTTCCATACATTATTTTTGTCAATCTCTTTTGTCACAACAGCATGAAAAGAAACTAAGAGAGGTATAATGAAAGGACATTTGTTGGGGAGCTAATTAAACAATATCACTTGTCGGTTGGCCACTCCTCTTCTCCACAGTTCAAGGAATTCAAGGTCATCACTTTAGAGAATTAATCACTTCACTGAAGGACTCTAGCAGACCCAAGCATGGCTAACATGGCGTCGACAGGTCTTGCCCTTCCCACTTTCCACTCCCTCA
The DNA here is from genome assembly GCA_026225945.1 of Cricetomys ansorgei. Lineage (NCBI taxonomy): Eukaryota > Metazoa > Chordata > Mammalia > Rodentia > Nesomyidae > Cricetomys > Cricetomys ansorgei. Next base: position 16,498,022 of record JAMJFZ010004061.1, read on the forward strand.
CTAAACCATTAACTTACATTCCTAAAGCTAGCCATCAAGGTCTATTTCCTTACTTGGCCACTTTTTTATGTCTGACTCAGTCTTGAAGCTGATCACCAAGTTCCAATTATCAAAACGTCAAATCCAGCAATCAAAAATTTCCATCTGGCTCCCCTAATTAACATGTCCCATCAGAACATATCAACTCATCCTAGCTCATTCTAGCACTGACCTCCCTTTTTCTTCTGTGAAAATGACACCTACAAAGTTATTTGCTGCTGTTTCTGCCATATTCAGAATCAGCCATTTTTGCTTTTCATTTCCGCTTGATAAAGGATTGCTGAAAATTGGTGTTTGGGTGTGGTCTGTGCCTAATCCAGGGTCTTGTAGGGAGTACCCTACTATGTGAGGAGGTCCCTTCTGTTATCACAGATTAAAACAAGGGGGATTAAGGCAACCAAGTGATAACTTTCAGTTTCAGAAGAATGACAATAATCATCTGAGATTTGGAGAGAGAGTATGAATAAAGAAAATAAACATCCCTAAAATGTTCCAAAACTGTGCATCCAAAGTACAATCACCTTCTAAGTACTCAGGTTACCAGGCATTACAAGAACCACAGAGTAAGCTGAAGGGCTTAATATCAATCACTTCCAGCTCTTTTTATTTTTCTTAGCTCATCCAAATGGTTAACAAGAAATCAAAGGAAAAGTGGGAAGAATTCCATTTATTTGGTGTCTTGCAATAAAAAAGAAAGGAAAAAAAAAAAGAAAAGAAAAGGAAAGGAAAGAAAGGAAAAGGAAAGAGAAGGAAAGGAAAGGAAAAGGAAAGAAAAGAAAAGAAAAGAAAAGGAAAGGAAAGGAAAGGAAAGGAAAGGAAAGGAAAGGAAAGGAAAGGAAAGGAAAGGAAAGGAAAGGAAAGGAAAGGAAAGGAAAGGAAAGGAAAGGAAAGGAAAGGAAAGGAAAGGAAAGGAAAGGAAAGGAAAGGAAAGAAAAAGAAAAGAAAAGAAAAGAAAAGAAAAGAAAAGAAAAGAAAAGAAAAGAAAAGAAAAGAAAAGAAAAATCCATCTCCAAAATCCTTTCACCCACTCTTGAATCATCAGCTGATCACGCTGAGCTTTGGGTGAATGTGACTGATATTCCACCTGAAGGCATGTTTTTTGTTGTTGTTTTTGTTTTGTTTTGTTTTTTCAGATTTAATTTGCTTTGTTTTTCTACTATAAAAACCTTTATGCAGTAGCCACAGCTGGAGCCTGGGTCCTCTAAATGGAGACTCTGGTGTAGGTTTTCACAAGATGGTCAATGAATTCCTGATTAAGAAGACTCAATGAACAGAGTCTCTTTCCAGAGGTCAGGGGTCAAGTAACTAGAACTCGGTGACCTTGGCAAAGCTGCCCAGGTGGCAGTACAGCCCCTGGCTAATATGCAGCAGTCACATATACCAGTCATCAGCAGCAGCTTCTTGGGCACAGGAGCAGGGACGATGCCAGTGTCTGTGGGGCCAAAGATGAGGAGCACCAGCACAGAGTAAAAGTGGCCTGACACTTTACATGGAACAGCATGGGGCTTACCAGTTTCTTACTCCAGTAGTCTCTCCATGTAGGGATTATTAGAAGCTTGGCCAATATGATGGCCCCACATATGGAAGTAACTACCTCCTTGGAGCACTTATAACTCCAAGACCAACATGTCCATTGTAGTCCCCAGTAACAACCAAAGCCTTGAACCTGGTACATTGGCCAGTCTGAGTCTGCTTCTGCGCTGGCATGATCTTTAGAAGCTCGTCTTTCTCCTCCCTAGAGGCAATCTCTGGATGGGGCTGGGGCTTTGAACTTTTGTGAATTGTTTAATTGTTTCAGATTCTGTTCAGGTTTCAGTGACTTTAAGGGATCTCTCTTTCTTTCAATTTCAATTAACTTGATCCCTTCTCTTCAGTGCCTCTCTTCTAGGGATGATGTGTCAGAAAGAATACAGGAGTGCTTTTAGGACCCTTCCTAAATTATCAACCACAGTCATCAGTACTCTCCCTGCTTTGAAGATGAGACCATGTCACCAGGGCCACCCAAGTAGTAAGTAGCAAAGCCCAAACTCCACCGGCTTGTGGACCTCACCCTGAGCTTCCCCCTCAAGGGAAGATACATCAGAAGGAGAGTCAAGGAACAAACAATGGAACATTTGCAGTCCCTGACATCAAAGAACATACATAACAACCCAAAGCAAGTTGGTGAGAAGAAAGAAACTTAGAGAGAGGACTTCAGGATTGGCTAGACTTTAAATATCTCAACCAATTACACATCTCCTAATTCAACCTGGACTCCAGAGTCTTTGCTCAAGAGCTCCCTGATATGTCCCAGAGAAGGAATAGAAATGAGTTTTATGTCTCACTACCCAAACTTATACTATTAGTATTAGGAAAATGATATTGCCATTAAAATAAAATAATTAGGAAGCTTACAGACTAAAATAAATATCCCCTTCTTTTCTAGATGGAAAAAAAGAGAGGTAACTGAGAAGGTGCTTCTAGTCTTCGGGCTGTATATCTCCATATTTCAACTTTTGAGATTGAACGAATATCACTTCATATTTGGAGGAAACCACAGTAGTTTAATCCCTTTATTTTCTGCAAGCAAAAATAAATAAATAAATAAATATAGATAGATAGATAGATAGATAGATAGATAGATAGATAAATAAATAAATATCAACAAAAAAAAGTTCAGATTGTGAAAGTTATTTAAAAAAATAGAGCTTGCAAAAGTTTAAAAATGGAAATAAAAGCTTTTGAGTGGAGAAAAAGAAGTTGTATTTTAATTACCACTGCTTTTCTCATCTTTCATTTTCAAAAAATAGGTAAGGTGCAGCAGGAAGGGAATGAGAGGAAAGCAGCCACGTTCCTACGACAGAAGAAGATTCGCAAAGAAGAAAGGAGCTCATTGACAGGTGTAGCGGTAGACACGTTATTAGCAGGAAAAAAGTGAATTCGGAATCATAAGCATTTGTTTTATCTTCCACACATCCTTCCTCATTGGGACGCAGTGAACTTGCAAGCAGCTACTAAAGAAGAATGTCCAAGCAAAGTAGAGAGAGGGAACTGGGCCCTCTAGGAACACAGTCAATTAAATGCAGCCTGGAAGGAATCTAATCTAATATCAAAGATGCTGTCAGGGGATCAGTTCCCCAGAGTTTAGGGTTAATGATGTAAAGCATGGCAGTCTGGCCAAAAGCAGAAGAGAAAGAAACCTTACCAAGATCAAGTATGACTCGAAGAGACTAAAATAAAATAGGCATTTCCCAGAATAATGGAGGGCCTTGAGCAAAACTTACTGCAGACATGTTACAATATTCTCTCCTTACAATAGTCATCCAGGGGCTGGGTTCTCTAACATTTAATAAGTTTTACAATAAATCCTATCATCTTCATCAGCATTTAGGATTATCAGAGTTTTAATATAGCGAACTCCAAAGTGAGATTCATTCCCAACCCAGAGTGCAATTGTGTGCATCCTGTTACACCTGAAGTGCTGGGCACAAGAGTTCTCTGTAACAAAGGTCACTGGGAAAATTGTACCTAGGAATCCAGGTGAACATTCATTACCTATCAGGCTATTCCACACTTGGGTGAAACATCAGAGACTAAAACAAATGGAGACAAGGCCAACTACAAATGTGAAGCCTTCACAGGCCATGGTCTGCAGAGTGTCATCCTGAAGAACTGTGAATGTGTGAAAACATTCTCCTACTGTATCACAAGAGAAGTGAGAAAAAAAAATAATAACCACCACCCATTTACATGAATAGGCAGCAGAGGGTGGCACGTGTCTAGTACATAACCTTTAAATATTAAAAAAAAAAAAAAAAAAAAAAAAAACTAGGCTGGCGAATTGTTTGCTACCAAGCCTGATGGCCTGAGTTTCATCTCAAGGATCCACAAAGAAGAGAGAACTGACTATTGAAAATTGTCTTCTGACTCTCATGCATGCACCATGGCATGTATGTATACATACACATATGCCCACACACAATAAATAAATGAAGATGTTTATGTTGTTACAAATGATCACAAGAAAGTGACTTTTTCTCAGTTTTCTCAAGTTAATTGCCAGCAATCTTACAAACAAGATAGCCTGAAACTTCCTTCCGCTTGAAGAACAGGCTCTTTTCTTTCTCCTTCTTGTTCATGCAATCCTGGAGTTGGTTTGATAATTAACACTTCTTTATGCTGTGAACATTGACAAAAGAAAAAGACCACAATGCCCTTTTGGACTCTGACTGATGCTATGCTTTTCTTTTAACTCTCTTGTTAAATTCTTTGATTATATAACTTTTTTATAATCAGTAGATCTGAAATCAGATAATAAAAAAAATGAGAAATAGAGAGGTTTGGGGTAACATTTGCTTGCATTATTCTCTTTGATTGAAATCAAAGAATAAACAATTCAATAAGAGAGTTGCAATAAGCACTTTGGAGAAAGATTAAAATAATATATTCCTCAAAGCTGTCTGTCACAGAAATCTGTTTACCTAGAACCTAATGGGTCTGAAAATGCTGGTGAGATACAATTAAACTGTTTTTCCTTTTTAGAAAAAAAAAATGTTAACTCTTCTAGGACTCAGAAAGCCCAGTAAGCCAGTTCACTCAATGGCTTATTGGTGGCCCCTAAAAATTAATGTACCTTTCAGAGGTTGTTTTTCATCACCTGATTCTGAGGTGTGGGGATAGCTGTTGTTGAAGGTATTTTAAAAATTAAGGGTACAGAAATACAGTACACATATGGGCAAGTTTGAAGTGGGTATAGAATATTCAAAAATCAACTGAACAGAATGAAAATACTCACTCCTTGTGGATTGAATTGAATTCCCCTAAGATCTATGTAGAAATCTCAAGCCTCCACAGTCTAGAATGTAACTCTGTCTAGAAATAGGTTAGTGACAGACAGTATTGGTTAGGGTTAGTTGACATCCTACACTAGGAGGTGAAACATAAACCTAATGTGTTTGGTGTGCTTCTAGAGAGGAAGACACCAAGAAAGATGGCCATGGCCTCAGCCAAGTCATAGGTGAGAGCTGGATGGGGACCAACAAATGAATGCATGAAGCTATGAGATACTGGGAGAGGACAGAAGGGGTTTATTCTGGAAACTTTCTAAGGCAATTTGGCCCTGACAAAATCTTTATTTTAGAATTCTGTCCTCCAAACCACAACAGGATGCATTTATGTTACTTAAGGCTATCCCCCATAAAAAGAGCACATGTAGGTTTTTCCATGGCCTGTTAACTAATTTAGGGGTAAAGATGACTTTAAAAGGTGGCATTTGCTTAGCACCCTACATCCAGCTCATCGTACATTCATTTGTTGACTTAATCTTCACAGCTACCCTGGGAGGTCATTATTGCTGTCACCTCCCAAGTTACAGGAGGAAGCAGAGACTTTAAGATTAAAAATCTGGTGCAACAAATCCCCACATAGAAAAATTTATGAGCAAAGGGGGAGAAATGGCAAAGTGAGAACAGGAAGCATTTTTTATACCTGGACAGCTGCCCAGAAGCCTAGTAACTCCTGCCTTTCTCAAAATGGTCAAATGCAACTCAGAAATGCATATACTAGTACATAACTTTGGCAGTGCAGTGATTTCAACCACAACCTTCAGAATAAGCCACAAATAACAATGGAGAAATGTCATGCTCCACAAGCAATTATTATCAATATCATCAAATGGACATTTCAAAACCACACTCATGTGACACTCCAAACCAGAGACCCATTGGATCATGACCCAACCAGTTTGGGAGATGATGACAATACAGGATCTGATTAATCTGAAACAAAGCTACTGGAGTTATGTCCTTTCATTTGACGATACATTTTATAAGTTCAACAAAACTGAAGCTAAAAGATGCGTTGATTTTCTTGGGGTTCTGGTAGAATCCCTCTACAAACCTAATACTAATAAGATATGTTTAAATTTTCTTACCAATCCCAAACCCCCAAAGTCCTTAGCCTAGGTTAAGGTAAATATTGAAGGTCAGAGGAGTCCTTAATACTATTCATTCACTTACAAAGCACAGTTAGCAAGCCATGTACTACTTTTACCTTAGCTAGAGAAGCTATACAAGAAAATTGAAATTTCTTTCAGCAATTTTCACATGTGTGCACATATGCGTATGCATACCCATGGAAGAAAATGACAGGCTTCTTCATGACAATAACGCTTTACATTTATAAGAAACAAGCCAAATCCTAGAGATAATCCACTTGAAGCACAATCAGCAGAAAATGATCTCAACCCATCTACTTCTCCATAGTTGTACCATAGAGGCATATGAATAGATCACTATGCAAAGACATCCTATAAATCTTAACTTGCCTCGGACAGCATAAAAGGATGCTATCAAAGTGTATAAAGTCAATAGCATGTACAAATTAATAGACTAACTAAATTTCAAAATCTAATGCAGAAAACCTTCTATAAATAATTAAGCATAGAATAAATGAAAGCTTTATGTCATGTTAGATAATTATCCTTCAGAAAGTCATTACCTCCTCCTAACCCAAAAAAGAAACAAGGACAAATCTATTTGAAAGAATAGGTCGATAAACATATAAAGAAAACCTTCAAATGGTTGTTATTCAAAGTTTATATCTGTCAAGAAAATTAAGGAGGTCCATCTATTATTTGATCTTCCCAAGCAACAAGGCTTTAGCCTGCAAGGGTTACGGTCTGATACACTGAAGCAATAGCTGTCTGTGTCTTAATGCTTTCTCATTGATCAGAAGATATTTTCCTAATACATGCTGTTATTTCTTTTAAAAGTCAAATCTCAGCCAAGCAGTTATAGTGGCAAATATATAAGAAGATTTCAAAATTTAGTCTACTGCAAAACAGGAAAGTATGGATCATCTACTTAATGTTACGAATTGTGTGTTTTAAACTCTACTAGAGTAGGTTTGGGAGTCATTAAGCAATGGATGTTACTAAGTGCCTGCTCTCCTAAAGATCGTGATCACACTTGGAAACTAACAATCTGGTCATGTATCTAGCTAAGCAACTTTCGACCATCAGTTTTATCATTGATACGATCAGAATAACAGGAATGCCACAGCACGCTGTGAATTCTTAGCAAGACTATTGAATGCTAAGCCTGGCCTCTGCTCAACAGATAAATGCCAGTTCCCTTTACTTTCTCATCTGAGTAAAAAAAATTATAAGCAGGATGAGTAGAATGTACCTCTTCCATAAACATCATGATAACATATCTCTCAAAAACAAGATAAGGTACAAAATTACTACAGAATTAAAATAGAAACTGAGGATAAGGAAAATTAGTAATGTCTAAGAAGTCACCTGTTAGACATGAAATAATTGAACAAACAACTTAGTTCTTTTCTCCCACCTCCAACAGGTTTTCCTTGTATCAGATTATATTTCATGCAGACTGTGATTATATATATATATATATATATATATATATATATATATATATATATATATATAATGTTTCCCAAATGATTCGAAGAATGTTGCTTTATAAATGTCTTATCCTGAGCCTGTGACAGACACCAGGAGTTCCAGTGTTTTTTCTTGCTTCCACCTCTAAAGTACCCTCAGTAGGCAATCCTCTGAGATCATTGCAGCAGCCCAAAATACCTGCCCCTGCATTGCAGGTAGCACTCTGTCTTTGATCTGGACTGCCCCAGGAGTGAGGCATGCTGTATGGAAGCTTCTAGGGCTCACGCGGGCGAGGTGTGGCTCTGTGCTCCTGAACTCAGGATTGATTGACTGAGAATATCACCGCCAAGCCTGTAGCAGAACTCACTGAAGAAGAGAAATATATCCAGTGGCTCAAAAAAATCCCCCTCATCAAAGCTGTCTCAGCAACTGAAACAAACTGTGTTTTCAGAGAGTATCATCAGCAAACTCTCCAACTTGATGATGAAAGGAAGAAACAAAGTATCGGCCAGATCCCCCTTGGCCCAGAGTCTGGAAGTTATGGAAAGAAAACAGTTTGTGAAGTACAGTTGCCACTATGGCAGTGGTTCAATTGCATTATTAAATGCAATTTAAAAAATTATAAAAATTGGTTGCATTATTAAATGCAACCCTTACAGGATCGTCCACCAGGCACTGAAAAACTGAGCCTGAGATCTGGCTAGTGTTCATCCTCAAGGGGACCATTTCTCCAGGTCTAACTACGCCTTTAACTGACTGTCTTGGTCACTTCCTGGCCATGAAGAGGATGAGCACAGAGTGCCGAGAATAAGCAACTGTGGACTCAGATGCCAAAGAAGCATGAGCTGCTGGAGGCTTTTTGTTTCGGGGATCCTGTGATCAAGAGGAAGCAAGAGATGTATAAGATGGCAGAGGCCATGCACTGGCTCACTACCTCTGATGTTAGCAGGAAAGGAACAGTGGGAAAAGTCCACGACACACTACCACAAGGAACCACATGAGCTACTGTTCTATTGGAAAGTTCCTGGAAGTTAAAGATAGTGGAGAGGGCTGTTTGTGATGCCATCTCAAGTCCTATGAAGTCCTTCCAAGATTCTCTCCGTACTAGCTAGAACTTGGGCAGGGTAAAACTTGAGGAGTTGCTGGGCAGTGGTGGCTCACACTTTTAATTACAGCACTCAGGAGGCAGAGGCAAGCGGAGCTCTGTGAGTTCAAGGCCAGCCTGGTCTACAGAGTGAATTCCAGGACAACTGGAGTTACAGCAGAGAAACCCTGTCTAGAAATAAACAAAAAACAAAAAACAAAAAAAAAAACTTCGGTAGTGGTACTGCCTCTCCCACAGTAAGGCTGGGCCACTAGCTATTCTCAGGAGTACCATGTTTGTTGTCGGTTTGTAATCTTTTCTTCTGTATTAGAACTGGTTCCCTGTTCTACACCTCCTAAAGAGACATGTCTTCTTAGAGCTTTCTTTCAAGAAACTCAAACGCAGTCTTTTCTTTCCCTCAGCTTGGGGAACACCTTTGGGTGCTATGAAAGGAAGAAGATTCAGAAAAGACATTGGAAAATGAGGACTTTCTTGTGAGGCCTATCACTCATTACAACTGATGGAGGTGCAAACAGGCTACTACTCTCTCCACAGTATATAACACTATTTCTCTCTTTGGGAAAAAAAAGGGGGGTGTGTGTGGTTTATCCACAATGGTGTATGTTATGGGAGGATAGTGTATTACCTGATCTGAAAGAAGAGGAGCCATGGCCACCCCTAAACAGAGTAAGTATGCTGAGCAATTACCAACCTAGACCAAAATAAAATACACTGGTACACAGTAATCCTTGAGCAAATGAGTGGCTTTGTTTGAGAAGAATGTTTAGGTAAAGGTGACCTTGCGAGATAAAAAAGCAGAAGAAACTTTCCACCCAGAAACACTGTGAAGTGTCCTACACCACTGACAGAATCTCTGCTTTCTGGGCACAGAGAAGAGAGAAAATTAGAGGGTGAATTTTCATCATCTCCTGTATGTTTGAGCACTGTCATGGGAGCTGACACAAATTTTCACCAATAGCTTTAAATTTTTGAGGACAAATTACTAGATTTTCAAAGTAAGCCACTGAAGTCTGTTGAATTCATTACAGTGCTCAAGAGTATACCTGGAGTAGAAACTCTTTTCTCAGGGCCATTGGGATAAGCAGTTGGTAAATAAATTACAAACAATCAAAGTAGGAAGGCTTTTGAAAAGATTTTTTTATGTGTGTATATACCTACATATCTGTGTGTGCACCTCTTGTTGACCTGGTGCTCATAGAAGTCAGAAGAAGGTGCCAGATGTCTTGGAGTCAGAGTTAAAGACACTGTGGAGACTGAGTCCTCTACAAGAGCAGCCAAGTACTCTCAACCCTGAACCATCTCTTCAGCCTCCAAAGTGGGAGACTTCTATATACTTATGAACCTACAATAATTTTGAATCTGAGTAAGGACTTGATGCCTTCCCTCTATCATGAGTAATTAAATTTACACACTGTCTTTCCTTCATAAATGATCCCTAAGTCCTTCACCTTAGTTTTCCTATACTTATTTCTTAAAATTTCTACACCCTAACTCAAAAACCATCTTTATACTCTTAGCAGTTTCCAGGTGTTCACCATCAGTCCTGATTTTTACTAGTCATCTTCATTAGCTCACATAACATTTAATTAGTGTTCCTAAGTGAAAAAAATTGTCATCCCAGTTTAGAAACATACAAGTGACTCTTATTGTGTACAAAATTCAAATGTTGGGACTGGATATATATGAGTATTAGTATAGTAAAGAATAGAGAGCTTACTGAAAGGCTTAGGCATGCTGCTATAATAATAATAACAATAATAATAATCCCAATACATATTTCAGGGGAAATAGAAACTCTCAGGTAACATGGCAAGTTGGTTAATAGAAAGTAGTTAAAAGTCTACCATCATGAAAAGTATTAGTTTATTTATACAAGTCTATCACTAACAACTCTGGTGTAAAAATTCCTGTGCCTCTCTTAGCTCTATAAATGTATTTGGTGAATATATAAATGAGAGGTGGATGTGTGTGGGTGGGTAGGTAAACATGGACAGATGGGTGAAGAAAATGAAGGCAAGAAGAGAAGCACGCAGTTAGAGATTCTACTTTGACCACCATCAAATGTATGTCCTCTGGATCAGAAAACTGGACAAGAGTAACAGCTGGGATGATTTTGAAACTGCTCTGTGTATATACTGGAGTTGTACAATTAAGTAAATGGATAACAGATGGCAGAAGCCAGGTTTTACGCTGTTGGAGTGGCAGTTTACAAATGTGGAGATGCAACTAGAATGATCATGTGGTAATGGACTCAAGTTGGAGCCATCAGTAATAACCTATGCTTAGTTCTATGTAGACAGATGTACACACATGGGCCAATATTTATGGGTGGGGTATTGCATAGTTTCTACATGAATATATATTTCTCTTTGTCCATCTACTGGGAAGGTCTAGAACCAATGACATCCATGTAACGATAAGAAAGCTAAAAGCTAGACCTTTATTCTATTACTCTCCAATGATAAGAGGTAGATCTAGAGAAATGCTGATTCTTAGGCTGGTGTTGAGACAATACAAAATGATTCTGGGGTGTTTTATAGTTCCAGAAAGCAAGAAGCGCTGCAATGAAACAGAGAATCACAGAGGGCGTGTCAGAAGGAGAAAGGAGTCAACTGAAAGAACTCCAAATGGCCAAAGGGGAACCCATTCGAACAACACAGTGAAGCTGAATAAAACAGAAAGCAGATAAATTTGATGTCCTCCAAATAACTTATCTGTGATTTCAAATGACTTGTGTAGTGTCTCCAGCTTCACTCATAATGCTTAGTTCCTTAGTGTGTACACAGAGCTTAATTTCTTCCTTGCATGGTGTAGTACAGAAGAAAAAAAGAGACAATAACTGCACACTGAAGAAACTATTGAAGATGATTTAAGTCTATCTAACTATAGAAGACCATCAAGTTTGTATCAACGCAGGGATCAGTCTGTCCCATTACCTGAACTCTTAGTATCTGTTGCAGTACTCCTATCTAGTATGTACTTGTAAAGGACTCCAGGGTGTCACAATACTTATTATGTCTCTTTTGAGGGTTTTTTCCAACTGTTTTAATGTGACTAAACACACACAAAGATATATATTTCCTTAATTCTTATTCTCTAGTCCTAATAAAATTCTTGAAGTAATTTGATTCCTTTTTAGGATCTCCTCTGTCTCATAAATGGAATTTTTAAAAAGTTTAATTATAATTTCTCAGTCTACATCATACTCACTGGCAGAAGACTTTATGCAAAAATATTTATAATTTGGTATATTAAAAAAAAAACAGAAAGCATGAAAAATATCTGTCAGTCACCTTTGAGAAACCTGGCTAAACACCTCAGTAAACGTTTCCATTAATCCAGCCACAGAGCATTAAATATTTAGGACTGTGGTGCCAACTACTTTGTCAGAACAGCCCCATTTAAATTCTCCCCTCTGTTACCAGTTGTAGCTGATGATTTAATTAGGTGGATGGAGTTACTTACAATGATCATTAATAAGCTGTGTTAATATCATGGAAATTCCTAGTCTCCAGAGTTGAAGAATCACACAAAAAGAAACCCGCCTAGTGAGAAAGATAGCCTGTTTTTCACAAAATTCACTCTGCTTTTTCCCACTCCAGTAATTAGTCTTGTTTTGTTTGGTGTGTTCATGCTAATTACAGAAACAGTTCTATTTTTGCTTTGTATAGCAGATTACTTCATTTGATTACATTCTTAGAGAGTTGGCATAGTGAAGCTTTTACACAGTATCAAAAGAGCCTTGTGTTCCTTTTCCAAGCTATTGTAGTAAGCTGCTCTTTCTATCAATGTGAAATAAAGATAGTGTCAGAAAATTAATAGGTAAATAAAATAGGTCTTTAGAGACTATACGTTTCAATAACTTTGAATGCTTAATTTTAGAGTCCAGTTGTGGGCTCCTAAAGGAAACAGTCCCCATCTCTAAATCAACATAGAAATAGAAGAATGGGTAAGAGGAATGTCATACAGAACCCTGAGACTGTCAAGAGCAGACAGTTCCAAGACAGTCCCTTGATTCAATGATACAAAGAGGGGAAACAATCCTATATGTCCAGGTGTTGGTGTAACCCACTGTGACCTCCATGGCTCCACGGGGCACACACAAGTTAAAAGGAATTCACATCTAAGTTGGAATTGATCTCAGGAGTCCACTTCCAACTCCAGTTAACCAAATGACAAACTGGATGATCTTTTTCTCACAGGGACAAGAGGAGAAATGGAAATAAAATTGGTCCTATATATACAGAGACTTGCTGCTATAAAGGATACTTTTAAAAAAAAATACATCTACTTAAATCTCTTTAAACCTGACAAGAAGCTCCCACAAAGGATTCATTATTTAAAGAAACCTCTGCATTGAGATGGATTAAGACTTTCTTGCCCTGGGAGAAAGGAACATTAGACAATTCATTCAATAGAAAGGATTAGTTTATCTCTTGAGCCAATTAGAGTCACAAACTACACTGTGAGACTGGTCATTTTTATCTGAGAGGAGGAGGGGCAACCTCAGAAAAATCTCATCCTCGCCTAACAATAGCTGGACACTGTAGTCAGTCAAGGAGAGATCCAAGGGAGAGTCATTCACTTTTTTAAACCTTTCTTAATGGAATATATACAAAGACCTGCATGTGTACTAGTCTGAGTAGAACCTAAGGCAGCATGGGGTATGTACCACTTTTCTGTCAGCTGTTACACCTGAGCTATTACATTTCTGTTGCCCCATCTCTATAAGTCAGGTTGCAGTCTTCACCTTACAGATAAGAAACAGCCTGGTGGTGGTGGTAGACACCTTCAATCCCAGCACTCAGCAGGCAGAGTCAGACAGACCTCTGAGTTTGAGACCAGCCTGGTCTACAGACTGAGTTCGAGAGGAATCCTGTCTGGAAAAAACTAAATACAAACAAACAAACAACAACAACAGCAAAGAAAACAAAACCACAGAGCACAGAATTCAAGATGTCACCCCTACCACATAGGAATTATAGACTCTACAAATATCTCTGCTGTCCAGTAAAACTGGTTGCTGTTAAAAGACTAATGACATCATCTACCCTCCAGAACTGAGCTTTTACAAGGCAGAGATAAATATCACTGAAATAAGTATTTTCATGCAATGTAGACAACAGTAAGACAAAAAAACTTAAGCACTGAAGAGTGAGCATTAAAAGAAATTTAAACTGGGCCTGAAGTGGATTTGGACATGGGACTTATGAAGGAAGCATTACAGAAAGAAAACAAAGTATTAGAAAGAAACAGAAACTAGAAGATAGATAGATAGATAGATAGACAGACAGACAGATAGAAGGTAGATGGAGAGACAGACAGATAGATAGGTAGATGTTAGATAGAGAGATAGACAGATAGGTAGATGGTAGATAGAGATAGAGGGTAGATGATAATACATAGAGGGATAGACAGGTTGATAGATATATGGATAGATGGATAGATAGATAGATAGATAGATAGATAGATGATAGATAGATAGATAGATAGATAGGTAGATTGATAGATTGATAGATAGATAATAGCTGCCTCACTGGGTAAAACATTTGTCACATTAACATGAAGACCTGCGTTCAGATCCCCAGAAGCCACATAAAAGCAGACATACTAGTGTGTGTCCATAATTCCAGCACTCCTATGCTGAGATAGGAGGAAGAGACAGAAGAGTCTCTGGGATCCTCAGACCAGCTAGCTAGTCCATCATATGCAGCAGTAAACAAGAGACCTTATTTCAAATGACTTAGAATGCAAAAATGTATACTCAGGATTGTCCCCTGACCTCCAAACTCAAATCATGGCATATACTCACCTGTACTCACATATATACACACAGTCTCAAAGACTGTGTATGTACACACACACACACACACACACACACACACACACACACACACACACTCACACACACAAAGAAAAGAAAAAAAGAAAAGAAAACCCAGCCCAGACATTAAATTTTTACTTTATGATTTTTTTTTTTTACATTTCAGTATCGCTGTCCCTTATCTAGAAACAGGGATAGAGGAGCACACAGACCCAATTATGTTAAGACTCAATGAAAGCATTTCCTTGAAGAGTGCAAAAACTAGAATTAAAAGATTTAGAGTGTGAGCTAATAAAGAATGTTTAACATCTTTAAAGAATGGAGAGGAGTTGAAAGCATCAAGAGGCAGGGAAAGAAGACTGAAAAATCTTCAGAAACTTCCATAACAGATGGCTCATACCTGTAATTCCAGGCCTTTTAAGGCTGAGGGAAGAAAGTTGCAAGTTCAAGGCCACCCCAGGCACCAAGGGTCCATATCCAAAGACAAACAAACAAACAAAGAAACAAACAAGGATCATAAGGCTTTGAAAAGTTAAATATTAATCAAACAAGCAAACAAACAAAAACAAAGTTTTGAAGCCACAAACTAGAACAACATATAAAGCTAACATATTAAATTAAACAGAATAGACCCTGACTAAAAAAGAAAAGAAAAAGAATGTGAAAAGATTCAACAGGAAGAAAAGCAAGCTACCATTATGCTCTGCAGGTGATCGGGTGACAGGCCAGTGGTAAGCTAAAGCCAGAATGCTAGAATCCAGCAGCTCAGTCTGACACAAATTCATATTAGAGACCATTTATACATATGAAGTCAACATTTACACCGGAGAAATTGACATACACTAAGTCTGGATGCTATTCCCAGATCTGACAGCCAATTGTCAAAAATTTTTTATCACCATATTATTATGACAGACACAAAAATCACCATATATTTCTTATTGATCACCCTGGAACCATTATCAGATATAAGCCCTAAATATTAATAGCAGGCACAAGGAAGTCATTTGCAATATTTAAGATCAATAAGGATTAAACAATAATATTCAAAGAATACCTATAAACTATCCATAGTAAAACAAAGAAATCTATGAGTAAAATGAACAAGCCTATCGATTTTTCTTTGTTATGATATAGATATATATATATATATATATATATATATATATATCTCCCTAAATACACGAACAAAGCCTGCTCAGTATATATGCTGTTACTTGAATGTATATGACTTCAGAGTTAAAGATTAAAGAGCACCAATTGCTAAACCCCTGATGAGTGTAAGTGCTACTTAGAATCCACAGTCCCCAGAGAGATACACATAAAGACTGAAGCACTGTTTCTCATTCCAAGATTCAAGAGACTGCCAAAGTTTCTATCACTGAAGGAGCAGGCAAGCAAAATGTAATGCATGTTCAAGAAAACATGAAATAATGCATTTGCATTGGCAGAGGAAATTGCAATGTTTTAGGAATAATGAAATTTGTACGAACTGAAGACTCACATGAAAAAACAGTAATATGTTTGCTAAGGGCAAGGGCATGTCCTAAATATATGAGCACATGACTGGAGAGACATATTCTGAGCTCAATGAAGAAGAAGCTTATAGACTTACAGACTATAATGATTGTGGGGATTGTACATAAAGGAAGAAAACCATTGTAAAAGAAAATAAAAGAATGTTAAGGAAATGAAGATACCATTGTGAGATCTGGCACCAGACATTCACAGTAGGAAAGGTAGAATGGGCTCTGAGTTCATCTATGGGTGCACACTCACCAACTTAAGAGGGAAATGGCTGTATGTGTCACGTAAATAAATGTCAGTTGACAGAGTCCATATTGCCTAGTCCATTCTCTGTGGTGAAACAGTCTAATGTCCAAATGATTAAGTTACACACTGATGCAAGGGCACATGCATTCCCTTTCCCCGTGCCCACTCTCACCAAAGACGTCAGCAAAGCACTGCATTGGCATGGAAGGACGCTGTCTCCTCTCCACAGTACGCAGCCTGTCCAACCTTGACTTTATTATGCCTGTTCTTGTTCAAGCTCCCAAATCCCTGATGAAAAATGACTCCAAAATCTCAGATTCGGTGAGCAGATAAGCTTAAAATAGAAGTAAAATGAGGCATAGTTTGTCTAGAGGTTTTGTCTTGGAAAACATGAACTACCCTGTGCAAGTGGAGAAAAGAAACTGCTACAGATGGCTTCCTAAGACTATTAATACCATAAGACCATTGTATGCAGTTTCGTCATTAATTGCAAAAAATCCCATTGATTGTAATCTACAAAAGCAATAAATCCAAATCAAACAATAATTGTTTGTATTTTTAAACCCTAAGAGATTAGACATTTTTAAATCTTTTTGTCTCTGTTCTTAACTAGGGAATTTGAATATTAAGAAATAAATTTGAAAGTTTTACCTTTGGGATGAAAACATAAATTCTGTCAGAGTTACATAAAAACATGAATTCCATTTGCACTACTTACTTCACTCTGGGGTTCCTCTGTTACAAAACCAAACATCAGTACAATTTACTGTCCTTGAATCAAACATAAAAAAACCAAACATGTTTCTCGGCTCAAGGTATATTAAAATTCTCAAATATTCTATAACACATTTTCTTAACTGTGATTATAATTATGTGTATTTGACTATGGGCATGTTTGTCTTCATTTGTATTTAAAATAAACTTTGAAACATATAGCCTCAATAATATAAGTATCTTGTCTTAGATTTTAATCATACAATTTAACCACAAACACAAAAGTTTTAGTATTGGTTTAGAACATTCTGTTTGCTTGCTATGAACAGACAGCTAAGAATGCGATCAAAATAAAAATGTTAAAAACTAATGCACAAAATTAAGTTATTGTGCTTTTTCCCTTAGCATCACATTTAATTTTGATAAACAAAAAATGCACATTGTAGCTATGACTAGGAAGTAAAACTGTAGAAGATACTTAATTTTAGACTTCATGCCCTCCCATATATTTTTAATTATCTTCTTTAGATTTATACTTTTTTTATTAGGAAAAAATGGAACACAGAGTTTAGGAAAAAAAAATAACCTCTATGCACCATCTGCAGTGTAGTCACCTTGATACCTGGAGCTGAGATGAAGAACATATCATCAAAATTTCCAGACAAAACATTATAAAATGAAACCACACATTTGAAATTTTATGATTAATAATATATTTTTAAGAAAATAGGTTAGGAACCTGGACAAGGAAAGAGTAAATCGGGGTTGGATGAGCGATAACCTTGCTAGCACTATTCTACTCAATTCTTGGATTAGGGCTATGGCTCAGTCAGTAAAGTGCTTGCTTCACAGGTATGAGAATTTGCATTCCATATTCAGAACGCATGTGAAAGCATTGGCTGTTGTGGCATGCGTTTATAATCCCAGCTCTGGGCAGGCAGAGACAGGCAGATCCCTGGATCTCACTGACCGGCCAGCCTAACCTACTTGGCAAGCTGCAGGCCAATGAGAGTCCTTGTCTCAAAAGTAAGATAGATGTAGCTGAGGAGTAAAAACTGAATCTTCCTTTAATCTCCATGACAAGTGAACACATGTACATACAGGGATGCATCTGCACACACATTAACATGTACGCATAGGCACACACACAAAGAAATGAAGATACTGATTAACTTGAAGTTCAAAGTTAACTGTACCTTATAAACTTCAGCATTTTATTAGAAAGCTCTTAAAAAGTAGGGTATATGCCATCATATAAGTTTTAATTAGTCTTAGCATGGTCTCAGGGACTATCAGTGTATAGAACTGCCACTGTCTATTGATGAGGAAATTACACAGTTTACAAGATAGAGTGCTGAGACAGCAGGTTGTCCACATAGAAAATAAAAATCAAGCTGGATTCCTCCTATACATCAAAAAAATCAATTCCATGCCAACAGAACTGCAATGAGATATTACTGCAGACATACTCAAATTTTGAAAATCAGTAAGACTGATGATAACATGAATAAGATTGTAGAAATGGCAGACTTTTATGTAGGGCTTGGAGAAGTATAAAAAAAATACACAACCACTTTTATAATGATTTGGTAGTATTTTGCAAAATCAGATGTTTGTTATTATTCCTAGGTACTATCTCAAGAAGCTAATAAACTGAACATATATTTACATATATTATAATATGTAGATTCATCTCAACATTCCCACAGTAGTCAAAAGTACTTCAAATAAAGTCTATTTAACAGGTAAGGACACATATAATGGAGTATCTATATAATGAAATGTAGCATTATTCAGAAAAAAAGAAAATCAACTTAAAAAGCATTTAAACACATAAAGTTCATCATCATTATGGTGAGTAAAAGAAGACACACATACAAAGCAATACACATTCTGTGGCTCCACTTACATACACTTGTAAAGCAAACAAAGCTAATCTCTGTAAAAGAGTTCAGAGCTTAGATAGGTCTGGTGTGTTGGGAAATGACTTCAGAAGTTCAGGAGATTACCAAGGTGATTATCTGCAGCTGAACTGTTATGGGTTTATGTGTAAACATGTTTGTCAAAACCCACTCTGTACCCTTTAAGAGACTGTTTTAATTCTGCATGAAAAGCCCTCAACTAAATATCTATGTTGTATTTATGGTACATATTATCTACTTAGATACCTATATACGCGACTAATTTTCATATAGATTAAAAACTTAAATATTGAGGACAAAATCTTAAGCATATACTAATAAAACAGCAATTTCCTCAAGAATTTCTCAAAGAAACCATACAAACAAACTCATAAATAAGAAGACATGAATTAAAATTACATATTTATTTCTGTAATACATTGGAAATAGTTATAATAAAATTATAAGCACTGAAAATATATCAGAAACATAAAGCAGGGCCAGTGAGATGGCTCGGGTTTGCTATGCAAACCTGATAACTGAGTTCGATCCCTGGAACCCCTGTAAAGGTGGAAGGAGAAAACAGATTCTTGAAAGATGTACTCTGACCTCCATGTGCATTCCAGAGTGCATGTGTAACAACACTCATCATATCTACATCATACATACATCACACACACACACACACACACACACACACACACACACACACACACGTGCACAGTTATACATACTATAAATAAATGAATGAATAAATAAATACAGTAAAAGAATCTTCAAGATAGTATCCTTCTTCACATTTTTAAATAAAAGAAATATAAAATTTTCACAGTATCAGGAGTGCTTCTAGAACACCTAAGAATCTAAAAGGATAACAAGATAAAATAAAAAATAAACAATTTACTTCAATGAAATTTGATATGCTTATAAATATATAAGTATGGGAAGTGGTGCTCAACCTCATTGTTGATACCCATATTAAGGCTACAACTGGATATTATTTTATATGTAGTAGGTTTATTTAAAAAAATGGTGTTTAACAAAGCAATCAAACTTCCATTTACTACTGACAGGGATCCTAACTGGGGCAAATATTTATGAAACTATTTAACCTAGAAAGGTAACATGTTCACACTCTGTGAATTAGTGATTCTACCTGGGAGTGAAATGTTGCAAGTAGTAGAAACTTGGGGAATTGTGTAAACTGACCTTCCTTAGACCAGTGGTTCTAGAGTCTCAGCCCATATCAGCATTATTATCAGACCAAGAACCTATAACTAGACAGGTCATAGACTCTGGAGGAGAGGGAACCTATTATTATTTTTTCTAAATGGACACTGTATTAAATCCTTAAGGGTAAACTCCTGTACCCACAAGTGTCTAATCCAGAAGTCTGGGGTGGGCCACTAGAACTGGTATTTCTACTAGTGCATGAAATGGTGCTGACACTGTTGCCTTGGAAGCAACACAGTGAGGTGCACTGGGCCACAGTGATTCACCAACCCAGACATCTACCACTATGTAAAAGTGGAGTGAGATCACTCCTGTGACCTGTGATCTTGTGATCTTGAGTACAAGATCACCACCCCTCTCCCCAGGAACACTAACATGGAATACAAAACTGCATGGAGTGAACTCAATGAGCTGGCTCCTCCTTGATTTTATCACAGAGACACTCAGGAACACATCATCTCCCTTCTATCCTACAAAAGAAAATATAACGCTAATACTTTATCAGCCACAACAAATTAATCAATCATTTTCTAATTGAGAGTCCTTCCCATCAGCATTTCTCGTTCCTCACTAATCTGGGAACTGCTTTTAATAGAAAACTGAGTAAATTATGCAAGATATCTAATTATACCTATTTTTCAGAAGACAAGATGGGTAAACCATAGACTAAAGTAGTAAGAAATGAACGTCTGATTTTAATTTACCTGCTCTCAACGTCAGAAAAAAGAAGAAAATTCCAATTACAGGTTACATTCACAATGTCTAGGAGCCTGACAACCTCTAAACAATTCATTGTGAAAATAATTGTTTTGCAATTCCCAAAGATGTTGCCTCTGGGGTTTTCTATGACAGGTTCTAAATCATAAAATTAGACAAAAATTGTACAGGGTAGAGAGGTTAGGGTTAGATTTGCCATTTCATGTCTTGGTGTCATCAAGCAGTGTCAATATAACCTCATCACCCTCTATGGCTAGAAATTCATGGTTATGTAGAAGGTTTGCATCTTAAGGAAAAAATGTTTTACCCAAAACAAGAAATTCTTGTACAATGTACAAGTTTTTCAGGAGTAGTTGCAAACAAACTCATTTCTGTGGGGAGATAATAATTATTTATAAACTGAGAGGATGAGGGTCACTCTATTTTGTTTTCTAACTCCATCTTGTCTTCCCCAGGTGCTGACCTGGCTCCACCTTTAGTTCTTACAGAGTCCCAGCCAGTCAGAAAGTTCCATATGTCTCTCACACTCCTCACTTTCCCTCAAGCTCCTTATTTCCCCAAGAGATCTGTGTCCAGGTCCTGGCCAATCAGAAAAACTACTGATTCACTTAAAATGGCCTATGTGCTTGCTTGCTTTTGTATGACCATACATATCTCTCAGTGCCCACTTGAGCAATTTCGGACCTAACATAAACATCAAAATAATAATTAACTATTGGTAATTTCCACTGAAAAGATATGTATGCATGTGTGAAATCCCTTAAGCAAATAGAAGCTGCCATAATTGTTAGTAGTATCATGGTAGAGGAAGTTAGATCACACTGTCAAATCAATGAGGAAAGAGACAGCCCAAGGAATTGTATGAGACTTGATAAATAACTTGATAAAGAAGCAAACTTTTATTATGAAGAAAAACCTTGTGGAATTGTATAGCAATGGACATGTTTCCATAGACCTAACCAGCATGCCAGTGGATGAGAATCTGCCCTGGAAGCCAAGATGTGCCTTGTACTATATACCCTACTATTTTTTTTCCAGCTGAAGTTCACCTATGGTACAATGGGGACCATTCAGTAGGCTACCTTACCCTACCTGATGCTCACCACAAAGGTACCTGGGTTAGAACAGAGGAAACCAAACAAAGACAATTATCTGAGGTGCAAGCATGGACAGCCTAGGCTGTCTTGCCTCTCATGGACTGACCCAGAACACATGGCCTCTAGGTAATTTATTTGGCCCACCGATACAAGGGTTTTAATCACTTAATGGATAGAACTTCCACAGTGCAGCAGACTCCAACTTCAGCTGGCCCACCTGCTGCAATTTTATGAGGCCAGTCAAGACAAGACCACTTGCAAGGTGTTCCTTGACCATGCTTAGACTGAGGGAGGAAACTATAAAGTTCCTGTATTACTACAATCGGGTACTTTCAACACAAAGATCTCTATGGGCAAAGTCAAATCTGAACAATTGTTTCATCCAGGCGTACTTGAGTAGACAATTCTTGGTGCTCCAAACTAGCATTCTTTCTGTGTTAAAGAAGGCTACTGCCCATCCACACCTAGAAAACTGGTTCCAACAGCTAAGGAAGGTGACCTTCTGGTAGTAGCAATAACTGCCAGATACAACAGCTGTTCATAATTCACATTACTGCACAGAGGTACATGTTGCTTTACAATATTTGAGAATAAGTTAAAATATTCCACTATAGGTAATCACTTCATAAATGCTGACTATTTTATAAAGTAATCTATCTTCAGTTAAATATAAGACTTAGGACTTGGGGCATAGTTTAATGGCAAAGAGCTTACCTAACACTCATAATGCCCTGGGTTTCATCTCTAACAATACATCCAAATAATAATATTCTGAACTTTGTGCTATGAAAATGTTATGAAGGAGATTAGTATTTTAAGATCCCCAGTTAGAAGACTTAATCTGTATCCTTAAATATATGAGGTGAACATTAAAGTGTACAGACTAAAGCCGACTTTTTAAGAGCCAAAATATACCTGCTGAAGTTCTGAGTTTGTGTCCTTTTGTTTTCGTTTTTTGTTTTGGGAGGGTTGTTCCATTTTTTATTTGGTTTGGTTTGGTTTGGGGGATTTGGAGGGTTGTGTGGGGAATATTTGTTTGGGTTTGGTTTTCCATTTCCATTTGGGGTTTTGTTTGTTTGTTTTGGTGGGGTTTGCCTGGCTGAGAGCCCATGGTGATATCTGTCATGCTTTGGGCTTACTTCCACAAGCAATGCAATTAAGGCTGAACAGTCTATGACTTCTAGCACAAAGCATCTTTGCAAATACCAAACTCAGAGGGAAGTTTGTCACTTGTGGCTTTGTGTGCTGCAGCTATCTTCCCAACATATCACCCTTCTGGAAGCAATGTATTTGAGGGGCTTTCCTACAGGGTGTAAATTAAGCATTTATACAAAGCTTTAGAAATGTTTTGTGATGCATAAGCTCTGTTCAAACCAAGAAGTTACTTGTTTCTTTTTAATATAAATAAGTGAATCATCTATCCTAGCCCCACAGCTATGCATGAGCTTTTTGTAGGAATAAAGGTGACATGTGTGCAATGTTTTCTCTAAACTACAGCAGAAATGGCTCAGCCAGTTCTAACTAGAGTCCTAGAGTCACCTTCCCTGATAGCACCTCATCCAGTACAACCTTCTGTGCGCAGAGTTGAGCATGCCTTGATGTTGATGGGGCAACTCATGATTAACATTTGGGATGTTTGAGGTTTTGAGACTTATGTCTAAGGATAGAGTCAGAAATTGTGACAGTGAGAAGTTTAAGTAGGACATCACAGGCCATTCATAGCTAAAGCTTTGTATTTGTCTCATCTCAAACTTTCCCCATCCATGTGATCGATCTTGAACCTCTTAGCCAGTGGAGCTGTTATATGGTAACTCATACTGACTTCACCTTCTCTAAAACCAGTATGTACTGAACAGTTTTGCATTTTGATTGTCTTGTTTTATTTTTTAAATGAGATTCCACCTCACTGATATAGCATAAAATGATAGGCACAGAGCATATTTGATAGGCATATACATCTTTGAAAGAACTACTTTTCATCACCTGCTTTCATACATTGAAAACTGAATTTAATGCTTTTTTTTAAAAGCTTGTCTTTTTTAAAGCCAACCATGATGAATCACACCTATAATCCTAGCACTTGAAAATCTAAGGCAGGTAATTTCCCTGAGTTTGAGGTCAGATTAGATCACACAGAGTAAGACCCTGTGTCAAAATAAATAAATTTTAGTAACTCATACCATACCTTCTAAGGCTCAGGGGGCATTGCAGAAGAGTGGACAGAGGATGCAAGAGCTGGAAGATAGGGAGAAGGGCAGCAAAATCTCATCCCTTAGACAGATCGCAGACAATATAATCACACTTAGAGCAGCTTTGGCTTTATACATTGGGTCAGCAAAGGACAAGGGGGGAGCTCACAAGCTCCTATTCCTTTTTGCTGAATTATTGGCTATTGATAAACTCTGGGAGAAGGGGAGCCATTATTTTTCATTGGTACCCACTGATGATTTTACCAGGCTCCAGGGAATAGTTCCAATCCCATGGTCACACATAGGGCCCTGGCCAAACTCAGAGGAACACAAACAATACAAATAGACAGGAATGTAGGAGAGTGGTAAATGAACAGGAAAAAGAGGGAAGTGAGAGATGATGTGAAATAGAACAATCAAAAAGTGTTATGTACATGTATGAAACTGTCAAAGAACAAATGTAATTAATAAAAAAAATCTTTATTTGTTAAATAAACCAATGAGTTTCCATAGACTTGTGACTAACATGTTACATATATACTCTTATAATTTTTCACTATCCCAAAAACTTTAAAATTACAACCATATTCACTTCTGAAACTCCCTATTTCCAAGATGCATATTGTTATACCCTGTAACATAAGAATATGCTGAAGCCACATTAAAAATAACTAAGGTTTCCTAAATCTCTGCTTTCTGCATACCTGTCTAGAGACAGAGCTATAGAAATAGAATTATTCCATCATTATGAGGAAGGTCATGTCCTCACTAAAGCACAAGAGACACAAAACTATTGGCTGCTAACAAGTTGAAATCAACCTAATGGATTAGATTGTATGATCCCTTGGATACCTTCAATTCTTAAAACTTACACTATTCTTTATCATAAAATACAATTAAGCTTAAATTGCCAAAGAGGGATAAAACAGGGAAACACAATCCCGGATGCTTAAGGTGATAACGATGATGCATTTAGAAGTTAGGTCAGGATTACATTGATGATACTATAATCAATTCAGCTGCAAGAACTTAAATGTCAGAACACACTTGATGCCTATAAGCATTTAATGGGCGAAAGTGCTGATACGGTCCAGCGTGATACCGACTGCATCCCTCATGTGGAATTAAAACTCAAAAACAAAACTAACGGCTTCTCAAACACTTACATGACGATTTTGCTTTCTCCTTAACGCCTAATCACTATTTCTTCTTTTTCACTTGTCCCTCATCTACGTTCCTTCCCCTAGGCTGAGAACTCCGAGCTGATTTGACTCTGAAAAGACTCTGAAAAGTGACCTCTGTCATTCCTGCTTCTTCTCCTTTGCCTTCCACCTGACTCCACCACCCTGTACCTTCCCCTCCAACTAAAGTTACCTCTTTATCAACTTGCTTTTGCATCTTATCATTCAAATCTCCTGATTTCTGTCTGCCAGCTTCCCTTCTTCACTTCCCCACCCAAGATCTTGCATGAATAATTTGCATTTGCTCCTATCTCTGAGATGCTCAGTCACTGTCCACCCACAGTGAAATATGCCCATGGCCACGTCTGAACCTAAAAGGCCTGAGCCTAAAGGGCACTTTGTCACAGCATTACAAGGCTGTTTCTTGGCCCTTGTGCAGTCTTCCACAGTCCTGCCACTTCGCCTCCTGAGCTCCCTTATCCCATAGGGCCATTATTTTCTTGTTTGTCTAAGATCCCTTGCTTCTGATGCCCATGTGAGTAGCACTACAATCCTCCATTCCACTGAATTTCCTCACCTGCCTTTCATGTATTCCTGGAATTTTAGACTAAGGTCATATCACGCTAAATATCATCACAGAAGTCTCTCAGATGGATATTTGTATCTCATTCTCTTCTTCACAGTCTAGACTATCTCTTGTTCAACTTTCAAGCATTCTGCCTTTATGCATTCTGGCAAGTAGTAGGAATGAGAAATAAAGACAAGAATTCTACTTCCATTGGCTTCTATAAACATAATTACAAAAACATCTCCATTTTTATATATACTACCTGTGTGTCAACCAGTCTAAAGAGGCCATCCTCTGCTGCCAGACCTGTCTTTTTGTCCCATCACCCACTGAAGCACTCTTTCTCCTTCTGTGTTCTTAACTTAGGATAAAACAGTTCCCTCCCCTCTGCTCCTGCTTAGACTTAATTTTGGAATCCACCCCTCTCGTCTGTTCCCAGGAGAGCTGGATTCAGGTCACTGCTATTTCAGAGAGGCTGTGCCCCAATTCTATATCTCACAGATGAACAGACCTTGGAAAGAAGCAAAAAGAAACTCACAAAATCAGAGGGGACAATAGTCACAGCCAGTTCGATTTTTGGAAGCACAGGACAAAGAGCAAGAAGGTAGATAGAGTCAATAAGTATGAGACTATTACTATAATGAGGAGCACTAAGGAAAGTGCTTTAACAGCTGTTCTACTCACCAATAAATACGGACACAAATGAAAAGGAATATGGGGAGAAGGGCATTTGTGCTGTTGCTTGAGGTTCAGCATGAGACAGTGTTCATCCTATTTTTGTATTAACACTTACAATATTTGCATTTTACTAAATGATCTCTCTCCCCAGAATCTGATACATCTGTATCATAAATAACTATTGAGTTAATACTAACAATTAATATTTTTATGTATATATCAAGTAACATGCACAGAACATGTGCCGTAAGTATATAGAAAATTTTAATACTTTTTAGAAAATAAAAATGAATTCACAGTGTTTGCAATATTTTAGATGGCACCATCAGTTTATGGATGATTAGGTTGGAAGTAAAGACCAATTCTATTTAATAAGAAAGTGAACACTCTATCCATTCTTTCATAATTAATAATTCTTGAAAGATTACTTTTTACCAAGATTTTTGAGAGCTCCTTGAAGACCTGACCTAGTATCTGATCCATGCGTGAAACCTGTGTGAAAAGTAGATTCTGACAGTTAAATATAAGTTGTTTTTACTTGCTCGAAAAACATATAGCAAGGGTCTTATAAATGTATGGGAAAAGCAGGGATGGACAATATTCAGAGATGGGAGCATTCAAGAGTCTTAATTCACCATGTTGTTCAATTTTGCTCAAGGCTAGTCTTGTATTATTATCTCCCAATATCTAAGAAAGAAGATTTATCTCAAAAAAAACCCACAAAATTCATTAAATATAAATGAGTGGGGAAGATAAGATGTGAGACTAGAGTAATCCAGCTTCTCTTTGCCCAAGGCAAAATCTTGAAGGAAAATAACATATAAAGCTATCAGTTTCATTTCTCTGACCTGTGACATAATTCTGGATGTATGCATTTTGGTGCACAGATAATAAAAGGCAATATGTTGAGTTGTGTTGTTCTAAGGAGCTAGTGTGAATTATTCAACCAAGAAGCCTTCCATTGTCAATATTTCACACACAAAACAGAGCTAAGCAAAACAGTTGATCTCTTCTGCCTAAGGACCCACCATGAACCAGCTATGTGATGGTTTAATTTATTCTTGCTCTGTCTTAGCTTTATTAATATGAATGTTGCAATCAAATGAGAATGTTCAAAGCAGTCATAGAAAAATTCCTGGAACATGCCCCAATGCTAAGTAGTATTATCCTCTACCCTAGAAATTTCCATGAGTGTTAGTCTAGTTTATCTATCACTCTATTCCCTTGAGGTTATAAAACACTAAAGGAGGTACCAATATATTGGTCAGTACGTGAATTTTTCACAACAGGAAACAAAATTTTTTCCTGAAATTTCTCACAATACAAGCAAAAGTGAAGTTGACTTTATAATCATTCAGTCAAATGTTTCTGTTCTCATTCTGCTAGATGCCCAAGCACACCTTCAGAAATCTTCTGGTGTAGCAATTCTCTGTTTTCATATCAAGAAGTGCTTAAGTAAGCTTTGTCCCACCTCTTCATTTACCCTCTTAGGTCCTTCTCTCTCCCATCTGTTCATCATGTTGATGGGCATCAACTGTAATCTCTGGGGAACGAAAGCATCTCTTTCACTCAGGCTGCTAATTTTAATGAGGAAAATGCTGGAAGTGCTACAATAATATTAGTTAATGAAGATGAGGTCATCATCATTATGTGCACTACAAATCCCTTCCTTCTTGACTGGCCAGGTGTTTGATAGACACATACTCCACTGCTCAAAACCCAACTGTTGAGAAACTATTATGATGAATGCAAATGTAGCTTTTCCTGCCTCATGGGGTAAGATGGCAAGCAATTAACAAATGTTTGTAATGTTCTTGGAAGGAGATCCTGGTGTTGTATAAATATTACAGGTTATCATATCATGGAGCCTAAAGTCATAATCAACTCTGAGATGCATCCATTGAAAATGAAGCAAAGGCTTCTCAAAAATGCCCTACTTTCGGAGGAATAGCAAAAAACAAAAACAAAAGTCAATGTTTTCTAGTGGCTGATCAATGAATATTGGATCCTCAAGCCCTCATTCAAACACACGATGAGGATGTAAAAGAACTACATGGCTAGAAACTGTATTATTGATTTGTGGGGAATTTATATACTACTGGAAATATGAATAGATAGATGTTAGGCAGATAGATAGATAGATAGATACATACATACATACATACATACATACATACATACATAGATGATAGATGATATTCCCAATCTAGTACTGAAGTACTGACACAATTTGAGAGACACTGTGTAGAACTGGAACCCCTAGGGTACCACAAGCACAGTTTTCATGCAAGTCCCAAGCAACACAGCTTGGAAGGCAAAGGACCTTAGTAAATGAAGCTTTAGTTGATCTCAAATTTATACTTCCAGTTCCAATGAATTATTCCAAGTTTTCTGTTTATTGTCTCCATTTGGACATCAAAAGAGCATATAAGCATAAATCTGTTCAAAACCAGGTTTCTCATCCTCTCCCAAGAACTGTCCCTAAACCCCCAGCCCCCATTATCTCTAAATAGCAACTGCATCATTTCTACTGCATATGTCAAGAGTCTGAATCCACCCTTACTGTATTTCTTATCTTATAATTCTCCAAGCCAACAGTAGAACCTTTGGTCCTGTTTTGTAAACATCTGGGATTAGATTACCTATACTGCTACTATGCTACCCCAAATTGCTACCAGTGCATGCCTGGAATATTGAATTAGTAAACTCAATTGAGTTCACTCATTAATCTCTTCTTCACTTTAATGTATTTTCAGAAAATAAAAAAAAAAATGTCATTACTGTGGACACTGCCCTAAAACAACATATGCTTGACTCCTCCAAAAGTCAGGCTCTTTGTAAAGGCTTGAAAGAATCCACACAGTCCATATGCCCCACACATCAACTTGTCTGAGCCCATACCCACCCCTTCCTGCTTGATAGCCTCAAATAGCCTCAATGCTGCCTCTAGACTGTGGTAGTCATGCTCTTGCTTCATGGCACTTGCACTTGCTGTTCTAATTGCTGCAGATATTCACATTAGCATGGTGCCTCACCTGCTTCCCATACAAGCATTAGCAACCCACTAAGTACTTTCCAATTCTTCTCTTTTCAAAATTGGAAAACCTCACGGCCAACTAATCTCTTTATCTATGGCAGTACACCTACTGTGGTAGTTCAGAAAGGATGACAAGGAAGCATATTTTATATGTGCAAAACCTGTCAGACTTCAGCAGAGGGGGTCACTATCCTGGCTGTACCATACTGGACAGTGGAACCCTGAGTGTCCCAGCTCAGGTGTTTTTATTGATACAGAACTCGTCAGGTATTCTACTGATTGCACGTGCAGATCATTAGCAATCAAATATCCCCCATATAAATCCAACACCTGCAGACAATACAAAATGCCAGAGGCAGACTCTCACCCAATATGCACAAAATGATTATTTTATACATAACTAAAAATAAGCTTCTACATTTTCCTTCTTCTATATAAAAGAAAAAATTGCTTCATCTCTACAACACGATTTAACACTACACCAAAACAACTATTCAGCACAAGGCTTGCTAATGCACAGGACCAAATAAAACCAAACATCTATCAAGCTATTTGCAATGTCTTTGGACAGCAGAAAAACATTATCAATGTCCAATTAATTCACTAACAATCTTCTGGGCTCCTCCAAGGGGCCTGGATCACTTCTCTGGCTCTGCCCTCTGCAGCACACACAGCTCATCCTCCAGGTTCTGACTGGCTCCCCTCCACTGCTGCTGCTGTTCTTGGTAGTGGTCTCATGATACTGCCATCTCCAAAACTGCTGGTGTCCCTTGCTGCAACTGGGCTGCAACTGGGCTGCAATTGCTTATCCTGGACTCTCTTCATGGTACCAAGCCTCAATTTCTTGACATGACCCCTTCAATCTGGGCCTTCAATTGCTACTGAGACTGCTCTTTTACCAATGCCCTCCTGGCCTCTCAGAGTACCAAGACTCAGTTGTTCTCAATGTCCCCTTCATGCCTCCAAAACCAGCACCACCTGGGTAATTCTTATAGTACCAAGTTCTGTTACCAGTACAAAATGCAACCTTGGCCAGTTATAGAAGACAGCTTCTGTTTGCTAACCCTAAGGAAACACTTTCCAGGTTTTAAGATAGAGTCTGGTTTGCAGGAAAAACAACTGGTAAGCTTGTCTGCTGTTCCCTTGTGGGTGGAGTTCTCATTACCATAGCTGATGTGTTTTGTCAGGACTGTCTCACTTCATCAGTATTTGGATAGATTTGCAGACAAAAAAAAAAAAAAAAAGACTCTGTGATGTCTAGAGTTTCTTTTTCTTCTTCTTCCCTGTCTCCACGTAGGATGTGGCTGGCATGATGTCATGCCCATGTTGCAGGCAGCATTTGTAGCAATATGCCTACTGCTGTGGCTCAGCCAGAAGAAAAAGAGGCATAATTATAGGTGTGTACTCTGCCAGATCTTAGCAGAGGAGACCACCATCCTGGCCAGCACCATACTGGACAGTGGAACAGTGTCTCCTTTTGAGCCACTACAACAGCAAACTACGGCACTTCCTACACAGCAGTCTCAAATTTGGCTGAGAGATTGTTCTTCCTACTAGCAATCAATAAATCTTTTAATCATAAAAAAAATGTTGTGAAAGCTTATTTTTAGTTATGTATAAAATAATTGTTTTGTGCACTGTTGGGTGAGGAGTTGCCTAGGTCTTGGTGTTTTGTATTGTCTGCAGGTGTTGGATTTATGTGGGGGAATGTTTGATTGCTAATGATCTGTATGTGCTACCAGTAGAACACCTGAGGAGTTATGGAACAATTAAAATTCCTGAGCTCAGGCACTCGTGGTTGCACTGTCCAGTATGGTGCTTGCTATGATAATGGTTTCCTCTGAAGACATCTGGAAGGACTTGCAACTATGAGAATACCTCCTTGTCCTGTTTGCTGAGCCACCACAGCAGCATAACAACTACATTTATCCATTCTTTGCAATTTTTCTTCTTAGCACTCACCACCACGTGCTACCACTTTATGGGTCTATCATCTACCCCCACACAGTTTGTTAG
Source organism: Cricetomys ansorgei (assembly GCA_026225945.1). Lineage (NCBI taxonomy): Eukaryota > Metazoa > Chordata > Mammalia > Rodentia > Nesomyidae > Cricetomys > Cricetomys ansorgei. The sequence continues at coordinate 16,529,481 of JAMJFZ010004061.1, forward strand.
AGGAAGTTAGAGGAAGATAATCACTGGTATCAGATTTATTTCTATTTTGTGTGTGCTCTTTTCCATACTCAGTCCTATATCTGACATATGAAAAATATTGAAGTATTTCATTTTCTGCCCTCTTATTGGTCCTTGAAATCCCTAGTTATCCAAAGAGTCTTATGACCAGAAAAGAGGCTGTTCTCAACCCAAACACTAGAATATGCAATCTACAGGTAGAGATATTAAAGAGGAAATTTTGAATTTGAGTTTTTGACTTATTATTAATATTGAACACCAGTCTTCTAGTTATCAAATGCAAGGATGGTTTCCACTGGAGACTCAGGCTGAAGGGGAAGAAATCAAACCAAAATGTGCTTTTCATAGTCTGGCTCTGCCCCTTGGATATAAGAGACAGTTTTGTTCGACAACTAAAACAATGTTTTTAATGTGTAAATTTGAAATTAAAATTAAAACTGGCATCTACTTGATGTTTAGGGAAAAAAGAACCATCTATGTAACAATCATGAAGATATAGAGATATAGTAACTCCACTAATAAAAAATAATTTATGATTTTCTCAGCACTGAAAAACTATCAGTGCACCTGAGCCTCTTGTTCATAAAACATGCATTTCCATTTTTTTCAAACTTCATTATTATTTCATTTTTAAAGTTCTTCAGTTGATGCCAGTCATTAGAGAAAGTCTTTAGAAGACAGTCATAATCTAAATTGCAGGCAAAATAAGTAGACTTAAGAACTTGTCTTGGAAGACCCTCAAGTGAGACAGACCTTCTCTGACCATCAGACCAGGGTTTCCCAGTGATCCCTCCTTAACTGTTAACTGAAAAGACATCCTGTTCGAGTTTCATTTTTACTGCTGTCATAAACTATTCTTAGAAGATGTCCTTACTCGGGGAGAAAGGATTTGTTTTAGCTCACAATTCCAGCTTAAACACTATCACTGTGGGGAAGTCAAGGCAGTAGGAGCTGCTCACATCACATCCACACACCCAAGAGCAGAGAGAGGTTAAATGCATGCATGCTTACTTGCACCCAGCCCCTCTTTACATTTACAGAGTCCAGGACCTAAATCCGTGGCATGGTGCCACCCACAGTACATGGGTCTTTCCATGATGACTAACTAATGCAATTAAGACAATTCCCCCACAAACAAGCTCACAGGCCAACTTGATCTAGACAAGCCCTCTTTGAGACTCTTTTCCCAGGAGATTCTATACTGTGACAAGTTGACATTTAAAGCGAACCACTGCACAGCCCTTTCCTGTTATGTGTTATCTATCCCGTTTCTAGGAACACACATTGCCAAGAATCTGCTGACTTTCCAATGACCCTGTAAGTGGCTAGCATAACTGATATCCAGCAAAATAGAAGAAGTGACAACAAATTTGTTGAAAGAAGGAATGCATTGAACATCTTTCCCCTTGCACTATGTCAAAGAAGAAGGCAGGATTTTGACTCTTGGCAACTAGTGAATTAAAATGAACAGCTAGTATTGAAGACATGACTTTGCAAAGTGTACATTCTCCAATCTGTGCCATATAAAAGAGTCCAGTTTAGTGTAAGCCCATTCCTGCTGCCCTCCCCAACTCCCAATACAATAAATGAAATGTACATTTCTGTTGGATTCTATTTGCTGGATGACATTTAGTTTTAATTCGAACTGGTCTTCATAAATTCTAGCACTGTGCACAACGTCTTAAATGGCTCTATTCTTTATTCAAAATCGTCCCTCTCACTCCCAGAATTGCAGTAAATAGATCTTCTAAAGGGGAAATAAAACTATTTCAACAACAGGCCTATTTCAGCAGTTTTTTAAAAGGTATTTCTTTCATTCCCTTGGCTAGACTTTTCGTTTTATGCTTGGGAAGTTGTGTTATATATACATGTATTTTAGTCCAAATGGATGTGGTATTTTTTTGTTATCACTATTGTTGATTTTGGCTTTTCTATTTTCCACTTCAGTATGCTTACAAAAGCAAAACTATGTATTTCTTTTATTCTTCCATTTGTGAGTCTCCATTATTGAACTTGTCTTCTCCTTTAAAGAAAGAATATTCTGGATACTCTGATTCCTATTTTCCCCCAACTAAAAATAAATCAAAGTTATAGATCAGAATATTTATACCACATAATGATCTCAAACAATCTTTCATTTTTCTACACACTTTTATGAGTACCTTATGTGCAAGCTTTTGCTAACAGTTCTTCCTGTAAACCCTAATATCTACCTGGGGCATCAGAATTATTATCTATCCAGAGACAGTGCTGAACCATCTCCATAAAATAGGGAACCAGTACTGGGAGGGAGGAGGGCTCTTCGAGGGTACAAGTTTTTGTTCTCTAATGAGCATGCTCAATGGCACTAATCCCTCTCTCAGGCCTCACAGTAATATTTAAACTTCAGAGAAATCAAAAGTAATTTGAATTAAACCTAAGGAAATGAAACCATGTGCAAAATGAATACGCAGGTTTTTCTGACAATGTTATTCTGTTACAACAGCAAATATATATATACATATATGTACTGAAATTGGAGAATAAAAAACTGAGACAAAATAAAACACCTTAATATTCTGATATTATCTCTAAATCAAATACCTACTGGTTATTCCTGTCCCCCGTTTTTGGAAGCAAGTTCTAGCTATGCCAACCTACAGTTTACTGAATAAGTTGAGTAGCATATGCTGGCAAGTGTCCTAAAGTCCAACTGCTAGAAAGCTTGTGGACATAAACAGGAGAAACGAAAAGGAGAGAGGATAGCCATTGCCCATTGCTAAGGAACTTGTCTTTTTATGGTCCTACCACTGTTTTTCCTTTCCTCTTAGACACCTACAAAGTAGCATGTAATTTTACATTCATCACACAGCACGGTCAATGACCACTTTTATTCAGGCAAATCTTTAGTTAAATAAATAACAACTCACAGCATTATAGAAGCATTAAAAATCGCAGTGTTATGCTTTCATTCATGTGATTTTTATTCTTCACTAAAATGTATAGTTTTCATCACCTAATTCATTAGTTGCTTTCATTCTTTCTTACCAACCCTATCCTACATTCCTACTTCTTATTGTTATGACCCTTAGGTTAACGATTTCACATTCACTCTCTTTATTTAATTTTTACAAACAAAATTCTCATTTGAAATAATTGTGTGCTTTTAATTAAAAGAAGAATTTGAGGTCTGGTCTAGCGATATATCTCCACAGTGATACAAACTCTAAAAGTAAATGCAGCTATTAAAATTAATTACACCAAATTGCCTGAGCAAGGTAAACAACAAACCAGGGCCAAGTGCTAAAAACTTGAGAGAGTCGCTTATCAAACTATGTTGTAAAAGCTTCCAAAAATCGATAATCCTCCAGCCTTACTTTTATGATGGCATTAGAAGTAGCATTTAACTTTTTTATATAAAGAGCAATCACATGGAAAGCTGGCCTATGCTAATCCTTTAAACCTATTACTAACAGTTTACGCATTATAATCCTAAGTAAACCAGAGTATACATACATACGGTTTCTCCCAACAATAGCTCTTTCGAAAAGGGTCCCTGCTAGGCAGCCACACCATCTATTTACTAGATATTGCCTGGGGACTAGCCATGCGTGACTCATGTTAACACAGAGCCTCACAGTTACATCCAAGGTCCCTGGAATCAATGAAGTAACCCAGTATTTGCTGTTCTCTCATATGCATTTAACACGGGTTGTTTAAAAAGAAGAATTTGGTCTGCTATGCATAAATCACTTGCCAAATGACTTGAGGTTCCTATTTTTAATGTTAGTTTGCCCTTTGAACTCGCATATCTTTTTTCTGAAGAGTTCAAAAGTAGATGAAAATCTCCAACTCCCACCATTCTTCTAAGACTATTTCTTGATTGACGGCTTGTCATTTCTTCACTTTATTGACGTAATTGCAAACACAACAAATAAATTTGATATTCAGAAAAGTTGTTGTGGAGGTTATGGTTTTGTTCTCTACTGACACTGAGCACGGCATATGCTCACCCAACTGAGGGCGACTGCTTTCTAATGAAGACATCTGTCAATTCATTTTCCTAGTATTACTGTTACTCATCAACTACTAATGCCCACTTGGGGCTGTGCAAGCAATTAAATCAGAGGCAACTGTCTAAAATCTTCAAGCAAATGATTAAATAAACTGTACCTGGTCCACACCAGGAGATAAGTCCTCATTGTTCAATATGGTGGCCATGTCTCAGTTTATTGTTCAGAAAACTTCTCAGGACAAATTACCAATTACAAAACAAACAATCAGTTGATCAATACCAATTTTGTTCCAACTGATATCTGTGCTATAATGGCACACAGAAGAACACAAGACACTTTTTTAATATTACTTATTTATTTAACATGTGTGTTTGAATGTATCTGGGTGTACCGTATGAATGTAGTATCTGTGAGGTCAAGCAAAGGTGTCAGATCTCTTGGAACTTGAGTTATAGGAGGTTGTAAGCTAATATGTAGGTGCCAGGAACCAAACCCAGTTGTTCTATAAGAGCACTAAGTAAGTATTCTTAGCTGTTGAACCATACCTTTAGCCACACAGGTAAACATTTTTCTATGTTTACCTCGGAATGTAATATGGAAAGTGACATTATATCTTTGTTTTTAACCTGTCAGTGTTTTCTATAATGGCAAATATAAGTTTATCAGTTAAAAGACTTAGGAAACATGATTTAAAGAGACAAGAAGTTTGTGATTAGAGACAAGGGAGAGAGACAAGTTTATTTGACCTACAGTTTCTCAGACACATACATGGAACTTCACATAAATGATAACTCCATTGATTTGGATTAAAAGTTCAGAATTAACAATCAGCCTGTGGCTTCCAGGATACAGACGGTTAAACTGTGGAAAACCAGGGTGTCTCGGCTGTTCTTTGTCCTGTGCAGCAGACTAGTTCAATTTCCTTACCCACATGTCCTCCATTAATTGCCTCTGCAATGGATTGCTAATAAGTTTTTGATGTTAAGCAAACATCAATGCTCCCATTAAAGTGAGACCAAACACTGTGACTATTTGTTTAATAACACAGTCTGAATGAAGGACGAAGTTCAATTAGCACTGGAGCTGATACAGCCTTCATTAGGAAGGAGAGGCAATTAAAAAGTGGAAGGCTGCAGGAGGCACTGATGTGCACATCATGCGGCAGGCAGAAAAGGACAAGCAACACCAAGTTCCCTTTGAAAAAGCTGGAACATGAAGACTTCAGACGGAAAGAGGGATCATTAGCTCGGAATTAAGCACTCTAATAGGGTGATCCTTACCTCGGTAGCTCCCGAAGAAATATGAGGCCAAATCATGTGATCTAAATAAACTGTGGGGTGTCAGGACAATTGGAAGGGACAGGAGCTCTCTAGCAGGTAGATGTTCATCTAGCACAGGGCTGTGTTCACAGACACTCTTCTCTGGATAGTACTGAGCACTGTTTGGGAAGGACGCATCTGTATCATTAACTAATTTGTGACCTTGAATCAGCATCCAAATTCTCTAGGCTTTTTTCTCCATCTGTAGAAAACTCAAAGGGAAATAAAAGAGCTTTTATAGTTAAAAATCTTCACAATTTTGTAGTCTAAGTATTTGCCCCCATTATTGTTACTCTAGTGATGCTGTATGTAATACAAATCACAAATTGCCTAACAGCAATCTCTGATTTCCTGAAAGGAGTGTGATAATGAGTATGGGTGGTGGCTTTACAGCATGACTAAAATTCCAGAATTTAATAGTGATCTTGCAGCTTTCATGATGCAGTGCCTTTTCCCTTCTTTGCCCTATGTTGATCTGTTTCAATGTCTATATATATTCCAGAAATGATGAATCTGATTTTTACAAAATACTCACTTTACAGTAGTGACTGTTTATAACTTGGTGCCAGATATTTGAAGATAATAAATGTGACTAAAGTGTGAAGAGGAGAATTCTTTCATCTATTAAATTGTTTAATGACAACTCGGTTGTACGCCAAGGTCACTCTTGACATCACTGCCTTGTGAAGTGGCCCACTGGGATCAGACCAGCTGCCTAGAGTCTGTTTTTCCTGCAGAGCTCCCATGAGGGAGAGAAAGCTAGCCAGCCTTCCAGAGTCAGACAGCAGACAGGAGCACGGAGGAATATTGGAGAGGAGCAGGAGAATATTGCAACAAAACAAGCAAGAAAGGAGTGTAAACGCACAGGATTCGAGGAAGAAGATAATTTTATTCAAGTGCAAAAGTCAGCACTCCCGCTTCTAGAAATTCATTCTCCCAAAGTGCTTCTTTGGTATATGTTCAACAACCATTTAAAAAATAAACTACGGTAGCGTCTGGACAAAGAACTAAAACAGAAATGAAGAAATGAGTTAGGAGTGTAAAGACGTGAAGGGTGTGAGCAAAGGCACCTAGTCACTGTGAAACAAAATTTCACAGAACCTAAGGGGAAAATGTGTTTTGTTCACATAATAGCAAATATTTAAATGTGAGTGATAGGAGAGAAATGTGATGGGGAGGGTAGAACAGAGGTTGGAAAAGCCACAAGACACTGATTCGTGGAGAATCAGAAACTATGGCTCACACTTTAGACGTCAGTGGGTTATAAGGAGGCAAAGGGTGTCACTGGAGGTCTGTAAGCACAGTTTATCTGATTTAAATGTTTAAATGTCACTCTTGGCTTCTAGTAAAAAGTAAGCAATAAGCTTCAAGACAATAGCAATAACTCAGAAAGAATGATGGCTGGGGAGAGTAATGGTGAGAAGTGCCGAGAAATGGCCAGTGGCTTGGCTGCCTTGACTTTAAAAAGCCTATAAGATTTGATCTTAGACCTAGTTGTTAGTCACTGTGTTAGCCACCAAGAGAGACAAGGAGGCACATTCATATGTGCAAACCCTGCCATCTCAGCAGAGGGACCCACTCTCATGGCAACCACCGTACTGGAAAGTGGAACCCTGAGCCTATCATCTTAGGGGTTTTTATTGATACCCAAGCTCCTCGGGCATTCTATTGGTAGCACGTGCAGATCATGAGCAATCACACATCTTTTACATAAAGCCAACACCTGCAGACAATACAAAACACCAAGACCTAGGCAGCCCTTCACCCAAAAATGCACAAAACAGCCATTTTAAACATAACTAAAAATAAACATCTGCAATATATAGATTAGTGGTAGAGTGTTAGGGAAAGAAGGACACTAAAAACAGTGACAAGGTTTTAGGCTGAGCTGGAAGAATAGAGTTGATATTTACAAGATGGCAAGGATTGCAATGATTGAGTTTGTGCAGCTTGTTTCTCCACAATTACAAGGTAAATATCTATGAACAGTGGATAGCCACACTGGTAAACCCATCTAAGGAAATGAAGACAGAACTGCATGTCTTCCTATAGGAAGACATGTATGTCACAATTAAATTGGTCATAAGTTATAGAATACTTCATTGTGGTATCATTAATGTGTATATCTGCATAATCATATATAATAAAATTTTAATAACTGTTTATAGATATTGAAAAGTGAAAATAGAGACTTTGATTATCAATTTGTAGTGACAATTATTTGATGTTTAGATTTGTAGGGTATTTTACCACTTACAAATATTGAGCATACATTTCTGTTGTAATTTTTAAAAGAAGTAAGCAAAAGTGAAATGGCCTGGGCAGTCCAGGAGTATGGGACTGTGGCTAAGGACTTAGCTTTTGAAATCAGGCCCGGAGTTCAAATCCTGATTCTATTGCATTCTGGCTGTGTGAACCAGAGAGAAGTGCTCAAGCTCTCCGTGCCTCAGTAGTTCTTCTTTCAAATTAAATATTATCTATATAAGAAATTAACTGTGTAATTTGATCAGAATGATAACCAAAAGATTCATAAAACTGCCTGGTACATAAAATACTCTAAACAAAAAAATGAATTATGAATAAAAGTCAACCAGGGGCTGGAAAAATAGCTTAGCCATTAAATGTGCACACTTCTTTCCTTTTTGAGGTCGGCTCACAGCATCCACATCGAAGCCTGTCTCTTCAGTTTTCCTTTTAGGCCTGAGGAGCGTTGCTCTTGTAAAAGATGGGAGCTTGGTTCCCAGCCTCTGACATGTGAAAGCATCTGTATCCTGATGTGCTACACACACAGAAAAAAACCCACAAACACACACGCAAAGAAAATCACACAAACACTCATATAAACATGTACATACAAACACACACACACATGCATGCACACAAACACATATACACAGTCTCACACATACACACACAAACACACAATTAAAGTAAAATGTTCAACTCTATGAGAAGATGAAACAACACAGAGTTTAGAGGTTTGGATTTTGTTGTTGTTGTTGCTGTTGTTGCTGTTGACAGGACTTGTGCAGGTGTTTAAAGTTGGTATATCAAGATAGAAAAAGCGTTCATCAAGGAAGTTATAATTTGGCAGCTTAAAGATCAATAGAATGACATATTCTTGAATTGAGATAAAAAGTTCTTGCAAGAACAAAAAATATATGAACTATATCAAAATGCCAGACTCAGTATTTGAAGGAAACCTGATTTCGTTTAATGTACCACTGCTTTTACTGTGGCTAATTTTTAAGTCCTCTTAACTACATACAGCAGAACAGATGGTAGCCCTAAACACAAATCCCCCATGTTATCCATAAGAAGACTCTAAAATTACTTCAAAAGTCATCTTCCACTTATAAATGTTCACTTAGAAGCAAAAGAGCTAATTTAATATTCAGGTATGTTAAAATCAAATAAAGTACATTAATACCAATATATCTTCTTTCCTATTGGGTTGGTTGGTGACTTGATTAGTTTCTTAGATCAGGGTCTCATGCCTTAATCCACTGAGGAAGTGAATTGAGCTTGAGGAACTGAGGAAGAGCTTGAGCTCATGACCCTCCCACCTCCTCCTCTCAAGTGCTAGTGTTGTCAGTGTATGCCACCAGGCCTGAATCTAATCCATCCTTCTCCGATCCCTTAATAGTCCTTGAAATAGTCCTTTATTTGAATTCTTCACCATTGTGTCATTATGCTCACTGGATCCACACTTTGAGACTGCTAACACTTTTCTAGAGCTCATTATGACCACTTCTAAGTTGTCTGAAATGGTGCATGGTACAATTGGTAGCAATATTATGCATGGCTCAAGTACTCGTCGGCATTACACGTAGGCACTTACTCTTCTCATCATCCTGCACGCGTACATTTCTCATCGCTGCAGCCCAAACACACAGAAGTTTGTCTTGTAAAGGACCCTTTTCTAAATCAGCCTTATTAAGGGGGTAATTTAGCCACCCACAGTTGACTCTATTTACTTACTTTTCATGGTTCCTGGGATCAAATTCAGGGTTTCACACAAGCTTGGCAAGTGCCTACCATCAAGCTATACCTCTAGTCCTCCTTCTACTGATACTATTTAAGTATTTTATTCAAAATGACATGAAATGCTTCACTTCATGAGGTAAAATCTCTAGGAACAATGACCAAATATCTGTCAAATTTTGTAGTCTTTCTTTAACTTACTATGCCATATGGTCTTTTTAAGTACACTAAACAGGCACTGTGTGAAGTCACTTGGACCTACTTGTGAACATACTTAAAACAAACTATAGTACTATTTTACAATGCATCTCATAAGAGAGGTTCCACACAACTTTGTACCACACTGCAGTGAGCCACAGCTCCTCGAGAGCAACCATCACAGAGAGACATAGCTGATACACTATAGTACATTGTGTTGCTAGGCTGTAGGATGTTAGGTACATTAGCAGGATTAAATGGATTTTCAGCTCACGATACTTTATTTTACAAGGAGTTTATTGCAAGGTAACCCCACTGTAAATGGAAGAACAGCTATAATGTTTTATGATCCTCAGCATCTATGTGTTTTTAATGTATAATTTTATTGGCATATATTCATATGCATAGTAATGGATTTTATAAAGACATTTCCATACAGGAATACCATGTACTTTGACCTATTCATACATAATCCACCCTTCCTTTTCTTTCCCGTACCTCTCCTACCATCCTACTATTCATTTTCCCATAGAGTCTCATTTCTACTTTTAGTGTGTGTGTGTGTGTGTGTGTGTGTATGTGTGTGTGTGTGTGTGTGTGTGTTTCTATGTACCTAAGCAAAATCTAGGACAAATGAATGGAGCAAGGCTGTGATATCTCTGTTTTGGGTCTGATTTTTTTCACATATATGGTCCCATATGAAAAGAGAATGCAACTAAGGAACCTCAAGATCACGGTGGTAGTGAATGAAAAGCACTGTACGTCATAACTTTGTGCTTCATTCTTACTGACCATGGAGCTGTCAGTCAAAACTTCTGGGAAAACCCTTATCGTGAGAAAAAGAAACTAACAAAGAAAGGCAAGTTTCCAAAGAAAGGTGCCTCTCACAATGATAAGTGTAAAGAATTTCACACTGGGAGGAAGGAGTCAAAATTATAGATACATTTTTTTCAGTGGTGTAGCCACTGGTGTGGTGTCCATGCTCCTGTGAGCAACTCTTTTGAAGCTACTGGGTCACTAAAACCAAAAACATATGAATGCAGAATGGGGACAATTTTCAAAGAGGAAAGGAGCCAGCAGAACTGTTAGGAGACAAGAGAGGATAATGGGAGTGTAAGTTTTCTCAAAATATATTATACATAATGTAGGGAAATGTCATTAAGTAAACCCATTGTTATATATAATTAATATATGCTAATAAAAATTTTAATTGTCATATTTTATTAAGGATAATTATAAATCTACCTGAACCAAAGGGAACAAAGTCTTTTAGAGACAGAGATACAGCTATTTCAAGATATTTTTCTACAGAGGACATTACAGAAGCATAAAGAAGTTCAGTAAAAATTTCCTAAAAATGAACATCTCAAAGCCTAAGAACTCTAATGTTGAAATAACTTAGAACTAAACCTTTCTAGCTTCATCTTTTAAAAGTAAAGCATTGGGCAGAGAAAGTGCCATCGTTATCCCTATGACCAGGATTTCTGTATAGTGGTGGTCTCTGACATCAGTGAGTAGAAAATGTCTGTCAGACAAGATATGTTGGACAAGCTGTGTGGGAAGAAAGCGGAGAGCAACGTTCATCCTTCAAGACAAAAGAGTATGATTCATTCACCTTGCAAATTTATTAAATCATGGTTTTGTGAGATATGCTATATTCTTCAATAAATGTCCTTCAAGTATTTGTTAACTAGCGTGTATGTGTGTGTGTGTGTGTGTACTGTGAAATATTATTTCAGACTATTTTTGAAATCTTTATAGCACCTTTAATTTTATTTTATCTTTTTTGTGTGTATAATGTATGTGTGTGTGTGTGTGTGTGTGTATGTTCATATGTACATACAAATGCATGTTCACATACAAGTGAACATATGTAGGCCTGAGCACAGTCTCAGGGGTTCCTGTTATTTCTTAAGTACTATCTAATTTTATAGAAGTCAGGGTGTATCACTGGATCCAAACTCACCAAGTAGGCTGTGCTAGAAAACAAGTAAACTCCAAGAATCGCCTACCTGTCCCCTGCCACTAGGATAATAAGCACTAGCTACCACATCCGGTTTTTTTAAACACGGGTTCTAAGATCACAAACAAGTCCTTGCCCTTGCAAACATTTTACAAACTGAGCTTTTGTTCCAGTTCTGACTAGGATTTTGTGAAGAGTTTTAAGATTATTAAAATGAGCCAGATATGGTTTTAATCTCAGCACTCAGGAGGCAGAGGCAGGTGAGTCTCTGAGTATGAGTCCAACCTGGTCTACTGGCATGTTCTAGGACAACAAGTCTATAGAGAGAGACACTGTCTCACTGACAAAAAAAAATTGTAAATAATGGTGTTTGTACTTACTCTGTTTAAAAATGTAAAGATAGTTCTTTTGGAATGATGGAATTACGTTGATTTTATTCTCTTTTGAACTGCGTTTTCTAGCTAAATCAACATAGGCAAATTAATCTCTCAGAGGCTTTATTTCCTCACCGATGATGTGGAAATAATAATATCTATTCCATTGAGTTCATATGAAGAATAGATGAAATAAAACACATAGTAGATGTTTTCAGTAAATATTAGCTATTATTTCATTCTTATTATTATTTTAAGAACTGTCTTATTTTTATGGGACCTTTGCCATCCTATTGTGCTGGGAGAACAATACAATACTTACCTGATATTAAATAGCTCTGGTTTAGCTAATTCATTGCAACCACAAAGCAATAGGCAATTAACTGTTGCATGGCTGTCAAATAGAATCGTGGATACAGGGGAGAGATCACTTTGCCCAGATTGATGAGAAATATCTTAACAGAAGCTCTAAGTTTCCATGAATGAAATTGAAGGTGAGGGGAGCACATGCAGCCAGGACTGTCAGCAGTCATCATATAGGAACTTCAAATCATAGAAGCTGGGGTAGGAAGAAGCAATGGGGTTGAGACTTGACAGCAAAGTGCACTGAGTGTTCCTTGGTCCAGTTCTAGGGACACCAAAGCACTTAGCCGTTTTCCCATTCCCATGTTCATTCATCTATCTTTTGGATGAGGAAAGAGCCTGTTCTCCTCCTCCCATGGCTCATGTCCTATCTCTTTTTAGCCTGTTCCTCTACTCCTCTATGTCTTCCACAAATGCAGTCACTTCTATCTGAGGAGGATAGATGAAGAACCTCATCTGTAAAGGTACTGGGTGTGATAGTAGAAAGAGCACAGGCTGAGCAGTCACCCTTAAGTTTCACTCCTGGTTTTGCTTACATTACCTACACTTTCAGAGCCTCAGTCTTTCTCGATGGAAAATGGGATGGTAAATATAAGCTGTTAGAATACTAACCAGTAGGGTGTTTAATGTAGTTGCCATAAAACTGGAACTCAATCAACAGATGAGACAGTTACACAAAAGGAGGTAAAGATAGAAGAAAGGAAATGAAGATAAAAGCAGACATTCGTTGTAGACTTTTGTTTTATTCTTTAGCAACACTTGTTGCCAGCGGGACAAAAGAAATAGAAGATAGCATTCACATAAGAGAAAAATGTGATTTCAAAATTATCTGCTCTGGATCCCAGATTCTAGTCTGTTAACAATTTCAGTGGATGACTCTCATAATTTTGTGTTCCTTTATTGTTATAATTTAGAACAAATTGAGAATTCATGCTTGGCAGGCAAGTACCCGACCACTGAGCTACATTCTCAGCCCTTTCAAGTGAGACTTTAAGAACTCTAGGAGATCTAATACTTCTGGCCTCCAGAGGCACCCACACTCATAGGCATATACCCATATATTAAATGTTATTTAATTATTTAAAACATTATTTAAAAGAAATAAAATCTTTTAAAAGAATACAGTGGTGAACAACTTAGATGGTTTTTTAAAACATAGCTTGTTGGCCCCACATGAGCATATGACTCAGTAAATCTACGAAAGGCAGAAGAACTATCAATCCTAACACATTCCCCAAAAGACTGAGACAGTAAGCTCAGGGATTGCATTCTCAGGATCACTGAGTAGAACCAAAAGAACAAGAAAAGCTCCTAAACCATCTACGAGTAAAAGATCAATGTGGGAGGTGGGAGGTGGACAGAAGGCTCAGTGGTTAAAAGCTGGCTGCTCTTACAGAGGATGAGAGTTTGGTTTCTAGCACCCATGTAACAGCTCACCACCATCTGTAACTCTCCCAGGGTGTCCATCACCATTTTCTGGGCCCTATAGGCAATAGCCATGCACATGATGCACAGATGTACATTCAGACAAAACACTCATACAAATTTTTTTTTTAAAAAAGAGTTCAAAGTTAACAACTATCTACACTACAGAATTCTCACCGTGACCTGTTTCCAGGCTATAAATGGGTACAGCTGGAGTATATTAACAACTGCTCAAAAAAACCTTTACATGTGACAGAATGAGGTTGACAAAATTATTTGATCAGGATACAGTAGCATATACTTATAGCTCAACAACCCCAGAGGCAGAAGCAGGAACATCAAACGAACCCAGGAATGAAACTCCAACTCACATGCATAGATGGATGCATGGGTGCATGCATGGAACGATGGATGCATGCATGGATGGATGCATGGATGCATGCATGGATGCATGGATGCATGCATGGATGCATGCATGGATGCATGGATGGATGATAATCTATGTGGTTATAGGGCAATTGACAAAGCAAGAGTCTGGAGTCAGAAGTTTTGTGATATAAACTCCAGAAGGGACTCCTAATTCTTATTCCAGAATTTTCCTTGTGAATAAATTATACACATCAGACACCATTCCCTTACTTGGAATTATCCCCTCAGCAGCCTCTTTCATGAGACCAATTAAACAGCTTGGGTTTCTCTTATTTTCTTCCCTAGACTTATGATTTGTACTAGGTTTCATCTGGAATAGTGCCTTAGGGATTTACACTCCTCTTATGTAGATCAAAAAATTTATATTTAGATGACTGTTAATATCTTGTGTAAATTTTAATCATGACAGAAACAATTATTTCTCTTGTCACTTCTTTAAATGTTCTGACTAAGCATTAAGTACCTGGGTCAACCTCAAAGCCAAACAGGGAGCAAGCAGCTTGCCTGCCCCTCATGGCTCAATTTTCCAAATGGTCAATAAGCTTTCCAAATCAGACTGACATTGGGTTAGTGGATTTTTTTAATCTCCTAGATGATCTGAACTAGAAAGATGGCTCAGGAGCAAGCCAATACTGAATTAATTTCCTTTACAATGTGCATTTCATGTCTCTGGTCATTCTTGATTTTCAATAAATGTAACCTCACTTTAAATAGAGCATCTACTTCTCATCACTTAACCTGACCTTAGCAACCACTAAGCACATGTTCAAACATGAACAAAGGGAGGAAAGGAAGGGACTAAAAGTGCTAGTAACTCAGGTTATTCACTGACCTCCAGACTCTCAAATCCAAAAGTCGTGGTTTCTGCCCTCTCTGGACTTCCACTCCAGGCAGCATGAGTGTGCTGATCTGCAGCTACAGTTCCATTTACACAGAGACAGATACACACAACAAATAAAAAGAAACTAGAAAAAAAAGAAGAAAATTTAAAGGAGGTATATTTAGCATTGTCCTATAGGGAGAGGCACCTTAGCCACATATTGAATAAAGATCAGGATGGCACTGACCAACTCACACCCTGCTGCCTTGCCTCACAACTCTCCTACAGACCAACAGTGATGCCTGAGTCTCTCCAGGACCCACTGTCCTTTTGGTAATCCCATTTTCCTGATCTGGTGAAGTCAGGTACTCCATAGAAGTTTTCCTCGTTAAGCCAAGCATCTTAGACTAACATTTTGC
The DNA here is from genome assembly GCA_026225945.1 of Cricetomys ansorgei. Classification (NCBI taxonomy): domain Eukaryota; kingdom Metazoa; phylum Chordata; class Mammalia; order Rodentia; family Nesomyidae; genus Cricetomys; species Cricetomys ansorgei. The sequence continues at coordinate 16,544,788 of JAMJFZ010004061.1, forward strand.
TGAGCACAAGGACCGCATGAAGCATTTGCAGAAATGCAGATCCCTGGGTCTTTCTCTGATGATTCAGAGTCCACTGTCTAGAGGAAGATGCTGGAAACACCTTTAACAAGATGACTAGAATATTCCATTTGTGGTTTCAGACAGCAAGCCTTGCAGACAATGTTTCATTTACTATATGAAATGTTTTGTAGACACTCATGTGCAAGAAAATTAAGTTGCCTGAACTTAGAAAAAATTAAATGGCAGCATCTTACTCTGATGGAGTTCCCCAACAACCAAAATACAAGTATAGTCCAAAATTGGCAAGCCCAATATCAGAGACAATTATACTCCAAACCACTGACGTTTAAGGAGAAACAGAGGGAAGGCATAGGTTCACAGAAAGGAAAAGTAAGTAACAATGTCAGAAGGGAACCGGAATCTGATTTTGGCAAGCATCACACTTTTGCCTAGGGCTAAATTCACTCGTGGGGAGGCCAGCAGAAGTTTATCAGCATAAACAAGGTAATGCAATTTCTATAAATGTGTCAGAAAAAAAAATGGAAGTTTTACATGCAATTAATTGCAAAGACAGTTCTTAATGGCAGCCTCCTCTCGCCTTTCCAAATTAATGAGTCAGAAAAGCACTACTCTCAATGGCATCTTTCGAAGTGGGCAAGCCCCCCTCCTGGGCTCCCATTAAACAGAGCACAAGGACCTTCAGCTAAATGCTGCAATGTCCTCCATCTCAGAAAGTCGTCTCCAAGCTGTAAAAACCCATGCATGGATTCTTTTCTGGAATCCCATCTGGTTTCAGATAAGAAAGGAGGCAGAGAAAAAGATAAAGATTTATCATTTGGGGTAAAGTGTTTTACAACACTACATGTACCTCATTTGAAAGATATGTTGTTCTTTGAAGAGAAATGTCCTTTTTATTGATGACTAAAAACTTACACAAGCAAAGTGGTTAAACTGAAACAAAATAAAACAAATGAAACCTGGATTTGCTGTCTACAAGGATTGCATTCTTAACAAAAGTCTTTTCTGACCATTATTCCCCTAGGGTGTGTGTGTGTGTGTGTGTGTGTGTGTGTGTGTGTGTGTGTGTTTGTGTAAAACCTATTATTAGGGAAGAATTAATATTGAACTGTTTTTCTTTTTATAAAATCCCATCTATGAATAGACCAAGCCTAGAGGTATCAAGCTATCCCAAAACTAAACTTCAAGGCCAGGGTACCTAGGGGTTTGCATTCTGCAAAGCCTTGCCTTTTAAATGAACCAACAAGGGTCCACCTGTGCTTGTTACATGTCCCTTGGATAATTAATGCTGGTAATAACACCTAAGTGTTAGCACACAAAGCACCTGGAATGTGACTCTCTGTACACATTCTAATCACACCCGCCACCAAACTCTCCAAATGACCTTCTTCAAAACAATGACTGTCTTTGAAACCACAGAAAGCCAACTGAGGAGGAAGCACGGTCCCAGCAAATTGGCTGTGGCTGAGTGGTTCATAAAGCCAGAGCGGCACCAAGCGGCTGCAAGTGGAATTAGGCTACTACTGTGTTTTCACATCCTCCTCTGAGGCAACTGAGACAGCAGCCTAGTTCCACAGAGCCGGGGATCACACCCCCGGGCTGAGGACAAGGGAGGCACCCTCATACCTTACATATAATTCAAACATTCCTATACGTCTGAAACTTTTGAAATTATAAGGTCTATACTTTAGCCATCAGCAGTGGGACCTCACTTTCCACATTTTCGTTTAAAATATTTGCATGTAATTTCTGATTTTAGCAAGATTTGTGTCATCGTGTGTGTGTATGTGTGTGTGTGCACGCACACACACACACACACACACACACAAATGGTGAGAAATATTGTCTCTCTATATTACATTTTGGAAAGAAGGGTAAAATGGAAAGAATGATAGGAAACGTCTTTGTCCCCGCCAATGGTTTCTATGACTTAACAGCCCCTCAGTTGACTGTTGAGCCGATATCTCCTGCTGTCTCTTAGCTTGCCACTGCTCCAAACATTTGCTTATCTCTCATATACACCTATCTCATATACAGTGTCCCCTAGACTGGTCTCCCTACTACATATTCTGATTTTTCTCTTTTCTAAAAAAATATTTTTCTTACTTTTCTTCTTTCTATTTCCCCCCTTAATGGCTTAGACTCAAATAACTTGGGTGGCTTCAAAGACCAGTATCAGAAATGGCTTCTCCCTCCTGTGGCTTCCTATAATTATAGACATATCATTTTCCCACAATGCTTCAGCATCGTTAATCACTTCAAATACAGAGAAAGCCGAGCAAGCTTTTCTGTGAACAGAGAGCTCAGGGTCCCATTTCAATTTGTGATTATATCAATAATCTGGAGACTGTCTTCTGTGAACTAACCCATTTCTAGAGGAACCAGAAGGAAGCTGCTCAAATCATATAGGCGTACCCTTGCTGACACAGAGAATATCTGTTTGTATGATAGGAAATTCCACATGACATTTGTCAGCTGCTTTGTCCTGCATTTCTAAGTGGTAAAAAGGCAATTTTGTCTTCCCTGTCAGGACATTCACGGGGAGAACTGTGAGAGACTCTATCATTAAAAGCATGAATTATTTGTGGATCTCACACACAGCAGAGGCTAGTATGAATCTAAACTGCTTATAGATCAAAACAAAACAACAACAAATTAATCCTGCTGTACTTTTCTAAAACACCCTGGTGTAATTTTCTTGCTGCAGCCCCTATACCCTAAGACCACAGGCAAATCTTGTAGCAATTTCGCAGATAATCTTACAGCAGATTGGAAAGATTAGAGGAAACAAAATTTCTAAAGAAATCATTTCACACACACAAAAAAGAAAAGCTTAACATAAACATTGTCATTTGTATTGATTATTTCTCATGAATGCAGCTTTAATCAGAGAATCCCCAAGCATAGAACAAGAATCACACATTGTCCAAAGTGGAAAATATTTCAACTGAGGATGACAAAAGAGAAGAAACAACACAAGGTGCTGTGGTCAGGCAGTAGAATCACAAGACTGCAGGCGACTGTGTTTAAATACAGAGTGCCTATAAAAATAAATGCATTGATTTTTTTAAATAAATATTTATTGAGCACACACGCACATGAGGTACATTCCTCACGATGACAAATAAGGTCTCTTCCCTCATGAGGTTGCACTTGAGTAGAACTGTATGAGGATAATAGACAAATTAACACAATGTCCTAGCAGGTAAAGATGAGTGCTGGGAAACAACATAAATCTGCTGAAGAACTACTTGTTGATGACAGGTAGAACTGTATAGAGTTGGTAAGTGAAGACCAGCAAGAACTAAAAAGTTACAGTATAAGCATACCTGTTCAAGGCAGATAGAGCTGAGCTTCAAGGTCTGCAGGAGGGGAAGTGTTCAGTTTCCACAACAAATAGCAGGAAGATCTTTGGGTCTGGAAGAATGTAGGCAAGAGGAGGGGAAGTAGGCTAGTTCACAGAAAGAAATCTCTAACCATATGATATAAGGTCTTACAGGCCATGGTGGAAACTATGGATTCTTTTCTAAATGTAATGGAAAAGCATTGGAGGGAAATGAGAGAAAGCCAAATGACCTTATCTATGTATTTGAATGGCTGTTGTTGTTTGGGAGACTGACTACAGGGTTAGAATAAGGCAAGCTATAGGATTACTCCAGGAAAAAGATAAAAGGCAAGGACAATTGGAATAGGGAATGGTTCATGACAGAAGATGGAAAAAGGAAATGCTTCTTTATCAGAGGTTCATTATCTGAAACTCCCATAGTGTTTAGTTTTTTTCTTTTAAAAAGAGGAAAAAAAATCAAGAGGGCCAAAACATGCATTAATTTCTTTTAGGCTAATCAGAGCTGACCAAAGTCAAGACCATTGTACCAGCCCTTGAATTTCTATCACATCAACCCAATACAGTGGCAGGACTCCATATAATCTTTGACAATGGTGATCAAATTGAAATAATGAAAGGTAACTGGGAAAAAATGGGAAAGTTTTGCCCACTACAGTCCAGGAAGGAAGTGAATCACTCGTCACTGACTTGATGGATTAGTCATACTGAGGCAGAATTCCCATCATTGCTGATCTTATTTAATTACACATGTAGCTGCTAAATTCAGCTGCATTGAGTCATAATGTTTTTCCTACAAAGATGGTTGTTATCCAACTGGTCTACCATATTTTAACACCTTGCACTTTAATTTCCCTCTTACTGAAGTCAGTAAGGTTGTGTTGCCTTTTCAAGGGCTCCCAGCTGGCCCTATCTGTAGTTGGGGTCCAAATGAGGAAGCCATTTGCCAACGGTGCCCTTTTATCTATTAAACCACAGCATGGAACATGTCACAAACAGCTGAATGAAAAGTAAAACCATAAGCCCTCAGGCATCTGTGGCATCATGATCCAAATCCTGGGGGTGCAGTAAGTTTTAGAAGAGTTTACTTTGTTGTGTTTTGTATTCAGATATTTACTTCATATTGTACGTATATTACCTCACTCATTTTATTCTGTGAATCTGTTCATATATTCATGTTTGTGCCTACTAAATATCAACTGTCTTTCAGAAGCATCTTGGGCTTGGGAAAAACACAGCTCCATTCAATCATTCATTCAGCTAAATATCCATTATTATTAAGTTCTTACTTACTAGGCACTACGTACTGAAAATAAGGTGGTGAACAACAAAGAAAATCACCTAAAGATGACTACAATAAGAAAAAATCTGAATGAAGCCATTGGGTTCATTCATTTCATTCGCAAATGCTTATTGAGTGCCTATTAGATATAAAATACTATGCAAGCTGCTAGGAGTACAATAGCAAACAAAATAGAACAAGGGTTCTGCTTTCTTCATTTCTGAGTTTCTGTGGAAGGAGTCACAGATCAACACACATGGTCAAAGAAACAGTGTGTGTATAAGTAACTCATATGAGGTTAATTTTTTCTATATAACAGAGGCACAAAATGTTTAGAAAATATTATGGAAAGAATAGTTGAGCTCTGAGGTGAGAATTGAAGGACAGGTTGGACCTCAGGGAAAATGGACACAAGTTAGTTAAAAGGTTTAGGACAACAGAAGTCCACAATCAGGTGCACACTTCAGGATCGACTCTGGCATCAGCCAACAGAAATAGCCAATGGCAGCAAAGAATGGAGACATCCCAATAGCTAGGGGTATCATCAACTCCATTTAGGAGACAGGGGCATTAGCCAGTCATCATGAATATCAGAAGCCTGTTCCCTCAGTTCTTAAAATTCAGAAGCATATCCAGTCCCTTCTACTTTGACAAAGGAAAAGAACAAGGGCTATGATAAAGACACCACCTTTAACATTTCACGGTAGCTGTAATTAACTGCCATTGGGATAATAGCATCAAATTTAAAGTATATATCAAATGTTAGCTTTCTCATCAGTTATGCAAATGCAGATTTAAATATATGTATATTTATGACAGGATCCTTAAATGTAATGTGTTTTTTTTTTTAAAACTTCCAAAGGAATTTGAAACATAAAATAAAAATGAGGAAAAGGCAAACAATGGCCATCCAAAGAGGTTTTACATAAACACAGTAATGAAGCTTGTTCCAATAGCAATAATAATAGAAACCCACTGATTTCTTTTCTCACATAGCTCATTTTACTGAGCTTTTGCATGTATCAGAAGGCAAAAGCAGCTGGCAATCTGGAGCCACAAAGATTTCATCTCACTTTGCATATGCAGGCCTCATGCTGTGGAATTAACAACTTTTAGATTGTTCTACTGCAACCATTGAGCTGTTGCATTTGGATATGATGTATATTTTTTAATTTAAATAAAATACATTTAATATTGATATTTTTTTATCCATATTCAGTATGCCATTTAAACTACAAAATCTACGGATGATAAAAGCAGTCTTTCCAGAGTCTAAAAAAAATCTTCTCTGATTCTGTGTTTCATTTATTCTTTGTACAAATTTGCCATTCCAGAATGCCACAGCTCTTTCCAGTTCAATCAATAACTATTGATGATTTTAACATAAAATGTTGTTCCCTAGATACTATCCAAGCACATCATAAAATGTGATTTTTGAGATTCAATAAAGATATACAATTAATTCATTAGATATGTGGCTAATAAATCAGTAATGTATTGTTGTATTTCCAAGGTAACAAATTTTCTAATATATAATTCACTTTGTGCTAATGTGCTAATGAGCATAACCGAAGATGTTCAGAAGAGCCTTTCTCTAGCCACTGTAAACATGAGTAGGAACCTCCTAGAAATGCTTTCAGTGTCTCCAGCACTGGGGCCAGAGAAACAGTGTATATTGTACAAAGCTCTTGTCATGCAGAGCTCATGACTTGAGTTCTGTCTCCAGAACCCATGCTTGAAAGAGAGCACCAACTTCTGAAATTGCTTCTCACCTCTGCATCCATGCAGTGGCACCTCTTTACCCATATTCTCACATACACATTGTAAATACATACACACCAATATTAAATAAAATAAAAAGATCACTAGCCCTGAAAGGAGCAAGAATTTTCTTTAGCATTATCAAAATATCTGCATAATAGTTGATTACAGAACGCCATATAAACTTATCCCAGAGAAAACAAGAAGACAGTTCTCTGAGTGCTACTGCTATCTACAGGTTGTTGGTTAGTTTTATCTATTTGAGGTGGTCATGTGCCATGCAACCACTGAATGGGAAAAGACACTTAAAACAATTTCATCGGAATCAAAACAACATTTGAAGCTCTCAGTTTGGTCTAAGTACAAGAGGTGATGTACACAATCTAACCAACAGCAAGAAATGATCCTAACCCACAGCTCTAGTTTCTTTCTGAGTGTTATGTGAACACAAGTAAGGATTTTTATGAACATGCAGAAAAGTCAGATCCTATAGGACAGAGAAAGAAGACTCACTTGCTTTAAAATGAATCTCACAAAAAATTTATAATTTCCCTGCAGAACTTCTCCTGTCATCTTCAAAGACTCTCAGTGAAAGTTTTATTTTCATCATTTTTAAGCAAAAAAAAGAAAAGTCCTTAATCATTATCAAAAGAATTTAAATTTGAGATACCCATCTGTTGCAATTTTTAGAGACTCCAAACATCCCTCACAGAGAAAAACCTTGGTTTTGAACTTCAGTGATTAAACAGTGGTCTCCATTGTACAATCTGCTTAGACTGCTGTTAGGTAGCATGTAGTTTAATGCCAACCTTCAGTCAAGAGCCTCTTGTCCTACAAGACACTCATTATTCAAGAAAAGAAAACAATCTACATTTTTAAATGAAAGAATCTGTGCTCATGGGAGTATTTTTTATGTTGTATTTTTTTTAATCTCTAACTCAGAGATACTGCAATCATAAAAATTGCATTTTTTTTTCCTTTCTGAAATAATAAAGAGACCACTTAGTGATCATCTCATGGTCATTCTCCTTACTATGGCAGATTGCAAAGTCCAATAACAACTTTAATGAAAGCATCCCTTTTTGACCACAAGCCTTCATACCTGGACTTGCAAAAGATGATTATATGCTTGCTACCAGAAGGTCATCGCACAAGGCCAAAGCCACCATCCATATGCTTGAATTCCTCTCAAGTACTGTGATAACATAATACAGAATGAATGGCCCTGAAGGTAGAGACAGCTTATAAAAGGGACCATTTTTAAATGTTCATTAATGCTTTGAAAAGATAGTTTTTAAATAAACATGACAATACAATGAGATTTGGGCAACAGGATGATTTTTCTAACATGTTAACCGGCTTGTGGTTGAATTAAAAGTAATCATAAAAAAAAATAGAGAAAACTGTTATTTTACAGCAGCGTTTATGAAAGTAATTACGACCATGCTTAAATGGGAGGAACCTCTAGGAGAAATATAGAATTCGACCACATCAATTTGCTATAAATGACAGCATATGTTGTGTTTTATTTTGAATTCTCTGATAAATGAATGTTTATCCTGGGATCAATGGATCTGGGTGAATGGCAGATTGCAGCAGCAATTGCTTTCTTACCAAGAGAATTATCTTAAATCAGATCTTCTTTGTTTGATGAAACCTAAATTGCAGGGGGAATATTTAAACATCTAAGGAGAAAATCCATAGATAAGCTAACACATGGCTCCAAGATGCATTTAGCAGAACTAATTGTCTCTATTATTCTTTTATTCTAAGAGTCACAGATAGAATGTATAAGTCAAATAAGAAAATACCCTATCATTATACCTTCTTGATCAAGGACTGTAGGCCACCAAAGTCGTATACTTACTTCAAGTGAAATGGAAGGACTGGGGCAAATGAGACAATTACATCTATGGCAAGCCCAGGTAAATAATGAGATTGAGTAAAGCCACCTTCCTCATGCTGTATTATTTGTAAGACCATAGGAATGGTAGCTGTGTCTCCTATATACTGTTGGTGATCATGAGTACACCCAAGGCTCAAAAGTAATGAGAAGGTTTGCTATTTGTAAGTGAATACACACTCATGTGCTGGGAAAACTGATGGATACAGCAACCGCTTAACATCTGTCCCTGGGTGATACAAGCCATATTTGAATCCCGTGTTCACCAATCACTGGATATGGAATCCCAGGGACAAGCAATAAACCCTTTAAAACGTGGTAACTGGAAAATAAGTTTTAAAAAGCATGAAGTGTCCAAAAGGTGTTCCCTGGGCATCCTCTCATTAGTGGTACCCTACTCTAAATATTCCAGCAGCTTGTGTCTCCATGCTTCTGCAACAACTCTAAGTGCCACATCACCACCACCACCGCCCAGGCCTCTCTCCATGGCCCCCACTGTCCTGACTACATCTAACTGAATGCTTCCTTTCACCTCCTTCCCTCACGCTGAGAAGCTGGCACTAAAAAGTGTGGCCTGAGAGAGCCCTTTCTCTTCGCTCTTGGAACCTTTGCTTTTTGTTCTTGCTGAGTTTGGCTTCTGTGTATTTCTCTCTGCATCACCTTTAAAAGATCGGAGACTTTATGCAGATAGAAGGCAGGGCCCCCTGAAACACACTAAACTAACTGTTCTCATCAACATTTGACAATAAGTATCCTCTCCCACCACGATGATTTTTTTTTTAATTTTGATAACAGACAAGCATTTATCAGCCACTGAAAAGCGAGGAAAGAAACATGAAAGCCCAGGGCTCACTAGGAGCCATTCGGAAGCCCGTTCACCAATTAAGCAGTGCCCCTGGAGGTTCGTTCAGGTCAGACACGGGAATGAGAGGTTGCCTTGCATTTAGAAGACTGACTCAGAGCCCCAGGCTGGAGATATACTTCGTCCTTTAAGAGACTTATTTAAAATAAATAGCCAAGCCTTTGTCTCTTTGCCACAGCCTTGCCTGTTATGAGCTAAGGTCAGGACAAATAGCTCCTGTCCCCTACTACACAGCTAAGAGTGAAATGGCTCCTTTGAGGAATCACTAAATCACACACAATCCTCCCAGCGAAGGACAAATGGAGTTTGCAGTGCGCCACCGGCTCAAACAGGTATCAACAGGGCTTGGACTGGAGCCTGTTATGTTTCAGCTTTGCTCCAGGCCCTTCCAACTGCCCCTTGAAGAGATCGCTCCATCTCGCCAGCACCTGGCTGCACCCAGGTAGAGAGACTCATTGCCCTCTCACTGCAGATTCTCCACAGCTGTCAGGGACGTTCGCAAAGACAAAGACTGACAAATTGCACTCCTTCCATTAATTTTCAAGTACATTTTTAAAGCACAGGCCTCTGATGAAGTATTTTGAATAGTGCAGTGGATGTCAAGGACACATTTAAAATATCTCACTCATAATTTTTGAAAATCTTCCTCATTCAAAATTGTCACAGCTTGACAGCTTAGCTCTGTTTTGAGTGTATTATTTTACAATGTACTACAAACTGATTGAAGAGCTGACATATCTGACTTCACCCAAGCAAGAATCTTTAAATCTATCTGATTGAAAAGAATGTTTAATGAAAATGCATATACAGATGTTCCATGTAGCATTCTGCTAGGAAAAATTGTCAAGTTACACAATTAATATCTTTGCTAAATATGCCATTGCCCCCTACCCACAGCCCCTCCAAGAACACCCACCCTCTTTTTAAGATAAAATATTGCAGTTATTAGAAACAAGCTTGATTGAATATTCATTTGTCTCTTTGAAGAAAAATCCAGGATTTTATTTGCTACACATACACACACACACACACACACACACCTTCAAAAAAAGGTTAACATAATTTACATCCCATGTAGTCATTCTTTGAATCTCATGATTGATCCTTTCTTGTACAAATGGTTCATAAAAAGAAAAGCAAAAGACAGAAATAAGGTTATAATTCTCTAACACAGGTTAGAATTTTAACCTTAAGATTAAACACAGGATGAGGGGGGAGAAGAAGGAGAAAGAAGAGGAGGAGGAGGAAGGGGAGCAGAAAGCATGAAAGAAAGAAAGGAAGGAAGAAGAGGAGGAAGAGAGAGAGGGAGAGGGAATCTATAGATAACCACATAAAAGGAGAGAAACCAATTATGTAACACAGGAAATACTCATTGCTTGTTCTCCACAACCTGACAGAAAGGCCCCATGGCTGAAGAAATATCTATACAACTCATTGAACGTGGATAAGTTGAATTAGTACCTACCTAGAGGCTTCATCCCTATGTTGTAGTGTTTTTGGTAGAGGAAGGTACTCTGCTGGCTACCAAAGAAGAAACATAAACACCAGTCTAGCTAGAAATGCTTTTATCTACAATGGTGTTTTGTCTGCAAGATATGCTAGAGTAATGGTGGTACAATGTGAGAGTAACTAACCAAGATCTGACTTGACTTAAGGCCCACTCCACTAGATTAAATCCGTACTTAACACTGCTTTGGTGACCAAGTACCTGAGACCAGGTAGCTAGGAACCTAGAGTAAATTCTAATATTTCTGTTCTACAAAAAGAACATAGCAATAAAGTGACCCCTAATGGTATTCTGCTATACTCATAGATCAGTGCCTTGTTCATCCATCACCAGAGAAGCTTCCTCCTGAAGCAAATGTGAACAAATACAGAGGCCCACAGCCAGACAATTAGAGAATTAGAAGCCTCAGAACAATCATCCCTAAAAATGATGTCTCCACCAAAACTTTTTCCTCATGGCTCAGGGAACCCTTCAGAAGAGGAGGCAGAAAAAGTATAAGAGCCAGGGAGGACAGATGACATCAATGAAATAAGACCCTCTAAATCAATGGGTCCATATCCGATGTGGTCCTAGAGCTGAAAGACGTGGATACATGCCCCTGTCTCTAACCAAAAAGCTATTTCCAATTGATAACTACTTGCAAATAAAAAGTTAGTTTTCTCCAAAGGAGTCCCACTTAAGAAACAAACTACTCTTAAGTGTAGGCTTCATGCCCAGCAGTAGATGGCCAACAGAAAATGAGCTCAACTGCACCTTGGAGGTTCCTTGTCTCTCATGATGACATATCAGGGCTTTTTTATCGTATGTTTTATTTTTATTTAACTTTATTTTCCTCTCTTTTTTTACCCTGCAGGTCGTATATTATAGCTTTCAGTATAGTGTTTTTATAGAATTCTTGAGATTGCAAATGAATAGGTCTCTGTCTACATCTGTTTCTTGTGCCTTTTCTTGGGCTCTTCTCCTTTTGTTTGTTTGTTTTGTCCTATTCTGGTGTGTTCTATGGTATCATTACATTACATTTGTTATATTATAATCCCTTAGATGCCTGTTTGTTTTCTAATGAGGGACAGAAAGGGGGTAGATCCTGGTGAGAGGGCGAGTGGGGAGGAGCTGGGAGGGACAGAGGGAGAGGATATTATATGAGGAAAAAAGACCTACATTCAGTAAAAGGAAATAAAAAGATTCTACATGCAGTAAATATTCTACAGAAACCACTCTACACCAAGGTCAACCTACAAAACCCTACTTACCCACTGATGGAAGAAAGAATGATCTCTAAAGAAACAATCATAAGGTTATATACCAAAATTTGTTTGCCAAAAATTCATTTCATTCCCTGTATCCTTTCTTACATTATGTCTACATCACTAACAAAAAACAATAAGAATCAGGAATTTAGCTGTGAGATTGTATCTTTTAGTAGTATTAGAAGCTTCAACCAAAAAGTTTCACCTACATGACTGTCCAGTGTGAGCTAAACATGACTGCAATTAGGCGTGCCAGACATACAAGTAGCATATGGACTGAACAGGTTATATCTAGGTATATATATGTATATACATATATACATATATATATGTGTGTGTGTGCATACATATGTGTATGTGTATACATACATACACATATATGCATGCAATAACATTTCATGAATGAAGAGGGCATGAATTTGTAGGAGAGTAGTGGGGGCATATAAGGGTAGGTTTAGAGGGAGAAAGCGAAAGGGAGAAATGTTCTAACTATATTGTAATCTCAAAAATTAAATTAAAAAACATGTAAATAGGCAATTTTTACAAAAAGAAACAAAGAAAAAGAACAAACCACAGTATAAGTGGGGGAAACTTCTGCCAGCGAGGAAGTTAAAGTTGAGTGCTGTCTAGAGCTGGAAGAAGTTAAGGATGAAAAGAAAGAGCAGGATGACTGCACCCTGAGGCTTTACAACCTCTGTGAACTTATTAAGACAATCTCCAACAGGAGAACCCAATGTAGACAATCCTTAAGCAAAGTTCTCTGCCCAGATGATTATAGGTTATGTCATTTTCACAGTTAAAGCTAACCATCATACCCATTCTTCTGGGAGTAGCTGAGGGGGGTCGGGGGCATCTTAAGGAAGACACTGTACTCCATGTGCCACAAAAACAACAGTACCACATCACACTCCCTGGACCAGGCAGATATACAAACCAGACCATTCTGTGAGTTTTCCAGAAGCTGATTCTCCTCTGAGTCTCTCTGGGAACAGCTCCAATGATATGGATATGATGTCTCCTTTATCTAGTTCTCTAGTGTCCCAGTCTATTCAGATTTTCACCACTGGAAATTCTTAATTAGAGCCTAAAATATTTCTACTTGAGTTCTCGTGTGACATAGAAGTCACACATTATCTGCTTGGCCAGTAGTGAACATCTAATTTTCTAAATTCAATTTTCCAGTAATGCTGTCCATCTTTATTAAGACTTCTTTAGCACACTCTAACATGAACAAGGCCCCCTAATCCATGGTGACTCCAGATGTAGTCTCTCCTAGCTGTTCTTTTGGAGGTTACAAGGTTTAATTAGGCCTTGTATAAAGGATCCCCCATCATATTTTGTTTACAGGAATAGAGAGAAATTGGACAACTTTACTACAATGGGAATAAAGAATATACGGATATATCCCTTATGTGGAATCTTAGTATCACAATACGCTGTGATTAATTTAATGAAAAGTTAACAGTAACCATTCAAGGTAGGACTACTGATGGCATTCAGACCATTCAGAAGTCACCATATCAGGAAAATAACTATGACTCTCAATAGCTCTCTCTCTCTCTCTCTCTCTCTCTCTCTCTCTATCTATCTATCTATCTATCTATCTATCTATCTATCTCTCATATCCAACACACACATACTTATACAATAGCTGCTTATTATTAGGAAGAGGAATATGGAATGGGTAGACAGCTTGATAGAAATACTAGATATGAGCCATAACCAGTTTCCAAGACAAGAACTATAATTGTCATAATTACATGAATGTTTCTTTTTTATTTTGCTATGATATATCTCTATGTGTATCTTCTCTTTCTGAGCACCTTACACATAGCACAGACGTACTGAACTTGTATCACAGAATTTTAAATATTATTAACTTTATGCCCTAATATTTAGGCTACAGAAATTATGGAAAGGGACTGGGAGGTGGTTCAATCTATAAAATACTTTACTGTGTAAGCATGAGGACCTGAGTTTGAATCCTTAGAACCCATTTTAAAAGCCAGGTTCAGCAACATGTGCATTAATCCAAGTATTGAGGAATCAGAGACAAGAGGATGGGTGGGGAAGCCAGTGTAGCTATCAATGAGTTCAGGTTCACTTAAAGATCCTACCAAACAAAATTAAGTAGAAAAGCAAAAGAAGACATCCAACATCAACCACTGTCCTCCACATATTTACACATGCATATGTATTTGCACTCACACATAAACATTACACACAAGCATAAAAAGAAAATAGAGGCCTGCCGGTAGCAGCACATGCCTTTCATTTTAGCACTTTAGAAGCAGAGGCAGGTGGCTCTCTGTGACTTTGAGGCCAGCCTCATCTACAGAGTGAGTTCCAGGACAGACAGAGTTACAACAGAGAACTCCTGTCTCAAGAAAGAAAGTAAGAAAGAAAGAAAGAAAGAAAAAGAAAGAAAGAAAGAAAGAAAGAAGGAAGGAAGGAAGGAAGGAAGGAAGGAAGGAAGGAAGGAAGGAAGGAAGGAAGGAAAGAAAGAAAGAAAGAAAGAAAGAAAGAAAGAAAGAAAGAAAGAAAGAAAGAAAGAAAGAAAGAAAGAGAGAAAGAGAGAGAAAGAAAGAGAAAGAGAGAAAAGGAAGGAAGAAAGAGAGAAAGAAAAAAGGAAGGAAGGAAGGAAGGAAGGAAAGAAAGAGAGTGAAAGAAAAAGGAAAGAAAAGAAAAGAAAAGAAAAGAAAAGAAAAGAAAAAGAAAAGAAAAGAAAAGAAAAGAAAAGAAAATAGGGTAGGGGCTGGAAATCTGACTCAGCAGTTAATTAACAGCTCTTGCCCTTCTTCCAGAGAACCAGAGTTTAGTTCCCAGAAACCACCTGTAATTCAAGTTCCAGGGATCCAGTGCTCTCTTCTGCCCTCTGCGGACTCCTTCACTCATGTACCCATACACACACACAGATAAATATGTACACATAAATAAAAGCTAAGTCTTTTTAAAAATTAACTGTGATGGTATACATATGTAATTTCAATGCTCAGGAAACAGGGACAGGAAGATCTGAATGTTCCAGGTCAACCTGCACTACATAGCAAATTCTAGGCTAGCCAGGACTATATAGAATGGCCCTTCCTCAAAAAAAAAAAAAAAAGCAATAATGAAGAAAATAAAGAATAGTTAGTGTTGTTATACAAGATCCTTGCACTCTGCATGGGAGAGAGGATTGAAGTTTGAATAGACACAAAATGGTATTTGGGAAAGCTATAACCATGTTATTGTCCTTCATGCTTGATGTATTATTTAAGGTGCTACATCTAGGTGTCAGGTTGGCAGAGACTATATGACAGTTAATGTTATCTGTCAGGCTAAACCAGGACCCAGATATTTGGATGTGTGTTAGGTACTTTTCATCACAGTGATAAAATGCTTAGGCAAAACAGCGTAAGGAAGAAAGATTTAAATTGGCTTGTTTGTGCAGAACATCGGTGTAGAAGGATATGGTAGGGAAAACATCCCTCCCCATAACAGACAGGAGGCAGGCAGAAAGAGGAGGGACCAGGGACAAGTGTGCCTCTGAAGGATACTTCCCAGTGTTCCACTACTTCCATCCAGGCTTCACTCTCCTGCTTTCTACTATTTCACAATAGTTTAGCAAATCATGACTGTGCCGGTAACCTAATCCAACAATTTCATCAAAGCCCTCACATTCCAACTACTTCTCCAAAGCCCCACCTCCAAACATTGTGTTGGATGGAACAAGCCTTCAACACATCATGAGCCTTTGGCAGGGACCTTTCACATCCAAACCATAAAGGGATGTGTGTCTGTGAAGCTGTTATTGGGAAGGAGCTCACATTTAAATTAATGAACTTTGAGTAAAGTAGATTAGAATTGTTTTTTGCCATCAGTCAAAGGTCTAGGTAAGACAGAACACTGACCTACTCCAGGCAGCAGGAATTGTCTGGCAGACTGTCTTTGGACTGTATCTGTAACTTTGGCTCTTTCTGACTCAAGTAGGCTAATTTTGGAATCGAACTCACTTACTAAGTCTCTACCCTGCTATCTTCTGCAATTATACTTTGTAGTCACCATACAATCTTTAGCCTATGAATCAATTCCTTAAATTTTCCCAATTTCTATGTCTCTGTCTCTCCATCTCTGTCTTCTGTCTCTCTGTCCCTGTCTGTCTCTCTCTCCCCCCTCTCTCTCTCTTTGTCTCTCTTTCAATGCACACTCACAGAGAGAAAGAGAGAGAGAGAGAAAATTCTGTTTCTTTGGAAAACTGTCTAGTCATAAATTTAGAATAATTTTCTCTAAAGAAAATGCATTCATGAAATTTACTCTCGTCTGCATTCTGACCCCATTCACAATGTTGACTTGACTGATAGGCTCACCTTCCTTTTAAAATGCTGCATTTTTAATTTGATGCCTAACGTGGTTGAGAAGCATCTTTTTACCTTAGAAATTTGTTACTATATGAACTGATAGGGGCAAGGGGCAGAAGACAAGACTCCTGGAAAAGGAGACCTTGGAAAGAAAGGAACTCAAAATTAGTGCCAGTGACTCAGTCAGCTGTGAGCTGTAACAGTCTGCCTAGGAATCATATCCTCAAATGACACATTCTAAAGATCCATTCAGGACAAAACAGCCTAAAGATGGAACATCAACTCTGGACTGACTGCTTTTACCCTCAGAAGATGCTTTAAACTAGAGGAACCCCAGCTCACATGAGGAGAGAATTTACTTTGTTTGTTAAATTTTATTTTCTTCCACCAGAGAGAATAGTTAAAAGAAAATACTTGACAGGATTATTAATTTAAGAAAACAAAGCTAGATGTTTGCTTATATTATGATCTAAGTCATAATGGGAATTTTGGCTCTTCTAGTGTTATTTTGCATAAAGAATTTTTGAATAACTATAGATTGATGTTCCTTGGCTAGAAAAACAAACCATAATAAAAGTCTGGATTCTCATAGAACTCGGGGGAAAAATATCAACACCCAAAGGTGATGTAGGTGTCAAATAGTATTAGAGTGACTCACTGACCAAAACCCATACTTTCCCTTTGGCCTCCTCTGGGATTGTCTGTAAATGTTGAAATTCTTGGAGAGAACAAAATATATGGAAATGTCAGATCTTCAATGTAATTATAAATGTACTGTTTTTGGTGCATGGGTACATAACATGCATTAGTGAACATACTTATAAAATATTCATTTCAAAGTCAAGAGGAGGAGGTCATAAAATTCATATATTTCTTGGTGTTAATAGTTGCAAACAATGATAGGTACTGGACACTGACGTTTTGAACACTTCTGTCCTTTAAGTAATCAAGATTAACAACAGAGTATAGTAGTTAGAAGCCTATATTCTAAAAGTTTGTAATAAACCACTTATTACTTATATGACTTTAGAAAGATTATTCAATCTCTACATATCGTATTTCATTGAATATAAAAGGGGAATAATAGTAGTGAACTCATGTGGGATGTTATTGGAATTAATAAAAAGACGATGCATCTATTAAGCTGTTAGAACAATGTCTTGCACATGGCACGTGTTCCATAATGATTTCCAAAATATAAACAAGGTAGTAATGCACATTAACATCATAACAATTAATTGTACTAACTGGATACTTGTTTTATTTAGACAATTGATAGATATAGACATATACATTAACTTGGATATGCATGTGCCCCACACACAAATACATATGCGTATTCACTCTTAACAGCTTTAAAGTACTATGTATTTCATTTATTTTTTCCTTATAAGCCTGCCATTCATATTTTCCTTTATAATATACAAGGAGAAGATAAAACTCATTCTTAAGTTGGTTAAATCAAGTGATCTTAAAAAGTACAATTAAAATTGAGGTTACAGTGCTTATTAAAAATTTGTAACTATCATTATAATAAAGGAAATGTAGGATGGGAGAGGTAGCATTGATACAAAGAAACAAATATCAGTATTTCATAAAGTATTTTTTAAAATAGCTTTGAAATTCAAACTTCCATCATTTTAGCTTAGTTTTACCATTTTGCAAAATCTTAGAGTATTTGTAAAAAGAAATTTTCACAATCCTTGGTATCACTTACAATCAACTGATATTTAATCAGATCTTTTATCTACCTTCTCATCTGCCAATGCAAATTGATAAACTGGAATGATTTTCCTGATGAATTATAAAATAGGTAATTAAAATTCAGTCCGATCAGCTTAATGGCAGGATACTGAACTCAAATATCATTAAAGACTGTCAGGGACAGGTAAGTTGGTAGACTCCTGTAATGCAACCCTCAGGGGGCTGAAGGAGGAAGATCAAGCATTCAAGGCCAGGCTGGGCTACATAACTGACCACAGAAGAATAAAAGAAAGAATGAGTGAAATAAAGTGAATTTTTTAATTATATTTTGAGGAGCTGGAGAGACGGCTCAGCA
The DNA here is from genome assembly GCA_026225945.1 of Cricetomys ansorgei. NCBI lineage: Eukaryota > Metazoa > Chordata > Mammalia > Rodentia > Nesomyidae > Cricetomys > Cricetomys ansorgei. The sequence goes on from JAMJFZ010004061.1 coordinate 16,563,110, forward strand.
GTTCAGAGTAGTAGCTTCTCTTCCAGAGGACCTGAGTTCAAATACCAGGCAACACTGACATGGCAGCTCACAACTGTCTGTAAATCCAGTTCCAGGGGATTTGACACCCTCAAACAGACATAAATGCAGACAAAACACCAATATACATAAAGCAAAAATAAATAAATCAAAAAAATATTTTTGAGTTGGAAAAGAAGGAAGAATATATCTAGATTAGCCTATTTTTTTCATCACTGCAACTGAATCCCTGAGAGACCCACTTAGCCAGAAAGATACATTTTGACTCACAGTTTCAAAGGGCCTCAGTCCATCAAGGCTGATTAGGCATTACTACAGCAAAAACAAAGTAAATTTTCTTTGGATGTGTCCCTTGATAAGCTGCCCATGTTCCAATGGGTGGCCAAGAAGCTTTAGTGGCAGAGGCGTGTCACAGCACAACAGACCAAGAAGAGAAAAGAACATCAGAAACACCAGCCAGGCTACAACCTTCAAATTCACTCCTCCAGTGACTTCCACTAGGGAGGACTTACCTCCTAAATGCTCCATAGCACTCCAAAGTAGTGCTACACTTTGGGGAACAGAAGTTAAATCAGGAGCCTGTTTGGGGTACATTTCAGGTACAAACCATAACAGTACTGTGCTTGTCTGGGTAGCCAAATACTTTAATTATGTAGAATATTTCATTCTTGAATAATTTGAATTTATACAAGTTTTCTGCTTTCTGATTCCACTTTCAGTGTGTAACATCACATTTATCTTTTGTGCTGGCAAAAATCACTTGAATACATGTAATTTAACTGTGTGTTTATTAACAATGAAGAGCTATTTCTGCAACTGCTAATATACACCAAAAAAAAAAAAAAAAAGCTATTCAGAGACATAGTCATGATCTATTTGAAAGAAAGGGTCTAGTTTTCTAAACAAGCTAGACCAGAACTGAGCTATGGGGAAGTGAATTTAATACAATGACCATCTACCCAAAGCATTTAACATATGGTAAACCAAAGGGTGTATGGACAGGTTACGCTGCATACTGGGCAGTGAAGTGCTGGAGTGCATACTCACTTCTGATAGCAAGCTCTGCCATCTCCCAGTGTTACTTAAACAACTGAAGCCTCCCATCATTGAATCCTATCAGTATCATCACTTTCTGGAGACATAAAAAATGCTAAGAAAAGATCTAAGATTTTAGGGCTTCCTCTTTAAGAGACTGGGGGATATAATTTTTCTTCTCAAAGACCTAGATGGAGATTGAATGTTTTGGACACTTTTGTCTCACTTATCCTTTGTCCATAAAGATCAGTGTTTACTCTTCTGTAGATACACCATGCTGCTCTGAGACACAGACATGTAAGTTCTCCTATAACTAAGTAGAGGTAATTTTAATAATAAATGTTCAAAGAATATGTAGTCTGTTGCTCTCTCTCTCTCTCTCTCTCTCTCTCTCTCTCTCTCTCTCTCTCTTTCTCTCTCTCTTTCTCTCTCTCTTTCTCTTTCTTTCCCTCTCAACAGGTAGAGCAGTTAGATACTGTGCTTTTACCCTCAATTTCAGGAAAGAGAAAAGAAGACTATAAAGAAAGAAAGAGATCTTCACTGCCCTTGTAGACAGCCTTGATAGAATGAAAGAGAGAAAGGAAGAAATATTCACACTTTTTGGCTGTCCAAAGCTCGGAGAGCAGGAGTTGATAGTGAACTGGACTAGCATTTCGGCTCAATATCCTCGAATCCAATTTTTCCAACTGATGTTCCTCTAAGCAATAACCAACCAACCAACAAACCAACACACCAACGATGAACCAGTCAACAACCAACAAATCCTGGCTCTTGGGGCTTCAATCTTTATGTACTCTAAGCAAAAGTTCCCAGAAGTCTAAGCAGCATAAAATCACAAGGACAAGCTATACATGGCAAAACAGCTGCATGTAAGCAAATTATAGCCGTCATCAATGAACAGTCCAAATCAAACTCATTATCATCCATCACACCTGGGATGGGAACAAAAGCATAGTACAAATTCCATTTTACCCTTTTAAAGAAACCAAAATAACAAAGCTCCTTCTAAGCATCATACTATAGACAGGGTCTCCTTATGCATCCCTGGCTGGCCTGGAATTCAAAGAAATTTACCTGTCTCTGCTTCCAGAGTGTTGGGATTGAAGACATATACCATCATACTCAGATGACAAAAGCTTTTGTGTACTAGGCAATATCCAATTACCACTTCCTGTCATCCCATCTCCATATTATATGGACAATGACAAATGGACAGCTTTGGTAGCAAAGGTAAATAGCATGTTCCCTTACTTCTCTTCAGCTTATGTGATACAGAGAAAAATCAAAGATTAAAGTGATGCAGAATAGCTTAAGTAAGAAGATTAGACTCTGAAATCAATATTTGTTTGATTTTTCATAAAATCCTTAGTCTTGTTTCCTTCTCTGTCAAATTGGATAACAACAATACCTACTTCTCTGATTGTACTCAGAATATCAAATGAGACTCATTTGCTCACTCATAGCTGTTCTTCTTGAGGACCTATGGGGCACATGAATGGTTCCAGACATGGAAAATGGCACAAGTAGGAAGGCCATCAGAATTTACATGTGACTGAAATATCATTCTAATTGGGGAAATAGACAAACAAGCAGACATGTACCCTCAGTAACTAAGCAATGCAGAAAACCATCCTGGTGAGACACAGCCAACTTAAAATCCAGAGGGTAACAAAGCATTATTTGACAAAACATTATTTGACATTTCTCCTTGGAAATGATCTTAAGAGTATTAAGTGACAGAACAAGCATGCACAGGCTCCAACGGAGAGAATTCAGGAGAGAATGGAAAATGTGTGAGACAGTAATAAGGTTGGGTCTTTACATAACAGTAAAGAAGTCCTTTGTGAGGAGAGTACAGGAGGAAATGAGTCCTAAGAAATAAAAAGAAAGGCATAAACACGGCTTAGCACAAGCCTAGAACAATCAGTAATTCAATAAGGTGGCTATCTGCCACCATTTCCTCCCTGCACTAAAGCAGGCTGTGATTAGATGGTATCCTTTAACACTGTCAACAAATGCTCTTCCATAGAAAAACCATGAACAGCTTTTCATCCCACACACTCTCTCTCTCCAGTCCCAGCGTGGTACCAGGTTTATACTGACCCAGCTTGCAGTAAGTGGCGATTGCTTTTTCTCTACTGAAGGCCCTGCTGGTCCTAATGAAGATGCATCGCTGGCACTCACTTGCTGTATGGCTGGGAAAGAGCAAGGGAACCAAAAGTTCCTGTCCAGATGGAGGAACTCAGCCGAACATCTGCCTTGCCTGTCTGTCACTCCCTACCTCCTGCTGCTGTGCTAGCTGCCAGCCACTGCAGCAGCTCCTGAGTCAAAGGTCCTCCTCTTCTGGTGTTTCCTTGGAGCTTTGACTAATTATCTGCATCGTCATGCCCAACAGCATCATGCTGTCATTTTTCAAACTACAAGAAGATCCTGTTGGAAATCTGAGTCCTTAAAAAGATTGCGCTATTACTTGTTTCCAAACTGAGACCCATTAAACCATATATACATGACTGCAAACTATGCACCAATTGACATCAGAGAGCTGATGCATTCCATCTGTTACATGGATGATCTACAGATCTCCACAGGACACAGAAGATAGGAGACAGCTATTGGCAGGAAATTCATTCTGCTCCATGTCCACTACCACTATTGTAATGCAAACCACACCCATTTTTTGTCTAAAATGTTATAATAGTTTCCTAACTCGTTCATCCAAAACACTCAAGTCAAGTAGCCTTACTAATCTCTAATTGATTAGCCTACTAATTGATTAGTCTACTAATCTCAAGTAGCCACTTACTAAGTCTTCTGTTACTCCCGCAACTCAACACCAGCTGATTCTGCACAGTTGGGCACAAGGGGTGACATCTTTGAAGCCAAATTTTGGGCATCTGAATTCTGAACGGAACTTCTATGGCTTCTCAAAGTGCCGAGGCTTATCTTTTATAGATAGACTGAGGTCCCCTTTGGCATCCTTAAACTGAGTGATGTCGGTGACTTTTCCCCTCTCTTATCTAACAGCCCCCAAGCCTCTTCATGCTGCCCTTTTTTTCTACTCCCCCTATTTCACACCTTAAGGCTTTTTGTAATACTGTTTCCTCTGACTTAAAAGTATCCTCAACCTTATCTCATTTCATGAATAAACTCTCACTGCTCAGATCTACTCAAACACTACTTGAAAGAACCCTCTCTGAAAAACCCAGACTCTGCTAGTCTTCTGTGGCCAGTTGCTCCCCGACTCTGATTCTGAAGTTCTTACAATTTGTAATTGCATGTTGCGGTGGTTATTCAATTTCTATCTCCCTGTTCTAGACTGAATTCAGTAGATACCAAACAATTGTGCTCACTTTGCTCATGACTTAAATCCCAGTGTTTTTATAGTTCCAAAGCCAATGTTCATGCTACTGCTTTCAGAACACATTTATCAAAGAATAAATGGTCACTTAAATCAAAAGGCTTTCACATAAAAACTGCTTTTAAAAATCTATATCACTTGACCTGTTTTATAAAACAAATAAATAAGCTAAGGACTAAACTAGTTGCTGAGGCGTCCATATTCTCTTGTTAAAGTAACACTTTCTTAACCAAATACCTCCTTCCTATTAGAGGCATATGCAAAATCCTCAATTTTGTACATAAGCATCAAGGTAATATTGGAATCGGCCAACATTCTGCTTCTGTGATCTCAGCCAGTTTGTTCCAGGACAATGACAGGTACTTTCTTAGTTCTGACAGGTCCTATTTTCTTTCCTTGCTCCTAATTTCATATTTTAAGCAAATTAAAAGTAAAGACTTGTCTATTGTAACATCATTTCTTCCAGAGACAAACTTTTTGCATCAATATATTAATAGCAATGGCTTAAACTGACCTATTGTTTGGTTGGTTGGTTGGTTTGTTGGTTGATTTTTTGAGACATGGTTACTCTCTGTAGCCCTGGCTGTCCTGGAGCTCACTCTGTAGACCAAGCTAGTCTCAGAGATCCACCTGCCTCTGCCTTCTGAGTGATGTGATTAAAGGCATGAGCCTTTATGCCTAGCTTTAAACTGACCTTTTTTAAAAGGCATTAGAGCTGGGTTGTGGTAGTGCATGCCTTTAATCCCAGCACTCGGGAGGCAGAGGCAGGCGGGTCTCTGAGAGTTACAGGCCAGTCTGGTTGGTCTACAGAGTGAGTTCCAAGTCAGCCATAGTTACAACAGAGAAACCCTAAGAAAAGAAATTTTCTTAAATGGCATTAGAAACATTTTTTAAAAAATGGTAAATACCTTGGTTATAAATTTCCATGAACTATAACAAAAAAGGAAACACACACACACACACACACACACACACAAAAAAAAACAACACAGAAATAAAAAGCTGCATTGGTAAAGAAGAATACTTAGGGATTCTTTTCTAATGTAGGCTCATTATTCTACAACTACTAACTAAATTAGTAAAGCTCATAAAGTGATACATTTTTATATTCAGATACCATAATATCTGAAAAACACCGAGTAACAACCTAGCATCGTTTACAGAGTCCATAAAACATGTATTGATCATCTACAATACACCAGATACTGGGACCCCTCCTAAATACACCTGGCTGTCTATCTCTATAAAATTTACCTATTTGTATGCACAGATAATCAATGAAGAATAAATACCAGTGTTTTATATAATTTGTTAGAAAAAGATACATGATATGAGGAAAAGAAAATGGAAAGTTTATTGAAAGTCCCAGCATGGGAACAATCATCTAAACAGGATGAAGACAGAAAGCTTCATGAAGGAGGAAACACTGAAGCAAAATCTGAAAGATGTCAGAGTCAGCTAGGGGACAAGATTTTGTCTGAAATCTCCTAAAAAACAGTAAAAATACATACATGGTGAATGTCAAGCAAATGAGCCAGGAAAATGTAGGGGAGTTCAGAGAAGTTCGTGGCCATGCATTTGTAGTACTCTCAGGTAATGGAGGGTTTTTTTTGTTTGTTTGTTTTTCAATTGCTTTTATTTTTTTAAGGTTATACTATAATTATATTATTTCTCCTCTCACTTTTCTCTCTCCAGACACTTCCATATACTCCTCCTTGCTGTCTTTCAAATTCATGGCCCCTTTTTTCATTAATTATTATTGCACGCATACATGTATATGTACATACATATATAGTCCTAAATACAACCTGCTCAGTTTGTGTTAGTATCTCCCACATAACCCTAAGATGGAGATGGGACGCAAAAAGACCGCCAGAATTAACAAGTTCCAGCTTCACACACACACAGTCCTGTCTCCCAGAAACCCCTCTACAGCTCCTCTTTTCATAACGTATGCATTTCTTATTCTTCTTTGATCTCCTCCCAGCCAATCAGAATCAGCCACTCCAACACTTCTCTAACTGTACCTCCCTTTTTCTCTTCCCACCTAGGATCCTATAAAATCTGCCATTTGCTTTCTGAGAACATCTGTCTTCTCACTATCCAGAGGCTGTCTTTTGTTCCTCTGGGGGGCAAATACCCCTTCCCCTCTCCCATGCCCTTTCCTTCTCCTCTCCCTTATCTCTGTCACTTGTCCCCTGCCCTTTGTCCCTCTGGGAAGATATATCTCTTTTGTGCTCAGTATCTGGTGTCTGGGTCTGAGTCCCTTCAAGTTGTGTGTTACTTATATGTATGTTTTCAGGGCTGACCATTGGATATTGGATAACTATTTGGTGTGCTCTTTCCTGGGGAAGACTATTTCTCCCACTCTCGTTATTCTTTAGTTTCATGTAGTTCTTAGTGTAGGGGGGAAGCATCCTGGGCTTTTCTCCATCCACTTTGGCTTATCTATTGTTACCCTTGCTCTGCTCATGTTTAGGCAGTTATGTTGGAGAGACTTTATGAGTGTTGTTTCTGCCAACACAAGGAGACACAGTCTCACCACAAACGGCCTGGTCCTCTGGCTCTTACAATCTTTCTGCCCCTTCTTCTGCAATGACCCCTGAGCCTTTGGTGATAAGACTTGTTTTGTAAATGTACTCACTGGGACTGGGATCTCTGCAAGACTGCTTTTTGTTTTACTTTTTACTTTTTAAAACTATTTCATTGAATTTCTTTTCACACAATATTTCACACAATATGACCATGTTTTTCCCCACTTCCAATTCCAATTCCTCTCAGATCCTCCCCCCTTTCCTGCCCACCCAACTTTTAAGTTCTCTCTCTCTCTCAAAACAAACCGGCAAAAATAATGACATAAAAGAAACACACACAAAAACATAAAAACAAAAAATAAAAATAAACAAGCAAAAGACCCATGAGACAAAAATGCCCAAAACACAACAAAGTGAGCCAAAAAGTATTCCAAAATACCATGGAGTTTGTTTTGTGCTTGTTCAAGTGCTTCTGGGATGGGGTCTGCCCTGCAGTGTGGTTAGTATACCCAGGGAGACTCAATTGGAGATGCTTTTTTTTTCTCCCCTTTGCCAACAGGTATCAATTGCAGATAGCCTCTTGGTTAGAAGTCAGTCAGAGTCTGTGTCCATTACACCCTCTGAATTCTGGGACCCATCTGGCTTGAGTCTGTGCATGCTGCCACAGTCTCTGTGAGTTCATTTGTGTCTCAGTTCTGGGCTATATGGAAGATCATGTTTTCTTGGAGTCATCCACACCCTCTGACCTTTACAATCTTTCTGTCCCCTCTTCTGCATAGCTCCCTGAACCGTGAAGGGAGGAGTTCGATGGAGACATCCCATTTAGTGCTGAGTGCTTCAAAGTTCAATCTCAGTCTCTCAGTCTCACCATTGTCCAGTGGTGGAGCTCTGTCACACCTCTGCATTTTTATTGCAATGTTCTCCATCTGTTGCAATGAGACGTTTCCTTGATCGTGGATGGCTGAGGACAACACTTATCTTTGTCTAAGGACAAATATTTATAATGTAGTTAAGAATTATGATGGTTGAATAAAGTGGCAGTTATAGCTTATCCTCCAAAATCTGTGACTTCAGTAGCCTGGGGTTGACTAGGTTTCCAGTACCAGGCTTGACTTCCCTCTTGTTGATCAAGTCTAACTCAGGATTAAATGTCAGCGTCTTTGCCTAGTTGGCAGTTATACTTTGTGTCCTCACTGTTAAGTTTCAAGCGTTATTTATAAATTTTGGAAATAAATATTTCATTGGACACATAGTAGGAAAATTTTTTCCCATACTGTAGATAGTCCTTTCATTTTGAAAAGAGTATTTTTATGAAGAAAAGTGGTTTTAAATTTGGTGAAGTCATTTTCTAAACTTGTTTTGTTATTTATGGTTCTCAAGTTCTTTCTAAGAACTATTTGTTTAAACCTGGGTCATGAAGATTTTCTCCAGAACATATAACTTTATAATTAAATCTGTGATGAACTTTTGAGTTTTTACATCAGATATAACAGTACAAGAGTAAGAGTGAGGTTCATGTTTTGCAAACAGATAGTCAATGACTTCAATATCACTAACCACACTTTCTCCTTAGAATTGCTTATGAACATTTGTAAAACTCAAAAGCAGACATACAATGAAATCAGCCACAAAAATAAATAAGCTATGCTAGGTAGTGGTGGCACATGCCTTTAATCCTAGCACTTGGGAAGCAGAGATAAACAGACATCTCTGTGAGTTCAAGGCCAGCCTGGTCTACAGAGTGAATTCCAGGACAACCGGAGTTATAACAGAGAAACCCTATCTCGAAAAATAAGAACAAACCAATAAATAAATAAATAAATAAATAAATAGAATAAGCTATCAAGCTATAAAAAATGTGGCTGGATCTTAAATGAATATTGCTAAATGAAAGAAGCTAGTCTGAATGCCTATACAGTATCTAATCCCAATCATGCAGCATTCTGGAAAAAAGCAAAGTAACAAAAGGAGCAAAAATTTTCATTAGTTCTCAAATATTATTCAAGAACTGGTTGACAGAAGAACAGAGTACTGTTTTAGGGGGATGAAACTATCCTATATGTTTCAAAATTGTTGTTATATACGCTATGCATCAGTCAAAACCCACTGACCCAAAGCATCAGGCAATAGAGATATTAAAATTCTTAAAAAATGGGCTTGAAGAAAGTGACAAAGCCACCAAAACGTCTTAACAATGTATGAAACAACCTAACTGAAATGAGGAAGGAACTCCTGAAGACCTAAGCAATCTGGAAATAAATGGCATCTATGAAATGAAGGATGAATTAAATTTCGTTTAAGCACTGTGGTGGAGCCAACAAAATTTTTTCCTTTATTGACATGACCAAAACTTCAATCATACAAGCATACTGGAATTAAACATTTAAGAAAATGATGGTATTTACAGGGATCCAGTATTTTCACTGTTGGAATCCAAGTTAGTAAAAAAAAAATCAAGGGAAGGAGGTACAATTACACATATACCACCATGATTACTGGTGGAGGCCTCAGAAACAAATCATGGTTTGCTAACTATAGATACAAATGGTCATATATGGAAATATGTGTAGACAGGTGTGTGTGTGTGTGTGTGTGTGTGTCTGTGTGTGTGTGTGTGTGTCTGTGTGTGTCTGTATGTGTGTGTGTTTATGTTAGAACCTATAAGGGGGTAAGAGGCAATGACATGCGAGCAGCAGTAACCGTGCTTAATGCTAAAGTCTTGGCTTCAGACTATTTTCCAAGAAAAAAAGTAAGACTTCCTTGGGGTGATTTTAAGACTGGAAATACGATGGTCTTTTATTGCCAAAAGGTAATCAAATGCTGAGTGCAGAATGAGGAAAGTATATGAAAGAGAAAAGGGAACCAATAAAAATAGTTCACAATGTTCAAAACTGAAACAGTTTGAACAGCAACATTAATTAGTGTTGAATTATAACACAAAGTATAAATAAGTATCCACAGCCCATAATGAGAGGAAAACATTAGCAAATAAATATGTAAATGGAGAGAAGCAATAAATCTTCCACCTGCAAATATATCAAATAACTTCATTGCATAGTTTGTATTCCAAGAGCAGATGTACGCCTCCCTTTCCCATGAGCGGCACATTCCTAAAAGCCGGAAGAAGGGATTTTGAATGCTTTCATCACAAAGAGATGAGTGTCTGTGATATATTAACCTGATTTAAGGCTATCCCAATGTATACTGTATGAAAGCATAACACAATGTCTCATTAGTATGCACAAATGCTTTGTTCTATGTATCAGTTAAGCAAAAATAATTATGAGTATCCCATGATCAATGAAGTCCCTCAAAGAGCAAGGGAAAGAAAGGGAGAAGTTACCTTACAAAGGAGAAGCCTAGCCAACACTACTCCCAGTAGATGATCCCAGCCAACCTCAACAGTGGCAGTTCACATTGCTAGAATGTGCCATTAATACAGTGCGGAAAATAAAATTCAGGTCTATTTCTAGAAACATGTTACAGAGACCTTGTTAATTGTCTTAAAACTGCAGAAAATTTTGGGGAAATCTTAACTCTGACTCTGTTGAGTTTCTTACTCATGAACATAGAATATATCTTCATGGGTTTCAGTCACCTGGAATTTTTCTTCCAGCAGCACTTGTAACTTCAGCATGCAGTGCCGCTTCTGAACATATTCCATTAAACTATTCATAACTGTTTCGTCAGGTGATTTTTAATGATATTTTTGTTGTTTTGCATTTCAGTTTCCAATTAGAAACTTTCATTTTTTTTCATTTTTCATGTTTCTATGAAAGAAAAGTTTCATAAAAACAAAGTTAAATAACTATAACTTGATATTGGCCATAGAGTCTCTCTCTATGTTTCTCTGCCTCTCTCCCTCTCTCTTCCTCTCTCTCTCTCTCTCTCTCTCTGTATGTGTATGTATGTTTACTAGCTTAAGGAAATTCTCTCCTATTTCTATTTTTTGAGATTATCATGAAAAGATAGTACATTTCATCAATTTTTACACCAAACATGCTGTTGTGTATGTTTTCCTCTTCTGAGTATTAATTCAGTACACGACCATAATTTACTTTTAGATATTAAGCTGGCCTTACATTTTCACAATGAAACCTATATATGATGATATTGTTTTATAATTTTTGGAAGCTGTGCTTACAAAGGATTTCTGATTTGGTATTCATGATAAATATCATTTTAATGTTTTGCATTTATCTTATATTAGAATACATTTATATCATGATTATGCTACTTTTGTAACATGTGTTGCAAGCATTTATTTCTCTGTTTATCCTCAGAAATTATGGATATTCTATATTAATTTTTTAACATTCTTTGTAGCTCATGGATGAGTCATCAAGAGTTATAAATGTTCTTTACAGAATGTTTTTTTCAGTGTGAGCTCAGTTTTTAACAGGAATATGACAATTACTCTAGTTTTTCACTACATCTTGCTAGTTTGGGTAATTTGTGGGGGTTTTAAAAGAATTCTTATATTTATTTTGGTTGAATTTATGTATCTAGAATAATTTAAAAGATTTACTCCAGTATTTTTAATGTCTGTGAAGCTTATAGTGATGTCCACTTATATCCTGGTAATTTTATTTTATCTTATTTTTATTTTTGTTCAGTATAATTGACAGAGGAAACTTCTGATACTTTTCAAACTGTATACAATAAGCACTTACAATAAAAATCTTAATATACAATAAGCACTTAAGATAAAAACCTTAATAACATTTTAAAGTTATGTATGCGTTTAAAGTATTGGTGTAAAATACAACATGGACTTGACCCATGCATTAAAACTGATACTGCAACTAAAATGATTGTACTATTTATATTTTTCTGCTAGCTACTATGGTTACAAGATCAGCAAAAGAAATGTTTGTGTAATTGAATTACAAAAAAAATAGCTGTTCGTTGGCAATGAACAATGTCAAATTTTGTAACGTGATTTGGGGAGTTTAGAAAACAAGTCTAAATTTTAAAACCTGTTTTCTCACAACATTTTTAATAAGATTATCTACAATTAGGCATGAAATATTCATCTACTTTGAAATTTTAATCACTTCTGAGAAATCATTAGTAGCTACTGAAAATTCAAAATTGTTGTAAACCGTTGTAAAGAGCAATAGAAAGTGGGCAATTACATCTTTATTTTTCTGAAGCATCTTATGCAATTCTTTGAAGACCAGTCATCTACATGGAATCCCAGAATACAGTTTGCTGATTTACAGTCTTTAGGTCTTTGAATATATTACCTGAGGGCATACATGATGCAGGCCAACTTGTCCTACACTTAAAATTAATCAAAACATAGTTCATAGAAGTCTACTCTGAGAACAAATAGGTCAAATTATATAATATACTTTTACACCTCACTTTTACACTAGCTTGGAGTCTGTTGAGAAGAAAGAAGTAAGGGGAAAGGATTGTCATTGTCCTCAAAGGCACTTAAAATGGACTGTCGTGGCATAAACCCAGTTGCCATCTCCATTTCACGGAAGGGTCTGCTGAATTCCCTCCCTCTGTGGCCCAGAAACACTCCTTTGGAAGATGCCCCTCTTTGAAAACAGTGGTCACCTAAATATTGAGCTCTCGGAGTTCCATGAAAGGCAAACAGGAAGGAGGGCTGGGTAATAACATGATGAAAAGAACTCCAATTGTAGGAGAAAGAAGAGCATTAGATGAAACCAACACATTAAGCCACAATTTATGCAATGCTCAAGTACTAACTCTCAAGCCAACAGCTTACTTCCAGGCTATATGCAACCACCAAATTACCATAATTTATGCTCAGGCAAAAAGTAAGGCCATAAAATGGACATTTTACAGTGGCTATTGACTACAATGTTCAGTTTGCATTAAATCTTTTGAAACATTGTTACTTTGTCAACTGAATTAGTAATTGGTGTCTTCTTGGGAGGGAAATATATAAGGTTTCCAACTCCATATATATTACTCACCACAATTAAAGTCACTCTTTGTAAGAAGCCACTATCTATATGTATCCGACTAATTATTTTGTGCTATTTTACTAAGATAATGGGGCCCTGCTGCCAGTGGGCAAATCCTGATCATACATTATATCACACCGCCTAACAATTTTGATGAAAACTACAGGTGGAGATAGATTATAATGGGAACATCTAATTGAAATTCATCTCCTCTTTGCTTCAGATGGAAGACCTGCTGCTTGAGCCCTCAAACACATTCAATTTCATTCAAATTGAATGCAGATTTTTCAGGCAAAATTCAATTCGCAAACTGTACATTTCAAAGGGTCCTGGAAGAGACTCAGGACAATAAAAAATGACGACCACTTGGATTTCTCAGAGCTGGTGTTGTCTAAAACTGGAAGAAGAAACTCCCGTTAGAGGTCATTACAACTGATAACTCCACTGGTAGTTGGCAACTCCAGTTCTTCACAAGGGCCATGAGGCAAAGCACTGTGAAGTCTTTTAGAACTTTCTAGGACACGATGATTAGGTCTCTTCATTGGTGTGTCTCAGTGTCCAAGAGCAGAAGATGAAGAATGCCAGGAGAGACAATGAGTAGGAAACTATTCCCATCCTGAGCCACTGATTTTTATGCAAATACTCATGCACAGCATGCATACATACATTCTAACACATCCTAATCAATTCATGCTTACAGGTGCCTACAGAGCCACATACATATAATGTTAGGTGTATGTAATTGTATGTAAATATGTACAGTGTCCTCATCATCATTCACTGCTACTAAAGTCGATAAAATAATTTTTAAAAAACTAAATAAGCCAGGTGGTGGTGGTGCCCAACTTTAATCCTGGCATGCCTTTAATCCCAGAGTCAGATCTCGGTGGATCTCTGCATTCAAGGACCCCCTGGTCTAGAGAGGCAGTCCCAGGACATCCAGGACTACACAGAGAAACCTTCTTTTTCTCCTCTCCTCTTCTCTTCTCTTCCCTTCTCTCCTCTCCTCTCCTCCCCTCCCCTCCCCTCCCTTCCCCTCTTTCCTCTCTCTCTCTCTCTCTCTCTCTCTCTCTCTCAAAAAAAAAAGCCAAATAAATATTCAACAAAATTTCCCTAAATTTGAAATTATCTGCAGCCTCGCATATGTAAGGCTCTGGGTTCAAAACCTGTAACGCATGTATAAGATACACACAGACACAGAAACACACACACATTTTGACAGCATCAAGTGCTCTAATTATTTTTGCTAGCCAATAGAAAATATAATTAGTTTACTACTACTTCAGTCTTTCATTAATTCAAACAATGTGCAATGAGCACTAACTGTAAAGTATTAAGATAAAACATACCAAAGATGTGGCAACACATGCAGCAGTCTTAACCTTCAGCAAATGTCTCTCTGTAGTAAGAGACAAAGGTGTAAATGTGTCAGATTCTTGCCACAAATAAATGCTATGAGGGAAAAGGGGGATGCAGGGGGAAAAGACTGATGGTAGCTAATTAACATGTAGTAATCATGGAAAGCCTCTCATGGGGTCATATTTTAACAAAAATCAGAATGAAATGAGACAGCTAGAGATGTGACTTGGGGAAGAGCACTCTAGACAGAGGCAATAGAATGCACGATGACTAGGATGCAGAAGCATAGTCTAGCCGAACTATGCTAAAAAGGGGGAAACTGGAGATGGAGTTAGAGAGGCCAAGGTCCGACATAATATTCTGCCTTAATCACTCTGGCATTGACTCTCAGTCAGCCGGGGGCCCTAGAAGGTTCTGAGCAGAGGAGAAGCATGATTTGATCGGGCTTTGCATAAGAACTTCTCTGACTGCTGTGTAAAGAAAAGATGCTGAGAATAGAGAGAAGGAAACAGAAAGATTATGGAGCAAAAACATTTAACTAAGGGTGGGCTATCTGTACCCTTCCCAGAGTAGTGCAGGGAAGCCAGTGGGACAGTCAGAAGCAGATGTATTCTGAAGGTAAAAATGACAATGGGCGTTGCTAAAAGATCTGTGTTGAGTGTGAAAAAATAATCACTCCAACTGCGTGGCTCTGCCCAAACAACTGGGAAAAAACAAGTTAGATGTGAAAAACTTGGGATGATGTGTGTGTCAAAGATGATAGTGATAAATGAATGTGATACACTCTTCTGTGTGAGAAATGATCAAAAACAAATGCCTGTTATCTAGGACGAGATAAGAAAGCTGTGGATTGCTATATACGTGGCAAGTTCCTGGCCGTCCAGGGCTGTATAGTAAAAGCTTATCTCAAAGCAAAATAAAAGTAAGGAATCAAACCTAGTTCTTTCTGGGCCAAAGCATGACTTTTTTAATTGCCACACAAAATCTTTCTTTTTAGAGAACAGAATGGTTTTAGGTTGGTGATCAAATTTCAGTTTTCTTTATTTGAGTATGTTTTGTTGTCAGCTGCAACAGGGTAAATCTAATAATCTCCTCCTTCATCATCTGTTCCTCACTGATGGAGTCAACATGTTTATAAATCCTTAGCTTTCCTTAGCTCAGACAGACCGTCTGAGCTCTCCATGCTCCATAATCGTTTTCTGTTTAGTTTCGTATTCTTGCATGTGTACATATGCATGCGCATCCAGACATATTCACTTGCACGCGTTTCTCCCTCCCTCTCTTGCTCTCTCTCTCTCTTTGTCTCTGTGTGTGTGTGTGTGTGTGTGTGTGTGTGTGTGTGTGTGTGTGTGCATGTACACGCACAAATATTTCTCTTAGCTCAAAGGGGAAAAGATCCCAGCCTCACGAAAAATCATAGGAACAAAAATATCATATCAAACAAAATACTTTCAAAAGATAGTAAAAGCCTCAAGAAATTCAACATTGAAACATACTGTGGAGAGTTTGGAATGGAGGTATCTACTGTACATGAATATATTTTAGCATATTTTTAACTAAGAGGTAAGTGATGATGAACAGTCTGTCTTTGGAAGGGTTGAGCAACTAAAATGGTTCCTTCTTGTATCCCAGACAAAGTTCAGAACAAAGACCCTGAGGCTAGAAAAAACTATTTTAGTTCTACGACAAAGAAAGGTGGGATGAGGATGGTGGCAGAGAACAGAAAGAAATGGAGGAACCTTAGGGGCTTCCTAAATGCAGAACCAACCTTCCTTGCTGATGGTTTAAAAACAACAGAGAAAGCATTCAAGCACCAGGGTGGAAGATAGCACCATTTACTATGAGGAAGACGCCCTGGGCAAGAACAAAGGGAATGGGCAGAGGGGACCTTACTTCTAAAGAAGTTCTGAGCATCAGTCTTGAGGAACTTGGACTTTTTGAAGAGTAGGAAGTCTAAAAACCCTTATGAATAAACAACTTGGAAACATAAGAAGCATGATATAAAGTTGAAAATGTATGGAGTATGAAATACAGAGACATTGTAATAAATCCTTGAGTAATTCAAAGCAAAAAAATAAGTTAAGCAAGCGTGCATTTTTGTCTGTTTTGTTAGACATACTCCAAACATTTTATTAGAATAAACACATATATTTAGCTCTTAAACACTCTCAGAAAATTGGTTACACTAAAATATAAATGGGGAGGAACGTTTTGGCCCAAATCCAAAAGCATCCCCAACTTCGGCAAACTCTTCTGGGAACTTATCTAATCTTCTGTAAGGAGTTGGAAACCTATAAGCTTCTTCTGTAAGGAGTTGGAAATTATTCAAAGGGGACAGAAAACCTGAAAGAAAATTTTGCCGTGAAGACTATTATTTTGTTTTCTATATACCATGACTTGATCTAAACTGTAATGTCATTAACAATTGATTCTTCATATGGAAATTAGAATGAATGAGAGTAGCTCACACTCACTGACAACATGCCAGACACCAAGGGCTTTGCCTGAATTCTCATTTACTCATCATCACATACAGCCATGAGAGAGGAGATATGATCCTTCCCTTTCCTCTGTAAAAGAAACTCATACACAGAGACATTGAATGCCAAGCCTACAGTCACAGTGTGGGTAAGTGATGAAGGCAGAATTCAGATCCCAGTCATGTTCCCCTACTCCCACTTCTTACCAACATTCAGACTTCCTATCATGAGACCCAGGGCTTAGTTGTCTCTCACAAGCTCAGACAGATGATTTGGTAAATGGCTGATAATGGAAAACTAAGTCTTAGCGTCAATACCCACCAGAAAGACTTCTCTACAAGGGGAGGAGGTGGGGAGCTGAAGTCTGCAAGAAGCTACAGCTGGCCTTCAAGGATTTCATGAATATTTTTAATATATATTCTATCTATTTACATACATATATATAAATATCTATATATTTTATATAGATTCTATAGGTCATAAAATACATGACCTATTTTAAGGTGACTAGAATCTTTACTAATAACATACCAACATTCAAATCCATCCAATCCTTCTGATGTGGAGTTGCAATTATGAATGATCATTAAAAGAATACTTTAAATACATTTTTAAATGCTTACAGAAACATCAAAACAAAGCCAGCTGAATGCACTCTTTAAGGATGCATGAGCAATGCGATTTCTTTAAAGGGAGATTTTGAGAACTGCCAACATGAAGCCCATGTTGGTTACAAATGTAACCCTAGAAAGTATAAATTCATAGATACAGAATGATAGGACCATAATTACTTAAAAGCAGTGAATAGCCTATCCTCCAGATATGAAACTAAATTTAAAGTTGAAAGCCAGGCAGACAGTCACAATCCAAAACGCATCCCTGTAGCTTATGCCAGATCAGAATATGAACTAACTGAACTGTGGACACAGTGCAGAATAGTAATGGTATAAGATGTCACCATTGCTCCTTGGGAATTTGCAGTCTTTATAGTGAAACTTTAGAGGCTATTTCACACGGAAAATAGAGGCCAACATGTAAAACAGAAGAGCTGCATATCTGCCATCCTCAAATGGACTCCAAAATGTGTGATCAGAAAATGTGATCTACTTCAAACTACATAAGACATTTCTCATGTTCTCCTTCAGTCTCACTCTCAAGCACCGGCCATCCTTTTGGGTGTCTGAGAAGTCTGACTATGATGGACTGCTCCAACTGGGAGTCCTGGTCCTGTGAATTTGCCCAAGGAAAGTCGGCAAGGGATAAGGGATCAAGGAAGAGATAGGTTGGGACATTGGTTTCTCCATTCCCTTCACTGTCTGAATGCCGAATGATGGTGACTGTACATGGCTCTGAGACTGAGAGCCTTTTCTTGTACCAATGAGTCTCATCAGGTGCTGACAATCCCTTCTCTTTGTACCTGTTTCTGACTTCTGCTAGCTCTAAATGCCTAGCCAACTTTGAATAGTTCCTCTTAAACTGTAAGCACCTTTGCAACCAAACTGTTATGTGTCACCTTCTTCGTTGCTGTGACCAAATGTCAGACCAATGCAACTCAAGAGTGGAAGCATTTATTCCAGCTCACAGTTGGGGAGTAAAGTTCAGCGTGGCCAGGAAAACATGGCAATGGGAGAAGGAAGCAGTTGATCACATTATGTCTATAGTCAAGAAGCAGGAAGGTGAAAGCTGGTATTCAGTGGCCTTTATCCTTTTTATTCAATCCAGAACCCCAGCCTGGGGGATGATGATACTAGTCACATTCAGTGTGGAACTTCCCTTTTCAGTTTACCTTCCTCAGAACAACTTCAATAGACACATCTGGAAGTGTGTTTTCTTAATGATTCTAAATCAAATCAAGTTGAGAATGAAGATAACCGTTGCATAAATTTTGTAAGCCCCTAATAAAATTTCCTTAGCAAGCCAGGTGGCGGTGGCACACACCTTTAATCCCAGTACTCAAGAGGCAGAGGTAGGCAGATCTCTGTGAGTTCCTCAAGGTCAGATTGGGCTACAGATCCAACTAGAATTACAACAGAGAAACCAGGTCCCGAAAAGCCAAAAAAAAAAGATTATATATATATATATATATATATATATATATATATATATATATATATATATATATATATATATAGTATACTATATATATATAGTAGCAATGGCAATGGGCCCTTGTGCTCAATCCTCTGAAGAGAGGAAGAGATCTCCTGAGTAGAGCAAGGCATGTGTTTTGACTGCTCATGCTACCTTTAAAAATTTTTCCTCAACAGTGCTCAGTGATAGAGTGCTTTTCTTGAGTACAGGAGTCTTCAGTTCCATACCAGTGTTGCCCAAAAAAACATCCTCAACGACCCCATTGAGTTTATTTACTGTTTCCTGTTTCTCCACTTATACACAGTGATATGCAGCTTCCTTCATAATCATCATGGAATTCTTCAGAAATAAAGATGTCCGTATCCTTTCCAAGACCTAATGACTGCATCTCTTGCTGGGACCTAAGAAATCTATAACTAATAAACAACCCAGGTGGTTGTGATGCAGCCAACCTAACTTTCACCCCGGGATGAGCATTTGGGAGCCTCTCTGCAAGCCCCATCAAGTCAAGCCAAAACATTTGAAAACAAACACAACACTTCCAAACCCCAGCTCCACTTCCCTGTAATAACAGAGCAGTGCTCAGAAAATGCAGTGGGTTTCCCACTGGGGACTTCAAAAGCAGAGGAAAATAAGCATATGATCTTCAGTGGGGAGAGATGTTCTGAGCACATGAAGTAAATATTCAACTACCCCTTTCACATTTGATTAGATCTTCAATTGAAAATCACTTTTCAGCCATTTTACAGGAAGCAAAATCCATTTCCACCTCCATATGGTGCCAAAATTAACAAACTAAAAAAATGCCAAACAGCTCGGGCCTGCCCAACTTTAGCTTAAAATGGGCAGTAGAGTAGGCAGTGTCTCTCGGCAATGATAGGAGGCTTGTTTACTCCTGAACACCAGAGGCCTTGGGTAGGACCTGCAGATAAACAGAATCAAGTGTCCAACTTGCTCCAGTCTCTGAGGGTCCACTCTCCATTCAAAAGCCGAAAGCATCAGGAGATGGGCTAAGCTGACCATCTGTTCCTCTCTCCAATAATATGTAATTAAGTAATTATTTATTCAGCTCTTGAACCTCCTCCTCTCTCCTCCCATTAGTCAGGGATGATTATGCCAGACCCAGCTGTAGTTAACATATTGCACACTCAGGCAAGCACTGTGCTACAAAGCACTCTGCTAGCCTCCTGGCTATGGCCACCTCTCAGACCCAACCATAGGAGTGCCGGCATGAGGCTTGCTGCTCCACTGACTCTACTTTCTTCCCCAACGATTAGGCAGTGTTCTCCTGCTGTGCATTAAACCATTTACTCTGTGCATTTCATTCATTTGTTCAGAGATTAATTTACCCACATCCTCTGATCACTTCCACAAGGCCAGCTTACTGGCTGGGCAGCACTGATGGATTTTTCCCATCTGGTGAATTTTATGTATGATATAAACAAACACAAATGTACGCAGAGTCTGACATACAACTACAGAGCGATGGGATTGATTCCATAAGCCTCAGGCAAACGTGAGGTTGAAACTATGATCGCATACAGCGTACGTGATGTTTAGCATATTATACGTTATGTTTTACATATCATATCTGTTATTGTGGCCAGCCCAGCAAATATTTTCCTTTCCTCTGTTAATGGCTTCTTTAACGTTTCAAAGGAAAATCATCACATCCCTCACTCTGTGTCCCTGAAGTTTAAATAGGATTGGCCTGAGCTAGCGAAGTTTTTACCCTTGGCCATCTCAGAGACTCATTTCAGAAACTAAAGGCTCTCTTCACTGTGATTTTAAGGAGACAGCATTATATCCAGGATCTGCTGGTGGATTCTTTGCCTCCTAAGCATTAGCTTTCTAAATGAAAAAGAATAGTCAATGACTGGAAAGTGGAGGCACTGTCCTAAGAAACCAAGGATCATGATGGAGTGACAGCTACTCCGTGGTCTTCCTGTTTTGTGACCTAGTAAATCACTGTCACTGTGTAAGTCACTCAGTGTTGATTTTTGTTTGTTTTTGACACTTGGAAACGTAAGCAAAAGTAATAATAATAAGGTTTATTTTATTTTTGATTGTGTATTTGCCTACCAATCCTGGCAGAGGCTACAAGAGTGCATCGTATTCCTCAAAGCAGGCATTACGGACATTCATGAGCTGCTTAATATGGGTGTTGGAAACTGAACCCGGGTCCTCTGCAAGAGCAGCAAGTACTCTTAACTACTGAGCCATCTCTCCAGCCCTGGAAATGTAAACACTTTTATTCATGTCCTTTCCAAGTGTTAAATGTGCTAAGTCATTCACTGGAACGCCTCAATACTCCTCCAAGCATGGATTGAGACGCAGTCCCTGGAGTTCAGCACATTCTCATAGATAAATCAGCCAACTAGAATGTAAACAAATGCACAGCAAACTACAAAAGAAAACTCAAAACCGTCATTCCAAAATCACAGATTCCCGAGACTAGGAAAGAGGTGAGGGTTGTTGTAGTGCAGCCAACTAGCCATGACATTACTTCTCTAACACTGTGACTCAAAGGGGTAGCGGGGAAATCTGCCCAGACATTGTACCCATAGCATATGGGTACTAGGGTGCCATCTACAAAAGTCACTGTGATCGAATGAGTTACCCAGAAGGGTAACCGCATCCTTGTCACCATAGTGTTACTATTAGACAAAAAAATAAAAGTGTGTACCCAATAATATAGAGTTATGGATAGTGAGAAGATTGTCCTCCATCATGAAGATGAGGCCTCAAAGGAATAGCAAGAGTTTATACAGTTCAACTACAGGAAGGGAAAGATAGACTTTTGACCACAGAGGCAGAGAACAGAGGGATACAGTCACAGTCCAAGAAATGCTAGTAATCACCAAAAGCTGGATGAAGACAGAAACAGACTTCCCCCAAAACCTTCAGACAAAGCAGCCCTGCTGACACCTTGATTCCGAAGCCCTAATGCTGACATAGGCATCTGTCCTACGGAACCCAGAGAAGAAACGTCTCTTGTTTTAAACTACCAAGCTACCAAGTTGCTTGTGGTAATATGTGCTAGCAAGTTCCAGGCTACTCTTATCATCCCTGCTGAGCATCTCGAAGAGGGAAAGACAAACTGAGCCCAGAGTGGGCAGTAGGAACAGCAGCATTGAAATTGAAAGTTAGGAAGCTGAATTAATTTTTTTAAGATTAATAAAATTGACAAGACAGAAGGGTTTAAAAAGACATGGGCGGGAAATAGCTCAGATGACTACAATCAGCAGTTGAAGAGAAGTATTACTAATAGCATGGTAGACAGAAAATTATTATAAAACACACTATGGGTATTTGCTAGAAAGTTAAGCAAACTATATGAATAGGACAAATATCTAGAAAAGCACAAGCTAGTAATGCTGCTTTGAGAATAAACAGAAGGACTGGAAAGGTGTCTCAGTGCTTAAGAGCAGGTACTACCCACATCAGACAACACACAACCACCTCTAGCCCCAGGGAATCCAATACCCTCTTCTGGCCTCCCACTTTCACATACATGCCCAAACACACATACAGGACACAAAACACATAAATAAATAAAATAAACCACTAAAAAATACTTCAAACTAAGTCATACATCATATTTGAACAAGTAGAGTTTCTGCCAAGAAGCAAGTGTTGTTTCAATATACAAAATCCCACATATTAATGTTTATAATATTAATGAAATAAGTTATGAACATTATATAGACATTTAAAATGTTCAGAAACAGTTAATAAAATCTACCATTTGCTGGGTATAGGCGGTAAGACAGGTCTCTTGACATAGCCCTGGCTGCCCTGGAATTTCTTATGTAGACCAAGCTGGCCTCAGATCTGCCTGCCTCTGCCTCCTGAGTCCTGGGGTAAAATGGGTGGCCAAAACAGCTGGCAGATTTAATCATTCTTTCATGTTGAAAACATTTAACAACCTACAAATAAAAGGGAACATCATCACCGTGGTAAAAAGGCAAGCGCAGAAAACCAAAAACTAGTATCATATATAACTTCGGAACACTTCAGTACTTTTCTGTAATCAGAAGTATTGTGAGGGTATCCACACTTGCTGCTTCCTTCAACAGTTTACTGGAGATTCTAGCTAGGTTTCCGCTAGGAAAAAAAAGGCATCTAGATAAGAATGGGAAATTCAAATTATATCTGTTCTCAAGTCAGGAATGGTGGCAACATGGCTTTAACCCCAGGACTCAGGAGGCAGAGGCAGGCATATTTCTAAGAGTTTAAGCCAGCCTGGTCTATATCATGAATTCCAAGACAGGTAGAGCTACATAGTGAGGCTCTGTCTCTGGGGGAAAAAAAAAACTATATGTGTTCTCAGATAAAATATCCAACCACTTAGAAAAATCTTAAAGAATTACTAAAGATTATATGATGTGATAAATGAGTTAAGTAAGTCTGTAAGATACCAAACATATACACACACGAAAGACAATTGTACCTATATATCTCAGGAATGAAAACTATAATTTAGCATGTGAGCTAATTGTAATCTTGTAAATGAAAACATAGATTTGCTATGTATGACGTGGACTAGGCAACAATTTCTTAGATGAGACACCAAACTAAAGTAACCATTTGAGTCACATATCAACACTAAAGTTTTTGTGTTTCAAAGAATATCATTCAAAAGGTAAAAAGAACACCAAGAGATTAGAGAAGATTTGCAAATCATAAATCCAATAAACATCTTTAAACATAATATGAAAAAAAACTACATACACAAAAGAAAACCTTCTCATAACCCAATTTCTCCAAAAGTGATTCACAATGACAAGAAAAAAGGTTTTCATAAAGGAAAGATTTTCATCAAGGAAAGGAAAAGCAAAGCACAATGAGAGACCAATCGACTAGTGTGGCCATGATAAAAAGAGGGGAGAACAATGAGAACTGACAAGAATCTAATAAAAAGGGACCCTCAAACACTGGTTGTAGGGTTACACAAATGTGAAACTCCTTTAGATACCAATTAGCCTGTCTAAGCATGGTTATTCACACCTGCAATCCCTGCACCCAGAGGTTGAAGTAGTTGGATCATAAGATGGAAGTCAGCCAAGTTCAAGGCCAACCAAGGATATTTAGTGAGACTCTATATTAAAAAATTAAATGAGGAGTTGCTAAATGATCTCATAATTCTACTCAAAGCGAGGATAAATGAAAACACATTCACATCTTTATAGTAGATCTCTATAGAAATATTTATACTATTGTCACATGGATCAGATAAAAATGTACAATGACGTTTGTATCACTGTTATTCATAATAGACAAAAATATTAATAGCATAATTTCCATTAACAAATGAATGGATGGACACATCATGTGTAGTGCATCGTGCAATGGAATACTCTTCATGCTCAACCATAAAATGTGAAGTACTGACACATGCTATAAAATGAGTGGACCTTGAAAATGTTATGCTAAGTTTAAAAGTCTGTCACAGGAGCCATATATATTATGATTCCATGTGTATGAACTATCCAGAGGATGAAAATTCATAATAGAGAGTAGCCTATTGGTTGTCAGAAGGGTGAGAAGAAGGGAATGGAGTGTGACTGCTCATGAATATGGATTTTCTTACTGAATTTGAGAGTGGTGATGGTTGCATAAATTTGTGAATAAACTTAAGACCAATGAACTGTACACTTTAAAAGGATAAAATTTATAGCATAAATTGCATCTCAATAAAGCCATTAATAAGAAAAATTATAGCCTTCCCCAAATCACCTCCTTTTACTCTGCTTCTTCAATAAATCCCTTGAACATGGGATAGAGATAAATGTCAAGAAAAGGGGAAAGAGGGAGAGAGAGCTTTCCAAAGGCACAAAGAACCAAGAAAGTGAAAATAAATATTCTGATAAAAGAAAATTTCAAAAATAGATCATAGGGGATAACATTTGAATAGGCTTATTATGGAATAGAAGAGACAGGTGAAGAAAGCACCATCTAAAACACTATTATTACTCAAGAAAACCCCAGGCCTGCAGGATGAAGTCAGTTTTAAAGTCATATTATTTTATGAGAAAATTTGAACAGGGCAGTGGTTGTGCACACCTTTAATTCCAGCACTAGGGTGGCAGAGGCAGGTGGGCCTTAAGTTTGAGGCCAGTGTGGTCTGTGTAGACCAAGTCCCAGAACAGCTAGGGCTTCACAAAGAAACACTGTCTCAAAAAACCAAAAAGGAAAAATAAAAATTGACTAAAATAATTAATCAATAATTATTATTATTAGTTAATAATAATAATCCAAAACACATCAATGTGACAATCTAAAGAACATTAAAAAGGAAATGGGTATTGTTTAAGTTTTGTGGGGGGTTAAAAATAGACAATGAATCCAAAAGATTGGGAATCAGAATGGATGGATCCAGCACTTTAAAATTCTTGAGGCAAATCGTAATCGGGTACTTTTTAATTTAATGTAACAAGATTAGACATGATTTCAACTATGGGATTTAAAATTATTTCTCTCCTGTGTTCTCTTGCATAAGACAATTCTAGCACATGGTGCCTCCAAATGAGGCAGTAAAGAAAGAACAAAATAAGAGGTAGTGTAGAAGATGAAGGGAGGTGAGACCAGAGACCAAAGGACTCACTGAATCATAGTAGAGGAGGGCACAGGTGAGAGCCTACAGTGGAGAGAGGAGGACTGGTTAAGGCTACAGAAGGTCAGATGACCCCAGGAAAAGTGTCCTTATAAAGATTTAACATACTAAGGCTGAAGAGACGGTTCAGTTGTTAAGAGTATTGGCTGCTTTTCCAGAGGAGCCAAGGTCAACTCCAAGCAGCCACATCAGGCAACTCCAAGGAGGCACATATCCATACACATATGTGTGTGACTGAATATAAAATAAAATAAAATCTTGCTGGGCAACAATGGCACACAAATTTAATGTCAGCATTCAGGAAGCAAAGGCAAGAGAATCTTTGAGTTTGATGCCAGCTAGGTCTACAAAGTGAATTCCAGGAGGGTCACTACACAGAGAAATCCTGCCCCCCAAAAAAATTTTTTTAAGTTTAAAAAGATTTAACATACAAACTATACAGTACATCTAAACATACTGATAAAAAATACTGATACGATCTGTTGACAATATAGGATTAAAGTAATACGTATAGTTAAAAGAACAAAAAAATAAATGTGCAATCATTATTAGCTCTGGAATTAGAAGAGAAGAATCTAAGAAAATGAATGGAAGTGCAGTACACTTTGTGGCTTAAATGAGAGTGGTGCCTTGGAGGCCATGATGGAATAGGCCACTAGTAGAATCCTCTTCTGACAAACTTCAGCTACTTCTAGTGGGAGAAATAGGAAGGTGGTTGTTTAGGGGTAGGAATTGGAGCAAAATGAAGTTCTTTGCCTTCCACATTTGAAACTGCATAGATTACACTCAAAATTGGAGAATGGAAAAGTCATAATGAAAAGCATGTGATAGTAACTTCCAGAGTAATAGGTTCCAGATAATTTTAAAATGGCTTATCTGTCAGAGCAAAGTAGGAAGGGGAGGGGAAAGACAGCAGGCAAGAGTGAGAAGAAAGGATGAAACACAAACAAACTAAAGCAAAGGCAAGAAAACCAAGATACCGCTTTTAAAAAGCAAGGAAATCTGAAAACTCGGGAGACACGAAGTATTTTTGCAAAAGAAAAAAAGAATTATTGAAAATGTAAGGTGGGGCACAACTGTTGGAAAATAGACACCTGAGCATTAGCAATGTCTAGAAAGACATTGTTTTCTTATGTGGAACTCACGGAGGCTCTTTCATACAAGCTATCTTACAAGGAAGAAAAAAAAATTCTAGACATCACATCCCTACATGACACTGCTTTGTGAAATAGATGTTAGGGAAGGACAATGAAATAAATTGAGTCCTTCACATGTGCAAGCATGGAGAAATGAAGCAGAGAGAGATTGTTGTGATCATCCTGTTTCTTCATATATCAAAAGAGAGACTGGAACTATAGGAAGCAATGAAGGAGACAACGCCCCAGTCTGATGACAGGAGTCCAGAGAACAATGAATGGAAGGAACTGAGACCAAAAGACAACCCTGGCTTCCCATCAACACACTCACAGCTGACAAGGGGCAGTTATAACAAAATAATCCATGATTGTGTGCCTTGTAATTTGTAATTCCCTGTGTGGTGGTAAATGCAATGGTGTAAAAAATCCAGAAAACAGCTTATGGTTTAGTATGCTGTCCAGTTGACGATCCAGTAAATGCATGTGCTGCTATTGTGAATCTCCAGAACATCCTACAAAACAGGATGAAGAAGCTAGTAATCATCTTCAGTCAGCATCCTTCTCCAGTAGCTAGGGAACAACTTCTTAACAGAAAATCATCCATAAACAGTCCACACACAGGGAAAACTAGTAATTACATTTTCTTTCTACAACCTTGACAAGCAGTGTTTTCCATCAGTCAGAGTTACACCTGCTTAACAGGAAAGATCTGCAATTCTTGAAAAGTATTATTTAATGTATCAGATAAGAAGATTTCACACTGCGACCCAAACTTTGCCACAGAACTATTTAACTTTTACATGTGTTATTATTAAATTGCTGCAACACAAAAATCAAAAGATTTTTGCAATATCTCAAAATATCCAGGTTATATAAGTTCTTTTGTTAAGAAATATTAAGTTAGCTAGGTCTGCCAAGAGGTGTCTATTTAGGAGACCATCT
Organism: Cricetomys ansorgei; assembly: GCA_026225945.1. Lineage (NCBI taxonomy): Eukaryota > Metazoa > Chordata > Mammalia > Rodentia > Nesomyidae > Cricetomys > Cricetomys ansorgei. The sequence goes on from JAMJFZ010004061.1 coordinate 16,590,624, forward strand.
ACAGAACTATCCTTCAGTCTAGCCTCCTGGACTTCTTCAAGTTTCCCAGCCACTCAGGAATTTGGAACCTAAACTCTAATTAAAGATTGAGTCCAACCAGAGGAAATTATTCTCAGACCAGAAAGACTTGGCTAAGACAATTGTGTCACGGACTAGCAAAACCTAATTCACTTCATAAAATTTGTTTCTCCATTTGGGGAAAAACAGGAATACTTCTGTTTCTCAAAGAAAAAATGGGAAAATGCATGGCATCAACATGATTTGCTAATTTTTTAACAATTCAGACATTTAACACTTTTAAGCATTTAATATACTTCCAGTGTCCTTCATGTGCAATACAGGAGACAGTGGAGGAAATACTGTAAGCCTATCTTTAAAATGTAGAGAAGCTAAAAGAGAGAAGGTCTGTCAAAGAATAGCACAACAGAGGGAACATGAAATGGGTGAATGAACTAAGATCACAGATGTTTTGGCAACTATCACTGAGGCCATTTTGAATAAACCTCCATAGTACTTTTCTTTCCCTTTCCCTTCCATTTACACTGACACATGATAGTGAGGCCGAGGTTTAAGTTCAAGGCACTGAAAGAACACACCGGGCTTCACAGATGCATTTGCTGCACACTCTGCCATGCCCTCTATCAAGAGAAAGAGAGCCACCACTGCTGTGTTCAGGGGAGGCGTCATAGCTGGCTGTAGAATAACATCTAAAAGACTGTACCTCAGATCTGGGTATATGTGGGGGAGGGGAAGAGAGGCCAATTTTTAAGAAGCATCTTATTTTTCTAGTGGGACTCTCACTTCATCTACAACACAAATGTGCTATTAGGTGAATTTGAAATAACTGATACAAATCTCTCCACTGAGCCAGTGGGAAATTCCAGCCTTTCTAAGTGCTAAACCAGCAACCCTTTAGAAAACAGTATCTATCTTTTTGAGCTGTTTCTGGGGAATTGCATATAAAGCGTTCTGAAAACAAAAATACTTCCTTATTTTTCCAGGATCCATTCTGCAAGCTTGATACAAGGCTACACAGGACAGAAATTGTCAGGGCTCAAAGTGTTTTCAGAATTACATTCACAGTTAAAATGTTTTTTCAACATGGCATTTGAAAATCAAAATCAAAACAGTCTTTGAGGAGAATGAAAAAAAAATGAGAAAGCATTTCCTAATTTTTAGTCCCTATGAAATGTCTAAATGAATCTACTTTTGCTACCAACATGTCTGTCATTTAATAACTTGACAGTCTTTTTCTAAAGAATGTCTTTGGGAGATTTTCATTTAGAAGAACTGGGCACAATTTGATTGACCACACTAAGCTACAAAGTGACATGTCCTGATTGATTTCAGACAGGAAAGGAAAACCATATGCTAAATGTTTCTGTCTTATTCTGGGTAAGAAGAGTAATTATTGGTCAAGTCCTGGGGGGTTCAAATTGCTTAAGCACCCAAGACTCATTTTCTAGTTAAACCTTTGATTCATTCCTCTGATGATTAATTCAGCTTCACATCTGACTTAGAATGAGAAGTCAAGGGCAAAATTGAAACTTAAATTCTGTGGGCTTCTATTTTGACAAAACTACCCAAACATAATGAGAGATAAACAATGGAGGAAAATAAGAATTTATACATTAGAAGCCAGTCAGTGATGGTGCACGACTTTAATCCCACACTCTGGAGGCAGAGGCAGGCGGATCTCTGTGTCTCTGAGTTTGAGGTCTGCCTGGTCTGGTCTACACAGTGAATTCCATGACATCCAGAGTTACAACAGAGAAATCCTATCTCAAAAAAAACATATATATATAGATATAGATGAAATCTAAGAAAAATAAAAAATACAACAGAAGAGTTCAGAATATTTCTCCTGTTGTGGGTCATGATGCATAATGGACTGGTTGTTTGTGCCATTCCCCACCATAAACTCACATGTTAAATCTCTAACCCTCACTGTGGGGAATGTTCTTTGGAAAGTAATTGAAATAATGAATGAGGCTGACACTTAGTGTGAAAGCACTTACCAAGCATGTGTAAGACCCTGGGTTTGATCTCTAGTAATACACACAAAAAATAGAGGATAGATGGATAGATGATAAATAGATAGATAGATAGATAGATAGATAGATAGATAGATAGACAGATAGATCTGACTGTAATACATATATACATATATACATACATACAGAAATTAAATTAGATAAGACATGTGGGTGATGACACATGATGGCATTAGCTGTCCAGATGCACCACTCTCTTCCTTGTTCTTTCTGTTCCTCTTTTTTCTCTTTCTGACTCTAAACTTCCTGCTCCTATCATCCAAGGACAGCCACAATTCACCATTAGTTTGAGTTCAGGCTTCTGCTACCTAGTTTCTAGGAAACTAGAAATTCTTGACCAAGCCTCCTAGCAGACCATCATCCCTTCTGAATTTCTTAATTAAAACGAAAAGATAAGCAATCCACAGAGTACACACTGTCCTTGAATACAGGGCTCCTGATGTGTAGAAACCACAGCCAGCTTTCTCACTGCATTCTCTGTTAAAGAGTTCAGAAGTCCTTCATCTCAGACACAGCCCTTCAAAATGGGCAAGGACAAACAGGCTGCAAAAAGCCAGCCCCCAAGAACGATAAAGAACGTCATCTAGCTCAATACTGGGAATTGCTGTTGTTATAATTATTCCTAATCAATTTTAATCAGGAAACAACACACCCATTTAAATAAAATAAAAATAAAATCTCCAGGAAGAGAACCAAAGTCTGATTCCAAGAACACCCGAACATTTCAGCCTTTACAAAGAAAATCTAATTCTGCCAAAATTTAGCACATTTTACATTTAATTTTGCTCTGATTTATGACTAAATCTCCTGGGTATCAATGGTATATAAAAAACCATTAACTCCGTGGAGGCAATTGTTAGTTTTTATAATAAAAAATGCATACTGCTTATACCATTATTGCTGAGGAAATTAAGGAACACAGCTTCTAATGCCCTGTACGTGGACTACTGTAGCAAACCACTTAACTTGCAATAATAGAGTATTGACTGGATACAGTGATATGTGAGACACAGTCGCAGCCAGATTAAGCCACCATCACACTGTGCCCGAGAGAGCGATAGAGTCACTCTCACAATACGTTCATTCTACCTCAGCCAAAGAATTCCAAACAGATTAGCTATGAAAAGACCTGAGGCTCTCCATCTGCAAAATATATACTCTTTTCCTTTTGTTTTTGAAGACCTGGTGTGAATGCTTACTTATTTCTATTCTTATCTTTAGAACTCAGTAATACTATGCCATTGACTTTTAACCAGATCTGGATTAATAAGAGGCATTTCCAGGGCTAATCTCATGTTGACTTTTTAAGATAATCATCATTGTAAAGAGTTTGAGCTATCGTTCGTAGGTCTCAAAAGTAGACAGAACAAATCTGAGAAACTTAAAAAGATCTTTCAAGTGAGATATACAAGAGAGTGCAAGAGCAAGAGTGAGAGAGAGAGAGAGAAACAAAAAAACGCTTATTGCACTGCAACAGGACATGATCCAGTATCTCCTGGTCTGTCACTGCTCTTTATTTACTTATTTTACTTATTGGACACTGAAACATTCATCCAGAAGTATTTCCTTTGCTTCTTAAACTGAAGCCATTAGAATTAGAGACAGGTCTGAAGAGATGGCTCAGCCATTAAGAACACTGGCTGCTCTACCAGAGGACCTAGGTTTGATTCCCAACATCGACGTGGTAGCTCACAAACTTCTGTAAATCCAGTTCCAGGAAATCTAACACCCTCTTCTTGCCTCTTTGGGAACCAGGTGCATACCTGGTGCACAGACTTATATACAGGCAAAACACTCACATACATAATATTTTTTAATTAAAAGAGTAACAGAGAAATTCTGAGTAGTTATATCAGAAGAGCCAAAAGAAGAAAGAAGAAATAATACCCTGGAAAACATACCTAATTATAGACCAGAGGGAAAAAAAGTCTATATAAGTTTAACTCCAGCAAAACAAATAACCAGCATGCCCTTAAGACACACCTTCTGGTTTTACGTAATTGGTATCACTGCATTGCTTCAGCCTTATCCATCTGCCAGTAATTATAAAAATAATACATCTTTGGAATATTGTTGAGGGGTAACACTTCATGAGTCTCAGAATTCTGCAAGTCTTCTGGGTAAAGACATTGATACTTTCTGAGCTATCATCAAAAATTGGAAATAACCAACATTTTTGAAGGACAGCAATAGTGTCTCCTTCTAGAACAAAGGGTAGATTTTTTTCCTAGCTAGTGTGTGGAAGGTAACATCTCTCTCTCTGAGGCAAAGGTTAGGATTTCCTGAGCTTGAACTTTCTCAACTACAATGCCAATCCACCCATTGTAAAGTATTCACTGAAGCCCTCCTCTGAAGCTACTGTGAGACTTCGTGGACCTCAGGGAAACAACATGAAGTTCATGCTGCCTGATGAGTCATAAATCATGAACTCTGCCTCTGACCTGAGAGTCTCAGATCTTCTACCAACATACATGAAACTGTTCCCAGGTAGCTTATAACTAAAATAAAATTTTGACCCTCAGAGTTCTAGGCATCATTCACCAGACTTGACAATAAACATGAAGAATAAACATATCTTAGCTATCCAACTCTTCTCTCATTGGAATGGCAAATTGTTTGACTCCTGAATTTTGATGGTTCTACGTAAGATATACTTATGTATACACATGCTCCTTAGCTAAAATGTCAGCTACTGTTCCCACAAAAAGTTGCATATTCTCCCTCTATTTGTTCCCAGAATACTTTAAGCTCCAGCCTATCAGCAATCCTGAGAATGTCAGTGGCCATGCCAAAGCATGATCTGTGCACAGTGCTCCAAGCTTCCCCTCTTCAATTTAGTGCAGACTCTGACACGGAGAACCCAGAACCACTCTACCAGGACACAGAGCTCCCAAAGCCTCTTATTTTACATTTAAAAAGCAATGCTCCCCTTTATAACCCAACCAAACTTGTCTCTCCAAGTCAAACAAAAGACCCAAGTTCTTATATCAAAGACTACAGACAGATTCTAAGTGAGGTATATCTGATTTGGATTGTTTTAGTAGTGAGGATAAATTCATAAAACAGCTCCTTAATTATGCTATTACAAAACCATTTATTTTATAAGAATATCTGGCAACCAAAAAGCCAAGCCCTGTATCACACACACACACATGTACACATGGAAAACAAGTTTAATAAATACATAAAAAAAACCATGAGGAAAAAAGTCACAAATAAATGGTGTAGACCTTAAGGGCATGGGCAAATGCATATAGACACTGAACCAGCTCCTGGCTGAAAGGATGAGAGTGCCAAGGTTGCCATCAGCCTTGAACACTTCAGTCTAGGGCAATAGCACTTAGCAAATGGTCCCCAGGCTTTGAAACTGGTCACGCTTCTCTCCAGGTGGCAAGGCCCATTTGTATATCCAAATATGCTAACCAGTAATTATGGAAATCAGTACGTGTAAAACATGGGCGGAATGGATTGATTGCTCAACATGAAGCAAACTAAAAACTGAGTTTTGCTATCTCTCATTTTTCTGTTTTCCTCCTCTAAAAAAGAAGAAGACACAGACATGAGAGGGAGCAAGGAAACCATCTGGGTGACAATGGCTCCAAGTTTCCCATTCAGGCCTGCCATCCAAGCGAGGATTTAGAAGCGCTTCTCTTAAACCAATAACTGAGTGGTGCCTGCCAATTTCTCCCAGAACTTGGCTTTTCTTAGCAAGCCATTCCACTGCCTTTATCCTTTTTGTCCTTCGTAATGAGAATAAGAGAAAATGATGAATTGTACATAGTCACCAGGGATATTATGGGGGTAATGGATGCAAAATGAATTGGATATAACACAAAGAGGAGGTAGCGCAGGCTTTTTCAAGACACTGGAGCTTCTGAGAAAAGTGTATAATTTACAAAAAATAAATAAATAAGTAACATCTAGAAAGCTTAATACACTGGCCCATAAAAAGCAGTGGTTAGATTTTTTTTTTTTTACTAGCCTAGAAATTTCTTAGTAGTCAGGCCTATGTTTCTACAGGAAAGTGGTAAATTAATAAAATAGTGCCAGGACCAATTTATTGATTAAAAGATAAAAGGAAAGAACTGTGTTAGTCCAAAAGAACAAATTAACATTGGACTCTTTGTTTCCTTTGATTTGAGTTTCTCAGAGAGGTGTTAACCATCACTCGGTCCTCTGAATTTTTCTACTGCCAAAAAAATACCATTTCTGCAACTCGAAGTTTGTTCTAAATTTTTTCATTGAAATAACATTCTGACTAGGCACCGTCTAAGAAGAAACTGTCCACTGGAAGCTTGATCCTGAAAGAGGAGTTTTGAAAAAACTGCCTCAAGACCGTGAAACAAATTCTCGAGGCTGCACCAAACTCCCTGGATGTGAAAGTCATTTAACTGACAGCGAGTGTGCTCAGTGCTCTGAGGGCTTGCACATATCTCATGGCCAACATCGTGGGCTTAGGGGTGGTAAACCAGGTAAGAGATTTGAACTGCACAGCTTTTAAAAGTCTATTCAAGAAAGGGGGGAAAGCATTTTAAAAGTCCACAATTCTACCAAATTAAACACTCACATGATCCAAAGAGGATGGTGAGTCAGGTTAGCTTTCTGCTGGAGAAGGCCACTTTGTATCCCAGTGAGCTCAGGCCTTACTTCGCAATGAAGATCTGGATCCATGGGCTGGGTATCCAGGTGACCCCCATTTCTGTGTAAATGCTTCAGCTGTTGCCAAGGGCTGCATGCAGCTTGGAACTGGTAAGGAAGAGATTAAAATGAAGGCATGAACACCTGCCTCAAAGCCTGTGGGGAGCTCTAGCCATTCTGACAGGCCGTTGGTGGTAATTGTCCTGTCTCATCCAATAAACCGGCTATTCCAGCACTGAGAGGTTGATGCCTCCTGTCAGTTGACCGTAATTCCAATCACCTCCATCACACATATATGTTTTATTTGCATCACACCTGTACCACCGCAGAGTAGGAGAGCCCAATTAAACTATGATTAGCACATATGCTGCCCAAATCTGACAAATGGCTGTTTTCAATAAAATCAAAGAACTGTGTAGAGAAAGCCAGATGACCACTTAGGTGTGGGATGGTGGGACACAGTGACATTGAGAATATGAGACACACAAAAACAGATTGAAAAAAAAAAGATTTCAGTAGTTGTATATTCCACTCCTTTAGAAAGATGAGGAACATTGATAGCACATGTTCAGACAAAGGGGGATGTTTTGTTTTAAATGCTCACTGGTAAATGAACAAGCAAAGGAATAGATGGGATCATGTGGCTCGACTCAACTAAGTTTAGACTGCAAGGACATCTGGACATCAGCATCTGGAAGAAACATCATCTGGTCTATTGAAACCCAAGCACAAATACAGACAAGGTCATTGCAGCTATGATGCCTCTTCTCAACTTGTCTCTGTGTCTATATTAGTTAGGACCATGCCAGCTGCTCTTAAAAATAAAACTGTTGTATCCAGTAACAACATTCCTAGTAATCAGGCCACACTCCTCTGTGTGGACATTAAGAAGAAAAGCAGAAGCCTCCCATCTGTGGTTCTGTGAGCTCTTAGTCTCCTGGACTCTCCTGTGTCCGTGTAAAAGGTGAAAAGAGACTATGAGAGATGATTGACTTCTATTCACCCTGACTTGGAGAAGGAAAGGGCTCGGATGCCACAGCCCTCTGAGAGGCAGTTAATGTTGCTGGGGGCTGGAGAGACATAATTTGCAGAGGTGTGGCTACTGGTAAGGTACTCATGCTTCTGTAAATAAACCCTCATGCAGACTCCTGTTAGCAACCTTAATGAAACTAATGAGTCACCCACACTCACACATCACGCACACACACACACACACACACACACACAAAACTAGAAGCAGTCGAGTAAGGAAGAGGAAGGCTGTAGGAGATATGAGGGAGACAAGAGAGGGTAATAGGGAATTAATATGATCAAAATACATCATATACATATTTTAACGTGTCATAATGAACCCTACTCTAATATAAATTATTTTGAAAGAGAGAGATTGGCTTCTTAAAACTCAGATCAAGGATATTCTTGCCCCTTTTAAAGAATGGCCAGGAACATAGCCACACCTAGATGGAAAGAAAATCATGAAATACAGAGGTAAGAAGGCTATGTCCTGCCAAAGGTGACCTTATGTTGTGGGAATAACCTCTGTAAATTTGATGGATAGCCTCTTCCACACTGACATAGTCCCTTGTATGAAAGTGTCTACCCAGGAGTTGTTTTTGAGATTACAATCATTTCAACTTTTACTTTCTGTTGACTCAGATTATTATGTCACATTGCCCTGCTTCCCCATCATTAGTAATTTCATATGATTGTTCTTTAAGACACTGGAGGAAATCTGACCAGATAATAAAGATGTCTCATAATGCACTGTTGGAAGAAGGAATATGACAGGAGCACCTTTCTGCCAAAGAAAGGCACTGTTGCCATTAACAACCTGCCCTTCAGCTTTGTTCCTAGTTCAGTAACACTGGTTGGTGTCTGGTTCTGACATAGGAACTTGGATCATGACACAAGCCCAAAATTAATTTTACATCAGTACCAAGTGTCCATTCTTGCTAGGCTGGGTAGTATAGAACTCTAAACCCAGCTACTTGGAAGAATAAGGCAGGAGGATCACAAATTCAAGGCCACCCTGGGCCACAAAATAAGTTCAAGGTCAGCCTCAGTGACCTAGGAAGACATGCACATCCCTTTCTCTTTCACAGAGGGGATGAGGCAGAGGGGAGCCAGGAGCTAGGGATACAGCTTAATATATGATATATGATTTGTGACTGTATTGACTGTGAGAGGTAAGTGTATGTGTTAATGAGATGCCATTAGAAAACACTGGCTGCTTATCGCAAATGGCTTACTAGGCATATCTGATGAAGGGTGTTAACTCCTATTAGGCTTACCCCTTTTTTAAAACATTCTGTTTTAAATTCAATATTTAAAATATCACCCTTGGGAGTGATGAGCGTCCAGCAATATCTGGGCTTTGTTGGGAGGAGGCACATCTCTAGTTCATAAATGCAAAGATGAAACAAAATAAAACCACCAAAACTTGCCATTCATAAAAAAAAAAAAAATGCCCTGAATTTGAAGACTACACATCAACCAAGAGATAAAGACCACCACTTTTTAAACCCTTAAAATCAAAATTACAACAGCTTTTTAGTCCCTGAAAATGACATGGATCCCTCATTAAGATTTTAGAAAAAAATTCAATTGGTAAGAGAGCTGGCCTGCATTTGGAATTCAGCAGCCACATAAAAAGCTGAATTCTACATGCATGTTGTAGAAGGCAGAGACAGGAGGATTGCTGAGACTTGTGAGTTGTCAACTGTTACATGGAGAGGTTGTCTCAAGGGAATAAGATGAAGCAAGACATAGAACAGAGCACTCGACACCCTCCTCTGGCCACCATTCACACACATAAGTACACAGACATGCATATTGGCATGCAAGGTACCCCACACACATATACACAAAAGAAAAGATTTTCTGATAGGCACCAGGTAGAAGAAGTTTATGTCATTCATGTAGGGAAGATAAACCCAAGTGGCATTCACACAGGGAAGAAAAGTCATATAATTTTAACTATGAATTAGAAATATCCGAAAGTATATTTTTTTTTAATCTGGTAATTCTTGCTTCCACAAAATTATAATACTTGTACCAAAAAAAAAAAAACAAAAACAAAAAACAGAGCTTGCGAACTACAGCTTTTGTCCAGATTAGTGATTCATTAAGGGTCCAGGGCTGGAGTTTCAACTTGTAAGATGCATGATGGAAAGTTCTTGTTGATTATGGAGTCTGATTTCCTAGTCAGCACCCACCAAAGCAGCAACCGACAGTGTCTCTGCTGCACAGTTCTGCTGACTTATGATCCCGACTTTGCCAACGCTCATCTGCTTCTAGGCACAGCTGTTTTCAAATGGAACAGTGCTTTATGCAGACGGTGCCAGCCTGCCTGGCCTCAGAGCAAGAGAAGAGAATTTGGGCATTCATTATTTTATTGTTGGAGCCAAGATTCTGGGCCATCACCTGCAAATTCAGATTCCCATGATCTGGTCCTTGCTGGAATGCACAGCCGCAAGCAGGTCTTAGAGAAATGCTGTGATAACCCAACTCTCCAGGTCTTTGATGACTTCTTTTAGCCTGTCAAGGAGATAAATAAATTGAAGGATAATGAAGAAGGCTGGCATGCATGGTGCCTTCACTACCTTTGTCTAAGCTGGAAGAGAAAACTGCACCCAAGTTAATAATTACGGAATTTGAATCTGTGTGAGTTTGTTGTTGCAGTTTGGCTATCGAGTTCAGCAATTCAGAGTATATGTTTTAAATATTTGTTGCTGCTACTGTTTTACGTAGAGGCCAGAAAATGATGTCTGATTTCCTGGACTTAGAGTTACAGGTAATTGTGAACTGCCCAACGTAGGTGCAAGGAACTGAACTTGGGTCCTCTGCAAATATAGCAAATACTGTTAACCACTGAGCCATCTCTCCAGACCCCACAGTATGTGTTTTTTTAAAAATAAAATATCTAACCATGGTGAATCCACTTTGTAGAATACTTAGAAGAAAATATACTACCAGAGTCACTGAGATAGGCAATAACAAGAGTAAGATCTGTGAAGTTCTTGAGGAGCATCAACTGCTACAGTTCCACATCTCCGAGGGCTTCCTAAGCCTAGGATTTGAACCAAAAAACCAGGCCTTGTGTTTCAAAGCTATGGCTCTGGGATGAGCGTACCGTTGTTTATTACACATTATTATTACCATTTACTATACAACAGAAAGCTATTCTACTGTATGCTATCTCTTAAACCTAATTCAAACACCTGAAGATAAAATCCGAAGACACAAACTGTACTTGTGTGCTCACGTGTGTGCACAGTGTGTAGAGTCTCTCATTGAACCTGAAAAGGATTGATTTGATTGGACTGGTTTTCCAATGAACTTCACAGATCCTCCTGTCTCTGCCGTAAATCCTGTGTAAGCACTGGGGTTCCAGGCACACAACTGAGATCAATATTTTATATGGGTTATGGAGGTACAAACTTAGGTTTTCTTGCTTGCATGGTAGACATTTTACCAACTGTGCCATCTCCCCAGCAAACTTTGAAAGTTTGTGTGACACTAAGCAATGAATTATTTTTATTTATCTTCCTATTCTAAAATGTTTACAGTGAACATAGATTATTACTGTACTAAGAAAACAATTGTACTAAAAAACAAGAATGCAATAAATCTAAGAGGATTAAAGTGACCATTTTAATGAAATAATTCTTGATGAATCCAAACAATAGTTACATCTCATTTTTTCCTTTAAATATTGAAAAAAGTAACCAAATTCAATTGAAAAATCAGTTGATACACTTGGTTTTAAATATGGTGTAGTATAACAAATTAAAATATACAGTCCACTTCCTGTGTCCCATGCAGACATTTGATTCCATTCCTTCGGGCCTCTGCAGACTGGTGGCTGGCTACCTCTTAGAGCCACATTACCTTCTGAATCAGATTCCAAGCTGTTATCAAGATATATTTCTCTTTGGTTTGCCACAAAACTATCCTTCTACTGGAAGGTTTTTAAACAAGTTATTGAACCACAGAAAGGACATTGCTTTCAAAACTGTAGTCTAGTCCAAGAGCCCTGTTGGGATTCTTGGCTCATTCTCTGGAAGCCTTGACACAAAATCAGCAGACAGAGGCAGCCCCACTTTGTGATGGCCCCCTGAGCAGAGGGTTCATCAGCCAGCCCACTCATTAAGGAAGTTCTAGAAGATAAAAAGCTCACAACATAGGACTGACAGGAACTCCAAACAGAGATGCCCTCAGCTCCATACAGCCAGTGGAGAAGGCCAAAGACAGCAGAATCTCCAAATAAAGTTTTAGTGGAGTGGAACATTCTAGAGATACCACAAAACTGTGAGATTGCCAGTGAGAAAATTAATGAAGTGCCAGAGGACAGCTGGTTTGCTCTTCACCTTCAAAGTAACTTCACTATATTTTTTAAGACAAATGTTTTTGTTTGTTTCAAGACAAGTTTCCTCTGTGTAGCCCTGGATGTTCTGTCCTGGAACTTACTCTGTAGAACAGACTGGCCTTGAACTCACAGGGATTTGCCTGCTTCTGCCTCCCAAGTGTTGGGACTAAAGATGTGAGCCACAATGCCTGGCCTTAAAGACTAATATTAAATGTATCTCTACAAATAAGGTGAGAGATATCCCCCAAAGACAATTGGCAAGATCAACTGGAACGCGGCAAAGGTTGTATGAGACTCCTAGCATCCCATGCTCAGCTGCTGAGTGATAGCATATAAATCCTATACAGCTAAGCATACCTCTGAGAATTCCTAAACGGTATTTTCAGAGTTTGAGAAGGGAGGACACACCCTGAATATGTATGGCACCATCCCGTAGGATGTGGTCCCGGACAGAATTAAAAGGAGAAAGCCCTCAGTGAGAATTAGCTTTCATGGTACCAAGAAGTGCCATGCAAGCTTGTAATAGAGGGAGTCAACCAACGATCCTACCCAGCTATGATGCCTATGAACTCAACAACTACAACTAGAATGGCAAAATAACCCTAAGCATACAATAGTGTCACCCTTGGCACTAAACATATCTTGGCAGTAACAAACAGCTCTCTAATTGGACGTAAGGCCTGCTCAACGAGAGGAAATCATGACTGGTACTAGAAACTTAACCAGCTACCAAAGTCTAATGAAGTCCTGGATCTTGGAGGAAAATATACAAGCAACACTTTACTAAACCAGTCTAATTTCTAACTGCATCCTATATATTTATCTTATATTCACAGATAAGTGCATCTCTTGCCCCTCATCGAAGAAACTTTTTGTAACAGACAAAGATAGTTACAAAAAACTATGATTGATCAAGATGCAAAGAACAAGTCTGGTGCCTACCTCCACCTGACCCATTCACAACACAACTCCTGCACCTAAGACCCAAGATAGACCACAGAAGACAGGACAGAAAGTGTTAAGATCCAGAGGAACAGGGGCTTTACTATCAGATTGTGTCTCCTAGAAATGTCAGTGAAAGTTCACCTAAGAAGTCTCTCTGACATGGCTCCCGAAAAGAGACCTGAACAGGTAAGTACGACACCAACAGACATATTAACATGGATAGGGGAAATCTCCTGGGTCCCCAACCTTAAACAAAGAACTACAGGCAACTAAAGAATGATGAGAAGAAGAGAAAATAGTTTTCCCAAGGAACAGACTCCCATTTGATCATTCAATACCGAGTGGTCAATCCAGAAATCATATACATACAAATAAAATTATACAAACAGACAGGACTGCATTTATATATTTATATCAACAACTAAAGAAAAAGAGTGCAAGAGCAGGATACACCAGAAGAGTTGGAGGGAGGAAAGGCAAAGCGGAAATAATGTAATTCTATTTTAATTTCAAACAAAATCAATTTGAAAAGAGAAAGAAAGTGAAGCACCAACTGTGGATGCAATGTGACCCGCAGCCTCACACTCCTACCACCATCACTTCCCTGATACAATGGACAGCGCCCTAAAACTGTGAGCCAAGATAAGCCCTTTCCAGCTCATGGCAGTTTTGCCTGATATTTTATTACAACAATGAGAAAAGTATTAATATAGGCAGGAATACAAATGTGACAGAATGAACGGTAGTTGGCAGGTGCAGCCATGCCTACTTGTTCATGCGCTGGCAGTGGCTGCTTTTGCACCACATGACAAAATTGAATAGTTGTAACAGAGGCTATGAAAGTGTAAAGCCAAAACTACTTATTTCTGGTCCAGCTACAGAATATGTTTTCCAAACCCTGGCTAAGATTTTTTAAAGACAGATGACATATGTGTTGACGATGACAGGAAGCAAGTAGGATCTCAGACGCTACCAGTTGGGGTGTAGATTGTCAAAAGCACTTTTCAGAACTACTTGACAGTTTCTAATAAAGTTTAATGATAGTTTCCCTGTCATCTAGAAATCCCATATCTATGTCTATTTCTAAATGACATATGCACATATCTCAACAAAGACACATGCAAGCAGTTGTATCCACCATAACACAGAATAAGCAAATTGTGTTATATTCTTATAATGAAAAAAATCTATGAAAGAATAAACTACCATGATCTCCATCACGTGAATGGACCTCTAACTTATACCGATGAGTAATGAGAATTGCTCATTAATTAAATGAGAATTTATTGGGTGATTTTACTCATATGGAATTCAAAAATATTTTTAAAAAATTAGTTTGCAAAGATAAAAAAGCAAAATTGTGGGTATGTTGAGGGATATGTATCAACTGTGAGGGGCATGAAGAAGACTCATGGGGACCAAATATTCTGTAACTCAATGTTGATGCTCATTACAGAGGAAAATACATCTGCAAGTCTCATCCAACTGTGTACTTACATTTATGTATTTTTATTGTTTTTGTAACTACATAGAACTGTTTAAAAAGCATAGGTGGAGTGGCAGAAGTGATTCGGTCAGTAAAGTGTTTTCCTTGCAAGCAGGAACCTGAGTCCAAATTCCAGAGCCCATATACAAATACCAGGTATAGTGGCATACACTTGTGATTCCAGCACTGGTGAGATGGAAACAGATGGATCCCTGGACCTCAATAGCCATCCAACCTAGACAACTGGGGAGCTCCAAGTCAATGAGAGACTCTATCTCAAAGGAAACAGACAGTGTTCTCAAAGATAACACCCAAGGTTGTCATTTAGCTACATGCACATGTACGCACACACAGAGGTTCTCTCTTTCTGTCTCCTTCCCTTTTTCTCTCTCTCTTTCTCTCTCTCAGATCAGATCAGAAAAAGGACATGGGAAGTCAACTCATAGTGGAAAAAAAGAACTGACTTCTAAAAGTTATCCTCTGAACTCTACATACACACAGTAGCACATATTTACACTCCCATACACATGCACAAACAAATCATTAAAAAAACCTTTTAAAAAGCATAGGTAGTCCCCAAAATCAATGGCTTGTATATAGTACAAAATAATAATCTCCGGCTAGTTTTGGGCACAGCCAGTCTTTAGAATCAAATGTATTTGCTAAAAATGTAAGATTTAAAAATATAATCAGCTAGAATAACATACAAACACTTCTAGATAATGGATGAAAGTCCATTTCAGCAATATTTTTTAATTGCTGAGCAAAAAAGCTAAGACATCAAAAAATACACATAGTGTAATTCCATTCATATGAAATTTGAAATTAGACAGATTTAAAGCATTTATATTATGAATAAATGCTCAAGTGGTAAAACTGTATAGAAACAAACAAAAGTGAGTTCCTTTAAATTGGGAGGGTAGGCACCCTACTTGGTAATATAGTCACCATAAGGAAGCAATGGGTTACTTTTGGCACATGGAAATATTATATCTCAGTCTGCTTGATAGTTTCATTCATGCTCATTTTATCTAATTTCTGTTCAAGTTTTCAAATGCTTTAAAAATATTTCCCAATTTTTCCTTTATTTAAAATAATAAAAATGCCTAAGATGTACTAAAAAAAAATAGAGAGGTCTTGAAGATCACTCTGGATTTATTAATTTACATATGTTCTCTCTTCAAATGTGTGTGTAAATCTGAAAGATGACATTGGGCAGGTACACTTAGGAATATAGTATGTAGCATGTCTTCTTCATACCTATACACATGTATGTACAAATACAGGAGAAATATTTTACTCAAATGTCCATAACAACTTTTTTCTAAAAGTTGGTGCAGGGCTGGAGATATTTCATCATCACTGTAGATCAATGACCCGTGCAGATTCCTCATGCTTTCATTTTCCAGATGGGGTTTGTCTATGGAATTACTGTGTCATCATTTACTGGATATATGGGATAACAACTCATCACTCAGTCAATATGCTGTAAGACAGATAAAATCACATCTAACTACAGCTAGCATAGGACCACACATTACCCAGAAAGCTTGAGCTTTGACTCTGTTGCTAACTGAATAGGATTCAGGGTTGTATCTCTTAAGGAGCAGTAAGTATAAGAAGAAAAGCACTCCTATATGTTAGACAGCTAAAGCATTGGCCAAGATAAGAGAGATTAACAGTTTGTGAAAAACCTGTTGCATTTCCCCCCTTGATGTAACACTATCTTGGGGAAGTGACTGTCCAGACATTCACTTCTTAGTAGATATTACCATTATTTGTTGGTCATGTGACCAAATATAGCCAATAGAACATGAGCAAAATGGAAGATCTCATCTTCCAGGTCAGCAATGTAAAACTTCCCACACTGTACTCCATCTATATTCTTTATATCTTACAGCTATCTAAAAGGAAGACTAGCCCCTAAAGTGGTGCTAAATTTTTGTTGAAGGTAGAAAAGTTTTCTTCTGCCCAGAAGCCTGAATAAATGAACAGGTGCAGGACAGCCACTGAAGTCTTTAGATCGACAACATCCTATTATGTGAACAAGGAAGAAATGTCAGTGGTATGTGTCATTATTTCTTTTGGACATCTCTGTCAGAACAGCTAGCCTACACTAACGCAGGAAGTGGTGCTAGAATCCTATGTGTAGTGGGAATTAAATGAAAACAAGAGAGGAGGAAGTTTAGCACAGTGTCTTTTGCTTTTTAAGTGCTGAGTGTGTGTTAGCTTAGTAAGAACCCAGGAAATCGCTGCGAAGCTTAGAGTCTTCAAAGTGATTAAGTTTCAAGAGATGAGCTCTTGAAAATAAAGAAGAGTGATTGATGACAATCTGCTCAGTCCATTTCTTCCTGCTAATCACTCCTTCCTCTAAAGATTCCTCTGGGTTTGGTTATATGAGTTGCACAGTGGGCAACCAAAGCACAATTGAGCAATAACACTGTGAAACAAGCTCAATACGCTAACCATCAGGGACAATGATGGACCAGCTGGAGACTAGAAGATGAGTACTGCACATCAGCACATGGAGAGTTGGGAATCATATTGAAATACGTATATTAAAGGTTGTTACTTTTTCCTGCTTTATCTTCCTTTACGTGCCAAGACATGTGTGCAAGCATATACACGCGCACACACACATGCAGATAGATTGCTGACTGAAAAGTGTATTGGTGATTTTTTGATGAATCTCTCAAATCATCACCCAAACAAAATAAGCTGTTCACTTCACAGCTGGAGTCAAATGGAGTGAAGACAGTTGTCTTCCCCTTCTCCAATGATAAATGAGCCTTCCCCTGCTTATTCGGGTCCTTGACCGAAATTCACAGCTATTCCAGTGACCCAGGCAGACCTTTGAGAAGAAAAAAGCCATACTCACAAATGCCTAATGAAGCTTGTCTGGGCCATTACTATTGTACCCTGTCACTCTAACTATAATTGATTTGCTAAACTAACTTTTTTTCATAATCAGCCCAGCAGACAAAAAAACACCTGACAGAAAATGAAACATCTTGTCCTACCTTGCTTTCCACTTCCCACAGCCCTTGTATCTCACGCCTATTTAAAACTTTCCATAAAATGTCATATCTCCCCCCCTCCTTTTTTATGATGAATGTAAGCAAATGAGTATCTGTTTTTTAAAGAGTGTTTGATAAAAAGGGATCTTAGGATCACATAACGAGAATATTTTGCCCACAGGACAATCATTTTCATTGAGGCAGAAATCTCAACTAGTGAAAAGACACTTTCTAGAACACTCTTCAACACTGTTTTAGGTGTCCCCTCAGGGCCTAACAGGACAGAATGTCATAATCAACTAGTAATGTCAAGTGTGACATGTTAGAGGTTATTTCATGCATATATATATCCACCTTAGGAGTCAAGGTCAAATAACACATAGAAAATTCCAGAAAGCAATACATCTAGTCTCTTGTGTAGATACAGAGACATTTAATAGCTCCATCCTCCAAAGAGGATAGCACAACTTCTTTTCAAAACACTTGCCATAGAATTGTACTTGGTGACTCCTTACAACCATTCACTTTAAACTCTTTGTGTTGCAAAACACAAAGGTGAAATTAAACAACTTTCTAGGGGAGGAAATGAAAAAGCAAAACAATTCTTAGAAGAAAGTGCCTGGGGTTTCTGTGTTCTTTAACACAGCCAGCTCCCCACGAGCTCCTCAAGCCTGAGTTTCCGCTAGAAGCCATGTGCTTTGTGGCTGCTCCGCATCATTCGTCAACAATGGGAAGGTACGTGTTAACAGCCGGTAGTGACAAGACTCCATTATTACCAGAACATAACATCTCAGAAGGACTCCTAGCCACCCAGAGGCTGCAGAGAGTTCCATTCAACCATCTTTGTGAGCCATGAGCACCTGAGACGAGATGAAAGTGGAGGAGCCTGCCCTGGGGAGGAAGGGCTTTTTCCCTTTCAAGTTTCTGAACTTTTCTAGGTCTGTGGAGGTCCAAACCACAGAACCAAGGAAGCTCAAAAGGGACGCAACAAAAGAAGCTACAAATCAAAGAGCCTTCTTCACTGCCCAGCTCCTGCTGTTCTGCTTTCATTGCGCACCAGTGTCTCGTGAATGGACAGCAGCACTTCAGCGTCCCTGTACAAAGTCAACATATTGTGTCAAGGGATGTGTACAACTTGCAAAGGAGCCTGCTGGTTGGCCGTGAACTGCTCCAGTCCTTCTTAGTCTCTTTCAATAGTTTTATTTATGTTTGTGGAGCTGGGACCTGGGGTGTTTTCTCTATCCTGTAATTATGGCATTTCTCTGGAATCTTTATATAGATTCACCATGTACAAACTCACCCTTCACACATATGGCTACGCTCTCCCACTCCTGTGTTAGTTCCCCTAGGGAGATGGGCAGAAACACACAGTCACCCCAGATAAGATACAGCATCTTCAGGACAAAGAAACAATTCTGCTTATGTTCAGCTTAGTGAACCAGTGAACTTGTCGAGGCTACTTGTAGGAGCATGGATGAAGTGTTGCTCAGAGGAGCATGATTTAAAGACAACTCCATCACCAAAACGTCCCTTCTCAGCATGGATGACAACTCACAACTGCATTGCTGTGGTTCCCTGCACAACATGTTGACAAGAATAGCCTTCTGTACCTCAGTGTTTAATTATTTCCTTACATAGTGTGAATGACTATCCTGGGTCTCATATGTTTATTGTAAATTTTATGAGCTGGCCCACAGGAAATAGGTCCATAGCACCCAGAGAGCTGTCCCATAGTTGAGATGTTTCTCTGACTCCCATAGATGCCTTCTTCCCCTTCCTGGTAGATTACATGCTTCACTAATTTATTTAAAGATATCCATTTTAAACAAAAATCTCTTGGTTATAGGTAACAGAAAGAATGAACATCCAGAGATCATAGAACTGGAACCAGAAAAAAAAAAAAAATGAAGAGCAGAGACAAAATCATGTTGAGTAGAATTTGAAGATTGAGCAGTGGTGGTACTGATGGGAAGTGAGACTCTCAGTTCAAGCACAAAATAACATAAGAAAAAGAATGCTCATTAAGAATAAGAAATTATAACATCTTACAACAACAACAAAAAGTTAATGCTAATAAATATCACAAAGATCCCAAAAAGGTATCTTAATGTCTTTGTTAATTAACTGACTGACAGATAACACTTCTGTAATAAGTTTTTTCTGCTCCTTTTATCTGTTTGCTTTTTGATCAGCCCTACATATGACAATAACTTTGTAAGGCAATCTCCTATAAGAAGATAAATAATTTGGTCTTTCTTCCAATTGGATAGATCAAAATCTATTACCGAGGGCCCAAGAATGTAGCTCAGTTGGTAGAGTACTCGCCTAACATGGATGAAGCCCAGGGTTCGATCTCCAGCACTGCATAAAGTAAGTGTGGCAGTGCATACCTGTAATCCCAGCATTCAAATAGGTAAAGGCAGGAATATCAAAAATACCAGATCATCCTTGGCTACGTTCTGAGGTCAAGGCCAGTCTGAGATATGTAAGATCCTATTTTGGGAAAAAAAAAATCTATGGCCGGGCAATGGTAACCCGAATCTTTAATCCCAGCATTCAGGAGGCAGGGTTCCAGCAGATCTCTGTGAGTTCGAGGACAGCTTGATCTCAAGATCCAATTTAAGGACAGCCAAGGCTACAAAGAGAAACCCTATCTTGAAAAACAAAACAAAACAAAAATGATTGTAAAGCTCGGGTACAGAAAGCATATACCACCACCACACCTACTGTAGTACTGTCAGTGGAACCATGAAAATGGGAACTGACAAAGTATATTTTGTATCAACCACTTCAGAGGAGAAGATGTGTCCTGTGTAATAAGACGTATTTCTCAATCCTTTCCTGATAACAGTGTATTTCTCATGATTAAATCATCCCTGTTCCACTGTCCACATACGTTTGATACAGGAGCCATAAGACCAAACATGACCCACATCACATTTCTCCACACTTTTCTGTGGGAAATAATTACAGACTCGGGGATGGGAGTGAGGGCTGCAGAGCAGAAGGACAGACCAGTGCAGAGGCTCATCCATCTGTCCCTGTGAATGACAATAGGGATGTAAGCCAAGGTACTCATGGTAGAGATAAAAAGTGACAGAGTAAGACGTGATCCAAAGGGTGAGCCAAAGTTATCTGCAAGCTGATGGGAGAGGCAAGAAAAGCAAATTCAGAGTGGTGTTTAGACTATTACATTTTTCCAAAGGATGATTTTCTGTGCTTAGGTCTAGCATGTGGCCTGAAACAACTGTATCTCAAGAAATATCCATTGAGGAGTTGGAGAGATGCTTCAGCAGTTAAAAGCTAATAAGCTCTTGAAAAGGAACCCAGTTCAATTTCCAACACCCAAAGCAAGTGTCTTACAAGCACCTGTAACTCCAACATGATCTGAAGACTCTGACATGCACATATCCCCTTTGACACAAACACACACACACACACACACACACACACACACACACACACACACACACTTAAAATAATAAAAAGAGTCCAATAATCCTTAAAGGAATATTAGTTGAACCTGAAGGATTTTGCCTTTATATTTAGAAAAAAAATATATGTGGGAAAGTCTAAACTGTTAGAATTGTGGTGCCAACAAATATTTCTGTAAGTTTCTCTTGCCATGCCATGACAAACCTGCTGAGGCCAGAGAGGAGAACATCCAGTCCGTAGAAAAGCTATGGTCCTGCCTTCCTCTGGCCTCCTTGATCCTTCCCTCCTTCTTTTTCTCCCATATGCAGAGAGTAACTTACCAAATCTTCCAGTGAGCTGAGTGTAAGCCTTACTGTCTGGAATTTAGAAGACTGAGCCTAGAGAATCCTTAAGATCTGATGCTCTGTAAAAAAGCTTTACATTGATATTTACTGTAAAATAGGAATGTTTTCTTACATGAGATAGCAAATAATGTCATTGACCTACTCAACATGTCTCCATTTACTCTCCTTTTACTACTTGCCCTGTGTAATCCTAAGACATAAAAATTCCCTATTTCAGAAACCATTGCAACTAGGGTGAGGGATGTGACAGGTTTCTAGTCAAGGAGAAGAAAGTATCTCTTGGGAATTTGTAAGAAAAAAAATTGTCCTTTTCTTTTAGTTCCTGCCTAGGATGGGAGCACAACCATTGGAGAGGTGCAGCTATCTGGAGACATTGAATGGGGAAAATTAAGAGACTCACAGAGTTCAGCCTTACCATCTATGCACAGTTATTCACTGGCTCACGCTGTCCCAGCACTTTTGTATGAAAAACTTAGCATTATATATCCACCTCCACTATAAGTCTGCCTTTCTGCTACAGGCAATGACAATTCCTAACTGTTCCGTAGGTGGTTCCCTAAAGTGGCTTATCTCTTAACTAAATCTAAATTAACTTCTCATTTGTAAATCAGCCATTTTCTCACAACTTATGAAAATATTTAGTAAGAATTACCTAAGAGTTCTAGATAGCAGAAATATCTGTTTTGGTTGGTAGCAGAAATTATCAACCAAAACAGAATTGCACTAATTTTATTAAGACAATGTAATTAACATACAATAAACTTATGAATTACTGAGATCGCAAAGTAGGAGTAAGATACAACTTCAAAGTTGAAGAGTTCAATAAACAAGAATTTGATGAATGATCCTTACAATCAACAGGCAACGGTCTTTACATTGAAAAGCCCCAAGCTCTTCAATGATCTCTATCAACTAACCAGCTTTTCTATACTAAACCTGCCTGTGTATTCAGAACTTGAAAATCTCACTAAGTTCCTCCCTAGAAATGTTTTCATCTTGTCCAGAGTCAGAGGAGAAGCCACACACCCCAAACAAGCAGCATGCAGGAGATATGGAGGCCATGAAAAGGTAATGGGCAGAAGACAATCTCACCAAGATTACATTCCATAAAGCGAAATTGGCAACATCTGCTCAATCTACTGTAGATAAACAGTGAACTATTTTCCATCTCATTAACCGAGAGGATGAGATATTAAATAAACCCCAGGGGCCTTGAGCTTTGTTATCACATTTAAGCCTTGGCCCAGACTTGCTGTGTTGGCTAATGTGAGTAGTGGTTTATAGACTAATACTCTCTCTCCCTCTCTCTCTCTCTCTCTCACACAAACACACACACACACCACACACAAACACACACACACACTCAATTTCCAAATGGCTTAAGACCAAAAGTCCTCGCTTAATCTGACTGTTTCTCTAATTACTAGACACTTAGCTTAAATTATTAACCATGTCTTCAGTTGTGATATATGATACCTGTAGGTCTCCAAACAGGATTCTAATAGAATTATCTAATTCTATTAAACTGCAAACAACTGTCCATTAAATATTTATTAGCCAGCTTGCATTCACTGAAGACAGATTGGCGTGTCAGCAAACCTCTGGCTCCCCTTTCTCAGAGCCCAGTGGCATGAGGGCTGAGCCAAGGCAGCTCATCAGAACTATACGTATTGATCACCTGCCAATTACCTGCTTAATCAAAATCAATGGAAACAAAAAGAATTTAGAAGAACTTACAAGGTGTGGTATGGATTTTTTTTTTAATACTTGGTTAAATAAGTAAATTGGTTAAAATCTAGCTAAGTTGATTGTAAACATTAAAGGCTTATTTTACCATGGGAGCAACTACTGGCAGATAAATAATTAGATTTTCTTTTTCAGATTGGTGAATTGTATTTTCAATAAAGAGTGGAAGAACTGTCAGATCTAGTCACCCATGAGAAAAGCTCTTTGATGTCAAAGATTGGGACTGAAACAAATACTTTTTTAGAGCCATATGAAAGATAACCTGACACCTTTGGGGGGAGAAAAAAAAAACTTTTTCAGATGGGAAGTATGTGGGCAGTTTTAGACAATCAGATTATGCAAGATGGCATGTATTTTCTCACTAAAAATGCAAGAACCATCTGGATTCTCACAGAGGCTCTGGGGAGAATGAACAGGGAATATCAGTACTCCAGAAAATCCACTTGAACAAGAATTGTTCAAATGTGAAACTCTAAATCAACTCTGACCAGCAAAAGGCCAGAATGGAGAAGGAAAAAGGAAGGGGAACCTTGTCATCTGACCTCTGTGCAACTGCTTTCTCAATAATCAGAAACAAATCAGGACGGAAAGAAAGGCATCGCTCTAGTGTACAAGCAGCAGTGGCAGGCTCTGCTCACTCTCAGTTATAGCCTTAATGGGGTCAACCTCCTCCACAGTCTTGGAGCCTGGTTTTTGAAAAAAAAAATGCTACTGTCCAGAGTAGAGGTTAGGACAAACATGGAACTTAGCACTAGACTCTCCCATTGTTTAAAACAAATCAACCAAAATAAAACTGACAACTATCGCAATCCACAAAATTAATTTCATAAGCTTCATATTGAAAGAAAGTTGGCCAAAATAAATGAGTGTCTTATATAATTGTTTATTTGAGGAAAAAAAACTCAAAGTAAGGAAAATTTAGGCTATTTTGAAGCAGAATTCTGGCCACCTTTGGTAATGAGGAAGCATGTAGAGACTGGAGAAGTGGTAGCAGGGATGGTTTAGATATGGTTTGGTAATGATTTCATCTAGTTACAAAGAACTAATCTATTTCAGATTTTTTTTCACTTTCTGAATGTATATGATTTTTCCAATAAAACATTTAGTGTCCAAAAAGTGAAACAACAGAGCAATTTATTTGAATGGCCTCTGGCAAGATACTTATCTCTGGACTTCAAAGTTCCCATCATGTGTAAAATAAAGCAGTTGAACAAGATGATCTTCAGATTTCTGTTGCAGAAATGCTCTGATACTACAAAAATCACTAGTCTCTCAAGAACAAAATGGATCAATAAATCTGTTCTGCCATCAATCCCATGTTAGCCATCTAATCTCACATTTTATACCCTCACCCTTTTCTTTTGTTATAGAAGGAAGAGAATTATAGAAGATTTTGAAGCATCTGTATTCTGAGAATTAACCCTGTAGCTGGATTAGATAGATAAAAAGATGAGTGAGTAGATATATAGATAGATAGGTAGATAGATGATAGATAGATAGATACATACATACATACATACATACATATGCAGATAGATATAGATGATAGACACACACATACATACATACATTCATACATGACAGATAGATGCTATATAGAGTAATATATAATAATAGATACATAGAAAGCTAGTCTTAGAAAATTAGACAAAACTTTCACAGGAAAATAGATGTAACAATAGACAATCATATTAAGTGAAATTAGCCTCAGAAAAATAAATAGTGCATCTTTTCTCTCACATATTGAACTTTAGGAAGAGAAAGATTGAGTGTGCTCACATAAATGTAAAAGGGAGACTTTCAAAGTACTTGCAAAGGACTCAAAGGAGTGTGGAGGAAATAAGAGAAGGTAACAGAGGTAAGCACGGTGAAGGAACATGATAAATTTGGATAAAAGTGTCACCTATTCACTTTGTATAATAAATATATGCTAATAGGTTTATGTTTTGATTTGTTGGGGAAGGATTTTATGTAGTCCAGTTCGGCCTGAAACTTGCTGTGTAGCCAAAGCTAGCATTGAACTTCTGATCTTTCTGTCTTCGCCTTCCAAGTGCTCAAATTTCAGGCATGCACTTCTTCCCCCAGCAAAAATATTTTCCTGCATACCTTTATTAATTATTTGAAAGCCACCTTTATTAATTATTTAAAAGTCTCAGCTAAGTGGTGGTGGTGCACGCCTTTAATCCCAGCACTTGAGAGGCAGAGGCAGGTGGATCTCTGTGAGTTCAAGATCAGCCTGGCCTATACAGAGACAGACAGAATTACAACAGAGAAATCCTTTCTCAAGAAACCAAAAGGAAGGAAGAAAGGAAGGAAGGAAGGAAGGAAGGAAGGAAAGAAAGAAAGAAAGAAAGAAAGAAAGAAAGAAAGAAAGAAAGAAAGAAAGAAAGAAAGAAAAGAAGAAAGAAAGTTTAACCGTATCTCAATCCTACCATCTTCTCATTCCTCCTAGGTTCACACTCCCCCCCCATTGCTACGCCCTCCAAGAAAAAGAAAAATCATAATTATAATAGGTCCAGTCTGTGTTGCTGGAGTATGGATCACTGGAATCACAAGGTTCTTTGTGGCATCAGGGAGCTTGGATTTTGGGCGTCCACATGGCCCATATTAGCCTGGGACTAAGCAACCTGAAATTGAGTTTCATTACTCAAACATGCAGACATCTGGACACCATAGAGGCACCCAGACTCTACGCAGGTACCAGGATATCATGCAGGTACCCAGGCATCCCACAGGGAAAAATATTCTTTGAAAAGAAAGAAATCCAGATGAAACAAGGGAAGAGAGACAATGCACAGATAATTCCAGCCCACTTAATTTGCTGCTTTCATTTCAATTTTCCAGTTTTTCCTCATTCTCAAGAACCTGCACCTGAAGTTTCTTTTAGTTCCTCATCCAATGGAAATAATTCATCTTTGGGTCATTTGGTGTCAAGAGTTCTGGTTCATGGTTCTGCAATTAGATAGAATGGGTTTCCAAGGAATAGTGAAACAAAATAATACATTCCCCTACTTTTCTACCTAATTGTCTAATGTTCCCTCTTTTAGAGAATATTCCAAAATTAAGGCAATTAAATATATTACAAGTTTTATCCACATTGAAGATAATGCTAGAAAATCAAGAGCCTGGTGCATTTACAGATGAGACAATACTGACCATCTGCTAGTCAACCAAAGACCAAAAGAAAGGAGAATGTTGTGACGGAATGAAGGCTGGGTACTCACTGGTCACTCCCCACTTGGCACTGAGTTATTGCTAATTCTCCTTGTATTTCTACAAGAATAAAAACTTTGTGGATTTCACCACACAGTGAAAAAATAAAATTCTACCAATGGTCTCCATTCCCTAAATATCCGTAAGTTACAGTAAAGGATTCCATTTCCAAATATTAGTTGTCCATGGAGCTGTACAGAAGTGCTGCTGAAATTTCCATTCATCTGTGATAGGAAGCAGAGCATAGATCTCTCAGCTCATAGAGCTTTATTAAGACACGTTGGAGATTCATTGGGGAATGAGTAAATGTCACCAATTCATAGCCAAAATAATGGACAGATAGAACCTAAACCCCTCAAGTATGAAATATTACAACTTTTAAATTCCCTAGTAGTGCATCTCTTAAAAGGACAAAATAAAGTACAAATCAACAATTGTTCTTTGGAGGAATATTCCTAGATCATGTTGTCAGGAAACGAATAATATGTCATTCCTCCTTAGCTTCCTGGGAGAGTGGAAGTGTCAGGAGAATATGCAATGAGCAAGCTACCTGCTGCTGTGTGTTAGGAATCTTAAACAGAGACCAGAAGCAGGTGGATTGCTTTTCGTTAACAAGACACAAGCATCTCTGGAGAGCACACCCTCCCCGGGCAACAAGCTGCCTTTCTAAATGTCTCTGTTTGATTCTCTCCAAGCTAGGGCTGAGGTTCTGCTCTCTGCAGAACAATATTTTGAATGCACAGTTAGCCTTCCTTATCCAGAGGCTCCACATTTCCTGATGCAGCTAACCACAGACCAAAAATATTCAGAAAAATAATGCGTATGTCTGAATATGTACAAGCATTTTTTCTGGCCGTTTTTCCTTAAGCAATACATCATAGCAGCTACTGATGTAGCATTTGCATTGTGTTAGGAGTTGCAGGTAATCTAGAGATGATTTATTGGTGGGTGGGGCAGTGTTGCATAGATTATACAAAAATATTATAGCACTTAACATGGGAGATTTGTTCACACATAAATTTTAGTATCCCACAGGGTCCTCTATGGTTACCAAGGGGCAACTGTATATGTTCAGATGTTAATCTGCCTCCCTGATCTTTGGGGTGATAAGGGTGGGGGAGGACAATTGTTCAAATGATATTAACCTATAACAAGTGTCATTAATCTAAATTCATTAAAGAAAGACTCTATAATTGAACAGCCTTTCCCACCCTCAGGAAGTGGAAAGGAGTCGGTGGAAGAAACAGAAACAGCAGAGTCTAAGAGGTATCAATGACACACTGATACAACCAGAACATAAGGAGCTGAGGGCTGCACATATGCTGGCCTTCATGATGCTACAAGTCAACACTCAACCATTGCTGAGCCTGAGATTTCTAATCATCCTCTCCATACTAATTTTCTGTAGTAATAGGAGTTTTACCTGTACACAGAGCTGATAAGTTAGACTCCATTTCCCATGCTTCTTAAAGGTAGGCACAACTATGTAACAAGTCAGGGAGGAATAGAAGCAGAAATGACTTATACCACTTCCTCGTGTCTAAAAGACAAGGCACATCCAATCCCATTATTCCTTTTTCCTTCTCATTTGCTAGAATTCAGACATGGTGGTAAGAGTTAAAGGACTCATCACAGACCAAGAGAACGAAGTCATATGGTAAAGAAGGAAAAAGTAGAGACTTGAGAGGTAGCTCAGTAGCTAAGAGTGCTTGCTGCTCTTATAGAGAACCAGAGTTCAGTTCCAAGCACCCACACAGGACAGCTCACAGCCAGCTGTAACTCCAGGAGGTCGAACTTCTTCTTATGGCCTCTGTGAGAACCCACACACAGGTAACATCCACTCACTCAAACACATACACATAAATAAAAGTGAAAATAAAGTCTCTTTTTTTAAAAAAAAGGATGAGTAATTACAAAGAAGGGGCTGAGTCCACACGCTAAAGCCCTAAAGCAGTTACACTCAACAGCCAAGCCTCCATTCTACAACAACCACCAGTCCTGTCTTCACTATCCTTTGTGCTATTTGGAGTGATGATTTTCTCTACCTTTTACATTGTCAGGCACCACCATTAAGCTCAGATGGTCCCTCATCTAACATGGCCTGGCCCAACTCTCCACTACCACTACCAAAAGCAGACATTAATACATATGAACAACCTATAGCTTTGTGGTCATCTGAATCGTAAGCACCATCCAATCAAAGTGGGCCCACGATGAACCATTTCAAAAACCACTCACTGATGCCCTTATCTCTAGCAGGGAAACTTAGGAGTCAAGTCTGAATAGGAGCACCTAAATATATTACAACTGCCATAATCTGGTAACTGAATAAATAAGTGCATGGGGAATGGGAATGTTACAGGGGGTGGGGTGGACCTAAAATAAATTTAACAGGCTGCCTTCTCTTTGTGTTCTGCTTTTAATCAGTTGGTTTCCAGGCCTGGCTTTGCAGAGGAGGAGATGTGACTCACAAGCACATTTGCCAGAGACAGATGCCTGTGGATTTTTTTTTCCCCCTTAATTCTATCAGACAGGGATCTGCAAGAAATTTGGATGAGGAAAAAGGCCAATGGTAAACATACTTGGAATCAAGGCAAATTTTCTGAGGAAATTGTGCAGGATTTTTTTTTATGAGCTCAGAGTTGCTAAAACTCTTTTCAAAAGCGAAACTAAAGAATGAATCAAGAGCTTAAAGACACTGAGATCAAATACTCGGAGGCCATTCAGTTCAACCCTGTTTCCTAAACAAACATGGTCCACAAACTGGGCCAGCCTATGTATTGTTGTAGTTGAACAAATAATTGTCTGACCAGCAAACAAAAGTTCAGAAGAAGACCTTCCTTGTCCACGATCACACATGGGATGCAGGAAGTTGAGGATAGAGCAGAGAAAACTCAACTCCAGGCCCAGTACATTTACCATGCTACCTTTTCTCATTGGGTGACATAATCTTTCATTTTTAAAACTGGCATGAAAGCCGGGCAGTGGTGGCGCACACCTTTAATCCCAGCACTCAAGTGTCAGAGGCAGGCAGATCTCTGTGAGTTTGAGGCCAGCCTGGTCTATGGAGTGAGTTCCAGGGAAGCCAGAGTTACAACAGAGAAACCCTGTCTTGAAAAACAACAAAAATTGGCATTAAAATCCATGCCTAAATTTTTCTTTTTCCAGGGTTTCTATCAATTGGGATAATTCCAGCTTTAGGTAACAGAAAACTCGAAAAAGGCAGCTGAAATTATGAGATGTCTGTGATTACCTCACAAAAAAAAAAAAAAAAAAAACCATTTGTACCAGGTCTGATTCAGCATCATGTGGGGTGTAGGAACTTGCCATCTTCCTGTTAGTCCATGTTTGCTTCCTGCTTTCACCACCGGGAATGTTTCTCCACACTTGCCAAAGCATTATAGCACCTTTGTTCATTTTATGAAAGCACCAAAATAGAAGGACCAAAAAGATAGGACCCTAAATGACTTCCTTCCTATGCTACTATTCTTGGTTCATTTGTTTGTACTAAGTCTTACTATGTACCCCAGGCTGATCTTCAACTCATGCTGCTCCTTCCTCAGCATCCTGAGGGCTGTTATATCAGGCATGCACCACCATACTACATCTGTTAATAAAAAAGAAAATATTTTCCCAAAGCCTTTGTACTGCTGATGGTGCCTCATTGTCCAGGATTTATTATGTGCCCAGTCCTGAACCAATCCCTGGCAAGGAAAGAAATGAGACTCAATAAAGGGTTTAAACCAATCACAATTCACCTACTAATGCTAGGCACCAGTCCATTCCATGCAAATGTGTTAAGATGAAGAGTAAATGGCTATTTGAAATCAACTCTGAGATTCTACCACATAGCTGGGTTATTTTAACTCCTTTGCTTCCCAAGATTAAAAATAACCTATTGGGATTGAGCCCTAGCAACATGAGCATGAGAGTTCAACTCAACAAACATTTGTAAAGCACTGCCCTTTTAAAATCATTATTAGTTCTTTGAGAATTTCATACAATATGTTTTGATAATATTCACCCCAACTCCCTCATCTCCTCCCTACTGGCCCAAGATTGTGTGTTTTCTCCCTCTCTCTCTCTCTCTCTCTCTCTCTCTCTCTCTCTCTCTCTCTCTCTACATTAAGTGCAAATTGTGCTTCACATAGTCTTTAATTAGTGGCCTTCCACTGGAAAGTGCTCAACTCACCAGGTGCTACACTCTTAAAGAAAACTGACTCTCTCCCAGGAGCTATCAATTGCCAACAGCTCCATGGCTAAGGAATGGGACTTCATGCCCACCTCCCCACTCCTTGCTAGTCTGGCTTGGGCATCCATAGGTCTTGTGCATGTTTTTACAACTGCTTTGAGTGGGCTGGAGAGATGACTCAGTGGTTAAGCTCACCGGTTTGTTAGGGGGTGACGGAAGGAGACTCCGGAGAAATCACCAGGACTTGAGATCGATGCAAAAGCAAGAGATTTATTTCCAATGTGTTGGGGTCCACTCTCACAGATTCCTCAAGCAAGGAAAAGGAGAGTAACCCCCCAGCACACTCTAAGTATAGCTTATATAGACACTTCAAAGGCAGAGCTTAGCAACAGAGTATGAGGCGCAATTTCATTGGTTACATAGTGATGTAAGTATTGACCTTTAAACTGATTGGTGCTGGCATACAGCAAGGTTGCGGGCACTAGAAAATGTAAACTTAGGGTCGTTAGTCAACGCAGGTGGGGGAAAGTTCTTAGCCCAAGGCCGTTAGTCAACGGTCCATATCTTGTTAGTCTGAGAAATTGTTTTCCTTACTCTAGTTCTGGGAACTGTTCTGAGTCATCTTGCCCCTGACTTGGGCCTACACAGTTTTGGTGCTTTTAGAAGCCTAACTAAAGTTTGGCTGCCCTGGCTCTTGCTCTTCAAGGTTGCTCTTCCAGAGGACCTGAGTTTAATTTCCACACTCACATGGCAGCTCTAACTGTCTGTAACTCCAGTTCCAGGGGTTCTGACCCTCACACCAGTGCACATAAAGTCAAATTAAATAAATTATAAAAAAGAAAAATACTGCTATGAGTTCACACGTACAGCTGTTCTATTGTGTCCAAAAGTCAACATTTCCTTGTATTCATCCTCTTGTCTCTTGCACTCCACCCCAATCCCTTTCTGCAATGATCTCTAAGCCTTAGGAGGAAGAGATGTGATACATGTCCCATTTAGGACTGAGCATTTTGCAGTCTCTGTAGCTTGGTTATTTGTGGATCTCTTGTTAATCACCATCTACTTTAAATAGAAGATTTTTTTTTTCTAATAGTGATTGATAGATACATTCAACTATGGGTATAATAATAAGTCATTATGGATCAGCTTAATACCAATCCATTTAGCAGAATAACAGTAGTAGGTTCTTCCCTAAGATCTATGACACCTGTCTAATCACAACTTTTTGACTTGATAATGATGCCAGATAAGGTTTCGTCTTGTGGAATGAGTCTTAAATCCAATCAAAAACTGGCCGGGCTGGTTACTACCATGATGTTCTATGAAGCACTTCTTTGTACTGGGTCTTCACAAAGGACTGGCAGATAACACAACAGTACAAGTAAAGCTTTTGTGTAATCCTCAGGGAGCTCAGGATACAATGGCAACTGATGAGCACAAAAATACATTACCACAACACAGTGTGATGTGTCTTCTTATGGAGAAATCACCTAGGTCCCTGGGATTGTTAAAAAAATAAAATAAAAATTTAGAAAAAAAAAAAGACAGGAGCAGACTGGATGTAAAAAATCATGGAAGGCTCCAAGGGCAGGTGCCATCTCCAGAAGATAGCATGGGAAAGCATTGGACAAGCAGGGCGTGTTCCAGATAGAAGACAATCAGGGGTCAAGTACAAGGGATCAGTGAGACTATGAGTCTGAAAGCTGAAAATTCAGTATGACTATAGTACAGAACATAAGGCAGAGAGATCAATGGCAATTAGAGAGGTAGGAGCTGGCATGTGAAGCAGCTTGGGAAAAGGAGTAGCTGCTTTCAAGGTTCTGCCAATTTGATGCAAGATCCACCAACACAGCTGTAGGTGGAGTCACAGGTGTGAAAACAACTAAAAGGCAGCACACACAGAGACAACCTCCTCAAGACATTGCTACTCAGTGGCTTGCAATTCCCTTTGCCAATTCTCCATCTACTGGGGCTATTACAGACCAGGCTGAAAATAATGTATCAGTTCAGAGTGTCAACAACTACCCAGCGGAAGGGCTAGTGTGGGTAATGCGTGCACCCTGACAGCCCAAGGTCAGATACTTAACAATATTACAGAGTGTAAGTATGATACACTGAGTGCTGTCTTAGCGCCTCACTTGAAAGGCTCACAGCTGCTAATATTTACAGAAATAGGAAGCAATTACAGTTCGCTGCCACAGGAGGAACTTAAATAATTTAAGACTCATAATGCCTCTGATTCTTTTCAAGCCATCTTTTTCTCCAGAACCAGCTGCCTCTAGCTCTCAGAGAGCCCTCTCGTCAGAAAGCAGAGTCAACCTGATGTGAAGCTCTACTTTCGTTCTCCCAAAAACTCAAGCACACAGCTTTCTGGCAGCTACTCCACTTCTCCCACACTTGTACTCCATCTCTGGAAAGAACCCCCTTTTCTCACCAGCGATGAAACTCCACAGCCATCTGCCTGGGCTAATCTGGGCAAACTGGCATGAGGAGAGAGAACCGTAATGTAATTTCAGAAATTCAACTAATTTATTTCATTTGCCATTTTCATGACATAGACATGGCAGCAAGAATGGGGAAGAAAGGGAAGTGGGGGAGAGAATTGAATGTGTGCAATGCTCAGAGGAAAAGCAATGAAAGTCAAGTTTAAAGTGCCTCATCAAACTTTATGTGTAAACCACCACAGGACCCTCTTTGTACAATTCATTTGTGAGTTCATTTTTTTCAATAGTAGGAAACAAACTGGTAGGTAGGGCAATAGGAAATATACAATACTGCATTGGGGATTTAATTAATTTGTCTTTAGTATCACTATAACTTTTATAAGAATGATAGAATGTTGAGTTGTCTGTTTCCACTATAAAGTTTTGGCACACACAGTACTAACTCTTTGGCAAACTTCACTTGGGTCCACAGTATCCATTCTTTGCAGACCAGATATATTAAGATCTCTGGCTCCCACCCTTTTCATTTCTTATCATTTGTTATCATGGGACGGCATCACACTAGAAGGGGCAAACTTATTCTCTGGCACCTACAAAGCTATCTTTCAGATCCCAGCATAATACGTCTGTGGCCCCAGATGCTGATCCCAAGTTTCTATGTCAAAAACATGGAGATACAGTCACAAGTGTGTGCTTGTAAGAATGAAATTACTATAAGTGAAATAATTTGACGTAAAAACCTCACAGGATCCAGAACTGAAAATACCCAGTCACACTGTCTCTGGTCTTTCTCCCACATTGCCAGTTTTTCTTTTTTTCATATTCTTTTTATTAATATTTTTTGATAATGTCATATCAGTACTATAGTTTACATCTGGTAAACTGTATATCACATTTGACAGGCATGCTAATCACCTTTTCTTCTTTGCCTCTAGAAAGAGTACATAAGTACATTTTTAAAAAAAGAAGAAGAAGAAGAAGATTTTGTTACATAAAATGTCTCTCCCAAAAGGCTTGTGTGTTGCAGGCTGAGTGACAGCTGATGGATCCAGTCACTGGGAAGTGATTAGCATGGGGGCTCTGATCGATTCAATGAGTAAGTCTCTTGGAGGATTTATTATATGATGGCATTGTATGGTGGTAGAAATCAGAAGGTAAGGCTGGAGGAAGTAGGTTGCGGTGGTGGGGACAGGGGGGAGGTAGCATCCACAATCCCTTCTAGTAGCATTTCAAAATGGCCCAGAACCAACCCAGATTATCTGAGTGCCTAACCATCCCAATAAGTACTCACTGAGTTTGGAATTTCTTGTGCCAACTTCACTGCTTGGAAGTTGTTTTCTTTCCCCTCCAAGCTCCTCTTTGGGGGCTATTCTATAGGAAACACACACCAGAATTACAAAATTCTTAGATGCCCTCAAGCACCCCCCACCTATATCAGGCCTTTTGAAAACAAACACTTCAGTTCTTACCCTCAGGTTTCCAAATTCATTCTAGACAGCTCAAGAAAAAGAAAAAAAAGACTCAACTGTGGATATTCACAGAGAATTACTGCTGAATCAACACCCAACTGAATGCTTAATGATTAACTACATTTCCTTGTTAAAATATTTACTACAGCCTTGCCTAGCAATTACATCTTGTTTTAGAGCACTTCTCAGGAGTAATGGTGAAGGATAACCAATTTACAACCTTTCTTCTATAAATAAACCCATGCATAAGCAATATCTACAGCAGAGTTTCTTCCAAAGCAAGGAGGTAACTCCCTGGGGACAGGCATTACATATAAATATCAGTATTGAATACACATCATGCTATTTGGTATACTATGTGCTTCTAAAAGATACCAGGTAAGTAGCAGGGAATGTGCCGAGGTATATGTGTATTGATGATTGTGACTAATATCAAAAATGAACAGAAGCTACATGCATATTCCCCAAAATAGTGAATTTTTTAATTTTTAATTTTATTTTCTGTGTATGAGTGTTTTGCCTACATATAAATGTCTATACACTGTATCCATGCCTTCTGCCCATGGAAGCTAGAAGAGGGTATCATGAACTAGAGTTATAGATGGTTGTCTAGACTTATAGATGGTTATGAGCCACCATATGGGTGCTAGGAATTGAATCTAGGTCCTCTGGAAGTGCAGCTAATGCTCTTAACCACTGAGCCATCTCCCCAGAGCCAATAGGAGTGTTTTTGTAATACTTGCATGCTCACAAAAGATTGAAAGCAATGACTTGCCAAGCCTGAATCCTTAATGACAAAATATAAGATAATCATTCACTTAGAACACATGTTCATTTAAGATGATAACTAAGAAAATAAGGCTGAACTGTATCAATTGAACAATTAATAACATTTCTTGAACTATACATGTGTGAGATATTTGTTCATTCTTCCTACTTACACTTTGGAAGATTTTGAATTTTATCAGTAGAATAAGTTATGCTTGTATTTTTAAACATTTCTAAATACAAGAAATTACATACACTAATACAGAGAGTGATGTCATTGAAAGTGCTTTTAACACAAAGGTCATTATTCTGTTTGTTTGTTCCATAATGCATTCATCTGAAATTACATGCAATTTAATTCAAAAATGGGATCATATACATTCTGTTCTTAATGAGATCTTTTTTACATTTATTTCTTTTGTTGCCTCCTACAGTTTCGTAAATCACTGGTTAACTAGCAAACCTATACTAATAGCCATTACTAATTATTTTTCTAAGTAATAAGTTCTTGATATGTATGTTCAAACCCCTAGCTAACTGAGGGATGTAGAGATGATGTTCCATTCAGATCGAGAGAGAAATTTCAATGCAAATATTATGTTAAAGCTCAAGAGCTTGTCAACACAAAGTACAGGTTAGCCTGGTGACTCTGATTGACCTAAACCTTTTCCTTAAAAGATAAGGAAAAGTCTTATTATCACATCAACTCAGCATTAAGGCTTTGGAGTAGCTGACATCAGGAGTGAGGTTGAGAAGAAAGAGAAATGAGACATCCAGACATTGAAAAGTATTTCACTAGTAGATTTCCAGTCTATGGTACACAGGCCCATCAGTTACATAAACTCCCACAATGTTGGGGGCCAGGGGAACAGTAAACAAAGAAAAGGTCATCCCATTTACAGCAAACTGCAAAGCTAGTCAAAGAGAACAGCTGCCAGTGGTCAGCAATGCTCAACCAAACTAAAGCAGAGAACAGCAAATTGGTGTAGGATTTAAATCTTCAGGTGACTATTTCTCTGTGCTGGCTGCCATGCTTGCAAAGACTACAACCAAAATCACCAACCCAGCTGCTCTCTCATCGACAGTTCCCCCTCTCTAAAATGCAGGCCCCATTTTGTGGGCCTCGAGACCTGGAGTTTGGGTCAGAGTCTGTGAAATGTTGGAACAGGATCCTGAGGCCCTAAGAGCTAAATCTGCAATCCATAAATTCTCTACGGGGCCTCCCTTTGAAGGAAAGTAATTCGATATGAATGTTTTCCAGAATGAACCTCTGTTAGGTAACATAAAGACTAATTACATGTATGTTGGTTCTGCTACAACATGAGTAAATGAAAATATTACATTTAGAAATTTTAGTTATAAGGACAGAGGTAACTTCGCTGTCAGGAATAAAAGTACATAAAGAAAGCAAGGTAATGAAAAAGTTGAGTTATCAAAAAGCTGCTTATTAACACTTTCGAAGGCTTTTATTCACATCTATGATGGTTAATGTCAACTTGACAAAATCTAGAATCACCTGGGAGACAGACCTTGTGGGCAAGGTTAAGGGAAGTTATCTTGATTCTGTTTGTTGAGTGGGAGACCTGCCCATCATGGGTGCCACAATTCCCTGGCTGGTATCTTGTGTAGTATAAATAGAAAATGAAATTGAGCAGCAGCATGCATTCATATTTTCTGATTCCTGATGTGACCAGCTGCTTCAAGTTCCAGCTGCTTTGACTTTCTTACCATGGTGAGTTGTTCACTGGAATTGTGTCTTTCTCCCTTTTGCCCTTAAGCTGTTTTTGTCAGAGAATTTTATTACAGCAACAGGAAAAGAAATTAAGAGCAAAACTTAAGACCTCTTTCTAATAATTAACTAATATCTGTATATTAGTTACTTTTCTGTTGCTATGATAAGGCACCATGATCATGGCAAACTGTAGGAAGAGGTTTTTTGTTTGGTTGGTTGGGTTATTTTGTGTTTTTTTTTTTTTTTTTTTTTTTTTTGTTTCACTTGTAGTTCCAGAGACTTAAAGTCTATAATGTTAGGAACATCATGGCAGCAAGCAGCAGGCACGGTGTCTGAAGCAGAAAGCAAAGTGCTCATATCTTGAATCACAAGCATGGAGTAGAGAGAATGAACTGGAAGTAGGGGCAGAATTTTTTGTTTGCTTGTTTGGCTGGTTGGTTGTTCTTTTGTTTTGTTTTGTCTTCTTTTTTGCGTTTTATTGGCTTTATTTGGGGGGTTGTTTGTTTGTTTGTTTTTGTTTGTAGCTCTGGCTGTCCTGGAACTTACTATGTACACCAAGCTGGCCTCAAACTCAGAGATTGGCCTGCCTTTGACTCCCAAGTGTTGAAATTAAATTTTAGCTCTGAAAGCCTACCCCCAGTAACATTTTCTCCAGAAAACTTGTACCTCCTAAACACCCCCAAATAAAGCCACTAGATGAAGACCAAGTGTTCAGAGCCAGAGCCTGTGGAGAACAGTCTCATTCAAACCACTACAATATGTACACCATACTGGCAGAAATTAATAGGAACATTCCCTCTCCTTATGTCAAATCTTCCAAGGACACACTTCCTCATCATGTTCACATCAGCCCAAATTGCCCTGGACACAACTTCAGGGATCTGTCAACAATCCCTAACACATAAGACACAATTCAGCCCACATTCTAGTCCTACTTTATGCTTTTGTCGTTTCTCATGTTTCTCTCTTGCACTTGCAAATGCTTTGTCCAAGTAGACTCCACGCCATCCATTTAACTCCACCTTGCCATCTTCCAAGAACACCAAACCTTGGCCTGAGGTTCTGAGAACTCGGGTCTGGATGTAGCACAAAGAATCCTAATGAACTGATAACTCCATGTAGATAGAGAAGGCAGAGTGCAAGCAAGAGGAGGTGGTGGCAAAGCTAGAGGGCTGGTGGGATAACTCAGTTGTACAGTGTTGTACAGTTGTCTGACATGTGGAGGCCTTGGCTCAATCCTTGTCATTTTTTTGGTGGAGAAGAAGAAACTAAGTCTCATCTCTTCTATTAATTTGAATAGACTAACTTGACCCTAATAATGGAAATCTTTCATGCTCATTTGGCTAAAAAAGAAAATGTATTCATTATTTTTTTCTGCCAATCAAACTAGAGACATTGTACATACATGTCAAGATTACCAGGTGATCCTATACCTTCCTAAAGAAAGAGCATAAATTACTCATGAACTCTAACCATGGCTCAGGTCTAGCAGGGAAGTTAAAATGGGAGATATGGTTAAAAACTGACAGCTTTTGACTTCATAAATCCAGGGCACTGACATTTTATCCCTACTTATTCTTCTCCAACCAGTTTATCCCTGAATCTTTTTGTTCTCGGCTCAAGCATAAAGGGAACAAGTAGAATACAGTGCCAGTATCAATGTTCATAAAGGAGAAGTTGCACTAAATCTACCCAAAATCTCAAGGTCCACTAGACAAGGTCCACTAGAATAATCGTTGGATATCCAACAGCTTTTGAAGTCCTAAATTCTAATTTTCATAGAACTGCATTGGTGGGGGAATGGAAACCCAGAGAATCTGAATATGACTAGAGAGAATCAACTTCTGTGTGGAACATGTAGCATCATGTGCTGTGTGCAGTGAAGACACAAGTGTCATTAAAATTAGAAAACACATAGTCCTTTTTCAGGTGAGGTATAAAGAGATTGCTTTTCTCACATTCCAAGGGCATGAGCAGGACTGATGGTCTGACAGCTCTATTTGCAAAAGTACCCATCTATAACTATAGTATTGTGGCCATTAACAAATGTCTCCAGTTATAGTACTTAAGTCCCAAAACACACAGCTTCATTTAAAATATAACATACAAAAGAGTCAGTGCATCGATACCACATTCTGGAATTTAATCAAACTAAAAAGAACAGTTGTTCTGTCTTTAAGAACAAAAAAGAAAAAAAGGAAGGACCAGTGTGTAATATTTTTAATATATGGATGGCTGGGTAGAGTAAATGACTGTTGCACAGAAGGTTTATCTGTAAACACTGCAGCAAGTCTGGGGTTTTTAAACACAATAAATGACTGGTTTCAATCAGATGCAGCTAGCAGGAAATCCATGGCCCATAGGAGCAATTACCCATCTCTTGACTGAAGCACAGGGCAATTACAAGCTAGCGAAGTACACTCACGATACCAGAGCACTTGACTGCGTGATGCTAATGGAACGGGTACAAGAAACAGCAGTTTGTGGCTTCATTTCTCAGCTTCAACCCTTCCCCAATCTCTGTCATGTTCCTCTTATCACTCGGGACAGCATCTGAGGCCGAGAAATTGAGTCTGTAAAAGCATTATCGTCTTTAAGCAAAGCACAGGCATCAGGGTTTTCTCTGTCCCACACCCTTGCTGCAGCGCCTCAGAAGTGTTAGACTCATCCTGATTTTTGTTAACTGTCTTGTGTCATGATCAGTGTTGGAGCTAGTGATTTCTTCCCAGAGTCACCTATTCAATATTTGGCATTCATTCTTGACTAAAACAATTAGTCAGATCAACATTTCTAATGTTAAGGAAGTGAAGAGAAACTGTCAGGGCAACAAATTAGAAAATATTCTCTTATTTCAGTGTGAGAAATAGTCCAACTGTATCTTTGGAGAGTTAAGATTGAAGAAAGAGAAATCATAAGATAGTAAGTGCTCTATTGAACTAATCTTCCATCCTCATTACCTTTATTTTTAACGTTTAGCACTTC
Organism: Cricetomys ansorgei; assembly: GCA_026225945.1. Taxonomy (NCBI): domain Eukaryota; kingdom Metazoa; phylum Chordata; class Mammalia; order Rodentia; family Nesomyidae; genus Cricetomys; species Cricetomys ansorgei. The sequence continues at coordinate 16,630,457 of JAMJFZ010004061.1, forward strand.
CAGAAGACCTTACTTGCCAAGAATTAAATGCTGTCCTATAGCTAGGCAGTCATGGTGAATCTCTGTGAGTTTGAGGCCAACTTTAAGTTCAAGGATAGCCAGGAATATCGAGAAAGACTCTATCTCAGCGAGGCGGTGGTAGCACATGCCTTTAACACTAGCATTCAGGTGGCAGAGACAGGTGGATTTCTGCGAGTTCAAGGCCAGCTAGTCTACAGAGTGAATTCTAGCACAGCCAGAGTTACAACAGAAAAACTCTGTCTCAAAAAAAGAAAGCAAGAAGAAGAAGGAGAAGGAGAAGAAAAAGAAAGAACTTGTCTCTAACATATAAATAAATATTAAAAATAAAGTTTTACAAAACACAAATATCTATTATCCCCATTGAAAAAATAAAATGACAGACAGGTGGGTAAGTTCCTCAAGACACTCACTGTTAAATGTACTATTGATTCCAGACTTTAATCAGGCCATGACTCATACATATCAGATCATCTTGTCCCAGTTATTGAGTAACTCTGTGAGTCATAACAATTATGAATATTTGGCAAAGCTACGACATGATGTTCCCTTGACAGACATTAACAATCAATCCCAACATCATTTCTCATTCAGTGTTGACAGGACCACAGAATCACTCATCACAGTATTTTAGGAAGCTAATAGCTTTCAGCTCTTTTGTTCCCCTGTCTATCCTTCTCTCTCTCCCTCGCTCGTGTGTGTGTGTGTGTGTGTGTGTGTGTGTATGTGTGTGTGTGTCTCACTATATAAGCTATATCAACCTCCAACTCACAGTGTATCTTACTTTCTTTCTAGATTTTTGGGATAAGATCTTACTATGTAAAGCAGACTGACACACAGAGATCCACGTGCCTCTGCCTCCTCCTCAGTGCTGGGATTCAGGCATGCACCAGCACACCCAAAAAACTCATAATGTTTTTGCTTCAGTGTCCTAAGTGCTGTGTTTAGAGGCATGTACCACCATGCCCAACACAGCTTTCCATTCTTATGCAATCTCAAATTTAGAATTCTTCAATAAATGGTCTTTATATGGTGCTTGATTATAGATAGTCAGTAAATATTAGAGTTTAAGGCATCACGTATGGAAAGAGCATAGATACATTTAGAACCAGACAGACCATTGTCGAGTTTGTGATTCTCCAATTTACTAGGTACATAGGTACATACCTTAAGAATGTTATCTCCTGTACAGATATGTACAGATATTTGTGACTTTATCTTCAAAGTAAGGCTGTTACTACCAACCTTGAAGAGCTATCGTGACACTAAATAAGTTATATCTAGTCTTAAGAGGAAACAACCTTTCAGAAATACCAAACCTCCTGATACTACTTCAAGAAAGAAAAAAAAGATTAGTTTTGTATGAAATTACTTGAATATCCAAAGACTGAAAGAAATCCAAGGAATATTCCTAAGAAGAAAGAATGGAATTAGAAACAGCCTTGCAAGGTGATTGCTGGCTGGAACCAGAACTATGAAGACTGGATAGACTCCCACATCCAAAGATGACCTACAGCTTTAAATACCATACAGAATTGGAAAACTGCTCAGATCTTGAATGGAAATAGAGAAATGAGAAAAGCAAGGGTTGGAATATCTGTCATGGCATGTGACTGAAGGGATGAAAACCTAAAGAAAATATTTTACACATTACGTCTGAGTCATGGACCAAGCTAAAAAGATTAAATCTTTGTTCACATCCGATTCAAAACCTCTTAAGAGGTCATAATAAGGTATAGCATAAACTGTGTAATTCATTTTAAATACCTTTGATCCTCTCCAGAATATTGGTAGATGAGTGTTGCTGGGGATTAAAACTCAGGTCCAGCTTCATACTGAGGGATCATCAAGCACCAAACCTGTCTCAAAGTTCTCAGTGTGGGTTACTTCTCATTCACCCTTTCCCTAAGAAAGAAAACACAACTCTTACTTTTCCTAATGTACCTCAGGGTCCTACCTACATGGAAATAAATCATTTCTGTCTCTCATTAACTGAGTTTCCATGCCTAGGGTAGAAGCAACATTGTGCCTAATTAAGTTTCGAAGAGTATCAGAGACTGGAACTCCAGTTTTTCCCTTCTATATGTACATTTTTTCTTGTTTCAAGCAGTTAGAAAAGCACAGAAAATACTCTCTGGTCACATCTGGATGGGAAGTGGGTAGCACAGAGGTGGTTATTCCTGTCTGCTACAGCCACATGCATTGGCATGGTCCTCACTGGGACTCTGGTGATGATGGTTGCAAACAAACAAAACACACCGTTCCAGGGAATTTGATTCTCTCTTCTGGCCTTCACAGGTACTACATTCATGGGGTACACAGACATACATGCAGGCAGAACACTCATACACATAAAAGTACAGGTTAAAAAAGACAGAAATAGTACCCTCAGAGAGCTTATAGACGTAGGTGAAAATGTAAGAATGTGGGTTTGCAAGAAGTCCAGAAATGTTAGGTATATAGTGACTCATAACACCTATTCTTTCATATTATTTTTCTCTTTGCTGTCTTTCCTTTTCTGTGCTTTTCTAACTAAAGGCATACGCTTATATATCAGAAGGATGGCATCATGTCATTTTGTAATACTGGGCTGTCACTAATGCCTAAACCCCAACTCTCACCATGGACAATTTCTGTCTGTCCCCAACTTTTATTCCTAAAAGATGTATGTTATTGATCAAAAGTGTTTCATCATAGAAAATGCATGAATGCAGATTTTATGGAAAACTAATGATACTCATTCTTATATGTATAAAGTGATATTTTAGAGAAAGCACAAGCTTTGGGATCATTAAGGCTTCAATTGCTTAAATAGTTTTAAACCGATAAGCGCACTTGAATTGACAACTACGCAAATGGAAACATAGTCTAGTAAATTACAAAGGTAACTACCTTTGAGGATTTTAGATATTTCAGAACTGTGATGTTAGCCTCATTTTCATGACGAGAATGTGTTCATTATTCGCTCCTCACCTTATAGACGGTCTCTGTGTCCTATGTTACTACTTTACAAAGTGTGTGCACTGCGACATTCATTCTGGTCTCTTTAGCCTCCTGGTTTCCACAACCCTTCCCATCGCCTTCCAAAAAAAGGAGCCACAAAATTAAGAAGAAAATATCCAGCCAAAAGGGCAAGGTTTTCTAGAAGAGGAAAAAGAGTGGGAAATGAATTATTTCAGACCAAAAGCAATTATATTTTGAAGGCAGAAGCAGACATCTCCTGGCACAACTGTCAAGATGTTACGAAAAGATTAAAGGAGGGTTTTTTTTGTCATTTAAAATCTGTTTCTGGTTCAAAAAAAAAAAAAGCATGCTGTTCAGTTTGCGATTTTTAATAAGATTTCTCAATAGACTTGCTGCTTAAAAAAAAAAAAAGTGTGAGAAAGAAAGTAGCAAAAAACTTGAAGGCCATGTAGCAAACACCGTTGTGAATTTGATACAGTATCATTCATTTTCACCATTCTTGAGAATTTAGACAAGATTTTTGTGGGAGGTTATACCCTACACAATAGCCTGTCAACAAAATATACTTTTTGCAGAGACTTCTCAGGATTTAGTCTTCTGTGTGGTTAAAGTAGAAACATCGATTAATTCCTTCCAAAACACTGTGAACTTTCACTTAAGCAGACAAAAGCTGGTATTTTCTAGTATTAACAGTGTGCCAACCTCTCCCTCATCCAGCCTCAAATGGCCAGATTCTATTTTGTACCCATTCTTTGCAATAGGGGTTCCTTCAGTTCTCAATTAAAGATTGCATATCAAACTTCTGCCTGGAAAACATGTGAGGAAGACATTGCGAAGACCTGACCAAGATTGTCCAGTTTAAATTGGACATGATTTCCAGATATCCTTTGCCTTCTCCCTTCTGTTTTGGAACATGTTTAAAGCCCTGGTTTGTAGAGGAGTATTTAATCTTTTAATCCATCATAATGGCTGCTCTAAGGTAGAAAGAATGTTGGTACACACCTTTAATCCCAATATTCAGAAGGCAGTGGTGGTGCATGCCTTTAATCTCAGTACTTAGGAGACAAGAAGAAGAGCTCAGAAGGAGTCAGTCAGTGTCAAACAGGAAGTAACCTCTGACATGAGTCAGAGTGAAGGGCAGGCAAAGTGACAAATCAAAGGAAGAGTTAGGAGAGTGAGTCAGAGTGAGGATATTCCCAGCTCTCATGATAGAAAAGTAGTCTCTCAGCCCATAGAGTTAGTACAAGACAAAGAGACACTGAAGCAGTCTAACTGGAGGATAAGGCAGAGAAGCAAAGAGGCTGACTGAAGCAGTATAGAGCAGAGAGAACTTACAGAGACACAGAAGCAGTCTGAAGAGTCTGAGGCAGAGACTCAGAGGCAGCTCAACAGAAGTCAGTATCAGATGGTAAGATTGAGTTAGTTGGAAACCAGGCAGAGCAGTTCAGTGAGAGAAGTTGTGGGAGTCAGCCAGAGTCTGCCAAAGTCAGAAAGTCAGAAAAATTCAGTTGGAAAGTCAGCTGGCTCAGAAGATCAGTTTCAACCAGTCAGCTTGGAGCCAGAACAGCAAGTGAGTTGAGTTGAACCAGAAAAGTCTGTTGAGTTCAGTACAGCTCTGAGTTCAGAAGGAGCTAGTCAGAGTGACTCAGTAAATTGATTAGATTGTCTGGAGGCTTAAATAGTTTAGGCTGTAAGGAAGCTGAGGCTCAAGCCTTTCAGTTCTAGGCTTAAGAGTAGATTATATGCAGACTGAAAAGCTCCAGGGCTCCAGGGCTCCAGGGCTCCAGGGCTCCTGGGCTCCAGGGCTCCAGGGCTCCAGGGCTTCAGGACTAGGACTGGTGATTGAATTAGCCAAAGAATAAATGGATTTTGAACCTGAATCCAGGACTACACTAATTTCCTACACAAAAAGTGAGCAACTTCCAAGTCATTATGCCTTCTTCACTTGGCTTTTCATTCCTCCCATTGTTAGAGTTCAAAATTCGCATTTGAAGCTTTCTCCTCTTCACCCTTCCTGAAAATCCCTTTCTCCTGGTGCAAATGGTAGGTCCATGTCCTGGCCCGGGTACATCTTAAAAATTCAGAAACGGAAGAACAGTACAGGAGGAGATAGGTCAGTGAATTCTTTCCTGTCATTTTGTATTCAGTGTCCAAGACTTTATTTCTGGCTTAAGGCTTGAGTAGGGAAAGTCTAGGAACTGCGCAAGGCCACATAAAATGAGCATGGGAGGTGAGCCTTTCATGCAAATAATTTACACTCCTTTGAAAGAAGTAAGCTCTTTGCTCAGAAGGCAATTAGAAGAGTAGGACGCTAATTAGGGAGGTACTAGGGATGCTCTCAGTGATGTCTACTCCGAGGAAGCAGAGGATAGCCTCTTTCCCTTACTCTAGTCTTTACATTGGCATCTCAGTCTGGGAACTCCCAGAAATCAACTTTCTCTGGAAAAGTGAACCTTGAAAATAGTCAAGTTTCCAAGTTCTCTCCTCTGACTGGTACCAGTGGTAAACTTCATTGTTCTTTTGTTTTATTTAAACCCCTATCAAGATGATCAACCTCAATCATTTCATTTAGGTTATATCCCAGACTCTTCTAAAATATTTACATGCTTGAGTATGTCTTAACTTGATACTTGCACCACTTTTAAATGACATATGAAAACCAACCCATCAGCTTCAAGTTGGCAAACTAAAATTTTAACATGCATTTTTTAATTCTAATGCTCCTCTAATTGAAAAAGCTAAAAATCTAAAGAATGTGATTTTGAGTGAGAAAATACAATGATGCTCCCAGGAATTTGGAATTAGAAATATATCTAATTTCTCATTTAACTGAACTTTATGCCTTTTCCCCAGCCACCGCTACCAGCTAGTAATAGGAAAGAGGAGAAATGATAAAACTTAAGTCAGCATTTATTAATTTCTAGAATGTGTCCTTTAAAAGAAAATTTGCTGGGAAAGAGATTAAAAGCAATGTTGGTTTTTTTTCTTGACATTTTAGTCAACTTCATATTCCTGAAGTTACGTGGCAAAAAAAATAAATAGGAGAGGAAGATTAAGGTGAGACAAAGGCTTTTTTTAAAAAAAGAATAATTATTGCACACAAACAATGTGTCATACCCTTACCTAAATTTTCCCTATACACGGTCTTATCCAATTCACACAACAATATTCAATCAAACACAGGGTTGTGATCTCATTTGATGAAGCACTAAGAAAGAGATAAGGGAATGCATTCAGTGTTATGAACTGAGTGTTTGTGATTCCCTTCCCTAGATTCACACACAGAAAACATAACCCTCAATAAAGCATATTAAGAGGAGGAGCCTTCGGGAAGTGATTAGAACATGACTGTTGTGCCTTCATTAATGGGGCTAGTATCCTTCCTCAGAGAGGTATGGGGCTAGAGGTGTGACTCTGTGGTAGAGAATACATGCCTAACACTTAAGAGATCCTGAGTTTAATCCCTAGCACCAGAAGTGGGGGAGGGGGAGACAAAGAGATGGAGACAGAGCACTTCCTCCCCATCCTTCTTCTCTATCACTTGAGGGTACAGTGCAAGGTACCACATACAAGATGAGGAAGAATACTCTCCAGAGACACCAGATCTGCCAAGATCTTAGACTCCCAAGCCTCCAGAACTACGAGAAAAGAATTTCTGTCATTTAAGCTACCCAATCCACAGTAGTTTGTTATAGTATAGCAACTCAGATTGGCTAATAAGTATAGAACTCTGAAGCTCAGCTAACCAGATGACACAATGAACACATGGGAAAATACTTGAATTTTTCCCCCTCTCCTTTCATTACCTCTGAAGTCTCATTGCACATCCACAGACAGTAGCCCAATGGCCTGGACCATCAAAGAGAGTGAAAGCCTAAGCCACCAGGGTAGACAGAGATCAGGAGGGAGAGCCTAGGCTCATCAATCAATCTCCAGTTCAACCTGAACCTCCTCATGACCCAGCAGCCATGTGGAAGATAGAATTCCCCATTCCGGCTCCCTGCCTTCAGAAGCCTGACCACAACAATCAGGCGATCATAATTCCCCAGGGCAAACCTACCTGCTCAGTGTGTCTAATTGAGAGGAAAGGGCAACAAAGGTACAAACAGAAGGGGAGGGGGGGGAATGTGCTCAGAGTGTTGTGTATTTGTCAATGTGCAGTTGGCATGGGAGTGACCCGTGGTATTGAAATGGAACTGGGCTGTGGGAAGACGGGGCTGCTGCAAAGAAAGCAGAGTGCGAAGGATAAAAGTGAGACAGACAACTCAGAATTTTTCCCCTTTGAATTTCAACCTGTTGGATAAAAACAATAGCAAATGAGACACTGAATATGCATGAGGCAGGGAAGGTATTTTAAGTTTTTCAGGAGACAGCTCGCTGAACGGAATTGCTAATTATGTCTCACATTGCTCCGTCCAATTCAGTTAGCTTGATTATGGCTGAGTTGTCAACCCTCCCTGCTCTTGAGGTTCCACGGTTTCGGCCCATTCTGAGGCTTAATACTAAATTAGAATTGCATTCCCCCCCCCAAAAAAAAAATGTTTTCCCTTATTGAAGTGCTAACTTTACCCATTGTGACAATATAACCTTTCTCAACAAAAATAAAATTAAAGCCGCCAAGGGTTCAGATTCAAGGGTTTTGGGAGCTGGTGGAATGTGAGGAATGCAATCGCAGCTGTGACAATTGCAAATTAAGATTGAACAATGAGCCAAATTAAAAGGGTGAGGAAGAGCAGAACAGCATATGGAGTGACTTGCTGCTACCCCCACAGGATATCTTTGATTCCTTAGGGTAAACAGGATTAGCCAACTGAGGGATGGACTAAACAGAGCCTGCGCTCTCACTAGCCCCAGCCACTGCCTCCATCAGGCAATCCAGTAGCCTTTGTATTACTTAGTCTCTTTGCTCTTAAAGTGGAAATTGACTTCAACTGCTAGGTTCGAAATTGCTCAACTAGACACCGAGAAATATGAAAGGTCACACAAAAGCAGCTTATTGCCACAAAACACAGACCAGCAAGCTGGGGTCTACCATTCCAAAAAATGGCAACCACGAAATGCAGGTGAAGTGAAACAGGCAATAGCTAGGGGATTTCTCTGATTAGTCAGGACCGGAACACAGATCCTTAATCTGATTGGCTCCTTACATCTCAAGGGGAAGTGAGAAGTTGAAGGGACATGGTCAAGCAGCTATACCCAGAATTTAGCACTCTTTCGATCTAGCACCATTCTGATTGGCCACCAGCTTTGGGACTCTCCTAGAGAACTACCAGGATTCCCAAAGAGCCTATGTCAGGACCTGCCCACCATGAGGGGGCGGGATGGGGCCTGGGACAGAAGTCGAAATACCCCGGTCCTCTCACAGCTATGGCCCTGTTTCAAGAGAGGAATGGGGAATAAAGCAGAGCTTTTATGGGTCAATTAAACCAGGTCTAGGCCCCTCTGTGTTAAACTCTTCATCACTGTTACAGTATAGCTGAGAAAACAACAAAAGGGGAAAAGGATCTCTTTTGCTACCAAGTCAGATGTTTAGGTCCATCATAGCAGCGAGGCTGTGTTGGAACAAGACAGCTTGCCTCATGATAAATGGGAGACAGGGGAAGGAGAAAAGACAGGACAAGGGCATAGCTCCAGCCACCTACTTCTAGTAGAACCCCTTCTTCTACCTTTTATCACCTCTAATAACACCATCGTATTGTTAATACATTGAGGAATTAATCTGATGATTGGGTCAGAGCCCTTGAAATACAACCACTACCCCAAAACACATTCACTGACAATAAGCTCTCAATACATAAGCCTGTGAGAAGTATCTTTGGAGTTTGGAAAGAATTCTCCATAAATGTATTGGAAAGAGAGTGTGAGAGACTCCATCAAATGCATATTATTAGAGTGAGTTCATCCATACCTTTTTGTCAAATCTATTTTATTTCTGTCAAGCCTCTCCTGAACACACAAAGACCACTGGGGGAGAGAAGATAAAAATGAGGACACAAGCACCTGTGCCTGGGGTACACATAACATCTCATCCCAGGGGGAAAGTAGCATGGTTCCCATCTCACTACAAATGAAAACATTGCTTGAGAGACATGAAGGTCCAGAGTTCTGTTCTGAAACAAGGATTCCATCAGAGATGTCTTCAGTGGCAGCTCTACCACGCTGGAGTACACTGGATGACAGGCAAAGACTGCAGCAGCTGGCAGAGCAGCATAATTTCAAGAGAAAGGTCTTAGCTGGGAACATTTATAACATATCCCCTAGAAATACAGGAAATGATCTGAGCAAGGTGAAATGTTTCTTAAGAGGGTTGGACATTATGGTAGAGTTGGGAAATTATGGCTGCAATATAAAAAGCCCAGATCATCCTACTTAGGAGCTGTGGGAAGAGATGCAAGCCTCACTGGCCTAGAGCTCCAGCCAGTTGCTAACCAGGCTGCAGACTGCATATATATCAGGGATTTCAGCCTGCATCATATGGAATGGAGATGATTCACCCCAGTTAATCCCTGCCCAATAGCAAAAGTGTAAGCAATGAATAGTAGTTATTTTATGATATTGTGCATGATACTAGATAACTGATACAATCAATACTAAATATACTACATTTATTCATGATAAACCCCACTTTCAAGACAGGGGGGAAAATAGATTTTGAAAGCAATCCTAATTATTCCCAAGCAATGTCTGAGGCTGACCTTAATCAGTAGCACTAGAGCAGTAACAATCATCTTTCATACTAAAATTCAAGTTTTAGCTGTAGTGCATCATTCTGCCTGAGCAGAAAAGTCTCCAATAGCAACAGATTCTATGCCCACATCTGTCTTCCCTGAATAGCATCAGAAAAGTGTTATGTGCATACACTTCAGCCTCAGAGATGCACCAACCTCAAAATGAGTTAGAGTTCAAGGTGCCACTGTATAATGCAGGTTTGGTTATTCGCTGTACTGGGTTGCTGGCAGAATTGACCCCAAACATCCCCATCTGGAAAAAAGAAAATTAAAATGGCATTTATAACTAAAGGAGCCAAATGACAGAAGAAGGGGGAGAGAAGCCAGCTGCAAGCATAGCAAAAAATACAGTTAAATGTTATGATGGTGGATGCGGTTTTCCACTTTGGTGGGTGGCTCTGTTAGTCCACCTGTCTTAAGAGCATAGCCAGAAGATACCATAAGCAATAAGCAACATTATTTTCTTCTTTTGAAACCTAAGGGTGGAGAAGTTGAAAGCTTTATTTTTTTTTTGTTTATTTTTTTGTTTTGTTTTGTTTTTGAGACAGGATTTCTCTGTTGTAACTCTGGTTGTCCTGGAACTCACTCTGTAGACCAGGCTGGCCTCGAACTCACAGAGATCTGCCTGCCTCTGCCTCTGCCTCTGCCTCCCGAGTCCTTCTATTAAAGGTGTGTGGCATCACTGCCCAGCTTTTTTTTTTTTAATATGAAATGTTCCTTATTTCTGTACCTCATCCTGCTCCTCTTTGACCTAAACTCAAGTACTCTTGTAGGGGTAGAGACTTAACAGAATTTCTTCTATGTACTCACACATCTCCATTGTTCCAGCTCTGTTAAGGTTCCATTAGCTCTGTCTGAGCTTACAATCCAACTTGAACTCCCGGTGATCATGGAGATATAGATACATTTCTTATTTTCAATGATATCAGATTAGGCTGTCATCCTTAAGCAGCCAAGGTGGAGAAATTAAAATCACATCATGAAACGCAGCAACTATTTATTCACTTGAACTCTTCCTCACAGAGGCTTCAGAGACAAGTACATCAAGATATTGTTTATAATTAAGTAAAATTACCCCAAAAATATCTCCTGTTACACATGATTTGTTATGTCTCTGGATGCCTGTCTTTAAGGAGAGAGTAATTGGTTTTATTGCAATAGGTTTGCCTGCTTGCTGTGATGATATATGCCAGTTGGGAGGTTCAACTCTAAGTTGATCGTGCTTATAAGAAAAGTGTTCCCATGATTCTAGTCAAAAGGTTCAGCCCTTTTTTTTTATCAGTTTCAACAATTTAACACACACCAAAAAGCTTAACTAAACTACATTTCCCATATGTTAATATTGAGCTCCATCTCTGTAGAGACAATATAAAAGGAAAAGCCCAGACTGAGGCAAACCTAAGCCCTAGCAGAAACAAAGAATGAAAGTCTGAGGCTATCAGGATAGCCAATGGGAAGAAATGGAAAGGAGTCTCTGTCTTATGTCACTTAAATCATATTCAAGACACATCCTCTGACTGGCAGAGAGGTCAGAGACTTGAGATGGTGCTCCTGCAGCTGCCACTGAAGAGGGCATTTATCATGAATAGCTCCAGGTGAGAAGAAAGGGGCTTCCTTCCTCTCCCCTAATCCTCTTATGGCATGGCCTGCTGGAGGTCTTTCCTTGATGTTTACAATAAACTCCTTCAAAGGCTGTTTAACTACCACAGTAAGGCAACTCTGTGAGATGCCTAGGAAGAAATACCATCCTATAAATAACAAAACCTAACTTTTTTCTTTTTCTTCCTAAAAATATTAATACTTATAAAATATGCCAGGTAATGGCAAAAAAATAGAAAAAAAGAAAGAAAGGAAGAAAGAAAGAAAGAAAGAAAGAAAGAAAGAAAGAAAGAAAGAAAGAAAGAAAGAAAGAAAGAAAGAAAAAGAAATCCTGTTTCATGAATGAATGCAGCTTGTACCACCCATTCCTCTGGAGGGCAGATGACAGTGGTATGAGAGGCAGACCTAGTACCAGTACCATGTGGTCAGGACTGTGCAACCTGATAAAGTTTAAATAACCAAAATACTATTTGTGGCACTACAGGATTGTGTGTGTGTGTGTGTGTGTGTGTGTGTGTGTGTGCACGTGGGCATGCTGTCACATGTGTGTTCATTCTGGTGCCCGCAGAGGGCAGAAGAAGACATCTGATTCCCTGGAGGAAGAGTTACATAGAGATGGTTGTGAGCTTCCCAATGTGAGTTCTAAGACCTCTGGAAGAGCAATAAGCACTCTTAACCACTAAGCCATGTCTTCATCATCATATCATAATTTCTTTAAATCAACGGAGTATTTAATTTTAAATTAAAGAATATAGTAGCAATAAAAAACCACCATCTCCACCACAGACACAATCCCTGTTTGCTCTAAATGATGGAGCCTAAAAGAAGCAAATCAAAGGAAGGGATCAAATCACAGCTTAAGTCTTTGGATCCATCCATACTAACCACTCTTGAAAGCATTTTTAGATTATGAGCATACAGAGATGTCAGTGCAGACATAGATAGTGAAATGGATTAACAACTATTCTCTCTTTTGCTTCAGCAAAAGTTGCTGCCATAACCAAAGAGCCCTGATTATTGACATATTTGTTATTATTTGTTTTCTTTACGAAGATAGAAAAATCAAAACTCAGAGGAATTAAATAATTTTTCCAAGATCACAATGATGTGAATGATAGAATCTAGATTTAAAGTAAATTTAATAGAACTACAGAGTCAAGGCCCTTAATCATTTAATCACTGCAATATATAATCTATTAAGCAAAGCTACTATGCTAGACATTTTCAGAGTAAAATCCAGAAGCAAAAAAGTTCTTTGAATACTAGTTCTGTAAGAGAAATAGGAAGACGCTGCACAGTATAAAGGACCCTGAACTGGTATGCAAACAACTGCACTGGTGAGCTTTTAGTGTCAGCTTGATATAGTTCAGAGTCATCTGGGAAGAGGGAGGGAACTTCCACTGAAAATGTGCTTCATCAAATTGGCCTGTCTCAGTTTCTGTGAGAGACTGTCTTGACTGATGATTGATGTAAGAGAGCCCAGTCCATTGTGGGCAGCACCATCCCTACGCAAATGAGTCTGGGATATATAAGAAAGCTATCAGAGCATGATTTAGAGAGAAAGTAGCATCCTCCATGATTTCTGCTTCAGTTCCTGCTTGACTTCCCTGAATGAGATAGATTGTGATCTAGAAATATAAGCCAAATAAGCCCTTTCCTCTCTTAGTTGCGTCTGGTCGTGATGTTTATTACAGCAACAGGAAAACAAACTAGAACACGGCATTCACTGAAAATACATTCTGCTTGGCATTACTTGATTTATTCTTCAAAACAGCTCTGTGAAGTAGATAGTGAAAAGATTTTGCTATCCACTATGTATGTAAGACAGTAGCTGCCAAGATGACTCTGAGGTGAAATGAAACCAAGTCTCAACACTTTCCTTCTAAGTTCTTATAACTTAGATAAGCCAGTTCTTATCTCTTTATCATACTAATTATTGCCATTTAAGTCACAGAAGCATTGTTATGACATTTAGAAAAAATATAAGGTTCAGAGACCAAAAATTTTAAGTCTCCCACTCAACACTGAACCACTTGGGAAATTTCTGATAAAAAATATCTATCCAAAACTTCAAACAGTGAGGATTTTTTTTTTTAATTCATGGTAACTTTTATACTCATATACATTTCAAAATATTTTATTGAACTAGAATTATAATTCTTCCCCCTTCTTTCCTCTCTCTGGTCTCTCCCAGCTACCCCTGCCACCCTCCCTCAAACCCTTTCCCTGTCCCCCACTCTCTCAAGTTGATAGCATCTCTTTCTTTGACTGTCATTGTTACATGTATATTGTTTGTCCAATGCAGAGTGGTCAGTCTTGAAACTATATACACACTGACTCATATACATGTATGTATTTGACAAAAATATGTAGAATTGTTGATTCTCAATATTTTCTTCTATTCTTTTATATCTTCTAAGTTTGATTTGAAACCATCTGAAATATATTTTGAAGCAAGGTGTTATGTAAAAGTAGCTATCCTCCTTCTATGAAATTGGTAATTCATGAGCATATATTATAGATTAATTCAATTATTTTACTCTATACATACATATACCCTCCTTGGCTTTTTTTTAAACCATTATTTCTATAATCTTAATATAGGAAACACTATATAAATATAACAACAAAGAAAAACAAGAGAAAAATGAGGTATGTTTATCTGTGCAAACATACAATGTATCAATTGATTTTTCAAAATATTAATGTAGGTCTCTAAACTAGAAATATATATACTTACATTTATATGGAATGCTTGTACAAAACTCTTAATTTGCAGAATTTTCACAAATACTGAAAGACATGTTCAAGTAAAAAGGGATGGGGACTATTAATAACAGTAGTTTACAGAAAAAAACATAGGCACTGAGTTAAAAGAAAAAAAAAACCTATGACAACTTCACCAGTGACATGGGGAAATGTTTGCTCTCGTCTATGGCTGCAAACTCTGCAATAGTTGGTACCTCTGTGGAATCCAGTGGGTATCTAAAAGATTGATGTACACTGTAGCTCTAGTCTATTGATTATCTTCCTAGGAACTTCCCTAAAGAAGCAAAGATGTGGGAAAGCTATTTCATTTCAAGCTGTTTGTTAATCCACTTTAATAGCCAACAAGCAATTGCAAAGTTAAATGACAGTTGACTATATTAGTTACTTTTCTTATCACTGTGACATAGCAATTTAAGAATGTAGAGGTTTGTTTTGGCTCACAGCTTAGTGGGTTTGGGGCATCATGATGGGAAATCATGACAGCTGAAGCTGCTTGGTCTATGATACCAGGAGTTTGCTGTGTGGCTTATTCGTATTTCAGCAGACCAGGAAGCAGATAGCTCAGTTTGGCAGCAGGACCAAACTGTCAACTTCAAGACCCGACTCCCAGCACTGCTCTTCCTCCTTCCAGGCCTCCCACTTCCCTAAGGTTCTACAGTCTCCCCAAAATAGTACCACTAACAAGGACCAAATTTCCAAACATAAGAGCCTGAGGTGGATATTCGGCATTCAAACTATAACACTGACCAAGGAATAGTTTACATTTGTGATGGAATATCTTCCAGGCCTGCAAACATATTCATCTAAAGTTCACAAAGAAGTACTGTGTCAGACACCATGCTAATCCTTAGAAATACACAGATCCTATCATGCAATCCTTGGCCTAGTGGGGCAATCAAAAGTCACACAGAAATGAAAAGACACAACAACAAGCTATGCTTAGAAGAATTTCACTAAGCCCTGAACGCCTCCTTCAGGAAATAGATAAGGCAGGGAAGCCAGGAGAAACTCCCAAGAGCCACATGATTCTGAGCTGAGGCATGAAAGAAGAATCTCATAGTTGGGATCTTAAATGTTCACATAGAACCAAGTCTTGTTCACTAGTGCTGCGCTATGGAGAAATAGTGGAAAATTAGAAGGTGGGGCCTCATGGGAGGTCTTCAAGTCATTGCCATCATGAGACTTCAAAGATGGTGGGACCTGGATACCTTCTTTTTCCTCTCGATTCCTAAAGTGAGCAATGCCAACATCACTATGTCATATGCTCCCAGCATGACAACCTACCCTGTCCCAGAAATGGGTATGCCTTATCACACATGGAATCCTCCAAAACCATGAATCAAACTACGACCTTCTTCCACACGAGTTGACTATCTCAGCTATTTGCTATAGTGAGGGAAAGTTTACTGACACAGAGAAGGAGAATTACCTGGGTAGCCAAAGGGCAGTCCAGGAAAGACTCTAAACACTTTAAACTTGACTATTGACTGTTTTTTGAATAGTGTATATATTGCTGACAAAGTATGTAGATGCAGAAAATAAAAGCTGGATGTTTGTTTAGGGATACTACACACCTGTATGTGTGGGATGCTGTGGTGCCCAACCCCTCTCAGAGACAAGCCCTAAACTGCCTTAACTAGAGAAGTTAAGAAAAAAACTACAAACTCCAGAGTGAGGGCTGTTCCCACACTCGCATATCTTTAGTTACAAATGACTATTTACCTGTCAGTTGGGCTGAGAACACCATCGGTTTCCCTTTGAAGTGAACCTCTCAGATTTAAAGAGTTTTTCTTTTCTTTTTTTTTTTTAAGCTGTTGAGGGCTTACTTGATCTAAGTCTCAGACACGTTTGAAGTTGTGACTTAATGGAAGATTATTTTTACTCACAGTGATCAAGCAGTTAATGAGATAAAGTAGTGAGGAGACAAGCTTAATAGAATATGTGGTTGCACCGCATGTTAATCTTTATAAAAGGCAGAATGAAAATAACAGGAAACCAGGAAGAAATTGGGACAGATGGCTGAACAGCTCAAAGACAGGAAAAACAACTCTTTCCTACACAGGCTTTTCAAAAGCAAACCCTTCTCCTGTTCAGTTCAATACATAAAATGGCAACAAAGAAAAGGAAGATGGAAACCTAAGACTAAAACCTTCCTGGTGGCTGTTCCCTGTGACCTTTATCTAACCCTAGTCTCTTCCTTGCCACTCCTCTGAAGGACAAAATACATCGGAGCAGTGACTGCAGAGTTTCAATAAAGAAAGAAGATAAATCACACAGAAAGTCATCGTTTGTATCCATGTCCCATTATGTATCATGCTGACCTCCATAAATTAACAACATAAGGGGACTCTCTAACCTCACCAGATTCAGCAACCACACCCTGGGGTGGCCACAGAAGCCGGTGGCAGAAGAGAGAATAGAATGCCAGCTCTGTTTACTAAGCTAACCCCCATGTTAGTTCAGTAGCATTGCTCTTTGGTGATGGAGGTGGTGGGAGGGGATAGCACTGCTTTGCTTCTTTTTTCCATCCAGGACAGACAAGATAATCAAGCTACTTCGTTTTCAAATCAGAAAACATATGAAGCCAAGTTAGTCACAAGGAAGAACACTGAAACTATCATTAACAGGCATCTGTTTAACCCGTGGCTTGAACCTACTGATAAGGAGATAAAACCAACAGAGTGACCGAATTTTGAGCTAATTTTGAGAAAATGGCAAAGCTGTATTTCCCAGTGGTCCTCTAGCAACCTCTGAATCTTACTCCTTTAGGGTGTGTGTTAAAGATTTCCTAACAGGACATGGTAGTACACTCCCAGCACTCAGGAGGCAGAAGCAGGTGGATCATTGTGAGTTAGAGCCAGCCTGATGGATTCCAGAAGAGCCAAAGCTACATATGAGACCCTATCTCAAAAAAAAAAAAAAAAAAAGGAAGGAAGGAAGAGAAAAAAAAGAGAAAGCACATATTCCTAATCGTGCATCCTCAACTGTTTTGATTTGTTGGCATAAAGGCAGGACATGAGAATCGGAGCTTTTCAAACTTTTGAACATACTTCATTTCTGTAGCTTTCACATTCAGTGTCTACAGTGACTGGACAATTGTATTTCTGCAGGAGCTTATTAAAGGTGGATGTGAGAACTGGGGCCAGTGATACCCAGGCTTGATATCTGGAACCCAGAGATATTCGTGGAGATGACAGCCCTTAAAGGAAATATCTCTTAACCTTTGCCCTCCATGCCTCAGCTCCACTAACCCAGGTACTCAGACTAAGTTTCAGAGCTTCTGTGTTTGCGGATGATGTAAAGAATGTGACATCACAAAAGGGCAGGTTCTCAAAACAGGATAGCTGTAGGTCACTTCTCTTTGTCAATGGTACATATTTCTTCCATTCTGTCTAATAATAGGAGATGGATATCTGGGTGATCTCACCTTCCATTCCCCACCGAGGTCACCTTGAAACCTTAGCATGTATCCCCAGATAGCCTCAAATGCAGGACTCTGCTTATTCCCATAGCAATATGGTCTTCACACTCAGTTACCTCTCTGTGTCACTGCTCTCCATTCCAGCTTCCAACCACAGGATTTTTCCTTTCTTGTTCATGAGTTCAGCCTTTCATTTACAGTAATTTTGTCTATACTTAACTTAGAACTCTTAGAGTTATAGAGTTGGAACGGTATTCAAGCTTTGGTGTTTCATGGATTGCTGGAAATAGATTTTCTTAGCAAGCAGGTGATTCTAATCCACACTCTAAAGTTTGAGAACATTATAGCTTTCAGTGAGTAATGAGACTTGCTCATGTCATAATAGCAGGGTATAAAACACTCTTATTTGTTTTATTTCATCCTTGTAACAAGCTTTCAAAATAGTAGTGCTAGTATTGTTACTCTAATTTTTTCCCTGACAAAGCTTAGCCAGACTTTATTGCCCAAAGATATAAAAGTAAGTAAACAACAACAACAATAAAATAGACCTCAGATCTCCTGATGATTGGCCCATTGCATCATATTTCATTATTTCCAAAGTTACAAGTTAGTTTTCCAGGACACCATTATCTGTCAGAAAATTCCAAATAAGTTTGAAAGAAGTTTAGTAAGCTTTATCTGAAGGCTATAAATCTATGCTTTCCTCATCTGTGTGTGCTGGACACTGACACCCAGTTACATGGCCACAGAATTTCTCAGTGGTCCCATTCATCTGTCATCTCAGCCACTTGGGAGGCTGAAGGAGGAGGATCACAGTTGAAGGCCAACCTGGGCAACATATTGAGACCTGTCTTGAATTAATTAATTAATTAATTAATTAATTAATTAAATTTTAAAATAATTCTCTGAGTAACAATACTTTTACTAAGCACAGTGGCTCAAGCCTCCAAATCTGAGCACTCAGGAAGCTAAACATTTTCATGAGCTCAAGACTCACCTGGAGTACTTTATAAGTTGAGACCAACCTTGACTACATAGCAAGACTCTGTCTGGAAAACAAACAAGCAGAAGAACCAAAATAACCATTAGGAACATGTGGAATTTAATTTTAAAATGCTCTCCGTATGGATTGACAAGGATTATTCCCATACACCTGGTTTTTCATGATCCAGTCCCTCTGCAGAGTTCACATTCCCAGCAGCACTGAACTGTTTGAGATCTCTGTCCCTCCTATGCCTCCCGCTCAGCACGTGATCACCACCCGCCACATATATTCCACAAACACCCTACTGTATGCATGGAAACAACTATCGATTTCCTCCTATCCATCCTATCTCTTGACACTCTGTGAGGAAGTTTACAATGGAATTAACACTGCCGGGTTCAGTGCTCCAAAGGGCCTTTTAGCTCATGCCATTGCAACTACAACACATTTCTGCTCTGCCCAGGGTTAGCAGCGCCCTCCTTTTTTCCTTACAATTCTCCCCTTTTCCTCTTAACTTTAAAAGTTTAGAGTGAATGGGTATCTTCCCTGTAAAAGACATGCCAAGAATTTTCACACTCAATCAAATTGCCATGAAAACTTAAAAGAATTATTTAAAGGGGAGTTAATTAATTTTATTTTAGTATTGTTGTTCAAGTGCCTTTGAAATTGCTACCTCTGTTTCTTCCTTCAGGGCCAAGCTGGTTCCCTTTAGTCCCTGTAGCACAGTGTAATTTGCATGAATGTAAAAACATTTTATCTGCATTAACATTCAGAACATGATTAGTCTATATAGTTAAGACTCAGATCAGACAGGAAAACGAAGTATACACCAGCCTAAAGGCAAATATTGTTTATTTCTTCAACCTAACGCTCAACTGCCATCCCAGAACAAGGTGGCTTTCACTGTCAGTGCCCACAGTCAAAGAACAAGTTTTAGCATTAAATGAATAAAGTTAAGCAGAATAGTAGGCACAAGCCTGGGGGTTTGCGTTCAGTTGGAAGAGGGCTTGTCTAGCATTCACAACACCCTGGGTTGAAGCCCCAGAACCATAGAAACCAGGTATGTGTGCCTGTAATCCCAGCACTCAGGAGACAGAGGCAGGAGACTCAGAAATTTAAAGCCAACCTGGGGCGCATGAAACCCTAATGAAAGAAAAGGAGAAGAGGCACAGACAGACCTGGAGGTTCAATCTTGGAATCCCATGACTTGGGAAGTGGAAGCAGAAGATCAGGAGTTTAAGGAAAGTACATTGTGAGTGTGAGGCCAGCATGGGCTGCATGAGACCTTGTATAAAAAGCAAACAAAACAACAACAACAATAAAACAGGAAGCAATGAAGGAAGAGAGAGGGGGAGGAAGAAGGGGAAAGGAGAGAAGGAGCGCAGAGAGAAGAGGCACAATGTTTGGCAATGGTTATAAAAGTACTTAAAATCATTTGCTGGTGAATGAAAGAGGACAATCAAAGAGTCTCAAAGCTCTCACTTTTCAATTCAGAATTGTATCAGTAAATGGAAAAATCTGAAAGCATTTTTAAAAATAGGTATTATTGCTAGATAGAAAGGGTAACTTAAGCCCTGCCTAGGCTTGAAAATTGTAACTTAAAAATAACTTTTAAAAATACATCATTGTCTCCAAGCCACAGAGTTCCTAAACAATTGTCAGTTGTACTGACTGTCCATGGTGCCTCTGATAGCCTGAGATAATAAAATTCCCAATGGGCTTCATTCTCTTTAGAAAAAAAACTTAACTTCTTTCTGGTGGAAGATTCTAGAACTCTGCAAGGTTTCAGACAGTTGTATCGGTGCAAAGTGTTACAGCAGGTACAGCCCCAGATATAGCAGCAACTTGACACCTTCCTTGTAAATGTGTATGTATATACACGTGGAGTGTGAGATTAAACTTGACCAACTTGCAATTGTTCTCCCATCCAGGGTTTTTGAAGCAATCTGTGGTAGAGGATGAACCTGTTTTTGTTTGTTTTTGTTCCATTGAGGGTTGATGATGATGTCTATCTATGCACAGGTAAGACATGCTGGCTTGGCATCCCCAACAGGACTCCTCTGTTTAACAGAAAGAACCCATTGATATGTCATACCCATGAGCAACTGCTTTAAAGGTTTCTAAGTACAATATTTAACTTGTGTTCTGTTGATTTCAACTGAACACACGCAATGCTGCACCACAGAACACACTCACTTTGAATATCACTGGTAAAGGAGCATAGTGATGGGTTTGGGGAGGTGCTCAGTACTTAAGAACAAGCACCACTCTGCAGAAGTCCTCAGTTCATTTTGCAGCACCTACATAGGGCAGCTGACAACCACTTGTAATTCCAGCTCCAGGGGCTCTGATGTCCTCTTCTGTGGACATTGCACCCCTGCACAAACGCACACAAAGACACAATTAAAAATAAAAATAAAATCATTTTTAAAGCACAAAGGCCTCATCTCATTAGTTATAAATATAACAAAATCTAGAACTGATTAAAGCCAGATAATTAAAGAAAACAAATTTTATACTATCCTACTTGTTAACTAGTGATCAGTTTCCTTGATAGTTATCCTGATACAGAAAAATAATCTGATTTTATAAATTTTTTTTAACTTTTTATAAATTTTTTTATAAAAATTTTTTATAAATGTGCATACATATTTTTTCAGCTGTAATTTTCTTGATTTATAAATTCAAATGTCCATTAACAAACATATACTAATGGAATATTAGTAATATAAAAGAATAACATATGGGGTTTAACTATAGAGACATGCTATTATAATTTGTCATGTAGCCAATTAAGATCTATTCAGTCAGTTAAAAGTTTTCAATAACTATGCTTTCATGTGTTACAACTAGAGTACCAAGATGATTTAGAGAACTTGCTGATATGATTTGGTCATTCTACTTTGTATTAAGAAATTATCACATCAGAGGTGGGGGTATGGTGGGCTCAAGGCCAGTCTGAAGCCAGATAGGAAGTACCAGACCAGTCTGAACTAACAGTGAGACCGTGTCTCAAAAGAAAACAAAAATCAAACCGCTTTGTAACCCAAAATTCAGCTATGACTTGTCAATGTGTAATAAAAATAATAAAAAATAAAGCACAAGCTATAAATAAATGGAGGAGAGAAAGTCGCTTCCTTAACCTGATAAATAATTTCAGAACAGAAACATGCAGCAAACAGAATATGTAAGGAAGAAAAACCAGAGTGTTCCCTTTCAAGTTGGAAGCTGGCCCTGGCTAAATCATGCAGAGCTGAACTAGAGAGAGACCAGTCAACACAAAGCCAATGCATACAAACTATCAGACTGAAGAATTATCAGTATATACAGAGTTTCCTATGGAAAATCAATTTAAACTAATATGAGAACTCAGAAAGGGTACTAGAAATTTGATCAAGTGGTTTTTATTTTTATTACATATATTTAGTAGAAGGGGAATGTGTGTGTGTGTGCATGACACAGAATGCCAGTGTGGAGGTCAGAGGACAATTTGTGAGAGTCAGCTCTCTCCTTCCACCACATGGGTTCCAGAGCTCAAAGTCTTATTCTCAAGCTTGGTGGCAAGAGCCCTTATCCCCTGAGCCAGCTTACCAGATGTAAGAGCACTTTTTCAAAGGTTACATTCTAATTATTAGAATCTTATCCATCAGTAAGTTGAGGATGTTAAGAGGCAATATGATACTGTTTCCTCATAACCTGCCTTTAAAATGACACTGGAACTGAGACCAGCTGAAAGGAATCATGAAGTCCTGGGATTCCACACGCAAAACTCTCACCTTTTCTGAGGACAATTCCTTGGGTCACTGCTATTTTTGTAATACAACTTCCCCTAAGTTGACCATATAATAAAGGCTTCACCTCCAGCTCTGCCCCATTTACAGGTGATAGAAGCTTGAAGAGGCAGGTCCCAATAGAATTGTTTAGCCGGTGAAGGGTGTGCCTTTATAGAAGATGGTAGGACTAGGCTCCTCATCTGTCCCCCTTAGGCTGCTTTCCCAGCAAGAGCCCAGTTGACTTCCTGAACAGTGTATACCCACCAAGGTGTTCTGCCTTGCCACAGGACCAAAAGCAACAAGACCAACCAATCACAGACTAAGAAACTCTGAAGCCATAACTAAAATAAACCTCTCTTCCTTGTAAGTTGGTTATGTCAGTTACTTTTTCACAGTGATCAAAAGAGACACATACATACCCATATGTGTTGCAAAGACTTACTCTAGCTGTAGGATTGGCAAAAGAAAGCTGGGCTATATGACCCTTTGGGGCCATGACTGTGCTTTTGAATCTGCAGGTGTCTCCTAAAGACAGTTGCTGTCTCAACAATGGCCAGCTTAAACCAAGAGGATGAGAATTCCATTAACAGAAGTCAAATTCTGCCTTTTGATTCACAGAGGAATTGATACAAATATGAGACAGCAGCCTAATAAGAGTTTATGAAGTACAGATGTGAGGCAACTGATGGATAGGCACCCACGGTGGGTGACAGCTATTAGAAAAGCGATTAGGAGATTATAAATTGCAATAACAGCCACAAGATGGAAAAAAAAAAAAACCTCCCCTGGCCTCTGCAATAGATTGGTAGACTATAATGTCCTATTTCCTGTGTTAGACCCTTCAGCCGCATTTTAAGAGGTGACTTTAGATATTCTGATCAGGAGGCCTTGTAGCAAAAGGCCAGGTGGCCATAATTTTTTGTCCTGGTCCTATGCATCCAAGCCTATATCCCTTCCCTCGTATCTAAGTGGACTTTAATGACAGCTCCTATCAATAAAAAGCAGCTGGCCCTCTAACAGCCTCTGGACCCAGAACTGAAAGTACTGTCAGCCTCCACATCTCTCTTGGAGTAGTCACCCACCATGTAAAAAGTCCAGCTTCCCTGAGTCTACCATTCTCTAAGGAAGCCAAGTCCCATAAAGAGGCTCCAGAGAAAGGTAGATCCCTATCTGGTCCCAAGCTGTTCCAGACTCTGGATTATTCAAATCATCCCAGACAAGGGACCAGACACTTAGTGATGAAGCCATTTTGGAGAGCAAGTCCAAGCCAAATTGGCCCCACTGACAATCTAAGAACTACCTAGCTGAATCCAGTCAGCTTAGAGATGTATAAGCCACAATTATTGAATTATCATCCCACATATTATTACAATATATAGAACAACACCATATGTAATAATAAGTTATTAGAGACAAGCAAGATGGAGCAGCAGGTAATTGTTCTTGCCACCAAGATTCACTGGACAATACAAGTTTGATCTCCAGAATCTACATGGTAGAAAGAAAGAATTAATTCTTGCAAGTGTTTCTCTGACCTCTACATGCACACCATGCCATGGGAAAACACGCACACAAAGTAACAAGCAGATAAATAAAAATTTAAATTCTTTTATTTGGGGCTAAAGATCAAAGCTAGGAGTCTTGTGTATATGAAGCAAGTGCCCTACCACTGGACTCCACCACAGCCCATTATGTCTATTTTACTACAAAAGATAACCAGAACATGAGGTTATCACTTACAGGTTGTTACCTGCCACATAAGGAAAGGCTGAGGGAACATCATATGTTCAGCCTAGAAGGAACATTCCATAAAGAGTAATAACCATCTTCAAATAGTTAAAACATCTTTCTATGGGGTAAAGAGGAGTTCTTCTTTTCCAATAGATAGAACTGGGCCCAAGTCCATGTTAATAGTGAGGTAGAAAGCACTGAGGTCCTAGAAAGAAGACTATCCAAATGATAATATGGTTCAGAAGGGGCGTGAGTATCCTTACTTCCTCTGGGCATGTTTGAGTATGCTCAGGAGATATTCATCAATCAGGATATTAAAAATGAACATGAAGAGTCTAGAAGTTGTGACTAGGAGGGTATGACCATTAATATTTGTCTAAACTAAAAATCTTTCCTCTGTTTCTACTTGTTAAAGATACCAGCTTGAGGGCTGGGGAGATGGTTCAGTAAAGTACTTACCATACAAGCAAGAAGATATGTGTTCAAATCTCCAGAACTTATATTAAAAGATCAGTACAACAGCATGTAATTTAAACACTAGGGAGGCAGAAACAGAAGGATCTCTGGGCTCGGTGGTCATTCAACCTAGTCAGCCAACAAGCCAACAAGTTCCAGGCTACCAGGTTTAGAGAAAGACCCTATCTCAAAAAGTAAAATGAATAATAATTGGGGAAGATATTTAACATTGGCCATGCACACACAAACTTACTATTGGAGTGGGGATAGGGGGACAGATTTCATGACCTTGAATTCACCTAAGAGTGTGTTTAAAGGAGATATTTCTTAGAAATTATATGTGTGTTGTATTTTGAAGATGCTCATGGAAGTGATTTTCATAGGTACCATTTTTATAATGCTTATGTAAACAACTATATGAAAAAGCTTTAAGAGAAAGAGAGAGAGACGTTTACATCCACCCTGACCACCCACCTCCTTTCATGAGATAACTCACTACAGTGAAGATGATGCTAATTGGTTCACAGTATTCTCTTATTTGTGCCACATAAAATCCTATAGGAAAAAGTCTTATGTTTCATTATGTCTTGTTATTTTATGTTTCTATTTTATAGTTTAAAAAATTGTGTCACAGAGAAGTTGAGTAAGCTGCTTGAATATGCAGACAGAGAACCTGAATCTCCTACTCCACTGCTCTGCCATCTAGGCAGATGGAGAAAACTTTCTGACCAAAAGCAGTGACTTGACTTAACTAAGAAGTTCTGAGGTGCTTGTTCCTTTATTTCCAGAAATCACTTTATTTTATTTTCAGATGACAATCAATGATGTTAGGAAAAGCAAAAAAATAGTAGATTGAGAACAAAATCTCTGCTTCTGCAGAGATGGCAGTTTACTGAGGATGGGTGTCCTAAGTAGAGCTTACGAGACTGTAAACAACCCTTCCCAGTTCTCCACATCCACCAAAATCAGACAAATACTCTATGACTTAGTGCACCTCCGTGAAAGCAAGGAAAATAAATTGCACTGACCCAAAGGTAACAAGTGCTAAACAATGTCATTCATTATTATTCTTTTCCATTTAAAACTACAGCTATAACAACAAAGATCTTAAAAGAACCTGTCCTAGAAACTAACAAAAAACACTCCTGTTATACTTAAGAATCAGTTCACCAAAAAGCTTCTGCATATCTATAAGGAAAAAATGAAATGTTCATTCATTACAGGATCCAGCTAGGATTTGTTATCCTAATGGTATTGTTATTGTGAAAAGCTCTGGGCAATCAATTGGCTCTTATGATGTGTAAACTTACGAGGCATCCTTGGATCTCCTGGGGGACACAGTTAGCTATTTGTGGAGGTGCTTTCTGTAGGACTTTAGATGAGAAAGACCCTTCAAGGTGGCCTAGTGTCTTTCACCTATAGGGCTGTGTGTATACCCAATCTCAGACCAGCCAAGCTTGACTAACCACAGAAGTTGGGATAGAAGCCAGATGCTTCCCACACATCTCTGTGGTCCTCCTGCCTTCTGGCAAACTCCAGGACCAGATTGGAAAATCTGTGCCCAGTTTTGGGGCCAAGTTTGGTGTGATCTGGGGATAATTTATAAGGCTCTGGGTGGAGTCCACATGATATGTGCTCCTTTGGCCAAGTTTAGCTTTGGAGTTTCTGACTCATTTGAAAGAAAATGTATTAGGTGAGGACAGATGGGCTCCCTAACAGGGACCAGAGAAGTCTCCTCCAAATCCTAAGAAACCCAAAAGCAACTGATTTTTCCACCTCTTTATTCAAAAGTCTAAAAAACATGCAACACACGTGGTGTCAAGAAGGAGTTGGATGTACAAGCACTTTCCAAGATTTGCCAAAAATAAAAATAAATTGCTTTTAATTTCTGAAGGAAGAAAGGCTGGATTGATTTTACAGGCTCTCCTCTAAACAGCAATTTACATGCTGAAACTGTAAAGCTGAGGGTAAAATATCCCTTCCCGGTGATTTGAAATCCGTTGATTAATTTCAAGTTGATGACCTTGCTCCCCTGCAACAATAGAACTTTGATTCATCTCACTCCAGCTGCCTCTAACTAGTTTCCAACAATCACTAAACAACCGGCAAGTCATGGCTATCCGGTAGATGGAATCCCTGTTAATAAGTACAAATTAAATGAAGCATATCAAAAGAACCTGATCCTTATACCAAACTAAACAAGGTTTTTCTCTGCATTTAAAAGACAGAAATACATCTCCGACTGAAAGAATCTTGGGCACGCTAAGGCAGTATTCCATAGAAATACATTGGGATTTCATATTTCATATTTCATATCATTCCAATAGGCATGTTAAAATGTGAAAGCTCGTGAGATCAATTTTTAAAATATCCTTTTTACTTAATCCAATAGATCCAAAATATTGTTATTTCAATATGCAATCAGTATAAAAATTTGATGAGACTTTTATTTTTACATTCTCTTTTCCATAAGAGTTATTGAAATCTGGTGTGTATTTTGTTTACCTTTAACAGCATTTTAATTTGCACTTTCCACATTTCAAATGCTCAATAGACTTGCATAGCTATTGGCTATCATTAGCAGACAGTGAGATTTTAAAGTAATAGCCACACTGTATACATTTCAACAAGGGAACATTGTAGTAAACCCAGATGTGAGCTAAGAATATCAGGGGTGGACTGGGGTGCAGCTCGGTAGGTAGAGTGCTAGCAAAGCATAAATGTGGCCTTGAGCTTGATCTTCAACACCACATAACCAGGCTTGGCGGTACACACCTGTAATCCCAGACTTGTATCGGAAGTCGGAATAGTAGATGCTCAAGGCCATCGTCAGCTATATGGTGAGTTTGTTATCAGACTGGGTTACGTGAGAACTTGTATCAAAAAGGAATTTTTCAAAATATAAGGAATGATTTTTTTCTTCACAGAAATGACAACATTAAGTTAATATTAAAAATATTAACTTAAGCCAGATAGCCAGGCAGTGGTGGCACATACCAGGGTGGCAGAGGCAGGCACTGTGAGTGCCTGAGATCTCTGTGAGTCTGAGGCCAGCCTGGTCTACAGAGCGAGCTCTAGGACAGCTAGGGATACACAGAGAAACCCTATCTGAAAAAAATAAAAACAAAAGTAAGATTGTCACTTATTACTGTAAGCCTCAGCACCTATCACAGTCCCAGTGTCTAGAAAACAATAAAGACTTCATCTGAAGATGGTCAGGGTGTTGTGTACTTTAGAAATAAAAGATTTCTGGGAATGTTGGCTACCTATAGAACTTAGGAATCCCCCCTCCCCTTGGGAGTGACCTTTAAAAGTGCCATCATCAGGGAAATCTAAGTCAAAATCACAGCGAAATGTCATCATACCCCAATTAGAAAGGGGATTACTGAAAAAACATAAGAAAGGGCTGACAATGATGTGAAGAAAGGGGGATTCACATCTGCGATTCCTGATAATATAAACTAGTACCACTATGATGCTCAATAGCATGGAGATTCTTCATAAAACTAGGAATGGAACTACTGTAGGATCTAATAATCCCACTAGTGTATAGATATGCAAAGGCAATTATGTCAGTCTGAAGAAGCATATGTACATGTAGGTTTATTGCAGCACTACTCACAAATGCCAAGATGTGGAATCAACAACTATCCTCCACAGAAATGCACACACACACACACACACACACACACACACACACACACACTTATACAGAAATACAACAAAATGCTATTCATCCATAGAAATGAATGAAATACTGTCATTTGGATCTGGAGGACATTGTATTAAGTTGGATAAGTCAATCAATTCCACAGAAAGACGAATATTGTGGTTTTTCACTCAGTGTTTCTGTGTTGGAATACTTGGTGGCACTACGTTGGAAGTCTGCAAAACCTTTAAGACATAAAGCTTTGTGGGAGAAATTAAGCCACAAGGTGTGGTTTTGAGATCCCTGCTACAGTTCCTCTCTTCTCTCTGCTCTCTAAATGTAATGTGACTCAAACCTCCATGTCTTCCCCTCTATGATAAACTGTGTCCTTCTTAAACTCTAAGCCAAAATGAATCCTTCCTCCACTAAGTTGTTTCTTATCAGGCATTTCATTAACATTGATGAGGAAAGTAATCAATAAGTTTCATATAATACTGACAAGTTCTTCCTTTCTCACAGAAGCTCGATTAGAGAGACCACTTTAGGTCCCCAGCTCCTCATCCTCACGTGTATCTCCTTGGGCATGCATGCTGACCCAACTTCTCTCTCCCAGTCCTGTTCCCTGCCTTCTTGTCTACTGGCACTGATTCTAAATGCAGTCCCCACTAAATATCCTGCATGCTAATAAACAATACCCAAAACCACTCCTAATGAGAAAACTGTTGTCTGTTGAAAAAAAAGAGACAGTGCACAAGGCTGGGTGATACATCTAGCCAGAGTGAGGGTCTGAGTTCTTTTCCCCCAAGGGAAAATTTAAAAAAACAAAGAATGTATAATATTTAGCAATTTTGCTTAGCAATTTGTGTTAACCAGGTCAGTGCAGATGCTCTATACCACACCTTATGGATTTTCTCTCTCTCTCCCTCTCTCTCTCTCTCTTCTCTCTCTCTCTCTCTCTCTCTCTCTCTCTCTGACTTCCCTACCAGCATCTCATTTCTTTTCTAAGCTACACAACCAAGCAGTGACAGAAGAAATGAGAACAGCTGGGAGCACTGAGACTCTTTCAAGAAAGCGTCTTTCTTCTTTGGGTTATCCAAGACCACATGATACAACCAGATGCATGCCGGCGTGAGCCCAAACCACTGAATTCTCTCGCATCTTGGACTTTCAAAATCTTAAATTTGCCCTTTACTTAAAAAAGTCAATGATTTCACCAAGAAAGTTTGATTAGTTTCTTTTACTTTCTGTAATGAAGTGCCATCCTTTTTACACTTGAAAGGATCTTTGTAATAATGCAACATTGATCTTTTGAATACAGATGAGCTAACCTAGATAATAGGATTTAGAATGTGAAAAACTGGACTCACATCGATATTTAAGGTTGCAGTGCCATCAAGAGGAGTTATGGCACAAAACATCTGCTTCCTGAGACAGTGTCTGAATCTCCATAAATAAATGTAGAATCCTGTTTCTTTCTACAAAACTTTTTGTTTTGTTCAGCAGCCTAAGAGATATGCTATGTCCCCAAATGTCAATCAACCAGGGTTGAGAGGGAGAGAAGAGGGGCATTTAGTTCTCAGAACTGTCTTCTTCTGTCTTCAGTTTTATGTCTCAAAGTTCTAGGAAGAGGACTCAGATTTAATACTAGAAAGCAGTTCTGATAACACAAAATGGAGAGATGTTCATTAAAACAGTCTGCAATGGTCTCCATTAGAAGCTGGGGATACAAAATGATTAAACATGGTGCAATCTCCTGAAGAACTGGCAAGGGGTGGGGGGAGAGGGAAGCTCTGGAAAATGAAGTAAGTTCTCCAGAGAGTAATAAACTGTAGTACTGAGTTGACATCTCCAATTCCTTGGAGGGACAGTGGGGGGGGGGTGCTTTTGTGCCCCCACTCTCCAAGAAAGGCAGAGCAGATACCTCTTTATATGAATCTTTATACATAGGAAGCAATTTGTACAGTCAGGGCCAATGCCATGCTGCCTATTAGGGTTAATAAAGGGCCAGTGAGACGGCTCAGTGGGCAAAGGTGCTTGCCAGGTGTCTACAATTATAAAATGAGGAAATTAGGATTTGAGCTCAGTTTGTCTGGCTCCTAAGCCAAAAATCCTTGACAACTAAGTTATACCAAGTATTTGGCAGGATTAAGTTAGGCACAGAGGAGGGCATAGAGCCAAAAATGAAGACTGGGACACCCAGATAGGCCTATTAAGAGAAGCAAATTGAGAAAAAAAAATACATCTAGGTATAAGTAGTGCATTGGGGGAAGACAAGTAATATGAAGTCCAGTTTGGGAACAGGGTCAGATGTCAAACCTTGCAATGACAAATCAGGTGAGAGAAATTAGTATACTGCACAAGAGGACAAAGCAGGGATGCACTCACTGGACTGCTTATAAAGGAAGGTCTTGAGTACCAGGCAAGACAGCAACAGCACAAATCTAAATGCAAAATGTGAGTTCTGCAAAGCAGTGGCTGGGCTGACTGTTGCCCTCATCACAGCCAGATGAGGAATACAATTAGCCCCAGAGTCTGGCCTTCAGCAAATCCTACTTATGAATTCAGTAACCTTAACTGTAATGATCAGAATTGTATCTACCAGGAAACATCCATTAAGGTATGCAAGCCCCATGAAATATGCTCTTAAAAAAAAAAGTAAGGAGATTATAACTGTATTTAATTTCATTAAGTAGTATAGACTTTGGTCTGGCTAATCAGGCCATGTGATGTTTTTATTTATTAGTGAGGTTTTTAAATAATAAAATTTATTTTAAAAGAAAAGTAAAAGAAAGAAATGTCGACAAGGAAGTAGGGAAGAAGAAAGTAAAAGAATGGGAGAACATCAGGGAGAGGAAAAACAGGTGGGAAGGAGCTTCTTCATCCAGGGCTAGGGAGGACAGTTCAGTGGGAAAGGTATTGGCTATGCACGCATGAGGACTTGAGTTTGACCTGAAGCATCCACGAAAGCAGCATATGGTTATATATGGTTATATATGGTTACAACACCAGTACTGGAGGTTAGTGTCAGGCAGGTCCTGAGGCAATCTAGCCAAACAGCAAGTTTTGGTTTCAGTAAGAGACCCCATCTCAGGCAAACTGCTCCAATGGAAACTCAACAATATGGCCACCTAAACAAGACCTGAAAATAAGGTCATGAATTTCAGAGGAAGTCAGGGGAGAAGAACATGGGAAAGGTTGGAAGGAAGAGAGGGAGGGGGAAATGATGTAATTGTCATTTAATGCTTTTAAATTACAAATAAAAAATTTAAAGAGGAAAAAAAGAAGCACCCTGTCTCAAAAATAAGGTAGAGAAAGACATTCCAGTGTAAACCTCTGGCCTTTATGTATGCTCACATAGGCAAGTGCACCCACATATATATATATATATATATATATATATATATATATATATATATATATATATATATGCACACACACACACACACACACACACACACACACACACACACACAAACACACAATTTCTAGGCCAAACACTGGATAAGCCCTGTATGAAGTCATATCCTTTGAGAAAGTTATGGTGCACATTAACATAAAACTCAATTTAAACAAGCAATCATTTTCCAGGTTTATTTGACTGCTGAGGCCCATAGGGTACACTCTGGGAAAGTACAGTTTAAGAGGAATGCAGAGAGAGAGAACTGTGCTACATTTTGGAGGACAATGAAGAGAATTACAGAAGATGTGGACAGCCTGGGAACAAAAGGCTTAAAGAAAAGCAAAAGGTTTTGGAATTATAGTCAAGAAGAGTGAACAATTCAGTTTGAAAGAATTAGGTCTAGGTCACAAAATTGGAACACCTGAATGGAAAGAAGAAGGAATCTTTTTCTTTTTCTTTCTTTCTTTTTTTTTTCTGAAGAAAGAATCATATTCCAAGCAGCCAAGATGGAAATCCTGGTCTACTAACTCAAAACCTACACCAGAACAGGATGCTAAGAAGTGTGAGACAGAAGGAGACGGTGATGTGGGCTGTAACGTATATGGTAGAAATCCACACCTTGACGATCATATCTGTTTTAATGTCGGCCCTATCATTTTCTTCCTGTGTTACTATAGGCAGGGACCTGGCCCCCTCCTCATCCCATTTCTAGCAGGAGGAGAAACTAAGTTTTGAAGAAGAACCTAACATACCCAACACTGCACAGTGAGAAAGCCAGCACTCATCAACAGGTGGATCTTCCTCCTGAGGTACAGATCCTGACCACCTGCCTTCAACATCTCCTTCAACAAAGTGAATCATTTACCCAATCCCTGAGGTGCTCCCTGGCATGGATGGGTTCTCTGTTATGTTCATTAAAAAAAAAAAAATCACCCTTGCTTCACTTCCCACACAGGAAAGTGTTTACTGAATAGAGAGCAACAGAGCATCTGTGCCATTAATTTTCAAATTAATCAAGTCCCACCTTTAAGCAACATTGTTTCTAGTACTGCAATTATTATAGGTCTATCGTTTCAAGGTAACAGATCTACTCTGTTAAGTATAACACTGGACATTGTGCAAGTGACATCCAATCGCATCTCTTGAAGATATGTATCTTAAATGCCTTCTACTGTTTGAAAGGCCTGCTCTTAGCACCTTTGTGCACTTAATTTTAGTATGTATGTATACACAGACACAAACACGCACACACACACAGTCTGAAGACCACGTCACTCAGTTTCTTTTTCCAGTCTCCTAGAAAGATACGGCAGTACACTCTGGACTCACCAGATCTAAGGATGTTTGTGGGTTTCTTTTGTTTGTTTGTTTGTTTGTTGTTTTTTTCCTAAATTCCCCCTTTCCCCTCATGGTGAGCATCCTGGCCTGACCTCAGGTAAAGTCTGTTCTTCAATCCAGGAGCTGCAACCTGAAGCCAGCTGCTGGAGCACGTGTCTCGAGTAACAAAAGGCCAGAGGCTCTGCCCGTGGAAGTGAAGGTGCTGAGAAAGCCCCAGTGAACCTCGGGCTTTGACTGGTAAATACGGGCTTTGAAAGAGCAAAGTTGTGAGTTTGTCTCCACTAAAGCAAACTTCCTGAGCTGTTTGCTTTGGGCGTTTTGCCGATGTACACGCAGCAGGGAATGGATTTCCTGTCTGCCCCCTCCAGCCACTACAGGCTGTGCTTGGCTCAGCTGCCACCAAAGCTGGAGAGGAGGCTTGGAGAGGCAACCGTGACAGAAGCCCAGGAGCTTCCCCTCTCTTCTCCAGCTGCTCTTCTTTAACTTGCTCTTCCTCTCTCAGTCTAGTCAGGCAGTGACTCACCATCATGTTACTTAGGGGTTCCGTGGGCCACCACTCCTAACGAGAATGTAAGAAAAAACTAGGGCGTGACCGACCTCCCAATGCGTTTCCTTTGCATCCTGCTAAGCGGGGCACAGGGACAGCAAAGTGAATGCATTCTAGGACTGGTGAGAGATAAACTTTAGTGAGCCATTTTATCTACTGTCCAAGGAAATGCTTGCTTAGCCAAGGACGGAGCTCTCCTGGGTTCTGAAATTCCAAACTGGCGAGGTCAGATTATTTCTCTTAGCATTGACTTTCTTGAGATATGACTCTTTCTCTGCTTAAAAACAGACGTGGGATTAAATTACCGTTTTACTTTGTTTGACAAAAACTTCAAATGTGATTACCAAGGTACTTGTCTTTGTGTCAAGAACCGGGGGGGGGGGGGGGGGGGGGGGGGGGGGGGAGTTGGGGGGAGCTGTGTGTTTCGTGGGTAGTGACACTACACTGCCACAAAGAAGGTGGCAACCCATGATAGTCACAAGGCACTGTTCAGGCTAGCACTACTACATTGTCCAATGTTGCTAGAAATCCAAAAATCTGGGTCTTTATTAAGAACCATTTTCATTTAAGTATTGACAGCTAATTTGAAAACCTGATACGGGCCAATACAGCATGACAAACTACATATGCCCAAGGCAAGAATCCTAAAACTGTCTACCTTTACAATATCCAAATCTCTGCTTTATCCCACCTTGGGAAGAGGGAGCTGATTAGCTTTGAGTTAAGAGCTGCAGAACCCAGAGGGGGGCAAGGACATTAGGAACCCAGCAGGATTCAGCCCATCTGTGAAAGGGACACTTCAGAGTTTCTATGATCATGGGGTTAAGAAAGGTCACACAACACCATTCACACAGAAAGCTTGCTGGATTGTAGCTAGTTAAAGGTCCAGAGACAGATAAAAAACACAAGGACATCCTGGGAACAACAGGATCTGAGAGGTACTGGAGGGCTTGGTTGAGGATGAGCTTTGCATTATCTTTGTGACATTTCCAATTAAATGTAAAATCAACAGAACATCTTCTGCGGGGCGTAGTGATGGAGAACACTCACCTAAGCTTGTTCACACACTAGTCCCTGAAAACAGCAAAAAAGGAAGATAAATCAACTGCCTTTGCCACCTTTATCAGCATAAACAAAGAGATAAAAATACGGTATAAAATTTTAACTATCTTTGCCCATCCTACCTGCAAATGTGAAATTCCCCTGTGCTTCAATAAAGAAAAAATACATCCGATGAAGTCTAACAAATGTGCCATCTGTTCAGAAAGTGGTAGACAGGCATTTTTTACATGTGACACAATTGCCCTCTTGTGGTCAAAAAAAATAATGCAGCTGCTTTCCAACGATGTTTTCAAAGGTTATACCTAAAAATGTACTTTTCACAAATATAAATCATTCATAAATAGAGAAATATGTATAGAAGTTTCCATCTTAAATAGTATGAGTATTATTTGCAATACATTATCTACTCAAATCAGACCTTGGACTCTGAGCTTCACCTCACATTAAGTTTTCTTATGGAAGGGAGAGGAAATCAAGAAGAAAATAAAATGTCATTTGAGGTAGCTGGACGGCAAGGAGGCACAGTTCATGAGGCTGATGGCAGTATCAGTCACTCCTCTGCCACAGTGCCCTTACCTGGCTTCCTGCCTCACTGCCTTCCAGCTGATTCCTGCGAAGGACCAGTAAGCATCCTTTCACTTCCAGCCTTCATTTACAGGTCTCTACTGTTCGTTTGTATTGCCACCTTTGACTACATCATTTAAGCCCAACATGGCAAAATAATATCAGAGAGTGTTCCTGGACAGGCATCCTTCGAAAATAAATAATTGGAACTCCTCCAGCAAGATGAGTCAGTCTGAACAGGAAAAACATAACGTCTGAAACTACCTACACCACTCCTCCCCTAACTATACAGCCAATAAATAACAGTGATAAGTTTCTCTTTTTAAATGTACACATATAAATATATTATTAAACATTCAGGATATGGGGCTGGAGAAGATGGCTCAGTGGTTGAGAGCACTGTCTGCTCTTCCAGAGGTCCTGAGTTCAATTCCCAGCAACCATTTATAATAGGATCTGATGCCTTCTTCAGGCTTGCAGATGTACATGCAAATAAAGCACTCATTAAATAAATACACAGGAAGGAAGGAAGAACAATAGATACTATTATTGTAAAAAAATATTTAGGATACAAGTATCACCACAGTTTAACTTTAAAAGTTAGGTTGCTATCAACCTAAAATAATGACCCACCTTTCGATCACTTCATCTTCCCATATACTGCATTTTGAGCACTTAGTGTAAGTGATGAAGTCATAACTGCATCCACGTGTACCACATCAAGCTGAGTTGTGTTTACTGATTCTAGCACCTTAGACATCACATTGGAGACAGGTGATGACCACTAACCCTCCGCAGACTCTTCAAGAGGATATCTGCCTTCCTAAAGAACTCTCTCCATTCCCTCTACTAGAAAGTTGTTGGGCTTAGCCAAAGGATACAGTGATCAGCAAAAAAAATCAACACAGTACTTGTCCTCACAGTGTCCCGTGGATATTTATTTTACCCAAGTAAATTTAAACTTAACAAAGTGATATGTTCTATTAAATAGAAGCAAGCCTGTAATCTCAGTACTCAACAGGCACAAGCAGGAGGATTGTGAGTTTTGAGGCCAGCCTAGTCCATAAAGGAAGACAGTATCTAAAAAGCATTGGGGGAGCTGGAGCCATGTCTCAGGAGCTAACATAGTTTATGTGCATTTCCAATATCTAGAGTTTGGATACCAGCATCCACATAACAAGCCGGACATCCTGTCCAGATGTCCTGTCCAGAAATAGAAGAATTGCTAGGGCTTGCTGGTTTGCAGCAAAGCTGAGAAAATGTGGACCAAGGAAAAGGACCAGGGAAAGACACAGCCTCAAAGGAGTAGGCAGAGAGTAGTAGAAGAGAACACTCAACACCTTATTCTGGCTTCCATCCTCTTCTGTGTGCACACATCCATACACCAAGACACATAGTATACATGCATACTCTTAATGTCCAGAGAGAGAGAGAGTCTTCATATTAATCTGAGACAGTTTAATGGCATTTATATTTGTTTATTCCCAAGACATTTAGCATTTTAAAAGAATAGACTTCCTGGTCAAAATAATAATGACATTATTTTTCTTAAAATATGGTATGCAGTACAATTCTTACCAAAATCCCAACTGGCCTTGGTAGAGAAATTGAGATGGTAATCCCAGATTTCACATGGAATGCACAGCTTCTATGAAGAGCAAAAATAATTTTGAAAGAGTAAAGTTGTAGCACTTTCACTTCCCAATTTAAAAATTTACTACATAGCTCCACCAATGAAGACTTTGTGGTGTGCCATAGAGATAAAAATATAAATTGGTGGCATACAATTAAGAGTCTAGAAGTCTATTAATTTTTAATAAGTTTGCCAAGATAATTTCATATAAAAACAGTATTTTGAACATGTAATGCTGAGGCAACCAGATGTCTACATGCAAAAATTAGCTCAATCTGAATCAAAGACCTAAGTGAAAAGCTAAAGCTATAAAACACTTAGGAGAAAACATGTAAATCTTGCAAAAAATTAATCAATAAATGCTGAGGAGACGTGACATGAGAAAAACACAAACATGAAAAATCATAACAGCGGGATAACAGTTGCATGAGGCTCTGGACTCTGTAGTCAAAAAAAAAAAAAAACACTAAACAAAAGCTAGATAGGGCTGAAGAGAGATGTCTCATCGATTAATATCCCTGGCTGTTCTTCCATAAGTCCTGACCCAGTACCCACATGCCAGCTTACAACCATCTATAACCGTAGTTGCATAGGATCCAATACCCTCTTCTGGTGAGCAGCAGACATACATGCAGACAAAATACCCATACACCTAAAAAAAATGATTTTTAAATGAAAAACTAGATAAGTTAGACTTCATAAAAATTTTAAATTTCTTTTTCCTCATTGAATGTCTGAAAATAAGATGGTTCCCAGCAGCAAATGGGAATCAGCCTTGAAAATTTATCCAGGTTTACTCTCTTGGTGTATTTACCAAAACCATCTTGTTCTGATCCAGAAATATAGCTGAATGTGTGCTGCTAGTGTTCCTGTCACTACTTGAAATATAATAGACTTCATTACGTTGCACTAAGAGACCTTTCTTGACTGGATTATTCAAGACCATCTACCCAAGAGAAAGATTACACTAACCTCCATACATAAAATTTTTAAAATGTAAGTCCTTCAAAAATTATTTAAAACTTCTTTACAACAAAGTTTCTACTTATCAAAAAGCATAAGAATAGACTATAGTCTAGGGAACTATAGTTAAATGTCAGATATCTGATAAAGATCTAGTACACAGAATAAATAGAGAACTCTTATAATGCAACAGCAAAAAGACAAACCATCCTTTTTAAAAATGGTCATTATATTGACTAGACACTTCTTAAAAAATATACAAATAATCAAGAATATGAAAATAAGCCATTGCTAGTAGCAAGATACAATTTTATTTTGTAGGAATAATCAAAAATTTTCAGTTCATTTCTGGAGGATGGTTTTAATGAGAAAGACATATCCAGTCTTGTCAAAAATGTATACAATTAGAACAACAGGGATATAAAATGAAGCTAGCTACTGTAGACCACAATTTAGTAAAGTCCTAAATATTGAACACAAATTATCATGTGACCTAGTAGTTCTACTGCATGGTATATATCAAATAGAATTGAAAACCTATGGCCATACAAAAAGTCATATGAGGGTATTCATAGCAGCTTTTAAGTAGAAATAGTCCAAATGTCCATGAATTAAATAATGAATAAACAAAATGTCATATGTCACACAATGAGGTATTAGTCAATGCATTATGGATAATGAAGTATAAAGATGTTACAAAAAATGGATGGATCTTCATGATATTTTATGATTTAATAGAAACCAAGCAAAGTAGACCTCATTTGTATAAAATGTCCAAAGAGAGAGAAATTCACAGACATAAAAGAGGTTACTGGTGGCCTTGAGTAGGAGCTATAGGATTAAGTGAGTGCAAAATAGTCTAAGGATTTTTCTGGATCTGGTGAAGATATTTCAAGGCTACTACAGAGTGCACTGAATGGGAGAACTCAAACAGGCTAGTTTGAATTATGACTAGTATCTCAAGGCAAGTTTGGCCCCAGGACTCAATTGAAACAATGCAGAAGCACATGAAAAGTTGCTATATGTGCAGCCCTTGCTGTTAACCTTGCAACTGCAAGCCTTCACCCAAAGTCTGCTTTGCAGTGCTCCTAATGAAAGTTCACACTTCACTGAAGGCAAGAAGCATATTCTGCATCCTATCTTTTCCTATTTCCTACTTGCTTGCTGTTCCCATCAGCCTCGAGGTGACACTGGCCTTACGCCCCAGATCTGCAGTTGGCTTTACCCTCAGCCTCCAGCTTTTTAGCTTTCCTCCAACCATTCCTGTAGTGTTCCTTTGGAAATGACAGCAAAACCAGACAGTACCTCCTCAGAGACTAGCCTTCCTTTGATGTGCTGATAAACTCTACCCCCATCTTTTACTTCTTATTCTGAAGTGAGGGAGCTACTTCCCATACTGAATGTCCCTATGACACCTTAGCAGTCCCTTCTTTTCCTTGCAATCTAACTTTTTAAACACATTTCCATGCTAAATCCCCTATATTGAAGTGTTTTGTTTCTTTTTCCTTAATTGCATTCTAATAAGAGCTAACACATATAGTCTTTTAAAAGTCTATAATTCATATGGTAAGTCATCTGCTATTTTTCTTAATAAAATGACATACTATGTCATAACATAACCTGTTTTTTATTATAGACATCTTTATCAGCACACTTCATATTATTTTGTATACAGTTAATATATCCTTTTTATGGTAATTGGATCCATTCCATCTTCTTTCATAATGGGGTTCATTGCTTTAAATTTGTCTAAAGTATACTGGTCTTCTGAGGAACTTTAATTGTCTGGATTCTAATTGAAGTCATTTATTTACTGAGTGCATACTCTCTAAAAACATTATACTGGATGCTTGAGGAATGCAATAGGGTAGACTCAGTCTTGCACTGAAAGAACTTAAATTTAGTAGGTAGGCTGAAAAACGCAAGACCCATTTGATTTTCCTAGACATTTTCAGTTTCAAGTAGCCTGACCTTTCCCTCCAACAAGTCTTGGGCTCAAGGTTTTGTTTCTGAGGTCAAGGTCACAGTAAACACAGACCTTCCATTTCTTCTTAGGCAATTCTTTATCCTGCTACTTATCTGCACCATAAAAACAGAGATTCTAATCATAGTTCAGCAATGATCTTGAGACTGGCAGAAATCCTGAAAACACTCTGAATTTAATTGTTTCCAAGTAGGAGAGTTACAGTTCTGAGGAGATAAAAGATTTATCAAGCTAGAAAACAAATAGTAATAAAATTATACCCAATATTATACCAGAATTCAGAGAATGATCTGAACCATATTCAACTTTGACTCTATTGCAACATCAATAGACTTCCACTGGGGCTCCAAAAGACATTTTCTTAGACATCCTAACAAGGTCATTTTTCTTGGTGAACATTTTACTCAAGGGTGAGATACCAATCCTACATTTCATTTACAAATGGGAGAAGCCCAGAGGCCCAGAACAATTTATTAAGGACATTTTCTTTAAATAAGTTCTCTTCATAAGCCCATAATATATTCCAAAGGGGGGAAAGGGAAGTTGGGAATTAAATAAACTCATTGGTCATCACTGAGAAGCACCAGCTCATTACTCTGAAACTTGATAATGAAAAAGAGGGGGGAGGATGGTCAGCACATATTATGACTTTCTAGGTAAATAAATCTCAATGCAAGGCAAATAGACTTAGTGAAAAAGAAAAAGTTCTTCTGTTCAAAGAATTGCAGCTGGTAAATGTAGAAAAACAAGTATAGTTCAGAAATCCCAGCTCTCAGCCTTTAATGGCATAACCAATGCAGACAATCATGTTTTAGCTTCTTGGTACTGATATTACATATTATCTCAAACCTGGATTGCTTGAAATACCAGAAGTCTATTTTTGGGCAGGTCTGGGAGCAAGTGTCCCAAGGTCAAGGCTTCTGACTCACACAGAACAGACTACTTATTTTGTACTATAGGGAACAATTATCCAAATCCAAAACATGGAACTTTCTATGACAGATATTTCTTTTTTGTTCGTTTGGTTTGGTTTTCGTTGTGGTACTTTGAATGAGAACTCCCCCTCCCCCACCTGCCCAGAGTCTTGGGCATTTGAATGCTTGGTTCCCAATCGATGGCACTGCTTGAGGAGATTTAGGAAGTGAAGCCTTCCTAGAGGAAGTACATCACTGGAGGCGGGCATTGAGAACTTCAGGTCTTATCCTATTTCAAATCCACTCTCTCTGCTTCCTGCCTCCAGGTCAGGATGTGAATTCTCAGCTTCCTGCTTGCTTCCATGCTTCCTTGACATGATGGACTTTGATCTTCCTGGAACCATTAACCTATATAAACTATTCCTTCTAAAAGCTGCTTTGGTCATGATGTTTTACCACAGCAATAGAAAATTAACTAATACAGTTGTAGTTGTTAACACTTACTCACTATTCAAGCTTTGAAGTCAACGTCTTCCTGCTTTGGCTGCCCAAGTGCTGCTATTACAGGATGTGCCGCCAAACCTACTTAGTAAATTAAACTTTCTGAACGCACCTCCAACATCACAGGAACTAGCCCTAAGAATCAACAGATGGGGCACCATGAACTTAAAAAGTTTTGTGCAGTAAAATAGATAGATAGGTAGATAGATGATAGATAGATTAATAGATAGATGATAGATAGGTAGATAGATAGATAGATACAATAAAACTACCAGCAAAACAGACAAGCCAAAGAGTGGGAGAAATTTTTCACAATCTACACTTAGACAGGCAGCTAATATCCAGAATTTGAAAAGAACAGTAGGAATTGAATAAATACTAAGGAAATTAAACTGTCAATCATCCAATAGGCTAAAGAAATGAACAGGCAGTTCTCAAAAGAAGAAACACAAATGTCCAATAACATTTAAAAACACGTTCAGCATCCCTAGTCATCATTGAAATGCAAATGAAAACTACTTTGAGGTACCACCTCACCCCAATCATTGTCATTATCATCCAAAAAAATCTGGCATCAAATGTTGTAAAGGATATACGGAAAGAGGCGCCCTTATTCACTGTTAATGGGAGTGCAAATTAATACAGTCATTATGGGCATCGGTTTGGGGTTTCCTCAAAAAATATATGAACCCAGCTATTCCATTCCAGAGCAGATACCCTGAGAGTTCCATATCCTATCACAGAGATATGTACATATTCATGTTTATTGCTGCTCTTTTTTTCATCATAGCAATGCAATGTAGTCGCCTATGAACAGATATACGGATAATGAAAATGTGGTACATATACAAAATGGAATATTATCCAGCTGCTAAAAAAAAAAAAGCCAAGTCATAAAATTTACAGAAAAAAAAGGGAGGCATAGGAATACACCCATATCCACATATACTGTGCCATATTCAGCTACCCTAACTTCAAAAAAGTTTTTTTTTTTCCCTTTCAAGGATAATGCTGTTGTCCAAAAGCATTTTAACTCAAAGGAAGTATAACCTAAAGTATATGCTAAATGTAAAGAGCTAGAAACTAATCAATAAAAAAGACCCAGTGTTAATATTGGGGCAAGGTTGTGTGTCTGTGTTTCCAGACAATGAACAAGGTCACAGATGGTTGCTGATCTAAAGCATCCAACAAGGATATCCAGAGACCACTAGACAAATGAAACATCTAAAGAGAGAAAACAGATCCATCAAGAGGAGATGTTCCAAGAGAGGGAGTGGACTATTAACTTGGAAAGCATCAGGACTTTGGCTCATCAAAGCTGAGACTTTGGGAAAATAACATGGACTAACCCAAAAATAATGCGGTTATGTTTATTGACTGTATTACATGTTAATTATCAGCTTGTCAATGCAAAAATCCAAATACCCTTTGTTAGAAAATATAAAATGAACAAGTCTATGATAATATTGTTTTGCCATGCTAAGGATTGTTTATAAAGGTTTATATGGAATAGGCCATATGATACCCAATTTACTTAGTAAATCTCTACAATTGATCAATAGAATTATTGGTAAAACTACTAATACTATGGCAAAATATTAACAGATATTAATCTACTTGTTTTCACTGTAATAACTTTACTGGTGTTAAGAGTGTAAAACACCACAACAGAGATAAAGCTGTTTTCACCATAAGACTTTGAAATCTTCAACATAATTAATTAGCATAATGAAGAAAGGGAAATGTAGGAATAAGAACACTGGGGTGAAAGGACTTTTCTGTTAACTGTGTTTTGGGGTGCACCCAGCTTTGGGAAAATCTTGTAAATAACCAGTAATCATTAATAAGTGTTTCTTGAAATTTATCCTATACCAGATGTAAACCCCTGGTGGATGGTATTGATATTAGAAGTACCTAGTCCCTAATGACTCATGATAAAAGGGATTAGTTTATAGTATTGTTGATGATAAAGCCTTATCATCCTCACAGCCTATCAGCAACAGCAATGAGTGACTTCCGGCACACCTGAAGATCTTGGATTATCTAAGCACCAAAATGGTGTCAGATAGTCAGCTGAACTTTTGAGGGTAGTATTGTTCTCTTGATTAAAAAAGAAATAGTCTTTGTACCTGTTGGGGGAAGGTCAATTAGCATTTTCTTACAACAATAAATACACATCAGTGAGTTATCTCAGGGTTCAGTAGCTTCAGGCAGACCCCATGCTTTCAGCTTTGAAGTTTGCATCCTGTAAAAAAGGAAAAAGAAAATCGAAAAACAAAATCACGAAATTTGCAGGAAACAAATAGAGCTTAAAATATATAATATTACATTATAAGAGAAAGAAAAGAGCTACGTGTTCTTTCCCGTGTGCAGATCTTAGTCTTTATGTATACACGCAAACAGCTCTAATGTGAGCATAGTATGACAGTTAGAAAGACGCAAAGAAGATAGTATTAGGTGATAGAGAAGAAAAAATGCAGGCAAAAGGACATGTGCATCGTGAAGGGGGTTAAAAAGCTAATTGTTTCTAGTTCCAACTCTGGTATGGTATTTTTCTTTTTCAATGGATAAGTTCATAAGAACGTAATTGACAGTGTAAGGGTAAAACCCTAAGCAAAGCTCCGCAGTTTCTGAATCATCATTGTGACTGTATGCAAACTCACTGTGATCCACAGAATTAGAAACTAGGAAAGTGTTTGAGTTGCTACCTTAATCTTGTTTTGTAATGATTTCTAAGTTCATTACAATAAAGTAATTCTTATTAAAAAACAATAGTAATAAGATAAAATTCAGAAATCAAGGCAATAAAAAGAACACTATTCAGATTTAACAAATTATAGTTCAAACAATTTGAAAATGTATACAAGAGTCTCAAGCATTTTGTGATGTACCATGCCTGCCTGCTTACTGTCATTCTCTCTATCATGATGATCATGGATTCACCCTCTGAAACTCTAAACAAGGCCCCAATTAAAGTTATATAAGTTTAAGTTTAGAAGTTACTTTGGTCATGGTGTCTATTCACAACAGTAGAGCAATAATTAAGATAGTAGTCTTTGGTGAATGAAGTAAGGAATAACAGCTGTCCTGTCCCTCACCTGTAGATTGGCTCATCTAGCTTTGGCTGTCAAATGACCATATTTCAGGTGAGACCTAAAGATTCCCTTTTATGGAAAGCCACAGCTCAGAAACAGTCTTAATTCCTAAAGTGTCACATCCCTGTTGACCATTTGAGTCAGCATCTTCATTTCTAACTGTGAAGAGTGCTAAAAGCAACCATTATCTGACCACCTAGT
Organism: Cricetomys ansorgei; assembly: GCA_026225945.1. Classification (NCBI taxonomy): domain Eukaryota; kingdom Metazoa; phylum Chordata; class Mammalia; order Rodentia; family Nesomyidae; genus Cricetomys; species Cricetomys ansorgei. The sequence goes on from JAMJFZ010004061.1 coordinate 16,674,752, forward strand.
ATGTGGCAGACACAAGGATTAGCTAAGAACCTCTACTGTCTCAAACAATCCTAAAACATTCATGTGAAACTAATACCTCTTCAAAGCTCCATTTCTCAAGTGACGAAAATGTAAATTTGGAGAGATGAAAAGAATGGCCACGATCAGACAGTGTGGGCAGATCCATTACTAGAATATAAATTTATCTCTGTTGTGGGATATTTCATAGTTATTGAATCATACTATGCTGTTTAGGTGGAAGAGTGCTTCCTGCCTTGCAGCATGTAAAGGAATTGCTTCCTACCTGTTAACACCTCTGTGCTGAAAACAATGGAGTAGTCACCCAGATCTCCATATGAACAGGCCATTTGTTTACCTTAATGCAGATGAAGATTCCCTGTAACCCTCAATTTCTGCAGCTGGGTGATCAGAGAAGATTCTGACTCACCCCCAGTTTGGACACCCGGCCTGGATACGCAGACATGTCTGCTGGCAGACCTTGAGAAGTGTTAGGTTCCATTCACTTGAAGAATGAAAGCCTGTGTGTGGAGAGAGGGGGAGTTTTGAATGAATAAAGCACTTAGGGGCTGAAGCAGAAGACAGGCAAGATGGACAGAGATGAGTGCCTAAGTTGCCTGGATATTGAATCCCTGAGAGTTGTCATGGCTCACTATTAATATATAACTGTTGTATTAATAACTAATACTTTAACATATCTCCCTCTCAAACTCATAAGAATCTTGCAGAAACATAGATGGGAGGTGGAGGCAGAAGAAATACTTAACATGGAATAAGACTATGTCACAGGAAATTCATCAGACAGAGCATATACACACTCTCTCTCTCATAAAACCTAACTTTGTCAATACTGAAGAGATTTTAAAAGAAAATGAAATTAAAATTTTGTGATCAGTTACTACAGTGCTTGTTTCGTTGTCACTCAGATACTCGGCTTTGTTCCTCCACACAGAGGCCACCTAGAGCAACAGTGTCCCAAGCAGGAATCCTCTATTAGAAAGAAGAGAACCATGATTCTTAGCACCTGAATTATTTCCTCTGGGCAGAAAAATGGCCAAAGAATTTTCTGGGGATTCTGACTAGCCAAAGAAATAGTTTCATGATACTAATATTCGGGGTAGGCCAATGAGGCAACTAATGGAATTGCATTGAGCAACTCTCACAGTTGATAATCTTTATTCTCTAAGGGTTTCAAGACTTTTTTTGTATTGTATTGTTAAAATTTGAAATAACTTGGGGCTGGAAGGATGGCTCATCTCTTTATCGCTGTTGCAGAGAACCCAATTTTGGGTCCCAGGACCCATCTGGTGGCTCACAACTACCTAGAACTGCCTTTCCATAGTATGTGCTGCCCTTTTCTTGCTTCCCCAGGGCTCCTTTCCGCATGTGACACATGTATATCCATGCATTAAATATATAATTTAAAAATCAATACAGTTTTATTTTAACCAGAAAGAGTTGACCAGGCATGATGGCCCATTTCCTATAATCCCAGCATTCAAGAAGTAAAAGCAAGAGAATTCAAGATACTCCTCAGCTCTATAAAAAGGATTAGCCCAATCTGGGCTAGAGACCGTGCGTCAAAAAATATTTAAGGAAAAGTATAGTACGAGTAAGGAAAAAATGAAAAAAAAAATTTATATGTTGCCAACTATAAGATGTTCTAGAAAAGGCAAAACCATGAAGAGAGTAAATAAATGGCCACTAGGGCTTGGGATGGAGGGAGAGAAAAACAGGTCACAGAGGAGATTTTGAAGTAACAAAACCATTTTTTATGACACCGCACTATTGGGAACACACCACTGTGCATTTGTCAAAAGTGCCAGGTGAACCCTAGTGTAAACTATGAATTTCAGTGGGAATGATAGGTCCATGTCAGCTTATGAGCCCTGCATGACTATAAGCATCAGATGTGCGCACAAAGGTAAGGAAGGGGATTTGGGTAATCTCTGTACCCTATGCTCAATTGTGATGTGGACCTAAAACTGTATCTAATTTTTCAAATGAGCAATTAACAATGACCAAAAAAATAAGAATATTATTAACCAGGAAGAAAAGGGAAAAGAAGCAAGCAAACAAAATGTGTTCTCACACACAGAGAGGCACTGCACACCCAGGCAGAAACAGAGAAAGGAGACCAGAAGTTTCAGACTGAATGTTTTCATTTGTATCTCTAGCAAGCTAATAAGAACTTATCATCCATAAAACAAAAATACTCTTATTTGAATTTGAAATGCATAAGTGGAGCTAGTTTAAAACATGGTGGCAGAAATAAAAATCTAAGCAGCTGAATTTGAAGATAAAATCCAGGAAGAGGTAGAACTGGAAATGGTTCAAATATATTACTTATGCATGACACTCCAAAAAACTGGAGTTAAGAAAACTTTGTTTTCTTAAAAGTGAAAATAGGAAAATTAGGTCTTTCCAAAAGTGATCAAAAAATATTTTTAAATTATTCTTCACAATGAAAGGATATAAGTTTTCAGTTGATGCAGTACATGTGGAAGTCGGGAAACTAGAAATGAGCCACTACAGGTGGGTACCTTCAGAGAAGGAATGAAAAACACAGGTAAAATATAAGTAGAGAAAGGAGATGTTGGAGGCAGCAGTTGTCAGGGATGGAAGGTGAGGGTGAGAGGGAAATCAGGTGTTGGTGGAAGGCTTAACTACAGTGAAGTCTGTATGTATGGCAAAGCTATTTGGAAACCTTTAATCTTTCAACCCAAAGAAAAAGTTGGCCAGGTGGTGGTGGCACACGCCTTTGATCCCAGCACTTGGGAGGAAGAGCTAGGCAGATCTCTGTGAGTTCGAGGCTAGCCTGGTCTACAGAGTGAGTTCTGGGACATCTAGAGCTACAACAGAAAAACCCTGTCTCGAAAAATCAAAGAAAAGAAGAAAAAGGAGAACACAGCTGAGTTCATGAGCTTATTTTGTTGTTTTTCTGCCTCCACTGCCACTATGGTGCTGGTGATAAACCTTGTAGTGAAAAGGAAAGGGGGAAAAAGAAGAAGAGAGAAAAAAAAAAAAGGTTCTAAGTTCATCCTTGTCAGCATCCGCTCTGAAGATGAAATCACGGATGCTGCCAAGTTCAAGCAGTTCCTCCAGGAGAGGATGAAAGTGAACAGGGAGCTGGGAATCTTGGTGGAGGGACTGTGACCATCAAAATGACCAAGAGCAAAAATCAGTGCAACTGCTGAGGTGCCTGTTTCCAAAAGGTATTGAAATATACCTCACCAAAAAACAATATTTGAAGAAGAATAAGGTACATGGTTGGTTATGCACACTCACTAACAGCAAAGAGCTTATGGTTGCATTACTACTATATTAACCAAAATGACCAGGAAGATTAAAATTCCTTGATCTGGATTATTTTCTATGAATTCATAAATAAAATTTAGTAATAAATAAAAGAATACAGGTGACACGAGACATGGGGGATACACTCAGGTTAAAGATTACCCGGGAATGATGGCTTCAGAAAAGGCAAGGGCAGAAGGCAGATCGGCCTAAGCTTAGGATACATGAAAAAGCTTTATGACACCCCACATGGGTAGATAATGCTGCCCCAGAATACATGAGTCATTAGATGAAAATATCAGTGGTAGGCACAAATTACCTCCCTACAAGATATTAGTTAGGATGTCCCAGAGGTATACAAAACAACACAAGCTATTGTCAGTACCCCTGGTTGCCTTCAATAAGTATATGGTAATATCCTATTGCTTAAGGTGATAGGTATAGCTAAGGTAATATCCTATTAACTTATTTTGGACACAGTACAGAAAAATCAACCTTGAACTGACTAGGAAATTCTCCCTACAGACTAGAAGGTTCTGTACAGGTTTCTGGCATAGAAAAGATTCAGTGGTCTTACCCAATGCTTGATAATTCATGTTATAAAACTGACCCACTAGTAAGATGGGCTCTCTGGTGCAATGGTGGCATGAAGGTTATGGAGATTACCAATTATTTTCAGGTTGGATATAAGACCTGCACCGTAGGAGAGAATTTATATCTAGTACTGTAAACCTTTTTAAAGGCCCATTACTGGAAAGGTCATGGGCCCAAAGAGTAGAATCTAATGCTGTTGTTTATCTAAATGGCCATACTGTCAAACTGCATTCTAAATATTTATAGGTTTGAACTGTTCTCAGAGACCTTCATTTTTGCAGCTGGAAGTGGTTAATGCAGACACCTGTAACTGGTCGAAATACCAAGTATAAATAGTTGAGTGAATGGATCATCCATACCAACACCGACTATTCAAGGCATGGGGAAATTTGTGAAAGAGGGAGCAGAAAGAATATAAAAGCCAGTGGATGGGGAGGAGAGTTTTGAAATGCTGACTTCTAGACACATGACTGTTGGATGCATCAAGTCATAAGACCTAAAGCCCCACCTTCATATAGGCAGCACTAATTGGACTCGAGGTTATTAATAATAAACAATTAAAAGAGGACATGAATCTGGGAGGAGACAGGGTGGAGGGCACTAAGGAGTTGGAGGAGGAAGTGGTAGATGAAAATCATCAATATACGCTGTATATTGTATAGAATAAATGAATAGACTTTTTAAATAATAAAAAAAATTACTCTTTAAAAACTTTCAAAGTGAAAAAGTAGAATACACCAGGCATAGTGGCAAAGCCTATAGTCCTAGCACTTGGGAGGTAGAGGCAGAAGGAGCAGAAGATTGAGGAGTATATACCTTTGTTGAGCCTTCTTTCCAACCAGGATCAGTAATTTGAGGCCAGCCCAGGCTAAATGAAACACTGTTTTAAGAACACAGGCAATTTTTAAAAGGAAGAAAGAAAGATATATATAAGGTGGAACAGACATATGCATATGCTTGCATAAATACCATTTGCATATTTATACATAGTTGTATACACACATAAATATGCTAAAATGTCTAAGAGTGTAAGAAAGACAACTTAAAGCTTGGCAGAAGTCAGAAAGCAAGTCAGAAGATAGTCACTAAATCCTTAGTTCAGAATCGTATGTTTACCTCGATTGGAAATTAGCCCAAAGGAAAGAGGTATGGCTATGTTAACACATGTTTTGTGTCTTGCCTGCTGGAAAAAAAAAAAAAAAAGCTTTTGGAATCCTTTTAGATCTACAGGCCCAAGTCTGTCCACCTCACCTAAACTGAAAAGGCACCAAACAGCTCCTGCTCAGGGCCATGAGATCTGTGTCAGCACTGATGAGCAGGTCTGAAAGGCTGGCTTCTGGAAGATCTTGTTTATACCTATAATTTCCCTCCCTGTATGTTGAGAGGCTAGAGCCTAGAAATTTCTTTGTCCTTCAGTCAATTTCTTTCAGAAAAAAAAAAATCTATACAGACTTCCTCATAACTGAGCCAATGCTTTGTGTGAAACAGAGTGGCCAAAATAACCAGATTTAGATCTTGTGTTTCCTCACACCTCTGCCATGGATAGGGCTGAAAAGATATTGTTCTCAAGTATGGGGATATCCTGATAGTTCTCACTTTATTCTGACTCACCCTGCCTGAGAGTTGGTTATATAACAATCAAAATAACTCTACCAACCTCCTTCAGCAGTGGGCGACATCAAAGCAGAGAGAACCATCTGCTATCAAAGTGCTGAGAAGAAGTGACTGCCGGATGCTCAGCCCCAAATGGGACATCTATATCCCCGACCCTGAAGCCAAATTACCGGCTCGGAAGACAGCAGAAAGGCTGTAAGAGCTACAGCATAGCGAGGAGTACCAAAAATGCTGTCTTCTGAATACCGAATGGCCACTGCAATCACAAACAGAAAATGGTCACAGCAGCTGCAACCACTTGCACAAGACTTGTACACATTTACGAAAAGATACAAAGACTTGAAAGTAGAAGGGGAGCTGGTTCAGAAGAAGAGTGAGAGATGGATAACAGGAGGTAATGGGAGCAGGGAATAAAACCTTAAATACAAATAAGAGACCATCGTGAAATTAAATTTAAAAAATGACTTTTTTGGTTAGTCAATAGATGTATATAGTGTAATGAAAATGTGCAAAAAGTACATCAACCCCCGAAGGACACAAGGACCACTGCAGGATAGCGAGGTAAAAATGTAAGGATGTAAGCACTAGAGGATGGGAGGAGCATGTGAAATGCTGAATTCTGGACATGACTTGGCTGCTGCACTCGTGAATTCACAGAGGCTGTAGTTACCCACACACAACCTGAGCAAGATCAAACCAGTCAATAAATCTAGCATGGATGAGAGGGGCTCATGAGGTTCCACCTCTGGCTACTTCATGCCTGCTAAGAGGAGTCATATTTCTTTGAGAGAGTGGCCATTGCTACATCACCTAAGTCTATACAGACAACATTGATTGGACTCAGAGAATTATATAAAAAGCAAAAGAAGAGGTCATGAAGGCAAATGTAGCATTTTTTTGAAAGCACGGTAGGACAGGAGAAAGTACAATTGGTGAGGGGGTGTGATCAAGATACCTTTTATATGTGTATGAAATTGTTAAAAATTAAAAACATTTTTTAAAACGCCCAAAATATTCTGTGCCTAAATGAGTCAATCCTAGATACTATTCTCATTCCCTTCATGCTTGCATAAGTTTGAATAACAGAAAAAAAATTCCCTGTAATATTTATTCATGATGCTTAGAGACATTTAATGAGATCACTAAGTAATCCCTAAGTATCTAGCAGTAACAGAAAAGACTTTCCATTAGGCAATAAGGTGCTTCAGTGTTCTCTAAAATGACCCAAAGTCACTCTAAAATTTACTTCTGTGAAAGCAGCAGAGTTTCACTGACCTAACAGGAGTCAGATTTCTAGTTAATTCGATGCTCATCTGTGAACTGACATGGGAAAGCCTAGCGAGGAACTACAGCTACTTTTTGGTCAAGTTTCTCTTTACCTGTTATGTGCAGAGCAGATATTATTGGGATCTGCTCCTTTCCCTTGAGACAACAGGGTCAAAAGCTTCTGCCACGATATGCACATAGTGAACTTGAGCCTGCTCAAGGGCGGGCTTTTGTTGGCCTCTTTTATTGATTTGCTTGACCCCAGGAACACACAGTAAATAGCACTCTGTTCAACTTGAAAAGAGAAACTCGACTCTGAACACAGCCCACACCAATATGAACTCTTTATTGATTTAAAAACAAAGGGAAGAAGAGGTAACAGGGGAAAAATTCAAAAACAAATAGGCATTAAATCAAAGCCATAGTAAATGAAATGATGGGCTTCAGAAAACAAGCACATTGTTCACTGATGAATCTAAAAATTATCATGCATCAAGCTATAATCAGTCTCTTTTTGCGGTAGGTCATTGGTGACTGAACACTAGATAGCATGTGTTGGAGTCCAGAAGTCCTTGAGCCCTCCTGCTTAAACTACCTTGTGTGACCTCAGCTACGTAACCTATGTTTTTGATACGACAGTTGTCCCTCTCACTGAGTCATAAGTTTAGACCTATGTGACTGGCACCTTTACTTTTCATTATGTGATTATTCCTACTTGCATATTCCCCAAGAGCTTCTACAGGATAGGTACCATGGAAAATGGTACTTGGTACTCAGTCACCACCTTCATCTTTATGATGATCTTAATGAACACTACTAAGTTAATAATGAGCAAGTCGCAAGGGTTGAGATAGTTGCGTTTCCTTTTATCTAGGCTGTGAAATGAAGATGGCCTGAATGGAGGGAATTCGGACAAGTTCTATAGCAGGAATGCTATTTCTCAATTTTTAGACAAGAGCTAGAAAAAGCCACTCTAAAGTCTTGTTGGGAATCATGTAAGGACACTATATCATTGATGAATTTAAGAGACGTAACATCAATACAGTGGAAAGCTGTATATTATATGCTTGTATGAAAAGTCCTTGTGTAATCCCATATTACACACAATGAACACACAGTAATAAAAAAAAATAAGTATTTTTTTAACTGGAGGCTAGGGAGATGGTTCAGTGGGTAAAGTGCTTGCTTTGTACGCATGGGGACCTGAATTCACGTCTGAGTATAGTGGCACACACTATACTCAGTGTGGAATATACTGCATAAGGAGTATAAACAGGCAGATTCCAGGGGCTCACTGGCTAGCCAGTATAAGCAACTGATGAGTTCCAGGTTCAGTGAGAGATCCTACCTCAAAAAATAAGATGAAGAGAGACAGAGGAAGCTTAACATTGATTTCTGACTTGTACACATGTATACACACATATACACCCCCCCCCCATTTTGGTGGGCCGTCCCCCCACTTCCTCTGTGTCTTGGGGTAGCTTTACTAACTAGTTAAGTCAAGGCAGCTATAGCATCCTGGAATGTTTCCCTGGCACTCAGAAAAATGAAGGTCATGAATAACATGCACATTGAACAGGTTTCTAAGGCACTTCTACAAATGGTGCAACTGTTCACACTCTGAGATAGTACTTTTGAAGTTTATGCAATTACACAGAGCTGATGGTAAGGTCTAAGTTTCTGTGATTACACAGTGCCAACAGTGAAGTCTATGCTTTACTCTATGACTGAGCTCAAGTCAAGAGGTTTGGCTCCAGCTGGTTGTAAAAGAGCTGAAGTGATAAAACAGCTTTTCTCAGCATTTGGGATTTAAATCCCAGTTTCTCCTTTTAGGGATGTGACTTCAATCTCACCTGGGAACTTCAGGCAGTGTTGCTTTCCATTTACAGTTTGTTTTGCTCAGTAATTATTCACAGAGTGCTTGTATGGTCTATTTGGTTCCCCAGCTTGATCATAAACTCCTGGGATAGTTGGAAAGCTTTTGAAAATGAAAGGAACATAGAGAGAGATTGTACTCAACACAGTGTTGGTTACAGATTGTATCCAAGGTCATGGATATATGTTTTCTACTACCGTATTCACCTCTATTCTGGAGAATGCATCCATAATTGCCACCTACTAGTAGGAATTTGAATCAGAAGGCATTAACTCTTTTTTCTTTTAAGAAAACAGGGTAGAGCCGGGACACTGGTGGTACACGCCTTTAATCCCAGCACTAAGGAAGCAGAGGCAGGCAGATCTCTGAGTTCAAGGCTGGTCTACAGAGTGAGTTCCAGGACAGCCAGAGTTACACAGAGAAACCTTCTCTGGGAGAGAGGGCAAAAAAGTGGTTGAGAGAACTGGCTGATATTTCAGAGGACCTGGGTTCAATACTCAGCACCAACAGGACAGCTCACAACTTCTGTCACTCCAGTTCCAGGGGATCTGATACCCTCACACATACATACATGTAGGCAAAACACCAATGCACATAAAATAAAACCAAATAAATTTAGAAAAAGATAAGCTATCCAACATTAATATTTCTTTGCATTTTCTAAAGTCTCTCATTCCTTCATACAGTCTTAATTCCTGATGATCAGGAAACATGTCATCTTTCTGTTTTATAGCTAGAGGGACTGAACATAGAGCTGGCCTGGGAAGTCATATCAGTACCACAAACTCCCTTCATTCTTCATTCTCTCCCCACCTCCAAAGAACATTGCCTTCTTCTATGAAAATAGATTAATCCCTCTGTTTGCCTCACTTGGCTTCCAAATGTTGGGGTCAGTGTCACAGTACAGAGCTCCTTGCTAGTGTGTTTATTGTCTGTAGACCTTTTTCTTCACTTGAAAATTAACAGCTTGTCCTCATATTATCTAGATGGATGGCTGCACCTGGTTAATTGAAGTTGTAAGGCGCATAAACAGATTAAAGAGTGCAATGGCTGGAGAGCTCACTGCTGGCCAGGGGGAGTTTGCAGGGTCTGCTGGGGCATCAGTAAGAGAAGGGCCCTATTGACAAATTTTTTAAAAAAGCTTCATTTGCTAAGCTGTGAGATGCATTTGCTACTACTTCATTGGGAGATCATTGCTGACAGAGTACACACTTTGCTCTTTCTCTAGGATGTTCTTTTCAAGCAATGGTGCTCAGAATCCATCCATCAGTTGCCTGTCTGAGAAACATCTGGGTGTTTATTGAAAATGCAGATTGCTTAATCTCTTCTAGGACCCACTGACTTATAGTATATTCTGGCATTCTCCTAGTGGTAGTGATGGGGCCAGAACTTCATGGTATTTAACAGCCTTCCTCTAAAATTGAACCTTTGACTTGCTATCCTTTAATATGTAGCATTTCTGAAATTGCCTTTAAAAAGACTGCACAAGCTGGTACTTTCTGAAATGACTCTAGTAACGTCTTTGACTGCCATCAATCAAATCTCCAAAACTACAAAATCCCAGAGTTTATGTCAGATGTCAAGAGGGTTTGTCTCAGAAGGCTCCTGAACTGCTTCTTTAGAATGCAAGTTCTCAGCCTCACACACAGGCTCTAGAGGCAGGTGCTTTCCCCATGAGTCTGATACACGATGAAACTCAGGGACCACTGCTCCAGATTCATGCTGCTCAAACTTCGGTGAGAATTTGAATTTCGTGAGCAGCTTGTGAAAGTGTAAATTGCAAATTTAGGAACTATGAGGCCTTGTGTCGTATTGGTGTCATACTGACTTGTGGACCACACTTTGAGTAGCAAATCTCTGCATCTTTTCTTTTTATCTAGCATCATGATCAAAAATTCATATTTTGAGATGAGAGTGGGGAGGTGACTCTGTGAATAAGAACACTTACTGTGAAAGCAAGAAAACCTGAGTTCAAATCCCCAGTATTCAAATGAAAAGCTAAGAATGATTTTAGGTGCCTGTTACCTCAGTATTGGTGGGCATGGAAAGGTAGATCCAAGGAGCTCATTGGCCTATCCATCTAATCTAAATGATAAGCTGTAAGGTCAGTGATGGACCCTGTCTCAAAAAAAAATAAAATAAAATAATGTGAATAGCAATGGAGGGAGGAACAGTTCTGACATCCTCCACTGGCCTCTACATGTTCTTGCATGAGCATGCACACACATACCCTCCTTCAATACACATAACGAAAGAACAAAAGGATTGAGGAGGGGGATGAAATGTAACAATGATTAAAGAAAAAGAGCACATACATTTAAAATGGAATTTCAGGGGACACAGGAGGAGTTGGGGAGAGGGAGTGATGGGAAAATGTGAATACAGTGCTTAGGTATAAGGTTCTAAAAATAATAATTAAAAATTTTTAAAAAAAAGAGTCAGAAGGGGGCTTTTACACAATAGTCCATCTTTATTATCAACTTGGATGAGCTTAGAATCATATGGAAAAAAACCTTGATGTATCTGAGATGGTATTTCCAGGTTTGACTGCAGAGGGAAGGACTCATCACATCCTGCATGTGGGCAACAACAATCAATGGACTGAGGTTCCATTGTCACTAAAAGGGGAAAAGCTAGTCGAGCACGGGCATCCATCACTCTCTGCTTCCTGATTGCATGTGTCATGTGACTAGCTGCCTCCCACTCCTACTACCATGCTTTCCCTGTTGTGATGAACTGTATCTTCTCAAACAATAAGTCAAAATAAACCTTTTGTCAGGTGTATGTTCACAGCTATGAGAAAAATAACTAATGTACTTGGTCTGAAGTGGCTGGTTAGCCAGCAAGCTATAGACATAGAAAATGAGGTTGCTAATATGGTATCAAGAGGCAGGTAGGGGTGTGTGTGTGTGCGTGCGCGCAAATGCACAGCCAGATGACATTGGGACACATATCTTCCCCAATTGTTTCTCTACCTTTTATATTTTGAAGCAGAGTTGCTCACTAAACCTCAAGCTTGCTAATTGGTAGACTAGCTAGCCAGCAAGCCCCAGGGATCCTCCCATTTCTTCTTCCCTAGCACTGGGATTACACGTCCATGCTACCATGCTCAGCTTTTAACATGAGTATTGGGTATTGGAATTCTAGTCCTCACGCTTGCAAAGCAAGCACTTTACAAACTGACGCATTTCCCCAGTCCGGTAAGTTGGCTTCGAGTTTTAAGAGTTAAGGATATGTTTGCCCTAACTGGTCCTCATGCAGTCCTCCAAATCCCTCATATCTAAGATCATAAACTTTTATATATCTGGGGAAAGAAATAAAAAATAGCTTAACAGGGATAAAATTTCTTCTTTTTGCCCAATGTACAAAAAACAGGATACCACTCAGATAAAGAAGTCTGATAAATTGACCTAATCTGCCTATAGAGAGACAGTATGTTCTGTGCACAACTGTAGTCTGGGACTTGGGGCGTCTTACTTCTACCCCCAGCTCTATTGACTGGAGTGGTGATCATGACCACATCACATCACATCATCATTTCACTAGGGCTCTCTCTCATTTCCTCACTCTGAAGGATAGATAATGTTTGCCAGCTCTTAAAAGTCTTGTCCACTGTTAGGCCTATTCAGTCCTTGGGATGATCACACTTTCTGTATTGCATCTGATGCCTGAAGACAGCCACTCCTACCCTTTGCATCTAGGAGTCGGTGAAAGCTCAAGAGTTTTGCTCCTCTGAGTCAGTTGCAGTTGCTGACTCTGAGATCACAAGCCTTGACAACATGTGTAGGAATTCAGATGCTACATGCTTCCTGAGTTGTACTTTCCACCTTTACCTTGATAGGCTTTAAATTATTCATCCTTGATGTTCCATCTCACTAAAATTACTAATTTGAAATATGGTCACATAACAGATTAGTTTGCCCGGCTGCCAAGGGTTTACTAAGTAGCTCACATCCACTGAGATGAGGTATGTATAAATTACAGAGTGAGGATCTGTTCATTATAGGGACCTTCCAGAATAATTTGTGCAATAAAGACTTTGAATAGCTACTAGGTTTATAGAATTTCTCTAGTGTAATTAGGAGAGGCATTGTTGTGTAATGAAGAAAATTAATTAGAACTAAATGTTTAGGGAATGTGTGGCTAGGTAACCAAAGGCATATTTGCAGCCTAATTGTTTCTTGGCAGCTGGAGGCATTTTATACCCTTTCAGAATGTTTAGTTAATGGATATTTTAACATGACCTACTGTTTGCTTTCCCTTAAACCATTTCACTATAGAAAAACAGTTCATCAAAGGCTTAAGCCCAGGATATATCCCATTGGAAAAATGCCTGTTATCTAGTTTATTTGATCATACTGTCTGTCAAGTGTTAATTATTTCTAGAAGTCCAAATTGAGGCTAATTGGCATGGCCTCCTGCACTGTATAACCACAGAGTTCTTATTATGCTTACAAGACATAAACACTGAAATGGTTTCTAATGCTTTGCCATCATTTTACCTTGCCTACAGCCCACTTTGGGGTGTTCTGCTTCAAGTACTTTATGGATCCAGGTAGAGTTTTTTTCTTTTTGTTTTAATATGATGAAGGGACTGGAAAGATGGCTCAGTGGTAAGAGTTTGTGAATCCAGAGGACCTGTACTCAACAGCCATCTGTAATTACAATCTCCAGAGATCCAATGCCCTCTTCTGGCCTTCTCAGATATCAACCACCCACACAACGAACAGACATACATGAAAGCAAAAATAAATAAAAATTTTAAAGGTTTTTTTTTTAAAAAATGTGGTCAGTTTCAGAATCACAATTGGTACAAGTGGGTAAAGGGACTTGCACTGAGTCTAACTAAGAATCTGACTTCTATCTTTAAAACCCATGTAGTAGGAGAAAACTGGTTCCCACAGCTTGTCCTTTGACCTCAAGCATGTTGTGTGGTACATACAAACACACATACACACATGAACACACACACACATACACACAAAATAAATAAACATTTTCATTAAAATTGTTTAAAATATGGCTAATTTTAAAGTAAGAGGAATTATTTATCCAGTTGTCTGATAGTTTCTATCCTATTAATAAAAATTTGAAGGCAGGCAGGCAGGCATAGAATTAAATCCCTCATCTATTATTTATTATGTGATCTTACTGAAGTTGTATAAACATCCTAATTTCTTGATCAGTGATTGGGGATAATGATAATTTTTACCACAAGCCTTATGCTATAGGCTTGTGGTAAAAATTCTAGACAAATACATTTCCTTAATAAAGATATTTTTGAGTTTCAGATGAAAGAAACTGAACCTCAAATCACAATAATATCAGAAGATAATATTTTTATTTAAAATAATATTATATTTCAAAAAGAGAACAGAGATTTAAAAAATGCAAAAAATCATATGGACTTTCTAAATAGGATTTACCCAGACCCAAGAGCTCCAAACATAAACCACCCAGTAACTACATACAGTTAGTAAGGCCAAGAAGCTAACATGGATGAATTACTCAATGTAAAGACTTGACTTGAAATTTTGCAATTGTCTTAGTAATTTCTGCTCTCCAGTCCAGATACTACATTGAATTTGGGCTTCATATTCCTTTAGTTTCCTCTAATTTGGACAATTCTTGAGTTTTTTTTCCTCTTTCTTTTTAAAGAATGAGCAGCATCATTACATAATTCCTGTGGGTCAGGACACAAAGTACTTCTAATTCAAGGCCTTTCATGGATTTGTAAACAAGACGAGCTGTCTTAGTTACTATTCTATTGACATGACAAAACAATGATCAAGGCAATAAATAAAAGAAATCATTTAATTCAGGGCTCACAGTTGCAGATGGTTAGAGTCCATGATCATCATGCCAGGGAGATTGGCAACAGACACACAACTGAACAGTTATCTGTAAAAAGAACTTGTACAGGACTATCCTCCAGGCTAAATTACTACCACCTTCAGGACTTCAGCTAGGCCTGCTCATAAAAGATCATCCCAGCTGGGTTTACTGAGTGTTTCCGTTTCCTCATAGAAAGAGTGGATGAAGAGTGTCATGGGACCTTCACCTGAGCACCCAATCGCCCCTTCTAACGAGTAATTTACAATTCTACACAGATGGGGAATGAGGAAGAAGGGCACTCCATCGATGCAGCTATGAGAAAGCTATCATCCCTGCTGAGCAAAGACTTTCTGGTGCAGCAGGATCTGCATGGTGCCTACAGTTCTGTAAGTAAATCTCCTGTGCTCTTTAAGGAAGCCTAATAAATTCAAAGGTTCCCTAGAGTGAACTCCAGTGGAATCATGCCTCAGTTTGTTATTGGAACCTTACAAGGAGGAGAGGTAGAGAATGTTGATGTCTGCCTGTTGAAAAGAAACTTTTAGCAATAGAAAATAATTTGAGTTTGTCTTAGATTTCCTCATGATACATGTTAATAGTGTATCTTTTTTGTTAAGAATGCTACAGAAGCAACATCTTCTTATAGCATCATTTTAAGAGACACCAGTCAGTATGTCTAATTGCTGGTCATGCTAACTTTGATCCACTTAGCCAAGATGGCACTGCAAGGCTTCATTATTGTGGGGTTACTATTTGTCCTCAGATAATTATTTTATGGAGTGATGAGTACATATGCTATAAATATGCAATTTCTCCCTTGTTTTCACCCACTAATTCCAATATCCTCAATGATTATTGCCTGCTGCAAGTGCTACTGTGGTTATCTCAAACCAGCAGCAAGTTTCTGTTCCCATTATACAACTGACGTTTATGCACTGGAATTCTAGTGTAAGGAGGATCTGTCCCATCTCCATGATTTCAAGATTCATTTATAATTCTATGAGACAATTCATTACTGTATCATTTTTTTAAATTAAAATTCCCTTCAGGTCCAGATGCCTGCAGGAAGCCCTAGTCCCTGAAAGGACGTCAGGGGGCCTGCGGGATGTCTGGCGGCCTATGGGATGCCCTGGTGCTTGCAGGATACCAGGGTGCCTGTTCAGTGTCTGGGTGTCTGAGTGATGTCCAGGTGTCTTAGGGTTTGGGCAGAAAGGCCCAACTTTGGGTCAAACTTCGCCATCCTTGGGCCAGGTGAATGTTCATGATCAGACAGCCTGCTGCCTCCAAAGACCATGGTGATGCCCATGATACATGCTGCTGTCGCACAAGCTGAACTTAATTTTCTTTGATTTGATTTTTTTTTTTTTTTGAGGACACAGGGGTAGGAAGGTTGAACAGGGAGGAATGGGAAGAGGGTGTTATCGATTTATATTGTGTGAAAAAGTATTATAAAAATTGCCTTCAGGTTTGATCATTGGGAGATTTTTTTTTCAAGTTAGTTCCAGGAGTCCTTTTGTTATAACACTGTATTTTCTGAGCATAGCCTTACTTAATCTAGGGTATGCTCATTTTGTACTTCTATCCCTGGAATGAGCCATTTCCCTAAGGAATTTGGTATCATTGGAAGTTCAAGATGGCAAAGCTGGCTTTGAAACATAACCAAGTCAAATAATTTAAGGGGCATTACTAAATGTTCAAGTCTTTCCCCTTAAATGTTTTTATTTGCTTTAAAAAATTTATTCATACAATATATTTCTATCATATTTTTCTGTTCCCTTCCTTGGCTCCTCCCCAGATCCTTCCTTCCTACCTAACAAACTTTCTCTCTTTCAAAAAAAACAAAAAAACCACAAAAATGGAAATCAAAACAAACAAAAAGGCTGGGCTGGTGGTGCATGCCTTTTTAGATCTCTGAATTCAAGTCCAGCCTGGTGTACTGAGCTAGTCCCAGGACAACCAGGGCTACATAGAGAAACCCTGTCTCAAAAAATATGAAAGACAAAAACCAAAACACAATAAGACAATAAAACACCAAAATGAAACAAAAAGCCCACAAAACAACAACAACAAAAAAAAAACGGAGTTCATGCTGTGCTAGCCAGCTAGTCAGCTGCTCCTCCTCCTCACAGGGTCTACCCTAGAGTGTGGTCGATATACCCAGTGACACTCCGTTGAAGAAAATTTTCCCTCTGGGGTTCAATTGCCAATAACTTCCTGATTAGGGATGGGACTTTGCATCTACTTCTCCCTATCAGTGCTCGGACCCTGGATGGTTTGAACCTCTGCAGATCTCCTGCCTCTTCCTCCATCTCCCTGAAAGAGCACTGGGGTTACAGATGTATACTGCTGTGCCCAGATTTTATGTGAGTTCTGGGAGATAAAACTCAAATGATCATGCATTCAAAGCATGCCCTTTACCCAGTGAGCTATCTCCCCAACCCAAGAGCAGTTTTTAATCAATTAAAATGTATTTAAATTCTAAACTTGTAAGGTGAACAAGTGTGTTAGGTTAGGTTAGAGCTAAAACAATAAATCAAATTGAGGAGTAGAAGCTTACATCTGTAATCCCAGTGCTCAGGAAATGGAGGCAGAAGGCGTAGTAGTTCATGGTTGTCCACACAGCAACTTCAAGACTGGGCAACATGAGACCTGTCTCAAAAACAACAATAAGGCCACAAAAAAGAAACTAACCAGTTTCTATTTAATACCAGAAACCTACTAAAAAGTGTCTTAATAAAGTGTATGTATGGCTGTGAAATGACTTAAAAATCAGTGTCCAGAGAAATAAGTAAAAAAAAAACAAAACAAAAAACAAAAAACAAAAAACCACAAAAATGTGCAATATCCTTTCCACTCTTGTTTTAAAAAGATATATAGCAATGTTTAAATTATATACAATCCATCTCTGGAACTTTACCTAAATAATTAGTAGTTTATTGTTCAAAGAAATATATATATTGTGTGTATATATATATGTATATGTACATATATATATATACATATAGGTCTATCTATACATAGATAGACATATATAACGTACGTGTTCAATATTTACCTTGTGTTAGATCCAAGGTCCTAAGGACAAATGACACACTTTGTTTCCTTTGATATTCCTATGCTTACAGAAAATTGCACATAGTAAATACTTATTAGGTGTCTATGAATTGACATTCCCAGATTGTGAGATGTTGAAGTAATGGGGCTGTAGAGAAAGTTTTGTCTAAACTGGTCATGAACATAATGTGAGCATCCAAACTCAACAAACTTCACATCCTTTTCATCACACACGGAGCAGCTCAGCTGAAATCTGATGAGAACTTGCCATTCTAATTGCTACTGTGGTAAGCGTAACAGAAAAGATCAAACTCTGTCTTTTACCCTTAGAAAATATGAACTCGCCATGTCTACCCTGCAACCCAGTCCTTCCCAATGCCATCTGCAGTTATCTTTGCCACTGGAAAATAAATAAATGCTGTAGCTCCCAGAAAAGATCCAGCTGGAAAGGGAACTTCCCAGCACAAGGTGCACAGTTAGGAACAGCTGGCTCGATGGGCAGGGAGAAGTCTGATTGCTTTTGGAAGCATTTGCTGTGTGTGGTTGCACCAGCCCAGCCCAGCCCTGTCCACCTACTCTTTCTGGGGTGACAGGAACCTACAGCAAGTGGCTGCCACTGCACTTTTTTATTCAAAATGTTTCTGAAGTTCACATTAATGAGCTCATGTATGTGAAACAGAAAAGCCCTGGTCAAAAATGTGTACACCCAAGAAAGAGTGCATTTGTGCAGTTTCCAAACGATAACAGCCTTCGGCTGAGTGGCTTAGAGCATTGGGAAGTCTGCCATCCCAAAAAGCTGAGATTTCTGAAGTAAATTCTGGATGAGGCAACATAAAAAACTGCTTTTCTCATCAATGAACAAACCATCTGATTTCATTTATAAATTACAGAGTTAAGGTGAGGCCACTGAAGATGAGTTCTTGGTGGCTGACACCTTAAATTTCATCAAAAATCTACATAGACCATGTTAGTTGGTTTTCTGCTACTGTAACAAATGATGCCAAACACATAAAGGATGAGTCTTCCTTCCAGTTAAACTTCCCTGGGATCACCCTAATAGACATTCCCAGAAGTTTTTTTTACCCCCAGGTGATCCTAAATCTTGTCAAGTTCACAATCAAAGACTGAGCACCACACCTCCCCTTGTAAAGGCTCAACCACCTGCCAATCATACACAGACTGGGAAGTGAACCTCTAACACACAGTGTTAAAGGCATCCTGACCTCTCCCACACACGCAATAAGTAAATGCAATTAAATTTGAAGAAACAAAAACTGGTGGGCTCCTCCCTACAGAGCCAGTGCTGGCCTTGGATGTGGTGTGGTGGGTCATGGAGAATGAACTGTTACTCACTAAACCAGCTTCAGGTCTTGTGCAGCCGTTAGGTCCCTCCACCTATAAAGTGGACACAAAAATAGTAACTACCAAGTAGGCTACATTAATGAATTCTATGTATATATGAAACATACAGGTATAAATGTATATACAGGTAAAAATATGAATTATACAGGTAAAGTACTTAGAAAGGTATTTTGTAAGAAATAGTATTGCATCAAAAGACATCTCTAAGATCAAAGAGAAATAGAGGGAGGTTGAGGGTTTCAGTGTATGTACCCAAGAGAGCAGGGTGAAGAAAAGCTTGTCATGAAAGAATATGAGCCAATGAACATGGAATAGAACAGTAATGAAGACAAACTTAGTCATCATTTGTTCTGTAAACTGACTATCCAGAAGTTTGTTCTTATTGGCTCTGTGGTGGCGGTTTCCTAGCCTTTAAAGAAGAAAGGCATTGCTTTGTTAAATCATCTCAAAAGGAATTGTGTAAACGATGAAGTCTACACAATCTGAACTCCTGAGTGGGATTTATTCCACTTGCTCAGCTCAGGCAAAGGCTTCAGGAAGCAAAACACTGACTTTGATTCCTAAATGAGCATCAGTCCCTGCGGCTCAGTTACTCAAAGCTTCCAGCAGCACGGGGCCTAATAGTTCGTGCTGCACAGCTGGGCTCTGAGCCTGGGGCTTCCAATGACTTTTCAGAGAGCTTCATGATTGGTTTGTTTCCATGGGATTTGGATCAAGATGAAAAATGAACCCAAGGTTATTTGGAAGCAGTTCGCATTTAAGAGGTCTTCAAACGCTACAAATAAAAAGCGATCTATAAATACGGTGTAATAACCCTGTAGTAACACCCTACTTGTTAATGTTCATCATGGGGGTGAAAATTAGCGATGGGCATATCCATGTTTCAAAAGATAGAAAATCAACTTAAAATCCAAGCCATTTGGAAGTGTTGTAATTACCATTTTACTCAGAGGGAAAATAGCAACGTGTAAGGGAAGGGAATCACATTTGAATTTCCCAGCATTGTGGTAAAAGCACTCTTCAGAGATGACAGCTCTTCAGAAGCAACCCTAGCTTCCAATACTTGCCCCAATTCCTGGCCCCACGAGCTCATTATTCACAATCCACGGAGCCTGCATTGCTCTGCAGTTACCAAAATGGGGTTACGAAGATTGAAGAGCACACGTCTACCTTTAATGCATAAAGGAGAGAACCCAATACAGCCATTTCAGGTACACCTAATTACTAAAATGCCTTTCCAATTGCCATTCATCACCATCTTTTTTGTGGCATTTGTGTTAACCCTGACCCTGCATTCTGGCCTGGAGCGGCCCTTCAGGACATGCTCTGCCTTTACCAGCCAAATCAGCCATTTTTCATTGCCGACCTGCTGGCTAAACAATCACCATTTACAAGGCAGCTTGTGATGCCATGAAGAGCCCAGACAGAAATGTAATAAACAATGTTTGAATTATATTTTGGACATTTAAAAAATGCTCTGGGCTCCATTTCATAAGACATTTGCATTTGTAATGAAAGAGAAAAAGATCCATGACTGAGCTTCCAGTTACAGGTTAACAGGCCCTTTTATGTTGTGAGGGATCTTTTCTTTTTTTTTTTCAGAAGCAATTACAAATTGTACACAGATTCATTATTTCTTGAGCACTTTATCAGGACATTTCCCCATACATCTAATTTGTCCTGTCTGAAATGTAACTTGACATAAGGGATTTTCTTAATTGTTTTTGAAACTCTTCCAAGATAATCGCTGCTTTTTGGAGCATGATAAAAGACAGTACACAATATTGCCAGTCTGTCTCAGGATCATGCACTGAAGTTTTGGGGTAAGACATAGGAAAAAAAAAATGGTGGTATGCTTCTTGTACTAGTATCTCCATTTTAATTGCCTTTCAATTTAAACAGCTTTGTCACTTACAAAAATAGCAAAAAGAAGTTACCCCATTTTTATCTCCCCCACCAAAATAACTGTCATTTTCAGAGTAGATATTGTCAATAATTTGTTTGTTTGCTTGCTTGTTTGTTTATGGAGGCAAGGTAGCCCTGTCTGTCCTGGAACTCACTATATAAATCAGGCTCACCTGAAACTCACAGAGATCCACCTGCTTCTGCCTCCCAAGGGCTAGAATTAAAGATGTATGCCACATTAGCCTTGTTCTCTGTTTGCTTGCTTTGTTTTGTTTTGTTTTGTTTTGTTTTTAAAGTATTATCTTTGTTATTCTGCAGGGTTGTTTGTTTTTGTTTTTTCAAAACAGAGTCTCTCTTTGAAACCCTGGTTGTCTGGGAACTTGCGCTGTAAACCAGGCTGGCCTCAAAGTCACAGAGAATTACCTAACCCTGCCTCCTAAGTGCTGGGGTTAAAGGCGTGCACCACCACTTCCTGGATAATTCTGCAGAATTTTAACCATAAGTTACATTGAAATTAAAATAATCAAATTGAGGGAAAAAAATGGAAAACTATTTCTGATATATTGAAATGTACACTGTGCCCCATAAATATATATAATCATTATGCCTCAATTAAAATAAATATATACTTAAAGTTGGCTGTGTTTCTACAATCTTCATTTATCAAGTTAAGCAAATAGTGCATTCATTCACTTTAGGAGAAAAATTTACCTTGAGTTTTAAGGCTGCCAGTTTTATTTTTTTTTTTTAATTTTTAGTTACAGATCAAACTGTGTTCACACCTTCATTCCCATAATCTGACATGACAAAGTGAACTTTGTAGGTATAATTTAGTTTAGTGATCTTGACATGAGAAGAGAATGTAGACTTTTACAAATTCCAAAACTAACCATATACATCTTTGAGATAACTGTTTCCAAAACCAGAGAAAAAGAGAGAGGGGGGATCTGGGGGACAGTGCTGGCACATACCTTAAATACCAGCACTTGGGAGGCAGACGCAGGTGAATCTGAGTTCGAGGGCAGCCAGGTCTACAGAGTGAATTCCTGGACAGCTAGAGCTACACAGACAGAGAAACCCTGTCTTGAAAAACAAAAACAAACATAATAAATAAATAAGAAAGAAGGGAAGGAAGGAAGGAAGGAAGGGAGGGAGGGAGGGAGGGAGGGAGGGAGGGAGGGAGGAAAAATAAAAGAAAGAACCTTTTCCTGACTGTGAAAGAAATAAAGAGAGAGAGAGAGAGAGAGAGAGAGAGAGAGAAGGAAGGAAGGAAGGAAGGAAGGAAGGAAGGAAGGAAGGAAGGAAGGAAGGAAGGAAGGAAGGAAGGAAGGAAGAAAGGAAGGAAGGAAGGAAGGGAGGGAGGGAAAAATAAAAGAAAGAACCTTTTCCTGACTGTGATCTGAGGGAGGCAGGAAAGAAAGAGAGAGAGACACAGAGAGAGAGGAAGAAAGAACCTTTTCCTTACTGTGGTCTGAGGGAGGCAAGGTAGTGCTGTTGGAGAGACTTGACATCAAGAGCAACCTGTTGCTGCTAGCTTGTAAAATGAAGGGAGCCACAAACCAAGGAATCTAGTGGCTTCGCAGTTGACATTAGCCCTCAGTGTAAATCCAGCAAGAAAACAGAGATATCATTTCCATAGATACAAGGAACTGAACTCCACCATCAACCCAGATAAAACTGAAGACCACCATTATCAAACCCAGTTGAGCTGGTGACATAGTCTCTTCTCACACGCACATACCTTGATGTTAGCCCAGAGCGACCTCTACTGAACTTCAACCTACCAAAATTGTAAGGTAATACGTTAGAATTGTTCAAGCCACTACATCTCTAGTAATTCTTTGAAGCCACAGCATGGAAATACCCTGTCTTCATACCCTGATTACCCTGAAAGTGTCCAAATACAGGAGTTATACTAATTCTAATGTATTTAGCATTTAGACAGTTCTATATAAATACTGTTTACTAAAATCAAATTAAACCATTTTATAAATTAAACCATTTCATAAATGGAAAAGATAGTCTAGTCTCATTTCAGAAAGTGGCAATTATCAAACTTATTTGAACATTAGGTAAAGGATGGAAATTAATAACTTTCAGACAAAGAATATGGATCCTGACCTTTAATTATCTTTCAAGAACTGCTCTTGGAATAAATCATAGAATTAGTCGTTTGTTAGTTTGAAGCTTAACCTTGATACTGTAATCAGAAATCCATCAAAGTTCAAAAGTTTTCATGTCTTTGCAACTAAAGATAATTCAGAAATATAAGGAATCATAACTAATATTAGCATCCACTTTCCAGGTGAAGGCAGTCAATATTAACTGGTAAAAATCAAATGGTTAGTTTAGTAATTCATTTGAGTTAAATGATGACCTTATCTAACATCTAGAATGTTCCAGGTGTAGTTAATTAACTTTCCCAAAGGTATAATGGCAAAGAAGTGCAATTCACATGAGCCCAAGGTTCACAAACTATTCTGTAAAGTATTGAGCTAAAGAAAACCAAGACTTTAATCTCATAAGGCAGGTCAGAGTCACACAGCATCCAAGCCCACAGAAATCAATAATGGTATACAAGTACTCCATATTAAGCAGTCTAGAAACATGGATCAATCTTTACTTCAAAAGAAAATCCTCCTCGGGAAAATAAATACATAAAATAAGAAGGATGGAAAGAACAGGAAGGAGAGAGCCACAAGAAAAATTTAGATGCAAGAAAGCAAAGAGACTAATGCTTAAGGGCTTATCCTACTCTCCCATATCTCCACACCGCTGAAAAAGTTGAATTTAGACAGCAGTGTGAAAGCTGAGAAATAAAGTAACAGAATTTGAAAACTCTTCAAAAAATAGATCTGAATCTCAAATAAGGGGAATGATGGAGTAAACAATGAGAAAATTAATATCGCCCCCCCCTGCCGTGCCTCTAGTTATTGGACTTTCTTCTATGACAGATCAGGACAGTTGAGTTGTGGACTGATGAGATACAGATGGACAGGCCAAGGATAGAGGGACTACAGTGAAACTAGGAAAATGGCCTCTGAACGTAGGAAGGTATAATATTAACTGCAGTATCTTCAAATTTTGTGTGTGGAATCGCAACGTAGCAAGAAGACCAAAATTGGTTGTCTTATATCATGAGGCTAGATCTTCACTAGATTTACTGTAGACTCTTAAGAAATACAGGCTATCACATAAAAACAAAGTCTGGTTCAGTCAAGGTTCCTCTACATTACTAATCCCTAAGCAATAGAATAGGAAGAGGTTTGAGAGAAGCCCCCAGGCTGATGGCCTGTCTGATCTTACTGTCTCCTCCCTCTCCGGGTAGCTTAAAGATAAGACTGTGAAGCCTTGATTTGCTCAGCCCTACCTTCTTCTAACTTCACTTTCTGTGGGGGAACTTTAGCATCATGCACTTTCATTGAAAAGGCTACTCATAAGGCAGGTCAGAGCCACCCAGCATCTAAGCCCACAAAAATCAATAATGGTATACAACTGCTCCATATTAAGATGCAGTCTAGAAACACGGATCTTACATTGCAGGTCTGAGGCAGTTTCTTGCCCACCACCACTAGACCATGGGCAGTCATACCTACACTCTTCAGGCAAGGGACTGAAGGAAGCCAGGGAAGCCTACCAAGGAGGAAAAAGATAAAAGAGATGACATTGGGTGTTCTCTAACCAAAGAAAGGTATGCACTGCCTTCGAATAGTGGTTCTTAACCAGGGTGATGTTGCTCGCAGGAAACACTAGGTAGTGTCTGGAAACATTTTTATCACCGTGACTAGAGGAGCATGATGAGTATCTAGTGAGTTGAGGCCAATAATAGTGGTAAATGTCCTTGAATGGCCAGGACGATGCCCTACACACGAACACCCAGTACCCTCCAATAGTGTTTTGTGTCTTGCTCACAGTTATAACTTGAAAACCAAAGACTGCCAGACAGTGTCACAACACCTCCAACAAAAACTAAAACTGACCAAAAGATAGACAAAAGCAACTTGAAGGAAAGATAATCCACAAGACTAAATTATCATTAATATTTCAAAGAGACAAGAGAATCCTTGGATCCATACAACTGAGAATAATACGATTAGAGCAGAGACTACTGGAGTGGGGACCATTAAGAGGGCAGAGAAGGGTTCTTGGAACTAAGATAGTAACAAAAAGAACAATTTAGTAACAAAATTGGGGGAGTTAAAGGATGAGGCATATTGATATGTATTATAGAAATAAGAAAAATAAATTTTAAAAAAAGGAAAAAAAGCTACCTTAAAATCATACAGTTCTGAGCAACCTAGTCCAACCTAGTCCCCCTTACAATATTCATCTTGGCCACCTGATCCCATCACAAAACATTGTCTTGGAGAAGTTTCAGTTTTCAAGATTCATTCATGTTCTTGCCCACTGAATCCCAAGAAATTCTGAAAACTCTCAGGAAAGCTGGAATTAAGAGAATTCAGTTAATCTGCTGGGAACTGTCATACAGAAGTAGGAACATCATCTGATTTTTCTTGTTGAGTGTGTGCTTGTTATAGTCTTCAAAACTACATAGGAGAGGCTAGAGAGGATTAGTGGTTAACTTGCAAAAGTTCAGTTCTTAATACCTACTTCTGGTGACTCGAGCTTTAGGGGATCCAACAGCCTCTTCTGGACTCCAAGGGCACTAGCAATCATGCATGCACACACCAACACACAAATATATATATACATATATCTTATATATATGTATATATGCATATATATATTCAATCTTTAAAATAATTAAATGCTATATAGGTTATAAACAATTCTAAAGATGCTAAAGATACTGATACAAAATCAGAACACCATCTCCTACACATCAGGATGCCCAGTATCGGGGTCGGGGGAGTAGCAAAATGATCTTATAGAAGTAAAGAAATTAGGACTTAGTGTTCTCCCAGTGAGAATGTAAACTGGAACAGTTACTATGGAAAGCAATCTGATAGTCCTCCCAAAATTAGAAATAGAATTACTACACAGTCAATCCAGCAACTCAACTTCTGGGTATTTACATAAATGAATTGAAAGCAAGGCCTCGGGGGAATATCTGACATGCATATTTGCTACATTATTCACAATAGCCAAGTGGTATAAGCAATCCAAATGTCCATCAACAAAAATGTCCAGGTTAATAAAAATGCAACCAATCAAATTAAAATACTGTATGATTTTACTTATGTATGAGTCAAACTCAGAGATTGAAGAACGGCTGTTGTCAGGGGCAGGGGAGAGGAGTGACGGAGAGCTGTCATGAGTATAAAGGCTCACATTCTGGAAATACGTTGTGTAAAAGTGTGAATACACTTAATTGTAACAGAATGTTCACTTTAAAATGGCTAAAATGATAAAGGTTATATTATACATGCTTTCCCCCACAATTTTTTTAAAGGTAAAAAAGGGAAGAGGGTATAAGGAACCTCTGGGGAGGTTGGCACTATGGTGTTTAATTATATTTTGTCTGACAACTTGACTAGGCTACAGGGCACCCACATATTTGGTCAAGCAATATTCTGGATGTTTGTGTGTAAAGTGTTTTGGATAACAGTTATGTCAGTGGATTGAGAGCCAAGCATGTACCTGTTATTAATGTGGGAGAGTCTCATATAATCAGTTGAAGTCTTGAATAGAAACGAAACTTTCCCCAGGCAAGATAATTCCTTCTTTTATTAAAGCATATTGTGATTGAATGACTATTGAAACTGTCCTCCATAGGCTCATTGATGTGTATGTTTGGTTCCCAACTGATAGAACTGTCTGGGAAAGACTAGGAGGTATGGCCTTGATGTAGGAGGTGGCTTGGAGGTTTCAAAAGCCACACCCTTCCAGTTAGTTCTCTCTACCTCATACCTGTGGATAAGATATAATCTCCCAGCTACTGCTCAAACACCACACCTGCCTGCCTACTACCATGCTCCCTGACATAATGGTCAAGGACTCACCCTCTGAAACTGTAAGAAATTCCCCAATTAAGGGCTTTCTATTATAAGTTGCCTTGGTTATGGTGTCTCTTTACTGCAATATAAAAATAACTAAAACATACATAAAGTATAAGGTGACATTGAACAAGGAGAAAAGAACAATTATTCCCAGCCCTCCAACCAGCATGCTTACCACTCACAAAGCTTTAGCATCTTATATTAAAACATTCCAAAACCTGTTTTAAACATCAAATTCACATTTTAAAAATGATATCTTGCCAGGCAGTAATGGTACGCCTTTAATCCCAGCACTAAAGAGGCAGAGGCAGGGGGATCTCTGTGATTTTGAGGAGAGCAGCCTGGTCTACATAGAGAGTCCCAGGACAGCCAGAGTTGCAACAGAGAAAACCAAAAAAGACATCTCTAGCAATCTATAACTGAAGGAAAATTGAAATAGCCCAATGATATGTAGTATGTATAAAATAGAATCAAGTGGGGACTAGAAAGGAAGGCAACTGTTGAGAGGGGTAAGCAATTCATGGCCATCTTTTGATATAATCCATTGTAATCAAATACATAAACTTGAATGGTTCAGTTTCCAGGGATAACTGTATGACCTTAAATCCAATTATGTTGACATTTATATGGTAAAAAATACAGAAACAAGCTTTCAGAAGTCATTTGGCAAAACACCATACAAATTTCTCTTTAAAATCTCTTCACATATATTGCCAGGACTGTATCATGTTCATGGCAGAAAGGGTAAAAAAAGATTTACGTGTATGTGTGTGGGTGTGTGCACGAGTACAGGTTCCTGCTGTGCCAGAAGAGGCATCAAAGCCTATGGAACAGGCAGTTAGTTATAAGCTGCCTGATACAGGTGCTGAAAAACAAGAACCTGGGTCCTCAGTAAGAGCAGAATGTGCTCATAATCATTCAATCATTTCTCCTGCCCTCACCCTTTTATGAAAATACTTTTAAAACCACAAAAAGAAAACAAAACCCACTGGCAGTCATATTACAAAACTCCAATCTTACAACTAAACACAAAGGTAATATTGATGGTAACAAGCATGGCACCTGGCCCCAAAAGTAAAAATATTTGCAAATGTGTGTTCCAGATGTTTCTCAGGGTCTTGTGAAATAGGAGCTATTTCCTTTTTACTCTCAGTGGGTTTACAGTTTCAAAGGGACACCTCCTTGCTGTAGTCTGGGTGTCAAATATACCCCAAATGTCCATATGCTCAAAGTCTCTGTCCAGAGGGTGGCACTATTCTGAGGTGATGTGAGTCCTACGGGGGGCAATGGTGGAAGGTCCTTGGGTCACTGGGAGGATAGGTTCTCAACTACTGTAAATCCCAGCTATGGGGAGGCTGAGGCGAACTCAAAAACTTACAGACTTAAGCCTAACAGACAGAAAAATCTAAGTCAAAAGAACAAGTGCAGAAAACATGTATTGTGCTGCTGGTTAAAGACAGGAGTGCAAGCTTGTGCATGTCATTATTAGCATATCCTTAAAATGCTACATATAAAGCCCTACATATACAATGTGGCTCCAAAATGAGAAAATAGCAGTCCACACAAACTTATATTTTGCACTGTGTGAAATGCAACAATTAGGGGACAGGAGAGATGGCTCAATGGTTAAGAGCACTGGTTGCTCTTGCAGAGGACTCGAGTTCTATTCCTAGCACCACATGGTGTCTCACAATACTCTCTTAACTCTAGTTCCAGAGGACTTGATGTCCTTATTTGGAACCAGACAGTCATGCAGTGCACTTCACATTGTAAGTAAAACACTCACAGGAATTTTTATATTTTTAGAAATTAGAAACAACAGCAATTTAAAGAAAACCCCCAAATTCTCAATTTCACTTTTTAAATACAGGTTTTGCTCTGTAAACCAGGCTGGCCTTGAACTCACAATAATCCTTTGCCTCAGCCTCCCAATGCTGGGAATAAAGCAATGTACCAACACACCCAGTTAGCAGGCTTTAATTTTTATATTCTATTTCAGAGTATCAGTCCATGTGTAAGAAGGTAACAGAAATTTCCCAGTTAATTCCAAACATAATGTAGTCTGGGGACTCCTGCTCTAATCAAATGGTCCAAACAAGATCCACTAAACCCCCAAATTCTAGGTAAACTTTAAAAACATAGTGTTGAGGCTAAGATCATCAGAAAATGATACAGTACAGACGACACTCAGACACTGCATTCTTCTGGAAGCACATTCTAAGTGGAAAACATAACATGATTATGGAGCTATTTCTAAATAGCTGGTATGAGAAGATATTTTTAGATTTCAAGTGTTGAGTCCATCAGTGTCCATTTCAGTTTTACTTTATACCACACTGCATGCTGATACATCAGATATTATATGTATATAATTTAAAAAATTAAAACAAGAGAACAACTGTTTTATAATCATTCTTTACACTTATTTATTTTCTTGAGACAAGGTCCCACTATGTAGCTCTTGATATTTAGACCAAGCTGGCCTAAAAGGCAAGAAGTCTACCTGCTTCTAATGAGATTAATGACATATACCACCATGGCCAGCAATCCTTACATTTAAAAAGAAGCAAATAGGCAAGAAACCAAAGTGTTACATGCTAGCAGTATTTATTGTTATTCATAAGTGGTCAAAAGACTTACAAGGCTCATTATTATAACCACATGTATGAAATATCACTTAGTGACAGTGAAAGAGAAAGGTATTTATATTAAAAAAAATACACACGCGCATACTCTCTCAAATGTTTGCCACATAGTGCTATGAAGGAAGTGTCAGGCTATATAAGTTCTGATATTCATAACACACTGAAGAATCAAGCATAAAAACCATACTTATACTTGCAAAAATAAAGTTTCTTTTTCTTCAAGCATTTTGATCTGTGCTCAAGCAAAGCAAATAATGAACACCAATGATTTTTCATATAATTCTACACACACGTTAAAATTATCAGTGTATAAAAGTCAACAAATAAAACAAAAACAACGAAAGGAAGTTATAGGAATGAACAATGCATTTCATCCAAAGTCTAATAGTCTGTCTCATCCCAGCTCTCAGACATTAAGAATCATAATTTACATTACTGAACAGCAAGGTAAGCCAGAACAAAACGATCAACAGAAAGTCCTGACTGCAAACAAGGCATGACTGCCCTCAGTCTGTCTGACATTCCCCTAGTGCAACAGCATCATTTACCTGAAGGATCATGAGTCACAATTAACGAGTACTCATACAAAACTATTTCCTTTATTCTTGAAAAAGTGCCACATACTATACTTTTCATTTAAAAAAATACACAACACATAAACTAATGAAAGACGGTCTGTCTCCATCTCTTGTCGATGAGGAAAGGCCAGAGTGATTCTTTGATTCCAATTCGAAATGGTGTCCTCTGGCCAATGCCCAAGGTCTCCAATTTGGAGCAGTCGAGCTGAGCATTTCTGGGACGTTGTGCTCCTATGACTGGGCTGTCAGTAATCTTTAAAGAAAAACAAAAACAAATCATGACTAAAGTAACATAACATCTATCTTGAAGCTCGATATCTTTCTCATTTTCCCCTTAGTTCCCTCTGATCTTATTATCCAATATAGAAAAATAAAACATGCTGCCACCAAGATAAAATACTTAAGTCGGGCAGTGGTGCACACTTTTAATCCCAGCACTCAGGTGGCAGAGGGTGGCAGACCTCTGTGAGTTAGAGTCCACCATGATCTACAGAGTGAGCTCCAGGAAAGCTAGAGAAACCCTGTCTCAGGGAGGAAAAAAAAAAAAAAAAAACAACAAAAAAAAACTATTGTGTGTGTACATGAGAGTACCTGCTCCTGAAGAGGTCAGAAAACAGACACTGCAGTCAGTTCTCTCCTGCCACATGGATGGGACTCAGGTTGTTCGGCTTTGCACCAGGCCCCTCCACCAGCCCCACCCTTACTTGTCTATAAACTTCATCAATATTCTCATACTTCTTTAGTGAAAATTCACCCAGGGAACTGTCAAGATCGCTTTGACTAGATATCCAAAGCAGAAAGATGTTATCCATAATACACAAGAGCATTAGGAAGCCAGGACAGAGATGTCAATCACGAGACTTACAGGCCTTAAGTGACTGCTGGGGAGGTTGAAGGCATCTGCGATCGCACATGCCATTTCGTACTTGGTCATCTGCTCATTGCCAGACCAGTGAAAGGTTCCCTTAATGGATGGATCCTAACAATAAAGGCAAGGAAAAACAAAGTCAACACAGTTTCAAATTTCAGTTTTCAAATGGTAAGGTTTGACAAGACAGTTAATTTTAAAGGTCCAAGGATCAAACGCAGACCTACCCTTTGCTGGAATATTCTCTTCAAAATATCTAAAATCATATGTCCACAAATATTCCAACACTAAAAGCAATTTATAGAAATAACTTTTTGAAAAAAAATACAAATGGCTCCAATTTATAGAGATAATGACTAATTTCAATAAGCATTTTAAATTATCCTAAAAACCTAAAAGACAGCACAATTTTGAGACAGGATCTCCTACAGCCAAGGATGTCTTCTCCAAGTCAACATGTAGCTGCAGCTCATCTCTAACATCTGAGTTCTTCCCAGCCCTGTCTCCCAAGCTCAAGGATTACAGGCATGCACCACCATGCTGTGTATATGGGGAACTAAGATTTAACACAGGGCTTTGTACACGGTAGGCCAGCACTCTTATCATCTGAACCACTTTCTTAGATCTTTACACTTGTTTTAGTCAGTTATGCTTTGTAGCCTTGGGTGGCCTGAACTCAGTATATAGACAGAGTGGGCCCAGAATTCATAGGGATCCTCTTGCCTCTCTCTCAAATTCTGCTATCAGAAGTATGCACCACAAGCTCAGGCTTGTAAAACTATTTTAAAACCAACTGATAAACACAGTGACACATACCAGTAAGCACAGCATTTGGGGAAGTCAAGGCAGAAAGACAGCCTTGATTGAATACAAGGTCAGCCTGAGCTACAGAGGGATTCAAGGCCAATCTGGGCAACAAAATGAAGGCCAGACTCAAGAAACCAAGAGATGAACTAATCAGCTAAATACTCTTAAAAACGTCATGCTATGATATAAATGTTCTTGCTGACTTTTTTCCTCCCCTAACAGATTTCCCCAAGCTCCTTTTACAGCAGAAGAATTAACTATGTGTGTGAACTTAGGTATGTAAGCCACAGCACATATGGGGAGGTCAAAGGATAACCTCTGGTGTTGGTACTTCATTTCTACCTCTTTTAAAAAGTGTTAGTTTGCCCAATGCATACACCAGTATAATTTTCATACCATAAAACACTGTAGTCATGCTGTGGCCAGCATTATTAGTACTCAATCTTCTTACGAATATTCTATTTAGTGTCAACTTCCCCAAATGCTTAGAATTAATTTCCATTCTGGACTGGAAAGAGTGCTTACTGTTGCTTGAAGAGAACCTGGTTCAGTTCCCAGGGGACCTAATGGCTTCTGGCTTCCTTCAGCACTTAGACACATGTGGTATACACAAATTCATGAAGATACACACACATAATAAATTTTAAAAAATTAACTCACACTGGGTGTGGTTACTCTGCTGTGTCTTTAATCCCAGCACTAGGGAGGCAGAGACAGGATCCCTGTGTTTGAATTTATTTCTTGCATACTCCAGATCTCATGAATACAGCCTCTATTCTGCACAAATAATTGTTTGGTTTCCTACTTTTAAAAAGCACATTTAACTTTCTGTCTGTGATCATCTGTGCACATCCATGGAAATTCAAGCACGGAAAAGTAGAACTTTCACTATGGCAGAAGTCGGGCCCCACCCTTCCCAAGTCTCACCAGCATCCTCTTCTCTGCCAGCTGCCGGCACACAGTGGCTACGTCTTTCACATGTGTGGGGAACCTCTGCTGCCAGTGGTCCATGTTTGCTGACTTGTTGCTGAACTGCACCTTGTCAAACATAACAGTCACAGCACTTTCTTCAAGCTTTTCAACTTCCCCATACAGAACAGGAATTCTCAAAACAGCAGCCCCTACAGACAGTACATATAGATATTTTACAGAGGGCTCTTTCACAAGTTTGGATGTAAAGAGAAATTGTGTGGATTTAAGCAACAGCAAAGTACAAACCTTGCCTTTTAATAAAAATACATCAGAATAGGATATAGCTCATAATTGAATGAACTTAAAGGTGCTCATGAATATTTTAAAGTATGCATTGTCACATACAGAATTTTCTTATCTAATCTGGCATTATATTCATTAAAAATAGAGTCTACCTAAACAATCAAATGAAATGAATACTCCTTACTGGAGACCAAATGAAAGACAATAGCATTAAAGAACAATTTAGAGCCAAGTGGGAAACCATGTACACAAGCTCCATATTTGATAGCAGGAGTACATAGTATAAGGTTTCCTCCTGACTGAGGTTAACTGCAGTGTGATTATGTACAGAACACCATTGTCCCTAGAAGACAGACATCCAAGTGTTTGGGGCCTGAGTTAATCATTAGATTTGGCCAAGTAAGTATACACACAAACTACCAAACAATGTGCAATGAAGTGAGGGCTGGGGGTGGGAACTGAGTATTCACACAACAACCACAGATGAAGACAAGCTCAGGTATAGATTTTATACTGGTCATTGGTTGAGGGGTTTAATTGTCTTTGGATTATTAGCACTTTACCAAGTAGACTTGTATTTTCTTTTATAATTATTGAGCAAGTAAATGCAGGTCTTGCTGTGGTTTGGATGTTGTATCCACTCTCAAAATTTATATTGAAATTTAATTCCCAGTCTAACAGAGTGTGTGTGTGTGTGTGTGTGTGTGTGTGTGTGTGTGTGTGTGTGTTTGGGGTAGGAGTGGGGAGGTTTGGGGGAGATGTTTAGGTCATGAGGATATCACTATGAGAAAGCTTAATGGGAAGTTATCTAGTTTGCTTCTTTGAGGTAGAGCAGAAAGGAGGCCTTTACCAAATGCTGGCTCTTAAATGTTGAACTTCCTAGCCTCCAGAACTGTGAGAAATAAATGCCAGTTCTTTATAAATGTCTGTGCATTGTTATAGCAACAAGAAGACGAGTGAGGAGGAGACAGATTGATGCTAGGGGACTTTTACAGGATTGATGGTTTATTTATGTATTTAATTTATTTGGTGGTACTGAAGATTTAACTTTGGGCCTCAGGCATGTTCAACAAGCACTCTAGGATTGAGTCAGAATAATATATAATATTGAAACAAAACAAAACAAAACCCTGACAAATCAAATGTCTGTAACTGGGACATCACAAGCTGGTGGCTGTTTTTCAGGGACATAGTATGACCCAAGGCATCAGTTACCACAGGGATCACTAAGTTGAACATGGTGCTCCCAAAGACAAAAATTAAGTCAAGCATGATGCTCTCACAAGTAGGAAAAAGCCTCTTCAGAACTGGCACTACATATAATGAGATGCAAAGATGTGGGAAGAAAATTCAGATTATGGATCAAAACGCAAACACTTGAAAAAATTATACAAAAATATCTCTCTTAACAAACTACATTTCGTGCTTGTCTTCCTAAGGAATCAACACATAGGAGAGATTTTATTCTCCCAGCTTTAAATTTCCTTTTCTTTTTCAAAGAAATTATTTCTAATGGGAAAAAGAAACAAACTGTGTTACAGAATACTTAGAAAAAATTTATTATATTTATTTATTTGTATGGTGGGTGCACACATGGGAAGGGCAGAAGACAACTTACAGGGGTCCGTTCTCTCCATCTCCCACGCAGGACTTGGGAACTGAACTCAGGTCATCAGCTCAGTGGCAAGCACCTTTACTGACTAAGCTGTCTCACCAGCCCAAATTCTCTCATTTCCAGCAACCTATAGTCCTAGTTTCCCCTTTTCTTTCTTTCCTTTTTTCAGTTAGGAGGTGAGGACAAGGACCTCACTACATAGCCCAGGCTAGCCTTAAACTCATAATGCTCCTGCCCCAGATTTCCAATGCTGAGAGTTCAGGCATGGAAACCACCCTAAACATACATGCATACCAATTCTGGATATTTTTATAAATTAAGAACACATCTCCACATAACGAACAGAACACAGTCTTGCCAAAGATGTTGGATCTTACCTAAATTATTCTCCAGGACTGCCTTTTCTCCATCTAATTTTGTTTTGCCATACAGATTCAGGGGACTTGGTATATCTTCTTCTGTATAAGGGGGATCGGTGCCATCAAACACATAATCTGAGCTAATGTAGATGAGAAAGGCTCCAACTGCAGCTAAAAAAAACCCAAACAAACAAACAAATAAATAAATCCACATTACTTTTCCATGGAACTTAGAATATTTTGTTCTTTTGTTTTCTCCCCCTCCCCACCAGATAAACAAAAACACATATAAGAGAGATACAACTTTCAACTTAAAAAACCCAGTGAAGGAGGCTGGGGAGATGGCTCAGCAGCCTCTCCTGAGCACTGGCTGCTCTTCCAGAGGACCTGGGTTTGGGTCCTAGACCCACACAGATGTTCACAACCATCTGTAACTCCAGTTCCAAGAGATGTCTTCTGGCCTCCAAGATACCAGGACATATATATGATGCAGTTATACACACAAGCAAAACATTCATACACATGAAATAAGTTATGTCTTAAAAAACTCAGTGGCGACATGGCATTACCTGCCTCCTTTGCTATATTCCCAGAGGCACCCACATTCAGCTGGGAAGCAGCATCTGGCTGACTCTCAACAACATCTGGTCTTCTCTCTGCGGCACAATGCACTATGACATGAGGCTGGAAGGTAAGCACTGAGTTTTAACCCAAAATGGAAAGCAACAGAGAACTATGGCTTCCTTAGTGTAACTTTAAAGGAAAAAAAGGTTTCTATGTCAACTTCCCATCAATTAAGAATAAATCATTTAATTTTTAATACCATTTTGTCATACTTCCTTTTTTCTTCCTCAAAAAAATAAAAAATAAAAAATAAAATCGACCCCGAGACCCCTCTACTCTTTCTGCAAAGGAAAGAAGGATTTTTTTTTGAGGGGGAAGTGGGGAGTTGGAGCAGTGCTAGGGATCCCAGAGCCTTGCACACCTTACAATCACATGGTTAGGCAAGCATGTACCCCTCAGCTACATCTCTAGCCAATGTAAGAACAATGTATTAGTCCCTGCATAAAATGCAGAAAAAACTCTTAGTAACTCTATCTATAATCAAAATAAGTCTACTATCCCAGCGTGGTAGAAGAAAAGAGCTACTATGTTTATGACTATTATGACTTTATTTACTCATCAGACCCCAGCCCCACACATCTTTCTAAGTGATCTGCCACTATGCCACACCCCAACCCTAACATTTAATAAATAAGCTCATAACAAAAGACAAGTAGTATTAGTTACAAGTTAAATTCATAAATTCAAGTATTTTGATCAACCATTTAACAAAAATCAACTATCTACAGAATCTCTGTGTCCATTTGACCATAAATGCAATAAGATACCATGTTTTAATTATTTTTCTATTACTATTTTTCTATTCTATTTTACTATGCAACTTGTGGAGGAAAGGATTTATTTCATTTAGACACTAAAGTCCATCATCAAAGGAAATCAAGGCAGAAACTGGTACAGGGACCATGGATGAACTCTGCTTACTGGCTTGCTCCCCATGGTATGTTCGGCCTGCTTTTTTATACAACTCAGGGCCACCTTGCCAGGGGTGGCACCAACTCCAGTGAGCTGGGCCCTCCCACATCAATCATATTAATTGAAGAAATACCTCATCAGCCAATGAGGTGGAGGAATTTTCTCAATTAAGATCCCCTCTTCACAAGAGACTCTAGCTCATGTCAGTTGACAACTAACCAAGACACAGCAAAAAGTACTGTAAGAGCAAGGTCTCCACATTTAAGTAAGACAAAACACATCTAAACAGAGAGATGCAGCTCTTCCACAGAGAGAAGACTTTATTAATGCAAGAGGAACAAAGCAAGGGCTAACACTGATGTTAACAGTCATTGTGCTGGGAACTGCAACCCACATAATAGCTAACAATTTATAACTACAGTTTCAGGGGATTAGATTCCCTTTTCTAGCCTCTGCAGGCACACACATGGGTTGTACAGGCACACATGCAGACAAAACACCCATTCACAGAAAATAAATAAAAATAAATCTTAAA
Source organism: Cricetomys ansorgei (assembly GCA_026225945.1). NCBI lineage: Eukaryota > Metazoa > Chordata > Mammalia > Rodentia > Nesomyidae > Cricetomys > Cricetomys ansorgei. The sequence goes on from JAMJFZ010004061.1 coordinate 16,711,667, forward strand.
AGAGCCATTATGCCCACACACCTGACATCCTCAACAGTTACTCAAGGAGGCACAATCTAAGAAACATTTTCAAACTTGAAAGTGTAGAATCTGGGATGCTTCAAATATAGCATCCCGGGCGCCATTAAAGATTTAATATTACACTCTTTGGGCATGTGGCTTGAAAATCAGATTTCCCCAGTGTTTCTAGTTAGTACCTTTGCTCCAGGGATCACACTTTTAGAAAGAACTGAAGCTAAAATCTGATAAGATATTTAAATTAAGTTAAATGGAAAACAAAGTCTTCATTTCTCTCTAACTTTTCTTGGATCTTGACAAACAGGTTATTGAAATTCCTCTGACTATACTTTCTCAATTCTAAAGCAGATATAATAATTTGTCCTTCAGTTCTCAGGTAACACCTCAACACCTGAATGGCAAGTATTACCAGAAAAGCACTGCTTAAGACACAAGCTGTGCCATGCTACAGCTGTTCAGGGAAGGAAGGAGGGTCCAGCTCTGGAGTGGAACATCTGCCTAGCATGCTAGGGACCCTGCACCACTGAAAAAAACAAAAACAAAACAAAGGAAGTGTGCTCTGTACCGTGATGAGCAATAGGTTATAGCTTTCAAGCACAACTTCCCATCAGCAAGCAAACTTTCTGGATAAACAGACAACTCCTGATAGAACTCACATACAACTTCAAATACAGAAACCCAAACCTGAAAATCATGAATGAGGTGATGAACTGCTTCAGAATCCAACAGGTTCACTTGTTCAAATTTTGGTCTTGCTCTTCGAAAGCCACAGCCGATGGCATGCCAATTACTCTGCTGAAATTCTTTGTAAACAGCTCTTCCAAGAAGCCCGGTGGCGCCTGTAACTAGAACCCGCCGGCTAGGGATGTTGACTTCCTCCTAGAAGTAGAATCAGAGAAAAACCACAGTTATTTACTTTGAAAAAAATTCTAAGTAAATGAGCTGTCATTACTGTGTACCAAACACCCAAAATCTAAGTATTTTTTATTAATGTCACACCTCAACATCAGTTTTAAAGCTAGATTAATCAATCAAACTGCACCAACAAGTGCATCACTTAAGTTTACATTTTAATTATGTTATGCATGTGTTTTGACTGCATGCATGTGTATGCACCACCTGCGCTGCCTGGAGAGAACAGATGAGGGTAAAAAACCTGGAATTAAGAGTTACAGACAGTGAGCCAACAGGTAGGTGCTGGGAACCGAGCCTGGGTCCTCTGCAAAGCAATAAAGTACTCTGAACCATACATAGAGCCATCTTTCCAGTTCCCACTTAGTAAGTTTTAATAATCAGTCTCATTGGGGCTACAGAGATGACTTAGTGGCTAAGAACATGTACTGCTTTTGCAGAAGACGATGTAACTCAAGCTCCAGATCTGATGCCGTCTTCTGGCCTCTGAGGGCAACTGACTCACACTCACATATCTACAGGTACACACACATATACACATAATGAAAAATAAAAAAAATAAGGGACAGGAGAAATGGCTTATTGGTTAAGAAACTTGGTTTTGATCCTTAGAACCCACATGGGAACTAACAACTCTCTACAGCTCCAGTTTCAGAGAATCTGATGGCCTCCTCTGGCCTCCATGGGCACCAGGCAAGCATATGGTTCAAAGACATACATGCGGACAAAACACTCATAAGTTTGAATTTTTTGAGTAAGTTAAGTAAAAATTAAAATCTTCCAGAAGAGTCATAAAAGGAAATTTAAAAGAATAAAGTTTTAATAATCAAGAAAAAGAACCTAAGATAAAAATCACAAGTAACTTCCCCATTCGATTTAGATTTCTTGTTAATAGTTATTTTGCTTTTATGATTGATGAAATGATCTTACTAGCCTGACGAGTAGCCAACAGGAACTCCACATCTTCAAATATATTATGAAAATGCACAAGACTCAGATAATGCCACATTTGAAACTCTGCCAACATTTCAAAGGAGTTTATTTGGAACAAAATCGATTTGGTCCTTAAAAACATGCATTTAAAATTTGAATAAATAAATGTCCCCCATAAATTTACTTACACAAATACTTATGGCTAACAGATACAGACGTAAAGAAAAATATTTTAAATTGATCTGTTGCTATTGAGAAAAGTATTCCTGTCCACAAAATTATTACTTAAGGAATAATTTAAATTCTCTATACTCAAGGCAAAGTTCCAAAAATCCAGTAGCACTTTCCTGCCAAATTCAAGTAAAGCCAACTTTTCCTTTCTTTTTTCAGCCAGCAGTGTGTCATACACCTGTTAGCCCAGTTCCATGGCCAGAACGTGGAAGGTTCATTAAATTTTATCATGTGGTCTTAGTTCTGTTAAAGTCACCTAATATGGGCTGGCACAAAACTTTTACAAAAGCAATAGCCAATGACATTTTGAGCCCTAATTTCAGGTAAATGATTTATTTAGTAAACATATATACTTTACTCAAGGACACCCAAATCAGGTGTTTCTAGCATATCAAGTTGAAATTGAGCCAGGAAATGGTGGTGCACACCTTTAATCCCAGCACTGGGGAGTTCAAGACTAGTCTGGTCTACAGAGTGAATTCCAAGACAGCCAGAGTTACAACAGGAAAACCCAGTCTCAAAAACAAAACAAACAAAAAAACTGAAATTGAAAATGGCTGGTATATGTGTGTGTGTGTAAAACTATCAAGAATCTTAATTCAACCAATTTCAAAATATTTTTTAAAAATTAAAGAAATTGCATGTGGCGTCTGTGACACCACTTGGCTCTAAGTCAGGCAATTTATGAAAATGAAGACTTGAGCCAGCAAAATATTTTTTTTGAACTTTGGCAAAAAAATAACTCTACAAAGACTGTAAAAATTGTAAAATAGGTGTGTACGGATCTCTTCGATCCCAGCACTCAGGAGACAAAAGCAGGATGTCAGCAAACTGAAAATTGCCTAGTCTTCCAGGGAATTCCAAGCCAGCCAGGACTACATAGAAAGATCCTGTCTCAAACACCACACTTGTATACACACCAAAGCTGAAATGAAAAGGGTCAAAACATGCCAGGTCTTATTATATTTTCAAAAACGCTGTACATGTGATAATACCATGAACATGCCTGGGAAAACACATAAAATATGAGGGACTGGAGAGGTGGCTCAGAGGCCACTTTTCTGGAGGACCCTGGTTTGATTCCCAACATGCACATGGCAGGTAACAACTATTTTAAACTCTAGTTCCTGGGGATCCAACACTCTCTTCGGACTTCCAAGGGTATTGCATGCATTGGTGAACAAATATACATGAAGGTAAAACACTCATACACATAAAATAAAATAATATTAAAAAAATTGTTGCTCTTGTACAAGATCAGAATTGAACTGAGTTCTCAGCACCCACACTGGGCAGCTCACAACCCCTTGTAACTCCAGACCTAGTGGGACAGACTCCCTCTTTTGGCCTCAGTGGCTGTACCATACATATGGTACACACCTATACATTTGGTACGAGCACACACACACATTTTTTAAAAGGAAAAAAGGAAACTAGAAGTCCACATGTGTGGTGTGCTCCCATAACTCCAGGACTACCACTGGTAGTCTTAAGCAGGAGGATCCTGAGTTCGAGGCTAGCCTTGGGTATGGTGAACCAGTCTCCAAAAGAAAAAAATGACAGAAAACTAGAAAGTTTCACACTCACTTTCTACTTTTCTAACATCCCAGGGCACCCTTGGGATCTACAAAACAAGATATCCAGACTGCTTACGTAAAAATGGAATCCAGGTAGGAATAGCCCAATTCCCTGCCTCCTCATTGTACCTATCCTCAGGCAGTATACTTAACAGGGACAGATACTGGCTGCCTCTCTAACATTAACTCTGTCACTTCTCAGTGTTAAAAGAGTGAATTTCTGTTACACAGATTGAGAGAGCAAGCAACAAGTGCATACAAATCATAGGTGTTTGTACCTTTTTGTTATTGTTTTGCTTTTTTGAGACAGGAGCTTTGAGCCTTGGCTTGCCTGGAAACCCCCCTGCTTCAGCTTTCAAGAGTGCTTCCATTAAAGATAAGCTACTATGCTCAGCTACTGTACCATTTTTTAAAAAATAGAAAACATTACTGGTTGTGATGTCATTAATCCCAATCCACTGGAGGTGGAGGCAGAGGCAGGCAGATCTCCATGGATTTGAAGCCAGCTATGAATACACAGTGAAACCCTGTTTCAAACAAACAAAAAAACATGAAACCACCCATATTCCCTGCCACTACGAACTTCCTGAGTACTGAGATTTAGGCATGGGAGTCAGTACACCCAGCTTACCATTTTTCTTTTACTGAACTGTCCAAACACATAAGCTTGCATGCATACATACAGGAGTAAGTATGCATAAATAGTTGGTCACATGTGTCAGCAGTCTGGAACTACAAATAAATTTGACCTTTAGCTAAGGCCCAGTATTTGGAGGATGTATATCACCCACATACAAAAATTTTGCATTAACAGCTGGACATGGTGGTCCTGAGTGCCTTTAATACCAGCACTCTGGGAGGCAGAGGAAGGGGAAATCTCTGTTGAGTCCAAGGCCAGCTAGGACAGTAAGGGCTACAGAGACAACGGGTCCTAGCTAGAGTTACCATTGCTGTGATAAAACACTATGACCAAAGCAACTTTGGGAGGAAAGAGTTTATTTATTTGGCTTACACTTCCACATTACTATTCATAGATGGAAGTCAGTACAGGAACTCCAATAGGGCAGGAAGCTGGAGGCAGGAGCTGACACAGCCTTGGTGGAGTGCTGCTTACTGGCTAGCTCCCCATGGCTTTCTTTTACAACTCAAGGCCACTTGCCCAGGGGTGGCCCCGCCCACAAAAGGCTGGGCCCGCCACATCAATCTCCAACAATGAAAATGCCTACAGGCTTGCCTGCCGCCCAATCTTATGAGCCATTTTCTCAATTGAGGTTTCCCTCCTCTCCAATGACTAGCTTGTGTCAAGTTGACACAAAACCAGTCAGAACAGACCCTGCCTCAAAAAACCAGTAAGTAAAAATACTCCCCCACTCCACTGACAATACTGGTAATCTCCCATACTTTCTTATATCTGCAAGACACAGACCCTGTCTCAAAAAAAAAAAAAAACCCAGTAAATAAAAATACTTTTTTTTTGCACTGACAATACCGGTCATCTCCTACACTCTTTTATCTACAAGACACACTGGCTTGGGAATTAGCAGTCTTACCAAATGAGCAGGATACATACTGTAGGTCAGTTAATGCTAAGGGGCTTGAAACAGAACGGTGGACCGCATTTGGGAATAGGCAAGGGAAGTTTAACCCGTCATGCACGTCTCAAATCTCCGCAGTCTCCCACCACGCAAAAACAGGCTCGAAACACTAGAAGCCAAGCGCCAAACAGATCTGTATTGGAAACCGTGCTTAAACCTTACCGAATAAACTCAAGGCAAAGCCTGACCGTTTACGCCTGCTTTCTCACTGGTGACACTGAGCGTTAACACTACCGCATAATTGGAAACACAGACATCCGTAAAGTGCCTGCCTAATGTGCCCTGTGCAAACTATGAGTTCACCAAGTTGACACCTCCAACACCGTCACTTATGAAAAGCCACCCTCCCTTCTACTTAAAGATCCAGGAATACAAAACAAAGACGAACACAGAACTCAAATGGAAACAAACCCCCAGGGGCGGCGGGAGACTCCTCCCAGCTTCCTGCGGCAGCGGCGAAGGCGCAGACCCGCAAGGAGCGAGGTAAACAAACTCGGAGACGCCAGCCGAGGCCCCACGCCCCGCATCTCACCTCCACCAGCCGGCAGCTGCCGGGAACGAAGTGGATGGAGAGCTCCTTCTCCCGGCCCACCATGCCCGCCGTCTTTGCGACGCCGCTTTCGCGACCACAGCTTCCTCCAGCGCAGCACTGCCGGGGGTCCCAGCGCCCGCGCCCTTGGCCCTCCTCCCCTAGGCCCAGGCCGACCTGGGCTGCCGCTTCCGGCTTCCGCCGCCATGGCCGCGCCTATTGATTGGCTGTCTCTTGCCACGCACTCAAGAAGAGGCGGGACCTCAAGGGACGCGCTCAGCCCACGTGCCAATTCTTAAAGAGATAGTGCAAGCACAGGCGCTGATGCCAAGCAGTGAATGGGAATGTAGGCTTCCTTGGGCTTGGTAAGTGTTTGCTTTTGTTTGTTTGAATCTCTCCTACTTCTTCCTTTTTAGTGAAAGGGGATAGGAATCGGTTCGCCTAGAGTTCTAGGTTTACAGACTGAGAAATGCCTAAGAGTCAACTTCACAAGTATTAGACAAAGTAAACTAAAACATCTGTAAAGTTAGGAGAGGCAAGAGGCTGGCTGGTTGATTTCAGGCAGTCTCTAGAGCTAAGGCTGGCCTTGAGATCAAAGAATGATCTTGAACTTCTGATCCTCCAACTTCTCCTCCCAAGAGCTGGGCTTACAGGAGGGACGACCGTTTAAGTAAGAATAAAAATAGGTGCTGTCCTCTGAGTCATTAACATCTCTGGAATCTATGTTTTTCTGGGATGCAAGTTTAAAAATGTTTAACTATTTTTAGCTAATTGAAAATAAAAAGGTGTGGGAGAGATTATCTGCATACCTATTTAAAAGGTGGATTCTTCTCTTCACCCCCACCCCTCATCGGAATCACAGGAGAAACTGAACTGTCATAACAAGCCAGCTCTACTTTTAAGCGGATTTAACAGGCATCCGGACCGTCCGGCCCATCCGGACCGTCCGGCCCTTTGGACGCTCCACTTAGGGGATGCCGCCAGGGGCTGCTAGAGCTAAGCCTTGGAGGAGCTGCAAAAACTGAACATAATGGCGGGCACTCTTCCAAGACTATGTAGCTGTTTAAGCTAATCAGGAACAACAGCCCCAAGTGTCTGACTCAGCACTAAACTGAATTATCTGTAGGTTTAAAAACTCCCAAGTACAGCGCTAGCCAAGCCTGTGAAATTTACACTGAAAAAGCCACCCCCCACCCCCCCACCCCCGCTCCACAAGAGGATTAGCCCACTTTCTTCCCAACAGTCTGTTCTCTTTCAGATAAGAGATAAGAGATTTCAAACTTGCCCCAAAACGTGACCTCTGCTCGCATTTCCCCGAGGCCTTATTTTCAATTTTTTTGATTTATTTTTAAACTAAAGATTAAGGATGTCCTTTAGGAAAAGCTTTCGTCACAGCCAAGTGATTTCCCTTCCTCACCCAGAGACTGAAGAACTTATTCCCTGATTCGTGTAATTCTTTGAAAGAGAAAAAGGCCGAGGCCACTCAGTTTTTCGATTTTTTTTTTCTAACCAGGCCGTATGGTTATTAAAAGGGCTATGCCAACACTAATAAACATAATGAGAAAGAAAAATCCGGTCCAAAATCCCTCATCCTCCTTACTTAAAAGTGACATCGTTTCAAGTTTCTAGTTGGAATGTGTGAAAGAATCTCTTGCTAGTAGTTATAAAATGTACTCCACAAAGACCCAAGGATTTCTGCAATTAGCAGTTTGATCCTCAGAGCAACGTTGAGGCTGAATGAAGAAATGTTTGCTTGCTTACATTTAAGAATACAATTTGACACTTGTCGGGTAAAAGTTGAGCATAGCTCTTGGGACGTATACTTTAAGTGCAATGTTTAATCATTTTGCTTAATAAAGAAAGGTTCTATGTTTACAGTCTATGACCGACTCCCGACGGGGGTCACGTCTTAAAGAGTGCAAACTGGAACTGAAAGTCCCATTAGCAGATTCAAGCCCTGTAACACAAAAGCCGGGGCATGCACAGCGGATTAAATTCTAGACTCTACAGAACCTTCACCACCGTTGCACTTAATGTGGGGAAAGAAACTATCACTCTGTTTCACGTTTTATTTCTGTCAAACTGAGTTTGATTTCCTGGGTTAGAGAACCAAGATAGTTTATTCCGTGTCGCAAGCTTATGTTTCTTAAGGAAATAAATGGCACAGGCTAATTTTTTTTTTTCCACACCCATTCTGCTCTTACCAGCCGTTCTGAATCGCTTTTAAAGCAACGCTGAGTCCAGGCTGGGTCTTGAATCACTAGCTCTTACCTGTTCCATGTCTTCCGGCATTTCAGGCATGATTCCAGAACTATTTGGGGGGAAAACAGCAGCGAGAAGAATCTTGGCGTTTGGCTTCTCTGTCCGGGTCTTTGTCCGCTCCGCCCGCAAAAGAGGACGCGGACGCCAAAAACGTGAGGCGCAGCACCGCTTGACCTTTTAAATTAGCATTTCCATTCCAATCCTGGAATCTCGTGCAGTTTTCCACAGTGCAGTAAGGGGGCAGCTGATTCCTCCTGCGAGTTTTGAAATTAGCCAATGAGAAGTTCATTCTGCTAGTCAACTGCTAGTCAAGCAAGGATCCATTGCCTAAAGCCTTATGGTAGAACTATGGAAAACAAAAACAAAACAAAAAACAAAAACCCCTGCAATTCCCCGGCAGAACTTGTTGTCATTGTCTCTTGTAGAGAGAAAGAGCCAACGGTTGGTAGCAATCTGTCTGTGCATTTGATTCCTGTTGTGAAATATTCCACACGTTTTACAATTTACAGTAACAAAGTTATGTGAAATTCCCCAGTGCTTTTATTAACTTAACTATTTCAAAGGGCAATTAATTCACTCTGGTGGTAACAATGCACAGATGTAGGATGCACCTGGGTATTTCCATTAATTTTGTTCTGCTTGTATTTAGCCAAGCGTTAAATACTGATCAGTACTTCCCAGACCTGCCTGTAATAGCATCAACAGAACCATTTTCCAGGAGTGAAAGCACAGTCGGCTTTTTTTTTTTTTTTTTAAACAGTTTCGAGAGCAATTTAGGCTTACTTCGGCTTTGAGGCGCTGTTTGGGCTCATGACATTGCACTATTTTAATTTGAAAATCAACAGACGCTGGTATTGAAATTGAGCTTTAAAATACCACTCAGCTTTACATTCTACACAGAGGCCATATGGCACATGGCAATCTAGGAGACATGCAGAGGATCCACAAATGTTCAAGAAAAGCAATGGGGAGGGAAAGTTGCATTTACATAATCTTAAAGATTAATCCGTCCAAATAAAAAAGCTACAATATCAAGGAAGAAAATATAGGGCGATATCTTTGGATATCTCAAATACAACAGTGAAATTAAAACCAACTACCCAAAATTTTAATTGATAAGTTGAAATTCCTTAAGATGAAACATTAGGTGCAAAATTTGCCCTTCAAGGACCAGCAAGACCACATATGTAAAAAGCAAAGGCACTTTTACTCTGCAGAGAAGAACCAGCATGCTGGGTGAGGTCAGATACCATGGAGATGACAGACCCTGAACAGAGAACTACAGCTCCTTTTATTGATAGAAAAGGGGGTTTTCCACATATGTGAGAGAATCTGGTTTTTAATTAATGGTTACAGGTGCAATTCACAAGTGTCTGTGTGGCTACAATTTTTGACAATACCTGGCAAGTTAGTCATCAGAATCAGGCATCTGGTTTTATGACCTTCAGGGTTACCTGGTCTGGTGAGATAGTTTTATGGCCTTTAGCCTTCAGGGCTACCTGGCCGGATAAAGCTGATTACCCTTAGCATGACTATCTAGCCGGATAGGGCTAATTGCCCTTAGTATAGTCTTCAGGGCTATCTGGCTGGATGAGATAATTTGTCCTTAGAGTGGGGAGTTAGTAAGGTCAAGCTTAAGTCAAGGCCTGGAACACGTACACAAAATAGGGTCTCTGAGCATATACACAAAATAGGATCTATGGGGTCTCTAAATAGGCTTCTGGTTTCTACACATTGACAGTGCCTCTCTGTGCAGCCAAATGTATGATACTGAGTAACATACAATTGATTCTTTTTCCATTAAAAGCAGTACAGGCAGTGGTGGTGCATGCCTTTAATACCAGCACTTGGGAGGCAGAGGCAGGAGGATCTCTGTGAGTTCCAGGACAGCCAGAGTTACAACAGAGAAACCCTGCCTCGAGAAACAAAAAAAAGAAAGAAAGAAAGAAAGAAACATTCCAGCTTAGTAAAAGTGACTATTGATAACTTCACTCTGGAACAAATAATTTCAATACATATACCTGAAAAGAACATATTCAGAATGTTTAAAGAACTGTAACTCAATAATTTGAAAAAACAATTTTTTAAATGGACAAAAAATTTTCTCAGTACTTCAAAGGAAGACACAGGAATGGCCAATAAGCACATAACACATTCAGCAGCATGCGGCAATGCAAATTAAAAGCTCATTAAGATATCATTGCACACCTAAATAGATCAGAAAAAACTGAGCAGACTTACACATTTTTAAATGCTAAAAAGCAATTTTTTTACCTGCTTTCTTAATGTTTTCAGCTAGAGCTGAAAAATACATTGTCATAATACAAACAACAAACTTATTGAAAACATATTTTACACAGCATAGGTCCCTTAATAAGGCAATAAGGACCCAAACAGAGTTCAACAATTATACATTGAATTAGACAAATAGTAAGTTATAAACAGCGAGTAAATTACGTGGTGAGATTAGTAGGGAAGAGTAATTTTAGTAAGGTTTGTATGATTCTCCTGCGTTCAACTCCTTATTAGTATTAATAAGAGGGTGGTTTTGCTTCTAGTGAAGGCAGTGCTTTTATAACAACGTCACCTCCAACTTTCAAGAAACAGAAGGGGGATCAGTCATCTTTTTCACTTGTTTTGTAAGTGTATTTAACTCTAAACAGTGACTATGTAAATGTGGCTCATTCTTAACTCCTTCATTTGCAAGCACTTTCAACAGTTAGAAAGCTCACTCTACATCAGTGGGAGTACAAAAATGATGAAACCATTTGAGAAAACTGTTGGCATTAAGTAAAACATAGACTTCCTCATGGATCAGTAATCTCAGGCACATATCTATGAGGAATGACAGCATATACCCTATCCATGAAGATTTATATTCATATTCATATATTCATAGCTGCTTAATTCCGTTTTTTAAAAACATTTACTTTTATGTGTGTTCCTATGGGGAAAGGCCATTGTGCCATTTTGTGTGTGTGTGTGTGTGTGTAGGTCAGAAGCTAACTTGTAGGAGTTGGTTCTCTCCTTCCCTTTTGGTCTAGGTGATTAGACTTAAGTTCCCAGGCTTGGAGGCAAACAATTTTACCCACAGATCTGTGGGGGTCCCACCTTAAGATTCAGGTCCCTAGTATAGAAAAAGACCAAAGCAGCCAACTTTAGTCAGGCTTCTAAGAGCACCAAAATTGTGTAGGCCCAAGCCAGGAGCACCATGACCCAAAACAGTTGCCAGAGTTAAAGAAAAACACTTTCTAAGACAAACAAGACAGCCTTGGGCTAAAAGAGTTTCCCCACATAGACAGCCCATGACCTCGGGCTAAGAGTCTTCCCCTCACCCACATTGACTAAGACCCTAAAGTTTACATTTTCTAGGAGCCCACAACCTTGCTATATGCCAGCACCAATCAGGTTAAAGGTTAACTGGCCCCTACCTATCAAAATGGGAAAACAATTTGGGGACCAATCAACTTGTCCCAACTCGGTTTATGCCTAGCAACCGTTTCAACTGTATAAAAAGCTTCACCATTTGCTCCTGGGGGTCGCTTCTATCCTGCGTGTTAGAACGGCCCCAGTATACTGGAATAAATCCTCTTGATATTTGCATCAATATCCCGTCTGTGAGTCTCTGTGGGGGTGCGGCGTTCCGGTTTGGGCCCTGGGGGTCCCAGTTTGGATCTCTGAGGTCCAACAGATCCATCTCACTAGTACCATCGCTTAATTCAAAACAGCATGAAACTTGAAATAAGCCTAACAATTGTCATGGATGAATGGATAAACGAAGTCTGGTTAATCCACACTGGAGAAAATTACTTAGGAATACAAAGAAGTAAACTACAGAAGTGAAGCAAAGTCATTTCATTGAGTAAATGAAGCTAGGCATAGATAATATGATTCCATGTACATGAAATTCTAAAACAGATAAAAATTTAATCTTAATGAAATGCATAATCTTGTCTTGGGAGAAGAGTGGGTATTATAGTGAAGACCTAAGTGAACTTTCTGGGAAATGAACTGATTCTGTATATTGATAAGAGTGTGAAATTGCATGAAAATAGACATTTACCAGAGCTGTGTTAAAACACATAAGATCTTATTTCATGCTATTGCAATATGTAGTTTATATCCTGCTGGGAGCCCCAATACTCTGGTAATGTGGATGAAGTCTGTTGACAAGGTTCCAGACTACCTGGCTGGGGAATTTCATCTCACCAGGTATTTTGCCCCTTTCTCCCCTTTGCTGTAATGGAGACAAAAAGCCTTTCATCAATAATAATGTTTAAATGGCCTAGTAATATCTGAGCTGGCTGCTGTTGACTGGGAAGGGGACGCACCCATTTTTCACTCAAGAGTAATTGTCATTGTAAAATACCTTGCAGACTTCTAAGTCCTGGCATGTGTAGAGCTATCTATTCATACTGATAGTACATTGTAAAGGCTATTCCTGGGGTGGATGTTGGTCCTCCCAGGAAGAGACAAGCCTTTAACAGATAGAAACAAAAAAAGCCTAGATAGAGAAAAAGTAAATATGCACCAAAGAGCTAAAACTATAAAAAAAAATTTTTTTGGTGCCTACATGGATCCTGCTCTGTTTGAGGCAGATGGAGATATTATTCAGCCAACAGTAACATTCAACCAATTATGGGTTATTGAGTCCAATGTTCTTTTATAGTAAACAAAATAACTTTGAAGTTTGCATGTCGCAGGAGGAAGGACACCCAGCTCCTCCCTGGGTGTATTTGACTTCTAAGAGCAACTACATCTGCATATCAAACCGGTTCCTCTGGAAGACAGACCAAAATTTGCATACCATAAAAACTGTACTTCGCTTTTACAAGCTCTTTGCCAGAGCAGTGCTCTCTCTCTTTCTGGCATGATTTCCCCTGGTAATGTACATTGTCAGTCTCTCCCTCCTTCTCTTCGTGGTGTGGACTTTTTCACTGGCCAGGTGCATTGTCTCTCTCCTGCCCCTCTTTTCTTAATTTCTTAATTCCCCTATTAAAAACGCTCCTGCATTTTACTTCTAAAGCTTCTATGTGTCATTTTAAAGCACGATCCTGCGCGCCATTTCCTTGGGTCCCATGAAAGAATGAACTACTCTATTCGTTTGTCATTCCTCATTTTTCCTGCACTTGTACTCCCTCCTGAGTAGAGTTTTTGTGAACCCGTTTGTGGAAAAGGCTGGATCCCTCCTCAATATCCAAGTTATAAGGCAGGGTGTCCCTGTGAAGCCCAGACTGGCTGCCTCAGCTCCCAAGTGTTGGAACTATAGGTGTACACAACCTTATGTGGTTTAAAACACAGTACAGTACAGTAAAGTATTAAAAACAACAGTACAATTATATTTTGGATCCCCTAAGTCACAACTTTAGACTCAGTCAACATTGTCTGGGATATTACTTTGATGTAGTGAAAGCCATTGCATTTGTAGAGGAACATTTAATCTGTTAATCCAGCTGCTGGCAAAGTACCATACTGAAAGGCTTGTGTGATAGCTAGAGGAAGTGATCATATCCAGCAGCCTGTGTGATCAGGATGGAATGCAGAAGGATTATTAGTCAGACTAATTCTGTCCTCTGTTTGTGCTAATTCTAGATGAAATGGATTTCTGTGGTTAAGGCTACATAGTACATGCCTTTAATCCCACCTCAAAAGAAAGTGGTGATACAAGCCTTTAATCCCAATTCAGAAGGAAGAGTTCAGAAGAAGCAGAGCTCAGAGAGAAGCAGAGAGTAGAAGCAGAGTGTAGAGGCAGAGCTCAGAGAGAAGTGAGGTAGAAGCAGAGAAGAGGCAGAGCTCAGAAAGAGAAGCAGAGAATTAGTTCAGTCAGGCAGTCTGAGTGCATCAGCTCACAGTTCAGTTCAGAAGATGCCAAGAAGAGCAGATCCAGTCCAGAATAAGCAGAGAGTAAGCAGTCAGAAGCAGATGGTTTACAATTTACAGTTCGGAGTTCACAGGACAGTTCAGAGTGAAAAGAGATACTTCAGAAGATAGCTAGTCAGAGTGAGTTCAGTTAGCTTTAAGTCTTAGAGGCTGAACATTCTAGGTTCATAAATTAGATTGTATGGAGGCTGAAGTGTTCTAGGAGTTTGTGTGGAGGGATCCAGCCTTTTCCACAAATAGGTTCACAAAAACTCTATGCAGGAGGGAGTACGAGTGCAGGAAAATGAGGAATGGCAAATGAACAGAGTAGTTGGTTCTTTTTTGGGACCCAAAGAAATGGCATGCACAATCGTGCTTTGAAATGACATGAAGAACACGCTTTAGAAGTAAAATGCAGGAGTATTTTTAATAGGGAAATTAACAGTATACATATTAAGAAAAGAGACGGGCAAGAGAGAAACTGACAATGTGCCTTGTCAGTGGAAAATCCACACCAAAAAGAGGAGGGAGAGACTGACAATGTACATTATCAGGGGAGAACCACACCAGAGAGAGAGAGAGAACTGCTCTGGCAAAAACTTTAAAAAGCCAAGTGCAGTTTGTATGCAGATATTGGTGAGGCCTCCAGAGGAGCTGGTTCATATGCAGATGTAGTTGCTCTTAGAAGTCAAACACACCCAGGGAGGAGCTGGGTGTCCTTCCTTCTGCGACTTGTAAACTTCAAAGTTATCTTGTTTACTATAAAAGAACATCTGACTCAATAACCCATAATTGGTTGAATGTTACCGAAGGCTGAATAATATCTCCATCTGCCTCAAACAGGGTGCCATGTAGGCACCCAAAAAAATTTTTTTTCATAGTTTTAGCTCTTTGGTGCATATTTACTTTTTCTCTATCTAGGCTTTTTTTGTTTCTATCTGTTAAAGGCTTGTCTCTTCCTGGGAGGACCAACATCCACCCCAGGAATAGCCTTTACAATGTACTATCAGTATGAATAGATAGCTCTACACATGCCAGGACTTAGAAGGCTGCAAGGTATTTTACAATGACAATTACTCTTGAGTAAAATGGCTGCATCCCCTTCTCAGCTAACAACAGCCAGCTCAGGTATTACTAGGCCATGCAGAAATTAGTATTGATGAAAGGTTTTTGTGGCCATTACAGTAAAGAGGATAAGGGGGCAAGATGGCTGGTGAAATTCCCCAGCCAGGGAGCCTGGAACCTTGTTGAACAGACTTCATGCATGTTACCAGGGTATTGGGGCTCACAGCAGGCTTGCATCTTGAAGATTAGGCTGAAGCCTTCTAGGTCAAGGCTTAAGATTAAATTTATCTCCAGGTCTGGGGCTTGAATTACCAAAGAATAAACTTCTTCCATGAACCCATGAAAATAATTAATAAAATCAACTATTACATCTATGTTTACAGCATTGATATTGAATGATAAAAATGGACAATTTCTAAACTCATTTGGATCTAAAAAAAAAATACCAAAATCTGTTTTCCTGTATAGTGTATATATTTTGCAAGTTTGAAGAATATATTGAATAGATCCACACAAAGAAGGTAAACACTTGGGATGTAGTGCATGCTGGGCAGAGGTGAGTTGTCAATAGCTATTACTCACCTATTTCTCCTCATTTATGTCAGCATTTGCCAATGCCTCCAAAGATAAAGTTGTGCAAAGACACAATGAGAAACACATGAAAAACAGGGTTATAACACCAAATCAGAAACTGTTTTATTATGATATAATAAAGGCAAAAACCAATGTTTTCTTTTCTTTCTTTCTTTCTTTCTTTCTTTTTTTTTTTTTTTTTACAAATTTGGTGTATCCACAAAGATGAAGATGTACAAATGAAATTAGTGCAATCACTCTTGAATCTCCATACAGAATCTCTTAACAAAACAAAGGCTAGTAAGATGGGCTTAGTGGGTAAAGGTGACAAGTTAGAGCCCTGGACACCAACTATTACAAATTGTTTTCTGGCTTGCACAAATGTGCCATGTCACATGCACACACAGAAGTAAATACATGTAATAATAAATCTGATTTAGTGATCTTACAGTGATCTTGTTACCAGTATGCTGTCTAGATAGGTTCATTCTATTTGAATATGAATCATGCTGAATGTTGCTGCAGATGGCAATTTTATTTGAGTATTTAAGAGCTGTAGTAATAAACCCAGAAGCTTAACCACAGGCATAGGGTTCTAGGGCCTTATATTGAAGGCTTATCATTCTGTGCTTTAACCACAAGCAGCCCTGGTCCATGGCATATTCTATAAATGGCAGCAGACAGCAATAGGCTTCTAGTGTAATACAAGCTTCATATAGTTCTTGGGTGTTGCTATCCTTAGTCCTATAGTTAAAGTGTCATAGTTCTTGCACCAAGAGTGTTGAATTGTTCTTTGTTGTTCTTGGGGACTCTTCTGGCCATCAAAACCCTGCATGCTCAATTGTGTTTTAATTTCATATGTATGGATGTTTTCCCTGTGTCTATGTCTGTGCACCATAAGTGTGCAGTGCCTGTGGAAGCCAGAAGGGGCCAAGAGATTCCCCTGGAACTGGAGTTACAGACAGTTGTGAGCTGCCAAGTGGGTGATATGAACTGAACCCAGGTCTTCTGAAAGAGCAGCTGGTACTCTTAACGACCAAGCCATCTCTCCAGTACTTCTCAGATATTTCCAACCCTTTTCTCATCACTTCTGATCTCTATACTTTCTATCTTGGCTGTTCTGATTCTTCTGCAGCTGTCCTGATGCTTTTACCACTGTCTTTGCCATCATTCTCTTCTTTCCCATTAAGCAGCGGTGTAGTTCATTCTGATGTCTAAAAGTAGGCAAGAAGTGCCACTCAAGAGATGCCTTTTACTGGACCTTAAACTTCAACAAGGGGCAGCAACTACAGCAGTTTCTCATTTGCATGAGGAACTGAGCCTGGTTGGTAAAAATGGCCCTTCTTCAAGCTATATGCATAGGCTATTCAGATGTGCTTTGTGGGCCAGTCAAGAGAGACATGGGACATTGAGAATGGCATGGGCTTTTGAAACTCAAAGACCACCTCCTGTGACACATCTCTTCCAACAAAATTATACTTCTTAATCATTCCCATACAGTTGTACCAACTGGTGACCAAGTATTCAAATACATAAGCCTATGGGGACCATTCTCACTCAAACCACCACACCAGTGACTTCATTTCTTTCCACTAGGCCAACTTCAAAGGATTCCATCTCCCCTCTACACCAAGTTCAACACATGGCCTTTGTGAGACCTGATACTTTAAGATCCAAATCATAATAGTATCTCAGAATCCTTTTCAGAGTTCCATGACCAATCTTCTCTGGAGGCCCAATCTAACATTTAAGAGTTGTAGCCACTGAACCTAGAAACTTAGATGCAATGGGAATAACAGATCCCAGGATGGTAGGGCCCAGGGATAAAAATCAACTGCCAAAGGCAAGATGTGGTTTTTCATGGCAGAGCTAAACAACAATCAGAATAGTATGACTGCATAAACCTACCTAGGTAGTCCGCTATAGTTTGCTCATGAGTCAAACATGAAAGGAAGAATACTAAATTTCCACTTAACCTATATAAGCCCAAGAATCAATTCTAAGTCAAGTGTGTGAGGAGGGGAGTTGGGGGACAGTGGATGTGGTCCTCTAACACTATCTGCTCCTTTGAGCTAGGATCCCTTCCTGAACCTGGGGCTTGTTGTCTTCATGACGAGGCATGAAGCCAGTGAGTCCTAGTGATTTTTCTGTCTCAACCTATCTCAGACATGGAGTGGCTACATGGCTTGTTACATGAGTTCTAAGACCCAAACTCTGGTCCTTATGATTGCACTGTAAGCACTCTTGATCACTGGGCCCTACTTTCAGCCCCACAAATGATACTTTGTAGATAGTGTCAGTACAAAGTAGAGACAAGAGCAAGCCAAAGTACTTCAGCCTTCCCATTCTTCATTAGAATAGAAAGAGCTCCAGAATCGAGTTAAAAACACCAGGGGATTACAGAACAGGGGTAAAAATTGATAAAAATATAAAAATATTGATCTTTTAAGCTGCAAAGTAAATAAAATGGTTCAGAATAAGATGATAAAGGTAAAGAATAACACAGTCTGTATCTTTACCTTTATCTTAACATACATTCTGTATTAACCCCCAGAATGTCTCCCTGACATCAGACTCCTTTTCACTTCAAATAGAAATAAGGGCACTCTTAACTCCACAGTAACCTTGCTGTTTTTTTCCTTTTTATCAAAGTCACTGGGTTATTTAATCATTTTCAGATTCCTTGGCTCTATACCAGTTCTAAATTAAAACACATAATAGAAAATAAAATGTAAAAAGACATATGATAGCATTTTTTTTTCCCAGACAAGTTTTCTCTGTTGTATCTCTAAGTTGTCCTTGAACTCACAGAGATCTGCCTGCCTCTGCCTCCTAAGTGCTGAGGTTAAAGGTGTGAGCCACTACCACCAGCTTTGATAACACATTTTAAATATCCTATCATATATCTAAGAATAGGCAGTAGAAATTAAATACATCATATAATATACACTATTAACTTAGTATCAGGAATAATGAAGAAAATCATCTTCGACAGGTATTTCAGACGTATACTTCCATGACCTTGATGTTGCCTAAGAACTCAGCAGCAGTTTGTATTGCCTGAAAAGAATATCAAAAAGAGCTATAAGTTTTATATTGAAACTAGTAACTGATGAGCCAGGCTGTGGATGTAGCTCAGGTATAACACTTGCCTAGCATGTATCACATACATACATACATACATACATACATATATATATATGTGTGTGTGTGTATGTATGTGTGTATATATATGTGTGTATATGTGTGTATGTATATATATCTATATATATATCTATATCTATCTATATATATATATATATCTATATCTATCTATCTATCTATATATATATATATATCTCTCCCCTTCCACTATTTCAAGCAATTAGGACTGAACTGTGAAATATACAAAGTTTCTGTTAAGAAAAAAGTTATTTCTCCAAAATTGAAATGTAGAAAAGTATTATGGATCTAAGGTACACTTAGGTTACAATATGAGTTCTATAGAGAGGGATTGGCCTTTGGCAAAAGAGGGAAAGGAGGGAGGGGTGCTGGCAGAGAAATGGAAGACTGTACCTGAATGAGGATTGAAGGACAAGGAATCTGGACATACAGAAGCGGAGTAAAGGAGGAAAATGTCATTGTATACATCAATCTTAGTAAGAATTTCTTTTATATTAGACGGTATTAACAAGTTTTATAGTTTATAAAAAAAAGTCATCAATTGCTGCAAAGGAGAATGACAGGTGCATAAATACACTACTTTTTTTTTTACCTTCTTTTAATGGGGTCTTGAGGACAAAATTCTCTTTACATTCATGATGAAAAGCCTTGGAAGGGTCAAAGTGTTTGATACCCAGAGCTTTATTCAATTCTCCCTGAAGTCTGAGCTCATTCTGCTTCCTTTTAACCAGCTGAGATCTAAGTTTTGACACCTCCTAAGTGAGAAAAATATAATCACTAAAGTGTATAGTGGTAAAATGTGTTATCATTATTGCAGACATATTCCAACACGTTGCTTATATATCATAGCTAATGGCAAAAATAACTATTACACATTCACTAAGACTGAATTACAAAGTGATTTGGAAAACTCTGGCAAAGGAAAGAAAGTATTTAAAAATTTTTTGTCCTTTTATAGCTGTGAGTATACTTTTCTGATCAAAATTGAAGTGAAAATTAATGGCCCCAAATCAACTTTTGGTGTAACAGCATTAACAGTCTGTGAGAGCTTCCTAGTAAAACTAAATAGTAAAAAAAGGCAACCAATTATGTTCTTCCTTTGGAAATGGTCCTAAAAGCACAATAACAAATAAATAAACAGCTATTCAAAAAGACCCACAAAAGCTTGACTGGCATTTGAAACCAAAGAGCTCCTGCCCTCCAGACTAGAGATCCCATAGCCAAGAATACAGGCTTTCCCTTTTCCAAACACCCAAAGACTGCTATCCAAGAAGAGCTCAATTTGCCAATGGCTCCTACTTGCTGAGGTGATGTCCGTCCACGCATAAATGTGTTAATGGTACAAGATCCCACAGCTGCATTTGTGCAGCAGTGTCCTGGAAACACTGGGTGACTGACCATCCTTGCTCTAGTTCATGATGATGGTTCTAAAGAGACGCAAACTGAGAGAAATTGATGCTATTTCTCAACCCCTTTCCTACAAGTCATTAAGAACCAGACCTCCAAGGGCGGAGGGGGCACTAAGAGAGATCATGTGTCTCCAATTACTGTTCTAGAATTCTGGTTCAGAGTCCACTCAGAGAATTAGGCAACTGAGTGAGAGGGGCTTCCAGGAGTCACAACAAAACCCAGCACTTCCATCTGGTGTAACTTTTATAAATGAGCCAGAATTTGGCTGGATTAATCTGAAGGGTAACTTATACCCTAGGGCACTATGGAAAATGGAATCAACGGCAGCTATGCTTTGTCAGAAAAAGAGGAAAATACAGCTGTACCAAACAAGTGTCATCAGA
This sequence comes from Cricetomys ansorgei, assembly GCA_026225945.1. Classification (NCBI taxonomy): domain Eukaryota; kingdom Metazoa; phylum Chordata; class Mammalia; order Rodentia; family Nesomyidae; genus Cricetomys; species Cricetomys ansorgei. The sequence continues at coordinate 16,732,176 of JAMJFZ010004061.1, forward strand.
GTTACTGTGAGAATGCCCAAAACTGCACCTTTCAGAGTGGTAGCATCAAAGATGCAACACTGTTGGGAGGCCAAGCAGACCACTGAGCCTTCAGAGTCCTCAGACTCTACAGAGTAGAAGTGCAGTCAGGAAGCTCCAGAGATCCATTACCCACTGATCTTAGTCTCATGGCTACCTTTTATCACTTCACTGCCTGAGCTGAGCTTCCTACTGCACTATGGCTTGAGGGCAATTGCTTCCTAGAGCTGTATGTCACCATAGGAGCTGTGGCAGGCTAACTTCAAGTTCCTTGAACTTATGATTATTTCCTGTTCTAAGGCCTCCATGGTAGTTTAGTTTTAAATTAATAGGTTCCTTCTCAGGATGGCTCTCAACTGCTGTCCTTTCAGTTCTACAGATTGACAAAATGGATTTCCTTTCCACTAACCAGTTCACCAATGGAACTGCTGTCTCATCAAATTTTAAGACTTCATTTGAGAAGCAGCATGGGCTTATCCTGAGGGTAGGACTACCAATCACTTTTCAACAGGCTCTATGCAAATTAATATGGAAGTTCTACAAAAATGAAAAATAAAACTACTACATGATGCAGCTTACATTTCCTGGGTATATACTAGGAAGAATCAAAATCAACATACAGTAGGGATATCTAAGACTCAGGTCTACAGCAGTACTATTCATAGCAGTCAAGCTATGAAATCAGCCTAGGTGCTCATCAGCAAGTGAATGGATGGTGCTGGTGTACACTTTTAATCTCAGCACTGAGGACTCAGAGGTAGGCCGGGTATACAGATTGAGTTTCATGATGACAGCCAGGGCTACACAGAGAAACTCTGTTTGGAAAAACCAAAACCAAAGCCAAAAAAAAAAAAAAACAAAACACAACAACAACAACAAAAAAACAGGAAGCATGGGGAAAGAAAGAAAAGAAAGAGAGTAGAAGACAAAGTATGGGAGACTAATGGGGATGGATGTAATCAAAGCATATTATATTACATATGGAAATAATATAGTGAAACCCACTGCTTTGTATAATGTATGCCAGAAATAAAATATAAATTAATCTTGTAGAAGAATCATTTTTTGAATACTGCTTGTTGTCATGGTATTTAGAAAAATGAAAGACTATTACGCAAATAGAAATGAACATATAAAATTTTATACAGTCTTCTAACTATAGCAGTAATTATAAAGATAAGTAAAACAGGTTCATTAATTCTCAGATGAATTTTCCTCTATAAATTGTTCAATTTTTACTTCTTAGCACATCTGAATACAAGAGTTATTTTACAAACCGATTTGAGTTGGCTATTTTCATCCTTCAATTTCACAACATGCTTGATTTTTTGCTTTAGATTTTGGTGACCCAGTAGCTCTGCATATGAATCTCTGATTTTATTTAGCTGTTCTTGAGTTGCACCATGTTCATTCAACAATGCCTTCTTCTCTGCTTCAAACGCATCAAGTTGTTGCTGGGAAAAGATATATACTTATATGTTTGTAATCAAACTAAGACTAAAAATTATTGAACTTGTGTAATCTTCTGCTTCTCCCTCAGCACTAGCGTTATAAGCATTTGCAACTATGCCTGGCATAAACCTTTTAAACCTTATTAATTTCATAAAAAGCATAACTTTTCTTTAAGGCTCTATAAATTCTCTAAAGAAAATGTTTTAAGCATTGTATTTTTCATTTTAAATATCATTAAAACAGAAAAACAATAAAGAGCCAGCCAGCTTCCTTAATCTATCAGTAAAATAGCAACTTTATAACCAATATCAGTTTCCATTCCAATTAGACTTTGCCTTTAACTTGTAGGTTTTTGTTTTTTGTTTTTTTTTGTTTTTGCTTTGTTGCTGTTGTTTGTTTCCGAGATAAGGTCTCACTAGGTAGCTCTGGCTGTCCTAGAACTCCTTATCAGGCTGGCCTCAAACTCAGAGATCCATGTGCCTCTGCCTCCTTAGTGCTGGGAGTAAAACATGTGATAGCACAAGGGTATCTTTTTTCCTATAAAAGATCAGGGTATTGCATGTATGGTGGTCTATGGCTGTAGTTTCAGCATTCAGAACACAGAAGCAGGAGGATGAGGAATTCAAGGCCATCTTCAGCTACATAGAAAGTTTTAGGCCATGCTGGGGTCTCAAAGAGACAAAGAGAGTCAGATATAGAGTAAATGATCAATGTTCCTATCAAGAGAGCCTTCAGGACTACTAATTTCAAGTTGTTTATTTGAAACCATTTTTTTAAATATTATGACTATGTTAAAACTTATGTCTACTAAATGTGTCAGCTGTATGATAATAGGCTGGAGAAACTATAAATAGTAATATAAATTGCAAATTTTTATCCCTTTAGTTTTTGTTTTATTGTTTTTCTGTAGTGCTAGGAATTGGACCTTGAGCCTTGTACATGCCAAGAACATCTGACCACTGAGCTCATTGATAAAATTTGAAAATTTTTAATAGGTGACTAAATTGTAACTATAATATATACTAAAGAGAAACTGCAGACGCACCAAGTCATAGTCAAGTCTAACAGGGAATAAATACATTCTTAAAATAGATATAAGCAAGCATATCTATCCCTATCTATCTATCTATCTATCTACCTACCCACCCATCTTTTATTTTATCTGTATGCTGTTTTGCCCGCATGTATGTCTATGTACCACTGTGCCCATGGAGCATGAAGAAGGTGCTGGATTCCCTGGAACTGGAGTTACAGCCAGTAGGAAGCCACCATGTGAGTACTGGGAATTGAACTTGGATCTTCTGGAAGAATAGGTAGTAGTACTCATAACCACTGAGCCATTTTTCAAGCCCCTAAGTAAGTTTATGATAAACAACAAACCTGAAAAGGCTTAGTTTTCATATATAGTTCTTCATAAAGGAGACGCCATTTATTACTTTCCATGGTTAATTCTGTCACTGCAGTTTCTTTCTCTGCTTTTCTGTATGGGAAAATTAAATTTTTTAAAAAGTAACTTATCTTTTTTAATTTATTAGAAAAAATACCAATTTATGAAATGGCACTCAAATTCTAAGCCCAATTTACCTAGCTTTTTCCTCTTCTAGCAGCTTCTTAAAGTCTTCATCTTGTTGTTTGAGTTGATTTTGTAAATCAGTTATTTCCTTAAGAGATGAAGATGTGATTTCTTTAATTTCTGCTTCTTTCAATGTTGATCTGTTCTGTAGATCTAGAAGCATCCTTGTATTTGAGAAAGAACAATGGATTAAACATCTGACAGTAATTTCAATTTTTACCTTTTTTTTTGAAAAAATAATAAATGAAGCAACAGAAGAAATTCTTAAAAATTGTAATTCTAACTGGGTGTGGTGTAATTTGCCTTCAATCTCAGCACTTGGGAGGCAGAGCCAGGCAGATCTCCATCTGAGGCCAGCCTGCTCTAAATATCAGGTTCTAGGCAGGACTATATAGTGAGACCCTGCCTCAAAACAAAAGAAGCTTAACGGATCCATTTGTGTAACTCACCTTGCGTATTCTTGATTTGTGCTCTCGGCTGTCAGTATCTGCTGTTGAACATCTTCTACACTTTTTTCAGCCATGGCTACTTTCTCTTGTAGAGTCAAGTTCTCCATCTTTAGATCTTCTAGTTCTTTAAGTGTTGATGCTTTATAGCTTATTAAAAAAAAAAAAAAGCTGTTAACACTTTTTTCTTACTACTGCATACATGACAAAGTTTAGATTTTATATATATTTTTGACATGATTATTATAGTATACATAAGTGACCCAAGAAATTCTACCAGAGAACTCATGCACCTGATAAACAACTTCAGCAAAGTGGCTGCATACAAGATTAACTCAAAAAAAAAAAAAAAAAAAAATCTGGGAAACAATGGCCACAAATAATACAAAACATCTTGGGGTAACTAACTAAGCAAGTAAAAAACCTGCATGACAAAACTTCAGTCTTTGAAGAAAGAAATTGAAGATCTCAGAAAATGGAAAGATCTCCCAAGATCACGGATTGGTAGGATTAACATAGTAAAAATGGCCATTTTATCAAAATCAATATACAGATTCAAAGCAATCACCATCGAAATTCCAACACAATTTCTTACAAATCTTGAAAGCATAATTGTCAACTTCATATGGAAGAACAGAAAACCCAGGATAGCTAAAATAATCCTGAACAACAACTTCTAGAGGTATCGCCATCCCTGATTTCAAGCTGTATTACAAAGCTATAGTAATAAAAACTGCATGGTATTGGCATAAAAACAGACATGGTGTGCCGAGAGCCATTGGACCCTTGGATATTTGCCCGCTAGAAATAGTAACCTGCTTTCAGCCATCACTGCACATAGCCTTTAGTTATATAAGTTCATAGTTAAGTCAGAGTTAGATTAGTACAAAGTTAAGACCTTTTCTAAAAACAAGCTAATGTTTAGAAATAACAACCTAACCCTCCTTGTTTGCTGGTGACCTTTAGAGCATAATATCCTGCCTTACATCCTGCTCTGTCCAAACACCTACACCGCTTACCCCTCCCTATATCCTGCTCTGCCGACTATAAAACCAGCTTGGGAAAAATAAAGTTTTGTCAGCCTATCAGAATACCGTCTGGCTGTCCTTCTTTGTGTCTCTCGTCCCTCATTCTCTCCTACAGGTCCAGTGGTCCCCATTGACTGTCTGGCTGGCCCGGGCAATGGTGATCAATGTAACTGAATCAAATACCCAGACATAAATCCACACACCTATGGACAACACTCTGATTTTTGATAAGCAAACCAGAAATACACAATGGAAAGAAAGATAATATCTTCAAAAAATAGTGCTGGTCTAATTGGATATCTGCATGTAGAAAAATGCAAACAGATCCATACTTATCATTCTGCACAAAACTAAAGTCCAAGTGGATCAAAGACCTCAATATAAAACTGGATATACTGAACCTGATAGAAGAGAAAGGGGAAAGAAGCTTGAACACATTGGCATAGGAGACAACTTCCTGAACAGAACACCGATAACGCAGGCACTAAGATCAATAATTAATAAATGGGACCTCATGAAACTGAAAGGCTTCTGCAAGGCAAAAGTCACCATCTACCAACAGGCAAAACGGCAGCCTACTATATGGAAGATCTTTACCAATTCCACGCCCAACAGGGCTGACATCTAAAAGATATAAAGAACTCAAGAAACTAGACATCAACAAACCAAATCAATTAAAAATGGGATACAGATCTAAACAGAAAATTCTCAATAAAGTAATCTCAAATGGCTGAGAAACTTAAAGAAATGCCCAACATCCTTAGCCATCAGGGAAATGAAAATTAAAACTACTTTGAGATTCCATCTTACACCTGCCAGAATGGCTAAGATCAATAACAAAAGTGACAACTCATGCCAGCGAGGATGTGGAGCAAGGGGAATACCCTTGCTGAGAGTGGAAACTTGTACACAGTCACTATGAAAATCAATATGCCAGTACCTCAGAGAATTGGGAGTCAATCTACCTCAAGACACAGCTATACCACTCCTGAGCATATACCCAAAGGAATTTTCATCCTACTACAAAGACACTTGCATGTTCATTGTGGGTTTATTCAAAATAGCAAGATACTAGAAGCCTAAATGTCCTCTAACTGAAGAATGGAGAAAAAAAATGTGGTACGTCGACAGATGAAGTATTACTCAGCTGTTAAAAAAAAAAAAGACTTCATAAAATCCACAAATGAATGGACATAGAAAACATCATCCTGAGTGAAGTAACCAAAATCCACAAAGACAAGCAAGGTATGTATTCACCCCTAAGTGGACATTATCCGTTAAGAAAAGGATAATCATGCTAAAATCCTCAGACCCAAAGAGGCTAGGTAACGAGGAGGGCTCTAAGGAAGATGCACAGATCTCCCTGGGGAGGGGAAATATAACAGATTTTGCAGGTAAAGTGGAGGCAGGTATGGATGGATCAGGTGGTGGAAGAGAATGGAGGAAGAGAGTATGGGGAGAGACAATGGGAATTGGGGGCATTTCAGAGGAAATATGGAAACCTAGTGCAAGGGAAGCTCCCTGGAATCTATGAGTGTGACCCTAGCAAGGTCTCCTAGTAATGAGGGACATGGAGTCTGATCAGGTCATCCTCTGTAACCAGGCAAGGCTTCCAGTAGGGGAACCCAGACACCATCCCAGACACAAAACCTTCAATCTACAATCTGTCTTGTCTTACAAGACATGCTAGGACAATGAAAGCACAGAACTTGTGTCCAAGCTTAACAGATCCATTTGTGTTACTCACCTTGCATATTCTTGATTTGTGCTCTCGGCTGTCAGTATCTGCTGTTGAACATCTTCTACACTTTTTTCAGCCATGGCTATTTTTTCTTGTAGAGCCAAGTTCTCCAGCTTAAGATCTTCTATTTCTTTAAGTGTCGATGTTTTATAGCTTATTAAAAAGAAAAGCAGATAACATTTTCTTACTACTGTATATATACATGACAAAGTTTAGATTTTATATACTTCTCGGCAGAGAAAAAAAACCTCATAATATATTCATGGCCTTACATGGGTAAGAATTCAGAACTCTAAGGTAAATACTAACGAGTTTACATAACATTTTCTATTTATGAGTATCTTGCCTACATGTATGTTGTGAACCACATGTGCTCAGTACCCAAAGATCCAGAAAATAACATCTGATATCATGGAACTGGAGTTACAGATGCCTCTGAGCCACCATGTGAGGGCTGGGAATTGGACCTGGGTCCTTTGGAAGAGTACTCAGTGCTCTTAACCACTGAGCCATCTCTTGAGCCACCTTGACCTTTCATTAAAAAAAAGGAAAAAAGTAAGTAGATTGGTAGGAGTTGAGGAAATGGGTACAATATGAAAAAAAATGTTATCCCGAGAAGATAGACTGCGAGAGGAATGGAATTTTGTATGAAGAAGGTGCTGGGAATGAGTTGTCCTGGATAGCTAAAGAAGAAAGTGAGAGTCAATGGAGTTGTTTGTTTTAGTTCATGCATTAAAAAATGATTGTACATCAAAATACTTTCATATTGACTGAAAACATTCCTAACTTTCTCTTGCATTCTGAGATAGGACCATACTCTGTAGCTGAGTGAGGCTGGACTAAAAATCACTATGTAATTCTGTCTGTCCTTAAACTTTAGTAAATCTGTTATAAAATTCCTAAGTGAAGGGATTGCAGGTGTGAGCTGCCAAGATAAATTAAGAGATAATGAAAAATTATACTACATGTTTTCTGAAGGTTAAAGACTGAACCATAAGATTCCACATACAGTGGAGGACTTCTGTAACACCAGCATTCAAAGGCTGAGGTAGGACTACCATGTGTTTGAAGCTAGTCTGGGCTATTGCCTAGTAGCAGCCTAGCCAGTGCTCTCAAGGCAAGAGTAGCTAAGAAAGTGGGTTGAAAGAGGGTTGGAGGAAGAGGGAAGGAAGGCATCAAAGAAACAGAAGTCTAAGAAATTATCGAATAGGCAGGGAGAGAGACTAAATGTCAGTGCTCCTAAGTTAGGTAAAGATACAAAAGCTTTTGATTGTTTTTTTTAATGATGCCACCAGGAAAGCACAATAGTGGTTCTAAAGGTTGGCATGGGTTTGAACAGGATGGCAGGAAAGGGAACATCTACATAAGTATAAGAAGATTACTAGGTGACACTAAGTACCCGTTTATGGCTGGTCATTACGGAATTTAAGGTTAATAGTATTCATCCTTTACTATGGGATTGCTTTGTTCATCCATTTCTGTAGATACACTTCTCCCCACTCACATACATGATAGTGGACACTACAAAGAAAAATACCTTTCCAACTCAGCAGTAATGTCTCTAAGATTTTGCACTGTATCATTATACTTCCCCTGCACAATCAAGGTTGCTTGGGCGTGAGCAGCATTACTTTTCTCCAGCTCAGCTTCTTTCCTAAGAACAAGGGAAAATTACAAAAGACCAGAAACTGCACCACACATCTCATGATTCTTTGCAATAGCTGCAGTATAGTTTAAAAACATACAGTTATAACTTAATCTCATAGCATGATGGTTTTACTAACTTATTTACTGGCTTTATCTATACATACTTTCTCTGGATTTCTTATCATGTCTCCTGCATTTATATAGTTAATTCAGTGGAAAGAACAACAAAAACCCCACACAATAACCTATAAAGCCAATCTTACAGAATAGTCATGTCTAGTCTAAATGCAATGTCAGCTAAAAGTACCTAGATTTAATGATGTTTAATTCTTTGTATAAAGACTATAAATACTACACATAGTTAAAGACACTTCACATAAAAAACTCTATTAAAAAGTAGTTCTATTGCTATGTGCATTTCTGATTATATGATTAATATATGATTGTTTTGAAATAAGATCTTGCCCAAGCTGCCCTTGAACTCAGGACCCTCCTGTCTCAGCCTACCAAGTGGAACGATCCTAAATGCCAAATCCTAACAAAATCTTAAACAGTTCTATATACTAACAAAGTAAGTTTTAAGTCATTTTCTAAATATATAATACAAATCCCAAATATTATTAAAATGCTATGACATGTTTAGGTGGAGATATTAGCTTATGAAGTATCTTTGAACAAAAAATAAGCACTGTGTAAAATTCTAAGTGGAATATTCAAATGCGATAAACAGCTGATCAAATTCATTGTACAATGAGGAAGCCTAAAGCAGAGACAATCAAATACTACTAAATGGTTTGTAATAGAAATACTTTTTATTTGTCCCTTAGAAGAGAGACTTTTGGTTCTTTTTGTTTGTTTTGTTTTGTTTTTCAAGACAGGGTTTTTCTGTTGTAACTCTGGCTGTCCTGGAGCTCACTCTGTAGACCAGGCTGCCTCAAACTCAAAAGATCTGTGTGTTTCTGCCTCCCATGCACTGGGATTAAAGGCATACAGCACTACCGCCTGGCTCAGTTCTCAAGTTTTTAATCTAAGTCTAAAATGTCTGGTCTAGGAAGGACCTTAGATAGCATCTCACAAAGTTCCTTTACTTTGCACCTCAGGAAGCAGAATATGAAAGCATCAAAATCATTCTTAGAATTACACAGCCAACTAGCTATGCCAACAAAGACCACTCTTGTTTAATCAGAACTCTTTAAGCTAGAGTAAATGGAAGCTAGGAAGTAGGCTATCTTACTCAACTTCCTCAGTTCCTGTTCTCCCAAACCAGGTACAATTAGAACAATTCCTATAATACTTTTGTACTGCTTCTACGTGGGGGTACACCAAGCATTAGGATGCCTTTTTGTCACGAATCAAAGAACCAGAGAGATTATTAACAAAAGTACTCAACAGGGGCAGGCGTGAGATACACAATAATACCACAGGTTCATATCCCATCCACAGTAGCTTGCTTCCTTGATGAGATTTCAAAAATGAATATATTTATAGCTTATATACTTATATTATTTATAGTTCAAATCCAAGAATCAAATTACCTGGGACAGATAAAAAGAATCTGCTATGCAGTCTGCTGACCTGTGTCTGATCCCTGAAATCCATGGTAAGAGAGGACAGGCTCCTGAAATTTGTCCCCTCATCTCTACCCATGCCTGTACTGACATACACACTACATATACCCGCCCCACAATAATAGTACATTTAAAAAATGTTTTGAAAGTTAGCTTTGATATATTGGATCCTTAGATTAAAAGTGTGCCCAGCAACACTTTTTACCTTGACTGTCATACCTGCTTAATACATGTGTGTGTACATATGTGAGCATATGTATATTCTTACCATGGATTTCTCTCTATCTCTTCCTTACTTTGTAAGATAATTCCAACCTCATTCATGTACATGGGTGACATGAGAATTCTAAGAAAACAGTTTATATTTCAAGTCCCACATAAACACAAGATCCCATTAATACACACTCTCTCAGTAGTTCGTCTAGCTGTCTCAGTTGTTCAGCAGTTGACTTTGTTTCCTCTTCTAGCTGTTTAACCAGCCTTTCACTCTGTTCTTCCTTTTGCTGTACTGCATCCAACTCATCCAGGGCAAGCTTTAACTCTTCTTGAAAAACATTTTTCTCTGATGCCATTTCCTCTTGAAAAGAGCAGAGCTGCTGCTGAAGACTAGCAGACAATTCCTGCATTCAGATAGGTAACCACAAAATAATTAGGCATGGCATCACAGCCTATCATGGCAACAAGAGATACAGTACAGATAATGAAGTATGGAAACTAAATTAGAATTTTTAAAGGAAGCACAAAAAATATAGATGCGGCATTCTCTTTCCACAGATTAATATATTACAATTTAACACTGTGGAAAATGTAATTTCTAGCTTTTTTAGTGTAAAACCATCACACTACCTTCTTTATATCTGATTTACAATTGGCTTTTATATGTACTTCAATATACTAAGATATGATAAAAACTATATTATGATCTCAATGTTACATAACATGTTTAAGTTATAATATATACACATTTCAAAGTTTCTTTTTTTTTCTTTTGGTTTATTTGTCTGTTTGTTTTCCCGAGATGGGGTTTCACTGTTTTAACTCTGGATGTCCTGGAACTCAATTTGTAGACCAGGCTGGCCTCGAACTCACAGAGATCTGCCTGTCTCTGCCTCCAAGGGCTGGGATTAAAGGGATGCGCCACCACTGTCTGGCTCATTTCAAAGTTCTATCATAAGATTCACCATTAAGAAAAAAAAATTCTAGATTTTAAGTGAAGTATTAGTTTTCACTAGTCCCTATACCAATCTCAGTTTTTCCTTTCCAGAGATAACTTTTGGTTTAGAGCACATATTGCCCATTTCTTTCATAATAGGTATACACTTTGTGAGGGGCAACTATGCTATATATCCTGTGTATGTAAAGATTTTTTTAAACCATAAAAATAGTTGAGATCTTTCTAGGTCAATGTCTATTAACCTACTGAACTCCTTTCATTGTCTATTGCCCCCAGATATATCACATCAGTGCCATGTTTACTATTGGTTCAGCCTTCACCAAAGTATCACAGTATGAAACGGTTTAGTTTCTGGACACCCTGTTAATGAAATCTCCACTCCACTGATTACTATGGAGAGATCCTCTTTTCATGTTTACAAGTTATCTGAGTGTCATGTTAGAATTGTCTACTTCTACTCCATGACCTTATTTTTGGTTTGTTTACACTTTTTAGTAGACTTTTCCTCCCCATCACTGATATGTAAAATATTCGTTATGTATTTTCAAACTGTTTTCTTTTTTTTCCTATTGTTACATTCTTTTTAAGATAATTATAAATAACTCTCTCGTGTACTTAATACAAACATATACCAATTTCTATGGCTAAACATTCAAAGGATACATAAAGGCTTTCTGACATAAAGAAAAAATTATGATATACTGTTTTTAAAAAAGCAAAAATAAATATAGTAAACCACCTTCTCCTGTTGCAGAAGTGTCTCAATTTGCAATTCTTTCTGTTGCAGCTTTTCATATTCTTGTTTTTCCAGAACAAGTTTCTCTTTTATAATCTGTATCTCTGCACTGAGACTTTCAGCCTTTTCTCTATCCTGGTTGACAAGATCGTCTATCAAAGGAAAGCACAAAACATTCCATAATTAGATACTATGTTAAGGACTCAGTTCTCACACTATTTCATCCCACTGCTTTTATCACACTATACAGATCATGTGTTTCCCAAGGAGGGAAGAGAGTAGTCATCATCTTTTTTCCCCCAAGATAATGTTTGTCTGTCATAACTCGGCTGTCCTGGAACTCACTTTGTAGACCAGGCTGGCCTTGAACTCACAGAGATCCACCTGCCTCTGCCTCCCCAGTGCTGGGATTAAAGGTATGCGCAACCACCATCCAGTTCATATCTTATATATGCTACACAAATGTTTTGAGTTTATACTGATTGTAAATATTCACTCAGAGCATATGCTATCAACTAACACACTCTGCATTTTCAATCGAATAATGCAATGTGTTGAAATAAATAGAAAACAAACATTATACCATTAAAATTTCTCAAATGTAGCACATGAATTTTTTTGTTATTCACATAATTATAAAAAATGTTTTCATATGGCTGTGCATTTTTTATAAAACTTTTATTAATAACTTGAGTTTCATACAATGTATCGTGATAACACCCTCTTCCCATTCCTCACTGTTCCATACTCCACCCGTGCCCTAAAATTTAAAAAAAAAAAAAAAAATTAAAATTTAAGCCCAGGTAAGTTCAGTTTGTGTGACAGGAGCATGGATCACAGGCATCACCATGGTTTTTGGGGGCAGCAGGCTACTCTGACCTATATATAGGCACTTGGCCTATATTAGCCTGAGACCAAGCATAAAGAAGCTTGACCTAAAGTTGGACTTCACTGCATAAACCCGCAGGGCCCCCAGGCATTACACAGGCAACAGGACCTCCCGCAGGCACCAGGGCAGCCCACAGACATCCAGGCCTCATGTAGGCACTCAACCAACCTGCAGACACCTGGACATTCTGCAAGTACCAGGGCCTCTCCCAGGCACCAAGACACCTCACACCAGCTGTGTTTTGTTTTTAGATTTTGTTTTTTTATTTTTTGGTTTTTTGAGGCAAGGTTTCTCTGTTATAACTCTGCTTATTTTGGAACTCACTCTGTAGACCAGGCTCACCTTGAACTCACAGAAATCCACCTACCTCTGCCTCTAAAGTGCTGGGATTAACACCACTGCCTGACCAGTATGCATTTTTTTATAGACAGTATCTAAGCGTTGTCGAAGTAAAGTAAGACAAATAGCACAGTACCTCTTTCTGTTTCAAGCAGCTGACATTTAACAGTCAGGTCTTCTATTTGTTTAGAAAATGTAATCTTTTCCTCATGAGATTGCTTAAGACTTAAAATCTCACGATCCTTCTCTTTCAAATCTTCTTCTAACTGGGCAATATCAAGTTTATATTTCTCCACTTCATCAGATGCACAACTGCATTAAAAATATTTTGAAGAGAATACCTCTTTAGGTACTATAAAAATTAACAGCAAATGATTAAACACTCAACAAAATAAGGTACTTTTGTTTTGTTTGTGCAAAAAAAATTTATATACTGAATCCAGTGCTTCCCATACACCAAGCAAGTGCCCTACAAAGTTATACCCCCTACAAGTTCAATTAGTTTATTAATTTTTCATTTCAAGTATTTATTTATATTATGTGTACGAGCATTTCACTCTGCATTCATGTCCGCATGTCTGTGTACCATATGTTGCAGTGCCCATAGATGCCAGAAGAGGGCATCAGAGAGATTCCTCTGGAGATTGAAGTTACAGATGGTTGTGAGCCACCATGTGGGTGCTGAGAATTGGACCTGGGTCTTCTGGAAGAGCAGCTCTTAAACACTGAGCCATCTCTCCAGCCTGGAAGTTAATTTTAAAGCTACTATTTATATTACCTAATTTCTTCGATGTATTCTAAAAGTTTTTCTGTTTCAGATTTTTCTTCAACCTTTCCTTTCTCTATGGAGACACTGAAAAAAAATAAGTAAATACATACAGTTAATGTATTTAATAGCAATGCATAGTACTTACTAGATATTAAATACTATTACGTCAGGTGAGGTAACTCCAGGTCAAATTCTTAGTTATAATTTTCATGTGATTTTTTTCAGATTAACAACGAAGACCAACACAGGAAACTAGACTTTATTTACATAAACAGCTTTCTAAATATAGTCTGACAGAAGAGCTGCAATGAAATCCACAGTATAAGTTAGAAAGGTTCTTACTGCACAGCTTTCCTAATTTCCTTACCAAACCCAATCACATTCTGTGCAAGAAGCTTCTGTTCCAGGCTGTATGGTATTCAGTTACTTAAGTGACTTAGGCTCAAGGCAATCTAATCTGAGGGATGAATGAGATTTAAGTAGATACTTCATAATAGAAGATATATAAGGCCTATAAACACACCTAACAGTGCTCAACATTAATAAGAAATTAAAATAACAAATTATTGCCAAGTTGTATGGTACAGGCCCGTAAATCTTAGCAACTTCAGAGGCTGAGGCAGGAGGATCTGGACTCTGAAGACTTCCTGGGCTGCATAAGACCCATGACCTTGTTTCAAATAGGAACAAGAACAACAAATGACAAATTAGCATACTGCACCATTAGCAAAGTCGAAATGGATCAGTATTATCCGACACTATTACTACAACTCCAAGGACCACACTTTGTATTATAAAGCAGCACATCTCTGTGTGTATCTGGTGTGTGTGTAGATATGTGTATGCATGCACGTAATGTGTGTTCACACACTGATGTGTGTGCACATATAAGTTTGTGTGTATTTGGTGTGTGTGAGATACGTTTATGTTTGCAGGGACACACAACAATGTGTGTCCTCGTGGAGGCTGGAAGTCAACATCAGGTTTCCTCTGTTGTGCCTTACCTTATTTTCAAAGACAGGGTCTGTCAATGTAGAGCTCATTGTTTTGGCTAGACTAGCTGACCAGCAGGCAGCCAGCATCTGCCTGTCTCTGCTCAGCAGTGTTGAAGTCGTAGAAAAGTACCTGGGACCCAAAATACTAGGGATCCAAACTCAGGTCCTCTAGTTTGTGCAGCAGGCACTTTGAAGCCATTGCCCAGCCCTTAATTCTGAGCTTGAAGAAGTGTTTAATATGTATTATTTTGGTCTGAGAATCTCACTTCTACATGTTTACCAAAGAGATACAAAAACACATGGTCACTAAGACATACAGCATGTTCATAGTTGTCTTATTCAGTAGTCAAAAACTGAAAACAGCACAATAATGATCCAAAGAACAGTAATAAATTGAGAATACTCATATAGTAAAATTAAAGCAATGAAAATGAAAAAATTACAATACAAATGTCAGAATATATGAATTATAATGAATAATTCTTCTAGTCTGAATAGTGATAAACTTTCCCTAAACACAAACTTATGAGACAGAAAACAGGGTGGGGATAGGAACATTACAAGATTACAGAGGCAGCATTTCGAGTGGTGGAAATGTTTTCCATTCCATGATTGTTTATACAGCTGTGAAGTCCTTAGACTGAAAAGTTATAATCTCTATATCGATTATATTATATGGAAACTATAGCTCAGTAATTCTTTAAAAAGCCATAACTGGACATTAGTCATATCTTCCTATATTGGTGTTTCAGTTTGGTTAGATAACTACCTTAATATGTTGATGCTAAAAGAAAGATTTTAAGATTTTTCCCATTCATCGAAACTGAAGATAAATGAAAGTGCACCTAGTGAAAGGTAACACATTCATAACATCTGAGAATAATTAGGACTTAACTGTCACGTAAGAGGGTAAGTCAGGCAATGAAGAAAGTGATAAGTAAATATAAGTAAATATAGCTGTCAGAGAAAGGCAAATTGAAAAATTTACAAATTTACAAAAACCTACTGTAACCTCAAATTAATACAAGGAAATCAATTTTTTGTCTTGTTTTTGTTTTAAAGTTTCCCAGGATTCATCCCCAGAGACATCCTTCCTCTAGATCTGCCCAGCCTCCAGAAAGTTCTACAATTTCCAAATAGCATGAGCATCTGGGGACAGTTTCAAAACATAAACTTATATGGGACATGTAGCATCCAAATCACAACAGAGGTGATCATTTTCTCTAATGGAAATTATAAAATATTGTCATAAAATTTAAAGAAGATATCAGTAATTCTTCATATTTATACACAGGAAGAATCATGTTACAGTATTCATTCATAGTTCTCATAGATTCAATGAAACCTCTATCAACATATCAAAAGACTTTCTTTCACAAAGAAATAAATAAATCTACAAAATAATGAGAAACCATAAAACCAAGACACCTTGAGCAAAAAAGACAATGCAAGGGTGATTACACTACATGGTTTTATATACTACAAAACTACTGTAATGAAAACATCTTGTTAGCGTAAAAATAAGACAAATGGATGAATTAGAAGCATAGAGTCAAGAAGACAACAAACACACCTACAGTCCAAGCACTGGAGACAGGAGAAGGCTCATACATGGGGCTGGGAACACTGTATCCACATGCAAAAATGACATTGGGCTCAAATCACCCATCAGCTTCCAAATCAACCCAAAATGGACTAAGTACTTAAGACCCTACAATTATGCTACTAGCAAACACCCAGGGGAAATGCTTGGTGTGTTTGTGTGCATGTGAGTATGTGTGCATGGCAAAACCCTCAAAGTACAAAAAAGCAAACCTTAGATTAAATAAGAAACTTTGAAAATTTTATAGTAAAAACCCAACCCAAAATAAGCAATAGATATAAAGGGATATTTTTCAAAAAATACACAAATGGCCAAAATGTATATGAAAAATGCTTAATATCATTAATCAATAAAAAATGCAAATAAAAACAAAAACAGAGTATCAATTCACCATGGAAAGAATGATCATTAAATAACAAAAACAGACTCAGCAGGTTCTATTTCTCTCTCTCTCTCTCTCTCTCTCTCTCTCTCTCTCTCACACACACACATACACACACACCCCAATAATAATAAAATAAAAGATTCTATTAACTTGAATCTTGAGAGGTCCATAAAGAAAGGTTGGCAGGGGTACCTGGGAGGGGCTAAAGGGAGGAAAGTCAGGTAGAAATGATATAAAATTCTATTTTAATTAAAAATGTACTAAAAAATAATGATCATTATAAAAAAGACAAGGGTTGCAGAGATAGCTTAGTGGTTAAGAGTACTTGTTGCTCTTGCTGATGACCCAGGTTCAGTTCCTAGCAACACATGATGGTTAATAGCCATCTGTAATTCCAGTCACAGAGGAACAAGTTCCCTGGCTCCTGCAGGCACTGTCTACATGTGTTGCACAGATAAACTTGCAGGCTACATCAGTCCTCCTCACGAAAGAGAGAGAGAAAGAGGGGGGGGGGGGGGGGGGGGAGAGAGAGAGAGAGAGAGGGAGAGAGAGATAAGAGATTGATTTTGAGACTGGAGCAATGGCTCAGTGGTTAACAGCTCATTCCTCTTGCAGAGGACCCAGGTTCAATTCCCAGCATCCACATGATAAATCACAACTACCCGTAACTCCAGTTCCATGGACATAATGTTCTCTTCTGATTCCCATAGGCACCAGGCATGCAAATGGTGTAAATGCATACATGCATACATGCATACATACATACATACATACATACATCATACAGGCAAAATTCTCACTCACATAAAGATGAATAAATAAATCTTAAAAAAGACTGAAGATAACAAGAGTTCGTAAGGATGTGGAGAAAGTAAAACTCTAGTACACTGGTGACAGGAAAGTAATTTAGCATAGTTACTATGGAAAACAGAATGTAGGATTTTCATAAGAGGAAATAGAATTTAAAATAGATAAATTACCATCAGATCCAAACCGATTTGTCAGTACACAGCCAAAGGAAGCAAAATCACTATACACAAATAATGGCTACATTCCCATGCTAGTCTCAGCACTACTTACAATAGCCATGAAACAGAAGCCATTGATCAAGAGATGAACAGATAAGGAAAATGTGGCAAAGATAGACAATGGAAGAGTATTTAAGCATATAAAAAGGAAAACGTTTTCATTTGTGACATCTGGATGAAACTAGTTCATCATGTCAAGTGAAATTATAAGGGAGCCAAGAAAAGATTACCATATCACCTCACAAAATTATGGAATTTAAAAATTGATATCATAGAAGCTGAGGATAGAACATTGGTTACTAAAGCTGGGAAAAATAGGGAAGGCCAGAATGGGAATGGTTGGTCAAGGGGAACATTTGATCAACGAGTTCTAATATAGACAGGAGGAAGAAGTTGGTGCGCTACAGGAAGGTGACTACAGATTGAGTTTTGTATGGCTCAAAAAAGCTAGGATGTTTTCACTATAAGGAAATGACTAAGGAGATTCAAATATTTAATTTGATTTCCTCATTAAATAATGTACATATACATTGAAACATTCCTGAACCTTGTTAATATGCAGTTTGACAGAACAGTTAAGTAAAGGAAAAAGATTAGGAAACTGCACACTTAATCTCTTTTCCCTTTTACTACTTACAGTTTCCCCTCCAGTTGTACTATTCTCCCTTGAGACTCTACGAGGTCCCTCTGTGTGGCCTGCAGCTTCAGCTCCATGCCTTCGTGTTTAGCCATCATACTCTGCATAACACAACTATTTTAGGAAATGAGAAATTCTTAGGTCCCCAGAGTCAAGAGACAGTATATATACCAAAGGCAGCACTCACCCTCATCTTTGCTTCTCTTTTATTTCTAAGTTTCATCAACTCCATACTTAGAATTCTCATATTCTTTTGGTGACTATCTTCAGAAAACTACAATAAACATAAAAATTGAGAAATATTTTGACACATCATATATAATTACTTAAAGCTGTGTTTGGTATCAGATACCTTTATTCTCAGCACTTGAGCGACAGAGGCAAGAGGATGAAAAGGTTAAGGTCAGCCTAGGCTTCATAGGACCTTCTCTCAAAAAAAAAAAAGAAAAAAAGAATTACTCAAATACTGATTATTGTGCCTATCACTAGAGCTATTAATTGTGTATAATTAATTAGTTGTTTGACCACAACAAGTATTGATTGCTTGCTAATACTGCCTTCTCTTTTCCTTGACTTTCTGGCTTATTTTTTGAAGCATTCTGAGTCGTTACTTACTTTTATATGCTAAGGCCACTGAAAGGTCTAAGACAAACTCCAGAAGACTTGTAGAACTATTCTTGCTAAACTTGTCTTCAGCTGCCTGGGACACCTGAAATAAGCAGGATATGGGGTCTAGTCCAGGCCCTCTAGGACAGAATCTCCCTTGGGCTCTAATACATTCTTTAGTCTCTACATAAAGAGCAGAGACTATCATAGGCCCTGAGTTCAACTGAACAGTGATTTACCTCTCCCCTCTATTTCTGCCACTGGCTAATGCCACTGCCAATACCTAATGGCTATTACATTCTTTAGGATTAGTAAACTATTTACTTATGAACACAATTTGTGTATTGAACACATTCAGGCTGGCCTCAAACCAGTAACCCTTCTGCCTCAGCTTCTAAGTACAGTATTACTGATATCTGACACTATACATATATATTTTTTTTCCTTTCCTTTTCTTTCTTTCTCTTTTCTTTTTGGTTTTTCAAGACATAGTTTCTCTGTTGTAACTCTGGCTATCCTGGAACTCACTCTGTAGACCAGGCTGGCCTCTAACTCACAGAGATCTGCCTGCCTCTGCCTCCTGAGTGCAGACATGCACCACCATCACTCAGATGATACTGGGTATTTTTTTCAAGGGAAGATTTCTTAAGAAGTGATTTCAAGGGGTTTGGAGAGATGGCTCAGCAGATATAAGCACTGGCTGTTCTTCCAGAGGTTCTGAGTTCAATTCCCAGCAATTATATGGTGGCTCACAACCATCAATAATGGCATCTGATGCCCTCTTCTGGCATGCAGGTATACCTACAGACAGAGCACTCATACTTTAAACAAAAATAAATAAATATTTAAAGAAAAAGTGATTTCAAAATGTAAATTTTTAATTTTTTTTGATGGTCGTATTTATTGAGGTATGTCAAAGGATGAGAAAATATCAGACATCAAGATAAAAATTCAGCTTTTTGTTTAGCTTATCATATGTCAAGCCCTTTACAAAAAAAAAGTAAAAACTATATTTGAGGTAGTTTAACAGTCACAGCAAGAGCAAGAATAATTGTTTGCTGATGTCCACTACATTCTACTCAGAGCCTTACCTGACTTCTTGAAATAGATCAGTACTTAGCATTTCAAGCCATCATTCTAGCTTGTGTGATTAGGACAGTGAAAGCAAGAACTCCTACACCTAGGGTATAAGTGAGTAACAGCCTTAACTGCACTTATAAATTTCACAAGATTAAACTGCCAAGCAATTTGAATGTAAAGGTCCTTATTAACCATTCAATTTTGATGCTATCATGAGGTTCAACTACCTTAGATTTTAGTAGTTCGTTGGCTCTGGTTAGTTCAATAAGCCTTTTTTCCAGTGAAGCATTACTTGCAGAGAGAGAAGTTTTCTCTCTGACTGTTGCATTTAGCTTTGCTTCTGTCTTCTCCAACTCAGATTCCATATCCTGGATCTGTTTGTCCCGAGCACCTCGCTCCTGCAAAAGAACACGAATCTGAAAGAAAACGAGAGGATAAATACAAGACAGATCTGAATGGTACCAGAAGTCTCAAACCTTCTAGGAAACCTATATTTTGATATGCTGTTCAGATATTCTTAGTTTACTTGCTATATGACTAAGCATATTTACCTTATGACACATCTTAAAGATATGGATTATAAATACAGAATGATTAGCATTTGAGAAACAGAAGCAGGTAGATCTCTGTGATTTTTAGGCCAGGCAGGTCTACACAGTGAATTCCAGGGCAGTCAGAGGTACAAACTGAGACCGTGTCTTGAACACATACACACACCCCAAAACAAACAAAAAACACCACGTAAATCCACAGTTATTTTTAATTGCCATAAACTTATAAGTGTAAGATAGCTATTTAGTCACTTAGCAGGTATAAGAACTCTTGTTTTCTTTCGTCCTAACTACAGATTTAAATTATAGTTTGAAATATTAAAGGTTTCTTATTTCAAGAAGTCAGAGTCCTCAGTAGACTTTATTAGATAGTAAGCCACCCATCTTTTTTGTACTAGCTAAACAACAGCAAAACAAAAAAGCTAATAGTTGTTAACAGTAAACATAGAAACCAGAAAACAAAGAAACAACACATTGAAAATGTTCATGGAGAGCTAGGGTGATGAGTTGGTGGGTAAAGGGTTCGCCACTCAAACATGAGAATTGGAGTTTGGAGGCCTAGGATCCACATGAATGCCAGGAGGGTGAGGGCCCATTTGTAATCCCAGCACATGGAGTAGAAATGGGAGATCTCTGGAGCAAGCCAGCTGAGCGACTAGCTGAAATGGAGAGCTCAGGTTCTATGAAATTCTGTGTCAATACTGAAGATGGAGAGGAATCTAAGAAGACACTGGCCTTCACATGTATGCATATGTGAACATACATATGATCATGTATGTATACTACACACCCATGCAAAAAAGTATGGGAAAAACTTGCCAACCTAAAATTGGATGCAAAGGCTAGGTCCTTTGGCACCTTAGCAGTGCCACTCTCTCGTCGGCAATGTCACCAACTTGGTTATTACAAGTGTATGTATAAAACACAATATCCTCACTGTCATAAATCTTCAATAAAGACAGTCAATATTAATGTAAATGAGAGACCAGAGACTAAGCCAAGGAACCATTTCATAAAGGTTCTGATATGAATGACATGTTTATCTCAGGCAGAACTGCTCAAATTGCTACAGAATCTTAGTCTGTCAAATCTATATAATTCTCTTTCCATTACAAAGCATTTATGGCTTACCTCTTTTTCTAGTCTCTTCAACTCTTTATCATTCTTCTGAGGATCCTTCTGTTTAAAAGTCAAAGAATAATCATGAACTTATATGCCACAAACATTACAGACCAGTTTGATATTTATTTTTAGTCTTTTTCCAAATTAAAACAAACAAACAAAAAACCAAAAACATGTGTACGGATATTTTGCCTGCATGCTTGCCTTTGGACCATTTTTGTGCCTGGTGCCTGCAGAGGTCAGAAGAGGGCATCGAATCCTCTGGAACCGAAGTTACAACGGTTGTGAGTTGCCAAGTGCCCTGAATTGAACCTGAGTCCCTGAAAAAGCAGCCACTAAGCCATCTCATTAACTCCTAATTTTTAGTCTTTTAAGACAACATCTCACTATGTAGTACACACTGGCCTTGAACTCATAATCCAACTTCTAAGTGCTGGGATTGAAATCACATACTACCTTACTCATCTTCATATCTATTTTAAACACTGTAGTGAGATTATTAAATATTTTGTAGGTGATTTTTCTGGTAAGTAACAAGTTCTTAAAACTTGAAAATATTTCAGTATTCAAAATTTTCAACTTATTAGAAAAATAGCTTTTCCTTTACAATAAAAATGGGTAAACGTTTGTGACTCAAACTTCTGTTTCCATTCTAATGCTGGACAGCATCTATTTTGAATAATTATGCCACTTAAAGAATCTTTTAAAGAGAAATCACCTTAAAATCACCCCCAAAATCCCACAATTTCATAGAAATTGGAAAAAAACAAAAAAACAAAAAACTTGTAACAGTATAATCCATGATGGATTTTTTTCATGGCATTTATTTAAACAAGATGGAAGAATATGTATAAATATCTTTAGTGATATCTGTTCTGGATGCTTCTAAGTTGAGGGAAAGGCCCAACAATTTTATTCATTTCAAAATATATGGTATTTTCTACTAGGAAAGGTCTATCTTTGGGGGACTCTATATAGACTTATATGTATGTCTATAGGAGTTTAAGAATTCCATGATTAATTTAAAATTTTAATATTGTTTCACCAAAAAACTGAAGTCAAGTCATTCATATTCATTCCCACAAAGAGCATTTACATGCCGCCATCTAATACAACATAAGCCTAATACATTCTTTCAATTTTCTAATATTAGTATAGCATTTATGAGAAAAGTATAAAAAATAAACTTGTCTTATATCTATTCATATTTCACAGTTATAACACGTATCAAGATAAATGAAAAACTATTAGAAAAATTTACGTACATTTTATAAAAATACACTTACCCGTTTTCTAAAAAATTTAGAAATTTTCTCATAACAGTGGTCATTGGTCAGTCAGTTGGCTACCTTGTGTAAGCTCTGGGCTTGATTTCCAGCACCACACACACAAAAAGAGGGAATTAAAAACTTAGCTCCTGGGGCTTGAGAGCGGGCTCAGCAGTTAAAAGTACTTGTTCTTTAGAGGACCCCAGTTTGGTTCTTAGCATGTATGTTGGGTTAGGTGGCTCACAACCACCTGTTACTCTAGCTCCATGGGACTAAACACCGTCTTTGGGCCTTCATGGGCACCTGCATGCATGTGCACAGGTGCACATGAGCTCGCGCTCTCTCTCTCTCTCTCTCTCTCTCTCTCTCTCTCTCTCTCACACACACACACACACACACACACACTCCTAGGGTTACTGTTGCTGTGATGAAACACCATGACCAAAAGCAATTTGGGAGGAAAGGGTTTATTTTGTTTACACTTTTATATCAGTTCATCATCAAAGAAAATCAAGGTAGGAACTCAACCAAGGTAGGAACCTGAAGCCAGGAAGTGATGCAGAAGCCATAAAGGATTGCTGCTTACTGGCTTGCTCCTCCTGGCTTTCTTGGCCTGCTTTCTTATAGCACCCAAGACCAACAGCCTAGGGATGGTACCACCCACAATGGACTGAGTCCTCCCACACCAATTACTCCCACATCAATGACTAATTAAGAGAATGCCCTACGGGCTTCCCAGAGGCATTTTTATATAGAGGTTCCCTCCTTTCAGCTGACTCTTATTTTGTGTCAAGCTGCATAAAAACTAATCTGGGGGAGTGGGGGTTGTATATGTACACACACACACACACACACACACACACAATCTTTAAAACAAAAGTTAATTCTTCATTAGTACCAATCACATTTCAAATACTCAGTAGCCATCTATATTACTCACTTCCACAATGGATGGCACAGCTCTATATTACAGAATAAGAGACCTTGGTAACTGCCAAATAAATCAACAGTATAGTCACATGATAATATCTGTTAATCAATACAACTCCTACACAAAGTGACATTCTTAGGAACTAATGAAAAACAGTAGAGTATTGCATAAACATTATCATAATGCTCTTAGGAATTTACTGCTTTTTTTTTGTTTGTTTTGTTTTTAACTATCTGAGACAGGGTCTCATGCAACCCAGGCTAGCCTTGAGCTTTCTAAGTACCAAAGTTTGGGCTTGAAGTCT
Source organism: Cricetomys ansorgei (assembly GCA_026225945.1). NCBI lineage: Eukaryota > Metazoa > Chordata > Mammalia > Rodentia > Nesomyidae > Cricetomys > Cricetomys ansorgei. The sequence continues at coordinate 16,756,066 of JAMJFZ010004061.1, forward strand.
TAAACTCCTAATGTGACTCTGCTCAAAGATGTGTATGCCATCATACCCAGCTCTGTTATGAAGAATTTAATTTACTGTTCAACAGGTTTTGAGTAGCAACTTCCTTTTGGTCATTAAAATTTTTATTTTTCCCTTTTCTTCATCAATACTTAATCTTTCAACACAAAAAAGCAGAGGAGCAAACAAAAAATGCAACTCAGATGGTGGTAACAAAACAAAGAATGACAAGTTTTTAAAGGCTTATAAAGTAACATCAAAATTTTCTCTGTGTAGAAATGACTTTGTAATTGTGAACTAAGGGCCCTTTCAAAGAGATATATTAATAACTTAGGCAGAATATAAAACCTGCTGGAGTCTAATGATACTTAGTTCATTAATTGATAGATTTTAAAAAATAGGTTTACTTTTATTTATGCATATGTCTCTATATCTATGTGTGTGTATTCCATGTGATTGTGAGAGCCCTTGGAGGCCCAGGAGGTTATCAGATCCCCTGTAATTCCAGTTCCAGGTGCTGGGACCTGAACTCAGGCTTCTGAAGAGCTGTAAATGCTCTTAACCTCTGAGCTAACTCTCTAGCCCCAACTTACTTATAAATTTGTTTTAAACCCTCAGACATTTTAATGAAATACTATATATCTTGCAGGTCTCAATGATATGATGAATATAACAGTTTTCTTATAAATGTTTCTCACCTTTGACACCGAAGTCTTTGATTTTTTGGCTGAAACAAGCAAGGCAGTATCTTTGTCAACATTAAGATTTTGTTGAGAATCTGCAAAAAATAAATTAACATGACCATGGTTGATGTTTGTGTGTTTTAACCACATACAATAAAAGTCTCAAACTTCTCACTGCGGATAGTAACTAAAGCAAGATAAGCCTTCCTTTCAATTGTACGTTTCAAATAATTGATTGCATAATTATTTGTTATAGACCTAAAATCATCCTGATAATTCTTAATCTAAAAAAAATTGTCTCTGTGTATGTGTGAGGCTACGTGCACCTGAGTGCTGGTAAACCAACTCAGGTCCTCTGCAAGAGCAATATGTGCTCTTAACCACTGAGCAAGCTCCCCACCCCCTTCCTGATAGTCCAAATATTCTGACAGATAGGATAAACAATTATCAAAAGGGAACCTACCTTCTGTGAATATCTTCCTTAATTTCCCTTGTTATATACAGTGTAACTATGAAAACAGCATTCTGTACTCGATTCTCTCATAAATACACCAAATAAGGATATTTAAATATACTTCTGGCCATGAAACTTTAGAAGTGCAATAGCATTTTAAAATTTCCATAGTATTACTTAGAATGTTATGTTATAAAGGCATATAACCATTGTTTAAGGACCCATTACCTCTTTCGTTTTTAAATCTTTGTGATTTCTGAAAAGACACTGGTCCTTTAGATACTTCTGAAGTTTTAACATCATAAGCACCTGGAGATGGAGCACAACCTACAGAAAATACAAAATAGTAACATGTCACTTAATGTTATTTATTTTATTACTACTACTATTAGCATATTAGCAATATCCATAATAATAAGTATTTATGACTTTAAGTTAAACACACAGGAAGAGGGACTCAAGTGAGGAACTGCTTTCATCAGATGGGCCTGTGGGTGGGACACCCCTGGGCGTGTGGTCCTGGGTTGTCTGTCTAACAAAGCCAGCCATGGAAAGCCAGTAAGCAGAATGCCTCTATCTGTGCTTCAGTTTCTTCCTTGGTTTCCTTTGAGTATAGATGCCAAATAAAGAGCATCATCCTTTTCCACATAAGCATCTCTTAGGAGAGAGCAAAGGAGAATAACCTCGCCTTCTGTATTCGGAATGGAAAAAAAAAGTATCTAAAAGAGCTTGTCAGTGCAGTAAAACCAGGCCGTGTGAGAGACAAACACTTTCTCCCATTTCATGTTAGTCACGAGGAGGAACGAAGCAGACGGGAGGAATACAATCTGGACTCCATAATTTTGTCATTTTACAAAGTAAATACAAGAACTATGGGCTTTATTCAAATAAGACTTTATGGCTTTCTTCCACATGCAGACCCAGACTTGAGCACTGAAATTCTACCATGTTACAGCACAGCTGTGCTAAGGAATGTATGCTATTGTGTGGGGACTTTCAAATATTTCCATTTCACCTTTGTGTCCACATTTATGATGATCCCACCTGTGTTTGAATACTTTAGATGCAAAGAACTCTGTTAAGCTCCAGTCAGACTTATTACAGTGGTAGAAGTTCACTCTTAGAAATGTGCCTGCTTAAAATTAATATACATGTTTCTCATTCACTAATTCTCAAGAATCTCAGAGATCTGCCTGCCTCTGCCTCCCAAACGCTGGGATTAAAGGCATGTGTAACCACCACTAAGCATCTTTCACGCATTTCTTACCCATGTTAGTATCTTCTGACTTAAAACAATCAAATCAGCTAATACAGTAATAGATTTCTATATGGGGTTGTTACTACATTAAATAAAGCCTTCAAACTTCTGGGCTTTTATATTTTCTAGTCAGTCATTTAGAATTCATAGTCCACTTTCAATTTTGTTCAGTTAATTCTCATTTACCTTCCAGATTGAGATCTTTGCATTACCTCTAGCTTTTGCAGCTTCTCCAAATCAGGTTAGAAAATTCTCATAGCATCTTCTATCTTTTCTACCAAAAAACTGCTTTCATAAAAATCTATTTACTCCACCTCAGACAAAACTGCTTGCAATTAAGGAGCAGGTTAATCATGTTTACTACTCTATAGTGTTTAGCTTATGGTTATGTTGAGCAGTATGAAAACAAACTTGTTTGGGATGTGGGGACTGACTAGGCTTTAGTAATTAGCCAGATGAGGGTTCAAATCCAGCTGTGTCTGAGAAGTTATAGAAAATACAGAAAAAAAAAAAGATACTTTGTAGACACAGGGTGAACACGATTAATACAAACCTTAGCTTTCCTTCTTATTCCCAGCATGCTTTAAGTTTCTTGGGAGCAGAAGGGTGACTTCTGGTTGTTAGAAGAAATTGCCACTGATTTACAAACATGAAATACCTGATAAATGGTATTCTTGAAACTGTAAGCCTTAAATACTACTCCTTAAACTAAACAGCAGCTGAGTTATGTACGGTGGTGTGGGTCTATAAATTTCAGTATTTGGGAGGTAGCAGAAGCAGTTCAAGGTTAGTCTGGGCTACATGAAACCCTGTCTCAAAAAAAAAAAAAAAAAAAAAATCTGCCCTGCTCTGTAGAACTTAAATTCTTTGAATACATTGGAAATAATGTGGCCCTTGAGCTGGATTAATTTGGTCACTCATTTGATCTTGTGGCTGTATTGTCAATAGAAATCAGAGGTAGGGCTGTCTACTAAATAGTTTATGTTACAGTGGCTAGGACATGGCCTTTGATGCTCTATTACTCACTGGCTGGCTGTTCAACACAGCAAGAAAACCCCTCAATTTTCTCATTTGTAAATAGTACAACTTTGGTACTTTGCTCATCTGGTTGTTCAAAGGAATAGTTCTAGAACTTAAAACAGTATAGTTGTACAGTTAGCATTTATTAAAACCTAAGGCTTCCTAGTTATTGTGCATATACACTACAGTGGTTAAAAGCACAGGCTCAATCTATGGAAACCTGGGTTCACATCCCAGTCCAGTCAATTTAGTGTTATAATAATGAGTAGATTTAGTCTCTCTTTTACTTAAAACTATTTATTGGGAGAGGTGTGTCACTGACAGCCTTTCTATGTAGCTCAGGCCACTGGGCCTGGAAACAACTATTTCTTAATGGTGAAAACATTCAAAATTCCTTTATTCTAACTTTTTAGACATCACGACCATCTACATTCAATTCACGGTGCCATTTACACTCCAAGTTCCAGTATTTTATTGTTTAAATACTGAATACTACCTCAGGATTGTTTCGAGAGGAAAAGCAGTCCTGCGGCACGTTTTTTAACTGATTCCTCAATCTCAGTCTCCCTGCTTTTACACCTGAATGTAATGTCAAAAACCAAAAAAAGAAAATTCTATGGAAAGTAATTTTTTTCTTTTTCTTTTTTTTTTTAAAGTACGCAAAGCTTGCCAACTCTAATCCCTAATCCTAATCCCAGCTTTAGTTTCTCCGGGGCGCTGACAGCTTATTGGTAGAATAACCCTTGAAGGTTACCTGTCTTGTCGGGGGAAGGCTCTAAACTCGGAGCCGCACCCCTACCATTCTGTACAGCTCTCGCCAAGTGTTCACTACACGTAGTTTGAGAAAATCAACTCCCACCCCGGCCCTACTCTGGCCTCTGGCCAAACGGGGAACAAAGGCGCCTCCCCTGCCCACCTGCTCCCGCACCCGTACGCACCGGAAGGATCATTGAATCTTTTCAGGGGCGCCTTAGGAAAAGACATTCCGAAAGCCGGGTCCAAACACGACAGCTACCGCACGCCTCAGCAACTGTCTACTCGTCTGAATTCAAACATACCCAACCTTCCCCGCATCAGCCAATTAGAAAAACCTAAACCAGGATAACCAATCCTACCTGAGACAAAGCGCACGCGCACTAAGTTTCGTAAGTTGAAGGCGCTAGCCAAGAAGAAATTGTTCCTGCTCGCAGCTGCTACTGCTCCATCCAATCACGACTGGTGTTACTGAATGGAACAGCACAGTTCGCGCAAGCGCACTTCGCCGGCGGCAGTAGGAGCGTCCGTCTTTTGGCGTCATGCAGGTTAAAAGGTCGCGGGCTCCTGTCTCCTTTGTTACGGCGTCATCGTTCTTGGGCTGTCAACAGCTCAGGGCTTCGGTTCTTTCACGCCAGGTCTCGCGAGTATCCTAAATTGGTCCTAAGAGGGAAAGATTTGCACACTCGGACACACCAGCTTGGTCTCTTGCGCATGTGCAGTGACGCCCAAGGCGCCGAAGGCAAAGCCTGATTAGCATCCCGCGCGTGCAGGGCTCTCTCGGAGTCGGGTCCCTGCGTGGCGTTTGGAGAATGTCCGCCCCGTTTGAGGAGCGTAGTGGGGTGGTTCCGTGCGGGACGCCGTGGGGCCAGTGGTACCAGACCCTGGAGGAGGTGTTCATCGAAGTCCAGGTGCCCCCGGGTACTCGCGCGCAGGACATCCAGTGCGGCCTGCAGAGCCGGCACGTGGCTCTGGCCGTGGGTGGCCGTGAGATCCTCAAGGTAGCAAGCCAGGGCTTGTCCGGAGTTCCTTCTTCTGACCTCCCCGTACCCCGAGTCCTAAAATTCACGGTTTCAGAGGGATGACTGCTGGGTGGCAGGTCAGTTCCTCTTCCTGGCTGGCGGAAAGTTGATCTGGCGAGGGGGTGTCGTCGCAGTACCCATCCCCAGAGCAGATCTTGTGCGGGTGGGAATGTAAAGATTTCGTTTCCCCCTTTCTTTCTAAAACAGATTTGTGCTGTTGTTCTAATTCTGCCATTTGTCTGCTGATCATAGGCTAACTAGGTCAAAAGGACAAATTGCATTCTTTAAGCACAGATCTGAGTTCTGGAGATGAGACAGAGGTTCTGAACTCTATCCACAATGCTTAGGGGAATACAGGAAGTTACAACCAAGAATAGGTTAACAGGATGAAGATTCAAAGACCATATCAGCTTGGTTTTCTTGCATGTTGTTCCTCATCAGAATAATGAAAAGGTGTGTGAGGAAAATAGTGCCCCTTTTATTTTATTTCACCACTGTCTTTTTAACCTGGCCTGGCCATACCTTTTTTTGTTGTTAAGAATTTATAGCTGGGTGGTGGTGGTGCACGCTATTAATCCCAGCACGTGGACAGCAAAAGCAGGCGGATCTCTGTGAGTTTGAGGCCACTCTACAGAGTGAGTTCCAGGACAGCCAGAGTTACTGAGTTATAACAGAGAAACCCTGCCTCAGAAAAACCAAAAAAAGAAAAAATATTTTATTAAAACTCAAATTCACATAACAATTTGATTTTATATTTCACCCCTAGATTAGATGCCCAACCTGTTGGATCCCAGCGTAGTGTATTGGTGAAAGAGAGACATACCATGCTTTGTAACTTTGGGCAGGAGATGAAAAACTAGTCACAGCTAACCTACTCTTAAATCTGCAATGTGTGATTAAATTCTTTTTAAGAAATTGGCTTTTTCTGTGCCAGCTTCTCAAAAGAGATGGAAATAGCCCAAGCTTGAAATGAGACAAATCTTAATTATGAGAATTTATAAAACTCAATGAAATGTGTTTTTAAAACCTTATATTTATTTTCTAGGGAAAATTGTTTGACTCTACAATTGCTGATGAAGGAACATGGACTTTGGGTAAGAATAATCTTTTATAATCCATAAATTTTTAAAAATTGGATCATGGTATCATTTTTCTTTTCAGATGTTCTCTTGTCTTTGTAGCTGTGAAAGATGGGGAAAGGTGTTGGGAACAATTGTTTATCAAAATTTCCTAACATTCTTTGATAAATACAAGGTTTAACGATGAACTATAATTTCTCTGTAACTTGTCTCTTATCATCTTATCTTATCTTAGAGGATAGAAAAATGGTCCGAATTGTCCTGACAAAGACGAAGAGAGATGCTGCAAACTGTTGGACTTCTCTTCTAGAATCTGAATATGCAGCTGATCCCTGGGTGCAAGACCAAATGCAGAGAAAACTTACATTAGAGCGATTCCAGAAAGAAGTAAGTCAGATGCTGGTGTGAGTGTGTACAATTAGCACCATCCAAAATCACAAGTATTCATAAGACAGTATAACTGTAAAGAAAAAAAATGTAAAAACCTTTTGGATGAATTTTAGAGCCCATTTTGTGGCTTTTTAAATTTCATGAATATATTCATTGTTGTGAGATTTAAGATTGTTGAATGCATGTCAGTAATTCATGAATAATAAACTTAAAAAACTAGACCACTGTAGTGTACATAGTATAAAAAGGCAAGAAACAAACTTTCATCTTTGAAACTGCTTAAATGTTCCAAGATATTTGGGAGAGGATATGTCTGTGACCTAGATTTTTCCTTGTGAATTTTCAGCCTGCATTTCCTGTTATTTATTGAGCATCCCCATTTAGCTGTCAAACTCTACATGTCTAAAGTGAACATACTAAATTTCCCAAATTTATTGTACTTTTCATCTTAGTTAATGGAACCTAGTAGTTGTTCATGAATAATGGGGAGAAAACGGGGGAGGGGGGCGGTTCTGAGATGTCCCAGTGGATATGACACTTGCCATGCAAGCATGAAGACTAGGGGCCTACTGGAGGATACCCAGAATCCATGAAAAAGCTGGGCGGGTGTGGTGGCTTGGTGACTGCCTCTGATCTCAGCAATCCTGAAGCACAGACAAAGGATCCCTGGGGCAAGCTGGCTGTCTACACTGCCTAGAATTTGGGAGCATTGGGTTTATTACCTCAATAAATGAAGTTAGGGGAGCAACTGAAGAAGTCACTTGATGTGAACTTTAGTCCTTCACACACGTACACACAAGCAGGCACACCCACACACCAGGTTATTGACAACTCTTAGGAAATCTTATTAGCATTGTCTTCCACTCATGTTCAGAGTTTTACCACATTACACTGCCAGATCTGCTTAGTACTCTGGTCTAGATTATTTCACATCTTGCCTAAATTACTTCATTAAATTTCTAACTAGCCTCCTTGACTCTTACCCAAGCACAGTTATCTTAAAGTAGCAATTAAAGAAGTCTTTGGAGAGTACAGGTCAGATCTTGGCATGCTTCTTCTCAGTTCTTCTCTTAGTGGGACAGTTGATCAGTTCCTTCCTTCCCTTTTTTTTTTTTTTTTGGTGTTGTTTTTGTTTTTTGTTTTTTGTTTTTGGTCTTTTGAGATAGTATCTCATTGTGTTGCTCTGCCAGGTCTGGAAATTGCTATGTAGATCAGACTGGCCTTGAACTCAGAGATCTGCTTCCTGGGTACTGGGATTAAAGGTGTATACCAGCCTGCCTGCCTGACTGCAGATTCTTAAATTTGGCAGCCTACTCCTTTGCTATCCTGTCTGGAATGTTCGTTCTCCTGTAGCTTTCAGCTAATTGCTCAGTAATTCATGTTTTGACTATCCCATTTTAATCTATACTTTTCTCTCCCATTTCTTTCTCCTGTCATACTTCCTAGTTGTCTTTTTTATAGCACTTACAAACTTTCCCACACTAAATCAGGGTTTGGAAAAATGTGGCCTGGGGAAATTCAGTCTGGTGTAAGACTCTGTAGGTAATGTTTTACAGAGATGTACCCTTTGTTCACTCATTAGTATGTTGTCTTACATATAGCAGTTTCTTACAGTTGAGTATTTATGAGAGAGGTCATGTGGTCTGCAAAGTTGGGATTACTGCCTGACTCTGTACAAGTCAAGCTTGCCAAGCTCTGTGCTCAATGATTTATTGTTTGTTATTTGTGTTTTCATGCTACAATGTACGCTCCTCTAGAACAGAGGTCTTTAATTTTGTTTACTTTTGAAATGTTTAATGGTATTTTCCAAATAATAGTAGCTCAATAAATGCTTATTTAACAAATGAAATTGCCCCCTGAAAAGTCTAAAGCTTAAAGGCAGTACTCCATAGTATATAGTATATATCACTATACTAATATACATATAGCTCCTTAAACTCTGCATGACTTATAGTAAGCTTCAAAAACTTGCTGGCTATTAGCTGTGCATGTTGGCACACGTACTTTTTAATTCCAGCTACATGGAGGGATGAGGCAGGAGAACTGCAAGTTCAAGGCCAACCTGGGCAGCGTAGCTTACACCATGTTTCAGAAGAAGAAAAAATGAAATTTAAAATCATTTCTGTAGCTCAGTGTAGAGTACTTGGCTAGTTTGCAGGAGACCCAAGTGTTCAAACCATAAGAGCCTCCTCAAAAAAAAACTTTTAAAATCTGTTCACACAGTGAAATTGAAATACACATTTCAGTGCACAGTAACTAGCGTTGTCATATACACAGTATTCTCCTAAGTATTCACAGATCTGAAAGTTGAGAGGTACCTCAGTTTTCATTTCCTTTAGGTGATTACAGTGAGGTTTGGTATATTTTCCTTTTTATTTTTTGTGAAATTGTGAATTCGACTTCTTGTAAGTTTTATTATTTTATGTCTTTTAGAATCCTGGTTTTGACTTCAGTGGAGCAGAAATCTCAGGGAACTATACAAAGGGTGGACCAGATTTCTCCAACCTTGAGAAGTGACTGCTGTTCTTCAGTGTGGCTCCATCTTGTGGATCCCAGCAGGTGCTGGCAACGTAACACAGCAGAGGGTGTGAAAGTTGAACGAGGCAGATATCTACAGTTAACAAATTGCAAAGTGTATCTCAATATGGGTCTAAAAGATTACTTTCAGACGTGATTTACATAGGAGGTCTGGCAGCTGTCCTGTGGATAGATGGTAACTTTTACTGCTCTGCGTGAGGTTTTATATGCTAAACTTTACTAATTTCACACTTAATTGTATTTTTACTACAAAAACACTGGAGAACAAATCATATGAAATGAAAAAGTGCCTTCAGGGAAAATTAAATTTCTTTTTGGTGTGATGTAGGAATAATGTTCAGTCAACTTCTGAGTAAGAATTGCGTATCCCTTCTTCTAACTATACCAGTCCATACAGGCAGAGTACAGTACTGGGGAAATTTTAAGAAAGGAAAAAGAGTACTCAGAAGCCCTTTGGATAACTGAGTCAGTGAACGGCTCTAACAGTGTGTCGCTGCCCAAGTGATTATGTCAAGAGACTGGAAAGCCGGTGGAACCCTAACAACAGGGAGAGTTAGCATGTTAGCGTAAGGAAGCAGGTTCAGGCCTTGAGTGCAAGCCGTTGGCTTCATTCAGTGCTTCAGACAGAGTTCAGTGTCTCTAATTCTTACACAAGTAAAACAGTCTGAAATGTGTAGGAAGTGTACACGTGAAGTATTAACAGATTAAAAATCTTAACAGAATTTTTAAATAAATTGACGTGATGCTGTCACTTCAATATTTTACTGTTTTTATTTTGTTTTTCTTCACAAAAAGTATGTTCTCTCAGCAATGCAGACATTAAAGTTAGAAAATCAACATGGACATGTTACTACTGTTTAGCCCTCAGACCTTACACTGTTCATGCTGTACTGATCCCAACAATGTCCTTTAAATAAGAAAATCTGCAGTCAGGCAGGAGTTTCCATTTTTTCCTTGGCTTTAATTGCTTTGACTTTTTTTTGTGTGTGTGAAAGGGTCTTGCTATATAGCCTGGCCTCTAACTCATGGTGATACTCTCTCCTCAGCCCCACAGGTACCATTATTACAGGTGTGCACCTGTGCCTGGCTTAACTTCTGCAATTTTGAAAATTATGAGAATTTTGTCTGATTCTTCAGGATGAATTTCATAGTATGGAATGTTCCAGAATACTGTACCCCATCATGAATTAGGAATTTCAGCCTATTGGTGACAGTGTTGCTTAGATCAGTGAGTAAAGTTGTATCTGCCTGGTTTCTTCACTGTAATGCCAATTTGATGTGTTTTGCGGGAAAGCTGTTTTAAAGGACCTCTTTCTTGCTCACCAAACTTTGAATTTATTTACCATATTATTCCCTGGGTTAAAAATTATCGTTCTTTTATTACCTTGATGCTTAAAATTGCATAATTTAGCTAGTGTAATAGCAGTCCAGGTGGCTGCTGTGTCTGTTGACATATTTCCATCATTATTTGAGCAATTTTTTACTCTGGCTAAGATACACCAGACTGAGGCATTCCCTGCCATAGTCTAAGAGGCAAGCATTTTGCTAAAGAATCCAGTTCTCCTTAGTGGATAAATGTTTGTAAAAGCAAGATGTGCATGGTGGCATGTAAACACTGTTAATATGTGTTTACCATGCGCACATTAAACCTGTACACGAATATTGGAAACCATGAGTTCACATTAAATAATTGAGTTTTAATCCCATGAGCTTTATTTTGGTTTTTCTTTCTTGGCATATATAGAACTACTTCAGTAGCCCCGTTCCCATCACCCTTAATGTACTTGACAGTGAGCTATAGGCCATCTCACACGAGTGCCTTCTGTGTGAGGCTGTGCTGAGCAGGCTTGTCTTCACTGCCTGAGCCCCAGCACCGAACTCCAGCAGCTGGCCTCTATGATGCCTTCCTTTTTTGTTTACTCTTCCTTAATGCTTTAGCAACAAATTCTTGGAAGAGACTTTCTTTAATTGGTTCTCTTTGACATTATTTAAAATAATATTTTGAATAAACTTAAAGGTAAAATTAATGTTTTCTAGTATATAATTTGTTGAATTTTAGCACATGTATAGATTTGTGTGAACACCTTCCTTACCCTAAAATAGTGCAGTTACCTGAGAAATACTGAAATTCTTTGTAGTCACACTTGGTTTTCAACTCTGGAAACCACTGTCTCTGTTTATAGCTCTTCTCTATAATTTTGTCTCTTTTTGAATATATAATGAAAATGAAATCATGTGCAACCTTTTAAAAATGTTTGAGACGGTTTACATAACATAGGCTCACCCATTCTAAGTATATAATTGAGCATGCTCAGAGTACACAGCCATCAGCGTAGTGAATTTTCATCATCCCGAATAGAAGCTTTGTATTCTTCACCTCTCATGCCTTCCTGCCCCAGCTAGCTTTGGATATTCTGCTGTTAATCCCACCAAATAAAACCACTACCACAGTTTTTGAGCCATATTTGAAGCAAGCTTTAATACTGGCCAGTAATGATGGACTCTGGCCAGGACCATTTCGGGGTTCCCACAAAATGGCTTTGAGTCAGGTTCACTTCCCAACAGGTCCAGGGGCAAGCATATCTGGTGTCATTGGATTAACCGGAATTTTGTTTCTGTTTTGCTTTCAACTGCATAGATCTTGTTCAAGACATTTCATATTAATGGCACCATAGAATTTGTGTCTTTGGGAAGCTCACTAGTGCTCATATTATATCTGAATACTGTTCTGTTGTATGACCTTATTACATTGTTAGTCCATTTGTAAGATGTATGTTTGGGTATTTCCCTGTTTGGGCTCTGCTGAATAATACTATAAATGTATGTGCAACCAGTTTTCATATGCTTGTTGTGTTTTCTTACTGTCCCGTAAAGTTTATTTCCACTTGACTCAAGCTAGAGTCATTTTAGAAGAGAGAACCTCAACTGAGAAAATGCCTGCATAAAATTGGGCTGTAGGCAAACCTGTAACACATTTTCTTAGCCATTAATGGGGTGTCATCCTTGGGCTGATGGCTCTGAGTTCTATAAGAATGCAGGCTTGAGCAAGCCATGGGGAGCAAGCCAGTATAAGCACTCTGTCACTGCCTCCAGGCTCCTGCTGAATTAGAGTTTCTGCCTTGGCTTCCGTCAGTGTACTGTGATTCAGGTTATGTAAATCAAACAAAACCTTCCTCTCCAGGTTGCTTTTGGTCATGGTATTTCATCACAGCAATAGTAACCCTAACCCTAACCCTAAGACACTTACATTTACGTAGTAGAATATTTACATTGTGTGCTAAGTCTTCAGTTAAATCATTTGAAGAACTGCCATGCTGTTTGTCAAAGTAGCTACACATTTACCTGTGGTTTTCCAGGTGCCATTTTTCCCATATTGTTGCCTACACTTGCTCTAACCTGGCTCTTTGAGTCTAGTCCTTCTCGGGAGAGTAACTGATATCTTTGTGGGTATGTATACATATATACATACAGATTTGTTTTACATTTATCCAGTGTGAATGTGTATGTAGGGGTTAGGGCATGCATGTTCCACAGAGTGCAAGGAGGTCAGTCTTCTGTTTCCACCAAGTAGGTCCAAGGGATCAAGCTCCAGTCACCAGTCTTGCTTACAAGTCATCTCACAGGCCTCTTTGTGTTTTGATTTACATTTCTGTGAAGACAAGCTAGCATTCTTGTGTTTATTGAGCATTTGTGTATCTTCCTTAAATAAATGTTCAGATCTTTTGCCCATTTTTAAATTGAGTTGTCTTATTATTAAGTTTTAATAATTAATTAATAATTAATTAAAAATTATCTGGGTACATGTTACCAGCTATATGATTTTTAAGTAATTTTATGTGTTTTTTTGTTTGTTTTGTTTTTTTCTTTTAGAGGCAGGGTTTCTCTGTGTAGCCCTGGCCGTCCTAGTCCTAGAATTCACTCTGTACACCAGGCCGGCCTTGAATTCAGAAATTCACTTGCCTGTGCCTTCCTAGTGCTGGAATTAAAGGTGTGTACAGCATCACCTCCCAGTGTATTTGCTTGTTTTATGAGACAGTGTTGCTATGTAGTACAGACTGGCTGTGAACTCATTAACCTTACTTGTTGGGGCCCAGGTTACCCAGGCTATGAAATGCTTTAGCTTGACAAGATTCCTGAAGCGATTCACTGCCAAGAACTGGAACTCCCTAACTGCCTTGCCCCTTTTTTTTGTCTTCACTGTATGGTGGCATATGTTCTCTCATTAATAATAAGATCTGTATAAGCCAATAGTAATAGCAAAATAAATCCCTGAGCTGGCTACTGTGGGCTAGAATGAAACACAGCCATGCTATCCAGAAGTAAATTGCAATAAAGCAACCCAGGTTTATTGCAAAGATTTAAGAAATATAAAACCCAGAAAATTCCCTTAGGTGTTAGCAGTCACGTAGAAAACAGCCTCTCCCCATCACCTATCAGCAGGGATTCTTTCTTCCCCAAAAAGCCCAGGCGCCATCTTGTCTCAAGAAGTTCAAAGGTGCCCGGCGGCTACCCCACTCTGGTTCCCGCGGACACTTGACTGACGAGGTTGAGGGACCAATCAAAATAGCACAAGCCCAGGGAAGGGGGACCTAGATAAAAGCCCTGGACGGATCTCTCGCTCTCTTGCCTTCTTCTCTTGCCCAGCTCACCCGTCTGCGTCTCTTGCCCGTGCGCAGCGCCCGCCCCAAGCCGTCGCGCCTGCCCCAAGCCGCCGCTTGTGCCAAGCTCATTTAATAAAAAAGCTTTGTGCGGTTCTCGCAGCGACCCAAGACTGTCTCGTGTTTCTTTGGGGTTTACCCATCCTTCATGGAAGAAAGAACCCCATTTTCGCGGGGGCCAGAGCTGGACCTCCAGGACCCCCGCACTTACTAACTTCACCATATTTCATGTAAGCTGGAAAGCTTACGTGGAAATTTACTATTTTAGGGGGTAGATACCTACCCACTGGTTTTGGAATTATTTGTTGAAAATGCTGCCTACTGAATCATCTTTGCACATTTATCAAAAATCAGTTGTAACTGCAGGGCATGGTTGTTCATCTCTGTAATCCCAGCACTTGGGTGGACAGAAGCAGGAGGATCACTGAAAGTTTGAAGCCAGGCTGTTACATAGTAAGTAGTCCTGCTTGGGCTAAAGTGAGAACCTGTTTCAAAACAAGTCCGCCTGTATTTATGTGAGTGTGATGTTGGACCCGTTTCCATTATGTGTTGATCCATCCCTTTATCAGACTACCTTATCACAACCTTTATAATTCAAGACTTAAAACTGAGTGGCATGATCCCTTCAGCTTATTTTTCAAAACTATTAACTTTTTAGCTTCTGTGTGTGTGTATGTGTATCCAGTCTATCTATAAGAGATCTCAATGGGGTGGCAATGTACATTAGGGTTCTCTAGAATAGCAGATCTTAACTTGTGGGTCACGACTCCTTTTGGGGTCAAATGACCTTTTCACAAGGGTGGCCTAAAACTATCTGCATATCAGATATTTTCATTATGATTCATAATGGTAGCAAAATTACAGTTATGAAGTAGCAATGAAAATAATTTTATGGTCAGGGGTCACCACAACATGAGAAACTGTATTAAAGGATCATTAACATTAGGAAGGTTGAGAACCACTGCTCTAGAGTGAAAAGATTTAGAGAATGAATTTTTCTCTGTATATAGAAAGGGGATTTATTAGAATGGCTTTCAGGCTGTGGTGCAGCTAATCCAATAATGGCTGCCTGTGAACAGAAGGTCCAATAATTCAGTAGTTGTTCAGTTCATGGGGCTAGATGCCTCAGGTGGTCTTCAGTATATCACAGAATCCCGCAGAAGTAGGCTCTAACATTCAATGAAAACAATGGACTTGCTAGCAAGAGCAAGCAGCCAAAAGAGAGCTTCCTTCTCCTATGTCTTTTATATAGGCTGCTAGCAGAAGGTGTGGTTCAGATTAAAGGTAAGATCTTCCCACCATATTAAGGATAGCTCAGCAGAAGTACTCACTTCAATTTCCAGCCACCACATGGTGGCTCATAACCATCTGTAATGGGATCAGATGCCCTCTTCTGGTATGCAGGTGTACATGGAGTTAGAGCACTCATAACTAAAATAAATAAATCTTTTTTTGTTTTAAAGTGCATTTTCCCACTTTCAAATGTTGTAATTAAGAAAATCCCTCACAGATGTGCCCAGTCATTTACATTTTAGTTAATTCCCAATATAGTTAAGTTGACAACTAAGAATAGCCATCCAGTCCATGTGTAGTGTCTCTGCATTGAGTCCCTCTTTGATTACAGATATTAGCATTTCATATAGTTTTGAATTTACAGATACTTCATGTCTTTATTCCCCAGTGCTCATTTTTAGGTGGCAATTTTAAGTGCCATTGATTTTATAATTTAGTGTTCTCGTGTATACAATTTTTTTGATTTTTGACCTTGTATTCTGTGACCGCGTTAAATTCAGTTTATGGGGGTTTTGTGTGTGTATGGTTTTATTTATTTTTCTTTTTAATTCCTTGAGTTTTCTGTGTAAATCAGTTTCATCTTAATGCTTTCTATTCCATAGGCCTTTTTTTAGTCTGCTTTGGAGATTGAACTTACTATGTAGCTGAGATGTCCTGGAGTTCCTGATTCTCCTGCCTCCACCCAAGTGCTGAGATTAGATCTACTAATATCCTTGTCTTTCCTGATTATATTGGCTAGCTAGCTGAACTTGAAGAAAGGATGTTGAAGCCTGGTGTGGTGGTACACAACTTTAATCCCAGCCAGCACTTGAGAGGCAGAGGCAGGCTGAGTTCAAGGCCAGCCTAGTCTATAAAATAGGGCAGCCAGAGATATATAGAGGAAATCAAGTCTTAAAAAAAAAGGGAGGGGGACAAGGGTGGGAGGAGAAAAGAAAGGGTGCTGAATATTTCTAGATGTTTCTGTATCAGTTGGTTTGGTCATTTTCTTGTCTAGAGTGTTAATGTGGTGAATTGTACTTATTTTCAAATTTTGAAATAGCTTGTTCATAATTCCTTACCCATACTTAGTCACAGGTATCACTCAGGTTATATGTTTACATCCATTCCAGATTTGTGTTCATTTGGGATACTAGTAATTTTTTTTCTGTACTTCTGATATGTTATCTTCCCCTTGGCTTGACATTTTAATTCTAACCTTATAAAATGAACTGTGAAACAGTTCTGTCTAGAAGAGAGCTATTAAAGTCTTGTGAACCTTTTAAAATCTTAATGAGTTTTCCATTAAAGTTTTTAAAAATTCAATTTTTAAAACATCAGACACTATTCAAATTGTGTAATTCATTTTAGTTAAATTTTAGCACTTCTTTTTTAATGATTCTTTTTTCATTTTATGAATGTTTTGTCTGCATGTATGTGTACCATGTGTATAATACTCACAGAGGCCGTAACAGGGCATTGGAACCTCTGAAACTAGAGTTACAGACAGCTGTGAGCTGCCTTGTGGGTGCTGGAAACTGAACCCAAGTCTTCTGTAAGAGCAGCAAGTGCTCTCAACTACTGAGCTGTCTCCTGCTCCATAAATGTTGGCAGTTCTTGTTTTCCAAGAACTGACTTATTTAATTCTGTGTAGGAAGAAGTATTCATACCACCTTCTTTATGCTTCTTTTCATTTTAAAATCATTTTGCATGTGCATGCAAACATGTTTCACAGCACTCGTAGAAGTCAGATAACAACTTAAGGAAGTCTGTTCTTTCCACTCATGTAGGTTCTGAGGATCGAACTCATGCATGATGTTTGTCAGCAAATGCTTTTACTCCCTGAGCCATCTCTCCAGCCCTCAATACACTTAATGTATTCCAGGTCCCAAAATAATATCTCCTTGTTCTAATATCAGAGTTACCTGTCGGTTTTCCTACATTATCAGCGATTGCTCTTTTCAAAGGACCAGTTTTTGGTGTTGATTTTTCTCTGTTAATTTGTTTTGAATTTTATCACCCCCATCTTTTTCATTACTTTCTTCTGCTCGCTTCGGTTTCAGTTAGCCTCCCACCTGAGTTTCTTAAATAGAAGCTATATTGGCTCTTTAAGACCATTGTAGTCAATAACTGTAGTAACTGTAATTTGCTTTTCAAGTACTGATGTAGCACATTCCACACATGGTGCTACTTCATTTCCACCCAGTTTAAATACTTTCTATTTTGAAGCTTATCCTCAGAACCACAGTTTGGAAGTCTGTAGTTTAATTTTTTAAGTTCTTAGAATTTTGCCTGTTACTTGTTTGTACTTTATGTTCAGCAAATGTGCTTTGTATGATTTCAGTTTTTTTTTGGTTTTTAGAACCCAAAGGCTAGTCTATCTTGGTGAATGTTCTATACTCACCTGAGAAGGGTTACACCTGCTGTTTTAGGATGCAATGTTTATAGTCAATTAGTTCGATTTAGCCGTTCATTGGTATTTATGTCATCAGTAATTTTCTAGTAATTCTGTGGATTTCCAAGAGTAATGTCTAGTTTTCCATCTATAAAGGTTTCTCCTTTCAGTGCTATGTGTTTGCTTCATTTATTTTAAGTAGTGATATATTTAGTGATTTTTTTTGGTTATAAACTAGCCTCCTTTAGCAGTTTTGATTGCTCCTAAGTCTATTTATTGAACAAATGTAAAAAAAAATCATTTTATCTGATTTTGGATTAGGAAAATTATAAGCTGCACAGTTGACACTGTAAGATATGACACATTTTTGTTAGCTTGTTTTGTAATGACACATTTAATAAAAACTACTTTGTTATTATAAAAGAAAATCCAGATTATTTTGATAGCACGCAGAATATGGTTTGGATTGTGGGGATTATACAATTTCACATGAACTAATTCTCGATCTTGGTACAGAATATGCAGAATTGTAAGAGCAAAAGGCTCTGGAGTCAGAAGTACCTGAATTTTTTTTTCATAAAATTTGTGTTCTTTTTTAAAATTTCTATTCTTTTAAAATTACTTTATTTTTTATTCCATGTGTATTGATATTTTGCCTGCATGTATGTCTGTATAAAGGTGTCAGATCCCCTGGAACTGGAGCTACAATAGGTGTGATCTGCCATGTAGGTGCTGGGAATTGAACCAACCCATGTCCTCTGGAAGAACTCTTAATCACTGAGCCATCTCTCCCACCCTAGAAGTACCTGAATTTTAATGTTACCCCCCTAGTACCACATTTATACCAGGTACAAATCACTTAACTTCTTGTGTCTCTGATGCATTTGTTAACTGCTATTTTTGTTCAGTTTAGGACTTATATGAGATGAATTATAGTTAGACCAAAGACTCACTGCCAGCTACAGATGTTAGATCAGAAATAGCAGTTATATATATATATATATATATATATATATATATATATATATATGTATGTCTTCAGGTACTTGAAAGAGTTTATGATGTCTAATGAGTCAAGTACAATAGTTACGTTGTCATTTCCTCACAATGCCTGCTTTATAACTCTTTTTAAATGCTCTAAGGAACTGGGTCCATTAACATATCTTCTTGGAAAGGGAGAGGACTCATGAGGCCTCACTCATTCTGGATAGACTGTTGACAGTTAATGCTGACTAGGGTAAGAGGTGTGTCTTAGGATTTCTATTGCTGTGATAAAACACCATGACTCAAAGCAAATTAGGAAGGAAAGGGTTTATTTTGCTTACAGTTCCACATCACAGTCCATCACAGAAGGAAACCAGGGCAGGAACTCAAGGCAAGATCAGACACAGAAGCCAAGGAGGAGTGCTGCTTACTGGCCTGCTCTTCATGGCTTGCTCAGACTGCATTCTTATAACACCAAGCACTATCAACTCAGGGGTGGCACTACCCACATCTGATATGAGAGCTGGGTCCTCTCATATCAGATGTCAATCAAGAAAATGCACCACAGGATTGCCCACAGACCAATCTACTGGAAGCATTCCTCTTCTAAAATAACTCTTTAGCTTGTGTCAAACTGACATAAAACTAGGCAGCACCAGGGTTGTTTTCTTCAGGGTTGCATCCACCGACAAGCTGGCCATGTTCCTGTAAATAACCTCTCACTCATACTCATCTGAACAACCCTAATTAAACTCAGAACACACACACACACACACACACACACACACACACACACGGTAGAAAGGGTTTTACCAGGAAGAAGGATACAAAAGGGTAATGGGGTTTGTGGTGAAAGTGACTAAAATTCATTATATGCCTGTATGAAACCGTCAAAGAATTAAAAAAAATTCGAATACAGAGAGTTCAAAATTATAGTGTCTGTTCAATAATTAACAATGATCCAAGCAGGTTAACATAATAGCACAGTAGCATACACCCCGCTTGAATATTACTTAACTAGGTAAGAGGGTTTGTAGAAAACTTAAGGTGGGTGGAATCTAAGGGTAAAGTTTTATTAAGAATGACATCCAGCTGGGCAGTGGTAGTACACTCCTTTAATCACAGCACAGAGTCAGAAGCAGGTGAATCTCTGAGTTTGAGGCCAGCCTGGTTTGCAAAGCAAGTTCTAGGACAGCTAGGGCTACACAGAGAAACCCTGTCTCAAAAAACCAAGTAAATAAAACAAACGAAACATCCATAGTAGTGGTTTATCTAAATGAAAAATCCAATTAACAATGATGCATAAAATAACAGCCTTTAAATGTACATTTAGCAAACGTACTTAACATTGTGTTTCTTAAAAAATTAGAAGCAATTAGGTAATAGTGGCACTATATTTTTTAAGATAGGGTCTCACCTGGTAAACCTTGGCTGGCCTGGAGCTTGCTATGAAGAACAGGCTGGCCTTGAACTCCTGGAGATCCAGCCTCAGTCTCTGGTGCTGGGATTAGAGGCTTGCACCACCATGCCCAGCTTGAGAGCTGTATATTAAGAGATTATGTTTCTGCTTTTGTGCATCTTTAGTAAAAAAAATTAACATACAATACAAAGAAAGCTCATTAAGAGTGATAAAATAAAATACTTAAATCACTAAAGGAACAAAAAACACCCAGGAGAGGATTGCATTTCAATAATTTATTGAAAGGTGTATTCTTTAGTTCCAAACATAATGGTAATTTTGTTAGTTTACTTCTGTCCACTCAAAATCAATAGTTTTCAAATTATCAGCCTTTGGGAAGAACTGAAGTTATCCATGAAACATGATTAACAAAGGTGATGGATGAAATACACCTGTTCTTTGGTTTATTTCTCAGTGGTCATTATCCATTACATGTCAAAATGGTTACAGCCCCTCTGGGTGGACTCAGACTGCACAGTGCACAGAGGAACTACCTACAAACTGTAGATCTTAAATTCAAGGCCCCATTGAGAAACTGAACAGGACCTTGGAAGTCCTACAATTATAATTATGGTGTTGCCTCCCTAGAGGAAGTTTTGCAAATATATTCTCTTTCTTTTAAAACAAATCTCTACATCAGAAGCAGTAACAGTTTTATAAATACAGTCTGTGGTTAAAAAAAAAAGTTCTGGAGTGCTTTATCAAACCTGAACTAAGTTTAGTGCAGTAAATAAGTTTTCAGCGATAATTCATCCAGTTATCAATACAGTAGAAACAAATTTTCTCAAGCGGGACTAGATTGAGGCAGAAGTTCTGTAGAAGTTTTCTTTCGTTATGGATATATTCTTTATTCTTTAGAAGAAATATTAAAGGTAAAACAACAAATTTTCAAAACTTGTGAGATCTGTTTTATAAAACACCCACAAATTTAAAAGTAATTCTCATATAGCAATGAAAGTCCCACTTCTAAATTAGCTATTACTTGGTTGTGAATGCCAAGAAACCATTTACTGCTTAAATTACCCCTTATAATACCTTAAAAGTGCATTTGTGAAATGCTGGTTTTGATGTAATTTAAATTCTGAGACTTAAATGAAGTAGTTTACCATTTCAATACCACCTAAGTATATATTGATCCAATCTAGGAAGTTAGATCAATGTCAAAATGAAGGTTCACAGTTTTATTTCACGTTAATGTCTTTAGCCTTGATTTGAATCCTTCATGGGTGAACTCAAATCTAAGCATAGTTCTACCAACCCTAGGATCAGCAGTTTTCCCAACCCTGAGCCGGTTCTGCTAACCTGGTGATGTACTGAGGTTCCATAGCTTAACTCCTGAATAACATTAGGAAACTCTTGGGTCAGAGGTACAGAGAAAGACTTAGGGAACACTTTTGTTGTCACTGCAATCTACAGCTTAAGCAAACAACAAAGTTAACCAACTGAACAGAAATCTGCCTACATACTTAGAGCCGCTAAAGGGGAACTAGTAATAGCTAGGGTGTATGATCATCTTTATTGCAGGGGGGTGAGGGATATGCATATGTCAGAGAAGAACTTGTGGGAGTTTGTCCTGGGGAATGAAGTCACGTTGGTAGGCTTGGGGGCAAGACCCCTTACCTGCTGAACCATCTTTCACACAACATTTAGGGTTTTCTGTTTTTGGTTTTTCTTCTCCTTCTCCTCCTTTTCTTTTTTTAGTTGTTTTTGTGTTTGTTTTTGAGACAGGACCTCTCTATTATGTAGCTCTCTGGCTGTACTGTAACTCACAAGGCTGGGCTCAAACTCTCAGAGATCCACCTGCCTCTGCCTCCCTAGTACTAGGCTTAAAGGCATGCGCCACCACACCTGGCAACATTTAGTTTTAACTATAAAAAGATAAATCTTTGCTACGAATTAAGAAATTTAGAAGGCAAAAATATGTATGTATTGGGGACCAAGTTTACAATTATATGGATATAAATACTTTGTAATAGTCCCATTGCTATAAAGATAAAATATCAACTACACAATTGAGACACCCCAGCAACCTCTCGAAACCTAATGTGGAGACTGTATGCCCTATATTATATATTATTCTGTAAGTACATCACTCAAGTTCATACTTTTTTCTTAATCAATGAACAGATTCAAATTTGTTCATTTATGGGTCAAACTTTGTTTCTTTGTTCTGTTTGGACTTATAACTTTAAATAAGCTACAGTGAGTTGATATGTAATTAAAAAATACTATTTCGGTAACTACTTTTAAAGTTTAGTTTTGATGAAAGTGTTAACATATATTTATAGGTCGGATAATTCCTTTCTCTTAAGACTGCTGTGCACTGTACATAGTAAATGCCTTCCAGTATTTGCAAACTAGATCAACAAAGCTGTTTTTCCCCCTTACTATTTCAATCCCATATTGTTTACACTGAAGATTCAGTTCTTCAGTTGTAAGTTATCACACTGGAAAATTTTCTGTATACAGAGAAGAACAGCCAGATTTCCCAGCTAAGAAACTGTTTCAGGAATTGTTGGGAGGTGAGCTATCCTATAATAACTATGCTTCAGTTGCCGTGCGGTGCGACCAGACACAATCCATTTCAACTTTTGAACATTTGGTTTGGAACACTTGTTGGATGAATATTCACTTAAACACTTGGATACAAGCTCTTGCCAGAAGGTCAAATCTCGGCCATTTATCTGTACATAAATTAAAAAGAATATCAAAAGCCATACTATATTAATAATAATAAATGTAATCCCTTTAACATGTTTCCTCATCATCGAACTAGGGGAGAGAACCACTTAAGAAGCTTCAAATTAACACATGGCATCTTATTTTACTTTAGGAGTACAATGGACAAATTTCTTTTGTAGCTAGCTAGCAAGATTGATGGTACAACCTTGACCTACCTTGGAATGTTTCTGAATATATTCTATTCCTTCTGTTAACTCAACATACTTTAGTGCTTGGATCTCCAAAGCAATGATAGACAATGCCAACACAGAAGGCTGAAAAAGAGAAATATAAAGTAGATGTCAACTGTAAAAATAGGTCTCTGTAACTATGCTTAATCTTATAAAATATTTACCTTTGCCTTAGAAAATATGATCCTGCAGTGGCATGCCTTAAGTTGGGCTTCCAGTCTTTCAAAATTAAGTTCGTTTCTCCTTTAAAAAGAAAATGTTATTGATTTTATGGAGACAGTATTATATCTAGTTGGCAGGCAGTTTTAGAAATGTATTTTAAAAGTTAGCTTTTAAAATGAAACTTGGGCACACTTACAGAAAATTATCTGAAGGAATTTCTCTTCTATCACTGACAGTAACATTTTAAAAATTTTATTTTTATTTCATATGCATTGGTATTTTGCCAGCATGTATGTCTGTGTGAGGGTGTTGAATCTCCTAGAACTGGAGGTGCAGGCAGTTGTCAGCTGCCACGTGGGTGCTGGGAATTGAAGCTGGATCCTCTGAAAGAGTAGCCAGTGCTCTTAACCACTGAGCCATCTCTCCAGCCCCCAAAATAACAACTATTACTACTATTTCTATTCTTCAACTTCCTCTTCTTATATAGACCAGGTTAGCTTCAAACTCAGAGATCTGCCTGTCTCTGCCTCCTGAGTGCTGGGACTAAAGGCATGGGACACAACCCCTGGCCTGAAATAACTTTTTAAGAATGGATTTTAAATGATTTTGGTCAAAATCCATTGTGAACAGTACTATATCACAAATACCATGATTTTATTTTAAAAAAAGTCTGCATTTTCTGAACGTCTTTATATAATTTGTGTTAGATGCTTATTTCCTAGGTTCTATAGTGCTGAAATGTCCTTTAAGTTTACAAAGGGACCACAGGTGCCATATACTTACTTTGATCCAAATTCTAAGAAGATAACTGACTTTATGCAAGAGCCAGACAGTATCTTTTGATTTCCAAACCTTTTTCGTTTAAAACGAAGTTCACATACCTTTCAAATGGCAAGTTCTCTTGAATGACTGAGTAATAGAGTTGTAGAAATTGAAAGGCAGTAGTAGCTTTGACTTTCCAACATACTTTCTCCAACACAATCTTTTCCATTCTCATCAAGTCTGAAACTGTGAACCTATACTGACTTATTCGGATCAAATCAGTTGCCAACGGAACATTCCTTTCCTCTTCTATCGATTTCACAGCCAAATAAAAGCAGCTCAGTCCAACACACCCAAGGTGCTTCGCCTGGACCTACAAACACAAAACAACAGCACGTGTGTCTTTACCATGCTCAATTAGTAGAACATAAAGGGAAAGCTAGGACTCAGAGCCATCATTATGAAAGTATATCTGCAACAAATATCTCAGCTACAAAGGACTTAACATCTACTCTACGTAGGCAAAAGTCTGTCAGTCTTATGTGCCTTACTTGAAACAAGTGACTTTGAGTAGAAAGGGAAGAGAGTTTTAAAAGTCTTTGAAAGTCATACAAGTATTTTGTCAGTTATTGGGAAAGAATTCTATAAATGATCCTCCTTCGGGCGATGCTTTCTTTTCTATTGCACACATAACTGAAGCTGGAAATGCCAAATGGCTAAAGGAATTAGAATTTTTAAGATGTGGGTAGTGATTAAGAAATATATCCTAATTCTTAACTACCACCTAACATTCTGACTTTAACAAACATCTTTAAATCTATGAACATGTGTAGAGGAATGCAAGTATCTAGCCTATCCAGAAAGATGTTGATTGGGGCTAGTGAGATGGCTCAGTGGATAAGTGTGCTGGTACCTAACCCTGATGACCTGAGTCCAATCCCCAGGACCTCTATGGTAGCCAGAGAGAACTGATTCCTGAAGTGGCATTCACATCTACACATGATATAGTGTGAGTGCACCCATACACACGAAAACATACAAATTTATGTAAAATAGTTTTTAAGAAAGATTTCCAATTTAATTAAAAAATTATTTTTGAAATGATCTCATTATGTAGCCTTGGCCTTCACTGGCTTAGAACTCACAGAGATCTGCCTGTCTCTGCTGCTCAAGTGCTGGGATTAAAAGTGTGCACCATTATGCCTGGCCCCTAATTTTATTTTAATTATTATACTACCCCCCCTCATGTGTGTGTGTGTGTGTTTGTGTGTGTGTGTGGAAAAGAGATAGATGTGAGGGCACACGTGTGTCACAGTACATGTGTAAAGGTCAGAGGACAACTTTTGGGAGTTGTTTCTCTTTTTCCCTATGAGTTCCAGGGATAGAACTCAGACTTGACTATCTGAGGTGTGTGCAGCAAATACTCTTACGTGCTGAATCATTTTGCTGGCTCAAAGTTTTTAAAATACAGTCAGCTTTCCTGCTAGAGTACTACAGTTAATCATTTGGTGTTAAATTATTTTCTACTTTGGTATACAACTAATAAGTGATGCATAACTCTTGATTATGAGTAGGAAACATTACCACAGCATTTGAAAATGTTTTTTGAATACCAGTCCTAAATCAGCAATTAGATAGCTTTTTTTCCCCTTTTTTCTTTTAATGTGTATGTTTGTGTGTATGTGTGTGTGTGTGTCTGAGTGTTTGCTACATTTGAGCAGGTGTCAGAGGAAGTCAGAAGAGGACGTCAGATCCCAACTGCCCACCTGGCTGCTTGGAACTGAATTTAGATCCTATGGAAGGCCAACCAGCAATCGTTCCCCTAACCCTTGAGCTACTTCTCCACCTCTGCAATTTGATCTCTTAAAAACACTCTGGGCAAAATTAAGAAATGGAATATTGTAGCTTAAATATACCTTCATTTTAGACAAGAATCTGTCCAGTAAATTCACAGCTAGGGAAAATGTCTCAGTGTCAAAGCCGAAGAACTGAGTGAGACTGAGTAGATCTTTTACTTCAAAGTCCCTTAGTCTTGCCGTCATCCTGAGACCATTATCATGTGCAGACTCAATTAGTTTCAAGCCGCAGACCTTTGGCTGACATCTAGCCTCCTGTTCCAACAGGGTGTTCAGCTGGTGTAGCAGTTTCTGAGAGTCAGTTGTCAGTACCTCTATCATCTATATATAGAACAAACACAGAAAAGAGAGTAAGAACCCCTTCCTGCCTGGCCATCTTTTCACTATGCCAAGAAGTGCTTTATAATGCATGCCCCCATCACCCCCACCACACCCTACAAAGGGCTGTAAGTTAATTTTTACCTTCTCTCAGCTGGTCACATTCCTAAATTGTGAGTTTGAACAGCACATGAACTATGGCTTAAAAAAAATTTTTTTTTTCCAGCCTCGGGGAAGACATTCATTGTCTGTACACAGCCAGAAACAGATACTGCCACACAAGACACCCAAACCAAAAAGTCAAATAACAGTACATACTCTGCCATATATTAACAAGGGGAACCTTCTTAGTTCCTCAGCTGTGAAGTTGGAATAAGATTATAACCTAAGTTCATAGATTGTGTGGGTTAAATGAAGTCAAACAAACTGCTTAGCACATAGGTAGGTGCTTAATTATTGC
This sequence comes from Cricetomys ansorgei, assembly GCA_026225945.1. Classification (NCBI taxonomy): domain Eukaryota; kingdom Metazoa; phylum Chordata; class Mammalia; order Rodentia; family Nesomyidae; genus Cricetomys; species Cricetomys ansorgei. The sequence continues at coordinate 16,782,495 of JAMJFZ010004061.1, forward strand.
CAAATAAGGAGCTTATTTTTTACATCTGTGAAATGAGGGTAACGACATCTGTTTCTTGGAATGGCTGTGAATACCATATGATATGACTCAATGTGATGCAGTGCTTAGCACATGGTGCTGCTTCTAATCATCTAACGCTATTTAAAAACCCAAAGAAAAAGTTGGATGAAGCTGGGAATCACATTGGTGTAAGTATGCATAACACTTCCTCTGAGTCCGGGGCACAAACTAAGTCCTGGATACACAGGACGATTCCTCTCTTGTCAGTTTAAAGATAGAACAGAGGAGCTGAGAGTCCTCCGCGTGAGGGTCCACTAACTCAGTTCAGGAGTGCAGGCTGGGTCAGGAGACATGACAGGACACCCCAGGAAGATGACGACTCCAGCTGAGTCTCTCCAGGCGCAGACTAGCCCGGGCTTGCGTCCCTGAGCGCCGGGAGGGCGGGGGTCCCTCTCGGTCCACCCCCCCCAGGGCCCCCTCACCTTGACAGCCACGGCTTCGGCTTCTCCGCGGTGACCACCCTCCCCGGGCCTGCTCTCAGCTCGCCGCACGTCCCTGATCCGAAAGGCCGACTAGGCAAACGGACTCGAGGACGGGACGGGCAAGCGAGCAAAGGCCCGGGGAGGGGCCGTCGTCCCTGGTGGAGGGTCCTTCAGCGCCCTGATTTGGCGCGGCGCTCCTGGGGTTCAGCGCGCAGCGAAGGAGCTGCGCCGGGCCGCGGGGAAGACAGGCGAGGGAAGGGGCTTGCTCGAGGGGACTCATTTTCGCCGCTGATTGGTGTGGTTCTTTTGATGGATGGCCTCTGAGGAAACTCGGCCAATCAGCGCAGACTTTCCATTGCCCAGCCTCCAATTCTCCGCCCCCTTAAAGCCACGCCCGGATCTCTCAGCCTCTCTCATTGGAGCATTTCCGAACTGTCCTTCCATAAACTGCGGAACTGAGCTCTCCTTTCCAAGGCTTGTCCGGGCAGGTCTGGATACTGTAGCCAGTTTGGCCTGGGTGGCGTTCCAGAATGTTCTGGGAGTGGTCTTTTGTTGTTCTCGCAGTTTAGCCGTTCTGTAGTGAGTGGTTCAGCCCCCTCTTTCTAAAAATACAATGACAAGGGGGAAAAAAAGGCATGCTTTCATTCTCTTTACAGATAGTGGTGGTAGATTTCTCTATAGTGTGGTTTGTAACATTCTAGAATGTTCTTTTTGAGTTTTTGAAATCAATTGATCTTTATCTTGTTTTGCTTTTTGTGAAACTTATCAAGTGTTACAGTGAAGTTGGACTATGAAGTTTCTTGGTCCTCCACTAATTTTCTGATTTTTAAAAAAACAAACTTAAATTACAAGCCTGATGGAGTACCCTCATACCACCACCAGTGGCTTAAAATGAAACGTGTTCAGCAAGACAACAGCAAGAGCAGTATGTGGAAAATCCAATTGCAGTGAGTGGGAATCTCAGGCTTCAGACTAGGATGTGAAGGGTTATAACGCTCTTTATTCTTAGGAAATGAATCTCCATCAGCTTCTTCTCTGCCAGGTTAACGGGAAAGTAATTATCCCGAAGTCTTGCTGGACTCCTTTCCGTAGATTGTGAGAAGGGCGTGTCAGTCATCAGGAGCACTGCACCGGGAGTCAGTTCGCAGCTCCCTGGGTGCCAATCTTCACTTACTCGTTCTGTTCAGTGGCTCTCATGAAAATAAGAAAGAGTCAATCGAAATGGCCACCCATAAAGGTCATTAGTCAGTCACAAGTTTTGTTTTTTGACACAGGGTCTCTATGTAGTCCTAGCAGTCCTGCAACTCCTTGTGTAGGCCAGGATGATTTTGAACTCAGAGATCACCTGCCTGGGACTCCCCTAGTGCTGGGATTAAAGATGTGTACCATCTTACCTGACCCTTTTCTTTCTTCCTTTAAAAAAAAAAAAAAAAAAAAAAAAAACTTTTATTTTTTAAACTCTGTGTATGTGTGTGTGTGTGCGAGCACATGCATGTGGATGCCCACAGAGGTCAGAAATGTTGGATCTGGAGTATCAGGCAGTTGTGAGGTTGCGAGTTGCTCAGCGTAGGTGCCAAGAACTGAATTCATTTAGATTCCTGCTACTGTAAATCTACAAAAGCAGTAAGTGCTCTAACCGGTGGGCCATCTCTCCAGTCCCTTTCTTTATTTGCTTACATTTTGGTTTCTCAAAAATAGGTAGTAAAAATATCTTAATCAAAGATAACTGAGAGGATTAAATAATGGAAATTATGTAGCAAATGGTAGCCTTTACTATTAACTGTTTATTTTTAAACACTTCATGTACAGTAGTTGGTTCTGTTTATTCTGTTGTCAGTCTTCTCAACCTAAACGGAAGACAGAGTATTTGAATTATGTAATGCTAATAAGAATTTTAAATTGTATCTGTTATTTTATACATCATAAATTTCAATTTTTCATTGAGAACTTTTGGCAGTATATTATCATATGTTAAAACATATTTTCTCTCAGGATCCTGTTTTTTCTTTTTATTGGACTCGCAATTGTTTACATAAAAATCATTTCAGTGGCATTCAAGAAACAAATATAAATCAAGTCTAATAGAAATTCTATGCTTATGTTTCCTTCTTTCCTATTTCAATAAAAACTCCTTTTTTGTTTGTTTGTTTTGTTTTGTTCAAAACAGTGTTTCTCTTTGGCTGTCCTGGAACTCACTCTGTAGACCAGGCTGGTCTCTAACTCACAGAGATCTGCCTGCCTCTGCCTCCCAAGTGCTGGGATTAAAGGCATGGGCCACCACCACCCTCCTTTCAATAAAAACACTTTATTTTCATTTTAAATTACATATATATGTGTGTCTATGTGTGTGTGTGTTCATTGTCTTAGGAAGTGTGGAGAGGGTGTTGAATGGCCTGCAGCTGGTGTTGCAGGTGATTGTGAGCCACCCAACATGTCTGCTCAACTTTGGAACTGTCTTTCCAGACTCGCCCCCCATTGCAGTTTTTAAATATTAATATTTTGTTTTTGACAATTTCATATACATGTAGTGTGTGCTCAGATTCACGTCCATTCTCCCTTTTATACTCTTGCTCTCCTCACCTCTGTGTGTGTGTGTGTGTGTGTGTGTGTGTGTGTGTATGTATGTGTGTGCTGATCTCGTGCATATAGTCACATGCTGTCAGCTCATGCCTGCAATGGGCATGTCATATCCAGAACATAGCATTTCTTGGCATTCCTCTGCACTTTTTAGCTCATTCCATTCTCATTTTTTCAATGTTCCTGGGCCTTGAGTGGTTGTTATAGATGTCCTGTTCAGGGGTGAGCACTCAACAGTCAGTTATTCTCAGGTCTTTGGTCAGCTATAAATCTCTGCATTAAATGTAGCCCACCTCAAAAATAGACTTTTCAGACCCGGGCTGAGGGAAGCACTAGTCTATGAGGCAACACTGCAATTTTGATTCCGTAATGCTGAAACAGAGACCATCATTTGAGTAATTTAAAAGAATTGCAGAATTTAAAATGAACAATTATTTATTCTTGTAAAAGAAAGAAAACAAGTCTTTCATTAAAAATTTTGTTTTTAAGATGGTTATATTTAACCATGAGTTCCTATCAGGAAGTTTTCAAATGACTGACTTCTAGAGTGTTATCTTGACTCAATAATATACATATGTGTACACACACACACACACGCACACACGCACACACACACACATATCAGACAGGCTCTCTCTATTATGTCTCTCTCTCTATCTGTCCTAGAACTTGTTATATAGACCAGGCTGACCTTAAACTCACAGAGCTCTGCTTGTCTCTACCTCCTAAATGCTGAGATTAAAGGCATGTGCCACCACGCCTGGCTCAACGGTACATTTAATTCCCTTCTTCCTGCTTTCTTTTCATTCAACAGTTAAATACAATTCATAATAATGACTCTGAGGCAGGGTACGAATCCAGTCAGTAACAGGAACATTTAATCATGTTCTTTATTGTAGTCTAAAGAGGTGCCCTTGAGCAACAGAAATTATAACAATTAGGTCTGACAGTGATGGTTTCGGTGATTGGTAGTGCGAGTTGTTGGCTTGACAAAGTCTAGAATTGCCTGGGAGATGGGTCTCTGGGCTTATCTGCAGGATATTTTCTTGATTGGGTTAACTCAAGTGTGAAGACCCACTCACTATGGGTGGCACCATTCCCTGTTTGGGATTCTGAACTGTGCAAATGGAGAGGGGGAGCTGAGTCACAGCAGGTACTCACAGCTCTCTGCTTCTTGACTGTGCCTGCCAGGACCAGCTGCTTCAAGTTCCTGAGGCTTTGCCTTCCCTGCCATGGTAGTGTGCCTTGATTTGTGAGCCCAAACTCACCCTTTCCCCATTAAGTTGTCTTTGTCAGAGTTTTTCTTTTTTCTTTCTTTTTTTAAAATCACAGAAACAATAACAAAAAATAGAAAAAAGAAAAAAAGAATGAAAGAAAGGGAGGGAAGAAGGAAAGAAGAAAGAAAGAAAAAAAGGAAGGAAGGAAGGAAGAAAAAAGAAAAGAAAGGAAAAGAAATAAAATGAAATGAAACTAAGATAGAATGCTAAGTCTGCCTGACTCAGGGAACTCTTTAATTAGTTCCAGTTGCTTCCATCCTCGAAAGGGCTCTTCTTTCCTCCGGCACACATAATTTCCAAGCACCTCACTCTCTACTCAGATCTCATATAATGACCTAGGACTTCTGGATATAAGCTTGTCCATGACGAAGGCCAAGGAAGTTGGGGTCAAGAAGAGCTCAGCAGAGTCCCTTCCTTCTGCCTCCTGGCTGGTTGTAGCCTCCTCTACAGCCCTAGTTTTCCTAGTAGTGAATCTGTTCTGTGTTATTCCTTAGCAGACAGCTGGTTGGCAATGGGCTTCCTTAACTTTTTGGCTTTAATACAGCTTTCTTATCCTTTTGCATTGTACTCAAATAAGGGACCTGACAGGTCAGAAACTTTGATCCCTCAGTTGATAGAAAACTGTTGAGGACTTTTTGGTGTTAGGTTACCACTTTGCTTGTCTGCTTAAAATTTTCCCTTTTCTTTCTCATCTCTGGTTTTGGTTGCTGTTGTTTGTTTTGGTTTTGTTCAGGTTCATTTTTGCCTTTGCTGCTTTTCTCTCCCTACATACCAATTTCCTAACACTCAGCGAATCCCAAGATTGTTCTCTTTCACGGGAACTGGACTTACAGATAGCTGTGAGCCACCATGTGGGTGCTGGGAATTGAACTGGGATACTCTGGAAGAGCAGCTCTTAATCACTGAGCTATCTTTCTAACCCTCCCAAGTTTTATATATGCTAAAATATTCTTTTGAGCCCCCTTTCTTGCCCTGCAGTTAGTGAGTTTTGACTAGAAGTTTCTGTCATAGTACCACTTACAACAGTACAAATAGACTCATGTCCATTAATTGCCTTGTACTAGATGAAGCTTCTGATTGGTTTGGCAGTTACATGCTTCATTTTTCTCACCCCCTTGGTGGCTTTCTTTACATTATTTAAACAAGTCTTGCTTATCACTGAAAAGCAGACTATCTCTTATTATGCGTCCACTGTCTTGCTCTTGCCTCATCCCTTATAGGCAAATGCCTTGCTGAGTGGTTCATGTTTTCATTGCTTTGTTTTTCTGTCTTGTTGATACATGTCATTTTCACCACAGAGTCAGATATTGTGTTCATTTTCTCCTTGAAACATTTTCCTCTCTGGGTCTCAAAACCAATTCCTTTCTGAGATTCCTCCCTTCGTATTTATTTTAAGCTTTCTCATGTTTCCCTTTAGCATAATGTGTATAGCTCTGCATAGCATTTACCACATGGTCTGTTTCCTGGAAGTTAAAAAAATATATATTTATTTATTTATTCTTTTAGAATTTCAGACATGTATGTATTTTGATCATTGCTTATTGCTGCTTTCTTTTCTTTCTTTTTTAAAACTGGTCTCCCTACGTAGCCCAGGCTAGCCTCAAACTCACAGTAATTCCCCTTCCTTAGTCTACCAAGTGCTAGGATTGTGGGCAAAACCACTATGCCTAGTTGACTGCTTTTAGTTTAAAGAGACACTGTAATGGGGAATGGTACCTGACCTAAAGGTTTTCTTCTCTATACTCACTGACCAACCACTGATATTCTGAGGGAGAGGGTACCCCATTGATTCCAGCCAGTAGCAGAGACTGACAGTTGGAGAAAAACTGGGCCTCACAACCACAGCTAGAAGTAATGAAAAGCAACAGTTTGGAGACCTGTTGAGGAGCAGGCCTGCAAGTGGTGCACAGACATACATGCAGGCAATGATTCCATACTCAAAAAATAAAAATAAAAATAATTTTATGTGCATAGATACAAAAAGTACCACTAATTGCTTTATAAATGTTGTGTCCTTATAACTATTTTACATTTACAATTTCCATTTTCAAATTATTCAAGCTACTCTTCTTCATTGTAAATATTTTTACTTGTGGCTGGAGCAATGGCTCAGCAGCTAAGATTATGTACTCGTCTTGGAGAAGATCCAAACTGGGAGCCTAGCACTCATGTCAGGTAGCTCACAACCCTCTAAAACTCTACTCTAGCTTTAGGGTATGCAGTGCCTTCTTCTGAATACTATGGACACTTGTCCTCACTTGAGCACATATTTGCTTTCCCCACTCTCCCTTCACCTGCCCTCCACCAATACATGTACACATAATTAAGTATAAAAAAATCCTAAAAACCTCATTTGAAGAAGTCACCCTTACATATTTTTAGTAGGAGATGCAAATAAGCACATCCCATATGAGAAGCAGTATAGATGAGAAAGCAGTATTCTGAGATGCCTCAAAAAATTAAAACTAAACTATGGCATGATTTTATAGCCAAAATAAATGGAATAAATATGTCTAAGACACATCTACATGCCCATGTTCATTGCAATATTATAATGGAATCTCTAATCTAAGTGATTAGATCCCCAGTGGATGAGTAGATAAAGAAACATTGTATGTGTGTGTGTGTGTGTGTGTGTGTGTGAAATATATATCAAATATATGTGTATATATATTCACATATCATATATATATATATTTATATTTACACATATATGAGATACTATCTGTCCACGAAAGGCTTAAATCATATGATTTGCAACAACGTGGATAGAAATAGAGGATATTTGCTAAATGGCCTAAACCAGGCACAGAAAAATGAGTACTAGCTATTTCATTCACATGGAGACTCTAAAAATGTTAATCTTACAGAATGTGAGAAAAAAATGGTGTTTTAAAAAGATTGGGGAGCACTACCCTTACATCGGAAAGTGAATAATGAGTATCACTAAGAGTTAATTGTGTCTTCTATTCTTGGTAATATTTAAAGCTTGCAAAACCCATTCACATATATCTTCCCATCCAAAATTCCCAGAATACCGGACACATTTTTCAGGGCTGAGATTGTATATTCTTTTACTAGGATTGCCTTAACTAAATCTAAAATCCTTTAAACCAGATGGCTTAATAAAGAAGCTTATTTCTGGAGGCTGAAAGAGTGAGATCAAGTGTTCAGCATGCTTGGTTCTTCTGAGGTTTCTCTTTAGCTCACACATATGGTCTCTGTGCACTCTCCTCTTTCTCTTCCTCTTTCTTCTTTTAAATATTTATTTATTCTTATTTATGTATGTTGGTGCCTTGCCTTGCATGTATGTCTGTGTACAATGACCATCCAGTCCCTGCAGAGGCCAGAAAGAATGTGCCAGAGCCCATAGAACTAGAGTTATAGTCTATGTTAACCTTTTTATGACTGCTGGGAATTGAACCCAGGTCCTTTGGAATGTATAGACAGTGTTCTTAACTACTGAGTCATCTCTCCAGCACCCCCTTCTTTTTGAGGTAGGGTTTTATGTAGTTCCCATACGTAAAGGGAAGAGGAAATAGAGAATGACAGCTTATGGTTTCTTTGAATAGTATGAGATGCTCCAACCTGAGGCTATGGTAAGAGTTGCACAATTCTGATAATATGCTAAAATGCACTGAATTAGACAATTAGATAAGTGAATTTTATTCTGTGTCAATTGAATTTTTTTAAAAAGATGATTAGAAAAATCTAAAGATCAGTATGATCATTGAGAAGAATTCTATATTTATGGTCATTTACAGAAAGAATATTCAGATAAGGAAAAGGAAAGTCAGACACATACGTCCACAGATTCATTAAATATCTTTTGATTTTGAACTCAGTCTCAAGAGAACATAAAACAAGCAGGTCTGCACTTTGTATGAGTGTTTTCTCCATTTTTTTCTCTTTTTTTTGTTGTTGATTTTAGTTTTAGTTTTATTTGGTATTGAGTGGAGTATATACAATGGTGTCCAGACTGGCTATGTAGTCCAGGTTAGACTCGTTCTTACAATCTCCCTGCCTCAGACTCCACAATGGGATTATAGGTTTACACCGCTTCTCAAAGCACATGTTTACATATTTTTCTATAGACTACCCTTTCTTGGGGAAAGATTTCTAAAGTAATTCTGGCTATGAAAATGTCTTCTTTTTAAAGATGTACAGTAAATCAGGTTTCAGGGAAGGCTCAGTTGCTAAGAACACTTGCTGCTCTTGCAGAGCACCTGAGTTCAGTATCCAGCACCCACACCAGGTGACTCACAACTACCTGTAACTGCAGTTACAGGGAATCTGGCACCCTCTTCTGGTCTCCACCAGCCCCTGCACACATATGCACATAACTACACCCCTACACATACACATACAAATAATTAAAAGCAAAATGTTTTTTTTTAAATATAAAATGTACAGTGAATCAGAAGCAAGCTTGTATTAAGCATCTTATCATTTATCCAATGAATCAAGGTTAAGAATGTGAGAAAAATAGAGTGTGATTGATATAAAAACTAATTAGAAAAATGTTTTGAACTAAAATATTGCCAAGCTCTGTCACTTTATGTAATAAAAAGTGTTAATTGGAGGCAGACAAATTTTTGTATAATCCTGCAGGCTTATATAAACTTCATTTTCTTTACATAACTTAACTATAGTCATCATGATACATGTTAGATTCCCAAAATAGGAGAATGTGGTTGCCAGGGGCTAGAGGTGTGGGAAATGGGAGATGTTGATCAAGGGATCCAAACTTTCAGTTATAAAATGAAAAGCATGACATTTTTGTGCCTTGTGTGAGGCAGGAATCAAAACAGTCTGCTCCTGGTGAACTGAGAGCAGAACTCTGTGTTCTGAAGTGAATATTGTATTTGCTTTGATACACACAAGATGTCCTTATGAGTTTCCCTATCTAAAAAGAAAGTTTAGAACACTAGCAATAATCTGACCCCAAAGGGGTTCTTATCATACCCCTCACCAAGAATTACATAATAAGGACTATTCCTTATTTAAGTGCTTCATGTTTAGGAGCTTGGGTGCTACGGAGTATTTGAATTAACTAGTCCTTAGTATCTTACTATGAAATGACCATCTAAAAATAGTGACAACTCAGAGAGTGGGTTTAGGTGAACAGTGACCATGTCGTTATCTTGAATGTAGATTTCCTATGTGGATAAATGGTATTCTTTTGTCCATGAAGTTGAAATTATCTCATGAAGACATCTTATCTAGGAAGTAATTCCAGGAGTTATTAATCGTATAACAGGAATAAATAAGATTGCAAAAAAATTTGAATGTTTGTCCTAACTTGGTATTCACCAGCCAAGTGACCCTGAATAAAGCATTTCCCTCTCTAGCCTTACTGTCTTCTCCTCACCAAATAATATGTTATGGTCTACATAACTTCCCAGACTCACAGATGGAGGCTATGACATTCTACTTTGTGACTCTGTATTTTTGTCTGTTCTGGACTTTACTATAAATGGGATCTTATAATAAAGTTCCTTGTTTATTGGATTGTTTCACTTAGCATAATTTTTCAGGGTTCCTTTGTACTGTAATATGTGCCAGTGCTGAGGCTTATGAATAATAATGTCTACATGGCCTACCCAAGCTGGCTGTTGTTGGCTGAGAAAGGAATGCAGCCATTTCACCTGAAAACCTTGCAGACTTTTTAAGTCCTGGCATGTGCAGAAGCTATCTATGCATGCCGCTAGCATATCATAAAAGCCACCCCTGGGGCAGGTGTCGGTACTCCCAGGAAAAGATAGATAAGCATTTAACTGATAGAAGCTAAGAGGAAAATTAGCACACCTGGAAAATGAATCCACACCAAAAGAGCTGAATTCAGCCAATAGGAACTTCCAACCATTAGTGGGTCATTGTGTCAAATGTTCTTTGATAATAAAAATAACCTCAAAGCTTGCAGGCTGCAGGAGGGAGGACACTGGCTTCATCCTAGACTGAAAACTGCATACCAAGATGGCCCCTGCCAAGACAACTGGCATCTGCTTGTGACCATCGTCTTCAAACCAAAAACTGTCGCCTTCCAAGACCTGACCGACATCTACATACCAAAAACTGCACTGGCCTTTTAAGCTACAGAAAACGGTATTTCAGAGGCAGTCTCCTTTGGTGTGATTCCCCTCTGGCAATGTACATTTTCAGTCTATCTTTCTTTTTCTCTTTTTCTTTTTCTCTTCTTAATACGCATACTGTTAATTATTCTATCAAAAACGCTCCTGTGTTTTATTTCTAAAGCGCAACTGTGCGTATCATTTTTATGGGTCCCATAGATGAATGGGCTATTTTGTTCGTTTGTCATTTCTCTATGCCTGTACTCCCTTCCTGAGTAGAGTTCCTGTGAACCCATCTGTGGAAAAGGCTGGATCTCTTCACACACCAGTATTTCATGCTCTGACTATCCTTTTACACAGTGTACCACACCCTGTATGTCTATTCACCAGTTGACATTTATTCTTTCTACTTTTTATTATTAGTAACTCTACATTTACACACGTTTTGCATGCATATGCATTTAGAAATATTTATATATTTTTGGATTTGTGTGGATGTATGTGCCTGCACGTGTGTGCACATTACATGAATGTAGTGCCAGGGGAGGCCAAAGCATGGTACTGAATCCCTTGGAGCTAGAATCACAGTCATAAACCATCTGATGTAGGTGCTGGGAACAAAACTTCATTCCTCTACAAGAGCAGTATATACTCTTAACCACTGAGCTCTCTCCAGCCTCCATTTTATTCATTTTGATACTATTATAAATAGAATTGTCTTCTTAATTTCCTCTTGGATAATTTGTTGTTAGTATCTTGATATGCAGTTGATCTTTGTGTGTGTGTGTGTGTGTGTGTATGTGTGTGTGTGTGTTTTAAAATCTATAATTCTGATAAATTTAACTATACTGAATTTTCTTGTGTGAAATCACTAGGATTTTCGCCAGTGTCATCTGCAGACATACTTTTTATTTTCATTATAATTAGAAATCTGTGTTCATTGGAATTCTCTAAAGAACAGTAGTCACAGAGTCTACAAAGTCCTACAGTTTGCTATCTGTATGCTGGAAGAGTAAGAAAGCAGGTCAGTGACTCAATCTGTATCTTGAGGCCTGAGAACTGGGGAACTGGGGGCAAGGAGGGGTTCTGGTATAAGACTGGAGGCCTGAGCCAATAACACAGAGCTTTTATGTTCCAGGGCAAGAGGAGATCAATGTCCTAATAGTACATAAAGAATTTGTCTATCCTCTTTCCTCTCTCTCACCCCTCTTCTCTCTCTCTCTCTCTCTCTCCTCTTCCTCCCTTCCTTCCTCCCTCCCCCCTTCTCCTTCCCTCTCCCTCTTTCTTAACTTCTTAGATTTTAAATCATGTATCTGTGTGCATCTGTGTGCATATGTGAGTACTGATGTCTGTAGAATCCATAAGATGTATCTCTGTACCTCCTGGGGCTGGAGTCACAGGTGGTTGTTTGGTGCTTAAAACAGGTGCTGAGGGGCTCAGGTTCTTTCAAGGAACAGTAAATGCTTTTAACTTCTGAGCTATCTTTTAGGCCCCCTTAGCCTCTCCTTCCTTCTCCTGACCTTCCTCCCTTCCCTCTCTCCCTCTCCCTCCCTCTTGGTTCCCTTTATTCTTCTTCCCTTCCTTCCTTCCTTCCTTCCTTTACTTTCCTTTACTTCTTTCTTCACTCTCCTTCCCCATTCTGTTCTACCCTTCCAATCTACCTGTCTGCCTGCCTATCTATCTATCTATCTATCTATCTATCTATCTATCTATCTATCATCTATCTATCATCTATCTATCTATCTATCCCCTCAACAGAAAGAAAGATGCCCACTAGACCTGTAATTGCAGATCTTTTTTTATTCCATATCCTACTGACACAAACACTAATCTCTTCTTGCTTTGATCTTAGTTTTCCTTTCTTTTTAAATTTTTTAAAATTAAACATTTTTTTGAGAATTTCACACATTAATAAAGTATTACATAATTTTCAACTCTCCTTCCCCCCTCCAACTTTTCCCATGTCTGCCTGACTCTCTTTCAAATTCATGACTTCTTCTTTAAGTATTACTGATACATTCCTTACTCCCTCACTATGTATCACTAATCTGGCTTCTCTGTGGAACTTCCACATTGGCCAGAGTACTTACTTACTTGTGACCTTCCAGTGTGGCTATTTGGCTATGTCGCCTCATGGTGGCTGGGTTCCAAGGTCCAGCATTCAGACTGATGTGACTAGGAATGAATAGAATCAGTCAGAAGCTACAATAGATTTTATGAACTAGTCTTGAATATAATATACGGTCTTCTGCTCTCTACTGATGAGGGGAGTTCAAGGGGAGGGAAAGGTGGCTACAGTTCTTTACGTGAGTGACAAGGTTCTGGGACAGAAGGTGACATCACAAAACCACAGTGCTTATTTTTAGAAAACACACACCTTATTGGTATATGAAGTTTGAGAAAGATAACCATGAATTCTAAAGAATTGAAGGCCAAAGTGATGGATATGTCAGGCAATAAAGCACACCTATGTAAGAATTATTTATGCAGCTCATTCAATAATGGTCAAATGTTCAGTTGACAGACACACATGCTACAACCCATGGACTAGTTCTGTTTGAAAATAATATACTTTTCTTAGCATTAACTGAAGCAAATTTTCCAGGCAGAAGTTTACAAAGTATATTCTATATCATCTATATCTATACTATATCCATATGTGGACACATATATTTTTAAAATAGCAAATATCAAGTTGTGAATATGAAGGGGATGTTCTAATAATTTTTTTTGTCATTGCCGCTTAAATTTGTATGGAAACATTTCTATATAACCATGATATTATCAGAGCAGACTCTTTTTAAAGACTCTGAAACAACCTAATTAGTAACGTTAGTAAAGATGAAACAATTTGAAAAAGATGAATGTTTCAGGTATATCTTTGTCTCATCTTTACTGTTATTATTAGGCTGTTTCAGAGCCTTTATTCACTCAGGCATTTGCAATTTATATATTTGGGAGGGGAAAGAAGACATTTGGGAGAGGGAGTTGGACAAGAGAAAGTAATGGGGTGTTAAATATGAGCAAAGTATAGTGTTATGCATGTGTGAAAAATGACAGACCCATTATTCTGAACGTTTTCCAAAAAGGCTAATAAAATAAGAAAAAGGTGGATGTTGGAAATAGAAACATGTCAAGGAAGACCGAGGAAATGGATTTAGAAGTTGTGAAGTAGTCTACAGAGGGAGATTATGTTGTGGTTGAGTGAGACTATTGGCAATGACATTCATGCTGGGTTTAACTAAGAGCTGAGTGATTGACATTTGAATTTTTCTCATTAAATACAAACCCATTGAGAATGGATTTCATGACTGGGGCAGGAGTAGAAGGAGGAGAAAGAGACACTTTAATGTCACTTCCAAAATTCTTTTTTTTTTTTTTTTTTTTTGATTTTTCGAGACAGGATTTCTTTGTCGTAACTCTGGTTGTCCTGGAATTCATTCTGTAGACCAGGCTGGCCTTGAACTCACAGAGATCTTCCTGTCTCTGCCTCCCAAATGCTGGGATTAAAGGTGTGCTCCACCAACACCCGGCTCTCAAAGTTCTTGAAATGGACACATTTTATGTTTTTAAGCAAAGTCTAGTCTGCTTCCTTGCACTGAGAATTTGAAATGTACTGGGTAAGAACATTAAATGAGTATTGGGTTGTGTGAGATAATTACTATCCTGGCTTGAGAAGCAAAGCTTGGTTCTTTGTGTTGTTCTTCATAAAATTACTGTGTATTTTTATCTCCTGTTTATTCTTATGAGCTGTAGGTTAAAGGTAACAAATCTTGATGTTGTCAGATAAACAGACTATTTCACCAACTCTCTTTTGTCATCATCCTGGATGTCAGATTTATCTATCTGTTTATTTTTATTATGTTTTTAATTTCTCTGTATATAGTGTGGGTGTATGTGTACACATGTATGTTCAGGGATGCTCACCTGTGTGTTCACATGTGGAGATCAGATGTCAATATTTGATGTCTTCACTACCACTCCCTGCCTTATTTAAAAATTTTTCCTTTCATTTTTGAGATTATAATATAGTGACATCATTTCCCCTCCAAACTGTCCTATATATTCCACCTTGTTCTCTCTTAAGATTTGTGTCCTTCTTATCACTAGTTGCTACTACATGCATATATATATATATGTATCTATCTATCTATCTATCTATCTATATATATATATACACACACACATACACACACGTATTTACACATATGTTCCTCATATGCTCAGTCTGTATAATGTTACTTGCATGTATGTTTTCAGGGCTGGCCAGTTGATATTAAATAAACAGTTTGTGTGCTCTTCCCCAGAGAAGACTAGTTCTCCCACTCTCAGCATTCCTTCATTGCCTACAGTTGTTTGTGTAGGGTTGTACCCTCTTTTGCTTTCCTGGTTCACTTTGATGTGTTTATTGGTGTTGTTTTTGTTCAGGTCTTGTTTGGGCAGTCATGTTGGTGAGACTTTATGGGTGCAGCTTCTGACATTACTAGGACACAATTTCACAGCAAACTCCCTGATCCTTCGGCTCTTAAATTCTTTCCACACCCTTGCTGGGCATGGTGGCAAACACCTTTAAGCCCAGCACTCAGGAGGCAGAGGCAGTTCAAGGCCAGTCTGGTTTACAAAGCAAGTTCTAGGATAGGGATAGACAGGACTATATAAAGAGACCCTTTCATACACAAAAAAGCCAAAATAAATGATACAACAACAACAACAAAAACCCAAAATCTTTTTACACACCCCCCCCTTAATATTCCCTGAGCCTTAGGTGTGGGAGTTGTGTAGTTCATTCCACTGGGACTAGGCTCCACATCTCTTCATGTTGATTGGTTGTAGTTTTTTGTAGTATTCTCATCTGTTGAAGAGTCCAGATTTGAAACATCATGTGCTAGCAAGAACACACTAAATGAAGAGCAGAGTTTTCTAGAGTTGGAGTGGACATGAGGAAGGACTAAATTATAATGGATCTTAAAAGCCATGTTAAATTAAGTCCTGAGGCATGTGAGGTGATAACATTGGTATCCAAAATTGGGTCATGGACCATCATCATCTTGCCATCCAAGACAAATTAGAATCTCACAAAGTGTAGCCACAGAGTCCAGTGTTCTGAGCCTTCGAAAGCTTTCTAGAATATCTTGATATGCATAAAAGTTTGAGAGAGATTGTTTTAAGGATGTGTCTCCTTCAGTAACTATAGGGTTAAACAGGATGCAAACTGAAGTAGGACCTAAGTGAAATCTAATTAAAATGGAAATCTTCACCAAACAACACAGTGAGTTAACCAGACTATTTTCAGTACCATAGCTGGCTGACAGCAGGATTTGACAGAGTAAAGACTGAGACTGTACCCAGCTAGTTCCTGGGTGGGAAGCTGGGGCATGAGATTGCAGAGAGCTTGAGGAAGTTGCTTGCTTTGGACAGTAGCTTTGTTGCTGTGATAGAGGAAGTTGGTACTTTGCTGCCAATTGAGACTTGTATTGAGTGTTTTTTTTTTTTTTTTTTTTCGTTTTTAAATTACGGTAACTTTTGAAATGTTCTAAAGGACCACTAGATGGCAGCATAGTGCCACTTCCTGAGAAATTACTACCATCTGAATTTAGGGGAAAAATAAACCAAGAACTTGAAGAGAAAGCTAGCTCATACCTTCCTACTGAGCACATTGTTATGAAATTCTGTTCTTAAAAGTTTTTGTTCACTAAGAAGAAGAAAGCCAAAGTTTTAATTAAACCCATAGGGGCGTGGATTCAAGCCAAAGAAGGGAATTGGCTATGGACAAGATTTCACATAAATTATTTCATCTAGTCCTTACAGCGTCACTTCAAGACTTTTCATTTTACACTGAGAGACACCAAGAGCCAGGCTCACAGTAATAAGTTCACAACCACTCACCTGGATGGCAAATTTGACTCTCTTGTTTGCTTAGTCGGTCAACAGATTGTACAAATGAAATCCTGATACTCACTGGCTTTAGAAGGTTTTTAACATCTTAGTAACTTACAGCTGTCTTTAAATCCAAATTTTATAAGGCAAAATCACACATAAGGCTTCAAAATAATTCTTCTCTTCATTTCCACATAATATATTCTATTATTTTTTTTTCTAGGATTAATATTGATGTCACTGATTAGTATTGATAATTACTGATTAATAAGACTTAAAATTAGCATTTATTTCTCTAACTGAATGCTGTAATTAGAACTCCCTTCCTCTAAAGTGAGCAAAGATTCAGGTATGATTTTCTTATAGCATGCATCACTTTCTGTTTTGTACAAAAACTGTTTTTGTATTAATATTTTTGCACACAAATTTGAAGTGATGGGATTTACTCATCAGTTAACTCTTCATTTTTTTTAATCTTCTATTGCCTTTATTGAGTTTTACCCAAAGCATTTAATTTGTTATAGAAACAATGCATTCTCTTTCTCCTGTACTCACTTCTCTTAATCGCAAGTATTTAATTGCACTGTTTAATTATATGTATATTCTTAGGAAGTCTATAACTCAGCTGAAGGGAACAGTGTGTGGTCAATCTAGGAACCTCTAGCACTCAAAATGCCCTATTATCTGGGCTGCCTGTTTTTCAGAGAGGATAGAGTTCTGATTTCTGTAGAGTGAGTCTGGCAAGAGAATTTATGTTGGGATAGAACTGTGTGTGTCCAACTGGTAAATGAAACCACAGGGTATATGCCATGTATTGTGGAAGTTGGTCTCATGTGCAAAACAATATTCGACTGCTCTTTCTCCCCAGTAGAATTTTCTGAATCAAATACCATTTGGAATCATACTGACATAGCTTCCTGTTGGGAAGGAAATCCAGTTTGAATGATAGATATTATAAAGATCATTTGATATTCTTAGATTATAGAAACAACTGAATGAAAGGCTGAACCATGTAAAGAAGACACTTCTATCCCAAGGGATAAAGGCTGCATATATTGAAGTCTAGTTAATTCCAGCTGCTAAGCCAGAGGCTGCATATCTGTTATCTTAGTCACTCCTTACAGCAATTAGATATATGAAATATTTTATACCTATTTTACCAATGGAGAAATGGAGTACAGGAAAGTTTCTATTACCCGCCCTCCCCCATGATAAAACAGCCAGCAGGTGGTAAAGTAGCAACAGCGAGAGCATGGGAGCTCAGATGAAGTCAAAATTAATGAAGAGTTATCATGGTGAGCAAAACAGCAAGTTGTGAAATACACGATCCCTATCAGTGCTGTGCAGAACTGTATAGGGCAAAGTAATGTTTCAGATTCTCCCTAAATTTGTACCTGGTCTGATGCCTCAGTTGCTCTGTCCCCGGCTAGCCTCTGATATACTTCAAAGTGCTTGCTCTATGCAGATTTTTTCAACTTTTATTAATAAAAAGTTACTGGCGTACTACTATGAGATCCTGCATCATCAGGCTCTGGGGGTAATTAATATAGTAAATGGATATTACACAGTTTGGCATAGAAAATTTCAAAAAATGTTAGCTCTAATTTTTAAATGTGTCTGTTGAAAGATACTTCAAAATCAACAATGTTGACTCTTTTATCTCTGATAATGTTGCTCATAGTGTAGTGCCTGACACATAACTCAATGCATGTTTGACGGGATAATGTGGCAATGAGTGAATATAAATATTAGGATCATAGATGCTTATAGGTAGTTGAGGTATACATACAATTCTTTGAAAAGGTCATTCTGGTAATGTGTGTGTTAGGGGCGGGGGCTAGATTCTACCTAGAAACTTTAAGTTTTAGTCTTATCACACAAGAATCCCCACAGATTTTGGTGAGTCTTTCCCAACATATCTTTATTTATTTATTTATTTATTTATTTATTTATTTATTTATTTATTTATTTGGTTTTTGAGACAGGGTATTTTTGTATAGCCCTGGCTGTCTTGAAACTCACTCTGTAGACTAGGCTGGGTTCAAATTCAGAAACCCACCTGCCTCTACCTCTCCAGTGCTGGGATTAACGTGTGGGCCACGACTGCCCAGCTCTGGAGAGTGTTTTCATGCTTCCCTTGTGCTATAGTTTGAACATATCCTCTCCAAACTTCAGGTGTTAAAATGTAATGGTCAGTGTAATGGAAATAAGAGGTGGAGCCATCAAGAAATGGTTAGGTTACCAAGTCTTCTTCCTCATGAATGGGATTAAGGTCTTCGTGAAAGGCATGAAGCAAGTTGGGCTCTTTTGCCTTTCTACCTTCCACCATGTGAAGAAGTAGCTACAGGTTTCCCCTTGGGAGGAGAGAGCAGCCCTCACCAGATACCCACAATTGCCTGAGCCTTCATCTGGAAACTCTCAGCTGATAGAACTGTAAGCAAATACACTTCTTTTATTCATAAATTGCTCTGCTTCAGGTAATTGTTACAGTAGCACCAAAAGACTAAGCTACTGAATTTATAAGTTTCAGGAAGGAATGGAGATTTTCACAAGTGGGCATCAGTTTCCCCGACAATTCATCCAACCTAAGTGGGGCTATTCAATTATTCCAGTAGAAATCGTAGTAGATGGGTCATTAGAGAGAATCTTTCTTTTCCTCTTTGATCCACAATGTCTTGATTCTATTCTCAACCTAGCTTACCCCTTCACTGCTTTCCACATCTTTTTCAGAAGTTATAGAAAAAACATGCTATCAATCAATATTTATTTTGAAGATAAAAAGCTTCATCTTTCAGGATGTGGATATGAGGGTGGCTGAGAATCTTACTGCACAACTGGAAAGCCTTTATCTATGCTCTCTATTGGATGAATTGTTTTGAATAATTGACAGTAAGAAATATTGAACCCCATTGGAAATTAAGGCTGTAGAGCATTTGTTGTCATAATGCCTCATATAGAAAAAAATCTATCATCATAAAGATTTTTTTCCCTTTACTAGAAAATAATCAGTCAGATGACATTATTCAAAAGTACTGAAGTGGGTGAGCTTTGGGGCCAGATTGCCTGGCTCTGCCTCTCAATTGCATTATTTCTCAGAAATGAAATTTTATTAGCTTATTTTTCTGAGCTCCAGTTCTCTCATCTACAGAATAGAGATAATATTTGTCACATAGTGTTGCGGTAGGAATTAAATGAGGTGTGTTAAGTGCTTGGCACTGGGTTGGCATATTTTAAATGCTTAATAAATATTAATTATCATCATTGTTATTCAACCGATTGATCATCAGATAGCTGCAGCCACTAATGAAGTCACGTCTGGAAGGGGAAAAGTTAGGGCATACAGTTTCCCCCTAAGGTTGCTATTTTGCAAACTTTAATATTAATGCACTCAATTCAAGAGATGAGCTTCAGAAAAACTGATAGCTGAAGAGGAAAATTACCTAATCACCAATGTGCTTTTAAGTTTGCTTCAATTGCATCAGATGCTAATACCCAACTGTTAGGAAATAAGAATTTAAATACATCATTCCCAGGGTTATTTAATCTCAAATGCATTCAGCATACTTTCTTAAAAACCACAGTTGACTAGAAACCCAGTATATATGTGAGAATGGGAGAATACGGTTTCTATGTAAACTCTTTCTTTGAAATGAATTATAACAGTATTTGCAAAGAGTTTAGAGTTTTAGTACATAACAAATTTCTAAATGGTTGGGGACACACACACACACACACACACACACACACACACGTTAGGGGCAAAATATTTTAATGTAACTACTTCTATTGCCAAGTGAACATATATACTTATTTGGTTTAGGCAGAAGAATTGCTACTTCTGGGCCATTCTATATGTAAAACTAGCATGAATAAAAATAGTTGTGTATTTACTATCATATAGATCCAAAGTCAGGGATGCTCAAAATACCTCGTTTCTCTTGTTCTCTGAAAGGAGTCTAGCGTCTATTCACTTATCTATCCTATGAATATCACTAATCTTGTGAGCATTTTTAAGATAATCTACCACCAGTCTTAAAATGGCTCAGAAGGGAATGTTATTTATTTTATTTATTTTCAGCATAGTTGACAAGCAGCTTTATGATATGCCATTCTATTGAAACTAGTCAGCCCTGAATCTTACTTTTGTGTGGATTGACTACATTAGGCTGACTTATTGTCAGGTGTTGCCAGCAGAGAAAGTCTAGCTTAAGACCTTTGAATGTTAAAGATGTGATCAGAACACATACAGGCAGTTCTCAAAAGAAGAAACTCAAATGGCCAATATACATTTTTAAAATGCTAAAATCCTTAATCACTTGGGATAAG
Organism: Cricetomys ansorgei; assembly: GCA_026225945.1. Taxonomy (NCBI): domain Eukaryota; kingdom Metazoa; phylum Chordata; class Mammalia; order Rodentia; family Nesomyidae; genus Cricetomys; species Cricetomys ansorgei. The sequence continues at coordinate 16,803,105 of JAMJFZ010004061.1, forward strand.
CAAATTAAAACTACTTTGAGATACTACCCTATTTCAGTCAGAATGGCCATCATTAAGAAATCTGACAACAGATTTTAAGAGAAAATGTGGGGGATGAGGAGCCCTTATTCACTGCTGGTGGGAGTGCAAATTAGTACAGGCATTATGGAAATAACTATGGAAAGTCATCAAAAATTAAAAATAGAACTACCATATGGCTACTTCACTCCTGGGCATATACCCAAGGGAGACCATACCCTACCACAGAGACACTAACACGTTTATGGTTGCTGTATTCATGCTAGCAAGGAAAAGGAGCCATTCTAGATGCCCATCAACAGATGGATGAATAATGAAAATGTGTGCACACGCACAATGGAATATTATTCAACTGTGAAAAAATGAAATCCTGAAATTTTCAGGAAAATGAATGGATCTGGAAAAGTATATTAAGAAAGGTCACCCCAACTCAGACAAAAATTACATTCTTTCCCTCAAATGCAGAACCTAGCATATAATATATACATGTAAATATGTAAAGAGGTATGAAGGCAGGTAAAAATATAAACATTTAGAAAAGAGACTGAAGATATTACTATTAAGTTGTGAGGAAGAATGAGAATGGGCAAAGAATCAAATGGGACAGGAAGAAAGGATAGAGTCTGGTGTACAGGGGCTGTCGGTGAAGAAGAGAACCACACAACGGTACTGTGATTGCAAATGTCATAACGGTATCTAACACATTATATGCTGATTAAAAAAATAAAAACATTAAAACAACATATTTTTAATTGGATCAAAAACGGAAGCTAACAAGCCTGATGGACTAATGTGAAATCGAAAGCTCACAAAACATAATACGTTGTCAATTTTTAACATTCTTAAATGAGTTAGTCATGAAACCATATTTTACTTGAAAATATTCTTACTTAGGTCTTCTCATGGTAAGAATTTTTGAGGATTTGGCATGGTTGTTTATGTAAATCATGCTTATGTGCAGCCTGCCACCTGATCATTCAGATTGTGATAAGTCAATGAAAGAAACCGACATGAGTGTAGGTGTGTAGGTGTCCTCAGTGTCTGAAGTTTGCCAAGATGATCTGAGAGATCATTCAAGATCTAAAGGATGAAAGGGAAAAAACTGAGGAGCTAGAGAAGATCAGCCAGGGAAACAAACAGCAAGCAGATGTAAATGTTGACAGGTGGAAAGGAGGTTCTGTTAAGCGTCATTGGAAGAGGAAGTCAAGGAAAAGCAGGAATCCCTGAATTTATATGATTCACCATTATTTATTATTAGCAGCATTTTATTAAGTACATTTAGGAATAAACAACAGTCATGATCTTTTTCCAGTCTTTAGGAAAAGTTATTTCTTCAATAATAATTTTTTTTCTCAATTGAAGCTCAAGAATTATGAATAATAGATTAAGAATCTATTTTGGGTCTCTCCATCCTCTGTATTTATACACACAAGCACACCCCAGTGCAAGTTATAGACTGCAAGAGACTGCTCAACTATGATCTCAGATTTCTCTGCTTTGTGACATCTGGAAGTGGCCTTTATCTTTCTGGGTTTCAGTGACATCATCTGAATTATGAAGATTCTGTATGGAACCCTGGTTCTTGAGTTTCAACTAAGTTTCAATGGTAGTGTAATGTAACCATCACCAAGTAGTTGCAGAGGGTAGTTCTCAACTGCATTTGTTTCTTCTTGATGGCATTTTCTGGGAGGAAATAGAAAACAAGAACAGATACAACAAAAATAAAGATCATTTGTTGATCTACCAGTTTGATCAATTATTGTGGTTCAAATAAGTTAAATAATAATTCAAATAAGTTAAATCTTTTAATCTTAATAGAGTATGCTATGGTGTAGATATCTTACTCCCAGTTTGCAGATGAAGTAGCTGAAGATTACTTCAGGATACCAGCATCCTAAATCTAGTAAATAATAGGTCTGGATTATGCAGCCTGGGTTGTGTTCTGTTTACTATTTTTACATAAACCAATTGCAGGTAAACCAATAGGTGACACATGGAGCCCCCTTCTGTTCTGTACACCTTCTTTTTAGAAGAACCAACTTAGATCAGATGATGATGGCTAAGGAAGCTGTGATATCTCTTTAAGACTTTTTAGTTCATTTAAAATTATGTAGATATGTGTATTTCTGAGTATGGGTATGCTCATGTGAATGCAGTGCCCACAGAGGCCCAAAGAGGGAATAAGATTCTCTGGAGCTGAAGTTATAGGTGGCTGTGAGACACCTCGGAACAAAACTCAGGTTCTCTGCAAGAACATCAAGTGCTGTTAACCACTGAGCCAGCTCTTCAGCCTCTCTGCTCAGTTCATTTTAATATAACATTCTCCCTTTGGTCCCTTGGCTATTACTAAAGACTGATTGATGGAAAGTTAACAGTCCTGTAGTTAGCATATTAAATAGACTTTTATCCCTCCTGCCAGTGTTGAAACAACTAATTATCGGCCCTGGTTGAGAGCAAGGAAAGTTGACCTCTGGTAGACCAACAGAAATCTTCAAAGAGGAAAGGAAGAATGGGGGTCCCGTGTTCCCTCAGTTCCTAGTCATCTGCTCTAATTGCCTGAGAATAAGACTCAAGTACTTGGAGTCTGCATTGGTGTACAGCCTCAGAAATAATGATTACAGAAAATCAGGGCTCATGAATATGCAGCTTATTTCTGCTTTGAGACATTTTGGTTATCTAAATTAAAAATACAAAATTATGGATTGCAAAGAAAGCAGTAAGGACTTTTTTATTTTAACAATTGGAAAATATCACTGGAAGTAAAGTCTTCCTGCCAACATGAAACATGAAATCATTGTGCCAGGAAAAGGATGCTTTCCTAAATGCTTGTGTTAAATAAATGCCCCTACCCTACACCCCTCACCCCAAGAAATATATTTAAAGATAGACTATGGAAGCTTTAATTAATGTGATTTTTTTTTTTTGTGAATTTCAGCTTTAGGGCTATCCATTTCAGGACTGAATCTAACACTAGCTTGTTCACAGGACATCCCTACACTCAACATCTGCTCTAAGAAATTCAAACACAAGGAGATTCATTTTAGTGCCTTTTCCTTCCTGGGGAATCTTTCCTTTCTCCAGCATCTTCTGGAATGTTCTAAGTATCATTACCTGAAGATCCTGCATCCTATGAATCTTGACTCTATAGACCTTACACCCATTCTTGAAAATGAACCTCTTTTCTCTACTGCTTCATGGAAATGACTCATTTAATTCTGTCTTTAATCAGCATCTTCAGAGGCAATTGGTTAGTAAGTGTAAGTGCATGTATTGATGTTGTATAATGTGTCAGGTTAACATTGTCTTTTTGTAAGTTAAATTTGCTAACCTCATTTCAAAGTTCTGAGCAATGCTAGGCAATTACTACATGACAAAATGGACTTGATCGTGTGGCAAAGTAACTAGACATAAGAAGATATGACTAAAATGACATATGTGTTTCAGGTAATAATTAAAACCCAGCAAAGAATTCAGTGATACAGAGGATGGCTGCATAGGCACGGCAGGTGGTTTTTTCATTTCATAGTGAGTATGGTTTATTCTTGTGCTGCATTTTCCCTCTACAATCTCAGATTCTTCCCACTTCACTTGGCAGTCGAAGAAGCCCCTGACAATTAAAACATGGCATTTGGGATAAATTACCTATTTTTCTTAAAACTTGACAAGTCAAATGAAGCAACCCCGAGACTTTGGCCCATCTAGTTGGTAGTAGACGAGAACAGAGATGATCCTCAGCTGCAAGGGTGGGAGTTTGAAATGAATAGAACAGTATATGAGAATAGAGTTGCAAAATCAAAGAAGTCCAATCCCAAATCCGAGGGCACACAGGAAGATATAGTGATCCTGAAGGGAAACATGTCTGCTGGTTGGATTGGGCAGCTTTGGAATGGGAATGAATGTGTTTAAATGGAAAACATTCCTTGAGGCTTTGCAGCCTTATTTCTGCTTAAGCCATATGTACCTCAAAGTCTACTTACATAAAACAGCTTGGCATTTGTCATCGTAAATGCATATGCTGGCACATCTGCTGTGTTCTTTCCATTCCTGAGTGGGTCTCTGCGATTGGGTGAAGAGCCATTTTTTCTAATAAAAAAGATAACAATGTCAAAGAACAAGAGTGTGTGCTTATTTCTATGTCCCTAACTCTGTTTTGCTTTTATGTTTGCTGTGCTCCCAAATGAGATTATAATGACAATCCCAGATTCCCCAGGGTGACTTGGGACCAGTTAACAGCCATTTTTACAGAATTTTGCTTACTTGCTACATATTGGAGAGAGAGAGAAAAAAAATAGTTCAGTGCCCAAATTCACCAATGAGTAGGTATCTAGGACTTCTACTGTTCTACCAGTAAAGCAGCCTTTAAGAGAAACTGGTGGCTGCCACAATATTGGGAAAATAAAATATATCATCTCATTTTCTTGACTAGGTGGGATGCCAAAGCACTCACAGCAGAAAACATGAAAAACTTAAATAATCTCCTAGGCAGATGCAATGTACTGATTGTTACCTGACAAGTGGCCTCTCACAGAGGTTGGGCCACTTTTACATTTCTAATGCTACCCTCATTCTTACCCTGTATAGTGAAACACATGGGCCCATGTAGAATTAAAAGGGAGGATTATGACAGACATTACATAGGATATAGCTATTTACTACACAAGGATAGGTTTGAAGAGTGAACAATCAGCCGCTGTCCCCATCTCTTTGTATCAGTGAACACAGATAACTAGAGGAATTAAATCATCTTGGCCAAAGGTGTTCTGACCTAATTTGCTTGAGGTCACGTGCACTTTACAACGAACAGCCAAAGTTGACAGCTGAGGTTCTTATCTGGATAATTTCTAAGTTATATCGGGAGCAGATCCAGTTTTATCAAATAAAACATACATGAATTTTGGATCTGTGTTACAAAGGCAATTTTCTTACTTAATCATTTTTATTTGGTCTGGAAAGAATAGATTAAACTCTTTGTGAGAGCAAACACAATAATGAAATACCCAAGTTGTTCTCATAGGTAATATAAGGAACCTCATAGGAAGGTAATATTTCCTTCTTACATTTCTGGAATGTTTCTTGCTTAACATAGTGGATTTCTGTGACTGCTGCAATGAAGCACTGCAAATTAGAAGGTTTATACAATGAGTATTTATTGTATCATTGTTCTGGAGGTTGAATGTTCAAGGTCAAGCAGCTTGGTCCCTGATGTGGACTGGGAGGGAGAATCAGTTCTGTGGCTCTCACTGCATTTTGGATATCTACTAGTAATCTTTGGTGTTCTTTATCTGGAGAACCAACTTATTGTTCTCTTCTTTATCTTCACATACTATTTTCTTTCTGTCTTGACTTCTCCCTTATATATCATATATATTAGATCCCATGCACTAGCTTTCCTTCAGAAAGGCCCTATCTCTAGATAAGGTCACATTCTGAGGTGTGTGTGTGTGTGTGTGTGGTGTTTTATGATTTCAAAACCAGTATGTCAGTACATGCTATACTTTAATTTCAGCATCTGGGAGGCAGAGTTAGGAGACTTATCAGTTCAAGGTCATGCTTGGCTACCTAGCAAATTTGAGGCCAGCTTGGATTATACGAGATCTTGCTTTAAAAGAAACAAACATAAACAACCCTTTTTAGGGCCCCTTCTGACTCTATGGAGTTGTTGTTTCAAAAAACAAACAAACACAGAAAGAAAGAAATGAGACTTCCATTTTTGGATTTTTTTGGGGAAGAAACGAATGACACTTGAATGAACTGTGTGGTTCTCTGATATACACATCATATCTATAAATATAAACCACAATCATGTAATCAAAATGCCATTGCCTTTGAAAAGACTCTGGTTGAATAAGAATTTTCCATTCTAATTTGAAATTGATCAATATCTATCCAGCTTTGTGTGGAGCTGCGTAGTAATCCATTTTCCTATTTGGGAAGTAAAACCGGATGGACAGCTGGCTGCGGAGCTTGCACGAAGAGTACATAATCCTACTTATATAACCCATCATGTTTGCAAAAATCTGCACTGCAGTTTTGGGGAGGAAAATGAGATGTTTGGAAATAAAATCTGCTGTGCAGGAGTGGAAAATTTATCCTCTTTCCACATGGTTCTTGTCTACATCTTTTATTTGCATCCTTGGAAGTCACATGTCCTTGCTTGAGAATTCTGCCTTTGCTGCTCATGTTAGGACTGTGGAAAGTGTGAGCTGTGTTGCTGGTGCTGACCACTGGTCCAGCATCAGAGCCATTTAACCCCTTGGAAGCCGTGATTGCTTACATCAGCTTGTGCTTTGCTGAAGTGAGATAAGAAGGCATAGCAATGCAGCCTTTAAATGTGTGAACGTCCATTCTCAAACAACACCTCTGCAAACAAGGTCATTCATTAAATCCATGTAGTAGGGAGCCTTTTTAAAAAAATAAAAACAGTATTTTTATACCTCATTTGTGTTACAGCACTATTCCCTGCTTTTTATAGGAGCTGGCATTCCTTCACTACAGGTTTACCTGGAAATGCTGGTTGTAGGAATCTGCACCTTGAACCATCAGTCAATCACACAATCCTGTCAGCTTGTAACAAAGGCTGGACTGAGGATAGCATGTATGCAAGTTGCTATTCATTAACACCCCTGGAATTTGAAGTAGTACTAAGAATGGCCTTTTGGGAAGAAACTTCCATTTTCCCCTGGGTTCACTAAACGAGCATGATTAGTCCTTCCTGATACCATGTCCTCCTGCTCAATGGCTTAAGACAGAAGCCTCTGAGTGACAGGTCAGGATCAGATAACAAAGGGACAGCACTAAAGCAGAAAGGAAAGGAGACAAGGAGGGAATGAAAGGAAGAGAGAGAGAGAGAGAGAGAGAGGGAGAGAGAGAGAGAGAGAGATTTGAATCTTTAGCGGTCAGTTTCATGAGTCAATAAGATTATTTCATTGCTTAAGCTGTTTTTTGCTGGTATTCTGTCAGTGACAATAGTAATAAAGTCTGCAACAGAAGAAAGAACACTAATGTGAATAGTAAAAGTTCAAGTCATCAGAAGGTACTGGCAAGGCAGACTTTCCTCAGGTAGCAACAACTGGAAGGTATTCTGAAACATGGTGTTCTCCTATACTTATTTAGTACTGAAGTTATTTCTAATGTAGCTTCTTATTATTCCATTATTGCATAGGTTTCACTTCTAAGTGTGTCCTTGTGACCTCTGTGTCTCCTGTGTGTTTGGGGGATGGGGTTCAAACAGTTATCTGGCCTCTTTAAAGTCCAAGTGAATAGCTTTAAATTTTATCTTATTGTTTGTGTGTGTGTGTGCATGTGTGTGCCATATACATGTGATTGCCTGTAGAGGCCAGAAGAGGGAGTCAGATTCCTTTGGACATGGAGTTACGGGTGATTGTGAGCCAACACTTACGTGAGTGCTGGGAACAGAACTCACAGCCTCTGAAAGAGCTGCAAGTCGTACTAACCACAAAGCCATCTCCCCAGCTCCTAAGAGAAGTTTTCTTGTCTGACTGGGATACTTTTTTCCTTTGTCCCTCACCAAGGGTTATCTGCTTTGAGTAATCTTCAAGTCAATTTTCAAATATCACCATCATTCCCATAAGTCATAATCACAAGTAATGACTGTCACCTTGTGAGCTGTCACTGTGGTGCTAGACACATTGCTAACTAAGTGCTTTAAATGCATTACCGCAATGAATCCCAGGTAGGTAACATCAGGTGGTACCACTGTAATCTTCCTTTGTGGGCTAAAGGGGATATGGTTCATAAAGTCTGTGTGACTTGCCTGAAGGTAGGTAGTAGTGAATCCAGGGAGGAGTAGATCAAGACTGTCCAGTTTGCTCCTGAGAGGAGAATTTTAATGATAAAGAAGGAAGGAAAGTCCATGAGATTCTCTTATTGTACTTTATTGTAAAAATGTTGGTAGATTTGCCTCTGCCCTAGCCTTTGGAATTTTATTTTTTGTTGGCCATGGAATCAATCTGTGACTGCAAGTTCCCTGTCTCTTCTGCCTTTGTGGAACTGTATCAACTCTTTTCTTGCCTTAGTGGGTCATTTTTGCAGGCTTGTTGAACAGTTCTAATTATGAGATAGAAGAGAGCTAGTTAACACAGAAGACACTGACTTTGTCTCCATTCTTCCACAGAACAATGTCAAGCATTCTTACTCTGCAAGAAGAAAGCTACAAGCATTCTCTGTGTTCATTGTTCAAAGCAATTGATTCGGGCTGGAGAAAGCAAACTGCCAGCTGAAGCTGGTTTGTGCAATGACTTAGGCTCAGCCCGGAATTAGGTAACTGGTTTTTATTATCTTTACTTTTAGGTTCTTACAATTCAGTGAGATGGTTGTAATAGTTGGAAGTCTGAATAAAAATTTCAGTTAATATTGAGCATTTAAATAAATTTCCAGTATGACTTCTTTGCTATTTCAGCCATCTGTTACTAAAAGAAGAAAAAAAAATTTAATTTTCCTTTCAGACTCAGTAGCCCTCTGAGTCTGTGCAGCTCAAAACACATTAATAGGGCCTACTAGTCTCAATATTTTTTTAGCCACATATCTTTTTCTAAATCTCAACAAGTTTATTTTACAACATGAGGCTAAGATTGAAAATCAGAGAATAGAAGAGTCTAGGAAGTTGGAGGAGTGAAAGGCATTAAGTTGTGCCAATTTAGTAGGAAAATTGGCCCTATTTATAGCAGGAAGGCTGTGTCACTGGGTTGAATCACCATAGTTAATCTCAATAAGTCTCTGCTTTCAAGGACACATGGCGAAAGAAATGCCAAAGGGAGTTCTAACTTGGCACGCACGAGTGAGCTGTATGAACTAGATTTCAGGTTTCTCATGCCCAAAGTGAAAGGCTTGGATTAGTTCTATTTCCTTTAACTTCAGTTATCTATGAACACTTTATTTAAAAAATCATATCCCATCACTGGAGTTATGATACAATAGTATAGCATTATTACTAAGCTATCAATCAGTAAAGGCTTTGCTCATCATGGCCTTTGTCATTTGTTGCTTCATTGTGTCTTTCTCTAAGCTCCAGATGGAAAACCAATCTCCCTTGGGTGAGCCGTGTAGGAACTGGTGGTGACAGGAACAGCAGAAATAACTACTTACTTAGTGCCAATGGGGCTTGCTAACAAAAGTACTTTTGCATTTCTTCCCGTTCAAGTTCTCAGCTCTCTACAAAATAAAATCTAGGTGGACCAGCAGGAGGAGAATGTGAATGAGATACATGGTTTAAGACTTGAAGATAATTGGATTGGATGCTTGATGGTATTCATCACAGGATATCAAAAGATTTACCTTTAAATGTTTCTATTTGTTTATTATTATTTTTTGTCTATGTGTATGTGCTGGCATGAGTTTATATGCACTACGAGTGTTCAGGTGCCTGTGGAGGAGAGAGGTTGTTGGATCGCCCAGAACTGGAGTTACAGATGGTTGTGAGCAGCTGGATGTGGGTGCTAGGACAGAACATGAGTCATCTGTCCTCTTCACTGCTGAGCTGTTTGTGCATCCCAGAAGATTTACCTCTTTCTGGTTTGGAGAGAGTTGTTTCTTCTCAGTTTGTAAGATAAAAAATTGCTTAAGTTTCCACTAAACACAACTAAACAATCAGGTAAACAAACTAAAACAAAGACCTAAAACAGCCAATGGTGAGTATGCTTTACCACAAGGATTTCAATAAATACACTAAACCAAAAACCAAAACCCCAAACACACATACACACATACACACCACCACCACCACCTTGCTGATATGATCTATCATCTGTCTGTCTATGTGTCTGTTCTGTCTACATATCTATCATCTACCCTCAATCTCTTTTTCATTTTAACTGAGGCAAGTGTATAAAAAAACATCAAGAAGGGCTAAAGATGGGGGGTAGGCCAGGGAAGAGGATGGTGGTTCTGATGCTGAGGTCAGAAAAAACCCAAGTGAAGAGTTTGTGGGAACTAGTGAGACATCACAGTCGCCAAAATTTCTGTGTTTTTTTTTTGAAAAGGGTCCAGGACTGGAGGGGAAAAAATATAGACAATAGGGAGATCAAAAGGTCTGTAGATTAAAAGGTGAGAACTGAAGGGCTGCCCAGTGCTGCTCAGGAGAGACAGACAGCTCATGTTAGAACGGCCCAAGCTGTTGGAAGAGCAGGCCACAGCCCTACACCTTGCTCTGGCTATAAATAAATAAATAAACTAAAATCTGTAACGTTGTAATATCTCTACCTTATAAAAATAGCCTAAGAGTCAAATCATGTCACAGGTAATTTAATTCAATTGCCAAAAGAAAAGGTATACACGCATGAACTATTACTCTTAGTTTTGAGGCTGGGTTTCAAACTCATGGTCTTCCTATCTTAGCCTCCAAAGTGATAGAACTATACATGAGTGTTACCATGCCTCTCTGGAGTCATTCTCTCTCTCACATGCCCTCTCTCCTTTTCTCTCTTTCATGTGTATGTGTGGTGTGGTGTGTATGCTTATGTTCACATGTGTACAGACGTGTCTTACTCTATCCCTCTACACTTTATTTACTGAGGCAGGGTCTTGATAAATCCTGAAATCATCAGTTTGGTTAGTCTACCAAGCTAGCTTGCTCCAAAGATCCAGTTTCTGCATCCTGAGCACTAGGATTACACACTGGCCTCTACACCTGCCCGGTTCTTTGGGAACTTGGGTACTTGGGAACTGAACATCTTTCAGACTCTAGATCGATTTTTCTTAATGCATGATTTTTTTCTGACCCTAAATTAGGAATGTTCTTAGGAATGAAAGAGTGGTGAGAGAAGTATAAACCATCTATAACAAGATAACAACAATAAAACTCCAAACTGGATGGCACTAGTGTCCTCAACTTCAAGTCTTTGTTATGGAAAGGGGGTGCACAATTAATTTCAAGTTTTAAATGTCTGAAACATAAAGTTAGCTACACGGAGTCAGTGCTGTTTGAAGGTCAGGAGAGCCCATGTTTCTTCTTCTAGTACACATAGTGGTATATTGCTGTTTGGAGGAACTTTGCCATGTGCTTCAATAACTGTTCTATTCAAATCAAGCCATTAGCTGGTGACCTGAACTATGCAGAAAGTCATGAGTATATATCTATTAGCAGGTAGGAGCTTTCAGGGGCATGAGTTCAATCTTTCTGCGAAATAATAAATTAAAGCCGCTTCTCACAAGCTAGTTGTTCATAGAATTGATCATTTTAGAAAATTTCTGACCTTGCGCAACCACTATATTTAAATATTAAATATAGTCATTATAAATAATGAAGCTATCTTTTAAATTAACCTTAAAAATTAATATATATTCAAAGTATCATTATGACATTAAAAAGTCATTTCCTTATCTGATCATTTTGCCAACTGAGCAAAGTGCAAACTAGCTCTAGACATATTCTAGAAAAGGCCATGATGATCAAGTTAATCTCCTTTGTAAGCTGACTGATAAAGAAAGAGAGGCATTCACAGGTGCAGCTGCCCAAGGTCACCTAGAGCGACAATTCAAACTTAGTTCTCTTTTGAAATTGCCTTTAGAAACAGTCCCCCCCCCAAAAAAGCCATTCATCCACATATAGAAAGACATTATTTTTGACAAATGGAATAACACATTTAATTATCTATTACCTCATTCAAGAGGCTTGGCTCCAAATTATTTGAGGTTTAAAGTGTATTTTTCTGTATGTATGTACTTGTGTATATATTGGTGTATGTGAGGGTGTACACGTGTGTTCAGGCCAGAGGACAAATCTTGGATGTTACCCTCAGGAATGCCACCTACCTCCTTTGAGACAGTATCTCTTGTAGGTCAGGAGCCCATCAACTATGCTATACTGCCTGTCATCAAACCTCAGGGTTTGTCCTGCCTCTGGCTTCCTGGTGCTGAGTTTACAAGTAGGCAGCATCATGCCTACTTGTATGCCTATGTGTGTTCTGGAGCTTTATGTCAAGGCATCAAGCTTTTTGAGGTAAGCATGAAGTTGTGTTTATTACAGAAACTTTCAAGTACATATAGAAGGACAACCTGGTAACACCATTCCAATAGTCCTGACTCCCAATTTGATACTATAAACACCTTGTCAGCCTTCTTTTAAAGCCCGTCCCAGCAACAGGTAATAGTGGTGATGATGCTATTATTTTGGATAGTGCGTGTTTCATGTTATTATTTTAGCTAGTGTATAATTCACATTTCATAGAGAGCTCCACAGGACATTTCATCTGATTTGAATTTCTAGTTTGTTATGCATACATGTCACATAATAACTCCTAAAATATAAAATATACCCACATTACCATTATACTAATCAAATTGACTTTCATTTCTTTTTTCTGTGTTTTTGAGATAAGGTCTCACTGAGTAGCTCTGGATGGCCTGGAATTTGCCATATAAACCAGGCTGGTCTTGAATTCACGGAGATCTGCATGCGTTGTCCTCCTGAATGCTGGGATAATGTCGCCATACCTGGCTGACATTTATTCCTTGATATTACCTATCTCCAGTGCATATTTAGTTTCCTTGATTATTTAAACATTATTTTTGCAAAAGTTGTAGTCCACTTTAAAAAGATTTAGCAATTGTTAGTTTAAATCCTCGAGGGACCAACATTACAGACATTCTGTTCCCAGTGGCCCTAGTAAGAAGTTTGGTTTAGAATTTGGCAAAAATGATGCTACTGTTTCCATGGCTACCAGTTTTTTCCAAAGATTATTTTTCCAAATGGTCACCAGGAATTACTGTTTTCTTATTTTTTTAAAAAAATTTGTATTTATTTTTATTTTGCATGTAAGCATGTCTCTTGCCAAAGTTTCATTCTGAATGCTAATGTCTTCAGCTTTTAGAAGAGCTATCTGTTCCCCTTGGTTCTGGAGACCCAGGTGATAGCCAGCAAAAATAGCTTTCTACCACAGCCTTCTACAAATATTCACCTTCTAGAAATCTGGTTCCCCCAGGCCAAGACAGGCTCCAAAATAATGAAAATGGAACATAGAGTTTTTCAGGTTTGTTTGTTTATCTGAGGTACCAAAGAAGGTATGCATATTATTTTTGTTTTTCATATTCTTACTTCAATTTACAAGAGTTTCTCCATTAAAACTTTTTTGTTGTTAAAAAATAATGTTAAAGCTGATGGCTCAGTTTCTGCAGAGAACCTGAATCCTAGCAGAGCAGATCAAAACCACCTAGAACTCATGCTGGGTGCCTCTCACCCTTGCTGGCATCTGCATTCATATGGACACCCCAAACTACACATGCACATGCATAATTAAAAATAAAACAAATCTTTTATTTTTTTCCAGACAGGCTTTCTCTGTTGTAATGCTGGCTGTCCTGGAACTTACTCTGTAGGCCAAGCTGGCCTTGAACTCACAGAGATCCACCTGCCTCTGCCTCCTAAGTGCTGGGATTAAAGGTGTGTACCACCATGGCCTGGCAAAAATAAAATAAATCTTAAAACAATCAGACCTCTGGAGTCCTGATTACATCTACCTCTCCTTTTAAAACCAGCATTTTACTCATTGTTTGTAGCACATGGGGAGACACAGACTTTTGCATGGTTCACTCTCAGATGAGATCCAACTGATTTCTTCCATTTAAGGCTCATAAAATCTTATCTGATAATTCCATCATTCTGCTGTGATCATTGCAAAGTAGTGATTTTTCTAAATCTAATATTCTTACTGCATTTATTATCTAGAAATGCTCTGTAAGAGACTTTTCTGTGGCAATTATTGGTTATGCTGAAGTATATTTTGTACATGAAAGCTGGATAGAAATTATTTCACTTGTCAATTTTCACAGTAATGGATTGGTGACAAAACAAATTCTAGTGATATTGAGTTTTTTGGTTTATTTGGTATATTTGGTATAGATTTGGTATATATTGGTATATTTGGTATATATTATTTGGTATAGATTTTCAAGTACACACACACACACACACACACACACACACACACGTACACACACTGGGGAATATACCCAGGATCTTGGGCATTCTAGGCAAACTCTATTACTGAGCTATAATCCCAGCCATGTGTTCATTACATTTCAAATAAATACAGTTACTTTTTATACTCTAAAATTGTCACTCCTTAAGCCAATAAAAGAAGTCTTTCTAGATCTTATTCTATGACTTAACAAGAATTATATATAAGTAAAGATAAGATTTGTACTATGATCATTCAAAACATTCTAGACTCCATAGACAATGATTAAAAAAGATTATCATCTTTAAATTAACATAATAATACAGGAATGCCTATTCAAAGTTACTTCTATTAAATGTATGGCTATTTAGGTGTGATTTTATGTTTGGTTAATGTCCTAGTTACTTTTCTTTGGCCACAAAAAAACACAATCACCAAAGCAACTTTTAAAAAAGAAAGAATTTAATTTGGGGCTTATGGTTTTAGAGGTTTAGAGTTCATAACTATCATGGCAGGAGCATGACACCAAGCAGGCAAACAGGGTGCTGGAGCAATGGTGCACACCTTTAATTCCAGAGGCAGAGGTAGGCAGATCTCTGAGTTAGAGGAAAGCCTGGTCTGCATATCGAGTTCCAGAGCAAGCAGGACTACATAGAGAGACTTTGTCTCAAAAAACCAAACATAAATAAGTAAATAATAAATAAAGCAATTGTTTAAGGTTTTGAGGCAAATGTATATGTGACTTGCAGAGAGAAATAATATCTGTAGATTTACTTTATCACTTTTACCCACTGAGCTCTCTGTCTGGCCCTACTTTCAAAATAATAACCAACTACTAGAAGTATTATATCTTGTTTTTCAGTTTTAGACATTTTTAACAATCCTTCTACAACAGGTAAAAGAACCATTATTTTTACCTCTGCCCTCTGCAGCCTCCTTATGTGATTCCCCCACCCCCACTTCTGAATCCTCTTCCACTGCCTTCACACTCAATACAAGTAGCATATTTTTGGTCAGAAAATTCAGTGTTCAGCAGCAAATATACTTTATGTCTATGAACATTGTTCATGCCTTATCCATTCTATACAGTAACCATTTCTCCCCCCACCCCCGGGTTTCTTCTTTTCTCTTTTTTTTCTTGAGGCAGTTTCTTTCTGTCTAGCCCAAGAAGACATTGAACTCAGGATCCCCAAGTCTCAGCCACCCAAGTGCTGAGATTATAGGCACCTTCCACCACACTCAATATTTTTTATAATTTGCAAACTTTCTCCTGTTAAGAGTTGACATTCTTCTCAGAACAGAGCAGACTTCCCAGGGTTATCACTCAAACAGGATATATCGAGGTGGGACAAGGCTGGGCCTGAGCCCCTACATTAAGGCTGGATGAGAGAGGGGGGAATCTGAGGGAGAAGGAAGATGGGCGGGGAACTGGGAGGAGTAGAGGGAGGGAGGAGGATGGGGTCAGGATGTATTATACACGAACGAAAAATATTTAATAATTAAAAAAAGAATTAATATTCTTGCCTTGCTGTTTTACTTAGATTTTTATGTGTATATCCAAACCTAAACTTACCTCAGTAGTGCAGTTCAAATTTTTGCCTTCAGGATGAGGACAGACAACTAGTTTGGATTGCAATGGAAGAGGGAAGAGCATCTCTGAGGAGGGAAGTATAGGTGCAAAGGTCCGGTGGTAGTTAGAGGATGGTAGTTAATGAAGAATAAGAATGTGACTGATTAAGTGAAAACAGGATATCAAGGGAAGGAGAGGTAGGATAGACTATTGGAGGAAGGGAGAAAGGCCCTAGGTTTCTGTGGTTTACAGTGAGCATTGGTTGTTTGGTCGTTGTCTTAGTCAGTGGTGTGTGCTATGAAGAGACATCTCGACCAAGGCAACTCTTATAAGATAAGAGAAAGAATTTAATTGGGTGCTTGCTTACAGTTTCAGAGGTTAGTCCGTTATCATTATTGCATGGAACATGCAGCGTGCAGGCAGGCTCTAGAGCAGTAGCTTAGAGCTACATGATTACCCAAATGGGGGGGGGGAGAGGGAGGAGGGAGGGAGGGAGGGAGGGAGGGAGGGAGGGAGAGAGAGAGAGGGGACAGAGAGAGAGAGAAAGAGAGAGAGAGAGAGAGAGAGAGAGAGAGTCTCTGGGTCTCTGGGCTGAAACCTCAAAGCCCACCCCTAATGATACAATTTCTCCAACAAAGTCACACTTCTAACTCTTCTAAACCTTTCAGTAGTGACCTCCCTGATGACAAGCATTCAAATATATGAGCCTATGTGGGGAGGCAATCTTATTTAAACCACTATAGTCTTGAACTTATGGTTAGGAAAAACTCATTTCAAAATTTCTGATAGAAGAGAGAGAAAGCCAGTATTAAACCCCTTTATCCATTCCTTTCTGCTTTGTAGTCACAGTTGGTTTGCATTAGGTAGTGGGATCTGTTCTATTGTTTGCAATAAGCTTTAATAGATTCAGGAGTTTTTGCGCATGTGCATTTTGATGTCAATTCTGGCTCTGATTCCTTTATGCTGGGTTGTTTGTTCTGTTTTCTGCATATTGCCTTGAACTACAGTGTTCAGAGGATTCTTTTCTACCTCTAGAACAAATAAATTCACAGTCATCATTTTTCAGGTATGATATTCCAGTTCAACCTCTTTTCAATCATTCATTTTATTATGTCAAAGAAAACTTTGTTTCAGACCTGATGGTTGTTACTGTAGGAGTCTGCTGCAACTTGCCGATTTATTTTAAATAAATGGTTATTTTAATTTATTTAAAAATATTAATTTTTGAAAATGGAGCAAAATCCATAGTGTGTAAGTATTTAAAGTGCTCATTCCTTTCTCTCGATATGAAAATTATAATTGTATTCCCACTCGAATCATCTCTCCCTGTTTTACCCACTATGGTGGTCACACAAGGAACTGGAAACAAGGACTACTTTAGAGTCCTGGAAATAGTTGTTATTATTTTGTTTTCTTGAAAACCACAAAATGGCATTTGGATTAGGTTTGTGTTCCCACCCCAGCTGTGGTATAGTTGTTTATGAGTTTGGTTTGGAATGCTTGATTCAGGTGGTTGTAATTTGGTTAGGTGCAGTCATTCTGGCACCTGTAGCTTGATTTTAGGATTGGGTACCTCATGAGTTGATGGAAAATTTTGGCTTAGGACATAAAAGGTCTGAATCCCCAAGAGTCAGGGTGAGTGTTGGTTGGTGGTTCCTTGGTTGGGTTGCTGTCGTTAGCATGATAATTTCTAAAAGAGCAAAGGTTGGAGAGAGTGAGTTTATAGACCATGATCTGAGTCTGACTCACTGTCAGCTAGTCCTCTTCAAGCATAGGACAGCCTAAAGAGAGGCTGTGAAGATCTCTACCTTTCTCTCATTATATAGGCCACTTGCAAAAGTGATGAAGATTTCTTTCTATCTTTCCTTTCCCTTTCCTTAAGTTGAGGGTAAACGATTGTAGCGCACTGCTACAGAGTACCTTGCTTCAAACATGCGAAATGCAATATGAAAAAGTAGGCAAAAAAAGCAATGAATAAAGTTTGTTCTACCTATTACACAGGAGAATTTTGGAGTAGATTGGGAAATTAGGAATGGCTGTTGAGATAGGACTATTGGGTAATTTTCTCCCCTGAAAATGAAGAGTAAGAAAAGGGGAATGTTATTTAGTAAACACATGAAAATGGAGGAAGACAAATTGTATGTTCAGCAGCGAGGCTTCTTGACTATGTACAGAATCACCACCAGAATGAAGTTTTTCATGAAGAATGTGCTATGGAGAGACTGCAATATGGACCTCCACTTCAAGTTACATAGTTATGCCAAGATTGGTTGGAAATCAATGGAGCCACAAGCAGCTTTCTCTATGTTAGCATGTCAGTAGTGGCAGAGTTCCCTAGAGAATGAGAAATTGACATGACAGGATGTGACAGGAAGGAGAGAGCAAAATAACCTTCCCTTCCTTCCCTTCCCTTCCCTTCCCTTCCCTTCCCTTCCCTTCCCTTCCCTTCCCTTCCCTTCCCTTCCCTTCCCTTCCCTTCCCTTCCCTTCCCTTCCCTTCCTTCCCTTCCCTTCCTTTCCTTCCCTCCTTTCCTTTCCTTTCCTTTCCTTTCCTTTCCTTTCCTTTCCTTTCCTTTCCTTTCCTTTCCTTTCCTTTCCTTTCCTTTCCTTTCCTTTCCTTTCCTTTCCTATTCTTTCTTTTAGCTTTCTTTCCTCTCTCTCTCTCTTTCTTTCTTTCTTTCCTATATAAGGACATTAATGGAACATAGTTTTTATGCTATTATCTCAACAGATCAAGGATCCAGTGAGAAGGAGTCAGAACATGGAAATGACCAGGACTTCTAGGCAAAAATAGATCACTGAAAAATCCCAGTGGTAAGATAGCTTCAAATTGTTTGTTATATATATTAGATTAGGTATGCATTAGATTTTTTCTGTAGTCTGCCTGTGGTAATGAAATCCAACTTTGACTTCATCAGCACTACTGTAGGAATCATAGTTTGGGAGATATTTGGGTTCATGTCAGGTAGAGAGAAAAGAATAGGCAACTTGCATGAGTGAGAAGACTTCTATAGGATTTCTGAGTTAGGATAAATAGTAGCCTTGAGAATATAAGACGCTAATGATCTACCATAGCTTATATGACTGTTATGGTCCTGGATCTAGAGTACTGGAGGCATGGCACTATAAACGTGGAAACAAGCATAAAAACTAAGAGACCCGGGCAGTTTTTTTTCTCTAATTATATCATTACAGGTGTCCTTAGATGATTTTCACGTTTTGACTGATGTGAAAATCTTCCCCAATCAAGGACTCAAAAGACAATCCGCAAAGGCATTCTCCCTCCCCCTCTTCCCCTCTTATCTGGAATAAGGTGATAATTGAGTTCAAACAAACAAAACAACTTTGTGGTATTGTCTAATAGCAAAGCTGGCAAAATTACAAGACATCTAATTTTATGGTCCTAGATAGGCGTCCAGGGAAACCTAAGACCAAATGCCTTTTGTTAAGGGTTCTGAACCCTGAGTGGCCCCTAGCTCTGTGCAGCTGCAGGCAATTTGTAGGAGAGGCAGTGTGGTGTGTGAGTCCCTGGCAAGGAATGTTAATCTGAGACTATCCCCTCCAACAGCTTTTGCCATTCATCATTTCCACATCCAGATGGCTCCCATTGTCTACGGATTCCTCTTTTTTTTGTGCAAAGTGGCCGCTCTTAAATCTGTGGTATATTAGTGTTGGGAGCAATTTTATTATTCATCTAGTAGTCCAATTACCACTCTTTATAGGAGAGGAAGTGGAAATCCAAAGAAGGGAAATATCATGGTCAAAACTACCCAGTTACTTTGTGTTGCAGCTGAAGGAAGAACATTTTTATCTCTTGGATCTCTGCCTGGGGCTTATTTCAGTTCATCAGAACCTGATCATTTTTAGGAAAACATGCCGCGCAAGATTGGAATCAGCTGATGACAAATTCAAATCTCATCTCTGTGATTTGGTAGTTGTGTGACCTTGGATAGTTAATCCTTACTTCTCTCATTTGTGAAATGGAGAAGGCCCCAGAACCTCTAACACAAACTGTCATGAGGGCAAATGAATACTGACACTTAAGGAGTTTATCACTGTGTCTGGTACACATGAGTACTCAGTGAATCAGTTTTTTATCACCACAAGTGCAAATCCTTTTACATTAAAGCATGAAGAACTGGTTCTTATGGGGGGTTGGGGGATGAAACCAGTATTTTGTGGATAAGCCTCTGTACAGACATATATTCTAGTATGTATGCTAAACGGATAGTTCAATCTAACAATCAAGACTTGCAACTCTGATGGCTACAAAAGAATTTCTATAGGAAATATTCTATTGGACAGTAAAGGGAAGAAAAGATTTTAAGTCCTTGGATAATGGGTTCTCTGTTGTTGTCCACTGCACAGCACTTAATGCTGAAGACCCCATACCAACCTGAAGCACCCCATGCAAAGAAAAGTTCTCTGGATTTTTAAACAATGCACATAATTAATTAAGGACCAGTTTGACTTTTGAAGATTGTGATATTTTGTTCACAATAGAAAAAAAAACAAAACGCTGACATGGTTTGAATGTCCTATAGTGTCTGGTATAAAGTTGCTAACATAGAGGCACAGTTAATTCACAGAGAAATCTGAGAAGAAAGCCAAATGAGGGGGTAGATGAAACAGCTTAGTGTTAAGTAGTTAAGTAGTTAAGGGTGGTACTGCCCTTGCAGAGGACCCAACTTCTACTCCCTGTACCCTTGTCAGGCTTACAGCTGCTTGTAACTCTAGATCCAGGACATCTGATGCATCCTGTCTTTCTGGGCATCTGCTCCCACCCGCACATATCTATGCACACATATACACAGAATAAAAAATCATGAAGAAGGCAAATGATACTAAGTAATTCATTGTTTTCCTTTTTGTGTATTTGTTAGTTGCCAAAGAAGACAAAAATCTTGTAGAGTCTAGTGACCTTGGAGACACACACTTTTCTTTACTAACAAATGTCTTTGTTGTCAGAATGTTATTTTCCACTAATACAAGTTTAGTTTCCATGTCAACGGATCAGGATGCTCTATTGATTAGTTTCTGAATGAGGAAATGAATGGAGGTCTGTGAGATGCGGTTCTGGGGTCACATCCTAGAGTCTGGTATGGAATGGGATCCAGCAAGCTGTGTGTTTAGTCTTCCTAATCTGATTCATAGGCACTTTGGGTACATAAGGACCCAGCCCTTCCTGGTTCTGCTGCAAAATGCCTCACAGAGCTGGCCTTATTCACCCCTTCAGGCTCTCCCCTAGAGCCAGATCCTCTCCCTTCTCGAGGGATCTTGTTGCCCTAGAAATTGGAAGCTGTCAGGCCACAGTCACGTAGCATAGCTCATATATTAATTAACCATACTTCCCCTTCCCCCTCAAGAACCTTTAAGAGTAGACACTTGGCTTTGTGTGGTGAAACAGAAGCTTCTTACTTATGATCCCTAAGTCCTGCCTGCTGAGGTATTAATAAAGCTCTCCTCTGAGAATCAGTCAGCAGAGGAAGTCTCTTTCTCAGTCTCTCTTCTCTCCGTGCCAGGAAACCAAATGGGGCAGTTAATTATATGGAAGTCACTGGTCAAAAGGAAGTCTTACTTTGGAATTTTTGTTGCTTTTGTAAACCCAGAAGTCATCCTCAAAGTTAACACAAAAGCAAAGTTTTATTTGGGCATAGAATAAATGCAAATTCAGAAACAAAGGTTCATTTAGATGGAATCAGCATTTTTCTCTGCTAATCTGTATGAGTTGCTGTAACAAAATATCCTAGTCTGGGCGGGTTATAAACAACAAAATTTATTTCTTACAGTTTGGGAAGCCAGAAAGTTTTAAAATTAAGGAACTAACAGTGGTAGTGTCAAGTGGTAGTCTAATTCCTTATAGATAACTGTATCTTCCCATGGTGGAAAAGAAGAGGAATCTCCCTAAAATCAGCTTTATGGAAAGATCAATTCAATCCCTGAAGGCCTAATCATATCCTAAAGATGCTTCCTAACACAATCAGCTCAGGGCTGGGTTTCAACATATGAATTGGATACATTGACACATTGACTCTGGGACAGATCAGCTGGTCTACTCCTCCCTGGGGCACTGGGGCATGAGGTGAACACTTTTAAGTATTGCTAAATAGGTAGGTAGAACTTATGTTATTAGACTTGTTAGTTGTGTGTTTAGCTTTTGTTAAGTCTTTATTCTAAACACCCTCTTAATGCTTTCTGTGGGTGCACTTATCACAGTGGAGTCTTTTGTCAGGTTCTTCCTTTATAGATGGCAGCCTTCAGTGGGGAACTGTCAGTTAAGTACTCCCTTTCCTGGCAACTGGATGTACTGTCTTTCTGACAGTCTGGCTGTCCACTCTGAGAACACTCCAGTAGCTGTGAAGGATTACTATCCCCAGTCACGGCTAATGGTATGCTACTGTCCTGATCCCTCCAGACAGCTTTCCTCAGCCTTTAAAAAAAGAACTTCAAGCCTTAAAGTTGAACAGCTATCTTTACCGAGATTGAAGGGGAGGTACTTCTACATTGTCCAGCAGAAGGCTTGTGATTGTTGCAGATCAAAATCCATTATTTCTATCTAAGGCTTTGATTGATGAAAATATCCTTACTATGATTCTCTTCTGGTTGTATATGAAGGTTGCTTGGTTGACCTTTTCTGTCAGCAAAGAGATCACAGGACCCTTTAGCATTGCAGCACAAGGACCTGTTAAAATGATTCTCTAGGGTGATTTCTTCTTGTATGCTTTTCATCTTTATCATTAGTAGAGAGAACTGAAGTAGCAACACAGAGAGATGGCTAAGTGGTAAGCAGAAAGGTAGCAGCTATGAAGGAAGCAGAGGTAGCAAGGAGAAGGTGGCAGAAGAAAACCAGGGAGTGACCAGAGTAGACAGAGCAAAGTGCAAAGGCATCAGAAACAACAAAGGATGGTGGGCATATAGAGAAAGCCAGGGAGACAAAAGAGCCAAAGCTGAAGAAACGTAGAAGGCTGTGGAGAGCCAAGACAAGAAACTGTGGGCCCTTATTGTTGGAAGAAGCCCAGAGAGCTGCTGAGAATAAAGGGCAAAGGGTTCTCATACCCTATGCTTCAGAGCTTTACCACTAACTAGTGTTAGGCATTGAGAGTCTCAATAACCTAGTCCTGCAGAAGGAGCCCTGGCAGTCAGTGCTGCCTGCTGCTTGATGTCAAGGATTAGAATAGCTGCCAAGGGCTAAGGCTGCTGGCATTTAAAGCCTCCAGTCTAAGTACCTAGAGAATAAGCCTTTGATTTCTAAAGCCTTGAACAAAAAATCTCTGGCTTTTGGGATTTAGAATTGTAAGACTGGTCTGATATTCTAGCTCCTAGGCCTTAGGAACTATGGGTCTGAGACTGCCAACACCACAAGAGCTTCTCCTCAGCTACTCATGATTTCTATCTGGGTAGAACAAAAACAGCCCAGGCAGATGACTGGTAACCATTATTCTCTGTTAATACTCAGTTTTGTAATGTAAAAGATGTAGACTATATAAAGCCTTGGCAAATTATCTAAAAAAAATTTTTGGAGACAAGGAAGGAAGCAGAGGTAGCTGGTATATAGCTTTGGCTGGCCTGGAACTTATAGTGATTTGCCTGCTTCTGCCTCCCAAGTGGTTGGATTTAAAGTGTGTGCTATCACACCTGGCTTGGTAAACTATTTTTATGGACCAAATTTAGTAAATGGGATGGTATGAATAAAATATTGGAATATTCATTCATTTGCTTAGTCTGTGGCAGCAGCTAAGTTGATGGCAGAATAGACTGGACGGTGAAGAGATTGTGCAGCCTGAGAAGCTAAAGTATTTAAGTACTATTTGGTTTTCAGATACAATTGCTGGATCTTGAATCATATTATTATCAATGTTTTGCTTGGTTCACAGCACTCTAGATCTCTGAACACGATAAAGATAAAGTGCAGGCTCGTGTCAGAGGTCACATAACAAAAAAATTTAGATGAATGTGAAGAGATCTAAGAATGTGGCATCGAATATGAAATTTGGAAGTTTTATAAGACAAGATACGTCAGAACAGGGAATGAAACTCCAAGAAAATGAAGGATTTTGAGAGATTTTATATCTAAAAGAAAACTTGATGGCTCAGTAGGAGGAAGAGATGAATATTACCAATACCACTGTTTCATGTTAAATAATGTTAAACAATTTATGGATGAACCATTGGTTTTACATTGATCTTTCCTATAACCAACTAAGCATATAAAATTAGATGTTATTTAAACTTTTGGGACAGGAGTCACAGAATGTATATATATATTTATGTGTGTATTAGAGACAATTTCGTATAACTTAATCTGGTCATGAACTTTCTCTGTAGAGGCAACCTTGAATTTCTGACCCTCTTGCTTTTACCTCCATGTTCTGAGATTACAGGCATGTGCCACAATGTTTGGTTTTAAGTGGTTCTGGGAACTGAACCAAGGCTTCCTGAGTGCTAGATAAGCATGACATTAACTGAGCCACGTGTCCAGCCTGGCACACTTTTTCTCAGAAGAAAATTATCGAATAATTTGGTTTTTGCTAATTCTGTCATAGGCTTTTATATCTACAAATGTAGCATGAAAGCAGCTACAGACAATGTACATCAATTATCATTGTTTTAATAAAATGTTATTTATAAATACTGGAATTTGAACTTCATATTATTTTATAAAACTATTGATACTTTAGATTTATTTATTTACATATCAGATTCACTGTGTAGCCAAGGACAGCTTTGAACTCATGATCCTCCTCACTCTACCTTCCAAGTGCCACAATTACAGGCATGCAGTTTTTTTTCAGTGAAGGCCTGGCTTCTTTCAGTGCATTAAACATGTTACAGTGATTTTATTTTCTGGGATGTGGAGAAATAGGTTGAAGGATGAATTTGGCTAATGGGCCTCAATTAGTAGACCCCTGTGTTAGTCTTACATTCTTAGTGTGCAAAATGGCAATTTTCTCTACCAACCACCCAGGGTGTTTATAATGGAGGAAAGAATTTTGTCCTTGAGAGTTTGTTGCATAGAACAGCACACTCAGATGTAAGACATCACCCGTCTAGAGTCATGAGAATTATTTAATTATCTACAGTTGCAAGACGTACAGATCTTTTGGAAGTTGATGAGAAATTTATCATTTCCATGAATAATTTTTGCTAAAAGAAAAGTAGGAATTCATTTTGCATATGTAATAGACTCAAAGATGACTGCAATATTCTAATATTTCTGGAGCCTAGGTTGATAAGTAATTTCTTAAGCATACAATGCTATGCATCGATAATATCAATTTGGAAACCTCGTGTTGAACTTTATCTTACTCTTTTCAATGAACTTGTATCTAATTTATGTAGTTTGTAGGACAGATGGGATTTGAGAAGATGTAATTAGAAGTCACTTTCCTTAGTTCATTGTAGTTCTTATTTTGCCAGAAATCACATGTTAGGCAGTCATTCTATCTCGGAGCCACAACCCCACCCCAAGCTTCACTGTTTCCTAAACACTGCCTTCATCTAGAAGGCAGACTACCCTTTGGATTATTCTTCCCCAACCTAGAAGATTTCTTAGGCCAGTTTCATATACTTTAGATAACAGAAGAATTTCACCATCAGATGTTATGAAATTTAGTCCAGTCTTGCCATGATGTGGATGAAATGCCATCCCCCACCCCTCTTAGGCTCAGGTGCTAGAAGATCCAGCTGGTGGCATTATTTTGGAAGCTGTCCAGAGTGGCAGAGAGATCAGGACTTTGAGGATTACAGCCTGGCCCTGGTTCCAGTTTTGTTTTCTGTTCACCATATATCACAATATGTAGAACCTAAAGCCTTGAGCTCCCACTGCCATGGATAGGAGCTGCTCTTTCATACCGTTCCCACTGTGATAGACTGAAATTCCCCAAAACAGTGAGCCAAAATAAGCAT
Organism: Cricetomys ansorgei; assembly: GCA_026225945.1. Lineage (NCBI taxonomy): Eukaryota > Metazoa > Chordata > Mammalia > Rodentia > Nesomyidae > Cricetomys > Cricetomys ansorgei. The sequence goes on from JAMJFZ010004061.1 coordinate 16,828,511, forward strand.
TTCCTTCTTTAAGTTGTCTCTACCAAGTAATCTTTTACAACTATGTGGAAAACGATTAACTTAAAAGTTAATCAAAACTTTAATATTTTCTGGGAGAGGGGAGTCAGTTTTCTTCAAGAATGCTGAGGGGCTACCCATGCTCCAGTAGATGGCCTTACACCCGTATACACACTGACAGCACTTAGTCACCCAAGTAGGTTTAAAACAAAGCAAAACACTCAAAGTAGGCAGAGAACAGTGGTAGGGAGGATGGCGGAGGAGTGGTAGTAGAGGGAATGGTCATGGGCTTGATCAAAGCTCAATTGTAAATTGTACATATGCAAAACTCTTAAACAATTAAAAATACCTTTCATGTCTTATCTAGTTCCTCTCTAGTCATCACTTTCTACCTAGATCTGCCCCCTGATCCCATCAGAAGTCCATGCCAAACCCAGTGTCCCTGTCTTCCTGATGCTGAACTTTCAGCTACTTCTCCAGCAACGTGTCTGCCTGAGTACCACCATGCTCTCCACCATGATGATAATGATGCCACCACCGCCTGGCCTGAATCTCGGAAACTGTAAGGAAGCCCATTTAATGTTTTCTTTTATAAGATTTCCTGTGTTCACGGTATCTCTTCAAAGCAATAGAACACTGAATAAGACATGTTTACATGTGTGTCTATATGTGTGTGTCTGTATGTGTATATGAGTATGTGTGTATGCATATCTGCATGCATGTGTGTGTGTATATATATGTGTGTGTGTGTGTGAATGTATGTGTGTATATATGTATTTATGTGTCTGTGTGTCTGTGTGTGTATGTGTGTGTCTCTGTGTGTGTGTACGCATGTGTGGCATGTCTGTGTCTTTGTGTGTTGAACTTAAAGAGAAAAAAATATCCCTTGCCTGAATATTGTTCATTTGTGTTGGAGTCCAGCTCCAGTGGGCTCAAGGACCTGAGAAGGAGGCATGGAGTTAGTGAAGAATGAGGCTCACACAAGTTAATGTGACTAGTTCTGTAGCTACTGTTCTTTTCTGTTTCAAAACAGTCAGTTGTTTATTTATATGAAAAGAAATATGCACATGTTCCCCAGGTGCTTACAAGATTATTATCCCAAGCATTGACACAGTTCAGACAGCTTCTATTATACATAAAACAGGAAGTCATGTGTGCTCTAGTAAGTCAGCAAGCAAGTATTCAAACCATGAGTACTTGACTGACAGCAATTGTAGTTTCAAGGTGCCAAACCGATGGCCTTAAAGTTTAAGGAATCAAATCTATTTACAATGGGGGTAAGCTTATTGTTTTTAAATGACAAATCTTAATACCTAACTCTTTTGTAGCATTTTTGTTTTTGTTTGTTTTTCTCTAATTCCTAATAATCTTCGTCCTCCTATGACCGCTTTGTTAAAATTTTATCAACCATGGGAGAAATTGGAATCTCAGAGGTCTGAGAATGAGTAACTCAAAAGTCTGAGTTAGATTCTCTCCCTTATATGACCTTATTTCCCCAGAAAATTTAAAATTTGTCAGTATAGTTTGAGTAGTTTTACTATCTGAAAAATGCCACAGGAAAAGGAGTAGGAGGCAAATTGCACATTCTTCTAGGAATTCACGGGGATCTCCAGAGGACTGCTCAACTGGGAGCTTGCCATACAACTGGAAATTCAGTGATGCCTTGCTAATCAGGGAGCCACATTACAGTCCCATAGCATTTCCTGAAGCTGCATGGCCACTGCCACGTTAGACTGCTGGTACTTTCATGATGAAGGTAACACTTTGTTCTTTCCTCATAGGGCATCTTTTTTTTTAAAATATTTTATTTTATTTTTTTTAAGCTTGGGGACAATTTTATTAGTTTAAAAGAAAAACATACAAAGGCAGGCAAGTTGTTAATCTTGGCTGCTGCCCAGAGGAGGACAATGGAGAAGAGAAAGAAAAAAATAGCCATGCTGTTTAAGTTAAGCTGTCATGAAGGTTAGCTACATGGTGTCAGAGAGCCACATGGTGGGGAGGAGGGCTGTAGAGAAAGAATAAGCAAGCCAAAATGTTAGAACAGAAATAAAAAGAATAAAAAGTTGCATTCTTTTCTGAGCACTTCAGAAAAGTGTTTACACTTATGAATTAGCTTGTGCTCTGCAAGAGAATGCCCCATTAATGTAAGAATTCTGGGGAGAAAAAGTACAGTGTCCCATTAAAGGGATAACTATTACACTATCTCTTTAGCATGACTTAAAGTGACCTTGCCTTACTTGGGGTGAGAAATCATCCCTTAATCAGGTCATTGACCTGCCCATTATTAGGTTTCCACTCAGGCCCAAGATTCTATTCTCTTGACCCAGAAGAAGAGTTCTCTTAATGGGCCTTCATTGCTACTCTAACATTCTTTTCTCTGAAGAAGTAAACTTAAAACAGTTTAGGAACCAGATGAGGGGTCAAAGCCCTCATGGAGTACTCTTATGAGATCCTTCATTAGCCCATGAAGAGTGAGGTCTCTTAAAACTATTGACTTTCCTTAGCTCCTGTGTGCTGGTGATGCACTGATTAGGTTTCCTTCATCCTGGAGCAAGCTACATTCCTATCACAGCACCTACGTCTTCCCCACACTTCCAAATCTGTCTTCATTTGTATCCTTGAGGCATTCCTTTTAGACCCTTGCTAAACTTGAGGAAAGGACTTAAAAATTACAGCCCTCTATTCTCATACATACCCTTCCAAGTTTCTTCTCTTCTTCTCGTGGAATCTCTGGCTTCTTCTATCCTATATGTTTAGGGTGAACTAAAACTTACTATAGGACAGACTGTCTTATCTTTTACAATATCCTTCAGATATATGACCAACACAACTATGTTGGATGTATTGTATTAATTGCCCAGTGACTACCAGCATTGTGTTCTATGACACAACAGGAATGTCCTTTCTTCTGTATGTGGCTCTTTGTTCATTTTCTTCCTATATTTGTAGATATTAAGGGTAAGAATCTCTTTGAAATTATCAATTTTAATGCTTGTTAAATAAATAAGTAGACATCCAGTTCTTCCTAATTATTAATTAAAGGTAGATTAAAGTTAGTAGGCTAGCTTATTCATTCAATATTAAATAACTATGTGCCAAGTTTTGTAGTTTTAGGATATAGTGAGACTAAAAAGACATAGCCTATGCTTTTCAGCTTGATGTGTGTGTGTGTGTGTGTGTGTCTGTGTGTGTGTGTGTGTGTGTGAGTGTGAGTGTATATATGTGCATGTGTGTATATTAGAAAATCACAGAAATACAAAATTCACTTCACATTTCCGTGAGTGCTACCAAATGAAAATGTAAGGCTCTGTCAGATGGCAGAGTGCTTACTAATTCTGATGACAGTGGTACCTCAGGATGGATGGATATTTAATCTGAGACCTGAAGGATTTATAAGAATTAAGATTTCAAAACAGAAAGCATGTACAAGAGTCCATTCAAATTGAAACCTAGTATTTTAAGGGAAGTTCTGAATGAAATAAAGAAGGCAAATGTGGCCTGCAGCTGTGAGTCGGGTGGGGAAGTCAAGCCAGATGAGTGTAGGGAAGGATCCTGACTACTGAAGGAAAGGCACAGCAGGCAAATTTATTTGGTTTTATCTTAAGAGCATTTTGGGAGTTTTTGGAGGGTTGTTTATGTACAGGAGTGCCACATTCTTATTTTTGCACAGGAGTCATAGATGATAAGTTCTGGAAAAATTCTCCTACTCACAGAGGTCAAAGCCCCAGCCTCAAGCCTTATGAGCATCCTGCAAATTCTAGTGCACTCAGTGAAGACAGGCTTCTCAAAACAGCATTCTGCCTGCTGATCTGAGATGGATTTGACCAACTGAAGCTGTGTTTAAAGCACAGCCCACTGCTTTGCAGAAACATTTTGGTACAATCCTGGCAATTTTGGATAACCTATTGGTGAGAAATCTCTCCTTTCACTGGGAAACCATAGCAACATACCACTTAGGAGACACACTGTGAAATCTGTCTGCTCTTTGGTTTGTATTTTGTAGTCCAGGAATAATCATCTTGTCTAATGTGAGTGTACTGAAGGTCAGGCGAATTTAAGCCAGTGGCAGTGCAGTCCTCCCTCTAACCATGAGAGTAAGGTGCGGATTCTTTACACTGGGGACTCAGGACCCCTGCCTTGGGTCAGCCAGGAAGAAGAAATCAGGGCTAGTAGCTTTGTTTTCAGCACAAATTATAAGCCCTATTTAATTTCAAAGTGCAAAGAAAGGAAACATGATTTATAGAATTACTATAAAACCTTATATATTGACAAACTGCCCCAGATACAGTTTTTACTAAGCTGCAAGATTTATATTCAGAATTTTTAGCCCTAACATATTTTTATAATTCCATGATACACACTCTATTCCACTTTAGATACCAGCTGTAGTCTGTAAACTTCAGGAATTATGAAGAGGACACAGGGGGCTGAGGCAGGAGGATTAGGAGTTCAATGGCAGCCTGGGCAGCATAGTGATACCCATCTCAAAGTCAATAAAGAGACACAATAAATAAATACATAAACAAACCGATAGTTATGTGGAGGATTTCTTGTGTTGACTCTGTAATGTAGATAGCCAAAGGTGCTAGCAGTACACACAGGAACATAGGGTTAAAAGGTTTTGTTAAAAAGCAGGAAAAATGGTAAAGTCTTTAGGGAAGAAGTTTCAAGATGACCTTTCACAGCCTAAATTCAATCTCTGGTAGACGATAAATTGAAGGTCAGAGAGAGAGGGGTGGGGGAGCGAGGGAAAGGTCTCCTGGGTTTCCATACTGGCAACACTCTTTAAGTAGACATGTTAATGTCCCCTTTCTTTTCCTTTTACGATTATAAATGGAGTAGTATTCCCCATTTTAAAAAATTACCTACAAGTTTACTAGGTCTTGCCTTTCCTTCATTTTGAAGTCTATTACTCTGCCACAACGTAATTTTGTCAAGTAGCTCCCCAAGCAGATTCCCTAAGGACTGTCGTACAATGTGTCCAGATCTATCAGTCTCACCTCAGACCAGGAATTCTCCTGGCTACTATGGATATCTACTTGCCAGCTTTCCTTCTTAATTCACATTCACTTACCTGGGCATAATCCTTCCGCACAGGCTGAGGGAAGCCAGTGGATGCTATTGAAGTACAAAATGGTCATTGGACAGGTGGTCTCCAGAAGGGAGTGGCCAAGCACCTGGTAAAGACGTCCCGATGGATCTGGCTTTCATTAATTGTTTATCTTTTGATTCACTCCTTTAGTCAGATATTCTCTGAGCATGTATGTTCCAGGCTAGTTATGCTAAGTATGAGAGATATATCATAGAACTCAATCCAGTTCCTACCTCCAAATAGCTTATATTCTGTCATGAAAACCAGACAAGTGGATTATAATGTGATATATAACAAGGTTTTGGCCATGTGGATTTGTGTGATAAATCTAGATTAAGGCACTGAGGTTTTATGGATTGTTACTGTGGCATAGTACATCTTATCAAAATGGTTACCTGGATAGAGACATATTACACCTCCCCAAGTCATCCCTGGAGCCTTTTTCCTTGCTTCAAGAAGCACAAGATATCAGAGGCCAGTTTTGTTTTGCAAATTGGTTTGTTTAGCCATAGTCACTGTTGACCTTCACCTTTTCTTTCTGATGCTTTACCAGGAAGGCAGCTCAGATGGGCATGCTACATTGTATTTGCTGGACTCTTTGTGATTTGGTTGAATTTAGAAGCTGAGACCATTTCATGTTCTGTTTGCTTCTTGCTTCTTTTTTGAGAATCAGACTTGTTTGCTCAATAACTCTGGCTTACCTGGAACTTGCTGTGCAGACTAGGCTGGGCTTACTTCCAGTGATCCCCTGCCTTTGTCTTCTAATGCTAGGATGTCAGGCATGTTCCAGAATGACAAGCTTCATACTATCCATTCATACAAGGCAAGGGGCAAGCTCTATTTCTTCCCTAATCAGATTCTTGTTTGATTTAAATACATTTGAGTAATTTTCTTATTTATTGTCCTTCCAGAATCCTGGAACTATCTTTACGAGTGGTGGGTGACTCATCATTTATGGCTGTTTTCAGCAAAGAAACTACCTACAGCTGTGCATCAACAAGGCTAGACCTAACGGGTTATGAGGACCAAGCAAATGGAACAAATTCTTAAAACCGAACACACAGCCTATCTTTTTCCAACAACTGCCAGAAGGGGGCAGTAGAAGAACATAGTATGCTTATCTGGAGCCACACCAGCTTTAGTTGTTTTACTATTTTCATTAGGAACAATACCAAGTGCTTTGTGAAATGATTTTTACATATATTTCTAGGGACAGAAAATACTAAGTTCTTCTGGAAAAATATGAGAGCTTTAAAAATGGATTTATAGTTCTTGAGACTAAAGAGAATTTTTTTTTTAATTTTGTTTTTTGCCTTAAAAGTAAAAAGGTAGTCCAGAGGAAGTTGGGAAAAATAAGTTTAATTCCATAGTGGTCTTTGTTCAGCTTCTGCTCAGGGAGTGGTTTGTGCAGAGTTGAGAACTACTATTTGCAGAATTTGGCGTTCTTGTCTGGGCCTCCTGACAAGAGGCAATTCACACTCAGCAATCCTGTAAATAGGATTTTTGAGTCAGCACCAATTTAGCATATTCAAGGACACTAGTGGCTAGTTTCTTCAGATTAGGAATGGAGAATCTCACAGGTATGGTGAAGCCACAGAGGCCTGAGTATATATCTCTGAGAGCTGGGACAGGTCATCCCATTTCTCTTACAGACTGGAGTTAGTTTTTGGAACTGCTAACCTACAGCTGCCCATGCGTGACATTTATTACACACCAGTGTATGTAAGGGCTTGCACTGCCTGCTTCACATTCCCTATGCCCTGTGATCTAGTAGCAGTTTTAAGGCAGCTCTTATCAACCTTGCTCCAGGTGAGAAATTCACTGATCAATGACAGCTCAGGTGGACCTTCCTGCTGCTTCTGTGAAATGGAATACTGTGATCTGTTTGAATTTAGCAGCTGGGGTCATTTCACATTCTTCTACAACTCTTTTCTTTTCTTTTCTTCTTTTTTGAGACAGGGTTTTAGTAAGTAGCCCTGGTTGACCTGGTTCTTGCTACATAGACCAGGCTGTCCTGGAACTGGCAGTAATCCTCCTGCCTCTGCCTTTGACATTCATAGAGTTAGCAGGTAGAAAAGACTTGATTCTTAGTTCCACTTCCCTTCTGCTAAGGCTTATAGTGATGTTATTATTACGTTTTCATTTTGGTACTCAGTACAATCTTTGCATCAGTCCCTGATGCTCATGCTTGGCGGCAGGCCACAATAGTGACGCTCTCTAGCATATTGCAGATGTAGGACCTTCTTCCTAGCTATCAAGTTATTATTTATCCTTCAAATTCCCCTCTCTTGTCTCTTTATTCTAGGCCATACTAATCTGTTGTTCTCCAGTCTATATCATTCGGTGTGCTGCTTAGGTTATTATTTATTTATCAACTTGGCACAAGCTGGAGTCATCTGGGAAGAAAGAATCTCAACTGAGAAACTCCCTCCATCAGGTTGTCCTTCACATAAGCATGTGGGGCAATTTCCTGATTGATGATTGAGGTGGAAAGTCCTAAACCACTATGGAAGTTCTCACCCATGGGCAGATGGGCCTGAGTTGTATAAGAAAGTAGATCGAACAAGCCACTGAGGAGTAAGCCAGTAAACAGCCCTCTTCTGGAGTTTTTGCTTCAGTCTCTGCCTCCAGGTTCTTGCCTTGAGTTCCTGCCCTGACTTTTGTTCAGGGTCATTTATAAGTTCTAAGATGAAATTTTATCTTGTTGGTTTCTAAATAAGCTAGTTTTCTCAATGTGAGCTACAGAGGAAAGCTCCCATGTTCACAAGGCATATTTTGTTCCCTTTTAGCCTCTGCTGTGAAGGGCTCAGAGCTGAGAAATGACTTGGATACTGTAATCATTTGTTTTTCTTTGTTATTAGTGACAAAGGTAGGATTTTTGTTTCCTTCCCTCTGTTGGAAGCTTGCGTGGGACCTTATGGCATCATGAAAGCTAGGCTTCAGAGATTAGGCTTTCAGGCTTTCAGCTCAGTTCCTCCTGGTCCTTGGCTGGATCTTTTTCTCAATAATCCTGATAAGAAAGGCAAAAAGCTCAAAGGTGGGAGAAAGTAATGTGATGATGGACAGAATTACTAGAGAAACCCTGCCAGAGCCACAGAATGCTGAAGCCACTAAGCTGTAAGAGTCCAGGAACAATTTTTTTTTGAGCTAATCTTGCCATGAGCTTAATTTAATACCTTTAAATCTTATTTTGACTTAGGTTCTCCAGATTGTAAAATAGCATCAATTTGTTTTATTTAGCTATCGCTTTTTAAAAATTATATTCGTGTATTTAGTATGTATGTGTGTATATGTCTGCCATAGTACATATGTATACCTAAGTTCAAGGATAATTTTGGAGGTGGCTTTCTCCTACTGTGAGAGTCCTAGAGGTCAAACTCAGGTCATCATTTGGTGCATATGCTTTTATCTGCTGAGCTCAAGTTGTTAATTTTGTAGTGATTCCTTATTATACCAGTACAAACACGTACATAGATAAACAGTCCTACTGAGCATGCTCCTTCCCAAGGCTGAGGTTCAAAGGCTCATACTGAACTCTTATAGCCAAAATGAATTGATTCATCTTCAAGGAAGAAGTAAACAAGGACCAGCTCTAAATGCTGTCCAGAGTCTATACTCACTGAGAAGGACAGGAGCAATGGGTGACCAAAGCTACACTCTATTGAGGTTTTTCTTTATTTTGACAAAGTAGAAAGCTTTTAAGGGATAGGAAATTACTTAATAATGTACCCTAGGAAGTGATGAGCTTCCTATCTGGGACTTTATTTGAGGCTGTTACTACTACCACCTCTACCACCACCACCACCACCACCACCACTACTTCTATTACTTCTACTACTACTGCTGCTATTACTATTTTCTATAGTAGAATTCTCCCAATTATGTCTGCATTCTAACACTACCAGTAACTCTGGCATTAACCCTGGAAGACACCATTAGACATGCTTATACTCTCTACCATTCATGTAGTTTGTGAGCGGTAAAAGTGACTGGACTTTACAGCTGGCTTGGCTTTGGGTGCCATTTTTACATAGTCCTTTGAGATAGAAAATAAATATCCACCTGGGAGGCATGCTTGGTTTTGGAGGGCAGTGAATAATGTAGAATGACTTGAGTCTGACTAAGACATACAGAGCCCATAGCTGTTATGAGCTTTGCTGAAGAGTTACCAGAGAAAACCTTCCATGAAATCTTCTTTGAGGACATGCTGGTGAGATCATTCATCATGCTCCATTCCTGTTTAAGCCCATGAGTCTTGGTTGCTAAATCAGAAGCTGAGAATCCTGAATAGCTGGAAAAATCACCTCTAAACCACTTAACACAATGATTAATGGCAAAGTTTTGTGTTCAGGAGCTCCCAAGTGCTTGCAGGGTGATCTTGGATAAGTCCTTGAACTTATCAGAGACATTCTCCCACTTACAAAATGAGATTGACCCCTGTTTCTCACATGCTTTAGGTGATAAGACTGTTATGTCTTATCACAGTATCTGGCTCATGGGGACTTGTCTGGACCTTTCCAGTTATAAGTAGCCAAAACACATTTCAAACTAGATAAGTGAGGGGAGCATTTCACCTGGGAATCAGAGTATTCAATATCTGAATTTGGCATATCAAGATTCTGTAATTCCAGGAAAGCCAAGAAGACAAGCTCTTCATTCTTTGTAGATATTTCTTAGCAACTATGGGGAAAGAAAGAGAGCCCCCCCCCTTTTTCTGGAATTACTATCTGTGCAGTCTTAGGAGACCCCTGGCTTGCTTTCTGTTGTGCATCCTGAGCCCTAGTCACTGCAATCTGAAGGGTGTATGTACTCTGCTTGGCTAGGCCTGGGTATCATATGGTTCAAATCTCTTTTGCTTGTTGAATAAAAAATTAAAAAAAAAAAACCCAAAAAACAAAAGAGATGGAACAAGGCTGGGGCATGAGCCTCTACATTAAGCCTGGCTAGGCAACCCAGAAGGAGGAAAAGGGTCCCAAGGGTAGGTAAAAGGGTCAGAGAGACTCCCACTTCACTCTAACCCAGCTCTTTTCTGAGGGGAAGTGGAGAAGAGGGGAGAAGAGGGAGACCTGGAAGGAATGGAGGGAGAGGAGGATGGGGGTTGGAATGTATTATATGAGAGATGAAAAAATAAATTATAAAAAGAATAGAATTCAAAAATAAACTCATACATACAAAAATCACAAGCAATTTGAAACAAAGAAATTTAATCGGGTTAATGCTAAATTTATTTCAATAAAGATAAATATACAAGTAATATCACTGGACACCAAACTCTCCCTGTACCTGTGGACTCAGTGTCCCATGCAACACCTTACTCTCAAGGCTGCATGCTGCCCTGTCAGCTGGAGACTGTCTCTTTACAGGGTTTCAAGAGATTTATGTCTCACATCAAACTGTCTAACAAGACAAGTAGTGTCTCTTGCCACTCTCATACAATTTCTGCTATTAATTCATTCTCACCTGGTAAAAGGCCATAGGCCTCTACCAGATCTTATCATATGGCTAGGGAGTGAGACCCATTCAGTATATTAAGCGTAAAGTTATTTACTTATTCATCTAGAAGCATAATAAAGAATGCGAGATAAATAATAGCTTGAATTGCTGGAAAAAGGAGGAAAAGACTGGAGAGAAAGGTATTGAGCTAGCATAAACCCACCCAGACTACTGGTCATGGCTTTCTGAGTTATGAAATATTTATAGAAAAAAAAAGAATGGATGTAAAGTTCAACCACTTTACAATATGTTTTAATTATTTTGTTAGAATATCTTTCATCTGTTCATTTAAGAGAAATTAAGGTCCTTAAAATGATATTGTATCTTCAAGTTAGCAAATATAATGAGTAGCCAATGTGACCTTAACATAATGCCCAGGACTCTATTCTTTATGAAAGTAGATGTGGTCAGCAGTTAGAATGGTCTCACTGTTTGCAGTAGTTTGAATGACAAATGATGTGATCCTATAGGCTGGTGTATCTGAACACTTGGGCCCTATTGGTGGGGCAATTTGAGATCTTTATGGAACCTCTAGGAGGTAGAGCTTTGCTGGAGGAAGTGTGTCACTGTGGGTGGGCTTTAGGCTTTACAGACTTGCTCTGCTTCCTGTTCTCTTTCTCTCCTTCTTGCGTGCAGATGAAACCATGATGAGCTAGCTTTCTGCTCCTGCCACCATGCATGTTTATTTGCTATGCCTTCTCCATTATGATAGACTATATCATTTCTGGAATTGTCAACTAAAATCGCCCCTTTCTTCCTTAACTTCCTTTTTGTCAGGATATCTTATCACAGTAACAGAAAAGTACCTGATTATCTTTGAGCAGAGATATCCTCAAATTACTGTTTTTCTGGTGTTTTAATGTTAATTGTGCTTTCTACAAATACATTTTTCCATCTTGGTATTTTTTATTCTCTACCCTGAATTTGTTTGTACCTTTCCCATATGATGCCACATCTAGGTTGAAGAGTATATCAGTTACTTTTCTGGAAGTTGGGAAAATTTTACATCATTAGCTCAACAACTTCCTTGGTGCGTGGTCTTCACTTTTAGCTACTTCAAGCTTCCCTCTTACCTAGGAATGCTAGTTAGGTAAAGCAATGCCTTTTAAAATCCATTTTCTTTTGTTTTATCTTTAAAAACACTAAGACATTCCCATTTGCCATCGTAGTCTATAAATACTAGGTCCCATCTGCCTGGCTTTTCTTCCTCTGGTTGCTCTAGCAACCTCCACGTGTCCAGCTGCTGTTCCTTTGTGGTCTAGTCTATTCACTCAATGGTTCAACTCATCTGATACTGAATTCAGCACCCCATCTTCCTTTGTTTTGTCTTTTAAAGAATTCTTGCTTTCTTTCACAAGAACTATGTCAATTAGTAAGAAGCCTCTTAAGATTATGGAATGGTCTGAGTGTTTTCTAAATATAACTCTGAATTAGACTTTAGAACAACTCAAAGGTGTTGTCTAGAAGAGAGTTGAATCAGGTTGAGAGAAAAGAAAAGCTGGTAAATGAAAGATGAAAATGTGGTTCATGTTCAGAGCATCTTAGATACCTCTTTCAGTCTGTTAGGGATCCAAACTGTATGAGTTATTAAAATGAGCTCAAATCTGTAATGTGATGATGATAAATTTTCTAGGAAACAATAACTCTGCAATACAAACTTATCATTTTAAGTTGTTCTTTCTAAAACACTTGTCAACCTGCCAGGAGAGCAAAAGAAACCAAGCATGTGCTAAAAGGCTTCCTAAAGGCTGGAAAAATTAAATTCCTCATCCCAGAGAATCCATGTAAATTTATTGTAATTATGTTCCCAGTTATCTGGCTTTGGCTAATGATAACTTTGATGGGAACATAATTACTATTATCCTTTTAGTGAACATATATCCATTTCCAGAAAGGCAGGTCTCCTAGATGTTTATGAGCCAGAATTCTGTGTGATGTGCTCAAGGATTGGTATGTTTGCTGGATTTTTCTTATCTTTCCCTTCTGCGTTATGCACAGCCTGAGCTTGTACTTCTTCACTTTCTAATTGGATTGATGGGGAGGATAAAAGACTTGGTGATCTCATCATTCAAAGGATGCTGGAAGGGTAGTCTAGGTAACATGGCTAGTGTATCTACAAGTTCCAAGGTGGATACTAACAGAAAAATAGCTTAGTCTGAAAGTCAGTGGAGGGGGAGCAAAGGGTGGGCTGAAGCTAAAGAGAACAAAGTACCAGGCAGTTACCAGTGTGTCAGAATTATTGGAAGCCTACTAACCAGCTTGCATGATTTTTATCAATGTAAGGGAAAGCCACTGAAACAGTTTAAGCAGGGGACTTTTTTTTCTTCCTTTCTTTCTTTCTTTCTTTCTTTCTTTCTTTCTTTCTTTCTTTCTTTCTTTCTTTCTTTCTTTCTTTCTTTCTTTCTTTCTTTCTGGTTTTTAAAAATATCACATTGGTTCAGGGAGATTGATACAGATAACAGTAAAAGCCCAATTTGAGGGTGCTGCTGGTGGCCTGGATGTGGGTAAACTATGGAGATGAAGAAAGGTGATAGGCATGAGATATGTTAGAAATAGAAGAGATAAGATGATGGAAAGGAAAGACTTGGAGGAATGTAAAAGAAGCAGAGTCAAACTTGCCTAAGGTTTGATAAACCAGATAGAGGAATGATGATGCCATTTAGTTTGATGTCAATGACCGCGGAGGAGCAGGTAAAGAGCCTACAATGGTGTGCTTGGGGTAAGCAGGATTCCATGCAAGCAGTTTTAAAATGCCTGCCAGAAGCCCAGAGGAAGCTTGTCAGATACATTGTCTTGAAGTTCCCTGAAAAGAGAAATTAATTAAGGGCTCAGGAATAGGTGTAGTTACACGAAAAGAGTACTGAGAAAGGACAGGGGTAGAGAATGTACATGGTGAGCCTCAACTGTTTAGAAGTTGGAGCAAAAGAAATGAAACACACTATACTTTCTGGGCATTGTGTTCCACTCTCCTGTCATCCTTCAGATTTCAAATTCCAGGTTTTTCATTCATGCTTCTTTCAATCACAAAGCTAGATTTCCACCATTACCCTTCAGTTTGCAGGTGCCTCTAGTTGGTGCAAGAATTATTAGTGTTCCCAGGAACAAACTCTCACCTTTCCTTGTAGCTGCAGAAGAGCAAATTCTCTTTTGGTTTTGTGTCTCAAAATTCTTGAAGGAATATTTATGGCAATGGTGCCTTCTAAAACACCATATCATCTAGATTACCTGCAATACCAAGCACCATGTAAACAGCTTTGTGTTAACCTGACTGGGCTAAGGGATGTAGATGTAGCTAGTTTCTTAGTTACTGTTCTAGTGCTATGAGAAGACACTACGACAAAGACAATTTATAAAAGATAGCATTTAATTAGGCTTGCTTACAGTTTCAGAGGGTGAGACCATGACTGTCGTGGTGAGATGGTGAGAACATGGTAGAAGACCGGTATGGAGCATAAAGGACATGCTGGAGTAGAAGCTGTACACTTATTTCTGATCTTCAGGCAGGGGAGAGAAAGAGAGAGAGAGAGAGAGAGAGAGAGAGAGAGAGAGAGAGAGAGAGAGAGAGAGAGAGAGAGAGAGGGAGGGAGGGAGAGAGGGAGAGAGGGAGAGAGATTGAGAGAGAGGCTTCATTAAATTAGTAGTAGTTGGCTAACTCAAAATGGGTGCCATGGTGGTTATGTGTGTGTTCTTTTGTTGTATTTTGCTATTTTTTTTTTCGTACTGGTTTTTGTTTGTTTGATTTTTTTATTTTGAGATAGATAGATAGAGAGGGAGAGAGGGAGGGAAAGAGGGAGAGAACACTGTCAAAAGAGGGGTTGGGAAGGGCAGTGGAGACTAGTCAGAGAGAAACCTTCATCTCCAGCCCAAATCCTGGAGTAGTCTCCTTGAGGAGTCTTGAATGAATCCCAGAACAAAGGGAAGGATTTTTAATATAAGCTTTTGGAGTGGTGGGTGTTTCACATCATGTGATTTAGTTCAGCACAGGGTATATGACAAAGAGCATGGAGGAGCCAGGTACTGGTTAGGGTAAATCAGAAGCTGCTGCTAGGTCACAGGATAGATTGTTTCTTAACTCCCAGGAAGAGTTCCAAGGAAGAGGTGCAGGGAGGCATGGCCTGGTTTAGGCTAAGGGATAGCACAGTCTCCAGGGATGGATATGTAGCTCAGTGTTTGCTTTGCATACAAGAAACCCAAGGAATGATGCCTAGAACCATAAACCAAACAAAGCAAAGCAAAACAAAGCCAAACAAAACCAACAATAAAGAAAACAAACAAAAGAATGAAAATCTAAGGAACAACCTTTTATGGTGTCTAGCATCTTCAGAATGTGGATCACATGATGACCACATATTAATTCAAAATCAAATGTGAGATGAATCTGGGGTCCTTCTGGCAGCATCAGCCTGTGTTTTATAGTGCAACATCACTGAAGCCTTGGCTCTGAACAAACCTGTGCACTTTGCATACCTAACACCAACGAATGCCCAAAACATTTCGGCTCAGAGCAGAGACTACTGTATGTTATGTAATTGTAGTGTTTTAAGTTTTACTGAATGTAAACATAATAGTTTAATTATGAAAAGCCAAAGACTTTTAATATGTTCTTACTGTCATTCTTCAGCAGGTAAGTATCAAATCTGCCTGACTGTTGTCTTATGTTAGAATGTTTAATTGAAAAGAAAAAATCTGTTTGAGTACTTGATTTTAGTTCCCTAAAAAAATATGTTGAGTGAATTTTGGCTTGGACTTAGGACAGAATGTTCCTCAGTGTCTGAACTGGCTCTAAGCATGCTTCTGCCGTTGTGTGCTATGATGTGCAAAGTGGCATTCTCGGCATTGATGACTACGAAATGAAAGCTCCAGTCAACTCTGGAGAACGGTGAAAACGCAGTGCATCCTGCAGCATCAGATATTCACTTGATAGTAATGTAAAAATAAGCAGCATATCTGCCTTATTAATATGCAAATTTGCTTTAATCTTTCATAAATGGAGCAATTATAGAATTGTTTTAAAATATATTTCCCATGATTTATTGCAGTAAATGTTAGATTTGTGTATTTATTTTATTGACCCATATACTTAGGTTTTTATGAAAATTTCTCCAATGGAAAGAGATCACAAGTAAAATTTTTTCAAAAAGCCCTATTGCCATCAATATGTTTTTGTTGAAAAAAAAAGGAAATTAAAAATTAAAGGAAGAATGACAGAAGAGCTATAAGACTAATTGGAAGGTTTCCTGAGTCAAATGCAAAGCTTTGGGGAATTTTATATGTGTGAAATAAAAAATCTTGATGGCTCCTCAGGTTGGTTTTCAAATTAGAGTCTATTGGCTTTTGATTGGTGCATTGTTTCTTAGTGGGATCAGGCATAGTCCAGATAAGTTAAAAATTATTTACAACACAATGAAGAAAAAAAAAAAAACTGCCCGAAATTTGACACTGTTGTATCTAGGATGGCTCAAAAACTTTTCTTTGAAAACTGGTCACAGACGCTGTTTATCTCAAAAATGAAGACAGGCTGATCTGCATTCTGCAGCCGAATGCCCAGAGCCTCTGCAGTGTGAAGATTTGAAATTGACTTTTTCCCTTGAGGGTGTTCCTTGGATGCAGGAGGAGGAAGAAAAGTCAGCTAAGCCAGGACATCTTTAAAGATCTTCCCTCTGAAGCAAGATACAAACTGTGCTCTTTAAACAATGCATTTCCAATCTTCTGAGCTGTGACCTTATGTACTTTGAGTGAATACCAATGAAATCAATGCTTCCTTGAGGGAGAAACAGAACTTCTGGGGCTACCAGGCAGACGGGAAAGGAATATATGAAGGAAATAATAGTCTTTCCAGGGTCCTTGGCAATTTTGCAAAATCTATGGATGGGAAAAAGAGAGGAATTAATGAGACATTATCTTCAATGTTGGAATTCACAAAAATTTAGACTTATACAAATATGTGCATTCAGAGGTTTCTGGACAAAGCATCCTCCATTTTCATCAGAAGGACCAGTCTTCACACGTGATCTACTCTATCTGTCCTTTCCCCAGCATGGCCTCCCTGCACAACACTCAGTACAGGATGGGAAGAACCATGTCCAAGTTCTGTCACTGATGGAGCTCAGTGCTCTAACCTCCTTGAACCCTTTTTCTTTTTGGTAAAATGAAAACACGGAAAGAGTTTTCTGATAATGAAATGAATACGTGGCAATTAATGCAGTGTAGGCACTCATTTGTTGCAAAGATATAGTGTCCTTTTTCTCTGTCCCCATCGTTTCTGATTTCTCCATGTATCACTTTATCTCAGTCTCTTCCTGTCTCTGTTTCCCCTTCTCTCCCCCTTCACTCTCTGCCCTTCTATCTATCTCAGCCCCTCCTCTCCCCCTTCCTCCTCTGTCTATCTATCTCACTCTTCCTCTTCTTCCCCCTTAGTCTGTCATCTATATCTCTCACTACTAACCTTCTCTGCTTTCTACTCTATCCTCCCTTCCTCTCTCTTCCATCTACTCATTAAGACTCAACTTCTTCCTCAAATCTCTTGGCCCCTCCCTCTGCAGATTTCTCTTTTTCCATTATTGTTTATACTCTTAATCTTAGTCCATTCCCCTTAGAAATTTACTATTTCATTAATATAGTCAATCCTTGATTTTAACACATGCCACAACTCTCCCAAATTTGAACACATGACACATCTACAATAAATCTTTAATGGTTGATATTTTTTACTTATATACGATAGTAAATACCTCACCTCAATTTCATTTTCCTAAGTTGATCAAGGAATATCATGGACAATATTCATAGAATAATCATATGATTTTCATATCCTAAATTAAAACTTCATAAGCATTCTTCGAGACATGTTTATTTTGGCAATGAGCAGATAATTAGAACTCATGTTTTTCTGACTCTAGAATTTAAACTCTGCTAAATTATGTATTTTTCCTGTTGAATTTCAGATGAAAATGTGCTTAGGGTTTTGTCTTAGCTTTAAAATAAAACAGATTTTCTTTGTGAAAATCCTTATTGCAATAGTCCATTCCTTGGGACAGCTTTAGGCTCTCCTTATTTGTCCTCTCATATGGTTATGGTTTCCGCTAGTAGGAGAAGCAGGTTCTTTGGTGTTCGTCTTTTGTCCAGAAGATGTAGGACATAGCCAATCTCCTGCTTAACCATTGCACTTCTCATGAGCACCATTGGACCAGCCAGTACTTTTGTGGATTTTCTATTGTTAAAACCATGTTTTTGGCATCAGAAACAAACCCACAAAACATTAATATACTCATGTATAAATTAAAAAATGTTTTCTGCTATAAAATTTTGGTATTCTGAAGCATCACATGAACTCATGAGCTTGGCTAATCTGGATTGCATTTTCCTCTTAAAAACCAGTGAAAGGAACAGTACCACTGTGGATAAATCCCAATCCCCCCACCCCCACACACAAATGAGAAATAATTTCTTACTACAATGCTTTCAAATTATTTTGAGTAGCTTCATATTGAATAAAAACAGAAACCCCCAAGCTGGGTGCTTGTAGTCAATATTCAATCAATAGTTTTTGTGGGAGTTCTTGTTTTTATTTTCTGCTCAAATATCTATGTAAATGCAGTATTCATGGCCTTAGAGGAAGGTATAACAGATTTTCTGCTAGACATTACAGTTTCTCTTCTAGACAATGATCAGTGATTTTTCATTTTATTTCTAAGTATTTCTGTTATTTATGTTAGGGCAATTTTGGTATTACAATAATGATTTCTGTTCTCCTTTTAGAGAACAACAAGTTCATGAATTTGGACAAATTGCTTGAGTGCTTAATGTTCTGTTAGCTGTAAATTTGGAGACAGATGATTTGAGATCTGCATTTCTGAGAGAGGAGAACAAACTTCTGTGTGGGATGAAATAGGGGAGAAAAACAGAAGAACATTTGAGGGAGAGGCTACAAGTTCAAGTTTTACCTTCAACTGCAGTTGCTAACACATAAACAAGCTGGATTCCCAGTGCTTGTTGCCAACTGTATAGGAACTCATTTTACTTCATGTCTTTCTCAATTTATTTTCTAATTTTGATTCACCCTTCAGCTGGCTGGAGTGCATCCTTAAGTACGACTTTCTAAGTGATACTTTAGGGAGTGCACCTGAGCCACATCTTGATGGTCCTTTTACTGATAAGAGGTGATTTGGATACCAAATTACTGAGTCCCTGTGTTTTCTGTCCAAAATAAAATTTAGTGTCAACACTTGGTCCAGCTTAGTGTTTATTCATTGAATAATCTGTGTGCTTTGGCTTGCATGAATCATTTTCCATGTTAATTTTTCAAAAATCTTTGTAATTTGAAAATATTTATCATGATACTTATAGTTTAGGGCGTCTCTGTTGATTTTTCCTGGAACATGGTACATGCATTCAACCTTAACTCTCATACTTTTTTTTGTTTTAATTACAAAAATCTATATTTGATTATGTCTTTAATTACTGATGTTATAGCACTAGAAATAATCCTCTATGGGCACTGAGTTTATCTAGAAAAATAGCAAACTCATTCTTCATTGTCCAAGAATATTGTATAGTATATATCATAAGACAATGTACTGTTTGCAAAGAATACTTTCAAAGAAACACAGTGTATATGGATAACAGAGACACCATTTACATAACATGAGGAAAAATACATTTGCTGAATTAAGGTTGAGAGCTAGGCATGGTGGCTTTGCCTATAGCCTTAGCTACTGGGCAGGAGGAGGTAGAGGATAACTTAAGCCTTGGTGTGGGTGGACCAACCTGCATAAAGCATTAAACTATTGCCCTACAAGACATACCTACAAAGAAAAATAAGTAAACAAATGTGAAGATGCAGGATGTGTTTCCCTTTTCCTTCTGAAGGGTGATTCTGTATGAAAATGCTAAGTTCATGGAATGGGCAAGCTGTGTATAATGGAATCTCATTGACATGCTTGACTATTGTCATTTTATTGGGAAGATTCCTTAGTTCTTTCTCCTGTGAAATGTTCTCAGAACATTGTTGGGAAACTTGTACCCTGAACAGGAGGAACCTGTAAATCCTGATGGTTGGTTACTACACAAGTAAATGGCTCAGTCCTTTCAAGCCATGTGTATGTAGTATTTGGCTAAAACGAAGAACAGTAAGCAAAAAAGAACTCAGCCTGTTAAACCACTTGCTTGTTGCAAAAAGGAAAAGAAAAACCTTATCATAAAACAGATATGGCAACTGAAAGGCCCATATAGAAGTTTTTGAAGCCTATAGATGATGGAATTTCTTGGGTCCACAGGTGTGTATATAAAGAGAATGGCAACAGAGGTTGGTGCAGCTTTGAGCTGGGGAAGCGGACTTGACTGCACAGATGCCTTCCTTGAGATTTTATAAAGTGAATGTTGAAAGCCAAAGCCAGTGCTCACCAGAATCTTCGTTTATATTGCTCTAACTTCTCCATTTCTGCAGGTTGCAGTGGAACTTTTGGAGAACACACACACCTTTCTTTCACTCTTCATTCACCCATTCACTCGTATGCTCATTCATTCACTTTTTCAAAAGACCCTTTTCTGTACTCCTATATTGCATACTTCTGGGAGGGGAGAATGTAAAACACAGCCACTGAGCACATGTGGCGTTTTCACTAGGGCAAGACTGTTTTTTTTATAACAAAACACCAGCATCTTTCCCCCTTTCACTGGACTTGATTTAACTCTTCTGGAGTTAAATACAGGGGATGGAGATATTTATTTAATAGTGTTTAGGATGAGAAGTTGGATTTGAAATCACAATGATAAAACCAAACTGGAACGTTTCTGCAGAGAAGACAGCCCTGGAGGTGTCAGTGGGGTAAGAAGCATTAGTGGCAGACATTGAAAGATGAAAAATAGTCCAATGAGATTCAGCTACAAGCTTACCACTCCAGGAAAGCACATGATAATAATAATAAATTCAGATATAACCAAGTATAGCAAGGCATACCTATAATAACCAGCACTAGAGATTCTGAGGCTGGAGAATCATGAGTTCTAGGCTAATATGAGCTTCACAGAAAGATCCTGTCTCAAAAATAAAAATAAAAACAAAAACAAAAACAAAACAAAACAACCAAGCATACAACAAAAACAACTAGCAAATACAGGAAACAATAAATGTAGTCATGAATATTCTCTTAAGTCATTTTGCTCAATTTCTAAGAAATTTTCTCACCATCATCTCATTATATCATATATAAATGTATATACATGCACACACACACACAGACCTACATGTACATACGGGTATATCAACATATCTTTTGCTGAATTTCTCAGTGGTTCATTCTTACTTAATTCATTTTCCTTTACTCTCCTCTCTCCTCTCATTCTCTTCATTCCTTCTTTTTTGTCCTTTAAAACACAAAACAAAACAAAACAAAACTACTACTCTATCCTTACTCCATCTACAGCATAGATTTCATCACAGTGAGCATAAAGTAGTTGAAATTTTATCATTCCTTCAAAGACTATTTCCTTCAATTTGGCTTTCTTTCAAACTATTTCTGAAGTTTTTTTTTTTTAAATTTTAATTTTAGAGAATCTTGAAAAGCAGACCAGTAGGCCTTTTGGAGGAGCATCTGAATGTTTCTGTGGGTCACTTGATCCTCTCAGTGGTGGAATTCCTGATCAAGATTTATTTTTCTCACACTCGGTCTTCACTCTTATACTATGCGTTTTGCTACCCTGTTTAAGAGCAAGGCTATCTTGCTTCCTCTAGACTCTAGTAGTATTGAACTACTTTGCTGGGTCAGGTAAAATTCAGATTTGTTATAAGAATCTTACTTTAAATAGTCCTTTTATTTTGGATTTCATTTCCATGTTAGTATCTCAGAAGATGCAATTAAAGTCACTCCCTAGATTGGGCAGAGAGCATATTTGGTTCTTTTTTGATATCCACTGCTAGTTTTAGATTGAGTTTTCTTTAGATTCTTTAGTCTGTTTCTACTCATCGAACTTTCAATTTTTGTTGTTGTTGTTGGGTTTACCTCTTTCACCCTTGGTTTTGTGATCTTTAAAAAGTTTTTATCTTTAGTGCAGTTTTGGAAATAATAAATGGAAATGCAAATAAATGGAATTTACCCAAATTTCTGATTTTCTTACTTATTTAAAAATTATCATGAACAATTTAAAACAAATGGATTTAATACTCAAACAATCAGTATATGAAAAAAAAAAGATTGGGTTCCACTTGAATTCTACATATACATATTCTGAGTTGTAAGATGATAGCATTTGATGATCATTTTCATTTTCTTCCCCATGTACTTGTAGGCACTAACTTATACATGTATATGTTAAAAATAATCAAGATCACACTATGTGCTCATTTAGGATTTCGTCTTGATTTAGTGGTCTTTCTACACACATGTCTCTTTACACTTAGATCTTTTCATTCTGTGTTCTAGAATAGTGACATTGTATTTTACTCAGTTTCTCCTCCTTCAACCCTCCTCCCTCCCTCCCTCCTTTTCTCCCTCCCTTCTTCCCTTTCCCTTCCTCCCTTCCTTACTTCTTGTGCATGAGAGGCAGGCACTCTACCAGGTCTCAATATTTGATATATTTAGGACAATTTAATTTGTCTACATTTATAATCTATTATATCAGTCTGTGACTGCTATTTATGAATATTTTCCTGCACATGTACAAACATTTTTTTTAAGGTGGGAGAAGAGGGATGGAGGAAGATAATATATGGAGAAAGACTAGAATTGGAGGACATTTAGGGGGGATTGGGAAACTTAGTGTAGTGGAAACTTACTGGAATCTACGAAGGAGACCCTAGCGAAGACCTCTAAGAATGGGGGATAGGCAGCCTGAACAGGACGGTTCCTGTAACTAAGCAAGGCTCCCAATAGTATTACTGGGACACCGTCCCAGCTACGAAACCTTTGACCAATGGCCTATCCTCCTTTCAGGACCTTCTAGGACAAAGGAAAGGCAGATTGCAGGGCAGACCAGGAACTAGGGACTGGGTAGCCAAGAGATGATTTCTAATGGTATCCTGCTCTGCTCATATATTTGTGCCCAGTCTTCATCAGAGAGGCTTCCTTCCCCCTGCAGCTGATTGGAGCAGATGTAGAGGCTCAGGGCCAAACATTGTGCAGAGCTCTGGGAACCCCATGGAAGAATGGGAGGAGGGATTTTGGGTACCAGAGGGGTGGAGGACTCCAGGAGAACATGTCCCACAGGGTTAGCTGAGCAGCACTCTTAGGGGTTCACAGAGCCTGAAGCAGCAGGCATGGAACCTGCAGGGTGCCCCAGATATGTCTTGAGGTTGTTGGGCTTCTGTTCTTGTAGAACTCCTAAAGGCAGTAGTGTGTGTTGGGTCTCTGACCGTTTTGCCTGCCCTTGAGACTCTTTTCCTCCTGCCGGGTTGCCTAGTCCACCCTTGATGTAGCGCCCAACACTGTTGCGACTTGTTGTGCCTGTCTGAGCACTAACCCTGGGAGAACTGCTCTTTTCTGTGGAGAGGCAGGGCTGGGAGTGGGTGAACGGGGTTGCAGCTGCAGGATAGATCTAGGGGAGAGGTGAGATGGGGGAGCTGGGAGGAGTGGAGGGAGGGAAGGAGGGTTGTTAGGATATATTATATCAGAGAAGAACAATAAGCAAGCAAGCAAACAAACAAAAAAAAATATTTAGGGACACATGAACCTCAGTACTAGAGCTGTAGAAAATTGATGGCAAGCTTCCTCCAGGAATGATGCTCCTGGTAGGTTCACCTACTTGCATATTGGTAACAAAATTAGATTCAGTGGGTTAGTAAAAAAAAAAGAAAAGAAAAAGATAAGGACTTGAAGCTGGGATGGGACCATGAGGGAATCTAGGATGAGTTGGAGGGAGAGAATGTGGGATGAATATTATCAGAATACATTATATACATATATGAAATTCTCTAAGACTAATTAGATAGTATAATATTAAAAATACCCAGAGCTCAGTCTATGTCTGTGTTTTCCAAACTTAACTCAATTTCATGTACTCTCATATGCATGGTAACATTTTAAAACTTATGAAATTTAATGTTATTTTAAATGGAAGCCTTTACTATTTGTTTCTATTTGTTCATTCAAATAAGACATAGATATCACTTGCCACATTTAAAAACTATATTACTGCACTCTAAGTGGATATGTTTGTGTCCTTTCTTTGAGGAAAAGGTGCTGAGGTCATAGTGTCAAATCAAACACTGTCTATTTTGATACTTCCAAAAATAGAAATTAAAGTAGAATATAATTTTCATTGTACAATTGTATATTTAATACTAGGCTCCTGTGTCTCCTAAAATCATTCGTCATCAAGAAAACCCTCTTCCTAGTCCACCATGTGTACTGTGTTGTGTTGTAGAGGCCAAGATCAGTATTATGTTCCCTCAGTACCCCATCACGTCACACTCTGCTCAAAGACTCTTCAGCCCTATGTTTGCTGCCTAGAGAATAAAGTAAATACCCCAGAATCCAGGATTGTTCCCTGATGGCAACTGGCTTTCAGCTGGTATAATTTTGTGTCTATATGACTCTGTGAGAACTGCTGTGTACATGCATGTGCTTTGCTAGGACATCCTGGTTCATTTATCTTTCCTTGTGTTCTGGTTATTGTGTCTCTCCTTCCTTCCTTCCTTCCTTCCTTCCTTCCTTCCTTCCTTCCTTCCTTCCTTCCTTCCTTTAACATTTTCCCATGTGTGTGGGCAAATGTGTGTGTATGTACATGTCTATAAATGTATGTGAAGGCCCAAGGTTGATATTGGGAAGCGTCCTCTATTACTGTTCTACAGCTCACAGGCTCTCTTGATCAAATAAAGAACTTGCTGATATGGTCATCTCAGAAGACAACTTGCTCTGGGAAACCCTGTCCAAGGCTGGAATTACAGTGCACCAAGCCCACCCAGAGTTTCTGTGGGTTCTGGGAATCTGAACTCTGATCCTAATGTTTACACAATAAACCCTTTAATCATTGAGTTATCTCCCCAACCCTGTTCTCTTCTTTAATATGTTGTTATTTCTTATGGGTATAACAGGTGAGTTCTGCTTACACTTTTTGTGGCCTATAGTATAGTTCCCCCTACAGGGTAGATACTTCATCTATGTAAGGTGCTTATCTGTAGGCTTTAATTATTACCATGTATTAAACTTTCATTGCACAGCACTATAAAGCTATCTAAATTCTCCTGACAACACCATTATAAGGTACAAGGTATGTCTTTATAATACTGTAACATTAAAACACAATACTAGAAGATGCGCTACTGGTGATAGGTACTTTGCTACCAAGCTCCTGTTTACATTTTGTTTCCTCAATTTGAAAGTCTAAGCTCTCGTAACTTTTCATAAACTAGTTGATTTTCATGTTTCTGTGGTACTATTGGAACACATTTTATCTTAATAAGAATAACCCGTCAAGCAAGAAAGCCATCAGCCTCCTCATTACTATGCTCTGAATATAGGAGTGTGTCTTTTGGCTGCCCAAACTGCATTCCACACTGTCGGATTTTGAAAAATGGATTGTTTTTAATGGATGAGTTTGAGTGACTCAGGCAGAGACCAAATCAGTGGCCTGTCCTCTCAGTTGATAGGATTAGATTTGAATGAATAAAGACATGCAATGGTCTGCAGAGTTCAGGAGGAAGTCTGCAGTGCACACTGACACTTCTTAACAGCATTAACATTCTGTGTGCAGTGCTAACTCTTTAAAGTGCCATTTGCATTGACGATGGCATAATTGACATTGCTCCCTAAGGAACTCTGAGGATTATGGGGAGGTAGAATCAAAGAAAATTCATCTCTTCTGACTGTTTTTCATCTAGCTACAAAACTCAGAGAAGAACTCTTGTTATCTGGTGATGTCATATTAATAAAAACCAAATAAAGCATAAAATCCATGCATTCTCACAGTTTTCCCAGTAGCCATTTAAAAAAAATCTCATTTTACATCATCTTTCTAATTCACACGCACCAGCATTTGTCTGGATGCCTAATAGAATTTCTTTTTGCACTATCTGTTGAGATTATTCATGATTTATGTGCTCACGCTGATCAGTAACATCTCACCATCCCAAACACCTATGGATGTGTATCAGAGAGGCTGGATACACAGCAACTCACATGCGGCTTTGGCTTTAATTGAAGGGGGTTAGAATCTTTACAATGAACATGACCTGCTAGGGGTTGTATTAGTCACTTTTCTCATTGCTGTGACCCAAATCTAATAGAAGCAATTTAAAGGAGGAAAGAGAGCTTATTTTGGTTCACTGTATGAAGGGAGACTGGCTTTTATGAGATGAGAAGGCATGGCAGTAGGTGTGTGAAAGCAGCTGGTACATTGCACCCACAGTTTGGAAGTAGAGAACAGTGAATGCTAGCACTCAGATCACTCTATTTATTCTGTCCAATTTATTTATCCATATCCAGAGAATGGTCCTGCAAACAGTTAAGATGGCTCCTCGTGTATTAGTTAACCAGATCAGCATGCTTTCTTCTTTTTCTCAGTCCAGGACCTGACCTGTAGTATGCACCACTCATTCTCTGAGTAGGTCTTCTATTTTCAGCTAGAACTCTGGAGAATTCCCTCACAGATACACCTCTGTTAGCCAATTCCAGTTTTTTTTTCAATATCAAACTGGCAGTTAAGATAAACCATCACAGAGATTTAATATCAACTGTAGTCTCTTGCAACCATACTATGGAAAGATATGTTCATTGATGCCAGCAGGGTATATATTTAACATTTATTTTTACATATATGTGTGTGTGTGTGTGTGTGTATTTATGTGTATCATATGTATATGCCAGTGCTCTCAGAAACCAGAAAAGGCTATCAGATCCCATAGAGCTGGAGTTACAGGTAGTGAATTACCTGCTGTGAGTGCTGGGTACTGAACTCAGGTTGTCTGGAAGATCAGTAAATACTCTTAACTACTAAGTCATCTATCTAGTAAGGCTTTAAGTGAGTCTACTAGATCTTCAATAGGCTTAGCTATGACTAACTATTCCTTAGATTTGCTTCGGATAGTTTTATATTAGCAACATTTTCATAAATGTTTTGCAAAGAATGGGTTAGTATAGAAAACAATTTCTAAACAACATTTTAAAAAAGTTATATTAGAGATATATATTAAATAATTTTGTAGACATGAAATCAGTTAAAATTCCATAGGGAACTGGAGTAGAAGCAATTTTTTTTCCTTGATAAATGTCGGTAAAACTAATTTTCCTACTAATATTATTCTAAGTAGAAATTACCTCCCGTGTTTATAATACTTGGAGTTAGAAAACTCCAAGTTTTAGGAAAATCATTGGCAGCAAGTACTTCTCTGTCTCTGTCTCTCTGTCTCTCTTTGTCTATATCTTTCTCTCTTCCTCTCTCTCACTCTGTTTTTTTAAAAGGCAGAGGTCTCTCTATGTAACCCTGGCTGTCCTGGAACTCACTATATATACTAGGCTGGCCCTGAACTCACTAAGATCTGCCTGCCTTCCTTGAGTGCTGGGATTAAGAGCACCTGCCACCATGTCCAGCCCAGAACTAGGTCCTGCATTCTTAATATTTGACTAGTTCTGCATCTCTCCATTGGCTACAGCCCAGTGCCAAAAGGATTCTCTCTGACTAGTGTTTAGAACAGCCCAGATATATGGGTATAAGCATAATTAATAAATATTTTGAAGACAATTTGACAGCATGATTATTTAGAAAGATAACAATAGTAGCTTCTGCCATAGGGCGTATGACCTCCTAAGCCATGGGCTTTTGGCTAGGGTTATAGTACAAGGCGTGAAAGTCTCTCCTATGGAACAGGCCTCAAATCAAACTGAATGTGGTTAATTATCCTATAACAATTGTACCTTGCTGAACCTGTGAAAAAACCTGAAAACCTTCTTGTCTAGAAGGTCAGCACTATAGCATTCAGGGTCTAGTGCTGGGTAGGACCCTGAATGTCCTTTCCCCCCCCAGTAACCTGAATAGCACTTTACGATATTATAAAAGCTATCCTGCAGGGAGGAAGTTTCCCAGTCACTTTGAAATTGATTTCTCTATGATTATTAATCTAAGTGTGTGGTTCTTCAGCAATAGTCTTACTACTTAGTTATAGTGGACAACCAAGGGCAATGGCAATAGTCTGCGTTGTTTTGGAGCTCCTGGAGCCTCCATGACCAATAACTTAAAATTTATGCCTTGCACTGCAAGTTCTGTTTAATGATCAATAACTTATAGGAGTGGCATTGTTCACTCATGAGGCACACCTGTTCAAATGCATTCAAATGCATTTTTAAAGCTATATTTGGAAATCAACTTACTCATTAGTGGCTTTCTATGAGGCTTTATCCTACACCTTAGTTTAGGTTACTCTATGGTCCCACCGTCTTCCTCCTCCCCCAGATCCTATCCCTTTGAATCCTTTAGTCCCCAGTATTTCCCCCCTTTCTTTCATACTGTATGTATTCTACTACCTTTCCAATTATATTTTTAAATTGGGTTGCAAGATATCAGGCTTCTATAGAGCTTTTTCATATAGCCTTCCCCTCTGAGTTAGACACACCCTTCCCCATGATTTCCCCTCACACTCTTGTGACCATCTCCACTTAAGTCTTTCAGCTCCCAATATTCCCTTTGCATACCTTCACCTTGCCTATAATCTGCTGCCCACTTCTTAACGCATATGCCCTGACAATGGCCCCTTCCAGTTTCCTGGCTCCTATTTATGCAGTAAGTTAAACACACAGAGCAAAAGACTGAAGCTAGAATCTGCATATGAGAGAGAACATGTGGCAGTTTTCTTTCTGGACCTGAAAGGCCTCGTTATATATGTTTTCCAGTTTCATTTATTTTCTGCAAATTTCATGACTTCATTTTTCTCTTCAGCTGTATATGTATTATATTTTTCTTATGCATTCATCTCTTGACAGATGTCCCATCTAATTCCATTTCCTAGCTATTGTGAATAAAGTGGCCTTGAAAATGGCGGTGTAAGTGTCTCTGTGGTGAGATATAAGGTCCGCCATGTTTATGCCCAGTCGTGGTATCATTGAGTCACGGAAGGTCTATTTCTAGTGGTTTCAGAAACTGCAAGACTAATTTCCAAACTGGCTGCACCACTTTACACTCCTACCAACATTGTATAAGTTTTCTCCTTTGCCATGGTTACACCAGCATTTGTTGTCATTTGTATTCCTGATGATGGCTATTCTGACCAGGGTAGATTGGAATCTAACATAGTTTTATTCTTTATTTCCCGGATGGCAAAGAATGTGGAACACTTTTGAAGTGTCTTCTAGACATTCATATTACTTTAAAAATTTTTTTAAATGAGTTTATTGAATTTATTTTTTTTCTCTCCTGTAATACATCTGGACCCTATTTTCCTCTCTATCCGCTCCTCCCAGCTCCCCACCCATCCCAAGATCCTCCCCAACTCCTGCTTCACCTCAAAACAGTGCAGGTTTACCTGCTCTCAGGGTAATCTTGAACAGGGTATATCAGGATGGAACAAGGCTAGGCTTGAGTCTCTAAATCCAGGCTGGACATTTGTGTTTCTTATTTTGAGGATTGTATGATAAGTTCAAGACCCCAGTTTTAAATTAGATTGTTTACCTTTTGAATGTTGCAGTTTAAAATTTTTTCATATAGTCTAGATAATAACCCTCTTTGGAAGAATGCCTCGAAGAAGTTTTTCTTTCATTTTGTGAGCTGCCCATTCATTCATTAACTTCAGTTTCCTTTGCTGTACAGAAGCTTGTGAGTTTCATGACAGGGCCTACTTGTTGACAGCTAGTCTTATTCCATGTCCTACCAAAGTCTTTTTCAGAATGTTCTAATTTGTGCTTGTAAATTGAAGCATGCTCCCTATTTATTTTTTCCTCTAGCAGTTTCAGGGCGTCAATCTTATGTTGAGGTCCTTGATCCATTTGGAATTGAGTTTTGCGCATGGTGGCGAGTTAAGGACCTCCTTTCATTTTTCTGCGTGTTGAGATCTCGATTTCCCAGCACCATTTGTTGAAGATATTGTTTCTTCTCCACATGTATTTTTGACAGGATTTTCAAAAAGTCAAGGAAATGTCATTGTGTAGACTTCTGTGTCATCAAATCTCTTCCATTGATGTGTGTGTGCCTGTTTTGTGCCAGAGTCGAGAAATAAACAGAATAAAACCTAACATAGTAACTTTCATGGTCTTGTCAATTGTATTCTCTAACATTTTCACTGAGTTTTAAAATATAGACTATGTTTTAGGTTGTCATTGATTTGTTTCCATCAATTACATTTTCATATCATAGTGTTGTTTTTTTCTGTAAATTGGTTGGTGTCTTTGCTCTTATTTCACAATGGAGAGAGGTCTTGTAATGCCATTTAGAAGTGCTATAAAATTTATAGTTTATTTCTACATCCCACCATCACACTCACCTTTGAGAGAATAGTCTTCTCTAAATTCTCCAGTGTAATGCTGTCTCTTTATTTGTTATTTGTTTATAATTTGTTATTTATTTGTATTTGTATTTGTAATTATACTTGAAAGACATCTTTATCTTTAGGCTTCTGTCTCTGTGTCTGTACATTTTACTAAAAGTAGAAAATGGATATAAGAGTCAGTGGTTGCCTGCAAAGATTTCTAGTTTTCCCATGGCTCTGAACTCTTGTTGTTAAATTACAGAATCAAATCTACCACAAGAAAACATTTCATTCCTCAATGCTTAACTAAAATATTAAGTTGTTATAAAATCCCATCCTTGAAATCTTCCTCTTCCTCTTCCTCCTCCTCCTCCTCCTCCTCCTCCTCCTCCTCCTCCTCCTCTTCCTCCTCCTCCTCCTCCTCCTTCTCTTCTTCTTCTTCTTCTTCTTCTTGTTTTTTGAGACAGGGTTTCTCTGTTGTAACTCTGGCTGTCCTGGGACTCACTTTGTATACCAGGCTAGCCTTGAATTTACAGAGATCTGCCTGCTTCTGCCTCCCGAGTGCTGGGATTAAAGGCATGCGCCACCACTGCCTGGCCCAAATCTTCACTTTTGACCAGTTTTTTCATAGAGAAAAACTATAACCATTGCATGCATTTGTTTTAGGGCTCTCTTGAGATACTACACACTCTCAGAGAACCCTTCAGTGCTGTCCCTTATTTTGCCTTCCATTATTTGTATTTTAAGATCACTGTTCTTCCCAAATAGATGA
The DNA here is from genome assembly GCA_026225945.1 of Cricetomys ansorgei. Lineage (NCBI taxonomy): Eukaryota > Metazoa > Chordata > Mammalia > Rodentia > Nesomyidae > Cricetomys > Cricetomys ansorgei. The sequence goes on from JAMJFZ010004061.1 coordinate 16,859,252, forward strand.
CCCTATTTGGAAATAGGTTAGATGTAATCGAACTAGGATGAGATCATACTGGATCAGAATAAGCTCTAATTCAATGACTGGTGTCTTTATGAAAATAGATGAGTCTAGATAAAAACATCAGAGGGGAAAACTTCCAAGTATGACTCGGGCAGAGGCGGGTCGCTGAAGTTGCTGCAAGCCAATGAATATTCAGCAACCACAAAAATTAAGCAAGAGATGAGAGGATCGTCCCTCAGAGTCTTTAGAGAAAGCAGAGCCCACTGAGACCTTAGTTTCAGACTTCTAAGTTCCTGAATTTAGAGAAAATGAGTTTCTGTTATTTGAAGACATCTGGCTTATCTTGATTTGTTGTGAAAGCCCTAGCAATCTAGCATAATGCACTATAGGGAATTGTTGATGAAAAGTAAAATGGTCATTGGATACTAACTGAGTAATTTTCAAAAATTCAAAGGTCTAGTGGAGAGGCGGTGTAAGGAGACAGGGCTTCATCCATTCAAGATAATTATCCACTGGGCTTTCTTATTGGTATATGCCCTAAACTTATTAGCCTGGATTTATTAGATTAAAATAGAAAAGCAATAAAAGGTGTTTATTTCTTTTCCATTCATCACTCTTTTGATGAATCTAATTATGGAAAGGGGATATTTTTGCTTCTTGATCCAGTCTTACAATCCACATAGTTGTGAGAAATTTCTACTAGTTTTGGCAACATTTGTTTGTCTTTATTTCAAGCTCCTTTTAGTTATTATGTGTGGATATTCAGGAGCATTTTGGATGTGTGTATATGTGGGAAGTTCAGTGTATCTGAATAGAGATACTGATTCAGTATCTCTGAATACTGAGATTTCCTTATGACCTTTGCCATGCTTCAACTTACAGACCTATGTTAAGAAGGCTCTGCAATAGGACAGGGGTGGCATCGAGTGAGATGCTGGTTTGCATGTGTTGAATCCTCAAGTGCTATCATCTCTTTGTTCCTTTCTCCTATGGCATGCAGCAATTTCCTTGTATCTAGGGATTTCTAGATTACTCCAATCCATCTTTATGCAAGTACTGCAGTCATAATTAAAAAAAAATCAAAGAACTGAAAAAGTTCCCATTTATAACATATGGATTTGTCAGTCCATGATTATGTAATACATAAATAGCATTAAGTCAATTTAAAGCATGTTAAAAGTAAAGTTATATATTAAAATATGAAACCAAAGAAGTAATTAAGATGAAAAAGAATGTGGTTGATTTTCAATAATAATTCAAAGTATATAGCTGAGATAAACACCTAAACAAATGCAGGAGAACAAAAAACATGTAACCTTGGACTTCACAATACTTCTGAGTTGTTGCAGCAAAGTTTCTTAGCTTAAAATGTATTTCAAATATGTCTCAGGAATTTAGTGGAAGAAAAAGTGGTTAATCTAATTCAGAATTTTTCATCTATTTAAAGTTTTGAGCAAAGTTAAAAAAACTGTTAGTGATATATATATATATATATATATATATATATATATATATATATGTATATGAGCTACAGCTACACTTTGGTAATTTTCAAGACATCTGTTTACACAGATAGGACACATACAAATGAGTAGTATCCAAGATAATTTAAAAAGCACTGAGACTTGGTGAGAAAAAAATAAGTATTTTATTTTTATACCGTTACTGCTGTCAATCAATTCTGCAGAGAAAAACAAAGAAGAAAGGACCAACAAAGGACAAAGCAATTTATCTCTAAATGTTCAAAAGAGACAGGCACTGCCTATGCTTCACAAATGAAAGAAATTTTCTTCTCTTTACTCTTTTTTTTTTTTTTTAAAGAGTTACCTAAGCAAGGGGGAAATGTGATAAGAAATTCAGAGTCAATGAAAACTGGTGTGTGTGTGTGTTAAATTAATTTTAGTTGCTATATCTTTAATACAAGGATGAGTCCTGTGCATTGTGCCCTTCTAAATAATACTTTTTATTTTGCTCAGGATAGATATATTTTGTAAGTGGCAACTCTATTAACCTTAGCTGTATACTTTTTGGAAAAAAATAACAGTGGAGTTATACTTCATATAGTTCTTGTTGCTGAGCAATTGCATAAAATGTTAGTTTGAAATCTAAATAGAATCTTGACTACTCTTTTCGGGTAGGAGATAAACAATGGAGTAAAGAAGAATGAAGACGTTTCCCGCCCCCAAATTCCCATTAGGATATTGTGACATGGTATAAAAAGAGCTAATGAAGAATTAAAAATTAAAACAAGAAAATTTACAAAGGAAAGGGGACTATCTGTAGATGTCACAATGTCAGTTAGCTAGGTGATGTTAAGTTTGTTGAGTGCTTTAGGATGCCAAGCCAGAACTAGATCTTGTGCATTAGGTCCACTTCCTTCCAACAGGATTACCATCCAGGCTTTACAGCTGGAAAATCCAAGGAATGAAAGGAACATGATAGAGCTATCATGTTGGAAAGAAGAGATCCTCTTGCTAGTCTAGATCCTCTTGCTAATCTAGATGCAGTCTTCTTGTAAGCTCTTGCCTCCCTACATAGCGACACCTCCTCCACCACAGATCTGATTTAGAAGTGTACAGGATGTGAATGTCAATGAATCAGTGGGTGGATTATTCACAATTTCCAGATGTATAATACTATTTGCAGAAGGAGACTGGTGGACTGTGGTGGGCCTGTATTAATTTTGCCTGCTCAGCATGTTTTCCTTCTATTTTGGTATCTACATCCTGATTTGGCCTAGGGTAACTATTCTTTCCTGCGTGTCTGTCTTGGTGATTTGTATTTTCTTGACTAAAGGATAGCTATGACACATAAGATAGCCTGATCAGTTGCTCTAAAGCTGAGTTAGAAATCTTGAGAGCTATGAGAAAGACCTAAAATAGATGTAGTTTCTCATCATGATGTGAGAATCTGAAGGAGACTGGTAAGAGATATTTCTATGAACAGTGAGTGAGCTATTTTGATTTGGCTCTCTTAAGTCTGGCATGCTAGCTTTTCCTGCAATTCTGTGGGCTTTTCAAGATACTTCTCTCACATTCCCTTCTTCCTGAAGAGAACTAAGTTCTATTTATTTATTTACACCGGTCACGTGGAGGTCAGGTATCTCCTCCATCATTATGTGGTTCTGGAGAATGAACTCAGGTTACAAGGCTTGCAGAGCAATGCTTTATTCACTGACCCATCCTTCTGACCCCAGGAATTCCCCTTATTTTGCTGGGGGCCAATCAAACTTAATGAATCCATGGGCAACTTATCTTGTCACATCAACCTGATCTAGTGTTCTGTCAGGGCATTCCTAGATTAAAGAAAAGTCCCTCTGGGTCTGTATATCATGTTGTTTGACTAGATAGAAATTTTGTTCTTGCATACAAATAGCAGACATTTGCCACTTTAGATCAGAAAAGTAGAACTCCGATTTGGCAGAAATTAATTCTCTTTTTGCATAGATGCTCATGTTGTCCAGTAAAAAGGAACATAGTCAAAATACAAAAAGATTGAATTCTAGTATTATCTCCCTATTATAAAAACATTTTAATGAACTTCACAGATATCCCCAGCCATGCAAGAGTGGCATTTCTATCTTAGGGGTAACCAACAGATGTCTGATTGAGCTTAAGACCTACTAAATGAGAAGGAATTCATATCTGATATTTTAAACCTAGCCATTGGTCCATGGCTGGAGAGGTAAAAGACCTTAGAGAAGAATCTACTCCTGCCATTTTCATAAAAGATCTATTTTATCTATGTTCTAAATATTCATCCTTATATCTATAGATAAATGTAGTTTTCAAACCTTCTCAATGCAGGTTCTTCTTGTTTCTTCTTGGAGACTATCATAGAAATCCACAATGGGTCAAAATGGAGAGATTAAGTGATTCTGGGGTCTCCAACTCCTATCAATACATCTTCAGTGTAACACCTACACCCTTAGATATAGTTCAGTGAAAATATGGAAAATGAGGGCAGAATGGTAGCAAGAGTCAGAGAACAGGCACACCTGCTATTAAGTGTGTGCCTCTAGACATGACAGGGAAACTGCACTCATGATTTCTTAACAATATGGTTGCCTGAACAAGACCTGTATAATGAGAATACTAGTTGTCATGCTAACATTGACAGGGGAAATTCCACAAGGTTTCACTCCTAGATGAAGAGCCAATTTTGGTCCATGGCTGTTGAGATAGAGAAAGAAACAGTTTTTCCAATCCCAAGTGGTCAGTCCAGACATAGGTACACACAAGTAATGCCAAATGGACTCAGTAGTTGGTATATACATAAAAATATACACACATATGTATGTATGTGTAGCAATAGTAATTAAAGAAGAAAGTGGTCATAAATTTGGGAGGGATTGCCAGACACATGGGAGGAGTTGGAGCTGGAAGAGGAAGGGTTGGAGTGAAGCCAATGCACTGCTCATGAATGAAATTCTAAATCAGCACACAAATAAACAATGCCTCCCCAATAAAAACCAGCCAACACTTTGACATTAGACCTTTTTACTACATCTATTTTTTTTAACTAATGAAGATAGTGTCAGTTTTTCTGAACAATTATCAAGGATTTGCCCTAGCTTATGTCTTGGAGAGACATGGCACTAAAAGCTAATTACCAAGGACCAGGTATCTTCTAAGAAATAACATTCTCTCATATCAGGAGCAAGTGAAAGGGCCAGAGTTTTATTTAACAGCATCTCAGGGGAAGCAAGCAGGTGGAGGAGGAGGAGGTATGTGAGAAATCTGAATTAAATCAATGCTTGAGATTTGTAGCTAGATTCTATATTTGAATGACTTGGGGGAGAGGGAAAGAAAGGTATGGAGAATATTGGGAAAATATTCTGGAGTCATCCTTACTGCTTGTATTTTTAGTATGACTGAGCTACCATTTCTAGGTACTTTATAAGCTGAGCATCACCTCAAAAACTTAAGGGAAAGCAGTTTCTATAGCAACACTGGAAGCATTTGAAGTGTGACTAGATAATCCTTTGTTATAACCAAGAGAGCTGGGGTGGAAATTTATTAAAGGCATATTTCATATAGCCTGAGCATTATTTACTCAGGGTAAGTATTTTCCTTCCACAGCATGTCAAATGTCTGATTTATGTTTTAGAACATAGTATTTATGAATCCCAATATCTTAATTAGTTTTCTAAAATAGGTTTATATTCCTAGGCACATAATATCATAATTAAGTCCATATATATATATATACACATACATACATACATGCCTTTCTGGATTCATCTTCTAGCTCAAACACTTATTATTATCCAGTTTTAGTTTATTGATACATCTGTCCTCATTTTTTCATCTTGAAAATAGAAACAAATACATTATTTCTTCTGTATATTTGTAAGCCTTAAATGAACAAATAAGTATGAGCAGCTTAGAACAGTGGCTGACAAAATAAAATAAAGTTCACTAACTATTGCCTCTTAATTAGGTAGTTTTTCAGAGATGAAGTAATCTTCTCCTTTTACAAATACAGTTAGAAATCATCAGCTCTCCTTATAAATAAAAGTAAATTCAGCCAATATTTCTTGGGCAGTTATTTAACCCAAAGCACAATTATTGTCACTGTATGCATTAAGTTGCTTATTGTCCATTGGGCAAGGAGAAAAGATATGCCATCAAGTATTTGTTGCATAGATGGTCCAGAAGAGCTTCATAAGGGGCCAATTTTTCTTTAATATAAGACATCGTACTTTACATTTGTTTTCTAGAACAAGAAATTTCTTGCCTCAAGACTTTTATATTTTCGATTTCTTTGCTGGATTGCTTTGTTTAGTTGTCATTAAGGCTGGCTCTTTCTCAGCTCAATTGTTACCTCATCAGGGACATCTTCCAAAAACATTCCCTCAAAAGGTGGCCTTGGGTCTGGAGAGATGGCTCAATGGTTAAGAGCACTGAGCATTTTCAAAACAAGCTGGCTTTTTTGAGTCAATTTCTATTTGTTTGTTTGTTAGGTAGCTTATGACTTCAAGGATTTTGGGGGTAGGACCCTTTCCTCAAAACCAGCAGCTTGTAGTAGCAGAAAGTATAACTGTAGGACTCTTATTACTGGCCAGAAGAATGTGGTGTCTCTAGACTTGGGTAGTGATGTAACATTCTGAATTGTCTGGAAGTGGAGGCTTTCTGGTAAAGAGTAAGACATGCCATTTTGCCCCTTCCCTTAAGAGTTAATCTAAATGGGGGCAGGGCTTAAGGTATGTTTCAGTGGTTAAGAGCACTGGCTGCTCTTCCAGAGGACCTGGGTTTGATTCCCAACAACCAAATGGTGGCTTACAACTGTCTGCAAATCCACTTCTGGAAGGTCTAATACCTTCTTCCAGGCTCTTTGGGCACCAAACATTCATATGATACACATACAAACTTTCAGAAAAAACTCTCATATGAATAAAATAAAGTAAAATAAAAGAGTTATCCCAAATGGACTGCAACATGCACCTGGTATTTCTGTGGGCTCTAGGAATCTGAACACTTGGTTCTCATGTACTTTATTCATTGATCCATCTCTCCAACCCTCATCTGAATATTTCTGAGGAGATCACGAGAACTGGGAAGCTGACGGAGAATCCAGAACAAGACCCTGGTGACAAAAGAAGCAGACACTTTTATTCCTAGCAGTTTCACAATTTACAGTTATTGATATAGCAGTTCACTACTGCTACTGTGTTGACTCACCAAGAAAGACAATGCTACATTTTCATAGATGCCAACCCTTCCAGACCTCAGCAGAGGGAAACATCTGTCCTGGCAAGTGCCATACTGGACGATGGAACCGGATTATCTGATCTCAGGGGTTTTATTGATATAGAATTTCCTCAGGTGTTTTCTTGATACAAAAACTCTGCCCCTTCATTCAAAGGCCTATTTGCATAATAAAGGAACCCTGTAGCCAAGTCTCATCCCACAATCCTTTAGCAGCCAAGCTGTCACCTTCAAAGTGGAGAGCTCAAGGCCCAAGAGAATCCCACAACTCTTTAAAGGTAGAGCTATGTCACCTTCACAGTGGGGGAACTCAAGGCCTAAAGGAAGTTTTCTTTCCTTGTTTCGGGAGACTGGGAGGGAAGGCTACAAGAATTCCTCCACAGCAGCTTTGCTTTTTGAGTTCATGCTGTTATTATTTTGCTATTGCTGTTGTGAGTTCATGGATGCAAAACCCATGGCACATCCAGAAGACAGCTTTGCAGTCTGCTTTCTCATTATCTGGTTCTTCGATTCCCGTCTGCCTCCCTTGCAGGCACTCAGAATCTGCTTCCTCCTTTTGTCTATCCACTGTAGTTGGGTAACTTTCCCTGCCACAGTCTTGTCGTTCCAATATTGTTATCCTTCCACATAGAGAAACACATCAGAATGCAGTTGTACCATCCTGTCGCTTCAAAAACACCACAATCAAATTATGCATTCATCAGGCACCACATAGATAGCACAATCCTGTTCATGCCACTGAGAGCAAGAACAGATAAGGTGACTTGTGGAGTTCACTTAGCAAAGAGCTATGGGCTTCCATTAATTGTCATAGCCACAGCATAATTTCACTGCTGGATGAAGGTTGCAAGATAATAAGGAAAAGTGTGTGCTAGAATGGCAGTGCATATTTCTCCTAAATTAATACACCCTCATCAAATAGGTTATATTAAAAACAGACACTGTATGATACAAGATCATTGATTGGCTTAATTAATAAGAATCAACAGGCAGAGTCAGGGCCTGCATTAACCTTGGCAGTAGATGAGGCTCTGGGAAAAGTAACTGAGTAAAAATGATCTGTTGGGGAATAAATCTGTCCTCACAAATAGCTTTTGAAATGGAGTCTGGCTGCTGTGTAGAGATGCATCTGTTCTGAGATCCACATTAGATTCCTTCTCCCTAAGGAATCTCCACTTGGAGAACTCACTAAAGCTAGAGAATAGGGAGGAAAAAAAGGCTTAAGAGGCATCAAGATTAGCATATAAAATAAACAAATGGCAGAGAGAAAGAATGGACCACATCCCCACCAAGGGCTATATGTAAGGGATGGAGCAGGCACATGTTGGAGAATATGGAAATGAGCCATAGAGGGTTGCAGCTCTTATGACCCAAGCTCTTATGGCCACTGAACTTCTTACTTTCTTTCACAGCTCTCTGGTATACTCCCTTACTTGGAAGTGATCTTTTTCCTTGTCTTTCTTTTTAAAAATATTATTTTATTATTGGATTTAATGTGTATGGGTATTTTGCTTGCATGTATGTCTGTGGACCACTTTTGTGCCTGGTACCCTCAGGAGCCAGAACTAGGCATCAGATCCCCTGGAATGGAGTTACAGACAGTTGTGAACTGTCATGTGGGTGCTGGGAATCCAATCTGAGTCCCCTGGAAGAGCCTACTCTCCAGCCCTAGTAATCTCTTTTTAAAAAAGTTGTCTCTGTTTCTACTACTTACCTGGTATGACCCAATTCCTTGTTCTGGGATGCAGGAACCTGAAAATCCAATGGTGCCCTCAGGATTTCAATACCAACCTATGACACCACAAGGGTTATGTGATGTTTAATATTAAATTGCTAACTTGGCAAGATCTAAACCTGTGGTTCTCGACCTTCCTAATGCTTTAATAACATTCCTCATGTTGTAGTGACCCCCTAACCATAAAATTATTTTTGTTACTACTTCATAACTGTAATTTTGCTACTGTTATGAATTGAAATGTAAACATCTGATATGCTGATGTTCTTAGATGACCCTTTTTGAAATGGTTGTTCAAACCATCACAGGTTGAGAACTGCTGATCTAGGATCACCTAGGAGACATACTTTAGGCATGCTTCTGAAAGATTATCTTAATTACATTAACTTAGATCAGAAGACCCTAAAAAGGGTGGTGCTATTATTCCATGAACTGGTGTCCTGAACTACATTAAAAAAAAAAAAAAAAAGCTAAATGAGCACAATTACTATTCTGCTTCCAGGCTGCTTCAATCTCCTGCTGCCTTCTCTGTGCTTTGAGATGTCCCTTTGAACTATGAGCTAAAATAAACCCTCTTTGCCTTAAGTTGATTTTTGTCAGGACATTTTATCACAGCAACAGGGAAAAAAATGAAGTCAGGTGATGATTCAGAAGAGAGGCATATCTTGCAAAGACATTCATATACTTCAGAGTACATTGGTGGAGACAGAACAACAAAATAAAAAAAAAATCAAGATTTTTAAATTCTGTTAGTAAGAGAGGCTCTGAAATGAAAACTTGTGGATAATGCTGGAAAACTTCAAAGCTAAGAAGTTGTATTGTCTAAATTTCATAGCAGCACATGGTCTTTTGCATAGCACTCTTGATAAGACAGCTGTGTAGCCCAGGTGTAAACCTTTCTAGCATTCTGTGTGCTCCAGTGTTTCCCCTCTACTTAGGGGAGATTCGGGAGTATTTTATTTCTGCAACTAGAGAGAAACTTTTTGTTCTGGTTCAAATGATATTCTAGGAAAACTCTATTTATTTCAAGCACAGCCATTTTAGGGTTGCCACATTTAGCAAATAAACACACGAATGCCTAGCAAAAATTTAAATTTTAGATAAACATACAGGATTTGGGACATACTTGTCTAAAAAATTATTTTGTGAAATTCAAATTTAGTTGAGTGTCCTTCGTTTAAGCCAACAATTAACCATCCGTAGTTTTAATTAAGTTCTTCTTAAATGGAATACCTACTGCGTTTTCAACGTAGTCCACCACAGAGGAAGTCAAGGCAGGAACATGAAGGAAGGCCTGCTTGTACTTCCATCATAGCATTACCTCCAACCAAGGAACTCACTTTAGAGCCAAAGAAGTATGGCAGAAACCATGAAAGTCACTGGTTTTTGCCTGGCAGACAGGTTTATGCTCAGCTACATATTATAGTATTCAGGACCTCCTGTCTAAGAAATGGTGCTGTTCACAATGAGGGTATAAGTCAGGGTCTCCTAGAGAAACAGAACTGATAGAATGAATATCTACAAAAACAGAATTTGTTAGAGTGGCTTACTGGTTATGATCTGACTATTCCAACAATGGCTGTCTCCTGATGGAAAGTCCAAGAATCTAGTAGTTGTTCGGGCCAAGAGGCTAGATGTCTTAGCTAGTCTTCAGTATATACGAGAATACTGAAGAAGGATCCTGGCTCTAGTGCCAGGGAGGGAATGAACTTATTACCAAGAGTGAAGACAAGCAAATAAAGGACAAGAGTGCCCTTCTTCCACGTCCTTTGTATAGGCTGTCACCAGAAGGTGAGGTCCAGAGTAAAGATGGATATTTCCACCTTAAAAGATCTGGCCTTAGAATGGGCCTTCTCATGTCAAATGACTCAATTTAAGAAAATCCCTCACAGGTTTACCTAGCTATTTGGTAGGAGCTTCATTGCTGTCCTTGTGGGAGTTCATCTTCATGAGGGCAGAACCTCTGTGAAAGAAGAAAAAAAGAGGATCAAGCAGTAAAGGATCGCTTGAAAGAGAGGAGCTAGACACCAGAAGAAGCCACCCAAGAACTAACTCCTATTGAAGATTTTATTACCCCTCTGATGTTCTTGCATATATCAAGACAGTGATCTTGGGAGTGGCATTCTTCAAGGAGAATGAGCAGAGAGCTCTTCTGCTGAAGAGGTGGGCACTCCTTAAGTAGTAGGAGCAAAAGGTGGAGAGGGATGCCAATAGAGCCATGCTGGAAGCCCAGCAGGAAGTCCTCGAGGACATGAAGGTCAAGTCTCCAGAGGTCTACGCTGAGGCTATAAAACAGGACCCAGCCTATTTCTCTTTGAGAAAACAGGGCCACATTACATGCCACCTATCTCTAACCACCAGTCCCCTGAAGGCAAGTACAATGACTTCACCAAGGTATACACACAAGTAGAAATCAAATGATAGAACTAAAAATTGCTATCCTAAGAACATGTGGGCCTGGGAGTCAGACTGAACAAACTGAAGTCTGCTTCTCATAGATGAGACATTCTGGTAACCAATAAACTAATAAAGTTTAATCCAATGCAGAAAAAAAAAGATAATATATTTTCAATGGTCCTCTATTTTATTAAAAATAATTAATTATTAAATTAAGTTTTATTTTTTGGGGGGTTGAGAAGGAGTCTACGTAGCTGAGGCTAACTCTGAATTCACTCTATAGCTCAGGGTTCTTCTGCCTTGTAAGCAGTGTATGAATCATCAGTTCCCAATCTTAGGTAAATTTTTAATTTGGTTGTTTAGTAAAAATGATTAGGTAATTGTGGCCAATTAGTTAATTGAAACACTTATCCAAATGTGATGATTAATTTTGATTGCCAGTTTGATGGGATTTAGGATCACCATGGAGACAAGCCTCAGGGCATTTCTGTGGAAACTTCTAGACTGAATTAATTAAGATAGGTAGGTCTACCTTAACTGTGACCAGCACTGGTCAATAGACTGGGGTTCTGGAAAGATAAAAAGGAGAGAGGTAAACACAAGCATTCATCAATCTCTTATTGATTATGGGTTCAGTGTAACTAGCTACCTCAAGCAAGCCCCTGCTACCTTGTCCTTACCATGGCAGACTATAACCACAACCCATGAGCCAACGTGAAACTTCCTTAAAGTTCCTTTTGTCAGGTATTTTGACACAGCAACAAGACAGGTAACTAATACAGAAAAGTTGATTGTCAACTTGTTGGATCTTGAATCAACTAGGTACCTTACCTATTGGAGTATCTGTGAGGATATTTCCTGAAGGAATAATTGAGAGAGGAAGACTCTCACTAAAGTAGAAATTTAGGTAGAAATTACCTCCCAGAAGCAGCTGAAGTATAAAGAGGGATGAGGAAATAGCAAGGCTGCTTTGCCTACTCGTTTTTATAGCTTGCTGGTGAATGCATCTATTCTGATTCTTCTATTTTTTTTTCTTTTTTTCCAACATGAACTAAAGGCTAATTGCTCCTCTCATATCCTCCAGGCCTTCAGCACTGTACTGGGACTGTTGAGGCATCTTGCCTCAGAGACAAAGCAGCAGAGCTCTCCAGTGTGCAGGCAGGCATGTTTTTACTATTATGGTGGTTTGAATGAGAATGGCTGTCATCAAATCATATATTTGAATGCTTAGACACCAGGGGTGGAACTCTTTGATAGGATTAGAAAGAACAGGAGTTGTGGGCTTGTTGGTAGAAGTGTGGTGGGCTTTGAGATTTCAAAAGCTCATGCTAGGCCCAGTTCTCTCTCTCTCTCTCTCTCTCTCTCTCTCTCCCTATGTATCTTTCATAGAAACAGTGTGTATCTTTTATAGAAACAGGGGTGTCCCTGAGGTGGTGAGTGGTGGCAGAGTCACTAGCCCAAGAAACTCAGACTCTGGACACCAGCCTTGTGGTGCAGAAATACTTTATTGCAAAAGAAGCAGGGCTTTTATAGAGGAAGCAGGGAGCTGCATAATGGAGAGGTCCAATCATTTTGGTTCATGCTTACTAGGCACTTCGATCAGCCTACCTGAAGTTTTCTGTAGCGGGGGAAGTGGGTTGGGGGTAAAAGTCCAATCATCTTTAGGCTTGTATGTTTAAGCTCTTACCCTATCCATTTCACCTATGTTGGTGAGCAAGTTTTCTGTAAAGACGGGGGAAGCCGGCACCACTCTGGCAGGCTTTCCCATCTTGAGGCTCAAGGTGTGCCAGGATCCACCATTTTAAAAGATCATAAGATGTGCTGTGGGCCTAGGTACTTGCTCTGGTTTAAGTGCTGATGCCCATCTTTTTCTTCCAATGTCGGAATCCATTTGCCACCAACAGATCAAGATGTAGTTAATGGACTAACCATCTGAAACTATAAGCAACCTCCCAATTAAGTACTTTCTTTATGAGAGTTGCTTTAATGATGTTGTCTCTTCATAGAAATAGAACACTGACTAAGATAAATACTAAGCCTGTATTGGCAAGCCAATCTAATAAATTCCCTTTGTAATTTGCATTTATTCTATCAGCTCTGTTCTAGAGAACACTGGCTAGAGAGCATCACCCACTGGGACTCTCAATGGACATGCATTGATGCAATATGGATAGCTTATAAATAATTCAATTTTGTGGATGCAAATTTTTTATATTATTTATTTTTTAAAGAATATTTTTTGTTCTTGAGAACTTTATACATTTACACATGTATGCTGATCATATCCATCTAGCACTACCTCTCTCCAACTACTCTTAGTACCTACTTCTCATTTCTCTCCCATCTTTATTTCCTCTTTTCTCTTTTTTTTTTTGTTACTAATAACTCTGAATCCAGTTAGTTCTCCCCTTGTGCACATAGATGTGTGGCCATTCTCTGGGGCTTAAGCAACTACTTGTGGCCACATCTCCAAAGAAGAGTGATGGTTTCCAGAAGTCAGTATTTCATGGCTCTCCTTCCCATCTGCTGGCTCTTACATTCTTTATACCTCCCTCTTCCATGAAATTCCCTGAGCCTTGTGTGGTAAGAAGTTGATATAGATAACTCATTTACTGCTGAACACTCAGAATTATTTATACTTGACACTTTGACCACTTTGAATCTCATATTGACTACTACCAAATGCAACAAGAAGCATCTCTGCTCAGTGTTGAGAGCAGCGCAAATCTATGCAGTTTGACAGAATGACCATCTAGCAAGCAACAATAATGGTACCCTCCAGAGCCTTTTTTTCCCCAGTCATGTGTTCTTAACTAAATTTACAGTTAAATCCCTCCTGAGGCATAGGCCTCAAATCCAACCAGAGAGTGGTTGGTTACTTCTATAACTCTCATCCCTTTGTTGCTCCAGTTGGCATAACTTTGGCAGTAGGTCAGTGTTGTAGCATATAGTGACCAGCTCCGGGTAGGACTATTGTTGTCTTTTCTTTTCCCTGCAGCCTGCATAGCACCTTTGGCACGATGTAACCTAGATAGCATGGTGAAAATCTCCTGGTCAGTTCCAGGTTTATTTTTGTATGTCCTATATCTAAAGTGAGCGGTGGCTTCAGAAATAGGGTCTTACCATCTAGTTATGTTGGGCAACCAAGAGCAATGGCAACAGTTCCTGTTATTTTGGAGGCCTCTGGAGATACACTGACTCATTCACAGGGAGCTAAACCATGCCTGGCACTGAATTTCATTTAGTAACCCATGTGTTTTGAGTGCAGTATTGTCTGTACATTCAAAGCACTTCTGTTCTAAATGCCCTTTTAAAGGACTTAATATATTATATTTTAAGATTATCTCTTCATATTAGTAAAAAAAAAAAAAGAAAAACAATTATAAGAAAGCAATACATTTTCTGTATTTTTAAAATTTAAGTGTTTGGCTGTAGTAGTGCATTACAATCTTTTACCCTCAATTTAGAGAAAGAGAAAGGAAGGATAGAAAAGCATCTTTACCACTTTTGCAGGCAGCCTTGATAGAGAAAGAGAGAAAGGCAGAACTCTTCACAGCCCCTTTAGGCTGTCCTAAGCTTGGAAAGGAGGAGCTGACAGTGAACCAGACTAGTGTCTCAGCTCACTATCTGTAAACCCAACTCTCCAACTGATGTTCCTCTATGCAATAATCAATGAACTAATGTTGGATGAACCAACCAACCAACAACCAACCAACTACCAATAATGTACCCCCGCTCTTAGGGCTTCTATCCTTATATACCGTAAGCAAAAGTTCCCATCAATCCAAGTGGCACACAATCTTAAGAACAAGCTATACTGACAAAACAGCACCTAGTCAAATTATAGCCACTGGCATCAGCATTTCAAATCAAACTCATAATCATCCACCACACATGGGATGGGAACAAAAACCTAGTCCAAATGCCAGTTTGCATTTTCAAAGAAACCAAAATAACAGAAACGCCTTCTAAGGCTCAACTCTTTTTTAAAGAACGTTCTGGAGACTCAAACTTGTACTCTTTCATTAATTACTTTTCTATTGTTATGCTCAAATATCATGACCAAGGCAACATATAGAAGAATGTGTTTAGCTAGACTTACAGTTCTAGAGGGTTAGAGTCCATGGTGGTAGACTAAAGGCTTAGTAGCAGCAACAGCCTACCTAGCTCACATCTCAAACCACAAGCAGGAAGCAAATGGCATACGGGGAATGACATGAATCTTTTGAAACCTCAAATCCTGCCCTCCAGATGACCTCCTTTAACAAGATGATACAAATGGTACCCCACTTCTAGAATCTGTTGCTCTCTTCATTGGGCTTGTCCAGTTTGGTAGTAAATCCTGAATACTGTCATGCAAAGAGGAGTCCAGTATTTTTCTCTCTGGGGTGCTTCAACTCTTCTTAGTTTCCATTGATTTCTTTCCTCAATGACTCTGATTGGAAGGTGCATTTCTCAGGCTTTTAGGTTTCCTGCTGTTACTCAATTTCCCATGACCAGAGTTTCTCACCTTGCAGGCCATTATTTAAATTCTGACTTCAGTCCTCAATTCATCTTGTAATATTTTACTTTCTGAAATTTCCAAGTAGTGAATTAATCCAGATGTTCACAATTTTTAGTGGTAGTTTTTCAGGATTTAACCTGACTTAGGTTCTTTATCTTGACTGGTGCCAGAAGTCTCCTAATACTTAACTACCTCTTAAATGTTTGTTTACTTTCTAGATCTACAATTCATGTTTATAAAGGGCATTTCTGTTGAATTTAAATGTAATAATTATTGTGGGAAGCACTATTTTTGGTGAGCAATGAATTGATATGATTATTTTTCAATAATCAGATAACTATACATGAAATAATTGATAATAACCAGTTTGGGTGGAAATATAGGGAAGTCAGCAGTTTCAATTATAGTGTTATGCAAATTAGCACAACATTTTGCCTTAAAGATTTAAAGTGTGCATTGCATTTGACTTAGAATCCCACATTTCAAGAATTTATTCTATGAAACACTCAAATGCATTAAGTGCATATGTATTTATATATAACACATGCACATAATTTGTATCTTATATGTATAATTATATATAACATGATAATATATGTGAAAATTGGAAAGTAAGTTGCCATCATAATATATTACTTTTATATGAGAAATGCCTGTGAAGTCATTAAAACAAATGTGATGCTTATTTACATTACGAAAACTAAATGGTTTTATACTACACCTTCAGAAATGTCTTCTTGTGTTTATTTGTCAATTAATAATACTAAGATTACTATATAAGAATACCTGTTAAGTTTGTAAAGACAATTTTCTCTGAAAATGGGGGTCTTTAAAGGAGCAGGGGTAACATTTCTTTGTCTTTATTGACTGAGGTTTTGGGAAATAAGTATTTCATATAATTTTTTAATGAAAAAATTAAACATTCTTAGAAAGGTATTTTATGTCTTTTGATAAGCTGAAGTTTTAGATTTCACTCCAACTGCAAATTCAATGATCTTTTCTCAACCTTAGGCAAATATGGCATGATGGGTATAGAGAAATGTTTAATATTTTAATCTGCCAGAATAGCTGCTCTAGGTTAGAAAGGATGTTGGTATACACCTTTAATCCCAGTGTTCAGAAGGCAGTAGTGGTGCATGCCTTTTATCCCACCCAGCACTTGGGAGACAGAAAGCAGAGCTTAGAAGGAGTCAGTGTCAGACAGGATGTAACATCTGAGATGAGCCGGAATGAAGGGCAGGCAAGATGTTGAATCAGAGGAAGAGTTAACAGAGTGAGTCAGAGAGAGGACATGTCCAACTCTCATGATAGAAAATCAGGCTCTCAGCTCAGAGAGACAGGGGCAAGGCACAGAGACAATGAGGCATCTGACTGAAGATAAGGCAGAGAAGCAGAGGGGCTGACTGAGGCAATATGGGGCAGTGAAAGTTTACAGAGACACAGAAACAGTCTGAAGAGTCTGAGACAGAGACACAGAGGCAGTTTGGCAGAAGAAGTCAGTATCAGACAGGAAAAGTCAGTCAATTTGAAGCCAAGCAGAGCAGTTCAGTTTGATGCATTCAGAGAATCAGCCAACCAGAATAATTCAGTACAGCTCTGAGTTCAGAAGGAGCTAGTCAGAATGGCTCAGTCAGCAGTAAGACTCAGAAGTTGATTAAATTGTACAGAGGCTTAAACATTCCAGTTTGTAGGGAGCTGAAGTCTTCCAGTTCTGGGCTTAAGACTAGACTATATGGAGGCCAAAACACTCTAGGGCTCCAGGACTAGTCTCAGGGATTGAATTAGCTAAATAATAAACTGCCTTTTGATCTAAATCAGTGTCTACAGGTGGCAGTGATAGACTTAGCTTCAGTGGCTGTCCTGATGTACAGTGTGGTTCTGAGTGACACTCAAGGAAATCTGTGGACAGCCAGCTACATGGTGCAAAGAAAATTCTGGATAATAAACCTAGTATTTACCAGTAAGGCAAAGAACACATGGACACCAGAGGGACTTTGCCTTAGACATTAAACACACAGATTCCTACTTAAGGTTTTGCCTTATGATGAAGGAACTGATTCACAATGAGTACATTTCAGCTTTTTCTGTCTAAAGCTCAGTGTCTGCTGACAGAACACCAAAAGTTAGAGTGACTGGTTCTGACACGTGTGGGTTGACAGTCTTAGCAGAGTCATTACTTTTTATTAGTCAGAGCCATAAAATAACAGTGTTGGCAATCAAAGTTCACTGTGAAAAGAGTCTTTGGTAGATATTCTAATTAATTAACTGATTAATTAAATCTTTTCGTGGTACTAGAGACTGGAGCTAGAGCATTGTATATGCAAAGGCATCAGTCTATAATTGAGCTGTATATCCTCAGCACTCTTTTTTGTTTTGTTTTCTTTTTCTGAGACAGGATCTCTGTAGTTCAGACTGGCCTGAAACTCACTGTATAGTTTAGTCTGCAGTTCTGGATGGTCTTGAGCTCAGTCTTAAGTCTTAAGCTGGCCTTGAACTTACAATTTTCCTGCCTTATCCCCTTAAGCAGGCATAGATCTGAATTCATTATTCTGAGTCAGGGCAACTCATCTACTGTCTTGAAGAATTTGAAAGATATTGAATGCTTGTGAAACTCATTTCAAGTGCATTTCTTCACTGAATGAATGACATCTTATTTCCTAAGTGCCTTTTTAAAATTTAAGATAGGATTTGTGGCATAGGCTGGCCTTGATCTCACAATGTAACTTAGGCTGCCCTCAAACTTAGGGGCATCCTGCTTCAACTTCCCAAATTCTTGGATGGCAAGTGTGTGCCATTATTTCCAGTGGATCACTTAATTTTCTGGAGCATTTATGATACCTGACATTTATCTGTAGAATTTCTAATTCAATTTTGTTTTCTATCATGCATTTTCTCCATTTCATTGTCAGTCTCTTAAAAGAAATTGCTTTTTTTTTTCCTCACTACAGCACTCCAGGACTGAACAGTGTTTGACACTGCACAGACACTCAATAAGTACCTTTGATAAAAGAATGATGCAGAGGGGTTGGAAGTAGTTTTTAAAAACATTTAAATGTTTTTTATTCTCTCATATTCCTTTCTCATCTTGATTTCACTTATCTCAATGCCTATTATAACATCAGTACTGTTGTCAACTAAGGAGAGGAAGCAAATGTACCCTTCCCATCCATATTTGACTCATTCTCAACTTAGTAAGTTTTTCTACTATGCGTGAAAAGAATGTGGTGGGTTTTAAAACAGAAAGTTCTATACTATTCACTTTCCTTCCTAAATGCTTTTTTAAAATTATATTTTAATTCATTTATTTGGGGCTCATGTGTGTGTGGTCAGCGGACAGCTTCTCATTGTCAATTCAGTCTTAAGTTAGAGTTTTTTTAGGATTTTTTCATATTTTAATATACCTGAAATATGAGCGGCTTATTAATCATCATTGGTATTGTACAAATATGCTATAATTTAATTTATAGTATCTGGTATATAATAAAGCTGATTGTTATTAGATATTATAAAATAAAGCATTTGAATTTTTCATATTTCCACTTCAGCATTTGAAAAAGTTAAATAGTAATTAATATTGTGGGGAAAAAACTGTGTTGTCAAGGAAGGAACTAAATTTAGATCTGTGAGTAAGATGGGTTAAAACAAAAAGGGACTTTATCTTTTCAGTCTTTCCTCTGCTCTGGAGAATGGAGTTGGTAAAGGGCATTATTATGATTTTTTAATTGGAGAGGATTTGGCTGAGAAACAAAAGCCCTAACTTAAGACTGAATGAAGTACACATACACACTCAGATTGCACACATGTGCAAATGGGTGTACAAACACTTGAAAATACACAGTCATAAATGTGCACTCATGTACGTGTATACACATATGCTTACACACATGCACAAATTCATACACATAGACTATGATATGAAAACCAGGGATGGAGATCATAGCTTGGCTTCATGAATAATTAATACCTGGGACTGGAAATGGTCAATATCTAGAAAACTGATTTCTCTCTTCTGGTTTTCTCCACTCCATGTGTTTTCTCCTCTAAAATTTTCTATGTATTTTGTAGAGGAATTAGCAAAGAATAAACTGCCTTTTGCCCTGAATCACTACATTTGGCTCCAAATGTGCTCAATGTGTCCAATATCTCATAGGAAAGAAGACATCTGACAGAAAGCCATAAAGAGAAAGTCAGCTGGGATCATCTCCAAAAAAAGTCGCAACGATTCTTCAAGTTTGGCTGGATGTCCAAAAAGACTCAGGAGATTCAGGAGGCTAAAGCTCAGAGCAATTAAGAACAAAAAGGACCATCTAGAACATCTGAGACAATGAATCACATTAAGCTGTGACAATAGACAATTCTGATAATACAGATAGATTCTTCCTGAATTGAAAAATAGGAAACTTCATTTCAGGTGTCTTAAGGGCAAAGGTAGGGGGAGAAGGGTTAGAAACTGTAGGTGAAACAGCCATCACAAAACTTATTGCAACACTGATTGCAGAGTATCCCCTTTCCCTACGCGGTGGTAATCTTTATCTATTTCCTCTCAAAACAGGTTGAAAAATTAGCTGAACAATAAGAAAAATTATACATAGAAATACAAAAGCTTGGGAGACAAAAAACAGAGGAAGTAGAAGAACAGGAAACTAATCTAGATAGACAATCCTTATTGGCAGAAGTGTTTAATTGTGAACCTGTGGTGTCACCTCTTAACTAAATTGAGGAAAGGAAAACTAGCTTTCGTAATTACTGTGGAACAAATGCCAGAAAATGGTGAGAATTCACAAAACTATGGGTTAATCTGGAAACCTATAGAAACACTAGGCCTGAGACAATTTAAAGAGGTAGTAGTAACATTTGGAATGCACTCACCCTATGTGAAACACATATTAAACAATTGGACTATGAATAACAAAATTATCTCATAAGATTAGAGAGATTTGGTGACATCTGTGCTAGAAGCTGATCCTTGGCTGCAATAGCTGACATGGTGGAGAGAAAAGACAATTATGGAAAATTGTAATAGGCCTAAAGGTGTTAATATCTTGAAAGATCAATTGCCAGGTGAGAGTCAATATTCTGATTTACAAACATAGGTTCAGTTTGTAAATACTGTTATAGTACAATGTCGTGCTGTAGATTTAAGTGTGTGGGATAAGGTTCAGGAGCCAGAAAAGAGGCCTATATCATTTACAAAGATTACACAAGGCTTAGGAGAAGACTATACTGACTTTTTACAAAGATTAACTTCAGCTGCCAACAGAACAACATCAGATCCAGACATATGACAGGTATTAATCGAATCTTTGGTGTTTTAAAATGCAAATGTGAGTGTAAAAATTTTATTAGACCTTTAAAAGCTCAATGAGAATCCATGGATGAATTGATTAGAGCTACTGATGATATAGGCCCTATGTTATTAGACAAACAATGGCTAAAGGTTGTGGATTTCAAAATATTCAAAGTTTTAACTATGGGAGATGAGGTCATTTGTAAAGCTATTGTAGACAGGGTGTTCTTAAAGCTAAAGATAATCCAGAAAGGAGAGACAATGCTTTTGATAGGTTTCCTGAGGTTTGTAGAAGGTGTGGTAAGGTTCAGCATTGGACTAATGAATGTAGATCATCAGAAGATATATGAGGTAATCCCTTTCCTATGGAAAACTCCCTAGGAGGACTGGCTTTGGTTCCAGCAACAAACTACATGAGCCAGACATTCCTTGTCAGTAATGGAACAGCTCATCTACAAAATAACTAAAGGAACCTAAACTTGATATTGGAGATTTAATGCATGCTATAGTACTGCCCTAGACTTAGCCATAAGTAGAAATCTCACACTATCCCACAAAATTCAGTCTTGTAAGATAGGTACTGGAATTCACCAAGACCTAGGGAGCCCCTCACCCAACAGTGCATAAAATATTTATTTTATACATAACTAAAAATAAAGTTCTACAACAGTAATCAAAGAATCAGTCAGATAAGACACAGAGGCAGTTTAAGAGAAGGGGAGTGTATTTGGAAGAAAGAATCAGCTAACAGCAAGAGTCAGCTTGAAGCCAAGCAGAGCAGTTCAATTAGATAAATTGTAGGAGTCAGCTAGCATCAGCCAGAATCAGAAGAGTTCAGTCAGAAGAAGTCAACTGGCTCAGAAGGTCAGTTTGAACCAGCAGGTTGGAGATGAGTTCGAGGCAGAAGAGCGAGTGAGTTGAACCAGCCAACTAGAAGAATCAGTTGAGTTCATTATAGCTCTGAGTTCAGTAGAAGCTAGTCAGAGTGAGTCTGTCAGCAGTAAGTCTCCAATGTTGAAATGTTCTAGTCTTAAAACTTGAAGATTAGATTGTACGGAGGCTGAAGCCTTCCACTTCTAGGCTTAAGATTATTATTGTGTGGAGGCTAAAACCCTCTAAGGATGGGGGATTGAATTAGCAAAGAGTAAACTTTCTTTTGCCCTCAATCTATGCCTGCAGTATATGCTTCTGATCCCGCTCTTTGCCTTGTTAGTCACATGCTCACAAATGGCTACTTTCACCTTCTGATTTAAACTTTAAGACCAATTAGCATGTTTGGTATTGGATTTTCACATTGGTTCACAACTCATACCTATAAGCAGATAGTGGAGGATTATCTATTATAAACATGATGGAGAGTTCAATATTTAAAAGAAGTTAATTTCTGTATAAAAGGAAAAGCCAGGAAGATATCCCCCCACTGAAGAAAAGCTAGGAAGATATCCCTCCACTGAAGAAAAGCCAGGAAGATATCCCCCAGTGAAGAAAAGCCAGGAAGATATCCCCCCAGTGAAGAAAAGCCAGGAAGATATCCCCCCACTGAAGAAAATGATCTACAGTAGTTATCTAATCTGTGAGCCATCTCCAACTGGGTAAACTATGAATTGGGACAGAATTGAGTAGTTTATGAGAACTTTTCTCCTAAAAATGATCTTGAGGTATTTTAGGAGGCAACAACTTTTGCTTTACATGACCTAAGGAAGGAATTCTTGGTAATAACTATTTATCAATTCTCATTTGACCAAAAGGCTATGTAGATGTAGCTTCTTCTAAACTGAAAGTGAAATCAAAGGAGAGAGAGCTTCAAAAGTATTAACATCATGATTTTCATTACTTTTGAATGCAGAAATGATCCTGATGATTTGCTATTATTTTTAATGAGGTGCTGCTTTACCATTAGAAGTATAGCAACAAGCATCTTTCTGTGGAGTTTGTATTTATCTCTTGTTTCCATTGAAACACTTAAATGTTTTTTAAAAAATATCATATATCTATCATTTCTTTAAGACAAAGTCATGTGTAGCTCAGGCTGGCCTAGAGCTCACTATACAGACAAGGATGACCCTGAATTTATAATCTTCATGTCTGCCCCTCCTATGAGTCAGGATTACAAGCATGTGCCACCACACTGGCTTATGTGGTGCTAGGGATGGAATCAGGGCCTCATGCATACTAGAGAGGCACTCTACTGATTGAGCTACATCTCCAATCCCTGAAGCACTTATTTCTAATCCATTTTAGTTGAGACACAGTGTGTGTGTGTGAGTGTATGATTGTGTTTTCAAGTGGGGATCAGGCAGAAGAAAGAGCAAGTGAGCTTGCACATTTACTTTGCACCTGTCATAGTATTTTTACCAGAGATTTAGGAATAGCGATGTTTCAGACTCATTCTTTTGGGCTAGCAAATGTCTTATGTTTGGGCCAACTGGAGAAACAAGGGTTACTAGAAGCTGATGAACAAATAATCAATGGAAACAAGAGGCTGAATCTGTCCTACTTTTCCTGAAATGAAAATGTCTGTGTTTGTACAAATTCTTTTAATGCAGCTCTAACACACATAACAGTTTGGGAAGATATTTTTTTTTCTTTTCAACTTACTAAATAATGGTGCGTAGAAGTGCTGTGTGCTTGGCCAAGGTTACCCAGTTGGCTGTAATGAAATTGGGGTTTGAATGCAGTTGTGTCTCACTTCAGAGCTTGGTTACCACCTTCAGTTGTCTTCCAGCTTGCTCTCCAAGATGGAGATTCCCAGCTTTTGTGAAGTTGTTTTGTGCTATTAGAGAACTCTCCTAGAAGTTCTGTGCTTCATTTTCATGCAATATAATATCTGTTAAATAGAAACGCTCAATATTTGTTTTGAATTGAATGGGTACTTATTTACATACAGGATTATCAGTAGGGTTGCTGTATAGAGCATAGGTATTTAGGTAGGCATTAAGAGATTCGATTCTAGGTCCACTGAAATAATTCTGTTTTCATCTATCTATCATCTATCTATCTAGCTAATATATATATATATATATATATATATATATATATATATATATATATATATATATATATATCATTGTAACCTAGGCTGGCCTCAAACTCAGGATCCTCCTGCTTCAGGATTTTGAGTGCTGGGCTTACAGGTGTGTGCCTCCATGCTGAATTTACTAGATTTACCTGTACTTTGGCTTCTTAGCATCAAAATGAAGGATCATAAAGGAACCAAAACACTGGATCATTAAGAAGAGTAGAAGACATTTTGATAATGTTACCATGAAGCTCAGCCCAAGAAATTGCTCTGAATTTCAAATGTTGACTATTATAAAGGAGACTGTAGATGTAATAAAAAAAATCCAGGAAGTTAGACTTTGCTTCAGTTCTTACTCTGCTGGAGTAGTAATTCCCCTTTTATTACCAGTGTTGATACAAAAACTACAGCTCTCATCTTAAAGAGAATAAGAGACAGTTTATCTGGAGCCATTCTGAGTGACCATGTCCCAGGAACACAGATTCAGGTTATTTCAGGTTTCATATTCTGATATGGAAGCAGTTTTATAGTTTCACAGAACAGGGAAAGTCACAGATCCAGGCAAGTTTAAAATACATTGGAGGGTACACCACAGAGGTAGCTACAGCAAGATGGGGCAAGCTCTTCTATAGGCCCAAGGTGTTATCTCATAGCATTCTTAGTTTTGGGTCAGTAGAAGACAGTAGTCTTTTAAGTCAATAGATTCTAAAGAATTTTTTCTATTAGTCACAGGATATTAGATATGACACAGAAGTTGACAAAAATTGTTAGCTCAAGATAAAGTAACTGGCTTTTGGTCCTGCAGCATCCCGATCTCTCCACAGCATTGCAGTTCTAATCGGTCTCTGCCACCACAGCCTCTTTACAGGAGTTTTTGTTCACACCAGTGAGACACAAAAAAATCCTCATATTTTCTGTTCTGCCTTTTGGTATAGGTTTGTTCAGTCCCTTCCCCCCCACCCCGAAAAAAAGGAAAAACTAAAACAGCATTAGAAGATAATAAAAAATTGCTGGGTTTAGTGTGTAAGTTTAATTTTGCATTAAAAAGAAAACCCAAACACAATTCTATTATGTAGCTATGTCCGCTTTTCATGAAGAGCTTAGAAATCTGAGGATTTGACAGATTAAAAAAAAAGCAGCAGAGAATATGTCAGCAACACATTTAGACTTATGATAAGATGCGGAAAGATCCAATGTCTGTGTGGGTATTTACTTATACCCACACGCACCAATTTAAATGTAGAGAAATGACTGATTTTTCTCTTACCTGCCACAGAAGAAGTAAGCATTTTAGTATCCTTTATTGAATACATTACCACAAGATATATTTAATAGAAACATTTAGGCACTCATTTTATTATTAAGTAAGTAAGCTGTATTAAAATTGAACTCCAATTTGGTGGTTTAATTCTGTGGAATAATGTGAATATTTTTCTGTGTCTTCCTTTTCTTTTTGTCAATTGTATTCCTTACCACTGCCTTTGGCAGAATAATCTTTAAGGTCTCAGTAGTGCCTCTTAACAGATCTGAGAATTATTTTCCTTTGTAAAATGTCATATATTTATTGAAATCGTCAAACAAAACAAAAAACAGACAAACAAACAAACAACTAAACAAAAACCCCAAACAAAACAAAAAAACCTATTGGCAATTTATCAACAGGTCTGTTGGACAAGAAGTAACGTTTTCTTTATTACAAAACCATAATAGACCATCATAGGAAAATCAGAAGGCAAAGCTCACCAGCCAGTGCTTCTTCAACTCTAAATAAAACGAACAGCAAGCGGTAGTTGAAGCGACAAGTTTACTTAAAATCAGGCTGTCACATTGCAAGATTCTCTATTTCACTTGTACACAGTAGATAAGAATCTAGCCTGAATTATTTTTAAAAAAACCAAGGCTGTAGGATTTGGATTTCGCGAAAGAAGAGGATTTCAGCTCTGACTCTAGGACAGAGACAGGGGTGACTTTTGAGGAGTTCCTCTTCCATTGCGACTGAAGATGGAGCCCTTGAGCTGTGTCCCAGAGGCAGCCTCAGCAGGACGATTTCCAAAACAAGCTTGTGCAGTTCGCAAAAGGACACAACGCGATTTAGCAAGGGGGGCTGGGGTGGGGAGGGGGTATAGCTTTCCGTGTAGCTTTTCGTCTAACTCTAGGCCTGCCATCTTGCATAGCTCGTTGTGGCGCCTGGGTAAACGGAAATTAACAGGATATGATAATGTAAGCCACGAGCCCCGCTGATGTGCGAAAGCTGAGTTTTTCTTGTTCAGTGTCCTTTACTTTGGCTATTAGACCGGGTAAGAGGGGGAGGCATTGTCTGTCCATGGCTTTCTGAGTTCTCCCTGGGACTCAAATCTCTACCTGGCCTCAGTTTCACCATTTGTAATAATGAGTGTGATCTATTGCTCTTTTCTGTTATTAGAACATTCTGTAAGTCTAAGGGATGTTTAAAGTGTTTTCCAACCAGATCTGCCTTGAAACGGCAAAGATGTAACAGAGGACATCTGCCGACCTCTGCTCTGTATCCAGAAGTTCACAACTGTTACATCATTTTCCTTCTAATCAGGATCTCCTGAAAGCCATCAACATTAAGTAATGTATGCACATATTGAAGTGGAGAGCTGGGTTTTGAACCCAGATCAGCTTACCTCCAATTTGAGGAACATTTCCATTGTAATCAAAGCTTTGCATACATTTGCAAGAGATAATACAGAGAGCAGATATTTTCTTTCTTGAGGTAAATGCAGAGTCTGAATTACACATTGCATGAATTTAAATTACATTGAAATGTTATTTTTTGCCTATCAGTATGGCAGAAAAGAACATGTTTGTTGCATAACTAACTTCTCCTAGGAAATCTTTCTCTAGTCACCTTTTGGAATAGCCAAGGACTGAACAAAGAAAGTTTTCTGTCCAAGTGAGCTTACAGGGATGGCTCTGGCAGTTGCTTTAGTAAAATTGCCTTCCCTTGCATAAGTGAGACTCATGGGCGTTGTGTTAGACCCCAGAGCAACTTGTAGGCAGCTACCCCATTGAAGCGCTGCCCTGTTGCAGCAGCTGTTATTGCTCATGTGGACTCCAAGAGGGGTGTTGTGATCACGTACAAGTGATCAGGAACCTGGTTAACCTTTGCTTTTCTCTGCAAGAGGGACATTTTCAATGCCAGAGAAACAGCTATACAACATTGTCTTGGCAAGATTGTTGCCAAAGAAGCAGTGTTGGGTTATGCATGGATTTCCTCCTACATTCCACATATTCCGGAAATATTTCTGAATTATTTATACTATTATGTACAAATATATTGACCTAGTTATTTATTTTTTAGGTCTAGTTTTTCTGTTGTGGTATGTTTCTCTCCCTCCCACTCTCTCGCTCTCTCTCTCACACACACACACATACACACACACACACATACACACCACACCAGAAATAGACTTAACAAATTGTATCTATATATTTGTGCATACACATACATATATATGTAACAGTAATAAATGAGCAAGAAGAGGTTATCAATTTGAGAGCTTATTGGGGACATGGAAGGATGTGAAGGGAGGGGTCCTGGGAGGGGCTGAAGGAGAAGACTTGGCAGGGGCTAGAGGGAGGAAAGGAAAGGGGGAAAGTGATATAATTATGGTTTAATTTAAAATGTATAAGTTTTTGACCTTTCATATTGTTTGTATTTTTGCAAAGAGATCTGAGCATGTGAATTTATTTTCCTGGTAGTGTATGTGTCTGATGTAGACAGAGTATATTGGAGTAGTGCACAGGATGTACATGCTGGTCCAAACCTGGAGGTTTGGGGTAGTGCAGACAGGGATCCTCAGACTGGGAAGGCAATATGATTTAAAACCCAAGCTCCATCTGAGGCTCCTAATGAATGCATAAAAATGATCGCATTTCTTTATTTATTATGGGAGAACACAGTGCATGTGTAAGGTCAGAGGAAAACTTGCAGGTGTTGTTTCTTTTTTTTTACATCATGAGGACCCCAGATATTGATCTCAGGTCATCAGTCTTAGAGACAAACTCCTTTACAAGCTGAGCCATCTCACTGGCCCTAAATAGTTGTTTAATGACTTAGTGCTTCAGAAAATCTTATTATTTTTGTGCAGTTTAATTAGGTATTATATGGAGGATTCAGTTTTTCAAGTAGATACTGGGCTGTGTTGGCTAGTTATTTTGCTAACTTGACAAAAGCTATAGTCCTCTGTGAAGATGGATCCTCAGCTGAAAAAATTCCTCCACCAGATTGGCCTGTATGCAAGTTTGTGGACATTTTCTTGATTGATGATCGTAGTATAAGGGCACACTGCACTGTGGACAGTGCCATCTCTGAGCAGGTGGTAAGAAAACTTAGCAAGCCTGGAGGAGCAAGCCAATAAGCAGCATTTCTCTATGGTCTATGAGCCAGTTCCTGCCTCCAGGTTCCTGCCTTGAGTTCCTGCTCTGACCTCCCGTCATGATGAAGAATAAATTGGAAGATGAAATAAACTCCTTCTTCTCCACTTTGCTGTTGATGATGGTGGTTTATCAGGGCAATAATAAGCAGGCTAATATATAGGTTTGTCCTAATACTCCCTATTGAGGAAGCCATCCTTTTTGAATTGAGATGACCTCTGATATACACCAAGTTTATACATGCATTTGGGGCTATTTTTCCATTCTCTCTTAATGGGAGGGCTAGCATGCTGCTTTAATTATTGTTTTGTATTTAAATTTCTTTCAGATTAAATTCCATTTAGCAATCTGTTTGTTTCTTTATTTTAGATCACTTTCTTGGCTATTCTTTTTTAAAATTGATTTTTAAAAACATATTTGTAAGGTTCTGGTGAGATGGCTTAGTGGGCAAGAGTGCTTCCTGCATAAGCATGGAGATCTGTGTTGGGATTCCATCACCCACATAAAAAGCTAGCTGCAGCCCAGGTGTCCTATAGCCCAGCGCTCTTAGGGACAAAGACAATAGGATCATTGGTACTTGTCAGCCACTAGCCTAGGTCCATGCTCAGTGAGAAAACACGTCTCTTTCAGTTTTTCAATAATAGTTCTACTCATTTTTCTTAGGACATAGGCAGAATACAGCCAGGTTATTTGCCAGAATATCACACAAATTACCTCTAGCCTAATTCCCAGTTGTGTCTTTATTCAATTCTGAAACCGCCTGAGCTGAGTCTCCACTGTCTGAATTTCTCTCTACATTCTAGTCTTCTAAGCTCATCAGAAAGGTAAACCAATCTGCTCATCGCATTCTAGGGTTTTTCTAGCCCAAATTTCCAAATTCTTCCACATTCCTCTTATTGTTTAGTCATCACAAAGCCTAAGAACCACATGGGCAGGTTTCCTCTTAGCAAAAGGCTTACTGCTTATTCTGTATTAGTTACTTTAGCATTGCTGTGAAAAGAAAAGCAGGACAAAAGCAATTGAAGGGAAGAAGCAGTTGGATCACAGTTTCAGGGTGCAGTCCATCACAGGAGGTAGGTACATGGGGTAGGTATGCGAGGCAGCTGGGCACCTTTCTTTTGCCCAGGAAGCAAAGAACAATGAATGTTGCTCCCAGCTCCCTGTTTTCTTTCTATTCATTACAGGATCCCAATCCATGAGATTCTGATGCTCAGTTAGGGTGGGCTTCCCATCTCATCCTAATCCAGAACCTCCGTCACAAATGCAAAGAGTTTTATTTTCATAGTGATTCTAAATCCCACCAAGAGATCTATCAAGACAAACATCACAGCTGATTTTGCAGTATTCTATCCCATTTTTAAATTTGGAGGAGTCAGTGTCCATAGACACAAACAGTATCTGTAAGCAGAGTGGAGCTGTTACATAGTAGCACTTCAGTTCACCTAGCGACACCTTCCCCACTCCAGAGCTAGGTGGTTCCTTGACTCTTAGCAGCCAGAACCCCTTTTCTCTCAGAGCTTCATTGGGGTCACTTCCCCACTTCAGAGCTATGCAGTTCCTTGGCTCACAGCTGCCAGGATAACTTGCCTTCCATTGCTGAGCTAATAGTATCACTATTTTATATTTAAATTTATATATTGAATTCATTTATGTGATTTTTAAACGATAAATTCTGTTAGTACTAGTACTTCTGTTGAAGTTTTTTCCTTTAGTATATCATCTTTAGAATAGTCATTTAGAATATCATCTTCAAATTTTATGTAACTTTACTAATTTATTTGTACTGAATAAGACCTACAGAATAGTGGAGCATTGTGAAAGCAGACAAACACTTGTTTTTGTTTTCTGTTAGTGGTTTTCTAATGTTAAGCCACATCTGTGTTACTGGAGCCTCACCAATTGGTTATTATTTTAATAATTTGCTGGATTAATTTAGCTAATGATTTTTTTATCATAAATGAGACTGTTTATAATTTTCCTTTTATTATTCTCTGATTTATTTTCATAACAAAATTATTATTATCTCATAAAATGAACTGTCAAGTTTTTAATCTGTTTCTGGGTTGGAAATTGTTTACAATAAAAGAATTAACTGTTCCTTGAAGGTTTGGGAAAATATGTTCTGGAAACATGGGTATTGTATGAATTTCTAATTCAATTCTTTGGTAATTAGTTCACTGCAAGTACTTAAGGATGAGCATAAGCATTATAAACTATGCTCTAAGAGAATAGTACGTCTTATTTAAAGAATTTTCACATCACTTACTGACATGGATTACTTTAAAAAAATATAGTGAGTTGTGATTATTGATTTTGAGTGTCAAACTAACCTTGCTTAATTCTAATAAACCAATAATAACCAATAATCTACTACTATGGGTTGAGAAGAATTTAATTTTAAAAAGATGCATTTGTATAATATTCCAAAGTTAGGTAGACATTTTGTCTTATTTTCTCAAGTTTTGCTCTTGTAATTATGTAAATCTCACAACATAGTGAAAAATGTATTTACTTCTTCTGTTGTAAAGTTTATTTAAGATTTATCTTGTTTTTTTCCTAACTCAGCAATAGGCTAAATTAACAAACACTGTTTGAATCCAGAGTTTGAGATGATAGACAATGAATTTAATTTTTCTTTTCAGCATAGGTTCATACTACATAGCCTTGACAAGCCTGCAAATTCCTATGTAGATCAGGCTGGTCTCAAACTCTGAAATCTGCCTGCTCCTTTCTTCTGAGTGCTGGGATTAAAGACATGTTCCATCACACTTGGTGCTCAATTCTCTAATAAGAATATTTATATTTTTTTCTGTTTCACATTATTTTATTCGTACATGGTTATTTTCTAAGAATTTGCTTATTTAATTAATCTCAGTTATTATATTTACTACCACTATTAGTAACATTAGTCTTAAAACTTTATTATTGATGTTCATTTTCATACAGATGTGAAAACTTCTATCAGAACATATATATTTTAAAAAATATATTAAAATATATTTTCTGTCAAATTAAACTTCTTTCATTTTAGTGTAGTTTTCTTTTGGGGAGATGTTGAGGCCAAGTCTCACCATAGAGCCTAGGCTGGATTTTAAACGAATAATCCCCCTGCCTCAGCCTTCTTATGTACTACCGTATGTTATCTTTTAGTGGAGTTCTCATCTGTCCCTCCTCCCCCCACCTTTTTTTGTGGATAACATCTTTATCCAACATTTGTACATCATTGTTGCCTGTTCTCTACACTTTCCAGAGTCCCACCCAAAGGCCATTCACTCTGTTATTAGCCTCTTCTGATCTGTGACATAGCTTGGATGACCTGAGAACTTTGAGATCATTTTCTTGTTGTTAGTTTTTACATTTGGATTTATTTTCCATCTCATAATTAGCATATGATTGCGGAAGGATGGTCCCAGACATGAAATCTATTCACACTACATCACATCAATGGACAGACTTTCACTTAACTTATCAGTGATTACTTACATTACCTGGCTGTGTTCCTTTCCTACTTCTCAAGATCTTCACTATCAAGTTTTTTTTTTTTTTTTTTCATAATTTTCCATACACATATTCTCTGGAATCAAATCATTAATTGAATCCCACATTTAAGAGATAGTGTGTTATTCTTATTGCAGCAGTGCCAATGGGGGAAGGGTAGTGTTTACCTAAACTATTTGGAATTCTCTATAGGGAAAGTGTTTCTTGTATGGGAAATTGTTTACTGAGCCATCTCATTGGTCCTCTTTTTCCTTACTTTATAAAATAATTTTGGGGACTTGAGAGATGGCTAAGTGGTTTGGAGCACTTGCTGCTCTTTCAGAGAACCCAAGCTTCAATCCTAGCACCTGTGTCAGGCTGCTCAAAACCACCATCTGCAAGAGATAAACCATCTTCTGGCCACTGTGGGCACACGTACTCACAATCACATATATACCATATATGTACATATATACATACATTGTATACATATACATAACATGCAATTAAGAATAAAAACATTAAATCCTGAAAATAACAATTTATGACTATTGTGGTAGTTTGAATGATAGTGGCCTCCATAGGCTTATTATATTTGAATGCTTACTTCCCAGTTGGTGAAATATTTGGAAGGATTATGGAGTGTGGCCTTGTTGGAGTAGGTGATGATAATGGATTAATCCTCTGAAACTGTAAGCAAGCAGCCAGTTAAGTGCTTTCCTTTATAAGAGTTGTCTTGGTCCTGATGTCTCCTCAACAATAAACATTGACTAAGACAATTATATATTGTCATTGGGTAATACGGCCAAATGTTCTCTATTTGTGTATTATGGCTTCAGTAGGGTAAAAGGAATTCTAGAAATAAAAATACTTTTTAAAAATGTTTCATGAACATTTGAAATGATCTCTATTTCTTATGTATGTGAAATTTATTGTTAATATTTTATAGCCTGTTAAATTATTTAATTACATGATCATAATTCATAAAGTATGTAATGTGTCAATATAGTAGTATTTGTGATTTTTTCTTTATATTTATTCCATGTTCTGATTTATATATTTTTATTTTCTATTATTAGGAGCATAATTCTTCCTGTAAACGTTTATGTACAATGTAAACTCAATGACTATGAAGCTCAAGTTCAGTTAATAACCCCTGCCTTAAGTTCTACATTGTCTAATATTTTCTCTGCCATTCTTTCTGTTCTCAAATATCTATTGTTTGATTTCTTTTCCAAATGTACACATAAAGATGAAGCTGGTTAACAAATGTCGATGGCTTATGGCCTATTAGCAGTCTTGCTTGCTTCCTTAAGCCATCACTTTGTAACTAATCTGTCTAAGAGTATAGATTATTTTTTCCTTGCTTGTATGAATCAGAGATAAGTCGCAATGCTCTTTACTTTTATCAATTCCCTTTAGTCTGGGTAAATTGACATGCAATTTTTATTCCAACAATGGGGAAGCTGAGATAGGAGAATAGTGAATTCGAGTCCAGCCTGGGGAATATAATATGACCTTGTCACACAGACAGAAACAATAGCTTTACTTTGAGAATAGAATAGTTTATTACAAGTAGCAGTGAAAAATAGGTATTGCAAACACTGGGAGAATGATTTAAATAAATAAACTGTTAGTTTTGTGAGATAGCAACTATTATTTGATTTTTTACAGGTGAGAAAATATTTACAGAGAGTTTTGGCCACTTATTTAAGAAGGGTCAAAACTGGGTAGCTGCAGCTAGGAACACTACTGGTAGTTCAGGTTGTGGGGATCATGCACTTAGCAATACTTACTGACTGTTATTCAGAGAGAATTAAAAGTCCTTTTCAGTCTTGCATGTGTATGGCATTATGCTAGTTCACTTATGTTTCATTTCCAGGCCTTGTGCTTTTCAATTGCTTCTTTGTTTATTTGCCTAGTCCTGGCATTATTTTAAGACTTCTGATTTTGATTAGAGTAGAATTATTCAAATTCTCTGCAGAGAATTTGTGGCTGCAGTGTCCACCCTGGAAGTAAGCAGGGCTTGCTTCACTTCTGGGCTACTAGATTGGACAGCATAGGTTTAGAGCTGTTTCTCAGGATGCTAGATATAGGCTACATATTACAAGCAGCCTGTTTATACACACTGGCTGACCCATTAGTTAATCTAGTCTAGTCCCTGCTCATTTGCTGCTCACTCTCAGCTTAGTGTTTCTGTGTCTCATCGTTGAGAAATGTGGCCCTGGAGTGTTCCCTCTTTTGTCTTTTGTGGATTGTCATTTATTTAAGCAGCACCTCTATCATTCCAATTCTACTTGCTCAATAAAAAAAAAAAATCTCAAAAAAATCACTCCAGAGTTTGGCTCATTGATAGAATGAGTTTTTGTTTTCTAGTAATGGTCAGAGTTTAAAAAGCATGTGTTTGTCTCTCTTAGAGAGACTATGCAACAAGGAGGGCTGTTGGGGAAAATTATTTCCAGTTACACTCATGTAACTTTAAAACAATTGTTTTGTACACTGTTGGGGGAAGGGTTGCCTAAGTCTTGGCAGTTTGTCCTATCTGCAGGTGTTGGCTTTATGCAAATCTGTGATTCATATGTTTTACTTCCTCATGACCTGCACCTGCTCATGACTCTCTGGCAGAGCCATTGTGGTTCAAATGCACAAACACAAATAAATGTTTGAAGTACAATAGCTTGTACTTTGAAATCTCCATGTGAAGAGCAAAGTTACTGTGGATGAATTCTTGTAGTCCCTCTAACACAGTCTCAGGCAACAAAAGGAGAACACTTCCCTTGGGCCTTGAACTCCGCTACCATAAAGGTGATATAGTCTGGCTACTAAAGGACTGTGGGATGAGACTGGTCTACAAACTTCCTTCATTATGCAAATAGGCCTTTGGATGAGGGGGCAGAGCTTTTGCATCATTAAAAACACCAGAGATCAGAAGATTGGGGTTCTGCTGTCCAGGATGGCACTTGTCATGACATGAGTTCTGGCAAGTTTATATCTATGAAAAATGCCTCCCCGTCTTTCTTGTTGAGCTCACACAGTAGCTATCGACTACAGACGGTCCCAGTGGGAACATGGGTATCGCCCTGGTAAAGGAGAAATAGAACAGACAGTGCAGGTGGGCTGGAGGAGGATAAGAATGAGAAAAGAAAGGACCAGGAGAGGAGAGAAGGGTGGAAGAAGAGAATATATGGAAAGTTGATCAGAATTGGAGGATATTTAGGGAGGAATTGGGAGACCTAGGGTGTGGAAACTCAGTGGAATCTAGGAGGAAGACAGTAGCAAGGACCTCTAGGAATCGGGGATAGGGAGCCTAAACAGATTATCTCCTGTAACCAGGAAAGGCTTCCAACGGTGGGACTGGGACACCATCGCAGCCACAAAGTCTTCTACCTATAACCTATCCTCCCTACAGTATCTCCTGGAGACAAAGGAAGAGCAGAACCTCATGCCAAAGGTGGTAACCCATGCCTGACACTGCAGAGCAGGCCAGAAACTAAAGACTGAATAGCCAAGAGTTGATTTCTAATGTTATCTTGTTCTGCTCATAGCTCAGTGCCTAGCCCAATCTTCATCCCAGAGGCTTCCTCTGGCAGCTGATGGGAGCAGATACAGATGCCCAGGGCCAAATATTGTGCAAAACTCTGGGAACCTCTTGGAAGAGGAGAAGGTGGGTTGTGGGGACGAGAGGGATGGAGGTCTCCAGGAAAACAAGCCCCACAGGGTTAACAGAACAGCACTCTTAGGGGTTCACAGAGCCTGAAGCAATAGACATGGAACCTGCAGGGTGCCCTAAATATGTCTTGAGGTTGTCTGGCTTGGTGTTCTTGTAGGACTCCTACAGGCTGAAGTGTGTTGTGTGTGTGTGTGTGTGTGTGTGTGTGTGTGTGTGTGTGTGTGTGTGTGTGATCGTCTGTCTGACCCTTTTGTCTTCCCTTGGGATCCTTTCCCTCTTGCTGGTTTGCCTAGTACACCCTTGATGTATGGATCAGTGCCCAGTTCTGTTCCATCATATTGCTCCCTGTTTGAGTATTAACCCTGGGAGGACTGCTCTTTTCTGGAGAGAGGCAGGAGTTGGTTGTGGGTAGGTGGTGGCTGGGGCTGAGAGGGAGGTGTAGATCTGGGACAGAGGGGAGATAGGGAGAACTGGGAGGAGTGGAGGGAGAGGAGGAGTGTTGTTGGGATATATTATAGGAGAGAAGAAAAATAAACAAATAATAATAAAAAGCATGTGTTTGGGGTTCAAGAGATGGTTTAGCAGTTAAGAGCATATATTTTCCTTTCAGAGGACACAAGTTCCAAGCTTAGCATCCAGCACTCATGCCTGGTAGCTCACAAATACCTGAAGTACAGATCCAGGAGCATTCAATGGTTCTGACTTCCATGAAGACCTGTGCTCATGAACACACACACACACACACACACACACACACACACACACACACACACACACTATCTTAAAAAAAAAGTGCTTGTTACTTCAGTAAGATTTTAGCAGGAAAAAGGAGCATGGATGTGGAATTATTTATCATCCTGTATCAGAAAGTTAGTGTATTTTCAACATGTTAACATGGTACATATTGTACAGTAAAGAATTGGTATAAGAACAGGACAGATGTTTCAGCTGTCGAATGCTGGGCTCACAAGCAAAATGTCAAGAACTGGTAAAAAGTGAACTTTGTCTTTTCTGGAGTTGTTGACAAAATATTCTTCTTATTTGCTATTTCAAGAATGGAAGAAATGGCCACTTAGATTTCTTGAAGAGGAAATACATAAGCAAATTTTATGTATCCACTGCTCTTTAGTAGGTTATCAAAAGTCTTAGTCTTCCTCTTTTTTTTTTTTAAACCTTCTACTTTAGTTACTTTTCTCCTTGATGTGGAAAGTAATGAACAAAAAGTACCTTAAGGGAAAAAGGATTTATTTTGGCTCACAGTTTAAGAACGGAAATAGTCTATCCTAGCTGGAAGATGTAGCGGTGGGCATGTGGGGCATGAGATGAATGACGACTCTCATGCTCAAGTCTTTTCTACTTCTTCTTTCTGGGCATCCAACCCTTGATATGATGCTACAGGATGTGTTGTTCCTCTACAGTTGAAGCTTTTTGGAAACATCACCATAGGTACACTCAGAGGTGTGTCCCGTGGTGAATCTCATTCCATTCAAGTTGACAAGAAAGACTGAATGCCACACTGTCTCCATCTCCTCCTATTTTCTCTCTTCTTTGTTTGGCTCTGAAGTTCAAAAGTTTAGCTGTTCTTGGGATCAAACTTTTTCTTTGCAGTTTCTTTGATTGACATAAACAAATGGTATATCTAAAGAATTGTTGGCATATTTTGTGTGTGTATGTGTGTTTATGTGTTTGTGTGTGTGCACACATGCATATGCGTGTGCCTACGTGTGTCTGTGTGTGCATGTATGTGTGTGCCTATGTGTATGAGCCTGTGTATGTGTGTGTGTGTGTGCGTGCACGCATGTGTATGTGTGTGTGTGTGTGTGTGCATGTGGAAGCCAAAGATTGATGTAGGGTGTCTTCCTCAATTTCACAATGTTCAAGACAGAATTTCCCACTGAATATAGAGCTCACCAATGCTGGTAGAAAGGCTGTGCTGCTAGCCTGAGGAACTTTCCTGTTTCTAATCCTCAGCACTGAGATAACAGGTCTGAGCCATCGTGTTCAGCTTTTTCGTTTTTAATATTAGTTTTTGATGAGTTATAATCAGGGGCTACCTGCCACTAACATATGACCTGTTTTTTTCATATGTGCTTCTGTGGGAACATTAGTAGTATTTTGGAGCATCTATATATAGGTTATGAGGCCATGTCACAGACAATACTGTACTGCATCTTAATTTTAAATCATCTTCATATGGGAATATTGGGTGCTAAAGAAGCTCTGAACATTTATTCAATATGCACAGTGTCATGATTCTACTATTCCTGGTGTGGGTGGTAACAAGCTACTCTGTTTTTGAATCACAGTATAAGAGTGGTATCTTTTAAGGAGGTAACATGAGCACAGTAGGGATTGTTTTGGCTCTGCACAAAAATATTGTGGTGAACTCAAATTCACTGCAAAGACACCTAGTGGGAAACACCTGGTGCTTCTATTTTCTATTGTTAAAGAATTTGATGTCAAGAAGTAAAACGATCACAGTAACACATTCCGAAAAATGTGGTTAGAGAATCTGATCTACTCAAGAATTTACTACAAGACTTTAAGATGCTAGCTTACACCAACTCTACTGTGAAACATTCTTTTATACAAACACTGCAATTCTGTAGCAACAGACAATGTTAATATTTGGGATTGCATTTTGTTTTTCAATATGCTTTCCTTGACTGTACATAAGTATCTGTATACTTTTCTCATACTATTATACTAAAATGAAAACATAAACTTTTTACAATGTCATGCTAATGATTGTAGTGTTCTTATGAACATATGCACTGTTATTTAATTGGTTCCAGAATTTTAAAATATCCTAAATAATACAGAGACATACATCTTTTAGAAAATGTTTATTAGTATTATTTCTAAGGTGTTTTTTTTTTTGGGTGTGTGTGTGTGTGTGTGTTGTACATGGACACAAGGTGCCTACAGAGGCCAGAAGAGGATGTGAGAAAAGGCTGGATCTGTAGTTACAGGAGGTCTCAACTGCCTGGCATGGTTGCTAGGAACCAACCCCCGGTCTTCAGCAAGAGTACTTGATCTTCACCTTCGGGCTTTCTTCCCAGGTGTGAGAAATACATTTGATAGTCAACCCTTACGTATCATTAGTTATCTCATTAAGACAAGATTTCTCAACTATGTCATTGACATTGGGGGAGGGTAAGTTTTGTGGAGAGGCTGTGGAGGACACTTTGGGATGTTGAGCAGCACATCTGACCTCTACCCAATTGATGAGCATAGTACCTCTTACTCCTAGAGGAACAAATTAGTTTTTCTACTTTTCTTTTATTGAAAATACATTATTTTCATACAATATATTCTGATTTTTGTTTGCTGTTAAGGATCCCCGGAGCCCCACATCTTCCATTGTGAACTGCTGACTCAGAGTAAATTCGTTGAAAAATTTCTCACATAGGTCACAAGGCACTATTCTATTTATTGGTTAATTTTAATTCATGTGAGGTTTTACTCTTACACTGTCTCACTAGTAAAAATACTAAGAAGTTTGATTTTCTGTATATCTTAAATCTCATCGTCTTTAACTTCAAAATGTAATTGGCAATTCTCATAGCATGTTAGTGAAACGGTATGATACCATTTAGATACAGTTTAGAAACAGAAAACCATATTGGAACTTCTTGTCCCCAGTTATTTCATGGCTAAGGTATGAGATAGCAGCACCTCATTGTGAGACTACTTACCTAACAGGTAGGTGTTT
The DNA here is from genome assembly GCA_026225945.1 of Cricetomys ansorgei. NCBI lineage: Eukaryota > Metazoa > Chordata > Mammalia > Rodentia > Nesomyidae > Cricetomys > Cricetomys ansorgei. The sequence goes on from JAMJFZ010004061.1 coordinate 16,898,164, forward strand.
TTTCTTGTTTTATTTTTATTTATTCATTTTCCTTGTCTTGGTGATTTGTGACAGAGGAGAGCAGGTGTAATTCCCATTGCCTATCACAACCCTTGTGATTCGGTATATATCAGTTCAGCCTCTATATGCATAGCTCCATCACTCTTTTGGCTTCTGAATCACAACTGAGGTATTTTAAGTATTCCCACACAGTCTCTGAAGATTGATTGCAATAGGGGAAGAGATGGGCATTTGTGCATGTCACAGGTAGTATGAGGGAAGGTTTTATTTTTTTCTGTTTTGGAAAAGAAAGAATGAAATAAAAGATTCTATTTTGAGAAGTCTAGGCTTGATAGCAGGAGACAGAATGTCAAATTAATTCCCTTCTCTGTCCCTCCCTTAATAGTTTTAGAGAAAAGAATTCTTAGAGCTATGTAGACATGTTATAGATTGGAGACAGATGATATACAGTCAGCTTTTAGAAGCTGGTATGAGGAATGAACTGTCTTCTATGCATTGTGTGTAAAAGTGCACATATATGGATGCATAAACATTTACTTATATTTGAGTTTAAAAAGTCTGGTAGTCTGATAGGCTACTTTATTTTTTTAATTTTATAAGTTCTCATTTATCCTAAGCTGGTTTGGAACTCACTATGTAGCAAATGATGACTTTGAAGTTCTAATTTTCCTTCTTCAATCTACTATGTACCATCATGCCCAATTTATACAAGCAACTATTTACTCTGGACACTTATCCCCATTTTATCCTCATGCAAACAAGAAAAGGGGGAAGATACTATCTTGACTATCTTGCCCCTTTCGTTGTAACAACTTTGACATCAAAAGTTAGGGTCTTGTTTATTCCCACAGGGACCCTTGCCCTGGGGTGGAGGTTGAGGCTGGCCACTTTAATGTCTCAGGCACCAGGTTATTAAGATTTTATAAGGACTTCTAGGAATTTTTACAGATGTAAAGGGAAATAAGTATATACTTTTCTTTTGCAAATGAGATTCATGCAAATGGAAACAGTATTCATTGTTTTTCAAATTGCTATTTTTCACTTTTCAACACAATTGAGGTATTTCCCATATATATAGGATATATAAGTTTGTGCAATATTTCTATAGACTTTATGGCATTCCACAACATGGATTTACCACAATTAATTTATCTGCCTCCTTATTCAGTGCTCTCTAAGTGTTTTTGAACACTCATCCAGGGTTTAATAAACATTTATAGACATACAATTACTGTTTTGGAATGTACACGTATTTAAAAGTTAGACCCCAAAAGAGTGTATTAATTTATCCTCCCACAATAAGATATTTTCCTGCTATTTTAAAAATTTCTCCCCAAATTATCATATTATCTAAATTTTAGGAGTAAAAGTAGCTTTCATTTTTGTCTTAATCTGTTTTTCTTGAAGACTAAGTGAGACTGAAATCTCTCCATCAGCCTCTTTTCCGCATATATTGTTTAGACCAGGTGGCTTTGTAGATATTACCAAAAGGGCTCTTTCCACAACACTACTAGTATCTCTGGTTTTATATTTGGAATTGCTAAGGAAACCAGGAGTACTGGTTTAAAGGAAGTTTAGCTGTATCACTAAGCACATAGATTACTATTCAAGCACTAGATAGTTCACTGGAATCACTCATTACTTAAATTCAACAGAAGCAATAGAGTAACACTTGGCTGTTAGTCCATTGACTGTTTAGTCCTGTGAATGGGGAAGATGTGGTCTCCTCTGTGGGTTCTTAGTCTTGCGAATACAATGATTTAAAAAAACAGACTCTTTAGGTTGCTCCAGGACACATTCATTAGAGCTGGAGAGAAAACAACAGGGCAGAAAAGCTGTTTATCTTAGTAGCTGCCAGAAGGAGGGAGGTGGAGAAGAGGAAGAGAGAGAGCTAGGTATTGTGAGTTAGGGTAGCATGTTCAGCAATGGAAGTCAGCAAGTTAACATGGCAGCAAGCAGCTACATGGTAAAAGTGGAGTAGCTTCAGAGAAGGAATGAGAAAGTCCAAAGAGCCAGAGAAAATACACTTAGGCTTTGACCAATATCTGAAAAACATGAGAAAATAATTTTACAAGAATTTTTTTTTTTTTGAGTTAAGACACAGAAAAGCATGAAAACTTAACAGCTGCATGGTCAAGGATCTTTAAGCAACCATGGTGGTGAGGATTTTGAGAAGGAAAAGTACATTACTTCATGAAAGGTGTAATTACTCCTCCCATCTCTTCAATATAGCTTTAGATTAATCAGCTTTCCTGGAGTTGGATTTTTGGCCAAGTGACTGACAGGCCCAACTATATTGACTCTTAAGGGAGGAGACAATGATATGCAATGTTCTATTCTTTGGAGCAGATCAGAATGTCATGTCTCCATCCAGGGCTAGAAGTAGATTCCATTAGGAAGGTGACCATCCTCAGTGGCCTGAAAGGCTCCTGTAACATTTTCCACTTAAGAGTTAGGTTCCTAAAATCATTTGAGAGATGGGCTAAAATTGAGGGATAGATATGACCTATTCTTACAATGAAAATTCTAAGATACCGTTCCAAAGATGTTCACTAGAAAGGATTAGTGTCTGAACAAGAGATTCAGCGAGAAGCTCACATATTGTGCTAGGCTAGCAGTTCTCAACCATGGATTGTGATTCCTTTGGGGGTTGAACAACCCTTTCACAGGAGCCACCTAAGACCATCTGCATATCCGATTTTTATATTATGATTCATAACAGTAGCAAAATTATAGTTATGAAGTAGCAACAAAAATAATTTTATCTATCACCATGACATAAAGAACTGTATTAAAGGGTCCCGATGTTAAGAAGGTTGAGAACAACTGTCTTAGGCAGAGATGCTCATTTCTGGAGAAGAAGTAACAATGATTTAGGAACCAGAACTCTCTTCTAGCATTCCTGGTCTCCAGAAAGGACATTTCTGAAACTGTGGTCTTCAGCATCCCTGCCTTAACATGCCTATACAGCTTGTATCTCCTGTCTACATTGTCTGTCTACATAGTGATACCCACTTTCTTTCCTGATGGATTTTGCTTTTGGAAAGTGATTCATTAGTCTGATTTCACCTTCTAATGTTATCAGGTATTTTTCCTAATTTCCAATACTTAGAAATATAGATCAAAGTTATTTAACATCTTAGCCTTGAGTTGGACCAGGTACTAACTTCTGTGGAGGGTATACACGCAGCTCTCCATTGCATCAGCTTTCCTTTACATGGTTGCTTAACTTTGTATTGGGTTGAGAAAAGTTTGTAGCTAGAGATAAAGCCAAATGGCAATTTTCAGAGGCTTGTGAAATAAAAATGTGAATGCTTGTCTATATGGATGGAGAGAGGTATGATTCAGAATGTGGTGGTACTCACGTAATGCCACCTGGATTCATCACCTGTGCCACGATTGTGGTTTTAAAATTTGTTACCATTTTCCATGAAGTTCAGCTGATCTGACTAGTTTATATTCTCCGAGCATTTCTTGTTCCACCGTTTCATCAGATTCTACTCTTAAAATTCACCGCATGGCCTCTGCAAACCAGAAGGACGAGTTCTGAACTATTACAGCTTTTCTGCTAAATTTAGAGAATCACATTTTCTCTTACTTTACTCTGATACATACATTATGTTTTATCATCTCCCACACGTTCTTCTCCTTTCAAAAACATTCCCAGGTTTACTATTATATGTTTAGAAAGTGAGCTAATTTTCAGATAACAAAATTCTGATGTCCTTCAAGCTTCAGAAGAAATACAAAGAATAATAATATTGAAAAAGCCCTCATAGAGTCATTTTCCCGTATCTTTCTAAAATTCCTAGATATATAATTGGTATGCTTTGTTGTGGACTCACTAAAATCATCTATATTTAAAAATTAATTTGTTTGAAAGTAATGTTATTTGCTAAAAATTGGACAGAATAAAACAAGTCTTTGTGTGTTATTCTAAAATTTGTGGCATATATGCTGTGAAAAATAAAACATTTGAAGATTAAGCTTTATGCAAAAATTTATTTTCTATGTAAATATTTTATTCTGAATTTGTTCCTAATGATGTATGGTTTTGAGAACTATAGATCTTAGCTAAAATGTATTGATTTGGAGATGTCTAAATGTCTAAATAAATTTCTAAATATGTTATCTTGGGATGGTCTTTGTAGTATAATAGTATATCTAGTTTGGTCAAATAAAAGCATTTACTTCAAAAGTTCTTGTTAAAGAAGACTTAAAAGAGGCTGAGGAGAGCTGGGTGGTAGTGGCACAAGCCTTTTATCCCAGCACTCAAGAGGCGGAGGCAGGTAGATCTCCATGAGTTTGAGTCCAACCTGGTCTACAGAGTGAGTTCTAGGACAGCCAGAGTTACAACAGAGAAACCCTGTCTTGAAAAACAAACAAACAAAGATCCCAAAACCCAAAACACCAACAACAACAACAGCAACGACAACAAAGGAACTGAGGAGATAACTCAGTCTGCAAAGTGCTAGCCATACAAGCGTAAGTTAGATCCCCCAAACTACACAAAAGAGCTGGTTGAATAACTGTATTTCAAGTGATGGGGAAGCAGAGACAACTGGATCCCTGTGACTCACTGGCCAACCAGATCAGCCTATTTGGAGTTCAAGCTAGTAAGAAACCATGCCTCCAAAAACCAACCAAACAAACAAAAAAACTCAAGTGGATGGCATCTGAGGACTGACAACTCTAGGTTGACCTTTGGCCTCCACACACATGTGTATTGGCATGCATATGTACCTCCATATAAATCTACTCCTTTATACACACTCATGCATACACATGCGCACATGAATACATGTGGGTTTTTGTGGGTGCAGAGTTCCTGAGGGAGTGAGCAGGGCAGAATCACTAACCCAAGAAATTCAGACTCTGGGGAAAGCCTCCGTGGTTGAATCCATGGTTCGAGTCCGTTAATTGTGTAGGGAAGCAGGTTTTTATGGAGAAAGTAGGGCTATGCACACAGGAGAAGCCCAGTAGTATTGGTCTATGCTTACCAGACACTTCAATCAGCCTATCTAATGTTTGCTAATCAGAGAGGGCTGGTAAGGTCTGGATAGGCCCAATCATCTGTAGGCTTGTATGTAACAGTTCTAGCCTATCCACATACCCAATATTGGTGAACAAGGTTTCTGTAAAGACAGAAGAAGTGGATATTGGTCTGGTGGGCTTTTCAACTGGTATGCCAGGATCTTCCATTTAAAGGGCCACACATACATATGCTAAAGGCTGAAATACTGGTCCCTGAATCCTGCCTCTCTCCTGCAATCATGATCCAGTAGCTACCAACGAATACACATATACATACACACAGAAAACAACAAACACTAAATTAGATGTGCTTATTATAAAGTATAAACTCACACTAATCATTTAGCAATGCTAAAGGCATACTTGTTTGTAAGTAACAGTTCATTAGTAGTATAAGAAAGAATATTTTAAAAAAGAATTATATTATTCTAACTGAATAATCCCTAAATCTTGTTTGAGAAATGCTTTTCCTGGCTAGGAACTTTTTTTTTTTTTATATATAGTTTATTTTAACCAGATTTTATTGAAGTCACATTCTAAGTATGCTACTAGGTATACAGTCTGGGATAATTATACTAACCAGTTTCTATTAGTGTATGATAAAAAGACTAGCAAAGCATGTTGCTGTGAAACTTTAAGATTTAGCATGGGAGAATATGAGGAGACTGTCATGTAAACAATAAATGAAGACATAAAGAGGAACAAGAGGTAGTTACCAAGTATCGGAATGACCTAATGCTAACTGCTAGTTTCAGTATGGTCTTTGTCCTTAGAAAAGGACTGGACTCCTCATAGCAGGTGTTATGTGTGTCCAGTATCAGCTCTTTGTTTTTCCTCATCTTACTGTTGTGTAACTTAAAAGTGGAAAACAATGTTCCACTATTTATAACCCCCTCCCCAATGCTATAGTGCTTTTTCCATGTGAATGGGTCTGAGTCAATTACCACAACCATTCCTCTGCCCAGGTAGGTCTACATACAAACTTTCTAGTTCATCTGGACAGAAAACCCTGAGAAGATTTTCTGTGATTTTTTTTCCCTCACTATTTTTTTTTGGAGTATTTCTTGAAGTGATCATTATTTTTTCCTTAACTTTGAATATGAGAAACAATAGTTCAAGGATCTTCTCTTGGAACTCTTAAGGATAGCCAGCCTTAGACTGTATCTGATACCTCAGAAGGCAGAGCAGAGAGAGAAAAGGGAACCACTTCCTGAGTTTGTGGCTGAGCTTCTGAGTCAAATCAACCCTGAAGGAGACTTTTCCTCTATACTTGATAATTAAACCAATCACAGCTCTTGAGTTTATGAAAATGCTAACTGAATTAGGCTTTTTCTTAACTTCAACAACTCTAAACCAGTCCCAGTAGTTACCTCTTGCAATGTTCATATGAAATAATAGATGGTACTACTGTTTCCATTATATAGTGGGGAGACTAAGACCCAGAAAGAGACATAGGCATTCATTTGAGGCATTCAAGTAGTATGTTGTAAAGCTATCATCTTGCCTATGTATTTTCATTTTTAAGTGCTTCACAAGCCAAAGGCTTGCAATTGATTTTAAATTTTATTCTGTTTCTGTTTTCATGTGTGTGGTGTGCCTATGTGTGTATGCAAATATACGGGCACACACATGTGTGTGCATGTAGAGGACCAAGGTTGATGCTAGGAATCATCCTCAATGGCTCTTCCATCCTACTGAGGCAGGTTCTATCCAACCCAGAGCTCATCAATATGGCTAGTCTTTCTAATCTGCTTTCTCTGGGGAATCTCCTTTCTTCATAGTTCAAGGCTACAATTACAGATTAGCAGACATACTCACCCAGCATTTATGTATTTGCTGGGGGAATCAAAACTCCAGTTCCCATGCTTTCGTAGCAAGCTATCTCCCCAGCAAGAATGACAGTTAAATTGGAGAAAACATCTCAGTGGTGGAAGGACTCATTTTAGCTAGACTTGAGGGCAGAACTTAAATCAACAAATGCTTCAGGTGGAACAATAGTCTTTGAGCATAAGTAATAAAATAGCCCAGGCTTGTATCTCATTCATTTGTAGTTCTCCAAAAAACTCCAAGGTGAGGTAAGTAGGAAAACTACACGGATCCACAGACGTTCTAAGACTGAGAGAGAGATATGAGGAACTACTAGTGTAACAATATGGAGAAGGTTTAAAGATAAAAGAATCTCTACAAGGAAATGATGAAACAGTGGAAGAAGGAGAAGGAAATGAGGCTGATAGACTCAGATTAAATTCTTAAGAGCTTGGGGTGCTAGAATGAAATGCTAGGATAGAGAAAAAGTTCACACTCATAGGATCTGCAAGCTCTGGAGCTTAATGTCATCATTCTCAGAAAAACAAGGCTTCTACCTGTTTTTGTTTAAGAGAGAAGCTGGAAGAAAGTTTCTAAAAAGATAAGATAGGAGTGATGGCTTAGCAGTTGAGATCTCCCTTTGAAGTTTAGCTTACAGCATCCATGGTGGCCAGTTCACAACTGCCTATAATTCTAGCTTCTGATGCTCTTCTCTTGCCTCCAAAATCACCTGCACACATGCACGTGTGTGCACCACACACATACACACAAATAAGTAAAGATAAATCTTTAAAAAAGAAAGAAAGATAAGATGGGAATTAATGTGCCTGGGTTAAAGTAAGCACTGGAGTCTGGAGGAGGATGTCTGAAGGTGACTGTGCTGGCAGGAATGCAAGTATGACAGAATCAGGGGGCTGGCTGGAAGTTCGTACATTCTGGTCACTGTATCTCAACCACAAGGCTGGAGAATGGAAAAAAAAATCCAACTTCTCAGAATGCATTTACGTACGTGGGATCCTCCACAATTCTGCCTCCAGTGCATCAACTCCTGCTGGCAGAAAAGAGCTAAGGTGGTTATGGCAACCTGAGAAACCTCAAACGATATTAATATTCACAAACATATGGCACCTGCAGTTCTTTAAAAACAACAGAACATCAGCAGTGGCGTCAACAACAGGAACAACCAGAATAATTTGTAACTTGTCTCTGGAGAAGCACAGTGCTGCATATATAATTTTTAAAAATAATCAGTCACAAATTAACTAATTGCTGCAATCCTTAAACCTGTCTTTCTCTATAGTTTGTCATTATTTGTCGATGTCAAAACAAGTAAAATAAATGGACTGAACTTCCTGCAGTTGCTTCTTGTAAATCATTTTTTTCCTACAAAATTTATATGATTCTGACTGTACGAGTTCTTCCTGGGCCCTGATAGTTTAAACTATTTCCTTTAAGAGGTAGACCAAGATGTTGGCAGAAAAAAATCCTTCCCTACAGCTTCTCCCCACTGAAAAAGTTGAAGCCTTGATCATGCTTCAAGCTGCTTTCACCGGAGCTAATGGGGTCATTGGTCTTGCTGTTAACACAAGGAAGTGAAAAGACACATGGAAGAAGCAGGAAGGCATGAGTTACTCATTTGCCCACATTACCCAAACCCTGACTCTAAACAGCACAGCTGTGAGAAAGATGGTGCTGGGGAGAGAAAGGGGGGATGAGGTGGATCAGGCCTGCTGTGGTGAAGGGCAATGTTTCAAAAGTACCAAGAGGCCTGCTGACAGGCCAATACATATACACCAAGTCCCTGGAACTCCCTTGGGCCACGTGGCTGATGGCGATAACCAGGCTTGAGTGTCAGAGTGGGGAACAAGGTACAAAAGGTAACAAAGGTGTTTGCCATAAACGCAGTATTAGGACTGGCCCACTGAGACTTAGAATCTTGTAGTAATGGAACCTCATCTACATAACCAGAGCCTCTAAATTGATCTATGATTCGGCAGAGACTCAAGTGTTGTGGATACATTTATGTTCTGGCTACTTGATTTCTAATATTACAGTGGCCTTGGGTGTTGTAGAAGTTTACTTTTAATTGTGTATAAAATAATTGTTTTTTGCACTGTTGGGAAAAGGGCAGCATAGGCTTTGGCACTTTGTATTGTCTGCAGGTGTTGGATTTGTGTGTGTGTATGTGTGTGTGTGTGTGTGTGTGTGTGTGTGTGTGTGTGTGTGATGTTTGATTGCTAATGATCCACACCTGAGGAATTTTGAATCAATAAAAAGACCTGAGCTGAGGGCTCGAGGTTCCACTATGGAGTCTGGTGCTGGCCAGGACAGTGGTTCCCTCTGTTGAGGTCTGGCAGAGTTTGCACATATAAGAATGCCTCCCTGTCTTCATTGCTGAACTCTGTTTCAACATACAACTACACTTGGGTACACACACCCTCCTCCTGAGATGGGTTCTAAGATGTTCTAATTCTAGCCTTGGTGGTCAAAGAACTGTCTACACCATCCAATCCCAATTTTGAGTAAAACCACTTTGAGACCAGTACTCACAAACAGGGTTCTGGAATTGCTCTGACAGCAGATAGAAAACCAGCTTCCATGCTGATTGACAGTTCATTTCTTGTAGCTAGGAGACTCAGGTATGATGTTTCTTAGTATTAAAATGGTACACGGGCATTGCCTTCAATAACATTACCTCAATCTTGAGTATCACAGCCTAAGTATAGTACTGAATTGGCTGAGAATAAGACAAATTAATAAGCATAATATTTTGTCCAGGAATATAGTGCTGGCCTTATGAAACCAGATAATGGGAAGATTTCAATAACCTCCAATTATCAGGCTTTCCCATAGCTAGAATCTCCAGAATAGCCCCATTCTCAAAGGAAGAAATGTGAACCCAGCTTATCAGACTTTTTGTAGCATCACTGATGGTATATTGAAGGGTTCTTGGGCCATAAGTCCATTTTGGCAGTTTGCACCTCTAGAAGCATGTATCTTGGTTCTACTTCAATATCATCCTAGACTCGGTAGGGTAAGAGCTCTAACAAATCTTGGTGGCATTTTTGAACACATGGGTGGCCTAGGAGATTTAGGCTAGTCCATCTGCCCAGAGGTAGGCAGAATTTTGACATACATGACCACAGGCTAGTAACTCTAGACGGAAATCTGGATACTTGAGAGACTTGTGGAGATTACTTAATCTGTTATGGACTACTTGTTCTTTTTGAATAGTACAGCAGCAATGTATTTGGGACAAATTTGATTTTGGATTGACATTTAATATTGACATAGTAAGGTGATATTATTAGTAAGTGCTCAGCAAATCTGGACTGGAGTACAATCCTGCACTAAAATAGTGAAAGCGACTAAGAAAGCTCACAGAATATGAGTAGTCTGCAAAGAATCTTTGGAAAGACAGAGTCATAGAAGATAGAGGAAGATTAGAATAAATATCAAATCCTTCAATACCTAGAAGATATAGTATAAAAATAAGCATTGAGAACTTTCAGGTGACCATGACCTCACATAGTAGTTTAAAATAAGTTTCTAAAAACTGATCAGGCGGTAATCTGCATGAGAAAGCTTTTAGAGAATGAATTTTAAAATGCACTTGCAAGGAAACTCAATGAGCTTGATGAAAATGGAGAAAAGCCTTTCAGCATTCTAAATAAACTTAACAAAGAGATGGGAGCAATTATTAAGAAACCAAACTGAAATCCTTGAGCTGAGAAATACACCAGGTGACATTGAAAAGGCATCAGTTGCAAGACAGATCAAACAGAAGAATCAGTGAGCTCAAAGATGGGCTATTTAAAAATACACAGTTGGAGGACAATGAGGGAAAAAAGGAAAGGAGAAAAGAAAGCTTGCAAGAACTTTGTGGCAGGGTTAATATAAGAAATATGCAGGTTACTGGAGTTCAAAAAAGATGTGAGAGCACCAAGGAAATGGAAAGCTCAAAGAGTAAATAACAGTAAACTAACTTTCCAAACCTAGAGGAAGACACAAGATATAAGAAAATCAAAGGTTGCAAGCTAAATTAATTCACCAATTCTACCTTGAGCTATCTTGTAACCCACTTCTCAAAGTTGAATCTCAAGGCTCTAAGTGATAAAGAACAAATAAAGGAGTCCAAACTTATTTGATAGTAGGCTTCTCAGCAGAAGCTCTATGGGCCAGGGGAGAGGAGCATGGGATCTCCATTACACTCAGGAAAAAGCAAGTCAAAGTCAAAGCATAAATTCCTGAACATCCTATACTTTACCAAGATTTAATATGGAGAAATAGAGGATATGGGCAAAACAACAAGTAATAAAGTTAAATCAGTAATAAAAAGTCTCCTCTCAGAGTAAAGTCTAAATCTGTTCACTACTCTTCTGAACTAAGCATCTAAAGAACTAAGTCCAATTTATTGCATTGTTCAGAACCTTTGAGGTTGTACCTCCTCCCCATTTTAAAAGTGTACTCTGTAGTATGAAAGAAATGCAAGCCAGGAAAGTAGGAAACCTTAGTACACACAACAGAACTTCTGTCTAAACTCTGCAGTTAACATGAATTCTCAAAGTAAATTAGTACCTACATAAGGTTTTAAACCTGATCTTCTGGGGTTCTCAAAGTTAGTTAGTGTAAAGGTTGCCCTCTTTTAAAACATTCTAGAACCAGAAATCAGAAAAAGTTGCTTCATTTTTTGCATGGAGTTGTTCAACAAGTGAGTGATCCTTCTATCTACTTTGGATAACCCTGAGAAGTATAAACTATCAAATTTTGGGTGATTACAAACTTAGAGGAAAGCCTTAAACAAAGATTAATCATATGAATTACTTCTCTGTATTGCAGAAGAAGTCAAAATTTCTAGATATTAGTGGGTTCACATTTTTTTCTATAACTAGAATAGACAGCTGATACCAGGACATTAAAATATCTAACAGTTCTTGTGAGGAGTGGAGGAAGCCCTGAGTCAATGTGCAAGCCCTGAGTGTATGTGTAAGGAGTGGGCGACGGCTTCAGTAAGAATGTGTCTTGAGCTCTGTGTCAGGCTCAGGAAATTGGCAAAGAGTTTTGCTGGTCCAAGTATAAGAGTTTACCAACGACTGACTGGTACATACAGAAGTTAGCTACCACTTCCTCTTCCTGAATATTTATAGTCTGAGACTGCTCCCTAGAGGGACCTCTTAGACTAGCCAATCCCTCTGCCTGCTGTACATAATAAATGTGATGGGGTTCTGGGGTCTTGTATAGCAGCAGGTGCCATACATCTGATGGATGGTGCTCATCCATCAGAATGAGCATTCCCCCCCACCCCCATCCCAGTTTCTCTCTATGTGTCTGTGTATCCATTCTTTCTTCATTCCCACATTGCCACAGTCAGGTATCCAAGACCAAGCTCTGCAGGATGTGGTGAATTCTTACATATTTTTCTATTTATCTCGTTCTGTAGTTGTTATACCTTATTTCATTTTGTTTTCTCAGACATCTGTGCTCTCTGTTCTACCATTTTCCCAGTTTTGATGAGCAATCTAAAATAGAGAGATCAAAGACGTTGATTAAGGTCATAGAACTCATTTGTTCGATACTTTCATCTTGTGAGTAGGGTTGATTAGGTTCCTTTCAAGGCCATGTATAAGCATCAATTTATTAGAAATTAAATTTGAAACGAAGATTTAAAAAGCAAAAAAATGTGGCTATACAACCACAATTGTTAGTTTTCAGATCGTTCATGATTTAATCTTCTTGCCAAGAAGTCCTTTTTCCTATTACAAAGGATCATAATGTATGAAGCCTGCAAGCCTGCTATACACCTTTGCAAAATACTACTGGAACTGTAGAAAAATCCTATGTTATCACAAAAACATTAAGGTAACTTGTATGAATATGTCTCACGTTCATTGCCAAAGCAGGTGCTTCAGGCTTGTTAGTATTTTCAGCTGTGTATAGCTCATGCCTATGTTTAATGTGATAGTAGGCAAGAAAAGAGAGGTTGCAAGCAAAACAGATGCTTTTTGTAAGCATAAAAAGTAATTAAGGTAAATTATGTCATATGTCCTGAGTTTAATGTGAATATTCCATTAAACGCAATGCAGCTCTGATTGGTTTTTCCTATTAAGTAAGAGTGGGGCTGCTAGTGACTTATTCTACTTTTGCCTCCTCTTGCTGGGGACCCATTACCTAATATGAGAGTTTTATAGTTCCATGATAATTATGACATCAAATATCTATAGATATATTCAAATTTCAAGAGGCTTCCAAAAGTAGCAATATCACAAAGAAAAAAAAACATTACTCTAAAAGGGCATTTTGACAAGAGGACTATTATAGCTTCCTGTGTACCAGGCTTCAGGTGATTGTGTAAGCTGATTATTGACACCAGTAGAAGGTATGGGAGGCGTGCTTTCAGAAACTTCTCTTGGGTAAAGAGGGGATTCTTGGTTATTCCCACAGAAAAGAGTTTTAGAACAAGTCAGTATGAAACAAAGGTGCAGCATATGAAGATGATATTTTTAACACAGATTGAGATTTAAGCATGAGTTATTAACAGAGGGGTGCTTAGGAAAAAGATCATTTGTAACCAAGAATGGTCATAGACTTTTCAAGAGATAGATACATTGAGGTGCATTAGCAACAACTCTAAGGATATAAATAAAATTGTAGTGGATTTTGAAATTATATAGCTTAAAAGTTTCTCAAGGATATCTTCTTTTTTTCCCCTGTAAATGCAGTCATTCACTAGTTATAGGGTAGTCTGTGAGGTCATATGGTGATCTCCAAGGTCATATCATGGTCTCTGAGATCAGTTGGTAGTTTCTGAGGAAAAATGGTGGTATTGGAGGTCATGGTGTTGCCCTAAGAATCATAGTGTAGTCCCAGAGGTATAGAGTCATCCCTGTGATATATTGACAAGATAAAACTACTGGTCATGGGTTGAATACTTCCAATGCTAGGCCAGGAACAAGTTATGATACATGTTTTGATCATAAAGAAAAATTCAGTATAAATCTGGGAAAGAAGTAGGATAATCTTGAATGCCATGAGCATATAGACATGGTCCATTGCCATTTTAACATCCTTTGATATATCTTTATTTATATTGTTTATGTAGGAAATCTTCCAAGTGAATACATTCTTGACTCTCAGTAGATGAGAGACTGCCCAGACTCCAGAGTGTGGAGCTCCTTTCTCTTCCTGTGTCTGTCTAACCTTCCCTGACTTCAATTATGCCACAGTTATCATGCAGACGATCACTGTTGTCTCACATGGCAAAGAACTCTGTCACATTGTGCAGACGTGCAGCTGAACCCTGTGTTATCCTAAACCCACGTTCCATTATCTGAATAATTATGCTATACTTTATCTCCTTATAGGGCTTCAAAAATGTAAGTGGTATATTTAGTCAAATATTTTGCTCTTTTAAACAAATTTGTCCTAATATTCTAAGTCATAATTAAGCTGTCATGCATATGAGAAATTACAGGTTTGAAAGAAATTATAAGGATAAACAACCAGAGCTACAAATACATATGTTGCCTTAGTAAGGATATCTGTAAGAAAGAGGTGGATATTCACACTGGCAATTTGAGAGGAGTTTAATAAGATATTATTGTGAGTATATGAAGAGTTAGTATCATCTGCTCCAGCTGCTATGACAGAATATCATGGATCCGGGGCTTTTAATAATAGTCTGAGAAGATGGGATTCTGAGATCAATGTATCATCACTGTTGTTTCAATTTAAAAATTTAATTTATATCTTTTTTCTTTCTATTTTCATGACTAGGTCTCACCATATCGTCCAGGCCAGTTTGGAGCTCACTGTAGGTCAAGTTTACTTTGATCTCTTGATCTTTCTGCCTGTGCTTCTCTAGTGCTAGGGTAATGAGGGAGATCCTTTGCTTGGCTTGCAGTCAGCTACCTTCTTATTGTATTCTCAATTTGTATGTGAGTGTGTGTGTGTGTGTGTGAGAGAGAGAGAGAGAGAGAGAGAGAGAGAGAGAGAGAGAGAGAGAGAGAGAGACAGAGAGAGAGACAGAGAGGCAGAGAGACAGAGAGACAGAGAAGGTTTCTAATGTATTTTGTATGAAGGCACTAGCTTCATTGTGAAGGTCCTAAGAACACATCTAAATCAACTTATCTTTAAAAGATCTCCACCATGATTAAGAAACATAACTGAATCCTTACCAGCTTTAAAAACCACAGAGGACACTTCAGTATCTTGGGGTTAAAAACAATATAAAGTTATGATAAAGTTCTCAGGCATCAGTGAGCTAGTAAAGGCTGGTACATTGATCTAGAGGCAGAAAGAATGGATGTGATGAGTACTACTAGACAGGAGGTGTAACCATAGTTGATGCTTGCAACCAGCCAGAATCAGTTCCATACCAAGAGATGTGTGGTCCTCACTCTTCTGCCTCTTTGTAATTTCCCTTTGTGTTTTTCAGTGATAGATGCTATTGGATGCTAGAGAGAAAGGAAACCTGTTGGAGTTTATGCATACAAGTGGTAAGGGACAGAACAAAATGGAAAAGAGAGTGTGGATCAGGCAAGACAAAGAACTTATCTAAAATATACCTCCATAATTACCAATCTTTCTTCACACACACACACACACATACATATATATTATATTTCTATATACACACATATGTATACACATTGAGATATATATGTATGTATATATATGCACATATATGTATACACATTGATATCTATATATCTTTATTCCTCTCTCTCTCTCTCTCTCTCTCTATATATATATATATATATATATATATATATATATATATAGTTGGTTAAACCCCCTTTATCATTCATCATCTGGTGGAAAATTCTGATTATGGCATAGTTTGCATTGTGTAACTTCATTCCCTGTGAGTATCTGAAGGCAGGAACTTTTGTAGTTACCAGGCCTTCCTGGTTGTCATCTTTTCCATGTGGTAATTGGAGATTATGTACTCTGACCTGATTCTGGTTGGATGGGGGCATATGGTTTTTTCTAGCCAAGGAGATGAGACAATTACCTCTAGACTGAAATATCTAATCAATCATGCAACACTATACAGAGTTATTTATTTTAATTTTGTATTTTTTTAATTTTTTATGTCACTGCAACATCAGAATTCGACATGGATGCTGGCACTAGGGGTAAAACAGTAGTCATGAGAGATGAAGGAGAAATAGACCTCTGGTTTTAAAAGTCACTCACACTTTGAGATTGCTTCTTACCTGAATCCAGAATGGCCATCTGGATACACCATTGTCTGCAGATAAAATGAGTAAACATTTCCCTTTTAATTTGGGTGACATCTCTGTAAAGTCCATGATTGTCAAAAGAGCTAATGCGGATAGTTGTGAAGCTTTAATTTGTCAATATGTCCTTGTAACGACCTTAAAATTCATAAGTTTAATATAATATTCTACCTGACAGTAGAAGGATTTCTAAAAATGGCTCTCATTAATACCAACACTCTTTTGCATACTGGAATGTCACATGAGCCCTTGAAATTGTAAGTCTAAGTGAGAACAACATGAAAGACAGAATCAGGCAGGCAGCCTCTCTAGGGAAGACAGGAAATAATTTGAGTTTTGAATCTTTCCTTGTGATGTTCTATTATTCCTTACAATAGTAAGTAATTTTGAGATGGAGACTTGAAGCTGCCTAGCCCTGTTCTATTCTCTCATGTCTAGTCCACTCTTGTTATTCAAATGTGTCTCTCATTCATACTATTATTTCTTGATAAATAGGCTTATGGGCACAGACATTGCTTTTGTCCTGAATGTTAAACAGGGAAAAAAGGTTCTTAGCACAGCAACTTTTACAAAATATGTGAAATTTTTAAAGTCATATATCTTCAAATCCAAGATCACACAGCTTTAATTACTTATTTTAACTCATCATATGAGGAATAAGGATTTATTTTTATAAGTTAAACTTAAACTATTAAAAACACTAGCTATTAATAACTAATAGCTAATGATTTGTACACATGAGCTGATTGGGGAGTCATAATCCAGATATAGTTTTTATCGTTAGGTTACAAGAAAAATATGCCAGAGCACTATTTTGCTGGGAGAAACTATGATTCGACATGAATCAGAACTGATGATTTCCCTACTATATTCAGTGTATCCAAAGGCCATCTATCCCTGGGATCATACATGGAATTAGTCATAGATATTCAGAGTAAGCTCTAGGTATATGCAATATAAAAGGATTTTTTCTAAGTGGAGTTATTAACTGAAGATGAAGAGATGCATGATTCAAAAGAGAATGAAAAGTAATTAGGGTTTTTCTAATTCCTAGTTTTGGAAAAAAATAAAATAGATGAAACTGGGTTGGAGAGTTATAGGTGTTACAGGGAGAAATTTGGGTACTTTATAAAAGATGGCCATAGAATGTAGAGAAGAGCAAATCTTCATGATTTGCCTAACTTGGTGAAGTGAGAGTGAGACTCTTTGGTGGAAGATATGGTTCCAGGAGTGGGGAACATCTTGTATAATGAACATAATCAAGTCAGTGACTTGACTAACCTCAAAACTGATTAGATTCACATGTGTGTATATGACTTTTAATATGTATGTTATATAAGCAATATTTATTTAATACTGTATGTAATGCGTTAATATGTGACACATATTTAATATGCAGCTGCATTTATTATATGTTACATGTAAAATTTTATACTTACTTGATTAACAAGGAAAAATAAAAAAGTTTTAAAGCAAAAACAAAGTAGGCTGAGCATAGTGGCACATGTCTTTAATCTCAGCACTCAGGATGCAGAGGCAGGAGAATTTCTATGCTTTTGAGGCCAACTAGGTCTGCATAGAAAGTTCTCAGATCATAGAGAGATTCTATTTCAAAGCAAAACAAGACAAAATGAAAATAAAAGAGAAATATTTAATATTTTGAATATTAATTATTATTATTGTGTGTGTTTATAGTGACTTGGTGCACATGTGTGCCACAGTATGTATGTTAAAGTCAGGATAATTTCTGGGAATTAGTTCTCTCCTACCATGGGCTCTGAGGATTGATCTCAGGTCACCAAATAAGTATGGCAGTACTTTTACCTGCTGCATATTTTGTAGAAAATTTGTAGAAAACAAATTCTACGTAGCAGTTTTCTGACACAGTTTATTGTTCCCTATTATATTTATTATACATATACAATTTCAAGCTTATTCTTCCTTTCTTCCTGCTTAAATGAAATTTGGTCACTTTTGGCTTTTATCTTCACGATACTCTCATGAACCAGAGACAACACAGAATCTGGCAACATGTTTTTGAAATGTAACTGTTGTGGCTGGTGATGGCTCAGCAGGTAATGGATCACTCCCCCACCCCCACAAGCTTGGCAATGTAGAGTTAAAAAAAAAAAAAGAGTGTAGACTCCACAGTTTTCCTCTGGTCTCTATACATATATCATGGCACAAGCAGGCCTCCTCCATTCTCTCTCTCTCTCTCTCTCTCTCTCTCTCTCTCTCTCACACACACACACACACACACACACACACACACACACACGAGTAATAAATTAAAATACAACTTTAGCTATTTGTCTTCTTCAGAGACATGATTGCTAGTGTCTTTAACCTATTATTTAAACTAAGCAACATTCCAGTTAGAATGAGTATAGTGATGGTTGACCTTGGTTGTCAACTTGATTGGACTAAGAGATATCTAAGACACAACTGATGAAATAGGGAGCTATTGGAATTTCCAGAGGGAAATGGCCTGAGTTTCAGTGGCTGAGGGTGGAATGGGAGCGGCAGCAGCTTGCCACATGTGACTCAGATGAAAAAGAAGCAGGAAGCATACACACCTGTTTCCCATTTATTTATTTATTTATTTATTTATTTATTTATTTATTCATTCATTCATTCATTCATTTATTCTTATTCATTCATTCATTTATTCTTATTCATTCATTCATTTTTCTGAGTGAGAATATCTACTGCTGCTGTCTCAATAATCCTTTACTGAGGTCAGAAATCAGCTCCTTTAGTTTCCAACATGGTCAGCATCAGTGAATCGAGAAAAAAGTTTTTTTTCCCCACCAACTTGTTAGAATTTCTTCTTTATTTTAGATCTCAATTCTTTAACAGATATATTATTTGTAGATATAATTTTCTCATTCTAGGGTCTGACTCTTTATTATGCTATTTCTTTTATTGCTGGGATTGTAAGTATGTACCATTATGCTCAGATGTCGTTGCTGTTTCAATTATTATAGTTGTGTAGTACACTTGAAGTTAGTTTAAATTTTTTTTTTATAAGTGCTGGAGATCAAAACTAGGGCTCTATACATGTTTGGCAAACACTTTACAACTGAGATACTTCTCTTCAGCCCAAGCTAAATAGTTCGATGGTTTAGATTTCCTTTTATACTGTGAAGTGTCTCTGGTTATTTGGAGTATTAAGTTTTCATTTAAATGTAAAATAAGAAAGCTGGGTGAATATTAAGATTTTTTTCTATTTTTATGCAAAATTCTATATAGTTTTACTCTTACTTTGAATAAAGCTGTATTTGGAGAAAATCATTCCAAATTGTTTCCATTTCTACTCCAGTCACCTATCCTTGCATAGTGCCCAGAGTTAGGGAGTAGATCCAGCTTTGAGGCCAGCTTTGAGCCACATGATCAGGTCAGAAAGTCAGAAAACCAGGAAGACAGAAGGAGGCAGGAGGAAATGTGGCACCCCACAGCTCTGTGTTGGAAACGAGTACACAGGTTGGGAGCTTAATTCAAATTTTTTATCCTGAGAACATTATGCAAGCTCTCACTTTAGAAATAGACACATAAATACCTATGTTGGACAAAGATAGATGATTTAGGACTTTTAGTTCAAATTTGTTATATTTGTCAAGGCCAAGTAATTATTTACAATTATTGCTAAAGCTTACAGAATGTTCTGTAAGTGAGAGAAACAAGGCCAGCATGACTGTTCCATTACAAGCAATTTTACCTTTTACTTTATAAAATAATGAATATTCGTGATAAGCTTTTTGCTAACAGATAGATGTTTCTTTTGGTGACCCCAAAGTATTTGGTTGGCTGAATTTGTACTTTTCTACCTTTTGTTTTTGAGACAAGGTTTAGTTATGTAACTGAGGATAGCCTCAAACTTTCAGCGCTTTCTGTCTAACCTTTCTAAATCCTGGGATTGAAGGAGTGTGCCACCAAGTCTTGCTTGGCTCATGTTCTCTGTCAATAGATATTGCATCTAGGTTTACATTTATTTAGTAGAGAACTCTAAATTCTTTGTCTCCCTCTTAAAAAGAATAGCAATGTATAAATGTGCTTCTCACAAAGTAGCCTTTCCCAGCATAAGCAAAGTAACTTCCTGATCTTTTGTATTCTGAGTACAATGTTACTGCTGACTGTAGCCTCTTTGTACCTTAGCAAAAAAGACTAAGTGATACATAGTTCTAGACATCTACCTAAAGACTATATGTGCAATCAGAAATTGTGGTATTCGAGGATCTTTTGCTTTAATATTTATATGACCAGTTAATTCTATTAAATACAGTTTCAATAAGTGATATATGAAGTAAGATGTTTAGAGGTACAATATCCATTTAAGACACAAAATAAAGGTGTGTGTATGGGGGATAGCTCAGCTGATAAAATGCATACTATGAAAGCATGTGGTCAGGAATTAAGTCCCGAAGACCCATGTTAAAATACTGGGTGTGGCTGCCTATGCTTGTAATTCCAGTATTGGGGGGCAGAAACATGAGGATGTCTGGAGCTTGCTGGCCAGACAGCCTAATCAGTGAGCTCAAGGTCCAAGCATATTACAAAACAAACAACATTTCTGAGGAATGGCACCTGAAGTTGACTTCTGGAATGGACACACACACACACACACACACACACACACACACACACACACCGCAATTACAAAGTAAAACTTAAGATTATGTCACAAAAGTATATCTGTTGCTTATTATTGTAATTGTTTTTGACTGTGTTTTTAAGTATTTCATTAATTGTAATTCTTTCACAATAATGTAATTAATGTGGACATCCCTTTATTTATTAAAATCAATCTTGAAATATTGGCCAAGTCAATATATAATCTTGATTTTTCTGTGTGTCATATGTATTTAGTTACCCAAGTATCAATGACTTTCTAGGGTAACAGCAGGCATTGGTTCTGTGCTCAGCTCTTTTGACCTATGCTGCTTCCATGTACCTACTCTATTAGAGATTATTCTGGAGGTGACTGCATTGTGTGGTAGTTGTCTGTTGACCACTTCCTGTGACTTTGTCATGTCCCATGTGAAAATTATAGAATTGGTATATATGTTTCAAATGAAATTTGGAGTAAGATTAATTTTTTTTCATGGATATAAAAATGAGTGATACAAACATTTTGTGTTTGGGCATTTCTTTGTTTTGAAGTAGACCTGTCTATAACGACTCAAAAATAGAACTTATGAGAAAACTTGACTTACGTGAAAGCTGAAGGGAGTTGGAATCTAATAATACTTATCTTACAGATATTATTTGTAGGAAAAACACAATCAGGCTCTTGTCTACACAGAAAAACATACAATTACCAGATCTTGACTATAGAGAAAGCAGCACTTTATAAATAGTATAGTTACCATATATATATATATATATATATATATATATATATATATATATATATATATATATATATATATATATATATAATAGCATGAAACATTGGAAGAACTACCCAGGTCTAAGAAATGTGTAATGGTTTAACAATTGCAAGAAAGGGGATCTGCTTTTTTAGAATACTTTGTGAAAGATGTCAATAAGTCTGAGAAGTTTACTATCATTCCCTCCTACAGTTAGATGAGGTAATAGTGGCTCTTTGTCCCTGTAGCTAACTTGTTCCTCTCTAAGAGCAAAAGCAAAACTAACTGTATTTTTCTATTTTCCCTCTGTGTATGTGTGTATGTGTGTGTGTGTGTGTATGTGGACTATATGATGTGCTTTATAAATGCATGCCTACTTTTCTTGTTCTCCAGCATATGTAAATTTAGAATCAAGGCACATTTCCAGCCTGATGGGTGGATTTGTTTTCTCTCTTTGCTACGTTCTTCTCCCAGTTTCTAGACTGACTTTTTTCTGCTTGATTGCATCCTCTTTGAGGCCACTGATCAGTGTTACCAGGAACCTTTTGAAATCTCCGTCTGGTGCCAGACCTATTTCAGCATTACTGAGTAAACAGTTTAGGAACTGAGTCTTTTGGAGGAGTCACATTCCCTTGCTTTCCTCGTCTCTAGTGTTTCTGTGTTGTTATGAGCATTGTTGGTTTGGAGCATTCTGTTGGTTCTGGTTTCTTTGGGTGAAACATTCTTGAAGGCTTAACCCCCACCAGCACCCAGTATCCAGCACCACTCAGCATGGAAAAAACCAACTGCTTTTAGAAATACATTCTTCCTGTTTACCACTGCCAAGGATCTGTGCTAAGGCTGTGTTTAGGCATAGTTCTCTACATGGATATCTGTTTTCTTCCTCCTGTCTGGTGTCCTTTTACCTCTTTTGTGGATTTCAAAGGCTTCCTTTTCATTCTTTTCTTTCCCTTCCTTCCTTTCTTCCTTTCTTTTGAATAAGGTCTCCTTAATATTATTCTCTTTTCCTCGTCAGAAGTAGGCTCTAGTCTATCATCTTACCTGGGAATGCTCCTTTAATTAAAAAAAAAAAAAAAAAAGACACGATATAGTCTAGGCTGACCTTGAACTGATGATCCTATATCTTCAACTGCCCAAGTGCAAACATTGCAGGCAGATCCCACCATGACAAGATATTGACAGTTTCTTTCTTCTCATTCTTTAAAGATGGATACTCTGATGTTTCTCATCAACCCTGCTGTCACTGTTTGTTGTCTAATGGCCAGTGTTTTGAACAGTGTGGCCTTGTGTGTTTCATAAATTTGTTGTTGGTTATTTGAGCTTGGAGCATAAATTTGGTGTGTTATCTCAGCTTGGCTGAAAACAGAATTCTCTGCATATTACTGTCCATCATAGAGTGTCTGTACAGAAATGATATTAAAGTTCTACATAGATAATGGTAGTTTGGAGAGGGGGTGTTCACCAGCCTCTGTCATTATCCACTCCAGTTTTCACGGTGTTACCTGGGGTTACCTCTGGTTGGGATCTGGGACTGGCTAACAAAGGTAAGTTAATCATTAAGTTCTAAGAGATTAGCTATGCTGGATCTCTTACTCAAAGATTTTAGGAGATGAGTGAACATGCTCCATCTTGGAAGTAATAACTGAAACTTGTAATTAGGAAAACATAGGACCTTTATAAAATGAAAACACCTATGATGCCTTGGTTGTCTGGTTACCCCTGCTCAATTTTAGCCACATTTAGGGAATGCATGGCAGACAGGGGTTTATACTCCAGGCCTTAACCTGACTGAAGTGCCAACTGAGGGAGAAGGGAATACAGGGTTAATTTCATAGGAAAGGCATGCTAGTGTTTTCATCATCCAGATTACTTTATGATTTCTTTCTGTAACTCTCTGATGTTTTTCTTCTAAGAAGTCACTTCTATCTCCCTCATTATACTTTTGGGCATTTGACACATTCCTATCTCAAAGGATTGACTAGAGACTTACAGCAAACCATTGAAGGTATTTTTTTTTTCCTGCCAAAGTCTCAATAAGACCCAATGAAGCATGTAAGACTTATTTTAATGCTAAGTAAAAAAAGTGCATGTTCATTTCTTACTGTACTTGGGTATAGAAGCCTGTGTTTGGAACAACTGCTAGTTAAAAGTTCCTAGTGCAAGAAGTTTATATATAGAAATATATATATATGGAAATAAAACCACAACTGGAGGGAAAACACAGGTCTTTAGGTAATTATTTAACCTCCTAGATCCAAACAAACCTGAAACAATGATATTTTTGGAGTTTAAATTGTATGCTTTCAATGTAGCCTTTAAAAAATGAATAATTTTGTCCTGGTTTCCTGAAAAATCTCATGTCTAAAGCAATATCTTACAGAACTGAGTTGTGGGAACAGGAAATTAAGTAACCAAAAGTGTTTTGTGTGGAGGGAAAAGGTAAATGAAGGGAATTGAAGAGTATGGAGTGCCATTCTGAGTACTTCTAAAATTTCTAAGGGAAGCTTTGATCGATATTTCCGTTTTGTTACAGTATGTTCTATTCTTGTTAGCATGATAATTACTGTAATCATATCAGCATGGCACAAGAGGCCCTGCTGTTAATTACAGAGACAACAAGAACACTCTGCTATACTTTCTCTAATTATTAAATATGGCATTTCCAAATCTAGACTCTTCTTCAATACAGAGGAATGTTCCTCCATTTTGTTTCCCCACAGAATGACATTTAACTTTGAAAAGTTCATTTTAATCTTTCTGGATTTGCATCCCTTATCTTATACAATGAGAAATAAATTCTTACATTTAATACAGAAATTGTCAAGGTGACATGAAAGACATGTAGGTATTCTGCTAGCCATGACTAACTGAATGTTTTTAGCTGTTATCAGTGGGACCTCAGTGATAACTCAATAAATGAAGAAGTCTTGAATTGTAGAATTTATTAACAACAAAGTAAAATACAAAAGGTTGACATAGATGTTGGCATTTTCACTTCTTGGGTAAAATACTATGTTGTACAAAGAACAGAGTCTCAAGACTGCAAAGGAAAAACAAATAATAGAGAGAGATACCTACAATTCATCACACAGGGCTTTTCAACAGAAAGCTTACAGACTAGGAGAGAATGATATGAATTTTCACAGCACTGAAGGAAAACTATTGTCAAAGAATATTGCATGAAGCAAAGATAGTCTTTAGAAGTGAAGGAGAGATAAAGATATTCCCAGACAAACCAAAATTGAGAGAATATGTCTCTGCCAAACTGGTCCTACCATAAATGCTCAAAAGAGTTCTTCAAACTGAAAGGGACATTAATAATAAGAAGCCATGGGAAGATATAAAATCACTGGTGAGACCCATTCTAAAGTGCTTTCAGACTGCTGTATTGTAAGTGTGGCATAAAAAAACCATGCTTATCTTCACTGCGAAGGCTGAAAACAAACTGGTTAAAAATAATTATTGCTCAATAATATATAAAGGGTTAAGGTATAAAAAACAAATACAAAATAATACCCAGAATTCCAAATGAGACAAGTGTGAGAATAAAGTGGAGATTTTTCCTTCTCTGTGTATTTCCTCTTGCTCTTATTGTTATGAAAATTTATTTAGTTACTATCATAAAATAGCTTGTTCTGTTCAAAGGATGATTTTTGTAAACCTTAGTTGGACCACAAAGAAAAAATTTCTATAGTGATGAGCGAGGAGTGAAAAAATGATGTTAGAGGAATTCTATTAACCTCCGAGTCTTTAAGAGTGGCACAAAGAAAGAAAGCAATTATAACAAAGCTAGAAATAAGTAAAATAATGGATTTAGTAAGAATTTATCTATTAATAATTACTTTGAATGTAAGTGGATTAAATTCCCAATCCAAATACACAGAGAGACTGACTAAATTAAGGAAACAAAGTTCGCACCGTATATTACCTACAATAAACTATTTTCACAGCTAAGGCCATTATAAACCAATGGGAAAATACTAGAATAATACATTCCAAAGAAATCAAATTAAAAAAAGTCAGAGTAGCTATGTTAATATCAGATGAAATAGGCTTTAACTCAAAAGTAGTGAAGAGTGAAGAAGGATTGTCTGACATCATGATTGAGGAGTCAACGGCAAGAGAACAAACAGTTCTAAATACACATACATCCAATATCAGAGCATCCAGATATAGAAAGCAAAAGTTAATACACCCTAAAGGGGAGGTAGATGCCAATACAATACAAGCTGGGAACTTTAACTTCACACTTTCAGCAGTGGATCCAGACAAAGAGTAGAGGTAACT
This sequence comes from Cricetomys ansorgei, assembly GCA_026225945.1. NCBI lineage: Eukaryota > Metazoa > Chordata > Mammalia > Rodentia > Nesomyidae > Cricetomys > Cricetomys ansorgei. The sequence continues at coordinate 16,923,902 of JAMJFZ010004061.1, forward strand.
CAGTTGTTCAATAAAATGAAGGACAAAAACATATGGTCGTCTCAATGGATCCTAAAAAGATATTCCATAAAATCCTGCAATTTCCATCAGGTGAAACACACGGAACAGTTCGGTTATAGAAGGAGCAGCAGACCTCAGCACAATGAAGGTCATTTGTGATAAACCACAATAAACACACAGAATGGGAAAATTTTGCAAGTTTTTTTTTTTTTTTCTGTAAGATCTGAAGTTCAGAAAGAAATGGTTTTTCAGCATTTGTAGCAAGTTCTGGAAAACTTAATATTAAAATGGAATGAAAGAAAGGAAATCCAAATTGGAAAAAATAGCAGTTTTTTTTGTCACTGCAAATTATACTATTTTACATTCAGAAAGAAATCAGAAATTATTAGAATTAAGCAATCTATAAGACTTCATTACAGCCTATGTGCCGATAGTGAACCATTTCAAAATGAAACTAAATAAATATCTCAAACAATAAATAAACAAGAAAAAATGAGAGTAACTCATGGAGCCTCAAACTTGTTATTAATCTGTTTTGGTGTATTGGTGCTCTAAATGAAATTAAAGGCACCTAGAAAATGATGAGCTATTCTTTTGCCATTATTCAAAGGGCGGTGTGAGAGTGTCTATTTTCAGAGAAGATAAGTTAATTCATTTAAATGATGGATGTCTTGGGCCATTCATGTTTAATGCTTTCCTAAAGTCCTGCTTGAGAACAGCTGATGGATGTCATATTCCTTGAGTTAGTCACTTGAGCAGTGTAAATCATTTAACCTTTCAAAACAGACTCAAATGAAAAATGACTCTACTGCTCATAAGGATAACATGTCTGTGACTTTGACACTTGAATGTCACATGGGTAACAAGGCTACTTATTGGTAAACTTACTCATCTGTAAGTTATCTAGATATTGATCTTTTCAGTTGGCAAACACATTAACCAGTTTTTGTTTTTTCTTTACTTGTTCCTTACTAAGAATTTAGAATTTTTTCTCCAAAGAAATTCTGCTGGTCTATTACTATGTTAAATTCTTGAATTTTTATCTGTCTGAATAATTAGCACTACATGGATTGAAGGGCTGGAGAGATGACTTAGCAGTTAGGAGCATTCTCTGCTCTGGCAGAGGACTCAGGTCCAATTTTGAGCACTCATAGGGCACCTCACAACCACCAGTAACTCCAGTTCCAGGGATCTGATGCCCTATTATGGCCTCTTTGGGTATCAAGCATACATGTGGTACACAGACATATATGTATATGGGCAAAATGCCCATTCATATATAATAAAATTACAAAGAAAAAGATAAAAAAGCAAAACAAAACAAAACAAAAAAGAAAAAGAACCCAAAGTGTACAATGATAGAGACCGAGGAAGATTAAGGAAATTGCCTTGTGTCTATAGCTGGTCAGTGACAGAAATTACACTTCTGTTTAAACCTGTTGACCTCAAAATTGTTCTCACTAGATTTTTTACTTTTCCTTGTTAGTAAAAAAATTAAAATAAGTGGAAATGCCTTATTTCATTATAGGATGGTGGATCATGATTTGAGAAAGACTTGCTTGACAGCAATAACAGTACCATCAACAGCTAGAACCACTAGACAATATCAGGCCATTTTTAGCTTTAGTTAATTGTGCAAGTGGAGTGAAAATGGCCTAAATGAGAGGCCACATACATTGCAGGCCTGAGTGCTGTCCATTGGAGCCCAGATGATGCCACTGCAAACCTCTGATTCACTCGAGTGGAAGGTTTGATGTTTTCCCTGGTAGCTTTTGGTCTTGCTTTGTTCTGGTATTTCCTTGCTGTCTTCCTGCTCTTACCTTTAGCAACTGAATGTTTACTTTGGGATGTTGTATATTGGAAGTATGTAGCTTGTTTGATTTTTACAAGAGCTCAAAGTTAGGTGATTGTTTTGAATTTCAACAGATACTTTGGACTTTGAAAAGTGTTGAGACTATTCAGACTTTGTCAGGGAGAGGGGATTCTAGAACATTTGGGAAGTAGCTGTTAGATGTAGGTATAAGAATATGACTTTTAGAGTCTTGGCCTGATATCACATCTGGCCTGAGCTTCCTGATCAGTGCCATGGAATAAACCGTTATTGCATACCCTTGCTGTCTTAGACTGAGCTCATTCTCATGCCTTCCCAGCATGAGGGACTCAAACATCTGAACTATGAACTAAAAGAAACACTTCTTCCCTTAAGTCTCTTCTGTAAGGTATTTCACATGAATGAGAAAAGTAACTAATACACATACAGTGGGTTTTTTTTTTATATCAGTTATATCTCAGTAAAGACAGAAAATGTAACGCAATGAAATTTTAAAACATCAGTCTTGTTTTATGTACCCTTGTGATTTTATGTGTCCCTGAAGTGTTCCTGTGAATTCTTTAGCATTTTATACAGTATTTTATTCCTCTAGGTGAAGTTTTACAATTTTACTTATTTACATACCTTCTTTTCAAATCCTTCTTTAGCTTTGTGTCTTTGGTTAGATGCTCCAGTACCATGATGATTAAACAGAAGTAGTAAGAGCAAAGTTGATATGACAATCTTGCATGATTTGCAAACACCAGGAGAATAGAATCTAGCTTAATGATTGCTGGAGACTCTTCTTAAATGCTTAGGACTGAGGAAAGTTTTCCTGTTTGCCAACTTTGTAGGGAGTGTAAATCTTTTTTGTCAGGTTTTTGTCTTCATTGGAGGCTTATGTGATTAACAAGAAAGATTTATTTTATGTGTATGAGTGCTCGCCTGCATGCTTGTATGTATACTATGTCTGTGAAGTACTCGTAGAGGCCATAGATGGTGTCGAATTCCTGGAACTGGAACTGGAAATGGAACTCACAGATGATTGTGAGCTGCCATATGGGTGCTATGAACTGAATTCCAGTCCTTTGCAAGAGCTGCAAGTGCTCTTAAGTGCTCATCCATCTCTCCAGACATGGATTGTATGGTCTTGTTCATGTAATTACATTTTTTTCTCTTTGTCATGTCATTACACCAGACTCTATCTTAAAATCTGGAAAGTTCTTCCTCAGAGTCAGCACACAGAAGCTGTCTTCCAAAACTAACCAAGGTTGTATCTCATGCCGGTAGTCAGACTTGATACTGTAAGAGTCACCCAGGTGGTGCTGGTTTTGAAGGCATGAAGGAGTCTTTGGAGAGCAGCTGAGGCTTGGCACTGTGAATTACCAGGAGATCCCATTGGTCAAGGTCCAGTAGCAGTTGAAGGCTCAATTTAAGGGGTCATATAAAGAAGCTGAGGTTTGGTAAGAGCCCAGGAGAGGCTATTAGTGAAGGTGCAGCCTCAGTGGCAGTTGAAGACCCAGATTGAAGAGGTCATGTAAAGAAGTTGAGGCTTGGCACCATGAAGAGAGCCCAGGAAGGGCTATTGGTGAACATGTAGCCCAGTTGCAGCAGAAGACCCCATTTGGAGATGCCAGTACCATGGGATGACCACCAAGAACAGCAGCAGCAGTGGAGTAAAGCCAGCTGGAGCCTGGAGGGCAAGCTGTGTGTGCTGCAGAGGGCAGATCCATAGAAATGATCCAAATGATCCCTTTGGGGGATCCCAGAAGATCCTGAGTGAATTCCAGGTAATGAGACATTGATAATGTTTTTCTGCTGTCCAAAGACATTATGAAAAGCTTGATAGATGTTTGGTTTCATTTATTCCTGTGCATCACAGCAACCCTTGTGATTTTTCCTCTTGTAAATAACTTTGCTGATGTAGTGTTAAAGCATTTTTTTGATTGGATTATACAGAAAAGGAGAATTGATGTAGAAGTTTATTTTTAGTTATGTATAAAATAATTGTTACATGCACTGTTGGGTGAGGGGCTACCTAGGCCTTGGCATTTTGTATGGTCTGCAGGTGTTGGATTCAAGTGGGGGATGTTTGATTGCTCATAATCTTCATGTGCTATCAGTAGAACAGGGGTGGATTTCTGTATCAATAAAAACACCTGAGCTCAGATTCTCAAGGTCCCATTGTTCACTATGACATCGGCCAGGATGGTGGTTCCCTCTGATGAAGTCTGGCAGGGCTTGAATCTGTGATTTTGTCTCCTTGTAATACTTGCTAAGCCTCCACAGCAGTGTAACACTACCTCCTCAGGCTATTTGTGACTTGAGTATCTTCTGTGGCTTTAAAGTTTGATTGCTGCTATTTTTGATAGTGCTCAAGAATGTGGGTTGGCATGCTTTTTTTTTTTTTTTTTCTTTGTGGACTTTAAATCAAGACATTGTCTTTTAGACAATAAAACCTCTGTTCACAGATCATCTCCACTCTAGAAAAGACTTATGGTTCTGGTGTTGAAGCTATGGAGAGGGTTTGAGAGCAATCTTAGGCTAGAACCCCATGGACTTTTGTTACAACCTCAGGTTTCACATTTATTATATGCCACTGTCTCATCAGTCTATCCCGAATCTTGAAATCTTTGCCTGTCATAGTTTTGTTCAGTTTTATCTGTCCTTCTTGAGGATAGGATTGGCTAGTCCCATTCCTAAAGCGATGCCATATCTGATCACATGTTAGTAGTTATCTTTGGAGCCACATAGCTAAGTCAACTGACCAATTTAAAAAAACCTCTTGAAAATTTCTATCATGAATTTTTGCTTATTTTTCTAAGCTTTTGGTACATTTTTGCAATAGATCACCATCTCCATGTATGGTAACCAACGTGATAACATTAACATTTTCTTTATCAAATGCTAACTTAATACATCTTTATTCTTTATTACTCTTTACTCTTGATAGCCATGTGCTGTCTTTGTGGGATTGGCCTCTGAAGTAAAAATTCATCAAGCTTCTCTCTTTCTCTGCTTCTTTTTAGGAAAAAGCTTTGGTGAACTTCCCAAACCTCACATCTCAAGGCATCTTTCTAGGGTTCTTCAACTCACTTTGTACCATCCTCAGATGTTCAGTCCTTACTTTTGATGTTTTCTACTTTTCTTAGCTATACTATTCCTTTTTATTGTAAAAAACACTAACATTCTTTTATTTTTTAAACCTATAAGAACTCTTGCTTAACAAGGAAAAATGGATGTTCTCTGTGACTGAACTTAGAAAGTATGAAGTTTGTACCTGTAAAATGATGCAATTGGACTGGGGTCAGGTCTGGGACTTCCTCTGGGTCCATGGCTCTGCAAATCTGTAAATATGGATTCATATATCAACTATGGAACATATTTAATAGACTTTATCATATTCATTAAAACCCAATTGATATATGCACAATGAGAGGAATAGTTGAATTTTTTTTAATGTTCCTTAATTGCTCACTTGTCTTGAGCCAGGTAGTGGTGGTGGTACATGCCTCTAATCCCAGCACTTGGGAGGTGGATATCTGTGAGTTCCAGGACAGCCAGAATTACAACAGAGAAACCCTATCTCAAAAAAAAAAAAACAAACAAAAAACAGAACAATTGTTTGGGGATGTGAATGACATTGAAGAATTGAAATCAATCTTTATTATGCCATGAATGAAAACAGTTCTGGAGGTCACTAGGGTGCAACAGCTTCCTATTTTGCAGGTGAGATGAGTACTGAGGGGGAGAGAAGGCTACTGGGAGAGCCAGAACAAGATTTCAAACTCTGAAGAACCTTCCAGTTTCTACTCTCTCACAAGTCTTCACTGCTGCATGAGCTTGGCTCTGTTTTTAGAAATGCATTTATTTCAATTTTAGTTGTGCTAATTATTCAGTGCCTATTAAGTATCAATGTGATTATTGAGATTAAAATGACTTGCAAAATGCTCACTGCACCTACACACTTACACATAGCACGTGCTGTGTTTGTAAATGAGTCATTGCAATTTCGAAAAAGCCACATGGCACTATACTGATACTTTTATAAAGTTAATTGACTTTTCTTAAGTTTATACTAATTCCTACTTGAAATATTCTGAAGCGAATATGGTTATTTACTTATTTCCTGTAATATTAGGGTTTTCATACATTTCACCTATCTCAGCAAAAATGATGAGAAGCAGTTTTTCATGTTTTCAAATCTCTGCTTCTTTTTGGTTGAGATGTAGACTTATATTCCTGACTGTTGTTTCTTCTAAATAATAACCATTGTTTCTTCTTTTTTATATTTTTTTTTTGTTTAAGATTATATTTTGATCATGTTCCTTGTTTCCCTTTCCTCTCTGCAAACTCTCCCATGTAGCCCTCCCCATTCTTCCTCAAATTTGTGGTCTCTTTTTTTAAATCAATTGTTATTGTATGTGTGTGTGTGTGTGTGTGTGTGTGTGTATATACACATACACAGTAAATTAGTGATTGTAGATTCTCCTTCAACAACCATGATTTCACTAACTACTCAGTTAGCTATGTTTTCAGTACCAGGCATGGTCTTCCTCTTGTTGAGTGGGTCTTAAGTACAATGAGAGAGCAGTTAGTTACTGCCAAGGTCTGTGTGCCATTACTGTACCCATAGGGTTATCATAACATGCTGGGCATCGATATGGTTTATAGGCATAGCAGCTGAGTAGGAGTTGGACTATTGGTTGCCTCCCTCCTTTGGAAGCATGCATGAAACCTTTTGTGACGTGAATCCAGTCCTCACAGAGGGGACATTCAAGTAAGTTCCATCTCAGGGGCCTTGGGCCCTGTTTCTGAAGTACATGGTGTCTTCAGTAATAGGGACTTACTTTCCATGTTTGAGACACAACCAAGGGCAACAGCAATAAGGTGTGTATTTTGGGATTCTCTTAGACATACCTGGCCAACAACTAAAAGAGTGTCTCATGTCTGGTATTGGAGTACTGGAGTGTTGTTGGATGGTCTATGGCTCTTGGAGGGAGCACCATAAGCCCAGGTGTGAAAAGTTCATTAAAACTATGAATGTATGTTTATACACTGAATTATGTGCATTGTAGATTTTTTAGGTAAGTAGTTAATTGTATAATTCCTTGTGGCTTTTTCAGCCATCTGCATTGTTATTTTACCTACCTCCTTCATTCTCTTATATCTTCTTTCCCCTAAAGATCTCCCTCCCCTTTTCCCCTAACAGAGATATTGTATCCCACTATTCCCATTTACCACCTCTACCTCTGTAATAAGCTGCCTTTCTTTTCCCTAAAGAGGCCCTGTCTTCCCATTTAACTATTGTCTCTTGAACACCATACTAAGTGCTTTACAAAGAGTGGACTTAATTCATGAAATAAGCTTAGAAGTTGGGACTTTCTTTGAAAATGAGAAAACAGGATAAAATAGGTAAGTCAGGCACTCACAATTTGGAAGTGGTAGAGAGCTGTTTTCTTTCTTTCCTTCCTTCTTTCTTTCTTTCTTTCTTTCTTTCTTTCTTTCTTTCTTTCTTTTTCTTCGTTCCTTCGTTCCTTCGTTCCTTCGTTCCTTCGTTCCTTCCTTCCTTCCTTCCTTCCTTCCTTCCTGTCTGTCTTTCTGCCTTCCTTTCTTCCCTTCCTTCCTTCTTCTTTCTTTCTTTCTTTCTTTCTTTCTTTCTTTCTTTCTTTCTTTCTTTCTTTCTTTCTTTCTTTCTTTCTTTCCTTTCTTTCTTCCTTATACATAGAACCCTGACCATGAAACATGAATCCTTTTCATAAACCAGCATTCATTCATCCCTTTCTATAATTTCTACTGGCTGTATTAAGGGATATTTGAGAATATTGGTTTTCTTTGACATTTATTGGTCGATTTTCATCTCTTCATTTTAGGAATGGACATTTTGTTTTGTTTTTCTCTACTTACATAGTGACAGGGTTTATAGTGTGTCACTGAGTTTTCTACCAGGAACAGAGATGTTTAGCACAAATAGGAGACAGCAGTTAAGCAACTGACATAAACATTGAAGGGATGCCCTTTTCACTGAATTTACAGGCTTTGAAGACCACTTATGTATCACCTTTGTCTCTATGACATGAGAGTAAACTAGGAAAGCAGAGACTAAGGAAGAAGCAAGAGATAATGACACTGAACCTGAGTCAGATGTTCTGAATCTACTTCACCCCCTTGCACTTTCAGGTGGAGGAAAACAATACACTCTTATTGTTGCTTAAACTAGCTTCAGTAGGCTTTCTGGTATTAGTGAACAAACTGTCTTGGAGAATTACTGACATATTCAAAAAAACACCTAAGTATCTCCTTGAGGCTCATCCCTCAGGCCCTTATTGCATTTTAAATTGGATGAAAGTTGCATGCTTGATACAAATGGTTGACCCAATCTTACCCTACAGTTCCAGCAAAAGAAACTGGGTGTGCATTTACACTCAGGTCTGTAAAATTGTGCTGACCGGGTATAGATGCCAAGTCATCTTACACAACTGTAAAGAGAAGGCTAGGGTTGAGGGGAGGTGATCAAGGTGAAGATGACAAGCCCTTCCTAAGGTTGCATTTAATTTGATGTGCTGAAAGCTGTTCTTGATGCTGAATATTCATGTTTAGCGAGGAGTCCCAGAGGCTTTCCAACAGTGTCATCTGCTATAACTGTGCAGTGAGGGGAAATGTAGTTCCTGCTGATTATGGTTCAGGAATGATGAAGGTGAATCAGTGAATAATTTTTAACCATTTACTCATGATGCAGACAATAAGATGAGCACCAGAAGGGCTGCTACTTAATCCTGGTAAACTTGTTTTCCAGGGAGGATACATGAAGGGCAAGCAGGCATAAGTAACTCTCTTTTAATAAACACTGATTAAACTCAGTAGGAGGTGCATACATTATTTCAAAGTTATTAACTTTTTGGCTCAGTTTAAATTGCCATAAATTACATCTGCATGAACTGGTGAGATACAGCCCTACACCAAGTAGAGAAAAATGTCATGGGATTTTAACAGGGTTAAAAGTAAATTGAAGCTCAAATCAATCTTAATTCATGCAGGTTGAGAGTTTTCTTTATCACTACCCAAAGTCAGAGGCAAAGCCTTGCCGTGATTTCTTATGTGGCATATTTTAATTATGCTGTGGGGAGATTTCCTAGTAAAATTTTTAGTAATTCTTCTTAGAGGTTCATCTTGGGAAAACTAGAATATCAGGGGAGAGGGAATTTTAGTTATAATAGGAAAATAGCAGAAGCACTTTGTCCTACCCCACACAATTAAACATATGGGGTCATCCATGTTTGTGTCTGTTGATGTTATAAACACCATGACCCAAAGCAAACCAAGGAGGAAAGGGTTTACTTTAGCTTCTGAGTTATAGTTCGTCATCAAGGAAAGTCAAGGCAAAAATTCAAGGCAGGATCCTGAAGCAGAAACCAATGGCGAAATGTAGTTTACTAGTTTGCTCCTTTTGCTCTGCTCAGCTATCTTTCTTGGACAGCTCAGGGCCACCTAGGGAATGGCCCTACTTTCAGTGTGCGGGGTCCTCCTACATCAATCGGAAATTAAGAAAACACTTCAATAACAGGGCCACAGGCCCATCTGAGTTTGGTAATTCTTCAGTTGAGGTTCTCTCTTCCCAGATTACTTTAGGTTTGTGTCAAATTGACAAAAAAAGCTAACTAGCACAGGGATGTAGAGTAACTGAAGAGGCATCGAAAGAGGGAACCATGAAAAATGAAACACATATAGTTAACTGAAAATATTTTATGTTATGCATATTCTTTTGTCAATATCAGTAACATAATCCCAGGTTGTTCTTTGAGGGAAACTCCATTCTCTAGAATTCTGTATCTTTTTTTGTTTTTTTGGTGGGAAGGGAGTGACAAAAATATACCCCTAACTCTTTATTTCTCATATTGATTGCATATTACATTCTTTCATAGATGGCAAGAACTTAAACATATTTGTGAAGCTGCTTGTTTCCATATGCTAAGTGTCTGTGATTTCTTTATTTAATTTATACCTAAATTTTTTTGATAGTGGTCACATTTAGAACATATCTCAAGATATTCAGCTAAGTTTTCCTAACAGTATTTTTCTCTTTAAGGAGCTGGACCCTGTTCCCTCTTGATATGCCTTGTTGAGTGATAAATTTGGGAGGCCTGTTCTGTTCTCAGGGGAAGTGGGGGAAGGCCAAATATGGGAGAGAGGCGAGATGTAGGGGAGCTAGGAGGAGTGGAGGGTGGGGAGGAGAGGGTCAGGATGTACTATATGAAATACATATATGAAATATGTATTACACATATATGAAATATGTATATATTATATGTATATAGATTAATAAAAATAAATATTCATAGTTCAGTAGCCTACATATTAATTGAGTGCATTCATTATCTGAGCAAAGGTAGAGACAAAATAGAAACAGATACTATCTGATATTTGACAATCACAGAACCTGGCTGGTGGCCCCATAATTGCCTAGATTCAAAGGGTGCTTAAATATTGTGGTTTAGTAAGAAATATGTACTTGGTCTCTGCCTCTGGTTCCTGGCCTATAGTTTCTAAATCTCTTATAATATCCACAGTGATATTTATTTTCATGTTAATGAAACTTCATAGTTATGAAATTGCCTGTGACCAAGAGTTCCTACATAGCCTCAGGATGGATGCTTGCCACCTAAGAGATGAAGGCGTGATGGAAGGGTTAGATGTTCATCCCTACGTTCAAGCTTCGAGAAGGTAGAATGAATGAAGACTGAGTTGGTCTCTACTGATCAGTTATCTAAATCAATCCTGTCTTCACATGAAGCTTATCTATATGCAGAAACAAACAATTCCAAAATGGTCTTGAAAATCTTCTGAGTTCGTGAATCCATAGATGTTCCTACAGGTTATTGTGTCCAAATGGCTCAGAAGCTCTGTCACCTTTATCTGTCATGTCCATTGCTTCACCTGCCTACTCCTCTGTTTTATGTGTAATATTTTTTTAAATTAACCAGAAACACACTCATCTCCATGAATTTTATGAACTATTTTAGAAATTAATTGAATCCAAGGAAAGAATCACAGAAACTATAGTTTGAAGTCATTGATGAGAAACACAGGTGACACCTTTGGCTTATGATTGGCACCTCAACAGGGCACAGCCTGTGGGTCATTCATGGGTGGGATCTGATGCTCTCTCCAGGTCGATAGTGCCAGAAATGAAGTGAGTTCTCTGAGTCACCCAGTTGGTATCTACTGGGGAATTTGTTCCTATATGGAAAATATAGAAATAAAGTGTGAAATTTGAGAATGACAGTGAAAATATTTTTTTCATGTGTCTTCTGTGTAATTTTATCAAAATGTGGGTACTAATTAATTTGGTGCATTTCCTAGAAAGAATAGAATGTACTATTCTTGTTAATAGCACAGTTAGTGCTTCACTAAGAGACAGTCCCATGGAAATGTGTATAGAAGACCTGAGTTGCACCTTGTATTCATAGACATATTGATACTTTTAAAGATTACTTTAGTGTGTATGTTAAAAAAAAGCCCACAATCTTATCTATTCTGACCAGTTTTACTGTCAACACAAATTAGAGTCACTTTAGAAAAGGGAACTTCAGTAGAGGACTTACCCAGATGAGATTGGCATATCTGTGGGGTATTTTGTTGATTGCTTATGAAATATGAGGTCTCAGACCATTTGTGGAGGCAGTATTCCTAAGCATGTGGGTCTGGACTCAATAAAAACACTAGTCAACATGAGCCAAGAGCAAACAAATAAGCAGCAGTCCTCCATAGCCCCTGCTTCAGTTTCTGCCTCACACTGCTTCTGCAGGGAGTTCCTGTTTTGATTGCTCTTGATGAAAGACTGTGTCCTGTAAGCTAAAATAAACCATTTCCTCCCCAGGTTGCCTTCATCATGGTGTTTATCACAGCAACAGAAGAAAACTAGGACACTATTCTGTCTTTGTGCCTTTAGATTTGTATCTTTTACTTGGAGTACTGGTAGAAGTCAGAAACTCAAAAGTGGTCATTGTGTTTGAGGGGAGAAAGATAACAGGAGAAGGGAAAGGAGAGCATAGGTGGTATGAAAGGGGAAAGTGTAGTGTAGCTGGGCGGGGCCTGGGAGGGTAGGGAAGAGGAAGGAGTAAGGGGAAGGATAACTAACATGGAGTATGTTTGAAAAAGCCACATAGAAGCTTATGCTTTATAACTTTACTAAAACTATTAGATGTCCTGCCTCCATCACAGTCTATGTTACAAAATGTTGATTTCTCTGTGTTTATTCACAAAATAGCCAGTTGAGTGTGAACTCTTGTTTTTAGTGCAGTTGTCATGAACAGAATGGGAAAGTTATATGTGGAACCTTTCTTCTGTCCAAGCAGTGAAAGAGAAAAACTATTGAAAAGCCTGAGTGTGAGCCGGTGAAGGTGACACACATCTTTGATCCCAGCACTCTTGAGGAAAAGGCAGGCAAATCTCTGAGTTCAAGCCTGGTCTACAGAGTGAGTTCCAGGGCTGCAGAGCTACACAGAGAAAGAAGCCTGAGTGTGCTGGAAAACATATATTTAAATTCTGCGTCGGGACCTGTCTCAAGCCCTGTCATGCTGTAGTGAACTTTTTAGCTCACAGATGTTACTGTATTATTCCTTTAAGGGGAAGAATTTCATGGTAACAGAAACTGGAGAGTTCAGGTGCCCTTGGTCCTATCTGGTGCAAGCATACAACTAGCATTTTCAATAAGCTCTTCCTAGGCCTTGTTTATAATCAGGTCCTGTTCCTGTATCCTAGCAAGGAACTTGGAAGTGTGTGCCTGCAATAATGAATATTTGGTGGCTCAGGGGAGATTGTAAGTATTTAATCATAACCTTTTCTTTCCCCTACAAGCTATGATGTTTATTGGGCTTTATAGAAACTAGATTTTAAAGATTTTAATGATTTTTTCCCCCAAGAAGGGTCTCACTATATAGTTCTAGATATCCTGGAACTCACTTTGTAGATTAGGCTAGTCTCAGACTCACAGAGATTTGCCTGTCCTTGCCTCCCAAATACTGGTATTAAAGGTGTGTGACATTACACCCAGAAATGTATTATTGAAATAGTAGCAGGAGAAACTGTTTTACTTCTCATGAAAAATGCTATTTGGGTATTACTGGTATGCAACATTGTTGGTTTCATCATCTACTAAATAACTAAAGGCTTCCATCTTATTGGAAGACAAAAAGTAAGGTAAGAGATTGTGTTACTATTTTGTTCGCTGAGGAGTATACAGCTCTTATCTTTTAGGACATACATGGACACTTGCCAGTGTTTACCACAGAAGCGCATGCTAGCTGCCCAAAGTACTCATACCACAGTGAAACTCAACTGCTTTTCATCTGTTCTGCTTGTTGAAGGTTGATTTACAATGTGTGATAGTGAAACCTAATACCCAAATTCCTTAGGAGCTATGAGACTGAGCTCCTTCTGATGGCACCCTGTTCTCTGGTGTGATCCAAGGTGTGATCTTCCACCAGAAAGAAGTCATGAGAAGAGAGGGTATCTGTATCCAAACAAAATTCTCTTAGAAATAATCAAATGTTTATACTTGTTTATATCTTTAAGTTAGGGGATACTCAGTTGACCCTGAACACCTGAACACTCAAAAAATCCTCTTGCTTCAGCCATTCTAATAGTTGGGAGTGAAGGTCTGTGTCTGCATTTTGTTAATAAAAGGCTCTTTGCTTATGTTTTGAACTTTTCAAGTAGAATATTAGGTATTGTATGACATTGTAAAGATTGTTACTTTCTAGTAATATGGACTAGAGAATTGGATACGTATGTATATATGTATGTATATATATATTTGTGTAGATATGCATATATATGTATGTATGTATATACATACATACATACATACACACTATATATATATATTTTCCTGACTTTTTTTGGCTATTTTTTTCTGACTCATTTCTCTTCTTGCTTTGAGTTCTATAATTGGTCCCATATGTAGAAAATTATTATTGGTAATAATTGTGCATCTCTATTATTACATATTAAGTCATATTCCTACTACTTATAGTGATCCATTCCTTATGATGCAAATATATAAAAATGTTTAAGTGTTCTTTCTAATACAAGGGATTTGGTTAAGGTTAAGAAAATGTATTGCACTTTGCATTTGGTCTTTAGCTTTTGGATCTGTCTGTGGGAATATACAACAAGTGGTGTGCTTGTCTTGATAAACGGAAGTGAGTTGCATTATAATCACTAAAAACAGCTATTATAAATCTTCTCACGATGTCTTTGGTGAAAAGTAAAGAAACCATTTTGTAAATAATTGAAAGCATATCAATAATTCATGCAGTTAGGACACTTGGGAAGTTCAGCTGGTCCTTCAGGACACCATCTCTTCTGATTGTCAGATGTTTGCCTTTGTTTCAAGCTGTGCTTGGTTTTCTAAAGACGTAGACCTTCAGCAAAGTCATCTATTTATTAATGACTCAGCAAGTCATGTACCAAAAATGAAAATTTTGTTTATTACATACTGACCTTTCTTCTTTTCTTAGTTTAAGTATTTTATACTTTTATTTAACCATGGTGAAGAATAAGCTAATAGAAGATGATTAAAGTTTAGGTCCAATTTCTGAAAAGGTTTAGATATTTGAAATAAGTAATGTAATTCTGTTCTACTAAAAAGATTTGTTCTTCTGTTAAGTAAACTGTCGTCTGCTGATTTGCAAAAAGAAATACAACTGATAGAATATATCAAAAGCAAAATGAATGATTCTCAACAGCTACTGGAAATGAAGTAGCTCAGCCATAATTCTGAGACCAAACTCAAAAATTTAAAAGTTTTGCATGTCAAGTAGGCAAGCATGTCTTTGCACTTAGAGATGCCATTTGTGAGCTACTGAACGTTAATAGAGCTTACTGAGAGTTAATAGTATTCTGCATAAGCTCCTACTTTTATGAAAAATCAGCTGGAAGATTTAGAGGATTGTGTGCTTCCATTGTTCTGTTTTGTTAGTTCATCTAAATGAAAATATATTTCAGTTCTTACAGGTTTAGAAGCCGATATTGTTCAGCTCCCTATGTTGCTGATTTGCTTTGAATGTTGATAACTCAACCCTGATCCAAAAACTGATGCTTCTGCATTCCAGGGACTTTGGCATGGTGTGGATGTCAAGCAGAGTTAATCACCATGTGGATTCCATCCAGAATTACACTGTTCTGTTCTTTATGAATTTTGTCAAGCTTTTAAGATATCTTTTGGATATAAAATTTATTATAATCCTTGGTCTCCAATGAAATTTGGTGGAAAAGTTGATAGGGCTATGGTTGGTAAACTAACTCAAGGTGTATCTGATCACCTCATTCTATTGCTGGAACCAATTTCCATCAGAAGGAAATTAAGCATTTGAATTTTGTTGCTATTAATCATATGGCTAATATTTAAAATAACAAAGTCAGTATATTACATCGGAAGGAAGCTTCTAATCTACTTCATTCATTGGTAGCCTTGTTAGGAAGTATTTGAAGATTTGATAAGTTATATTTATTACATATCTGAATGTTCAATTTTTTTCCAACTATTGAGGACTTCCTTAATAAACACGTATCATCCATAGATTAGATCAAGTAAAATAATTCAATGACGGTTACAGGAAATAGAATAGTAGCACAGTATTGACTCTAGTGAAATGAAGTGTGTACTCTTTTAGGATTTTGAAGTCTGTTATGGGGTAACATTTCATAAAATCACACATGTGACATGCTTGCACCCATGTAGAATTACCCCATCTTCTCTACATTGGCCATGGGAAAAATGTTCTCACTTTATTGTCCTATCTGAGACCAATACTTCCAACCAGTGCCCATTTCCC
Organism: Cricetomys ansorgei; assembly: GCA_026225945.1. Taxonomy (NCBI): domain Eukaryota; kingdom Metazoa; phylum Chordata; class Mammalia; order Rodentia; family Nesomyidae; genus Cricetomys; species Cricetomys ansorgei. The sequence continues at coordinate 16,939,550 of JAMJFZ010004061.1, forward strand.
CATGACTGTTCCTCAGAATATCATTCTTGTGATTCTCTCTATAATAAACTTTCTATAATAATTTTTGGTCTGTATTAGTGCATGGCAGAATTTCATTAATTTTTACACTTTTTTTTGGTTTTATTCCACCTCCTAACCTGCATTTTACTTGTAGAAATAGCTGTCTAGGTCAACTGGAGCCATTTTCCTCTCATCTTTTCTTAGCAATTTGCTTTTTATCCTACCAAAATTGTGTTTTGTGACTCATGACCTTTTATTTCCTTTGACTAATGATAAGTCCCCAGTTTTAACTTATTTAGTCTATTACAGATCATTTGACATAGATACTTGTACCCCATTTGTAACAGCTTCTGTGACACTACTCTTTCTTGGTTTTCCAGCTAACTCTCTGGACAGTTTTTCTTACCCTCTGCTAATTCTTCTTTGACTTCCCAATTTCTGTGGGTTGCCTCAAGGTTAAATCCTCCTGTTCTGTTTTTTATTTATCCATTCTTACTTACCTTATGAATTCATTAGGTTTCACAGCTTTAATACACTGAATAGTAATTCACATTTTATCTCTAACTTCAACCTTTGTTCTGTACTTTAGGTTTATATATTCAAATGCTTACTTGTTATTTCAACCTAACATATGGTAGACTTATCAAAATTAATATTGTGTGTCCTCGCCTAACTTCTGTTCTTTCTTGTCTCATATAGTTCATCTGCGGCTTTACTGATTTTCATAATTGCAATTCATTGCTTTTATTTGTTCAGAATAAACAAACATTTAACTCCCTTCTGTCCAAGGGAACACACACACACACACAGACACAGACACACACATACATACACACACACACACACAGACACACAGACACACACACACACACAGACACACACACACACACAGACACAGACACAGACACATGCACACACACACACAGACACACACACACACGCACACACACACACAGACACAGACACACACACACAGACACACACACACACACACACACACATACACACACACACACACACACACACACCAAATGAATAAAAACACAAAAATTGGCTATTTTAAAATAATTTCCTTTTAAAAAGCCTTGCTTGTAGGAGCCATGTTCAGATCAACTCCTTCAGTTTCTCATTGCTGCCATCAGAGGATGTCTGTTCTGTAGGGAACCACCATTTTCGGTGTTTGTATTTTGATTTTTAGACTTATTCTGCTGCTGTCGTTGTATGGCTGCTATAGCTCCAGGCATCATGCCTTGGTATCATTATGTCCCTGAAATGTGTGTATCAGTAAGGATAGGGAACCTCCTCTCGCATTGCTTTTAATTCAGAAAGCAAACTCATGTCAGAACCCACTACGCAGAATTCCCCACCATCTACTGAGCAAGATTTCATCAAATAAACTAACCTGAAATTTTAGCAGATGTAGGAGGAGTAAATATCTTCTACAGTGCAAGGCAGTCTCTGCCAGAAAGTGAGAAACTGGGGATATTGTGGCTTTTGGATGGACAGCTAAACAGCGTGGAAACAAAAATATTGACTCCCTGTGGAAAACAGTGCAGTGCATATTTTAAATTTAAGTTTGTGAATACTGCTTTTCCCTTTTCAACTCTCTTACCAAGTCAAACTCTTTCTGTGGTTCGCAGGAATGTAGTGGAATGTTTTCTGGGTAAAAAAATGAAGATAAATATGGACATTTAAAAGAGGAACAATACTTCCATAAATTTAACTATCTTAGTATGAGTTTTATCAGTCCTTTTCTTCTGTACATAACTGAAACTTTGTGAATGGAGGGTATTGATGAAGTATACATAAGTACTAAAAACATTTCATTGTTTTGTAAATAAACTTGTTCTATTTAGAATGATTTTAAATGTGCAAACAGCACAGAATTGCCATATAACATGCATACACTTGGTTATCCCTGTTATTAATATATATATATATATATATATACATATATAGTATATATTTTATAACTTATAAACCTACCTTAATAGATTGTTATTTAATCAAGCTCCTAATTTATTCAATCCTATGTTTTCTTTTCATGCATAGTATTCCCTCCCACCATTCTGTGACATCTCATTTGTCCTTATATTTTCTTAATTCCTCTAATGTGTCAGACTTTCCTTATGTTTAAAGTCCTCAACAGTTTTAATTAGGGCTCTTTAACCATTGAGCCATTGTGCTGGCCCTCAAGAATTAGTATTATGTTTTTTTGTTTCTTATCTACTATCCCTTTACTTAGTACCAAATTCTCAATGTAATTCATTTCATCTCTTATATATATTTCCTTGTGGTATTTCCCCTTGAGATAGGAAAGTTAAAGAATGATACAAAAGGTTTTTATCAAATCATTTTCTCTGGGAAGAAGGATGTTCATGGAGAAGCCTATTGACATATTTAATATGGATTATGTCTTTTGGTAGGCCAGGTGCAATAGAAAATTTTGCCCTTTTATCGTAAATATGTCATGGGATTCATGGACATAGAGTGCATATAAATATCGTATACCTATATACTGCAGCCAAAAAAGTTTTCCATTCTCACTTGAGGTTACGTCAACTCTGGAGAATTAACATCTATACTGGGCTGATATATGTTCTACAAAAAGTATCTATTTACATCTTTAGATACTATATTTCTTTCTAAAAGAGCTATGTGTTATATTGTTACATTTTACATCAACCACAGGCAATTACAAAGATTTTATTAGGTATCATAGTTATTGTTCTATTGAGGTGGCTAGACATCATGACTAATACAGTTTATAAAAAGAAGCATTCTACTGGGGACTTGCTTATGGATTCAGAGGGTTAGCTGATGATCATTGTAGTAGAAGCATGGCAGCATGCAGGCAGGCATTGCACTGAAGCAGTAGCTGAAAGATACCATCAGATCTACAAGTTGGAGGAAGAGAGAGAACAAGACTGGGTGGGCACGAGTTTTTGAAACTTCAAAGACCACCATCAGTGATACACTACCTCCTACAAGTCCTTACCAACTCCAACAAGGCTATACCTACTATTCATCTTAAATATCTGGGGACCAAGCATTCAAACATATGGGGGGGCATTCTAATTCAAACCACCGCAGCAAGTCCCTCAAGAGAAATGTTTCTGAAGGCAACTATAGGTAAATGCTTAGCCCCCCTTCCCCCACCCCTACTGATAACTTTCTTCAGATATCTGTACTTTTACCTTGATATTGGAAAGCAATTTTATGGAGATTTTTTCTCCATAGTCTTCCTTTGGAACATCTCATTACAAACAAGATTTCTAAAACAAATACAGGTTTCAATGTGCCAAGAGCTGAGGTAAGCTAGCAAGAGCTAAGCTGTCATTTAGAGGGATTAATTAAAATCACAAGCAAAAATAAACATTCATCAAATCTTCAGTCATGACCCTTGTAGTCTTCTTAGGTCCTCATTTATATAAGGTAAATGTCTGCTGCAAAACTGAAAGGGAGCAGATTAAATATATATGTGGTTAAGTTTTGAAGGTTCCCAGTGTTTTCATAGATGGATCTCACTCAGAGTCTTACTTGTTCTTTATGATGAGATCTGGGACTTGAATTTGATATAGAAGTGAGTTTAGACTTTTGAGGTGTGAGACAGTGTGTATGTATTTTACACAAGGGAAGGGCATGGATTTTTGCCAGCTCAATTTGTAGTTGAATAAATGTATTCCCCAAAAGATATGTTTAAATCCTAATCCCTGTGCCCACGAAAGTGAGCATACCTGGAAATACTGCCCTTCAGAGAAGTATTTGATTCACATAAATTAATACTTAACTAGGATGATCCTAGTCTTTATAAGAGAAAGTCTTTATAAGAGAAAGGAGAGGGAGATTTCTAATAACAGGAAAATATGACAGGAAAAAGATAGACTGATAAGTCATTATTGAGTGAAAAGAAACCAGAACTTGATGATCTAGAAAGATGGTAGTCTGTCTATATTCCATAAAGAGGCAACATGAAGAGGAAAGAGACATAACAGAAAGATATCTATATGAAGACTAAGAAAGCAATTGGAGTGGTATAGCTATAAGGCAGAAACCACAAAGAATTACCAAAGAAAGTTAAGGAAAAGCAAAAAGGGAGCATTCAGAGTAAGAATAGCTTTTCCCATAACTTAATTCTAGATTTCTATCCTCACAATCTAGGAAAAGAGTAATTTGTATTGTTTGAAGCAATCCTAGTTTGTGGTCCTATAGCATATTTGTTAAAATAATGATCCATTATCTAAATTATGGCCTTAACTTCTGCTCATGTAAGCAGGTCTTGGTTTTGTCTCTTTGTAAGAGGTGGTCCCTTCAGATTTCAGGCTAGCAGTTTAGCCTGAAAATTCAGTTCTCTGGGTGTGTATATCAAGTTCCCGCTTTTCAGTTTGTCCATGAGTCCAGTTCCTTCTTTCAAGGATGGAAACAATGACTTCTACATGGTTACGTATGTCAGAGCTAATAACAGAAATCTCACTACTCTTTGGTTTTATTTTGTGATTTTTAAAAAGACTTATTTTTATGTGTATATGTGTGTATCAGTGTGTGGGTACATGCAAGTGCATTTATATACCTGCAGAGGCCAGGAAAACATACTAGATCTCCTGGAGCTGAAGTTACAGATGGCTGTGAGCCATGCAGTATTGGTTCTAGGAACTGAATTTGTTCTGGGGAAGAAAGAAAGCACATTTAACCACTGAGGCATCTCTTTGATCCTTGTTTTATAGATTTGAGAAAGAGTCTCATGTATCTCAGGCTAGTCTTGAATTCACTATGTGGAAGATGACCTTGAATTGCTGACCTGCCAGCCAAGTGCTGAGAACACATGTTTGTCTGTGCCTATTTCATTGTTTTTGATCAATTTTTCCCCATTTGAACTTCTTTATACCATTTTCTTTTATCTATTTATCTATTATCTATCTATCTATCTATCTATCTATCTATCTATCTATCTATAATCAACCAACCAATCAATCATCCACTTATCTATTTTTGAGGCAAGCTCTTGACATGTTGCCTAGGCTGTTACCAAAATCCAGGGTTATCTTATTGTCTCAGCTTTCTATGAAGCATCCATCACAGAGGCTCCTTTCATATTTTGACAGATCATGTATGGAAGATACGAGCTTTTTTTGTGATAATACTTCTGCCACAGGCTACTCTCTTATTTCCTTAAAATGCTAGCCATGCACTTACTCTTTAAATCCTTACTCAGAATATGAGCTACTCCATGAAACCCCAGAATTCCCTTCTCTGCCTGAGTGAAACAAATCTTTTTCTCACTCCCTTTGATTATGAAATGCTTTGATAACTCCTTGATTATTGTGTTCATCATAATATAGCTTTTTTTAATCCCTCAAAAATAAACAGCCTTATACATTTTAGATATCTAATGCTCTTTCTCAGTTATAGTTAACTATTATTTAAAATTGATTGTTTCTTATTTATTTCTCATTTTAGAGTATTGTTTTCCTAAGCAACACAAATGTGTTCTTATTGCTTAACACTGTATTTTTATTTTGAAAACAAATATTTTGAGTTTTGAATAAGAAGGTGGCATTATTCTAAGGGCCATGGACATAAGAATGTGAACACATGAAAAATGCTTTCACAGTCTTCTTGTAGTTTTAACCACAAAATCAAATATTATAAATATACAAATAACTGTAAATGGTCATGTGGGTAGATTGTAATGAACTGTGAGTGGGATGAGTGGGATGCTGAACATTGAGATCAAATGTACATGTGATATGCTGATCAGCACAGACATTACTTTGGACGCAATATTTAAGATGAGATCTTAGAAGAGAAGGAAAGAGATTCTAGGGGATGATAGATTGAATATTGCTTTCTAGATGGAGAGATCATGTTCATGGCATTAAGATGGAAGCTTGGATGCATCTACATTGTAAACTTCTGGGTCAGAAGCCCCACTTCTTATACACATAGCAAGAGAAGGTGAGAAAAAGAGTTCAAGGAAAGGAAGAGAAATTACGAATAGGCTGATATTTGTTAGGTGGTCAGTAACTACCAAACATCACACAGAATTTTCACATTGTCTCATTTAATTCCACATCAGCCTTGAACTTATATGTAAGAAGAAGCTGAGTCTCCCAAAAAGACATTTTTTTTTTCCAAGGTTATAGAGCTATGGGATTAATGTGTGGAAGAAGCTTGAAATTACCTCAGAGATATGCATTATGATTGCTTATTCATCAAGATATGTTGCTTCTTGACAATAAATAACCATTGAGGAAAGAAATATATTGAGATTTGAAAGCCTTGTAAGTAGGGACACACAAAACACTACTACACCATAATGAGTTTTGTATTTTATCAAAGATACGTTTGATTGAATATTTGGAGTCATGTAAATTGTATATGGATATAGTTCTTCAATTTTCAATATTCTGTTCATTTCTGTAACAACTACTGTTTGCAAATAAGTGTTTACCTGGTGTAGAATGGTCAGGAACTCATTTTATTCTGGATATTTATTATGTAAAAGAAGTAGAAAATATGAACCTATGGACAGTCTTTAAGCATTGTGGTTTATAATCTAGTCCAGTATAAGAATGTGTTGTTTTCAACTGTGTAAAATGTGTTGTAATTTGGGGAAAGTTGGTGGCATTTTATGCCCAGGGAGTTCTAACATGTAGGATCCTTTTCACCTGCAGTCTCTGTGACTGATAGCCTTCTGTTCTTCAGCCCAGGAAAATGTGTTCCACATTAAGTGGTGGCAGAAGCATCTGTTTCTGTCACTGTGGATACTCATCAATGTCATTTCACATATGCAAATAACACAAGATCCTTAAAAAAAGAGCCCTATGATGTAATTGACTTTTCACTGAGGGTTATAAAATGCATTATTTTCCGAGACCTTGCTTTAACTGATGACTAAGCTTTATGTGTACTTCATAACTCCAGTGCCTTGAGTTATTTAATCATTTAAGAGAAAGCTATAGCCAGTTTGGAGATATACAGAAAAATAATAATATATGAGGAAGATGCTTAATTTAAGAGAGACAGAGCCCTAGGCCAGGATTCCAATAGCCGGGTTCAAGCTTTATCATACCATGAGCAGTTGTGTGAACCTGAGCAAATTACTCTTTATTCCTCATCCAGTGTTGGATTCTGATATCTGGGAAGGGCCTCACCATCTACAGTAGCACAGGTCAATGTGTGCACAATCAGCTCTGGATGGCAGCTAATGATTTTAAGTAGATAATGTACCATGACATGACATTCAATAACTTTGTGTCTCATAAGTTATAATGTTCCTTGATCTGGACTTCAGGAAGAGTAAGTCAAAGTTTGTTGTTTATGTGTTCCCGTGACTATGCTCAACACTTCACCATTCTCTTAATAGAGGAAGCCAAGGCTGAAAAATTATTGAGCAGAATACTAGCTATTTAGATTACAACATTATTATTTTGTTTGCAAATATTCATTGTTTTCAACAATATAAGATAACTTTTCTCCATTAATTTCTATTTGTACCAAATGCTTATGTTAATTACTTTCAATTTATTGAATATAACATATAGTCAGTTGTGATGTTTAATCCTGATTATCATCTTGGCTGGATTGGATTCTACTAAGAAATAAGCTACTGGGAATACCAGTAGTGGATTTTTCTCAATCAGGTTCCATGAAGTAGGAGGACTCACTCTAGAAGTGTGTTTCATCTCCCAGCTGAACACAGATCAAAAGAGATTCCCATTAAAACTTTGATTTTTGACTTTTTCCCTGTGCTGCCTAACCATCCTGTTGGCAAGTTCATCTACCCGGATTCTGCTGCTATCCTTCACTGACATCAGTGACTTCTTTAACTCTCCAACATTAACTGAAGATCCTTGTTTCTTCAGGAATCTTCTAGGCTGTCAGTTACAGACTGGAACTACTAAAGCATCTATCATTATAGACTGAGAAGCTACCAGGTTCCCAGCTTCTCCAGTATGAAAAGAGCCATTCTGTGTCATATAGACAATCTACTAAATGTCCTTTTAATATATATTTTCCCTCTTTCAATCAGTTCTATTCCTAAAGAACCCTGATTAATACACTATTTAAGTTGAAAAATTCAAATTAAATAAATGTTCCCCTGACTAATAGTAAAGATGGTATGAAAATATGACAATTACCCTCAATCCATACAGCATATTAATTACATACTAGTGTCTGGTTCTGTTCCAGATGTTGGAATGTGATGCATGTGATGTATGAAGGAGACTATGGATCTCTGTCTCTCTCTCCCCCCCCCCCCCCTCTCTCTCTGTGTCTGTGTGTGTCTCAATTCACTCAGTAATCTGTTCACTAGGGTAGAGTAGTCATGGCCAAAAAAAAAAATCTCTTTTAAAGTTGTCACTATTTTTTTATTTTTACTTTTAAGCAGTGGAGAGTGTGAACAAAGTCACCTACTACCGCAAATTATGCAGTTGAGTTTTCCACATTTTGGACAATTGCTGGGGTCAGCATACCCAGAGATCAATGAGTGGATGACACACTTTAAAAAACACCTTCACGCTCACAGTGTCTCTCCTGTCCTCCATACTGGTTGGATTCAATTGAAAGGAGAGATTTTCGCTGAGTTTTACAGAATCATCTGCTGCCAAGCCACTAATCCTCAAAAGCACAATATTTTTTTGAATCTCATAGATATTCCATCTTCTCATCCAGTTCTTGATCCAAATAGGAACCTTTAACAACTACACTATGACATTAGCTAAGACATTCTTGCTTTTATACAGCCTGCTGTGGGAGAGTAGTGAACAAAAAATGGATTTAAATACATACATATATATATATATATATATATATATATATAAAGTTGTAAATAATATTTATTTACTCTCTGTTTCTATCTCTTTGTCTCTCTCTCTCTCGTGTGTGTGTGTGTGTATGTGAGAAAGAGAGAGAGAGAGAGCATGTAAGTGGAGATCAGAAGACTGCTTCTGTGAGTCAATCTACCCCTTCTACTGTTTCAGTCCCAGAGATTCAAATCCAGGTTATTAAGCTTGGTACTGAGTGTGCTTATCTGCTGAACTATCTAGCCAGCTCAGATTCAGGGTATATTTAAAAATGTTTAACCAAGAGGATCTGCTAATAAATTGGATATGTTGGTGGAAGAAAATGTTTTAGGGACACAGCTGACTGGTTTGTACTGGCTTGATCCTCATGCTACCTTGCTCACTTGCTTTTATAACCCAGAATCACATGAGCGAGGATGGTTCTATACACAATGGACTGGGCCTTTCCACATCAATCATCAATCAACAAATGCCACACAGACTCATCCATTGGCCAATCTGATGGAGGCATTTTCTCTATTGAGATTTCCTCTTCCCACGTGACCTTAGCTTGTGTTAAATTGACAAAAACAAAATGACCAACAAAAAACTAGCCCGTATAAGGAACATTCTATATCAAAACCATAATGAAGGGCAAGATATCTGAAGAAGAATTCAACTCAGTTTGTATTGTGTGCCCAATATATAATAAGAGATAGTCAAAAGACATTTGGAGTCACAAGTGTGGAACATGGAAAATAGCAGGAATTTAAGTGAATTTTTGAAGCTGTCATATAATTCTGAATCCACAATGATACAGTGTAGGAATAAACAGGAACTCAGCATAATTGCTGAGAGTATTCAGACAGATTTTTGGAGCTTTTGCTTTTCTGACTCAGAGCTGTGCTTAGTGTTACCCAATCTGCACCATATTCACAAAGGTCTGATGCTTTCATGAAGTGGGGGATGGGACAGTCTTTGAAAAACCACAATGGTGCTTTAGGTGCAGCATGAGATTTCAAGGGCATTCAGTATAAACATGAACAACTAGGACAGCATCTTCAATTATTTAAAAAACAATAGCATAGAGAAAAGTTATAATTGTGCATTTGTAAGAGTGACTTTTGCATGTATAAATAAGGCTGGCTCCTGTGTACTCCTGCACATAGTAGTTTTAAACCTTTAATTCCAAAGTTGATTTTGAAAATGGGAAACAACTTTAGAGAACATGTTTTTTTTCTGATTCAGATGGGAAGAAAGCAAGTTGTGTAACTGTTGCTTTTAAAAAGTAGATGTTAGCATATGTCAGGGGCAATTTGCAGCTATTATCACCTCTTAGAGATACTGAGAAAATTGAATTGCTGACTAATGTAGTTGGGGGTGAAGGTTACCTTCCAATAACCCAGTGACTGCATAATGATCCTATTTTAAAAATCCATCTTGCAACATCCCATTTAGAAAAGAATTGTCTTATTAAGTATACTTCATTTTATGACATATCACAGTGGTTCATATAAATATATTTTATATGTATTATCTGCATAGTATATATTTATATAATAGGAAGAAACCCCCTTTTTTTCTGCCTACACTGTTCCCCTTCGGCTTTTAGAAAATAGGAATTTGGGTGAAAGTAAAAGGAAAATAAAATACAAAAAAGTCAAAACACAGCTTTGAAGATTTAAAAAATATTTATTTTTATTATATGTGTATGTATGTGTGGCACATGCATGGTAGTGCCCTCAGAGGCCAGAAGAGGGTGTCAGCTCCTTTAAAACTAGAGGTACTATAAGTTGGTGTGTCAGCTGCCCAATGTGGGTGCTGGGGATCAAAACCTGGTCCTGTGGAAGAGCAGCAAGTGGTCTTAAAGACTGGACCATTTCTCCAGCCCCACTTTGAAGATTTTTAAATGCTGTTCTATACTTTCAGCTGGTAGATGGAGCAAATGTCCATGATGCTTGTACATGGAACACTAAAGGCAGCTCCCCAACAGGTTGAACACAAGCACATGCAAAGAACTCAAGCATCCTTGTAGTAAAATGTAAAGTAATATCTGCACTGTGGTAAGAGGAAATCATTGTAGATTATTTTATATTTGAATAACTACTCTTTTTCCTTTGGAGTGTATTTACCTGTATGCTTGTACGCTGTGTTTGGAAGTATGAGGGGACATATCTTCACCTGTTGCTGCTACAATTTTTAATGTGCACTGCATATAGCATTTAGTGTGAACATACACACAAAACATAGCGTGTGTAGAGAGCTGATTAATGACGGAGCCAAATGTATTCAAATTATTTGAGGCCAACTAGTTTTGAAGTGCCAAAACTTTTACTGCGCAGTGTTTTCTCATACCACCTTGTGGATTTTCTTTAGAATGAAAAATCAAATGGGAAAATGTATTACTGCTTTTGATTGTATATCACTTGGAGTCCTGAATAGATAAGGTAATAGATAGCAGTTTGTGCTTTGAAGGGCTTTTGAAGGGATTCAGGCTTTGAGCATCTTGAGAACAGGACATAGAACAAAGCTAGAAACTGTGATACCTTACTTAAGAGAACCCTTGGACCCATCTAAAATTTTAAGATCCTTTCCTTTAGACTTTAAGAAAAGTCATACTGAATATACAAAAATAATTTTGTTTTCTTCATAGTATCTATTTTAGTTATCTGTAAATAGCTGATGAAAACATATCACTTTATCTTAAGGTTGTAGGATATACATACAAGCTACTGGTAGCTGTAGAGAGGGAGTAAAACTACATTTCACATGATCACTTTTACTGACATTTTCCTGATTTTTATTTCATGTAAAATGAAGCTCTTCAGTTAAGTAAAGAAATCACAAAAAGGTGTTGTCCAGCAACATGTCCAACAATGATACATCTAGGCTGTGCATTCTGGTTCTCTGGGGACCCTGACGTACGGTTGCAATTTTTAGTTGATCTTGATGACTCTAAATGTACTTGGCTTATTTATTAGTTATCAAGAATACATTATCTGATGTTAACAGGCATGAGATGAGCAGCTAAACAGTCAGCAGACAACATTGGAATATTCCTCATTTCAGATTAGGCTCAGATTCAATTTTTAAAAATTTATTCTTGTTAGTTTTCTTTTTCTTTTTTTCTTTTTTTTTAATGATTGAATCTCATTATGTAGACTGGCCTGGCCTAGAACTCACAATCCTCCTGCCTTGGTGCACTCCTTTCCTGAGTGCTAGCATTATAGCAACGCACCCCCACTCCTAGTTTATGTTCACGTTCTAATTAGAGAGAGAGGGATACTTTGCAAAAATATTTACTGTATGGAAGGAGAAGACTGAACATGTGTGAAAGAGAGAGTTCCCCTGGTCCAAGGCATGGAGACAGATTCCCAGAGTGAGTGCCATAAGTAGCATCTTGTAGGGCGCATAGCAGTTGCTCTGTAACAGCATTTGGGACTTGGGATGGAAAAGTGCATTTCCGAAGGCCCGGCACTTGGGTGTTACTGGGTGAGTTTGGAATATAAGATGGAAAAGGAAAGAGGTAATTGGAAGTGTGTAGAACATATAGGGCCTTCAAGCTATCTGTAGATTAGATTTGAAGGGCAAGGGAAGCCCGCTGTCAAGTGTTTACAAAGGAGAGTGACATGATGAATTACAGTTCCTTGAAAGAAAAAAAGAAATCACTCTGCCTAGTAGTCTGGGGGATAGCTGCTACGAGGACAAAGGTGGCTGTGGAAGAAAGAGCACTCGAGGTGACAGATAAAAGTTGTCTGGACAAGACAGGGCAGTTGTTTAGATTAGGATGTTGTCGGGAAAGCAGAAGGATGTAGACACTGCTATCATTCACCTGGGGAAAGCAGGATGTGGAGAAGGAGGTAAAGACTGAGAATTAAAGGCAACACTGGTAGCTGGCTGACATAGCCATACTGAAAGGAGGAAGGTCCTCAAGATGTATACAAAAATTGAAGTCATATGCCTAGATGAAGTTCCTAAATTTCACAGTATAAAATGGGAGAGAAAAAAAAGGAGAGAGAGAGTGAACTGATCTGGAAGTTCAGCATTATCAGTTTGAGAATGCTGGAACACATTTTAAACAAGAGACACATCTGTCAAGGGGAAGCTTTCCAGATGTATATCATAGAGCTCATTGCAATGGTTGACTAGAACCCTTACTTATAGTCCTTGTTGGGTGATCTTTCATTTCCCTACTTTGTGCTTGCCCTTGGATCTTCTTCTCTCCCTCCCTTCTCTTACTCTTTGTTGAAAACTCATCACCCACCTTCCTGCTCCGATCAGAATGCACATTCCTTCTTTATTCTCCAAGCAAGTATTAGATTACCTGACTCTAGTCACTATTCAAACATCACAATTTCATACCTCTATTCAGGATTTGTAGAATTTTATCTAGGTCAGATAGGTCCCTGAGGCATCTTCCCACACAAGTGGGAGTAGCTCAAAGCTCCTGCCTAGGTTTTGCTTAATGTATTGATTGTGGGTCTTGGAGTTGAGACATGGTTCCAGAGAAGTGCTTACTCTGTCAGGATCCACAAGTCTACTGCAGTCTATAAAACACCAATGAATATAACTTTTAAAAGTAGTTCAAGGCATTCTTCTACAAAGGAACAATGATTTCTAGGGGAAAAATGTTAATATTGTTCCCACTTACTACATTCAATCACCATTAAAGTAAAGGTAACTTTAAAATAGGAGACATTTTAGAAAAAGTAACCCCCAAAATGATTTACTTTAAATTGTTCTGTACCTTACCCTTCTGGCTTTGAAGATAACCTTCAGAATGTAAATTGATGCAGCAGAGGTTGGAGCTCAGAACTAAAAGTTCTGATGCAATTTCTCAAAGAACATTGCAGCCTCTTTCGTCTGTGCTGATAGCTGTCAGAACTTAAAATGCAATAGCAGTCCAGTAGTGGTAGACATTAACTCAGTACTTGCCTTGAAGAGTTTAAAGTCTTCTACCAGCTAAAAAAGCATTGCAGAGTCTTTTTCACTGTGAACAGCTGCCTCTTTTATCTGCATTTGTGGAAGATTTCAGAGGGCAATCTGTTTCACACACTTCAAACATATAAAGCAGTATAAAGAGCTACACCTTTTTGTATCCTAGGAGGGGTTATTGACTTGCAGTCAATTATCTAGTTCTCTTCCATTTATAAGATGTTGTTTAGCACCTAATATGTTCAAAGATTCAAATTTATATGATGATATAAAGTAGAAGCACTATTCTCAGGGATATCAATGTTTACTGAGAGTGGTTAGCACAGACATGGAAAACTAATTACTGGATGTTTTATAAAAGCAATAATATATAGCATATAATATGTAAGGGTTGCTTATTCATCCAAATAATTATATTCTTTTCTAAATAGTGGCTGCCATTGCTGAATTCCTATTTTGTCTTAGGTAATGTCTTAACTGTATAGTTTATGGCAGCTAATCCACACAATACCCTGTGGAGTGGTATACTTACTGAAGAGAGAAGACAATTTGAGGATTTAACTCACTCATCCTAGATCCTATAGTAACAAATGGATGGAGAGGAATTTATCCTCCTCTGTTAGATTTCAAACCTCTTCTCTTGACAGCCTTATAGAGAAAGGTGACTACCTTACCTAGAAGGTAGATGCTGAAGCACAGTCTGGAAGAGAGAGAGAAGAGTAGAGTGGACCCAGGGAGAGAGAGGGAGGAGGGGTGCGGATTCTCCTGGGAGTGCTAAGAAAGGGGGGTGGGTTTCCAAAAAGGACTTATTTAACGGGACCCTGGAGGGTGGATAGGTGTTTCTTATTTGAAAGGCAAAGGATTTTTAAAGAGTGAACTGTCTACATGGTGACCGTGAGACATGACACAGGGGTGGGGGTGGGGGTGGAGAATGACTGGGTTTTGGGGCATTTTGGCGTCCAATATCAGGAGTGTGGAGCATGATACAAGCTAGATTTTAGAAGGTTTTGCTTATTTGTTTATTTATTTCTTAGAGTCTCACTCAGTGTAGGCTACTTCAAACTCACTATGTGGTAGAGGATGACTTTGAACTGCTGATACTCCTGTCTCAACCTCCAGAGTGCTGGAATTACGGACACACACCACTACACTTGGCCAGACAAACCACAGGAAGATCAAGGAACAGAAGTCAATGTATTTCTTAGGAGTTCCTTCATTTTTTTCTTCTTGTCTCCCTGTACTGGAGACTTCTTAGTAATAGATAACACACACTAGTGATCACAAATTGACAAAATTAGGACAAGATAATCAGGCCACCTATTCTCTGTCAAAAGCAGAGCCTAGCATTGTGGAGCCTTGGCTCTTTAGTTTTGATTGTTTAACCTGGAGTACCCATGAGAGACAAGAATCTGGGAAGAGGATGTTAAGAGAGGGGATATTTTAAGGGAAGGAGGACAGAACAGAGAAAGTAAAGAGGGGAAATACTGCGGACAGAAAATTGTACATAGGGTCCTACACTGTATTGCTGAATTGTTGGATGTTGATGGATTCTGGGAGGAGGTATTGCATACCCACTGCTAAGCTCACCAGGTTCCAATGAATACCCCCAAATCAATGGAAACAATGAACCTGGTTAAACTTAGTGATTCAAATAACAACACAGAAATAGACAGGAATTTGAGAAATATTAGTGGGATAATGGATGGGTACACAATGATGAGAGGGCCTGAAGAGAGGATATAGCAGGAGAGTAATCAGTACTCAATGTATACATGTATGAATTGTCAAAGAGCAAATTCCATTAATTAAAAATATGTAAAAATTAAATACAATACATCATTGCAGTTTACTTTATCTACCTGTACCTTCCACGAATATGAACATCTCTATGTTATGTTTCATAAATATTATTATATTAATATACATTTACTTTAGTAGGGACATGTAGAAAACACTGTCTAGATTTTCTAATGCTTGATATATTGAATGTTGTTGTATAAAGAATCAGATTAATTTCCCTTCTAGAAGGTGCTACTGTAAATACCATTTTGCTTTTCTTGGTAGTTGGTGAATTTTAAATGGAACCCTGGAAAGAAACATACACCAGAATCACACATCTCTGTGTCCTTGGTGTAATTTAGTAAAATCTAATAGAAGAATGTATTTGTTTCCATTTCTTTATTATCAGTAGATTCAGAACAGAAGGTCAAGATAGCTAAAACAACAAAATCTCTATTTGATTACTAAGTTTCCCTAGAAGCTGAAGCTGCAAAATATTTGTATTTCTGCTTCTAAAATGTTGCACTTACTTAAATAGACATCCTCTATTTGTTTTGTGTTACCTTTGATATGGATTAAAAAGATGCATAAATATGAATATTCTTTAATATGGGATTCATTAGTTTGTTACTTCTATCATTGCAAAAAATTTCTAATTAAACAGACTTCTGATAATGGTAATTCTTTTGATAACTCTATTTTGTTTTTTCTTAGGGGCAAATAGCATTTCCAGTTTTATAGCATATAGTCAGAGTATTATTCCTCAGAATGCCTCTAAGATACCCTGAACTCTTTTATGTGTTTTGCTTTTCTTTTGGAGACTGCAGTAGTCACAACTCCTCTTTCTCTGGTTTAAGTGACCAGCTGTAAATTTGTCTGAAAAATTGAATAGTAAATTCAAGAAATCAATATAACTTCTAACTTACCTGGCATTTTGAGCAGTGTGGCAAAATCTCTCTACTCCTTCCTATTTATGACATGAATCATCACTCTCCCCAGTAGATCTCTGCATTATGTACTACTCACTCATCTGTCACTTAACTGGTTCAGTTATCAAGTCAACTACAGTGATAGTGTAGTGACTGGCTTCAAGAAATGAACCTTTTATTGATTTAGTAATACTCCTAAAAGACAGTAACAATGTTGCTGGGAATTTGGATATCCCAAAGGGAAGCTGAAAAGCATTTTCTTTTAATGAAAAGATTTAGAATAATAAGGAAAGAAAAACAGTTGTATACTGAACTCACTGAAATCTCTACTGAGATCAGTGAAATTAGAAAGAATGAGGAAGAAATTTGTTCTAGTTCTGTTGTCTCACATCAAGCTGTGAACAGGGTGGCCACAGGATATGGAAAGTGCTCATATGGGTAGCAAAGGCACAAAATCATGAAGGTAGGACTATCTGAGAGTTCAGGCGTCTACTGGGAGGTTTGGATAAGAGACTACTGTCATATGAAGTACCTCAGAGAGTAGTCGTTGAATGAACGAAGTGAATACTACTTGCAGTTTCCAACAGGTATATTGACATGTTTTAATCTTATTTTAATAAATTATGTAACGGTGGAATTGTAGGAGCCATATTTTCAGTATAGAATCCTTTAGAAGACAGTAAGGACAATTTATTATTTGAGCTTCAAGTTCACAGTTTCAAATAACATCAGATGCAACTTGAACAAGGGATTGTTGCTAAGCAGGGTGTATTGAGACCACATGTAACACCTGTGCAGTTACACGGTTCTTTCCATATGTTCAGTGTACTGTAATGAATATTGTAGACTAGTTAGATTATATAACAGATGTTAATTTCTCATAGTTCTGGTGTCTGGAAGGCTGAGATCAAGGTGCTAGGGTGGTAAAGTTCCTGGATTTTTCTTCCTGCTTATGTTCTTACATGGCATTCTTTCTCACACATTTCTCCTGTTTTCTTTTAACTACACTATCCCATCATGAGAGTTCTCCCTGAACACACATCTAATTTAATAGTTGTGAATAACCAAGATGCTGACACTGAATATAATTAGACTATGGGTGAAGTTATCAATATAAATTCTGTCCATAGCAATGGCCTTTATTTTGTGCTCAAGGCATTCAACACATCATTGCGCTAAAATTCAACCTTCACATGAGAGAAATGAACTTCCTCAAAAGAATGACTTCAGCCACACTTATACCAATTTCCTTAGTAACTTGTTATACTATTCTAATAAATGATACTTGGGCTAAATGCCATGGTCCTGTCTTGAGGAATTTGCTCATGGATTCCAAGATTAAGTCCATGATTTTGAGAAAGTAAACTTAAGAAGGTAGCCTGAAGATTACTGGAGCTTTTTCCTTCCTTGAAAACAAATAAATCCAAAAATTAAGGTTGTGTTCCTTATATCAGAAAATTCAAGTTTTCATCTTTGGTCTCCCAATGAAATAGCTGTGTGGTTTGAGGAAACTATTTGTTTTATGTCTTTATCTATAAAATGGGGATAATGCCATCTAGCTCCTCCACGTGAAGCAATGATAGTCAAATAAAATAACAGAATGGAAAAATTTTAGTGTGAAATACATAATCTGCTTCATAAAGGCAATGAGTTATTATTTAAGAAAAAGAACAGTAGGCTATGTAAAATTAATTGTAACAATCCCTTAAGGAGTTTAAAAACTGAGACCATGTATGAAAAGGGAGATAAGTGCTTCCTGCACAGACTATTGCAATCAGGGAAAACTGTGAAATTTGTATAGAAAATAAGCATCAAGTTTCTATAAATGTACCCCCCTCTGCCAGAGGGATTGACATCAAGAATAATGTTTCTATTTAAAATTCTGATAAGTGATATTACTAGTAGCTTATTTTGTTGAGGATATTATTTTCTGACACTCCAGCTATTTTATTATTCTCTCCTACCAGGCAGATAGTGAAATTTGAAGGTAAGTTTGTAACTGTGGTAATCCACAGATGACATGAAGCCACGAGGGAGAAACAGCTCTTGCAAATCTCTCTCTGGATTCTTGTGATAAGAGCAGATCTTCTCTTAGAGAGCTGTGTAGAGTCCTGCCTGACTGCTGCAGCTGCTTCCCTGGCCTCTGCATGCACTGTGGCTTGTCATCTTGCTGCTTTGTACTCGCATCACGTCCATTGCGTTTGGTTGTTCTTTAATCTCCTACTTCAGCCTTATAGATTCTTTCACATACCCTCATATCTAGGTAAGATTTTTGCACGCTAATGGGGCTACTCACAGCATTTCCTCAAACCCAGTGAAATACTGAAGCAGCAAGAAAGCCATGTTCCCTGGCTAAAAGATTTCTTTTTTAAAGGTTACCAACGACCTCATGTACACAATCTGCTTCAGAGTACTGGTGAAGATGAACTTATGAGGCTATTCATTGCCTTTTCTCACCACAGAATCTTGCATATTTACCTATACCAGGGTGAGACTGCAGGCATGTGCCCAGAATGTTTGTGTTATTTGAAAATGGCTAAAATTGTTGGACAATAGGAATGATTTAAATTTCCACAACTGTTTAGACGTACAGTACTGCTGACTGCAGATGATGTGCATGGGTCTTAGAGAATTCCACAGCAGTGCCCCATAGTGTGCCTTCCCTCCCCAGAGTGTACCTCTAACTTTATGTTCTCCAGCTGAGATAAGCAGCAGCCATTTAGGAGTATTGGGCAGTACTTAGTAAGCTTTTCTTAAAAAAAAAAAGTACTTTTTCAATCCAATCTGTCTTTAAAATCATCCTCCTGTCTCATCCTCCCAAGTGATAGGATGACAAGATTGTATTGCCAGGTCTAGATTTGTAAAAATTCTTGGTCTGTTCTCTCTCCACCCCTCCCCCTTCTATCCTCTTTCTTCCACAAAGCATACCTTTGGAAGGGGTTCAAACTTAAGTATATTTATGATGTGATTTTGCATGTTTCTAGGCCTCTATTAAATTATGGGCCACCATTTCATATAGGTTTATTAAAAGGCTCTACATGTAATAAATGTAAGGCATTAAATGCCATCTAAATGTGGGAGGCACTCAGTTAACATAATTTTCCTATCCTTTTGTCAATCACTTTCACACTCTTTGGGTTTGTTCATTATTATTGTGTGAGATTTCTCTGTTCACAATTCCCACTGGCCAAAGTTTTACTTTAAAGGATTTTACAACTTCAATTTCGTTAACAACATTGTATCCTTTTACATTGTAGGTACGCATCCTGGAGAACCTCAAAAACAGTGCTCACTAGCAAACTTAATAAAGAAAGAGTAAATTAAACCAATCCAACTCCTAGGCCTTTTAATAAATCTCTTGCAATGAGAGTTGCTGGATTAAAGTAAGAGTTACTTGAGGATAAAATATTAATTCAGTTTTAATTTAGTGCATTGTAATGATGCATGTCATGTTATTAAACTCTATTTCTCTGACGTGAGGACAGAATTAATTTTCATCAAATGAAGGTGCAAACCACAGCTAAACAGAAGTAGAAGAGTTTAAAAATCGCACAATTTTAGGATAAACTTTTATTTAACCCATTAGAGCTAGATGTTTAATGAACATGAAAGCATTGTAGGTTAGTTGTTTTTAGTTTACTGATTTATTTGAAATACTTACAAGTGTTCATCCAAGTCAAACTTTATTGTCTATAGCTTTCTGGAAGCGGTGTGTATCACTTTAAGTTCCTTTTTACAAAAGATGAAAAAAGAGAATTTAGTAATAGGAGACCTAAGTTTCAGTGGTCTGCCCTATTTGTTATTAAACATTCCCTGGCTGGGATGGCAAAATAGCTGAGCAGGTAAATGTGCCTGGCACTGAGATAACCACCTGAGTTTTATCTCCAGAGCCAACAGCCAACAAGGTGTAAGGAGAGAACTGACTCCCAAGAATGGTTTTCTGACCTCCATGCAACACACACACACACACACACACACACACACACACACACACACACACACACTAATGCATGGAAAATAAATAAGGTTAAAAAAAATTAGAATTGCCTGGATAACATGTACTTTAAACCTTTAAAAAGGTGGCTGGGATGAGCAGAGTGTGTGTGATGTCCTCTGATTGTTCACTCCATTGATCATTTAATTAATGTGATCTTCATTAATGTGTTCTGAGGCCATCTGTGAGTGAAGTAGACTTGGCAGAGCCTTATATTCATCTGGATTCACATGTTCCTCTTAGAAAACCATTGAACTTTATCTTCCATGATTTTTCTTCATCTAAGTTTTTGAGAAGAAACAAAAATATGGGCTTTTTCTTTTTATATACTATCTCTCCATTTTATCATCCACAGGAAATTAAAGATATATTCTTTTAAGGTACAAAATTGAGCTTCGTTGGCTTGGGCTTGCCCCCCCCTCTCTCTTTTCTCTCTCTCTCTCTCTCTCTCTCTCTCTCTCTCTCTCTCCCTCCTTCTCCCTTTGGAGTCAAAGTCTTGCAATATGGATTTGTGATCTGCCTACTCTAGCTTGGAATTGCATGCATGCACCACCATACTTGACTTGATTGACTTGACTTGATTCTTTTTCTGGTGGTTTCATCAGGTAGAAAAGGGTTACATATATGATTTAAATTTAAATTTCTTTTCATCTTTTTCTTTTTTCACTCCTATGCACACCAGTCTTGCTTTATTTTTGTATATTTATAGAGGACTTTCCCTACATTATCTCCAAATTTTTATCTTTTCTAAAGCACACCAGTCATTTCCTCATTCCCTGTACATTGTCTGTTCCCCCATTGTTGAAGATGCTTCTTCCTTCTTGATTCCTCCCCGTGCAGACACTGGTTTTTAACTTTGTCATAGTTCTTCTGTTAGGATTCAAGAAGTCTCCTGGAAAGAGTCTTGTAAGCATCTTTTTCTTGAACTATGGTAAATTTATTGTTCAACTAGTGGCACTTCCACACAATGTTGCATCACATTTATTTATTTTAATGTTAGATTACTCACTCATCTCTGGCCACTCAACATTTGCAGAGAAACAAAACGAAACAAAACAAAACAACACAGTAGCAAAAGGTCCATGGTTGTGCATAGTACTTTCAGTTTATCAGAGACTAATTGTAATTTCCATTCTTGGTGAGGTTATATGCCTTGTGGAAGCATAAGCCAAAGTTTCAGGGCTGCCTGCCAGAGTTCTTTGGCAAAGAAGACATATAGCAATTCAGAGCTGGGCACCAAGGACCAAGGACCAAGGACTGTGTTTATAATCTTAGCTCTCAGTTCAAGTCTGGATAACTTTGTCGCTTGTTTTATCCTTCCAGAACTGGCATTTGCCTAGAGAAAACTTTGTCTGGAAAACCAGGGAGGGATAGACCCTTGATGTCAATATGTATCTTGAGCTGTAGAGCATTTCTTTCCCATGGCCTCTACAACTGACCAATTGATCATCATGTTTGTTCAAAAGCCAGGTTTAGAGTTGTTGGTTTTTTTTATGTTTTAATGCTCATGATGGGGCAGAAGCTTTATCTCACTAATGTTTGTATCTCCCATATCTACCAAGGAGTAGAACCTTGGATACCTGTCAAACAAATAGCCTAGAGGGATAGTGACTATACAGGATAATATATGAGCTCACTTTTCATTGACAGCTAACATTTTGAGACCCAGGCTGCTAAATAAAAAACAACCATTTTGGATAATCTCACATTTCCAAATAAAGTGAAGGCTAACAAGACACCACATGGACACTCTCATTAGATTTTATGCAAATGAAGGAAACAAACTCGGAGAATCTGTGCTATTTTCTCAGCCCTCAATGGACCTGGAGTTTACTCAGTATTTACTCAGCCTGGTTAGACAACTCATCAAGATCAATGGCTTCTCTCAACCACAATATTATTGCCTAATTCTTAGAGATTATAGGTTGTTAAAAATGATTTTTGTTTGAGATTAGAATTATTTGGAGTTAAGTATGGGACTGGTTGGACACACGCTGGTGGTTTTTGTTTTGTTTTGTTTTCTGGTTTTATGTAGAGATGCTGAAAAAATGAAGTACTATACCAAAAAAAAAAAAAAAAAAAAGACCAATTACCAAAAGTTGAATGAACATCCAGTACATGCCATTGTCTGTGCCACACACTTTTCTGCAATGTTGCTGTTGATGTATAAAGGGGAGCTTCAAAGACAGCATGACAAATCACCCCAGGTGCTTAGACTCAGGATTGTTTATCTGCCTTCAAAGCAGGATTCCTTTCTATGATACCAAAATCTGTGAAGGCTGTTTTACTTCAGTTGCTTCAAAACCCAATTTCACAGTAAACCATTTTAGTAGGTCTAACATTCTCTAAATGAGGAGCAGCTTGAGATCCATAGAACTTTAGAAATAAAAAGATGAATAAGAGCATTGTTTATGGGAAAGTTGCTTTCTGAAAGTTTTACATTTTATGCCGTGGTATTAGACTTGGTCTCTGTTGTTTTATATTTACCTTGGAGCCAAGTGATGAGCAATAATTGAAATTATATGAATTAATTCTGACTCTTTTGATACTAATATAGTAATATGTGAGTGCAAAGTAGACAATTTAATTATAAATCAACAATTGACTTGATTTTATAAGAATCTATTTACACAAACTTAGAGCCTAATATAAGAGTTATGTTCAGAAATCATTGCATTATTGAAATAATGTCTTATATCAACTGCAGGGATGAAACAAAGAAAGCATTGTTAACATCGTTAAACAGTGCTGGTCTAACTGGATGTCTACATGTAGAAAAATGTAAATTGATCCATATTTATCACCATGCATAAAACTCAATTCCAAGTGGATCAAGTACTTCAACATAAAACCTAGATGCCCTTCAACTGAAGAATGGATAAAAAAATTGTGGTGCATTTACAGGATGGATTATTACTCAGCTATTAAAAAAAGTGACATCATAAAATTTGCAGGCAAATGGATGAACTAGAAAAAAAAATCCTGAGTGAGGTAATCCAGTCCCAGAAAAACAAACATGGTATGTACTCACTTATATGTGAATATTAACTGTTAAGAAAATGAGAAATATTCTTGTATCCAAAGATCCAGAGAAACTGTGCAACAAAGAGGGCCCCAGTCTGAAAACAGGGATAACCCTGGTAAAGTGGAAATTGAACAGAGGGTATAGGTAGACTGGGGGAGGACAGGAATGGGAGTGGATGGGACCAGGAGGAGAGGGACAGAGGGAGAAAATATAAGGAGAGACAATCAGAATTGGGAGACAATAAGAGGTCAACTGGGAGACCTATTGTAGTGGAAACTCACTGGAATGTATGAGAGAGACCCTAGCAAGGATCTCTAGTAATCGGGGATAGGAAGCCTAAACAGCCCATCTCCTGTGGGCAGACAAGTTTTCCAGTGGTACTACTGGAACACTATCCCAGCCACAAAACCTCTGATATACAAGCTATTCTTCTTGGAAGATCCTAGTTAACAATGGAAGGGCAGAACTCCATGCCAGAGAAGGGAATCCCTGCCTGAAATGGCCGGGCAGTCCAGAAACTAGAGACTTGATAACCCAGAGATTTCTAATGGTGTCATGCTCTGTTCATAGATCAATATCTAGCCCAGTCCTTACTAGAGAGGCCCGGTCAAGCAGCTTAGAGGAGCATATGGAGAGGCCCAAAGCCAAACATTGTGCAAGCTCAGGGAACTCTGCAGAAGAGGGACAGGAGGAATGGTGAATACCACAGCGTCCAGAACATTAAGAGAACAAGCTCCACAGTGTCAACTGACTAGCACTCCTAGGGGCCCACAGACACTGGAGCCACAGACATGGAACCTGTAGAATCCCTTAAATGCATCTTATGCTTCTCTGGATTGATGTTCTTGAAAAACACTTACAGGCTCTGACTCTTTTATCTGTGCTTAGGACCCTTTTGCTACTGTTGTGTTGCCTGTCCTACCTTTGATATAAGGATTGGTGCCTGGCTTTGTTTCATCTTGCTTTGTCATGTCCTGGTAGATCTGGAGGAAAGGGGAAATGGGTAAGCTGGGGAGGTAGAGGCAGGGGAGGAGGGGGTAGGCATATATTGTATAAATTGTATGAGAAAACAAAAATAAATAAATAAATAAATAAATAAATAAATAAATAAATAAATGATTTAAAACATGAGATTTGAAATTTTTGCCAGTAATGATTAGAAATTGAAGTACTGAGTGGTTGAAAAGATGGCACTGCTGTTAAGAGTGCTCGACACTCTTTCAGGGAATTCAAGGTTGGTTCCTAGTATACATTTTGGGTACTTCACAGCTGCTTGTAATTCCATCTCCAGAGGATATGACTCCATTCTGTGCCCTCTGCAGGTGCCACTGCACATGTAGTGCACATGCAGACATACAAAAATAAAATAAATCTTAAAGCAGAAAATTTTAAATCTTAAAAAGAAATAGAAGTAGTGAAATACTTGACCAAGAGTAAAAATAATAATTAGGAAAGTATTTTCTCTTCTGTGACAAGATACAGAGGTAGATGGCTACCAGAATTGATTAAATAGTTCTGTAATATTATGGTTAGTATATCTGCAATTCTACTTTTCCTTTTCTATGTGATGAAAACAGGTCCCACGGGAAGATTTCTCATGCTCCAGTGGATGGCCTTATAGCATACACACTGGCAATGCCAATGGACTCAGTGGTCCATCAAAAGACTACATGAAATTGGAAATGAGAGCTAGTGGGAAATATGTGGGAAGAGTTGCAGGAAAGAAACTGGGAAGTGTATTTGATCCAAACACGGTCTCTCTGTATGTATGAAATTTTAAAATAAAATGAATGTCACAAATGGAAACAGATATGCATTTGCATACTAAGCATTTTTGGCTATTTGGTGTTCTTTCATTGGGAAAACAAATTTTTTTTCTGGAAATTCCCTGAACCTATTTCTGCTCATCTGTCATTGCCAGACTGTGTCTTGTAGCCGTCTCCTGCTACAAAGAAGGCTGACAAATCCATATTAAATCTTTCATTTATGTAGCCGCTATTAAGGATACCAGTATAGGAGAAAGAAAAAAAGGTACAACATTTGGACTCCTATAGGCTATTGTGCTTCAGCTGTAGTTGACATATTTATCAAGTGACTAGTGAGATGTCCCAGCAAGTAAAGGTGCTTGCTGCCAAGTTTGAGGAAGAGGATCAGACCCTGTTCCTCAGGACCTACATGGTATGAAAGAATCAACTTCTGAAAATTGTCTCTGGCTCTACAAGCACCATGGAGTATGTGCATTCCCTATAAATAAATGTTTTTAAAAAAGGACTGAAAAGCATGTAGTAGAGAGTTGGATTTACAGAAAACAGACTTATTATCACTAGCAAGAAATCAATACGTAGTTTTTGGTTTGGCAAATGTCAGTCTGTGTTAAATTCTACATCCAGGTTCCATGTACTATGAGCCCACAAGAAACAAGTGCATTTTACCTTTAAGCTAAAAACATAGAATTTACAGTTTTTTAAATGTAAAATTATCTTTTGAGAATTTCACACAAGTTCTGTAGTTGCATGCTTTCCACCCTTCTTGTTTCCCCTTTTAATTCCTCTTGTGTCTCTCCTACCTCTTCTCAACTTTATGACTTATTTTATGAGGGAACGGATGATTATCAAGGGAAGGATACCAGATTGCCCTTGGTAATGTATCCATTGTATGTGTTCTCAGTATAGTTGATTAGTGATAAAAGGAGATGCAAGGTTTTGATACATTATGAAAAGAAGCAAATGACTTTATCTTCCCATTGTCTCTCTCACCTCTCACCCCTGCCACAAAGTGGTCGTTTCCAACCCTTCCCTATAAAGAGATCATCAAAATACTGAAAAATTAAAATTTTGTATTTATTTTGTGTAGTGGGCAGACTAATGTTAATAGTCTGGCAAAAACTGGAAAAGTCAACTAGAAATGGAAGATAACTTTGGATAACCTTTGGCTTCCAATAGAACTAATGAGATTGGCTAATTCTATTTGTCTTCAAGAAACTACTATTGAAACCTTAAAAAGACAAAACACACATGTAAGAAATTGCTATTAACTAAGTCCTCATTTGGTAAACTAGAATAAGGTTTTGTTTCTTGTTTTCTGTTTACCTTAAGTTCTTAAAGATGTTTTATTTGTATAATTAAACATTTTGAGTTTTCAATCTTTTGGTTCATTTCTAAAGACTATCTTTAGGTAAAAGACATGCTGTAAGTATAAAATGTTAGTCTGTGAAGTTGACTTAGTAATTTCTGTTAATTAGTATTTCACACCTAAACTAGTAGTAATTATAGAGAAATTGTTAATGTTATAAATATTTCATTTAAACTATTGGGGAAAGGAAAGGGGCAAGGAAAAAGGAACATTATTGGGTTCAGTTACTCAACAGGTTTAGTAAAAATTAGTTAGCTAATAAGATTTTGGAAAGATTTTAAGAATAGGACATGTGTAACAGTTATCAACTATTGCCAGAATCCTGTTTCAATACAATTGCAAAGTAAAGAATTTTTTAAAAGAGAGACTAAGTTTTTAAAGACTGACTCCATGGTCATATCAATACAGACTACAGTTAACCTTACCTGTGCTAGGCTATACATTCACAGTTTTACAAAGGACAATTTAGATCAGGATGGATTTAGCTTGAATGGTTTAATTTTATCCAGGGCTCCTTAAGTTTTGTTATCAGAGTGGCTTAGTTATCCTCACTTGGTGGCAACAAGAGTCTAGGAGTGAACCAGCTCAGTTATGCAAGGAATTAAGCAAAAATAAGCATGTGTTCTCAAACCTCTGCTTAGAACACACTGACTGATATCTCAGTGACCAGACAAGTCAGATGACCAAGCCAAGGGTCAGAGAAGAATAGGTCAACATAGGATAGAAAAAAGCCATATCTGTTGAAATCAGTATTGGTACAGTTGATGTAAACAGTTAATCACAGCAATCTAATTTTTTTCTTGCTTGGAGCCTAATAAGCACAGGCTCTATTATTCTCTGAGTACTTTTAAAGGCAGTATTGGTTACAGTAATACTGAGTGACTGCTGAATTATGAAGCTAGCTGATATGTGATATTGTTTGCTTGTTTCTTCAAATGATAATGACTACACTTGGGCTTGACACAAGTTTTGGGGGGATTGACTATTATAATTAATTGACTACATGTCTATAATGTAAGCTTTTATGTTTCTTATCAAGTATGAAACCACCCTCTTTCTTTCATAAAACAGTTATTATCCTTGATTAAAAGGAAGCACAGTTGAGGAGAGAAAAAAAAATTCTTTTAAGTATTTCAGGAAGATTATGCTAGACCAAAGAAGAGGGAAATATCTAGTAATTGGAGTCAATTCTATGTGGGTGAGAATACCATATCAGACTAGAACTCTCATCAAAGCTTCCCAGGTTTAGAATGACATTTGTATGGCACAGAGAAATTAACAAACTTTGTCCGATAATGCACCTCAGAAATATGACTTTGTCATGATTGCTTATCCATTTGCAGCTATAAAAAGTCCCTGCTGCTATTAAAAAAAGTCACACCCTTGCCTCAGATTTTTTTAAAAAAGGCTTTAAAAAAACTGTCTTATATAAGCAGATGCTTACTCTGCCAAACACAAAATCTCATATTTTACAGTTGAAGAAATGGAGAGTTTTCCTAAGGCAACTTGTGTTTCCAAGGCATATGTTAGAACCTGCATATGTCTCCAGGCCACATTTAATTATTACTAATTGTTTCTGATATTGCCTCCATAAAGTAGAAAACATATAGACTAAAATTTCAGCCTCACGAGTTAACATGTAGGACATCTAAGCAAAGGCCAGAACATAGGCAATTATTTTCTATGAAGGGAAGAAAATGCAAATGAGCTCTGGTGTGAGTTCATGAAAGATCTATAGTAGCCAACTGTTAAAATAGTTCAAAAGCAAAAGTTTGATTTAGTTGACTGGTTTTAATAAGCTTGAATGCTGCTAGTTCACCAGCAAAGAATTTCAATCTGAAGTTGACTCTTCATTATTTTTCAATCAGTGTTCCACGATCAGTGTCAGATTATTGAGGTTCATGTGGAGCAGCAGGTAGACCAGATGCTGAACATTAAATTAGCAAAATAACAAGCCAAGATTCTCCTTGCAAGCTCTGATTCCTCTTTGCTTTCCTCCCACATTTAAAACTTAGAATCAAGAAGTGCTGGGACAGACTAGTTACATGGCATGGAGGCCTCTCTTAATGCATTTTACCTTGAGTTGTTTATGTATTGTTTTATATGACAGCACTGTATGAGCAAATAGCTGGTGTAGGCGATGTCTCTGTTACTCTTTTAAAGAATATTTATACTTTCTTGAGAACAGATAACTTGGCAAATTCATAACTCAGATGTTGCTGCTTCTATTTAAAAGAGAATTTTTTCTCCTGTTTCTGTACCACTCATTTCTACAATATCTCTCTCTCTCTCTCTCTCTCTCTCTCTCTCATCTTTTTCTCTTAGTGTGTGTGTGTGAGAGAGGGGGGGCACTTTCTCTTTCCTTCTCTCCGTATCAAACTCAGGGCCTTACTTACCTTGGCAAAGACTCACTCATTGAGCTATAGCCCCACTACCCATCCATCCCATTTCAAATGGCTATTGGCTTACTTGCAGACATGGAGAGGGTAAACATTTTTATTCTTTTATAGAAGGAAAATAGTTTATATGTACAGATATTGAGAAATTAAGTCTTTCATTTTGACTTGGGTATCCTACTCCGCTATATAATATGATCCTTAAATTGAATTTCAATCATTTTTCCATTTTGAATGATAGTATTCTCCATTGAAAGTGACATAAAAAAGGAGAAATAAACTTGCAGCAATTCCCAGAACATGGTGCTAAAGAAATAGAAACTTTTGTACATCTGATCTCACTTAGCAGTGGAAGAATGCTAAGATAGCTAACTTTCTACTCTTGACATCGAACAGATTGTCATTCCAGCTATAGAGTACAAAGCCAACTTTTTAAAAAGGGATAGCTACACTTTTATAGACATTATGCCATCTATGATCCATGAAAAAATAAATTAAAATAGTTACATCCATGATTTTAGTTGAATTTTCATTGCTAATATTTGAAACAGAAAAAACTCCAGAATTTAACACCTAGAACAATGATAACACCACTGAATATATGATTTACTATAATTTAATACATATTATATTATAGTATTATTACCAAGAATATAAAATAGGCCATGGTATTGTCACCAATAATATAAATAGGCTATGATGTGTTACCAAGAATATAAAATAGATAATGGCATTGTTACAAAGAATTTAAAATAGGTTATGGTATCATTACCAAGACTATGTTTATTAAATAAAACAAACCTTATTCTTATCTGAAAATGCAATAAACATTCCTGCTTCCAGTAGCTATCAAGACTGAGAAGTTTGGGCTGGTAGGATGGTTCAGTAGTGGTTGCTCTCCCAGAAGACCTGTGAGCACCTGCATGGTG
Organism: Cricetomys ansorgei; assembly: GCA_026225945.1. Taxonomy (NCBI): domain Eukaryota; kingdom Metazoa; phylum Chordata; class Mammalia; order Rodentia; family Nesomyidae; genus Cricetomys; species Cricetomys ansorgei. Next base: position 16,969,455 of record JAMJFZ010004061.1, read on the forward strand.
CCTCACAACTGTCTAACTCTACTTCTAGGGGATCCAATACTCTCTTCTGGCCTCCATGCCCACCAGTCATGCAAGTGGTATACATATGTACATGCAAACAAAATACTTAGGCACATAAAATAAAAATTAATAATTTTTTTAAAAGACTGTGAGGTATAAACTTATCACATTCTCTAAAAACTGTTAGTCTTATTTCCTATGCTAATGGCTATAGAGGAATATTTAATAATTTAATCTGTCAGCATGGCTGCTCTAGGATAGAAAGAATGTTGGAACACACCTTTAATCTTAGTATTCAGAAAGCAGTAGTAGCACATACCTTTAATCCCAACACTTGGAATACAGGAAACAGAGCTCAGAAGGAGTCATTGTCAAGCAGGAAGTGACATCTGAGATGAATCAGAATGAAGGATAAGCAAAGTGACAATTCAGAGGAAGAGCTAGCAGACTCTCAGCTCAAAGAGGCAGGCAAGAGGGGTACAAGACACAGAGTCAATAAAGCAGTCTGACTGAGGATAAGACAGAGACACAGACAGACTGAATGAGGCAGTATGGGGCAATGAGTGCTCACAGAGACACAGAAGCAGCTCTGCTGAAGAAGTCAATATTGGATGGGAAGAGTGAGTCAGTTTGAAGCCGAGTAGAGCAGTTCAGACTGAAGCTGTCAGAGAATTGGGCAGACTGCCAGAGTCAGATGAGTTTGGTCAGAGACAGTAAGCAGGCTCAGAAGATCAATTTGAATCAGTCAGCTTGGAGAAGAGTTTGAACCAGAATAGCAAGTGAGTTGAAGTAGAAGAGTCAGAGTTTAGAAGGAGAGTAGCTCAGACAGCAGTAAATCTTGGAGGTTGATTAGATTTTACAGAAGCTTAAGTGTTCTAGATTGCACAAAGTCTGAAGCCCTCCAGTTCTAGGCTTAAGAGTAGATTGTATGAGGTGGGAGGTGGTGGTGCACACTTGGGAGGCAGAGGAAGGTAGATCTCTGTGAATATGAGGCCAGTCTGGTCTACAAAGTGAGTTCCAGGACAGCAAGAATTATAACAGAGAAACCTTGCCTTGGTTGGGGGTTGGGGGGTTGGGGGGTTGAGGAGTGGGGAGAGTGGATTGTATGGAGGCCAAAATGCTTCAGAGCTCCAGGACTAGAACTAGTGATTAAATTAGACAAAAAATAAACAGTTTTATGCCCTGAACCAAAAGCTACAAGTCTTGGTCATATAACAGTTGAAAATGCAAGAAATCAAAATTAGAATGAGACTATTACAAAAGCCATAGCAGTATAATCACATGGTGGAAAATTTCAAGCAGTTTGGGTAAAATATACTCCAAATTAATGCTTTGCTTATGATAAAGTTTCCTAACTCCCCAGTTCAGGGACTCTTCTGGGTTAAGGAGAGGTCCCCTGAGGGATGGAGCAAGATGATAAACTTCATTATTGAAATGTGTGGAAGCAGGATGATGTAGTGGATAAACCTGACATGAATGTTGATATCCAAGAGGGTTTTTATCAGGCTACTTTCCAAAACAAACATTTGAAAATCACATTGAATGCATTTTCTCAAGAGGTGAGATCACAAACATGACTGTAAATCTGTGTGCTCTCAGATGATAGTCCCATTGTTTAGACGGGAGATCAACAGACCATAGCCCACAGGACAAAGTATAGCGTTGGTTGTTCTCTGCTTCCCTCCCCTCCCATAATAGCAGTTTTAGATTTATCAATGAATTGGACAGTTCACAGAGTTCCCTATAGCCTCTCTTCCTGTCCTCATTTTGCCTGTCATTAACATCTTGTATTAATAGGGTTCATTTGTTGAAACTTATGGATTTGCATTGTTCTTTGTACTGTTATTGTGAACTAGAGTTTATAGTTTACGCTGAAGTTGACTTTGAGTACTGTATATAATGTCATATATCCATCGTGACAGGATCCTGTGAAAAATTTACACTCTCTACAATTACCACATTCTCCATTCTCCCCATGTCATCTCTCTTCTGTCTATTTCACTCTCTTTGCACTCTCACTGATCTATTATGCTCTGTACTTTCCCCTTTATAGAAAGTCACACAGTGGGAATTATGGAGTATCCAGGTTTTGAAAGATAATTGCTTTTCCTTAGCAAGATGTGTTTAAGGCTTCTCTACATTGTATTATGATTCAATAGTTCATACATCTCGGTTAGCTGAAGAATCATATTGTATTGTATGGATATACCACAGGTCTTTTATCTTGGTTGTTCCCAATTATTGACAATTATGAAGAGAGATTTAATTAAAATCCATGTGTAGATTTTTCAAAGAAACAGATTTGCAACTCACTTGGGTAAATCTCTAGGAACTCCTGGATCACTGGATCACTCAAAATACCACATTTGGCTCTGGAAGGCACTGATGAGATATCTTCCAAAGTGTCACTGTACTATTTTTCAACCCAGCAGCAAGAGATGACAGTGTCTACAGATCTACACCCTTGCTATTATTTGTCTCTGCAAATATTTCAAATCTGAGCCTTTATAAACTCTGTGTAGTAGTGCTTCATTGTCATTATTTGTTTGTCTTCATAGATAGAGTTGTTTTATTAAATGTATCCATGTTTGTTTGGCTGCTTTCGTGGTACATGGACTAAAAAGAGTAATTGCTTCAGACCTGTGTCCACAGAGCCTGAACTATTTACTGTTTACAGGAAAATCTTTGTGGACAATTGTTTTAGAATATGTTAGTTGTCTCTTGATAAATTTAAAAATGCATACATTCCCTATTAATATCTGTGCTTGGTTCACTGGAGAACCATGCAGGATCCAGAGTGTTTCATTCTATGATTGCTAAGGTAATGCTGTGCAAAGCCATTCCTGCATAGAGTGCTACAAACCTAGCTCTGTATAATGTGTTTTGAAAAATAATTTTGTGGAATCACCAAACATTCAGCTGTTATTTGACACCAACAAGCCTTCATTCTAAACCTTACAATTACAGATAGAAGGATACTGAAGTCATAGATAAACTCTGAAGGATTTGCGTGTTTCCAGTGGCCTGGGAAATAATGAGGCTTGGTATGTATTTGAAATTGTTATAGTATATAAAGATAAAATGTAGCCTATTTTCCTTTGTCTATTAGCCTTAAAATTTATTGAAAAAGTAATCTGTCCTTATGGATTCCAGGTGAGTGGAATATTTATCAATTACAGTATTTCTTAGAATAATGTTTTCCAATTCCATTTGCTATCTCTAGGACCCACCTACAGCCCTACTGGTTCATGCTTGAATTACAGAGCATTCAAGGTGTTTCTGATAGTGTTATCCCATTATAGTTCATCATTTTTTTGACTACTGTACCAGTACATTTAAGGCAAGAACCCTTTGGAAATTGGAAATTGAGAACTATTCAGTACTCAAGTGAAGTTTGGGGCCTTGAATCCATTTTGATTGGTAATTAGTTGATTAGCACTAAATAAAGTTTCTTTTGATGGTGTGTCCTTGTATAATTGCTTTCAGAACTGTTTTAGTTTTCAAAAGAGAAATGAGGAATTAATAAAACATAAACTCATCATTGCACAATGAAGTGGCTGAGATTTTCATTCATCACTAATCCATGTAGTCAAGAGCCTGAGTTATTTGCCTTCTGATTACATGGCCAGAGGCTGGGCATGGAGATAATGCTTTTACAGACTGTTGTAGCCTCTCCTGTCATCAGCATCATGGCACTGATGGCTCGCTGCTGTTATCTTTGTTTTGCAAAGCACTGTCTGTTCCCTTCTCATCATGTTTTCATCTTCCAAGCTGTAATGGGCAATTTATGCCCAAACTCTCATTTGGGTCCTGACTAGGAACAGACATGACATGAAAGTGATGTGATATGGGGGATGAGAACAAGAAATTAGCAAAATTGATTTCTGGGATTGATTCTGGCATGATATAGATATGTAGTTTAAAAGTCCCAAGTGTCCTCCTTTGGCTTCCTCTTTGTAATTCTCATCCTTCCTGATCCACATGGCTAGATGTAAATTTAGTAAATAATAATACTATATGTGCTGAGACATAAACAACTCTTTCAACACACCCTTTTCTCTGTGTGTGAGTGTATTTGTTCTATGTGTGTGGTGTGTGTAATTAAGTGTAGTGTGTATGTGGGGTGTGTGTGTGCATATTGGTGTGGTGTATTTGTATACATTTGCATGAAAACCAGAGGAAGACAGCTCATGTCCTACTCTGTTACTCTGGCTTACTCCCCTGAGACAGGTCTCTCATTAAACCTGGAGCTAGGCTGGCAGTCGGTGAGTCCCAGTGATCCCCCTGTCTCTGTCCCTCACAGTGCTGGGGTTATAGATACAAGGCAATATCTGGCATTTTATACAGATGCTGTGGACTCAAGCTCAGATTATCATGCTTGTGTAGAATGCAATCTTATCTACTGAATCATCTTTCCATCCCCTCAAGATGTCTAGCTCATTTCTTTCTATTTTGCCTACAGCTACGTGGATGATCCTTCACTGTTTCAGGATGCTGCAGTTGAGCCTCCCTCCAGTTAACTGAGCCATATGAAAGCAATTGTTCTCCCTGTTTAATATTTGCTAGTTTCTGAGAAAGCATCACTTAACAATTCTTAGTATGTAAATCATCTCTAACTGGCTTCACCATAAACCTTTCCTATGCAGTCTGAATTTATGTCTGCTCTTCTATACAAAGTAGATTTTAGTCTCTGCTTCCATAGTGCCAATTTACCTGTCTTGAATGTGTGTCTCACCATTTCCAGTTGGCTGGGATACATATTGTTTACCTGGTTTTCTACATGGAATTCCTATATATTCTATTTTAAAGACTAGCTGAAATTATAGCACTTATTCTTTGCTTATCCCCTTGACTTGTTACTAACATCTTTGTGCTTTGTGCTTTTTAACTACTGAGATGTTTCAAATACTATCAATGGTTCTTATACTTTTTTCTTGATTCATGTATTTATGAACCTGGTTTTAGATATTGGGGTATGCATTTTCAATTTTAAATGTTTCTATAATTATATCTTTATCTTTATATATCTTTATATATATATCTTTATATATATATATATCTTTATATATATATATCTTATATCTTTATAAAAACTATGTATAGTTAATGGTTATGTTTACTTTTATGAATTTTTTGATATAGCAAAAATCAATAGTATCTTATATTCACAGAGTCTGTGCACTGTCTTTTACTGTAATATGAGTTCTTGAGAGTCAAGGACCATGCCTGACATAATTTTCTACTTTTTATAGCTCCTTGCACATAATAGGTAATCAATAAATGCTTTTCAAAGCAGTAAGATACATAAAATGATATAAAAATGAGAGACACAATATACCATTCCTTCAGCTCTGTGTGAAATGAGATTTTGCAAGGTTGACTGCAATTCAGATCATAAATTCTCTTTAATTCTTGATGTCTCTGCGCCTGTTGTACACTCGTCAACATTTACTGGGAGAAATATGATGTACTTTTCTTCTCATGATGCTTTGAGTGTTATTTGTTTCTCTTTCCCTTAGTTAAGTCACTATCTTACTTTTTAAGCCAGAATGCTTGAGTAGGTGATAGTATACTTGGCTTTGTTTATTTGCCTTGGTGAAACTTGTTTGGCCAGCAAGGACAACCATCAGTACCTGGTTTGGACGAGAGTTTCCTACTTACTGAGTATCTGCTAAAAGTCATCCACACAGCATTTCATATTTCCTTCTGGATCTATCTCAGAAGAACCATCAACTTAAATTGCTTCCAGAAGATTTTCAATTATCTATGTGCTTTACTATATTGAGAGATTTCCTTTGAATTTTATATTTCCCTCTCTTTTATGCCTATAATTTTTCTCCATTTTTAAAAAATAACTTATTCAGTCTTATGTGTATTCATGTTAGAGTGTCAGATCCCCTGGAACTGAAGTTACAGACAGTTGTTAGGTGCCATTGGGTGCTGGGGGTTGAATCTGGGTCTCCTGGAAGACCAACCAGTGCTTTTAACTGCTGAACCATCTCTTTAGTCCACTCCATCTTTAAGAAAAACAACATGTAAATGTTTAAGAAATTATCGTCACTTGATCTTCAAACCAATGCCTGCCTTTGTCTATTTCTCTTTTTGTCCTTGCATTGTGTTTTAGTTTATAGTGGACAAAAACTAAACAAGAAGGAGGAGGAGGAGGAGGAGGAGGAAGAGGAAGAAGAGGAGAAGAATTATCTATAATGCCACATAGTAACTTTTATCTCTGCTCATGGTTTTCTTATCTACTTAGATAACATAAATAATGAAAGCACCTAGTCCTGTATGTCTATCTTTTACTTGGCACTAAGGAAAGCAATTCATATAAACCATTTTATTTAACCATTACAGTTTTCTATTTGATGAAATTGTTATTGTTAAACATGAATGAAATAGCACCATTTCTTTTCTCAAAATGATCCAGTACTAAGAACTGAAGGGCCTTTATAGTTTATCTCTTGCTATCTACTCGGTCATATCTCTGGCCTCATCTCCTGCCACTATACGCTTTTCTCTCAGCCATGTTCTACCCTTTCTTTGTTTTGCTGGTCTTGTCTCAGAGCCTTTCCCTTACTTCATTCAGTGATGGCCATCTTAAGATTATCTCACCTCGTCCTAGCTGCAATATTTCTGATGCATCTTATAATATATTGTGTATGCATTTTCAGCTCCCTTTATTATCTCACTTAAAAATATGATGGCACAATATTTCATTTTTCAAAAGGAGGTTGGGGCTGGAGATGGAGCACCACTTAAGAGCATACATTCATTGCTTTTCCAGAGGACTCAAGTTTGGTTCACGACCATGATTGCCTGAAACTTTAGGACTAGAGGCTTTGACACCCTCTTCTTGCCTCTAAGGCTCTACTCTAATATCCTTACACATGCTCATGAACAAATGCACATACACACACACACACACACGGGGGGGGAGAGAGAGAGAGAGAGAGAGAGAGAGAGAGAGAATGAATAAAAATAAAAATTTGAAGGCCTCCTTTTTCATGTCACTCCCCTCAGACTCTGCGACAGTGTCTAATATGTAATAGCTATATAATATCTGAGAGAACAAGCTTATGAGTCAAAGCCATCATGTAATTTCTGGTCTTTTGACTGGTAGGACCAGAACTCAACAGAACACAAACTCTTTTATTTCCACATATCCATTTATATATATTTTAGGGAACTGTTATATAAATAATAGAAATTTGCCTGTAGCATCCCCATAAGTAATTCATCTTCAGTGTGTTGTTTGGCACAGTGGGCCAAAATTCTCTGTGTAGAAGTGACTTGGCAGCCTCCTAAGTGCCTTTTTTTTTTTTTTTTTGCATTGTTAGAAGCATAATGCATTGAAGTTATCTTCTCTGGATGTGCTTTTTAATTGAAATGTGTCCACAATCTTCTCAGCTATGAACCATCAAATTGTGCTGCAGTTTGTTGATCAAGATTGATTCCGAGCATGTGGCATACATTCTCAACAAAAAGCAATCTTGTCTGCTGTTTATAATATAATGGCTAATGCACTGAAAACAGACTGCACGGACATTACATTTCTGTCTACACGTCTCATGCTCAACAGCCCAAACAGTAAATATTTGCTTTGATGACTAGTTTTTGCTGAAAAGGTGCAAACAGCCATGACTCACCCTTTTCAAAAATCCCATTTCCTTTCTTCATTTTTCATTTTTGAAATCAGAGCTTTGGCATGAAAAATGTTGACTCCTTTCCACGTATGTTTTAGGACAGTAGTTGGGCTCTGTGCTCTAGAATAAGAGCTAGGGCTTCATAAACTGGCAGATAGGAGCAGAACATCATTTTGGAAAATGATTCTATGTCTACCTTTTTAATGTGGAATGTGATTTGAGCTGATTTGTTCGCTGCTTTCTTCCTACAGGAAGTCTCAGCGTATGAAGTAGCCTGCATATGTAACTTCGGTTCCAACAATACAAGTGTATACACACAGATAAAATAAAATTCCCACTTTAATGCAACATCTACATTTTCACTCTTTAAATATTCATTTTAAGAGGCAGAAAAAACATTGTAGCTGATGGAAAAGTGGGAGCTTAGTGCCTGTTTGGTGGTCTCACTGATGTAATAAGGATTCCACCATTGTCTTGCTAATGGTCTAGAAATTCACAGCACCACTGTGTATAGGTTTAGGATATGTATGGCAAGAGAGGCTTCAGAGTCTAGTGTTTCCGGTTACCTTTCTGAATATAAGCTTATATATTCTGATTTATGTTTGATTAACATCCTATTTCTCATCCTCATAAATTTTTTTTTCTTAAAATTTCATGTACCGCAACAATTCCTGATTTTCTTCTGTCTTCGGTTTACTCTGTGTCTTACCAAGCAAGAAAAAGAAAAGAAAATGATCAAGGGAAACAGAAAGAGAAAATAGATAAATATAAAAGGTTTCACATTATGACAAAGATAAAAAATTAAAAAAATAGAGAAAATAAAAACTAATATGATTCTTTGAAAAATGCCAGCACAACTGATAAATCCCTTAAATTTGTAAAAGAAAATGACAGCAAGTTCAAATACTTAAAATGACTAAACAGTAGCAAAGACATATTTGTGCTGAGTGGTTTATTCCTTTTTCTCTACAGCCTCTGAGGTAAACTTTATCCTCATTCTACATGTGAACAGATTGCATGTGAAAGATCGCCAGCTGGGATTCAAATCCAAGCATCGTTACTCCGGTGTGTTTACTGCTAATTGTTGGTTTAAGTTGCTTTATATTCCTGCGTTGTAGTTTTGATAGACAATCCCAGCGTATCTTTTGTAAACATCCCTTCTAAATTTCCCAATATGGAGTTTAAAGTGCTTTTCAGTTGAAGAAATTTTCTAGGAAGATTCTGACTGAATGTCAACTATCTTTTAAACATTGAGTGTGTAAAGTTCATAGAGGGATTTTGTGGATATTTACCTATCCCAAATGGGAAAACCTAATATCTGATGGGATGAAGAGGATGGTGAATATATATGTGTATATATATATTTTTTTCCTACCTTCTCTAGTTGTAAAATATAGCCTTAAGTATCCAGAAACATTAGTAACTGGTAGAAATTTCAGTAAAATAATTTGTCAGAATTGGAATTTACCTCTTACTGGTGATTTTTACCTCTTACTGCTACATACAGACTAGGACTTTGTGGAAATAAAAATAATTCCAAGATAATACATATGAATGTAAGCTGGAAGGGCATCTTCCAGAAACCACCATAATCTTTTTCTTCATTCTTTTGTGCTCATTACTTCAATGCACAGTTTTTAACTTTATGAACCCTAAATATGATATGTGAATTTAATTTCACACTTTGAAGTCAAATTTCACTTATAAAATTGACAAACTCTCAGCATAACATATGAATTTATCCATGGAAAGATATTTTGATTTAAAACACACATGCACTAACATTTATACAATATAATATCAATTTTAAATAAAAATAATCTTCCAGATCCTGTCAAGTCAGAGCATTTATTGATATCGGAAAAGTGTTTTAGTAATACAATGACATAATTTAAGACAGTGCTTTGGAATTCCTTCCTTGGGTGAGCGCCAGTGACCAGCGCTCTCTCTCTCTCTCTCTCTCTCTCTCCCCCCCCCCCCCCCCCCCCGTGTGTGTGTGTGTGTGTGTGTGTGTGTGTGTGTGCATGTGTGTGTCTGTATACAGGAGTGCATGTGCTCACAGATGCTAGAAGAGGACGTTAAAGCTCCTGGAGCTGGAGTTACAGAGAGCTGTGTGCTGTATAATGCCTTGTGAAGACTGAGAAGCAAACTGATCTGGAAGAACAGTTAGTGCTCTTAAGTGTTGATTGGTCTCTGCATCCCTGACCATCTAGTCTCAGTAAAGGAAAAACTCAAAGGAACAGTAAGAACAAGTGAACTGAGATATGAAAACACATTAATTATTTTATGAAGAACTGGAAAATAGCACATGCCATAACTTAGTAGTTATTGAACTCATGGAAATAGACCCCTGCCCCACCTTCTTAGCTGTCCCCATCTTCCCTTTCCCTCAGATCTATCCCTTCACCTACCCTCCAGCCAAGCCCCGACCAAGCCCTGCTTCTCCCTAGAAAAGAGCAATCCTCCCAAGGTTACCATTCAAACAGGGCATGACTTAACAAGATAGAACAAGGCTGTGCACTACTCTCTACATCAAGGGTGGATTAGGCAATCCAGCGGGAGCAAAGGGGTCCTAAGGACAGGTAGAAGGGCCAAAGACTCCCCCACTTCAACTTGTAGGAGTTTTGCAACAACACGAACCTATACAGCCATAAAATAGATTTAGGGGATCCTTTAGGGTCTGCTGCTGCAATCTCCATAAGCTCCTAAGATCATGCTTCTCAGTTGACATTGTGGGGCTTGTCCTCCTGGTGTCCTTGAATCCTCTGTTCTCTACAATACTTCCTCCCCCTCTTCTGTGGGGTTCCCTGATCTCTGCACGATGTTTAGTCCTGGGCCTCTGCATCTGCTCACATCAGCTACTGGTGGGAGTCTCTCTGATGAAGATTGGACTAGGTACTGAACTATAAGTAGAGGGTGACATCATTAGACATTGTCTCCTGTATATCCAGTCTCTGGTTCTTGGCCTGCCCTGTAGTATCAGGCATGGGTTCCCTCCTTTGTCATGGGGTTCTGCCCTTCCATTGTCCCAGTGGATCCTGCCAGGCAGATAGACTATATGTCAAAGGTTTTATGGTTGTGAAGGTATCCCAGTCCCACCATTGGAAGACTTGCCCGGCCACAGGAAATGGCCTGTTTAGGCTCCCTATCTCTGATTGCTAGAGGTCTTTGCTAGGATCTCCCTCATAGATTCCAGTGAGTTGCCACTGCACTAGAACTCCTGATCAAAGCCTAATTGTTCCTGAATCCAGTCTCTCTCCATATATTCTCTCCCTCTTTCTGTCTCTCTCTTATGGCCCCTTGGGCTCCCATTCCCATAACCATCCTCCTCACATCAATCCTGCACCATCTATCGTTTTACCAGGGAGATCCCTGTGTTCCATTGGGGACCTCCTTGTTGCATAGTCTCTTGGTTTCTGTGGATATTAGTATCTTTCTCCTTTGCTTAACAGTTAATACCCACATATAAATGAATATATACCATGCAAATCAATGGAATACTGAAAATGAAAAACCTAGAAAAATGATCAGGAACTACAGAGGCAAGTTACAGCAACAGAATACAAGAGATGGAAGAGTGAATCTTAGGAATTGAAGATACTGTAGATGAAATAGGTACACTGATAAAAGAAAATATTAAATAAAAAAATTCCTGACACAAAACATCCAGGAAATCTGAGACATCATGAAAAGTCCAAGCCTAAGAATAATAGTAGTAGAAGACAGAGAATATTCCCAGGTCAAAGGCCCAGAAAATATTTTCAACTAAATCATAGAAGACAATTTTACAAACCTAAAGAAGGAGATGCCTACAAAGATACAGGAAGCATATAGAATACCAAAAAGATTGGGAAATATCTTCAAAACAGTTTCAGGAAAAGTTTGGTAACATAAAGTAGGTAATCATGTCAAACTTTTTTATTTCCTTTATTTGAAGTGCTTGGCAAGAACTGACATATAGTAGGTTTTCAAATATTTGCTTGAAGAGAGGAAAGATTATTTTCTGTATATTAGCAAAATACGTTAATGGAGAACAAACATTCCAGGGGTAAGGAGGAAAAGATTTTCTCCATGAGCATCTGTTGAATTCAGAAGCTCAGTGTAAGATTATTTGGGTTTTTCTCACCACTGAATACCTGTGTGCAAATGCTCAGAGGTAGGCTTGGTTTAAAATTCTTTGCAAGCCCAATACAGCAATAAACTTGGAGGGTGAAGACATTCATTTTTATTCTCTTGTAAAGAATCACAGTAGACTTTGTTAATGTATTAAGTTGCATAAATCTAATCCATTTAAAATCTCCTGGCAAGAGCCACTTTTTGTTATACTTAAGCTATGACATACTAAGTTGTAGAAAATTTCTTATTTTATTTTGCAGACATGGTGAAATTTTAAATCTGGCTTCCTTTGACTAGAATATAGATTTCTTTAAGTGGCAAGTAAATATTCCTCTAATTTTCAGATAGTATATAGAGGCAAATCATCTGCTAGGTGCTAATTAGGGATTCACTTAAGTTGTAAGTCTAAAGTTTTCAAGGAATTGTAGTGGGTCGTAGAGGGGAATAAAGGTTAATAATTCTAAATGTCACATTGAAGGAAAGTATTAATTTAAACTCAATTCTCTATTATCAGATCAATAGAATATTGACTGTATTCAAGAGCGAGTAATTGAAAGAAAGAAGTCAACATCACAAGTTAAATATAGCTAATTTCAGTGAACATTCTGGTCTTTATTTTAGTTTGTAGAACTTCCTGGTACCTAGCTTCTGGATTCAGTCAAGGTGTTTGATACTTGCTATACTTTTTCAAAAAAGGCTCAAATGCAAGGATTTCAATTCATAGGTATTATATTGGGATATTTTATCATTGAAAGAAAATTCTTAGCCAAAAGTAGTTATTTGGCATTTAAAACTAATTTCAAATTAATGGTTTAGGAAGAATTAAAATTTTAAAGAAACAATCTTTTTTTTTTTCATTCTGAAGCTACTAGAAGAAAACGTAAGGAGAAACTTAGAAAAAATTAAGGGAAAATTTCAAGACATTTAATGGCTAGAACACCAAAAATTAAAGAAATAAGCAAAAAAAAAAAAAAAAAGACAAATAGCAAGCTAAATGGCATATGTCATACAAAGGAAACAACAGAGTAAAGAGACAATATTGCAGAAAGGGAGAAATCACTTTTTAACTACTCATCTGACCTGAGTGTTAATACCCAGACCATGTGAGAATCTAAAACACTTAATACCAGAAAAATAAATGACCCATATAAACAATGGGTAGTCATTTGAATGGACATGTCTCAAATAGAAGTAGCAATGACAAACAAATACTAAAAAATAATGTTCAATATAATAACCACTGGTCAAATGCAAATTGAAACTACAATATTATCTCCTGCTATTTGTAATGGCCTTGATTCAGAAAACTTTCAAGTAACAAATGCTTATGAGTAGATGGAGAAAGAGAACCTGTACCTGCCATTGATATGAGTAATAATTAGCACAGCATGAATAAAGAACAGTATAAATGACCCTCAAAAAGCTACTTTTTTCGCTTCTTAGTATATAGTCAAAGGAAATGAAGTCATCATATCAAGGAGACATTTGTATGTCTATGTTTATTGCAACAATATGGATAACAGCAAAAGTCTGGAATTACCTGAAGTGCCCATCAACAGGTGAATGTGATGCCACAGAAATTGTGGTTCCTTTTTGGAATTCTTAGTCTCATCACTAAAATAATTTAAGAATGGACCCAAATGGAATCTTGAGAAAAATTTTATTAAAGTTTAAGAGAAAGCTCCCTAGGGTAGGCAAATTGTAAATCTTGTAAGATTCCTAAGAATGAGAATAGTGGAGAGAAGGACCAAAGTTATGTCTCATGAGTGAAGCAGACATGGTGGTGGTCACACATGGCAGGGCAGTCACCCTCATGGTAGACAAGCAACCACATTCTGGGGATGGGGGCTTTTGGAGAAAAAAAGAAGTTCAATGAATTAAATAAAACATACCTAGGTTCTGTTCAGCAACCAAAAGAAAGAAGCAGGAAAAAGCAAATGCAAAAGTTGCAAAGGTCAGGACTCAGAAAGATGGAGAGTCTCACTCAAACTCATAGCAACCTCATGGTGACTTTTAGGGTGCTGTGCTAGAGGAGGGGGATTCTTGGACTGAAAATTACAGTATCTCATTAAAGGAATAATTATTCCACTTGTTGCTTTAGCATGGCTTAAGAGGAGCATGCCTTCTGAGCTGAGCTGTGGTTCTCAGCTACATAAGTGACTTGTCTGACTGGAATGCTAGGTCTACACCCAGGCTAGGCAACATATTGTATTCTCTTGATGAGGAATTTTTTCTTACTCTAGCAAATGGACTAAGAGCAAGAATGAAGTATTTTCATTTGTTGTAAAAAAGATGGAAATGGGAACTATCATGTTAAATAAATAAAAGGCAAGAACTCTCTCATCTTTATGGGCATTAAAAAATATGACTCTGAAAATAGAATAGGATGTTGAATTTTATCAGTGCACCTTGTATATATTTAGAAAAATATGCTTGGCCTCACTAATATGTAAAATTAATTCATGTTATTAAAAAAGAAATTATTTCTATGTGTTTAAAATTAAAATGTAGTGAAAGATAAAGTAATAGTGAACAAAGTGTCTCCATTTAATTAACTACATGAGACTATCTAACATATGTTGGAATCTACAGAGTTCACTTACACAAAATACAATTTATTTATAGGGTCCAAAGGAAAAATCATAACTTTAACTAGAATGTGGTTTAGAGAGAACAATCAGGTGAATTTTACTCTTTAGCTCTTTCATGCAAAATCCAAGAATCCTTGTTTGATCTTTTAGTTTAAACAATCAGGTTAGTAAAAGTTTATATAAAGGCTATCATAACTTAAATCTCTTTTTAAGTTTAGCACTTTTTACTATTTATTCATTTATTTGAAATGAACATATAAGGTGTTAGTTAGCATTACATCATTTTCAAACAAATTGTATTTACTAAAAGGAACTCCTTGCCCCCAGCTCCATACATTTTGAGGAAAATAAGATTCTCTTTTCAATTTATATTTAGACACCTTGAGTGAGATTAGTTTATAGCAATTGGCAAATAGCAAGCACAAAAATGACCCACATTTTAAGTACTCACTGAAAGATATTCTTGTGTTCTTGGCATATATCTTTTCATATTATTTAAAATAACAGAAATAACAGACAAGTAATAAATTCTCAAAGAGTGCTTTTGAGACTGCCTTCAAAGACTTATTTATGAACACTTGGCTCAGCTCTAGTATTTATATACATATTTTCAAGTTATCCATTTTTTGAAGACTGAGGAATAAGAACTTTAGAAAAGAAGGGAGAATATCTATATTCAAATATTAAGGTTTGTCTAATTATACTCCAACAAACTCTAAAGCACACATCCCCACTAGCCATATATGAAATCCCCTTTAGTTGATATCTCTTTAGTAAGAATAAACATTTTCTTGAGAAAGTGTAAACCAAGTTTCTCTTTAAGAGCTAAGGATATTATGTTTTTATTGTTTGGTTGATCAGGTCTAATATTTTATAGGCCAGTGGACAATCTTCAGGAATGATTTCTCTCCTTCCACACGTACATGGGCTCTGATGGAGCAAATTCAGTTTTGGAGACCAGTGCCTTTACCTACTATCTTATCAGTCAGAGGTTTGTATGCCTTTGGATTTACTAGAAAGAGGAAAGAAAATCTCAAAATCTCTCATACACATCCCTCTTTCCCATATTTGTATCTACCTCCATTTCTTTGTGTTACCCTAACATTTTATAAACAACATAGAAAACGAGAGTAAATGATGGTGGAGAGTCAAAGTGGAAGGAGGAAGTGAAGACCACGAAAGGCAAGACAGACCTAACCCACCATAATAAACAAGGAACAATTGCTGTCCTCATCATTGGCAGAAGCCAGTCACTTCCACTGCCCTGTTTTTAATTTCCTTCATGCTTGTTAAGACAAGGATCCAGCTGTTTGTTTTCTACCCTACAGTTATTCAGTTAGCTGGAATGTATGTTTAACTTTAAAGTAAAAAAAATAAAAATGTCTCAGTTATCCCAAATAGTCAAGGATGGAATACTCCGTCACTTTCGTAGCATTTATGAAATGTTTATCACTACAAGGAGGTTCATAAAAGGTAGTTGTTTATATCCTTGATTAAGGTGAGCAGAGATGTTGGTTCTCAATCACTTTCTATCTCTGAGCCTTGATTATTACATTAGCAGTCTCATAGGGACAGGTATTCAGGTTCCCTGGTCACCTCATCAATCATATTAATGATGTTAGACACCAGAAGGAAGGTAGAGGAATCACTTGCATTATAACTTGCTATCTCGCTACTAGGGACCCTGTCAAGGACCTTTAAAGACACTGACATGGACAACAAACAGACATTTGATATTAATCCTACTGAAAGCAGTAACGAAGCAGCTGGATTTCAAACAAGTGACCTGTTACCTGTGGGACCTCAAATGAGAGATGGTGCTTGAATCTTTAAATTTAAGTCAATTTTTACTTTGACAAAATTACCTTAATAAAGGTAGTGAGAGCAGGCAGAGGTTGGAGGAGGAGACAGACTGGATTTCAATCATTCAGTATTGTTCCTTGGGAGAGAATCTCTATAGTAGGTTTGAAAACAAAAGGATTGTTTGGAAAAGCTAAACATTAACTCTGAGGCTGATATTTGAACAAATCATTCCTAGGCTTGCTGAGTGCCAACATTAGTAGAGAAATTAATATGAAAAGAGGGCCACAGTAAAAATTTGCAACTTGAAAGAAGATACCAGCTACATACTGTATACTTAACAGGAGTTGAAAAACAAGTTGCAATATAAATTACATTGGACTTCTTAATGAGATTGACAGAAACTCCCTATGTGTGACAAAGTGCAAAGAAAAATTAATATTTAAAAAAAAAGCAACAACAACAACCAATAGACTCCTCCTATAAGAGAAAGAGATGAAAGAAAAGAAATAAGACTATGTGTGATTTTTCTCTACAAAGCCACAATGGAGCTAGCATCCAGCCATGCCACATTGTTCATATCAGGTCAAGCCAGCAGTAACCACAGAAGCTCCTGCCTCTGGAAAATGGGTGCTGCAAGGACAAGCTGTGAAGATGTTTAGGCTGCAGAGAAGGAACCAGGGGATGATGGAGACTATACGTTGAGATGGTCAGCTCACAATAGCCTGTGGAGACAGAAGAAGAGGTGTGATGCTGGAGCCTGTAGCTGGGATATTCCACAAGCATTTTATTAACAAGAGAAAGGTATCCTCCACATCACTGTGTGGGTGAGCTACATAGGAATGTGTGAAGTGAGCTATTGAATTTGGCAAGGTTTCCTGATATGCAGATGGATGGAAGAGACTTCCTGGAGGCAAAGGTAAACACAGGCAGGTGTATCTTCTACACTCATATAGCCTTGCACATGGGAAAAACAATCCATCAAACATCAGAGACAAAATTGCAATTGGCAGGCAGAAGAATTCAACAGACAGTGGATGTCCACACAGAAATCCACCTCGTGAGAAGGGACACACCGATTTACCTTGTCTGTATTACTGAGACTAGTAGATCTACCCAAAGACTGATACAAAACACAACCCAGAGGAGGAGAAATCACATTATCCTAGCTAAGTAGAAATACCAATAGAACTAGTAGTTCTTTCTATTCCATTTTATTTCCTATTCATTCACTCATTCATTCATTCATTTATTTGACTTTCTAATTTATATTTTTACAATTACTTTTTAGTCTATACTTTGTATATAAATTGCTTGGCTGTATATTAGCTTGTATCTTACCTGAATAGACTTTTGTGACTTTTCTTTCTCTTTACCTACAGTACATTCTTCATTTTCTTCCAAAAAATAATATTTTTCCTTCTCATTCCTACTGTGTTCCCTCTTTCCCTTCCCCAACACTAACTCCTCATTTGACTACCGTTGTAGTAGCTCAACAAACAGGAAAAGGAGGCATTCTCACAGGTGCAAACCCTGCCAGATGGCAGCGGAGGGAACCACTATCATGGCAAACAACATACTGGACAGTGGAATTCTGAGTATCTTATCTCAGGGGATTTTATTGATATCCAAACTCCTCAGGTGTTCTAGTGATAGCATGTGAAGTTCATGAGCAATCAAACATCTTTTACAAATAGCCAACACTTGCAGACCATATAAATGCCAAGGCCTAGGCAGCCTCTCACCCAACAATGAACAAAACGACTATTTTAAACATAACTAAAAATAAAGTTCTGCATCTGACTACTTGATTGTTGAGAATGTTAGCTCACAAATACTATAAACTACATTCACCTAACCAGTTTCTTACTGCCACTGTCTTTTGATTTTATCAGAGATCAATTGAAGTACACACTTTTGCAGTATCGTTTTGTACTGACAGTTAGCCCGGGGGCTGATGTCAGGTAATTATATTTGTTACCCAAGTTGGCTTTTCTCCTAAATGCTGCTGAGGGACATAAATCCAAATAAGGCCAATGCACTAGGAAGACTCATATAAAAACAAAGCCAATAGAGTGGGAAAGGAAGAAAACTAAAACCTGGATAGATGCCATACACATACACACGTAGATGCCAGTGTATGTGAAAGACAACAAAGAAATGCATAAAGGGACAGTAAGTCCCTGTGATATCTCTGTAAGCTCACAAGTCCTTCTGCTCCAGAAACCAAACATAATGAGATAGTTTAAGTGCTAGAAAAAAAAAGTTTGGAGTCCTACATTTTAAAAGGATCCATGTTCACACAGAAGAATCAGATAAACAAGTGAATGAAATAAAGAAACAAATTAAGTCCCAAGTTAAGAAAGCTACCAAAGTGGATGAAGTGATTAGAAATTTGGTAGAGAAATTAGAAAATATGGGGGAAAAATTAAACAAGGAAGTAGAAATTCTGAACCAAATGGATGTTAAATGTGGGAATGTCCTAGAGCTAAGAGGGGTTTGAAATGTGCTTTGAACCCTGGAATTCTCACCCCGAAAGTAGAAGTTGTTTGGCTGCTCCTCTTTCCTGTTCTGACAAATCCCAGCTAATTCCAGTGCTGCTGTGGTTCACAGCATGCCACTGATAAAGGAATGTGGTCTGGTTGATGCTTATCTGATGGCTGCAGCTGGGAAGCCTTGGGCTGGACCCATCTTCTGAAAAGGTATCTTCCTCTGGCTCCTGTGAGACCACTCCCCTTGCAGAAGAGGATCCTCCAGGACTTGGGCCCCAGCTAATGACAATTTGATCACCCAGGTCTTGTTGTGAGCCTTCCAATACAAATGGGGCTGCCCCAGTACCACTGCCTTAACCAATGACCCTTCCCTCTACCCTATAGGTGTGACCACCCTTGCTTCAATAAACTGAGCTGTTTCACTGAAAACCATCGCCCAGGGAAGTCTGTTTCTGCACAGCTCTTAGTCTCCCACAGAAGACCTACCCAGACCTGAGAACTCATCCTGATCTCTCTTCCTTGGAGCCTTGCCAGTGGCCAACAGCTTAGCTAACATCTAGGGAGGAGATAGGACAAAAGAATCCACAGTCATAGACACAAAAGAGTCAATAAATCATCTAATAACCAGTAGATAACATCATCAACAAATAAAAGACATCAAAGGAAATAAGTTTTGATATAGAAGACAAGATTGATGTAAACTTTAAATACAGTAACACACTGAAACATACATAAAGAAAAACAACGCACATAAAACAGGGGTATGTACAAGAGGGCATGTTTAAGAGTTTATATCTGCGGTGTAGAAGGAGCTAAGCAAAGACTAAAGGCACAGATAATGTATGGGATGAAATTAAAGCAAAAAATGAAATATACCAGCAAAAAGAAATGGATACCCAAGCACAAAGGGACTTTACAGTCACAACCAGGGAAGACTCAGTCTTGGAACATCACAGACAAGGTATCAGAAATGCAAAGCAAAGAAACAATATTAAAAACTATAAGGAGAAAGTAACAGCTCTTATGTGAAAGTAAGCACAAGAGAATAAATTCAGACCGCCCTTCACAAACCCTAAAGTTAGGAAAGCCAGGAGTGATACATTTCAGTCTGAAAGTAACTGCCGACCAAGATTGCTACAACTGCTCATATATCACGATGGATTGATATATGAAAACAATTCAAGGAAAGTACAACTCTAAGGCAATTCAGCATGACATCAGCTTTAAACAAACAAAACAAAACTTACAACAAAAACCTAAGGAAATATCGTGTGAGAAAATGAAACAGCCTCATTCATGAGAATACAGGAAAGAATACATTATTTCCTGGGGAGGGGGAAAAATAGTGATGTTCTAATTTTTAAAATCTTTATAATCTAAAATTAGAAAAGAAAGTTGACCTCAAGCACAAAGGTATTAATGATCAATTTCTCTTTTACATATTTTATATGTAACATAAATTTTAATTATGGACATCAAATAAATCCAGTTTCTGTGTCAGAAAAAGACTCCTCTTACCAGTGTTAGAGGTATGCATTTCCCTTTATGTGAGTATAGCAATTTTAATCAAGACTTATCTAAGGAAGAGAGTAGTGTATTTTAGCCTTCTATTATTGTTGCATTTTGCCCTACCAATCTTTTATGCTGTTGAGGGTTTATTTTGTCTCAACCTTAGATTAGATTCCCAACCTAAAAATCAGCAAAGACAACTCAGAGATGAACTACAGCATTGGACAAATGAACTTAATGATATTCCACCCAGAGATTTGGAATGTATATACTCTTCAGATACCTATGGAACCTGTTCTAATGTTGAATACATTATAGGCCACAAAATATACAAAAAGATTCAAAATAATTCTCTATATCTTGTTATGCCATAGTGAAATAAATAAATCATAGATGAAAGAAAAGCCATTTCTGCTGACACCAGAGAAATACACAGGATCATTAAAGTATGAACAATTACATACAAGCAGCTGTAGAACCTAAAAAAATCCATATATTCTCAAACACTCTAGTAAGACTGGATAATTAAAAACCAAAACCAAAACAAAACAAAAACAAAAAAATAAATGAATAAAAAACAAAATATCAGAATAAGCCAATCACGTGTAGTGAGTTGGAATCAATAATCAGAAACTTACAACAAAGAAAATGTCAAGTCTTCAAAGCTTCACTGGTGAATTCTACAAAGCATCGAAATAAGCAGCCACATCTTCTCAAATGCTCCCAAGTAATTGAAGAAGTACTTTGAAAAGTACTCATTTTTCCAGGCCAGAATGCCCAGGCTTCCAGCCGAGAGCACCATAGGAAGACAAAACTACAGGCTAAATTCTCTGATGAGTATAGTTGCAAAAATATTCAATGAAACACCAGTAAATGGAATTAAATCTCATGTTGACGTTATTATGTACGTAGTGGTCTACGGTATGAACACTAGTGGGTAAAGAGCCTTCTTTCTTTTCTTTCTTTTTTTTCTTTCTTTCTTTTTTGAATTACTACAGAAAAACAGTTGATGGCTACAGATCTTGAAAGCACTGGCTCAGTGGGAAGTGTTATTTTTTTTTTCCTTTCTTCTTTTTTAGTGTTTAAAGTATTTGATTGGCTGTTAGTGCAGTCATAGAGAGATTTGTAGTGTATGTGAGTGATTGGCTTTGCTTTGAAATGAAAAGCTGTTAGCTACTGCAATAAAAACTCTACAGAGCCATTAATGCCGGTCAGGGCCATCTGTCTTTAATGGAAAAGTGACCTACCTTGGGAGCTGAAGATTATTCTCCAAGAGTTTTCAAATCCTCTTCAAGTGATATCAAGAAAACATGAGAATGAGGGCTCTAAAGAACTTTTGCCTCCCTGAGAAGCTTGGGCTTAGACTGAGTAGGTGCTTGACTACCCATGACTCTGTATTAACAACGGCTGAGTAGTGTCGGCATGTGGATAGAGAATTGTACCTTCATAAATGATTGCCTCCTGGATGCCCAACCTGTCAGCTTGTTCAAACCAGGGTAGGCTTTTGACACTACTGGCTCTTAAAGTAATCTCTACAAAATCATTCGGATGGTTAAAGGTAGATATAGAAGGCTATAGCTTATCATCTTCTGTCCTTCAATTTGAACACACTCCATGTAATATGTGGTTCATAATTTAAGGTAATTCCCTTATTGGAATATCTGAGACCTTGTTCCAGTGAAAATCCAAAGAGTACAGTTGGATCTTTAGACATAATGGCAAAGTTTGTTTCCTTAATTTTTCACATGTTCTCCTGTAGTTTCCTTTAGAAAATGAGGTGGTATTATGTTTCAAATATAGAATTTATATAAAATCAAGTTTGGTATTTTTGAGCCACAGTTCTAGCTTCTTGCACTTAACTCCTTCCTTTCCCCAAGATGGAGGTGAAGCTAAATTCAATATCTCATTTTCCATCTAAAATATCCTTTCACATGTAGCATCACTTGAAATAACTTCCTATTTCTTTAAACATGTGTTCCATGCATTTCCTTCTGTGGACAATGTAGCTCCAGCCACTATATGCAGTGTGGCTTTCTGATCTCTTTTCATTTCTGAGGATGGTTGCCTTACATGCTTGAAGAATAAATTTATCTTAGACTTCTGTTTGTCTTTTGTTTTTAAGGTACTGTTTTAAAACGTCCTCCACTATTTCAGATAAGTCTTTGACTTCTCAGCGTGGTTTTTATCTTTTCCCTTGTATCTGCCATTGATTTTTTTATTGGTAATTTGTGTAAATCTAGCTAAGTGCCTGTTTGAAGTTCCAGTAAATGATAGATACTTTGAACTCCAGTTTAATCAAGCTCACTGAGTGAAAATCATCTGTGATTTCACTTGTACTAAACCATACACAGCTTTGGAATAGTTCTCTTTATTTATTTCCAGCTAATGAAAATTTGGAATTAAAGGAGTGATCTTTTTCTGCCTCATTTCTAAAGACTCATTGTTTAGCTGGTCAAAATGTCATGGAACTCTGGAATTCTAGATTTGGAAAGAACTTTGGAGACCATCTGGCCTAGGCATATCTCTTGTTAGATTGGGAAAAATGAGCTATCAAGTCTGAATGCATGCTGACTGAACTAAAACTAGAATTCAGCACTCCAGTCTACAAGTCTGGGCCCTTATTTCTTACTGTAGATTTTACCTTTGGTGAGGAGTGTCATTTTTTTTTTTTTTTTACGTCTTGATTTTTCAAAACAAAGAGCTGTAAGGAATACAATCCTGATCTATTTGTAAAATTTTGGCAGTGTTTTATTAAAGAAAAGAATCTAGCCAGTCCTCAGAGTCACTTAATGATGAGGGCGCATAATTTGATTTTTTTCACTTCTCTCTTAATCTCTCTGTCCCTAACAAAGGACTTTTCTCTGTGTTTATTGACCAGCACAGAAAACATGATATATAAAGGGAATGAGGAATCTTTGACTATTTTCTTTTAGCAGAGTATACAAGAAAAATTACTTTATTGTTCCTCACTGACTCAGAATAGCTCTCAAGACTGCAAACAGATGTTATAAACCTGTATCTACATTTTGCTTTGAACAATTTAGTTTCAATTTATTTTCTATATTGTTTTTAACCCCATGGATGCCTTCAGCAACTCATTATCACAACACACACACAGAGGCACACACACACACACAAACACATACACATACTACACACATATTTCTGTGTCAGGGGCATGGAAGAGTATATAATTTAAGATTAAAGCGTAGCTTGTTTGATTGTATGAGAAGTTCAACACATAATAAAGTTGGTTACATTCTTTCTTAAAGGCAAATTAAAATCTAAATAGGCCAAATACACAGTAGGAAAACAGACTGAGTACATATTTTAAAATTAATTAATATTGAATTGGTTGTGGGTTGAGCAAAGATTCAGACTGAAGGTAAGAGGTATTTTCAGAAATTGTTATTCCTACTCATCGATTCCAGATGGCTTGACTCTGCCTCATGTAGGTAAATAAGAATTTGCTCAAAGAGGTTCCCAAAGTTCCTTAGCTTAGTGATGAAGGTGTTACCTGAAGGGGCTTCAGGGGTGTTCTGTGACATGATGTCCATGTTCTTGTGATTCAGCTAAAGAACTGAGCCAAGACAGAGAATAGCAGAACTGTAGACTTATTGAATGTGAGACAAAGCAAAGAGTTGATTCCACAGAGCCACAGAGGGGTTCCCTGGAGGAGAAATTTAGCTTTCTTGGATAATTTTTCTTTTTTACTTGTTTTCTTTCTCTTTGTTGGAGAGGCCTGTACAGTCCTTGGGAATGTGACAAAGTCCTTTATTGCTTGCTGGTTGGGTCCCAGAGTTAACCTTCCTAAGACTTAGTTGCCTATGTCATGTCTGGACCTTGCTTCCTACCTCAAGAGAGCCCAAACAGCAAGTTCATTAACCCATGTGGACTTAATGTTCTTCTAGACTTAACTAAACTTTAGACAGGTTTCACCTTGATTGTATTCTCCAGATTCCTTTCAGGACTTTCCCCCAGAATTTACTCCTATCAGTTATAACCCTTTCAAGGCCAGGCACTTCTTTACAAGACAGGCACTTCATTCTTAAAGAAATGAGAATCACTTGAAATGTAGCCATTAAAAATCACTCCGTACATGCTTCACTAGGTTCATTTAATAAACAAAATCTAGATAATCTGACCATAAATTTCTATCAGTGCTCCTATGATATCTATGAGGCGCCTCAGTGCTTTAAATACTGCTGATATTGTTTCTGTAGAGTAAGAGCAATCTCTTCCCTCTATTGGTCCAAGTTTAAATAAAATCTTCCTTTTATGTATAATTTGCCAGTGTAATTTTTTTTTTGTGGTACTTTGATATCTCTGGTAAAAAGGGTTGAATAGAATCCCAACCACATCTTTTTCCATCTTCTCACATTTCAATTTGCAGGAAAAATTCTCTTTTCCATGGAGAATTCCCCTAGCTAACTCCCTAATTAATCTCACCAGGTTTATCTAGTTAATTATTGTCTCAGCAAATCAAGAGCTCTTAACAAATCTTGAGCAGTTTGGTATAGGAGATAGAAGGCAGACAACTCCCCATCCCTTATCCCAAAAGTAACTCACTGACTACATTATTGCCACCACTGTTTTCTAGTCAATATATCAGACATGACAGCATTAGGAAGAGTATGCGTGTGAAGTAATGAAGATATTACTTTTTCCTCTTCTCACGTGGTTCAACTCTTAAGAATGAATGAAAGATTTCTTTAATTTATTAAAGTACAGATGGGTTCAAAACTTTTCTCCAGGATGAAGATTACTATTTATTAGTAGTGCTTGAAATGAAAAACTGTATTAAGGAAGAGTCAGAGATTAAATCTTGACTCGGTGGAAGAGCTATAGCACATGTATTACTAGTTGATATTTAAACTGTGTGCTGGTATGAATCCTCTGAGAAGCTCATGTCAGGAAGGGATTTGCTATTCTCGGATTCTAGGAGAAACAACCATGACAACTGGGACAGCGAACAAACCATTAGACTGCAAGTCAAGGCTGATACTGAGTGAAGGTTAGAGGTAACGGAGTTTCTGGGAAAGCATGCAGACTAAAGAGGTCGCATTAGAGATGACTCTTAGAGCAACCTCACATTTCCCAGAGATGACATTGTTGAGTCATGGGGCCCATAACAATGCAGACAAGGATTTCAGAGTGTAATAGTTGAGCCTAGAATCCAGGTACTTTCTATCCTTTCCCTCTGTGGTACTTGATCTGTTTGTTTTTATCCTTAAATGTGTTAAGGGATAGCTGCAAAAACATTATCATTCCAAAGTTGGTAGTGTGATGAAAGTTGCCAAGATAAAGAACGTCTTTTTAACTTGGTAAGGATAGATTACTCATTCAGAAGACTCCAGCCCCTAGCTGATTTCCCTTGAGTCTTATTTTGTATGCCACTAGTTGGTGGCAAGAATATCTACTCTTTATTAGTAGGTTAGAAAAATGATAGCCTTTCCCACCTGAAGTTAGAAGTGTCTAATTTCCAGAGAAGACTTGTTAGAATTTTGGTACCTAAACAGAGTAGTATCATTGTGTCAATGAGAAAGTTGAGAAAGGTAGATCTAGAGGAACACAAGAATATGTCTGCAACTTCATACTTAGAGAGGATCTGAGTGTGTGGACATGTGCCACTTAAGATCTGTATAATGAAAGAGAGTCAGGAGCATGCATTTCACTTAAGTACCAGACATAGAAACCAAAGATTGGAGAATTAAGAGGTTTCAGAAAACCCCTAGAAGGGTCAAATATTTTTCTTAGGTACATCCTGAATTACAATATGTTTTTAAAGATGATCTTGTCAGTCTATGTTAAGTGCATCAAATTTATATCTATATTTTAGCTGGCTCAGAAATTCAACTTTAAAATATATTTTAGAGAAATATCCAGCATTTACAGGTTTACATAAAGTCTGTTTATTGTAGCATTATTTATAATTATAAAAGCTACATAATTGCTTGAGAACAAGTAAGAGCTCATGTTTGTGAATGGAATTTTGTGCTTTAAGGGATATTAAATGCTTCTGTTGAATTGAGCAGGTTTGCAAAAGTATATCCTTAGGGGAGAAAAAGCTAAATATTAGGATTTGGCATTTTAATGTTAGAAGCACTGCATATTTTTATATCTTGGGGTTATGGTTGGAATCTGAAATACCCCCCACAAGCTCCCATTTTTAATTGTCTGTCCCCAGCTTATGTGCTGAGGCTATAGAGTCTTCAGGTGTCAGCTCTTACTGATGGAATTAGAGCAAAGAGGAGAACTTTTGAAGGTCATACTTGCCTGTGCTTCTGGCTTCTGCTCTCTGATTCCTGGTGTGTCACCACAGGTATGCCTTGCCATGATCTCCATCATGTCTTCCCTACCATGCTGGACTGAAACCTCTCTTTAACAGAACAACAAAGAAATCCCTTCTCTCTCAGTTGTTTCTGTCAGGTATTTTGTCACAGTAATGAGAAAAGTAAGCAATACATAGATCTCTTGCAAATGTATTTGGCATGTATGTGATATACTCTGAAAAACAGGTTTCCTTAGAGTAGGACTTCAATATGAGGTGGGTTTCACACATACACTCCTGTGGTCAGTCTCCCAAACCTGTTTAATCTTCGTTGGAAAATTCAGGTTGCACTGAATAGCATCATGTATACGATTCTTAATGTGCAAATGAAACTGAGGCCAGAGAGGCTATGTAACTTGCTTGTTCACTTGATGGTGAGCAGAACTAGTCACCCCAAAACAATTTACAGATATTAGTTAGCCACTGTGTGGGCCCACTGAAGAACAAGGAGGCAATTTCATAGGTATAAACCCTGCCAGCTGTCACAGAGGGAAATACCATCATCGCAGGTGCCATACCCAGACAGTTGAACGCCGAGCATCTGAGCACAGGTGTTTTTATTGATTCAGAACTCCTCAGGTGCAGATCTTAAGTAATCAAACATCCCTCACAGAAACCAACACTTGCAGAAACTACGAAATGCCAAGACCTGCAGCCATTCACCCAACAGTGCATGAAACAATTATTTTGTACATCACTAAAAATAAACTTCCACAACACCCTTGATTCACAGATTATTACTTTTTCTTCTTTTTTCTCCCTTATATTGAAAATGGATTTTTTTTCTCACATAATATATCCTGATTAGGGAATCCCTTCCCTCTACTCCTTCCAGTTCCCCCTCACCGCTCCTCCTTGCAGAATCCACCCCTTTCTATCTTTCATTAGAAAAAAAAAAGCTTCTAAGAGATAATAATAAAATATAATATAATAAAATAAAACAAAGGTTAATATATCAGAATAGGACAAAGCAAACAAACAGAAGGAAAAGGCCCAAGAAAAGTCACAAGAAACAGATATAGATGCAGAGACCCACTAGTAAAAACATTAAATGGAAGCCATAATATATATCATACATATTAAAAATAAAAACAAACAAACAAAACAGTCCTGACATGACATTATGACACAAGGAGCCTCCAAAGGTGCCACAGAGTTCATTTTCTGCTAGCCATCTGTTGCTGGGCCCTTGTAGCCTGCCCTTAAGAGTAGTTTGTTTCTCCAGTAAGAGTCATTTAGAGAAAACTAAATTTTCATTTGCAAGTGATCATCAATTGGAGATAGCTTCTGGGTTAAGGATGAACATGTGTGTCTCCTTCTCCTTTCAGTTTAGGACCCCATCTGGTGCAGACCCATGCAGGCTCTCTGCATGCTGCCTTAGTCTCTCTGAGTTCATATGTGCATTGTTTTTTGTTTTGTTTTTTGCTTTTTTTTCAATTTAGAGGGCTTTGATTTTCTTGGAGTCCTCCATCCCCTCTGGCTGTTATGCTCTTTCCACCTCCTCTTCTGCAGAATTTCATGATCCCTGAGAGGAGAGATTTGATTGAGAGATCCCATTTAGGGCTGAGTGTTCTAAGGTCTCTCATTCTCAGCATAATGTCTGGTTGAGGGTTTCTACTTACTCCCATCTGCTGCAAGAGGAAGCTTCTCTGATTATGGCTGAGCAAGGCATTGATCTGATTTATACATTATTTTAAATATGCATTATTACTTTTGAATTACAACATCTTTTTTTTTTACAATTCTTCACTAAGCTTATAATACATTGAAATCGATGAAAATAGTCATACAACTAGTAATAGAAAAGTGTAGATTTAAATATTTTAAAGTTTTGATAATTCTGTTTTATAAGTTTTCTTCATGGTGAGGGATATTCATACTCACCAGAAATCAGTTTACCTTGTCTGATGGATCACTGTCTAGGCTTTGTGCTGAGTTAAAAAAGGTAATTAGGTAATAAACTATTTGTAATGTATTGCAGCTGTTATTAAACTATAAGCATTCAAAATACCATCAGTAACTGAAGTCTAGAGGGTGGAAAAAATTAATCTGCAATTTCTGTAAATTATGCAACCACTTAAATCAAGATGAATATTTCAGTAATGTGTTAACAACTCAGGAGAAATGTCAAGTGACTGAGACGGTGGTGGGTGGGCAACAAAAATCAAATTTGAGGCTGATGCCTTCTAAACAGTATTATTTCTTCATCTTATGACCTCTCATTGTCCTTGCTATTTAAAATTCAACACCTTAGATGATTGATAGTTTTCCTTAATTATAAATTTTCCCATTTTAAAAGTCTGTTTCAAGCTTATATTTAATAATAAAATAATTATACCAACTATTCGGAGAGTGTTTGTATAATGAGTTATATATTGTATTTAGTTTTCCGTATCGTTACCAACACATGTTCCTCTCAGTTATTTCCTCTCTTTCTGTTTCTCTTTCTCTTTTGAAAGGCTTAAGACTCATTGCAAGTCCAAACACTTACTGTGTACTCATTCCCTAGGTGTCTTCAAGAATGATTGGCTATGTATCTACTGTACTTGATCAGGACCAGAAAACTGACATTACTATAATACTAAAAAGTATTAGCTTGAATTCGAACACTATTCATATGGACTCAGTTTTTACACGCAGTTTTTAGTGTAAGTAGTTCTATAGAATTCATGCATCTATCTGTATATGTAATCATCTTCACAATCAAAATAAAGATGCTCCATTACCATAAATTCTTTCTTAATACCCCTGTATAGTCATACATACTAATCTTAATTACTAACAGCTACCAGTTTCTTTTCAACCAGTGTAATTTTATTATTTTGAATATGTTATATAACTGTAATCACTGGTAATCTTTTGTGATTTTCTTTAAATTATGTGGTGTGTGTATGTGTGTGTGTGTGTTTGTGTGTGTGTGTGTGTGTGTGTATTCATCTTATGCTTGCCACAGCATGCTTGTGGACATTAGAGGATAATTGTGAATGCCATTTTCTCCTTCTACCATGTAGGTTCACAGGACTGAATTCAGGTTATTAGGCTTAGAAACAAACACCACTGAACATCTGATGAGGACTATTTGAAGAAGTACTTTTATTTTATGCATTCCAAGTTAGGAAACCTAGTGATCAAGACCCTAAATGGTACTTTGCTGAAAATCAACCAGTCTGCAAGAGATGCACTGGATTAAGGTACCCACTGCTGTTTCAGAAAACAAATTCTGTCTGTAATGTTATGCTCAAGATTTTGCATTTCATGGTTTTATACCTGGTAAAGTCCCAGGTTCTAATGACATTGAAATTATTCCAACTATTTCCAGGAGTTGTTCAAATTGATCTTAAAAATTTCTAGTTTTTTTCACCTCAGGGAAAGTAGTCTTTCATGAATTCTTTAGATGTTTGCCTAAGTAGAATGGGATATAAAGAGCATATAATAATCAATGGATCTCTTATATAATAATCTGATCTTAGGAGACATCATTTACTCAATTAACATTATTTAGCCCCCTTTTAGATTATTAAAACATCTTATTACGCTAAGAACTGTGGAAGGAACAGGACCTGCTGCTAAACAGCATGTGTGCGAGGCTTGCCAAACATGGTTTGCTAGACAGCATACACACACACACACACACACACACACACACACACACACACAGCACAGCTGGGCTTCCACTTAGTGCTGGCCTGGGACATGCTTGGTCATGCCCAGAGAATAAGCCCGTCATTGACGCATGCGCAGTTAAGTCTCCCTGCTGTAGCCAACCTGAAAACCCACTGAGGGAACCAGAGACAGATGATGTGGCAAGAGGCAAGCCAATGTGAAAGAGCCACAACATCAGTGTGCGATCCAGGAGCCAATGGGATGCTGAGCGAGGGTTTAAAAGGGGTCCAACTTCCGGGAACAGATAAGTCTGCTTTTGCCGCTTACCTGACTCCTGCAGTCTGTGTCCTTGACTCTGCGCCAGCTCATCCCCGTTCTTAAGAGTCCCATTACTGGGTTCAGCAACAGGTACAAAATCTTAAGCAACAAAAAACAACTAACCTAAAACCTACCTTTCTAACAGTTTATTTTTTAATTGTACAACTTCCAATTCTTCATTATCAGCTGTCAATACAATGTTGTACAATGTATTTCTAGAATTCTATCACCTTACATGATTAAAAGTTTGACCTATTGAACAGCAAGTCTCTACTGCTGCCTCTCTCCATACATGCTACCTGAACTTGACTTTTTGGTCCTAAATTTGATGTCTTCATGTAGCTCATGAGAGGAGAACCAAGTATTTTCTGTTTATCTATGACTGGATTTTACTTAGAGTAATATTCTCAAGGTTCATTAATGTTGATGTACAGTACAGGATTTCTTTATTTTTAGAGACTGGATAATAATATATATATATATATATATATATATATATATATATATATATATATATATATATATATATATACCATATTTCTTTAGCCAATGAAACCGTAGGCAGTTTCCACTAGTTATTGTGACTAGTGGTTTAATGAACATGAGAAAGATTTATCTATCTATCTATCTATCATATACTTATCATCTATCTACACATATACATGCATGCACGTGTGTGCGCACGTGCGCACGTGCACACACACACACACACACATGCTTAGGAACAATCTTGGTAGAGTTTTAAAGAGGTAGGCAAGCTATAAATTTCATAAACTACCTGCAGGGGGAGAATGGAGAAGGGGAAAAAAGCCATGTTCTTTGAGTTTAAACTGTCATGAATATCCATCATAAGGCAACCACATGGCAGGGAGCAGGGACTTTAGAGTATAGTAAAGAAGCCCAAAATACCAGAAAAAAGTATATTTAAGCTCCTATTCACTATTTTTCAATGCTTTTTCATCATCACTGGGAAGTAGGACTAGTAGGTCATATGAAATTTCTACTTTTAGATTTCTTGGGAGCTGTACTATTTTTATTTATGTAACCCTTTCTTAATGCTACATGCTTACTCCTTTTAATGACTTTGAAATGATTCATCTTTCCCAATTTCAAGTTGAAGAATGCAAAGGCAAAAGTAAATAGAATAACTAAACTCAATAATATCAGGGTAAATTACTAACAACAATGACAACAACAACAACAAAACAGACTAGGGAGACATCTCTGTAACTGACAGACTGTGCACCTAGGTAAAGAATCTGCTTACTGATATTTCAGTCTATAGTGTTCTATTTTGTGTTTTTAAACTATATCTTAAACTCATTACAAACACCCAGCTATAGGAAACTCATATTTTATAGGAAATAT
This sequence comes from Cricetomys ansorgei, assembly GCA_026225945.1. Classification (NCBI taxonomy): domain Eukaryota; kingdom Metazoa; phylum Chordata; class Mammalia; order Rodentia; family Nesomyidae; genus Cricetomys; species Cricetomys ansorgei. Next base: position 17,001,226 of record JAMJFZ010004061.1, read on the forward strand.
GAATTCTAGGCTTCTTACTATTAATTTTTTTAGTCTGTACTTTTGGTTTTTTAATACTGATACTTGACATTAAAGCTGCAGCTAAGTCATTAATGTCTGCTTTTTGTTGGGTACATCTTTCCAGTTCATCATGGTGCCCACGAAGCCTAAGCAGATTAGTCTGCTAGACATCCAGATGCATCTGCACTTGAGGCATCTGATAAAGATGCAGGGTGAGATGTTCTCTCAAGATGCCTTCTGGTTCTACAATTCAGAGATTCTTGAATTAGAATTTAAGTCTTCTCTAGAAAGGCATTTCATGTACCCTGATTTGCAAAATATTGTTGCTGTAAGAGATGGTAAAAACCTCTGGGTCAGAAAGGATTGGGATATAGGGAATCTTTAGTTAACTTTGGATATTCATAATGTATTTACACATTAGTAAAATCTTCAAGAAGACAGCTAATTAAAAGCCAATGTAACCTTGTTTAACTTGGTGTTCCCCTTGTTGGTCATTTAATTATGTGTGTATATAGAGGAAGCTCCCTCATAGCCGCATCAGAGCCAGACAGCTACTTGAGGTTTGGTGTCAGGATTGTTGAAACTAGAAAACTTACCACTTACTAAATTATTCATTTATCCAGCAAATACTTACTGAGTTCTTACAATGTGCACCAGTTAATTAAAAGGACAAAACCTAGTTCTCAAGAAGCATACACCTGGTAGGGGAAACAAGGGATAAGCAGGCTAACAAAGTCAGCAGCATCTAATTATCTGTGACTATGAAAATTGCATATATCTGGCTCTTGCAAGTGTTTGAGAAAGTGTGATAATCCTCTTTAGGCTGGATAGTTCTGAAAAGACTCTTGTAGGGAAAAAAATTGAAACATATATATGTACACCTATATATATATATATTTATATATAATTTATGGAAATAGAGCAACACGTACATAGGTTCAAAACGAGAAGGACCAGTGTATTAGCCCCAGGCCTGAGCACTGAGGAATATGATAGCAAATGTGTTGGGGAGCAAGACAGAGACAGAGCCTGAGCTGAAATGTGCAGAGCTACACTTTCAGTCATAGAAAGGGGTTTAGGTTTTATTTGAAGTGCATCTGGGTGTTCGTTCGATTTTTCTCAACCAAGTTTTAGGTTGAAGAGAAGTTTTAGGTCTCAAGCAAAACTGTGAGGAATTTTAACCAGGAAATGAACACGACCAGGCTCATGTCTTTCTTATATCACCATTTGCTACTATTACTTTGAGTAGAGGATAAGCTGAGGAGCAAAAGTTAAATGAGAGATAATGTATTTATCAAGAGGAGAGTTGATGGTGACATTGTCATGGTTTGTGGTATGGATAGTTGAGCTGGAGGATAGTGTACAGCTTATATATATGGGTGAGTTTGCTGATAAATTCCACGTGGAATATTGAAGGGATGAGATGATTCCGTGCTTGTGACTTAAGAAAATAGGTGAGAAAAGTCAGTGCTATAGCATGAGCAGAACCAGGGAGGTACAGGTTTAGAGGGAGAACATTGTAGTCTGGATTTGAGTGTGAGAGACTTTTATGAGACAATGGAGTGGAGAAGTCAGTGTTGAGTGGATGGGCCACTGAGCAGAGTCAAAGGCTGTGGCTCTGCACTTAGGAGCTACTTTCCACTTGATGAATGTGACAAATAAGATACAAACAAATGTAGAAAGTACCGTCTGTTAGGTTTTGAGTTCCTGGAAACAAGTCCAACACATATCTCATTTTACTTCACCTCAAATGTTAATGTTGGCATTTCTGTTGTTAATGAAGGTTTTTTTTTTTTAAATCTGAAATTAAATAAGCATGATTCTTTAAAATTATTTTATTCTTATTTGTGTGTATGTGTATATGCCTGCTTGTGTGTATATTCACCACATGCATGCAGGTTCTCAGGGAGACCAGAAGAGATTTTTTGGATCCCCTGGGACTTCTGTGTGTGGGTGCTGAAAACTGAATCCAGGCCCTCTGCAATAGCAGCAAGTACTCATAATTGCTGAGCTGTCTCCCCAGCTCACAATGAATCAGTTTTTTACATCTCATAGTTGTATTTCTAGAAGCAGTGTGAGGAGTCAGACAAGTATACACTACTCACAGGTGGATAGTTGATCACCCAATGTCAATTGTCATCACATCATACTGATTAACTGAAGGCTGATGTCACCTTGTGGACAGATTCACTGTGGACACAACTCTGTGAGACCATTTTTGTGTCTGGGGTACTGTGGAGACAAAAGATAAATCCAAATAATAAAGAACCGATGACCATGGCTGATGTCTATGCCAGGGCGTGCTAGTGATCACAGCTCCTTTCAAATACTGCACTCCAGTTTGCCTCCTTGTGAGGGAGTTCTACTCATGAAATAATCTCTTCCATATCATATAGATTAACTTAAGTTTTATTAATCTCAAAAAAGGTAAAGTAGAATGTGACATTGTATTTGAATGTGACAGTCAGCACCACATGCTTATTATTATCCTAACAAAAAAACATGCTGCCCAGTTATTCAAAGATATCAATAAGTTGACTTATTTTTGTCTCCACAGTAGCACTTGAAGCTTAAATACACATTCAGGGAAATTCTAGACTAAATTTTAAAATGAGAATCTCCTGAGATTCAAGTTAATTGTGTTTTATTTTCAATTCTATAATTATCATTCAAAATTATCTTTCTAGATTCCAGAGATAGAAATATTTTTCAGAATATCTTGATATTTTTAGGTATAAAGTAGATTATTCATTTGATATATGTTACATGCTCCATTGCTGGATTTTAAAAGCTCTTTAAAATTAGGTAGTACTTTCTTTCTTTCCTTTATTTTTTCTTTTCTTTATTGATGGACAAATAAGCAGTTATTTTGTCTGGGGGATTTTTTTTCACTGACAACTATGTGGCTGCTTTCTATTTAATTTTATTGGCTATTATGGTCTACTAAGTAATTAACTGTGCATTTTAGAAAATTTAGAAGCTAAGGAAAGCAATTTGTGTGCACTGGTGAGTAGTTTTCTTATTCATTAGAGTTCCATCTGTGTTAAACTTTATCACAGGCCTTAAAAACATAAGAACTACTGATGCATTGTGTCAACATGAAAACTATTCTGGGAGAAGACAAAATTAACTGTAGGGGTTTGATAAATCAAGGCAACTCAAAAATATAAACAAAACTAAAACCTTCCCAATTAATTTCTATAAGAATGTCTTATGAATATCTACAGATAGTGTCAAAAAGATATTGATTTGTGGTTATACAGTTATACATTGCACTTAATTATTAACAGTGGCCATCCTCATCCCAAATTATCCTTCCAAGAAATCTCAAGTGTGTCCATATTTCAACCCTCAAATATGGAGCAATCTCTTATCAGCATGTCCAGATAGGATCCTCCTGTGAGCCTCAGAGTCACTATTTCAGACTTTACATACAGATGCCTCAAAAGTATGTCCAAAGTGGCATGGTCTTATTCTTAATACTTCTGTTTTTTCCTAATGGTAGAATGATGAACGAGACTGTACTTCTTGTTTGGGTCCATTGAGCAAAATCCACAAGTAGAAATAGAAGCAACTCTGTTTGGCTTCAGTGACTTTTCGTTGCTTTTGCTGTAAAGCTAGAGTTCTTCACACAGACCTTAATGACCCATATAATCTGTCTTCCATCTTGCCTCCCTGGTCTTACAGCCTGGTACTTTCCTCTTTCTTTGCACTTCAGCCTTATTAACAGATTCTCTTAATATATTCTAAGTTAAATTTTCCTCATCCCAAAACTTGCTTTTTGAGCACCCCTCCCCCAATTTCTTAGAAAACATCAAAATTTTATTCTATAAATTTACTGTTTCAGGAACTTCAGAAGACAAACTTCAGAAGTTTGTTTAACTTTTTAGTTAATAACTGTATATTCTAATGGTCTACAAATCTCATAAAGGCAGAGACTGTAATATTTCTTTTTTAATATTGTATTGTCTACATCTGGGACATTGTCTAGTACCTAGCAGATCAATTGTAGATAGATATTAACATGATAACCACATGATGTATGTATGAATCAGGACCTATGTGGATGCTCTTAGTCTTTTCCCTCAACCTTCCCTAGGAAGGCTGTATAGAGTTCCTCATTTGCTTACCACATTTATGCTTCAGTGCCCCATGTGCTCTTTGGCTTTAGAAGCTAGCAGCCATCAATGTATAATATGACATTTTAATATCACTTATTATGTTTTGAGTCAAGCAATAGTGCAAGAATGCTTTAGTTAAGGTCAGCATAAAATGCCTTTCCTCATAGTATCCAATTTCTTCTACCCTTTGAATGTTTTGGACATTTTTCTTTGTTAGTCTCTTGGTCTCTATAATTAAATTCACCAATACTTTTGAATAACTATGTATCACTGTTTGTTCCAGTCACTGTAAAAAATTCAAGGAAAACTGAAATATGCTCTATTTAGTTAGGGACATGAGTAAGTAATTTTATTAATTAAATGTACATTTAAAGCGATGTTTTAAAGAAATGAAGAGAAAGAACATGATTTTGATGACAAACAGAGAGATCCGTTTATAAAAGAACATTCTCTCTGGGTATTGAAGGACATGAGTAGCATTATGACAGCAGTAAATATGGTTAATTGGTCTCTGGGTAGAGGTGGGAACAGAAAAATTAAGGTATAAAAGGAAGATGTAACTAGGAGCAGAATGGAAGGAGAGGGTAAAGTTAGGGAGGGGTCTGAAATAAATGCCAAACTTATTAAAGGTCACCTTTACCTACAGTCAAAGCACTGAGACCACATTAAAAGTATACAGGCAATAGGATTCCAATGACAATGATGGTTTGGTTGTAAATAATAGAAATGTGGCTCCAATTGGTTTGAACAACCAATGAACTGGCCCATCTGATCCAAGGAAAACAGAGACATAGTCATGGCTGCTCATAGGTGCTCAGGCAATGATATTGGGCATCTTTCCTCTTTCTAAGTTTACTTTCTTAAGTTTTTCATTCTCTGGCAGCAAGATTGTCACCAGGAGTGCTAGGGTTAAATCTCCAAAAGCATTCAGGGGAAGGACACAATTTATGTATCCTTGCTCTTAGGGAATGAACAAAACAACACAAAACAGTGGATTTTGAGAACCCTCTTAATCATCAATGTGTTAAAGCTTCAGTCTCATTAAGTTACATGAATTTATACCCTGATCCTAGTTATTCATGGTGATCAGTATGTAGGCAGGCTGCGTGACCTAGGGTGTTCACTGCAAAATGAAAACACAAGTACTCTTTCAAAGAGTAGAAAAGGAAGGTTGCTAAAAATAATAAAGCAGGGCTTGCAAGATGGGTCAGCTGATAAAGGTGCCTACAGCATAGGCCACATTGTAGGACTATGACTCAATATCTTTGTTCAAAAGTAGCTGGCTTTCAGAATGAAGAGTGTGCAGGTAGCTGGAGATGACATTTCTCTGGAATGTCATTTAACATTTAGTTAAATTGCATCCTGTTGTCATTCTGAGTAGTTTGCCACGTATATAGATTTCAGGTCTCAATGTGCAATGGTGCATAATGAAGACCTTCCTGCATATTGAAGTCCTTCCAGACTTTTGCAAGGAGGCCGAAATATTACATAGCTCATGAATTGTTTTCACTAAAAGACAAAGTGGGGTCTAGTAAGGTAAGTACTGGTCAAGGAGGTCTCAAAGTTGATTTTGTCTTGTTCTTTCTTCTGTTCAGCATATTTTTTTTCTCTTGGATACATAAGAGACATGTAACTGTCCTCTTTCAGGTTGTTTACCATGTATCACTGTCTTGGCACAGCTTTCCTTGAGCTTTTTCCTTTTCACTATATCTGAACCCAAATTTTTTCTCATGATGGCATTTCTATATCTCTTCTTGATTTATTTTGTTCTAAAACACTTAAATATTTGCCATAGCAATATGATATTTGCATTTTATTTTACCTTATATGCATACAACAGATCAAAATCTGTTGTCTTATTTACTATTATATCCTGAGCGTAATTCCTGATGCATAGCATACCTAATAAAAATACATTTGTGGGATGTCATTGTATTGGAAAATGTCTTGACTCACTTGGAGGACAGCTCATAATTGTCTATGATCTTAGTCTAAGAGTGACTGATAAATGGATAACCTATTTATGGAAATGCATAATAGATTTTTATCTAAGAGACTGGAACCTTAGTTGGACCTTACATTTGAGTTAACAGTGAACTTTTGTAACTTAAGGCTGCTATTCTACTGTGCACTCTGCCTGCTTATTCTGACTTTAAGAGTAGAATGTAACAATCAACCTTATTTAATATGTGTTTCCCATATAATCAACCTTTACAAACTGACTGATAGCTGTATATTGTGAAAGTTTATTTTTAGTTATGTTTGAAATTGTTTTATGCACTGTTGGATGAGGAGCTATCCTAGGTCTTGGCATTTTGTATTGTCTACAGGTGTTGGATTTCTGTGGGCAATGTTTAATTGCTTATGATCTGCACATGGTATCAGTAGAACACCTAAGGAGTTCTGAATCAATAAAACACCTGAGTGCAGATGCTTGGGGTTCCACTGTGAGTATATCACTGGCCAGGATGGTGGTTCCCTCTGCAGAGGTCTGGCAGGGTGTGAGTCTATGAAAATACCTCCTTATCTTTGCTGAACCATCCCGGCAGACATACTATTACAGCTGTAATCTGAAATTATGCATTTTCTATGCTCCCAACCCAGAATAATGCATTTGTGGTCTAACACTTATTTTCTGAAAACAGCCAAAGTAGAGGTTGAAAGCACTCTTCTAAAATGAATATCCACCACAAATATTGAACTCCACATACAGAATATGGCTTGATAAACAGTGATGATTATAGTACTATTTGTTATCTGGGTTAGTTGGGGCCCAATGTACTCAGTGACTTGGTCCCACATACTCTGTTAAAGCTTTTATAAAGTATCTCTCATTCCTTCCCCATATGATGCTTTCTGTGTTGTTCAATAAATACAGAGCAAAGCCCCTTGTTAGAGACAGAAAGACACAAAGACACACAGGGACAGACACATTCAAACAGACACAGATATAGACACAGACACAGAGACAGACTTACAAGACATCTATCAGGAAGGCACAGATTCAGAATCATTCAACAGACATGGAAGGTGGAAGATACAAGCAATGCAAGGTAGAGAATTCAAATCGGGCTCACTCTTGATTAAATGACATAGAAGGAAGTGCTTTGGTTTCTTTCTTTAGTAAAACACTGACACACTATTGGAGACTAACAGTTTATGACTTGGAGCTTATTATTAATGCCTTTAACCGACTATGTTTATTAATATATTGAAAAATCACTATCCTGAACCCCTCTTTTGGCATCTTTTTAACCTTTCTTTCAAAATTGAAGAGGTTCTCTGTCACTGAGGGTAGTCTGACAAGTCACCCACCCTTATATACTGTTGGACCATGTTGGACATTTCTACCTCATCATTATGGAGACATTGGGACTGACTGAGCCATCAGCTCCTGAGAGCAGATTAAAAGACTGAACTTATGATATTCTTAATCAAATTTTAGTTGGAAAGCATACTCAAAAACCTTTGTAATTTAATTGTTTTCAGCTTAAGTTGAATGACCTTCTGATATTTATTTTCTCCTTTTGCTGTCTATTTGTACATTTAAGGTGATGTCATGTAAAAAATCAGTCTCTCAGAGCTGAGTTTAGAATAGGAAAATCTAAAATAAAATGAAATGGTGAATAAAAACACACGAAGTGAAACAAATTAGAAGTACAATCTCTATAAATAAGTCATATGGGATGAGCATTTGCTGTACAGTATATGCCTCCATAGCTGTCATATATTTTACTAATTAAAAATGGATAATGATGATTAAATTACTCAATCAAAAGCCTCTGAATCTACACTCCTAATCACTGAATCAGGATTTCAGCTCTCTGTCTGTCTTGCCTCAAATCTCATGCTCTAACTACTGGCACTTCAGCCTTAAGGAAGTAAAATTTTCTCATAGGAGAAAGAAATAGAATGCAATGGTTGATCAGTTCTCCAAGAAGACAGAAGCTTTCTACATTTATGTTTACTTAATGATTTGTACTTTCCAAAGTGTTTTGTAGTCTCTCACCTGTCTCTTTCTCTATGTACATATATACTTTAAATGTATTGTTTTTGATTTCTGTTTATTTTGGAATATTTGTTTAATTCTGATGATTGAAAAGACAAGTACATAATTGCTTTCTGAGGTATCATTAGAATGAATGGAGCAAATGGATATTTTTCAAGTGTGTCTCTTGCCTGTAAATTGGTTGAAATAAGGCAGCATTACCTTATTAATAAAATTTTGATGGTAATTCAGACAGGAGCTAGGCAGTACTAAAATGAAGAACCATCTTTGATATGCAAATGTTTTCTACCTTATGGAAATTAATCACATACATATAGTTTCAGGAGGATATTTAAATGGCTTAAGGCAGTAGTTATCCCGGACTTTAAAAGCCTTTGTGTACTCAGTTTGAAAAACATAGCAAGAAGCAACTTTACAGGCCCTCTGTGAGGATTTGCTTTGAACATTTCATTTCCCAAGTTTAAAAACTGACTCACAGAAAGTAGACTCATTCAATATGTGCCTAAATGAGATATGAACCCAAATCAGGTAGTTTCTCATCCAGACCACACTAAGGTAAAATGCACCAAGAATAATTGAGAAATCAATTATTGAATCATTGGTAGTTTGAGTAGAAAAAGTCCCTGTAGGCACTGTATTTAAATACTTGATTTTTCAGTTGGTACCATTGCTATGCTAGGGGATGTTGTAGACTGTTTAGGAGGTAGAGTCTTCCTAAATGGAATATATCAATGGCATGGGCCTTGAGAATTGATCACACCTACTTCATTTTCTCTGCTTCATGTTTACCATTGAAGATGTGACCTCTCAGGTTCTGCTCTAGCTGCCTGCTGTCATGTCTTCCCTTCAATTATGAACTCTCCCTCTGAAGCCACTGGCCCAAATAAAATCCTTTCTTAAGTCACTTTTGGTTATGATATTTTATCACAACAACAAAATGTAACTAACACAACATCTAATTCTAAATACTGATATGGCATTTCTCTATCATTTCCATTGTATACAATCTTGTCTAGTTTGCAAGATAAAAAACCCATTTTGTGAGATGTGGGGATTTAGTTTTCTGCTTCTGTTGTTGCTGTGTCCACTGCTATGTTATAAGTAGTTGTTTATTGGTGGTGCAGTGTGTGCCAGGAACTATAACGAATAATGTTCATGCTTATTAATTGGGCCAGTCAGGAAAACAGACGCCACTCTAATTATCTTGAGAGGAAATATATTCAATACAGTGGATTAGGCATTTACAAGATAATTTAATTGACTTGGAAAGTTTTTCATTTTGGAACAGAGCTCTATAGAGTCAGAAAGGGGATTTTTTTGCCCATTCTAAAATACGTATTCATATATATTTAATTTAATATGTATTAAACATTTATGTGTGAATATTCATTTAACTGTTAATATTTATTAACAGACATTGTGTAGAACAAAAGAAGATAATGAGGTCACTCAAGAAGAAACACTCAAGATTATTGTAAAACTCACTATTTGCAAAGGGTCACAAGATTGCCTGCCACTACCGTAGGAAAGGAATGGCTATTTTTTTCTGTCTTCTAGACTCACATGCATTCATACAGCCCATTTTGCATCTACATCCTGTTGGCAAAGGAGCATGGGAAATCCAATTTTCAAGTTCCTACTCTTTACTATAAAGGAGTAAGTTTTGGAAGAGGGAGGAATAGCTGTGGACTCTCAACAATCTTCACATTGTAAAATGCTTACTGTCCCCCTTAATTCTACAAGTAATAATTCTAAATGAGGAAGGGAAATGACTTGGGATTTTTAAGGAGCTTGTGAGCATAGCTTATGATTATATAACAGCATGCTGAGAGGTTTTAGGAAAAAGCAGAGAGGACCCCTAAAAGAAACAAAGTGAAAAGTTACCATTTGATATCTTTAAAGGAAGCATGGAGGCTCTGCTTAAGGGGATCGTCAGAGATTTTACCGAACTTCCTTACTCTTCTGACTCTCTATTGGAGTACAGAAATGGCAAGGCTGAAAGATGGCACTGAACTCAGAAGACACACCTGACAGGTGGAAGAAGCCGAATTTAAAGTAGGCTATTTCTCCACAAAGCCATCTCCCTTGGCACTCTGGGAACTCTTCATACTGTGGTTGTTCATTAATTAGCATTCACTTGCTTAACTTTTCTTTTGTGTATCCTGCATATGAAAAAGATATATTACCTACTGACTCTCTTAGGAAGAAAAAGGAATAAAATGCTGTATTCTGGTTTAGATCAGCTATCTCATGCTAGAAAAGCAAATAGCTTCTTTTGCTTTTTGAGAGGAAATACAATTCCTAATATAAAATGTTTTGACTTTTAGGGTCTGTGCTGATTAGTTGGCTTTTTTTTTTTTTTTTTTTTTTTTTTTTTTGTCAACTCAATACAAAGCTAGGGTCATCTGGGAAGTGGGAAACTCAATTGGGGAAAACACCTCCATCTGATTGGTCTGTGGGAGTTTTCTTCATTGATTGATGTGAGAGGGTCCAGTCTTTTGAGGATGTTACCACCTGTGGGTTGAACCTGGGTTGTATTTAAAAAAAACAAAAAAACCAAGCTGAGCAAGCCATAGTGATGAAGCCAATGAGCAGCATTCTTCCAGGTTCTGCCTCCAGGTTCCTGCTCTGACTTTTCTCAGTGATGTGCTCTTAACTGAAAGTATAATAAACTCTTTCCTCTCCAAGTTGCTTTTGTTCATGCTGTTTGTCACAGGAACAGAAATGTGGCCAGGACAGGTAAATGGAACTAAGGAAACACAGGCGTTGAGCACAGATTTCATACTGTGTAAAGCATGGACGTCACCCAGATCTGAAGACAGGAAACTGCGAGGAACTGGACACAGAGAAGGGAGGCAAGTACTGAGTGAGCAGGCAGGCCTTACTACCCCTGTGCCTTCTAGAAAAGCACCCAACCTCTGGGCATGGGCACAAATGTGAAATACAGGATCCGGATTGTGTCTGTATACAAATTTCTTTAGTTCTGAAATTCATGTTTTCTGGTTGGTGAAGCATTACAATAATATAAAGGATCCTCTTGCTTGCTGTCAGCTGCTAACATTTTTTTTCTGTCCTATAGATTTTGAAAGTTGAATAAGTTTAAAATTCATGGTCAAATGAGGCAGTCTTGAAGTAATTTATGTAAGTGCGGATTTATCTCATTTCTAAGTACATTTTCAGTCAGGCATTTCTTTTTTTCATTTTTAACATTTCTGGATCTGTTGCTTATATTTTTAGCTCCAGAAGAAAACCCCCAAGGTATTTAAAGGAAGAGATTTTTTTTTCTTTTACAGATAATTGCTAAATTTGCAAGTTTATAGAATGCATATAATCTTAGATTGAAGAAACCTAATTAGAATCTAAGTCGGAAAAATAGCCGGGTCTACTCAGTGTCTGATTATTCTGAAGTTCCAAGCTGTACTTTTATTTAAATTGAACTGCTTTTGTGTTTTTCTTCATTTTAGTTTTAAAATTAACAGGCTAGAAAAAGCCAATCCTTTTTAACCAATTCCCATTCAAGTGATTGATTTGTGGTAGCTCATTCTCATCCAGATTGAATTAATATAGGAAGAGATATGGATCAGTTTTTTATCTGATTACTTTTAATTGATTCCAGTTGATTAAGCAAACATTACTTTAATGAAGTTTCTGGGTTTATTATGAGTATGAGGTAATGTGATGCAGTTTCAGTATTAATTTGCCACCTCAGGGCATTGATGCTTTATGCTTGAACATCTTTTTTTTTTTTTTTTTTCTTTTGTTTGCTTTGTTTTTATGAGGTAGAATACTGTTCTTCCTATGCGCTCATTCTTGGGTAGAAGGCATATGGGATACAATGTAGCTGTTTTTAACTTTCTGTCTGTACAATGAGAAAGCACCCTATTATAAACAGGCATTACTAATGCGCTCTGTGTGTGTAGGGGTGGGTAGAGAATGAGAGAAATTCTTCTGGGAAGAGAAGAAAAAAATAACATGGACCAGCTATTTGTCATTACTAGTATATACTGGAAAATGCATGGCTCTGGGGTTAAAGGAAACTGAGCTCAGAATGAACTCAGTCACCAGCTACACATACTTCATCGAGCAAGCACCTAATCTTTCTGGTCTTACTTCCCTCACAATGAAGGTTTGACCCTTGTGATTTTAGCCAAGTCTGAGATTCTTTGATCCTATTTTGTTCAATTGCTGTGAAAATTGACCACAATCCATTTAGCGGCTGGTAGTCCATCTCAGGGCCATATTTTTGAAAGCTTTGGTAAGAAAAAATAGAAGGAGCCTTCTTGAAATTGAGAGAAAGAGACGTTCTGTGAGATAGTCCTATTCTTTAATAGCAACGGTTCTCTCCACTTTAGGAAGGTCAGATTGGTTCATCCTGAAACTCTATTTCTTTTCAAAAGTTCTACTTCTGAGGATTTGCTGAAATGTAGTTCTGTTCTTGTAATCTTCTTATATAATGGGGGAAAGTACCTATGTCTCTCAAGTATGGGTTTTGAGAGTGCTTCATTTAATATTCAGAGGCATATATTTTGGATTCATTTTGCTTTATAAAAATGCTCAAACATGTAAAAGTGTTCCGTTTTCCTTTCCATATTTTTTCAATTTTTTTTTTTACTATGTGTGGTTGTCATTTATTCTATAAACGTTTCAGTATTGAGCAGTTTTAATTTTGTATGGAATCTTTGATGCTACAGAGTTTCCTAATCCCCACCCCTGCTTTCCTTCCTTTTTACTCCCTTGCATCTGTTTGGTACATACAGTGTGACAAGTTGACTAGCACTGAACAATAGGTTTAACTAAATCTGGCTTTCACTCAGTTCTCCCTGGGTTTTGTCTTATGCTCTTAAGACCTTGAAGGATCACACAGAGGGCTTGACATGCCTACCTGGACTACTCTTGCCTCTTGGTAGTTTTCAGAATTTCCTTATTTTTGATGGCTTTGATGGTTTTGAGTACATGTGTTTTCTAGTAGATTCTTCTGTTGTAATTATATAGTGTAAATATGGAATATTTATGGTATTATGAGTATTTGAGAACAAGAATGTAAAAAGAAAAGTACCATGCCACCCTTTCAAATGAAGAGTTTACACTGTTGCCATATGTTAATATTGTTTACACTATCACTGATTGAGAGGCTGAAGCAATGTCTGTGGGGCTTTTCACTAAAAGTAGATCTCCTTACCCCGTCGCATGCTTTCGTCTTTTCAGGGAGGTCATATATGTGGTATGCAATTTAGAAACATGTTCAGGTTCACTTTCCTGAGAATGGAACACCTTCAAGAATTGTTTGTCTTTTTCTGCTTTTATAATCTCTTTGTTACATATAGTATAGGAATATGAATATATACACTAATAAATGACTGAAAATGTATGAGTATTCATTTTATAGTTTGGGTTATGATCTAATGCAACTTTACCAGTGCTTAGATTGTCCCAGCTTTTGTCCTTGAACCGGATCCTCTGTTTTTCTTTGGTCATGTGCTCATCAGTATGGGTTTCACCTTATTTTTTTAATTTAGGAAAAGGCCTTCTAGACTCATCTTGTATATTTTTTGCCTCAGTTCTAGAATGAGACATTTTTCTAAAGATTCCCTTTTTGTTGTTATTATTAGAGAGGATATTAGAAACCAAGATTTGATCTTTAAGAGTGACCATCACCACTCTTTTTTTTTTATGTTTACAGCTGTTGAACAAGGATATAATCCTCATCTGTATTACGCCAAGTTAAATGGAAGTTCATGCTGATGCCTCCAGCTTTACCCATCATCATTTGCTTGTCTGACACTCTAGTAGTGAGGAACTCAGCACCTCGAGCCATAAATCGCTTGATTTGATGCTCATTTCCAATGTAGTGTGTGTATAGGTACTTAAGAATAGCTAATCAGAATTTTCATGTACAGTGCTTGGGTGGAATTCTATTCATGCTTTATGTTAAAGTCTTTACTCATTTCCAAAGTCATTTAGGTGAGTTCATCCTCCCGCTCACCAAACATACCTGTCAGTGGTTATTTCAGACTTTTATCATATAAGCAGGTTCATATGTTATAGTCTGCACCGTAGTGGAACACTTGGAAGAAGTTTTTGTTGTTCTGGTTTCTCTGAAAATGCAAAATGGCATTTGGATTAGGTTTAATGTTCCTATCCCAGGTGTGGTAGATGATTCTGAGTTGGATTTGGAATGCTTGATGCAGGTGGCAATAATTTGGTTAGGTGCTGTGGTTTTGGCAAGTGTAGGTTGTTCTTGAGATTATGTGCCACTTGGGTTTATGGGAACTTTTGTTTAGGGTGTAAAAGGTCTGAAGCTTCAAGATCAGGTATGGGTGTTGCTTGGTGATTTGTTGATTGGTTTGTCCTTAGTGTGTTGATTGTTAGTTAAAAGAACAAAGGTTGGAGAGATTGAGTTTGAAGATAGTGAGCTGAGACTAGAGACTAGACTCACTGTCAGCTAGTCCTGTCCAAGCTTAGGACAGCCTAAAAGAGGCTGTGAAGATTTCTACCTTTCTCTCATTCTCTATCAAGGCCACCTGCAAAAGTGGTGCAGCTTTCTTTCTATCCTTCCACTCTCTTTCCCTAAACAGAGGGTAAAAGATTGTAGTTAACAACTACACTGCACCATATTTGAAAGTTTTTACTTCATATTTTAAATACTATATACTTTAATTCTTCTAGTTTCTTCTCAATCCTCTTACTTTCTTTATCTTCTCATCAATGCTTGAGACAAACTTACGGTAGCATCCCGTTGTGATTATTCAGTGTTTTATACTTCACGTGTATCAGTAATTGTGTCACTGGACCTGCTGCATTATGATTGCATGTTTATGTATCTTATCATAGTGCATTGTTGACTTTGCCTGCAGTTACATTGTTTTCTTTTCAGTTCTTAGTCTGATGATTGTGCAATAAGTGCTCACTAGAAGTAGGGTTGATGATTCTCTGACAAGCACCTTATCCCACAGCATGCTCACGTAGTTGGGCTGTCTTTGACCAGAGAGCTGAGATCTTTTGCAAATGAGTAGCAGAGACATTTGATGTAATACCATGTGTGATGTCCAGGGCTTAGGTATCGGAGTCAAAATGTGACAAGCGAACCTTGGCTCTATCGCTTATGTGTAGCAGGACCCTGAAAAAGAATGGATGTCTTTATCCTTCAGTCTTCTTTCTGTGAAAGTCAATTAATAATCTAATTAAGGTCATAGTGTTAGCATGGCTTGAATGAGAACGTACTTGTGGAAGCACTTGGCATAAAGCCTAGCACATGCTGCTTTAAAGATTGCCATTATTATGATTATTGAATTACTTTTATAGAAATTTATTCTTAGCATCTACATCTGAAATACTCTCTCTCATTTTACATCCCATTCAATATAATGTTTTGTTCTCAGTGATCTTTCCTTGCTACTGTGAATTTGATTATTTTTCTCATCTTTTTTGTGTGTGCATCTCCTTTCCCCTTGCAGTGACCAGAATGCTTGTTTCTCAGAACACGTTCCCTTGCTTGGCTCCCGACTTGAGAAGTAATTATTTTGGCATTAGCCTCCATTGCCCTGAATTTGCCATCTGTTGCCAACATCACTGAAATGATCCCATTTTCTGAGTCTGGCAGTATTTTGTATTTTAACTGGCTGTACTTCTAACTTAAGTTATGTCTCTCAAAAGAGTAATGTGGCATATTTAGGAAATAGGAATATATACATATTTTTTTTTTAGGAATTTCATACCTGAGCACTGTATCTACTTCAGTTCTGTGCTGTTCTCTCTCTCCAGTTCCTCCTGTTTCTCCCCTCTCCCTCCTAAATTCACGACCTCTTCTTTAATTATTATTGTCAAACATACATGCAATTGTATATGTATTATACATGCATGCATACATGTATACAGAACCTACTGTATCCATTTATACAGGCTTGACCACTTTGAATTGAACAGTCTATGTGAGAGCTTGTCCCTGAAGGAAACTGATTCTCTAGGGGTAGGTCCATGAGAAATTTTCCTTGTCTGCATTGGCATGCCAACTGGTAATATCATTATGCCAGTCTTCTTCAGGCAACCTTATTGTTGCGATTTCATGTGAACATTTTTCCCTGTCAAGTCTAGGTAATATTATCTAGAAGCCAGCATCTTGGGGTTTTAGATCATTCAATCTTTTTTTTTTTCATACAGCATCCATAATTTATAATTTGGAGAGGTACATATTTTACTCAACTACTATGAAATATTAGAGGAAATAATCATTTGAAAAGAATGGCTAATAGCATGAGTGCTTGTTCATGTGTGCATTTGTTAACTAAAGGGTATGTAAAAATTGAGTCAGCTGCCATTTCTAAACCTAGGATGGTGATGATGCCTGAACAATGAGAATTCTGACTTACAGTATGTCACCCTTGATACTTCCCTATTTTGGTTTCCAAGCCAATTTCATATAGGACTTTTAAAATGCCATTTTCTGAGACTGCTCAACAGGCTGCTTTTGCATCCCCAGAACCTCTGCTTCCCGTGCCACATGAAGGCTACTGTCAGCCTGCCACATCCTTTCTCCCCTGACATGTTCCCATTTATTTCTCATGAGGATCTGTGCCAAAGCCTGCTGTAAATTGTAGCCGAGTGCTTCTTAGTCTCTGAATCCCCTTTATCTGCCATGAAAACATATTCTTGAAGGAACTGTAGGAAGGCGGTTACAGTGCGTGATCCTCTCATAGTCCCTTATTTATTTATTTTTTTCTTTCAGACCAGCCCCAAAGCTGCTTATTTCATGGGTGAATGGTGCTGACTGAGAGATGCTTTCTTGATCTGAGAAATTGCTGTCTTAGTCAGGTCTTCTTGAAGATGGATTTCATTTGCATTTTAATTGTTGGACTAAAAAGTGCAAGCATGAACTCTTGAGAATACCAACCCAAATACTTCTCATTATCTGCCTTGGTTTTGCTTGCATTCTGTATACTGTGTCCCTTGGGAATATAGCCAAGTCATTTAAACATGCATTTTTATTATAAATTAGAATTTGACTGTCAGTTTGATGAAGGCTGTACATTTCTTTTCTGACAACAAATACGTGGTAAAAAGATTGATATTATTATGTGGCATCAATGAAAGTGTGGGAAAGTAGCCATAATTGTCTCAACTGTTGCAAGAAATGCTAATTGCTTTAGGACCCTGAGAAAGTTCATCTGGAAGCATGTAGCAAACTATGAAAATCGTTCCTTCTTTGTTTCAGCTAATTTATAATGAAAATCGTTGAGCACAATCGTGTCCCAGACACCATGTTAACTACTTGGAATGTGGCCACTGGAAAACTATCATTACTGTCAAAGGTCATATTTCTTGTTCTGTTTCTATATTCTATTCTATAGAATAGAAACAGAAGATAAACAAATAAACACATACCAAGTATGCCTGGTAATGATTAATACTTTGGTGGGGGGAAGAGGAGTTGAAGGGAAAGTGTTATTTGTTTTATGTGTGTGGTTAGCAAAGCCCTTATCCATGAGACATTTAGATAAAGACTGGAAGGAAGGAAGGAAGGAAGGAAGGAAGGAAGGAAGGAAGGAAGGAAGGAAGGAAGGAAGGAAGGAAGGAAGAGGGGTTACCCACTTCTGAGCAAGAGAGTGCCAAGGAGAAGGAATAAGGAAAGTCAAAGAATTCTAAATCAGAGACTTGCTTGCAGGGACTTAGGGAGCAGAGCTGAAATTCACTTGCATAGTGGGAAGGAAGCAAATGTGAGACAGCAGTAGGAGAGTAGAAAGATAAGGAGATACAGCGAGTCAAAACAAAAGCAAATAGCATGACTTTATCTTTTTTCTAAAATACCCTAGAGACTGTTATGTTTTATGAGAAAGGCTGACACAGTCCAAATCATACTTTAAAATATACTATGAAAGGATAAGTCAGTTTGGGTGAACTAGATAGAAGATCACTACAGTAACCTGCACACCGGGATTATTAATGTGCATAAATAATGACAGTGGTACCCAAGACTAGATGTGCAAAAATGTCTGTTACATCACTGTTTGTGCTACGTCTTTGAAATGACATGAGAGCATGCTATCAAGGGACTCTGGATGGATACTAAATACTGCACCCAACAGCAGAATAGTGTCGATCTGTTAAAAGCAGGAAGACATTTTATCTAAGGGATCTGATTCTAAAGCCTGTATTTTTCCTTCTTTATTACATAATTTTCAGTTAATTTTTCAGCTTTATTTTATTTATATCTTTTGCCATCTTTTCAGGTGATAAAAAGATTCTGGATCTTTAAAGGCAAGAAGCCTATTGATTTTCATGTTCAGTTAGTTTGCAACCTGGTCTATTTATTAGCATACAGAGCTCCTTAATGCTGATTATTGAAATAATTTAGTGGGAGCTATGATTACATTTCCTAGAAATATGTTCTTCGTCCTTAAAATGGAAGTTAGGTAATAACATTTAAAATTTGAATTTTCTTTAATTGAAAGTTTCCCTCATGTGTAGGATTAGAGAATATCACCAACATTAAATGTTGCTGTGTGGTAAATTGTTGAACAGCATAAAAGGAAAGCTGTGACTTACTATTTGGGAGCTGTTTCTGGGCCTTGATAGCCCAGGATAACTTCCAACTTACCCTTGCTGCACAGGTGCTGGGTCATCCTAATGTGCCTTGGAGTCCCACTGAGGGCTTTTGATTGCAAAGCAACATCCCATCAGAATGTCCCTTTTTTGTTGTAGAATTCTGATTTCTGAATCCAACGTAGGGTCAAGAAATTGAATCAATTCAAAATTCTTTTCTTTTATATTTTAAATGAATCTTTGATTAAGACTAATCAAACTTTCCTATTTTATGGCTTTTAAAAAGACAAATCTTTCATTTTCCTCATAATTATTTATACTTCCTACTTATTTGGTATATGGGGATTAAAAGTAATCTTTAGTATGTGTGTCCACAGCGTCCATTCATGTAGGTGTGTGTAAATGTAGGACAGAGTCAATCTTGAGGGTTGCTTCTCAGGTGCCATGTACCTTGACTTTTGAGACAGTCTCTCTCCCTGGGAATTTGTACTCACCAAGAGGACTGGGCTGGCTGGCCAGCAAACTCCAGGTACATGTGATCCCCAGAGCTAGGATCACAATGGCATGCTGACATATTTAAAGTAATCATTTTTTTTTAAAGCTTTTCTGCTTCACCTCCTTCATTCTTTCTTTGACTATGTTTCCTCTTCTCAGAAGAAACATAGTCCTGATGCTACTCCTGTTTTGTTTTAAACCTTTTTCTATTAAGAAAGATAGGAAATATTCTCTCCTAAGTTTTGTGTGCTTATCCATAGGAATTTCAATTGAAGTTGAGCATGCATAGAAAATGTACACAGACCAGACAGACATCACTTCCCACTGTCACATCTCATGGTCTGATGTATCTGCACACCATCTTACACTATCTCCTGTCTTCTCATTTTTCACTGAATGGTTCATTCATTTAGTTCTTCAGTTTACTCAACAAATCTTTTTTTTATTTAGTTTTTAAAAATTTTTATTTATTTTTCTTTTACTGTATAATACATCCCAATTCCCCCTCTTCCTCTCCCTCCACTCTTCCCAGCTCTCTCCATCTTCCTTCTCCCCCAAATCAATCCCCCTTCTCAGAAAAGAGCAGTCCTCCAAGGTTTACCACTAGAACAGGGACTTAACAAGATGGAACAAGGCCTAGAACTATCCCCGGCATAAGTTTGGATGAGACAACCTGGCAGGAGGAAAAGGGGCCCAAGGGCAGGTAAAATGGTCAGAACTCCCCAACTTCAACTAGTAAGATTTCTACTAGAACATCAAGTAAGACAACCACACGATATATTTAGGGGAACTTGTAGGCTCCATGACTGCAGCTTCAGACTCTGTGAGCCCTTAAGAATGCTGCTCAATTGACTTTCTGGGGCTTGTTCTCCTGGTGTCCTCAACTGCTCTGGTCCCCGCAATCCCTTCTCCCCTTCTCCGGGAGGTTCTCTGAGCTCTGCAAATATTCAACAAATATGTTGTTCCCAATGATGTATTTTCCTGGATGGGCAGAGGTGAGAAGGCGAGTAAAGTTTTGTTTAGTTACTTACTCATCTTAATTTTATTTTAAGACCAGATATATACATTCCCAGGCTGTCCTCACACTCATGGTCCTCTTGTCTCAGCCACTTCTGTGCTGGGGGGATTAAAGGCATGCACTACCACAACTGGCTGTATTTATTTTCCTAATTGTGTAAGTGGGAATACTTGACTTAGAAATAAGAGAGAAATATTAGAGGCCTGAAGACAGAGTGTTAATGGTCAGGTACAGTGGCTTTCCAGGCTCCCTAAGGCAGTGTTCATATATCTAAAGTAAGAGCAGTTTTAATGTGAGAGTATTACACACAGCTGGAATTTTTCCACTGTGCTTCTAGCTTCTACATAAAGAATATCAGAGATGTAGCAAGGAGGGCATTCCAGGCTGGTTTTCTTCTCCTGTGCTATGCATAGAGATGGAGCAAAGATGTTTGGAGTGTGATTACAATGACAGACTATATAATTTGAGCTGTCTGGGGTTGGACAGGAGGACCATGGCATGGTGAGTATTAGCAAATGAGATCTTTCTGACTCAGCCTCTCTAGTGGGGGGATTAAAGACATACACCACCACACCTGGTTGTAATTGTTTTTCTAAGTGGAAGCCTAAGTTGCATAGATGCTCATAATTTATGACTAAGATTACTGATGACTTTTAGAGTATACTCAATTGCTAGAATTATAGCAGTACTAAAAAAAATCTATCATAGGCGTTGTTATATTAATATTATTTGATAATTTCTCTGTTGCAAATGGTCAAATTAAATTTTCTAGATCAAAGGCTATTCACTTTCTACTCTTGACAGATATTGCTATACCTCATTCAGGAAATACTGTGGTGAGCCCTCTTGTGATTTGTAGTGAATATCACTAATGACATGCTTTTTTCTCAACTAACACTTGAACTGTTTGGAGCAAGTGGATCCCTGGGAGTGTGCTTTTGAAGGGTACTTCCTTTGTCACTTTGCTTTGTGGTGGCCACGAGGTGGGCTGCTCAGCTCTGATAACTAAGCTTAGATACAATGATTCCGCCTTACAGCAGGTCCAAGAGCAGCGGAGCAAGATAAATGTGCACTAAAACCAAGGACCAAAATGAACCTTTCCTCCTGTGAGTTATGTTTCTCGTGTGTTTTGTTACAGTAACAGAAACTACCACAGTAGTAACATAGCTTCTATAGTGAATCATATAGTAAAGCTATTATCTCACATAGTTACTTACCTCTTATGAGAGCAGCTAAGATATACTTAACATAATTCCAAAATATAATTGACTTTAGTCCTCATGGTACAATTGAATCTCTAATATTGTCCATCCCATGTGTCCATCACTTTGCCTTCTTTGCTGTTCTTCTGTTTGCTTTTGACTGTCTTCACATTGCTCTGTTTTAAAATTCTGTGATTTTTACATCTTGAAATATTTAAATGATTGCTGATCACATCCAAGAATATATTTTTAAATTCATTTTCAACATCATATCTTGCATCTCTAGAAAGTCGTTTTTGTATCTTTTTAATGCATCCCTCTCTCTCACACTTACTTGAGATATGTGCTCTAATCATACATATTTACACTAAAAAATTAGAGTCTTTTCTGCTTTCTGTATTACATTACATTTGCCCTTTCTTGGACATTGACCATTAACTATTTTTTCCCTTACATAATGGGTCATGATTTGCTGATTGTAAGAACTCTGAGCCATATTCAATTAGATACTGTACAGTGTGAATGTTGTGTTTTGAGTTCTAGATTGGGTCAGTTTTCATTTTCCAAAGGAGACTACTGTGTTTTATGATTCCCTTGGTAATTCCAAAACTTGTTCTGAATCTCTGCCTGCTGTTCTCACATTAAAACTGCTTTGCTCTAGCTGTATGAGCACTGCTTTGGGGTAACTGGTAAGCCATTTTGCCTGTCTGTTAGCACTCTATGGATTGTGCCTGGCTTCTGGTCTTTTTGATGAACTCGTTTGATGTTCATCAAGAAACTCTTGTTATAGACAAGCAAACTCTTGACAATTCCCAGTATCATTCATTGTTTTTAATCAAACCAGTCTCCTTGTCTTGGAGTTTCACTCTATGCATACATGGCTTTCATGTACTTATGAAGAGCCCTGTGCAAATTTCAGGACATCTGTTCTTTTAACAGCACCTCTTTTCCAGTCATTTCCTCTCAAAATCACATTACCTTAATCACTTCCATTGCCTACTTCTGTCTTCTCAAACAGTGAGACTACTACTCTTAAGTCTGAGATGGCACTGTCTGCATGGCAAGCTGGAAAGCCTCTCCAGGCGGCTCATTTATCTTTCTTTCCTCAAGGTTCATAGACCTTTATTGCCTTGTGTCCACTGTCCATGAGAAATACTTCGGTTTTCATCTAGTTTTGTAGGTTTATTGTGACAGAGGAATGAGTTTATAGTAGTGCTATCTTCTCTAATGAAGGTACATTCATATGTTTTGAATATCTTCAAAGTATTATATTGCACACATGCTCAGAATTTATACATAATATCTTACTGGTGGCTTTTAGAGTAGACTGACTTGTTAGTATTATAATAATGTCGCAAAAATTCTACAGTAGGAATTGTTACATAAACGTTATTTGATGATTTTTCATCAAATGAATTTAAATGATAAAATTAAAAATTTAAGAACATAGGTAAATTTATTCCTTTTTCTGACAGATATTGCCAAACTTGCTTAAAGAAATCATCTTGTGATTTGTAGTGAATATTGCTAATAGTATACTTTTTTTTTATACTTGAGGTTTTAAAATTTACATACTTATGAGTAATCACAGACTTATATTAGCTTATAAACAAGAAAAATATGATTTGAAAAGCTTGATTTCAGTTTTATATTACTTAAATTTCTATTTTCTTCTTTTTTTTCTTTTTCTTTTTTCTTTTCCTTACTTTCTTTTTTTTTTTAGTTTTTTGAGACAAGGTTTCTCCATGTAACAGCCCTAGCTGTCCTAGAACTCACTCTGTAGACCAGGCTGGCCTCCAACTCACAGAGGTCCACCTGCCTCTGTCTCACTGGTACTGGGACTAAAGCCATTGCCACCACTGCCTGGATACTTTTTCCTTTCTTAAAATCAATAAAATATATTTTTAGATTTTGACAACGTGGATGAAATGACTCTCTTTTTGTTCATAATTACATAAGAGAAATTTTCTTCATAATATTTTCACCTTCGTACACTTAACTTGGATGCTGAATGGAAATGACTGGACATCACTGGAGTGCACATCCTAAAAGCAGCAATATACATATTTAGCACATAGATGAATGTATGAACTAGTTCAAATTTTTGTGGTTTTTTAAAAACTGAGATGTATGCTATTTACTGTAATCTTAGAACCTTTTGTATGAGGAGATTCTTATCCTATTAATTTTCCCTTGCATTATAACCTACAAATCATTTAATATCTTTTGATACAATGTTACTTATTGACCACCTCTATGGATCAGTGTCCAGTGACGTTATTTTCTGTAGTTGCCTCATTTCAATTGAAATGCAAAAACAAAATCTATCATTATCTATCGGTGAAATTCTTCTAAACATTTAGTTTTAAACAGAATTATTTAAACAGGATTCCACTCACTAAGATGTACAAACCCAACATAAAATTAACTTATCATTATCGTTTCTGCAATGATTTGGAGGTGTGTGAAATTCTCCTCTTAGAAAATAAGTCAAGCTCTGGCTTGATGTGTGGAAAAGATGTACATTGATATGAGAATTTGGATATGGTCAGTTAAATGTCAGATTATAGATGAGTCATAGAGTTTTGGTTCCTATTATATTGCTGTTAAAGCTAAATAATGTTTTAAAATTGTATTTATTATTGTGTGTAAGTATGCATGTGGAGGTCAGAGAACTACTTGATGTAGTCAGTTCTTTCTTTGAACTACGTAGGTCACGAGGTTCAAACTTGGATTGTTAGGCTTGGTAGCTAGTGCCTTTACCTGATGATCGATTTCTCTGGCTTCATTTTGATTGATGTCTGTCTACTGTCCCTCTACTGATATAGTATCTGTTGACAACTTCCATTTCTAGCAGAAACCATTTTCTTCCTAGGGCTTCAGCTGAACATACATGCAGATGTTTATACACTAGAGATGTGTTCCATTCCAGAACTATGTGGACTTTGATATTTAGCTACAAGAACATATTTCATACCTGCACATACACATGGAACCAGATTCTGGGACACTTCTGTGTATACAGAATTTTTTCAATGACATTGGAAATTGTTAAAGAATAGCACATAAGAGAAACACTGTGCCACAGAACTCTTACAGGCATAATGGAAGTCCACAGCTGCCCTTCTAACTCCACTTGCATACTAAAACCTGTACTTGTTTTTTTGTTTGATTTTGACTTTTTGAGACAAGGTTTCTCTGTTGTAACTCTGTCCTGGAACTAACTCTCTAGACCAGGCTGGCTTTGAACTCACAGAGATCCTCATGCTTCTGTCTCCCTAGTGCTGGGATTCAAGGTGTGTGCCACCACCACTCAGCCTAAAACCTGTTTTCTGTCAGTAATCTAATTATTTTCTTCTCTAGTCATCTAAGGCATTAACTGTTCTCTCTAAACTTTTCACAAAAAAGTATTCATTAGTTTGCATGTGAATTATTCCTTTTGTCTAGTTATAAAAGTTATAAGCAAATACTCAATGGGAAATGCTAATTAAAACCAGTGTGGTTATTCAAACAATGCATTATTCAAAAAATCCTCTAATATTTAATGTTAATATTGTGTTTTGAAAGGCAATAATGCTATGACCTTTTGTTATTCGAATTAATAACTGATTAACCCAAATCATACATAATCATGAGTATTAAGTTCTAATAAAAATTAGTCTGCACAAACTCTTGAGGAGTGGATCATATGAGATTATCAGATGTTTATTACTTTACAAAATTCAATGGTAACACTCTCCATGTTGCCACAGGGCAACAACTCCTCAGCAATATTCTTCTGTGATTTTTTGGTTCTTATTATAGTGTATAATAAGGCTAAAATGTCTCTTTTTCTTAAGGCAATCTCTTTAAAAGAATATTAGTAAAATACTTTATATACAGTAGCCAAGGGCTGCTCTATTGGCTTTCCAAAGAAATTTGATGAAGCTTCAATTTCATTTTGAGTCACTGTATTGCCTTAAATATTTGCATCTTCCCTGGAAATGTATACATGGGATTCTGCCAGCATTATTCTTTATAGGCATCTGTGTCTGTTATTGGCTATTTAATACCAAATTGTCAGTCCTGAAAACATATACATCCATGTAATGGCATTACACAGACTGAGCTGGTTTGTATCTATGTTTTTAGGAATATGTGCACACACACATATATAGTGTGTGTATAAGAACAATTAATATAAAAGAGACCATGAATTAGAAAGAGAGCAAGTAGGCTTAAATGGGAGGTCTAGAAGAGAGGAAAGGGAAGGGAGAAATGACGCAAACTAAAAAAAATTAAAAGAAATAGTTAAATTTTATTTTCAGGTTTATTTGGCTATAGTAAAGCTCTAATTCAGAAAATGTGTTGGGAAAAAGGAAGACAGATTAAAAACCAGGGTGATAAAGGTGTTAACCTAGAAGACTTGTTGATTTGGTTTTAAGGCAGTGCCATTTAAGAACTAACTTTAACAATGTTCTCTAAAATGTGATCTTATAAAGAACTATTCTTCACTGGCTGCTTTCTTTTTAGTCTTCCAGTTAGTGCAGTTCGAATTCACTAAAATATTACCCAATGCAATGCCCCCAAATGTAGCTATTTTAGAATAACTCAGGAGTTCATCAGTATCCTGATTCATAATATGCCTTTTTTTTGGCTTTTTTTTTTATTCTCTTTGTCTGTTTGTTTTGTTTTTTAGAGACAGGGTTTCTCTGTTGTAATTCTGGCTGTCCTGCTGTAGAACAAACCAGCCTGGTCTAAAGAGACCACCCTGCCTCTGCCCCCCACGTGCTGGGATTAAAGGCATGTGACACCACTGTCCAAGCACATAATGTGCCCATTTTCATGTGTGTATGTGTCATGACATGGGACAGGCCAACATTTTTGAGTAAGAGTCTCATTCAGGTTAAAATCACTTAAGTCTTATCATTTTTAACTTTGAACATTGATGCTGTTTCATAGCAATAGTGTTTTCATAGCTGACGGTGCTGCCCAACTATAACCCTAGTTCTTGGGAGGCTGAGGCAGGAGAACCACAAATTCAGAGCCATTTATGATCACATCTGAAAACAACAGCCACTAACTGACAAAGTTTCACATTGCTCAGAATGCTCTGTTGAATATGACTGTTTCTAGTAAACAAACTGTGGAATTGTGGCATAAATCGGTATAATTTCAGAAATAAGAATGATAGATTATTTTCTTTTTAGCATTAGTTTGTTCATCATTAGAGTGGTCTATTTCAAAGCATTTCAAGGTTAGACAGTGTAGATAACAATAGTTTCCCATTTCCCTTAGAGGTTTTCACACTCATTCTGTCACACTTTCTACAACTTTCCACTGGTCAGAATGCTAACAAAAACTGCTCTGGATTCTCCAATTATTTGGGTTATTTCTTTATGAATCTTATACTTTATGTGAATCTTATACTTTAAAAATAACTGTTTTTCCTCTACAAGTTAAATATAGTACTCATACCAATGTAGAATAGATCATAGTCCCTGAGACTGTTACATGTGAGGAGATTTTGAACATGATTCAGTTGACCCCCTTCCCGATAGGTTGACAAAAACAAGCCATGAGATAAGGGATTTGCTTATCTGCCTACATCCAGACATTTTTCAGGTCTCTTTTTTTCTTTTTTTTAAACTGCAAAGTAATTTGTTCACTTAAGAAGAAAGTTTGACTTGCCCTCAGGGATTGGACTCCAATACACAGCAAGCAAATTCTTACTGTATAACAAAGCAGACTGGGAGAAGGGACAGATGACTGGTTTCAGTCTTTGCCTTAGGTCTGCGTGTTACAAGTATGATTGTCCCTTATGTTACAGGTCAAGGTCTGTGTGTTACAAGTATGAGTGTCCCTTATATTAAAGGTAAGCAAGAGGAAGTAGCAAGGTTGGGGGTGACCAGAATAATGTGATTAGGCTAATGTATTTCTGCTACACAAGGCAGAGTGCTGTAATCACTCATAGTAATTCATAATGAAAGTCAAAAAGGCAATGCGGGTATATTGTAGGAGCTCGCTGAAGAAGTTTCTTATGTCCCCAGAGGAAGCATTTCCATATTTCACTGTAATTGAGGGCAATAGGCAGGGCACGCTTCAGTTGGAATATGAGGGGGGATATGTCAACCTCTAAGGGATGAGTGATACAAGGCAACTTCATTCCTAAGAATCATGTATAATATATAAATGCTGCATAATTAATTCTGGATTAGCAACCTGTCAGGGGCCTGGCAAGTTACTCTTTTTCTTGTAGAATAATCTGCAAGGAAACAAAATATTATATAGGTAGCAGAGCAGTTTGACAGACACATGACAAGAGCAAAGGATTAGTTGACTGGTCCTCTAGTGAGAAGAATTTGGTAATGACAATTTGATACGTGCCTTTTTAAAGCAAGGTCCACAGGGAGTAGCCTTGTCATCTTCCTGGACTGTAGAAATCCCTCCCTGTACTGATAGACATACATTTCACTCAATCTAATTTCCCTGTTTGGATTCTGGCCACCCTAACTGTGGTCAGATAATAAGCTTTACATATCCTAACATGAGTATTTCCTATGTAACATTTTACTTTTATGGTTCAAATAAATATACTTGACTTTCTGGTGTCAATAAATATACTTGACTAATCTTTTTTGAAAAACTTAGTCTTTTAAAATATATGTTGATTCATTTGAATTATTTAGTGTCTTTCTACCACTCCATTCTACAGTTTGCTGGCCAGTGGGTGCATGAGGAGGGCAGAGGACAACCTCAGGTGTCACTTCTTACTTCCCTTCTTCTATTTTGAGGCTGGGTTCTTGTGGTTGTTTGAATGAAAATTGTCCCTATAGGTTCATAGAGATTGGCACTATTAGGAGATGTGGCCTTGTTGGAGTAGGTATGGCCTTATTGGAGGAAGTGTGTCACTGGGGGATGGACTTGAGGTTTTCAAATGCTCAAATCTAGCCCAGTGTCACTCTCTCTAACTGCTGCTTGCAGAACTAGATGCAGAACTCTCAGTCACCTCCCAAGCATATGTCTGCCTGTGTGCCACCATGCTCTCCACCATGACAATAATTGACTAAACCTCTGAATTGTAAGCTAGCTCCAATTAAATGTTTTCCTTTATAAGAATTGCTATGGTCATTGTGTCTCATCACAGCACTAGAAATCCTAAGACAGTTCCATTGTTGTTGTCATTTGCCACTGGACCATGGATACCAGCATATTTGATCCAATCAGAGCAATAAGAAAAATGAATAGAAAGTAAATGGAAACTTTAAAAAGACAGACATATAATTCCTCTTTTTCCTCCTCTTCCTTCTACCTATTACTTTCTCCTTATTTTTTCTTCTGCTCCTCTTTTCCCTTTCCCTCTCCTTTCCCCTTGCTCTCCTATTCCCTTTTCCTCTGCCATCTTCATACCTAGAAAACACTCTTGACTCAACTGAAGAACAATACTACATTTGTATTGAAAATAGATTACAAAATCATTAAGTTTCTTTTTTTTATTATCAAAAGGCAGTAATCTCCTCCATTGGCACTGTGGGGGTTGGTTCCAGTTGCCAGAACCTAGGCATGCTAAACTTATATAAAGATGCCATAGTGGCTTAGGGAGATATTCAGTGATTAGAAGCATTTGCTATACAAGTATCTCAGTGAAGAAAAGCATTTGTTATGCAAGTATGAGGAACTGACTTTGAAACCTAGTGCCAATTAAAAGGCCAGGCATGGCTATGTTTGCCCATAATCCCAGCACTGGGGTATATAGGCAGACAGGTATTGGAAGCTTGCTGGTGAACCAGCCTAGATTAAATGACAAGCATGTGGTTTAATGAAGATATTCTATCTTATTTTATTTTAAAATTTTAATCATATTTATTTACTTATTTGTGTGGGTAGGCCTATACATTTTGACACATGTGTGAAGGTCAGAGGACAACTTGCTAGAATTTGATATTATACAGCAGGGTGATGATGGCTAAAAAGAACGCATGTACATGTTTAATTTATAAAGAATATATTTTAAATAACACTGCCATAAAATTTCAAGCTAGCAAGATGACTCAGTGAGTAAAGCGGTGTTTGTCCTGTAGAGGAATATCGCTGTACGAAAGTTAGGGTCTGTATCCCAGGGGCTACATTCAGAGGCCTGTTGGGTGTGGATGGGATGTAGACACATTTTTAATCCAGTATTCAGAAAGGAGTAGTAGTCCATGCCTTTAATGTCTAGAGAAATATAGGAGAAGCAGACATAGGAAGCAGAACTGAGAATTCAGTTTAATGAGTCAGTTCAGGAGCAGACAGAACAGTCAGTAAGAAGAGTGAGTTGAGAAGCAAGCTGAACTGTCAGTTAACAGAGTAGGTTGAAAAGTAAATTGCAGAGGAGTTACAGAAGCTGAGGCTTCTGTAAATTAAAGAAAAGTTACAGAGTCAGTTACAGCAGATGCAGCAGTTACAGAGGCAGGATGGAGCAGTGAGAGCTCAGGGAGAGACACAGAAGACAGGTCAGCAGAAGAAGCCCAGAGCAGAGAGTGAGTTGAACCAGAAGAGTAAGAGGTCAGAAGGAGCTGGTCAGAGTGAGTTAGTCAGCAGTAGGTCTCAGCAGGCTAAGGCTGAAGCCTTCTAGCTCCAAACTAGTAGTTTAAATGTTCTAGATTGTAGAAGGATAAGACTAGATTGTGAAGAGGACAAAATATTCTAAAGTTCCTGAGCTCCGGGCTTAGAAACAGTGATATAATTAGACAAAAGAATAAACTGTCCTCTGCCCTAAATCAGTATCTACGTCTGATGAATCTACATCATCATCATACATCTATGATGTATGCCTGATCACCTGAGTTTATCCCTGGTACCAAGAAACTCTATCTTAAAGGAAGACAAGTAGTCTACCCCCAGAACTCTATTTGTTTTCACTGTTGATAGTTTCAGCATTTTCTTTGGTGCTGCCTTCTGTCTTTTTCGAGTCTACAACAACATGCACTTAGCCCTAACTCACCTCATTATCAATGTGATTTACTAAAAATGTTTCTGTCATAAAAAAATCATTACTGTTCCAGAAATAATTTCTACATTTTATCAAAGGTTTACAGTTTTCTCTGAATTGACAGATGGTATTTTATATTGATATATGTCATTCAAGAAATCTGTTGAAACAGAGGTAAAGATATTTGCTGTTTATCTGTATATATAGCTTATATATCTTTACAGTTATCAGGTACACATGAGAGTAGCCATATAACTAAGACTTATATTTCTGAATCAATATAATTTTGGCTTTTGTTTTAAAATTTATTATTTATTTTATTTTATATTGAGAGTAGATTCTTCTTTCATATAATACATCCTGATCACAGTTTCTCCTCCCTTCACTCTTCCTAGCTCTCCTGCCTCAACTCCCCTCTTCCCAGTATCCACTTCCCCTCTGTCTCTTTTCAGAAAAGAGCAGGCCTCCAAGGGACAACAACCAAACAAGACAAAACAAAATACAGCAAGACGAGGCAAAAGCCCTCACACCGAGGCTGGACAAGGCAACCCAACAGGAGGAAAGGAGTCCCCAAGAGCAGGCAAAAGAATCAGGAACACACCCAAGTTTCCACAGTTAGGAGTCCCACAAAAACACCAAGCTAACAGCTACAGTGTATATGCAGACGACCTGATGCATACCCCTGCGGACCCCTTGCTTGCCACTCCAGTCACTGTGAGCCCATATGTGCCCTGCTTAGTTGATTCCATTGGTTTTGTTCTCCTGGTGTCCTCAATCCTTTCTGACCCCTACAATCTTCTGCTCCCTCTTCTGAGGAATTCCCTGAACTCTGAGTGGATGGGTCCAATGGAGACCTCTAATTTAGACTCTCTGCATAGCATCTGGCTGTGTGTCTCTGCATCCACTCCCATCTACTGCCATAGGAAGCCTCTCTGATGACTACTGGACACAGCACTCATATATCTATGAGTATAGAATATCATTAGGAATCATTTCATTGATTTTTAAAAATTATTATTTTTTAAGACCAGTCACGTGTTGTTCTATCTTAGGTCTCTGGGATGTTCAGACTTTGGTTCCTGGACATCCAAACACTATCAGGCATGGGTTCCGTCTTGGTTGGTCACTCCCACAAGCTCTGCCTCTCCATTGTCCCAGCATATCTTGCAGGCAGGACAGATTGTAAGTTAAAGGTTTTGTGGTTTTATTGGTGTTCAGGTTTCTCTTTCAATAGCCTACAGAGTAACTTCCCGATCCACGAGACTAGAACATTAGAGGTGAAGGCTCCATGTAGGCACGAGCTCAACTTCTCCATGTTCAATGAGTTATGTGGATGTTATCCTTGGCAATGGGGCCCTGTGATAGGTCT
The DNA here is from genome assembly GCA_026225945.1 of Cricetomys ansorgei. Classification (NCBI taxonomy): domain Eukaryota; kingdom Metazoa; phylum Chordata; class Mammalia; order Rodentia; family Nesomyidae; genus Cricetomys; species Cricetomys ansorgei. The sequence continues at coordinate 17,032,926 of JAMJFZ010004061.1, forward strand.
GTGCAGAGCAACCCTCTGTCCTAGCATCATCCTGAGTTGATTAGGGATCTCCATAGGATCCCCTTGCCCAAAAGCTCAACCAAATACAACCCAGTTCTGCTACTGGGAGCCTTGCCTGGTTACAAGAAATGGACAGTTGAGACTGTACCCTCCATTACTAGAAGTCCTCACTAGGATCACCCTTACAGATTCTAGGAAGTTTCCATTGTGCTAGGTTTCCATACCACCACCCTAGTGGGGATCCATGCATCCCCCTTAGAACACCCTCTCTTTACCTAACCTCTTTGGCTCTACAATTATAGCTTAGTAATCATTTATTTAATGACTAATATCCACATCACCCTAATAATGGTGCCCCCAAATGCTCCCCAATTTCAGTTGTCTTTCCAGTACTCTTTCCCTCTATCCCACCCCACACCCATCTGATCTCTCCTGTTGTCATCACCATCTGCCCCAAGTCTACCCAAAAGCCCTATTCCATTTCTCTTCCCAGGGAGAGCTACCAGCCTTTCTCTTTACCTAACCTCTTTGGATCAACAGATTTTAGCTGGGTTATCATTTACTTAATGGCTAATATCCATTTTTAAGTGAATACATACTGTATTTTGTTAGTATTGCTCCCATGAGTTCTGTCTCCACTCTGTCACAGCCCACAGCAGGTTTGGTTTCAGCCTGGTTCTCCGTACTGGCCAGGCACAGGGAACCCACACTGGAGGAGCAGCGGGGAAGCACAGGAGGGGGGATACCGGGTTCTGGACCACCATGGACCCTGATTCCCTGTGCTGAGAACGAATGAACAGGATGCAATGAATCAGTCATAGGACTCTTTTCTGATGGAAGCAGAGATCGCTTTAATGCAGGATGTAGGTTACATATATAGGGCCACAAGCAGGGGAGGGTCTTTGGTACTCAGGGTTGGGATCCATTGGCTCAGACAAGGATATTGGGGTAGCCTTATTTGCATTTGGGGCTCAAGTCTAAGTGTCACAGTCTTGTAAGGGCAGCTTCTGCACAAGGTATGGTCTCACAGGGAGAAAAAGGAAGGTCCCTTACCATTTTAGTGAATGGACCCATCCCTAGGTTTCCAGCTACAGCGCAGATAAGCATCTACCAAGTCATATTTCTTTTGCTTCTGTGAAGCAGGAAATATTTAATATTTAGCTGGGTTCTGGCCAGGGCTAAAGTGAGGTGCAGTTAAATGCCTACCGTTCTCATCTCCTGGGATAACATGGGCTTCCAAGCCGCTTTGACCCACTCTTAGCTCTATGACAGTCCCACAATATTTGTCTTTCTGGACCTGGGTTACCTCACCCAGGATGATTTTTTTCTAGTTCAAGTCCATTTGCAAAGTTCATGCTGTCACTTTTTTTTAAACGCTTGAGTAATATTCCGTTTTGTAAATGTACACATTTTCATTACCCATTCTTTGATTGAGTGACATCTAGGCTGTTTCTAGTTTCTGGCTATTATGAATAAAGTCACAATGAACATAGTTGAGCAAGTATCCTTTTAGTAGGACGGAGTGTCCTTTGGGTACATGCCTAAGATTGGTTTAGCTGGGTCTTGAGGCCAAGCAATTACCAAATTTTTGAGGGCAAATCTCAAAATTGATTTCCATAGTGGCTGTACAAGTTTGCACTCCCACCAGCAATAGAGGAGTGCTTCCCTTGCTCCACATCCTCACCAGCATGAGCTGTCACATGTGTTATTGATCTTAGTTATTCTTACAGTTGTAAAATGCAATCTCAAAGTAGTTTTGATTTGCATTTCCCTTATGGCTAAGGATGTTGAACATTTCTTTGAGTGTTTCTTAGCCATTTGAGTTCCTTCTATTGAGAATTCTGTTTAGATCTGTACCAATTTTTTAATTGGTTTACTTATTTATTTGTTTATTTTTGATATCTAGTTTCTTGAGTTCTTTATATATTTTGGATATTAGCACTCTATTGGATGTGGAGTTGACAAAAACTTTTCTCACTCTGTAGGCTGTTTTCTTTTTTTTGTTTTGTTTTTTGTTCAATTGACAGTGTCCTTTGCCTTACAGAAGCTTTTCAGTTTTACAACATCCCATTTACTAATTGTTAATCTTAGTGCCTGTGGTATTGTTTTTCTGTTCAGGAACTTGTCTCCTGTGTGAATGCATTCAAGGCTATTCCAAACTTTCTCTTCTATCAGGTGCATTGTATCTGGTTTTATGTTGAGGACTTTGATCCCCTTGGACTTGAGTTTTGTGCAGGATGATAAATATGAACCTATTTGCATTCTTCTACATGTCAACATTCAGTTTGACCTGCATCATTTGTTAAAGATGCTTTTTTCCAGTGTGTACTTTTGCTTTATTTATCAAAAATTAGGTATCCATGGGAATGTGGATTTATGTCTGGGTCTTTGATTTTATTGTTCAGGATTGTTTTAGCTATCCTGGATTTTTGTTTTTCCACTTGAAGTTGAGAATTATCCTTTCAAGTTCAGTAAAAATTGTGTTGTAATTTTGATGTTGATTATGGGGAATCTGTAGATTATTTTTGGTAAGATGGCCATTTTTACTATATTAATCCTATCAATCCATGAACATGGGAAATCTTTCCATCTTCTGGTATCTTCTCAAATTTTTTTTTTCTTCACAGACTTGAAGGTTTTATTATACAAGTCTTTCACTTGATTGGTTAGAGTTACCCCAAGATAATTTATATTATTTGTGGGTACTGTGAAGGATGTTATTTCTCTGATTTATTTATAAGTTTATTTGTTGTTTATATATAGGAGAACTACTGGTTTTTTTTAGTTAATTTACATGTAGCCATTTCACTGAGGGTGTTCATCAACTGTAGGAGTTCCCTGGTGGAAATTTTGGAGTCACTTATGCATACTATCAAGTCACCTGCAAGTAATACTTTGGCTTTTTCCTTTCCAATTGTATTCTGGAATAATTTGAGGAGTACTAGTGTTAGCTCTTCTTTGAAACACTTTGAGAAAGAATTCTGTGCAAAACCATCTGACCTGAGGTTTTTTATTTTTGTTTTTGTTTTAGTTTTTTTGGGGGGATTGGGAGACTTTTAATGATTTTTTTGTTTGTTTGTTTTTTAAACTTTTCTAAGGGTTATAGGTCTATTTAAATTATTTATTTGATCCTGATTTAACTTTAGTAAGTGGTACCCATCGAGAAAATATCCATTTCTTTTAGATTTTCCAATTGGGTAGAGCATAGGTTTTTAAAGTATGACCTAATGATTCCTTGGATTTCTTCCTTGCCTATTGCTGTGTTCTGCCCGCCCCGCCCCCCCTTTAATTTTGCTAATATGGATATTCTCTGTTTTTCAGTTAGTTTGTATAGTGGTTTGTATATCTTGTTGATTTTCTCAAAGAGCCAACTCTTCCTTTCATTGATTACTTGTTTTATTCTCTTTGTTTCTATTTTACTGATGTCAGCCTTCAGTTTGATTATTTTCTGCCATTTGCTCTTTTGGTAGTGTTTACTTCTTTTTGTTCTAGAGCTTTCAGGTGTGCTGTTAAGGTGCTAGTATGAGATCTCTCCATTTTTTTTTTATGTATTCCGAGTTGGGGTCTGGGTCACAGTGATGGGGTGATGAATGGAGGGAGGGAGGCCAGGGGGAGATGGTCTGTGGGATCCATAGGTGAAGTTTACAGGGAGAAGGGAGGCTGCAGTTGGTGTTCTGTTGCATGCAAGGAAGAGCGTGAGGGATTGGGTCTCATGGAGGAACAGAGAGAAAGCAGAGTTCTATCAGGCTACCTGGTCTGTTTTTGAAATTTGAAAGCAACAATTGACTCCTTTCAGCTTCCTATTTGTTATTTGACAAGACAGTTAACAGTTACTATAGTTAATGTTTTACTAGAATACTTATTCTGTAAAAAAGCTAAGCTATTAATACTACGACTTTGTATAAGAAAAATAACAATGATAATGAGATTGAGAAATCTGTTAGAAAAGGATCATTATGAAATTTCTGCTCTTTTTTCTCCTTTTCTTTATACTTGATCTGAACTTACACAAACATTAATTTTTCTACAATTTCGGGAGGATCTTTACATCTTTGAAATTTAAGAAGCCATGGTATTTTAGCATTCAATTTAGGATATTGTTTTCCTTAAATAAACAAACAAGAACTTCTAAACCTATAGGCCTTAAGGAATTTGATTTTCTCATGAGTGTACAGGTTTGTTTTGATGTCTTGGTAACAAGGAAGGCATGACTTGTTGCAGGATATATGTTAGAAATCTCTACCATATTCTTTTAATGTTTCTTGTGAATTTAAAACATCTCTCAAAATATACAGTATGAAAAGAGTCTAATCATGTTTCATCATGATTTTTACCTGAAAATTTGTACAAATTTTGTCTGAGAAGAGATTGAATTTTGTCTTGTAAATTGGTTTTAAACTACTGAAAGAAAATGGAAATACATGTAGAGAAACATGAGTTTCAATTACAAATAACTTCAGCAAGTAACATATAAAATTTATATTCTTCAGCACATTATTTAACACTCAAAATATGTTGGCTTCTTCATTCGTCTCTAAGTTTTCTTTTTGTTCTAAGGCTTTGAGAATTGATGATACTAAATAACACTTTCCTTTGCATTAAAAAATAGTGTTTTTTTAATGTGAAAATTCATCACTCACTTATTTTTAATATAGTCTATAGGTGACAATATCATACGGGTACACAATTTATTGCTTATGCTGCCCAAGAACTTTCCATACGGAGTTTTAAAACCAAGTTTAAATATGTAATGTGTGTCATTGAATTTGCATAACATATTTAAGTGATAAGAGGCCAGGAGAGGCATATGCAGCATTCACAGGTTTTACTCCTCTTGGGGAGGGATGTCTGATTTTGTTGCAGTCAGAATAGTTACACCTGAAATGGAACTATGACCTCTTTATTGTCTTCCTTTGTAGATTGACTTTGGTGATGGAAGTGGATACAGGTGTCAGATTGATGAGTAGATTTTCAATAACTGAATTTGAATGTCAATCCAATTGGATTAAGGGATATGTGGATAGCTGCTAAAACATTATTTATTTTTTGATGCTTTAGTAGGCACTGAGCCCAGTCTGTTTCTGCTGGAAGGAAAATTAAGATAGTTTGGCATTTAACTAGAATGAGTGTAATTGTTACTTTAGTTCCATTTATAGTTAACATGTTACTGTCAGGCACTTAAGTCTATGTTTTTGTTTGTTTGTGTGTTTTGGTTTGGTTTAGTTTGGATTTTTCAAGACAGGGTTTCTCTGTTGTAACTCTTGCTGTCCTGGAACTCACTCTGTAGATCAGACTAAACTCAAACTCACAGATCCACCTGCCTCTGCCTCCTCAGTACTGAGATCAAAAGTGTGCAAGACCACTGCCCAGCCCCCTTTGGTCTATGAACCATTACTTAATTTCTATGTATTTTAAAAGACTTTTGACAACAGAATGATAAAGAGAATTGGATTTATTTGGCCAAATAATTTATGTGGAAAGAACCATCCACTATAGGTGTCACTAGATAGGGGATTCTGGGATGTAAAAGACTAGGGAAAGCAAGCTGAGCTTTATTAAGTACCGTTAACTCATTGTGTTCTGCTTTTGATGATGGATGTAATGGAACCAGTTCTTTTAGGCTACTACTGCTGTGACTTCTCTGCCATGAGGGACTGTCACCTGGAACTGTGAGCCAAAAGGAATTTCTCCCTTCAGTTGCTTTGCCTGAATATTTTATCATGGCATCAGGGAAAAAAAAATCACCAGAGGAACTACTTAATTTCTTCTCTACCATGACTGTGTAACATATTATAATTTATAGACTGTCATAAGACAAAGGCTAGAACAGATGTAAATTTAACTCTAAGATAAGTTAATTAGTCATATTCTTAGGGAAGGAAACTCGGCCCCTAGATTCACAACTCTGTTAAAAAGATAGGATATTTGATGTCCTCTATTTTTGAGAGAGAAAAGAATCTCAGATTTTTGTGGGATTTGGGCCCTGGCAAAGTTCTTTGTCCATTTCTGTAATAGGTGGAGATTTGGGGGGGGGGCTCTTTTTATATCTTTTCTTTGGAGGTCAGTATCAGCTCCTGACTCTTGCATGTTTAGACGAAACTAATTCTGCATGTGAAAAAGTGATAATCTGGTGTTGAAGAGAGGGACACTCTATCTCAGTGAAATAGCCTCACTCCTAACAGAGTGTTAGCATGGGAAGTAGAAATGGATGAACAGAGTGGCGATCATCGACCCGCATCCTGGGTAGGCGCCATTGAGTGCTGAATGCCTGCAGAGAACAATGGCATTGGCAAGATGAATTCTTCTTCCTCTCCTGGAGCAGGCATACACTCTTTGGATAATTAGAACTCTGTGTCTTCTTGTTTTAGACTCCAGGAATCAAATCAATAATCACCAGATTGTAAGGCTTTTGACCTCATATTGAAAGTCACTCACTGATTCCCAGCTTGCAGAAGGCCTGTTGTGGGACTTCCATATTCAAGGGATCCAGTTCCCCTCAAGAGTCCCTTTTCATACTTCCCTTTGTGGTTTCTTTCAGTTCTCTTTCTGTGGAGCACCCTCACTGAAGCCCTGGTGTTGATGGACACGTGTTCATGTTTTCCTTCACAGCACTCTCTCCAGGCAATTTTCCAGTCATTGATTTTCATTTCGGAATCTCATAAATGAGACAAGAATCCCCAGGAAAACCAATGAGAGTCTTTCATTTCATTGACCACATCCTTTAGTCCAGGAATTACTGTTGCATTTCAGTTTTGAACACAGGGTCCCTTTGCCAATTTTTTTATTCTGGATAAAATAATTTAAAAATGATTTCAGAAGGATTCAGGACAATTTTAATAATCTTATTTTTCTTTATTACTATTGTGTGTCCTTGTCACAGTGTGCATTAGAAGGTCAGAAGACAACTTTGTGGGTTCTTTCCTTCCATCTTTATACTTCCAGAGCCAGCATTTTCCCCATTATTTTATGGTCCCCTGAAGACAATTTTAATAGAGTTTGAGAGCAAAACAGCAAAGCACACAAAATAGATACCTTAGTATCTCCTAAGAATACTCTGGATAACAGGAACAGAGAGCATTATATTTCTTGAGTTAGAGGTCAAGAAATCAGGAGGCTCCAACAGTGAAGACAGCAGCAGCTGCATGGGTGGGGTGGGAATTTTGTCTTCAAAGGGGGCAGGAGACTATAAAAATGCCTAGATTATCAGGACAAGCAGGCTTAGAATTTTGTCTGGTAATCAAGAAACAAAGACCTTAACAGGGAAAAAGAAAAGTTAGTATTGTTTAAGACTTCTAGGTATGCTAGCTAAGAGGAATCCCTGACTTAAGTATGAGCAAGACATGATGGAATAAAACTAGAAGAGAGCTTTATAACACTGAAGAACCTTCAATTTGTTCAAGGAATGGCATAGTAGAAAAAGCATGGACCTTGAGTAAGTTAAACCTCTCTTTAAGTTCTGACTCATTTACTTAGCACAAATATTAGCAAGGATTTATTGATTACTTAAATTGTGCCAAGCACTTTATGATCATTATCTTGTGTAATTTTCTTAATGCCTCTGTTACAGATGCTACTTTAATCTCCATTTTACAAGCAAGGATGCTGAGGAATAGAGACATTAAGCCAAATACATAGTTAATATGTGGCGCAGGTACTTTCTGCACACAGGTGTGTATTATTCAGTGACCACATTGACTCACCATGTCTTTGACAAATAGTGGGTCTACCAAGTGTATTTTACCTATGACATTGTGTTTGAAATTTTTAACATGTTTGAAATTTTTCATGTAAAAATCCAGACTTGTATCTTTACTTGAAATAATGTGAAGATGCCGTCTTGGTAACACTCCAGTGGGAGCTGTTTGCTGGAGAAATATGGATGTTACAGCCAGCCATGGTATGCCTTCTGTAGGTGGCATCCTTCTCTCTACTGTTGCCACATTTTAAAACAGCTAATCATTTTGACACTGTTGGTGTTCTTATAATAGAAGAATGAATGACAGGGAATAGATGAAGAAACGACCTAGAGGGTGGGAAATTTTAAAGAAAAAGAAAAAAAAGCATAGTTATTTGTAGAGGTCAAAATAGTCCTTCTTTTAAAAATTATTTTCTATGTGTATGGGTGTTGTGCCTGAATGCCTGGTGCCTAAGGAGGCCAGAAGAGGGAGTTGGATTCCCTGTAACTGAAGTTACAGGTTATTGTGGGCTACTATGTAGGTGCTGGGAATTGAACCTGGGTCCCTTGCAAGAGCAGACAGTATTCTTAAGCAATGAGTCATCTTTATAGCCCCAAGAACTTTTTCTTCTTATTTAATATGCAAGTGCTATATCTGATTTATTCACTTATTTTATGTGTTTGGCACCTGTGCTGGTTATATTTTTGGCAACCTGATACAGACTAGAGACACCTGGGAAGAGAAGCTTTCAGTTGAGAAATTGCCTTCATCAGATTGACCTGTGGGCATGTCCATAGGGAAATTTTCTTGATTCTAAGTGATGGCAGATGGTCTATCCCTCTGTGAGTGCTATCACCCCTATGGATATCATTCTGGGTTATATAAGAAAGGTAGCTGAATGTGAGCCTGAGAACAAGCCAGTAAACAGAGTTCTTCTGTAGTTCCTGCAAGTTCCTATGGTGACATCTTTCTGTGATAGACTGTCAAGGTAAACTAAAATAAAGCCTTTTCTCCCCAAGTTGGTATTGGTCAGCAACAGAAAGCAATCGCGGACAGTCTCTATGAGGCCCTATAAGTGTGAAAGTTCCACTAAACTATATTGCAGTTTTGGAAAAGTGCCTTCACTTTTCCAAGATTCCCAGTTCCTCAATTTAACAATGGAAATTTTGCTGCAGGCTGAAGTGAGACCCTTAGTACAGTACTTAACATCTAGCAGCTGGCTATCAGGAGGAGCTGTTGTCCCTTTCCTCAGTCTTCCTATCTGTATAAATCTGCTCTACATTACTAAAATACATTGAGAGCACTCTGTCTCTACACTGATGGGTTTGCTGCCCACTTACATGCAAACTGCTATCAACATGGTTTTATGCCACACTGACACTATAGACAACACATTCCTGATTTGAGTTCTACAAAATGAAAAGTAATTGACATCCTGTGGATGAGACAACAGTGAATCGAAACTTCCCATGGCAACAGGAAAGTCAAGCAATAATGTGTTTTCTCAAACTTCCATCTGAAAGAAGACACATGACAGAAAGAGGCCAAATTGCACATGTAGAATGAAATGAGTACTTAGTATCAGGAAGAGGAGACACTCTAATTGCTGTCAAAATTTGCCTGTGGCTGTCACCATGGGAGTGACCCTTCCTGGAGACCATTAGGTTAAATGAGGGAAGAAAAAAAATGTATTTCCTCAGTGTATTGCCCTTTAGAAGTCATGATATATATCAATTGAGATAAGAGTTTCATGTTAGAAAATTCAATCTTAAAATTTGTACTTTTAATTTTCAGCTGTGAAGAAAACAATATTTTCCCCTTTTTGTTTTCTCTCTAAGCAAATCTTTTGTATTTGAACCTTGTCACTACAAAATCAAATAATTGCTGCATCAGATAATGAATTAGGAAAAGGTAGATAGATTACTTTAAAAGCCAAGGAAGAAAACTTTTCATCTATATTTGTCAACATACTCTGAAATTTCACCTGCCATTGAATTGTAAAACTTTATTTTTAAAATTGTGTGTGTGTGTGTGTGTTATGAATGTGATAGCACATATCTGGAGGTCAGAGGACAACCATGGGAGCCATTTTTTTTCTTTCTTTTATGTGGGTTCTCAGGTCAAACTTAGGTCCTCAGACTTGGCACCATAGAAATTTATCTGTTGAGCAATTTTGCTACCCCTCAATTATTAAACTTTAAAGCAACAAGACATAATAGTAACAGTTCATATGTGTGCAGAGCCCTGCACATTGGATGGCCTGGAACTGGGTTTATAGAGGGTTGTGAACTGTTCAACAAGAAAGCTTGGCACTGAACTCTTGGTCCTCTATAAGAAAAGTATACAGTCATAATCAAAGGAACAATAAAGCAGTTAAGATTTAGCAAAAACTTTTAAATTATCTGTGTGTTTGTGTTTTTGTGATGTATGTTCACACCTCTACATGATATATGGAAGAGAGAAGGAGTGGTCATATTTCTAGCTCTACTATCATGGGTGAACAGGTGGTATTGCCTAGCTGAAAAGGCAAATATAATCACTTAGAGTCCTGTCTTTGTACAAAGGGCCAAAAGTGAATTAAAGAGTGTTAGAGATAGAGACTACATGAGCTCTAGAAACAAACTCTGCTGTGTATTTCTTTCTCCTCTTACTTCTTATTGTGGTTCCCAATTCTCTCCAACCTTTGTTCTTTTTTTTAAGTAATAACACACTAATAATGGACAACCGAACTAAGGAACCACCAACTAACACTCAACCTGGCTTTCAGGGCTTCAGACCTTTTATACTCTAAGCAAAAGTTCCCGTACACCCAAGCACATACAAATCCCAAGAATGTGCTACATGTGCCAAAACAACTGCACGTAACCAAATTATAGCCACCAGCATCAAACATTTGAAATCAAACTTGTAATCATCCACTACACCTGAGATGGGAACATAAACATAGTTAGTCCAAATGCCGTTTCGCATTTTTAAAGAAACCAAAATAGCAAAAACTTCTTCCAAGTGTCCTGCTACATGTATTGCTTTCCATGAAGACAATCTGTATTCTCAAAAGAATTGGGAAATAGCACCTTTCTTGCTTCAGAACAAGCAAAACACTCAGGGGCACAGAGAGACTTTGGAACACATGCAAACTTCACTTTGGGTCCTCGTTTCTTTGCATATGCAGGGGCTTGTAGTGTGCACTCATTTGTGGGCACACATGTCAGGAGTCTGTGTGAAGGTATGTGTTTGAGGGGCCAGAGGCTGATGTCAGATGACTTGCAGTGGTTGATTTCTAGCTTATATATTGAGGTAGTATCACTTACTTGAGCCAAGTAAGATTCAGTTACTCTAGCTTTTCCACTTACTTACAGATCCCTTGTCTCTTCCTCTCAAACACTGAGATTATAGGTGGGCCAATGGCATGTTAGGCATTTACATAAGTGCTTGGGATGGTATCCTAAGTCTTGTGGGGCAAGTAATTTCTCCACTGAGTGATTTCCATAGCTCCTGGCCCTCATTCTCAATATGAGTTATTGTGGGCGCCCGCCTCGCCTGCAAGGAAGACGCCGCACACAGGATTCTTCTGGTTCATGCTTTATTGAGGACTGTAGCTTGATTGAGTGTTGAGAGCGAAAGACCCTGAATGTGTGAGGCACCCTGCTTATATAGGCAACGTGACCATCAACGATTGGATGCATGTCCAGAACCTCATTAGCATAGGGGGAGGCGGCAAGGATTACTCAACTTGCGCCTGCGCTGTTACTTGTTTACTCCAGAACCGAGCAAGAGGAGCCCGGAAGCAGGAAACCGGCGCCATCTTGTAATGGCGTTTCAACTCGGCTCCCAACATCTCCCCCTTTTATATTAAATTGAGGACAAAGGAACATGCTAAGTCACCGATCAACCCCCTCCATCTACGGAGGTGAGGATCAAGGAAGTTAAGCATGTCCTAAATACCCAGGTTACCTTATCTCGTGCAATGAGGAGAACCTCTGAGATGTGCAAAGGCTAACCTTGGGTCGAATAAGGGATGTGCCTATTCTTGGTGCAATGGGAACAAGCCCTCAGGGTGCAAAGGCCACATACCCAAAATTGTCTTGAAAGAAAACATGTGGGGGAGATGGACTTCTGTCTCATTGGCTCTGATAACACACAGCTTAACTATTAATAAGAGGGTTGGACAATACATATCAACCATCGACCCAACGATTAAGCGTTGCTAACCAGGCCGCAGGGGAATGTCCCACATCAAGGGCAGCAAATGCTTGAATAATACAGAAGCAATCATCATAATACCCATAGTTCCCCGACCTGCCCATTCCTTGAGATACATGGTAGCATCCTTAATCCAACCCCAGAGTCCAGTTGCCATGGATAAGTCCACACGAGTTGAATTGACATGTGTAATGGCCAGTCTTAGGTCCCTCATAGTAGCATCAAATTGTGATGACCAATCCGTCTTGAAATATTGAGAAAGTTCCCGTGACAAATTTGCAGCAACAGTATAATTATGATATTGAACAGATATCACACATAAACCAAGCATCCTCCATTCACAACCTAATTGAGCCAATTGCCATAGTACGATTTTCCCCTATACCACTATTTTGAGAGTCATAAGGCAAATAGGCAAGATCAAGACTAGAGTTCGTCATGCATCACCGGCATTGGTTTGGGGAGTGTTGTTAGTATTCCCCATCGTTGTTCTGTGTGTATCGAGGGCCACTTTATCAGGATCATCTGTAGAGCTAGTAGCGTTTTCAAGATCCTCATCCTGTTCTTGATCTTCTAAGGGCTGTTTCACCGTTCTCGTCAGACGAGCAGGCACCCAAATGGGGTTTTCTTGGTCCTGAGGAAAAACACAAACAGCTCCCCTGGATCTTATTAAAACTTGATCCGGGCCCTTCCATTGATTAGACAATACATCTTTCCACTTGACATTTTCTAGTGGAGGTTGTGTAGACATAGCATATCTATCTGCTGCAGATCTTCCAGCAGCATCCAAATTCAAAAAATTTCTTGTGATGGTTACATGACCTGCAGCTGCAAACCATGGAGCTATGGTGATGGTTACATGACCTGCAGCTGCAAACCATGGAGCTATGGTATCCACCTCCTGCAAGGAATGAACTATGATAGAACCAATTTCATTGGACAGGAAGGTGAGGCACCCATGGTTCTTAGCCTTAGGCAGGTTAGGGAGAGGGGGCGCAGAGGGAGCCGCCGGAGCGTATGGCTCAGGACGGTAACGTTCTTCCTCATAGCGCGCAGCTTCCTCTTCTAGTTCTGTTTGTTCCTCTGTGTCCAGTTTCTCTTCTGACCCCGAAGTTTCTGAGTCAGAAGAGGAACTACTAGTTTTATTACTGGTTATTTTTAAATTTTCAAATTCTGCTAGTACTGGGTATACCCTTTTCTGACTATTCATTTCTTTCTTTTTTTCTTTTTTCCCTTTTTCTACCCTTTTTATATCTTTTTTAGGCCTCTTCCTCTTTTCTGTTTCTGACATGCTGTCTTGATGTTTTGCTAATGTTCGCTGTCCTTCCCTTACCCTCTCTTGACATTGCTTATTAACCATACGCCATAATGGCCATGTACCGGCACGGAAACTTCCCTTTTCCTTTTCTCTCTGCAATTCTCCTTCTAGTTTACCCCAAGAAGGGATTGTAAGAGACCTGGTGGTTCCTGGGCGATGACAATTTAGACAAGGGCAACAAGCAAGAACAACAATAACCATACAAGCAAACATGACCGCACCTAGTGCAGGGTCAATCTCATAAAACAGCATACCTCTCAGAAAGAGTCTGGATCCACTTTCGTCCTGCGCTCCAGTTCTGAATCCTCCTGAAAACAGGGGTCTTCGCCGGTGCTGAGCTGATGGTCAGGTTCCCGGGTTTCGGCACCAAATGTGGATGCCCGCCTCGTCTGCAAGGAAGACGCCGCACACAGGATTCTTCTGGTTCACGCTTTATTGAAGACTGTAGCTTGATTGAGTGTTGAGAGCGAAAGACCCTGAATGTGTGAGGCACCCTGCTTATATAGGCAACGTGACCATCAACGATTGGATGCATGTCCAGAACCTCATTAGCATAGGGGGAGGCGGCAAGGATTACTCAACTTGCGCCTGCGCTGTTACTTGTTTACTCCAGAACCGAGCAAGAGGAGCCCGGAAGCAGGAAACCGGCGCCATCTTGTAATGGCGTTTCAACTCGGCTCCCAACAAGTTATGACTCCTTATTTCCTAGGCAGTAAAACTGACTTAGATATCTTTAAAAAAATAAAGACTTTGTTTGGAAAATATTCTGGTTAGTGTTCATTGTCAGTTTACTAGGATCTAGGATTATCCACAGACAGGCCTCTCAGCATGCCTGTTGTGCATTATCTTGATTATATTAACTGAAATGGGATGACCTGCCAATTATGAGTGGTGTTATTCATAGGATGGGTTCCTGGAATGTATAAGTGGAGACAGGGAATTGAATAGCAACAAACATTCATTATTCTCAGCTTCCTGAATGTGGCGCTGGCCTAGAATTAAGGGGATTGAAATGTACTTTGAACCCTGGATTTTCTTACCCTCCTCTTTCTTACCCTGACAAACCCCAGCAAGCATTAACAGCTAACAAAACTCCCTCAGGTGCTGACATGCCTTAGGTCACTAGTCACTGATAATATCCTGCCTCTCCAAGGCATATGGCCTGGTTGTTGCTTATCTGACCACTGTGCCTGGAAGGCTCCAGGCTGGACTTCTCCTTATAAGGTCTCTTCCCCTTACTTCTCTAACCCCCTTCTGCTTTTGCAAGTTGAGTTTTCTTAATACTCTCACCCTGGCCAATGACTTAGGACTACCAAGGACTGATTGTGAGCCCCTTACATGCAAATGGAGCTCTCCTAGTATCTCTGCCCTGCCCAATAGCATACCACCACATGAGACATTTGTCATATATATATATATATATATATATATATATATATAATCTCCAGTTACTTCAATAAACTGAGCTGTTTATACTGACACTGCCTCCCAGGGAAATCTGTTTCTCGCTGGCTATCAGCCTCTGCCTAAGACCTGCTCACCCTGGAAGGACAGTTCTTGACTACGTCTGCCCCAGGGAAGGGATCAGAAAGCAGGGACCTACATCTGAGCATGGATGAGATGTGATCAACTTCTCTGACTTTCCCACCATAATGGACTATACCCTTGAACTGTGAAAGAGGATAAGCCATTTCTTCCTTAAATTGCTTTTGTCAGAAAACTTTATCATAGCAACAAGGAAAGAAGCTAAGACCGATATGGAGTGGTTCGAAGAATGGACCAAAAGTTTGAAAGTCTGGTGATCTCAACTTTATAAATAACATAGTCACTCTGAAAATTCAGGACAAAGGAATGGATGGCTTTTATAGGGTATCATCATTACTTTAAGCTAGCAAAATAGAACTTCACTTCATAAAATGATGAGTCCCCAAGAGGAACATTTCAGTGAGAGAGCATTTGTCTCCTGCCAAGCTGTCTGGGAAAGGAGGGAGACAGGTTCAACCTACCAATAAATATATATATGCATGGTGGCTCATGCCTGTAATCTTAGCACTCAAGGGGCTTAGACATGAGGGATCACCTCACATTTAAGGCCAGCTTGAGCTATGTAGGAAAATTCAGTCTCAAAAAGAAAACAAACTTGTTTTCCTAGCGTGTCATTGCAAGCCTGAGGAGCTCACAGGGAACACAAACACCCCCACCACTCCTCTGTTTTGAAAAGGATACAATTTCTGTGAACATCCATTTGCAGTAGAAAACCAGGCATCATCATAAGCACCCACTTAAAATGTGAGGTAGGAGAACTATGATCACTGTGGAAAGTGCTTTAGTAGTGTGGACTTGAAGGCTTCCTGAAACTAAATGAACAAGTTTACATTTTATTCTTCATTAAATGAATACTTATTTCAGTGAATACCTAGTTTGCTACATTTTATTGTGTTTTATTCTTCTTTCATCTTTGCAAGAAGTTCTTTTGTCTCTGTAGAGCAAATATCACACAAATAGATTGGTGGATTTAGGTAAAGACTGTGCCATAGAATTCAGTGAAGTGCAACTAATAAGAGGTTAGAAGAGGTTAGTACCATAACATGCAAGAAATGAATGGCATGCTAGACCTTTACATAAGTGCTTGTGGTGGGATCTTAACTCTTGTAGGGCAAGTGATTTCTCCACTGAGCCATCTCTGCAGTTCCTGGCCCTCATTCTCAATATGAATTATGACTATTTCCTTATATCTTCTTCAGAATTCTCATCCAATACCAGAGAGTCAATGGGATAGCTTCCAGTAGTAAGACAACCTTCCTTCTCTGTCCAGAACTTGCGATAATATACTTTTCTCCCTGGAGAAATTAGAAATGCACTTTGCTCATTTTCAGGTTAGTGGCTGTGTTTTATGGTAACACTATCTTCTAAATATAAGCACTTCATTTTCATTAAAGTACTTTGTAGTCTTTGTAGTTCAATCAAAGCTGGATGAGACGATAGTCAAATTGGCTGTCATTTTAATTTGTGAGAAGAAGTCTTTTCAAGATTTCTTCTGAAATTTTTCTTAAAGGAATGATGAATATTGTAGGATTTGGGTGGTTAGCTATATAGTCTCTGGAAGCCACAGATAAAATCTGACAAATACATCTCCGCATTTGGGAATCTAACTTATGGAAATTCACCTGGATCAGAAGAGGAAAAGAGGGGGAAAGGAAGTTCTACTGTTAGGAGGAAATTCTAGGTTTATTTATAAAATGAAGAATAAAAGGAATCTTTGCATACTAGAGATGTTCACGATAAGCCAAGGTAAAATCCCTGACAGTCTCTGTAAGATGAAATAATTAAAATACACCTCAGTGGTATTTCTTAAACATGGTCCTTGGTGTCTCTAATGAAGTCACCTACTGGTTGGTAAGAAGATACAGAATCATAATGTGAGTGTGAACTGTTTAAGTCTCTCATGATAAATTCCAGGAATCTGCATGTTCACTATGATTCCCAGGACATGGTCTAATGGTAAAATGAAGTTAGCTAAGGTTAAAATTATATAGTGTGGTGCATAAATAAATGAAATAGAGAAAGAGAAGGAAGGACAAAAATGGTGAGAAAAATAAGATGTTCAAGAATGCCTCCTGGGAGCTCTACTTTTCTTTATGCAATAAATAAATGAATATAGCAACATATTACAAAAACTTTTTTTATTTAACCAGGTCAGCATTCTGTTCTCTCATCAGTTAGCTGCAGACTGATTTTGAAACACAAGCTTCCTTCCTGTATTGTTATTCCTAAGGTTTAGAGAAATCTTGACTTCACAACTTTAGGACAATATATAATTAGCAACTTTAAGATGATATGAAATAGATAATAATTTCAACTGGTGTTTGAATGCAGGATTCTCCTAGTTGTGTGTTTTCTCATGTTCCTTTGCTTTTTTCTGTTCTTATATTTGCCATCATGTGGAGCGGCTATATCATTTTGAATAGTTGTCTAGAATCAAATGATAACTGGTCAAACAGCACATTACATCCCTTTCCACTGTGACTGTTGCCAGAATCAGTAATGCAGTACAATCTAAGCCACTACGACGGAACCCCAGTAAAGATTAGAGAAAGATTATTTTGCTGGTCACAAGTAAAGAAACATAAGCCACCTACTAGACATATCAGGAGAAAATCTACCCAAAGACAGTGCTGGCTCAAGTCTGTTCAAGTTGTATACATTTTTGATAGTGTCACATGAAATACATTTTTCTGACTTTGGAAGCTACTATTTTATTAAACTCAACTTTTCTGAAGAGGCTAGCCAGAAGGATACCTTAAAATAAATAAACCTGTTCTAGTAATGCACTATTCAATGTTTGTTTATTTCTGAAGTGTATCTGTCTATTGTTTAAGATTCATCATGTTGAATTCCATGACCTTTATGTGCTGAGAACTGTATCCTTCTTTTCATTCGATCTGTGGGGAAAGAGTATAATTTCTGGGACCAGGATGTGAGCATTCAGCATTTCCTAGAATCTGTCACCCTTAAAGTAAGCTTTCATTCCTATATGACTGAGAAAAAGCTTTTGCCTCATCCATTGAAAACCCACATTCCAAACTACCATCCAACAATCCCCTAAAGTCCTCTGATCAATGTTCAACTAACACACAAAACAATATGTTTTTCCCTTGTTGAACATTTTACAGCCAGATTTCCTCAAAAATGACACCTCCGTGGGCTATTCTCTTCTGCCACTTTAGCTATTGAGCCTATGATGTGGCTTTGTTAGCACCAAATCCATCTTCATACTATAGTCATTGCTGTGATAAATGGGATAACAGAGACTTTCTAGTAAGACTTTGCTGGGCCCAAGAGAGTTATCATTATATCAAAACCAAAGCTAAATTCAAGATTGAAAAGAATAAAATTTCCTTTCACTACAGAAATATCTGCCAACATGTAAGATACAAAGTAAAGCATCTCCACAATTCAAATTCAAACACCAGCCCTTCTCATCACATCAGCATCCTGAATACACATGCTTTACTGTGTAACACACAGTTTACACTATTGTCCTATAGCGATTCCACAGTCCTGTGCTTTCTGTGGAACAGTCCCCATATTTGATTCCTATTCTGTGCTCTACTTTAAGGATATATTCTTTAAGGTTCTAGAAGGATCAGTGTGCATTCTGCTAATTTGGAAGCATTCATAAGGAACAGGAGAGTGAAATATTCAAGACAAGAAATAAATGTAAATATTGAAAAGTTAAGAAACTAAATTATCACTTGTTCTTATTTACCTACCTGTAAAAACAATATTTGCTATTCGATGACACCAAATAATATTTTAGAACAAATTTAGTATTTGTCATATTATATTTAAGGCATAATTTTCTACATAAAGTAGTATGAAGTAAATCCTAGAAGCTGGTCTTGAACCCCTGATTTTCTCATCCTGGGAGTGGTAGGAGTTCTGGTGCTCTTCACTTTTAGCCCTGGCCAGAAACCCAGCTAAATATTAAACATTACCTGCTTCACAAAAGATCATTAGCAAAGGAATGTGGCTTGGTTGGTACTTATCTGCACTGTAGCTGTAAGCATAGGGATGAGTCCATTTACTGAGAAGAGGTGCCTTCCTCCTTTCCCTGTGAGACCACACCTTATGCAGAAGGTGCCCTTGCAGGACCTTGATGCTTAGACTTGAGCTCCACATGCAAATTGGGCTACTTCAATATCCTTGTTTTAACCAATGGCTTCCATCCTTGGGTACCAAAGACCCTCCTCTGCCTGTACCCTATAAATGTAACCACCCTTACTTTAGTAAACGAGAGATATGTTCCTCTGACAACCTCTCCATAGAGTCTGTTTGCTCTCCTTGGCTCTTAGTCCTCCGATCTGGGATCTGCCAGGATGCATTGACTCACGCTCTACACTTTCCTTCCTGGGGGCTGAGCTGGCAGCCTATAGCTCAGCTAGGGAAACAAAAGAGAAAGAAAACAACATTGAAGTTTTGTGATGTATTCTTAGGAAAAAGAGTGCTCCATGAATAGGTAAACTCCCATGAAGACATCATTCCTTGTTCCATCTTTCTTCTCTTTTACTAAAAGGAAAATGTCCAGAGTACAAAGGAATTCCCAAACCATTTTGTCACTTACTGATTTAAAATCAATTTATCTATTAACCAACCAATTTATCTATTAAACTGTAAAGTTTTCAGTAAGTCTTTGGGAATCTATTTGAAATGTATCAGATTCATTAAGATGTATATAGGAATAAACATGATCAAGTCTCATTTTCTCAGTACCTATCTCAGTAAGTTAAGAATATAGTATGTGATAGAAGATATGGATGAGTGGGTTAAAAACAAACAAGCCAAAACCAAACAACAACAACAAAAATATTTGCTGTACAAACATGAAGACCAGAATTTGAATGCCCAGAATTCATGCAAGGCTGGATGTAGTAGCTTGTGTCTAACCACAGTGCTTCTAAGTGCAGATGTAGGCAGAGACAGGAGAATTGCTAGAAGCTCATCCTCCAGCTAGTCTGTGTATGCAGTGGCAAACAACAAGAGGGGCATTGTCTTAAGAGGAAGGGTGGATATTCACACCCGGGGATGTCCTCTGACCTCCATACATGCACTAGCACATAAGTGTGTCTGCATTCACACACACACGCACACACACACACACACACACACACACACACACACACATACACACATGCACGCACACATATTAAAAGAGAAAGAAGAGAGGAAAGAATACAATATAAACCCCAAAAAGTTTGTAGGAACTTCTAATTTAATTGTCCTACAAGCAAACTGGAAAATACTGCCTTCATACATACTATGCATCCTAACATTAAATATATATGGAAAACATCAGAACAGTTAAAATGTCTATAAGGCTGAGTACAGCAAGCAAGCAAGCCAGGCACAAAATATAGAGGACCTTACATGAAGCCCCAGTCCTGATCTTATGCAAGCTCATTACTCTATTACCTTATACACAGAATACCTATGGATTCAGACAACCATAACATTTTTGTTGATTTTTTTTTGAAGCACAAGGACAATTTTGTTAGAGCTTAAAAGAAAAATGTCTGGTGGGTAAGATGTAAAACCTCAGCAGATACTTGGAGGAGGAGAATGGAGCATAGAAGAAAAAAAGGCCATGCCATTTGAAACCAGCCTGGTGGTCAGGCACATGGCCAACAAGCAGCCACATGGCATGGGAAGAGGTTTGAGAGAAAGAATGAGAAACCCTAAAGTGTTGGAGGGAAAGCTCAGAGTATTAAGGAATGCATGATAAAAAAGAAAGCAAAGAGTGGGAAAAGAAAGTATTTAGAAAAGCAAGCAGACTTGCAACCCTTACACACCATTGCAAGGGAGAAGTATAGCATTTCATGAAAGAAATAATTATTATTCCTGTCTCTTTAGCATGGCTTAAGGTGAGACAACCATCCTAGAGGTGGTCCTTTAACCAAAGTGATTGAACCAGCCCTACTGGAATGCTAGGCCTCTATTCATTTTAGAGACTCTATTTTTTTGACTAGGATTTTTTTTTCCATACTAACATTATATCTCTGCAGAGGTAACTCTAAAATCATATAGGAATCAGATAAAGGATCAAAGTCTCCAAACACCTCTGACATCTCTGCTGTTGTAAGGATGAGGCTGCGAAGAGGCCCAGACATATGGGGCTTTGTTCCATCAGTACTTTGGCTTTTTATATTCTCAGAGAGCAGAGAGCTAGAAGCATGTCTTGTAGATGAGTATTGTGTAACCTTCTTTCCCTCTACAATCACACTTACTTTCAGATCATTGAGTGAGTTAATTGAACAAATGGCAATGAGCTTGCCAAAATTGGAGAAATTATCCTCTGACCTTGATAGTAGTTTTAAGTGTAATTTAATTTAAATAGCCCAAAAGCTTCTAGATAAATATAACTTAGTAGATAAATTTTATTGGGGAGAGAAAGAATTAAAATTGTACAAGAGAGCCAAGTGAAGTAAATAATTTTCCCTCTAGAAGTATTTTTATTGATTTTTATTTCTCAAATGTTACTGTTCACACTGGTATTTGTGTGTTGGTTAAAATGTTTTTGTTTATGCAACACATAATCTTCCGTATAGCATGACAGTCTTGCATACATATAGAATTTCACAGTGAGTTGTATTGTAAGCAGGTGGGACTAAATGACATCAGGCATGCTCCTTATAACCACAGACATTACACTTACTGGTAATGAGTACATTTGCACATACGTGACCCTTCTATCTTCAGAGAGCGTGTTTTCCATTATTGAAGTTTCTGAGTTCTAAAGAATTTGAATATAACAACCTTGACAAAACACAGTAAGCTTTATTTTGTTGTATCCTATGTCATAAGCTCTGATATTTTTTCTACAGTGGTCTAGTTGGGAAGAGAGAGACTCACATCTACAATGACAAGATTTTATTTTATCCTTGTTCCTGAGGTTGTCATTTACTGCTCAGATTTTCAATCCTAAGCTTGCTTCATTACACATAATTAAGAGTGTACAAATCCTACGTGTTCAGCCATCTCTTCCCACCCCTTTGAAATTCACTAAGAACATGAGAAAGGGAGGTAGGCTCCCTGTTTCTGCTTTTCATCTAGAGGAAATTAAAATACAAAATCTCATGAAATGTCCTAACACACCTTCATTCCAACACAATTGTTTGGTAGAACATGTCCCTGAAATCAGCCTAGAAATGTGAATAGCTTTTTTTTTTTTTAAACCTATTTGATTTCAACCAATAATTTTGCTTAAAATTCTCCTCTGGCTCCATCAGCCAAGAGTCCTAGATTAGAGAGGAAAACATACCAAAAATAAAGTTGACTGATTTGTTTCCTGTCTTAAGTGATATTTCATATCATATTTTTACCAGAAATCTATATCTGTTAATTCAATATTCAATTCTATTAAGAAGGACATGGAATAGGACCAAGTAAATAGGATTTATTTTTCTGAGCTTTGGAAGATGTTTGGTCCTTGGAATATTGGTTCAAATATAATGGGAATCTCTCATAGGTGAGATGAAGGAAAGCTGTATTGTGATTTTTTTTTAGATTCCAATTCAGCAAAAGTCCAGACTATTCATCTCTCTAGTGTTATGGCTTGAACACACACGTGTTTTTTCCCAAAATTCATAAGGCAGAATTTAATTCTAGAGGTGATGATATTCAATGGTGGCGCCGTTGGGACGTGGTCAGACCAGGAAGGCACCAATTCCTGGAGAAGATTAAGGTTATAAAAGGGCTAGAGAGAGCAATGAACATAAATATCCTTTGAACTATTTATAAAACATTAACATAACATGAAAATAACTTGGTTTTTTAGTAATATATTCTACTGGCATTATTAGTTTGTTATCTAGGCTATATTAACTACAGCTCAGTGAGGGAGAAAATGAAACTATTTTATTTCTGAAACTCTTGGACCTCCTGAATTCCACTGCTTCCCAATGGCATGTATTCTCTAGGATTAAAAAAAAATCTTACTATAAAAATAAAGATAAATAAGATGCAAAGTAGATTTCTTTTTTAAATACAATTGTTTTATATTTAGTTGTGTGTGCCTCTCTCTCTCTCTCTCTCTCTCTCTCTCTCTCTCTCTCTTTCTCTCTGTGTACAAAATTGCACTATGATATACATGTGGAGATCAGAGGGAAACCTACAGAGGTCAGTTCTCTCCTTCCACATTGCTGAGAAAAATATCTATGAAAAATAATATTTTAAAGTAAAAAATTAAAGATAGAATATTTTATATCAGAATAAAAGATCCATGGAAATTATTTTGTAACAGTACATTGATCAGAAACATTTTGCCTAAAGTGTGGATCTCTCTCAGTCACCATCAAGATAGCAAGACAACAAGTCATTTCAAGTTGATCATAAGACAAAAAATGGCTTTAGGGTTCCTAGGCTTCATGTCGAGTGTGCTTTCTGGCTCATTCCTTGAGTACTGAAAATAATAACAAACCTCTAAGTATACTGTCCAGTGCCCAGTAGAGAAAGAACCCAGCAGGGATAGAATCATAATTATATCCAGCACCATGTTTAAATTCTTGGAATCTGAGTTCTTATCATGGAATAATGACACCTTCAATAGGCAACTAGCTGTATCACACATGTTATTGGAGTCATATTTTGTTCTTCAGAAACTGCATGTCTGAGGAACATGATGAGAAGCAAACAGTGGGTCTTACAATTTCATATTAAAATTTCTGACTCAAATATTGGCCAGGATAAGGCAGGAAGTATACAGGCTTTGGTCAGCAAAGTACAAAATAGAGCAGGTAAAATGAGAGTTGTCAGTAAGAGTGAAATGTAAGTGTAATGATAGCCCCAAAGCCAATAAGAATATCACAGTCCCTTTTAAAAGACTTCCTCGTTCGATTTGTAATCTTTCATATCTGACATGTGCATAAGCAAATGCTCCTGATTATTTGCTTGCTTAGCAAATACATATTTTAAAAGAGATTTTTAGACCCCCAAACCTTACCATGGTTTGGCTGATTGGTGACTGGAGTGATGAAAATGTATTTTTTTTAACCTTTAGAATTCCAAATCCATTCTAATGGTCTGTCCTACAGCCCCACCTTTACCCTGAAACCCAATGGTATTAACCGAGTTGATCTTTCTTATGGGTGCATTCTTAATATACTTGACTTGAGGACTTTACCTTAAGTTATTATTTCATGAAGTATTTTAATACAATAATAGTCTTTTTGCTCCCCCATATATTGTATAGCATATATCCAATTTGCATAATAATAATGTAAAATAGATAAAATGTTTAGACTTGAGTCTTTAGCATTTTCCTTTTAATCTGATGTGGTTCACTTGTCTGTGGTTTATTGATCTCAGTTGGGTTCACTTGTCCCTTTGCAATCAGTATCAGTGAGGTTTAGCTTGGTGACTCTGCTATGTGGGTTGCTCATGTACATGCTAAGGGGAAGGTGAGCTGTCAATATCTAACCTAAATGACCTCACATTATAGTTTGAAAATGAAATGTCCCAAAGGGATCATGTACTAGACATCTGGTTCCCCTTTAATGGTATTATTTTTGAAAGGCTATGGAACCAGAGGAGGTGAAACCTGGCTGAAAGGACTAGGCATGGATCTAGGCAGTGTCTTGTTTCTAGAGCCCCTTCTATTTTTATCTGCCCATTAATAGAGGTTGGGAGGAAGACAGTACTTGTCCATAAGTAATTAGTTGGAACTCCATGTCCCAAGAAAACAGAAATATTCATGATATGACAAAATTGTGTGTGTGTGTGTGTGTGTGTTTGTGTGCCTGTGTGTAGAAGAAAAAGACCACTTCTTATGCAGTGAATTCAGAAATTTTATTCAGAAACTGAGAATTTTAAGCTATTAGAATGTATTCATTTTTTAATTTTCTATTATTTCTCCCATCTTCAATTTTTTTGTTTGTTTTTCATGACAGGGTTTCTCTGTTATAACTCTGGCTGTTCTGGAACTCACTCTGTAGATCAGGCTGGCCTCAAACTCACAGAGATCCACTTTCCTCTTCCTCAAGAGTGCTGGGATTAAAGGCATGTGCCACCACTGCCTGTTTCCACCTTCGATTTTTTTGGCAGATTTATTTCCACTGCTGGGTTTCTCTGGGCCTGCATCTTTTCATGCTTTCCTTAGTTAACTGGAATCTCCTCTGTGTGTTCAATTTAGACAACCATGATAGCCCCAACCTGATCCCTAACACACATTTGGTCGACTAGGCTTATTCTTTGTTCAGAAAAGCTTTGCCAGAATGTTAGCAACCCATTTTATTAGTTCCCCCGTATTGAGCCTCTTTGTTCAGGGAGTTGTGTTTTTAACTCTCCTTAAATTTGGGTTCCTTATGCTTCCAATGTTCTCACTCATCATTCTTAGGAACTATAGGGTATAGGCTCAGAGCAACATGGATATTATAAAGTTTCTAGAACCCTAGGTCTCTAAGCCAACACAATTAGAGGCAAGAACGGCTCCATCATTTTCACAAAATCCAATAACACCATGAAGATAATTGCTCTCCTCTAGCACATATTCCTACGACCATGATGCTTTGTCTAAGGGCTTGAGCGCATGTGACCATGAACTGAATTCTGAACCTTGAATCAGAATAAAGCTTTCTCTTCAAGTTGTTACAGTGGTGAGAAAAGTAATTAGTATTTTCATCTTCTATGACCTAATCTATTTGCCTCTACCCTATTAGTCTCTTCCTTCAGCAGGCAAGACTGATTCTGCCCAACTGCCCATGGCTTTGGCAGAGGGAAAGAGGGAAGGTACCCATATTCTCCATCAAGTTCTGGAGTCCTCTAATTAACATTGTAGTATTACTAGTCAAAAAGCCCAATCAGATTCAAGAATAAGGCAATTGATAGAAATCAACACTGTGATAACACTAAGATTGGAGAAGGTGCCTATGATAAAAGACCAAACTGAGCATAATGAGTTTGGCAACAATATGAAGAAACTCATGTGTTCATGCTTTGATGATGAAAATGTGAAATGCTGTGGAATTGTTAAAATGATTACTCAAAAATTTAACCACTGAATTACCATACAGTTTAGCTCTTTTTCTTCTAGGGCATATATCTTTGGACAGAAGCAACATCACACCATACTACCACTATTTTTATACCCACTATAACTTTATTAACTAGCTTTCAAGATATGTGTTAAATTTTCTTTAAATGAGATTTGAATTCTTATGAAACTCACTTATAAATGCACTCTTTAATTAGAAGAACATGTACAAGAATTTTAATAAGTTAAAATAATTAATGATGCCTCTGTGTAAATATTGGACAGATGTTTTGACTACGAGTTCTGTGAAATTTTTCATTACCTAGATAATTGGAAGTAGCGCAGAGAAAGAAGGAAGTGATGAGAACCAACTCATAATTTTAATTAACATTTAAAACATCTTTATAAGTTCAAGACACATTGAAATGCCTAGAATATATCAATAGGTGTAAAAGTTAAACACCAAAAAATACCCCAAATCTCCATTCAATAAATAGCCTATTAACTGAATATACAGTCCTCACAACAAAACAAAACAAAAAACCACAGTGATTAATAAGTATTTTTAAAAGTATTTAAGATCTTAATCATAAAGAAATGCAAGCTAAAACAACTGTTAGGTTCTATTTCATCCTTGTAGAATGGCTATCATCAAGAAAACAAACTGGAGCTGAAGAGATAACTCAGTGGTTAAAAGCCTACACTGCCTTTTTAGATGCCCCAGTTTGGCTTCCTGTGTCTGGCAGCTCCAGGGAATCTGCTGCCTCTGGCTTCTATGGCACCTGAAGTCATGTACACATGTTCTCACAGACATAAATATATAAAACAAACAAAAATAAAGTAAATCTTTTAAAAATAAAAATTAATGGCAGTACTAGTGAAGGTATGGTGAAAGAAGAGAATTTATTCACTACACATGGTAGCATAAACTCATTCAACCACTATAAAAATCATGAAATTTTGTATGTTGATTTGGCCTTGCATCTCTAGGATAAAAACAACCTGACCATGCTGTATAATCTTCTTAATGTGTTCTTGAATTCCATTTACAAGTATTTTTGTTGTAAACTTTTGCAACTGTGTTCACTAGGATTTTTTGTTCCTTGAAAAATTTACATTTATATTTACACTTTAAAATCACATTTTATTTATTTATTCACTTTGTGTGTGTGTTTGGAGGCATAGATTGCCTGTGAGTGGACGTCACAGGACAACATGCAAATTAAAAATGTCACAATTACATGAGGTAAACCTTCTAATTGATAGCAAACTGCAGTTAAATCTGTTGATTTTGAAACTATGATGACTGCTCCCAGGAACTTATTCATCTTTCAGGAATTAGAAATGCAAACAATTGAGCTCCCTTTGAAATGGACAGATAAATAATTCTTATCTCAAGCTCTGAAATTTATATTTCAATAACACTTAAAATTCTAATACATTTTGATACTTGAGACTAGCTGAACTAGATTATTATATTTAAATAATAAAAAATATGTGTATGCGTGAGTTTATGTGCATGCAGGTGCCTTCAGAGGCTAGAATAGGGCTTGTATTCTATGTAACTGGAGTTATAGTCTGTTTTGAGCCATCCAAAATGGGTACTGGGACCTGATAAGTACACATTCTTAACTGCTGAGCCATCTCTACAGGCCCATATATCTAATAAGTTTTCTCATTAGTAGATTTAAATATATGGACCTTAATGAACTGGTCAATAACAAAGGAAAAGTTATACATCTCAGATGATTATTGTTTTTTAAGAAAGTAGAAAACAACCTAGATGTCCTTCAACAGAAGAATGGATTTTAAAAATGTGGTTTATTTACACAATGGAGTATTACTCAGCCGTTAAAAACCTGAAATCATGAAATTCTCAGGTAAATGCATGGAACTAGAAAAAGAATAGTTGTGAGTGATACATCCCAGATCCCAAAAGACAAATAGGATATGTATCCAATAATATGTGGATATTAGCTGCTAAGTCAATCTGTAGAACCACAGAGGTTAGGTATAGAGTAAGGGACTAGAGCAGTGGTTCTTGAACTTTCTACTGCTGCAAACTTTTAATATAGTTCTTCTTGTTGTGGTGACCCCTAACCATAAAATTATTTTCATTGATAATTATAACTGATGGTTTTAGTCAACCCCTATGAAAGGTCCATTCAACTACCAATGGTGTCATGATCCACAGGTGTGGTGTTGCTCATCAAGGAAGACACAGAGGCATTTTCATAGGTATAAACCCTGCCAGACCTCAGCAGAGGAAATCACTATCAAGGCAAGTACCATCCTGGACAGTGCAACCCCGTGTCTTATCTATCTCAGGGGTTTTTATTGATACCTAAGCTCCTCAGGTGTTCTATTGACACCACATGCAAATCGTGAGGAATTTACATCTTTTACATAATGCTAACACCTGCAGACAATACAAAACTCCAAGGTCTAGACAGGCCTTTTCCCAACAGTGCCCCCAAATCCATTTGAAACATAACTAAATATAAACTTCTATAACATCTTCCCCTTCTGTATAAGAAAATTTCAAAAAATGCCGTATTTCTACAACAGAATTTAGCACTACACCAGCAAAACTATTTAAAAGAGGAATAATTATGAGGCTTGATAATGCACAGGACCAAATGAAAATAAACATCTATCAAGCTTTTCACAGTGTCTTTGGACAGCAGAAAAATATTATTAATGTCTATTTGTCTGGAGTTCACCCACAATCTTCTGGTCTCTTTCAAAGGGTGTGGGTCAATTCTCTGGCTCTGTTCTCTATAGCACACACAGCCAGTCTTCCAGGTTTTGGCTTGCTCCCCTCCACTGCTGCTGCTGTCCTTGGTGGTCATCCTATGGTACTGGCATCTTCAGAACACTGGGGTCTCTTGTTACAACTGTACTGCCTTTCACCAATAACCTCTCCTGGGCTCTCTTTATGATGCCAGGCTTCAACTTCTCTGCATGACTCATTCAATCTGGGCCTTCAACTGTCACTGAGGCTGAACTTTAACAGTGACTTCTCCTGGCCTCTTTTCTTGGTTCTAAGATTCAGCTGCTCTCCATGACCCTTTCATGCCTTCAAAACCAGTATTACCTGTGTGACTCCTACACATAAGATACAAAGTAGGCCAGTCCTCGAAGACAACTTATGTGTGCTGATCCTGAGGAAACACTGTCCAGACTCTAAGATATAGTCTAGTTTGAAGGAAAAACAACTGGTAACCTTGTCTGCAGGAAGGATTCCCTTGTGGGATGGAGTTCTCATCACCATAGCAGATGTGTCTTGTCAGGACCACCTAACCAGTATCTGTAGCTTGTAGTCAGGTTTTCAGGAAATAAAAAACAAACAAAAAACACAAAATTGTTCAGTTTAATTGACTTCTCAGTTCCAAGCCTGGGCTTCCACAACAGGGGGTCCTAGGCCTGTGGGAAGAATCTCCAGCGCTATCATCCTGGTGCTTTGGTTCTTTTTCACCACCACCACCACTATGGGGAAAAAATACAACCTTTTTCAGAGACCTCAAACACAAGACCTGCTTGGGGTTCACACACACAAAAAGCCATCAGAAAATTCAGTTTGTAGAACAGCACGCTCTGGAGCACTCTGCATGTAGCCATGCTGTTTCCTTGCACTGGGATGGGCTCCATGATCAGGGTAAGTAGTTGGAATTTTGCTTTTTCTCTGCTCCTAGCTGAATTCTTTGTTTTTACCATGAACATTTCTTTTTCTAATGGCCTCTATTCTGTGGCTCTTACTTTTGAGCCCTCTTTCTCACTTAATTTTTACAGTCTTTTCTCCTCATAGAGGCTTATTTCCTTCCCCTCTCTCCTCTTCAGGGGACTTCTACTCATTAATTTTGCATATATAGAATCTCTGTCATCTGGGAGCTACCCTGAGCATACTTTACCAGACTCTGTGAGGTCTGGAGTTTCTTTTTTATTTTTCCTTGTCTCCACTTTGGATATAGCTGGGGTGATTTCTGGTTCCACATTGCAAGCACCACTTGTAGTAGTTACCTACTGTGTAGGCTCACAAGGAGTGCCCAGAGACATTTTTCATAGTTACAAACCCTGCCAGACCTCAATAGAAGGAAACACTATCGTGGCAAATGCCATGCTGGACAGTAGAACATCTCAGGAGTTTTTATTGATACCTAAGCTCCTCAGGTGTTCAATTGATACCACATGCAGATCATGAGGCATTTACACATTTTGCATAAAGCCATGACCTGCAGATAATACAAATGCCAAAGCCCAGGCAGCCCTTATGCCAGCAGTACACAAAACAACTGTTTTAAGCATAACTAAAAATAAACTTCTACAACACACAGGCTTAGAACTGCTAGACTAGAGGATCCAGATAGATCTAGTTAGGAAAGAAAAATAGAATGTATTGTTATGGATGGCTGAGTGTGGTAGAATGGGAGTATTAAATCCAGAGTGGTAGAATGAGGGAATATGAGGAGAGACAGCTAAAATTGAGGATCATTTGGGGGATAGTATGGATACCTAATACCTTAGAAGCTTCCTAAAATATATACATATATGAAGGTGATCTAAATGAAATTGACAAATAATGGGGGAGACAGAGTCCCAATTGTATATCTCTTGTCAAGAAATGAAGTTTCCTGTATTGAGATTGGGTTATATTTAATCGAGTTGTTGGCCAAACAGACCCCACAGGCATCCCCAAACAACTAGGCTGTTGCCAAAACTATAGGCTACTCTCTACAAACTGATGGCAAGGCCCCATTGCTGTAAACAATATTTACACAACTCATTGAACTCAAAGAAGTCAAATTGGTACGGTCAGAGAGCCGTCATCTCTGTGCTAGCCTCTTTGGTATAAGAAGATACTCTACATGCTACCAAAGGAGAAGTATAAATGCCAACCCAGCCACAAACCCTTTGATCAATAGTAGTGTCTTCCTGCAACATATCTAGTACAATGGTGCCACAAACCTTGTGGGACCAATATGTGATATGACTTAAGGTGTACTCCACCAGATGGAACCCATACATACTACTACTGCTTGTGTAATCAAGAACCAGAGACCAGATAGCCCAGGGACCAAAGGCAAAAAAATGCTACTGGTCTAAAACAAACAAATCAGCCAACCAAAACAAAACAAAACAACAATATAACAACAAAATGACTCCTAATGACCTTCTGCTGTATTTGTAAATCAGAACCTTGATCATGTTCAGAGAAGCTTTCTCCTATAGTAGATGGGAACAAATAGAGACCAACAAAGAGACATTATGCAGAGAGTGAGAGACCTTGAAATATTTAGCCTTAAATGGAATGTCTCTATCAAATCCTTCCCCTCAGAGATCAGGGAACCCCATGGAAGAGGAGGCAAAGAGTATAAGAACCAGAGATGATAGAGAACATCAAGAAAACAAGGTCCTCTAAATCAGCACGATCAAAGCTCCTATGGGCTCAATAGAGAATGATGCAGCAAGCAAAGGGTCAACAATGGTCTGAGCCAGTTCACATATATAATTATACATATATATAATTATACATATATATAATGTTTTCCAGTTTAATGTTTTTATGAGGTTCTTAATTGTGGGAGTGGTTCTCTGATTCTTGTGCCTTCTCTTGGGCTTTTTTTCCTTCTGTTTCTTTGTCTTGTCCAACTCTGATGTTTTAGTTTTTGTTCTATCTTATTATATATATATATTATTTTATTTTATTACTATCCCACAGAAGTCTTTTTTTTTTCCTCTAGTGAGAGACAGAAAAGGAGTGGATCTGGATGGAAGGAGAAGTGGAGGAGAAACTGGGAGGTGTAGAGACAGGGAAAACTAATTATGATTTATTATGTGAAGAAAAGAATCTATTTTCAATAAAAGGATAGAAAACAAAACAATTTAAAGTATGCCCAAATTTTCATTTGAAAAAAAAGCCTAGTGAAATTTTTCATTGCAAAATCCCCCCAAACTCAATTATTTCATGTACATAAGAGTCCCTAACTTTAGAAAAACCCTTAGTATATGTATAGTCATATTTTCAAATTTTATCTCTGACAAAACTTCCGTATTTGTTGTAGTTGTTGGTTTGTGGTGTGAATGATCCTCCTAAATTGGCAATTTTAAGCTTCAACCTAAGGCTATTTGTCTGCCCATGTTCAGAATGAGCTGTTCCAGACTTTCCACTTTTCTCTTTTACAAGAAGGAGGAGATGTTTTAAAGGTCTTGTCCAATCCACTTATTTTATAGAAAAAAATGTATATTTTCCTGATTTGCTAAAATATGTCACAGTATCTAGATTTGAAGACTCATACAGGAGGAAGAGGTGGAAGGATCATGAATTCTGAGGCTAGCCTGTGCTATATAGTGAGATGAAGGCTAGCATGAGATATCAAGCAAAGACCCTCTTTCACAAAAGAGTCAGACCAATTCTAAAGTTCTAACACTAAGAATTCCTATATGTAAATAATGTCTTGGATTTTAAGTGTTTTAAGTGGGCTGCTGGTCAGTTGATTATAGCATCCTTTACTCTATGTGATGTGCTGAATTGTCAGCAATTAATGCTGAGGGCTCTGTACCATGGGAAGTATTTGAGAGCTGTCATCCATCAGGTTTTAGATAGATACTTCAATTATATTTTAATTTAAGAACTCCTGGTAGAGAAGAGTCGACACTAAAGTAATTGATACTATCATAAAAATACGAGTCTTAGGTAATAAAGAACTGAGATTTCAATTACTGAAAATATTTCTTGATTTAATTAAAATAAAAAATGATGCCAGTCGGTAAAAACAAACAAGGAATATGAGGGCATTTTTTTCCCCGTAGCTGGTAAGAAACAAATCTGGTGTGTTGTTGTTGGTGATGAAGACATTTCAAACAAATCTGCCTCATTATTATTTCTAGTCTAGGGTGTTATCCTGGTTTTCAAAATATTGCCGTGCTTCCCTGTCCATTTTGGGTTTCTTTTAGCATTCCACCCTCATACCAGATTCATGGTAGTAGAAGACCATTTTTAATGTTTCCTCTTGTGTTCAGGAAGGTCCCCCATCCTCCACTGTCTACGATATGAAGCTGACAATTCAGCGTGGCCTGCAAGCCCTCAGGCTACATGGCCACGCTGACCTCTCTGTGCTCCTATTCTAATGCTGCTCTATATCAACTCGTGTCTTTCACAGTCTCACAATGTCATCCTCTTCCTGATACGGAAATGTGCCTTCTTGGCTGGTGGTGTTCTGTTTCCCATTATTAGAAATACTATATATAATCTATGCTCTATTCCACATCTCATGTTCTTTCCCAAGTTTTGTCCTATGTCTTGCTATTTTGGGTGAGCAGTGCTGTTGTAATGACTAGAGTCATTTCCAGGGCTGGTTCACTTTGCTATGTTGCTCTCTATGCATGTTTAAAGTTCTCTCAATGTGCTCTTCTCTGTTTAGTGGGCTACCTAATAATTGATTTGTGATATTGGATTATGAGTCTTCAATTGGAAAAGGCTTGCAAAGAAAAAAGGAATATTACTTTGATTCTTTTTTTAACTCAAAAGCCACACATAACTGGTTCTTTGGACTTTGAAGTTTTTTGTACATATGATGGTGTTCCGAATGTATTTCAGAACATTTGTGTCAGAGAGCATGTTTTTTTGCCTTCTCTACAGCTATGTGCTTTGCCTTGTGCATCATAGAAAGTGTCAACAACTATCAGATGAATGGACACTAGAAGAAGGCTATACTCAACTGAACATTGTGTAAACAGAGGCCAGTTCTTAGCTTTGGTTAACTCTTGTTGGGTAACATTAGCTAATTAACTGCTTTAAGCAGTTAGGATAAAATTACTAGACAGTCTCTGGCCCATTTTTAAGAAAAGAGTGCAATTATCTGGGATATGGTTAAAGCCTACCCATGTAAATGTGAATAAATTGACATGAATATTTATTAACCATCCTGTTGAGAACTTTTGTCCTACTTTGTAAGTCTTTAGGCACTCAGAACTAGCATTAAAAAAAAAATCTCAGTTGATGACAAAGCAATTATTTTTGATCTGTGAGAGCCTCCTTTTTTATTATATGATTTTTCCCTTCAACTTATAAATTCAATATGGGTTGGAGACTTCCAAATAAAAATAGTATTTAAAAAACAATAGAAAAGGGCCCAAGTAAGCATATCTGTGACTTGGAGTACAGTATGAGTTTTGATTCACAAGAGAGAAGCTGCATATGGCAAATCAGGATGGGCTTAATTATGCAATTTCATAATTAGTTGTCTCCCAGTCTATGCAAACTAGATTTAACTTGTCTCAAACTATATTGAATTATTCTGTCAAATTTTTCACACGTGCAAAAGTACCATAAATACTTTTCCTTGGCATTTTTCTAGTTTTCTCCTGTGATATCTATCAGTTCAGAGGGCTGGATTGCTTCTCCAACCACACTCTGCTTTTTCATTTCTGGCCATCACCTCTGAAAATACACTGTGAATTATTGCAGTGAAGTCCTTAATTTGTTTCTTATCCATTCTTTAGTCAAATTAGACACACCCCTCATAAATTTATTTATTTGATATAAAATGATTTTTAGATGTGTTTTATTACTTGTAATTAGAATATTTATAATAAAAGAATCAAGCCTTTAAAAGTAATTCCTACAGTTTTGTGGATTTTATAATTGATTTGTGGCTCGAATAAGAAATGTCCCCCATAGGACCATGTCTTTGGTCTTTAGTTTGTGATGCTGCTTGGGAGGTTATGGAACCCACGGTAGATTCAGTTTTGCTGAAAGAAGGACATCAATTGGAGTGTACTTTAACATTTATAGCCTCCCTCCATGCACTGTTCTTTGTCTCTGCTTTCTGTGTGGAAGAAAGTATGCTTAACTTCTCTTCTCGTGCCTGTCAACATGCCATGCTTTCCCCACCATGATGGACCCTCTGGAACCACACGCTAAAATACACCCTTTCTTCTTGATGTTGTTCTTTATTGTGGCATTTTGTTCCAGCAACAGAAAAGTAATGAATATAATCTATATTACTTAATCGACCAACTTTATAGAAACCACAGATTTCTCAGGTTACTAATAAACAGTAACAGCAACTTTAGTTTTCTTCACACTAGGTGGTTTTATATTGCTGCTCCAACAGAAACCTTTGTGCAATTTTCGTTTTTATTCCCAAGGTAAAAAAAATCACCACTGCTCAGTGCATCATGCCTTATAGTTTTAGTTGATTATTGGCCACAAATGGGAAATTGCTCACCATGCATTCAACAGAAAATTAGTATATAGTTGGATTTCTTCATTATGCCTGTTAATCAGATTTTTAAGCTACAAAGTCATTGGGTTAACAAATATAGCATCATTTATTCTGACCTCTAGGATTATTTTATTTTACTTTTTGCTAGGGATTGAACCTTGGGTTTTGTACATGACAGACTAGTGCTTGTGCTCTGCCACTGAACTACACTCTTAATTCTGATATGATTTTTAAGAGAAATATTCTACCAGTGAATTTTAACATTAGGAAGTGAAATAAAGTGTATAGGACAAAATTACTATTTGAAAGGATTTAAACACACAAAGAATCTGCATATTTTAGGAGAAGAATTTCGTTGATGTCAGATATTTCTGCACTTTTATTACGGACCGTGTATTGTCAGGGTAAATACATAAATAAATAAATAAATAAATAAATAAATAAATAAATAAATAAAATTTGCATATATATATACACAAAATAAAATATGTATATTATTTATTAGAGTGGTTTACAGGCTGTGGTCCTGCTAGTTCAACAATGGCCAACAACTTTACCAATTGTTTATCAATGTGAAGTTCAAGAATCTAGTAGACACTGGCTCTTCAGAAAGCTCCCAGGTTCTATCTGTCTTCATCTCACCAGCCCTGAGATTATATGTATACAGCACCATTCTCAGATTATCAGATAGGATTTGAGAATCAAATTTAGGTGCTTATGCTTACAATACAAACAAACTTTATTGATCAAACTATCACCCTAGCCTTAAGCTCTCTTTGAATAAACTTTTTTTATCTCTTCACCATTTCCCAAATCTTCACCATTATCCTGAGTATTTTCACTTTTAATGTGGTACCCAAATTCCTATACCTTTCTTCATTCCTTTTCCCCCACTTTGGTTTGTTGTCTTACTGTGCTTCGAAAAGCCTATGTTTAAATGTGAATTTTTTCTAGTTAGAGCTATTCTATTATTCATGTTCTCAATTTCACTTTAAATTTCCTTGGGTATCTTTCTAAGCTCAAAGATTTGTGTTTGATTTTTAAAATGACTTGGAATCCTCTGTTAGACTACTGAGTAAGTTCTGTTTTATGTTGATCTCTTTGCTGTTTCTTGTTATTCTTGGTTTCTGTCACCTTTTGATTGAAGTCAGCTCTTGATTTTGAGATGATTCTGAGGCTTGTTTGTGTCATCATGATCAAAGCACTGAAGCACTTGTTACTTTTCCAGTCTTGATAACATTGTTCTGTTGGTGCTTGTCTTTCCAGGAATTCAAACAAGTTACTCATTTTCTCTGACCCTGCACCACTCCAAATATTTTGCTACTAGATAATACCCTAATTTCAAATTTGCTGTGAGGATGCTGTTGGTATGCTTTATATTATTCAAGTGTGGTTGGAGCCCAGCTTTTTCCAGAGAGTAGCTTCCTTTGGTCTTGTGAATGTAGTTTACTGTTTGAATGTATTTTCAAATTGGTGTCTGTAGGGTTGCTAGGTTCACACATATGAAGCAGTTTATTTTCCATGGGTTACATACTGACATCAGGGCTGTCCAATTAAAAAAAAAATGGCAGCCTCGAAAGCTGGCTATGAGGTCCATTTAAACCAAACAGGCGGTGCCTAGGGGATCCTTTTGATTGGTCAGTATCTGAATACTGGATTGGCTGTCATATCTCAGGAGGAAGCAAGGGGCTTCTGGGAGAGTAAGTACTTGACAGTAAGCAAAGAGGTAAGGTCAATGCCTTCCACTGCTAGGGAGTGCTGATCCTCTCAGGGTGAGCACTGATGAATGGTCCTGTTGAGCTGTGCTTCCTTAGGCCAGTTCGTTTTCAGGTAAATGTGTTTTATGTCAGATAACGTGTTGAAAATACTCTGGGTCTATACTCAGAGCTTCTATAGTCCTGTTTTAATCGTGACATTTTCTATGTGAACTTGGGAAAATATCAACTTCCCATGGAGCTCAGCTTGTCTATGAACTACCCCATCATATAGCTATATGAGATAAGTGAAATACAGTGAGATAACCTTTTCATTATATAGAAAAATAATGCTGTCTGTGGTTTTTACTATTCTTTTATGAGTCCCTCAACAATCTACAGAAATAAGCAAGAGAGCTGAGATATTGATTGAATCAGCATAGAATTTTAAAAGCTTTGTGAAATTTGAAAAGAGTTGGCTGCATTTCAAGAGATTTACTGAATTTCTAAAGTACTCAAAGACATTAGTTTAGCAATTAATTTTCCCCATCGAATGGTCTCTTGGCATGGACAAGAAGATCAGAATGCTATGAAGCAACGGAGTATTGAATTTTCTTTAGATAATTTCAACATCTATTTCTAAACTAGTCTAGGATTTAGGGGAATATTCAATTGAATATTAGATAATTGTTAGATTTTACTCTCTCCTTATATACAAAGTTAATAACACTACACATAACACACACACACACACACACACACACACACACACACACACACCCTGAATTTTAACAGGTGAAGATTATTTATCCATATTTAGAAAAACAAATTGATTAGAGGAAAATAACTCTCTGGGATAGTTTACTTGAATGCATATGTTTTTCCTAGTCCTAAAGTTGGTGATCTATAATTAAATGTTAACTACGTAACAATAAAACATAAAGAAATGTTAAGGTGTAATTTTCTTTCTATTATAGGGAAGAAGAATCATGTTAAGCTTTGAAAGTAAACAGAAATGTTTATTTTTTCATAATTGTAGCAGTAAACATCCCTGAAACTAACCAGAACATATAGGTATAATACACTCAGTAATTGTGGCCTCATATACCTTTCCTTTATACTTCTCATGTGCCAACTGGTGTTGCAAATGTGCTTTGAGAATTTATATACATTAAAATATTTTATCTGAGAGACAACTGTGACAAACATATTTTGCAGAACCAAGTTCATTTTCAATCTCAGTAAAATTATAGCATATGTTAATTAATACAAAGATAAAATATTTCTTGTAAGCTAAAATGATTTTCAAATTAATTAAAATGACTAAAATTATTTATTAATGTGTTATTATGGTAAATCCAAACAGTGCATGGAAAATATAACCTTCTCTAAATTATGACTCATTATTGCTCGCAAGATTAGTCACTCAGAGCATGATTTGATTCTCTTCTGGTTTGGTCTCAGCATGATTTGAGAACCTGAAACTAACTAATTAGAATGCACCTTATCTCCCTGAGCCAGTGGAAGATGTTCATTATGAATCCAAAAACGAACTTATGAGCCTGTGGTCATGCATCAAAATGAAGAACAGAGATTTGTTTGAATGTATAGAAAACTCAGTCACCTGTCTTTGGAGTTTCAGCATCTTGAAGATCACAGTTTCCTGGCAATGAGACTGGGAATGGAACTGAAAATTTCAGTTAGGACTGTACTCATCTTTCAGGAAATCACATTTGTATACTATCCAACCAATGCATGGCAGAAGGAGAGGGAATATAAGGAAGTCTCTCAAATTTGTCATGACAGAATACTGCAGCCCAGGGAGGATTTTGACACTGATTAGATTTGTTCCCAGGGAACCTGAGTAGCCAGAGGATTTCTACTAGTAGCTGTACATCTCATCTAAATTTTGTCCACAGTGCAACAACTTTTGACAACTTGCTTTAGTTAGAATGGTCTTATAGAGAAAAAGGAAAGTCAAAACATCATCTTTACTGACAACTCTATGGAAAAATTACTGATTGAGGGTGTGTAGTTATGGGGAGAAATGGGTTTTAAGTCATGTTTGTTCAATCTTGATTTCTCATACACACAATAGTGGCATTTCTAATGAAACTACTGCTTTCTCAAACAAGCATATTTTGTTTGTAACTGATGTTTGATAATTACGCATAGATACAGAAAACAGTATAATGTCTCAGTGTAGGTATATTCTGTGCAATGGCCTTTTCATAATAAAGTAAGTGGCAGATCTAACACCTCAGACATTTGTCTTTTCTTTGTGCTAGGAACATCAAGAATCTTCTGTACTACCTACTTTGAAATGTACAGGTAAATTATTGCCAAACTATGCATATCCTTTTGTGCTATAAAATATTGGAAGCTATTCCTCCTTCTCTCCTGTAACCATGAACCACTCTCTTTCAATGATTTCCATACCCACCATATCCTCAAACTCTGATACTCACTATGCCAAACTCTATTGCCATGAGATCAACTTTTTAGTCTTCAACCACATGTGCTATTTTTTTTCTGTGCCTGACTTGTTGCCCTTGTCATATTGTTGCAACCATGTTTCTCAGATCAGTAACATTATTGTCAATTCTTATCTATTTGACCATCCATTCGTTCTTTCTACCAATAATTTCTAGGCATTCATTTTATATTAAACACCGTTCTATGTACTGGTTGAAATTAGTAAATTAAATGGGATAAAATCTCGGGCCTCATTTATTCGTCTTATAGACGAAACAGGTAATGAAAATCCCCCATAATATGAACATATATCCACGTTTGTAACAAGTAGGATGAAATAAAACTATAAAGCATAATTTGAGTTCATAGTTGCTAGAAAGAAAGCATTTATCAGATTTCATATTGATTAGAGAAGACTTGCAAAGTGATAGTATTGTCTATTGTTATGATGTCAATAATAACCTCAAAACTTGATGCACTCACAAACTCTACTTCTCATACAAAGTGCATTTCACACTGTGGCATGAACTTTGCATGTGCATTTTTGACCCTTCTTATCTCTTACTTACTTCTCCTTAATAGCTCTGGTTAAAAAATTAAAACATCAGTTATTCACTTCTAAATTACATATGGCACATATTAAATTTTTTATTATGTTACTTTTTTGGCTGTCTTTCATATGCATATAGTTATGATTTTCAGCAAGATTGTGTCATTTCCCATCATTGTGTCTAAAGTTATTTAAGTATTGGCCACGTAACAATTAAAATTCTGAAATGAAACTGGAAATCCTGGGTAAGTGTTATGTTGTTCTTGATGACATTTTTCTCAGTTAATGTCAACATTAATAAGAGCCCAGATTCAGAATCAGCATGAGGTAATACACAAGCTTTTCATCTGTTTTTCAGTATGTTAATGTTTTAAATTGATATATTGCTGAAAGTCAAAATTTGCATAGGGAGAGACAGTTTGTATAGGGAAAAGTCTCAGAATTTTCTTTTCAATGAAGTTTCATCTTGTAATAATTTCTTACCTTAGTTTAAAGCAAAACCACTATTACTAGATTTATTACAGGTTGTAAGTATCCTGAATCTATATGTATAATTTAGTCAAATTTGCATAATATGTTTTGGAGAGAAGTATATCACTATCTTAGGTGAGCTATATGAATCTGTATGCCACAGAATAATGATTAGGAGATGCTTATTTGTGATGCAGCAACTGCTTAGGAAGAGGAAGGCTCGGCATTCAGACCTCTGTACTGATATGCCACCCTGCCTCAGGAAAGAAAAAGAGAGGGCACAGTAGGACAGCTCATCACAGAACAACCCCATCCAGGAGGCTCCAATGTGCCTCTTGATATGGATGACAATATTAAGATGGTGACTTTGTACTGAAACTTAGTTTGATTTTTCAGTCTCTTTTGCTAAATGATTGAGTGAGTGCAAAACATTCTCTTCAAGGCAATGTGTAACAGCATTGTTTGTTCAGAGTGTACCTTGGGCTTATATGGAAAACTATAACCAAAGGGTTTCAGTTTAGTTTCATGATGGAAGTGTTCCTGGGTTAGAGAAGCTAGGGATGTGAAAAAATAACGATTCCAAAGTTTTAACAGTTTTCAAATCCATTGACATTGGAGTTTACAGTGAGCTCTGAGTTCACCTTTTCATTAAATGAGGATGATTCCTTTAACAGGTTTCTCAACCTCAGCACCCTGAGCATTTTAACTAGATCATGCATTGCTTTTAGTGGGTGTTTGAGCACAGTTTTTCTGGGGAATTTGTATCTTATCTTTATTATTATTAAAGGGGAGCTTCTAAGTGGTCACTGATATCCTTTGGTCTTTTGATTATTTTTTAGATAAATATGTTGCATTGTTATCTTAAACCAACTATTATAAATTAAAATGCTAATCAAACCCATGAAAGGTGTCATTTAGTAACATAAGTGAAATGGAAAGTAATTTTTTTAAAATAAAAAATCGATTAAAAAATAGGAAAGAAAAGGAATCAGCTACAGGCTATTTTTTTTTCCTCCCTAAATCTGTTCTTCACTGAATGAACTCAGACACTTGTGCTGAGATGGCGATTCAGGATTACCAAGTTCACTGTTGAACCTGTTCTTTCCTATCCCTCTAGTTTTCCTCTCTTTGGATCCCAAAGAGGAAGGTTTCAAATATGACTTCATTCACCCCCAAAAAGGCTCTAATGTTGTCTGACATCTTAGTGCACAACTTCTATGAAATTAGTTTCTAGTATCAGAGAAAAAGACAGTGGTTTAACTGAGTGAGGCCCCTAAGTGGCATTTTACAGAATCAAAACTAGCTTTTTCATCCCTCCCCTCATTGTAAATTCAATGCAGATCTCTCTTTCTTTAAAAGATATACTGAATGTATGTATATCATAAGGACACATATACATATACATACACATACATGTGTGTGCCTTGGGTGTGTACAGAAGCCAGTTGAAGTCAGAAAAGGGCACTGTATCCCAAGTAGTAGGAGTTATGGGTAGTCATGAACCATCTGATGTGGGTGCTGGGAAATAAATCTAGGTCCACTACAACATCTGTAAGTTCTCTTAACTGTCCAGCCATCTATCTAATTCTCTAACTCTCCCATTAAAGATAATTGACCCTTAAGTTATATGGTAAGAAGTTTTGCCCATCAGCTTTCATGTTAGAAATGCAATCTTCTTGCAAAGGTAATCTACTTTTCTTATCAGTTGCAAAATCAGTGGTCACAGACAAAGAATTAGACAAGGAAGATACCTATCACTTATGTTTTGTCCTTGTTCGTTATTAAGAAATACGTTCGTATTTGTGGACAGATGATTCCTGGTTACCTTTGATGAAGGCCAATCCACTTGCTTGTGTTTGGTGATGCAAGCAGCTGTTTTTGTTGTTGGATGCAATTGACGCCATTTATAAGTACTTAAAAAGAGCATACGCTCTTTCTGGAAAGCATTTCACTCTCATTTTATTAAATGATTTATTGGATGCCTCCCAAAATGATTACCTAGAAATGTCAGGTAAAGGTTAATTCAATACCATGGGGCAGAGTGGTATAAGACTTGCGTGGCACAAGGCTGATTATACCATTTGCTTTAGGAAAGAAAAGAGAATAATTTAGTGTAACACTGTGGGTATCTGACATTATTTTTCAATTTGCTAGCAGATAAAGAAATATGTTCCAAAGTGTTCTTTCCATCTCAAAAAGTGAGAATGGTTTTGAAAGCCTGGGCTCACTTTGCTATTTAAAAAACAGTTACTGAACAATTTAGAAATGCTTACATTTATGCCAAACACCATCTCTAAGTGAGATTATGCTATAGAAGAAAGAAGGGGTATGCTATGGAGGCAAGAAGAAATGAATATTTGCAGAATACTGTTATGTAGAAGTTTTGAATGTGTAGAGACTTTAGGTGAGAAAATGGGGTCTCGGTTCATTACTTAATTTTGTTTCTTCATCTGGAGCATGAATAATACACAACACAGGACTTTTATGTTTTTCACACAAATTTCTGCTCTATGTATTTTCTACTTCAAGAAATATTCATTAAACACCATCTCTGTGCCAAGATTGATTTTAAATTATAATAATGAAAGAGTGTGTTAAAGCATGCTCATTCTGCTTCCTGATGCCTGTGAGTGGGGTGTTCGGGAGCTGCATTAGGAAGGTAGCTATGCATTAAATAATCATACAATTATATGTAAAATTTTGTCTGTATAAAGTGTCGTTGCAAAGAATAATGCAAAATTCTCAGTCTGAGTTATATTCTGTGCTTGTAAATATAAGAAAATATCCTTGAGAAAGTGATATAGTTTAATCTCAGAGAATCACAGAATTTAACTGAGTGTTATGGTCTGAATATTTATTTACTTTCAAAATTCATATTGCTGATGCCTAGTCAAAGTGATGTTTACAGTGATAATCATTTCGCTTGGAAGGTGATCAATTTAATAGCACAAAGCACATATAAATGGAATTTGTGCTCTTATAAAACATGTCTTTTTCTCTCTACCACAAACAGAGTACACAAACTATGAACCAGGAGGTCCCCTTACCAGACACTAAATATACCAGTATTTTGATCTTGGACTTCCCATCTAGCCTCCAGAGCTTCAAGAAATAAAATTCTATAGTTTTTCCAGACACCCTTGTCTGGAAGTTCATTACAACAATATGAATAAACCAAGGAGTTGAAGTTGCAATAAAGAGAGGGGACTCCATCACAGGAAAAGTAAGATATTGAATCACCTCAAATCAGTATGACAACACAGAGTCTCAGAGGTGCACTGGAGGCCAAAGTAGTTGAGGCCCAGGAAATATCATTGAACAATGATGTGTGATAAGACCGGAGATGTTGAAAGACCACAGACTGTTACAGATATTTTTTTTTTTCTTTTAGTTGGCATCTTTGACAGAGCACTTGAGTGGTAGGGACACAAATGTTTCCATTTTGAACTTTGGTGATAATGTACTGTGTGGGGAAGATAGGAGTGGTCAGGAGTAGATCCTCAGTGAGGATGCTGTCATGATAGGCTAGGTGGGGACTTAGGGAAATTCTGGTCAGGGAAGTTGTTGGGATGGCAGAGTTCATTTGTAGGAATGGGTCAGGAAGATGGGTTAGTTTGATGTGTAAATACAATGGATCTGAGATCCATTTCTTAGAACCCTTTATTTTTTCATATATGTTTTTATTTTTATGGCTGGTGTGGTGCTGGGCAATTATGATCCCAGTACTGGGAAAACAGAAATAGGCAGATCCTTTATGTTTGCTGATTATCCAACATAGCCTATTTAGCAAGTCCTAGGCCAGTGAGATGCTCTGTCTACAAAATAAGGGTGGACAGCACATCAGTAATGACACCTCTGGCTTTCACATGCACTTGTGTACACACAAATACACATGTGTGTGTGAGCACGTTCTCTCTCTCTCTCTCTCTCTCTCTCTCTCTCTCTCTCTCTCTCTCTCTCTCATTGTTGGATGATATGCTTTAGGAAAGTAAGATCGATGTGTTAGATATGGCTACTGTTTTGATTAGCATACTTCCTCTGTCATGCCATCCAGCTGACAGCATTCTTCCTTTTGAGTTGAGTTGATTGATTCTACATTTTTAAAAATACTTGATACTAATAGAAAGCAGCATTCTTCTTATTCATTGTTTGATACATTTCAGTGTTAAGGGAAGGTGAGACAGATAAACTTTGTGTTGTCCAAGTCCTAAATTCACATATAGGACTTCAGGCTTTCTAACAGAAATGTGAGCCTCTGCCAGGGTGAAATTTCAGTCTGGTG
Organism: Cricetomys ansorgei; assembly: GCA_026225945.1. Classification (NCBI taxonomy): domain Eukaryota; kingdom Metazoa; phylum Chordata; class Mammalia; order Rodentia; family Nesomyidae; genus Cricetomys; species Cricetomys ansorgei. The sequence continues at coordinate 17,077,348 of JAMJFZ010004061.1, forward strand.
GGTAGCAATGCTAAGTCTATCCTTGCTTATGTGATTTTTTATTACCCTCATTTTTTGCCTGCAAGCATTTCTTTGTCTTATTTTTACACTTTTTTTTTTACATATTCATTTTTACAGAGTATGAAGATGGGGGATATAAGAACTTAAATACTCAAAGGATATTTTGAGGTTAAGACATTATATTCATTCCTGTAAACGCTTGTGTATCAAATATTTATGTATTCAAAGATTCAAAGATTCATCTTTATGTATTCAAATCATATACTAATTGTAATAGTTAGTTTTAATTGTCAATTTGACATAGCTTAGAATCTGCAGGGAAGAGAACCTTAATGATTCAGCCAATGGGCATATTTGTGGGGGATTGTCTTGATTGTCTTAATTGTTGTAGGAAAAATCAACCTACTACAGTTGGCACCATTCCCTAGTCAGAAAGGAGAAGTAAATACAAACACAAACAAGAAAGGAAGGAAGGAAATGATTATGTATGTATTCATTTTTCTCTGTTCTTGACTATGTATGTGATATGACCAGATGTCTCAGATGTCTCAGGCTTGCAGTGATGGAATTTAATCTATAGTTGTGTATTAAAATGAATCCTTTCTCCCCTAAGTTGCTTTACTTCAGTGTTTTACCACAGCAACAGAATGAAACTGAACAACTTAGTTTCTGAAACTGCTTAATGAAGAAAACACAAAAATATAAATAGATCTGACCTTTTCATGAGTGATCTCTGATAATATTAGAGAGATTGGAGTTTACCCTGCAATATTTCCCTGAAGTTGAGGCCAGCAAGTCCCTGTCCTGAGCATTATATGTAAAAAGAAATTGCTGGTTTTGCTGGCCATGTCCTTGTTACTTGGCCAAAAAGTAAGAATTACTGAAGGGGATCCTAATCCTATCTTGGCTTCATTGACCAAATCATTCTAAGCCCAATTTTAGAGGTTAGATAACCTATTTTCTGAGTTCCTGTAAACATGGTTTGTTCCTGTTGTGCTCTGTGGAGTAGTCAGTTATACAGCTGTTTGCTGAAGTATGGGCAGAGACTATAGATCAGTGGTTCTCAACCCTGTGAATCACAACCCCTCTGGGAGTCAAACAACGCTTTCACAGGGGTTGCCTAAAGCCATCTGCATATCATATTTACATTATGATTCACAGCAATAGCAAAATTAATTTATGAAGTAGCAATGAAAATAATTTTCTGGTTGGTGGGTCAACTACAACATGAGGAACTGTATAAAAGGGTCTCAACATTAGGAAGGTTGAGAACCAATGCTATATCTGAATATTACTGTATGAGTTGTTATTTCACCTGTGATTGTGAGATCCATTACTAAATGTAACAATATCAAAAGAGGAAGAGAAAGGATGAGTGTTTGTTCTCTTTTCATATGCTATTATACTCTGGATTAGATCACTTAGGAGTAAGTCCAAATTTGAACATATCTCTTATTTACTAACCAAGTATAGAGAAAGCCAATGGCCAATATACAACAGGATGGTATGATTTGTGTTTTACAGTGATGAATAAATGAGGCTGTTCAGTGGCAAATGAGTGATATAGACATGGGAAAAGATGCTGGGAAGTCATACAGAAGGCTATTTCAAGGGTCCAAGGTAACACTGACACTGGCTTGCATTATAGTCCAGACATTATGCAGGCATTCAATGGGAAAATCACTATTTTGTGTTCTTTAGATACCACTAACAGCTAATAACCTTGAAGTTCTTCTGTAGTAACAGTATTTATTGCACCTCCCAGCCAAATGTCTGTTTCTTCAACAGTTTTCTGTTAGATTGAGCTCTCTAGGATACTAAAAGTGCCATAAATTAAACCAAGTTATTTTAAACACAACTTTGCATATGAGACTGAAAATTTCAGTGGAACCTCAGAGTAGATTTCAATACTTCAAGATTTAACAACATGTCATGGGTAAGTCAATTTGTAAGAACTGGGACATTGTGGAAAGAAACAGTGTAGACAAATTTGTTCCATTTCAGATCACATGACCTTGGAGCAGAAGTACTTGGCTCATATATAAAGCTGTGTGGTATCATGTGAAGTCTTTGAATAATGAATGAATAAGCTATGTTTTCAGTTTGTGCTACTGAATTATTAAAGTATATATTGGAGTTACAAGTACTGGTTTATCCACTAAGATTTCCCAAAGGCCTGCTGTTTATAGGTAGACCAGAAAAGCAGTATTTTTAAACTCTTGACTTTGGGAAGAATAAAATGGAAGGAAGACTGAATTTTCATCTGTTGAAATATAAGTTTTAGGAAATGCTGTTCAATACAACTGGTATGTCTAAGGCTCAGCAAGTATGAAAGAGCAGGTGGGAGGATTTTAAGATCCAGGGGACTAGGACATCTGGTATGGGGTGGTGTCTTCTATTGTCAGCAAAGCTGCACCTATGAAATTTTAGCAACATGTTTGTCCACATAATATTTGTACAAGGGAAACACCACTTAGCATCCCAATGTGGATGGGGGAGATCTCACAAAACCTCACACCAAGATGAAAAGCTATAGACAATTAATGGACACAGAGGGAGAGAGGGAGAACTACTCTGCTTTAAGGACAGGCCCCTGATAGGTTATCCAATTAATAATTTCCCATTTGATCTTACTTAACATTTTCCTCAGATTGCAAACTTTCAGAATAAAGAGTTCTTTATGAATCATACAAGTCTTTTCTTTAATACAATCCTTTGCCCATGGGTGCTTTTTATGTTCAGTGAAATACCCCTACTCATTATATTCCAACCCCAATAAAGGGAATTATTTGCTTCTTGGCTTCTCTTGGCTGGATATCATTAAAGTAGGTCTTGATTTTGTGGCCCAGTGTCAAAAGAACTTTCTTGGATTAATTTAAAAAATGATGCCGCAACAGTTGTGAATGTCTACTATGCAACTCACCAAAGAAGACAAGGAGGCATATTTTATAGGTGCAAACCCTGTCAGTCCTCAGCAGAGTGAACCACTATCATGGCAAGCACCACACAAGATAATAGAACCCCGAGCCCCTTATCTCAGGGGGGTTTATTGATCAGAAGCTTCTCAGGTGCTTCATTGAAAGCAAGATCAGATCATGAGGAATCATTTACATAAAGCCAACACCTGTACCTGCAGACAAAACAAGATGCCAAGGCCTAGACACCCTACTCCTAGCAATGCACAAAACAACCATGTTAAACATAACTTAATGTAAATTTCTGCAACACACAATATGTATTATTATGTCACTTTCATTTTGCCAGTAGTTTCCCCATTAGAAACTAAAATTCTGACTGCTTTGAAATGTTTTCTCTTAAAACTTTTTTAACATTACCACAAAACACATATTTAAAAGTTACTTTAGGAATGTAACTTTTTAAACTTCATGTTATCTGTAATACCATTACTAATAATTATCATATTTTATATATATTCACATGCACATTAATATATATGCATATATGTACACATTGTTTTAATGTAATTTTTAGCAATCTACACAGCAAATATGACATGAGATTTTTAAAAATGGATTTTACAAAACTAGCATTGTTTATTTATTCTCTTTTGAAAGGAAAAAGTAGAATATAAGCTTCAACTAGTCAGAGATAAATGCTAGATTTTTGCTTTGTGTCTAGTGTTTGCATGATGCCTGAATCATAATTATTGACCACTAAATATTTAGAAAACTTCATGAAAACATGGGACTCAGAAATTAAGTCATTTACCTAGGTGGACATGGTAGTTCATGCTCATAATCCCGAGACTTGGGAGGCAGGGCAGGAAGGTTGCTACAACATAGGAGGCTTTCATGGTCTACATAGCAACTTCCAGTCTCGCCAGAACTATGTAGTTCATCTTAAAAAAAATACAGAAATTAAAGTAGAAGGGAGATGGAATGGTAAAAAGGAGGTGATTGATCTGTAGGAGTGAGAGAGGATGATAGAAGCCAATGTAGGGGTGATTTTCCTCAGAATACATTATATGCATGTATGAAAATGTCATAATGAAGTCCATTATTTTGAATAAATAATATTTGCTAATAGTAATAACAACTTCAAAAGAGAAAAAGACAATATGCATCTGTCTCTTTGAGAGTCCAAGCAGTTGCCAGTCACAGTGAGACAGCTGCATATGACAGAAAGACTGTTTCTTTACACATGCATATATGCATATATATACATGTCAGCAATTAATGACAAAGAACCCATGATTTTAAAAAAGATCTTCTCTTTCTCCAAGGCCATTGTTTAGGTCAGACTCCTGAATATTAACTGAGAATGATATTGGTTTTCTTTTATGCATTTTCTTCTATGCAATTTTTTTTCTATTCCTAATGTGCAACACTCTTTTACTATATTTGAGAAAATCCTTAATGGACATAAAAGGGCCAGAATTGAGAACATGAGTGCCTCAGTTTTAAACTGCATGGTCATTTTTTATGTTGATATGGTGATACAATCTTTTAACCAATAGTAAGTGTCATATACCAGTTCCTCATTTTTCTACCAAATAATTGGTCTATTCATGTCCTTCCTCAGAGAGATGCAGCATCTCCATTTTTCTCCGGTAGTTTTCCAATTTCTTGTTTCTTTTTACCCTCACTTCCCTGGAGCCCTCTTTCCACATCCTCTGGATGGCAAAGCTAGGCTTTTGTATTCTTCAAAATAATGTGTTTAAGATGTTTTTTTGGATAATAAACTGATTTCCTCAGGTAACTATAATTTTTTAACTGTATACCTGAGAACAGTAGCTACATCACTCTGGCCCCTCCCTCCCTGTCCAGGTCATCCCCTCCATGTTCATGATCTCCTTTATAAAATTATTGTTGTTACATTTATACACACACATGTATATATAATCTAGTGAGTCCATTTCTTTTCACTTATATGTGTATGTGCCCAAGGCTGAACAGTTGGGATTGGGCCATGTATGCAGAATGTATTTCCAGGTTATCCCTGGAAATAATTGATTCTCCATCTCTCAGTACCCAATGACCTCTTATAGATCTTCATCGAAGAATGGCAAGTGGAATTTTCCCTGTCTAAATTGGCATATGCTCTTACAGGCAACAATGTTGTTGAAAGTTCATGCATTTTTCTTTTGATGTCTAGGGAATTCAGTAAATACACAAGCATCCTGGGATCCTGGGCCTCTGGCTTTCACCATCTGACCTCCCCACCCCTGCCCATCTTTTGAGATTTTTTTTTCCCCTGAGCTCTAGGTTTAAGGATTGTGTTGCAGATGTATCAGATGGGGTTGGGTATCCCATAATCTCGTGCTGTCTACATTTGACCAGTTGTGTTTTCTTTAATAGTCTCCATATGCTGCAAAAAGAAGATTCTTTGAATGTAAGAGCTACACTTATCTGTGGGTATAAAGATTAATATTTATAATGCAGTTAGAGATTATATTGGTTTAGGAAACCAGTGGTAGTAGGTTCTTCCTCAGGTCTATGACATCTCCAACATGGGCTACTGGCTAAGTTTACAGTACCTGGGGTAAATTCCTTCCCCTTGAATGGGCCTTAAGTCCAATTAGACAGCTGTTAGTAACTTTCAAGATAAAAAGTACAACTATTTCACAATTGTGGATATCTTGTCAGTCCAGTTATTGTTGTGGTTCACAGACTTTACAGTTGAGTAAGACTATCAATTGTTCCTCTCCCTTGGAGCTTGAGTAGTGCCTTCTGATACTATGAGAGGCAGTGCTCAAGGCAGAGGCTTTCATGTCAATTCCTACGCATACTGGATCCAAAGTATGTCATGTCTTCAGCATGTCCTACTTCAATTTCTGAGAGCCAATCAAGGATAAAAGCAATAGCCTACTTTGGAACTATCTCGAACTTTCCTTACTAGTAATGTGAGAGGTTAATGCATGATACTGATCTTTGATTGTTTTAAAGATAGTCCATGGCTCTTGGGATGAGCATTATCATCTCACATGTTATAACTTCTCTCTTTCTCTCTCCCTCACTTTCTCGCTCTCTCCTCTCTCTCTACACACACACACACACACACACACACACACACACACACACACACACACACACACAAATCCTATGTATTATATATGTATACGTATACATATGGAGATAGATAGATAGGTAGATAGATAGATAGATAGATAGATAGTGAATTACAGGCAACTAAAACATGCTGAGAGATAGGGAAATAGACTCCTCAGAAAAATACAGAGGAATTGGTTATCCAATACCAAATACTCAGCCCTGAAAACATATATTCAAGTACATTATGCAGACCAAGCAGGTGATATTTAGAAATGTATATGTATATACGTATGTGCATCTATCAATCACTAATGAAAGGAAGCCATGATTTTAAAGAGAGCAAGGAGCAGATATATGATATATGGGAGGGTTTGGGAGGGTTTGGAGGGAAGATAGGGAAGAGGAGAATAGTATAATTATATTACAATCTCATAAATAAAAGGAAAATATATTTGAACCATGAACTACCTATGAATATATATATATAATATGTAGATAAACACATATAATATGATTAATTTTTTGTCATCAAACATTTTTATTGTTATTTCTTCTTCCTCCTCTACTTCTGTACTGCCCACTCTCCTGGCTTTCTTAAAGCACCCACATTTTCCCCATTTCCCCCTTCAAGCACCTATGTTCTGTTGTTCTCTACTCCAGAGCTCCCCTCTTATCCATGCCTTTGTCCATTTTTACATTCCTGGTTTCTGCTGTGTGTATACACACACACACACACACACACACACACACACACACACACACACATAACTATAAATAAATAAATAAATAAATAAATAAATAAATAAATAAATATATATATGTATTTCATCTGCATTATATATATACAGGTTATGTACTCTGAAGAGTCACAGTTAAGGGAAGCCTATAAGAAAGAATATGTGATGTTTGTCTTTCTGGGTCTGCATGACTTCACTCAGTATGTTCTAGTTCTATCTGTTTACCTGCAAATTTCACTCTTCTTTACAGCTGAGTAGAATTCCGTTGTGTATGTGGACCACATTTTCATTATTCATTCATCAATTGAAGGACAGTTGGGTTGTTTCCCTTTCCTTAATTCTGTGAATATATACTCAATAAACATGGATGAAGAAGTATCTTTGATGAAAGATCCAGAATGTAGAGTTTTGAATGCATACCTTTCATGTGGGCAAGACCAAGAGTAAGAACTGCCTAGCACTTACCATGATCCCCAAAATATTTCCTAAGTTTGTAAGTAAACAAGTACACAGCTATACTGAGAAAGTCTCTGTTCTTGTTTGGGTTTCATTAATCCTTACTGTGGATGGGAGCAGAGGGCATGAGAAGTAGGGAAGTCTCCCAGAGGGAAACAAATTCTCATCCTGTTGGAATAAAAGCAGGAGGAACCGACTTTAAATGCTTCTTTCCCGTTGCCAGGCTGCTATCTTGCAGGAACCTCACTCATTATTCCTTCAATCAGCCCAAGAAACATTTAGCCTGTCACCTTGTCATTTGGAAAGGCTTAGTTTTTGAATACAAGGAGCTCAAGCCTTATCTCTGCTCTATTTGGCTTAGGGTAAGTTTAATCAATGTAAACAGCACCACAGAGACTTACCTGCGGGCAATTCCTCTCCCTGATCACCCCTGCTGGCTTTTTCATTCAGACAACTTTCCTAAGCACGTTTCCCCTTCAAAATATGATACTGTTTTGTTTGCTTTCTTTTATTTATTTTGTTTTGACTCTTGAAAGCAGATACCATTTTAGTTTCTCTGACTTTACATAGCTTTCTAAAGAGACCTCTTTAAGGCATATTGTCCAGGAGAGCAAGATGGATGCCTAAACTTAAACTATTCTCAGCACACACAGAATGTTTATTCTCTCTACAAGATAAAATCAAGCAAGCCATCTGGTTCTTTTAATGCATCTTCAAAGGACTTTTGTACATTCTCTTAATTCATTTACCTATTTTCTACTTTTTCTTGAGACAATTACATCATTGAGCAATGGCTGCACTATTTCTTAAAAGAAATAATGCCCATTCACATTTTATTCTTCCTTCATCTGCATATTTTCATTAATATGTAGTAATTGTCCATATGCATGGAACTCACTCTCAAATGACCACACACTTGTCCATTTCTCTTCTTCACTTCTCCCCATCAGGATCTTTCCAAGTCCATAATAACCATGATACAGCTTTCAGACTGACTTTCAGTTTTATTTCGAATATTAAGGAAAACAGGACTCTTGTCTATATCTGGGCCATTTGGCTTAATGTGATGGCATCCAGTTTCATACATTTCGCTCCAAAAGATACAATTGAAATTTCTTTTATAAGTAAATATGACTCAATTCTTAGTGTGTTTGTTTGTATATATGGATATATATGGAATATATATATATATATATATATATATATATATATATATATGCCATATTTTTGGTACTCATTCATCCATTGAGTACCTAGGCTAATAACTTAGTTATTATAAAAAGTTGGTAAAATGAAGTATACATGAAGAAGCAAAATGAGAACCTGTGATGATGCAACCTAAGTAAGAGGCATAATTGAACACATGTGATATGAAAAAGCAGGGATTGTATACTGGGAACTGAAGGTTTAACCAGGTTGGGGAATGTGTGTGTGTGTGTATGTGTGTGTGTGTATGTATAAGCAGGAATAAGAGGAGGATTAGCCAAAACTTAGGATGTATAAAGGGAACTTATGAAACAGCAACAGCTTTTAAGCTGATTAAGGGCAGGCCCCATGCCCAGAAGTAGATAGACAGCACAAACAAACACAATGCCATTTTGTAGGTCCTTTATCCCATAATGCTTTTTCAAGGCACTTTTTTTTAACCTTGCAGGACTTCTGCATATATATAATGGTTACCAGTTTTATGTTTTATGGGCTTTCGTGTATGCATATGTTTGATCTCTATGTCTCTCTCTATATATTTCTTGAGGTTTTTCTTTGGCTCTTTCCTTGTTTTCTTTGCTGTATTATGTCTTGTTTGGTTTTAGTTTTATTTATTGCATTTTATTTTATCTTTCAGATGCTTGGTTGTTTTCTAATGTGAGAGAGAAAGAAAAGGTGTGGATTTTGATAGGAGGGGATATGGGGAGAATATAGGAGGAATTGGATGCAATGAATATGAAAACATTTTGAGGTGGAGAGATGACTCGGTGATAAAGAACACTTCTTGTACTTCCAGAGCACCCAAGTTCAGTTGTCGGCATCCACATCAGGTAACTGACAGCAGCCTATAACTCCAGCTCCAGGGGATCCAATGCTTCTAGCCTCTGGAACCTACATTAACACACACATCACCACATCCATATAACCACACACACACACAATCACATACACACATAATTAAAAATAGTGAAAATATATTTTAAAAGGAATTTGGACAGAGGTTTCCTGCATGAATAAACAACATTGCTCTCAGAAGACATGGGTTATTAAGTGAAAAATCTCATTGCCAGGCATGTTACCTCTGTACAAGTTGATTGGTTGGGAAGACACTAGTGATTGCCAAAACAATATATGCCAATGCCATTACCCTTGGTTGCTCACCTTGACCAGGTTGTAAGTTGCTACAGCTGAATATACCACATATTTGGCTAGAAGACATAGAAAAATCAATATTGAACTGACCAGGAGCACTCTCCCTGCCAGCTAGCTTTAAGAATGCTGGAAGATGCTATGAATGAAGTTCTGGGAGAAAAAACAAATATATTCTTACTTAGCATTTGATCCTAAATGTGGCAACACAAACCTCCTGTGCATGGTGCACCCACTTTTTAATGATGTCAATATTGTTTATGGGGGTAACCAACTGCTCTCTTTGTTGGATGTGAAACATGCTTCACAGGAAGATTTTAATGTCTGGTGCCATAAATATGATCGAAACCCAAACCCAAGGCTACAGAAACCATAGGCCTAAGGAAACAAGGTATTGGTGTTGCTTTGCTAAATAATCATGTTATAAATCTGTTTCCTTAATATTTTATGTTTATATATTTAGATTTGTTATTAGGAAGCTTCTTGTTACAGTAGGAAGTGATTAATGCAAAGACAAAACATTGTTCATATTGCTTAGAATAAGTAATTGTGAGCACTCAGCGGTAGATTGGACATCTATATCAATACTCTTTCCTAAGGTTTAGGAAACATTTTAGAAGACAGAGTGGAAAGAACGTGTTGGAGGATGGAGAGGTGTGTTTCAAAGTGCTGTCTTCTGAACATGACATGGCTATTGCACACATGAATTCACAGAAGCTGTGTCTACTTGCACAAAGAATTACAAGATCAAGCCAATTAAAAACTGCAGCATGGAAGGAGGAGCTCCCAATGGCCCCCCTTCTAAGTGAGGATATTGGCAGTTGATGGTGGAAAGGAGAGTCATTTTTCTCTGAGGATGTGACTATGCTCCACATCCATGTTACACATGGTTAGAATAATTGGACTCGGTGGGTAATACAAGAACATGAATTTTGGACTGAGATGTCTTGGGAGGGTTCTAAGGAAATTAATGTTAAGGAGGAGGAGAGATAGGTATGGTTAAGATACACTGTACACATGTATGACATTTCCAAAGAGTGAATAAAAATAAAAAGAATAATACAATAGTAGGCATGGGTATTCAAGTGCTCTTTTTTTAATGCTGAATTCAGTTCCTTCAAATATATTCATTCTTAGGAATGGTATATTTGACTGTATGCTGCTTAGAGTTTTAGCTTTTAGGAATATTTGTGCTCCTAAAATCTATTGTGTATTATAGTACAGAGATACTGTATTAATTGTGTTCCTTAACAATATATAAAAGTTCTATTTTTTTCCATATTCTTTCTGGTGTTGGCTAATTTTTTTTTCTTATTTGACACTATCCATTCTCACTGTGACAAAATGGCATCTCACTGTAGTTATTGGCCATTCATAATCCTCATTTTGATAAATATACATTGAGATAATTTACCCAATTTTAAAGTGGATTAGTTTCTTTACTGCTAAGTTTCTAAGATTTCATATTTCTTAGTAACTGGGCATCTATGGGATGAATGTTGCTATTTTCATTCATCCAATAAGTTATATTTTCCCTTCATTGATTGCTTCTCTTGTTTTGAAGAATTGATTTAGTTGGATATAATTCAAGTTATATCTTCTTAAATTTTCATTTCTTATGCCTTTGTGGCCTTATCTAGAAAAAAAATAATTTTCTTATTTGAATGATGTGTTTGAATATATAGTTAGCATAATGCATGCAAAATTACATGTGTGTGTGGAGGCCAAAGGTTGCCTCTTCCTCTATTAAACTCTGATGTACTTTTTGAGATATCAGAGTTTGCCATTTTGGCTAGACTGGTAGCCTTGATCCCTTGGTATATGACTTACTTACTTCTCATACCCCCAGTTCTGGAGTTACAGATATGTGCCAACATGCCAAGGTTTTTCATGGATGATGGAGCTTTAAACTTAGGTCCACTTGCTTGTATAGCAAACATTTACCTACTGAGCCATCACCCTGGCACCTATACCAGTACCTTGATATGTTCCTCCTGGATTTTTTCCTACAGTTTCAAAGGTTAGAGTCATATGTTAAATTATTTGATTTGGGCATGTGTGTGTGTGTGTGTGTGTGTGTGAGGTGGGGGGAGACATTGAGGTCAGAGATTATCTTGGAGGAGTTAGTTCTCTCCTTCTACTATGTGGGTCTCAGAAATCAAACTCAGGTCATCATTATGACATTAAATGCCTTTATCTATGGAGCTACTTCTATTGCCCTATAGGTCTTATGAAGCACTTTGTATTAGCATATAGGAGCTGGAGGCAGAATCTTATGCTTCAATGTTAGACATCCCCTATAGGTGCATATTCCACCACCCACCCCAAGCTGATGATACTATTTTGGGAAGCAGTGGAATCTTTAGAAAGTGGTACTTAGCTGAATGAGTGGATCTTTGGGGGACGAGTAATAGGGGATGTAGTGCAGCCTCTATTCTGGCCCAATTTCAGTGATTACTGATTTGTCAGATATGCGTAAACTCCAATTGCCATATCTTTCTCTCTATTATGGAGTATATCACCCAAACCATGAGCTAGAATACGTCCTTCCTCAAAATGCTTCTGGTATTTTAACCAGTGATGAAAAAAAGAACTTTAGGCTCATTTGTGGGGATTTTATTTATTCTATTTAATTTATTTATTATGTAATATATATTATTACATATCTACAAATACATACACACATATAATATTATTTATTCTATTCTGTTACTATTACTATTCTATTGATATTTCTTTCATTATCTGAAAGTTTGCCATTTAGGTATAGAAAACATATATACTTTTGTATGTTGATTTGTATCCTGCTACTTTACTAAACTAACTATATGTTTTGATGTGCTTTGAGAAATACTTGGGTTTTTCCTCCACATAGAATCATCATCTGCATACAGCAATAATTTAACTTTCTCTTTTTCTATTCACATGAGTCTTCTTCTTTTGTTTAATTATTCTGGATAAAATGTCTTGTTCTGTATTGAATAATAGCAGTTGGCATAGATACTGTTGATTTGTTTCATATTACTATACTCAGAAAAGATACTCTACCGAGCCAAGTTTTGTTCCAAACCATTAGGAATATCTGATCAAATAGTCTGTGGATAGATCTATCACTCTGCTGTAATGCTGTATTTAGAATTAAGAGAAGATGTAGGAGGCCGATGATACCCAGGCTGTGGACGTAACCAGCTTGACAAGGATCCTGGTTTTTCCCTTAGCTGGGAGTCTGAAGCCCACCAACTGCCTTGCCCCTTTCTCATCTTTACTGTATGGTGACAAAAGCCTCTCATCAATAATATTGTCTATTTTTGGCCTTATAGTTAAACTAAAATCGATTCCTGGGCTGGCTGGGAGAGGAGCAATGCCATCTCAAAGTAATTGTAACAGTCTTACTGGCCTTCAAGTTTTTTGGCATGTGTGAATACTATTCATGCTTTCTGTAGAGATATAAAAAATTATTCTTGGTAACTGACCTTCCCATAGAGACACAGCCATAGTCAAAAGAACAGAAACTAAGTCTCAACAGTATGTTAGCAAGCTTGAAATAGCAAATAGATAATTCACCCCTGAATGCCTGCCCCCCTTTGTTTGTAGCAAGCATACAGACCTAAAATTCAGCTATTCATTAATAGACTATTGTGTTAAGGGTACCCACTAGAATTAACCTTGAAGATTAGAAGCCTGCAGCTAGGAGGAGATGAACACTGCCTGAACACCTGCTAGATAAGAAGTTACAGTTTTGCTATTTCAGTCAGGACAGCTTTCTGTCTTGAGGGGAATGTTGTAATTTTTCCCCAGTGTGTACACATTGTTAATTTTTCTCTCTTAACTTACTTCTATTTTCTTTATTTTTATTATTAAAGAAAACGCTCTTGCGTGTCATCATCATCATAAAGTGTATTCTATGTGTCTTACTAAAGCGCGTAAACGTATCAACCAAAGGGTCCCATAAAAGAGTGAGGTACTACGCTCACTTGTCAAACTTCGTTGTTTATCCCCCTTCGTGGAGGCCAAGGACCCTGGAGTGGACTAGAGCTGGACTCAACTCCCACAAGAAGATACTTCTCCTTTTCTGGAAGGATGTCTGCCATTTGATTTTCCACTTCAACAACATCTTGGACAGTCTTTCTATATGTCACAGGCCAGGAATGCTTTCCTACTACTTCTGGTGCACATCCAGACTATTTTCCATTCAAGATCCTCCATAGGTTGAACTTTTTTTCCTTCCCACAGGACTTCTATTGTATTCTTCTCATTCAGTTGACTCTTCAATATCTTCTAGCTCTTAGGAACTCAGGAGTTTGCTTTTGACATCTTATCTTAGTGAAATGCAATTGGCTTCACTTAAATATTAACTATCTTTAGCTATCAGGGAAATGCAAATCAAAACTACCTTGAGATTCCATCTTATACCTGTCAGAGTGGGTAAGATCAATAACACAAGTGACAACTCAGGCCAGCAGGGATATAGAATAAAGAGAACACTCATTCGTTGCTGATGGGAGTGCAAACTTGTACAGCCACTATGGAAATCAATATAGCACTTCCACAGATAGTTGGGAATTGATCTACCTCAAGATCCAATTTTATCAGTTGGGTATATTCCCAAAGAATGCTCCATCCTATCAAAAGGACGCTTGCTCAACCACATTTTTTTTTGTGGATTTATTTATATTCATAATAACTAGAAAAAGAAAACAACCTAGATGTCCCTCAAGAGAAGAATGGATAAAGAAAATATGATAAAATTACACACTGGAGTATTATTCAGCTGTTTAAAAATGGCATCATGAAATTTGCAGACAAATGTATGGAACTAGAAAAATTTTATCCTGATACAAGTATTTCTGAGCAACTCATCAGGGCTAGTATGTTCCAACCCAGCTCTGAACCTTGACTGGTTCTTAAGAAATGACATCTGAGACCTTCCAATATCCTTTCACATATAAATCCACTTATATACCTAGAGATTTGAGCCAAAGCTGCAATGTGCGGCTAACAGTGATTTATGATGAAGTTTTGGTCTACACCAGAATTTGATCTTGTAAGGACATGAAGATTGAGGTGCCAATGTTAACCTTGATGTATATTTGTGCTTATATGATTGATTCCAAATAAAATTTCTGGACAAGAGAGGATGGCAGTGCTTCTCTGTGAGTGCTCACTGTGTTTTATACTACATTATCTCTCTCTCTCTCTCTCTCTCTCTCTCCCTCTCTTTGTCTCTCCTCTCCTCTCCTCACCGCCCCCCCTAGTTCTTCTGGGAGAGGAAAGCTGGGAGTTTATGCTTGGTCTTTTCTGGACTCTGATGTTGGTAGAGTTTACATTTGCTGATAATTATCATTTTGCTATGGTAACTAAAACCTAAAGCATCTAGTTCTAATGAATTCTGTGAGTCCTTTTAGTCATTCATTGTATCGAAAATATGGAAACTCTCAAGACAATCTATTTTATGTATAATATGGTATGTACCTACCAGGATCAGGATATACAATTGTGAACAATCAAAGCAGACATTGCATTTAATGGTTTATTAACTGATGATTAAGGAGTTCAATTCTAAGTATGAAACTAGACAAGTAATTACCAGCAAAACTAAGTGCCATGATCAAAGCAAATAGCATGGACAGCAGAATGTATTAGTATAAACTTTTCCTTGCCAAACCATGAGCAATGCAAGATACTGTGTTCATTTATTATCAGTCTCCAAAGTATAGTAAGTTTGGTTTCTTGCAGAGAATGGACACTCAGTATTTATACCTGTTGATAAAATAAAAAACAAACTACTATAGCTGTACTTTTTTCTATGAAAATTTTCTGAGCAAATTCAATTATCTGTCATCTATCCATCCATCTCTCTATCTATGTCTGTCTCTCTGTCTGTCTATCTATCTATCCATCCATCCATCTACTACATCTATCTATCTATCTATCTATCTATCTATCTATCTATCTATCTATCCATCTATCCAAATATCTATCAATCACCTATTAATCTGTCTGTCATCTATCTACTTATCATCTATCACTACCTACCATATCTATCTATCCATTTATCTATCGACAATATTTATAATCTATCACTATCATCTATATCTACCTGTTACTTATCAATCTATCATCAATTATCATCTATCACTATCTATATCTATTTATCTATCTATTCATCTAACTTCTACTTATTTATCACCTATTTATACTGCATCTCTATTACCTATTTATCTACCATCTATCTATCATCTATCATCTATGTATGCATGCATCTATCTATCGTCTATCTATCCATCTATATCTATCATCTATTTAGCTATCATCTACTTACCTATCATCTATCTGTAGCTTCTGTCATCTCACTATCATCTACCTATCATCTTTATCTATCTGTATATCTATCATCTATCACTTATTTATCATCTGTCTGAGAGCTCTGGTGGTAAAGACACCTACTACCAAGCTTGATAACTTGAGTTTGATTCCAGGGAACCACACGGTTGAGGAGAGAATCAACTCCCCCTACCCACCCAACACTAGAAAATAAAAAACCAAACAACATAAACAGAGCACAGCCAACTCACATATTAAACAGGTATGTGTGTATGTGTGTGTGTGTGTGTGTGTATGTGTGTGTGCATTTCTTCTCTTAGAAGATATAGCTGACTCTGGGACCTTGCTGAACAATGTGCTAAATGTGGAATGCCCACTCTGGATAAGCAACAAGCGTATGGTAATTACATGTTGATACATAGTATCAAAAGTAGGGAATTCTGTTGGAAATAGCATGACAAATGACTACTATCCCTTTATATGAAGAGAAAGATTTACTCCAAGGCCAAATTAATCCCAGGACTATATTGTGCTTGTTTGCTGAAGTGCCCTGATAATACAATCTGCCTTTATTCTGAGTTGATACATTCATTGTCATGAGGAAAGCAATTTTTAAAAGATGATCATAATCTTGAGAATATAGAATACATTGGACCTCATTGTAAGTTTCATAAATTATTGAATTTTTGAAGAGAGTGATAAGTAAAGATTAAATGAATAAGTAAGGAGATAGTGGCAATTTATAGGGCAATATATAGAGTCTATGAGTGGCAGCACAAATTAGACTTGATGTGCTATACAAAAAGTTGAAAGGATCAGGAAGGCAATTGGTGAGGGGAAACATGATCAAAATATATTGTATAAACATATTTTAATAACAACATAAAAAAGAGAATGCATAGTTTAATTCATAGGGATGGAGCTGGACCTGGTAGGAGTTGGAGGAATTTGGATATAATCAAAATATGTTCTATGAAATTTTCAATTAACTAACAAAATTCTTCAGCTAAAACAATAAAATGTAAAAGCAAAACCTGACAAATTTTTAAGAAAATAAGTTTATTTTCATTTATGTTCCTTAAAATAGAAGTTAATTCTTTTTACTCTATGAACACCACACTTGAAGAGGATAAATGCTAACAATATGTAGTGATGGGAACAGTAAGAGTTTGGGATTTGCTGTGCCAATACTTTTTAAATCCTAGTTTTAACTCTTAATAATTGTGTGAAGTGAGGGAATCAACTTTATTACACTGGCTCAAATTCCTTTGAATATTTTAAAAGTGGAAAATTGTGGAGCTGTTGAATTAAGCAACCTGATTTATGTGTGCAAAGCAAACTCTATCTTTCAAGACTTTTTTACAGACTCTTTTATTTTCCCAATGTTACTTTAATTCTTATTCATGTCGTTTGTGATGGAGGCATTCCACTATAAAAAGTATGGGGCTGGTTGAATATGCTCCATCCAGTACTAGTCAGATGGACATGACAGTAATTTATTAATTACCAATTCACATCTTAAAGAAAGAGGACATTGTGCCACATAGTGTACATAAGCACTGTTCCTGGAAATAAAGTGAACAGCTCTGATGTAGGGGCGGCAGGCTTTGAAAATTGAGGGGTGCCTTGGGTTGCTTAAACTATTTCTAGGGCTAAAAGGGCAATTGCATGTGCTGCTCAAGAAACTGTAGAACCTTGCCTGGTTCTCCTGACAAGGCAGATTGGCTTAGATCAGAAACTGGACATGGAAGCTTGAGTGAGGCTAAATGAGATTTTATGGGTTGCCCAGTATGAAGGCACCATTTAATATTGAATTCCATTTTATGCCTTATATAAGACATGCTTTCTTCAGTCTGCTTTCCAAAATAAGACCAGGAAGTAGGCAATATTGGCATAAAGTTTTGACGGCTGTAACAGCAGAAAAATGTTGTCACAGTAAAAAGTCATGACTTAAAATATGAGATCATCTATATGTGAAGTATCATGTGTGAGTAAACGCAGGAGTAGATGTCTGCATGAATGCAAGTGCTCTGACAGTTAAGAAAGGTTATTCTGTTCAATGAACCTCATCGAACATGAAAATATTCATCCCTGTTATTACGTGGGACTAAATGTCCTGATTTAGTAACACTTTTGAGAAATTAAAGTGGTATTTGGCCAAATAAAATCCTACCCAAACTCCATCTTCTCATCACAAAATTTTTCTTTTCAAATCTTCCATCGCCTACTCCTCTTACTCAGGTCTTTGCACAGTCTAAAGACCTCAAGAGATCAGAGCTTTCTTTCTCTGTCTTCACACACAGTGAGAATTCTTCAGCCTGTCTGTTTTCTGTGTCCACTCTAACCACAAAGCTTTGGCATATCCTGACAATGCTTTGACTCCTTTCACCTATTTTCCTAGTTTTACTTGTAAGCATTCTTAGAAGAAGAAGGCTAAGCTCACACTATAGATCTTCTCAAGTGACTGATATCTAGAATGAGGTAGGAGTATTAGTTGCCTTTTTGATGCTGTGATAAAAACACCATGACTAAAAGCAGTAAGAAAATAGTTTATTCTGGTTTATGGTTCCATGGTATAATCAATCCATCATGGCAGAGAAGGAACAGCATAGAGACAGGAGAATAAAGCTAGCTGATCATAGTTCATTCACACATAGGCAGCAGAGACAGCGAGCAGGAAGTGGAGTGAGGTTATGAACTCTGAAACTCACCCCACTGACATTCTTCCTCCAGCAATGCTGCTACCAACTGGGGACAAAATGTTCAAATACATGAACCTATAGGACATTTCTCCAACCACGACACTAGCTCTCCCTATTCTGAATCAGCAGATCTTCAGGAGATTTATCATAAGATCATGTTATTTTCAGCAATAATTTAATTACTGATTTTAATCCACAGAAAAAACAGTGGGAACAGACACTGGAAACAGAACTCGGAGTCAGTGCCAGACAGGAAGTGACGTCTGAGATGAGTCAGAGTGAATGACAGGAAAAGTGACTAATCAGAGGAGGAGTTAGCAGAGTAAAGACATGCCCAACTCTCACCAGAAAGGGCAGGCATTCAGCTTGGTTACGGAGAATTACAAAGGAGTTGAAGAGAGTCAGAGACACCGAAGCAGACGGAAGAGTCTGTAAGCAGTGTGAGTTGAGAAGCAGGCTGAAGAGTCAGTTGACAGAGTCAGTCAGTTACAGAGGAGTTACAGAAGCTGAGGCTGGAGTGAGTTACAGAGGAGTTAGTTGAAGCAGTCAGTTACAGAGGCAGGATGGAGCACTGAGAGCTCAGTGAGGAACACAGACACAGCAGAGCTCTGCAGAAGAAGCCCAGAACAGAATACAGAGCCCAGTGAGTTGAAACAGAAGAGTAAGAGTTCAGAAGGAGCTGGTCGGAGTGGCTAAGTCAACAGTTAGTCTCGGAAGGCTAAGACTGAAGCCTTCTAGGTTCGAGCTAGTAGTTTAAATGTTCTAGATTGAAGGTTGAACTCTTCCAGTTCAAGGATTAAAACTGAATTGTAAAGAGGACATCATATTCTAAAGCTCCTGGGCTCCAGGCTTAGAAACAGTGATGTAATTAGACATAAGGATAAACTGTCCTCTGTCCTGAATCAATGTCTACATCTGGTGAGTCTATATCAACATCTGACATCTACAACTACATATATGTTCATCCAAGGAAAAAAAGCTATTTCTTTCCCTTTTTATGTAATTCATCCTTGAGCTTTACATGTAATCTATTATATAGTAGGGTAGATCGTAATACATATTTGAAACATATTGTAGTTCAAGTGTAGAAGAGTGGAAATGTTTTCAATATGCTTTAAAATTGATGCTTTTAGGTTGTCATACAAAGTAATGCATTTCATTATAGAGTCTCCTCTCCCCTAAATATATATATCATTATACTTTGTTTTCATTAATTCTGCAGGTCCCACTGTCTATCCTGTGCCTTCCCCTGCTTTTTCTTTTTCTTTCCCCTATTAGTCACCCCTTCTGCTTCTCTATGACAGTTATTCCATTACTCTTTCCTACATCCCTTGAGATCTCTTCCTCCAGAGGGAAAATTTTAATCAGAAAGATGTGATTTCAAATATACTTTCTCCAGACCTTAATTTCTTCATCTACAAACTACGGAGAAAATCATATTTGAAGTACATGAAAGAACAAATAGGAAATATTTAACATAGTCTATAGAATTTTGTAGAAGAGCAAGGAACTTAAATATTTAAAATATAAACACTCCCCTTCTGGGTATGCATGTGTGTGTGCATCACTCCCAAGTCTTTGTGCATGCTAGGTATATTCTCTATCTCTGATATATGTCTCTATCCTAACTTAATTTTATTCTCAGCATTATGAAAATGACCTTAGTATACTGGAATAAAATGATTTGAAAAATGATATAATATTAACAAGGCTATTATCATTCTTCACCTTCATGCTAAGTATAAATAATGTGTATTTTTCAAATTTATCTCAAGCCATTTTTTCCCTAATTATTTCTAATAATCATGTGGTTTCTTTTCTTCCTGAGCAAAGTGCGAAGAGACAGATGTAATTTGAGAAGTAGATGTGTCTGAAGGTTAGCACATCCTAAAGTAGAATGAAATCTCCTGGGATGATCAGACATCACCCATTCCATTTGATACTTTTATTCATTTGAACCTAAAAAGATATGAAGAAGGAAAATCTTTGAAAATATCATAAGGTTGTAATAGCTACATAAATGGACTGAACTTCACATAATAGTATTTTCTCACAAGTATACAGAGAGTACTGTTCTTGGTTCAGTTGAAATTTTATATGGAAACCTATGCTAATGTTTAGGCCTGGGTACCACTGAATTAAAAAAAAAAAGAACTCTAAAATGTCCAACAAATAACCAAGGATACTTAATTATAATAATTTACCAGAAAATTGATAGGCATTATTATGGTCTGAGTTTGAAATATCCTCCAGAAGTTTGTATGATTTTACTCTTGTTCCAAATTCCTGATATTGTTTTATAAGGTTTTAGAACATTTGGAATGTAAGACCTAGGAACCAGGCATAAAAGAAGGCATTTGAAGGCCTGGGATTCTGGTCTAGAGCTCTCTACTTCCCTATCTACCAAGATATGAACAAGTTATTCCATACGCTCCTGCTGCCAAAAATGGTGCCTCCTCAGCCACCATAGTCTCCTTATCACAGTAGACTGAGACCTACTGAATTCATGAGCCAAAATATATTTCTGCACTCTTAAGTTGATGCCACCAGGTATTTTATTACAACACTAAGAAAAATCACTAATATAGATATGCAAGTGCTTATGTTAGGAAACGATAATAAGCTGGTGACTAAACACAAAATATGTTTTTATTAATGAGCCACTTACATTGAAAGAGTAGGAGAACTTGCCACTCAAGATTTAATACAAAGTTCTTTTAAATATTCCTTATATATTAAAAAGACATTATATAACATGTTGTTATATCTTGATTTCTATAGATTCAAAAATTATTGTGATAAAATTTAATCTATTTAGAACTTAAATTAATAGAAAATAAAACCAAAGCATTTATGGCTTATTAGGAACATAGCATGAAGGTCCTTACACCCACAGATCTCCAGTGAAACCAGGAATGTTAAGCACTCAGGATTGTTTTTCCAGTGAGAAAGATGTAAGAAAAACCTGTTCTTCCATTCAGAAAGCTGAAAGTTGAAAGTGATTGATAGCTTGGTGATCTGTGTTACCTGTTGGGCCAGGACATATCACACTCCTACAACCAGGACTAGAGATGTCTAATAGTCTAAATGACCCTTATGGCCAGGGCCTCCTGAAGCTTCCACAACTAAGACCTGAAGTGGCTATTAGCCCAATGATCTCTACAGTATCTGTAGGACAGAGGCTAGAACAGACCCTTCCTTAGACCCTTAAGCTAGTACAGGTAGCCTATCTTTAGATTCCATCTTCTTGGAGGAAATGACATCTACCTTGAGTTGAGTTTTAATGTAATTACACTTTATTGTGTACCTGGTATTATATTATACCAGGAATTTATTTTTTCCCAAATTTTACCGGGCTCAAATATGTTGAGAATAAACTGGCTGGTATCAGACTTCCTGAAGTCTTGATCTAGGTTGATTAATTCAATATGAATTGGGTTTTCATTCTCATCTCTACGTGTGGTTCTCTTCACTGCTTGACATCTGCAGAGACACCTTCAATGGATAAGTTTGATGATTGAGTCATGTGATGTTTCCAGAGACTCCTAGAAACCAGTCAATTTTAGAAAAACATCTGATGTCATTTAAAAACTGAAATTGGTCACTTTTAAGTTAGAGCTGAAGGTAAAGCCAGTAATTTTCTTTTGACACTGAGGTGGTAAGGAATGGTGACTGCAGTAGTTTTGAAGGAACATGGAATGAACTAATTCAGCGTTGGTTTTATGCCCACTCACAGGGCTTATCAAGTGAACAGATCTTTGTGATTTTGCTTTTTCTAATGATAAGAAAATATTATCAGACATCCCAACCTGGAATATTAGAGAAGCCTGCAGGAGGGCAGAGACCTCTAGACCAATGTTGAGGGAAGGGACCATGGGAATAGCAGTAGGTGGACTAAGAATTGGGCAGTAGATGGACTAAGAATTTGATGCAGAATGTGAATACAGTTATAATCCTGTGATGATTTCATATAAAATGCTAAGTATCTTTCTTCTTTTGTGACTTGATGACAATTTATTATGTGATAAATTGTATGATAGCTTGAATTAGTAATTTGCTTCCAAAAATTCTTCCCCAGGCTTTTGAACACTCTGACAAGTTTATATTTTTTTTTGAAAGAAAAAATTTAAATATTCAAAATGTGGTCATATATTTTAGGCAATAAATATAAAGAGGATGGCATAGAGTATAGAATTCATTTTATACATTTCAAAACTTTAAAACACAAAACAACTAAAACAGAACATGTAGAACAATCCTTTGTCTTTATTCACCAGAGTTCTTTTGATCACAATTCCTAGAAACAAGAAAAGTTTCAATTAAATAAGAAAGAAAATGCATTGTTTATATATCTAGAAATTCAGAATGTGTGACTGAACCATGTCTCAGTTTAAGGGTCTAGTGGACATTACTTTATTATTCTTTCCTTTCTCCATTGAGACCTTCTATATGCTAGCTACATCCTCTGCTTTTCAAGTGGTCTTTATGGAGCTGGTAAGATGGTGGTCATACATTATAGTTAACTTTGTATTTGATGTTCTTATTCCAGATATAATTTACTTTATTTCTGAATAGAGAAAATGATTTCCTCTCTAAGTGCTTCTAATGGGCAAAAGAGTCAACTGACAGAAAATAAGTTCTTTCACCTCATGCCTGCAAATGACCCAGAAAACTCCTGTCCTTTTACTTCAAATTATGTTGAAAGAATACTGACTAACACAGCCTGGATGATATGAGAACTGTATTTACAGTTCTGTGAAAACTACTCCAAACAAATACTGAGATAAAGCTGGAGGAATTTTTTTTTGTGTGAGAAGAGGGAATTTATGCACAATAATTCTAATGAATATGTTTTTGTTTGACTAGTGGAATGCAATAAACTAGGTTTATTGTATGGAAATGAAGCTACAAATTGAACTAACTCAGTCTGTGTGTATTCTACTAGAAAGTCTTTCTACAACAAATGCTAAATGTTAAAATAAAAAGATTACCAGTGGTGGTGGCACAGGCCTTTAATCCCAGCACTTGGAAGCAGAGGCAGACAGTTCTCTGTGGGATCAAGGCGAACCTGGTCTACAAAGTGAGTTCCAGTTCAGCCAGAGTTACAACAGATAAACCCTGTCTTGAAAAAAACAAAAAGTAAAACAATTAAAAAGTAAGTAAATAATAAAAAGACCAATTTTAATGCTTTCATTTAGAAAAATTAGATTTAAAAATTCAAGTCATTGTCCAGAGGACGTATGTAAGATGTGCCTGGGTTACATGCTTAAGAGTATGAATGTATAAAGGAAGAAGTTAAGAACAAAGCCATGAAAATCAGTGAGATTAACTTTTACTTTGTAAGACTCATAAGATAGTATAGCATCAGTTATAGTATAGTATCAGTAGTATCAACTGTACCGAATGACCTAGTCAAGCATGATGACTTACGTGAATGCATGTTGGCTAGTTTTATTTCAACCTAACACAAGCTAGAGTCATTTGGGAAGAGGGACTCTCAATTGAGAAAATGTCTCCTTGTAAGATCTGGCTGTAGGGAAATATGGAGGGCATTTTCTTAACTAGTGAATGAGTATGGAAGAGCTGAGGCCATTGTGTGTGGACTGGTACCTCTGGCTTCTATAATAAAGCCAGCTGAGGAAGTCATGAGGAGCAAGCCAGTAAGCAGAATTCTTCCATGGCCTCTGCTTAAATTCTAGCCTCCAGGTACCTTTCTTGGGTTTCTGCCCTGACTTCCCTCAATAAGCTGTAAGATGAAATAAATCTTTTCTTCCTTAATTTGCTTTTTGTCATGGTGTTTATCACAGAAATAGAAACCCTGACTAAGATGGATGGGAAGAGACTTAAAAAGGATATACTCAATGCTAAAAAGGTTAATGCTTCAAAAGGTTAATATTAAATTTTTGAGTAAAAAATATTGTTTGTATGTACACGTGTGTGTGTGTGTGTGTGTGTGTGTGTGTGTGTGTGTGTGTGTGTAGTATGTGGCATGTGGCATATACATACAAGTATGTAATGTGTTTGTGTGTTTGGAAGTCCAATGACAACCTTAGGTATCAGGATTCTCATTGATCTGAGTTCATCAAATATGTAGGCTGGCTGGCCCATGAGTCCTGGGTGTCTTCCATTTTTCAGAACTCTCTGATCACTAAGAAAACAAGCATAGACCATCTCACCCAACTTTTAGGTTCTGGGAATGGAATTCAAGTTTGTCATGCTGGAAAATCAAGCACTTTGTAAACCGACTTGTAAGACTGTTCTAGAGCTAAAGGGGAATTAAAGTGTTCTTTGAACCCTGAAATTCTCTCTCTGAGAGTGGAAAGCATTCAGCTGCTCCCCTCTCTTGTTCTGACAGAACCCAGTTAAATTCTAAATACCACCTTGGTTTGCAGCATGCTTTTTCAAAGGATTATGATCTGGTTAGTGCTTGTCTGACCACTGTGGCTGGAAGGCCTTTGTCTGGGCCCATTTTTGGATAAGGTGTCTTCCTCTGGCCCCTGTGAGACCACTCCCTATTTAGGAGAGGATTTCCGGGCCTTGACCCTTAGAATGACAATGAGCCTCCCATATGCAAATGGGGCTGCTCAGGTGTCTCTGTCTTAACCAATGGTTCCCATCCCTGGGTGCCAAAGACTTCTCCTCCATTTTGCCCTATAAATGTAACCACCCTTGATTTAATAAACTAAGCTGTTCCTCTGACCATAGTCTCCTGGGAATTCTGTTTTCTGCCTGGACACATGGACCCACCCTGCATTTTCTTCCTTAAAACTGAATGGTTGGCCAGCGACTTAGCTACTTCTCAGGGAGAAAAAAAGGAATCCACAATGACTTACCTAATAATTCTCAAGTTTTGAGTTTTTAAAAAATTTGGTACAACAAATGTTTTTCTCATAGTTATACTGGAGAAGTCATACAAAAAAAAAAATAAGAAATTTAAATATTCAGACAAATAAAAACAAAAGATATTTATTATGATTGATTCTAGATTGTTAGTCATCATCATAGATATCAATTACCCAATCATGATTACTATGAATTATATACACATATGTCATATTAAATCTGATATTTATATATAGAGGCTCATATGTGCACTACATTGGAGAACACATCCCACTGAATGGTTTGTTTCCATATATTTTGGACTAATTCTTTGTCAAGAACCCTTCTCCAAAAATTCTTTATGCATGTTCTTAATTGCTACTTGAGAAAAGTTATGGAAATAGAATTTCTACAACTGTTAAGTTTTAAGTAAAATTAAAAGTAGATGAGATACTTTTATGTCCCTCTTTCAAGAAAGAAAATAAAAAGCCAGTCCATTTCAGGCCTTTTTATTTCAAAAACAACTCAAATGCTCTACAGCAGTGATGGGCCTGTTACATTTATGTCTTGCTCAAGGGTAATCAACAGAAATGTTTGTCTCTAAAATTAATTAATATCCCATTGAGAACACATTTCACTGTGGATCTAGGGGATTTTAATGCAGCTAATGACCTTTTGTATTTGTCAAAGTTTATTTATGATTTTCAACTGAGAAAACACTTGGCAGTTCCTTCAATCAATAAACCAGTAAGAGTAGTACTAACTAGCTATTAAGATACTGTCTATAAATTTGTATTTTTCAGTTTCATTTTAAATTACTCAAATAGTTTGTATTTTTATTTTAGTTGCTACTTTGAAATCATTTATACCCTGAACAAACGACATTTAAACACTGAAGTTCCTTTGAAATTTCAGTAGCTAGTACATTGCTGTATTCTTAATAGGTTTGAAATACCTATTTGATTGAATGAGTGAATTAATTTATGTATGATTATTATACCAATTATTCATCTATATCTCTACTCAGATAATTTTATATTTATTAGTCAACCTTAGAATTGAGAGATTAGTTTAAATATACTACAGAGAGACACTTGTTGTCTGAATTAATAGCCAGTTCTTGATAAACTGTATTTATGTGATTTTTGACACATAACATCTAAACAAGAATTATTTTGTGGGGAGGGAACCTCACCAACTACTAACATAGGTGGAGGAGAACCAACCACTGCCATTTTTTCTAAACTAATATGATTTCTAACTGTATTCTAAGTACCCTTATACCTACAGATAAGTACAGCTCTCACCTCTCATCAAAGAAGCTTCTCTTTGCAAAAGATAGACATCTAGAGATGGTCAAAATGCACAAAAAAATTGACTTTGGGATATTCAATCCCAACTGGTTCATTTACAACATATCCCCTAAAATAAGGCTCAGAGAACAACACAGAGGAGTGGGCAGGGAGATTATAAAAAAACAGAGAACTAGTATTATATAGCTTAGAGAAAAGGGAAAGATATTATCAACTAATATTTTATTTTATTCTGGACTGACAGGTCCAGTCAAATACATGTAATCCTTGCAAAGCTTCTGTCTTTGAAATCCAAGATGTCTTGAAATAATTTTTGTAGGTATATGAAAGCATGTAGATTGGCATAAGACCCTCCATGTACTGCATAGGGTGTGACCTTAGCTTAGATCATTCAAACATACATTCTTAGTGTTTGATGAACAGTGACTTTTCTGTTATGGTGAAGGCAAGACCCTTGGGAACTATAGTTTATATCTTTCATTTGGGTCTGTTTCCAGGTCCAATACCTTATAATTAGAAATGGTTTCAAGTTTTAGGTCAGTTTACTTTTTTCAGCAATGGCTTTTCGGAGTCTGAGATAATTAAAAGCAAAATTGCAAGAGCGTTTTGCCCAGAGATCTCTTTTGTTCCAACCGTGCAAAACACATCCCCAACAAGTCAGCTTGTATGTTTTTTCTCTGAATGATAAAAAGGGGTGCATGCATTTGTGCACATAGTATTATGCGTTCATGCTCTAATGAAAGTGAGTGTTTTATGGGAATATATTCTGCTTACGTTGACTCAATACAAGTATCTTTAGGTAAAGTACATTTTATTTTTGAGACATTTATATTCCATAATGACAGAGTTCTCTTATTCAGCAAATGCTTATTTAACATCCATTTGGTGTGAAACATAGATTTGAACATAGATAAATGAAGATATATGGCCTCCTTCCACACTGACTTATTTACTGAAGCCTGTGTTTTCACTGACTGTCTTAATTGTCTCTCAAAGTAAGGTTCCTGAAGGCAGGCACTCTGCTGTATAATATTTAATCCTTGTGTAATATTTTCAGTACTGGCATACATTACAATAGTATCCAAACAAGTATCAAATGAATATAAACAAGGAATAAATATAAAGAGAAATAGGTAATAGTCAAAAGATGAAGCTTTCAAATAAAACTGGGATTTAGTTTAGTTTATATTTCATGATAACTATCATCAGAAGAATATTTTGTATCCTCCATGACCTTTCGTTTCCTTAACCTACACAATGGAGATTGTTGAGATCTAGGCTGATCCAAGGCTTTCTCCAAGGTCCTGGTGAAAGGATAAAAGAAACCTGGTTCTGTGTCCTTGCCCTGGGCCAGACTTGACAAAGTCTGAGCTGGGGCTTAGGCCAGAGCCATGAATGAGGTAAGGTTTTGATTCATTGAAACTTGGCTTTTCCCATTGAAGAGACTGAAGCTATCAAACCCAGTGCTACTTTTGTGCTCTGTGTCTGGTCTCTGATGTCCTTGAGATACTCTGTGTCCCCCTTGTGCAACAGCTTCTTGCTGACTCTGTCCCGTTGTAATCATTCAATGTTGATGTCCCATTTTTCTCCCTGAAATAGTATAAGATGCTCTATTTCTTAACAAATTTTTTGGCATAAGATATTGTCTTAGACTTTGTCTAAGACCTCCTGAGCCCACCAGTTCTGCTTCTTTATTTCTAATTCCCTGGTTCTTCCTTCTCAGGACCCTGTCCTGGTCAGACAATCATATTGCTTATCTTGTAGCCTTGTGGAAGGAATTAGAAAGAACACCCAAATCTACTCATTAGTTGATAATTTTTAAAATTATTTTTATTAATTGGCATGAATATATTTATATAGATACTTTTTTTACATTCAGAGGAGGTCTTTTTCCTGAATATTTTGAAATTGCAGTCTTGAGACATATTTCTTATACATTTTAGAAAAGTTAAACAAAGAGAATATATACTTTGTAGGGATAACAAAGAAAAAAGAATCCTGTTTGCTACCCCAGATATGACAGCTAACATTGAGGATCACCACAATAGAATTGAGAAGCCTCTGTGGGATTGTGACACATACCCCGAGTATATGTGTGAAGATCAACTCAGGGGCTGCCTGGATGTGGGCAGCAACGCTCCAAGGATGGAAGAAGAGAGGCAAAGGAGAAAGCACAGGCATCTGCTCTCTTTGCTTCCAGGCTCCATCATGACAGCCTTTTTGCCCCCTCCATGGCCTCTCCGCAAATTTGGAAACTGTAGCTTAAAATCAATAGTCCATTCATTTGTTTTTCTCAGGCACATGTCTCAATGATGGGGAAATGAAAACATTAAGGTAACTACCATAATCAGTCCCCAACATTTTCCAGTTCTTAAAAACAAGACTTTTTCCTTGTTTGTTAAGATGACTGTTTCCTTCTGTTCTGAGGATCAAACTCTGGCTCTCATAGATGATCTGTGAGAACTTATCACTGAGACATGCACCCAACCTGACTTTTGCTCATCTTTTAAAATAAAGAAATTTTCTAGTTTACCATTGCTTGATATAGTTGGAAGTTTTAGGTTATTTGTATGCAAGATGCAGTTCCTGATAATGGCATTACATATGCCCTAAAATTCAGAATCTTTCAACTATTACTCTCTGAGAATATAGTGCTTTTCCTTGATATTTCAAAAGATTGCTGCTATTAATCATAGTCACATCATATTTAATATCTTTACATTTTGTCAAAACAAAACTAAGTCACTAAACCCTGGGAGAGCCACTGTGCTGAAAATGCTAATGCTGATGGTCATGATACTGAGAAAACCCACACTCGCAGCAATGACCATTAGGGTTAATGATGCTGCTACATCACAATGAGTTTTTGATACGTAAGTCTATATACAAGTAGATAGCTTAATCAGTGCTTAGGGTTTATTAATTGAATCATATATACTTCTTTAAAGAATTAATGACATGATTAAGGCTTTAATGCTTTTTAACGATATCATTATAAATGGTTGTTTGCAACTAGTATTAATGAATAGCCCTCATTAATTAAGTTCATCTAGAGCAACAAATGCAAAAGCTCATGATAATTACCATCATATTAACCGTCATAAATGCAATCAGTGTCAAAAAATACTAGCCATTTAATAATATCTGTGTGTATTATGCATGCCTTGATATTTATTTATGGTATTTATTATATATTAGGTATACTCTAATTTTTTAAAAGATATATTTTTTATGTATATGAATCATCTATCTGCATGTACACTTGCATGCCAGAAGAGGGCATCAGACCCCATTAAAGATAGTTGTGAGCCACCATGTAGTTGCTAGGAATTCAGCTTAGGACCTCTGGAAGAGCAGCCAGTATACTTAATGGCCATCTCTCCAACCCCTAAACTCTGATTTTTAAAATTTTTAAACTCCTGAATTCCTCAGTGAACCCTCAAAATAATTTATGATTTAATGGTAAGTTTTTCTAATGTATATGAAAGGCCACCTTTTGAAAGCTCCATAGCTGCTTAGATAAAATGGAGGTAAGAGGTGGTTGGATTCCTTGTCTCTTTGGGGGATATGAAATTCCACTTTTTAGTCTCTAGAAGTGACTCATTCTTTGTAACTTTATAGGAAAGGGAAGATTTTAGGGGCTTTTGGATAAATTTTTGAAATATCATTGTATTGCACATAATTAAAGTGGAAAGTAGAGAAATGTTTCAAATATGTGTACATATGAAAAATTACTGTGGTAAATGCAATGAACATTGCTCCTCCAACTTCCCTGTGTGACTTTCCATTCCATCCTCTGCACAAGATCTCTTATCATGCATAAGCACTGACCTGCTTTCTTTAACTGCAGATTTGTGAAATTTTGTTGAATGTTATATTAATGTACCAATACAGTGTATGATATCAGGTCCTATGTTTTCTGTTACTCTGCATACCTATTTTGAATTTCATCCGCACATTAGCATAGGCATATAACTAAATCCTTTATGTGACTGAGTAATATATTATTGTGTGTGCATTTCAATTTGTTTATTCTTTCATTTAATGAAAGAAAAACATTTTATCAATGAGATCACAGTATCTGGATTATGTCATGGATACATATGTTTCCCTTTCCCAGAATCTATCAATGAGTTTGACCATATTGACCTATCTCAATTTTCTTCCAGTAGTTTATAGTTTGCAATATCCCCACTTGTTGTCTATACATGATAGTGTTATTTTTTTCTATTTCAGCAAGTTCAGTGGTATGGAATGATATCATTATAATATAAATTTACATTTAATTTATTTTTCTTTCATTCTTTTTTCTTTTTCTTTCTTTTTTGTTTTGTTTTGTTTTGTTTTTGTGAGATAGGGTTTCTCTGTTGTAACTCTGGCTGTCCTGGAACTCACTCTGTAGACCAGGTTGGCCTTGAACTAACAGATATCTGCTTGCCTCTGCCTCCTGAGTGCTGAGATTAAAGGCGTGCACCACCACTGACCAGCCCCTAAATTTGCATTTTTCTAATGACTACATTTTTAAGCATGTTTACACGCATGATATACCATCTATATATTTGTCTGATGGTAAGTTATGTTGATATTCTTGCTTACTACTTTTATGAGTTGTTTCTTTTTCAACTGTGAGTCTTCTTCAAATCTTTCTTTCTTTCTTTTTTTTGAGGTATGATTTTTTCTTTATTTCTTTTTTTCTCTTTTTCAAAAATAATTTTATTTATTAATTAGTCTTCTCTCCTCCAATACATCCCAATACCACTTCCACCCTCCCTCCACTCTTCCCAGCTTCCCCCTCATCCTCCCTCCCCTCCCAATATATAACTTCCCCACCCCACCCACCATCCCTACCCTTGCTTTTCCTCACAGAAGAGAGCAGTCCTCCAAGGGTTACTGCTCAAAGGGGCACAACAAGACGGGAACTGAGGTCAGGCACTACTCCCTACATCATGTGTGGACTAGGTAACCCAGCTAGAGGAAATGGATCCCAAGGGCAGCCAAAAGCATCAGAGAATACTTACATAAACTCTAGCCTGTAAGTTCTCTGCAAGAACACCAAGCCAGACAAACACATGAGATATCTAGGAGGTTCTTTGTCTGCCACTTCAGGCTCTGTGGGACTCCAAGAGTGATAGTCTGTTGACTCTGTGGGACTTGTTCTCCTGATATCCCAGGCTACTCTGGTCCCTGAAATCCCTCCTTCCCATCTTCTGCAAGTCCCCTGGAGCTCTACATGATGTTTGGCTCTGGGCCCCTGCATCTGCTCCAATCAACTGCCCATAGAAGCCTCTCTGTTGGATACAGGGCTAGGTACCTATCTATGAGAAAAGCAGGACATCAATAGAAATTGTTTCCTGGGTATCCAGTCTCTAGTTCCTGGGCTACCCTGCATAATTAGGCATGGGTTCTCTCCTTTGACATGGGGTTCCACCCTTCCATTTTCCAGTGGATCCTGTAGAGACGATGGGCCACAGGTCAAATGCTTTTGTAGCTGGGCTAGTACCTCCACTGGGAGCCTTTCCTAACAGGAGATGGTCTGTTCAGGCTCTCTATCCCCCGTTGCTGGAGGTCCTTACCAAGGTCTCCACTGTGGACTCTAGTGAGTTTCCACTGCTCTTTGTCTCCAGATGCCCCCATCCAATTTCCTACAATTCCAGTTGTCTCTCCATATACTTTCTCTCTACATTCTTCTCCTGACATCTGCTCTCTTCTCTTCTCATTCCTATCCTCCCCCAGCCCACCTGCACCATCTGTTAGATTTCCCCTTTACCTGGGAGATCCCAGTGTCCCCCACTGAGGTCCTTTTTATTGCTTAGTCTCCCTGGGTCTGTAGACTGCAGTGTCTTTATCCTTTGCTTAAACACATATAAGTAAGTACATGCCAAGTTTTTCTTTCTGAGACTGGATTACCTCTCTCAGAATGATTTTTCCATTTGCCTGCAAAATTTATGTAGTCATTTAAAAAAATTGCTGAGTAATACTCCATTGTGTAAATGTACCACAATTTCTTTATCTATTTTTCAGTTGAGGGGCATCTAGGTTGTTTCCAATTTCTGGCTATTATGAATAAAGCTGCTATGAACATAGTTGAACAAGAGTCCTTCTGGTATAATGGAACCTCCTTTGGGTATATGCCCAGGAGTGGAATGGCTGGGTCTTCCGATAGATTATGTTTCAATTTCCTGAGGTGCAGTCATTAGCTGCTGTGGGGGCTCACTAAGGGCGACATGGAGGTATATTCATTGGTACAAACCCTGCCATACTCAGCAGAGGGAACCATTGTCATGGGTAGTGCTGTACTCAACAGTGGAACCTCTAGCCTCTCAGCTCAGGTGTTTTTATTTGTTTAGAACTCCTCAGGTATTCTACTGATAGCATATGCAGATCATTACCAATTAACATCCCCCACATAAAACCAATACCTGCAGACAGTTCAAAATGCCAAGGCCTTTGCATCCCTTTTCCAACAGTGCATAAAAACAATTATTTTAAACACAACTAAAAATAAACTTCCACAACACTGAGGAGTCTCCATATTGATGTCCATAACGTCTGTACAAGTTTGTGCTCCCACTAGCAGTGAAGGAGCATTCCTTCTTGTTCTACAACCTCACCAGCATGAGCTGTCATTTGTGTTACTGATCTTAGCCATTCTGGCAGGTATAAGATCTAATCTGAGAGTTTTGAATTGCTTTTCCCTGATGGCTAAAGATGTTGAACATTTCTTTGTTTCTCAGCTACTCGAGATTCCGCTTTTGAGAATTCTTTGTTTAGATCTGTACACCATTTTTGATTGGATTATTGTCTCGTTTCTTGAATTCTTTATATGTTTTGGATATTAGCACTCTATCAGAAGTGAAGTTGGTGAATATTTTTTCCCATTCTGTGGGATGCCATTTAATCTTATTGTGACCTATACCATATGCTTCTTACAGACTTAAGTTTTGCTTAAACAGTGTTGTGGTGATATGAATGTGAGTGCCCCTTCACCCCAATAGGCTCATATATTTGAATGCTTTGTCCCCAGTTAATGGAAGGTTTGAGAAATATTAAGAATTGTGACTTTGTTGGAGGAGGTGTGTCACTAGTGGCAGGCTTTGAGGTTTCAAGAGCCCATGTCATTCCCTGTTAGCTCTCTCCACATCAAGGTTGTGGATCAGGTGTAAGCTCTGCGCTACTGCTCGAGCTCCATGCCTGACTGCCTATTGCCATGCTCCCTGCCATGATGATCATGGACTCTAACTCTCTGAAACTCTAAGCAAGTCCCCAATAAACTCTCTCTTCTATAAGTTGTCTTGGTCATGGCATCTATTCACAGCAATAGAAAAGTAATTAAGACAAGCAACTTTTGAAGAGTGGTGGTTTTAAACTTTTGATGCCATTGAAGTTACCAGTTGTTTTATAGAGTATGCTGTTCCATCATAACTAAGAAATATTTGCCCAACCAATGTCATGAACACTTTTGTATAGATGCTTCTTCAGAAGTTTTGTTATTTCAGGTCATATATTTACATCTATATTTTGATATAAATATTGTATGTGGCATGAGGTATTTATTATGTTTTATTTTTGTGTGTCTTTGGAGTTTGCGATCAGTCTCAAACCATTTATTAGAAAGCAGTTCTCAGTATTCATGGAAGTCTATTTGGGGCATTTATCCTAACCCATTGATATGTTTGCTTACAATCATACAGGTAGTTTTATAAAAAAGCTTTGAAATCAGCATTGTACATTTTTCAACTTTGGTCTACTTTCACGAAGTCTTTTTTGGACACCTCATATCTTTTCTGTTTCCATGTTTATCATATATATCTTATATATTGCTTAAGAAATCTGGGATGTGTGGACCTTGCAGAATTCTGAGAAATCAGAAAATTTATGCCCATGCCTCAGGAGGAAATATGGACATTCCAGGAATGTCAGCCTCCTCTTTTCTATTACATATTAGATTTTAGCTCCTCATATATCTCCAATAAAGGAACCATCATCCTAGTGAATCAAGTATAATTACATGCAAGAACGTGAGAGAAAATGATGAAGACTTAGAGAATACTGCATGCAATTCTCTGTCTAACTGGACAGTAAATTGGAAGGAAACAGATGGTTTTCTGTCCAAATAGATGTGAATAACAGAAAGTAAATACAGAAAGTAGGAAACTCATGAATAGATTTTCACAAGCAGGAAACGTCATATTTACTATTGATTAATAATTAGTAGCCGATGAATGTCTGAGCTTTGATTTCATTAATATAATATAATAATAAGTAATATCATTAATATAATATAGTAGTATGAATGTTAATATATATTATGCCCCTCCAAAGTACAGACTAAGATGAGTTCCTTTTCAATCCTTTTTTTCAAGCAAAATTGTTTCAGTACTATCTTTATAGTGCAAAAATGAAGGTATAGACCATTTCATCACTAAAGATACAGCCAAATATTTATACTATTAGCACAAATCCATAACAAAGTGTTTTATGTCAGAATCAGATCACATAGCATAATTCATAGCATGTATTATTAACACACTAACAGAGATAATTCATGTGAATTATGCAAATATATTTGACAAAATTCAACAGTGCCATTTCTCAACATATATATGATATTTAAATAAAATAGTCCTAAAAGCACCATATTAGTAACACTTTAAAAAATTTCTTGTTTGAATACAATGCATCTTGATCAAATCTACCCTTGACTCTCCCCGTGTTAACTCCTCTTATACATACACTACCACTTTCTCTCCTAACTTCATATATCTATATATATCAATCATGATTATCAACTTGATAGGATTTAGTATCAAATAGAAAGCACATCTGTGCTTATATGTGTTTCCAGATTGTTTTAACAGGAATATCTCACCCTGAATACGGTCAATACCATGGTATGGGCTAGGGTCCCAAAATGAATAAAAGGAGAAAAGAGCATTCCTGTTTTTCTGGATTCTCAATACATATATAATCTGCCTCAAACTCTTGCTGCCATGCCTCCTCTGCCATGATGGACTATACCCTAAAACTATGAGCCAAAATAACCTTTTTATATCCTAGATTGATTTTTGTCATGTATTTCTCATAGCTATGAGAACAGTAACTGATACAGTGATAATTTATTATACCTATTTCTTCCGATAATTAACATTGTAAATATGTAAGAAATGAGATGAAAGCAACCACAGGACACCTTGCATAATGTATTTGGGTTATTTTAATGAACTGAATGACTTTTAAATGTTTTAAATATTCAAATTTCTGAAAGAGTAAATATGTTTAGAGTTTTACATAAAAATTAAATCAATACTCTTCTTAAAAATAGAATTGTTTGAATTAATAGCAGGCATATCTATTATAGAACTTTTATTTATGCCTTAAAAGTTCTTAAAATTTTAATACATTTGGAATAAACCTTGGAAAGCTAGTTGTTTTTGCTGATGAATTATAATTCTATAAAACATATGAAACCTAGAAATATTATAGAGTGTTCTAGAATTTATCAGAAAATTCAGTAGTATAAATAATGAGAAAAATACAAACACAAATCATGATTCTTTTGTTTTTTCCACTTTGGCAATACTTGGAAAACACAGTTACATCTGTAGTGAGATTGATTAGCCAGAGCAGAGATGCATTGAAGTGCCCCTTCATGATAAATCCAGGAAGAAACGACACAACTTATGCTAGAAAATCTTTTTGAGAATCATAAAATAAATCACGAGTAAATGTAAAAGACAATCCTAGTCTTAAGTGGGAAGTTTTGAATTAGCATATATTTAATGTGATTCCAATTAAAATAGCACATGGATTTTTACTTGAATGAGATGATCTTAAAATTTATGTGGAACCATAAATTCTGACAAGTATCTGAAGAGCAATGAGAGAATATGGTATAAAGTGGCTACAACCAGTTTGGTATAGTAGTGCGATGTAGAATAGGAAAATAAATCAGTAGAAATGGCCATGTTGCAAAATAACTAAAAAAGGAACCACAATATGTGATAGATAACTATGCTATGAATGAGTTCTATTCAAGGTGGGAAAAATTGTGATACCTTTGAAATAACCTGCAAGAGAAGAACTAGTAGTGTACCTTCCATTATTCCTATGTTTAAAAGGGAAGTCTACATGTATTAAAACTAGATTAATTTTAATTAAAATTTAAAATAGGAAATAGAACAATAATGTCTTATTGTTTATATATAGGAAACTAGGTCTAAAGTATGGATGCTGTCAAGTGTGGCTTCTTAATTGATGGTAAACCATTAAATAAGCTAATGAATTGTTTGCACCAAAACAAATGGAATGAGAGCAAAGCAGCACCTACTGCAGACAATTAATAGCTCCCAACCACCAATGGAAAAATAAAGAAAGAAAAAAAATTACTTTTAGAATCTTAGTGATAAAACTGATTTTGATAAAAGATCTAAGTAAAATCTGTTTAAAGTTTTAGAAATAAACAATTGTGTTCCTAATAGTGTTATTTTTGACAATGGATCTCATCAATATAAATGTTATTTTATGTAAGAACCCAATCCAGGATATAATGCAAGGTGGCAAATGTGAAATAGTCATTCAGTGGCCAGCGATGTCTTCTCTCTCATTTATATTCACATATCTGGTTGGATATTTGAGAATCTCAAATTCCTCTTTTCAGAAACATTTAGGGGCTACTGAATACCATAGATACTTAGGTGCTTGGTCACAGACACATGGGATAAAATATTTATTTTCTGTTTTGGAGCTTATATTTGAGGCAGGGGCTAACAACAAAAATAATATGGAAGACTTAGACACCAAGGTACAAAAAAGATTATAAAGGACCTTGTAGGTACATAGTTCAGAATTTTTTCTCCAGGTAATTTACAGTTATATAAGTTTTTGTTCCGGTGAGTATCATGGGTTGTCCTATAGTTTTAAAAGACTACTCTGGCTTCTTTTAGGAAGGCTGCATGTGCAAGGAGTAGAACTAAGACTTTGTATAAATTCAGAGACAAGTGCAATTTCCTGGACAAGAGAAAATGTTGACTAGGTGGTAGTAGAGAAGAAGGAGAGAAGTGGGCACATGGGAGTTAGCTTGGGTACACTTCAGTATCCATGGGGAAGGCAGGTGAATCATGGAATTTACAGGGGGGTGAGAATTTAGTTTTCATCTGGGCACGAGAGGAATGGTGACACATTTTTGCCCTGAATTGGAAGATCGGCCAGAAGGTCAGGAAATTAAATGAAGAGAAAGTCGATTTGGGAAGTATTATGTTAAGATAATTATTAGCTATTTATCCAAATGGAATGAGCAAATTGCCAGGTGAATGCATGAATATTGAGTACAGAGGCTCCAGAAGAAAATACCTTACAGAAATCATCAAAATGTCAGTGATATCCAGAGAGTGGTACACAACCAGATAAGCCATAAACACCAGGGAATAAATTTAAAATAGAGATCCAAGCTTGACCTCCCACTGTTGATATCACAACTAAGTTTTATAAAAGTTTCAGTAGTGTTGATTGTAGGTGATTTGGTATATAAAAATGTTCAGTTAAAGTGGATTAAGGTAGACATATTAATTATTGATAAACTCTATGCAGATGAGTACTTGGTCTTTTGAATAATTAAGGTCCACTGCAGGGCATGTGATTCCTTTTAGTGCTGAACCTAACGCTAACATTACATTTTTTGGTGTTTCTCTAAAATCAGTGAATTAATTATCTTTCTTGTGAGGACAAATGACTTGCATAAATTGAACATGTAGAGAGTTCCCATATACTTCATTTACCACACAAAACATTTCACAGATTGCATAGTTTCAGGTCATATGGTAATTCAGAGCGGTTCAGAGGACATTTGAAACAAGTTTTAGAATTTAAAGAACATACAATTTGATAAGGTTCTAAAAGGTAGAAGATGCCATGTTTTCAATGGGGAATGCTAGGTATGAGGAAAAAAGCATGAATTTCCTTTTTCTTTCTTTGTCTTTTTTCCCTCAAGATAGCAGGACTACTTTTCTCTTCCAGGTGTGAAAAATAGATGGAGTCCTTTCCCTCTGAGTTCACAGCTATTTTAATGGTTTTGCAACTCACACAAATTTCTTCTCTTGGCTTCCAAATACAGCTCTTATTTGGAGGATTTTTTTTTTTTTTGAGATTTCCTGGACAATGCTGTGATTGGTAGGAACAGCTTTAGCTTCAGAGACTTGAGAAAAAAATGCAAGCAGAGTGTTAGGTATCTAAGATTGGGTACAGAGTTAAATGGCTTTTTTACTGAATCAAATTTCTTAAAGGGAGATGAAAATAGCATTTCAATTCTCAAATTGTGGCCTAAAAGGTTTTTTTCTCTCTCTCAACTATTCTAATTGATAATTGTGATCACAAATGATAAGTCTACTGCATTGTATGTCTTTTCTCCAAACCAAAAATGCAGATGTAGTTTACCTCAATTTAGAATTATTACTATTATTGTTTTTGAAGAGTACGTAAAATAATATTAAATCCTAGAGAACATTATCTTCCCAAGAAATCTTAGTAGGGACTGGAGAGAAGGCTTAGTAGTTATGAGCACTATTGTCCACTTCTCAAGGGAACCCAGGTTCAAGTTCCAGTCTCACATAGCTGATTATAACCATCTATAACTCCAGTTTGAGGGTAACTGAAGCCTTCTTCTGACCTTCATAGGCACTGCAAAAACACAGTGATTCACAGCTTTACAAGCAGGAAAAACACCCATGCATATTTTTATTTTAAAAATTAATGTAAATGTAAAAATAAATCTTTAAAAAAAAAAAAAAGAAATCTTAATAGCCTAGGGCTGAGTGAGGACATGGCAGGCACAAAGTCCTAGGTTACATTCTCAACACTGCATAAAGCAGGCATACTCAAGAGATGGAGGCAGGAGGATCAGAAGCCCAAGGCTATTTATTTCTCTTTTGTAAGAATAAAATAAAATAAAACATAAACTAACACATTGGAGTCGGACAAAACAGAGAAACAGAAGGAAAAGAGCCCAGAAAAAGTGGAAAAGTACAAGAAACGGATATAAACTCAGAGACTGTTCTCACACTCAGGAATCACATAAAAACACTAAACTGGAAGCCATCATATGTATACAAAGGATTTTCAGGGAGAGAAAAAGATATAAATAAAATAAAATTAAAATTAAAAATAAGGTAAAATTAAAAGAAAAAAAGAAACATAAAGAAATGACATGATATAATGAGACAGGGCACTTCCAAAAACGCCATTGAGTTTGTTTTCTGTTGTCCATCTACTGCCGGGCATTCAGCCTACCCTTAAAAATAGTTTGTTTCCCCAGTGAGACCCACTTGCAGAAAAGTAAATTTTCATTTGCAAGTGGTTATCAATTGGAGATAGCTTCTGGGCTAGGGATGGGAACGCGTGTCCACTATTCCTTTCAGCTCTAAGACAGGTATAGACCCCTTCAGACCCTGCCCAGGCTGCCTCAGTCTCTGTGAGCTCATATGTGCATCGATCCTGTTGGTTTAGAGGTCTTAGTGTTCTTTGTCTCCTCCATCTCCTTTGGCTCTTACACTCTTTCCACCTCTTCTTCCATAAGGATCCCAGAGCCCTGAGAGGAAGGATTTGATGGAGACATTCCATTTAGGGGTGAGTATTCCAAGGTTTCTCTTCTCTGTATAAGATCTGACTGTGGGTCCCAGTATGTTTTCCCATATTCTGTAGAAAGAACCCCCTCTGACGATGGCTGAACATAGCACCGATCTACGAGTATAACATAATGTCATTAAGAATCATTTATTGCTATGTATTTTTTTATTTTACTTATATATTTTAGAATAGTAGCATGTACTTCTATCCTAGGTTGCTGGGCTATATAGTCTCAGGTTCTTAGTCACCCAAGTAGTGATGGGTATGGGTCTATCTCATGGGATAGACCTTAAGTCAAATCAGACATTGGTTGGCTACTCC
This sequence comes from Cricetomys ansorgei, assembly GCA_026225945.1. Taxonomy (NCBI): domain Eukaryota; kingdom Metazoa; phylum Chordata; class Mammalia; order Rodentia; family Nesomyidae; genus Cricetomys; species Cricetomys ansorgei. The sequence continues at coordinate 17,118,006 of JAMJFZ010004061.1, forward strand.
CATAAGGTTTGTTCAAGCATCATACTAGCATATCTTGCAGGCTGAACATCATTGAAGATCAAAGGGTTTGTGGCAGGGTTGGTGTTTTAAGTTTCTGCTTTGGTTCTCTGAAGAGTGTTTTCCTGTACCAAAGAAGCTAGCATGTAGGAGTTAAAGCTCTATGTAGGCACCAACTCAACTTTTCCATGTTCAATGAGTTGTATAGTTGTTGTCTTCAGCAATGGAGTCTTGCTGTCAGTTTCTGTAGAGCAACCCATCGTCTTGACAGCATCCTGGATTATTTGGAGGTTCCCATGGTACCTCTTTGGTCATTAACTCAATTATATATAACCCACTCCTAGTATTGGAAGCTTCATTGCTTCAATCAGGCCATGTCTCTACATGTTCTCAAAATTCATTTGAACACATTCCCTTAAAAAGCAACTCTAATAAGAGACCAGGGACATCCTGACCTGTTGAAAGCCTTGTTTATCTGAATCTCGATTTTTAGAAGGAGAAGAGATTTTTAAATTCTATCTAGTCTAATGTCTATCAAATCAGAAAGAAGATTAAATTGGCACAGACATTTTCAGAGACTTGTACTGTATTGTAAGAATAGTTAACAGCACATTTGAATCCAGTATATGAGTACACAGAGCTATGGGAAGTTTCTAATCTCTTCGTTTTCCTATAGCCAGGTCTCTGGTCTATCTGAGTCTCCTTCATTCCACAAATTGTTCTTTCCCTGATACTACAACTTTTAGGTTAATGAAACCAAACCAATCAACCAAACCAAACCAAACAAAAAAACCCAATGATGGTGTATATACATAGTGGATCTGTTATCAAAATTTCTCTAAATGGCATGATATTTACATAATTTTTTCTTATCTGTCCTGTATTTCCCTGGCCCAGTATATAGACCCAGATTAAACCTGGAATATAAATGTATTTTTCAGATGTACTTGTTGTTGTTGTTATTCTTTAGATTTCTTTTTTAAGTCAGTCAAGTTTGAATGGCTCTGGACATTTATCCTGAAATGCAGCAATTGATGTAATTAATGGTCTTAGCCAGCTGTGAACTCTGCTAATTACAAAAATGACTAGTCAGGCAAGATATAGCCATGAGTGCCATGAGTGGCACAATTTATATGGGGAAATTGTGTGACACTATTACTGAGGAGAGAGCAACAAACATCTTCTCATTCCAAATAAGGAACCAACGATAGAACAAATTAAGGAGACCACCAAAGTACAACTTCGTCAATCAATGAGTTTTACTGGAGTTCCTTACAGGAGTATAGATGAGGAGTTTCTTACAGAAACAAAAATAATTCAGAGAACCCTATATCACCAGAAACCCACCCCAGCATGAGTGATGGCTCATAAAAACTGGAAACCTAGAGTGCATAGTACAACTTTCTAGGCAGCTTGACAGGTTGGAGAATGTCTTTTCTGGGCATCTCAATGTGAGACTTTTCTAGATAGCTTGGCTAGTCTGAAAGTATCTTTCCATAGTCCTTATAGTCATATATGCTTGAGGAGGAAGGAAAAGAGTATGTCTGGTCAATTTCAGGGGTTTTCTGAAGATTTTTAATTGTTTACTTTCGTTTGAAAGAGCTTCCCTGAAGAATGGATTGTTCTACCTCTCTCTTTAGAACAAGGCTTGTTTTATCTGGGATGAAATTTCTATATAACACAGAGTGACCAATCACATTCTAATTGGACTTGTCATGCTTCAAAGAAGGAAACAGGCCTAACTGGAATTATAAATACGTCAGAGAACCTATAGCTGAGGAACACATAAACTCCAGGGATGAACTTACTACTATTATTTTGCTAAATGTATTCATTTAGCAAATTGACATCTTAAGATGTATGTCTGTAGTGAAATGTGTACCAAGGTGGGGAGAGGAGCTTCCTGATGCCTTGCAGCTTGTGAGAGACTTGCTTCCTGCAACTGTTAACACCTCTGTGCTAAAATCAATGGAGGAGCCCCCAAAGCAGGCCAGTTGTTTATCTTAATGCAGATGAAGGATCCCTATAGCTCTGAGCAGTTAGCGGCTCTGGGAGACCAAGAAGACTCAGGCAATCCCTCAGTTTGGACACCCTCCTGGATAGGCGACAAGTCTGCTAGCAGACCTTGAGAGAAATTAAGTTCCATTCATTTGTATAATTAAGGCCTGTGTGGAGGGAAGAGGGAGTTTTAAAAGAATAAAGCACCTAGGGGCAGGAGAGATGTGGAGAAAGATGGAGAAAGCCATGTTAGAAAGCCATATGGTGCAAGCTCTCTGCCTAAGCCACCAGAGTATTACATCCCTGAGAGTTGTCCTTGTTAATTATTAATATATTGCCAGACAGACACAATAGATTTTTAATATGTGTTGTTTCCCATAGATTAAGGAAGCTCTAATTCCTCATCAGAATAGTATCTTTATGCAATGACAACTGTTAATTCAGAAACTCACAAGTCAAAGTGTGTAGCATAAGTGTCTATGGAGTACTATGAATGGGACAGGTGTAACACAAGGATTAGGTGATATCATGGAATGGGGGATGGAGACTGTGAAAGCCAGAGAGCAGAATGAACCTCAGTGAAACAGTTCCAACTGAACATCATAAGACCTCTGAATTTATGAACTCAAGGCTACTGTGGCTGCCTAATAAAACCTGCACAAGATAAAACCAGTCAATATTCCAGCGTGGAGAAAGAAGACTCGAAAGCCCCTACCTCTAGATGAGGAGGTATTGACTAGTAGGGTATAAAGAGGCAATTTTCTTTAGGAATGTCACCTAAAGAAAAGCTCCAGTGGATGATCCTACACCATACATATATGAGCATCACAAATTAGATTCACTGATGTACAAAAAGTAAAACAAAAAAAGGAGAGTAGGTTGGGAGATGGGTTAGGGATTGGGAGGTGTAACCAGAAGGGGGTAAAGGGAGAAGTTGGGAGTGAATATGATCAAAATATATTCATGTATAAAATTTTCAAAGAAGTAATAATAATATTACATTTAAAAATACTTCCAAATATATGATAATTTTCTGCACACCATTTGCCCCTAAAGTGATTAAAAATTCCATCTTTTGAAGTTCAGGATTCATTATAAATCTGGCAAACTTCATAAAACCTTTAAATGTCAAAAGATTTAGAAGCAAATGGCAAAGTAGTTTTTCAGTGATGGGTGAATTCTATGGTATAAAAAGCCAAATCAAACCTTGTATTAATGTTGCAGGTGTTTCAGCAGTGGAAGTGATGTGTGGCTCAGTCAATGTAACCTCTGCTAGGGTGACCTAGCAGCTGGGACTGTATATTTCCTCTTCGTTGCTGCTTTCCTTTACTGTGCACATTTTCACGTGAAATCTAGATACCCAGTGGATCTATTGAAATGCCAGCTATAGTTTAATGAACCCACAGAGAATAACTGTCTTTCGACAACTTAACTTCCCTAACATTGGCATTGAGTTAAATGGCATCCCATTTATTTCCCAGAAATAATATCAGTAGCCCATCTTTCAGTGTTTTAGAATTCAGAGATAACACGTTTACTTCTAAATATGACTTGACTCCTTGACTCCTCCTTAATAAATTACAAGATAGGCTGTTTTCCTGTCTGACCATCTAGGTTTCAAAAGCAGCACAATTGACCTTTTGTATACATGTTTCTCTGTCAACATATTTGACTTGACTGCTTTAGAAAACATAGAACTCAGTTTTATATTTTCACCAGGAAAAAAAAACAAACAAATAAACAACTCCTTAAAGAATTGTTTAACATTACACAGAAAAATGGAAATGCCTTTCCAAGTTCTTGTTGTAAAGATGAAAAGATTGTACACAAATCCTCATATTCTTCTTATCGATGGATGGATAACCAGGCATTTTCAGTGCTTGTCTGTTCTCTTGTAATCTGTCTTTTGCAAGATCATTTTTATTAAGGCACACAGTCCAAATGTCCTTTTTTCCTGTCCATAGAAACTGCAACTGCAGAGTTTATGAGGTCAGACAAGTAAATGTGGGGTTGGGTATCTGTTACTGAGTCTGTTAAACTTTTGATAGGTTGTTTTTCCTCTTTCTTTTTGTCCCTTACTCTCTAATCTTTCATTATTTATAACTTAGCTATATTCTTTGAACTTTGCATGATTATCAAGAAGCCATGAGTTTGAATTCAATGTAATGCATGTATATAATAATTATACAATCATAATGTCTCACATACAAAATAATGATTTCTTAGAGGAGAGAGGTTAGGGCTTCTGTGTGCTGAGAAAATTGTCTTATTTCTGTAGCTAAAATGAAATTATACTTTCTTCAATTTATTTCTGAGGAGAGTGATTAGTTGATGGACAGTTGTCTAGGTTTCTCTTTAGTCATACCACCTTCTATCAGAAATCTTGTCAGCATGGTGTTTTAAGAACTAGAGGAAAATAAAAATAGGATGACACAAGGCAGAAAATAAGTATCATAGTGTCCAGTAGAAATTTAGACTTTCTTGATTTTAGAACCTCTTGATTTTTTTCTCTAAAAAGACATATAGTCTATAGGAAGTATGGAATGCGATTAAAATTAGAATACAAAAATTAGATACACCTTCTGAGATTGGTGGGGTTGTGTACTCTGCTGTCGACACTGTCCTAGTTTGCCTTCCAGTGCTGTGATAAGAAAGCTCACATCAAAAGCAGCATGAGGCAGATAAGGCTTCAGCTTATACTTCTAGGTCAGAACTCATCATTTAGAGAAATCAAGGCAGGAACTTAAAAGCAAGAACTCAAAGTAGAAACCAAACAGGAATGTTAGCTGCTGGCTCACGCCCTGGTTCCCCTCATTTTCTCAGCCTCATGCTTAGCTAATGTTTTTATACAGTCCAGGCCCAACAACTTAAGAATGGCACTGTCTACAGCCATCTGGTCCACTTCACATCAGTTAGCAATCAAAACAATGCTCCACACACCATTCTGATCTAAGCAATTCCTTAATTGAGGTTTCTTCTTCCCAAGTGACATTATGTTGGCCATCAAAACTAACCAGAACAAGCACAAAGAGTGACCCATCATAAGTGCTGAATAAATCTTTGTTAAGTGTACTACTACACAGTTAGTGTCCATTGTTTGTGATTATGTAAATAATGCTAATGGTCAGATAGAATGCGAACAGAGAACACAAGAGAGTGGAATGATTATTTTTCTCTCCTTTTGGAAATAGCTTTGCGAAATGATTTTCGGTATTGATTTTTTAGAAATGCCCATTTGGCATCCTGGGAATTTTTCCCTCAAATACTATAAACTCCTCCAGTCTCTCATCTTGACTTTCTTTACTCTTCTGAGATCGTACTCTTGAAGTTTCAAGTGGCCTCTAGGTGGTCAAATCCAGTATTTTCTCAACATGTACATTTCCTCTTTTAAATAACATTTGCTACCTTTGCCCTTCTGTTCTTTTAATTTTTTCCCTCTGGAGTTTCACTGGTATTTACTAAAAAATTCCTCTATGCCAGGGTACTGCTATATCAAACTTAACCCATTATATAGATGGAAAAATAAATCTGCGGTCACTAAACTAACCTAGAGGAGAAAAGAGTGTGTTCCAGAAATATAGCTAGAATCTATTTCTTGATATGTGCCAAAGCAACATATTGAACGGGGTTGTTTCTGATTACTTCTGTGTCTTGTAACTTACTTAGTTGATTCAGCTTCCATCAATCAAACCCTCCTAAAGAAGATGATGATAATCACACAATGCAGACTAGTCTTTTTCATTCTATCCTTTCTTCCAACTTAGCCCCTTTGTGCCACACCCACACACTGTGAGATAAAATAAAGTATTTGTAAGTTTTCTAATAGTGGAGGCTTTTACTTACTTTGCTGCAAAACAAGTTTAGGCAAACGGTTTCAGATATCTGAAGGGCTGAATATAGTTTTTGCTTTTTTAACCTCATTCAAAAAATTTATTTTTGAGGTTTTAATATAAATACAACATTTATGCCTTCCTTTTCTCTTTTTGAACCCCATCAAAGGAAGTCACAAACAGTTAAGTGGGCCCTTGAGTATCTTCACTCATGTGTCATCCTGTGCCCTTATAGTATGTTCTGCTGTTCCTGTTGCTTTGCTTTGGATTAAGTTTCCTTGTTACTTTTGCGAATACGTGTAGCTTTTATTTTTAACACTTTGAATGAGAGGTGAAGAGCATAGAAACACCTGATCTGGACTCCAACCATGATTAACATTATGGAGTATCAACAGAAAGATGACATAGAATATTTATAAAGTATTCTTACATATATTAAAATTTTCTTATAAATATTAAAATTTTCAAACAAATATGCCTATACTTTAGTATAAGGCAGTGCAGTAGTTTTGCATATGCTAAATTTTTATTGCTGTGACCAAAACACTTGAGTTTACAAGTTTAATCTCTTATAGCAGGGAGGGTGTGGCAGATCAGAGAAATATCCATCATGGTGATCAGGAAGCAGAGTAGACCAGGAAGGGACCACAACATGGTGTACCCTCCAAGAACACATACCCAGTGGCCTACATCCAAGTCAGACTCCACCTTCCACAGTTTTTCCACATCCCAAGAGCCTGTTCGGTTTGAATCCAGGGATAGTTCAGCAGATTGAGCATTTGTTTGATCAGCTTTCTCATCTTCTGATCATCTTTGTAAAGAACCTCACAAATACATCCAGAATTGTGGCTTGTTAATCTCTTAAGTGTGACTCAGTCATTATAGTATTTCTTTTTCTCTCTCAGTAGTTGGCTTAGATCTAGGGTTTATACATGATTTATATGTACAGGTAAGTGATTTGGCATTGAGCTATATCCTAAACCATTTTCTGTTTTTCTTTTTTAGTATAGAAAATAGTTTTATTATTTTATTTAACATTTTTTTTAATTTTTAAAGATGTATTTAATTTTATTTATTTGTCTAGGTGTGTATGTTTGCATGTATGCTTGTGTGCGTGTGTACACTTGTGTTTCAGTGCTCACAGAGGCCAGAAAGTGTATCAGATTGGATTTACAGGCAGATGTGAGCTTCCTGAGGTAGGTACTAGGAACCAAATCTGGGCCTCTGCAAGAATGGCAAATGTTCTTAATAACTGAGGTATCTCTCAAGCCCATATTCTTTATTTTGAGATGTGGTTTAATTAAGTTACTCAGGTTTGTGTTTATTTTTACTTTAAAAGTATATATGGTCTAAGTTCATTCAATATAATCTAGTGATTGGCATACCTTCATTTACCAAATATGAAAATCAGACCTACACTTTCTGAATGATTGGAGTTATTGACAAAAAAGTAGAAAGATACAATAAAACAGAAATGAATTGGCTGTTAGTGTCCATTACTTTGGCTTATACACTTGTCTTTACACTTTCTTATTTCACAGACTTTCTAAACTATCTACAGCGCTCAAGGATTTGGATCATTTCTGACTTACTAGCCATTTCTCCAAAAATTGATGTATGTTTGAGTGGTTTGGGAATCACTACACAATCTTGTTGTATTATGTCATTCAGCTCTGGTTCAGTTTGTTTCAACAGGAAGGTTTGAATTAGCCTGGTGCTCTGTAGCCCATCTGACTGCAATTGTTAGTAATCATCAGGAACTGTGATACTGAATTTCACCAGGAAGTCTCTATATTTTCCTTTCCACTGCCTTCTTATTTGCAAAGAATCCAATATTGACTTTTGGAGGCATTGGTTTAAAACACTTGTAGATTACATATATATATATATATATATATATATATACACACACACACACACATATGTATCTATATATATATATATTCTTTTTAATATAAAATGAAGACTGAGAACCCTGATTCTGTTAACAAGCAGGAAGTTCATTTGAGAATGATGTAATCATATTTAAGTCAAAGAATAGTCCAAGTATTAATGTTATGGAATAGTGCTATGACTCAGTTTCTTGAACTCTGACTGAAGGGATTTAACTACAGGAATGAGAGTCATGATTAGTAGGGTCTTATCTGTCTGGGTTTCTGTCTCTGTGTTTCTCACTTGCTAAGTCTATCACCATTCTTTTTTCTATCTCTCTCTGTCTATCTGTCTGTCTATCACCTATCTATCAATCAATCAATCTATCTGTCATTATCAGCTATATATATATCATCTATCATCAACTATCTATGAATTTTACCTATGCATATTTTGTGTGTGTGTGTTATATATTTATATGTGTATTTATATGTACCTGTACCATTTTATATATCATCTTATATAGCTATAAAGATAGACTTATTTAAACCCAAACATATATAATAAATATATAAAAGTAAACCTTCCAACAATCTTCATGAAATGCCAGTTTAGTTTCATGAACCAGTCAGTGACTTTTGTGTCTGGAGTAATTATAGAGTCAAGAACTGGATTTTGACGCTGTGGCTTCTTGTCATTGCGTTATCTATTTTATATTCACATCTTCCTTACATGTGAAAAGAAGACTTTGACCTTTGTCTTCCTTCAATGCGTTTGGGATATGAAAAATAGATGTTATTGATAGCAGATGCTCAATGGGTCTACTGATATTTATATTACTGTTACCAAATGTACTTAGAACACAAAACAGAAACTCTTCTCCCTCTCAGATTTCTACCTCTTTGAGTCTGATTCATCTCTGAAGTCTCCTTCACAAATTGAATGATAGTGAGTTAAAGATTTATTCTGTGAAAAATAGAAGGAAAGTAATTGTCTACCTAATTTTTTTCTACATTTAATTTTATTCCATATTTATAGCTGAGAGTGGAACACAGTCTTGCTATGGTGATATTTTTAGTTTGTACTTAGCAAACTTGAATGCTGAAGCATCCACGCTTGTTTCCAGTTGTCTTTCTTTGGGGACTTGGGAATTTATTTGGCCTTCAGAGTCAGTGCAGACTTGGATGGATTCCTAACCATGGCTCACTGGATATTACTCAACATTGTTCTGTTCTTCTATAGTTAATAAAGGAATGAAAATTAAAGAATTACATGATATTGGCCAAAAAATTTGATGCTCAGTATCCCTTCTCTCTCAGTCAATTCTCTGAACACTTTCCATACAGCCCATATTCATTTAGGATAAAAGGTTTATGGTTTACCCTTTTCCTTTCTTCTATTTTTTATTGGAGACAGATTACTTTATACAATATATTCTGACCATGAATTCCCTTTCTCTTACTTCTCTCATACCCTTTTGACCTCCCATCTCATCTGGATCCACACCCTTTGTATTTCACATTAAAAAACCTTATAAAGAAACCGTCTTTATATTTGTATTTTACAAAATCTAGAAAAAGGCTGAAGTATAATTCTTTTGCAGTGGTATGAATATTTAAGACATGCTCTTTTTAAAAGCCCTATTATGGAATTCAGCTTTCCAATATCCATTTTCCAGAGAGTTTGTGGCATCCAGATTATTGTACTAAAATCCTGAAGCAAGATGAAATTACCTTTCCAGATATTTTGTTTTTAAATAAGTTACCAGTCTGATCAGACAGCTGGACATAGAAACACTTATCACAATATGTTTTCAGAATGATATTCAAACCTGGTAAAACCAGTCAACCCCTCCCCCGTTTTTTTCTTTTCTGTGGAAAAACTTCTCTTTCAGTTCAACTAGCCAGACCTAAATAGTTTTTTAAATGACCAACAAGGGAATTATTAGCCACATTTGAATAACAAGAACCATCTAGATTTCAGATGGGAACAATTTTCAAGCTGTTTACTGATGCTTGGTGGTCATTTCTATCCCACATGATCTTTCTGTAGTGTTAAAGCAACAGTTCTGCTCTGCATTGTAGAAGATTTGCTGTAATGTCCCACATAACAGACCAGGTTGCATCCACGGTATGGCTCAGCTAGTTTAGTAAACCTGCAATTTCTGGCTGAAAATATCGATTGATTTTTTTTTTCTTCTCTAGTACTTTCTGCCTTATTTTCTAAATATATTCTTACCCATTATACTTAATTTAGGCAAAGTCACAGCATCTGAAGAATGGAGTAAACTGTTTTCTTCAGAGGCACCCTTCCTTGGTGAATTCATTTCCTCTTCAGTACAATTATTCATGCTCAAACAATATTTGTCCTCCAGAAAGATTTCATATTCATGCAATGATAACTAGAAGCCTTATGTGTTTCATTTTCTCCTTAAACTTGATCATTCAAAGATTTAGCTTACACCATTTTTAATTGCTTTGGGCTAGAACACAGCTTTTAAATGTAGTCAAACTACCCAGAGATAATATTTTAGGGATGTTATAGTTTGAACTGCAAAACATAATCCAGGCATTGCATATGTATGGTAAGAAGTGTGTCTGCTCAAACGGTGGATGGCATAGAGGGCTGGACATGTTGGACAGAGAAAAGGTATACGGTTGAATAGAGTTGCGTATATCACAATAAAACACAATTTGGCTAGGAATTTGAGAAACTTAAGTAATTTTAACCTCTTGTTCTCAGTCTCTTCGTATATAAAAAACATACACTAATTTTATTGGCAGGAGAGATGGATACACTGAAAGTGGGCTTTTCTCTAAGAATATGCTGGACAAAATGAGTTTTACAGGAAAGGCAACATAGATCACAGACCATCCTATTTGTATGTACTCTATAAGCAAATCACTGTAAATGATTTTCCATTGCTGAAGACTGAGGTAGTGGTTCTCAATGAGAAGCCCATGAACACCAAGGTTTTAGATCAGAACTATTTTCATAGTAATAATAAAATATTGTTATTTGACACTTGGAATTTTCTTTTATTGTATGAAAACAGTGGTTCAACTGTCGAAGCTTTAGTAAAAACCCAGATGTTGGCAAAAACCAAAATCAAAACCACAACAAAAAAATAATACCAGCAGTTATTACGTGCTTTACTAGTATCCGCTCCTGGTTAAACACAGGTAATTTCTCCATCTTTCCCAAATACAAGATCACAATAGGACTCAGCCCTTCTAAACATTTCCATTGAGTGTATTATGTAAAGGAAGTTCTGATAAACAGAAAAGATAATAATTGACTTCATTGCAATGTGAACTTGTTGGTATTTTGTGTAATTAACCTTTTATAAACACTCTATATGTGAGATGCTAGATTTTCTTCACATACTTAAACAAAATGATGAATCATAAGGAATAATTCAGAAGAAACTATCAGGGTACACTTGTCTTTTATCCAGACAGGTATTAAAGGGAACAGTAAATATTTTAGATTATAAGAAATGTTATAAAATATGAAAAACATATAAAATATGAAAAATGAACTCAGTTTTCACAAAATTATCTTTGTATTAGGTGATATAATCTATTTACCAAATATCATGTGAATGTGTCATGAGTCTATCATTGTTAAAATACAACAAATTAAACATTTTTTAATTTAATTAATTTTTGATTTTATTTTTTTTTAATTTCAGATTTCATGAATATTGAAATACATGATCAGAAGCTTTCTGTAATCTTCAATAATTTTTAAGGCCATAAAGGAGTTTTGAGACTAAAAGAAATTTAAGAACAGCTCTTGTATGTGGCCTCTTGAAAACTCACAGCAATGCATCTAGTTTGCATTTTCTCCTGGAGATGTCCACCTTGCAATAAAAGTTTCCTAACGTCTTTTCTCTGGGAAGAATATGAAAAAGAGACAAGTTTGAGAGGAGTTAAATTTTGCCTCTGATCAGAATCTCCACACCACATGGATCTCAGTTCTTTAGAGACATACTTATGATGTCACTGATCATAATAGTTCTATCTTAATTTTTTTTTCTTATGACACTGGATTTAGGACCTCATGTATGTTAAACAAGTTCATTTCCACTGGGCTATTCCTCCAGCTCCTTTTTCCTTTTTATTTTGGATACAATGTTCCACAGAGTTATTACAGCACTTTTGGAACTTACTATGCTACCAAATCTGTAATTAAACTTGGCATCTCTTGTCTTCATCTCCAAGGAAGCTGGGATTACAGTATCACATACCTGTATAAGCAGGCAGAGTTCTTGGTGTAGGCTCCTGGGTACCCATAATCTTTTACTCTTTTGCCCTTGTTATTTTTCAGTCTTTTTGTTAATAATCTTATTACACATAGTAGGTTTATAATAGGAATATGGATGGAGAAAATTATCTCTATAAGGTGATATATTGGGTAATGGGTATTTGTAGCCTTTGGTTCTTATTCCAATTCAAAGGTAGTTCAAGCAAGTGGTTCCTACCCAGGGAAGATATGAACCACTGGATGAATTTGCTAAGGTATTGATTTAATCTTAGATCCTGGAATAATATTGAGCCTATAGTAAAAGGTAAGATCAGCCACTAGAAAAAAAGTGTATCAGATTGTGTAATGAGGCACAACATCTGCATTATTATGGGGAACTGCAGATATAAAGCACTTTAGAGCAGACCTTATTGGCAATTTGCAAATTACATTGCACAGTGGAGTGAAAGGTGGGAGATTAAAAGTGTCTGCTTTGAGCTGGGTAGGACATAGGGAGTGAGTAGTAATTTGTGGGTGTGCATGTCATTTGTTATCTCCTGGAAGTAAATTCTGACTGTGACCATATCATAAATCACAAGCTTGTCCAGTCTGTAGTTAAAGTCTCATTTGCTAGTTTCTGTCTGCTTATGGACTTCTTTTTCTTTTGATTGAGGCAGAACAATCCCTGGCTAATATTTCTTGGCATAACCAATGGAAGTGAATACAACATCAACAGGCAGTGCATATGCAAGTGCTCCCTAAAGGCAAGTTCTGATCTAGACTTTGTCTAGGATACTACCCAAAGCCAGATAACAGACAAACAAACAAATCCTCTCTGTGCAGATGTTACTATGAATCAACACATCTGTCATACAGCAGAACATTAGAAAGCAGAGGCTGTGGAGATGGATTAGTAGGTGATACCCCTATTTAGCAAGTGTGAAGACCTCAATTTGGGTTCCCAGCACCCACATAAATGCCAGATGGATGTGGTAGCTGTCTCATAATTCTAGCATGTGGCAGGAGCACATATTAGTTCTTTGGAACAAGTTGACTAGTTAGACTAGCTGAATCTATGAAATCTAGATGAAAAGAAGAGAGATCCTACTTCAGTATATAAAGTTGACAGAGACCGAGGAAGTTATCCTACATCAATCTCTGACTTCTACATGGATACACACATGTGCATGGGTACACATACACACACACACAAACACACACAAGTGCAACTACATATGTGCAAACACATACATACACTATCACACACACACAAACACAAACAATCCTACACCCACTCACATACACAACACACACACACACATATGAAAGTGAAGAACTAATGTATTCTTCTAGAGTACCGAGTGCAAAAGGAAAGAGAGCCAATAGAAAAAATAAGCCTGGTTGTGATACAGAACCAGCAACAGTTCATTTTTCAGCCATTTTGAAAACTACAAAATATTTTAAACAGACCAAAAATTACAGAGAGGAATGACTCTCATATCATTTACACTAGATAGCTGTTGATTTTTTTCCTGTCTTCTTCTTTTTTTTTTTCCTTCAAATTCTCATCCCATTGTGAACATGTGGTCTTTGTCTTTTCTGGTCCTTCTTATGTCTATCTGCTCTCTTTGTATTCTGCTATTATTTATATTTTTATATTTTAAGTGCATAAGCTCTTGTTAATCCACCCCCTGTCTGAGGCTCACTTCACCTGGACCTGCTAACTCTTTTCTAAGCCTTGCAGATGCTATATTGCTTTGGGCTTTGGGGTCAGCAGAAAGGGCTCATCTGCTTAGAAGTAGGCAGTTTTGTAGCCCAAATGTCATGATTACCTCAGCAAGCAGTTCTCACAGTGGTGTTTTGGTTAAAGTACTAATTAGCTTCAGTGGCTAATGAGCTTGTCGCTTATAAATCTACTCATTATTATGAACAATAGGGCTGGTGTTAGAAATGGGCTAGTTTTGCACTGAGACATAATTATTTATGAAAAGGCCTTGCCCCAGAAATGGAAATCATAATAATTAGATTTAATCTTTTTGTGGCTTATGTATTTCTTTTCCAGGGAAACAGATGTGCAGAGAGTGCTAATTACTAGTCGTGGGAAGTTTCCTACACAGCCAAATCTGAAAGTCAGGAGGCTAGACCCCGGAACTTTCAGTCCCCATTCACCCACTTGCCTTGAGAAAAGAGACAATCCCAGCAGCTTCCTGACTGCCCTATGTAATGTCAACAGCTGTTAACCTTACAGCTTTATTTCTTCTGAAGGTGATGGACTTCAAAGTGCTTTTCATTAATGGTTAAAGAGATAGAGAAATTTGTTTGCAAACATTTATTACTTCAGTTAAAATTGGACCATGAATAAAATATTATACCAGGAAAATAATTTGGAGATTACTCTTTTTCATTAAAATACTGCACTTGAATTTCATAGTCAAGAACTGACTGGTCCAGGAAGCTTAGGATATCAAATTCTCTAGTCAAGATTAAAATAACATCTATTTAATTTTCTTGACTCAAATAACATAACTTGCATTAATTAAATGCAATGAAAATTTTAATTTAAGAAAATCCTATTAAAATATGAAAAGATACTGCCTTTGGCTTTGGAGGCTAAAGACAGTGTTGTGTTTTTGTTTTTTAATCCAATGACAAAATTAAATTAGACTTTAGCAACTCTCTGGTAATTTAATTTATTCTGGATTTGAGACCCAAGGTTCCACTTTGGGTGAGGAAGACACAAGGTAGAGAATAGATTACTTTAATGTGTGAGGGTTTAAACACATTGGGCAGAGCTGGAAAGCCTAGCTTCTAGTTCCTTGTACTTTAAAGCCATTAGCTAATCTCTCTCCAGTCAGAGGACTCTGGCCAGCACCACCTGCTTCCTCTTCAGTGATAAGTTTCTAGGAGGAAGGAGCAGGGGATGAAAGTTGGAGGTCAGGAGATCTTGCACAAGCTATGTCTTAGGCCAAACAAGTTTATTAAGAAGTATAACATCATATGTAGAGTTTCCAGGGGGGAAATGGGACAGAGTTGGTACAAAACCATAATACAGTAAGACAAAGTCAACAGGAAGCTAATCAAGAAATGTTACACAATGTTGCAGAGAAGCTACCAAGTGTGTCACGGACTGAGCATACAGCAGCCTTCTTCTAGTCTTTCCTGGGGGGATACCAAGTCCCCAGGAACTGAAACTTTAAACTCCGTCCAGGTTCTGGCTCCAGCCCCTGACTGGTTTCGCCAAGTGTGTTCCCAAGCAAGGACACAAAACTAGCTTTCCCTTAGTTCTTTCATCAGAGTCTCTAAAGAAAACCTTAAGTCGATTGGGCTCTCAACAGGATTCATCCTGACTTCTATTCACCAACAAAGTCCTGCCTGCTACAGCTCATCCATCTCTCCACATAACATGAATTTTATATATCTAGACTAGTTGCACTTGAATTTTATAGAAACATTTCCAAGCATTCTACATTGAACCTTTAAAAAAAAAAGGTGTACAATTTGGACCTGTGTCTGTCCTTCAATTACATGACAATATTCCATGCCTGGCTTTGTAGCTTAGTGGACATAAGTATATGTATATATTCTGATGGTTGCTGAATAGATTCAAAACCTACTCCCCTTAGTTATTATGTAACCTAAATGATTTTGAATAGGAAGCTGTCTGTGCTTTGATATTTTCTTCTGAAACAAAGAACTTAGTAAATACTGTATAGATTTTTGTGAACTTCAGGTGAACTGATATTTGTAAAGCACTTAGGAATGTGCCTGGAACACAGTATGCCGTGTGTAAAAGGCAGATATTATACTGCACACTTTCAGACAGGAGCAAACTAGTATATAGAACAAAATGGATTATAACTGTACCAAGCTGTGAGTGCCACATGTAAATTTGCTCACATTCCTTAAAATCATCACGGTGGGACCCATTACCTGGGTGCCTTCAAATGACCCCATTCTTCCTTCTTGTTGTTGTTTGTTTTTTTTTCCTTCTCACTTCCAATTCCAAAGAATTACCTTAGATTGTAGGAATGCAACCTGTTTGGATAAGAAGATCTTCCTGAGAAAGTCTGAAATCCATATTAACCCACCCCTAAAAAACAGATTTTTTAAATGCTTTAGTGCTCTGTAATATGTTTCTCTGTAAGAAACCTAGGATGAGTTGCCTTTTACTTTAGCTGTAGTGCAAATGCAGCACATGCAGTCAAGATTCCACTTTCCCAGGGGGTACTTTCCTGGGTATTGAAGACTTATTTTCAAGAATCCTAGGCTCTTGCTGCCTCTTCATTTGGCGTTAATTGTTGCACTGGGTATGCTCTGTCGTATCAGATCAGTTCATTTTAAACTTGCTTCACAACTACAAAAAGCGCATCTGGACATTAACCTAATTTTATAGAAGATTATGTGGAGACCCAGAATGATTGTCATTTAGGGGAGGACATACAGTGAGTCACTGAGAGCTGGCTCCCCAAGCCTGGAATGTTGGCACATTCTAGAATGTTGAATGCTGTTAGTTTACTAGTATCTTTTCCAGACTCCAGGGACCAGAGTTTGTCCAATGTTTTTTTAATTCCAAGAATTGTGTTAGAGAAGCTTCATTTTCATTAGATGGGAACAAATACAGAGACTCATAGCCAGATAATATGGTAAGAATGAGGGAGCTTTGAATACTCAGACCTAAACAGAATGTCTCCCTCAGATTCCTCCTCTCAGGACTCAGGGAACCCTATGGAAGAGGAAGCAGAAAGAGTGTAAGAGCCAGCGGGGATGGAGGACAATGAGGAAGCAAGTAAGTTCTTCTAAATATAACAGGACTGGCGCGCGCACATGAACTCACATAGACAAAGACAGCATGCGCAGAGTCGACAAGGGTCTGCACCAGATGGGGTCCTAGAGCTGAAAGGAGATGTGGATAACACACCCACTCATTATTCAGAGGCTATCTCCTATCGATAACTTGCAAATAAAAATTTAATTTTTCCCAAAGGAGTCGCACTGGGTAGGCCTCATGCCAAGCAGTAGAAGCCACCTGAGAACGAACTCAATGGTAATTTTGGAGAGCCATTGTCTCATAATGTTGTGTCAAGGCTTTTTCTTTCTTTTCTTTTCTTTTTTTTTAAGTAATCTATTTTTATCTTTAGTTTTTATTTTTACATGTATTTATTTATCTCTTTTTTTAACCTATATGGATGGGTCCTTTGCGTATATATTATAGCTTCTGTTTTTGTGTTTTTATGGGATTCTCAAGTGTGCAAACAGAGTTTCTGTGTCTCTATTTCTTGTGCCTTTCCTTGGGCTCTTTTCCCTCGGTTTGTTTTATCTAATTTCAATGCGGTTTTTCTTTTCTTTCTTTCCTTATTATTCCTTAGAAGCTATTTGTTTTCTAGTGAAAGACAGGAACAGTGCCGATCTGGATGGGAGAGGGGGAGGGGGAAGAACTGGGAGAAGAGGAGGAAGGGGAAACCATAATCAGGAAAATAATCCATTTTCAATATTTTCAACATTTTCAAAAGAATAAAAAGGTAAAAAAGTGAAAAAAAAATCATCATTATGGGAGGTTTGGGAGGGAGGAAATGGGAGACATGTAATTATGTTCTAATATCAAAAAGAAAGAAACCAAAAAGAGAATTATAAAGATTTTTTTCCCTTGAGACTAAAAAGAAGTGAATAACAATTAATTGAAAAGTATCAATATCTGAGTAGTTATCATACAGTTCTCTAGACAATTACAGCTATGTAGCCACAAGTTACAGTGTGTGATGTTTTTTTCCATGATTCTAGAATGCAGAGGAGTGCTTGCTTAGTAAAACGACTCAGCTGGCTTGAAGGATGGTAGGATGGTGTGAATTCAAAGGTTGGATCCTTTATTCCAGACCCAGGCATAGCTTTAGATACCCACAGGCTGGCAGTTGTGAAAGGAGAGACAGAAGCAACAGCTGCTGGATTTCCATTACACTACTGATTGTGCTCATAACTCAAAGTGAACAGATAAGGAAAGGCTGGGTTCCCAGCTGCATGAAAATATCTTTTATTCTTCAGCTTTTTCTATTTTTCAAAGGTTGTTGTCTAAACACATACATTCCCTTCTTCAAAGTCTCATCATTTCTTTGGATGCTTTTTGTCTATTCCAGTGAAACCTCCACACTTCCAGGGCATCTGTTTTGGAACACATAACTTCTTCATTCTTGCTTGCTAACTTAGATTTTCAAACCAGGTATATGCCTTGCTAGAGTCACTGTTTCAATAAGGGATGACTTAACTTGTCAATGTGGAGAAACCTTGACCAGGGATGTTTATGAGCCTTGACACCCAGTTCTTCCTCCTCACAAGCTTCCCACACTAAGTTTGGGTACCTGTTTGTATGTTAGTGAGACTGTGTGGTATTTTTGTTCACAGAGTTGTTTGTAAGTATTTCTTTAAGTCTCTCTATCCACACAACATAATAGCAGTGTTTATCACATAGGAAGAGTTCATGATTAATTGAGGAATGAAGCTTTCTTCAGCTTGCTACTTTATTTACAGTGTTATATTGTTAGAGAAGGGATAAGGAATGGGCCAGTCCTGGAAATAGTGAGAGAAATCCTCACATGTATTTTTCCAGTGTTTGGATGGTATGCTTTCATTCTGAATTTAGAGCATTTGGGTTAGGTGGCCTTAGATTCACCCCAGAACTATTACTGCTTATTATTCTATTGTGGAAATTAAAACAAGAGATACGGATATGGTGAAAAAATTGAACTTGTTGCTTATTTTGTCTTAAGCACTAGCAACATTTATTAAAATTAGATATATAAACAAATTAAATAAAAATGAAGGAAACTATACTAACAAAAGCAGACTGCGTGTAGCCCTGGATGCTTGTCCCACACTTAACAGAAGTCATGCTTTGTAATCGCACATACTATTTCTCCATGGACCACACAAGTATGTACAAGTAAGAATACCCTGGCCCAGTGGCCTTTAACTTATTTGTAATTTCTAAAATTCTATTTGAAAATAATGACTCTGTAAATTAATATTAAAAACTTACTGCCAATTCTTAAGGATAAAACACGAATATATGTTTTTGAAATTTAAATATAATTACATATTTTTCCATTTCATTTCCCCCTACAACCATTCCTATGCACCCTTTGTCCTTTTTCAAGTTCATGGCCACTATTTCTTTAATTGTTATTGCATATATATATGCAATAACATATATATTATATATATATATAATATATATATTCCTAAATATTTTAATTCAGCCAGCCTGTCTGTATAATGTTACTTGTATGTATATGATTTCAGGGGTGGTCACTGGTTACTGGATAACCATTTGGTGTACTCTTTCTTGGGGAAGATTATATCTCCCACTTTCAAAATTCTTAAGTTGTCTATAGTTCTTTGTCTATGGTAGAGGCACCCTGAGATTTACCTTTTTCATGTTAGCATGTCTACTGGTGTCATCCTTGCTCAAACATTGTTTAAGAAGCTTTATTAATGAGACTTTATGAATGTAGCTTCTCTGACAAATCTAGGAAATAAAATTTCCAAGCAAATCTCCTTTTCTTTTGACTTTTACAATCTTTCCAAACCTTCTTCCACTAAGACTCCTAAGTAGAAATTGTATTGGAAATGTATCCATTTAGGCTGGTCATCACATGGTCACCAGTTCTCTGCATTTTAATTGGCTGTGATTTGCTGTAATATGCTTAGTATGTGGTAAAGAGATGTCTTCTCGATGATGGGTGAGACCTATATTTATCGATAAGTATAAGGAAAAATATTTAGAATGTCTTTAGGGATTGTGCTTGTTTAATAAAGTGGAGATTGTAGGTTGTCCTCCAAAATCTATGACTTCGCTAACCTCATGTAGTTGGCAAGGTTTCCTATGCTAGACGTTATTTCTTTCTTGTTGAGTTACTTAAGTCCAAATAAGGAACCATTGGTTACCACCAAGGTGTGCATGCCACTACCACACCCTCAATTCTTAAACTATTTTAGCATCTTATTTTTTAACTGAAGCTATTAAAGCATGAAATATTGCTACTGCAAAAGAAAAACTATTCACTTATTATTCTGACATTTTTTCCATTTGTTTTTATACTTGCCAAGAATATATACTTATAGTCACATGTATTTTTGTGTATTTTTATTCCATATTTTATCAAACACATATGAAATTCTATTTAGTGTTTTAATGACTTCATAAAGAAATAATCATTAATAACTACAATGAACTAAATTATTCTTAAATGTAATAATACAAATCTTTAACTTGGTATCTAGAAATGCATCAGTATTTTTTAAAAAGAGGAAAAAATAAGTGATAATGAGTAATATCATCAGGTTGCTTTTTACAAAGGCAATAAAAATTAAAATAAATTAATAAATTAGAAGAGATTTCCTGAAGAGTAATTAGTAAGATGACCAATAAACACTGTATGAACTAACTCTCTGAGGTAAAGCCAGAATTGCATTAATGTTTTGCTATGTCTTACCACTTTACAGTAGTTATCCCCCTCTTCATATCAACCTGTGGTAAATAAGTAAACACATTTTACAGTCCATTTTACTGAAGAAAAAACTGAGTCTTCGATGGATCCTTATTTCCCATTAAATTGGGAGAGGTTTAAAGACAGGTGACTATGATTAGCAAAATCGGTGAGTAGGTGTGGTAGTCCTCTGTCCAGCCTTATCTAAGGCTGCTCTTAGTTTTGATTTTTTAACCATCAACCTTTAAGAATTGTACTGACGTTAAAAAAATACAAAATGGAAATAAAATGCTAATAAGGATATTAATGCCATAGTACTTTAATATAGTTCCGTAGTTCACTTTGTCTTACAACTAATGAGAATAAACAAATGACAAGCTATTCTACGGGTTAATATTAAATCTGTCTCCTGACCTAGTAAAAATGTTTAATAGATTATATAAATCAAGTCCAGTAAGAAAACAACTTATTTAATCTTCCTTTGAGGCAGTATAAATAGTACTAATGGCTTTAGCAGCATTGTAGAGAATACTGTAAACAAATATTGATTATTAATTATTGAAATATTAAAAGTTATATGTAAAAGGACCCAACATTTTATGTAGAACTAGCAAATACATATAAAAGCAGTGACTATAAATTGAATATCTAACATTTGTTTTCATTTTAATAATATATTTAATTCACTGTCAACTAATTTAAGAAGTTTCTATTTTAAAACCTCTTTGAAGCTCAGTTGAACAGGTGGTTTCCTAAATTAGAGATCACAAATTTTGTTTATGAGTTAAAATGAGAACCACAGATATGTGTAGTCTCACCTGTTGAACTCACAACTATTTAATCATACTTAGATTTGGGATTTACATGTAATTATGTCACATAAAATACGTCCATTTCTTATCCATATAATTCGAGAATATGCTGTAAATTAAATGGACTGGGTGACCAGAATTAAGGTGCTGCTGACCTTAAGTTAAGATAACTGTTTTTTCATCCAGTTCAGTTTGGCAAAATCTAATCACATGAACCTTCAAAATGATGAACTCTGTCCTTGAAGACAAGAAGTGTAAGATCAGAAAAATGGGAGATATTCAAGGTATGAGAGAGATGTAATTCACTATTCATGTGGAAGGCTACATAGAAAGCATGAAAAGGGATATGACAGCCTCTAGGAGCAAAGGAAGGAAAGAAAGAGGAACTTCCACCCTATAGCTAGAAAGCAAATGCATTTGATCAAAGTTGAGTGGTCTTGGAAGTAGAGCATCCCCAGAACCTCTAAAAAGAAATGCAACTTACTGACACCTTTATTTCTGCCTTGAGAGAGCCCAAGAAGTGAACTTAGTAATGCTGAACCAAGACTTCTGACCTAAGGAACTGTAAGAATGTCATCCACAGGTTTGGAGTAACTTGTGACAGCAAAATAAAATGAATACTGTCTCATATAGAAATTCATATTCCTAAATTAATTGTGCTATAATTTAAGTTGAATGTTGGCTTCCCCATTTGGCTGGAACTTGTGCCTATTAATTCATTGCTACCTGACCACATTACTTGTTTGTATAATCTATTTTTACAAGCAATTATTTATTTTCCAGATTTGCTTTACAAATTAAGGAGAAACATCAGCAAAATGGTAGAATATGAATTCTTAGACCTTCCTTCTCTCCTCAAACACACTGTTATTAAGAAGAGATTTCCTTTGGGAGCAATCAAGATAGTTCTTAAGAGACTCTTGCTTCCCAGTAGAATACAAAAACAAAATTAGCAATAAAATTTCGGATACCTTATTGCAATCCCCATCCCTGGAATAGTACAATGTGATTAAAATAGATTTTTCCAAGCTATAGATTCTCTAAGGAAGAATGTTATATCCAAATATAGATCCAATATTCAACTTTCAGGATGTTATACAGAGTACTAGCTTCTGTTTATTCTGTCTCACAGAACTGCTGGATCCTAGAATTTGCTGCAGCCTGATGGCCAATGAGAATAATGGGAGTGATTTAGATTCATGGTTCCCATGGGCCTTTCATTTACTTAACACATAGCAAATAAATAAAAATCTTGACTTTGTAGGTGCTCCCTTATGAATACAGGAAGTGTACAGAATATCCATTGTCCCTAATTTTTTAGAGGATGGCTGAGAAAGTGACATGGATCTTTCTATGAAGGTTTTATGATCAGCCATATCCTGAGTAATGCTAAGAATAAAGAGTCAGTTAGACCAGCCTGACAGTTTGAGAAGTTGCTCAGAATGTCTGACCTGCTGATTGATGAGGGCCTGCTATATGAGCATAATTCATGGGTACTAAGAGAAGTAGGGGGCCTGATCAATGACTGGTCACTGACAAAATAGATACGTAAAATGAAAAGATGAGGAAGGGAGTATAGCAGTATACCCACTGTGGTAAACCACCACTGCTATACTCCTGGTGGCCTCTCCTGGCTTCTCTCAGTGCCAAGCCTCCGTTCATCTCCAAAGAACTCCTTCATGGCTTCAAAACCAGCATCACCTGGGTGACTCTTACAGTACCAAGTTTGGCTACCAGCACGAGATACAACCTCGGCCAGTTCTGGAAAACAGCTTCTGTGTGCTGACCCTGAGGAAAAACTTCCCAGATTTTAAGAGAGTCTAGATGGCAGAAAAAAACAACTGGTAACTATGTTGCAGGAAGGATTCCCTCTTACGGCAGATTTCTTATCACCATGGAAGATATGTCTTGTCATGACCACCACAACTCACCAGTATCTGGACAGGTTTGCAGAAAACAAAACAAAACAAAATGGAGTCTATGTGAGGTCTGGAGTTTTTTTCTTCTTCCCTGTCTCCACATTGGATAAGCTGGCATTATGCTGTGTCCCACCTTACAGGCACCATTTGTAGTTGTACACCTACTGTGGTGGCTCACCTAAAAAGACAAGGAGGCATTTTCATAGGTGGAAACTCTGCCAGACTTCAGCAGAGGGAACCACTGTCATTGTCAATGCCATACTCGACAGTGGAGCCATGAGAGTCTCAGCTCAGGTGTTTTCATTCATACGGAACTCCTTAACTCCTCATGTGTTCTACTCATAGTCCATGCAGATTATCAGCAACCACACATCCCCCACATAAATCTAACACCTGAAAACAATATAAAATGCCAAGACCTATGGAGCCCCTCACCCAACAGTGTATAAAACAATTATTTTATACATAACTAAAACTAAACTTCTACAACAAGGAGGATTACAAATTCAAGGTCCACATGGGGCACATTGTAAGATTCAGCCCAACCAAGGTTATATAATGAGCCCTCATCTCAAAATACCAAAGCAAACCAAGCCAAAGAAACAGAAAGCTTCACAAAACACACAAAATGGTATTACCTCATATTTACTAGACGGCTTATTATGGGGGAAAAAAGCCTAAGACAAGAAATATTGGTAAAGAGGTGGAAAATTTAAAACTCTGTTGGTAATAAAGCAAATCAGTAGTCACTGTGTAAAACAATATAATGGGCTTCAATAAATTAAAAAATACAGCTTCCATCTGGTAAAGCAATCTCACTTACACAAAAGAACTTTTACACAAAAGACATTAAACAGGAAGAATCAAAATCAGAATCACTTCCCAGTGTTCACTGCAGCAACATTTGCAGTAAGATTAAGTAACAACCTAAATGCTGATCAGTAGATTTAAGGGTGAAAAAGATGTGCAATATATAGAAACGGGATCTTTTTCATCTTTAGAAGCTAAGGAAGTGCATTTATATATGAATGAATGTTGAATTTATATATAAATGAATGAATGATTATGTTAAGCAGAGCGGCTCAATCAAAGAAGGACAAATACTCCATCATTTCTCTTACATGAGTCATCTAAAATAGGCCAACCCAGATTCACTGGAGACTAATGCCAAGGGACTAGGACGCCAATAATCAGGGCTCTTAAATGGGAGAAACACTGTAATTATATTATGCTCACAAAAATAAAATAAATAGAAAATACTAAGAAGCCAAAACAGAGAGAAAGCTCATAGTAAAAAAAAAAAAAATCTAGTATGCAAGATTAACACACACTATAGATCTCCCAGAACAGTCAATGAGGTTTTATGTATTTAAAATTTTGTAGGGAATGTATATTTCATATTAAGTTCTTACCACAAGAAAATAAAACTTTAAGTTAATGAATAAATTTAAAGGGGCCAGGACCTGATAGACACCCTCCTGAACAACTGCGGTATCCCAGTGCCTTCCAATAAGCTTCAGCTTCCCTTATTGTTGTCTAACACCCCATTCCAAGAGTCCTGCTGCTTTTGCCTCCCAGCTCTCTTCTTTATTTTTAACAGAACTCAGTGGACTCAACAAAGTTGGTTGCTGTGGAAACATAACCTTGATTTTCGCAAATATTTTTCAAGAATAAATGTCACCATAATTTTTTTTTCTCAGTCTTCTCCCCAAGCCTCCGTTGCTATGGCGTTTCCTCCTCCATTTATTGAACAATGTTGGCTCAATGTTTTTGTGGCAGATTCCAAGAAAGGCACGGGTCCATTATTTTAAACTTAATTACAGTTGTGACATATGATGACAGGGTATGAGGACACTCAGCAAACATAGACAAACACATTTTGCCCTGGTGTGAAGTTATTTAGCACTATAAAGAAAAAAATGTCTAAATGGCAAAGCAAGCATCAGGCTTTGCAGTAATGGGATCTTTCTGTCCAGAATATGAAATTTTTCCTTGGTCTAATGACTGAATGTATCAGCAATGCCTAATCATTGCTCATATGTAGGACACTATGTGTCTCTATTTTATATCACTTTCAGCAGTTGAAAAATTTACATTTATTTGTGCAGTGTCCAAATAACTGCTCTGGACTTGAAATTGGGGTTTGCAACACCCGAGTCTTAATTCTTACTTTTTACTAAGCATTTATCTTGGTGCCTATTTTGTTATAAGCATCCAGTGATATTCAGGGTTCCTGTAACACTCTCAATATCTTTAAGTGCCTAAAAACAAAAGAACACACACACACACACACACACACACACACACACACACACACACACACACCAAAACCAGTACATCCAGGCTGGCCTCTAATAAACGATTGTATAGCCAAAGGCTGACCTTGACGTCTTTCTTATCCTCTGATTCTATTTCCTGAGAGCTGAGATTACAGGTGTTCACACTTGGTTTATGGGATTCTGGAGACTGAACCCAAGAAGAACTTAATGCATGTGAGACAAACATCTACTAGTTGAGCCACAGCCCTTTATATACAAATCTTGACTGTTAATGTGGGTCATGCCTCTTGAAGGTATTCTGACGTCAGTGTGTCTCTATCATTTCGATTTCTATTTTCTTTGCCCTGTCCTAATCTTACATGCTATTTAGCAATGTATTTCATTGGCCACCACTTCTTTTCTGTTCTCCCAGACAGGCTGATATCATTGGCCATATGTGTAATTTTACCACTAATGTAGACACAGGCCTGTGGATTGAGACATGCTTTTCTTTAAAAAAGAACTCCCAAATTTAGCAGGGACAGTTGTTATTTTCTAATGGCTAGAAAACTATGAATGGCTCTCATAATCTAAAAGGCCCAATGAGAAAAAAATCATATAAAAACATCTTTCAGCTTTCCAATGAATGAGTCATCAAGGTTTGATATTATTTATTTAAAAATAATAAATAGCCGGGTGGTGGTGGCACATACCTTTAATCCCAGCACTCTGGAGGCAGAGGCAGATGGATCTCTGTGAGTTTGAGGCAAGCCTGGTGTACACAGAATGAGTTCCAGGACAGCCAGGGTTACATCAGATAAACCCTGTCTCAAAAATCATCATCATCATCATAATAATAATAGTACAGTATTTGTTATATTATGTAAATAATGGAAGTTGGAATAAAAATAGAAAATTGCTGTTCCTTTGATTCTTACCATTGTTTGACAGAGAAGGTCGTGCACATCCCCATCCTATCTTCTATGCACAAGCTTTGATTTTTGTCTCATTTAAGCTATGGTTCAAAGTCGACCGTAACCTTTCTTAGTGAAGTGACACAAGTCACTTAATCACTAATCTTTAGTGTCTTCAATGATGAAATGCAGTTTCTAATGAGGCCTGTTTAATAAGGTTATTGGAAGTAATTCATCAGTATTTGAATTTGTGTACAAAATGGTTAAAAATAATACTAAGATATTGTGATTGGTAGTAGACATAAGCAACACTGTGAATCTTATGCAGCTTATATATTTTAGATACATTCCTTATAATTTTTACCGAAATGTATAAGAATTACATGACCAACCCTTATCTTCAGCTTCCTAATTGTTCTCATATATATCAGGCTACCATCATTTTAAGTTCCTCCAGATCAAACTTCCATAGTTATCTGTTGCTAATCGTTGGCTAGTGTAAACTGTGTACTTCATTAAATGTAATTTTCTATAATTCCAACTTAGGAGTTACCTTATAGAATACTCATGCTTGTAAGGAGTATCTGTCCCTATCCATAAGCCCTTTCTGGCCCTAACAATTCAAAAGTTTAGAGAGAAGTGACAATTGGTTGAGTGAATTTCTTCATCTATTTCATTATTTGAAAATATCATTTAGCATGATTACCTAATAAGGAGTAAGCAGTTTCCATCACCTTTAGTACAAATATTTTAATATTCTAATAATGGATAGTACTAATTTGTAATTAACTTCATTAAAAATATGTTCAACCAATAACTTTCATAAAAATAATCTCTAAACAAAAAAAACGATGGTCTTACAATATTTTTGAGCTTTTAAAATTCTACTTGTGCATTAACACAGCCTTAGTGCAAATACTAGAACATTCTTAAGCTTGTATTGGGTGAACTTTTGCAGTATTGTTTCTTTTATTTTTCTAGATATTGTTTCAAAGATTTAAAAAAGTAGACAATAAATTAGCTCAAATAAACTTTCAGACATGGGGAGGGAGAGAGAATGAAATTTTGAGTTAGAGAAGTTATCATTTGTGTACCTAGCAGGATACCTTTATTTTTCCATCGGTGTTGTTCTAGCTCACTTTCTGTTGCTATGATAACACCATGACGAAAAGAATCCAAAATTAGAGGATAGGGTTTATGTGACAACTTATACTTTCAGGAATTGCAGCAGAATGTGAAATGTGTTGCTTCCTAGCTTTCTTATTGGTTCATGCTCAGTTCATTTTCTTATACAACCTATACCCACCTGCCCAGGGATTGTAGCTTTCACAGAGGGATGGTCCCTCCACGTGAGGAATCTTTCACAGACATAGCCACTGGCCAGTCTGATCTGGAGAATTCCTCATCAAAGTTTCCTTTTCCCAGGTGACTCTCTGTGGGTTATGTCAAGTCAACAGTAAAAACTAATCCACAAAGTTGGATTCTTGTCTTTTCCATATGATATTTTTGCCAACTAAATTCATGAAATTCTTAAGGATCTTAATTCATTTTTATTATAAATATTTTAAAAGGCAAATGAAGCTTTAGTGATGAGTCTGAGAAAGAGTAATTTTCATATATTGGGAACATATTGTAGCTTTCAGCCTCTTTCCAAATTTATCTTTCAGTCTTTCCAAAATTTATCATTAAAATCAGCCTTTGGATAGAGAATCCATTCTAACTAGAGAAGTGAAAAGATGAAAAATACCTTAACACTTTACTCAGTTATCCCATTAGTGGGCAATACGCCAATTCGGATGAAAGTACAATAGTTTTTATTGGTTAATGAAATAACAACTATTATAGTACTTAGCATTATATGACAGATTCTCAATGGTAAATTGTCCTTGGGGCCTGCTATCACTAATATCTGGATTTCTGTTCTGCCACCAAGAGTGTATGCCTTGCCTTTCCTCTAATCTGTTAAGCAGACATCTGTGAAATCTCAAAGAAAATGCTTCTGCTCTCAACAATATCAATACAGAATTCTGGATTTCAAATATATTACTAAAGAATATAGATATGTAATCAAAAGTTATATACATAGACAGAGACTATCTTTGGCCACAGAATTTTAAATACCTCAATGCTGGAACCTCTTCGTCTAGCTATTGAAAGACATCTGGTTCTTGGTGCAGCATTTCCTTTCTGCTCTTCCTCAGTTCTAGTACCATCCTGAGTTTTTGGCTTTTACTCTTGTTTCAGACTCTATTCCCGTATGTACTTTTTTTTTAATGGGGAAAATCATGAGTTTTACTATATCAGTCATTCAGCAAGTATATTCTGAATACCAGGTGCATAGCAGGTTCAATAGCAGATATTTGTCAGTGTGTGTTATCTGAGGGGGTGTCATAAAATAAGCTGTTAATGTGGTGAGAATTAAATTTTATAATATATATATATATGTATATATATATATATACACACACAAACACATACGCACATACACACACACATCCTATATTAAGATTTTCTCCTGCTATCAGTAGAAAATCAAAAAGTCAACAAAGGAACAGGCTTTGACAGTGGGTCAGGTGTAACTTTGAATGTGGAAGCCAAGGAAGTCTTTCTGCTGGAAGTGATGGAGATATGCAAGAGATGGCAACACATTTGTGATTATCAGAGAAGAGCCAAGAAGCAAGTCAACTAGAGAATTTTCAGGTGAAATCATACCTGGAACATTACAGGGATAGCAAGAGACTGGTGGGTCAGATCACAGAAGGCCTTGGATTTCCCCTCAGAAACTATTTCTGAATCAGAAACAACCACGGATGGTAGGAGTTCAACCAGTCATACCAGGATCTGCCTTACTCTTTAAAGAGAACACTCCGGCGGCTATGTTGAAGATACCTCACACACTGAATTATTACCTTTTGTCCTGATCGGGAATCCTATATATTTGAAGGATCTGTGATCATGTTCACTTTGGGTACTTAGAATAGGTGATTAAAATACTTAATTTCGATTTTTGAATATTGAAACTATCAGAACAATGATAAAAGCAAGGATCTCTCCTCCGCTATCTAAAATTAACTCTTTGAAGTAAACTTTCTCTGACATTTCATTACTGTTCTTATGTTTGGGATGCTTCTAGTAATTTCTACAGGATCTACTCATTTTTTTTTTTACAGTTCATATTCAGCAACTTAAACTATAGGAGTTAATTAATTCTTAACAGTTTTCTGCAACTTATACATAGTATTAATTTTAATTGGCAGATTGAAAAAAATATTTTTTTAAGAGGACGGATGTTGGAAATTGTATGTGCCTTCCTACCCCAGCCTCAGAATTCAGATGAGAATGTTCTCTATAAATCCAGCCATCTGGTTGGAAATCTTGATACAGAATAAAATATTGATCAAAGATAAATTGGTCTGTTCCCAAGTTCCTTGCTTGACCAGTGGGTTAATCTATTTCATTTATTGTTTCCCACATTGTTTTAAGTTTTAGCAGTATTTATATAAAAACTGACCTCAAAGAACATGATTTTCTAAAATTAGAAAATATGTTATGAGTGTGAAAATGATTGTCTAAAATTATATGATACATTATAAATGTAGATACAAGTTTAAAGTTCTGTTTAATAAAGATATCAGTTTTGTTTGCTAGAAATATGATTGTGTTGAGTTATAAAAAAACATTCTTAAATTTAAATTAAAGCCCATTTGACTTTATTATAATGGCCTTAGAAAAATCAATTTTTTATCCTGAAGTAATAAATTATGTAGCACATTAAAAATGAAGTGAGAAATTAATTCTATATAGTTCTATTTCTACTTATTAGTAATGCATATAAAATTCTGTATTCAAAATACTGAGTGATATTCTCAGAGCATTCACAATGCAATTAAATCTATTTTTAATAAAGAGAAAACATCCAAAACGTGGAGTATACTGATGTTAGGTTGTTTAAATCTTTAAGTATGCCACATGTTCTGTTATCTAGATGAAATATATTAGGAAACTGCTGTGCCATATGCAACACATACATGGGTTTAAATCTGCAGTGATAATAAAACACAAAGACTAGCAGTCTCTTAGTTTTCACATGTTGAGTACTCCTACTTTGTGGAATAAATCTGATAACGACAATAACAGCAACAACAACAAAACAGTAAAGCATCAAGAAAATGACCAAAGAATGATTTAAGGTTTTCATTATTTGTCCTGAAACCATCGAGTTTATTTTCTGAAGGTAAAATTTATCATCACGAGGAAGATGTGTGTGCCTCACAAAGCTCTGCTATGTGCCTGTCATGGAAGAGGCACTGAATTAAGTCCTGCACACACATTGCTTGATGGGTTGTATGCGCTCTGTCATTGGGAACCCAGTATTTTGGAGGAAAAGAGGAAGAAAAAAAGAGATGGGTAAGTTAAATGATCGCACATTCCAGTGAAAGAAATGCAGGGGGGAAATAGACTTAAGTAATAATTAAAGTGATTTGTGATAGATTGTTCAGGAAAAGGTGGTTTGTCCAACTTGCACCAAATAGAACCCTACAGGAGGAATACAGGCTGCCCCATGCGGGGGAAGGAAAACGCTATGGAACAAGAGAAGAGAATGAGCAAAGTTTGCTGAGGAAGAGAAATAGAAGGAACATGAACAGTGTCCCTCCTGGGACACTGGATATGGAGCTTCTGGAAGGGACTGAGCAAGTACCTGAGGCAGGCAGGGATAAGGCAGAAATTTGTGCACTCTATCTTAAGGAAATTTGCAGAGTGGTAAATACTATGCTCTGGGAATTGGATGGAAGGTTTTTATTAGAGGAGGGTCTGTCTTTATTTCTTCCTTAGTCATTTTTTTTGTTTGAGAGGTACGTATTGTGGTTCAAGTGGAAAGGGAGATATAGCTGTCATATATCCTGAAGTGATAGCTCGAGGGATAGTTCGAGGAGAGATGCTACTGAATGCTAGATATAGGAAATCTCACACATCCAAGAAGCCCTAGCGATGGATGTTTTGTGTTACTCAGGGACTGAATTTCATGGATAGGTAGGAAACAGGAATAATCCTGGGTGTGTCTGTGTTGATCTGCAAGGTGAACTGTGACAATAGAGTAAACTTGAGGGATATATTAATATTGTCTTATTTGGAACATAGAGATGAGAGATACATTAAGATTGTCCTATTTTGAACATATAGAGGTGAACTACTACTTTTAGGTGAAAGGGATAGTTATGTTTATAGACAGATTGGTGAACTTAGTTTACATGAATTTTATTAATATTTAAATGAGTAGTTCAGTATGCTATGTATCTACCTATCATATTTCTGTGATTCCTTATGGTTTTGATTTTACATAGTATGTTTAATTAAAACACCTCAATTTGTTCATCAGAAAGTCCTTTATAATGAAAATAGGTAATTGATTGATTGATTGATTGATTGATTTTTGAGACAGAGTTTCTCTGTTGTAACTCTGGCTGTCCTGGAACTCACTCTGTAGACCAAGCAGGCCTCGAACTCACAGAGATCCACCTGTCTCTGCCTCCCAAGTGCTCAGATTAAAGGCATGTGCTACCACCACCATGCAAAATAGCTGATCTAAATATCAAATCTAAAATGAAGAATGGAAGTTTTATGATCTCCTATGGTGAGACAACTCTCACTAATCTGTAAGTGTTATCAATTCATTGAATCTAAACCTATCTGATTTTAGTGCTTGATGCCTGTAGAGCCCTCTACAAAGGTAGTTTGTTCAGTAGTTAGCTTGCACATCTCCTATTTCATCTTGTAAAATGATAGTGAGATTTTAATGTAAAGATTATTGCAAAACCTGTGGGTTTTATACCAGGCTAAATCATGAACATATTGTAACTCAGGGCAAGTGTAGTAGCATCTGAGATAATATTATAAAGTAAGGGGTTATATTAAATACCCCCAAGAATCTTTTTAGATAGACAGATCATGAATTTGATACTGTCTTCTATTTGCATCACTGTATAGTGTCACTTACTTAATTAAAAAGAAATCTTAAAGAATCTTCTAAAAAATGTATGTGAGCTCTTATCATTTCTGCTTTCAGAATTTGACTTGTTGCTATGAGAAACGGTTCCCTAGCAACAGTCCAGTGTATCAGGCATATTTAGGTAATGGAGTGTATACATTTACACAAAATGCATCATCCACACACATTATTTAAGTTTAATTTATCAAAATTTTATATAAATTTGTAGTGATTTTGAGGGAATTGGCTAATAAGCAGAGAACCAAACCACTTAGCTGTTGGTGTTGATTCCAGTTCCATGGGTTTTTATTCTAGCTCTGGAGTGTATCTGCCTCTGTACAATTTACTCTGAAGACTGAAACAATCTTTGTACAATCTAGAGTCTTTGAAGCTCTTCACAATCTAAAACATTTAAGCCTACACTGCTGACTGAGCCACCATGACTAGCTCCCTCTGAACTCTGAGCTGGTTGGAACTCAACTGACTCTTCTGGTTTGTTGTTCTGGCTCAAACTCTTCTCCAAGCTGATTGGGTCAAACTGACTTCTGAGCCAGCTGACTGTTTCTAACTGAAGTCTTCTGACTCTGGCTTACTCTGGCTGAGTCTCTGACTGCCTCAGACTGAACTGCTTTGATTGGCTTCAAACTGACTCCTTCTTCCCATTTGATACAGGCTTCTGGCAAGTTGCCTCTGTGTCTCTGTGTCTCACCTTGAATTATCATTGCTCCATACTACCTCATTCAGCCTCTCTGCTCCTCAGTAAGACTGTTTTATTGTCTCTGTGTCTTGTCTCCTATCTGCCTGCTTCAGACAGCTTGCCTCATACTGCCTGCTGTAGCTGACTCTGCTCTGAGCTGAGAGTTTACCTTTCTAACGTAAGAATTGGGCATGTCTTCAATCTGACTCACTCTGCCAACTTTTCTTCTGATTAGTCATTTTGCCAGTCCTTCACTCTGACTTATCTCAGATATCATTCTTGTTTGACACTGACTGTTTCTGAGCTCTGATATTTGTGTCTGCTTCCACATTATTTCTGTCTTAGGAATTAAAGGTGTGGACCACTACTGCCTTCTGAATACTGGGATTAAAGGTGTTTGCTAACACTCCCTTTGAATACTGGTGTTAAAGGTGTGTATCAACATTCTTAATATTCTTTCTACATTCCATTCCAAGCACTCAGGGCTCTGAATGTTATTCCTTCATATAGACCACTGGAATATAGACCCTTCCTAGTTTTCACTCAGGCCTATTCCTCTATACCACTCTGATTAGCAGAGAGATTATACATATGAATAAATCAGTAAGAAGCCTTACCTGGGAAAGGAAAGTTTTACATATGCTGAGCATATATTAGATTGGTCTTGTTGGACCCCACGGACCCAAACCGGGATGCCACACCCCCACAGAGACTCACAGACGGGATATCGATGCAAATAGCAGAAGGATTTTTATTCCAGTATACTGGGACCGCTCTAATATGCAGGATAGAAGCGGTACCCAGGGGAAGAAAGCAAGC
Source organism: Cricetomys ansorgei (assembly GCA_026225945.1). Classification (NCBI taxonomy): domain Eukaryota; kingdom Metazoa; phylum Chordata; class Mammalia; order Rodentia; family Nesomyidae; genus Cricetomys; species Cricetomys ansorgei. The sequence goes on from JAMJFZ010004061.1 coordinate 17,151,833, forward strand.
CTTTTTATTTACTGTCCAAGTGGTTGCTAGGGGGCTGTACAGTTGCTAGGCACAGACCAAGTTGGTACAAGTTGATTGGTACCCAAATTGCTTTCCCATTTTGATAGGTAGGGGCCAGTTAACCTCTAAACTGATTGGCGCTAGCATATAGCAAGGTTGCGGGCTCCTAAAAAGAATACGTGTTCAAGGTTCCGGGCAACTGGGTGGAGGAAACTCTTTTGCCCAAGGCCATGGGCAGTCTACAGGGGAAGGGGGAGCTCTCCAGCCCAAGGCTGTCTCGTTTGTCCAAGAAAAGGTTTTTTTCTTTAACTCTGGGAACTCTCCAGGGTCACGGTGCACCTGGCTTGGGCCTATACAATTTTGGTGTTCTTAGAAGCCTGACTAAAGTTTGGCTGTTTTGGTCTTTTTTTTTTTTATACTAGGGACCTGAATCTTAGGCCCGGGGCGAGGGTCCCGACCCCCACAGTCTCAAAACTCTTCTTAATGCCAATAGTTGTGATGATTACAGTTCTGAATATGAGAGAAAATTTGATTAACCTACACTTGTAGACGCATATATTTAGAGATGCATATACATCTCTAAAAAAACCAGGAGCACATGGGAGAAAGAATGCAATGCAGCATCTGATGGATGCCAATCCCAGCTTTAATAATACAGTATAGAATTAAGGCAGATGTTAGGGGGAGCAACTGACTGAAGATTATTCATGAAATCCAAGCTTTATATTTGCCTACATCTTGTAACACTGAAATGAGTACTGTATACAGCATAGTTGCTGTTGTTTTTTCCAAATAGAAAATTAAATGCAGGATAGAGGAATTTTAACTGCCAAATTACCTTCAGTAAACTTGACTAGATTTCATTTAATTTCATTGTTTTCTTAATCCTCTCAATTGTTCTTACATCTTCCATGTTTTTTAGCATAAGAGAACATTAGAATTGAATTACCAGGACACAGATATAAGAGTTGATTTCCTTTGTCTTCTTTCTCTTGATATAATAATGAGACTAGAAAGGTTTTAGAATAAGATGTTTAGGATTAGTGATGAGTTTGATTGGGAACTTGGTTTTCGTCTTAGGAAAAATGGGTATAGTAACAACATTATTTTACAAGATTGTTCAGAGTACTTAAGGTTTCCTGCAAAGTCCCATCAAAGAGTATTGTTATACACTAATCTTTCTTCTCAATGAATGGGAAAATATGATGCTTTTGAAATTGTTTTGCTATGTATCATAGCGCTTTCATCTTACGGAGAAACAAGGTAAATGTTGCCATGCAGTTAAGTGGCACCTCGTCTTTCCACTAATTACATACTAATTACATTAAAAACATGATAGATACAGAGAAAGATGAATTCCCTAAAGCTAGACCCACAAGTGAAGCCTAATGAAAGGGACTAGATTCAGAAAATGTGTTTATTCCAAAGTAAAATCTAAAAGAGATTTTAATCGAGCACATGCATCTCCCCGTTACTCTAATCTGCAGGAAGGACTTTGTGAAACACTTTCAGTGTTTTGATGACTAATGTCTCTCTATTCAGAAAGCATTATTGTAGTATGCACAAATTAGAGCTAAATCCTAAAACAAATAAAGCTGCACTTGGTCTATGAAGAGGGACTGACTAGTTGACCATCTGTTCTTCTAGCTAAAGTGATAATAATGTGGCCAATAATAAGAAATTTTGCTTCATCGGTTCATTGCTATAACAATATTCCCTGGTTTCTGATCACATAAAAAATGCCACATGAGATTTCAATTTCAAAAGGCATAAACAGATTTTTATAATGGGATAAGTAGCTTCTGATTGTACAAATTCATATTTATTATGCTATGGTGCTCCTGCTGGAGTCCATTTCATTCTCAAATTATGTGCAATTCTACATTCATGAAGCACTGCTTTTGTATTTAAGTACCATGATAAGAAACGTACATGCTGCCTTAATGTCAAATAACTATGAAGCAGTGAACCTAGTTAGTTTATAATGGAATGAAATTATAAATCATGTTGATTATTATAATACTTTTAAAATTTTCCCAGAAAACTCAGGCTTTTTACAGGTATAATACATAAGTATTCGTGTTTGTAAAATGGTTTTCCAAAATGTTTCATTAAAATATGTACATCCAATTATGATCTTTTATAAGTTCTTGCTATGTATCCTAAGCTGACCTCAAAATCTACAGCAATGGATTTGCATCCTGTCTCCTGCCTCAGCCGCCTATCAGTTGGGATTACAATCATAAGTCACAACATTTAGCTGCCTTTATTGCTTGTAATTAAAAATCACAGACTCATTAAAAATATCATTCACTATCAGTATTTTGGTTCCATTCTAGGGATGCAAGGATGTTTTAACATACGCAAATCAATACATTTAAAAGAATATATAGATTTAAGAACAGAAATTACATTATCTTCCCAATATATACTTACCCCAAGCACTGGAGAAACTAGGAATAATATGACTATCTCAACAGGATAAATGTTCTATATGACAAACCTACATCCAAATTTGGTTCACATTTATTCCCTAGTCGGGTTACTACTCATTTTTTAAACCTTGTATCTAAAGGTTGCACTCAAATCCTCAGAATCATCAGAAACACAAGATCATTTCATCAACAAATAAACCACTATTATAACAAATTGCATACATAAAAATAGATTTCAAGGAGTGAGACAGATAATAATGGGAGTTCCAAAGTATAGCCATTAAAAACTATATGTGGAGACTGTGCACAATTTTTCTTGCTCTATTTCTAATTAATCAAGAAAAACAATTCATTTTATTACTAGTGCATCACTTATGTCTTTCCAGAGTCTTCTCAATTATTTAACAAAGACAAAGAAGAGCTTTTGGCTTCTAAGAAGAAATTCAATGGCATTAATTTGATATCACTGGAATTATTTTAACAATGTATTTATTGTTAAAATCATTATTTCATTTAATTATTTAACAATAATTATTTAACAATAATTCCTATATGGGAAAAACTCGGGGCCATTTCCTCTACAATCAGGAATGACACTCTAATTAAACACTGTGATTTAAAGCCTAGCTAGAGGCAAGAGCAGGGAATAAGAGGACTAGAACGAGGACTAGAACCAGGACAGGAAGTCAAAATATCCTCATTTCTAGATAACATGACCATAAACTGAAGAGGCTAGAAAAGTCCTCCTGATTTTAGAGGAAATGCCCATAATTCTTCCCTATATAGGAGAAATTAAGTTTATTTGTTTATTAAATCATCTTATGTCTCTTGTGGTAGTTCAGAGACTACCACATTTCTGATAGAAGCTGTAAAAACAATGAGTAGTAACTCTAGGAATAAATACTTTTTTTAAAAGTGACTTTCTGTTTTTAAAATGTTGGGGTTAAATTCTATAATTTTGCAATTTATAACATTTCTTGAATTTTGTGATTAAATATTTACATTTAAGATTTCCAGTGGTAGAACAGAAGTCACATTCTATACCACCATCTGGGTGTTTAAGATACTTTAGTCTTCATACACAGAATTGATTCTCAAAAGTTTGCATTCCACACAGAGAATAAGGGAACTTCAGAGAAGCTGGTTTTATTATATCTTTGGCTTTGTCTCTTAGAATTTACAGTGTCTTTTTCAAGCTATATTCTTAGTTCACATTTCAATTTGACTCTTTAGTAGCAATATTGAACGTCACTTTTTGTTAGATCAACCAATTTTGCCTTTTTTCTTTTAGGGATTTTAAGAACATAGATGTTTTTGAAAATTACATTTTTATGAGATAAATAATACTTTCATGAGGCTGAGTATTCCAAGAGATGGCAGAGAAATCGAATTAAGACACATATCAATAATACTACTAGTACACATTTAAGCAACAAGTTGCAAAATTAGTTTCTTTCCAAAGCGCAAGGGCTGACACGGACTTATGCTGACTCTCTGCTTTTACTGGTGGAAATAAAATCAATACCCTTTGAAATTTTAGAGCAAACACTGAGAATGTTAGTTTTGTAAAACAACAGCAAAAGGATGATTCCTGGTTAATAATACTGAAATAAATTGTTCAGGTGAGAAAATTACAGTGCAGGTTTCATTGTACATGTCCTGATATTGCAAGATCTTCATAGACTAGTGGCCATTACTGTGCCCAGATCTAGGTCTCCCAAAAATCCTCACGGACTACTTGTCGTCTTTGTGCCAAGATCCAATTCTCTCATGCATTTTTGTGGACCATCAGTGATCATTTTGCACAGACAAATCTCTCAGTTATCTTCATGAACCAGTAACCACAAGTTAAGTGCATTTCAATAAGAGATTTATTTTTGTATTTATTTGGTTTATAGACTACTGTTAAACTGGAATTGGATACAAAATATGTACAAGATTTTAATACCGTCTATAATTCCAACTCTGCTTTTATTTAAGCTTTGTTTCACTTAATTTACTTTATTAACGGGACCTAACAATGGCCAGTTATGTGACAGTTAAATGTATATATATGGGAAGATTACAGCTATGCGAAACTTCAGGGGCCACCACAGCTATGAGCTGTGAAAAGGGAGAAACTACCCAAATCAGAGGAGCACTAAGTTTCAGACTTACTGCAGGAAAGATGTCATTGCCTAATAGTCATCATAGTAGAAGACACTGAAAAGGTAGTTTTCAAACTTTAGCATCCAACTTTGTCAGTGGGTCATGAAATTCCAGGAACCGTATACCCATACTTAGAATTCTGACTCTGCAGACCCAAAGAAGACACTGAGAATATGAGGTTCCCAAGTAGTGCTGGTACTGCAAATATATGCTTATAGTGTGATAAAAACAACAGTGTAAAATATTTTCACGTTTCCTTCTTGTTCTAACATAAACTTCACAACCTGACAGTGGATAACTGCAAAATGACTTGTGTTCAAATACAACTAATGTATATGTAATGGAAAAAGACAGTGGGTTCAAATTGTCCTACCAGAATAAAAGACTGTGTTAATGCAGATCAAAGCCTTCTCCTCTCTCAATGCTACAAGCAGAGTCAAGTGGTTTAATAAGCAGGACTTATAAATGCTATTGGCTATGACAGTTTTTCAGAATATAAATAGCAGCCCCAGTCTTCACTCATGAATATTGATCTGCAACAGAACCCTCAGAACGTTGACCAACATGTCATTGAATCCATTATTACCTTGAATACTGATGAATGTACTTAAAGTGGATGCAGTAAGTGCAACACTAGGGATTGACCCTTTGATTTTTGTTGTTGTTGTTTTTGTTAACCAAAACAAGTTTTCATTATAATCCATTCAATACAATGCTTACCCAGTAAGAGAACTGAAACAATACAGTAGTTGTGCCAGTCATTTTTCTTGCTTCTGTCCCAAACACCTGGCAGAAATAGCTTAAGGAATGAAGTATTATTTTGAGTTAAATTGGATGGAATGTGCTCCATCATGGTAAGGAAAGTATGGTAGCAGCAAGTAGCAGCTTACAGCTGTGGTACTTAGGAGTTGGCTTTTATTTGAGTTCTCCTGAAGAAGATAAGACAGGAAGAAGTACCAGACTATAAACTGCCACCTACCAGACAACCATTTCCTCCATCCTGGCCCCACTTCCTAAGTCTCTTCAGATATAACCACCATCTAGGGAACATATATTCAAACATACTTTTGAAAAAACTTTGAACCTACAGGGTACACTTCACATTTAAATTGAAGCTTAACCTTATCATTAAAGATGGTTAGCAAAGATTACAGATTTGTGAAAATATTTTGTAAGAGAACAGGAGAGGAAATTGGACTACGGGGCAATTGGGTTTTGAACAGCTTGAATTTTTTCTGAAGAGAATTTATATCCAATATTAACTCAATTTGAATTTAACTGGTTTGGAAAACATTTTGACAATGAATGTCAGTGTGCAAGGACTTAAAGTCATCTCATAAATTTAAGTCCTAAATTTCATTAATATGGGTGTATCTTTCACAAGTTCTCAAGAATGTTTTCTTAAATTCACTTTTAACTAAAATTTCAAATACTCTAGACAGAAAATGACTATTTCAGTGTAATTTTTTTGTTTAAATTAAAAATGCAGTCCAAAGCTAGACTAAATGCCATTATGGAGAGGGGAGGTGTACTGGATGGTTTTATGTCAACTTGACACAATAGAGTTATCAGAGAGAAAGGAACCTCAATTGAGAAAATGCCTTTGTATGATGAAGATATAAGGCATTTTCTTAATTAGTGATCAATTTGGAAGGGCCCAGCACATTGTGGGTGGTGCCATCCCTGGGCTGGTGGTCCTTTTATAAAAAAGCAGGATAAGCAAGCCATGTAAAGCAAGCCAGTAAGCAGCACTCCTCTATGGCTTCTGAATCACCCCCTGCCTTCAGATTCCTGCCCTGCCTTCCTTTGCTGATAAACAGCAATGTGGAAGTATAAGCTGATAAACTCTTTCCTTGCCAACTTGCTTTTGGTCATAGTGATTCATTGCAGCAACTGAAACCCTAACTGAGACAGGTTAGTACCAGGAGTGCAATATTGCTCTGATAGATCTGACAATATTTGGAGAAGGACTGTGGAAGGACTTTGGAACTTTGGGCTCTAAAAGCCTTTGAGTATTGAGAGCTTAGTGGTATGTTCTTGAGTAGCTTGAAAGATAGGAATGTTGAGAGCAATGCAGAGGATAGAAGCCTGACTTATAAAGTTTCTCAGGGAAATTTAAAGACTCTATCAGAGCTGTTTTATATTTTGAATTAAGATTCTTTTTTTTTTCTTCATTCTGGTCAGTGGGAGCTGAAGAGTCAGCCGTGATTAACAAGAGACCAGCACCATTGAAGTGAAACCTTTGCGTTAGTGGGACAATTGATCTTGGTTAGCTGGACCTAAGAAATTAGTGGTGATTAAAAAGAGATCAAAGAGGTGAAATCTTTTGGGAAATGTTTCCTGAAAGTATAGATAATCTGTGTTCCAGAGGCAGCCAAGGTTGTATTTCGTGTTGGCAACTGGGCTTGTAATGTGTAAGAAGCATCCAGGTGATACTGGTTCTGAAGGCATGCAGGAGTCATGGAAAACAGCAGAGGGTTGGCACTGTGAGAGGCCAGGAGAGGCCATAGGTGAAGGAGCAGCCTCAGTTTCAGTTGAAAGCCCAAGACTGTAGGTGTAATGCAGAGAAGTTGGCCCCGTGAAGAGAGCCTATAAGAAGTTATTAGTGAAAGTGCAGCCCAGTTGCAGCAAGGGACCACAGCAGTTTGGATATGCAAGTGGCATGGGATGATCACCAAAAACAGCAGCAGTAGTGAGTGGAGTGGAGCCAGCAGGAGCCTACAAGACAACCTGTGTGCTTCAGAGGGTGGAGCTGGAGAAGTGACCTATGGCCTTTGGCGGAGTCCAGAAGATTGTGAGTGGATCCCAAACACTGAATGGTTGGAGTTTGGTTTTGCTTTGATTGGATTGTGAGTGTGCCCTTGTTTTTACATCTTGAAGGAAGAAAGTATTTGCTTATTTTTTATTTTACTGCATCCAGTATAGGATGTGGACATAAAATTCTACCCTTAGCCAAGGAACTACTGATAATTGAGAGCTGATGGGAAGAGGTCAGTTTCCTTAAAGAGTTTTGCCTCTGATAAGTTGATCACAGTCCAGTAGAATGCCTCACATCCAAGAATATATGAGCAATATTTCTTGAAACTTCCAATTAAAGTTTCAAACAACAGTACATTTTATAGAAGTATGCAAAAAAGTTGCTAAGAAAATCCAAACTCTCAGCTGTCAGCATTATTTCTAAAGATATTCCATCAAAGGAAAAAATTGATAAATGCAGTGCTCTTAACTGATGATCAGTCTCCTCAGTCTGTGTTTACATTGTTTTTTGAGACAGATTCTCTCATTGAATCTGGAGCTCATGGATTCAGCGGGCTCTGAAGAGCCTGGCATTTTCATCTTCAAACCCACTGTGATTACAGACGCACACCACCATACTAGGCAATTGCATGGGTGCTGGGAAACAAACTTGGATTTTTATATATGCACATCAGGTGCTTTATGCATTGAGATATCTCCACAGGCCTAAAATTGGCCAGCTTTAGTAAAATTTCAAAACTATGCAGACAACTTTAGACTATGTCAGAGTATGGTCTTCAAAATTTCCTCTCATACCAAAATGCAATGAAAATGCATTTCCCTAAAATACATGCATTTCCCTAAAACACTGGAGCATGAGGACTGTAAAATTTCTACTGACCTTGCATGAGTTAACCAGGGAATTCATGAAAATGAATTGTTTTCTCTTAGTTCATTTTTCTGTTGCTATAGCTAAAACACATTTAATAATTTCATATATGCATATTTTATCATAGTCATCCCTCCCCTAACTTCTAGATCTATCCTTCCCTTCTGTACCACCCAATATTGTGTGTACTATATATTTTTAAACTGATCAGGTCAAATTTGTGCTGGCAGATACTTTTGGATGTTTGGTCTTCAACTGAAGCATGTTCAGCCTACCAGGGGCAGACCCTTAAAGAAAACTATTTCTTAGCAGCTATCAAATGCCAATAGCTCCTCAGTTTGGGGATGATCTTGTGCTTAACTCCCTCTCCATGTGAGAGTCCCATTTTTCTTGCATCAGCTTGTGCAGGTCTTATGTATACTGTCATAACTCCTTTGAGTTCATATGTGCAGCTTCTTTATTGTGCCTGGAAAACACTGTTTTGCTGTAGTCATTAGTAGTCTGGCTCTTACTATCTTTCTGCCTCCTCTTCCACGATGATCCCTGAAACATATGGGAAGGAGATGCGATATAAATGTTTAATTTATGACTGAGAATGCCATAGACTCTTATTCTCTGATCAGCTGTAAGTCTCTGAATTAATCACCATCGACTGTAACAGAAAGTTTCTCTGATGATGGACTTGAAAGATACATTTAGGGTATAAAGATAATACATTAGCTTTATGATGACTATTATCATAGTGATAATATATGGATATAATGGAAAGTCTTTAGGAGTTAGTCTAATACTATGAACATTTAGCAGAATAATAAAATGTTCCTCTAGGGGCTGAACCTGTTTACCACAGGGTCTTGATCACAGTAACAGCTCCAGATATGTATTTTAGGCCTTAAATCCAATATTAAGGTTGCTGGTTACTCAGTGACTTTTATGCCACTCTTGTGCTATGGGCATATCTTGCCAGGCTGGTGGTTATTGTGGCTTACAGGGTTCATGATTGGGATATGATTGATGATTACTTTTCTCCTTCTAGCGCTATGAAAGTTAGCAAGTAGGGCTGACGCTTCCAAGTCAGCACCAGTTTGATTTCTTTATGCTCTATGACTCAGGTATGTGTACCCTCAATTGGATTGTGCTGACTATTTTCATAGCTAGACATAACTAGAGTCGTTTGCAAGGAGGAAACCTCAATTGAGAAAATGCTGTCATAGACATTTTCTATAGGGCATTTTCTTAATTAACGATTGATGAGGGAGGATCCAGCCCATTGTAGGCAGCACTATCCCTGGGCTTGTGGTTCTAGGTTCTATAAAGAAGTATGCTGAGTAAACCATGATTAGCAAGCCAATATGAAGCATTCTTCCATGGTCTTTGCATCAGTTCTTGTATCTTGTATCTTGTATCTTGTATCTTGTATCTTGTATCTTGTATCTTGTATCTTGTATCTTGTATCTTGTATATGTATTGCTCCTGCTCTGTTTGAGTTCCTTTCAATGATGAACAGTGATTTGGAAGCATAAGCCAAATCTATGTTTTCCTCCCTAAGTTCCTTTGTCATGGTTTTCACCATGGCAATAGAAACACTAACTAGGAAAAGGATCTACTGTCAAGTTCTAAGAACAATGACAGTTGCCTGTAATGTTTTCGGATCTTCTGGAACTAAGAATGGTTATACTCACAGGCACTTCTAGTGACCTAGTAACAAACAGGTTTTGCCTCTTGTTCCCATGTCCTTAAGCTTTGCTGGCCTAGAAGCTTAGGTTTTAGAGGTGAGAGTGCTCCTTCGTATCAGGAGACAAAACAGACATTACATATTTCCTCTTGTCCACTTTGGACAACCAACAGAATAAGAAAGAATAACAGTATTGGGAGATGTATTTGATTAGCGTTACCAATGTGAAATTGAAATTGCATCGTTTTTCCACAATGGAGGTAAGAAAGATTTTGTCTGTATTACAGGAGATCCTTAAGGAATCTCTTGGTGTTATCATATCCTGTGGTTAAAACCAATGGGAAAGTATAACAATCTAATCCATGCAGAATGACAAAGGCCATAAACACTTCAGAAATTAAGTTGTGAATCACTCTTCCAGGAAAAGAGCTGCTGAGATGCTTGCTGAGCATAGAGGAAATACAGAATGGCTAAAGTAGTTATAAATACCAGCAAAGGACATATGACCACTTGCAGAAACTAGGCTTATAATGAATATGAGTGTTTCTGTCATATTTTGTTAAGAATGTGTTACAAATAGTGTAGTTTTTGAAAAATCCCGCCAAGGCTTTCTGGCCCTACAGTATAGCTCCACTGACCAGCTTCAGAGCTCTCAGGAGGGAAGCTGAGGGTCTAGGAAGGTCTACACTAGGAGAATCTGTGAGCTGGCAAAAATGTACAGAATTCTTAGGTGCTTGCAGCAAATGGGCATGACTCAACTTTATTGAGGGAACAGGGTTGCATACATAGGGAAAAGAAGGGTCCCTGTTATCTAGAGAAGTCATTGGAAGCTCATTGGCTTAGAACATTGCAGGTAGACAGTTTCATTTGCATATTTGGGGGGTCACAGCCTGGACCTAGGTATTTTCCGGAGACCAGTGGAAAAGACCTTATATGTTTATACAAGGAGAAGGACTACAGTTCCAGATTAGCAATTCTGCCAAGTGACATACCTTTGAAAGGGTGGTGCCTTGCTATGGCAGGCAGCATATCTTGTGTTCTGTCACAGCTGCGGAGGAGAGGGCATGAACTCCTGCTGCCCTCAGGGGTTAGAATCAAGCCTTCTACTTCACCTCAGTTCTGGGACAGTCCCACAATATAGGTCTTGTTTTCTTTCCTGATTTCTTTATCATATAATATAACATCAATTAAGAGAATATCAGTGATTATCATATTCAGGTTCTGAGTTAATAAAAGAATGTCCTTCAATGGACATTGCCACCCATTCTAAAATTTGTAATGCATTGGTGCTTGTACATGAGATATTATTTCACTGTAGTCATAATTATGACCTGGTTATTGTTTTCACTTGGAAATTAAGCATGACTTAAAGAGATATGATTGTGTGTCAAATTGACAAGGGTTAGACTCATGAAGGTTATTTTTGGTTGTCAACTTCACCACCTCTGGAATTAATTAAACCCTAGTGGCTGGGAACACCTGTGAGAGATTTTTTTTCTTAATTAAATAATTTGAAGTTGAAAGACTCAGTTTTAATCCAGACTTTTTGATGTGAGAAGCTCTACCTTTAATTTATGTCATACTTTCTGGTGTCAGGCTATATGAAGGGCATTTTTCCCTATATAAAGGGAAAAAAGAAAATCCCTCTCTTTACTTGATTATCCTCACGCTCTCTGGCAAGCCCATCTCTTCACTGGCATTAGAGCCTACTTCTTTGGGATTCTGTCACATATTGAAGACCAGCTGGCACATTCAGCCTTGTGGACTGAACAACCACTGAATTCATGGGATTTCCATTGGTAAATAACCACTGTTGGACTACCTGAACCACAGCCTATAAGATATTCTAATAAATCTAATATTCTCTAATAAATATTACACACACAAATATATACATATATATGTATCTATACGTATACATAAACACACATACACACACACACACACACACACACACACACACACATTTATTCTGTTCCTGTGGTTCTAGAAGAAGCATTTTCACTCTGTTATAGGGTAACATTTTTCAGATTCTTTATATATATATATATATATATATATATATATATATATATATGTCCTTCCATAAATCCCCTTCTATACCATGCTCTCCCATACTCTACTCCATGGAACACTTCATGTTCCATTATTTTCCTTTACCCCTTTATATCCCTGAATTCTATATCCTCTCCCTTGAAAGCCCTTAATAATTTGCTGTCCTCTATGGGTATTCTAATTGTAAGACACATATCTGAAAATTAAAAGCTAGTATCAAGCTATGATAGAAAACATACAACCTTTGTCTTACTTGGGTTATCTCACAAAGAATGGTTATTTCTAGTGACATCCATTCACCTATGAATTTCATTTTTCTTAACAGCTGAACAATATCCCATAGTGTAAATGAACTATATTCTCATTTCCATTCCTATATTGATGGATATCTAGGCTATTTCCACTTTTTTTGAGTTTTGTCAATAGAGCAACTCTGAACATGGATGAACAGTTATGTCTGCATTACGATGTAGAGTCCTTTTGGGTATAGGCTCATGAGCAGTATAGCTGGATCATGTGGTAGATCTATTTATGGCCCTGATTTCCATAGTGTCTGCATGAGTTTTCACACCCACCAGCTATGAATAAATGCCCCTCTTTCACCACACCCACATCAGCAATTGTCCCTCATTTTATTTTTTTTATCTTAGCCATTCTGGCTGGGGTATGATGAAATCTCACAGTAATTTTAATTTGAATTTCCCTGTGGTTAAGGTTGTTGAACATTAAAAAAAAAAGATAATTTCTCAGCCATTTGTATATCATTGCTTGAGAAATGTTTACTTCAATGACATTAAACAGCATACTCTCTCACTACATTCTAAATATTTATCCTTATACGCATAAATAAGAGTAGTAATCACCCATCATTGAGGAAACTTCTCTTTGCAACAGAGACTATTACAGATAGCTCCAAACAACAAAGTGCAGAGCTGTTAAACCTGGTCCTAATGGATACAGCTACAAAATAATCCCTGGACCCAAGGCTCAGGGAACATTGTGGAAAGGTTGTAAGAGCCAGAGGATCAGGGTGTTTGATGAAAGATTGTGTCTCCTAATAATGTCAAAGCTATACCCGGTAAGTCTCATCAAAATGACTGCCTAAACATGAGCTGAACAAAGGCAAAATGATAGACTTGTAAAAATAAGCAGAGGCAATCTATGAGGCCTCAACCCTACGTAAAGAATTACAAGCAACTGAGGAATGTTGAGAGTAGGAGAAATAGTTTTCCAGGGATGAGCACAGCAATTGCTTATCCATCAGTAAATGGCAAATGCTCATCCCTGAAAATATAAATAAGGGTAACATATACAAACTGACTAGGTTATATTTAGGAGTGTGTGTGTGTGTGTGTGTGTGTGTGTGTGTATGCATATATGCATACATGTATGTATGTAACAACAATTAATAGAAAAAGAGGACATTAATTTGGAATAGTGCAATAGGATATATGAGAGGGTTTGGAGGGAAGAAAGAAAAAAGAGAAATGATGTAATTAAACAATAATCTTAAAAATGAAAGAAAAAAGTAATTATACTGAGAATGACGATATTAAAGGAACCTTATCTGTGAAGTGAAAAAGAAAAAAAAAATATGTCTGGAATAGAATTACTTAACGAAAGGAAAGTCGATTTCAGGGAGTGATGGGATGATTGTAAGCCATGGAAAAATTGTAGCTTATTATGTATAATAAGGGAAGTCATCGGAAATTTTCAGTATATAAGGTTACTCTAAGTCAGATATCATAAGTAACTTTTCTCTTTCCAACATCTTTTTGAGTTGAAAAATGATGAACTTTGTTTTCAGAAACTTGGTTTTTGGCATTCTTAAATGCATTGTTGTTCTCTTGTGCTCTTATTCAAAAATAGAGTCTCATTGAAATGGAGGTAATTGTCCTTTGTATGTCATTTGCTGGGTACTTTAACTGATATCAACCCAATAAGAGTATACATGGCTTTATTATCTGCAAATGGGGTTTAATATTGCCATGGATGTACTGGAGGAAGCCCCTTCATATACCTTGCTTCCATCAGCTTCTTAGTTAATGAACAGGGTGATTTCATGCACTTCTACAGCAACTAGCTACTGCTTAGGCTGCAAGATTGCTATGTTTTAACTCTACTTCTTATATGGCCTGTCTGTTGTTATTATCCAAATTCATTCCTCATCTGGAGAAATTGTCTGTGTAATTGGTAGGCATAAAAAGTTAGACCCCACTTGCCCCCTCCCAAGCCCTGCCTTGTCACTGCCTACTTACCAATGGTGTACAAGTCAGAACAGAGAAGCTAATGCAGCTGTGATTCATCTTAATTCACCATATTTTAAGCATCCTACAATTACAATATTGTCACTGTGGAACTCCCCTGAAAGTAATAGTTCTCATTCATTCAAGTGCAACACGGCTGAACAGTTGCCATGTTCATTTTAAGGAACACCTGCAGAAAGCACGGACAATAATAATTAGAAAACACCCAAATATTACGATAAGGCTTCTTAGTTTTATTATTACTGGTACTGGAAAGAAGTTTGCTGCTTGATTCCTTGAAAATAATCAATTCTGTGTTGACTTTTTGATGTCCCTGCAGTTTCCTGCCAGCCAGTCATTGGTATGCCTTTACAGAGAGTCTGTCTCCTAGCAGTGAAGTTCCATATGGGCATACTAAGATGAAAACATTTATAATACATCATAAACAAGCTGTTAACAAGTAACTCTGCTGAAGCTGAAAAGTAGTGAATCAAATACACTCAATTATAGGGTAAGAAAAATGGAGAAAGAAATAAAAAGCAAGATGATTTGTGAGCATTTGGATGACAAGTGAAAAAAAGTGGTGGATGCTGGATGGATTGATTGCTCAATGAATAAGAGCACTGACTGTTCTTACAGATGACTTGAATTCAGTCCCCATTACTCAAGTTGGGTGGCTTATACATGCCTGTAACTCCAACTCCAGCAGATCCCATGCCTCCTCAGGCTCCTAGACTCAAAGAAACACACACACACACACACACACACACACACACACACACACACACACACACACAGACACACACACACACACACACACACACACACACAGTAGATAAAAATTTCGAAAGGATGTGGCACACACCATGTCTCAAATGGAGATCTCTGTATTATATATATCATGCTATATATTATACATACAATTTTACATGCATTCATAGATGTATAATTTTCATTTCATTATGAAAATTAATCAGAAAACTACAAAGATGAAAAATACATTCAAAATTGATTTATTAATTCAGTTAGTAACTATCAATTACTATTTGCAGTTCAGAGGGATTGCAGTTCCAGTCTTGGCTTACATGAATATGTGCATATGTATATATATACACATGTATATTTACACACTCACATATCTGTGGGAGAGTGCATAAACGCTCATTATATTATATTTGTGATATATATTGTTCGCGTCACTTCATGAACTATGCCTTGTAAATGACATTATTTAAGCTACATCTTTTCTAGTTTTATATAAGTAAAAAGGTTTAATCTAGAGTATAATATAAAAACTTGCATTGAAGAAAATTCCTATGATTATTTTATATTTTCTTCGAAGACTCAGAATACTCAAAATTGTTCCTGATATGACTGTGTAAGAAAATACCATCTGCATAGTATTTAGAGTCCAGTAATATTTGAAAAAATAAAATATTACATGTGTCTTGTAAATATTACTCTAATACACAAAGTTAGTCTGTAAAATATGCTAAATTTTTCAACTGAAAAAATTTTTGTTGCATTTCAATGTGTTTTTCACTTAGTCCCAAGGGAACTTGTTAGACAAAATGCGAGTTTCATTTTAAAAATAGCTCTGCTAAGGATATTTTGTTCAACAGCCTCACTCATACCTTTTCTTTATGACATTGTTTTAATGGAGTGGAATTCTATTACTTACACAACATATTTCCTTTGAGATTAGTTTTCTCTCATTATGACTTGGTCAATTAACTTTATATACTCAGATAGTGAATCCATGTAAGTGGCACTGTGGATTTTTATTTTAATAATGTTGTGATGTTTATATAATGAGGTATTTTAGGAAGGTTATGGCAGTACATTGCTACATAGGTACTTAAAATATGGTTTCTCTGATTGTACAAATACTTTGCAATAAAACTCAGTTTTAGAAACAGTTAACAGTGAATTCCTTATAGAAAACAGAGCAAATATTTTACTTAATTCATTAGTAAGTGAAGGAACCAACGAGATACTAAAACCAGTTCAAAGAAGACTTTGAAGGACTGTTGGGTGATGGAAGTGATGGAACAATTTGTATCAGGTTGTTTCAAGTTAGTTCCTGTCACTAAAGAGGTGTAAAAATAGCCTACCCAATGGAAAGGCAAAGATGTTTAGATTGTGAAGACAGGTAATTGCTAGAGGGTCAGTTACATCATTTGAAACGTCTCCTTTAAAGATAGCCAGTAATCATCTAATCCTTTCCCATGTTGGGGTATTTTCCCCCATTTGTGATTTAATTCAGCTTGGGGTAGGTTTCAATAAAGTAGCTTCTGAGATTTTATTTTTAAGACAGAACAACAATTTACAAAGAAACAATATATTTTTTTAAAGTTATTTAAGTCTGTTACAAATATCTTACAACTCTTGATTTTTCTAGAAATGCTTGATTAAATATTTTTATTACTTTATACTTTATATTATATATAATAATTTATATATTATATTATATAATTATTATATATAAATATATTATATATAATTATTATATATAATTTATATATATTATATATTTATAATAAATTATATAAATATATAATATATATAAAATATGTAATATATATAAAATATATATAATATATATAAATATATATAAATATAAAAAAAAATATATAATATATTATAAAGTATATTACATGATACTTTATAAAGTATCATGACTTTATTCAAATATAGCATAGTACCTAATGGTCTTTTAGTATTTAATGTAACTAATATTTCTAATATTTGACAGGAAATATTTACCCAAGATGGAGTGGAGTTTTAGGTAATACAACTGCCTTTTAGTTAATCATGCTCCTGTAACCCCAGTGAAGTCATATGTTCACTAAGCTGAACCTTAGTAGAATCGTTTGTTTGGTCTATCATAAAACCTATCTGGAACTCCCACAACAGATATTCAGTGTAGAAAATGACTCTAATGTACTAACCTTTACAATTGACTGGACCACCACCTCTTAATAATGTTTATTTGAATAAACATTATATAAGCCACATAGAAGATCTGCTTGTCTCCATGTTCTCTGAATGCCTTTATTGTTGGGAGTTTTGTGATTCTATCAAGAGTTCCTAAATGACTAAGTTTACTCAACACAATTTTGGGTGTCCATGATAGAGCAATCAGACAAGAAAAAGAATAAAAGTCTTCTAAATTGGGATTGGAAAAAATAAGTCAAATTGTCACTGTCACATCATTTGCCTCCATGCAATGCTAGTTGCTGGCTTATTATAAATACCTTTTATTTATTGATATATTTTCCTTCTACACATAATTTCTTCAGCATTTTTGTCATGAATAGATGTTGAATTTTTTATCAAATGTCTTTTTCTGCATTTCTTTATATGGTGACCTTCATTCTATTGGGCAAGTATAATATTTATTGACTCTTTAATATATAATAGTGCAATTTCTTCATGTGCCCCTTTCCCAAAATTTGAGTATAAGGGATATGATATATTTATGGTCATAATTCAAACTTTTTAGGTAAGTCTTAGTTAGTCCTTAGGATACTTTAGTGAGTGTCTTTTGAAAGAATCAAATCATCATTTCAGGAATCCTGTCACTAATGTTTCTGTGTAAATTCATTTCATTCTTACCTTTATAATTGATTTTCAAATAAAAGTGAGTTTTGTGTGTGTGTGTGTGATTTATGTATGAAGATATATAGCCAGTCAGTACTTGCTCTATCTAAGCTTTGATTTCCCGTTATAAATCAGATTGGTTGTTTTGTTTCTGACCTTGAATACATATAGCCATGAACCACCTTAATGCTTTTAGATATACCTGCCATGTGGTCATGTAGGAAATTATTTAGACATCTGATTTAAGTTTTGCATACTGCTTGATGGTGAAAAATACTAGCATTTATTACATAGTTGTCTCAAACTTTTATTTTCACCAGTGGATGGTCTCATTAGTAACGTTCTTAAAAAAAAGACAGTACTAATGAAAGTGATTATAATTCATTCTAGAATTGACAAAAAATACTGTGAGAAAGTATTCTGTATTTTTCAGTGCATAACTTATATGAATGCTAAAAAAGCTATCATTTGAATGCTATCTTATGTCCAACAAAGGGTTAAAACACTAGCCATTTGATAAAGTGACTTCTCAAGAGAAAACAAGTACATATGATAAAGATCAATGTACTACCCAAGGTCAGTGAGCTATTTATGAATGATATGCAGGTCTAGCTTTTCCTCCTATAGC
Source organism: Cricetomys ansorgei (assembly GCA_026225945.1). Classification (NCBI taxonomy): domain Eukaryota; kingdom Metazoa; phylum Chordata; class Mammalia; order Rodentia; family Nesomyidae; genus Cricetomys; species Cricetomys ansorgei. Next base: position 17,170,248 of record JAMJFZ010004061.1, read on the forward strand.
TACATATAAATACCACATTTTATTTTTACAAATTGTATGGTATATATATATACCATATATATATACATGTATGTATGTGTGTGTGTATTGTTGCATCTTCAAATTCAAAAACAACCTGTAGAGAAACCAAGAGAATATTTAATAACATTTGGAAGCAATGAGGCATGAATGATCAAACGAAGGTCTTCTCAGTTTGCTATTGATTATTCTATCATGGTAGATAACTTCAAACATCACACACAACCTTTTGAACATTACCTTCATCTGAAATTTCTATCACGATAAGAGAATTGCTTTTCTTGATCTCTCAGTGCAGGAAAACGTGTTTTGTATTATTTATCAATTTTTTTGGTATAACATTCCTGTGTGGATAAATGAGACTCATCAAGTTAAAAACCAAAAAAGCAAAACAAACAAATACACCATTGTTATTGTAGAAGCCTCAAAGGTGGCATTAAAACCCTCTTATTCTTTTTGTTTTGTTTTGTTTCTGTTGTCTTTTGGTTTTTCGAGTCAGGGTACCTCTGTGTAGTCCTGGCTGTCCTGCAATTCACTTTGTGGAGCAGGCTGGACTTAACCTCAGGGATCCAACTGCCTCTGCCTACTGAGCACTGGGATTAAAGGCCTGTGCCCCAGTGCTGGGCTAAAATCCTCTATTCCTAATGTCAGGAAAAAAAGGTCCAGTTCTTGTAGAAAAGACTTTCAGGAAACAACTGAAGAGTGAAGTATTCAGATTGAAGGTGTATCATTTGAGGGTCTTTAAACTTATCTATGAAGTAAAATTTGGAAAATGTTCTTGAACATTCAGCAAACTGGTATATTCTGGATAATTATATCTTAGCTAACCAAGTAATAGTACTTGTGAAAATGATCAAAGACTGTTCAAGTTAGCTGTGGGTCAAGAAAGTAAATTATACTATGCTCAATAACCACAATTAAGCTATGGCAACTCTACTAAAAATGCAGCATTATAAGGAAAATTATTTTTTTAAGATTTGTTTTTATTTGTGTGAATATGTACACATATATGCATGTGTGCGCGCGTGTGTGTGTGTGTGTGTGTGTGTGTGTGTGTACAGGTGCCTGTGAAAGGCCAGAATAGGGTGTTGGATTTCTTGGAGCTGGAGTTTCAGGCAGCTGTGAACTGCCTGATGGGATTACTGACAATTAAACTCAGGTTCTTCGCAAGAGCACCATGTGCTCTTAACTGCTGAGCCATCTACTCACCTCTCCAAAGGAAATTATTTCATTTGAAATCAGATAGACTTTTATAAGCATAGACTCCTTTCTTACAAATCCCTGCTTTTTATGACTCTACTGATTTACTGTAGCTATGACGTAGTTTTTAGTAAAGCCAACTAAAAATCAATTAATTTGGGGAAGAAAATTTATATTTAAGCCAAAATAATAAAAATATAAGTAAAATTATCACGAGAGTTGAAGACTCCTTGGGGTTTGCTTTTTAGCTGGGGAATCTGTTAATACCCTGCAGGTTTTTATTTGCTTTGAATGATAGTAGATAAGCAATGCGTGCAACACCTTTAAACTGTTTAATATCATATCTCTTCCTCCAGTTGCTTACTTGGGTTCACAGCTCTGCACTTGTTTCTTCTGGCAGCTGAAACCAACAGAAGCAAAAGCAGTAACTATTTCCCATTCATCTAAAAGGTCTTTATATCTATAGGTACCCAATACAGTTATATTTTATTTATTTATCTGTCTGCGTAATTATTAATTGCATATTGGAATTTAAAAAGCAGTGCACTTAAACTAAAGGGAAAGTACTTTATAAAATTCTGAAATTAGATAAGTAAAAATTCATGCATAAGTGAATTGCTAATGTATTGGTTTAGAGAGCTTATGATTGGTGATATAGTCATTGGTATAAAGTAATAAATCAATACAAATATTTTCCTTGTGTGCACTTTGATTCATTGCTCCATTATGTTTTTCACAACATTTATTTACCGTATTGTAGGTTAAACCGTAGTGTAATCAACCTTTTTCTATAGAACTTTTATTGTGATATAATTTACCAGTACATTCCAGAAACATTAATAAAACAGCATTTTCTCATTATACAGCAAGCGCTCTTCTTGCTAAAGGTTTCATGATTCACATTCTACTCATTTCCATGGCAACCATGTAACTCGGGTTTCTGGTAACTACATATTACTGAGGAAAATAGAAAATCCGGATGAAGCTTCAGATTCCTGCTTGTCATTAGGTTGGCTTTGTCTAACATACGCTCCAAAGGTCAGCAGCTTCAGGAGACTCCAAAGCAAAGAGATATTATGATTTTATGGTATCAGCTTCATTCAGATAGTGAGAGCTAACTGCTATAAAAAACTCAGCTTGAAGAAAACAGTTTTTCTGACCCTTAGCCTTTGCCCTATGACCAACTCCTCTTCCATCCATGGAAAATTATTTTAAAAGTAAGTTTATTTAATATATTCTTAAAATTTTTCTTTTGTCAATAAATAAATTTGAGAATTAAGGCAATTTTGATACATGTTCATTCATGCTACTCTTGGATGATTGCCTGTTATGTGTCATATATTGTTCTAGGTTCTGAGGATACAGTCACTGCAAGAATGGTGCATCTCTCTGAGTTCATAGCTGTTTTGGCTTATGGGGAAAAATAAAACATTAAAAAGTCACAGTGGAAGGGGTTGAGACATTTCAGCAGTTAAGAGCACTTGCTGCTCCTCTAAAGGACTCAGGTTTGGTTCCCTTCATTGTTTACCTTTATGGCCTTTTAAAACCACCTGAAACTCCAGACCCAGGGCATTATATCACTCTGCTGATCCTCACAGGTGTGGCATACACAAGACACACAGAAGTATATATGAGAAAAACACTCTTACATTTAATGAAATCTTAAAAATTATAATAATAAAAAGTGATAGTGAAAAAAAAAAGAAAATACCAGACATTTAGCTTGAAGAGGCAAGGTGTGTATTTGATGTTTGTGAAGAAAATGGCATTAGAACTCGATTAATTTCTAATTGCAAGTGAAATTTCCTAATGGTTCATAAATCCTCAATACCCCTAACATCTAAGCTGTGGCAAAGCATGAGTTTCTCCGTCATAAAAGACAGGTGGGGACTGTAGATGTTGTTTGTTTCTACTCTAATCAGCAAGTTCCTCTCTCTACTTGTGTCTACCCAAGGCAATATAGTTACCACCAACTTCTACAGCGGCAAATACTGCTGGCTCCTTCCTCTTCCTTGAATTTTTCTTTCTACCTAAATTGCATTATCATAGTTCAAGATACCTGCTCCTGCCACATACCGTTTCTTGCATCTAAATATGCACACTCCAGAAGTACTGCTGAAAGACTTGGTCTTCAGTCTCTACACCTTCAGAAATCAGTTGTCATGATGCCTGTTACATATCTCTGATTTTTCAAGACTTTTTAAGTAAGCTGTTGTCATAGGATAAGCAGGCACCTGATGTGTAGATCTTGCCATTATCATTGCCACAAGCACTGTCATTGTACTTTCTTGCAGGTCAGTATCAAAACGACTGGAATTTTTATTGCAGTGGTCCTCAACCTTCCTAATGCTGCCACCCTTTAATATAGTTCCTCATATGGTGGTGACCCTCAACCATAAAATTATTTTCATTGCTACTTCATAACTGTGATTTTGCTACTGTTACAAATCATAATGTAAATATCCGATATGCAGGATGGTCTTAGACAACCCCTGTGAAAGAGTTGTTAGATTCCCAAAGGGGTCTCGACCCACATGTTGAGAACTACTGGATTATTGTAAATCATCGTTCACTAAGAATTTTTATGTTAGATGATAAACATAAGTTCAGTGGTTAAGTGCATATGCAAGATAAATGAATAACAAGAGTTTTTGCAAAATTATTGGAATACCATTGTTTGCAATAGAGTTGTCATATTCAGTGATTTTTTTTTTAGGATATTAGCAATTATTCAACAATGGCCAAAGTCAATTTTGAACAGCTTTATTCCCCACAGGAGTCCAGTATTCTTGAAATGTTACTCTTCCTCAATAATTGTATCTTTTTCACTCTTGGTTACTGCTAATATAGTTTCTATCTATAAATCTGTCTACTCAGGGCATTTCTAATATTTGGAAGCATGTGGCATGAGACATTTTATGATAAACTTTTCACATTTATCATCATGTTTTTAGGGTTTATTCATCTTAGTACATATCACTGTCATATTCTTTTATTTCTGGAAGTGTTCTGACATGATTGTACCATCTCTCCTTTGCTTGTCCATCTGTGAGTAGACATTGGTCTACATGTAACTTTTGGCTGTTATTAATAATGCTACTGTGATCAACCATGTATACTGTAGTGTTAATATTTATTAAGTGTCTGGATAGAAACATACCATACAAAGGGTACAATTACTGATCATGTGATGAGTTTATATTATATTGTTTTTGAAGTTTACATTCCTGCCAAATGTATGAGCTGTGATTTCTCCCCGTGCTTGCCCATGTGAGTCAGATCTATCATTTTGGCTTAGCCAACCTAGTGAATATTTTTGTGTTTCCTGATGATTAATGGTGGTAAAATTTTTTATATGCTATTGATCGCTTATATATCTTCTTTGTGGAGATATCTATTCAAATATTTGCCTCTTTAAGTGGGGTTACAAGATTTTTATTACTGGGTAATGAAAGTATAGTTAATTAGCTTTTTACTATACATAGATTTGTAAATGTTGTCTCCTATTTCTTGTTTTCTTCACATCCTTTTTTATTGGCTGCTTATTTTTATAAATAAAGTATGTAAGGCTTAAATTAGCACCTACAAGTAGTTAACATAAACAGAGGAAAGTTTGTTTCCATAGTAGCCAAGGAGTTTGACTGCCCTCAGCCCTTTCCAACCTTCCCAGATACAACACTGCTGACTACAGTTTTTGAGCTGTTTTCCTTAACTGAGACTTAGCTCCATCCTCAAATATAGTTAGATATCTGCTCATAGTGCTGAACTATAGGCTTTCCTGATTTCTTATATTCTATGAACTGAATTTCCCTGGGTAGCAGTGGATCTCTCTCTCTCTCTCTCTCTCTCTCTCTCTCTCTCTCTCTCTCACACACACACACACACACACACACGTCTGTGTTATGTAGTCTACAAAGCTGACCAACTAACTGATTAAAGCATCTGTGATTTTGGAGTCTTGGAATGTCACAGGTTGGAAACCAAATTTATTTTGAGCTATCATTGGCCCACTAAGCAGCCATTTCCTGCTCACCTCTGTATGTGACTTGACTTCTCCATGACTATTATTAGGTAAATCATTGTTGGAATGTACAAACCCTAGCTTCCACCAACTAGAATGCGATAACCAGTGTCTGAGACCTGTAACAGAAGTTGCCCACTGTGATGTAACCCACCTACCTGATGTTTCCCACGATTTCACTTGAAAAATGTCTTAATTTACTACTTTCTTTGTTCTGCTTGATACTACAAAAACTTCATAAAACTATTACCACCATGGAATATAATATTAGGGGTAACTTAAATCTGTGTTCCTAAGTCACTCATATTTGACTCCAGAATAAACTATTTCTTATTCCTTTTGAGGTGAGAGCTGTAATGATGATGATGATGATGATGATGATGATTTAGTTTTTCCAGACAGGGTTTCTATGTTGTAACTCTAGCTGTCCTTGAACTCACTCTGTAGATCAGACTGCCCTTTGCTTCCCGAGTGTTGGGATTAAAGAGTGTGCCACCACTGCCCAGCTAAGGAATTTTTCTTTCCTATAGTGTCCTTTGAAGCACAAATGCCTTTAATTAGAAGTTAAACGTATGCACGTGTCCTTTTTGTAGTTCTCCCTTCTCTGTCACCTAAGAATCTAGGGCTTAATCTAACTGTGTCAAGCTCCATGTATTCATAGGAATGCTTGTGTACATGAGTTTTATGGTATTTACTTTTATGTTTAGGGCATTAATCAATCGTAAGGGAATTTGTTTAGAGTGTAATGGAGGGATGTGATTTCATCCTTTGGCACACAGACATCCAGATGTGCCACTACCTCATGCTGGAAAGGCCATTCTTGTTGTTCATATTATTCATTTTGATGATTTCATACATACATAGAATGTATGGTGATCACACTCACCATTACCCTTCTCACTTATTCCCCATCCTTGTTGATTTCTTTATTCAAGTTCCCATCTTTTCCCTTTCTTACCCCCATTTTCTGTTCTGTGCAAGTCTTGTGCAGTTATACCCAACTGCTCTGTTCCTGACACATGACATACCCAAAAGACAGCATTCTGTGGTGCTTCTTTTAAACTACTGAGAATGAGTGATTCATCTGTATCACCCTCTTCATGGTCCAGGCACCATCATGGGAAAAGCAGATGGAAAGATTGAGAGAATATTATTTTCCCTTAGTCTTAGCCCCTTTGTAGAAGAATTGTAATGTTTAGGAGGGCTGATTTATTGATGGTCAACTCTGTTCCTTTGATCGAGATGCTAAGACCATCCTGTTTTGTTTACTGTAGGTCTTTGGTAAGCTTTACAAAAAAGAAATATGTCTTCTTCAACTTTGTTTTTCTTTTCCAAGAATGTTTTGGGCAATTTCTGGATTACCTTTGTTTCCTAATGGGTTTTAGATTCAGTTTGTCAATTTTTACAAAAAGGCTGTAATTTTGATAGGTGTTACATTTAATCTTGTCTCTAGCTAAGGGCTGCCGTTACAAGGTACTGCCAACTTGGTGATGCAGAAAACTGAAATTTATTTTGTCACCATGCTGGAGAACAGAAGTCCAAGCTAAGGATTTCAGCAAGATTGGTTTCTTTTGAAGCCTGTAACCTTGACTTGAATTTGGCTGTTTTTTTTTTTCCTGTGCCTTCACTTCATGTACCTCTGTATACACATCAAAAACCATGTCCTTGTAAGAAATTTCCTCCATTTTTATTGATCAGAGCAACCTTTATCACGCCCTTTGAATGTAACTACCTCCTTGAACATGTTCTTTCCAATACCATTGTGAAGTACTGGGAGTTAGGACATTAACAGAGATGCAACAGTATGAAATGATGATGTCCTTAGCTGGTCCCTGACTGCTTCCTCTCATCACCATACTCAGCAGTTAAGCCTCACCAAGGCAAGATGATTACTCTATTACTTTCAATAATATCTTGGAACATAAATTGGTCCATAGACCGATCCTTCAAAACCAGGCTTCTTTTGTAGTGGCGATTTTGAAGTTTTAAATGGTCTCTCTTAATGGTTAATTAGCCTTCCAGAGGTTTGCTTTATATTTAGTCGAAGCCAGCATTTCTCTTTAATGATTTTCCAGCAAAATCCATTTTTTTTTTAAAACAGAGAACTTTCTTAAGTATTCCTTTGGAGATAACTGTTTATTTACAGCTTACTTTTCCCCTATGGGAGAAAATACTTCTTTGAGCCAGGACTCTTGAACTTGGAACAATAGTAGCATGGTTCTCTGTGTGATACCCTGAACTGCCTTTTATCTTCCTGACTTATAGTCCCAGCACAACTTTTCTGCCCCACTAATGCACCTGACAGGGACAATTAGGTACTCCTTAGTCTCCGTAATCTTTTGTCTTATAGATGGATAATGATGTGAGCCTGGGGCTTTGATGTCTCACCGGGAAACTTCAGTTTTCTACAACATAGAAGTGTGAAGATTGGGGAAGGGGGCGGCAATGAGAAATGTTTCCATCCTTTGCCCTTTGAAAGCATACTAAGAAAAAAGCTTCATAACTCTTGATTGGTTAATGGACAGAGACAGACCTCTGTGTTTCTTGGCTACACTTGACTTAAATGGAGTTTCCAGCATGGAAGGAGGAAGAAATTCATATTTGAAAGCCTCAGAGGCTTACTGTTCTTGGTGGATATTAGATTTTTCCTGGTTAACTTCTTCATTTTCTTCTATGTTTTTAAGACCTTTGGTAGAGACTTACATTGTTTTGTTGTTGCTGATTATTTATTTATTTATTTATTTATTTATTTATTTATTTATTTATTTATTTTTAAGTATGATCTGCCCCCACCTTCATTACTTCAGGATTGACCTGACTGAAGTAACAGGGAATAAAGGCAGACCTGACAAACATGTGCAGAGTAGCTGGGATTGGGTGGATAGTGATCTCTGATGGAGATTCATCAGGGGCCCTGAAACTCAGCATTTTTATTATGTACAGCCTGACTGAAGAGGTGTGTTAGCTAATGTTGGAAGAGGGTCTCCACAGAGGAGTATTCTCATTCAGAAGTCATGGGGAGGCAGAAGCTGTGGTTGACACTTTCTTCACACGCTGTCAGCTCTGACCAGGAGAAGGCTTTGTCATTCCCTGGGTCTGATGCATTGTTATTCTTGACATGACCATGTTATGGGTATGTCATGAAGGCTCATTCGTACAGGGCTATACTTGCTTCCCATGATAGCTCTGATTTTCCTAGTATGTTGGCTTGAATAAGAATGACTCCCATAGGTTCATATATTTGAATGCTTGGTTATCAGGAATTGACACTCCTTGAGAGAGATTAAGAGGTGTGGCCCTGTTGGAAGAACTGTATCACTAGAATAGGCTTTGGGGTTTCAAAAGCCCAAAGCAGTCCAGTGTCTGTCTCTCTCTTCTTGCTGCTGTGGATCTGGATGTAGAATTTTCAGCTACTTCTCCAGCACTGTTTGCCTATGTGCCACCAGGCTTTCCACCATAATGACAGTGGGATAAATCTCTAAAACTGTAAACCAGCTCCAATTTAATAACTTCCATTATAATAGTTGCTTCAGTCATCATATCTCTTCACAGCAATAGAGCAATAAGACACCTAGGAAGCAGGTCTGCAGAACTTTTTCTTTTTACACTGCAAAGATGGTCACAAGATGACTCTTTCAAATGCCCATGAGGTCTAGCCTCATTTTCACTGTGCTGAGACATTTCTGCACTTCATTTTCCAAGGGTTAATCCTCAGGTTCTGTTAGTTACAAAGAACTTAACATGGTGAAAATTGATTATTAACAGAGGGATAGTTGCCTAATGGTTTGTCCAATTGTCCAACTGTTACCACTAATGGAAATAGTACTGTTTTATCTGAAAAGATAACTAATGCACTGTTGAAGCTATACTTTGTAGAATTTCAGAATCCTATGAGAAACCAGCCATGATTGGTCACCAAGTCAGTATGACTTCTTCTCTCAGGTCCCTTGATTGTAAATCTTATTTTTCATCATACTGATGAAAACATGTCCACAGATGTGCATGCCCTCTTTTGTAACATATGTTTATTGATCAAAAGCAGAATATGCTTAGAAAGTTGCTGCCATCTTTGTAGAGAAATATTTCATCATTTATTCCAGCAACATGACTGCTCTGGGAAAGAATCACATTGAAAGGCCTGTGTGATAGCTAGGAAGGGATCACATCCAGGGGTCTATGTGAAGGGATCAAGTTCAGAGATATGTGTAGTCTGGATAGAATGTAGTAAGAATGTTAGTACATACCTTTAATCTCAGTATTCAGAAAGACAAAAATAAGACAGAAACAGAGTGTGGAAGCAGACAGAGGAAATAGAGCTAAGAAGGAGTGAGTGTCAGACAGGAAATGAAGTCGGAGATGAGTCAGTGAAGGTCAGGCAAAGTGATGAATCAGAGGAGGAGTTGGCAATGAGTCAGAGTGAGGACATGCCAAACTCTCATGTTAGAAAAGGAGGCTCTTAGCTCAGGCAGTCAGATGATAAGACACAGAAGCAGTTTTAGAAGTCTGAGAAGTCTGAGGCAGAAACACAGAGACAGTTTGGCAGAAATAGTAAGTATCAGATGGGAAGACTGAGTCAGTTTGAAGCTGAGCAAAGCAGTTCAGTCAGAGAAGTTGCTGGAGTCAGAGTCTGCCAATGTCAGACGGGTTAGGTCAAAAACAGTCAGCCAGGTCGGAAGATCAGTTTGAATCAGCAGCTTAGAGAAAAGTTTCAGGCAGAACAGCAAGTGTGTTGAATCAGCCATCTAGAAGAACCAGAATTCAGTACAGTCCTGAGTTCAGAAGGACCTAGTCAGAATGGCTCAATCAGCAGTAAGTTTTCAATGCCTAAATGTTTTAGTTTATAGAGAGGCTGAGGCTGAAGTCTTACAGTTCTAGGTCCAGGTTAGCATCTTGAAGTTTAGATTGTATGGAGCCGAAATGCTCCAGGGCTCCAGAACTGGGACCGGGGATTGAATTAGCTGAAGAATAAATTGCTTTGACCTTACAATAAAGGGAATCTTTCCTTTTGAGCATCTGATATGTAACTTAAATAAATTCTTTATTAAACTGAAGTCTCCAGAAAAAAAGAAATGCCGTAGGTATTAATGATTCTACAAGAGCAAATGACTGAATTTCATGAGGTCTATATGAAGAGATTGCATTCAGAGGCCTGTGTGATCTGGATGGAATGTAATAAGAATGTTAATACACATCTTTAATCCCAATATTCAGAAAGACAGAAGACAAGACAAAAACAAAGTGTGGAAGCAGACACGGGAAGTAGAGCTCAGAAGGAGTCAGTGTCAGACAGGAAGCAAAGTCTGAGATGAGTCAGAGTGAAGGTCAGGCAAAGTGATGAATCAAAGGAGGAGTTGGCAGAGTGAGTCAGAGTGAGGACATACCCAACTCTGATGATGATGGACAGTTAAAATGTTGCAGATAGAGTCAAATTCCCTTGGACTACTTTTAGTTTCTTTGATAGCCATGTCAGGCCAGGCATCACTGTGACCATTTCAATATCATTAAAATGTATTCTTAGACCACCACTAGATTTCAATGTTCCAATAGTCACAGCTGTCATCCTGTAACGAGTAAAACCTGCAGTAGAATTTTTCTTATTTTGCTATAACTGAAGTTCACCAATATATTTTGGTAAATGCCTTTAATTTAGGACTTTCTTGTTTAATAACTAAATGTTATATAAATATTTCTACAGTGAAACACATCTTTTGATGCAACTTGATTTCCTGTTCCTGGGCCATAATCACTCATGTTTGGCTCAAGAGTAAACTACCTCTTTGAGGTGAGTGTTGTGGTTTTGCATCAGTACCCTAGTAATATCTTTAGGCTTTCTGTTTTTGGAAAGGTCATGGCTTCATAATAACTCTGGTACTTTCCTTACTTGCTGTGAGTAATAAATCTTTCTCAATTCTTATTTCCCCTAGTTAGACTTAGCATTGCCCCAAGCCTATAGAAACTCACTACATCAAGTTATAAATAATCGTTACTACTTTTAATGTTTCATGTATATAATGATTGAGAAACCTTTTGGCATCTTTGGAATTTCTGTCATAAGAATCTGAAATATGTACATAGAGAATTTTGAGTTAGATGATGATAAAGATGAGGTTTGGATTAAAATTCTCATCAATAATACTCATGAATAGAATTATGGGAATTATTAAAAGATTTCAAATAGAAACTTCAGAATTTCAGCTATATGCTATTACTCATTCCCAGTTTGTGCTGCTAAAATTTTCAATACATAGAACAGTGAATACACATATATTTGAAATCTGGATTCAAAATTATTATTTGCTGTTTTGATTTTTAAACCATTATTTGGACAAATTTGCTTTGTCTGACTGTCAATGTTACTAAATTTTTATAACATCAGTTTTGTAATCCTAATTCCTTATTCTTATTGTTTAGGTTCAGCTTGTAAAATATTGCCAGGTCTCAGTAACTTTAGCTTATTCATATCCCTGTTCTTAGCTTATTCATAAACAAGTCTATGTCTATATGGATATCACTTTCTGCAAAAAAGTATTTTTAATGATCTTGTAGTAAAATACCATACCTAAGCTTTCCCATAGTAAATTGATGACTCTAAATTTTTCAGTACAAATTTTATGTACTTTATGAAAATTTGTAGTAACTGTGAAATTATTATTAAAATATATAGGCAAAATTATGACATCTCTAAAGAAACTGAGATATTATTACAGCGTTACTGTTTTAACTATAAGTTTATTTTATGTATCATTAACATATATTAATTATTTAGAATGAACTGACAAGGATAATTTTGAGGGTTTCTTAGTATTTAATTAATGACATTAAAATAATGAATTAAACTGTTTAGTTTTTAATGGTAAACATGTTTTAAATGTTAAATATCACAAATTTAAATAATGAAGTTAATAAAAGTTAATTCAGTTTAAGAAACAGTGAGACTTTTATTAACTAAGTTTGATAATTGCATTTTCCCCATGAGTGAATTTAAATGAGCTTCATTGGGTGTTGAATCATTAATCAAGTTTTGATTTGTACTTTTAGAGTGTTTGGAATTGTTCAGGTAACCTTTCTCTAAATTATGCGAACTTTGTCTGTTTGCCTAATATGTTTTAGCTAATGAACACCAACCTTCACAAACAGTGAATCTAAGGGGGATCTACTTGTGTCTCTAAAAATAACCATTTGTTTTCATAGCACCAACTTTGGTCTAAATCTTAGATAGTCATGATTGATGAAAATTATTTTGTTTTTGTGGCCTACATAAGCCAGTCCTATCACCATCAGAAATATGACTGTTGCTTCTTTCCTTTACTCTGAAGTTTGAGGATACTCCAGTGCTTTTAAGTATGGGGTGAGATTTGTGAAGCAGCAGATAGTGAGAGGCAAGGATTTCTTTCCACAAGAATGCAGACACAGAAAGATATCAACAATCCTGTGATTTGCCTTCTTTTGGTTTAATAGATCTTTTCTTTTCTTCTTTTCTTTTCTTTTCTTTTCTTTTCTTTTCTTTTCTTTTCTTTTCTTTTCTTTTCTTTTCTATTCTATTCTTCTCTCCCTTTCTCCTTTCTCTCTCTCTCTCTTTCTTTCTTTCTCTTTTTCTTTTTTGTTGGTTTGTTTGTTTAACTTTTTCAGGAAGGAATAGGTTGATTATAGACAAAGGTGAACAATTCAAAGAGGACAAAACAATTTTATTCATATTAGGAAGTAGCCCAAAGAAGCTTCTTACTCTGTGCTATAATTTGCACTTTAAATGTTTCACAAGGCTCAGGTGTTAAAGCCGTAGTCTTAGCTTGTGGCATTATTGGGAGCTGCTGGAATCATTAAGACCTGGGTACTAGTGGGAGGGACTCTTGTTTGGAGGACATGATCTAGAAGGGAATTGTGAGACCCTGCTCTCTTCTCTTCACTTCCATTCCATGACATGAAAGGTTTAATCCTACTCATGCTCACAGCTTTCTGTGCAACTGTGTCACAGGATCTAGAGAAACAGTGGACTCCATCAAGATCTAAAACCTCCAAGGCTATGAGTCCAATAAACCTCTCCATTATCAAGCTGACCACCTTAGCTTTTTTTTTTTTTTTGTTGTTGTTGTTATTTACCTGTAGTAAAGGAACTTGATTAATGCTTACTGCTTTTACTAACTTCTGCTCAGTTGAGAATTATCTAATTATTCATTACTTTATTTGGTCAATGACTTTGGGAAAAGTATTCCTTCTCTATTGCCAGTCACTATTCCTGTGCTAATCATCATCGTTTCTTCTTGAGATGGCCCAGAAGTAGCAATGCCTACAATTAAAAAAAAATAGTGTAAACAAAGGAGTAATGTGAATCACTATTCTAAATTACTTGCTTGTAACTCAGTAGGTGGCAGTCTTTCCATTTTGACCAAACCCAGTTTCTAAAACACATAACAATTTTAGAGGAGACAAGCTAGCAATAGGCCAAAGGAAACTGGGTATGATGGCATGAGAGGGGTTAATTAAAAGTCTTCCCTGAGCTAGGAGTGAGCATGTGTTCATTGTGAAGCTCTAGGCTCAGTCCAACAACAATGATGAAGAAAAATAAACTGAAAGATAGGAGAAAGTTCTTTCTTGCCAATACAGTTTTCTGAACAAGCCATACCTACATTGCTTGAGGTTAACAGTTAGTGCTTTTTAAGGTTTTAAAATTAGTGCTTCACTTGATTGTAGGACCTAGAATGGCTGTGTACCAGAAGCAAATCAGTTGACTGTGTGAAGGGAAGGAGCATGTGGCAAATACTGAATGAGAGATTGATAATTCAGGGTCCAGTAGTACCCATAGGAAAGAAAATATGTGATAGCAGAAATAGGAAATGGAAAGAGGAAAAGACTTATATTTTAAGATTTTCTAATATTTATTCTGTCATTTATGTGCTATCTAAGGAGAATATGCTAGTACTTAGAGAATAATGACATTTCATTCAGATATCTGTTTGGTATGTGTCTTAATTTGAATTTGATGTTAGTCAACACATAAACATGTTACATGCTTATGAAATAGTGTATGATGTTTTGATATATATATATATATACACACACATATATATATATGTAACGTAATATAAATGTGTCTATCTTCTCAATCATTAATCATTACTTTGTTATGATGTCATGATAAATCTGTTCAGCTTTTTAAAATATTATTGTTATCTATAATCACTCTGTATGTAATAGCATACCAGAATCTATTTCTCCTGTCCAAGTTTAATTCAGTGTCAGTTGATCAACTTTACCCTATTCCTTCTTATCCCCAGCTTCTAGCAACCTCTATTCTGTTCTCAACTTATATTAAATCAAATTATATATTTTTTAAGATTTCTCATATGAATTAGTTCTCTAATAGGTTGCCCATTAACTGTGTACTTGTAAGAAACACTAAATGGACTCAAAAACTGCACTCAGTAGGTTTTATATGTACATGCACATATATGTATATGTATGTACATGTGTAATGAATATATATACATATTATTACATATATTATAGGTATATATGTAACATATATGTATTATTATAAATAAAATAACAATGAGTATAGAAGAAGAAATGAATTTTAATAGGTAATATGGAGGGGTATAGCAGGAATTGGAGGGGAAAGGAGGAGTGGATAAGAAAAAAAATTACATTGTATTCATATATGGAATTCTCAGAATATTTTTTTATGTTTTTTTGCAAGAAGAAAGGGACTGCTCTGATCTCACTCATTATCCATTATTCTGTATGTAGCCACTGCAATATTTTATTTAGTTAACCGAGTTACACTTTCCTCTGTGTTTTCTGTAGTTCTGCGATTTCTCTTTTATAGGGTATTGGCCTACATGCAGGAGATTTTCTCAATTTGTCACATTATGGCAGTGCACTGTCAAAAGCAGGAAATCAGCGCAGAGGTCTTCCCATCCATTATGCCCCTCTTCCTCTCTGAGTAACCAGTAACTGCAGCTGTTCCCTTCAGGGCAGTAGGATCTGCCTCAGAATCCTCCCCTCCCTTCAAATGCAACAAACCTTTGTTTTCTACACTTTGGAAACATTGCTCAGTTTTTCCTTTGACTTTCAGAGCATTGACACATTTTCTTCAGCCGTCCTTCACTTGTGTCTGCCTTTTGCTTACTCATGATTACATTAAATTCTGTATTCTTAGTAGGAGAACTGCAGAGGTGTCACTGTGCCTCCTTACCTGGGCACAGAAATCTGATCTGCAGAATTTCAGATTGGTTTTCACTGTTATCCCTTAAGCTGGTGGGCACTAATTCCTTTATCTAATTAATACATATTAAGAACAATTTAAAAAAAATATCTTATTATACCTAAGATTATAAACCCATGTTTTATTTTATAATCAGAGAAAATAAAATGAATATTACTTGAAAAAAATCATTTTCTACATCAGATTTAGTATCTGTTATTCCTGAATAATAATTTTATAGTCTCAAGTAATTATGATAAGAATATTTAGCTACAACTCTATCTCCAAATAAGCTTTGAGGCTGATAATTCTATGTCCCTATGAGCATAAGTGAAATAGACTGACATACATATACACAAATATTTTTACAATCATTTTTTTTCTTACCCCATGCTTTCCTCATGAATTATGGAATTCCTTTTAAAAATTATACTTTGAGTAATTTATTTTGTGACTCTGTGTGTACATGTGTGTATATGTGAGTGCATATGCCATAACAAACCTACAGAGACTGAAAAATAAGACGCTGGAGTTGGTTCTCTGTTCCTTCTTGTTTCTCGGGGTCTCATTTCTGTTCTCTGTGTATGTCAGGGAGTCTGACCAGTTAGCTTCCAGCCCATTCTGTCTCCATCTCATTGTTTTGCCTTATGAATCCTGGAGTTACTAGTTGGTACCACTTATTTGTATCTGGCTTCTTTGTCAGTTCTGGGATGAAATTCAAGTTGGTAGGCTTCTGCCGCAAGCTGTCACACTGCACCATAGACCTGCCCCATCTCCTTCCTTTTGAGATGTGTTTATGTTCCGTTTTCATGTGTGTGGATATCTATAGTTAAGTTGTATAGGAGGAAAATTGCTCTATATTTTGTTTATTTAAAATGTTTTTACATTATTTTTATACTTGAGAGCTAGATTTACTGGATTTACTCCGTTTTATTTTTTTAATTTTGTCATTTTTTAAAATTAAATCATAATTACAATATTTCTCCCCTTCCTTTTCTCCATCCAACCCTTCCCTGTACTTCTCTCCATACCTTAGTCTCTCTCAAATTCATAGCCTATTTTCCCTTAATTGTTATTGTTACATATATATCTATAAATATGTAAACACAACCTGCTAGATCCATTACTAGTATGTTTATTAGTATTACTAGTATGTTTATGAATTCTTTGTTTAGTTTTGCACCCCATTTTTTAATTGGGTTATTTGTTTTGCAGATGTCTAGTTTCTTGAGTTCTTTGTATATTTGGATATTATCTCTCTATCAGAAGTAGAGTTGGTGAATATCTTTTCCCATTCTGCATGCTGCCACTTTGTCTTGTTGACAGTGTCCTTTGCCTTCCAGAAGCTTTTCAGTTTCACGAGGTCACACTTATTAATCATTGACCTTAGTGCCTGAGCCATCAGTATTCTGTTCAGGAAGATGTCTCCTGTGCCAATGAGCTCAAAACCTTTCCCTACTTTCTCTTCTATCAGGTTCAGTATATCTGGTTTTATGTTGAGGTCTTTGATCTGTATGAACTTGAGTTTTGTGCACAGTGATAGATATGAATCTATTTGTATTATTCTACATGCTGACATCCAATTAGACAAGCACCATTTGTTAAAGATGCTTTCTTTTTTCACTGTATGTTTCTGGCTTGTTTACCAAAGACCAGGTGTCCATAGGTGTGTGGGTATAGGTCTAGATCCTTGATTCAGTTCCACTGATCCTCATGTCTGTTTTTGTGCCAATACCCTGTGGTTTTTATTACTATGAATCTGTACTACAGTTTAAGATCAGGGATGTTGATACCTCTAGAAGTTTTTTTTAGTTTTAGAATTATTTTAGCTATCCTGAGTTTTTTGTTCTTCCATACGAAGTTGAATATTGCCCTTTCAAGGACTTTAAAGAATTCTGTTGAGATTTTGATAGGAATTGCATTGAATCTGTAGATTGCTTTGGTAAGATAGGCGTTTTTACTATGTTAATCCTACCATTTCAGGAGCATGGGATATTTTTCCTTCTTCTGAGATTCCTTCAACTTCCCTCTTCAGTGACTTAAATCTTTTTTTCATACAAGTCTTTTACTTGCTTGGTTAGAATCTCCCCAAGATACCTTATGATGTTTGTGGTGATTGTAAAAGGTATTGATTTCCTGATTTCTTTCTCTGTCCATTTATCATTTGTGTATAAGGGGGCTACAAATTTGTTTGATTTGATCTTGTAGCCAGCCACTTCACTGAAGGTTGTTTATTAACTGTAGGAGTTCCCTGTTCAATTTTCTTTTTGGTCATTTATGATACATTATGATACTATTATATCACCTACAAATATGGATACTTTGACTTCTTCCTTTCTAATTTGTATCACATTGATCTCTTTCTGTTGTCTAATTGCTCTAGCTATAATTTCAAGTACTATATTAAATAGGTATGGATAGAGGGGATAACCTTGTCTTATTCCTCATCTTAGTGAAATTGCTTTGAGTTTTTCTCCATTTAATTTGATGTTGGCTGTGGGCTTGCTGTAAATTGCCTTTATTATGTTTAGGTATGGCCCTGTATCCCCAATTTCTCCAATACTTTTATCATGAATGAGTGCTGGATTTTGTCAAAAGCTTTCTCAACATCTAGTAAGATGATAATGTTTTTTTTTTTTTTTCTTTTCAGTTTGTTTATGTGGTGGATGACACTGACTGATTTTCATAGGTTGAACCATCCCTGAATCTCTGGAATGAAGCCTACTTGATCAAGGTGGATGATCTTTGTAAAGTGTTCTTGGCTATAGTTTTCGAGTATTTTATTGAGTATTTTTGCATCTATCTTCATGAGGGAAATCAGCCTGTATTTCTCTTTCTTTGTTGAATATTTGTGTGGTTTAGGTATCAATGTGACTATGGCCTCATTGAATGAGTTTGGCAGTGTTCCTTGTTTCTGTTTTGTGGATTAACTTTTGGAGTATTGGAATTAACTGTTCAATGGGTGTCTATTAAAATTCTGAACTAAAACCATCTAGCCCTGGGATTTTTTTTGATGGGAGGCTTTTAATGACCTCTTTATTACCTTGGGGGTTATAGGTCTGTTTAAGTTGTTTGTCTGATCTTGATTCAATTTTGGTAGGTGGTGTCTATTGAGAAAATTATCAGTTACTTTTAGATTTTCTGATTTTGTGAAGTCTAAAGTATGACCTAATGATTCTTTGGATTTCCTCTGTCTGTAGTTATATCTCCCTTTTTGTTTCTGATTTTATTGATTTGGGTACTCTCTCTGTTTTAATTAATTTGGCTAGGGGTTTGTTGATTTTCTCAAAGAAACAGCTCTTTGTTTCATCGATTCTTTGAATTGTTCTCTGTTTCTATTTTATTGATTTCAGCCCTCAGTTTGATTGTTTCTTGACATCTATTTCTCTTGGGAGTGCTTGCTTCTTTTTGTTCTAGGGATTTCAGATGTGATTTTAATTTGGTGGTATGTGATCTCTCCACTCTTTTTTGATATGTGCTTTGTGCTCTAAATTTTCCTCTTAGCTCCATTTTCATTGTGTCTCATAGGTTTGTGTATGTTGTGGAGTCATTTTCACTCAATTCTAGAAATTCTTTAATTTCTTTATTTCTGTTTTCACCCAGTCATCATTTAGTAGAGAGTTCTTCTGTTTCCATGAATTTGTAGGCTTCTGCTGCTGCTGCTGTTACTGAAGTACAACTTTAATCCATGGTGGTCTGGTAGGATGCATGGGGTTGTTTGAATTTTCTTGTATTTATTGAGACTTATTTTTTTTGTGGCTAAGAATGTGGTCAATTTTGGAGAAGGTTATGTGAGGTGGTGAGAAAATGTTATATTCTTCTGTGTGGGGGTGAATATTCTGTAAATATCTGTTAGGTCCATTTGGTTTATAACATCTGTTAGTGTCAGTTATTTCTATGTTTAGTTTTGTCTGGATGACCTGTCAGTTGGTGAGAGTAAGATATTGAAATCTCCCACCATCAGTGTATGAGGGTCAATATATATTTTTAGCTTTAGTAGTGTTTCTTTTACAAATGCAGGAGCCCTTGTGTTAGGGGCATAGATATTAAGAATTGAAATGTCATCTTGGTGGATTTTTCCTTTAATGATTATAAAGTGTGCTTCTGTATCTCTTTTGGTTAATTTAGGTTAGAAGTCTGTTTTTCTGGATATTAGAATGAAAGGCTACACTGGCTTGACTTTTAGGTCCATTTGCTTGGTAGATCTTTTCTCAACCATTTACTCTGAGGTAATGTTTATCTTTGAGGTCATGGTATATTTCTTGTATATAGCAGCAGAAGGCTGGATTCCATTTTCAAATCCATTCTGTTAGTCTGTAACTTTTTATTGGGGAGTTGAGACTATTAATGTTGAGGGATATCAATGACCAATGATTGTTTGGGTCTGTTATTTTGCAGTTGTTGGTACTTGTGTGTTTGAGTATGTGTTTTCATGAGTGTGTGTGTGTGCGTGTGTGTCCCTTCTATTGATTATGATGATGTGAGATTAATTTATTTCCTGTGTTTTCCTAATTGTAGTTAACTTCCTTGGGTTGGAGTTTTCTTCCTAGTACCTTCTTGTAAGGCAGGATTTGTAAAAAGATATTGTTTGAATTTGGATTTATCATTAAATATTTTGTTTTCTGTCTATGAAAATTGAGAGTTCTGTTGAGTATAGCAGTCTGGACTCGCATCTATGTTCCCTTAGAATTTGTATTACTTCTGTCCAGGACCTTCAGGCTTTTCCATAGAGAAGTCAGGTGTAATTCTAATAGGTTTGCCTTTGTATGTTACTTGTTGTTTTTCTCTTGCAGCTTTTAGTATTCTTTCTTTGTTCTGTAAATTTAGTGTTTTGATTATTATGTGGCAAGGGAACTTTCTTTTCTGGTCCTGTCTATTTGGTGTTCTCTAAGGTAAGTTCTCTGTACTTTTCTAGGCATCTCTTTCTTTAGGAGTGGAAAATTTTCTTTAATGATTTTGTTGAAAATATTTTCTGGGCCTTTGAGCTGAAAACCTTTCTCTTTTCCTGTTATTCTTAGGTTTGGTCTTTTCACGGTATCCCAAATTTCTTGGATGTTTTGTGTCAGTAATTTTTTGGATTTGATATTTTCTTTTACCAACTTACTTATTTCATCTATAGAATCTTCAACTCCTAAGATTCTCTCTTCCATCTCTTGTATTCTGCTGATGTAGCTTTCCTC
Organism: Cricetomys ansorgei; assembly: GCA_026225945.1. Taxonomy (NCBI): domain Eukaryota; kingdom Metazoa; phylum Chordata; class Mammalia; order Rodentia; family Nesomyidae; genus Cricetomys; species Cricetomys ansorgei. The sequence goes on from JAMJFZ010004061.1 coordinate 17,190,868, forward strand.
TGTAGTTCCTGTAGATTTTTCATTTCCAACATTCCCTGAGTTTGTGTTTCCTTTGTGGCTTCTATTTCCATTTTCAGGTCTTGGACAGTTTTGTTCATTTCCTTATATTGTTTGTTTGTTTTTTCTTGGCATTCTTTCAGGGATTTATTCATTTCTTCTAATTGTTTCTGCTTTCCTGTGTTTCTTTGATGAATTTACTCAATTCCTCTGAATTTTTTTCCCAATGATTTCTTTGAGGGATTTATTCATTTCCTCTTTAAAGACCTCTATTATCATCATAAAGTTGATTGTAAGGTCTTTTTCTTCTGCTTCACCTGTGTCAGAATGTTCAGGGGTTTTTGTAGAAAGGCAGTTGAGCTCTGGTGGTACCATATTGCCCTGATTTTTTGTTGTGTTCTTGCGCTGGCATTTTGGCATTTCACCTTAGGGCGATTCTAGGTTTAGGTGCCAAATTTCTGAGTTTTTCTTTTATTGGATGAGTATCTTGTTCCTCATTTTCTTTTTTCTCTCTGATCTTCTCTTCTTTGTGACCCTTTGGCAAGCAGGAGTCTCTGCCCAGGTTGGGGGCTAAGATACAGAGCTTATAGACTTCCTACCTCTTCTTCTAGCTGATGGGCTTGTTCCTTTTTGATGTGGAAGGTATCTGGCCTAGTTGGTATCTGGGACTCTAGTAGGAGGTAGTGGTGGAGAGGGTTGATATTGGTGGTGGGAAGATGGTGGTGAGTTGAGTTTTGGGGGTTACAGCTTGTTCTAGTGGGAAGGTTGAGGGAACCTTCAAGCTGGTTGCCCAGGTGAGTTATAGTGTAGGAGATGTCTACTGAAGAAGTATGTGAGACTCAAGCAGGAAGAGGCAGTTAGAGGTGGGAGAGCAAATATGGAGAGATGGTGGACTGAGGTTTGAAGGGACAGGGTGATCTGGTGGGAGGGTTAGATAAGGGGTCTGCATACCTTCTAGCCTAGTGGCTAGTTAGTGGCAGGCTGCATCAGATGATCTCTTCAGAAGGTTCTTAATCTGCTCATTAATTTGTACACAGTTTTTTAAAAATTATTTTTGTTGATTATGCCTATGTTCTAGGTGTTACCCCAGAAATTTTCAGCAGTGTCTGGCATAGTCTTTTGCTTCTTCCTTTTTGTTATTCCACTCATTAAATCATAATCCACTCAAGGTTATTTTACATATTCTAAAATATTAAGTACTTGAATACATGTGGTTTTTTCATTTGTATTTGCTCTCCATCCCACTGAAATATTTCTTCTCCTGTATAATTTATTTTAAAGAATATTTTAAAAGATTTATCTTATTTTCTTTATGTGTATGAGTGTGTGTCTGGGTGTATATATGTGCACTTAAGTTCAGGTGTGTATAGAAGTTATAGTAAAGTATAAGATCCTCAGAATTAATTATAGGCAGCTGTGAGCTGGCTGATATAAGAGCTTGGAAATGACTTTGGGTCTTCTGCAACAACAGCACTGTCTATTAGCCACTGAGGCATTCTCCAAGTCTCCCCTCATAGTTTTTAGATGTTATTTTATATACCTCACTTACCCTATGAGGATGCTTAGTGTGTAAGTTAGGGAACTTTTTCCTTTTCGATGGGAATTTGAAGTCCCTGTAGGAGTTAGAATTTTTAAAAACCGTGGAACCACTTTAGCTCTCTTCGCTGGATGCCTGTGACTGACCCTTCCATAACTGTAGCTCTTCATCCAGAATTGGCCCTAGTCCCAGTCTATTCTCAAATTATTTGTTCAGCATAGAGGTCAATTCACTTGCAGCCCTGGGATCTTTGCTTTCATTTCTTCAAAGTCTGAGTAATATGCTAATACTAAGCCTTTCAGAAAATCCTATCTAAAATGTTGGCAGCTGAGAGTCCCATTGATCTCTGTGATCACTGAAGTTCATGTTCATCTTCCATGCTAATTTAAATTTTGCATTTTAAATTTTATTGATTGATTGATTTAGACAGAACCTCACCCTGGCTTTGAGCTTTCTAGGTAGCTGAGACTGGCCTTTATCCTTGAGCCCTTGCATTTAAATTATTAAGAGTACAGGTGTACATTCTAACACATGACAATTTTTTAATACTTTTAATATTGTTTTGTATTTAGAAATTTGATTCTGTATATGAAGACATGGCTCAGTGGTTAAAAGCACTTTCTGATTTTGAAAAGGAGCTGGGTTTGCTTTCCAGAACTCACTTGGTTGTTGACAACCATCTCTAACTCCAACTCCAGGTGATCTGGTATCTTATTGGACCTCCCCACATATCAGGCCTGCAAGTGATTCACATGCATGCAAACAACTCTCATACAAATAAAATAAAATAAATCCAGAAAGTAAATTTGATTCTGAATCACTAGAGGGAAAAGTAGAAAGAAAGACAGAAAAGTAGAGAGGGGGAGAATGAGAAAGGAAAGAATAGCAGTGAGAGACTTACATTCTAATTACTTCATGTAAATCATGATTCACCCTTGAATAAAGGGTAGGTTTCATTTGAAATAACTATACTACTCCTTGAATTGTTCTCATATTCTTCTATAAGAATAATTTTTGAAATGTAGTTATGAGAGGGTAATGACTCTTTATGTTTAAACATGGAGAATGAGTTTGTTATATATGGCATTATTCTGGAATGATTAAAAATCACGCCTTTTACCACCTAAAATGACTTTATAAGAAAACAAGTAGTAACAATAATTCTAATCCAAGATAGACAGAGAAATTGTTTGATAAGTAGAGAATTTAATTTAATCATACGTAAAAGCAAATGAGGTACTTTGGATTTGAATTTTTGCCTTTCAATTCTATTTGCAAAAAACAAATTCTGGAAAGGCTGGAGTTAAGCATTATGTTACCAGAATAGGAAGCTTCTTTTTTTTTTTCTTTTTTCTTTTCAGATAGACATAAATTGCATCAAAATATTAAAGCAAAAGATCTGCTCAAATTAAGTTGTTCCTGAGATGTTTTCTCCCAGATAAAAGCATGAATGTTAGTGCTTGACATTTCCTATTCTCTCTGATGCTTTTACATGTATAAATGCAGCTTCCTCAGACTGCAGCCTGGAGCTCTTCTGCAAATACCTAAGAGCTGTCCTAAATGCCACATGCCATCTCGGTTTTCCTTGCAGAAAGGTGAAGAATCTCTTTGTAGAAAGGCAAGAAGAAAAAATATGGTCTTCATATAGAAAAGGGAAAAGGAAGGTAAGGGTTGGAAAAGTGCTACTAAAAATGCTAAAAATTAGGATTTGAGAATCAAATCCCAGAGTACAACCTCTGAAGGAAGCAGTCATGAGAAAAATAAGAGGCTATTTGTGTCCTCCATTAGGCTGGGAGGTGTCACAGGCAGGCATCTTTTCCTATGCATGTTGAAAAACACCATCATCTGCTGGAAGTGTAGGAAGTCTCCAGTCTATGCTTGCTTATGGTCTTCACAGATTGTTGATTGGTGAGGAGCTTAGAGATCTTTAAACAAGTTATATGCAGTGTCTCTCTATTTGAGAGATAATGGAACAGAGGGGTTACCTTATGGGTCTCATCCTTGTCAAAGTTTGGGTAGGAATTACACGACTGACTATTACAGTCTTGACCTATCTGCTTGTCCAGTTTTTACCACAGCTTTGCAATAACTAGCTGAGTTTGTAATGTTAAAATATAACCCAAAACAGTTGATGTTTTAAACTGCTAGGATGAATTCCTCACCACAAGGGCCATGCTTGCAATAGTTTCCCTCTACTCTTTACTACTATTAACTTAAATACACCCTGGCCCTACTTTACTGTTTCAACCTCAGTATCACCTCTCATTTTACAAGCAACTCCACTGCACATGAATGCCCTCCTTTTTTGGCAAACTAACCCCTCAAATTTTTATATATTGATTACAGAATGAAAAGGAACATTAATTTTTGACTCAGTTTTAGACACACCATTTTTTTAAAGTACCTATATTATTCAAGGAACATTCTCTGTTTTCTGTTATTGTGATAAAATGCCTAAGGGGCAGAGATTTATTTTGGCTCACAGTTTGGAGGTTCTGTTCTTTTTGTCCTGTTCCTTTGGGTCCTTAACATAGTTCCAAATGGCAAAGCTCATGAATGATTTACCCATGCTGCTTCTGGCATTATCATCCAGAAGAAGAGAGGGAGGAGAGAAGAGAAAGAGGAACAAAAGGGAAAATAGATGGAGAGAACAGGGGAGAAGAAAGAGAGAGGAAGAAGTGGACTGAGTGAGTGAGTTCCAGAGAGAGAGAGAGAGAGAGAGAGAGAGAGGGAGGGAGGGAGAGAGAGAGAGAAGGGAAGAAGGGAGAAGATAAGGGAGATAGAAAAGACAGGGATGGAGAAGGGGAGAGAGAAGAAAGTGATAAGGAGAGAAAGAGAGTAAGAGAATGAGAGAGAGAGGAGAGAAGAGAGAAGACAGGAGAGAAAGGCAGAGAGAGACTAAGGTTCCAAAATCCTCTTCAAGGGCAGATTCCTGTGATCTATATTCCAGTACCTGGATCTCATCTCTCACCTGGTAGTAGTGCACAGGCACAGATGAAGCCACTAAGAAATAGGCATTTAAAGAACATTCCTGATCTAAACCACAAAACTTGGGTTTTGGTACTTGTCACAATTTACTTTCCTTATAGTTTTGACGCTTGCTTCTGAACTGTGGTCTGCAGTTTGTATTATAGCAGGAGTTTTATTGTTATTTTATTCATTTGTATAACTCTAGTACTTTCTATAGCTCACAGAACATAGACATTCAAAAACAGTTTATGGAATTGATGAATTTGATTCCTGGTTCTTAAGTCTAGTATTGTGTGGAATAGTTTTCCTTTAGGAAACTATGATTTGTGTATCCTTTAACTATCTCATGGACCTGGGCATAGCAAAATGTCAAGACAGTCTATAAGAAAGCTGTGACTTTAGGGGAGTACAATAACATAATGACAATGGCCGATATGAAATTTAAAGCACCAAAGCGCCTCTTTGCTATGAATGGTGCCACAATTTTAAGTCCCTCTCAGCCAATACAATGGTTAATTTTGGTACTCAATTTATCTATATTTGGGATTAACCATGAGACACACCCCTGATGTTCTGTGAAGATGGTTTTTAGAAGTATTAACAGGCAAGGGTGAGGGATAGCACCTTATGTTGTCTACTTAGATGTAAAGAGGTTTGAGGGAAAGTCAATGCTGCTTTTTGCTTACCTGCCTTCACTTTTTATTGTAAGTTAATCAACTCTGCTGGGGTTACAGCTACTGGCTTCCTACACTAACACTGGAGAACATCTTCTTTGACCTTTCAATATGTACTAAAAAACCAGTGGCTGCCCAGATCACACACATGACTGGTACTACTGAGACATCCAGGCTTAGAAAGCATGTAGCTCTGAGTTCTCCCATGTGCAAACACTAACTGTTGACTAACCAGGCCTTATCACTTAAATACCAATCTAATAGATCTGCTTTGTAATATATATTCATTTTATTGATTCTGTTCCTCTAAAGAACTCTTATAGCTTATAATTCCATTAAGACGATGTGTGTATTCTGCTCTTTGTATATGCCAATATGCATGCAAATTTATGTGTATGGGTTCATGAATATACATGTATCTATATCTAGGTTAAGCCAAACATGATTTGATGCTGATGTTTTTGACTTCTGTCCAGTGCTACATAGATTATTTTAGCTTCATTTCCTTGCTTATTTGTAGCTTTTAACTCTGATAAGAAGAGTTTTAAGTCTCACCATCTGTTACCATTTACACATTCATTTAATCCTAGTACACATGTAATGAAGTTTTAGAATTATTAACCAATATCCTCCCTGAAATAAGTTTATCCACTACAAGAGAGTGCTTTAGTCCCCACTTTTGGAGACTATTACAGAGATCCACTTGTTCTAATCTTTTTTGTTGTGGTTAAAGTGAAATGCTTATGAAAACGTATTGGGACATTTAAAATTTTTGTGGTTTTATTATTCCTGAGTTTTTAGAGGTTCTTCAATATATTAAATATACATATCCTTCAGCAGATTTATGGATTTATGGATCTCTCTCCTGTCCTTTGGCTTGTCTTTTAATACTCTCAACCGAATAGTAATTCCCACAGAATAGTTTTTAACATCAGTAAAGTCCAACTGATCATTTTCTTTCAGGGCTTATGCTATTGATAATGCATCTAAATTCTCATTGCCAAACTCGAGATCACAAAGATGTTTTTGGTGATTGTTTTTAGGAATACAATTTTAGTGTAAGAAGCTCCTATAATTACTAGAAGGAATAAGTCCCAAAATGAAGGATAGTCCCAAAATGCTATATATACACAGAAATAAAGCTAAAGTTACTTAAGGGCATTTTAAAAATACTTGTAACTACAACTTTAGCCAATTAAAGATAAGCTGCTTTCATTATTGGGCCTTCACAGGCAACAGGATAATTTCTTCCTCTCTATATGTTGATAACTTCCATTATCCTTCATTATGTAACGAGAAAGGAAAAACATTTCAACTTTATAAGAAATATACATTGCCAGTTGCCAAGCCAAACTCTCTTAACCAGTAGATGTCATTCTCTCTCTATTTTAAAGTGAATTTCCTATCTTCCTTTAGTAGTCTTTTCTTGTGACACATTATGAAACCAAGTTTATTTCAACCTGCTTTTATCTTCGTCATCTTTCCAAGTTAGTATCTATTCTTCTTAATAATAGGAAGCATGCCAGCATGTGAAAAGAGGTCAGTTTGACAATTTGCCTCTGGTTGCTTAGCCCCTTGGTGAAGAATATTTCCCTACATATTTAAGATACATTGGAGTGCTGACTAAGTTGTTGTGATTGGCATGTTGCTCTTACCTGTGTATCAGAGTGGAGTGAGCCATAATGCTTTTTAGGTAAAGACAGACAGGAAAATCTATAACACTTATAACACTTGCAAGTTGACAAGGAAATCAAGTTCCCAGGAAGCACTAAGGGGATTCTCTTTATATATTATACATCTTTTCTCTTGTATAGCTGTGGATGTTATTATTTCCCTGAAATGACCTTAACTTACCAAGATCTATCTCCTGTCCCTACTTTGTGCTCTCCTAACACTATGGACTCACTTCAGTGGTTAATTTTAATCCTGCAATTCCTCTGTCTACTTATTTGACCTATTAAAGCATAAAAATTGAGAAGGTAAGGACACCACCCCACATCTGCTGCCATTAATTCATTTAGGAGGTACTGAATTATGAAGACTTGTTTTACACTTAGCCACTGTCAATGACTTGGTGAATGTCACAGCCATAATTTACATGACGTGGGTAGGAGGGTGAGAAGTCAAACAAGAAAGAAAATATTATACAACCATTGTGTAGAGTATGATACAAACATCAAAATAGATCTTCTAGTCTTGGTGGAATGACAAGTTTCCAGAGAAGTTAAAGAGAATTTTCAAGTGTTAGTGAGAAGAAGGGTGGGATAAAAACAGACAAAACAAAATATCAGGCAAAGGATATATTATGTATTATTTTATTCTTAAATTTTAGAACAATAAACAAGCATACACTACTATTCAATAAGTGCATGAACAAATTATTTTTAAAATCCAAGGTAAATAATAGAGCAAATATACATTCTTGTTTACAGACTTGTTAGAGCATTTGTGGTGTAGCTTTATTGTAGAATATTTGCCTAGTATGAACAAGTCCCTGGTTTTGAGCTTCAGGAAGGCAGAGATATGCAGGACAAATTTATTTATAACAAAAAAATTTGTGAGGCTGTTAGTTTTAACAGCCATTTATTCTTCGGTCTTACTAAGACATGAGAAAAATAGGAATATTTTCTAAAAGGATCTTCAAGAAGGCCCAATCACATTACAGATATATTTTCAGAAATAATTAATTAAAATAATTTATTTCTCTGCAGATCAGCCTGACGTGGAACTCCATGTAGTTCATTCAGGCCTTACTTGCTACCTCATACTGCTAAGTACTGAATTACAGGCATGCACTAACTTCAGGCATACCTACCTTACAAAACTCCAAAAGCTTTCTTTAATTAATGCTCATATTGTGTAATACTCCCTATAAGCCTATTTTGTAAAATTCTGGAAACTGTCAAGACTACATACCTAAATTTTGAATTAAGATTATGCATTGAAAACTTAAATCATGCTACTTGTTAAGCTTTTAGACTCCTGATAAGCACTCACCTGATTTTCTACGCAGGAAAAAGTATTTATGTTTTTAAGTATGGTTTTCTATAATTCCTTTGAATATAGAATCCATGAAGTTATCTATAAATTCAAATAGAGTTCACATGTTTTGTGTCATGTCTCCCAAAATAAGTAAACAAAATTGAATACCTGCTGCTTTTGTAGAAAACCTGTGTTTGGGTCCCAGCACCCACTCTAGCAGGTTCATTACCACCTTTAACTCCAGCTCCAAGGTTTCAAAGGCCTTATTCTCACCTTATAGATATCTGAACTCACATTTGTATGAATACGTACATACACCTATAAATAATGGCTTTAATTGAATGGTAGCCATTTTCTTAATAATCACATTAGACTTACCAAGCTTCATAAGTTTAATGGAAGTCTATGCTTGTTAAAAAGTTAGAAATAAAAAGGAAGATACAGTATTTACCTAAGAAATATAATGCAGTGGTCAATTATGATCTCTAGTCTACTAAGTCATATGTTTCCTTGGAAACAGGAACACCAGACCTCCCCAGCATTCCCCATTGTAAATTATTTTAAGCAGCTATAACCTCCAGGGCATGCATATTCATTATCTAGGCAATAGATTGGGTTTTATATCTGATATTTTTCATGTCAACTACTTAATCCTTTTCTGTAGGGTGTTGGGCTAGAGATTAGAAAGATAATATGCATACCTGTTCAAGGCTTGAATCTTAAGTTTAAATATATACAACCCAGTCATCTGTAGAAGTTTCCTTCCATATCTCAGGTAGAAAACCTTTAGCCAAAGAACATTAAGAAACAGGAGTCATTTGGAGTCTCTATACCAAAAAGACCAGATACCAATGCTAAAAAAAAATCAATTTTATCCTTAATTTCATATTTAGAAGGGATTTAGGAGCTTACCTTTGGGTAGCAATAGTCTCTAGGATGTATTTAAGATTGTAATAAATGAATAGAACATAATGAAAATTGGAGAAGATGAGAATCATTTTGGCTATTTACGCATCTTATAGCAACTTTCTAATCCATGGTAGACATACCCTTCTCTACAAATGTGAACTTATATTTGTGCACATATTTTTTTGAGCCAAAGAAATGAGAAGGGAAGAAAATGTCTGGTTTGCCAAACTCTCTTTTCCTTTCTTAGTGATTATAGATGCCTTTTTCAAGATGGATGCTCTAGCAGCCCGAATCTCAGAGTGTCTATCATGGACAGAAGTTCCTGGATGACATGGTATAATTTGATCTCGATGGATAAAGCCAACTACATTTCCAGTATGAAAATAAGTCTGAAATGTGAATTTTTATGGTATTGTTAAAACATGGACTGTGATCTTATCCTTGAGCAAATCACAGATGTAAAAGGAATAAACATATGAGTAGTATAGGAAAAAGACACATGCCTTTCTGAAAGAAAGAAATTTGAGCTGAAAGAAAAGAATTAGCTTTAACAGCATGGCATTTAATGGTTCTTCTTGTTTGTAGAAGCCATTTAATGGACAGGGCTAGTAAAAATCAATACCTGTCTGGTCCACTGGTGATTCTACACTTCTAAGCCACATTCATCTAGCTTCCCTGTTGTTTTGCTTTTGTGAGGTTTCATAACTTGCTTGAGTTTTCTTCCAACAGTGATTCCTTGCATAACAAACATTGTGCTGGTTTTCAATCACTGTCGATGTGACAAACTCTTCTAAGACAAAACTGAATTCTCAGATTAAAATTTATCAACATAGAACAATATACTACTGTGATGAATAATATTAATGTTTCCCTCTGTTTCCTTAGCTCTACAGCATAAAGGAATCTTAAAAGGTGACTGCATCACAGGAGCACAGACTATCCTCAAATATATTATTTCTACTGGATTCTTTACAGAATTTATATTTCACTGAAATGACAGTTCCTTTTCAGTTTCCATTCCTGAAAACCTTAGGAATTTTGGTCATTATAACTAGAAAAACAATCTCCATGGCACTGTTTTCCTTAGTCACTACAGAAAGGGTATATATATTGCATATTAAAAAACCTTGTGTTTAAAACCAGCACAAAAATAAAAACAGAGCAAGTGACATCTAGATCTGTTGATTCTCAGCTTTGAAGTAATCAGGGTCTGGAAATTACACTGAGTTGTAAAAATGAGAATTTCAATACAGCTTTAAAACAAACAAAAGGACATCCACACAGGTGGTTTTGTTGCATTGGTTTGAGCAGTGAACTGTGTAATTTGTTTCCCTGCCAACAATATTTCATTTGGCTATGCTGGCCAAGAGAAAAACCAAGTACAATCTTTTCCCTCATCCAGCTGTATTTGAAATGTGCAGGGTGTCGTTAATATGAAACGTGGCTTTCATCTGAAACTCACAGAGCTGAACTGTACAATTGCCTCATGTTCATAATCCAAAAAAGCTATGGGGTTTTTAATGCTTTGAGCTACTGCCTGAGATAATAGGAAAAGGGTCTGGATGCTGAAAGCTCCAGAATACGGCTGATACTGGAAATGGATAGGCTGCTGTGTCTGTATGAACACAGAACTTTAAGATTTGTGGTCTTTATACTAAAAAAAAAAAAAATACTTCTTTAATTCTCTCCCACTCTGTCCCATTATTCACTTTACTCTTACCACCAGAATGTAGTTGGCATACCTCTGCTTTAAATGTAACATGCAGTTTAGCCTCCCATCTTAGCTTCTTTTCCTTTTACTGGGATAAAATTCCCTGACAAAAGCAACTCAAAGGTAAAGGATTTATTTCATCTTCAATTCAAGGATACTGGACTCTAGACATTCTCTAGCTGGTTCTTCTGAAACACTCCCATGCACTTTTTGAAACTTATGCATGTTTGAAACTATGCCTCTATATATTTTGTCTAGTTATTCTTCCTGCCTGTAACCTCTTCCTACTACATTTGATTCAGTCTCACCTCATTATTCCTTCGATAGAGCTTAGATATCAAAATCTCTAGATTGTTTTCTCAAGACCATAATAATTACAAAGCACATTTTTTCCCTTACAGCAAAATATTTGTGCTTATTTCATTATAAAAATTGCTTTTCTATCTTTTTCCCTATATATAAACTGTTTTGAAGATAACCATTGTGAGTCCATTTTCTGTTCCTCCCCAGTAACTTTTTCTAATTCTTCACTCCTGTCCAAGCAAGAACATGGACTTACTTCCAGGAAAAGAGCCTAGCATAAATAAAGTCCATAATATATATTTACTCAGATGGATGGGACAGATTTAAGAATTAAAAGGTTGATCTACTCAGTTCAAAGAGAAGTACAAGAGAGAAGTTGAAGAGATAGGCTTGTGAGTTTAATGTTTATCAAAGCTGTTTTCTAACTATATCTGACTTGGAATCTATTTTTGAAAATATGTTCTTGGTCTGAAATATATCCATGTTCCCTTTAATTTTCCGTTTAATTATGTTCCTCCTTGGAAAATCTCACATTCTCTTAATAATGTTTTGTATTTTTCTCTTGCTCTTAAAGCTCACTATGCATGAATACCTCCAGTGCAGTTTTCAACATAAAGTGTTATAATTGCTACTCATGAGTGTCTACCTAGTCTTTCATTCAGTGCTCTGTATGGGCAGCCATTTTATTTTTCCTCATTATTCCCTTTCAAGTTGTTCTTTAGAATAATTATTTCAATTGGATCTTAGATACACCAGTTAGCTTCACCTTACTGGTTTCAACTACTCTCTCAGAAATATGCTCCATGGATGATAATGAGGATTGAGAATTAAAACACACACACACACACACACACACACACACACACACACACACACAGAAAATAAAAAAATAAAACAACTAGTAAACCATCACCAACTTGAACAACAAACCTCAAATCATGTGATAAATTCAAAGACAACCAACTTGATTCCCACACTAATTTTCATACCAGTATATATTCATGAATTCAGGAGACCTGGGTTTCCATCATGGATTTTAATGATCTGAAATGATATGTTTAGCAACTTAGAGCCTCAGTTTTCTTATCTATTGGATAGAATTTGTTCTTAAAATTTTTGGTTATAAACTACAAAAATCAAACCAAACCATATAGACTGGGGCATCAGTTTGCTAGGAACTAAAAGCATCTCTGGTTTTAGGAACAGTTCAGTGTAGAGAGTCATAAGAGTTGCTGGAATAATATTTTTCTTGTCACCACTTGGTTTTGTTAATCTCCTTTGAGGTTATTTGTACCTTCTTCCTGTGTCAAACAAGGCCTCTGCCATTTCCAAATTTCTACACTTCTTGGGTATAGCCCATATAAATCTTTGTTCCCTATAAGATAGGCAATTCTGATTATCTCTTCCTGGGTTATGAGGCCATGCAAACAAAGGCACTTCAAGGAACACATACTTACACATATATAGATAGTAATTTTTAAAAAATGTTTAGATCATATAGAGTTTGGAAAGAAAGAGTGAAAGAAAATGAAGAAATAAAATGAAAGAAATGAAAGAAAATGAAGAAATAAAATTGAGGAGCATTCTAGACCTATATCATCTTAATCCCCTAGTATTTATTTCATTAATTTATCTTAATGAATATTTACAGAGATCATATCTCAAAGGAAGGACTATTGTAGACATTAGTGATCTGCTGGGACCACCACAGCCATAAGCATCACAGGGACTTGGAAAGGAAGGCAATGGTAGACAGAAACACAAGTCTTTTTGTTCAGTTCAAGAATTAAAAAAAATTATTTTTTCTATTGCTCTTTATATATTATTTAGCTTTCTAGTAGATATAGTTTTACAAGCAAAACTTTATCAACCATGTCTTTGACCCTTTCTTTTGAATTCTTCCTTCCACATGTCCCTGAAAACTGTATCTTTTACCCCCTCACCTAGTACTTTATTTTGCACTTCACTGCCCCTGTGTCCTTGTTTTACCCCTAAGGACATACCTCCTAGGTTTTATCTTATGCCTGGGTTCAGAGGCATGGGGCCATATCTAATTCAGGATTTGTGCATGAATAAGGAACTGTAGACCATTCAGACCTGCACAGAGATCTACAAGAGGAAATGCTTGGCCCACAATGTGAAACATCTAACACTAAAAAGTAACAGAGTTAATTGAAAACAAAGACAATGTACTAATTAAAGTATTAACACAGAAGATAATGATTAAATCTTATTTTAGAAGCAATTACTTGTGATACATAGATGAAGCTCAAAGGAAAATTAATAGTTCCATACTTGTGAAAATTTATATTGATTAACTTCAAAAGAAAAAGTTGAAAATTGATGCTTTTGTCAATGTTAGTTCCAAAGCAGATACCCAAAATGGCAGTGTTGGTGACAATGTCCTTAACAGAAGGACTCTGACAGGATAAACAGAAGGAATGATTTTTGGTAAATGAGCCTAAAGATGGGTTTCTATTTACCAGAAAAGAAGATCTAGTAAAGTGGCTTTCTACTTGCCAAGAACCCCCATTAATCTGCTAGGAACAATCTTAACCTGACCCAAAGTTCAACTACCTCAGGCAAAAGCATAGAGTTCAATCAGATATAGTTCAAGCTTTTATCAACTCAAAGATCCCACTCTACTGACTGTCATATAAAATATGCTTTTTTTTCCTGCCATTTTGCTCCTTTATGCACCCCTACCCAACCCAGAGATAGCCTTGGCCATTTGATCCCGCAAAACCCTTTTTTTTCCTACCCATGGTCCAATTCAGTGGTTTCACTACAACCTCACTTAGAGTGATCGGTTTTATTTCACTAAGAGCGTAAAAATATTAACAAACTTTCAAGGTTTTCTCCTTGTATCTGAGTACTAAAGGAAACTTTTACAAAAATATCCTCAGCACTTGTGCTTTGGTTAGAAATGATTCTCATGTAGGTAGTGCTACTGTTTTTGAAGTACCTCTTCTCCCTTGTAGCCTCCTGTGAATTAATTTTCTATGACTCTATTAAAGGTTATATGGCTGAAAAGTCAAGGAGCCACTCACTTGTGCCCTGGAGTGATGAGAAGACATTCCTCTAAAGGGGCTCCTACATTCATGCCAGTGCTGGCTTTCATTTGACTGAGAATCAATGCCTGAGAGAAAAGAAAGAATCTAAAGACATGCTGGGTTCCATGAAACATAAATTCTTTGAGGAAGTGGAAATGTAAGAGCTGTTTCAGAAAATTCAGTCTGCCCATTGACCTAGCAAAGAAGCAAGCTACCAAAACAGGCTCTGGCTTCCGTCTGTCATTTTGAACTAGATTTTAACTAGATGCTTAACATGTGGCCATTAGTGTTAACATTTCTAAAATGGGACAACTTAGTTGCTAAGGTTAAATAGAAAGAATGTGTGCTTTTAATGTGTACTTTTCTGGGGACAGGCTCTCAATTGAACTAATTCAACAAACAACAAACAGTGCCATCAAACTCAGAGGTGACAAGCTCAATTTTGAGAAACTTCTTGTCAGAACATTGCTTTAATCTATATTTAACTTCTAAGTCACAAAGTGGGATTTGAATCACGATCTCTCAACCACTCCTTTCCTAGCATACCACTTCACTTAACTGATAAAGTAACACAACAGCATCGCAATGAGTCCATTGTATGGAAATGGGGTTACTACATTAATAATGCCAAGGGAATGACATCACTGAAAAAAATCTCACCCCAGCACAGGTGATGACTCATGAAAGCTGCTCCATCAGCATCTAAATCCTAGACAGCCTCTACCTTCTGTGTAGCACTGTAGTGTGTAGTGCTTCCAAAGATGATATGCATCTATGAGAGCAAGAGGGTGCTGTGCTTGGGTGAGAGTCTGCTGACACTCTCTTCTCCTGTAAGGGATTATATACAGCCTCATTACCATTACCATAGACCTTACTGTCACTGGGTTCTGCTTATTTCCTCTCATGACTGAGTCAAGGTTGCTTGTAGGTCACCACGGTAACTCTGCTTCATGATGACTAATGATAGTACTGATATGCTCAGAGGAAATAGCTTCACTACAAACACTGAAGGTCATAAACAGGCATGAACAGATTGCAACCATTTCCTAGACCCTGAACGTCCTGTGTAGATTTCTTCATTGTGATTTGACATCATGGGTGTCAATCTTGCTGAGACTAATAGAATATGTGTATCTCCAGTGGTCCTTCATTAAATAAATAATACTTCTACTTTACTTTAGCATTACAAAGAACCCCAGCTGGAGAGATGAAAATCAAGCAAAGAATTCCTTTGCAAAAGGAATTTGCCTTCTCTCAGACTACACTTTCTTTCTTTCTGGTCTATTTTCTGCTGTTCCATTTGATATTCAGATAAACCAGAGAGAGCACCTGGGAGCAGAAACACAGGGCTACATTTCTTGATGCATATTAAAGACATTGCTGTATAAAAGGAACTAGAAGCTTCCCCTCAAATACTAGCCTGCAATGCACAACTCACGGAGTCTAACCGTTTTATAGAATGTCTCTGCAAGACACTGACTACTGGTCCCAACTGCCCTTTCTCTTTATTTTTAAGTATAAAACCATAAGCAGGCTTAGTCTGAATTATGCCTTGGCACCACTGCTTATTATTTTTGGTGACTCAACACAAGTCCTTGACAGTTGTCCTGTATGAAGTAAAATTAAATGCAATTACTGTTTCCTTGGGAAGGGGCACAAAATTTAAAGAAAAGAAATTGAATAACAAAAGACAAATTTATGCCTTATGTGATAAAGTGCTTATTAAGTAACTGCTGCACACGAACAGTAAACATATTGGTTCAGGATCAACAAAACACTGAAGGCCAGGCAAAATGGCTTAGTGAAATTATTTTGTTTGTATTTGTTTTGAATAGTAATGGAAACCATGGAGTGGTCATGAAGTTCCTCACCTTTTGTGTAGAAACAGAAGTGTTGCTAAGTCCTTTCATGTTTACACATACATGTGTTTCTAGTTTTCCTTTGTGCAATCCGAGCAGAATTTCTATTTTCTCATTCTGGGACGTAGCATCTAAAATGTTGGAATGTTCTTTTATTTCTATATCCTTTTTTTTTAAAAAAAGAGATTTGAATTATTTTTAATTATATGCTTGTATATGAGTGTGTGTACATGAATGTGGTGCCATCAGAGACCAGAGGCATCAGATTCCCTGGGACCAGACTTATAGCTGCCTGATGTAGGTTCTGGGAACTGAACCTGGATCTTCTGCAAGGGGAATGCATACTCCTGACTGCTGAGCTATACCTCCTGCTCCACAGTCCTTCATCTTTCAGAATACAGGCATTGTCAGGAACTATGGACCTCAAAATCACTGTGAATAAAGGAGCCAGCTGCAAACACATTTTTTTTTCTACTAAGAAGGAAATACATTGTGTTTGAGCTGTAGAGTCTTGTACTTCTTAGAATATCTGAATGAACTTAATAATACCTTATAGTATTAATTTATTTAATATATGTGGGATATAACTAAAAAGTATTTTCTCTTTTATAGGACATACAAAATATTTTGTAAGAAAACTTAGAAACGATCTTAAGTTCATTATACAATAAATATAGAAAAAGGCTGTGAATAACAGTGGCCTACAATGTTAAGTCAGATTTCTTTCTGATTCAAAATGCAGTAGATATTTTGATAAAAATTCAATCATATCATACTCTAATCCATAACAAATAACTATAATTGAAACTTTATTTATTCCTAATCACTGGCTACCCATGAGTTTTCCAAAACACCCACATACAGCAAAACTTGTCTTAATATATATTTCCCCAAATATTATGCATGCTAATTTTCAAATGACATCAGATAATTTGTTTTCTCAAAATTCATGTTGGGCTTTGGAAACTTATTCATGTGACTAAAATTTATCTTACCAAAGACATCTCAAAGATGTCTTTGAGAAATAATGCAGTGTTCATGAAGGCATTCTAAGCAAACAAATATTAAGAGGTATGTAATTTAGTGGGCCATGAAGAAAAATCTTTTCAATAAGAATTTTGATCATCACAAAAATAAAGGACAATCTTAATTTGTTTTTCTTTGAATTCAACTACTTATTCCTTTTTTTTTTTGCCAATTGTTAAGGCTTTACATGAGATGTCCCCTACAGACTCATTGTTGAGGGCTTGGTATCTAGCCAGAAGTGCTGATTTTGTGAACTTTTGGAAACTATCTATGAGGCTGTTAGTTACCTTACTTATCACCATTAAGTTATATGTCATATATTTTGTCACACTGACAATAATGGAAACATGTTAATGATACTCTCCAATGCTGACTTGCTGTCCAGCATGTTCAGTTACTATCATCCCAGGGTAATGCTAGAAAGTAAAATTGGGAAATGTGCTACCAAGCCTGAAGCATTAATGTATTTGAAGGCTGTAGGGAAAAGTTCCAATGCAGAATAGATTATCATATTGATAATAATACCAAGGTCTAGGCAACAGCTAAGTGGTAGAGTATTTGATTAGCAGAGATCCAAACTCTCAAAAAGTAATAAAGAAAATAGGTATAAAGGTATGTATAGTTACATAACTAAAATTACATCCTCCTGATCCTCAGAACATCAGCTCATAGGTTTCTCTGTCTTACCTTGCCAGACAACTTCATTATAAATTAGAATGGGAAAGGTAGCTGGGCAGTGGTGGCTCAGGTCTTTAATCCCAGCACTTGGGAGGCAGAGGCAGGTGGATCTCTGTGAGTTCAAAGCTAGCCTGGTCTATATAGTGAGTTCCAACTAGAGTTACAACAGAGAAACCCTGTCTTGAGAAACAAAGCAAAGCAAAACAAAACAAAAAACAAACAAACAAAACAACAACAACAATAAAAAGAATGGGAAAAGTATGAAATATTTGTATCAATGTATATTAAGACTTTTTTCCTTCCAATTTGAGCTAGTGTCCCTTCATGGGTCTGGAAGGTACTCTGCAAGGGTGGAAAGAGTAATCATCAATATCACCCAGATACAATAGTGACCTACCTACCTATAAGATACAGTAGGATAATGGTGACACAAATGTTATGGGAATAACTAACCACATTTTTGAAATTAGATTTTAAGTCCCATTCTATGAGATAGAATCCATGAATGACTCTGCTAAAGTAACCAGGCTCCTGAGACATAATAGTTCATGAGTCTAGGTGAAAACCTACAACTATTAATCTGCTAAAGGAAAAGAGCAACAAAATGACTCCTAATGACATACTGCTATATATATCAACGTCCATAGATCACTGTCATGCAACCCATGTCAGAGATGGTTCTTCTTGGAGTAGAAAGAAATAAACACAGAAACCCACAACTGGACAATATGCAAATATGAAGAAAATGATAGACTCTGGACCACTCAATCTTAAATGGGATATTTATATCAACCCTCTTCTCCTCAAGGCTCAGGGATCTATGTACAAAAGGAGGCAGAAAGATTGGAAGAAACAGAGACAGGACTGATACACAAGTGAACACACAGAAATAATGACAACACACAAAAAACCAGCCCAATATGAAAGAAGACAAAATCTCAGCAATGAAAATGGGAAGCGAACAAGAAGTACCACCCATAAGGAAGCTATTTGCAATTGATAACTGCTGGGGGAAAAAAATCAGTTTTCTCAAATGGAGTACCTTTGTTCCCTGCCTAGGAGTAGTTAGCCAACACATGGACTCTATTTTTATTTTTTATTTCATTTTGGTAGTTTTTTTTAATAATTCCTATTTGTTTGTTATGATTTTTATTTGTTTTTTGAGAGAGGGAGATAGAGATAGACAGACAGATAGATAGGTACTGAAGTATATCTGAAGGGAAGTGGGAAAGATCTGGGTGGAGTCAGGGAATGGAAAAAAGATAATGATCCAAATATATCGTATGAAAAAATTTTAAAGAAAAATAAAAATAGATGAAAAAGTTTCTCTAAGAAGTTAGTGCCATTCATTTTTTGTTGTTGGTAGTTGTCTATAGCAGAAGGGTGCTTATGTAAAACCCCATTTTGTGCTAAGGAATGTCTTCTCCTACGTTGGTGGTTGTAATACATTAAATCTACTTGGTTTTATGCAATGAAGCATACTACCTTAGTATGACTGCCCTTTCTTCCTTAATGTGTCCCATATTATTTCATTGGAAGCCCTATTTCCTCCTGTGTTTTGGAACTTTGAAAGGAAGCATTATTGCAAAGCACAGTCAATTTGAAATTTTAAGAGTTTCCTAAATATTGAAAATTAATCTCCCCTTTTCTTTCTGTTTTTGTACTGTTTGTCACAGTGAGCCTGGGAAAAAGCAGCGAATCCTTCATAGCAGTAGAGACTTTTCCACTTCTAGTATGTGTACCTCAAAGATCTATGCTGAACAAATAGCAGAGACACCTCAAGCCAGTGGACTCTGGGCCCTTTGTCTTGAGAACTCAAAGAATAAACTTCACGATGATGGAGGCTGAGTTTATTTTTTATTCTTGCAGAATGTCATAAATATGTAATAATATATCATTATACACACTTTCTTTCTCCACTCCAACTCCTCCATATTTCCCCCAAGATCTTTCCCTCCTATCAATGCCTTTTTTTCCCCTTATAACCCACTAAGTCTAGTTAGTACTTCCCACATGTGCCTGGGTGTGGAGCTACCTTCTGTAACATGGGAAAGCTACTAGTCCACAACTCCAAACTGAACTATTATACCCCAGCATCTATCAATATCAACTGCCAATATCTCCTCAGTAAGAGGTCAGGTCTGAGAGATCATCTCCCCAATTCTGTGGGAATTTTGACTGGCTTGATTTTGTGTAGGTCACGTGCTAGTTAGTATGTATGTACAATTAGTATGCATCCATGAGTGTAACAGCCATGTTATGATTAGAAGACAGAATTTCACAGCACTCCTCATCTTCCAGCTCTTCCATTCTCTCTGCCTCAAGAAGGTGGGTATAGGAGAGTTTTATTATGGCTGGGAACTTAAGATAGTAAAAGAAAGCACAGCTCCTGTATAGCAAGAACAGGTCTCAATAAGTAGATTTCTGTCAAGCTGTGAATCTAGAGGCTTTTCATAGGGCTTATGGAAGAAACTGAGGTGAGGCATTGGGAGTCATGGTTAGTCTACTTGGTTTCTCAGTTTCAATCACATTCTCATATGTTTCTTGCAGACAGTAGAGCTCATGTAAATCACATAAAAGAAGACACAAGAAACCAGAGGGACCCAACTATTGAGTACATATGCCCAGTGGAATTTTATTCAGCTATAAGGAAAAATGAAATTATGAAACTTTCAGAAAAATAGTTGGAACTGGAAAATGTTATACTGAGTAATATAACCCAAGCTCAGAGAGACAAATATTGTATGTTCTCTCTTATATGGGTTCCTAGAGTATAAATTATAAATTCCAAATAGGTGTATTATGTAGGAGTATGTGTAGAGCCTAGGGAACTAGAAAAGAGCACATGAGAGGGAAAAAAGAGTCTTTAAGGGAGAGGGATAGAGAAGGGAATAGAACATATGTAATTCAAAGGTAGATGGGAACACTGGGAGTGAAGGATTAAACAGGCAGTAGGAAGGAGATTGAGGAAAGGATAAAGGAAAGAGTCAAATAAGTATTTAAGAAAATGCCATAAAGAAAACTGCTACTTTGAAAACTAATTAAAAATTAAATTATGAGATTAGCACCACACTGAGAAGGAAGATTACTGTGGAGAGCCAGACTGACCCAAGACTTTCCTCTCTTAGAGGCACTGACGAAAGGACAAAAAGTAGTCCTGTTTCTTTATCCAGGAATGGACTTGGCAAAGGCCTGTCTGATGCTGGAGCCAGTGTCTCCTAGGAATTAAGGTTGCTGTTTCTGGGAACCTAACTCTTCTCCTCTGGGGGAAGAGTACACACACACACACACACATACACACACACACACAATCCTGCAGGAAGTTGTGACTTCCTGAAACTACACAAATGTTAATGAAGAAGATAGAAGATGCTGCCTATACCATTGATATCATTATTTCACAGTATAAATTAAGATTCATCCATCAATAATAATATTAATTGATCAAATGCTCATTGTAGCACACTGAACATGTAAAACTTTAGGAATTTTGGTACATAAATATTTTTCAAATTCTTATTTTTATACCAAGTTTAAAGTTTTGTGAATTGAAAATCACAAATTCAGTATTTGTCTCTCAGTTTAGTGAAACTAATCTTCTCTGTTTAATTCTATTTCTATGATGATAATTTTTTTTCTTTTTTGCCTGAATGAAACAATGGACTGGTAATGGGTATTCAGGATTCTTAATCACATTTTCAGTCCTTTGTGGGAAGAGTCTGGGGCTGTTTGGTTTTCTTCTTTCCATACCAAAATATACATCCTTGAGCAGCAAGTCAGACTCAGATCTAAGTGAGAATTATTGAAAATATACATGTTTTCCAATAACACCACCAAAGAGAGAACAGTCAAATCAAGTCATAAGCATGACCTGGATTAATGTGTTTGACACCACTGTAGTCTGACCTGGACCAACAGGTACAAGGGTCCCATTCAGGGGGCTGTTGAATTGGAAGACTGAGGATGAGACATAAAGAAGATAAAAGCAGTAACTGGAACCAAGAGGTCTTGCATAAGTTGATGACTTATGTCAGACAAGTTTATTGAGAAGTACAGCCTTACATACAGCATTTTCAGGGAAAATAACCAAGGTCAGCAGAGAGCTAAGTCAGACAATGTTGGCAAAGAGAACATGGGATACCTCAGACACAGCTGCCTAAGAACTGATAACCAAAGCCCAGGGGTGAAGGGTTGGGTTCCCAGAAACAGCAATCTTAATTCCTAGGAGGCACAGAGCTACAGTTCCCTGTGTCCTTTCATCAAGACCTACAAGAAAGTCTTGGGTCAGTCTGGCTCTCCACAGCAATCTTCCTTCTCAGTGTGGTGTTATCCAAAGATAAAGTAAGAAGAGCATTGTAGTCTTTGTTAGTTCATTCTGCCCTCCTATTTAATATAGCAGTTTCCTTTCCTTTGGAATCCTGTATTGTTTTCATGTAGTTTTGCTCAAACTCCTAAGGAAAACACTCTATCGTCTCCTAATAATGTCCTAAATTAGGACAGATCTCTCCCTATTTGAATATGACAAACTAAGTAGTTTCATTAATGGTTGCCCCTTTTGGAATCTGGGTCACTATCTTTGAATATATGTGCTGCATAACAACCCTCAAATACAGCTCTAATCATTGGTTTTTATTTAATGTTGGGTTTCTATCTATTACAACCACAAACTTATATAATTGCAGTACTAATACTAGAGCATATAGATAAACATTCTTAGAATCAGAGAATGACTAAGTTTAATTCCTTACAATGAAAGGGAATATAAAAGATCTGCATAACATTAATATAACCCAGACAAGAACATCTAAGTATGTCTTTTCAAAAAGTGAGTGGTTTTATTTCCATTAAGATATGAATATCTCATTCACCCCCTTGAAAATCCTTTCAGTTTTTCTAAGACTTCTGCTTGGCTCAGAACATTATTCTATCAAATAAGACAGATTTTTGTTGAATGAACACATTTAGACTAATGGTTTAAGTTTGCCATTGCCAAAAAGGAAATCAAACCCACTCATTCATAGAAATATATTGAGCTGCATGCTTTCATCATTCATCATTGTATACAAGGTAGAGCTGTGTTTCTATTTTAAGAATAAATAACAAATTTCTAGAAAAGTTAAATTGGCATTGAAGAATTCCTATATAATCGGAAGCCCTAGATGAAAATAATAATTGTAATTTGGACTCAGAGATTGAATCCACTTCAATAATGATACTCATTATATTTTCTTGTTTCCCTGCTTTGGCCTATTTACCAACACAATTGTGTGGTATTCTGATGGACATAACCCATGTAAACATGATGATTATTCCTGGTACAGTGTCATCCTTGCAGATGACCAGATTGAAGCCTAAGTTGCTTGCCATGTCTCATCTGAGCAAAAATGAATCCTTCTCAAGATTCTATGACATATGTGTAGACTCTGAAAAAGGAGGAGAAAGATAGTTTGTCTGCAAATGACTTTCTCTCTAAAAAGTATTATTCTTTTCTTTGTCCTAATAGAGGTTTTTGTGTTAATTGCTGCTGGTTAAAATTACCCCAGGAAATTATAATATAGTCTATTATTTTCCTTGGAGACATATATATTAAAATATAATAAAAAGTAGATATGACTGACTGTTATGGTAGCCTCACTTTCCTTCCTTTTCTTCTTTTATCCTTTCTTTCTTCCATTATGATACTGAGGATGGAAACAAGGGCCTTGTTTCTACTAAGAAAGCAAGGTACCACTGGGATGCACCCTGATGTCTCTCAGTTTCCTTTATTCACTGAGTTTGTCTCTCACATATAAAAAAATATATAATTTTCAAAATTAGTGAATAATGAAAATTTATGAATTACTAAAAAGAGCATTTTACTAGAGAAGCATATGTATACACATATACAAAAATATATGTATAAATAGAGTTTAGGTCAAGTTATCCTATAACAAGGGAAAACACTTAAAGTAGACACCATGTGCTAGCATATAAAACCCTAGTATCAAGAGTGGGTTACCTCTTTGAGTTCTTGGCCACTTGAGTGCCCATAGACACTAATGCTTTCCAAGGTATTTCCAATATTCTTAGTTTACCTTCCAGTACTTAATTATAAGATCTTATTGCTGAAGTCATACTTGTATCGTAGGACATGAAAAAAATCAAGATGGTACAGATGTGGATGTTTTATCCCTCCTGGCTAGCTTTCATATTGCTGTAAGGAGCTTTGCATGCTGTTGGAGGACAAAGTAATCCTCAGTCTCACCCAGCTGTAAATCCTTAGTGCCACAATAATGGTTGGACCACCAAAATATACCCCCCTGGAATAATAGTGTCACAAATATTATGGAAGTAACCAACCACTTAGATATGACTGGATCTATAGCCTACTCTGTAGGATGGAACTTGTACCTGTCACTGATAACAGGGAAAGGACCTATACCTGTCTAGATGGGTTATATGCCTTAAATTGACACAATATTAAAATTACTCTTATTTATGTATTGTTATATCCATAGTGCATCTCCCACTTCAGAGCTTTTTCTAGCAGTTGATTGCGATTAAGGCAGAGACTGTGAATAGGACAACGTGGAGAGAATAAGAAATTGTGGAATATTCAGATGAATAAACACATTACACCTATAACCTTGGGTTTGGGGATCCTAATGCAAGAGGAAGCAGAACGATTATAAAAGCCAGAGATGATAGATAACTTCAAAGAAAGTGTGTTTACTGGACAAAACAGGGCAGTTGCATCTATGAACTTGCAGTGACTGAGATAGCGTGTACCATATCTGTGGATGCTCAAACCAGACAGAATTCCAACATGGAGAGGTAGAGGGAGTCATAAAATCCCAGCACTGGCTGTGCAGCCATTGGCACTTGACAGCTGCTGCTAGAGGGAATGTCGACATTTTTTAATCGTATGACTACTGGTAGTTCAACTATCCCCCAAAACAGTCCCTTCCCAGAATAAGAACTAGGTAGCACAAATTGTGCTGAATGGGTTAAAAAGGAAGGAAAAAATTTGGCTGGGTAGGGAGATGAGTGAGAATAAAGAGGGTGAATCTGAGAGGAGTTGTGGAGAATGAATGTAATCAATATACATTGTATGAAACTCTCAAAGAATTGTGAAAATATTTTTAAAAAGATTTAAAGCAGACTGTTTGAGAGTTTATATTTTAAAATGTCATTACTGCCTCATTTAATGGGATAATAAATAAGCTACATATTCTCGTTGAAAAGTGTCTGCTTTTCTGCTTTTTAGTCATGAACTTGGCGGGAGCATCATCCAAGCCATAAACACTTACATTTAATATTCTGATTAAAAGAACAAGGCACCTTCTTGTGGCCTCTGCAGGTACCTATACCCTTAGGCACATGCACACATAAACATAAAATAAAATAAACCTTAAAGGACTTTGTTATATTCACCATTTAAAAATTGTCTGTTAGGAAGAGACTGTGGGAAGTGTCTGGCGCCCTCTTCTTCACAGCGCTGACAGGTGATTGATGAGCTAGCTGAAGCTTCACTCCTTCTGATGACAGGAGTTCATTACTTTGCAGCACTGCCCTTTCACTTGTGGACAGTTCTAATTGCTAGGCATATTTTAACTCAAATTTCTTCTCTAATGTAGTGCTCTAATGAGCACTTCTGAAACTTTACTTGTTCTGTGTAATCATCCATGATTGTTCCAAGTTTTTCTCTGCAAACAGTTTCCAAATTCTTCCCTATTACTTACTGTGAAGCACTGAAAGCTCTGAGGATTGTCTCCTTGTTCTGTTTAGTACAAAGGACAGTGCCCTCTTTTATCCTTTCAGCTAAGAAAACTGTTATTGTTATAGTCTCTAGCTTGTTAGTAGCCTGTTAATGGAAATATCTGTTACATTATATTTATAATTTTTTCAGCATTATATCACAGATTTCCTCTTCTACCTTAGATGAAGACAGTTGACATTAATCATGTGACTTTTTAAACTTGAATGAAGAACATGAATTTTCCACACTCTCATTTTAACTTTACAGTGATCTTAGGAGGAGGGGAGTGCTATGATTATTTCCATTTATACTGATAATGATGATTTTTTTCCAAGAAACTTGCTTAAAGTCAAATAATGAGTTGGTAGTAAAATTATACATCAGAACTTATCTAACGCTGACCAATAATTTAGAAATGCATTTATATACTAGCCTTTGTTGTTAACTCCTAGTTGAGATAATAACTCTGAACATTTTCAAATGCCTTCTCTTCTGCTTTTATAATCCCTCCATATTTCCATATAGTTTTAAAATCATTGATAAAATTCTTTTCTATCAAATGAGTTTGAAAGAAGACCTGGGTGTTATTCTAGGTTTATCCTGAGAAGGGTGTTCTTGCTAACCTATGGCTATCAAACACAGGTGTCTTCCTTACCTGAGCATTTGCTCTTACAAAGTCTCAGTGTTGCCTGTTTCTATCCAGTCTACAAACAATAAATCTCTGGTGACCACATTGGAAGTTGCCACATTGTACTTGTATTTACACTTGTATTTAACAGATTTTTACAAGGTAAGAAATCAAGTCTCCATGGCTTGTTGAATATCACTCGCTTCCAAAGGGTCCCATAGTATGTCAGCTGTTTCCTCTGGATAGGGTACTATATTAAATGGACTTTCCTTTCAGATCGAGTAGAACATTGGCTTGTCAGTCTTAAAGCAACAGTGAGAGTTCTCACCTGAGGGCACGGGATGTCTTGGAAATGTTTGATGATAAGTCATTTTTTTTTTATATTGCTATGTGCTGTGATGATGTGGTAGCTTATTGTGTATTCTCACAGAGACTTGTATGGGAAGGTGCTATTGACAATTCTGTCAATTGCAGTCTTGAGCTACAAAATTCCTCCTCCAAGGACATAGGGACCACTAACTAAAACTATTGAAGTTTTTAAAATGCTAGAGACAGTTCTGTTCTCTTGAGTATTCTGCTTGGTCTAATTGAGCTTTGCTAACCTTTTCTCATTGACAGAACTTTGAATGTGTGTCATGAGAGAGCTTTATAAATATTTATTGAATAAAGTAGCTTGTTTGGATATGGAATGAATTTAGAGACAGGAATTAAGAACAGTAAAACTTTTACTTTCTGATGCAGAAAATGTCTTCAGAGACAATGCTCAACGTCAAATTTTAAACAATTTAGTCTTTGTTTTAAGCTTGTTGTAGTGAGATATTGGAGCTTTAGATATTTCATTTGTATTAACTTGTGGAAATAATTGATGGGGAATAATTGAAAATATCAGTTTATATATCATTCATCCATTCACCTATTTGTCCCTCAGTTTTGCTATGGATGGCTCATGAAAATACATACCGTATGTCATTTATTATAGAGGATATTTACTCCAGATAGAGAGTAGATAGAACAACAATAAATAAATAAATAAATAAATAAATAAACAAACAAACTAAGTATAGTATTTGTGATAGCTGATACTGATAGTCATATTAGCTAGATCTAGAACCTACTAAGATGCACACTTCTATGACTGTTTCTGTGGGATTTTTGGATTAGCTTAATTGAAGTGGTAAGACCTGGAGTTGTGACTTACCCTCATATTAGGGTTCCTTAAAAGAGAAGAGCTGAGAGAATAAATATGTACATTAAAAGAGGATTTTTATGAATTTTAAACAAAGCAATGAGAGGTTTGTGGGAGGGTTTGGAAGGAGGAAAGGGAAGGGAGGAAATGGTATAATATATTCTAATGTCAAAGAAAATTAAAAGAAATAGTTTTAAAGTAGGGAGTTTATTAAATAGGCTTAATGGAGTATGATCTGGGTATCCCAACAATGTCTACTTCACATCAGAGGCTGAGATTCCAGTAGTTTCTCAGTCCATGATGCTGGATGTCTCAGCAATCCCAGTCTGGTATTAGAGGTATCGGAGGCCTGGAGGATTCCTGGAGAGCTGCTGGTCTTCAGTTTATGTTGGAATCCCAAAGAAGCTAGTTCTAATATCTGTGAGGGAATGCAACAGCCACAGGGTAGATGAACTTCCAAGCAAGAGTGAAGGCCTGCAGGCAAAAAACAAAGTTTTATTCTTCCATGCATGGCTTTTGACTGGGCTGTCATCAGAAGGGAGAGTCTTCCTTTCCAAAAAGCTGATCAAAAAAGTCTCCCACAGGGGTGCCCAGTGTCTTGCACTTTAGTTAATTTCAGATTCAATCAAGTTGACAACCAAGGTTAGCTGTAACATTCCCTCACCATTAAGAATTTACAATGTCCTTGTTTCTTCTGGCTGTTTTCTCCCATTTTCTGCTGCATGAGACCCCATCTCCTATTGTTCTGGTCTCCTGAATGTCTCTCTGGAGGAAATTCACTTTGCTCAATAATTGAATGCATTTATAGCAACGATTCTTCCCCTTTTCAATAACCAGCACTTACCATTTTCTCCTGAAGAATAGATAAATTTTCATCTCGAGTTCCTTCTACTACTCCTTTGTAAAAGGGGAAAAGTGATATAATTATACTTTAATTCAACATATAAAGAAAAAAGTTAGATGACCCCTCACAGATTTTTGCAAGCTATTTCTCCCTTTTTATTTTTTAAGAAAAGATTTATTATTCTATTTATGTGTTAAGGGTATTTTACTGTATGTACATATGTGAAGTGTGTGTGTGTGTGTGTGTGTGTGTGTGTGTGTGTGTGTTGCCTTCAAATGTCAAAGATGGCATCAAGTCCCCCGGAACTGGAGTTAACACATGGTTGTGAACCACCATGACAATTCTAAGAACTGAACCTGGTCCTCTGCAAGAGCAGCAGGTGCTAGTAAATGCTTAGTCATCTGTCCAGTGCCAGCAAGGCATTTTCTAATAAAGGCTTGTCTTAACAGTGCTCTGCTTGATATTTTTTTCATGTAAAACAATAGGGTTTGCCATATAAGAAATGTTTAGATATCTTTGTAGGATGAAGCATATGCCTTTTCCTAGTCCCTTAGCTTGTTTTCCAGTGTTCTGTTTAGATTTCATGCCTTCTGCAATAGAGGGAGTGATCTCCAATTGAGTTACCTTCTTAGGTTTTTAATGATTTTTAGGAAATATTGTCAACTACCTGAAACTCTTGATGAATTCAGCTATAGTAACAAAACCAAAAGGGTTTTATTTTGTTTTTAATATTGTTAAGTTGTCCAGTTCCCTTCTCTTTGTCAGTAATTTATCATCACATATATATTTGGAGTTCTGTTATAGTTTTAATGTGTTTACTCCATAATTTGAGTATTGTTACAGAAGTATTAAGATTGGAGCCTTTATTACTCAAAAACATAAGGAGGGCTCTTCCTCATAAAAGCTTTGATGAAAGTCCACCTTTGAGCTTCCATCTTTTGCTAAGTGAGATAGGAAGATAGTCTTCTTAGATGCTGGCATCTGTATTATGGACTTTCCAAAAATATGAAAAATAAATTTCTTCTTTTTATAAACTACTCAATATGCTATAGCAGCACAAGCAACCTAAGGCCAAAATTAAATGGCAGGATCAAATTTCCCTGTTACATGAATGGAATAATCAAATAGCCAAATAGCTACTTGGTCAACTTTTATTTCTTATAAGATATCAAAGATACCATATCTCCGTTCTAGTAAATCATGTGAGGGCTCACCTCTGGAAATTTGAAGAATGTATTTTTTGCAGTACTCTTGGACAAGGATCATAATGAGTCATCATGATTTATCCCTTTCATAGTATGGCATATTTATAAGACATAGATTTCCCAGAGCTGTACGGAGGATAAACGAAATCCAGATCTCTCTTGTTATACACATGTAGATATTAGCTGAGGTGGGATTGTGGGAATGGTAGTAATTTTCTGGGATTGTAATGCTATAGAACTCTGAACTTGTTCTTCTAAACCCTGAACACGATTTCACCAAACAAGCTAAGTTTGAGGGAAGGATTTCACAGCATTGTGGCACAGATGACTGTGCAATTCCCAGTACTATGTTGTATCCAATTATGCAGGAACCTAATGCTGCAAGGCACAGTGACAAAACTCTCTGTCACATGGGTTGGAGTTTTAAAGATCGACAATTTGTTAGTCAAAGTAGAGAAAAAAAAATAATTGGATAAAGGGAAGCAAACTTCAAAGATACAGAGCAACTTAAGGGTGTGTCTATCTGAAAACCTGGTAGTTTGGGAAAGATAAGACTTAATTTGTTTTTAAATTTAATTTAAAACATTGAATTTCCATGATGCATTGGTCTTTTGTGAATGTGACATAAATCACTTAAGGAAAGAAAGATTTATTTGAGTTAACATTTAAGAGGATTTGCTTCATAGTCACTTGGCCCTGTGAGGACAATATTGCTATGAGAGCGCGTGGCTGAGGGACATTCTAATGAAGGACAGGAGCAGAGAAAAAGGCAGAAGACAATGCAGGGCAAGATACAACCCCCCATCTTAGGGCCCCTCCAATGGCCTCCTTCCTCTGAGTAGGCACTATTATTATCTTTCACCGCTTCTCTTTTTAAGACATAAAAGGAATAATTCGTCCATTAGACAGGAACCCTCATGGTGTAGCATCTCTGGGGGTACCCTCACAGAGACGCTGAGTAGTATGACTAATCCTGAGGCAATTTTTGATGTTTAAGTTTTGAGTCCAGCCCTTTTCAACGGAGATATCACTCTACTCCCCATGACATAACCCCATCAATCTGCCCTTTGAGATAGTTTACATGTTTCCTCAAATAAAGATAGCCAGTTAGCAAGACACCTATTCTTATGAGTGTTGTTTTTAAAGGTTAAAACATGGGCTTATTTTTGGGCTTTTAGTATGTAATTTTGAATGAGTAATTCAAAATATTTTATAATTATTTTATGTTCAATTTGATAGAAAAATGTTTACATTGGTCCCTTTCTATATAGTTAATGGAATATATTAGGTATGGATTTCCTTGTTATAATGAGATATTAGGGTTTCACTTTTTAAATTAATTTTCTGTGGCTAGTATCCAGAGATTCCATAAAGGGTTTATGTTAATCAATAGTGGGCTGTTATTTAAATATCCATTATTATCTTTGTCATCTTACAGTAAGAAACATCTGTAGTGAATACCATTTGAGAGTTTTGCTAAAGACCATAGACATGGAGAGATGTGTTACCATAGCCACTACCAATTTATTATAGATAATTGGTCTAGTCTCAGAGTAGATCAATTGGATGCTTTTTTTCATGAAGATAAATTGAAAGCCACGAACCTTTTGTATGAACTTTATAGTAAAGAAATTAGTGCTAAGGGAGAAAATAAAGGGGATACACAAAGAAAAATAAGGCAAGAGTCTGTTGCATAAACAGGAGCGTTAATGAGAAGGTAATAGAAAGGATACAACAAAACACAGTGTACTGATTAGGTGACTCTATCTCAAACAAGAAAGCATATTAATAAATTCTTCCTTTTATTATATTCTTTATTATTTATTATTCCATATGTATTTATTAATCAGTATGCATTTTTCCCACCCATGGTGGGAAACATTAGGCCTAATTACCATGTTCATGGGGATGTTATTCTAGTGAGGTAATTCTCAACAAGTAAATAATATAATTTATAATAACCATCAGAAACAGGAGCAGAATAAAAGCTTTTATTGTAGGGAGTGGAAAGAAGAAGGACTTTGAGAAGAGGCACTATTTTTTAACCTTAGATTGGCAGCTAACATACTAATTTCCTGTTTTCTAATTTTTTCCTCTAGAATTATTTGCTAAGTGATTGATCATGTGATCATACATCATTATTTATGGCAGCATAATCACTTATTTTTGCTTATGAGGAATTTTCTACTTCCAAACTCTTCTTGCTGCAATGAAACTTGATCTCTGGCAAAGTATACATGTTTTTACATTAATTTTTGCTACATTTACCATTCCTGACATTAATCTGTTGTTGTTGTTATTGTTTAAGATTAATTAATATTAACTGTTGTTAGACTCAGCTACCACAACTTTAGTGGCTCGATTCAATAAAAGAATATATATATATATATATATATATATATATATATATATATATATATATATATATATATATATATTTTTTTTTATATCATATCCTAATGTAGTTTGGGAAATTATCCAAGAAAGCTCTCCTCCAAATGATTACTCAAGAATGCAAGCATCTTCAATTTTCTAGCCAGGCCATATGGAATATGTGGTCATGAAGGTCAGTCTAGCCAAGGTGGTTGAGGTAAAGGAGGCACAGCTGTTCCACTTTGCTGAAGAATGGATAAGATCCACATGACTGTCATTCAGGATTTTTATCCTCCTTGGATGAGGACTTGGAAATGTGGAGAACAAGAAGCTGCATTATGAACATTTGCAATTGCTTCTTTAAGGAACTACTTTGAAAATAGAACCACAGCCTTTGGTGTTGAGTGGCATGAAAAGATGAGAGAAAAATCATTCAATAACACACATTGAATGTTTATAAAAGTATGAGGCATTGGAAATATAAAATAAGAAATACTTTATTATCTCAAATTTGAAAGTCCTGATAAGCCTAGGCTTGGGAAAAATTTATCTCTCAGAAGGACAGGGTGGCATATCAAGTGACCTTTAAATATTTCTTTACAGTTTGCAGTATGAAGAGCCCAGAATCTAGGACACCTTCTTCTGTCTAAATTTATTCCAAATGTCTGCTTTGAGTCCTATGCTGAGTGAATCTAGTTCTGATTCCACAGAGGTTGTTCCTTATGGACACAGTAGCAAGTATATAGCAGATTTTCCTGAAATGATTTAGGATAGCCTATTTTGATTACTGAAAGCACAGCATATAAATCAGTTTCCATATGACAAATGAAATAAAACTGTTGAGGGACCAATGTAGTTTTTATTTCAAAAATTACTTTCCTCAATAACATGCCACTGGACCCCTGACCAGGTGCCAGCTATTTTTCCATTAACTTTTGCTACTTGAGAATCAGCATGGAATCTTGGCA
Source organism: Cricetomys ansorgei (assembly GCA_026225945.1). NCBI lineage: Eukaryota > Metazoa > Chordata > Mammalia > Rodentia > Nesomyidae > Cricetomys > Cricetomys ansorgei. The sequence continues at coordinate 17,223,509 of JAMJFZ010004061.1, forward strand.
TTAGCTCAGGTTTAGAAGAGTCATGTACCGTTGGATGAATGAATTAATAAACAAAACTGAAGGTATAGGAATGAACTTTCAATTGCTTCAGCAGTAACTCAGGAAAGTTAAGGAGTAGACACATATTTAATTGTCACTTGAAAAATATTTAGTTCTCAACAAAAACTGGTTTCCTATGGGACTAGGGGTCTTGATACCCAAATAGGCAAAAGGGAAGCAAATGAATGTTCCTTTTGAGTTATAACTACAAACTAAACTTTGGGTTTCTTGATCTTGGCTGGCAACTGACAGTTAATTGCTATCAGATTTTATTGTTGTTTTCCTAGCACATTAATGGGGCATAATAAAATCTGTTGAATTCCATTGTCGCTATAGTTAGTAGTCACTCATATTTTTCAATTGCCTGCTACACATGAAAAAGTTATATATGGAACATTTAAATTACCTTCACCACTAAGGTCACAAAGAAAGTAAATGTATGAAATTCTCAAAGAATTCATAAACTACTTTTTAAAAATTTGAAAATAAATGTCAAAGTTAAGATCTTAATAGAGGCATTTTTATCCTCAGATCTCATGAACTTCTTAATTTTTTAAAAAGCATACAAAACAGTAAGTTTAATTATGACATTTTTCTATATTGATAATCGTTCTATTTTATGTATATATATATATATATATATATATATATATATATATATTCAAATATAGATTCTATACATGAGAAAAAACATGTTATATTTGTCTCACCCCCATTAATCTTGTTCACTTTTACTTTAATTGAACTCTGTTCTTACTCCTGAATTGTATTTCTATTTTTATGTCCTAGATAGGTAGAGACCATAGATAGGTAGGTGTGTAGATAGATAGATAGATAGATAGATACATACATACATACATACATACACACATACATATACATAGGTAAAAATGCAGATAGATGATAGATAAGTAGATAAATAGATTCTACGCATGAAAGGAAAACATCTATTAATCATCTTTCTGATTCTTTGGTTATATGACTTAGTAATTATCTACAATTCTGTCAACTTTCCTGCATATGTCAAGGTAAATGAGAGGGACTGTAGTATGATGTTAATGTTGAAATTTTTTATGATAATGGATCCTGTAGTATACAGATATTTATATTCAATTCAGTCATAAGAAATAGACATTAATTTTCTAATGAAATTAGAAATAAAAGTAACCTTAAGCCTTATAAGTATTGTTAGTGAAAGAATGATGCTTCCTTATGACTAATTTTCAAATTGTTTCTTAAACATATCAATGTTTTTCTTCTTTTTTCTTTTTCTTTTTGGCTCTTCTAGACTGAGTTTTTCTATTTAGCCATGGCTGGAACGCATTCTTAGATCAGGCTGGCCTGAAATTCACATAGATACACTTGCTTCTGAGTACCAAGTGCTGGGACTAAAGGTTTGTGCCACCATACTTGGGTATCAGTGTTTTTATTCTCTTATTGAACTTAACTGAACTGTATTTTTTTTTTTTACTATTACATTGAGCCTTTTACAGAAGAATCAGCATTCATAGAAAAAATGTGTTTGATCACTATTTCCACAAACTTGTCATCTCACAAGTGAAATTTACTTAGTCCTAAACAGAAAACATGATTCTTTAGGGAAACAGAAAAGACAGTAATTTATAAGCCACATACACAGTGAAATCTCAAGTACAGGGACCTTCCATTCACTTTCAAATGCTTAAATCAACCATGATTTATAATTTAGTGATCTGGGGAAATGTTCACCAATGCCATCTTTATAACCTTTCATAGGTTGCAAAGTTAATTCTATAAGGTTGTTTTTTGAATTTTAATACTTCTTTAGTCTATGCCTCCGGCATGTGAAAATCAAATTAAGAGAAACAAATTAGATTACCAAATTCTATAATATGTTCATTTTTTTTTTACATTCCTCTAAAGCTGAAATTATTCAGGTTATGTTTTGAAGGTTATTTGGGGTTGCTACACTGTAGAAAATCTCTGAGATCAGTGTTTCCATGTATAAAGCAGTCCTAAATTTTTCAGAGAAATAACGTTTAGATTCAGTAAATGTCTTGCTTTTCTTAATGTTAATTCATGGTCCTGGAACAAGATGATAAAGTACAAAGTGTATAGTTAATCCCAGGAAGCAAATTGGAATTCAGATAACCTTTGGAATCTCAAAGAGTTAATTGTATAACTCTTTTACCTTTTGGTGGGGTTGACAAATCAGGCTCACAATGCCCCACTGTTCATGTGATTAACTACAAAATTCCAGGTGGTGCTACCTTTCTACTGATTTGAATGGTACCTCTTGAAGTTATACAGAAAATCAAGAGAATATTGTCATGGAGATGTAGAATATAATTTTGACAACTAGAGGAATTCAACTCATTACTTGGATTTGTTAATATTGAACTATGATTCTAATGAATTATTAAAGAATGAAAGCATACCTGGTTGATCAGTTTATATTGATGATATTCATTCAATTTTAACTCCTGTTTTTGCATTTTGTTGAAAACACATTGATCAAATGTGTATACTTAAAATGTTAATGCTTGTGTGTCTGTGTGTGTGTGTGTGTGTGTGTGTGTGTGTGTGTGTGAATATTGGATATATATTGAGTATATATGCATGTGGTGTGGATCTAGGCAACTCTGCCTTCATGCTAAGGCCAGAAGATTATACAAAGCAGCCTTTTCATCATTCACCATCTCTTCCTTTGAAGGCGGTTATTTTCCTGAACCACAGAATCACATGTTCTTGACTGTGCTGGAATCCAGTAAACTCTATTGCTACTCCCTCTCTGCTCTCCTGTAAGCTGGGATTACAGGTATGTACAGGAGACCCAGTACATCATGTACATGGTGAGAACTAAAGTCTATTCCTTATGATTGTACAGAAACTATTCTTAAATGGTGAGCCATCTCTTCAAAAAACTATGCAAACATGATTGTGATTTTGAAGAGCTCCACTACTCAAAAAAAATCTCTTTCCAAATTAATAGTTGCTTTTTAGTTTACTCCAAAACCCCTTCCAGCCCTAAGAAATTATGAGTTCGCTTTTAGTCTCTGTATTTGCTCATTCTGGACATGTCATATAAAAGGAATTATACATTGATATTTTGTGACTTGAGTTCTGCGGCTAGCATAATACTTTTATGATTCACTCACATAGCATGTATCAGTATAATATTCGTTTTTGTTATTTTATGCACATACCATGTTTATTTATCAAGTTTATAGATATCTGCATTTGCTCATTTTTGGCTATTATTGGCAATAGTGTTATAAACATCTGAGTATATTTACTTATTTTTTCTTTTTGCTATATAATTAGGAGTGAAATTGCCAAGTTACAAAGTCTTTTTTAATGTTCATGGTACTGCTAGGTCATCTTTTAAAGGGCTGTGTATGTTACAACTCCACCAGCACTGAATGATGATGGTTCCTGTGGTGGTTTGAATGAGAATGGTGCTCATATATTTGAATGTGTGTCCCTAGTTGGTAGACCTGTTTTGGGAAGTATTAGAAGGTGTGGCCTTGTGGGAGGAGGGGTGTCACTGAGAGTGGGCTTTGTGGTTTCAAAAGTCAATGACAGACCCATTCTGGCTCTCTTAGCCTGCTGCCTGTGGATCTAGATATAAGCTCTCAGCTACTGCCCCAGGCAGTGCCTGCCTGCCTGCTTGCCTGCTTCCATACTCCCCACCATAATGGCCATGAACTAATTCTCTGATACTCTAGGCAAGCATCCAATTAAATGCCTTGATTATTGTGGCTCTTCACAGCAATAGAACATTTAACTAAAACAGTTCCACTTTATGCATAGGTCTAAGAACACCTATTATCTGCCTTTTAGGTTATAGTAACCCTTGTGAACATCAAATGCTGTCTCAATGGCTTTTTGCTTTGCATTTTTCTCATGGTTAACGATGTATATTGATTGGAGATTTATATTTCTTTGGAGAAATAGCTGTTGAGCTATTAACTTTTGAGTGGTTCTCGAACAACAATATCTTTATGGAAACTTGAGACTCCTAGACTCTTAATATGACAAATAGTAGACTTTCATTCTGTCTTTAATTCTATCATGTGGTATGATACGAGTCATCCAAAGAGGATAGCCAGATCACTTCTCTATCAGGTCGAAGGGAATGATTATTTGTTTTAGTCATTGCTGAACTGAAAAATCAGGTTCTAAGTAAAATATCTCTTGTCAAAAGCACTGATCTGTCCTACTTTCCTTTAGGTGATGATGTAATGTTTTTTATACTCACAGTCCATATATACTTAAAAATGTTTTTAAAATGATACTATATTTTAATCACCGGAAACCAAATCAAATACGGTTCCTATTTTAAAAAATAATACATTCAAATACCTGGGAAATAAATGATAATGTAGAAATCAAGTCATGTGAACTGAGTTGTATACCTCAATTTTCTATGTTGCAATGAGAACTAGAGTTCCTGAGAAAGTGAGGGTAATTGGAGATTAGGCATTTGAAGTCATTATTAAGTTAGAGTTAGGCCATTAGTATGTGTCCTTTTCCATTGTGGTTGGTGACCTTAAAAAACAAAAGGTTAGGAACCAGACATAGAGCATAGTTCATGAGAAGTCAGAGGGTCTTCTAAATCCAGGCCATAGGGAGAGCAAGGCTGGCCTATTCCTGTTCTCAGATTTGTGGTCTTTAGGACTATGAAACATTAAAATTCTGTTGTTGGAGCCATTCAGTTGGTACTTTGGTGTGGCCACCCTCAACACTTGTAATATGTAAGGTACATTTGGAGGAAGGTGGAGGAGGCTGTGGCACTGTTGGCTCTTGTCTGGGAGGACTAGTTGAGACATTACCCATGTACAAGAACAAAGCACATTTAAGGAAATCACACGCCTGTTCTTTATCTCACTGTTTAGCACATGAGACACCACTTTAGGCTGAGAGGTAAGAATTTATTTTTATTTTTTTATTTATTGTTTTAGTGTAGACCACATTTGAATCACAGTGTCTGTTAGGTAAACATGAAAGATAACGTTGCTGAGTTTAGCATTTGAACATAAAGGTACTGAAAAGGCAAGAAGGCCTTTAAAATTCTTATTTATGGTCCCTACTAGCTATTTGGTATAGTATGAACAAAATACAATGATAGTTATGCCAGTGTCTGTTATTAAGAACTTTGAAAAACTATCCACATTTTTTTTTAGCATTCAAGTTATTGTTTGTTTCTTTACTTAGTTAAGTTTGAATTTGCTTTGGTTTTTGACAGGGCCTTATTATGTGGTACATGGTGGCTTCCAGTTGATAATCCCACTCTCTCAAATGCTGGGGTTTCAAGCATATGGTACTGTAGCCAGATAGGCAACCATGTAATTGTAAACAAATGTAATATTAATTCTGGAGGTACTGCTCAGTGGCAGAGTTCTTGTCTACTATGCATCAGGCCATAGGAACCCATCCATACACCAGAAAAATATGAGAGTAATATTACATATTAAATAACTAATGTGGTTATATGACATATATTTGATTACATATAGCACCATTACAATCATAATAACGTGACAAAACTCTCATGTTTCTCTTTTGGGAATTAAAAAAAAATTTCCTTGATACAACAATACTCAGATAATATTACTAAAATTGAAACTTTAAGGTAATACAGATTAAAATAAAGTATGTATAGAAACTCTGAAAGCTCAGGATTTTGTCAGTTTTCTTTCTTTTCCATGCCTTTTAAATTCTAATTTCTATTTTATTATAAGGCTGGCAGTGTATTGTTATTTTTATAAGCTAACTCAAGGCCTTTCTAGAAATAGGCAAGATAGGAAATTATAAACTCAGCAAAGGAAATTTTTTTCTTTGATTTGTTTTAAAAGGAATAATGCTATGGAAAGAGTTGGAGGGGGAGAGGTAAAACAATCTAATTTTAATTTAATATTTTTAAAAGTAGTTTTAAATGGCAGTTATGTATGAATAAAAATAAATTGTGATTCAATACTCAGAGCACTTAAGATTATTTTTTTTTTGTAGTACCATATTTTTCCTGACTCTACTTAGTGGCTAAGAATGAGAAGTATAAATGAGAAGTATGAATGGCATCACATGGGCTTAAGAATAATGCATTTGTATGAAGCTTTTATAACTTTTCCTACTGAGGACCATGAAAAACTGTCTATTACTCCATGGAACAAGTCTTATTATAAGTTCAGGATATACTGACCAGAGGGTTCAGCTAAAGACTACATATGAATCACTTCAAATTTGAATAATATAAGACTGGTATAGCATCAATCTTAAAGTAAGATTTTTTTGTGTCCTGATCTTAGAATTTAATATTCTTTTTCTGAAGACCAAATACTTGGAGCTTATGCAATCCATTTTCTGTAGTACTCCTTTCTGCTAACTATTTATTTCGCAATATATTTGCCAGATATCTTTGTGTAGATTTAGTTGCAATTGCATGCGAAAAAGAATACAAAGAAGGAAACATGGGGATTTCACATTACCCTGTTTTTTGTATAAAATTAAAGTAATTTTTGTCGCTGGTTAATATGAGTAGTGAAGTCCACTCCAGAGTGTTTTTGATGATTGCATAGTACTTACACCACAAGCTTTATTAAGCTGGTAATGATGTACAGAAGAACACATTATACAGAATATATGTATCTCTGACTTAATGTATCTGGCTGGGACCAAATTCTACTTCTCTCATTTTCATAAATTGTAAGTAAATGACAGGAAAAAGTTAAAAAAACTAAAAGTGTTAGCACATGTAGGTCCTTCTTGAGTACTCAATTGATGTCAAGAACCTCTGAATGCTTTTGTGAATTGAAGTAAAATTATCTTCCTCATTATTTAATATGATAAAAATTATCACTTATTATATATAATCAATTCTGTCTAACTTGTATGTCTTAAAACCCAGGAAAATATCCATATGAAGTAAAAATCATTATTTTAAGTATGTGACAGATTTTTAATTGTGTATTAATTGTAGTCACTAAAGTAAGAGTTTTTTTTTTTTTTTAAATAGAGATCCTTAAACATAGACATTTCTGGCAGGTATAAGACAGATATATTAGATTGTTCCTTAATTCTGAGGAAGCAGTGGACCAAATAGAAGAATGAAATAATTCTATTAAAAATGACCCATTCAAGGAAATCCCTAGAAAAACATGGTCTTCGTAGGTAGTGATGTCTGGAAGTAAGACTAGACTGTAGCTTGTATACAACTTGATCAATGCTTCCATGCTCACACTCTTGGTTGCTTGTCCTTGTGTTTATTCAGAGTTTAAATGATGAACTCATTTCCCCAGGTTTGGTTATCTGTTGCAGGATATTTTCTCAATGAGCACTCTGGCAAAAAAGCATTGACCTATATAAAAACACATAACTCAGTCCTGAAATTAGGGACAGATATGAGCGTTGTAATATCGCATAGGTAAGCCTTTTTATCTTTTTTTTTTTTAAGGTAGCTCAAAGAGCTTTGTTTTCTCTTCTACCTCAGCCTCTGAGATAACTCTTTAAACAACTAGCAGGATTGTCTAACTTTTTGACATTGTGATACGGTGTTCTCATCTACAACATATGGGATTTCAACTAACATGGATTCTCATGGAAGTTTTTTTCCCTTAAAATAGTAACAGGATTTATCAATAATTATTACAGAAAAGTGAGAAATTGAAAAAAATGTGATAAACTGAGGAAACATAAGAGCCAATCACAAAAGTGGAAGGGGTTTGCAAGCAAAAAGAAAGTCACTAAATGTTCTCACCTATGAATATTTTAGTGTTATGACAGGGACAAGACAAAGGGTGAGGTAGTTAATAGAAGATTGTTTAGTTCTCTGGGATATAGTGGCCCAAGCCCATGGAGGACCTGCATGCTCTGTGCATACATCCCTGTCCCTACCAGAGAGATAACAATGTACATTGCTTACCTAGATAGGTGTGGTGGAAATACCCCTCTGTCCACCTCTAACTTATGCTTTATTAGTTGTTGACCTTGCAGTTGTCCCGAGTGCTGTTAATCACATGCTCTTTCTATTCTCACATTGATATGGCCAGTTTGTAGCTTTACCATAACAAACTTCTTAATTCTATCATAACCCCAAAGACATAGTTGCAATCTTTCTTGCTTATCTCACCTTTAGCTCCCTGGCTATGGGGAGTCTGGGTTGGCCCCTAGACAGAAGCTTCTTGTTAGATGCTGTTGTTATTTACAGTTTAGTCTGTTGCTATTAACTGCATTAGTCTGTTAGAAGCCATCATTATTTACAGTTTAGACTGTTGCTATTAACACCATTAGGTCATGGTGACTTCAGGATTGGGGCGAGTAGGCAGACTACAATTGCTGGCCCAGATCCTTGTCCCTCCCTTCATCTGTTTAATTGGCTATTTCAGGCATTACTGTAAGCCTTCTTACTGACCTTCCTCCGTGCTTCTGACTCTGTCCTTTTAACACATAATCTTTCTTTTAACCCATCTCTGTTTTCATTGCCATATATGTGAACAACTTGCAGGTTTCTTTCACCACCAGACCTTTCCCTTTAGTACCTAAAGAAAATAAGCTCCCATACCAGTAAGATACATTTAAGTTAGTAATTTGGATTATTAAAGCTTAAAGCTTTATGAAATATTACAGTGAGATAATAAAAACCAAGCTATAGGCTGCAAAACAGTTACAGGGAGAAGATATTTGCATTCCATACACCTGACAAAAGATTCTAGTGAAGAGCATATAAAAATCTATCAGAATTTCACAGTAGAAAATAAAACAACATTTCAATAATAAAATGGTAAAAGATACAATGAAAGTACATAGATGGTTAATGGACACATGAAAAAAATTATGTGTGGTGGTAGTGTAAGCTTTTTTGTAACTTTATAGTATCATTGTCAATATCCTACTTGGGTGTGCTGGGTTAATTATTACCAACTTAATACATACTAGAATAACCTGGGAAGACAGATCACCAACTGAGAGATTTCTTCTACCAGATTGACCTGTGGACATATTTGTTAGACATTTCTTGATTAATGATTGATGTTGAAGGGCCCGGTTTACTAGGGGTGATGCCACCCATGGGTAGTCCTGAGGTGTATAAGAAAGCAAGCTGGCTTGATCTCCAGAAGCAGTGTTCTTCCATGGTTTCTGCTTGAGTTCCTACTCCCAGAATCCAGCCTTTGTTCCTGCTCTAATTTACCTTAGTAACAAATTGTGATGCCAAATTGTGACTCAAATAAATAATTTCTATAGGTTTTGGGTCATGGTGTTTACTGTAGCAACAGAAAATAGAGTAGGACATTGAGATACTGTGATTTTACAGCATCCCACCATTGGATAAAACTAGGTGAAATATGCACAAGATCTCCCTATATTGTTTTATTAATTTATTTGAATTATTCTTATGTAATTATATTATGAAATCTATGCGAGTCACACTGAATTGTTCCCTGATGAGTAGTTGTACTGCTCAATGGTAACATTCAAGTAAGCCAAATGCACAAATCTTTGCCACATAACTTACTACCTCTAAACATATAGTAAGGCTTGGTATAATTATCATATCCATAGTTAAATCAACTGAACTGATTTCTCTGTCAGCAATTTTAACATCCATAGATGTTTTAATAAAGTGAAGCCTGTGGTTATGCTATCCACAAACGCTTTTTTTTTTTTTTTTTGGCAGAAATTATTTATTTATTTATTTACTTATCAATTCATCTATTTTTATTATTTATTTTTATTTTATATTTTATTAGTTCTTTGAGAATTTTGTATGTATTTGGATTATATTCATCTTCCAACTCCTCCCAGATCCCCCCTTTTCTCCACCAACTCAACTTTTTGATCATGTTTCTTTTAAGCCACTGAATCCAATTAGTGTTGCCCACTATTTTCTTGGATGTGTCCAATTCCATTAAAGCATGGTGGATATGCCAGGGTCAATACTCTTAAAGAATATTGACTCTCCCTGTTGAAACAGGTATCAGTTTCCAATAGCTCCTTAGCTGTGTGTGGACCTTGTGCCCACCTCTCCTTTCCATGTGAGGATTTTTCCTAGCTTGGAGCTTGCACAGATCTAGTGTGTGATGTTACACTCATGCGAGCTCAAATGTGCACCTGCCCTGCTGTGAACAGAAAACACCGTTTCATTGTAGTCATCCATTTGCCTCTGGCTCTTACAGTCTTTCTTCCCCTCTCTTCTAAAATGAGCCCCGAGCCTTGGGAGGAGGGATGAAGTTACAGGTGTCCCATTTAGGGCTGAGGAGTCTACATGAGTCTAAAAGCATCCTGCAGTAAAACAAAGACTATAACAGCTTTTCCTTATATACTTGTCACTATCCCGGTGTTTAAAATATATTTATATAATTCAGAATTTTAACCAGCTTTGTTCCTTGTGAAAAGTAGGTTGATAATTTATTGACTCAACAAATATCTAATAATAACATCTAAACTTCACACTTTTATTCATAACTCCTGCACGAAACTTAAATGTGCTCCACAGCTGCGAGTCTATGTGTGATGGCTCTAATCATGGAGTTGAAAGCGCTGGATAGAGCTTAGGAGAAATTCTAAGTAACATAAGGACTGTTAAAAGCAAAACCACAATTTTGACAGTAATGGCTGCTCTGAAGTCAATTATGCCCAATTCTGGCTTAAAATAATTAAGAATTCTATAGGCATTTAGAAAATTATTATACTCTGAATGTGTAAATGGGATTCAGAGTTGCAAAGAGTTTTCTTTTGCATTTTTACTTTTCACAAGACTTACCTTTTGTACTCATAGGGAAATTTAGGCCAGTTAGATAATTTATACTATAGACTTGTCACTGAATTTTAAAGTCATGTGAATCGTCTCTCCCCAATGTTGTGATCCTGTTAGTGTATTATGTAGACTGTCAAAATTGTCTCTCTATGAGGAAATTCTGTGAATATAATTTATAATTCTTTTAGGACTCTCAACATAGTGTAAACAGATGTATCTTTTTAATGGATGATAATACTCTCAAAAGACTTATTTGTTTTCTCAAATTTGCATGTGCAGAGACAAAGGTAATTGTTTGGTATCAGAAGGTAGCTCAATATGGCTTACTGGCTCTCATCATCCTTTATTAAGAGTATTTAAAATTTTTTTAAATCTTATGCATGAGCATATTATATTTACATCATTCCACCACTTCCTTTTCCCACCACAACTTCTCTATGACCCCTACATAACCTTCTCAAATTCATGACCTCTTTTAAAATTTTTATTCATACACACAGACAAACACACACACACACACACACACACACACACACACACACACACTTATACATGTGCACATACATTTACGCATGTATACCCAATATATTGAGCCTAATTAATGTTGTCTTTATGTACATGGGTTTAGGGTTGAACATTTAGTTCTGGGCTATCAATCAAAATGCTTGTCCCTGTAAGATGACTCTCTCTCCCTCAGAAACCATTAACTGCCTATACCTATTCATTTAGATGTTGGGCTTTGGGAACTTTTCCTCCATCAGTGTTGGCATGGCATGTCAACTGAGACAGTATTATGCTGGCCTTGTAGAGGCAGACATATTGTTGTGAGTTAAATCATGAAACATCCCTGTCATGTCCAGGAGACTCTTTCTCTCTCAGCTATTATCTCTGTCCTCTTACAATCTTTCTCTTCTAACTTTGGGGGTGTTCCCTGAGCCTTATGTATAGGAGTTGTGTTATAGATGTTCCAGTTGGAACTGGACACTCCATTATCCCTAATTTTCTGCATTTTGACTAGTTATGGTTTTCTAAAATTGCCTTTATCTGCTGCAAAAGTAAGCTTCTTTGATGAGTGGGGATTGAGAGTCGCAATTATCTTTAGATATAAGTATAAGTACTCAGAAAGCAGCTGGAAACTATTAACTTAGCAAAAATAATAGTAGTCTCTTCTCATTTAGGGTCTATGAATTCTCCAGCCATATGTTCTTGGTAAGGTTTACTGTACCAGGTGTGATTTTCCTCCCAATGAGTGGGCTGTAATTTCAATCATACAGCTCTTGTTTACCCCAAAGATATAAGTGTCATTATTGCACCTTTGGGGATACCTTATTAAGCTGCTCATTATTGTTGTTTGCAGGTTTTATAGTCTGGCAAGACTGTTGTTGACTTTTTCCCCTTAAAAGCTTGCAGAACACGTTTCAACACTGTGAAAGCTAGCCCTCAGCAAAGAAACTTCCAGTTAGTATCAGCTTGAGTTCTCCACCTTCCAAACTAGATCATATATTTGCTGATATGAAATATGGTGTTTCCAGTTCAGTGTCCTGACTTCTCTAAGACATTGATCCTGAGATCTGTGGTCGTGTGTGTTTTGCTGAGGATTTGGCTCCAATAAGCTGCCAAATGATTTTCTGTGCAACTTTGTTCTTGACTCCACCTGTCAAACACATGCCCCATCTTTCCCCATGCTTCTTCCAGTCTTTTGGCTCCTACAGCTCCATAAATAGTGAGAGCTTAGTTTTGACAACAGTTTATTGTTCTGTTTACTCCAGTCTGTGTGTAGTTTTTTCTTGTTTAACTATTGAACTGTTTTGTGCAGAAAATGCATTGTGTATTTTAAGGTCAACCAAAGAATTTAAAGTAGGATTAAAGTACAGTACACTGTGGAGTGACCTATTGTTTAGGTTTGACTGTATGTTTAGTAATTGTTTACTGTCTAAAATATCTTTGTGCTTACTCAAGAGCTGAGTTATATGTAGGTTAAATTATGCAACAACATGTCTGAAATAAGAGAGTAGAATAGGTGGTAAGCAGGAATAATTATGGAATACATCCTAATAAATCTGTAAGTTCAGTGTATTTTCTTCTAGAGATGTATTTCTGTCAATTACTCTCAGAGATTCTTTTTTGCCTAGAGCGGTCTCTAGCTTTTGGTCATTTGTTGTTTTATAGCAATACATCTTTTACATTTTGTTTTCTGGCTTCGCTCTGACTTAGATGGAGTTTATGCATTCATGTAATCAATAGAATTTTGAAACAAAGGTTATGTCCTGAGTGCTTCTACAATGATAAATCTTATTTTCAAAGTTAAAAAAGGCAGGTTAGAGGAAAATGTGATAGAAGAAAAAATTTATTTCCATGAAAATTTATGCAATAATTTCCTTTAGAATTGGTCATTTCAAAGACGTAATTTTGTAGTGTTTTGAATGTCGAAGTGGTGTAAGTTATATTTTCTCTTTTAATCATATTCTATCTGATCTAGATATGTCAGCTAAACACAAAACTCCCTATGGAAGATATTGTCACCATAGCAACCAGATCACAGTTTCCAATGTCTGTGTAATGAAGTGCTGACATGTTTTCAGCACCGGGTGCTAAGTGGAGGTTTGTTTCACTAATTAGGTGGCAAAAACAATAAATTCCTTCATGATTAACAATATCAAAAACTCTACAATAGAGAAACCTGAAAAACTTTCTCAACCTGTATTTTGTGTTTCAGAGACGTAAATGATAAAAGTCATTTGAAGATTCTTTTATCTAACTAGTAGGTAATTACTGAATCCTCCAGCTCATACCTTCAGGATGAATTGAATATTAGTCCATGTGTTTTTGAGGTAAGCTCATGAGACACGGAGTCATAAAAAGGGGTCTTAATGAAATCCTTCTATCAATTGCATTAGTGTTTTAATTCACAGTGAAAGGGAAGAACTGTAAAATAATTCATATCCTTAGGCAGCCTTGGCTTGGTGACCTACAAGTGACAAAGACAATTGGTAGAGTGGCTTGTCCTCAGGTAAGTGCTGCTCCTTCTCCAGGGAAACTCCCCCTTCCACTTTATTCCCTAGTTAACAACAATGGGAACATCTTTATTCTTTGGTTAATCAGAAGTGTGAGCTCTTTCCTTCCGTCTCATACTATCCTTTTCAGCAATATTGCATTTTTAATATCCTAAGGTCTATGATTTAAGAAGTAAATAAAAGAGAAATCTACATATAAATGCTTTATTTAGTATCCAAGCAACAGAGCCACTATTCAGTCAAGGATGTATGCTTGGGCCTTTCTATCTACTTTGGTTGAATTTAGAAGGAACAAAGTATTTCCAGAAGAAATAATGTAGAAATAACGCCCCCCCTCCACACACACTTTACAAAATACATATATGGTTTCTAGTATGTTAAAATTATGGCATTATTATTATAAGTAATAACAACCATGATGGAATAATATAAAACTACATATACTGTTGTGATATGAAATTGGCTAGACAGAAAAATAACACAGGAAAGGACATGAAAGACAAATGTATATGACAAGTTACATGATCTATAGTATTCTGAAATCCAGGGAAAGAAAACCTTACTTTAAAAAAGATTGAGTGCATGGATTATTGTGATAATCACAAGAGTTTAGGAAGGGTTTTTTTGGAGTTATCATGACTGGGGAGTTGGAAACAGGAAATTAGCAAAGCTTTTATAAACACACAATGTGGTTGGTCAGGAAATATTTTCTTATGTCTAACAGAGGAGGGTGAGACTCAAAATCTATCTGTATATAGCAGTTCAATCTCAGAACTGGGTCAGCTGTTCTTGGTGTATGGATGGATAATATACATTTCTTAAATTGTTGCATAGGTGTCTATTTGAAGCCATGCATTTAGATAAAATGGCTCTTCTTACTAAATCCAAAATAAGCAATTATTTTTTGTCCAATATTTGTTTTAAGGATAGCATACAACAAACTAGTGACATGCAGCCTAGACTTTCTGTGTGTGTCAAGAAGTAAAGGTTTGTGATAATTTTATTGTCCCAAATCCTAATGATGATCCCTTATCCCCTGCTACTGTTTTATATCTAAGTACCACACTAAGCAAAAATTCACAAAGGTTTCCCTCAACCTTCAGCTGTTCAGAGGTAACAACGTAGTGCCAAATGCATTTTAATAGTTTTGTTTCTGTTGCTGTGGTAATATACTCTGACAAAAGCAACCTGGGGGAAAAAGGTGTTTATTTCAGCTCACAATTCCAGGTTATAGTCCATCACTGAAGCAAAATTACAGCTAGTGCTTGAGACAGCTGGTCACATCAAATCCACAGGGAGGGGCAGAGAGGAAATGAATGTGTACTTAATTGTGGTTCAGCTCGTTTTCTTCTATTTATGGAATCTGGGACCCAAACCCACAAAATGCTGCCAACTACTTTTTGAATGAGTCTTCTCATATCAATGAACACAAACAAAATAATCTCTGCAGATATACCCATGGGTCTGCCTCATTGATACCATCTTCCCAGGCAGTTAATTATAAATTGTGTGGGTTGAAAATTAAAAGTAACTATTACATGCCTCTCCATATTTTAAAACAAGATTTTATTTTTAATTTTAAATATATGTGCCTGTATGTCTGTATATGGATTTGTGCACATGAGTTCATGTGTCCCTTAAGTTCAGAAGAGGATGTCAGGACCCCTGGAGCTGAGGTTATAAGTGATTGTTAACTACCCAGTTTGGACGGTGGGAACCAATCTCAGGTATTGTGTAGTCACCAAGTCATTTCTCTAGCACATTGCACATTTTTTAAAAAATATACTACACAATATTAGAATGGTAGTTTTGGAAAGGCACAGGCTCTGTGATTTTGAAAGGGAAATAAACAGAAGCAGTGGCAAAATTGGAGAGCATGGCTGGCTCACACACTGTCTCCTTCATTTCAACATAGAGTCTTCCAGGTGTTACCGAAGCACTATACATTCAGCACTTAAACAGAATTTGTAACAAAATTATGTATGAAGCAATGGAAAGTGATAGCAATAAGCTTACTCTCTCATCATATTTAAAGTCCATTTATCTTCACCCATGCTCATGAAGGCCAAGATTGTCTTAAGTTTATCTCTGAAGGGAGATAGAATAAACTCATTAAAAGAGGTATCTGTACTCATTCTTTACAGACATTGCTATAGATACTGAGTTATCTTATTTAGATTCTCATTGGGTGGCTTATATGATGGAGAATTAACACTTGTATATTTTATATACATTCTAATAACTGTAATAAATGACTCCCACAAACAGATCAGTTGCATGGAGAGAATTTAATTATCTTCTCAGTGAGCTGTCAGAAGACTTATCATGAACTGTTGTATCTTTAGGTTCTTCTTGTGCGTTAATGGGCCTCAAACTTCATTAACATGGGTGCTCTGTTAGGAGAGTCAAGTGTTGCCTGGGGTATCAAGGCAAAAAACAAAACAAAACAAAACAAAAACAAAAACAAAAACTACACAGAAACGCTACATATTTGGTCTTGAAGTACCTTGGTGAAAAAATGTTATGAGCCCATAGGAATATACATTAGAGATCAACAAATCCTTCGAGTTGTAAAATTTGCTCTCTTTTCTCCTATGCTTTGTCTTCTCTGCTTTGATCATAATGAGTGTGACTAGTACTTAGACATGAACATTTAAAAATACCCTTTATCATTTCAATTAATCTCCCTAACTTCAAGAACAAGCTTTCCAATTTTCTAAAATTTAATTGCCAATTGTTACTGCCATAATGTGGTATATCACATTGGTACAGTAAGCTGCTACTGCTTTACATAGGAGAAAGGGGAATCTGGTGGATTCCTAAGCTTCATAATATCACTAGACTATGGCAGGTTGCTGAAGAACTGAGTATGAGTTAGAATGTTCTCAAACACTTCCAGCACAAAACACTAGCAGTGGTGGCTTTAATATGAAAGGTACTGAGAAGAGCTAAGGTGTCTGCTGTTAGGTGAATGCAAGGTTGTCTCAGCAAAAGCTGATGCTTCACTGCTTTTGATTCTCTTGGTGTGGTTTTTTTTTTTTTTTTTTTTTTTTTTTTCCTTTCATGGCTGAAAGATGAGGGCAGTAGTGCTCTGCTTCAGATTAAAATGTTATCTTTGCATGTTTCTCAAGGAGGAAAACCTTTACCTGCCACATATAATAGAAGTACCTTCTGCTTTCCTGCTTGAAATTCAATCACCTAAACAGATGACACCTAAACCAATTGCAGGTGTAATTTTCATGATTCATGCCCCATAGCTGGGAACATAGCTGGTTAAATAAAACTGGAACTCTGTAAGGCAGGATAACAAAGGAAATGATTACTGGGTGGATAATTGAGACCACTGGGTTCTGTTATAAACAAGTCTTTCCTTATTTCCAGTGGCCTTAGTTTCTTACTAATATTCCACATTACTAACAAACAACACCTTTTTTACACTTTTAGTGTTAGCACCTAGGTTGTCCCATTTGCCTTTTGTAACCACTCCAAATAGACAACATTTCATTATCAAGAAACTGAACTTTGGCTAGATAAAACTTTTGCCATTTCTAATCAGTCCAAATAAATTAATGTTCAGTATTTTAATATCTTCTCATGTAATCATTACATTTTTAGTCTCTTTTGCCTTTTGTCAATTATGTATGTTGGGTGTGTGATATAAGCATTAACAGCTGCAAGCATTGAGTTTATTATTCTTCTTCTCATGGGTTCATGGAAGGAGACAGTTTATTCTTTGGTAATTTAATCCCTTGTCTTGGAGGGTTTTAGCCTCTGTACAATCTAATAGAAAGCCTAGACCTAGAAGGCTTCAACCTCTATACAATCTAATCTGCAAGCCTACAATGTTTCTGAGACTTACTACTGGCTGAGTTCATTCTGACTATCTTCTGAACTACCTCTTTTCAGGTTAGCTGTACTGTGAACTCAGAATTGTAAATCATAAACCATCTGCTTTTTACTCTCTGCTTTCTCTCTGCTTAGTCTGGACTGGCTCTGTTTTTCTCAGCTTCTCCTGAATTGAACTGTTTGTGAGCTGACTACACTCAAACTGCGTGACTGAACAAACATTCTGTTTCTCTGAGCTCTGCCTCTTGTCTGTGTCACATCTGCTTCCATCTTGCTTTTCTCTCTGATGTCTGCCTTGTCTCCCTACTGACTGCTTCTTTCAGATCCCAACAATTTGGATTACAGGCATATGCCACCACTTCCTTCTGAGTTGGGATTAAAAGCATGTGCTACCATTACCTTCTGAGTTGGAGAACAGGATTACCTGATTAACATTCTTTGTGTATTCCAGGTGGATCACACAGGCCTGTGAAAGTGATTCCTTGCTAGAGTAGCCATGATGCTGGATTAAAGGATTAAATGTTCTTCTACATTCTCATTGTAGTCTGATATTTCTCTATACATACTGCAGTGGAGTGTTCTTTAATGGTAATGCAAGTTATGTTTCCTACTGTATGAGAATTACTCAGAATAGTAGAGCTTTTGACTTTCTCTTCACCTCCTGCTACTGGAGAATTTGGGGACTTTAAACAAAGAAGATTATAGTCGCCCCCGCCCCCCCCAAACCATGAGCCTTTCATTCATTAATTTAAGAAAGTATATTAAAGGTCATGCCTACTACGAATGATGGTAAATTGTGTTGATAGCATAGCAGGAAGAAATTCATGGTTTCAAGGGCTTATGATCTGATAAAGAGGATGGAACATGAAATAACCTTTCACTTTAAGATGTGAATTCATCCTTGAAAAGAAGGCAGAGGATATGTTGAATGTGCTTAGATAAATATTCTAATTAGTAATTAGGAAAGGGGAGATCATAAAAAATTCTGAAATTATTGCAACTATTTTGATACTTTGAAGATCAAAATGGGGACAAAGACAGTGCTCTGTATGCAGTGGTTAGTCAATAAATAATTCATATTATCATCTAAGGGAGTGGTTCTCAACCTGTAAGTTGTAACCCCTTTGGGTGTCAAATAACCCTTTCATAAAGGTTAAGAAATCAGCATATCAGATATTTACATTAAGTTTTCCAATAGTAGCAAAATTACAGCTATGAAGTAGCAGCGAAAATAATTTGATGGTTGGGGTCACCCTAACATGAGGAACTATATTTAGGGGTTACAGAACTGAGAACAACTGTCTTAAGGCATCTTGGTTGAAATGTAATTTACATAAAATTCATTCATTATAGGTAAATTGTAATTGGATAAATTGGATAAATGGCTTCTATTACATCTTCAGAACTGAGCCCTCCTACTATAGTTAATCTTAGAATATTTTCACTTCTCTCAAAAGAAACCTCATACTCTTTAGGCATCACCCTCCAACATCTTCTGTTTCTCAGTTGACCAACACTCCTCCACCTAGGTCATCAACTTCAACTAGTGTACTTTCTATCTCAATAAACTTGCTTATTTCAGACATCTTATGTGATAACAGTTATAAGTGAATTATTATAATTACCACAATAGTTTCGGTATTCATGTTCTATCATTCATCAGTACTTCATTTTGATTGCCAAATAGTATTGAATTATTTGAATAAAATATTTTACTTATGTTTGCATAATGGTTGACTTACCTTTCAATATAAATGAGAATGGATTTGATGGATGATATATCTCTGTGTTCAATATTTTTGCAGCTGCCAGACAAGTTTTCTAACGAACTGTGACATACTCTGTTCCCCTAACAGTGTATTATGATTCCAACTACTCCATTGGAAGCCATTTTATTCTTCATTTGTTTGTTTGTACTGATTCAGAAACAGTTCTTGCATTTATACAAGGATCCATTCTGTTATTGATTTGTTTCCTTAGTTGCTCAGAGGTTGAGCCTTTGCTGTTAGCTGTTGTCCATATGTATCTGTCTGGGAAAAGTTATTGCAATCAAGGAAGGATGAAGGGGAAGATCTGTGTGATCTACTGGGCTGGGGATAGCAGGGTGGTATGGGAATCTGCATAATGTGGTCTGCTGCAGATCTAGGGGGATTTGGAGGACTGGGGGATTGGATTTGGAAGAGTAGAGTGAGAGGTGAAGATCTCTAGTCTACCTGCTTCTCTGGCCACAGTGGCTTGCAGGTTTCCAGGGAATGCCTGCTGGAGTTTGGGGCTGGGATAACATGGCAAGTAGGGGGAAGGAAGGTTGAAAGAGAAGACCCACATGATTCAATCCATTGGAGATGGGGGAAGACAGGAAGGGGAGGCCATAGCAGGTGGTATGCTACAGATCTGGGATGAGACTAGGGTTTGGATTTGGAGAGAGAAGAGGGAAGTGCCAATATGCAGTTTGCCCACCTGCTTTCCTGGATGGAGTGGCCTGCGTGTTGTCAGGAGATGCCTTTTGAAGTTGGATGCTGGGTTGAAGGCATGGATTAATGAGGGGAAGAAAGTTTGCAGGGCAAGATCTGTGTGATCCACTGGAGATTGGACAGAAGTGAGGGGAGGCTGCAGCAGGTGGAATGATACAGATCTGTGGATGAGACCGGGAAAATGGATTTGGAGGAGAGAAAGGAGAGGTGAAGATCCATGGGTAGCCTACCTGCTCCCCTTGCTAGAAGAGCCCCAGTTGTTTGGATTTTGTTTGTATTATTGTTGCTTTTCTGTCTTTAGTATCCCATATAATTAACTACTGTATAATTCTTGATTATGAGACTCATGAATTCATTTCCTTCTAAGTCTTATGGTTATTTTGATAGTCTATTGTTTTTTGCTATCATTATAGTTAGATCTTCTATTATAACTGTATCAACTTTTTGTATAAGTGTAAATTGAATGTGTTTTGCATGGCCAAGTTTTTTAAGGTTAGTCTGGGCTCTTTAAAATACTGCAAATGTGGCAGTATGACCAACATCACATAGAATTTTGTGAGTGATGTGGATACTTAAGTTCATTCCCCAAACCAATTTGTTATAGAGCATGGATCTGTTTTTCCAGTTGATTCTTACAAATGGAAAGTACTGCCTCAGATGATTGTAAAAATCATTCCTTCCTCCCACTAACTTACTGCCCACCTTTATCCTTATAGGATCTCATACATATATAACATCTCATTTCCAGTCTCCATTTCTTTAAAATGGTGGGCAACAATACTCAACATTTGCTTTGTAGACGTTTAATATCTTAGCTTATGTCAAACCAGAAAGAACTTCATAATAAACATGCCCAACACTTTCATAAAATATTAGGATAGTTGTTGCTATGTAGAGATTATTAACATATAAATTCCATCATAGAAAGCCAGGCACAACGATACCTCCATGTATCAATCCTAGCACTGACCTTGAAGATAAATTAGGAATCATATTTCTCTGGATTGACATCAGAAGGTAAACTCTAGTTTTGAGATCTATAATACAAACACATAGATATTTTTAAATATTTGTTTTAAATATATTAAGATATAAACAAAGAAAACATTTTTTAAAAAATATCTATTGTGAGAAAATTATATATCATCCTTAAACATAAAACTGAAATGAATATATAACATTTAAAAGCATATCAAATTTAACATTGTATTCTACAATGTAGTTAGCTATTATAGAATTACAGTTGGCAAGCATCAGTGTGGTATATAAAGCTAAAGAAGGAGAGATACATAGTACTCGATTTTGATGGCATGATCTTAAAGTAGTAAAACATTCAAATATTAAAGAAAGTTCAATCTTTCATGAATTCAAGGATGCATGGAATTATTTGAATAAAAGATAAAAAGCACCTTATGCTTTGAAGTCA
Organism: Cricetomys ansorgei; assembly: GCA_026225945.1. Taxonomy (NCBI): domain Eukaryota; kingdom Metazoa; phylum Chordata; class Mammalia; order Rodentia; family Nesomyidae; genus Cricetomys; species Cricetomys ansorgei. The sequence goes on from JAMJFZ010004061.1 coordinate 17,245,037, forward strand.
TGTGTAACTTTGCAATTCTTAAAATAATTCTTTCCAACTATATGGCTTTGAAATCTCTCTATTTCTATGTGTTCTACAATCACACATGCATATACAAACTATAATAAAAAATACATTAAAATTACTTCACTCCAATATTTATCTAAGTCTTCCTTTATGTGGTCTATCATATAATTAATTATAATTAAAACTTCAGACTTGGAAAGCATAATAATTTTAGGTTTACTAAAAGCTCTACATCAATTTTTATTCATGACATGCCTTTTTGGGAAATTCTAACTCCTCCCCTTGTCTAGAGATTAAGAGAAGATTTTATTGCATGGATCCAAAAATTCTAGCCTAGTGGAAATGATGCCTTCTTCATTGCCAAGGATAAATAATAGGAATAGAGTGGTTTTCTCCAGATAGGAGAATTAACCTTAGAGAATGTTTTAGTTGACATGATTTACATTTATGTATGAACTTGTGGTTTTCCACAGAGATGGGATTTGATTTAGGAATTGACCAAGGAGCATAGATTTGGATCAAGATTTGTCTCTGCAAGTTTCTAGCGGTGTAATTCTCAAAGACTAGTAATTTTGCCAAATTTGGACACTTCTTTTGTTGACCTGAAGTAGTGCAGATATTCAGCTGATGAGATTAATTGAAGGCTAACCAAAATGTTCAAAACCAGAGTCTAAAACATGTTATTAGTCTTTGTTCTGTGATTTACAAGAAAAAATATTCAAAAATAGTCAAAAATATTTTTAAAAAAACTTAAGAGTAATGAAAGGAAAAGATTATAAAAAGAAATTTTCTTTACATATTTCTGGACAACGTAAACTGGCAAATAATTGATGATTTGGAGGTGGCAACTCCCATGGACAAAATAAAAACAATAAAATTGTAATTGAAAATAATATTCCATTATTACATGGAAATTTTTGAAATCTGTTTTAGAGTTTACTTTTAGTTACATATAAAAATAATTATTTTGTGTACTATTGGGTGAGGTTCTGCCTAGGTCTTGGTATTTGTAGTGTCTTCAGATGTTGGATTTATTTTGATGTTTGATTGCTTATGATCTCCATGTGCTAGTAGTAGAAAAGCCAAGGCATTCTGAATCAATAAAAACACTTGAATTCATATGCTCAGGGTTCCACTGTCTAATATGGTGCTTGCCAAGATGGTGGTTCCCTCTGCTGAGGTCTGGAAACATTTGCATGAATAAAAATGTGTTTTTTTGTTTCTGTGTTTCTCTTGGTGAGCCCACACAGTGGCTAATAACAGCAGAAATCCATTTTGGTATATTGGCAAATTAAAGGGCAAGAAAAGTTGGACCAAATAGATTAAGATGATTTTCAGAGTATTAGGAGACTGGCATACAACTAAATCTTTTATTGTATTTTTAAATTGTTTTGTTTTTGGTTACAGAAAATTTATTTTGTTGGAGATATTAAATCAAAATTGTTTAGCTTATTACAACTTGTTTTCAAAAGGCCTGTTTGCTTACTAGATGGAAATTGTCAACATATAAAAACCCATCCATAAAAGCTAGGTATGGTGATGAATGCCTAGAGTCTTTCTCAGAAGTGTTTTGGAAACCTGAGACAGGAGGACTGAGAAACGTTTGGACCTTGGCTCAACAAAACAAAACACAACACAAACAAACAAAACATTCTAATTTCTCATCTGGATAAATTTGAAAAAATGAAAATACGTGAATAGTCAAATGAATATTTGTAAGCATTCTGCAAGTAGTCCAGGCTTATATATCAAAAGAAGACAATTAAACTAAGACGTTACTGTAATTTCAAGCTTAATCACAATGAAAGGACAAGACCAAAGCAGCCAAACTTTAGTCAGGCTTCTAAGAGCACCAAAATTGTGTAGGCCCAAGTCAGAGGCAATGTGACTCAGAACAGTTCCCAAAATTGAAGTAAGAGAAACAATTTCTGTGGGAAAAACAATTTCTAAGACAAACAAGATATATACCTCTGAGTAATGGCCTTGGGCTAAGGATCTCCCCCAACCCACATTGACTAAGACCCTAAAGTTTACATTTTCTAGTGCCCGTGACCTTGCTATATGCCAGCACCAATCAGTTTAAAGGTTAATACTCACATCACTATACACTCATGCCTGATAATCTGTTGCTATGCTCTGCCTTTGAAAATCATATATAAATCGTACTTAGAATGTACTACTTGGTCACTCCCACCTGCCTCGCTTGAGGCATCTGTGGGAGCGGACCCCAATGTGTTGGAAATAAACCTCCTGTTTTTGCATCAATCTCGAGTCCTGGTGATTTCTTAAGGGTCTCCTTCTGTCTGCCCCTAACAACAACCGGATCAACTTTTACTAAAACACTTTCAGAGAACAATCTTTTTCTCATTGATGCTTCATTGGTCTCAGGTAAAGCTGGGGTTTTATATTAGTTTTATATTCTAGTCATCTTATACATTTATTTAGAATATATTTATGCAGAGTCCAATCCCAATAGCCACAGTTTTCTATCATTCCAAGTGTAGGGTAGATCACATGCTCTTGACTACATTTTTCAAAGCTTAACCTGCAAAGAGTGATATTAATTTGGAAGACAGGAAATACTTTTGCCTGTTATTTCCCTCATTGATCCTACTGAGAGAAACGTTTGTACAGTCCAGTAGAATAGAAGATAGAGACTGTCCTTATTGTCTTTGGCAAATGAATGATGGTTTGGGGGTGCCATCTCCCATAGACAAAATAAAAAAAAGAAAATTATACTTAAAGATAATGTTCTGGTATTATGTGGAAAATTTTGAAATCCACTTTGGTCTGTTGGAAAATTAAAGGGAAAGAAAAATTGGACCAAATAGATTAAGATGATTTTCAGATTATAAACATTTTCTGGGAAAGAATTCAAATCAATTCAAATAGGGAGTACAGAGGAGAACAAGCAAAAATCCAAGGACGACGGGGTAAAACTAAATTGCAGGGTTAGGTTAATTGGTATGGGCGGGAAGGCTTCCTATCAGGTTTAAGCAGTGAGCGTGTCTAAATAATGCTGAGAAAATTGAGTTAGAGAGTGTACACACAACACTTAGGAACCATGATGATTGCATTTCTGCTTAAAGCAGAGATCTAGCTAAAGGAAATCATTTTCCTATTTATTCACATGTGCAAGAGAGAAAGGACATCTAGAATTAAATCTGAAGGCGAGCTCAAGAGTCTGAGCCAGTTGTCTGCAACTCTAATACAATAATGCTGGTTGCAGATCTTTTATAAAGCTGCTTCTACTAAGTTAACTTCTTACTTAAGTCAAATAAAATTTAAAGGGTGGAAGTGAATAAACACAAGTGTGTAAAGTTTGGGAATGCAAACTTAATCAGACTGCTAAAAATTTGTATATAATCTTCATGGCAGTCAAAGTTGATTTTATAAATGTATGTGTTTAGTTTTTCATTTTCTCTTTGTAAAGTGAGATAGATCTGATGCTGTCACGCTTTAAACCTGATATTTTTATCTTCTAAAAAAGTGAATGCTCTTGCCTAGACAAAAACATGTTTCTAGGATTATTACCTACTATTCTAAAAGGAAGAGAAAGGTAGGGAGCATTCAGATAATCACTTAGCATATTTTCAAATCCTTCAATTTTATATCTCAGCACATGGGAGACAGAGGCAGGTAGATCGCTGTGAGTTCAAGGCCAGCCTGGTCTACAGAATGGGTTCCATGACAGCCAAAGTTACAACAGAGAAACCCTGTCTCAAACCACCATACTCTCTTTCCTGCAAAAAAGCAAATAATTTAAGGGTAGGGAATTCATAGAGGAAAGTAAGCAGGGTACTTAAAGCCAAGGTTAAGATGACAGTTTTTCTCTTATTCATCTTATGATCACATCAATAATTGTAAATTTGGGACCATTGGTAGCCTTATCTGAAAACTTAAAGATGGTCATCAGCAAAGTTCAAAGAATTATGATTGTGTCCTTTCCCAGCCTAGCTTTTTATGCTATTAATCCAGGTTCTCATGGGAGCTATCCTGAATGAGGGAGAACACTGAATGCTGCACATTTTTATATATGTTATTATTTGTATATATATAGTAATTAACACTCAAGAAAATTTAAAGTTATTCCTTTAAAGAATGTTAGGGACAAATAGATTATTGTGAAAAAATAGTCATAGACATGACTTAGCAATAAGGACTTGTTCAGTTAGGATCACATTACAGTGCAACTGCTGGAATCTATATATCTATAACTTTAACACTGACACAAAATAAACTTTACTCTGCATTTTTAAAAGGTCAGGGAATAATAATAATTCACAAAGATGCCATGTTTTAAAGAATTTGTTGATATTACTATGACCTTTATACATGAACCGAATAATGAACCAGGTATGTATCAAGGATCTTCCCAGTTAGACTGTTTACATTCAGATTTAAATTATGACTTGATTCCAAGATAGAATACAGAGTACAAAGAGCTTTTCTGGGTAACTCCATTATTTACTGGTTTTTTTTTTCTGGTTGCATTGTGTTCCCTCTATATTTTATATTGAAAAGTCATACTGATTTTAGTATTAAAGAATGGGGCTTGTAGGGAACTGATGACATCTCTCACATGATAACATCAATGTCTTACAAAAGGACTTGAGCCATTGACTTTGTCTTTTTTGTTGTTTTCCTGTTCAGTGAGGACACAGTATTCAGGGATATAATCTTGGAAGCAGAGACGTGGTCTCTACTAGATACCAAATCTACTGAGGCTTTCATCATTGACTTCTCAGTCTCCAAATTAGGAAGGAAAAAAACCCCTGTTATTTATAACTTACTTATTCTCAAGTATTTTTCTATAGCAGTACAAGAGAACCAAGACATCATTCTAGTGACACTGATGTTTTCTCTTTTATTTAATCTTTTAATTTTTATTGGCTTGTATGTCTATGAAATATCTATCTTTCATTTTATCCATCAAATAAGGGTTTTAGAGCAAGTAGTCACCGTCAAATATAATGGCTCTCTGAGTTTCATATAAGTTGAAGGAAACTTAAGTGAGAAGGAGTAATAAACTAGGCTCTATGCTTTTCACTGTTGCTCTTACTCTTTTTTTAAAAATTAGTTTTAAGGTTTATATCAGAGCATACACAGTTTATTCTTCTAAGTGAGAGACTCTATATTTCATTAAATGAAAAATATGCATGGTTTTCTACCTGAATTACTGTGACTATGAATGAGTTTTGCTAGAATGCAAATTAAAGTCATTACATTAATTTCTATGCAAATGTTTCAAAATTGACAATTTTTGTTTTGCTTATAACTCATTGAACATTTAGTCATGCGAACAGAGTTGATACCACAGTGAAAACAAAGTAGGACACGGTTGACTATTTCCAAATGAAAATCTTTCAATTGAAATTATTGGATGAATGAATGACACAAATCTGTCTGGGTTGAGCAGTATCTCACTCTCAAATTCTGACCCACTCTCAGAAGAATATTGGACAGTAAAACTTTGAAGATTATGTGTGACATATCCAACTGATCACACATAAATATTTTCAGTGTTATCAATATTTCTGAATAGTATACTCTTATTATTTTGTTATTCCTGTTTTATAGAGGATAATGTGGATAGCTAGGGGAAAGAAGTGACAGGTATTTAGGAATTTTCTTAACTCTTACCTTCACTGAAGTTCCTTATAACTTGTTTAATAGTTGCTTCCTTGCCTCAGTCAATAGTATTGTAATTCTACAATAAAAGAATCTATGTGAATTTGGAAACTAACTGCATAATAGTAGATACATAGATATAGATATATAGATATAGAGTTAGATATATAGATGTAGATATAGTCATAGACATAGATATAGACATATTTGCTTGTATAGAGATTTGTAGGTCTAAAGCTCAAAAAAATCTATTTCTTAGAACTGAGCTATTTTTTTCCTTCCAACAGTCTCCTAACACACTAAGAAGAATATTCATATGAGGAGTATTTTGTATTTGATATAAGACAGTCGAAATTGTCTCAACTGTGGTTCTGCATTAAATGTTGGTGAATATTTTCTTTTGGATCAAAATGCATGAATAGAAAATTTTCTATATTGACATGCATTAGTCACAAACACATAAACATTTCACGAAACAAAGGATTTGGAGGTTCAAGAAAGCAAAAAAAAAAAAAAAAAAATCTAACTAGAAAGAATCCAGCTTCTAGAACAACTGGATACAGACATTCAATAATATGATCAGAACATGTTATCAACTGTCTTTTGGATATTCTAATGTATAGGCTGGTATGTCTTTGACATGCTCTCCTCTAAGGTAGGTTATCAACAGATAACCTCTTGACCCTCCTCTAAGCAGCTTGAGCCTCCTCTATGCAGCCCCTTTCAGTTGTGATCAAATGAAATTTATATATTTTTTCATGCACAACATGACATTCTGTAACACACACATAGTGTGTGTGTGTGTGTGTGTGTGTGTGTGTGTGTGATATAAAATGGCCACAATTAAGATAACCTATACTTTGCCTTATGAAGTTGTATTCTTTGGGGGAATGTATGATAGAAATATTTAAGATCTATATTCTTAGAAACTTTCAAGGAGAAATTTAGTATCTCTCATCCATACTATGAAATGCTTTGAAAATCAAATGATGTTCTGACAGCCAATGATATGCTAAGGTGGAAAATTCCTGTCTCACCTTGTATAATAGGTTGCTGTCAAAATGCAGACACATATATGAAACAAACATAGTTGCTGTTTAGATTTGGGTTCTTACCCAATATCTCATTTTGAACATAAAAACATGATAAAAACTAAAATTCTGAAATCCAAAGAATTTCTGGTTCCAGTCATTTCAGAAAAATATGATAATCAAATTTATTGCCATGAATCATTTTTATGTGAAGTCAACATAGTGTGTATTAGGTCTTCATTATTTACTCATAACTGAAAATTTGTGGCCTTTCATGAACCTCTTCCCATTTTCTTTCCCCCTCCAAGCATTCATTAATTACCTATCCACTTGCTCTTTGTAAAAGGTCAGCATTTCTAGATTCATACATCAGTGAAATCATGTAGTATTTATTTTTATGCATTTGTTTATTTTATGTAGCATAATTTTCTGCAGGTTCATCTCTGTTGTTACATAATACAGTGTATCTAATTTTGTAAAGTTAAAATGTATATGCAATTATATATTATAATTAAATTATATATATTATATATAATACACAAATATCTATCTATCTATCTATCTATCTATCTATCTATCTATCTATCTACCTTTCTTTCTATCTATCCATATGATGTTGTATACATGTATTAATCAGGGTTTTCATGAGGAGCAGAACTATAGAATGAAAAAAAAAATACACACACACACACACACACACACACACTTAGCCCTTGATCCCTGGGCCAGTTGCAGACCCTTCAGTCAAGTTATATATACACAACATAAAGTGATATAAAAAAGTTTTAATTGAATTGGAAAAGAGTCACTAGATAACAAAAATGATTATGGCATCACATCAATTTGATATAAAATGATGTGTTATATTTAGATGGAAAAACAAAGCAAAGTAATTTTCCAAGGTCTACTTCTTCAAGATATGTGTTTGCATTACTCACATGGCATGGTATACATTTGTTATATTACACTAAATTACTTTTAATCACAGTGAGTCTGAGTACAGCACTTGTTAATTACCGTTTTAGTTATAATATTCAAAATTGTAGTTGGATATTGAGATTTATAAAAATGACACATCTATGTATATATAGATGATGACACATAGGTAGATAGTTGGTGTCATATTCTCACTCTTTCATTTAAAGTTAAAATTAATTTACTACCTTTTATTTCTGATGCTCATTATGCTTGGATAATTAATGCTATCAATGCCCATATTTTCTGCTTGCCAAAGACTATACACTGAAAAGTTCCAGAAGCTTTTATTTGGATTTTTTTAAGTTTTAATTTTCACATTTGCCATACTGAGGAGTGACTTCCTCAAGGACACATCTCTGTGAGTTGGTGCTTCGATTGTCTATATTTACAAGCTAGAACTGTTATGCACACAAAAGAGCTCTAGGTGAAAATTACTTTCCTCCTATTCAGTCAAAGTACTGGTAGAGTGAGTTCATTGATTGAATGGAGCTTCTCATCTGTTGTGACAAGGCTGTAGAGTCAAATAGAACTTGACTGAAACAGCTTTATTACTTCTAGTTCCACTAGGTTGAACTATTTCCTTCCCTAATCTTAGGAGTTCTTTGTTTGAAATAAAGAACAAATGGTATCCTCTGAAAATATTGTTGGTGTTTGAGCTAAAACAATTGAAACATTAATTGTGTTTCCTTTTGCAAAAGGAATACTTGTTTGGTTATTCAACCATCTTTCCATTGGGACACAACAGATAACCACTCTAAACCACAATGATTCAGACACAGTCTTTCTCAGGGGGCTTTTCAAAAGTGTCTTCTTTACTATGTCAAAGGTCTGTCATTTCATTAACTGAAGATGTGGAAACTTCTTGTTCATACCACAAAGAATTATATTTTCATCAGCTTGAGTATACACAGTACTGTTATCAAGATAAGTGAATACAGATAATTTTAAAATTCATTAAGGTATGGGAGAAAAATTCCTTTTGATCACAAGCAAAATTCTCTTCTTTTTTACTGGACAGAAGACAAAGAGAAGTGCTTCACCTGTCAGTGTGTCAGGAGATTTCAGGTGAAAGCCCTTGTGCTTGTTACCACTGTTGAGAAGGGACATAGTGAATATCAATTGGAATACCTGAGTGCTTGTGTTGCAACCTGTGAGTCAAGCACAAAAACCTTTTTTTTTCTGTTTTGTTGTGACTTGTTTGATTCCATCATCAATATCAGAATATCTGGTTTTAATTAATTACTTGTTCTATTTGGATCATTATTTGGGCAAATTGCTTTCCTCAATAGGAGATGTTATGAAGAAGATAACATCCTTACTTCTGTTTATAGTGAATTTAATTCTGTCCCTTGTATTTGAAAACTGACAGTCTGAAATAAAATATAATGCAAAATGTTTTACAACTAGAAAAACCAATCCTCGTTGACATGCACACATGCGCGCGCACACACACACACACACACACAGACTCAGAGAGAGACAGAGAGAGAGAGAGAGAGACAGAGACAGAGACAGAGAGACACAGAGAGACAGAGACAAAGAGATCAAGAGACAGGAGAGAGACAAAGAGAGAGGGAGGGCAGAGTAACAGAGAGACAAAAAGACAGACATTGAGACGTAGAGACACAGAGACAGAAACAAAAAGGAGACAGAGATAAAATCAGAGAGAGACCAACAAGAGAGATGGTGTATTACTAGTCACTACAAAATGTTTGGAATGCTGAATAAGAATAAGTTTCTACACTTTGATAAAACAATGGCTTCAAAAACCACAGATTTTTGTAGTGATTGCTACCTAACCTCAAACTGTGCACCTTTCTCTTATATTATTTTTCAAAAATGTACAAAGAAAGAAAAAAATGAATAAATGATGTCTATTGCAGAATCTATCTAGTAAACTTTAAGTGTTCAAAGTCATTTTGAGGACCTGATAATTATAGACTATAGATGCATAGTAACACTAATTCAAGTTAATTAGCAAAAATACCTTCTAAACAACTATATCACCATTTTAATTCTTAAAGACAGCACACACAAACATGTTAATGAACCATGTTTGAACTTGTTCTATTCCTAGTGATGTAGAAAGAAATAGCCTCCCTCTTAAAGCAACATGTGAAGGTTAGTCCTGATTGACAACCTGGTGGAATTTAGAATCATGGAAGCAAATCTTTCTGTGTACCTATAGGAATTTTCTAGATTAGGCTATTAAAAACAGGAAGAGCCACCTTCAATATGAATGACACCTATAGAAATGGAAAGCGTAATGAGTAGAAGCATTAATTTCCCTCTGCTTCTTGATTGTTAACAATGCATTCCCATCTCTGTACTTCGAGAAGCTGTAAACCACAGTAAACTTTACCTTCTTAAAGTTGATTATAACCATATTGTAAACTTGGACATGTAAAAATTGCCTCTTAATTTCCAAACCTAGATTAGAAACTGTCAATGCATAGACTATAAGAGCTAGTACACAGCTTTCATTAAGAAACACAAATGATTCCATGGGTGTAATTATTTTAATGGAACCAGGTTTGGAAGCCTTCTATCTTAAGTCTGTTCACACATAAAGAAAATTTGCAATGCTGTGTGTATGTTTGTGGGTGTGTCACTTGGCTTTTGTCATGAAAATTCAGCTGTATTTCTTTTATCACACATCAGCCAGACATCCAGAAAAACTCATTTTAAAATTAAATATACCTAAAACAGTTAATAAACTTATTGTTTCCCCAGCCACAGCAGAGATCAATGCCAGAGATCAACTCTTGGTTAACATTTCTGGAGGAACCCTCAGTGCTAGTTCCATTGTCCACTATTTGACAACCAAAAATAATGTAATTCTTTTGCAAGTTAAAAAAATGAGATGCAGAAACATGCAGCAGCTCACAGAGGACTGCCCCCTAAGCTGCCAGCAGAAAGGGAGGTAGAATCCCTCTGTGTTGTTGACTCTACTCATTTTAAACACATGTGTTGTTTATGCAGGAGTCAGAATAGCCTTTTCAAACTGCAAAGTCTATAGTTTGGATGAATGGCAAACTATGTTGTTCCAATTAGGACAAGTGGGGAATAATCACAGGTGATGATATCTGGGGTGGGGGTTCAAATAAAATGAATACAGTGATTTCTAAAGAGAAAGTAGTAACAACATGAGAGGGTTTAGTAGTTGAGAACACCTTTTTGATTTATATTGTAAATGAATCATTCCGGCCATTATGTTTAGATCCCATACTGCAGTCTAAGAGTAGAACAGAGTGCTGTTTCAACATTCAGCAAATACCTGCGGTGGGAGGTGTGGGTGCAGCAGAGTGGAATATGTGACATGTAATATGTGGTTCAACATGTACTCTGAAGGTTGTAACAGAAAAATTTTCTTGTGGTGTGCCGCATAAGATAACATAAAGAACCAAAAGGAAATGTAAAGCTAAGTTATACTCCATTGTATGTTTAACCACATTATCCACTTATCTGTTCGTAAATATTTTTGTTTCAGTTCATTGACATGTGAGTACAGCCTTAAAAAGGCAGGAAATGTTGCTTCAAAGGGAGGCTAGAATGTGAGTGATGGAGAATTGTTTTTTACAAGTCTAAGGATTCATTAATATAAGATAATTATCTTTAGGGGATCTGATATACAACATTATTGTTATGAGACAAAATAAACCCTCCTCTAAGATTATTTTTATAGGTATTTTGTTGTAGCAACAGAAAGCTGTCTAACACACACATGTATTTATCATGTACATTGTGGTTATGGATTCTCAAGTGTATGAATGTCCCAAAACTCATCACATTATAAATGAAATTTGTGCAGTTGTTATCAACTGTACCCAGTAAATAATTTAAAATGATAATAATAAAATAAACTGCCCATGAATTTGATAAAATGAATGCTAGATTTTTATGTTAAAATTGGGAAAAATTATTTGTTGTGGTAGGAACTGTTAGCAAGAAATCAGGAAAGAAAAAAAACAAAAACAAAAACTGTTTTTGAATGCGTTAACTTTGAAGTGCCAGCGATGCTTTTAGGAGAATAAATTAAGAAGACAGGTGAATATAACTCCTGAGTTCAAGGGACACAGAAGATCGAGGAAGAAAGCTGTAAGTCATTTGTATAAAGTTAATATAAACAATGAAGCAGTGTGAGGTCACCTAAGGATAGAGTATGGAGATGAAAAAAATAAATCCAAGAATAGACACTTTTTCAACTTTCATTTAGAGTTTGAGAAGATAAATAGCACTTAGAAAAGGAGAAGGGGAGGTAGAAATATGACAGGACTGAATAAAGAATATTGTGTTTTATAAATCAAATCACAATATTTCTAGAAAAAAGCAAATTATCAGCTACATTCAATGTAGATTAATCAGTCAAATGATATATGACTAGTTCTTGGCCACATTGATTTCTTCTTAGAGAGATCACTATTAACCTTGAGAAGAATAGATTTAGTGATCAAAGTACATTAAAACAGATGGAAAGCATTAAAAAAAGGCAGCATTGCAAATTGTTGTGGTGGAGTTGATAAATGGCTTCTCACTGAGTAGGCATGAATGTAAGGATTGTTATTAAATGCAGAATTATAAGAAATATTTGATGATATAAATGGTTCAGAAGAATATAGTCATGCTGAATGAGACAAAAGATAACTTCAGGAATCATTTTGAATGTCAACATTGATGATTGTACACATAAAGAAAAACCAAAGACCATGGAGGAAGGAGGCTAAATGAATTGTGTGAGTAAGGAGGAATGATAACAAATCAAACAAACAAACATAGACTAGGGATCTTAATGCACTGAAAAGGAAAATGATAATGGAAGGTGGAACTTTATCAATTGGAAGTTTCTGAATAAAGAATGGAGTATCAGGCCATTGAAAAACCTACTACTGTAGAAGTTTTCTAAAGTATATACATGAATATATTTACAAAGTGTTTAAATGGAATTATCCACTAACAGAAAAACAGTGCATCTACTAGACACCACAGGCTACCATATAAAACACCAGTAACAGGTTACCACTATCTGGAGTTGTTGACCACTGAGGTCTTACAGACATTATATTACAGGCTATTACCAATGTTCTTGGTTATTCTCCTTAACTTGATAGTAAGAACATATTGCTGAACACAATTCATACTCAAGTCATAAAATATGGAGAAATCAAGTTTGTATTCTCCTGAAAGCTTCATCCCTTCTGGATACCTTTCATAGTGTTAGAACATTCTATACATATTACTGGAGAAACAAAGTTAGTATTACTCTTACCCATTTGTGAATCAGGTGGGCTATAGCAACTACTGGGCTGGTAAGACATGCTCATTGTTGCAATAGTGGTACACATATCAGAGAAGCAAACAGTCATTTTATGATTGGACTTAGGCCTACTTAAAATTGAATCTCATACCTGATACTATTGTCAGGATCAAGAGCATGTGGCTAGACTCATCATAGGCACTGCTGTATGTACATATATAAGCATAGATGTAAGCATTTATTTTATTTATTACTATTATTATTATTATTATTATTATTATTATTATTATTATTATTCTCCTGGGTTCATGGCAAAAGACAGTTTATTCTTTGTTGGGAGCTCCTAGTGGGTTTCAGTCTTGGAACAATCTAATCTTAAGCATAGACCTAGAAGGCTTCAGCCTCCATACAATCTAGTCTATATAACTTAGAATCAACTTAGAATGTTTCAGTCAAAGACTTGCCACTGACTGGGTTCATTCAGAGTAGCTATCTTCTGAACTTCCTTTTGATCTGTATTGTTAACTCCAAACAAATCGTAAACTGTCTGCTTCTCTCACTCTGCTTATTCTGGACTGGCTATGCTCTTCTTGGCTTCTGTCCATGAGCTGACTGCCTAAATGTCTAACTCCTGTCTGAACTGCTTCTTATGAACTGAACTGAATTCCTGATCTCTTCTGAACTGCCTGTGAGCTAAGAGCCTCCTTTTATATCCTGAGAATTGGGCAGTCCTCGTTCTGATTCAGGCTCAGAGTTTAGGATTAAAAGCATTGCCTTCAGAGCATTTCATCCAGATCACACAGGCCTCTAAATCTGATCGCTTCTTATGGGCCTTTGGACATGATCTTTTCCTAGATATCACACAGGACTTTCAACATGATCCTTTACTAGAGCATCCATGCTGCTTGATTAAAAGATTAAATCTTCCTCTACATGCATAATATTAAACCAAGTCCTGGTGACATACATTCATAGCCATTCCTACTCCATATTCACAACTCTCATTCGAGAAGCTTTTCCCCGCAGTGGACAGTGATTAACACATAGATACACAACTAGTTCATATGCAGAGAATAGAGAATGCAAAATGCTTAGCCCTTAATGGGATATCTATATCATACCCTTTTAATCTCAAGACTCTGGGATAATTGTAGAAGAGAGGTGGAAAGATTTTCAGAGGCTGAAGTGGACTGCTGTGATGAAACTGTTTTCCAGACACAGCCAAGCAGTTGTGACAACATGCACAAGACATTTGTAAGCTCAGACTAGACAATATCCCAACATGGAGACAGAAAGAGGGCATGAAGTCTCATTTATGGCTAAGAAGCTATTGACAAATGATAATCGCTAGAAGAGGGAGAGTTAGTTTTCCTTAAGGCTGTGGCCTCTGCCTGCTAGTTGACTAGGCTCCAGTGGAAGGTCACAAATCTAAGAGTATAAGGGCAGTAAAAATCGTACATGATAGGTTTTATAAAGAAGAGGGGGGGGAGGAGGAGAAAAAAGAAGAGGAGAAGGAGGGCACAAAGTTTGATGGGTAAAGAAGGAGGAGTATATCTGGAAGGAATTGGGAAATGGGTGTGAATATAATCAAAATACCTTGTGTGAATAAACCAAATGAGAAAAAAAGAAAACTTCAGTGGGAAAGTTATGGAAAGATTTCAGAGAGCTGAAGCTACTGGTAATAGGGAGTTCTAGAAAGGACTTCCTTCCTTTTCAAAATTTGTGGTAAGACTATCACAGAAAATTTGATCTACCTGTCTGTCTGTCTGTCTGCCTGCCTACCTATCTAGTATCTGTCTTCTATTTATAACCTGTTTATATATCCCTCCCTTCCTACTTGTGTCTATTTCTTTATTTTAAGAATCACTGATTTCTGTACCGATGCTTGGTCTGAGAAGGGGGACCAGAGCACTCATCTTTAAAAGTTTCCCAGGTGCTTCTTTCAGTTAGGAAAACCACTTGTTTAGTACACTAGCTTGCAGCCTATTCTTGTATATTGAAATCAGTTGATAAGTTCATATTCATATAGTTCTTTGTATATCGAATGCTGTTTGAAGCGAAACAGTTAAGGTGTTTGTTGAACTTATTGGTGTACATGGCAGCAACAGTTTTTAAAAGCAAATGGTGGCTTCTGGAGCTGGGAGATTTCATCAGAGAGATGAGAGGAATGTTATTTAAAATTAGCAATTTGAGACAAAGCCATAAATTTCACTACTTTTGTGTCTAGAATGTGGTCCTTGAAATAAATATCAACTAAGAGAATTTCAAAGAACTCCAAGGAAGCTAGATTTGTTTTAGTATGAGAAGGAAAATGCCAGCTCAGTGTTTCAGGTATTATAAAATTTGACAATCAAGCCTGTAAGAGGTCAGGGAATATTGGTTGAGACAACTAGGAACTTTGACTCATATTGGTGCTATAAATTTAAAGAAAGGACTATATTGTGCTAGATTAAGAATAATTATCTGGGAATACTTTTTAAATCATATCATATGTATCCCACTCAACAGAGATAGAGATAGCTGCTCTTAGTGTCTGAGACAAAGTTCATCTGTTATTAATAGTGGATTCATATGACCACATGAGATCTGTATTATTTTAATATCACATAGATATATTGTTAAGTGTGCAAATGAACAATAACTATAGCTGATGAGAGAACTCTGACCCACAACCCACAATAGCAGACATGGAAACCAAAATTCTGCCTCTGCAGCAATTATCCCATAATGGTAAAAAATCCATTAATTGCATCTATATTTCCTCTAACTTCAGACTTAGAGTCAACCAGAGAAAATCAAATACTCTTTCTAAGCCATTAGATTAAGTTGCCTGATACTTATTTAGACTCCTTCAGCCCCACCATGTCAACAACCTCCAGTCAGAAACTATCTGAAGCACTCCTTTCTTTTCACTGTGAAGGTTACCTTCTCCTCCCTCTCTGCCTTTTAGTCTGCTGATCACAGGAATAGTTACTGGTTTTCTTGCTATAGCTGCTCTGAATAGACTATACTTCAATATTTTGAGTACCATGGAAAAATGTTTGTATACCACCCTTAAAAGTCATATATTACAAACCTAATACCTGAAGATGATACTAGGGGATAGGATCATTTGGAGATGAATATAACAAGTCATCAAATATTATAGAACCTTTATTGGAGAACCTTATTGAAGAAGCCAGAGTTCTGTCATGATTTTCCTACACTGTGAAGATGCTGTAAGGTACCTTTTATAGACTGGTTATTGGATTCTCTAGAGATCTCTGCTTGTCAGCACCACATATCTGTAATTCTCATCTCTTAGAACTATGAGAAATCATCTTCTATTGATTCAAACCTACCTCATTAATGGGTTTTATTTTAGAAATTAGCATGGAAAGAAGCAGGTTATCTTTGGTTATTTTACTATTAATGACTAATATATGTGCATATGTAAATAATCATAACAGAGCACATACAGCCATTAAAATGCAGAGTAATAAGATATCTTAATAAAACAATCTAAGCAATGTAATTTTCTTAGTTATCATAAAGATTATGAGAGCCATAATTTTTTGTGATCCAAAAGCCTATTTAAATTGATAAATCTTAATGAGGTGATTAATGGGAAAATCTCCTTTGGAAATAAGTTTAGATGCTACATCTAATGTATTTAAAAGTAGTAAGCCACAAAGTTGAGGGTAGCAAATTAATGATTCAAGTCCTATTTTTAAAATCATGGTAGAAATTTGAGAATTGGAAGTTAAAATTTAGTATATGGTTTTGCTTCCATATACCTAATTGTGCAGGAATTCTCAACCATCATCCTAACTGATGTTAGATTACTTTGCTTTATATTGAATGAGTACACACTTGAGAACTTGTTCTGTGCATTGCAGGATACTTAGTGGTCTCTTCACTGTAAATACTAGCTGCAAGTAGCAGTCAGCCCTGGACCAATACCACTAGAAACTGGCCTATGTCTTTTGAGGGCAAACTTGCCACAGATTGAAAGTGAATTTCTTCACTAACCTGTAATCCATATTTGCTCAACAAATAAGCTAGTGCATGATGATAAAAGTGTTAATTTTTTTAAACATTGTATAATCTTTGCAGGAAATCGTCACGTGGTTGCTTTCATTTTCATTTCATTTCAATTTGTGAAATGGCTCAAAGGCTACAAATGAACTGAAATTAGATAGCTGTCAAAAGAATATTAACTATTTTTATTCCATAGAGAAAGAAGTACAGCTTTTAATATGATAAATTGTTAGGACAATTTAAAATGCATTTGAAAATGCACCATTCCTACAAAATATAGCCTATAGGGGCTGGAGAAATGGCTCAGTTAAGAGCATGTACAACTCTTGCAAAAGACCTGAGTTTACATGAAGTGTTTGCCCTGGCAAACCAGGGGTCATATTATTAAAGAAAACTGACTCTTTCTTCTTCCAACTGCTGTAAAATTCCAATAGCTTTGCATCTCTGAATTTCCTGCCCAAATTCCCCATCTGTTTTGTACTGGCTAGAACTTATACAAGTCATATACATGCAGTCACAATCTTTGTGGGTTCATTTGTTGTTGTGTAGCAGTTTTCTCTGAAGACAAAGTCTTCCACCCTGGAAGGAAATTTCTGAAGAAATAGAATATCATCAGAAAGTGAAACAAAGGGATGTTTTAGTGGATGTTTTAAATGGGATGAAAAGATATTCTAGGGGTGCCAAAACACTCCTATTTTTCAGGGGAACTCATTAGGACAGGAAGTAAACAACTAAAAATAGCTTCAGGAAGCCCTGAAACTGATCAGATTCACTAGAATGCTCTCTCCCTAAGAGTAAGTAAACAATAAAGACAGCTTGAGAGTCAACCTCAGACAGGCCAAGCTGTAAAGATGATTCTTACACAAGTCTGCCTGGAAGAAGCTGAGAGCCCCCACACAAACAAAACCAACCAAAATTCCTAGAAGACGCTTAAACCAACCAATCCACCTGGAAAGAACGTTCTCCAACCTTTTGTCAACCTGTAGGCTGTGCTGTGTTCTGCAGGTTCTCAACTTTTGTGAGTTGTCTCCTATACTAGGGTAGTGTTTGGTGATGCAGTTGTCTTTAAGTCACTTCTGCTTTTAAACTAGCCTTTCATCCATATTCCTGTAAGCAATTCCAATAAAACTCATTGGTTCATCAAGTTGAACTTTGATGATAGCCATATTTTGATTGTTCATGGGCTCTCTATATGGGGTGAGTAGATGTCTCTGTGTGTTGTGTCTCCAGGAAAAGGTCGGTCACACGTGAACAACTGCATTTCTGTCTAAATGGTTATTTTGCTGCAATCCTGTGTGTTTCTTATCTCTTTTGTCTTGGAACCCTGGCAACAGTGTGTGTCAAGAAGTTACTTCCTGACCAGGGAAAGGGGCAATTGTGTACTTTTTGGTGTTGAGTTGCAGCAGCCAGGAGCAGTATTCCATAGAAAATTTCTGCCCCTTACATCTTTATCCTTCTGCTGAGTATATATTGACTTTTCTTGTGCTCAAGGCCAAGAAACTGGAATGCAATTCCTTGATGTCATACTAAAGCTTCCAGATGCCTGGTGCACAGACATCTGGGATGTGGCAGAGGCTTTGGGGTCTCTTTCTAGTACCATGTCATAATGTTTCATGCCTGTTTCTGGGCTCAAAATCTTAAGATTGAATGCTAATTCTCTCTACTCAATAAGCAAGATGTACCTATCTGCATTCTACATGGCTTGTAGTTTGGGAACAAGTGGCTCAGACAAGTCTTCTTCCCTTACTCTTCTAATGTGTCTTTTGTTGCTATTATGCCCAAACCATGTAGGATTCTTTACTTCTATTCCATCAGTTAACTTTGTGAACGAATTCTATGTGAGAGATGTGTGGTTGCTACAGAGTTTTCCTGTGTCACCTTTGTCCTCTGAATGTCAGCCTCTTCTGAATTGGGATTATAAAATATCCCAAGTATGATTTAAAAGAAAAAGAAAAAGCGTGTTTTTCCCAAATGTTAATTTTTGCCTGGCTTTTAAATATATGATTACTATTTTAGACAGCATCTGATTATCCCCTGAAAATCCCATGATATCTAACAAACAAAATTACTTAAAGGAGTTTAATCACAGGACACTTTAAAAAATTAGTTTCTTTGTATTTTACTCACATCTTGCACTGTACTTTCCATTATGGATAGCCTTTTGATGTGTTATATGAATATATTTTTAATTTATATACAACTATTTTGTAAAATGAAAGAAATTCATTGCATTGTTGGTTATTATATAATCTCCATCTGTTTATAAAGTGACAAACTAAAGCTATTTAAACTAAAATGATTTCTACCTTACTGAGATGCAGTGAAACTTAAATAATTAATTTTTATAAGATGCTTTGACAGTTTTCAGTGGAAGTTATGAACCTGAAAGAGAATTTTAATATTTTTTGGTCTTTTTTTTTTTTTTTTAGTCCTGTGGAAACATAATATTTAAGTGTCATACTTTAAAACAAACAAACAAATAAAAACACTTGCCATAAAAGATGAAGTCCTGACTATCATTCCTGAAATCTAAGTGTTGGAAGAAGGAGAAAATCAAATCCTAAATCCTCCGTGTTATCTTCTGACAGCCACATGTAGGACACACACACACACGTAAATAACCTGTTTTATAGATTATTTTTATTGTTATTTCTATTTCCATTGAATGTGTCTCATAATAAAATAATTAAATGTGTAGATTGAAGTCTGTTTTAATGTTTTATTAAAAACAGCACAAATATTTGGAGCTACATACTAAAAGGACATGCAATGATTGTAGAAGTAAAGTAGCATTTAAGTTATTTTTCCTGCTCCTAGTTACTAGTTAATTTTACTACCACATTTCTCTAAGTGATAATACATTTACATAATACTAAACATTTCAGACCATGATGCATAATGGTAATTATTATACTGCAGATCTAGTAAAAGAAGGTAAATGCCCTGTCTTTATAATGGCATCCATTTTACACCATCTTTAGCATTCTATTTTATTTCATTTCTTAACTATCATTTTTTGTTGGAAAATTTTTAATGAGGTACTCAGGCATTTTCTCACAGATTTGTAAGAAACAATGATTTTTTTTTAAATCCAAAAATAAATTATTATCATAAAAATGAAACACATTCAAAACAAAACAAGGCCATGTGGAAACATATTGTTTTCAAATAATCTTAGTTTAAAGTACCAATTTACTGAATGGTTTATTTTCTTTTTTTATTCATTTATTTATTTATCTCTCATATAGTACATGCTAAAGGCAGTTTGATCTCCTTACACTCCACTCCCTCAGTACCACTTCTCTCCTTCAGAAAGGAGCAGGCCACCCAGGGATATCAATGAAAAATGGTATAACTTGATACCATAAGACTAGACATAAATCCTCATATCAAGTCTGGACAAGGCGACCAACCCAACAGGAAGAAAAAGTTCTCAAGAGCAAGTAAGAGTCAGAAACACACTCATTCCTACTGTTAGGAGTCCCTCAAAAGCACCAAACTAACAACCGTAACACATATGCAAAGGATACAGCACAAACCCATGTATGGGTCTCTGATTGCAGCTTCAGTCTCTGTGAGCTACTATGAGCCCTGCTTAGTTGATTCTCTGGGTCTTGTTCTCCTGGTGACCTTGATCCCACAAGTTCCTATAATCTTATCTCTTTCTCTTCAGTGGGGTTACCAGATCTGTGAAGAGAAAGATCTGAGGGAGAGCTCCAGTTTGGTCACTTTCTCCACTTAATGTTTGACTATGGGTCTCTGCATCTGCCCCCATCAGCTGGCAGGAGGAAACCTCACTTGTGACAATTAGGCTAGGCACCAATCTATGAGTATAGCAGGATATCATTAGAAATCACTTCATTGATTTTGTCTTTTTCTTTTTGCCAGTCATATTTCGTGATTTATTTTCAATGCATACCTATCTAAAATTGTGGAAATATTTTTATGTGACAAGTTGACTATTTCTCAGAAATACAAGGTTCAGTATGTATAGTTAATCGTGTTGCTTAACAAAACAGAGCAAATCTTTCTGGGATGTTATTAATGATCTCTAGCATGAGTCAATCATCCATTCCTGAAGAAAGCCCATAATCAAAAAAGACAAAAGAATTTTAAAAATCATAAATAGTTTCTATATGTGATTAATTAAAACAGCAAAGTTAAGAATGAGACAGTTGCATTAACTTAGGATATAAAGCCAGAATCCCTACTTACAATGGCATGTTGCTCTTACTAGAAAACATAACAAAACTTACATATATAATGATGGACCTGAGTGGTCATTTACAGGCATGCTCCTTAGTATGACCGGCTGTTCTCAAGATTTCTAGTGTGTCTGTGAGATGATAGTGCGTAAAGGAGAGGAAACCTTGAGAAAGTATGGGCACATGACTCCAACCACCAATTTGCCACCTTAATATATTCTTTGTGCATCTAAAAAAATATATTTTTTTCCCCAATTAGAGGGAATCACATATTCTTGATTTTTTTCAGGCTGGATGTGAGTGGACTCCCTATGATCGTGTTTAGGTAAGGACAGTGAATGGGACATTTCAATAACACTGTTGAATTTTGAATTTTCCTATACAGCTCAGCCTTAACTAAAATCTTTATTATCAGATTCACACTGGATCTCAATTTCCTTATTCTTAATGTTTTTAAAGTGTACATTAGTTGACATCATGGACAGCTCTCCTTCCTGTTTTGATTTGAGTCACGATCTTGTTAATACATGCATGTCTCCAGCTTACAAATTCCCATTCTCTTTCTCTTATGCATGCAGGAGAGTTTCCCATTCTTCTTTAAAACAGACCCATGCTTAAATCACTACTGCTCTGTTAATAACAAAGAAACTGGATGCACTGTGTTATCTACTATCTCCAAGCTAGGAAGCTGAACATTGCGTTTGTTTTCTGCTTTAATGTCATTTCACTGTTAACACTATGGCTTTGAAAAGAATGATGAATTAAGTTAGAACTCTGCAGAAACATGTCAGACAACTCTAGATAACAAGAAACAGAGGCTTTCCTTGTCTTTTCTAAAGGTGCAAAAGAAAATGAATATTTTTATTATCTTCTCTTCCAAAATCCACTCTTGTCAGTTCATGCTATGAAAACATTATGAGGCTTATTGCTTATTTGTTTCAACATGTTGCTGAACTACATTAACCAAATAAACAATGGAAGTAAATAACATTGAATTTAAGAACACTTTTGTGTAGAATTTGAAATTAATATGACCAGGATTTTTTTCTGGTGTTATGCTGTAAATTAGATTTAAGTCTTATATGATAGGTCTGTGAATAAAATTTAATAACTTCTTCTTTCTTGACATGCAGCTTTCTTCATTACATAGAGCTACATGTTGAATTATCCTGATGCCCAAGTAAATACATTTTTATTTATCTGACTGGATAAAGAAAAAGAAATAATATAACTGGAAAGTTCTTTTAGAGACAGGAGAATTTTGGAAAAGTACATAGAAAAGTACATGGAAAAATGAGAAACTATCTATAGGGCAAGATACTGAAAAGAAAGAGTAGACAATACAAGCTCAGTAATGACCACTAGATAGAATATATGTTTCACATGAATAAAAGAAAAAGTTCAAGTTGTTCAAGAATGATCACATTTGAAAATATGGTGATTGCATTTATGCCCTAATAAAGTTTCTGAAAATTTTATCAGAAAAGCGGTATGCACTTGAAAAATATGGAAACATTTTAGTCTGAAATGTGTTTAATCTAATGATATCTTTGTAATTCTACAGACAGGAGATGGCCAGTATTTGTATATTATTTATACTTAACTCTTCAAAAATGTCTACCCAATTTGAAACATTCTGTATTACTTCATTTGTGAGATGCTGCATGGACAGATAGAGAAACCATAGTTATCTTCTTTTGATAATGCAAATTATTTATTTCAATGATTCAATACAGAGAAAATTTGATAGAGATTGTGGTAGTTGAATTCAAGAAAAAAATAAAGACAAAAAAACAAAACAAAACTGTGATTGAAATTGAGAGGCAGAACATGTCTATTTGTAAACAAGACAAGGAGGAATCTTTAGATTAAAGTGAATGCGTTAAGAAGGGCAGAGAAGTAATAGGAAGTAGGATAAGCCTGCCAATTTAGCAAAACATGGTGCAAAAATACCCCAGCCCTTTTGATAAAGCATGTAAATATACACATGTATGAGTTTCTACATTCTAGATTTAGTCATTGCAGCATGTGGTAATATTGTGTTCTAATTAGAAGACTGGCTAACTGCTTTGCTAGATTCTCAGACTCTATGAATTTGCTAAGTTTTATTAAAACAACTGAGAAAACTAGAAAATGGAGAAAAGGACACAGAGCAGGTGGAATCATTTCATACAAAGTGGTATGAGAACAGCAGGAGAGGATGAAAAAGATGGAGATCAGGAGGAATCATTTAATACAGAATGATACTTTTTATAGTCTCACACACTTACATTCTGTAAAATATTTATTTGAAGACAGGTTTGCATTTCTGAAAGTTCTGGGACAACCATTGTTTTTTATTTGGAGAAAGATTATGTAGAGATTGTGGTTTATTTGAAGGATGAGGCAAAAATTCTGAATATCATGATGTATAGCCATCACAGAGATTCAGCCTTACTGTCTCTGATGACTCTTTTTGATTCCTGCTAGCCTTAAATAACATATAATAGAATAACAGGAAAAGATGTGAATGATCCATCCAAGGAAGATTATTCCCATTGCCAACAGTTAGAGAAGCAAATGGCAGATTTTTCTTAGTAGACAGGTAGCTTTGGCTCATTGACACAGCATTAGCAAGCAGTACACTGTTCACCAAGCAGGGGCAGGTGTCTATGTTCTTCTGGTCCACCATGGAGTCCCTGCATTAGTGTCCACAATGTATCAGTTTGATAAGGGATGTGGAAACTGACAAGTTGCACAGACATTAGCTATGGTACCTATAAAGTGTTGGCGTTACTTATTAAATCTCCAGCATTATTTTACATTTAAATAAAAATCTTATCCAATAAATAAATGTGGGCAAATATTTAAGACCCAGGGCAGCAATTTCAGTTCATTAGCTCATTAGCTGCAAATGGCTTGAAAGTTTTATTAGACACAAAATGTACATTTCAAATATATGAATCATTAGACAAAGTTTAAAGGTCCCAAGATTCATATTAAGTCAAGTTTTTAGTATTCTTTTGTTTAAAAATATCATGCCACAGCGTCATCAGATGTATTGCTACAAGGCAGGCATCAACTGAAAGTAAGAGGTTGCTATTACCAGTCTGGCCCTTCAGACCATGGAGACCTCTGACTTTCTGAGTGGTCCTAATTGTGTTGATATTCCTGACTCAGAAGCAAATTGAATATGAGTGTGACAAGCTGCTACTCTATTCTAGGCTATCTCTTAAGAGATTTTGCTTGGTAGTTCTGATCTTAAATAAAAGCTAGTTTTATTATGAGAGTAGCCTGTGTCATGAAGTACCCATTCTTACTCCACTGAGAGGATCAGAAAGGAGGCAGGCTGAGTAACACCTGGGTTCACAAGTTTTGCTTGTTTCCTAATGGTAAAAAACTACTGTGGCCTCCCCATAGAAAATACTCAGGTAGCATCACTCTGATTGTGGTTTGTCTGTTTTTAATAACTGTAACTCAAGACAGATGAACAAGGGCTTGAGACTGAGAGAGCAGCTTAAAAATCTACTTGTAATGTGATGTTAATGATCTGTGCTGGTGGCCTGAAGCTTTCTGTGCATTTGTTATCCAGAGATACATTAAAACCAAAGCCCCAAGAGAAACAGAGATGGAGAGTAAAGGAGCCACGAAAAAAATAATGCAATCTAGTTAGAATTTTATTTGGAAGAATTCATGAAGATCAATTTTAGTCAGCACAGTGGTATATGAGCTTCTTGTAGGAGTTAGGTATCTCAAAAAAAAAGCACAAAGGTGCTAAGGTGTGAATAAAATTATGAAGCCATTAATTCTAAAGAGCCCAGTGGAACAACTGTCAGGAGAGCTAATTAATCCGGCCTAAATGGGACCAAATAGTAAGATATTTAAGCAACTTAAGCTAAATCTATAGATACAAATTGTTTTTGACAGATCCAATAGGTTAATCAGTTTAATCAAACACCAGAACCAACTCACTTTTCAAATTATTTACTGCAAAATAAGAAAATATTTTTAATGGAAGTTGGTAAGCAAAGCAACAGCTAGAATTTTTGAGCAGTATTTTAAGCACTTTGTGCATGTATTTCACAGTTACGGTCACCTAAAGTTATGTTAAAAGTTATCGCCACTTGAAAGGTGACACCTCAATGTTCACAGAGTAAATTAAATCATCTGCAGGCGTGTAGCTACACAGAAAGCTAAAAACTTAGGATTCAAACTCTCCTGCACACCCTAACAATCCTTAACTAGAGCAGAAAAGTTGGTTAATTAAACGTACTGGTGTTTAAGTGGAATCTTTTCTCATAAATTCAGAGCATTTGAATGTCCCTAAGCCTTGATGATCCTCAAACGTTAATAGACAGTACAATCATGACAGTCGCATTGGTATTCTCAGATATGACCACTTTATTTTCTGTAATAATCATTGTTTCCTGTTTTTTTTAATGGCTTTGATTTTTAGTAAACATGACAGAATTTCCCTAGCATATTTTCTGAAATGAGGAAACCATCTCTAAGGGTACAGAAACACTGTGGGTCTCAGACATTCTAGCAAGTCCCTGTGACAGCACCAATAATGATCAAACACTAACAAAAACAGTGTTAATTATCATTCATCAAATACTATATTCCAGGTTTAATGATGGAAACTTATTTAAACAAAAAATAAGACTGGAAAGCTCCAAATCCAAGGCTAGCAATATCATAATAAGAACTCCAATAAATAGTATTTGTCTTCCCTTGGGGGAAATGTTAATTGTGTTTGGGAAATGCTAGTTTTGATGATTCACTGTGTAATTTTCATAAGAAAATGTAAATGAACATGGAACAAGATATCTAGACACTTTGGAATATGAAGGAGCTGGATTAGGCTTTAACATTTAATAAATAATAACAGAAGTCTGGAAACTTTAAATTTCAAGTAAACACTGGTTTTGGAGAGTATATTTCACATTTTAGGTTTCTCTTGCTGAGAGTCTGGCCTTGAGTAAACTATTAATCTCAGGTTCCCCATCTCTAATAAAGCAACCATTTGCACATGTACAGATAAGACATGAGTAGCTTGAAATACCTACTTCTCAATCTGCCACAGCACAGCCAGTCAATAAACAGATAATTCAAATATTTAAAACATGAGCGTCATAAAGAGTTAGGAGTTGTTTTGCAAAATTACTTCCAGCCATTCAACCAGTTTACTACTAGAGGGAAGTAAAAAAAAAATACAGGCTGCTGAATTTTGAAATCAAAATATTTTAAAACTTATGAAAGAATTTATATTATGTTATATAAACATTCTATGGCTAAGAAAATAGCAGGAAATTAGATAAGCCTATGGGCAATATTAGTATATAAATCTCTTAAATATTCATCAAGAGTTCTTTTTAAAGTGGAACAAGAGTTTTTTTTAAAGCTCTTTTAAAGTGTCTTCTGATACGTACATGTATGAGTGTACACACACACACCCCTGTGTGTTACTTTGTGAATATGCTGACACAGAGTTGGATATGTAAAATTTATAAAGTCACACCTTTTTGCTTGTATTTTTTACATATTTTGTAGCAATTTATGTAACTATGCTTGAATTAATAAATATTACCATTTTAATTAATTTTGAATAAAATATTTCTAAGTTCAAGTTATACTCATTATTCCCCACTGTCCAGAATGTGAGAAATATGATGAGCTTTACCTACTAGCTCAGCAAGCTCCTTAAATAAATTTATCTTCTCACTCTAGTGGCAGAAAATAACTTCGCTCATCACACTGACTTCATCTCTTGTGCGTGGTTTATTTTTATTCCAAAAGGTGTTAAGATCTTTTCTAATGAACGGAGTCTGGATTTTGCTGATGCTAAGCTCTTCACTAGATTCTTTGCAAAGTGAAGCTTATTTATATACAAACACATATTACTCTGCAAGGTGTAATTTACATTTCTGATCGTGATGATAATTTTCTATTAACTTATGGCAACATAGACTATAAGTACTTACAGTATTTTATCTCTAATCCATTAAATTTTATATGATCTAACTTTCAATAAGCAATCCAGATTTCTATCTGGAAAGTGTGAGCTGTTGAGTTTGCAGAATTAGGTGATATTTACTGTATGTAGAGTCAATATAATTTACTCTTAAATCAGGCAAACTGGGTTTGTATTTCAGGCCTAACATTGTAAGAATTGACTTTTGCAAGAACAGCTCCTTAAATATTCTTACTATCAGTTTTCTCATTTTCAAGTGAGCATATAGATGGTATTTATGCCATTTAGATTTTGTTACATTTAAATAAAACTGTATGAAAAGCATGTTGGCCTATCAATAGCATATCAAAACAAACTAAACAACAACAAAAACAAAAGCACTGTTCTTTCAGCTATTATATTTTTAATTTTTCTCTTGTTTTTTTTTTTTTTTTTTTTTACTTCACTATCATCAGTTATGTAGTATTTTATGTCAGGGAGTTTTTATGGAAGCATATGTGAATCATAGAGAAAAGACAAGTGACTTTTTAGTGAAATGAGGTAACAAATGCCCCCTGGAAGAAGAGAGCTTATGGAAGAATAGGTCAGACAAATCTATTGCTTTTATTGTCCCTCAAGAATTATGCTATGTAAAGCCAAGGATACATGAAAACACACTCTACATTGTCAGCTATCAGGGAGAAGCAAATCAACACTACACTGAAATTCATTGCACTCCAGAAAGAAGTTTTCAAGAACACAAGCAAGAAATGCCATCAAGGAAGAGAGGCCAGGGGGATCTTACTCACTGCATGTAGGGATATAAATAAGTAATGTGAAAAGCAAGGCGAATGTTTCTCAAATCCTAAAACCAAACTACCACATGATACAGCCATACAACTTCTAGCAATATATGTAGGGGAAACTCACTTAGCTGGCTACAGAGTTTCCTGCGCGTTCATGTCCATCACAACTCTCCTTGAGATAGCTAATGTATAAAATCAGCTTAGGTACCCATAAATGGATATATGGGTAAAGGAAAAGTGATATATATGTAATACATTATGATATGATCATAAGAAAATCGCATGTAGCTAGGTACAGTGGTGCATGCCTTTAATCACAGTACTTGGGAGGCTGAGACAGGTAGATTTCTGTAAGTTCAAGGTCATCCAGGTCTAATGAGTTCTAGGACAGCCAGAGTTTACACGTCTGTGCTTCTCAATGTCATCATCTATAACATGAAGGCAAATATATTATCCATCTATAAGTCACAGAAAGGATTAAATGAATTAATGCATATTTTTAGAACAGAAACCAAGGGCATTTTAACAATCTTAACTTTTAAATCATTGGGTAGAGCAATGGAAGCTATTACTTTACTTATATTGCAAAATTTGTAGTAACATCAAGGCTATAAACTATATTTTAAAGAATATTCTATATATTATTTATCTTTCAGATTAGAGACCAAAGATTTGCATAAGAAGGCATGATTGGCTGAGTGAATAAAGCTCTGCTAAATGGAAATAACCTAATCAGAGTTAGTAAGGAAAATGCTATAAATATCTGTGTATATGATGCAGTTCTTAGTTTTAATCCTATTAAAGGTAAAACACTTTACTCTCTGGAGAAATTTTAGTATTATTAAAATGAATCTCTTGTTCTTATTAGTTGAATCAATTCTGGGAGTTAGAAGAAAGATTTAAATGTACAACTATCAAATTTTGGTGCGAGCCACCACATTAACCACCATAACCAAAATGCCATTCCAATGACTATGCATGAGGGTGTGCACTGGAAGCCAATATAAAAATAACAGTGTATGCAGAAATAATTAACTAAATCTGAAGAGTCCAAATTCACTCTCAAAATATATCCTGCATTTTTTTCAGTAGTGATGCAAATAACTTATTTACATACACTGACCTTTCTGATAGAAATCATATGAAAAATCCTCAAGAAAAGCATGTCCTTACTTGTCATTTTATATAACTTAATTTGTAGACGAAGATATCAGCATTCATTCAAAATGTTGTCAGTTTCAGTATGCAAAGAGTAATAATCACTACTCTAGCCACATTTTTGACACTTGACATCTACTATCTACCTTATTAAATCATATTTAAATATCTAGATGGAACTATAATTATACTTTTTAATTTTTTTTTATTCTTAGAAGACTATGTAGCTTAAATTCCTTGCTTAAGTTCTTTCTTCTAATATGTGGGACTCAACAGCTGCCCAAGTTTTTATGACCACCTACTGAGAACTCCAGCCCTAAAACTGTGGATGTTGGGAGTTGGTCCATAGTTAGAAGGCCATTTCATATGTACACATCTTCCTGATTTTACTCTCTTACTCTGTACATGTGCAAGGAATACATTGGAAATAATTTCAGTAATTGGCATAGTACTTAGAAACTAAGAACTAAGGCAAATCCTTTGAATTTTGTAAAATGGAGGGATTTTTATCCCAACAGTTGGTGATACAATATCATTTAAGAAGCTCTTAAGTGTAAGAGACACTTAACCATATTTGGCTATTTTGAGTGATTTAAGAAATGCAGGACTGCCACTAAAGATAACAAGTCACTCCTTTTTTCAATTCTCACTTAGAAAGAACATGTAGGCCACGGAATAATTTAGTGATACATTCTCAAACTCCCTTTACTGCAAAGTAATTCATAGTTATTGTTGTTTTGATTTAATTTTTTGAGAATATCATTTAAGTAGTATATTTACGTCATTTTTATCCTTCTTTTTCCACACTCCAGGGAAGCTCCATCGATGCACTCTCAACAATGTGATTGCCTAAACAAGACCTGCATAATGATAGCAGTACTTGACACGGCACAAGGCTCCACCCTAGATGAAGTGCTACAAGCGATCATCAGTAACTGCTGAAGAATAATTTGTCTTTTCCAAGGATGAGTCCGGGAACAGGTTAGTCAATCTCAATTGTCAAAGTGTGTGTGTGTGTATGAGTATATACATACATATGCACACGCGCGCGTGCACACACACACACACATATATACATATATGTATATATATGTACATATAAATATATATATATATATATATATATATATATAGAGAGAGAGAGAGAGAGCTCATGAATTTGAGTGGGATTTGGGGAGGACATGGAGACTAAGTTTTGTCTTTTAGAATTTTCCTATGGTGCTCCATAACATGTATGTTCCTCTTAAACTTCTGATAATATATTTTATCAATTTAGACATTTCATTTATGGGAGTGATAGAAAGTGAAATTTATATTTGAAAATAATGTGATGCTGCTTGACCAGTGAGTGCACCATCCTAATAGCAGTCTGGTAATATTTTTGCAGTCACACAGCTTTGAGTTTAAAGTCTGCCACTCAGTCCAATTCCCCACATACATCTTGCCTACCATTGTGTTCTGCCTGCTGTGTATGCCTTGGGAAAATCTTAATTTTAGTGTTTTCACCTGAAAATATGAGATATAGATATGCCAAGCTAAGGATCATAAGATCCTTGACTTCTGTGCAATGCCTCAGTGTGTTATACAGAAATCTCAGCTTAGCAACACACATCTTATTCTAACTTGCAAAGGTAGGGCCATTAAAATCATTTTCTTTAGCTTTTCATTCTTTTCAATTTTTATGCCTCTCCTTGGCTATCTCTATAGAAAATGTGAGCTGTTCCATCAAGTGAACTCAGAAGCATCAGAACCTAAGCCTCGCCTCTGCTTAGAGTTAGCCTCCTAGTAATATAAGATTGTTGCTGTTACAGTAAAGCATGTCTAGTTACATGAAGTACCTGAGTTACCTATGAGACACCGTCCATGGAATCATGAAATATTTCTCTTCCTACAAGTCAATTGATGAACATAATTATTAGATATACCCAGAGTCATGGATTTAGTCAGAATGTGGGCATTTAGGCTTTTCATGAGCTTCTTTATGGTTAGTACTTATGACAGATATTTCCAGAATTACAGAGAAAATGGGTGGCAAAGACCTGTAAAACAGCAATGTACTTAATAGCAGAAAATGACAGAAAAAATAATCCTTATCTGTGTCTCCTGATATTAAGTCTAGTTCTATGTCAATAAATGTTTTAATTCTATAAATCTGGATTAAGATTTTCCATGTTACAGGTCTTTTCATACAAAGATGAACTGACTGAAGCAAGCCAACATACCATTTATGTGGCTTTCTTTTTATTTCTCATTATTCTTTCTTACTGGGTTTATAAATCGCCATATTAACCTTGTTAAGGAGTAATATGGGCTCCGTAAGTATCCAGCTGGAACTAGGGTTATTTATTTCAGAGAAACTTCTCAGCAATGCTGATCCCCAGGCCAGAATTTGTGAGCCAGCTTCTTAGACAAACCGTAGATGACGTCCTCTCTCTGTTGACCCCAACTCAGTGCACCCAGCATGTGTTTCTCCAGTACATGTAGCACAGTGTTATTTCCTCTAATGGCTCACATGTTATTTGACTATGGTTTCTAGGTTGTAAATGAAGCCATGTTATATTGCTGACAGGCTTGTCAGTGCTTGCAGTCTCCTAAATACTCAGTAGACAAACTGAACCAAAGAACAAGAAATTACTTTTTTGTTATGCTTGGCTAATGGAGTTTTTACCTTGACAGTGATTCTCAAACACTAGCCTATATATCAGAATTGCTTAAAGAAGTTGCTAGAATGTAGATTGCTGGACTCTACAATGAACATATTCTGATTCAGTAGTTCTGGTGTATAGTTAGTGGATTTTCATTCTAAGTGCCCGGGTTCTCTGACTACTGGCAGCTCAGAAAATTCACTTTGAAAAAAAGCTTGTGCTGAAACACCTTTATTTTTCTGAAAAACAAAACCAAACCAGCTCGATTAGGTACTTAGAATACAGTGTTCAGTAGTCACCTAAGGAGAATGAGTACACAATGTATACTTATATAGCAGTTGTTGACTTGTTATCAGGTACTTTATATTTGGCCTGAGGATAGAGATGGAAGATGTTGTGCCTGCATTAGGTTTCCTTATGAATTGCAGTCATGCCAGCTATGCTCTATAAGTCCCCAGCGATGCTGCTTGCTTTCTGCTTTCTGACATTTTGCAAACATCAAGGCTAACCCTTAAGAACATTCATTCCCTTTGATTTTCTTCACAATAGCTCAGAGCCCAGCACAACTTCTCCTTCCTTTCTGCCTCTCTTTAGTTTCTTAACATTCAAAACTGTATTTTCTTGCTCAAATTGTGTCTTTTCTTTCCTATCTTCAATAATGAAACACGACAGGAAAATGGAGGAGACTGAGTAATTGCCTCACAAGCTTTCTAGTGCATTGTAGTCATTATTGTGAAGTGCATTGTGAATTTTAAGAAGGACTACAAGATATCTCATTCTTCCTCTAATTATCTCCAGCAAATAGTAACATGGGTAAAAAAAAATTGGAATTTTGGCCATAGGCAAGTCATTAATGTACAACAGTATTTTCATTTAAATATTGATTAAGAAAAGAGTATGTATTAAAGGGAATCTCACACTTATTTAATATAAAAATCAAGTTATAACCCACAAACAATTTGAGTTTGGGCATTTTGAGAGATGCTAAGTTAAAGACTGATTTAAGGATGTCAGGAATGACTTAGTGAAAAAAATGCCTCAAATAAATTTAAGAGCATGTGGTATTTTCTCAGAGTTAACACAAAAGCAACATGAAATAGCTTATTTCTATTTTTAAAGACTAATATTATTGTTTATACCATATTATTAACCTGTATGAATTGTAAACATAGATAGTATTCAATCCAATACTACAGGTTACGATGTGCACTGACCAAGCCAGGGTGAATTAGCATGTTCCCTTCCTTATGATTTCTTTATGCTTTGAGCCTTTGGAGTTCACATCTTCTAGACATTCATTACATGTGTAGTAGATTATTCTGAACTGTAAGCCATACCTCAGTGTTATGAAACCAGAATCTATTCCTTCTTTGTAGCTATGTTTTGGTACCTGTAATAAAAACTCTTTAATGTTTTGAAATTCTATTCTAATCTTTTAAAGGAAGACTTCTATAAGAAGATATAAAACTATTGAAAAACGTATTGCTCCAAATATTCACTAGAGTTGAAAATTAGCAAGATTTAAATAAGAACAATTTCACAATCCCAATTCAGTTCTTACTTTTTTGTTCCTCTAACTTCTCCCTTTTATTTACACATAATTTTCTAAGCCATTATTAGATTAACACTGTAGAAAAGGCCTTGATAGATTGAGAGTGTTAATTGTTAAGGTTTTATAAACAGTCTCTATCTAAGAAAATAAAACTATGACTTACTTTGAGCATTTGACATTTATCGTCTTTTTGGAAGTACTATATTACCTTCAAGCAACCAGTTCTTTGATAGCAGATGTGAGAAGGTCTGTGGTAGTGTTGCAGGTTTACTGGAGCTAATTGGACTTTGCGCGCCACATTGGATTTCCAGCTAGTCATCTTCTGGAAAGTTCATAGAGCCGCCAGAAGAAAGCTGCCAAAGACACTTCCATCAAGGTTGACATGCTTTAATTAATCTCAGAGTAATCTTCCAGAATACTCAGCAGAGGATGTGGGGAAGACAGTATTTACATACCAGACCCCTCTAGCCCTAAGGTTTTTGGGTCTGCTTAATATACTCAGTGTATAGATCTGCCCTGGAAGGTAAAACAAAGATCTCTTTGAAATCATAGCAAGTGCCTAGATGTTTGTGGAAATGTGCATTTCACAGATCAGAATGTTTGGGATCCATACAAATGTTCCAATTTCCATACAAATAATCATATCTATAAGTAAGTAGCAAGGAAAAGGGAATAGGATTATTTTGTCTCCCTATGAATCTTTACTCAAACCCTCATCACATGTCTACACAACTAGAGATTTGATTAGGTAAATTAACAATGCCTTTGGGAGACTTTGATACTTTAATCTCTAAACCCAGAAAAGTACTCATTCCTTTGTGAATTAAAATATTTATGTGTATTGCAATCGTATTTTCTTCCTCTCTAACTCTACACATTAAACCTATTCCAGGAGCATTTATGTCAGATTATCAGAGGGTATATAATGAAAGGAAAAGGAATAGAGTTGAGACAAAGACTAATATGAGGCAAAGAAAAAAAAGCTTAGAAATAGCTTAAAATCAAGGGTAGGTAAGTGACTGGTTAAAGAATATGATGCCACCAAAGATTAAAAATAAAAAATAAACAAATGAACATTATTAACCATTAAGGAAATGAAAAATAAGACCACAATGTTGCATCTTTTCACCCCCTTAAGATCGTTGATGCAAACAGGAAGGATCAACTGGCTGGGAATAGGGAGAGGGTACAGGATGAGACCACTAGAATTGGGGGGCATTTCGGGGAAGATATGAAAACCTAATGCAATGGAATCTGTGTAGAATCTACAAGACTGACACTAGTGAGGACTTCTAGAAATGGGGACTACAGAACCTGAACAGGACATGTTCTACAACTAGGCAAGGCTTCCAGTGGGAAGACTGAGACACCAACCCAGACATAAATCCTTCGACCTACAATCTCTCCTGCCTGCAATATGGGCTGGGGCAATGGAGGCATAGAACTTGTGGGAGTGGGCAACCAATGACTGGTCAAACTGGAGGCCCATGTCAGGAGAGGGAGCCTATGCCAGACACTGCCTGCATAGCCAGGAACCAGAGGCTGGATAGCTCTCTAGAGTCCGAGGGTAGAATCAAACAAAATTGTCTAATGATGATAATAAAAAAACAACAACAAAGACAGTGGAATGATTCTTAATGTTATTCTGCTATACTCATAGATTGGTGCCTAGTCCAATTGTCCTCAGAGAAGACGTGAGCTCTGCAGCTCCTGTGAACAGGTCCAGAGACCCACAGCCAAGCACAAGAGGGGGAGGAAGGATTATAGGAGCCAGAGTGTTGTGGACACCAAGAGAATATGGCCTGCAGAATTAACTAAGCAGGACTCATAGGGGATCATAGAGACTGAAGCGACAATCATGCAGCAAGTATGGGGCTGCTCTAGATCCTCCGTATATATGTTAAGTTTATTTATTTTAGAATTCTTGTAGGATGCCTAACATCAGGAATTGGCAGTTGGGTATGAATGTCTCTGACTCTTTTACCTGTTCTTGGGATCCTTTTCCTCCTACTGGGTTACCTCCTCCAGTCTCAATATGAGGATTTGTGCCTGATCTTATTGTGTCTTGTTATATTGTATTAGGCTAATATCCCTGAGAGGTCTGATCTTTTAGGAAAGGAATAGGAGGAGGAATGGACCTGGGAGAGACAGGAGGTGAGTGGGGTTCTGGGAAGTGTGGAGAAAAGGCAAACTGTGGTCAGAGTGTATTATATGAAAGAATTATAAATAAATTTAAAAAATAAAAATGGCTAAAATAGTCACTACCAGTACTTTAGAGCCTAACTTCCTAAACTATGGGTCACAACTCCATAGGGCCGCATAACTAACTGTGGAGACCATGAAAATGGGGTAACAAGTAAAGGTTTCAGAAGTGCAACATCCCAAAATTAATTCAAAATCAAATGTGTAATGAATCCTAGTTTCTCCTCCATCTTCCTCCTCTGGGCAGCCACTGAGGTTTGCCTGTTGCTTCTCTTCAGCTTTTTCTTTTAAATGCTAATAGAACTGTCCTTGAGTTTCCTTTCTTAAATTCCTTTAATAATGAGAACAAGAATCACAAGTGGGGATCCCCTATTGCCCTGTTTTTATCAGTATTCACATCTTATTTGTCTCTAATAAATGGTAAAATTATATGTATAACAAAATTACTTTTTAAATGATTGGTTATTAGGAAATGTTTACGTATTTGTTTGATATAGCAAATACCTGGGGCCCCAATAAGCTTTGATGGAATAAAAAGGTGTCACGAGAGATAAGATGTGAAGAAATTTTGCTTCGGAGGTAGGAAAGCAACTGAGGGGCTTGTACATGGCTGGTGGGACTATGAGATGAAAACGGAGCATAGTTTGCTCCTGAGCTAAGTGTTTAGTATTACCTTATAAACCTACAGTTCTTCATCTGCATATTTTCCATAGGGAAAAAATGAAGTTATATTTACACAGAAAGCTTTGTTGATGGTAGCCTTATCCATAATTATCCCAGTCTGGACCAGACCCCAAATATTCTCAGTAAGATGAATAAGAAAAACAAAATCTTATGATGTATTTATGCAATGCAATATGATTCAAACATTAATAGTAATTGTTGACAATCATAAGGTATTATTAGTACTTAAATGCCATATATATATATATATATATATATATATATATATATATATATCAGTACATGATGCTGGGTGACATACTGCATGATTTTTCTCTATCTGAATTTCTGGAATAAAACAAAATATTGATGGAAAGTAGGTTTAACATTTGTCAAAGGATAATGTGTAGTAAGGGTCTGAATATAAAAGGGAGGATGATCAAATTCTTTTATATATTTGACCTTGACTTGTAGCTGTATTTCAAATTCATAAACTATATACATAAAAGTCAAATTTATAAATATTTATTTTTATGTGTATGAGTTTGCCTGCATGATTGTATGTACATCACATGCATCCACTGCTAGAGGAATCTAGAAGAGGGGGACAAATCCCTTGGAACTAAAGTAACAGAGTTTGTGAGACCTGCCCCCCCCCATGCCCCATGTGACTGCTGGAAACAATGCAGAATCTCTGTGAAAACAACCAGTGTTCATAACTGCCGAGCCACCTCTCCAACTCCCCAAAGTCAATTCTCTTTGTTTAATCATTGCTGTCTGATTCAGGTATAGTTTAATGATTATACAAAAGATGTACATACTA
Source organism: Cricetomys ansorgei (assembly GCA_026225945.1). Classification (NCBI taxonomy): domain Eukaryota; kingdom Metazoa; phylum Chordata; class Mammalia; order Rodentia; family Nesomyidae; genus Cricetomys; species Cricetomys ansorgei. The sequence continues at coordinate 17,281,943 of JAMJFZ010004061.1, forward strand.
GGAAGCAAGTGTGGTGGTTTTGAGATGGGAAAATTGAAAGTGTAGGGTCTTGTCCAAGATAATTTATTCATGGGAACATCTTAGAAAGTACTGATATGGTCTTTTCAAGTGCAAGTTCATTCTTCAGAGAGTGGAAGCCTATGAAGTGAAGCTACTGCCTGCATTGGCTTCTTCTGTGCACAGCCATTTTCAATTACATGCCTCTTCCAGGTGGAAACTTATCAGAGTCCCACAGGACGTAGCCACCTGTACCTGGACTTTCACATTCCAAAACTATGAGCAAAGCAAACTTTTTTATGAAAAACTCAGTGTGAGGTATTCTATTGTATTAGTACCAAACATATTAACACAGTAATTTAATAAATAAAATAACTTGTATTTATTTTTATTATATTTTAAATTGTATTACATTTATCTGTATGTACACATGCGTGTCGGTACTCTCCTAGAACCATGTAGGTATTAAGGCTTGAACTCATGTCATCAGGCTTGGCAGTAAGCAGCCTTACCCATGGAGCTGTCTTCTCACTGGACCAAATTTAAAAAAAAATAAAATAAAAGCACCTCACATATTTTAAGAGTTAAAGCCACATCTTTTACATATAATCTCTTTTCATAGACCACAGAAATTAAAGCCCAAAGTACTTGTCGGTAAGAAATTGTAATTGTGTGTATTATATCTTCATGCTTTTTCTACTTCTTATGCATTTATAGTACATGTGTTATACAAAGTATGTCATTCATCCTAATTTCTTTTATCTCAAATCTCTCTCTGGGAGAAATGAAAAATACAGTATAAGAATGGGGATGTACAGATGTTAAAAATTATAATGTATGGAGAAGCAAAGAGACTCAATCTTCCTTCCTTGCTGGAGACAGCTTGCACCTGAGTTTTAGCATTTTTCTTTTGATTTGCAATTACCTGTATAATATATCTTCTTGTTCTTTCCCCTAGTTCAAAACATTCACCAATTCCAAATCATTTAATCAGCAGTCCTTCTGGCATCAAAGCGAAAGCTGTCTCTGTCTCATCATCTCTTTATGCTCTCCTCTGCTAAATCCAATGACTAAACAGAGTAGATCCTTTTTATTTTGCATTTTTCCATACACAGAAAAATAAATAAATGAAAGCCTCAAACAGGGGTGCTTCACAACACTGGAGAAGCTTCTGTTTGGGTCCTCTGTCTTCAGTGTGTTAAGTGATCTTCAGGTTTTGTATGCTTGTTAGCCTTACCTTAAAAAACCTGAATCTTCACCTTCTCAAATCAATATCCTTTGTTTATATAAAATAAAAAGCAGACACGGTGTAATTTGTTTTTGTTTTTGTGTATTTTAAAGACTGGTCTCACTATAGCTCAGCCTGGGTTGAACTCATAGAGATCAGACTGTGTCTTTCTCCAGAGCGCTGGGATTCACTGTCATACCCAGCTATGTGGTTTCCTAAACCTACAGTAACTTGGAAGTTCATGGCTCAAAGCATCATCTAGCTCTGTAAATATCTTTGCTCTTACTTCTTGAGTAGAAGGATGGAATGTGGACTGGTGTCTCTTCATATGATTTCCTGGCCCAGTAATCATGACATTCCTGGCTGATGACAGCACAACAGATAGGCAATGCCTTGTAGATGCAAAACTGCTTGCTTTATTTCTTCTTTTGTACCTTAGAATTTATGCATCATTACGTGTTTGTTCTTAATGCTTTTCAGAAAGACATTCTCAGTTCTGCAGTTTTGAATTCATCACTTTCCTTTGAGCTTACAAAGAATGATTTTATGCCTCCCACTTAATATTTTCAGTTTTCTTTGTTTTATTATGCATGCATAACTTCCCATACTAGGATTATAACTTTCTCATGATAAGCAATTGTATATTAATCACTGTTCCTTGCCTAAAATCCATTTTTGGAACAAGGCTCAGCCCTTATATATAAATAAATAAATAATCCTAATTTTCTTGTTAGATCTGGCTTAATGCACCTCAGATATAAGATATGCAATGAATATTTGCTCCCTGAATAAATAGATGAATGAGTAGCAGGCAGATTAACAGGCTAGGGAGTGCAGAAAATGCTACCTTGCGTGTTGCAATTACAGAAAGATTATCATTAGGAATAATGTGTTATTGCAAATACCATTCCCCCTGATCGGATAATGTCAACATTTGTTTATTGTGCACCTGCACACGCCACTGAAGGTTGAATTATATTTTCATCCTGTCATTCACCTGCGCTGTAATTCAGCACCTACCTGGGTATGTTTCAGAATGAATTTTGAGCTTCTTTTTTTTTTTTTTTTTTTTAACATGGGTGGCATTTTTATTAGCTCTGTTCTTTATCCAATGTGCCAACATGTATTTGGATATATGAGCATTCTGTTTCACAGTAATCCTTACAAATTCTCTTCCTTTCTTCTCACTGCCCTTCTTTCCCTTCCTTTTATTTTTATTCTCTTCTATCTATTCTCTTTCCTTACTCCCTCATTATTTTCTGTTTCCTTCTCAGTCTCCTTCAATTCTTGTTTATTCCTCTTTCTCTTCTTTTTCCTTTTATTGCTCTCTCTTTAGCAATTTTTTTTTTTAGCTAACTGTGCACTTTATCTTGATCTCAGAGTCCCACAAACACAATGATGCAGCTACTGCCCTGTGAAAGTACAGTCAAGAGCAGTGGTTCTCAACTTATGGGTTGAGACCCCTTTAGGGGTTGAACGACCCATTCACATGGGTCACCTAAGACCATCTGCATATCAGATATTTACATTACAATTCATAACAGTAGCAAAATTACAGTTATGAAGTGGCAATGAAAATAATTTTATGGCCTGTAGGTCACCAAAATATAAAGAACTCTATTAAAGGGCCACGGCGTTAGTATGGTTGAGAACCACTGGGCTAGAGCAAGCAAAAGCAGCCCTTTCTACTTTATTGTATAATCTTGCTTTTCTTGTGTTAGATAAAGTGCCCAGGCTTCAGATGACACCTCTAAGTATGTCCTTTAGTCTGTGTTACCTCCCAATTGGAGATTCTTGTATAAGTAACTGACCTGGATCCACATTCTCCCACTGCACCTTCTCCTGTAGATTTAGTTTCCTGTCATAAAAACATGTTTCCTTTACATGCTTTTGTTGGTTGTCTTATGTGCACTTGTGACATGGTTTTCTAGGTTACTGGGCAAGTTCTCCATTAATTCTAACTACTCTTATTTAGCAAGAGTATTTATGGAAAATTTCAGTAAAATTTAAAGAATGAAAATATTAATAATCCACCAGTGATAGGGAGGGAAGTAGGTAAAGAGGTAGAGAGAGATGGTGGAGAAGGGGGGGGAAGAAAGGAAGGAAGGAAGGAAAAAAGAAAGATAGGAAATAAGGAAGGAAGGAAAAAAAAAGAAATAATTCCAGTTTTGTTGATCATAAACAAAAGTTTGCTTGCAAATATTTGTCAGTGAATGTTTAGCAAAAATGTATACAGTGAACTATGCAAGCCTAATCCAGCATTTATCTCCAGATACAAGAGACACTATCTTATTAATTTTAATATTACTTATATATTGAAATAAATATCTTTTAATATATTATTTCATTAAGAGAGGTAAGTTAAATTTAATAAATGTTCACCTTTTTTATGTTGTGCACTGTGGTATGAATGTAAAAAAAATTACAAATCCTAATTGAATTTTACCTCCAAAGCAAAACTGCATATGTATTGACTTCCAGGGGATACTTTATGTTGTTAATAAGCACAGGGAGGATAGATATACATGACTGCTTTAAAAAAATTATGTAGTATCCTGCTCAAAGACATTATTATTCACTATTAGACAATAGAGGGCAGTAGAATAATGGCTCATAGAACTGTTTTAGCTGAAACTTACCAAACCCTTTATTCCAGCCCCTAGAAAAAACGTTCACAGTAAGTCTGATATGTTGATAAAAGAAGAAAGCTAACATCATCACTTTCGCTTTTATTTACAGAAACTAATGTTTACTCTAGGAGAGACAAATGTAGCTTGGAGGCATGCAGAAATCTGTAATCGTTCTTCATCCTTATGTTGGCTTTCTGGGCTTTGAGGCTTTGGTCTCAACACTAATGCACGGCTTTTGTTGTTTCTACTGATCCTTAAAACAAAGCATGTGTCTTCATAAGTGAGTTCAGAGAGACAGAAAAAGATACCAATTTAATCTGGTTGTTAAATATTCAGGAATTGCTGATAAAATGACACCTAAAGTTACTCAAAATGTGTTTCTATATTCCTGTCCATATTGCTTATATAAAAGTTATTATACTGCAAACTCTATGACTGATAGTGTGTAATCCAAGGAAATCAAAGAAGCTTCTAGTATCACCATGGCAAGACTTGACAGAGGCTGTGGAGAAAAGAAGAACCAGTATCATTTTCCCCTCTGTAGTGAAAGTAGTGAATTGTTCACCTTTAGTTTTTACATTGATTTTTGACCTTAAATATTTTATTATATTATATCTGTTGCCTACCACATGTTTTAATGCCTTGGTAATTTTTTTTTTTTCATGAGAGACAAAACCTCCCTAACCATTACTTTAAAACCAGCCAACTAAAAACTCAACCCAATATATCGCTTAGTTCGAACAGCACAAAAACAAACAAAAAGCAAAAATCATAAAAACTTGGGATGATGTAAAGTGATAGAAAGCTAACACAAAATTGTTCACCACTCAGTGTATCATCAGTAGAATGGCCTCTTGCACAAAATTAATAATGAGGTGCATAATGAAAGATATTTTAGTAAACTGTCCTTGTAGAAAATCTCAAATGACCTTGTTCTCTGTCAGTATCAATTATGGATTTCATGTATCTCTCTAAATCTATATTACAGATTGGTTTGCTTTAATTTCTTGTTTTTTTGTCGTGTTTTGAGATTAATATAATTATGTTTCCCTCTTCCCTTTCCTCCCCCAAACTCTCCCATATATTTCTCCTTGGTATCTTTGAAATTCATGACCTCTCTATTCATTCATTGTTTATTATATACATATATGTATATCTATACATATATATATATATATTCCTAAATATATAGAAAGAACACATCAATTAATTATTTAATATCAAATTGTCATCCTTGAAATCATATTAAAAGGTAACATTATAAACATTGATCAGATTATATTATTATTTAATATATTAATTTACAGAAAAAAGAAGATATGATATATTTGTTATTCATATTTACTTCAGTAATAGCCTGTCTCTTTCACCAACTTGATCACCATCTTAGATCTATTTTCAGATTAAAAACTAATATTTAATGCCAATAATGCTGGATCTTCTGGTTAAATTCTAAATGTGTTTATTACAGTAGCATTATGCTTTTCCATAATATTTTTCTACATATGTCTTATAAGCAGAGTAAAATAGCAAATGATGATAGGTAGATAGAGTAAAGTAGATCATTGACAGATAAATGGTAGATAGATAAATTATAGAAGTTATACAGATAGACATGTGATGGATAGATACATGATATGTAGAAGATACATAAATAGATGATATAGAAAGATAGGTACATACATCCATATAATCACACACACACACACACACACACACACACACACACACACACACACACAATTTTCAGGATGCTACTGCACATCACCAAGTTACTGATAAAGATGATAGGGAAGCTCCAGATCACAAGGTCATGGATTTCTATGCCCTAGGGATGCACATGTTTTCTCAAGGAATACAAGGTCACAGTAATCTCTAGTTTTGTATCACTGTCCTTCCCTCAACATTCAGGTTTATGGCCGCACTGTAGTGGCAGAGTTTATGGGAACTTTGTAATTGTGGGAGACTTCTGTACAACCATCTATACACAAGTCAGGCCCTCTTGAGTGAGTCACAAAAATTTCTGCTTTTACATTGAAAGAGCTTTTGCATTTTGAGAGTTTCTTCTTATCAACTTTGGTGATGATCAGTGTTTTCATTTTTCAACCTATTGTCATCCAAAGTTAGCCATCATTTGAGAACACTTTCTTCTGATTTTATATGGCACAACCAGGTGTAGTGTTAAATAGTATTATTTGAGGCTAATTAACTCTACTTGAAGTTATCATAGTTATTAAGAATAGATATATGCTATATATATAAATAATAGTGTTTGTATATATATGTGTGTTTTGTGTTGTTTGTGTATAAATCAGTTCAGTTTACTTGTTTTTAGGTTTTTTTTTATTTGCTTATTTGTTTGGTAATAGTGTCTCACTATAGCTGAGGCTGGCCTAGAAATTCCCATGTAGTTAGGATGGACTTGAATTTAGAGTAACCCTCAACTCTCACCTTCTTAATGCTAGGATTAGAGGTATAAGCTACCATGCCTGGCTGCTTGAATGTTACACTGCTTTCATTGTTTATAACTTGAAAATAATTCTTAGAACTATTTTACAAGACAAGCCAATTGTGTTTTAATTTATAGGTCATTAAATTTTGCTACAAAGGAGCAAGAGAGCCATTATAAATATAAACAGACTCATAACTGTATTGACCCAACATCCAACAACATTGACTTACAATGAATATTTAATTAAAATAGCATTGAACAGAACAAGATTAACACCAAAGAATATCTTAAGCAAGTGATTATAATAAATAAAATTACCTATTATTTAGTTTCCTATCACTGAAAGGCATTCAATACCTTCCAGAATATTACTGCCTAATAAGATACAGCTAAAAATACTCCCATATGAACATTTAGTATTTCCTTGTCTCCCGGGTAAGAAGTTTATAACTTTTAGTATAGTTTTAAACATTATTTACAAAGAAGTTATCTTAATGATGCAATTGTCCTAACATTCAGTGAGTCACTTTCAAGGATAAAAATTACATTCTTTAAATTTCAAAAATTAACATAGTCTACCTAGGATTCAAAGGCGAGTAAACCTGTTGGGTAAAAAAACAGAAGTATTTAGCTGCTCAGCTCATACCTGCTCCTTGAAGGTGGCAGTGGCTTGCATTTGCGTGACTTCACTACTGCTACAGCACTTGAGTAGCCATAGAATGCATCGCAAAAGAGTAATAAAGGTTTCCCATGTTAAGTTAAAGACCTTTTATCTTCATGGTAGCATGTAAAAGTCTGTGGCCATTTCAGTGCCATTGTGCTTTCTTACTTATTTGTAAGATAATGCAGAAAGATACAACATTTAGGCCCAAGGTTATTGTATTAGCAGGCAAAGTTCCTAGAAGAAAACTGTGGTCTTTAAATGTCTTAAAACTATTCTTTCACAATTCTTTTAGAATGAGCATAAATGGGAAAATGAGGAACAATCTTGAGCTCTAGAGGTGAGGAGATGATTGGGTTTCCCCTGCACCTCTGCCCCCCAAGGAAGGCATCTTACTGGTACAGTGGTTTCCTTTTAAATAGGATCAGTGATTGGAGAGCATTCTCTAAGACCCACAGAGGATTCCAAAAACCACAAGTCATATTGAATTCAGTAATTGCATGTTTTTTCTTAGTTGGTTAAGTACTTACAGTAGTGTTGTGCCATTTTTGCACTTTTGAAGCACACAGAAAACACTGCTTAAATGTCTTTGTACTTCATTTCAATTTCGGAGAGATAAGATTCATATTTGCATATGACTCCTAAAATTTCACTTTTGGAAAATTAATTTCTATATTCATAGTAGCATGTGGAGGATGAAGCCTGAGTGATGATTGGATCATCAGCACTCTTCCTTCATGATGTCTTAATCCAAAATTATGAAATTATGTCTTAATTACTAAAGTATGTTTTTTGTCGCTACTTCCTGCCTTTCCATGTCCTTTCATGCTACCTTAGGCCTGTACTGAGCCCCTACTAGTAAGAAAACTCAGCAGATGTACTTTCTTTACCTTGAACATTTGAGTTTTCAGAACTATAACAATTAAATTTTCTTTCTAAATCACTTTGTCTCAGTTGTTCTATTAAAGTAAGAAATATCAGAGACCCAGTGGATATCAGATAACAGAGACCTGGTGGCTATTTAAATCCTTGGAAAATGTTTTATTTCTCTTTCATTAAGTTGATAACTTCTATGTTTTCACTTAAAGGAAGCACCTTATGTATTTTTTTTTTTTTTTGGTATATGTGAATTGCCAGCAGAAGTATAGTTTCATATAAGAGTTGCTATTAAGTTAAACAAGAAATACTTGAACAGGTGCATAACTATAATAGTCCCCCATACTTTAGAATGACTGATGCTATGTTTGAAGAACCATTCTGATCTTAACACCCAGCATACAGGCTCCAGTACCTACTAAAATGGGAACAAAGACCTAGTCCATAGTTCCAGAAAAGTCCTCAGTAAAAAGTCCCTAAGTGTACTAACCTTGATTTTTGGCTTCTGTAGTTCTTCTTGCTAACTAAGTGTGCCAACCAGGGTGTGATATTTGGGCATAAACTAAGAGCTATGAGGTTCCAGGTTGTATGATGTGGGCAAGTTTTCTATGCAGCTGCCTCTATCAGTAAAGGATTTCTTTGTGGCTTTAAGAATGTCTATGTCATGGTCTCTCCTGGACTTACACCACAACACTACAGTACCATGATAGTAATAACTGCAAGGACTGATAACTGACTAGGACTTGGTAAATACAATGGGGGTACCCTAGATGAAGGAATGTCACTTTCTATCCAGGATGGAGCAGAACAGCTAGAGAGCCTTTATTCATAGTGGTATGCAGTTTGAAGCATGGATTGTTTCTTTCTGCAATTTTCTGCATAATAGTTTTAATCTGTGGTTGATCATAGGTAACTGAAACCATGGATAATGAAGCCATGAACAAACATAGACTTATCTAGTATAAAAAATTATTACTCAGTGTGGATATAGAAGTAATATTTCTGCAGAATGATACAACTAAAGGCTGTAAAATGGTAGGAAGTGGATGGAAAGTAAAACACCATGTTATCAAGAAGGCCAGGGGTATACACCAGTGTTAATAACTATAGTACTTTCGTCCTCAAAGACTCTTGTCTGCCTGACCTAGTTACACTGTTAGTACAGTGTCTGGTGAATGGTACATACATTTCAAAAATATTTGCTAGGCTGTGAGATAGTTCATCAGGAAGGGTCACCTTCTGACAAGCCTGATAGCATGAGGTTGATCCCTAAACCCTCACATGATGGAGGGAGAGACTTTATTCCAAGTAGCTGTTATTCGATTGCACATGCTAGCTGCAGTGTGTGTATACTTGTTTGTGCATACATGAACATGCATGCTGGATAACTTGATGCAGTATAGAAGCTTGCTAACACTGATTTTCCCAGACAATCCAGGAAAGATCATCCTGCTTTTAGTCACAAGTTTTTCTCTAGAAAATTGGGACTTAGCTGTTCTCATCAGTTTAAACACACATCACTGAATAAGTTTTCTTGATTCCTGATATTCAAAATGAGAGTAACTATGTAATCTATCATAAAGAGAGACTGCTCTCTCATTTTGAGTTTTAACATCTAGAAGGCTACTAAGGTTTGGATGTTGAGTGGCCACTAAAATCTCGTGTGATAAAGATTCAGTCTCTACAGTGGCACTACTACCTGATGATGGAAAGCTTGGGGAAGTATTTCCTGTGAGTATCCTTTGGTCATTTAGGTCTGGAACATTTTTATTTCCTGGGGAAATACTATACTTTTCTTGTTACTAACATGAAGTGACAGGGCTGTTCATTTTGTACTAGAGCCCTCAGAATCAGGGCCAACATGAAACTTTTTCCATTATCAGTGAATTTTTGCCTTAGGTCTTTTGTTGTAATAATGCAACAACAGTTACTAATACAGAGTTCTAGATATAATGATGCAAAGTGTGAAATACGCGTGAATTTACCATGGACACACACAAACATTCTCCTTCTCTTTCTCTCTCACTCTCACACACTAGGAATAATAGATATTTGAACTTCCAATTCCAATTCTTGTGAAATACGACAAAAGAGGGTAGAAAATACTTTAAAATAACAGTTTAGCGATCAACTAAGTATTGAGTCTCCATCTTACAGACTTCTCCCATAATTTTAACTACTTAATACTATATATAAGTACATATATATATATATATATATATATATATATATATATATATATATATATATATCTCCAGCATATAACTGTCTTCCCATCATGTCTCTCAGAATACTTCATATTGAAAATATTGTAAATAAAGTGTAATACTCAGTATATAACTAATGTTCATTTTGTAATGATTTATTGTATAATAAATATTTCTATATTAGTTTTTATATACCTGTTGTTCATTATGTAATGGTTTATTGCATAAGAACAAATGTTTCTGTATTAATTTTTCATAGGCAAAATAAAAAATAGAGTTATAAAATACAACATGGAAGTACAATCGCTAAGAATGTGATGGACCTAGGTGTTAATAGGAAGTGAAACCTAATAGAAAACAACCTTTTTCTCAAATATAAATGTCCAAAATAAATGCAGTAGTTTTGTTGATTTGAGAATTGAATTTGGATTCCTACAGTTAAAATGGAATCTCTTTGCATTTGATTCCTCTCACAGTGAAAAAGAGCTCAGGCTATGGCCCACGACTCTTTTGTTCATGGCAGCAGAGATTTCTAATGACTTCAAAAGTCTCAGAAGTGTATGAAGATTTCTTAAGGCATTTTACTGTGATCTGATTGCTACTTTGAATCCTGAATTGCCAAGTCTATAGTAGCAGGTTATCTTGTAAACTAAGTTTTACTGTTTTATTTTTCTTCTCAAGGCCTTTCTGGAACCTTCCTTTGGGTCCAGGTCTGTAAAACTGATTTTGATTCCCCATTCCATACCGCATTGCCATAAACTTGTTGGCTTTCTTTCCCAGCATCTAGTCATAGCCAGCAGTGTCTACCACTGCCTGCTTGCTTGACTCACCGAGTACTGCTTGGCTCTGCTCCTTGCCATTCTAATTGCATTATTTACTGAGTGTGTCTCTACGTTCTCTCTTAATTTTACGAGGACACCAGAGGTTAAAACTAAGGTTTACTCTAATCCACCCTTACCTAGTTTAGTTGATTATACCCACAAACACTTTATTTACAAAACAGCCCTCTTCTAGGTTCTAAGTGCACGTGGCATTTGAGGGACTGCTCCATCTTCCCACACTTCATGGTTGAGTCTTCTTCAGAGTTGAACAGAACACAGACTTTGTCATTTCTTTGCAGTGGAATTCTCATGACCTTGGGAACAGTCTGTACCTTTCTGTGGGGCAGGGTCCTCCTTCTGCATTCCTGTAGCATCTGTAAATGAATCTGCCCTATCAGTTACCACCATATTCCCCTTTCTAATGAATGAGAGCTTTGAGGAGAGAACACTTTGTGACACTACTAAAGTCTCAGATGTAGCAAAGATTCAACTCTTAACAGGACAAATGATGACAGAGTTCATACCATGCTTATTTACTCACCAGCTGCTTGCTAAAGACCTGTGATGTGCCAAGTGCACTAAGAGAGAAGATGGGGGAAATATCAATGTTTGTAGACATTAATCTCGAATAGTGATTTTGTATTTCCAGGAACATTTGCATATGCAAACAGCTTAGTGGGGTTCATATAGCTCATGGTCTATGAATTGGTGACAAAAAGCTCTCACACTGGTTTCATATAAAGTTACTTATCTTAGTTGTATCTTCTTATTTACAGAGTAAACACAAAGGCACAACACTACCGCAGCTTTGTCTTATCGTTTACCCACATATACTAAAAATCTCAGCTAATATCAGTCTAGTTTCATTTGTCTTATTCTTCATAGTTAATCCTTATTCTAGATCTTAGCAGTTTATGGAAGGTTATCATTTTTCCATAGACCTCATTCTTTAAAAAACTTTTTTAAAGTTTTTTTTTTAAAAACTTTACTCTTTTTTAAAAAACTTACTATCTTTCTTATATTTGCCGTAGTGTTGAGTAGCAACATGAATTTTTCCATAGATAAAAAGGAGTAGTTGACTGGGAGTGTGAAACCTTAACTTTCTGTTGTTTCCTACTAAGGAACAATATTCTTTCAAGTTGAGAGACTTTCTATTCTAATTAGCCAGAGTACAGTGACATGGAAACTCTTTGGTCCAAACAATGCTGGGAAATTATTATTTTCTATCCATTAGCAGATTGCATCCTTAATTACATCTATAACATCAAATGAGTATTTCTTCCAAAAAATAGAAATAATTTTCCTGTATTTTCATCCCAAGCGTGCAGCAAGTTAAGACTTGTATCACTATCACTTTGAGAGCTGATCATACTATAAATAAAGAAGTAGAAATATGCTTACCAAGCGATTGCCTCAAGTTGGCCCTACTGTGCATTATTGACTTTACTTATTTGTTCAGTGGTGAAATAGGACTAGCGATATTGACATATTTAGAAAATTATTGAGATAAAAATCGTCCGTATTTCTTAAGGAAAAAAATGCTTCTAGATTGTAGTTGTTTTGTTTCTTTGTTTCTGATCAGAATTCTTCATTCACTGTACTGGTAACCTTATTTTAATTTTCCATTGTGGATCTACCATATTCTCTTATAATCATTAGACATAATTTAAGCATTACAAATCCATACTGTTGTTCCAAGAATTGACAAGTGAACCAAAACTGGTTAGCTAAAGCAGTCTGACTCTCAACCTTTGGTGTTTGGCTCTGAAATACACACATTTGAGGAAAACAAATTGAGAAGTTTTGCTGAAGATACCAGGAAATAGACATCAATTTAATGCCAAGGTTGCTGAATTGATGCTGAATAACAGTATGATCATGATGAAAGTGAAGCAGTAATGGAAAAGAGCGAGCCCCCCTCCTGTTTTGAATCCAATTGTATCATACACAGTAAATGAAGTACTTCACATGCACTGCCTCATGCAATCTGCACCCAAATGTTGTGAACAGTGTTGCCTTCATTTCCAGGTGAGGCTCAAGAGAATAAATGATTAGTTCAACTTTACATAAAGTCTAAGAAGAAGCCAGATTTATAACAGAACAATGATTTATTATGAGTTTAATATTCTATTTATTGGGCATATGTTAAAGTTATCATGATATATCAAAAGTGAATTATGTATTGTAAAATGTTTCTTGGTTATATTTTATCTTCTTTACTAACCCTGATACTGAGTTTGATGTAGTTTAAGACCCAGAATCCCTAAAAAAAAGTACATGTTAAGATTGTAAGCCTGAGAGTGCAAGTCAGTTAACACTGTGGAACTTGTTCTCCTGGTGTCCTTGACCTTTCTGGTTTCTACCATCCCTCCTCTCTCTCTTCCATGGTGTTCCCCAGTCTCTGCATGATGTTTAGCCCTGGGCCTCTCCATATGCTCCTCTCAACTGTTGGGTGGGCCTCTCTGGTGAGGACTGGGCTAGTACCAATCTATGAGCAGAGCATGACATCATTAGAAATCATCTCTATGTTACCCAGTCTCTAGTTCCTATCCTGTCCAGCAGTTTCAGGCAGGAGTGATGGGGGGGCTATATCTGGGGGAGAAATAGGGCATGTTGAGTGGTGGAAGGAGAGGAGGAGGGGTGTCAGGATGTACTGTATAAGTTGTATGAGAGAAAAAAAATTGTAGGCTTGAGGGTGGCATTTTGGAAGCCATGAAACTTAAGGGAACAAGTCATTGGAAGTATGCCCTTGAGATATGGAGGATCTTCAGCCCCTCCCTTGCCCACTGACCTTTTAGATTCCTGGTTATGACATGAGTAATTTAATGTCACTATTTGCACCTTCAGTGATATACTTCTCAGACAACAGCCCCAGAAGAATAAAGCCAATCAGTCATAGATGGAATCCTCCAAACTATGGGACAAAATAATGAATTTCTCTTTATAAGTTTTCTGTCTCAGATATTTTGTTACAGCAATGGAATACTGACTATATGACACAGCATTTGTTTCTGATGGGATGATTTTTAGAGCATTAACCAAAATGTGGGCTGTTACTACCTTAATGTATGGTTGACTCCAACAAGAAGAAGATATCACCAGTCATCATCCCTGTTAGAATACTTAGAATCCATGCTTGAGTTCATGGAAACTCAATTGGCCTGTTTTCTCAGGGTAAAATCTAAGGCCCCTTGTTTCCCTTCCACCTTGTCTCTAATTATTCAAAAGAAAGAAAATATGCATGACTATCACATGAAAATACTGCACTTGCCTGACTGTCCCCCACAGTGACCTTTCTGTTTCTCTTTTGCAACATAAAATCTTTTCTCAAGTTTTTAATGTTAGCTTTCAAAAATTAAATCAAGATTTGAAATAGATGGATAGATAGAGAGACAGATAATGAGCATTAAGTTGTGTAGATACGGAGATAGGGATGATATGGAAGGATATAGAGGAGGGAAAGAATGTATGAAAAATTCTTTAAAATGACATAAACATTTTAAAATGAAAAAAAAATGAATTAAATATGTAGCATTTCGTGGCTTTAATTAGATTGAATTTATAATGTATTATTGGTTTGTCAAATGCTAAAATCTTCCTTGAAACTAACTCGAAACTCAACCCTGCCTTTTCCCTCATCACTTTACATCCTGACAGCGTTGGCCAACATTGCTTTCACTTTGGGGACTTTCTACTTCTATTATTCTGTTTTAAAAAAAATGTATTCATCTCTCTCTGCACAGACAATGTAATTCAACTGTCACTTTAGTCATCACCCCTATGGTGATGACTACTTCTTTCTACACACTCTTTCAGAAACATACCTCTGTGTTAGTTTCTTCACTTGCATTAGCTAGATTCATTGTCTTTGTAGATTTTATCTCTGTTTAAAATTACCTTGCCTATTTATTTGTTTACATGTATCTCTGTGCCGTTTCCTTCAAGGAAGTATAAACTTTCAGTCTCTGGGGTCAGAAGCCACTGCCATGTGCATGAAACAGCATCTGGCATGCAGTATGTGTTCAGTAATCATCACTGAATGAAGGAACAAGGATTGGAATGAAAATCAATAAGAATCAGCATGAAAATCAACTTAAATCCATTTCTCAGTATTCCTTTAAGTCCTTTTATGTGCTTATGTGTTTATTATAGTTTGGATACAAGTGGGATAACAGCCTACTGAGGAGCTATAAACCTTCCTAGAAGTGTGACCAACTAGGAAAATGACAAAGAGACCACCTCACAGCAGCCCTCCCTGTTTTATCCAAAACAAGTGATATGAAAAACAAATGGGGCTTTTATTTGAAAAATTAAACTCCTGTGTGGATATTAGAATGCTGTTGACACTTACCTCAAGCTAATTCAGAAATAAACAAACAGTAGGAACAAAGGGCAGACGATCATGCTGTCCCATTAATATTTAGTTTTATTCTTCAAATATGCTGAACAATTTAATAACAAAGTATTAAGCAGAAAATGTCTTTTTCCCCAGAAATAATATATATAGGATAAAGATAAATGTTTTATAACACCTACAAAGCTGGAATATATCTTTCAATTTCCGCAACATACCAACAACAGCATTTTTTCCTGATTTAGACTAGAGATGATTAATTTTTAAATAAAATGTGATTATTAATTGTAGATACTTATCACCAGAGGAACAAGATTTAAACTAAACGGTATGCAAATTTCAAATGACTAATTTATTAGTTATCCAAGATTCACTGCATCCACTTGTGGAGTCTTCCATAATAAAACGAGATAATTAGTTTCATGGGCACCAGGGCTGCGAAGCAGAGCTCTCAGTGATGATGATCGTATTCTATTGCTATTGTGTACAAAATGACCAGAGCAGGCTTATATGGTTACTGATCACTTTAACGGTGGTTGGTAGAACAGGGATTGTAGCTCAAGGTTAGATCACTTGCCTAGAATTCATAAAGCCTAGGGCCAATAAGGAATTGAATTTTAAGTGTTGTTTGAACTTAATTTAAATAGCTATGTGTCTAGTGGCTTCTGTATTGAATATCACAAGTACATAACACTGTGGTTAGTGAAAACACAATACAAGTAGAGTCAGACATGGTGAATCAAAATATCTCAATAAATTAGATGCCAAGGATTATGTGACTTCTTTTAAGCATTTACATTTGGATTGTTATCTCCATCCCCTCTTATATATTGGTAAGTAACATACAAAGCTGGGTCCCTTGGAATTGCCATAATGGAGGGCTTGGATGCAAAAGGCCCGTGAAAGGTACAGTGGAGTCATGAAGGACCAAATTGCCATTAGTAGTTAACTTTTAGAGCCCAATATTTCACAAAAGATAGCAGAACTCTTAACTATATCAAGATATAAAGGATCTATATAAAAACCACTGAAACAAATACAGCGGGGAGAGCCTTATCTTTAGGGATTTCACAATTAAATTTTCAAAAGAATGTTCTATTTTGTACACACCTGCACATAGACTTCATTTATTTTTTCCTTTGTCTACTTCAGTGTTTATCAACTTGGATCAGGCCAACAATTTCTAGAATAGTTTGGATACACAAAACACTACGTACTATTGAAGAACAATTTTTAACCAATTTTGCCTTCTACAGTAACTTTTCTAACTTGTGTTTTACTTGTCTTCCTTTGTCAGTGCTTAGCCCTCTACTTTTGTTGAATTGCTTTCCTCTGAAGATGGTAGTGCATATCAATTCAGCATTGCTTTAACCACATGTGAATCATGTTTTTTTTTTTTTTAAATAAATTCAAAGCTGCAATTATCTGAAATTTCTAAGTGCTTACATGCCTAAAGGCTTCATTGCTAACAGTAGTTTCAAATAACCTAAAAAACTTCAAGCATCTAAATATAGAATGATAACTCCTCTCTCTCCCTTTACAGACACCCCATCATACCAGAAGCTACACAGTTTTGGAATCTTTTCAAGCATGACTTATGAAAAGTATTTTTCTTCAGATTTAATCATATAAATATAAATATTTCATTTTTCACTTATAAACTTTTCTAGAAAGTTTATTACCTCTAAGCATCTGCTTACCTATAAATCATTTTAGTTTCAGATTGTCCAGCTATTAATATATTTATACAAAATAGTTAATTACTTAGCATCATTCAAGAGGCAGGTAGGGATGTGAATAAACATAAAAACTTTATTCATATATTTTACAGTGTTGTATTGTACAAAACAATCAGGTGAAATGAATATGGATAATTGTTTTCAGATAGTAGCTCTTTTATAATTCTTTGTGTGTCAAATTGTTTAAATCAGGGATTTTTGCTAAGCTTGTTCTTGTCTTGTAAAATCTTTCATGAGATGATAAACTTTTATTCTTCTACTTGGCATAAATTCCTCTATAATGTGCTGAATTATATCCCTTAGGGAACTTTTGGTTTTATTCTTGGAGATTACACACTGCTTATATTTAGAAGAAATACTTATAAATGAATTAAATGAGGATAGCACAAGTTTACAATCTTAGCATAGTGCACAATAATGTTACTGCATATTGTACTCAGTAATACTTGATTACCTGAATGAAACATGTATTAAGGACCTCTTGTCTATGTTATATTTGAATGTATCTCCTAAGGTACACATTTTGGAAATTTAATCCCTAGTGTAACAGTGTTGAAATATGAGGCCTTTTAGGGGTGATTAGATTATGAGGACTCTATTCCTTAAAGAGATTAATGCCGTAGTTAAAGGGGTGTATTAGTTATAGCAAGATTAGAGTCTATATAGCAAGTATAGGTGGATGAGTTTGACTCTTCCCATCCTCCTGATCCTCACATACTTATGGGCTTTTTGCTTTTCTCCCTTTTGCCAAGGGATGAAACAGGAACAAGGAATTTCCAGGCATGGAAGATTTTATCTGTGATTTTCCCAATCTCCAGAAATGTAAGAAATTATGTCCCATTTTTTTTAGTTATCTGGCTTCAAGCATTATGAAATAGCAACGATGAGCAGTCTAAAGAATGTAGCAGTCATTTAGATAGGTGCTTTACAAGTATTTTTTCTGAGTAAGCATAATTTCATTTATCCTTTTATAGTCTCATTTGCCTCCTTCCTCATCTTGATTTATGCCATGAATATTTACTGGTATTTAATAGGAACTCAATAAATAATTATTGACTAGAAGAAAACATAGATGTGAAGACTTCTGCAAGGTCCTGAAGTGTGGCGATTGGTTGCATTCCTTGGTAAAGCATTTACGAGGAACTGTAAAGCATCTTGGTTTTGAGAAAATAGAAGAAAAATGTCTTTATCCTCCAAAAACAATTAGTCTTAAGAATCATTACTTCTACTCAGAAGATTCAGTGTCAGCTTTAGGATGCCCAGTTAAGATGATGCAGCACAATCACACCAACCCCTCCATACACCGTTGTTATGACCCAAGTAGCTGCCACACTGTAACCCATCTCTGCATTAGTCTCTTCCCAGTTAGAATCACTGTTTCTCTGAGACAGATTTAATCTTTCTTTTGGGGATAAGTGTGCTCTTCAAACTGTAGCACAGAAATGTTCTTCCAAGGGAAATCAAGAACAGGAGTGCTTTCTATACTGCCCGAAGCTAAAAGATAATGATGGTTTTGTGAATATTTTTATATATCTGACATTATTTTTAGCCTATGGAAAAAGTCAAGGTCTCATGGAAAGAAAGATTCTACAGGACATAGAGGAGAGTGTATAAGATACGACTAGCCCTTTTCAATCTCCTAGCATCTCTGTTGTTTTATTTGTACAATTATCTAATGAAGCTTTACCAAACCATACTAAAGACCCAGTCCTGTTCCTCAGAATTACCATCATGCCAAGAGAAAAGTCGTATGTGGCCAGGCCTGTTGGGCTACAAGTTAGAGTCCTGTGTCTTAATGTTGCAGCTTGGCATGGCTCACAATGGTAGTAGTTTCTGTCTACCCTCAGTTGAGTTTTTGTTTGGCTTGGCATGTTAGGAAAATATCCATTTCTATGGTCAGCTGTATATGTTGTGCATATCACAAGTGACTCCAGTGTGGTGTGGTCTGATTATGGGGCCCAGTGTGGGAGGCTATTACAAACAAATATCCTAGAAATAAGAAGAATAAATAAATTAAAACACATGCTTATATGTGGTATCTCTGATAATATATTCTATTTTATCTCTAATGGGTTTTTTTGAGATTTTTCTTTTTCGTAATCTGACCAAGTATTTGTTGAGTTCATTTATCTTTTCAAAGAATCATGTCTGTGTGTCATTGATTTATTTTTTTGATTGTTTATTTATTTTAGTTGTGGTAGTATCTCTTTCTTTCCTATTCTTTTGAGTTTCAAATACTGCTGGGGCTGATTTCTTCTTGCTTTTGTAGGTCTTTAGGACACATCATCAGGCTTTAAAACTCTTGTTATGATGAGACATTGGCACTTGATGCTATAAGTCTATATTTGTAGTTCTTAGTTCGCTCCTGCTGTGTCTTGTGAGTTTTATTGTGTTATATTCATATTTACACTTTACTCAAGATATTTATTAATTTCTCTTTTTTTCCTCAGTGGCTCATTGTACACTTAGTTTAATTATGCTTTGCATCCATGGATTTGTGTAATGTCAGTGATTTTTATTATTAATTTATACTTTTGATATTTTGTGTTCATGTTTATTTGAGATCCTCTGTGCCTTCTATAATTGATATCTGTGTCCTTTGATAGCTTTGCACACTTCTCAGCTCATATTTTATCAAATAACTTTACTACACTGTTATCTCATTGCCATAACTGTTATAAAACATCATGACCAAAGGCAACTTCAGGAAGCAAGAGTTCGTTTGAGCTTATGGTTTCAGAGGAAGAGTGCATAATGGCTATTGAGTCATGACAGCAAGCAACAGATATCTTGGAAGAAACAGAAGCTTAAAGATCACATCTTAACCTTCTAGACTAAATCAGAGAGAGAGAGAGAGAGAGAACAAATTGAAAGTTGGGAGAAGCTATTAGCCTTGAAGATTACCTCTTGTAACATACTTCCTCTAGCAAAGCCACACCTCCTAAACCTCACCAAACAACACTACAAATTGAAAGCCAAATATTAAAATATGTGAGCCTATTGTGGCTTTCTTCATTGAAACTACTACACATTTGCTTTTTTGTCCACTACTGGGTCTCCTAAAATGTGGGAATTCTTCACTTAATGGTATCTTAAAATTCTTGAATACTATCTTGTTTCATTTATTTTTTCTTTTCCTTTTTGTTTCATATATCTCAAAGGACCAGTCATCAAGACATATCTATTTTATGCTTGATCTATTCTGATACTGAGACTTTCAACAGTATTTCTTATTTGATTTATTAAGTGCTTCAATCCCTACATTTCTGTTTGATTATTTTTTCCAAGACCTCTAGTTGCTTAATTTCTCATTTCTATCATGAATTTCTTTCTTCATTTAGTTTAATTGCCTGTTTATACTCTCTTGAATATCATTGATATTCAATATATAATTATTTAGACATTTTGATTTTGCATCTAGGCAGCATCAACTTCTTTCTCAGGTGTTGGGTAAAGCTTTATTGTAGCCTTTCAGTAACACCATTGATCCTGCATCTTCACAGTCCATTTGCTCTACTTTGGTATTTGAGTATCTGCTGGATCAGTTATCTCTATCACTTCTACTCCATAGAGTGCATAATAAATATATTTAGCCTAATGATGTTTATTTGAATTCTCATTTATTAGACAGTATTAGCTTTAGTTCTAGTGATATCTATCCATGATATCTACAAAAAAAAAAAAAAAAAAAAAAAACCCAAGGTCTTTATTTCCCTCAAAGGACAAAATTTATGACCTTAGTTATGGAAGTTGGTATTTTTTATTCCTTTCTGTTATATAGCATATGTTTCATACAGTGGTGTGCATCGGGGAATTTGTGTTCTGGGCTTATGATTGCTCTATTTGGCTGTTTTAGGTCATTGGTACTGCACTATACCAAAATAGTATATTATGCTGTGGATGCCACATATAGGTTATGGAGAATTTTATGAGCTCTGCAAATGTATGAAGTTAGACAATAGCTCCCATCTCAAGTGGTAACCCACTACAGTGGTTCTGGGTGGGTTACAGGTGGTTACAGGGAGATTAATAAACACATTTCGCAAAGTACAGGTACTGTCTAAATTTTATGTTTCTTTCTTAACTTGGTTTAGAAATATGACATCAATGGGAATATCTACTAGCTAGAACTAACAGAATCCAGATGATCATACTGTGCAGGGACTCTCCTTTTGATTCTTTCCTCAAAAAAGCAGTGTCCACCTTCTGAGACTTTTATCTTGAAGAGATATTGGATTTTGTCAAAGGATTTTTAAGCAACTAATGATATGATCATGTGTTTTTTTTTTTTCTTTCAGTTTGTTTATATAGTGGATTATATTGACTGATTTTCTTATCTTGAACCATCCTTGCATTTGATCATGGTGGATGATCTTTTTGATGAGTTCTTAGATTCAGTTTGCAAGTACTTTATTGAGTATTTTTCCATCAGTATTCATAAGAGAAATTGGGTTGCAATTATTTTTCTTTGTTGGATCTTTGTGTGTTTTGGGTATCCAGATGACTACAGCCTTGTGAAACAAATTTGGCAACGTATCTTCTGTTTCTATTTTGTGAAAGTACTGGCATTAATTCTTCCTTGAAAGTCTTGTAGAATTAGCCATCAAGGAATTAAAAATCAAAAGTACTTTGATATTCCACCTTCCATTGTCAGAATGACTAAGATCAATAGCACAAGTGACAGCTCATGCTGGTGAGAATGTGGGGCAAAGGGAACTCTCCTCCATTGCTGGTGAGAGTAAAAATTGTACAGCCATTTTGGAAATCAGTATGGTGGCTCCTCAGAAAACTGAGAATCGTTATACCTCAGGACCAAGCTATAACACTCTTGAGCATATACCAATACCTACCACAAGGATACTTGCTCAAATATATTCACAGTGGCTTTATTCATAATAGCCAGAAACTGAAAACAACCTAAATGTCCCTCAACCAAAGAAAGGGTTAAGAAAATGTGATACATATACACAGTGGAGTACTACTTAGCTGTTTTAAAAAAATGGAATCATGAAATCTGCTGGCAAATGGATGGAACTAGCAAAAATCACCCTGAGTAGGGTAACCCAGACCTAGAAAGATAAACATGGCATGTATATACTTAGAATTAAATATTATCTGTAAGTAAAGAACAACAATACCACAATTCATAGATGCAGTAAGGCTAGGTAACAAGGAGGGGCCTAGGGCATATGCATAGATCTCCCTGGGGAGTAGCAATAAAACAGGTTTTATAGTGTACTGGGGGAAGGAGGGGATGGGAACAGAAGGGATCAACTGAAGGGAGAGAAGAGGGAGGGAGTATGGGGAGATGGACAGGAATTAGGGGTGCATTTCTGATATGTGGAAACGTAATGCAAGGGAAATCCCCTGCAATTTACAAGGGTGACCACAGTGAGGCCTCCAAGGAATAAAGGATATGGAGTCTTAACTAGCCATCTTCTGTAGCCAGGCAAGGCCTTCAGTGGTGGGACCGGGTCACCCAAACCAGCCACAGTGCCATTGACCTACAGGTTGTCCTTCCTGCAAGTTGTGCTGGGGCGTTGGTAGTGCAGAACTGGGGATGTGGACAATCAATAATTGGTCTGAGACCTATGCCATGAGAGGTAGCCCAAACTTGACATTGCCTGGATGGCAAGGAACCAGATGCTGGATAACCCTGAGATCTTGGGAAGAACAAACATAACTGGGAAAAAAATCATTGAAATAATTCTTAATGACATTCTACTATACTCATAGATCTGTGCCTAGCCTAATCATCACCAGAAAGGTTCTCACCATCAGTTAACAGGAACAGATGCAGAGGCCCACAGCCAAAAATTAGTGGAGAGAGAATCCAAAATCTCTGCAGAGCTTGATAAACCCCAAGGATGATGAGGAGAAAGGATTCTAAGAACCAGAAAGTCAAGGCCATTAGGAGAATATGGCCCACAGAATCAATTAAGCTGGGCTCATAGGGGCTCACAGAGACTGAGGTGGCAGTCACAGAGTCTGAGTGGGTCTTTGCTAGGTCCCCTGCATATATGTTGTGGTTAATAGCAGAGTGCTTTTATGGGATTCTTAACAGTAGGAGTGAGTGTGCATCTGACCTGTTTACCTGCTCTTGGGACCCTTCTCTTCCTACTGGGTTGCTGCTAGCCAGTCTTGATATGAGGGTTGGTGACTATCTTGATTGCCTCCTGTTGTGCCATGTATGAATGATATCCTTAAGAGGCCTGCTTCTTTCTAAAGGGAAATGAAGAAGGAGAGGAGCTGTAGGCAAGGGGAAGTGGGGGTGAGGAAATTGGGAGGAGTGAAAGGAGCAGAAACAGGTCAGGATATGTTGTATGAGAGAAGAATATAAGTAAAAATTAAAAAAAAAAATAACAACCCACCTTCCCCAGATGGGGATCCGGGTGGTGATGTTGCTGGACAAGCGATTTTATTGGATTTCTAGGCTATTGTTTCAGGTCTCTAAGTCTTATGAGGTTCCATTCTATCCTTTGCTGCTGGGTTTCACATTCTCTCATCATCACTCACTTCGAAATGAGCACTCTATTTCTACAAATGAAACAAAAATATCTTGATAAGAAAAAAAAAGAATATTGATCTTTAGATAATCTTTACATAGCCTTCTTGATCTTCAAGAGTTATACATATATATTAGTTATGAAAAATTCTAATAGTAAAATGTTGAAAGGAGATCTCTAGCTGTTCCCTCGTTACTTTTTGTGGAGGAACTAGTACATGCTGGGCATCTCTGTTTGACCATCTATGGCACATTCCTGTCAGTGCCCTGAATTGTTTGGTGAGTTGAGGTCTGGATACTTCCTAACCAGTTCTTCATGGAGTTTTAACATTCTGTTAGAGTGGAGAAATGTGCTTTTGAGAAATACCATTTTCACTTGGATTTGTAATTCCTGAGTCTCTCATTGCTACTGAATTATAGTTCTATATGATTTGACCTGTCAAACACATGGCACAATGGATTTCTGCAGAATCCATGCCTATTTTTAACTTACTCAGCTTATATTTATATAGAACTGTCTTTACCTAGATATACAGTACAAATTTAGTTCCTAAAGATATGGTAAGGATGGGATTTAGCATGTCTGCCTCAGTCATTATTTGCATGCATGACCATTGTCATAGATTGGTCTATAACAGTCCTTGGTTGACTAAATAGTTCTGTGTTTTTTAAAAAGAGTATTTCCCCCTTTTAAATAGTAAAACTGAATAAAACTCAAATTGATTTGTGTTTAATAACTAATCTTTTTCAAACCCTTTATGACTCACCAGAATTACTTCAATTTCTATATTGCTGCATAAGAAAGCAGTTATTAAAATATGATATAAGTCACTCATATAGGTTGATATTGGGAAAAGAATGCAAGAATGCAAAATGTTATTAGAAAGGTAGATGGGGAGCTGGAGAAATGGTTCAGCAGTTAAGAGCATTGACTGCTCTTCCAGAGAACATGGGTTCAATTCCCAGGACCCACAACTGTCTGTAACTCCAGTACCATGGGATCTGACACCCTCACATGAATGCACATAAAGTAATTGTTTTTTTTTTTTTTTTTTAAAGAAAGGCAGACGGGTAATAGATGAGGACAGAAATTAAAATGTCACAAAGCAAAGCTTTCTAAGTTTAGAGATGGAAGCATTTATATTTAATATGATGCCTTCCTGTAGCTCTTAAATACCTTCCCTAATCACTTCTTTCTTAATACCTGATTGCACTTGA
Source organism: Cricetomys ansorgei (assembly GCA_026225945.1). Lineage (NCBI taxonomy): Eukaryota > Metazoa > Chordata > Mammalia > Rodentia > Nesomyidae > Cricetomys > Cricetomys ansorgei. Next base: position 17,306,631 of record JAMJFZ010004061.1, read on the forward strand.
CTTTTAATGCACCTGAATTGATTAACAAATCATCTTCATCAGGAAGTAAAAGGAAATGTGTGTGTTGTCTAGGAGAAGAGGAGTTGCATGAGCTTCCACAAAAATAAAATGTTCTTGTCATATTAATTTTTAATAATAGAGTAAATGAAAAACAGAGTGGGCACAAAACTATAAAATTTCTTTGGCACCTCTGAGAGAACTCAATAACATTTTCAATTTATTCTTTTTGGAGCACACCTAGAACATATCTCTTGACTTCAGTGGCAGTGGTTATAGTTTTAGTCAGTGTGTATGTAGTTCATGGGTTTCTCCAGGCAAGAAAAGCATTATTTCAGAAGAGAGAAAATAAATCTCCCTGAAGAATCCTTAAGCAATTTGCCAAACTTTAATCAGCCTTTTATTGTGTTTCACATAAGTTCTGCTACTTTATTACCTCAATCATAAATATACATTAAATTTTATTTTAAAAATCACAGGGGATATTCAGCATTAGAAGCAATTCTTGGTGCTTAATTGACTTTGAGTTCTTTGATTGCACTAACAACATTACACTGAAGCTTTGTTTAAAGACCTAACATTTGCTTACAGCAATATTGTTCAGAAATAAATTTTGAAACATTTTCTATGTGTGTAACTACTTCATTTTGCAAGTATTTCTGACTGTGTGGAATATTTTAGAGAATTCTCACAGTAGACATTTACATATAGGAAATTGCCCCTCCCCAAGTATACCATGCCACCACTGGATTTTTATGTCAACCAACATTCAATGTATTACCAGAATCTAAAGTTCACTGTCTATTGACTCTTCTGAGACACTGGGGAGATAAGTCTTAGCTAAATGGGAAAGTATTTATTTACTGTTAGGGTCAGAACTAATAAAAGGAAAAAAATGTCAATCTTTCTCTTGCTTACAGCTTAACAATTTATAAAGAAAAGAAGAAGAGTGAGGACATATGCGCACATAGATTCATGTGTAAGACAAGTCCCCCCCCCACCCCCTGGGTGATTAGTCTCTCTTCCGGAACCAAAGCTCCAATGAGTGGCTCGTCTTCAGCCATCTCCTAACCCCAGTGTTAGCCATTGCTAGTTAAGTCTTGATTACCATATTGTTCTATAAAATGTGTGCTTTTCTTACGTGTATTCATATTATGCAAGTTCCCTTGCATAATATTCTTATTTTTTGGTTGTTGCTTATACTATTTAATACACTGAGGAAAGAAACAGTAAAGGTTTATTGAAGTAGAAGATTATTGGTTAGTCAGTCTTGGGAAGAGCAAAGGAGAGAAAACAGATTATTTTACTAGGAAATAGATAAGGCCAAGGATATTGGCTAGTTATAGACTAGATACAGTTGTAACTTCCCCTTCTTGCTGCATATCCTCATTGCTTATAAGCTTTGAGGTATATTTTTCCCATTTAAAAATGGACTTGAGGTTTGATGGGATGGCACTGTAGGTATTAGAGCTTGATCCCCAAGCCTGCCAGTCTGTGCTTGATCCCTGAAACTCACATGGTGGAACGTGAGAACTGACTTCCACAAGTTGTCTTCCACAAACACACAGTGGCACACCCTCCCGCAACATAAATTTATAAATCAACAAATAAATAAATGCAATTTAAAAATTTAAACAAAATAAGCTTCTTTTTCTTCCTTTTTTAATTTTTAATTTTAATTGTTTATGCGTGTGTCTGTTTGATGGGGGTTTATGCTTGTGAGGGCAGCACACACAAGAGCCATAAGCAGGTGTTGAATACCCTGGAGATGGAGTTGCAGGTGGTTTTGTAAGCTTCCTCATGTGAGTACTAGAAACCAAGATATGACTTTTCTGCAGGAACAACAGTTACTCTTAACCACTGAGCCATCTCACTATCCTTCAGATGGCATTTCATAGATAAATTTTAAGTTAAAATTTTTTTCTATATGTTCTTGCTCACAGTCAGGCCAAATCCAACTTCATATTTGCATTCTTCAACAGAACAGTACCATTGATACTATTGACAGAAATATACTAATACACATCATCATCATTCAATCTTGTAGTTTGCACAAGAGTTTATTTTGGGGTGGCAGGCTTCAGAGTTTAGACAATATATGATACAGAGTATTGTCATCACCCTCAAAAATTTCTATGGCCCTTCCATTATTTCTTCCTCTAAACCCTTGCAAACTACTTGTCATTATATACATTTTATTCATTGTTTTGCTCCTGCCATAATAAATATTTGGAATCATATAGAATGTAGCCTGTCAGACTGTTCTATTTCTCTCTCTCTCTCTTTCTGTTTCCCTCCCTCCCCTCCTCTGTGTTTACAGTAGGATAAAAAAAGCCAAAAGATCCCGTGAAGTTAGAGTTATAGGCAGTTGTAAGCTGACATACGTTGGTGCGAGGTTCCAAACTGTAGCGTTCCTTAGGAGTACCAAATGCTCTTAAAAACTGGGCCATCTTTTCAGTGCCCAGTCCTTCTTATGCCTCAGTTCCATTTAATTTTAGTAGCAAACAGAATCACCATTTTTACTACTCATAGGATAGAAATTATTTCTGTTTTAATAAATGATAGCTTATCAAACCCAGGGCTAATGCATACTAAACAAGTACTATATCTGCATATCCTGAAATCAACAGTGCATATTTTTCTTTTCTTCATGTATTTTCAGGATTTGACAGTCTTTGTGTAATTTTGAACAACATAACCAAGAGGTCACAGGAAACCCTGGATTTTCTTATGGGTAGCTGATCCTTAACTGTTACTTGAAAGATACTTTGCAAATATTTCTGACTCTTGGAGTTTCCATGTTTCTTTTATACATAACATTTATGAAATTTGGCTACTTGCGTATTTAAACATTTTTATAATCTATATTTTTATGTTTTATATGATCAAATTTGGTTTCTTCTTAAAGTTTAGTACATCACTAGATACAGATTTATTACATAAACATTGATAATGGTGTAAGAAAATCCCAAGTTTTTAATCCCTTAGCCTCAAAGCACAGGCAACTTTCTCATTATTTTTTTGGAAGGTAACAATTATCCTTGTATTTTGCTAATGTATGCATCTGGCTGAACTTGTGATGATTTAATTTTTAGTAAACTTTTATCCTGGAAAATTACTATATGTGCTATTTAATATTTATTTTAAAATAATTATTTCTTTGCTAATTAAGTGTAAACCTTAAAAAAAGTCTATTATATAATAAACAGTTTGGTGGTTAATCTTATTGTCAACTTGATGAACTTGATGAGGTCTGTAATCACCTAGGAGACACACCTCTAGGTATATATCTATGAGGGTCTTTTCAGAGGGTTTAAATAAGGAGAGAAAAATCAACTTAAGTGCAGGCATTGCCATTCTTTGGACTTGGATTCCAGAATGAATAAAAAGGAAAAAACAAGAGGAATAAAGACATTAATCTGTATTTGCTTCCTAACTGTGAATTCAATTACTAGCTGCCTTATGCTAGTGGCTGTGCATTCTCTGCCATGTGGACTGAATCCTTGAACTGTAAGCCTAAAAAAATCCTTCCTTTATTTGTTTAATTTAAATATTTGTCACAGTGATACAAAAGAGAACTCCAAGGTGTGTCCTTCAAGAGGCTGTTTCAAGAAGTCAAAGCAAGACAAATTTACTAGAATGAGGTCAAGTATCCATGATAAAAGCTAAATTCAAAATGATTGCAGAAATTGACTTGGTGTACATTGAACTTGTTCTTTAATTATGGGCATTGTGATTTGTTTTCTCTGCCTTAATGTACCATGAATGATACAATGAGGATCAATCAAGTCACTCTCCTTCTTTCTTTGTAAATACAGAGGGCTGAATTAACTCATAATGAATGGAGCTCACATGTCTTAAATAGTAGAGAGGTTTTCAAATACATGTTTTGACTTTCCTTCTAAAAAGACATTGTGTGCCACATAGTGTTCCTTGTCTTTATCTTCCTACATGGTGTCTAGGGATTAGAATTAGCCCAGGAAGCAGGCTAACTGGTTTTGCCAAGTCTTTGATACTTACCCTTGTGATGCTGTGAAGCTGATTTTACAGACCAGTCACTGAAGAACTTGTACTGATTAAACCACCAAGTTTTTCTAGTCCTGAGATTTTCTGATTTCCTTTATTATTTTAGTGTTTGCCTAGGGCTAGGATGTACCAGATGGGTTTAGTCTCTATGAAGCTCTGGTGATACTCAGTTTTTTTCTCTCACAGTTCTTGACAGTTCTTATTTCTAGACTTGTTGGTTGGTTATTGTTTGCCCTGAAGCCAAAACATGATATATTACATCACCTAAACAGTTACAGAGCTTTAAAACGTTCAGAAGAAATATCTTTAAAATATAGATGAAGACTATAAACAGCTCATTTTAGAAGTCCATTTTCCTAAATGTGAGCCATTATTTAGTCAGTTTGTTAAAACACAAATTCCATTACGCAGTTGATGGATTGTTAGTAATTATTTGTTTGTTTGTTTTTTTCCCATCAGTCTGGAAAAAGGAACATGGAAATTTTTTTTTAAATGAGTGCTTTGTTTTAAAGTACTTCATGAACATATTGTATACATTTACTAAGATACAATGTAAGATTTTTATAGTTCATGCCATTTTTATAAATGTCTTTAAGATTCCTTTGAATCAATATGGAAGTCACAGATGGACCAAAGTCACACAGAAGTCGTATCTTCAACATTCTATTTAAATGTCAGTTTAGACTTCATTAATGAAATTAATGAACTATTCATAAATCAAATAGTCATTTTATATTTTATAATTTTGGAGTGAATTGGAATATAAAGTAGTTATACAAAGAGATAATCAATTACCTACTGAGATTAATTCCTTTTTACTTCATAGATTTAATTCAGAATCTAAATGGTGTTTTTGCTTAGAGTATAAAGCATATTTTTTAAGTGAGCCAAATACTTCTGTTTTCACAGGACATCTGCCTATTTATATTTTAATAGGGTAGCTTTTCCAAATATATTTCAGTGGATCTGTTGAAAGTTTAATCTTAATAGTCTTATTTTTCCTTAACCAAATATATATTTCCATATTATTTTTATATACTGAATACAGATTTAGTGAAAAAACAAATATATATATATGTATATACACACACACATATATATACACACACATATATACATATACATATATATATGTATAAAAGGAATACATAGTTTCACTTTCTCATTTGAAACACAATTATCAAGTTGATACAGGTGGTAGAGTGAAAAGAAAGAGGCAAGTTTGTGAATGACTTGTGTTTCTTTAGCAACTTAAAAGTTGCAAAAATCATACATTTTGAAAATGTCTCACTTAGACAAAGGGTTGGAGAGATACTCATTAATTAAGAGAATGCATTGCTCTTCTGGAGGACCTGATTTCAGTTCCCAGAATCGAGATCAAAAGATCCTACCACCTGTAAATCCAGCTCCAGGGGATATGAATCCCTCCTCTGCATGCTGCAGGTACTGCATTCTCATGCACATACATATGTGTATACGTATACACATCATTTAAAACATGAAAAATAAAATATAAAATGAGATAAATGGGTTCTAAAAATATGACGAGAGGTTGATTGGCTTTATATTTTCTATGCCTTCACATGTATGAAAAACATCAATATGTGATTGCTCTGACTTGTTCCCAGAACTTTTTAGAAAGTTTGAATACAACGGATAGCAAAGGAGATGCCTGCATGAGCTAAGCTAAAATATATAGATGTTTGAAGGTCCCATGTTGCTTTTTATGGTGCTATGTCTTGAATTTTTCAGTATGAATGAAAGGATAAACTGATTTGCATGTATATGCATGTGTTCGTTTCTGTCTAGTGATCTGTTCATGTTTGCTTTTCTCTCTTACATTGTAAGCCTGTCTTCTGACTTCTCAATAGAATTTCAGCATTCTCAAAACTCACTTTAAATATAACTTTGTTTCCCAATCTACTATCCTACCAAGCTATCAACATCAATCTCCTTATAAGGTCAAATTGTTTCAAGGCAGCTCTGTTCATTTATTTATATCTTCTTCATCAAATACCTAGGAAATAATCATCTTGTTAAACTGATTTCAGGAAAGATGCAAGCAATGCCATTTGTTAAGTGTCATCACCGCCTTCATGACTTATCTTACTTGAGCTTTCTATACTGCTTGTCACTATTGATAACAACTACTTCCCCCCTGGAATATATTCTGATCTTTTTTCCTGTCTCAAGAGAGCACATTTTTTTTTCATTTATTGTTGATAATTCTGTCTTCATTTTAAGCGCTTCTGCTTTTCTGAAGTTACATGAAGCCTGGCTTTCACTCGTCTCTATATCTCTAGGACACCTCATCTGATCTCTGGGTCTAGAATTCCATATCTATACAATCTAGAACTAAGTGTGTGGCATTGATTCTCTATAGTCTTCTAGGTCACTGTCTTTGTCATCCCACTCCAAATACTGCCATTTTCATTTATAGTTTTTGGTGAGTAGGTATCTCAGGCCCACACTAATTATCTTCCTTCACTTCTGACAATGTTCCAACCCATGTAGTCTTACATGAGACCTCCTCCAGGAACATTCGCTGGGATACTTGAGTTATTTACTCTCCTACATGCTTCCATTACAAATCTTGCTGTCCAGTCCTGTTACTCACAATGTACATTCTGCTCCTGTATCTAAACATAAAACTATCTGGGGCTTAACTATTTTTGCTGTGATTGGCATAAGTCTGCTATACAGGATATCATAAATACCCAGCAGACAATAGGCATCGTAGACTTCTTTAATGAATGAGTGGATGAGAAAAGGGATGAGGCACATCTTTTGTTGAGAGCCAACAGAAAATCATTATCGATGGCAATATGGTCTTCTAACATTGATTGACATGCAGTGGGTTGGTTTGTGGGAAATCCTATTTGACAAGAAGTATAACACAATCCAGTTTTATTAGGTACGTTTGTCTCTGTAGTCATATAACCCAGCCTTTTATTGTTTTTAGTTTTACTTTTTTAGTGAAACTAAAGGAACCATAACTACAAGTGAATAAAATGAAAAACAAACTGATTTAAACAAAATAAAAGGATTTACTACCTCAAGTCACTGAAAACACTCCAGGGTAGTACATTATTAGCCACATGTAGGAGCTCAAATGCTATCACTCCAACATAACAGAAACAGCTACCTTTGTTATGTGATGTAATGTTATGTCAACATTATTCTCAGGCAGACATTATTGTAGAGACACACTTATAATAAAGTTGCTGGAGTGGAGTTGCATTAGTTTAAGCTAGACTCCTTTACTAATAATTTAAATGAGAGAACCTAATTATTTACAAGTAGTTGTTGCAGACTCTCTAGGAATAGGCATGGTCAGATAGGTTAAGTTACATGAACTGGGGATCATGGAAATGACTCCTAAATAAAATATTTCTGTCACCAGTAGCAGTAGGCAGAATTATTGCCAACATCAGACAGAATTAAGGACTAAAATCACTTGAATATCAGTCCTGTTCGTAATTTTAATGTCTAAATCCAGGACAAAGGACTTATAGAATCTCCTAAATTTCAAGTTAATCCTTTTAGAAAGACAAAACATGCTTTGGGTTTGTTATTGGCCTTTCCCATCTACATCATCTCTTATCTCTTGGACTCACCATGTCACTAAGAGCTGATGTCCATATTTCTATCCAGATGTTTGAAGAAGCCACATATTACTCAAAAAATGAAACTCTGACAACTTTTTAAGCTCATCGTGGTACTTAAAATTTAAATTCTACTCTACTCTCCTAAAATTTTCAACTAAGCAGTTATATATTTATAACAATAGTTTCCAGCATTGAAAGTGTATGTGCTAAGAGTACAGGAATACCTGATCATCTACTATATAATTATGCCCAAAAGCATTAAGCCCTTTGGAGACATTTCACTCCTGGATACAGCATGTCTATATATGTAGTTTTGGAAACACAAAGCTTATTCAAGATGTTTCTTTTTCCTTAAGGAGAAAGCAATTATCATACTGAAAAGCTTCTGGCCTTTCTGGGTCATTTTAGTTGCAGAATTCTTGCTTGCAAGGCTGTCTTTTTAAAACATAAACAGGGTTTTCTGGTGAAAAGACACAGCAACAATCCTTTCAGCTTACTGGTATAAACACATATGTAAACATATGCTCACACATGAGCTTGGGAGTTGAAAAAGCAACACAACTTGTGGCATTTCTGAACCCACTGATTGCCATTTTTCAACTAACCTTAAATTAATAACTATTTTAAGAAATGTAATTGTGAAACACTATTTTAAATGTGTAACATGCTTAGGCTGTAATTTTGTAGGGCATTTAGGTGAATGCTTATGCTAGTATCAATCTTGCCTTAGAAAAGAGGCTATTTTAAAAAGGAATGGATAACTTTGTTATTTAGGCTCTTCATGGTTTCCAAGAAGAACCAAAGCCAGATTATATTTGTTGTTAGGGATTTTTGTAAATTCACACAGAAAAAGAAATATCAGAGAAACAGTTCAGATAGTTTGATATTTTGTCAGATCTCCGACTTCCAAATTCAAATAGATACTCTCATGAACTAGACAACTGGAACCTGGGTTCAGAATTACTCACAAACCTTACTCCTAAGATTTGATTATTTCTGTGTAATAGGGATTTGTACTTTCCAGAGAGTGGCCTCCTAAGGTTAAGGTGTTACTTCAGAGAACAATTATTTTCTTCATATCCAGATTACCTTGACTAGCATATCAATGAAGGAAGCCAGGGATATTTTGTGGACACTGAATATTTGACATGAAAAATCATATTCTTGAGCAGCCACCGAAAGTTATTACTCTTGTGCAAGAAGCTATTACAGATTATAGACTCTGACCTAAAGTGAAACTTTTCTCCAAATTACTTAATTACTATTTTCAAAACTATTTCAAAACCCACAGTATGAGTACAAGGTAGGCTACACAATAATAAGTAATGAAGACCACCCCTGAACTCAATGGTTTAATTTATTAAATGCAAGGGCATTTTCCTTGCTCATTTAACCAAATGTAGATGAGTGACTACCTTAGTTAGAGCTTGTACTGTCCTGATAAAGCACTCTGCCTAAAAGCAGCTTGGGAATAGAAGGGTTTATTTCATCTGACATTTCCAGGTAGCAGTCAATCACCGAGTTCCGTCAGTCAGGCAGGAACCTAGCTGCAGGAGCTGAAGCAGAGGCCATGGAGGAGTACTGCCTATTGGCTTGCTCCCCATGTCTTCTCAGTCTGATTTCTCATAGCACCTAGGACCAACAGCCCAGGGGTGGTGCCACCTACAATAAACTGGATCCTCCCACATCAATTATCAATCAAGAAAAATCATCACAGGCTTGATCAAAGGCCAATCAATTGGGGACATTTTTTTAAGTGAGGTTTCCTCTTTCAAAGTGACTCTGTTTGTGTCAAGTTGAGAAAAAACTGGCCAGCACAGTGACCACTAGAGGATATGTGAACTCTGTTTAATTTAACAAGCCAAGTGTGATTCACACTGTGGCATTATTGTCTCAACAGCTAGCTTCCAACCTGGGAAAAAATTGGTGAGATTCACACCCATGCTAACTGATTGGAATGACACCTGTTGTTTCCATAAAGAATCTGTTTCCCGGAACCAGTCTCTTAAACTAACTTCCTTCAGGCATACTTGGAAATGTAGATAAGCAGACTTAGGGAGCACTGCACTTCTGTCTTCCTAGGTTTTCGTTTCTACAAAGTGGACATGAAATATACCACAGTGTCTCAGTTTATTACAAATGGATGCCTGTTAAAAATCTAGGACTATTGTATAACCAAATGAAATAACAACTACAAAGTACTTAGTCTTCATTTGTCACAATACAAATATTGAAATCAATAAATAGCACTGTTTTTCCCCCAGGAAAGAGTTGATGGTCTCTCGTTGGTATAGAGCTTACAAATTGGCCTGGCTGGTTAGCTAGTTAGCCTGAGGGACCATCATGTCTCCACTTCCCCAGTGTAGAGTCTACAAGCAATTACCAAGAAGCCTGGCATTTTGGGGGGTCTGGGAATGGAACTCTGATCCTCACGCTTGAAAGCAATTATTGTACCAACTGATCTATCTCCCAAGCCTCTAGGCCTCATTCTTTTGTCAGGCAGTGTTTAGTAAGCTGCTTTGTTTGCGGGCTGTGTCTGATAAGATGATGACATGTTTAATATACTCCGGCTTTGTGTTTGCAAAGGCCAGAGGATTAAATCCATAACAATAACTTAAAGTTATACTTGAAAGAGGTGTTTGACATGTATGGACGTATGTATGATATTATACTTGGAAATATCTTTGTTATAACTGGAGAAAATAGACACCAGAGAGAAATGTTCAAAAATAGCTAATAAATTGTCTTTTGTTATGAAGCCAATAGACGAAAAATAATACATACATATGTTTCGTAATAAAATTTGAAAAAAAATACCAGTTCAAATTTTAATTAACTGTTGTTCAAGCACAGCATCATTCTATAACAAAAGCTTTCATTTTTACATCAAGTAATCATAAATTATGAATAATGAAATGCTTTTATATGTGTATCTGAACAAAAGCAGAAAATAAAGAATGAACTGCCTATCAAGTTATTTTGTAGACATAAATAGATATGTGTAGGATCCCATATGAGTAAGTACTGAGGTGGTTAAAAAAGCATTATATATAATATCACATTCATATGATGCTACAGCAATATGAGCAAAAATAATGAGGGCTTCTCATTGTTTGCAGCAGGCTGTTTTTGCTATTCATTTGGTAGAAGCCTATAATATAATTGTGCCTTTTGCTTTACTTCAATTCAAAACTGGAAATAGTGATTTTGCTTTGCAGCCACCTAATGCCATATTTCTTAGAAGCAGCATGCTCTTGACCTTTCTTACAAAGCTCTGTCTGAGAAATTAAATGCATCTAGCATCTGTGACATGGGGAAGGAATTTCTACTCTGTAAAGCTAAACAGTATGGGCCTCAATTCATGCTTACTGTAAACACAAACCCGACAATGAAAACATGCTAGCGTGCTACAATTATTAGATGAGATATATGGGTTAGTTTTTACATGGATACTTTCCTCTTGACTTAGAAATATTCTGTCAACTTTTCATTCTATTTACAATCTTAGGTATAGTTTTACTAATTTCTATCCTTAATTGAATGCAGATGTTTTTCTCCTGAACATCATTGTGTCATAAGAAAGGGAACTTTGATTTCTCTCTTTTTGCTGCTTTTATTTCTAGGGCTTGTTTAATGTCTTATATGTCTTATTAAATATTTTATTTATTGATGCCGTCCCCTATATGTATGTTAGCACCTGAGGTTGCAACCTATTACTTCTCTTTTCACTGTTGCATCCATAGGGCTGAGAATATTTATTGCACATCATTGGCAGTCAGTGTAAATGCATTAATAGGTGGATATCATTTGCATAGTATTTCTGTATAAATTGTAGATAAAAACTACACACCTATGTAACAGATTGCCGTATTACCCAGTTATTTACATACAAACACATGCAAATACACTTATATCCAATATATTTATACTTTCTTAGCTGAAAATAAATACCACTGGTTTTAAAGTTTCTTTAATGATAGAAGGTGCTGGAATTTCCTCCAGACCCCAAATGGAAAGAAAGTTTGGCGATTCATTTGTAAAAGACCTGAGACCCGGATTTAGACTCTCCAATTGCATTTCTTTTCAAGAAAGAGTCAGGGACCTCCCTGGGTGCTGTGAGTCACTCTCACTTAAGGTGTACTGAAGATCAGTTGAATCATCTAGGAGTCATGTTGACCCTCAAGGAATGTGTCACCTCTTTAGTCTTCACTCTTATTCCAGAAAGTGCAGGAATAGTACTGCTATGTTGTCTCATTGAAATCTTCAGAATCAAGTGCCCAAAAATATTTTTCACTGTGAACAGCAATGAGGAGTTTAAAAGATTACATTTAAAATAATTTTAAATAATGAGGCTAATACCACTTTAGCTGTGTCTTTCTGTGTAGCATCTTTTTTTTTAATTAAACAGTGTTTTGGAGTTTTGGCTTAGGAGTTGCAGGATTCCTCAGCCTGCTGTAACAGGATGTACGCTTTCTGGGAGTCTGGAGATAAAGATCGCATTTGCTGCTTTCTTTGTTTATGTGTTCATTCTCTCTCTATTCCAGGTACTGCTTCAGGCTCCTGTCATAAGCAAGGATGATAATAATGGTAGATTGAATGCAGTGTGGATATGCTCTGGTGAAGGTACATGGAAATCAGTATAAAACAGGATAGAGGGACTGCTGATATCCAGGATGGCTTGTCCTCCTTGTGAATTTTGAGAATGACTCATTTATATTGACTATCTTCTTTGGAACATTATTCTAGACATATCTAAAGGAAACAAAACAGACTATGAGAGGGACAGACACAAAACAGATAAAACCAACTGAAAGTATAAGACAAGTGAGGAAAATGTGAAATAAGGTGCAAGAGAAGATTTTAGATGTATCGATTGTGAAGACCAGATTTTGATGAACCAGAAGTATTTGAAATAGTGACATCCGTACAAAGCATTAGGCGAAGGCAGAGGGAGTTGTATGCCAGAAAGCAAGAAGGTGTGTGTGACACAAGGAGTTTGTTTGCACAGTAGTCAAAAGAAAGGCTTGATGCCATTAGCTCCACTGAGCATTGTGATAATTTAGAATGTAAGGTCTGCAGTTAGGGAAGTCCCAGGGAAGGAGAAATGATTCAGAAGATGTCTGTTCCTTGCAGTAGTTGTTATCACCTTCTCTGCCTTTATTAATCCTCAAAGAGGAAAGCAAAGACTGAAGGCTGATTGAGGCAATCATCACAATTTTTTGTTTGAATTATTTTTGACATTGTTTTTTAAATTATAGAGTCACCTTTGATCACGTTTCTAGCGCTACTGTATTTTTTCCCAAATGTCAGTTAGGACTTGGCCCAGTGCAACTGTTGAACACTGTAAAATTCACAAAGATCCCAACCAATGTGGAATTACTGCAATTCTAACATTTCACTCTCCAACACACTTTCACTTTTATTGCCCTGCAGCGATAATAATTCACCCTTGTCAGATTATATCCCTCTCTGCCCATTTCAATTTTCACTGCATTTCTGTTTTCTTTCAATATTGGCGGTCCTGCAATATTGAACGTTGAGGAGAGGTCTGGTGCTGGTCTCCAGTGATGCGGATGCTTTATCTTGTGCAATGGGGCAAACACTTTCATTTGGTTTTTAATCTAATGGGACAACCAGCAAATCAAAGTTTCTGAACCTTTACTCCAAGTCTTCTTTGAGGAACTGACATTTAACTGAGCATTAATGGAATTGGTCATGCAGTCACAGGGGGAAGAAAAGCATTGAAGTGGATGAAGGAGAGGCAGGTGTTTCAGACAGTAAGAACTGACGTGAAAAAAGATCAGAGAATTGACGCAGTGTGATCCACGCAAGGATCCATTACTATTTGATGTGAACCTCCATGAAGTGTAAATACGGAGGGCCAAAAAATAAATCCATGTGCATATTTGTTTAATTAGAAGGAAGTGGCAAGAAAAAGGAAAATCAAAACTGAAATGTCAGCTTTGGCAAAGGTGAAATTAGTCCCTGCTTCATTTGGCAATAGTATGCTGGTTTTCATAGGCCCTAGCATCTCTTTCAGCCCGGTTTGTTTGAGTGAAGAATATATACCACCTTGTCTCCAAGCCTGCTTTACCATCTGATAATTATTAACATAACTTTCTTTCCAAAGTTATTGGAAGTTTGACTTGTAACCCAATTGGGGGCAAAAATCCTATTTCCAGAATTCTTTTGCCAAATTATTTGGGTACCTTTTTAAATGAAATTGGAAGTATCAAAGAACTGCATGGTGAAGGGGCCAAAGAGGCTTCATCCAATTAGAAGGAAGAATCACAGAGAGTAAAGACTGTGAGAAAACTCTGAGAATAATGGTATATGTAATCCTCTGAGTACAATCATACTCAATGCTACAGTCCTTTAAGGTACATTAGTCAATAAATTTCCCCGTTGCTTATCTTTCTATATACCACTATGTAGCTCAAGAATTATTTCCAACTTAATTTCTATTCAGTCTCCTGAACTCAGAACAAGAAACACAAAGCCACTCAATAAACACTCAGAGAATAGTCAAGGAAGAATAATCTCAGCATGGTTAACATAGCAACAGCTTTTTTATTTGATGGAGTTTCTTAATGCATTTCACCAATACTAAGAAGCACCCTCCTATTCATATACTAATAAAAATCATTAGTCAGCAACTTTCTGTTGTGTATTGGTCATCTCTGGTTTCTAGTGGAATAAATAACCATTTGTTGAGAACCCTATCTTGTCCTATATACTGCGGGACCTGCCTAAAATATGTAATGTGTTCCATAGCACCATAATAAGATAATATTAACTGTCATAACAATACTTAATAATCTAGAATGTCAGCCATTTAATTTTATATTTGGCAGGGTACTGAAATTTGGACAAAATTAATTGTTAACACCATATGCGGGCAGGACTACTAAAAATCAAGTACAAAACATAAAGTCATTCACTGAGTAAAAGAAGTTAGTGTGACTGCAAACAAATGTAACAGCCTGAAAGAGTCACATACTTTATTTTGCAATATGCAAGATTTACTTCTGTCTGGATGAAGAATATTAGAATTATTAGAATCAAATAAGTCGCTTCCTTATTAGCACAATTATTTACTGAATGTCTCATTGTCTTTTGTTTTATATAGCCATAAAATGAAAATAACTCATCTCACCAGAAATATTGCAGTTTTCTAAATATTGGCATGTCTTTACTTGCAAATATTTTTAGATGATGGTCTATATTTAAGAAATATCAAAGTCTTATGCAGAGCTTACATATAGACTGTTTCTTTGTTATGGTTGTGTCCTATAAACAGTAAGCTAAACCATAAACTTATATTCCACATTGGCAATAATATTTTCTATATTTATTTTAAATGCTTAGGACATAACTGGTTTAAGGTTAATGTTTCCCTACACATAGAATAAAAGGTGTTTTGATTATTTTGAGATGAAAGAAAAGGTTAAAATATATAAAAATATTACTATTGCATTCAACATAAATTAGGTTTAATTTGATGGTTGGAATGTCACTCCACCAGTGCTGCTCATAACACCTGAGTAGTGTGCAGTCTCCCCCCCTCATCTCTATCTCTCTTATGAAAGTTTAGTTATGTATCAAATGTTTTAGGCACTGTTGGGTGAGAGTCTAGCCTAGGTCTTGGCTTTCTATATTGTTTGCACGTATTGATTTCTGTGGAGGACATTTGATTGCTTATGATCTGCACTTGCAGAGTTTGGTATCAATAAAGCACCTGAGCTTAGATGCTTGGGGTTCTACTGTCTAGGATGACACTGACCATTATGGTGGTTCTGTCTGCAGAATTTGCAGATGGGAATATGCCTCCTTGTCCTGTATGCTGAACTGCCGTAGCAAAGAAATACTTCCCTCTCCCTCCCCCCCCTCTCTCCCTCCCTCCCTCCCTCTCTCTCTCTCTTTTCCTCTTTACTCCTTACTCCCTCCATCCTTCCCTGTACCTCTCCCATCTCTCCCTCTCTCAATTTCTCATTATGGTTTTCTTTTTGTCTGTTTGTTTTTCTGTCATATTATCACAGAAAAAAAAATCTGCAAATGCAGACTCTTAATACTAGACTTTGTGGTTTGCAGAACTGTGGGATAATTTACATATTTATTGGTCATTTTAATTTACACACTCTATTGCATTTGGTTACAACAATCTGAAACAGAAAAACTGTCATGGGAAAAGGCAGGCCTGCTATTATAACAAGCACCTGAGAATGTGGAATCAGCCTTGGAGCAGGGCACATACTAGAACAGTTTGGAGAAGCGCAGCAAAAGCATGGACTGCTGAGAAAAGCATTTAGGGCTATTGTAAGGACCAGGAGAAGAGAGGAGCTAGAAAGCACATCTCAGGCTTCCTAGAGTATTGGCAAGGTTATGCTCAGAGTTGGTTGGAACATAGACAGTAATGGTCATTGTGATGAAGTCTCAGGTGGAAACAAAGAACAGGATTAGAACTAAGTGACATCCTTAATATACACTTTCAGAAATCTTGGCTTCATTATGCCTGTTTGTCCAACTTTATGAAAAAAGAAACTCACAGAAAATATATAGCATAACTGCCCAAAGAATGTCTAACTAACAACATAGCAAAGTATTTGGGGTGTTGTTTACCTGCTTTCAAACGTACAGTGTGAAATGGGAGACCAAAGAAATAATTCAAGAATAGAATTTATAATCAAAACAAAATTAGAGAAGAAAGACTTCAGAAAGTCACAACCTGGTCATGTAAAATAAAGTGTGTCTGAGAGAGAATCTTAAGTGTGTGACAGAAAAAAAAAAGACTTTTGCTAAAGAGAGTTGTGTGGATAGATGAAAGCAAGGTGCTAGTTGCAAAGATAGTGGAAGACAAAAATCATGACATTTCAGTCTGAGCCTGCCATGCCAAGGGCTCAGATCTCTAGGAGGACATAATGGTTTGTGGGATGTTTTGTAGTAGATTCCCTAGACTTGCTGCCCAGAGCTACATGGAATCTTTGATCCCCAGATTCTGGCTCAGTGATCTTCATCTATCTCAGATGTGTCTAAAAAATTCATGTTATAGCCAGTTGCTATTGTCTCAAAAATCAGGCTACATGGCCTCTCTATCCTCCAACTTGTTATAAAAAGCTGACAGGGGTTGTATGCAATGATCCCAAGTTTAGAAATAGCTGAATTTATTCCATTCCTCATTGCAAGCTAGGAATCGCAGGTCTCTGACAGCAGGAGCATACACGTACAATGAGGTCTGCTTATTGAATAAACATGCTGCTGCATGGAGTGAGACCTCCATTCTCTCTTGGAATTCTTAATATTAGGAAGTCTGATTTGTATGGGGGAACTGCATTCTCTTTCTTCCGACCCATGTCATGTTGTCTGTGGTATCAATAACCCTTCTGAATAAATTCTTTACTATGAAGGGAAATTTGGTTTAGTACATTCTTCTTGGACATCCACATTTTCCCCTTATTTGAATCTATCAGAAGTGATGGGAGATAGCTCAGTGGATAAAGCAAGATTTTTATTCCAGCTAGAGGCTCTGCTTCAATAAGGTGGTAAACAGTAGAGGAAGACATCTGATGTCAACCTCTGGCCTCCATACCTGCATGCAAATGTGTACATATAGCCTTTTCAACACACATGAGTATGTGCTTACATATACTCAAATAAATAAAACAGAAACACAGATGATTTGGGGCACACGCAGCAAGCTTCTTACATTCCTATGGTGCTGACTCAGTAGCTGGGCAGAATGTAAGAGCTGTAAGAATTATGGGATCCTTCACCTAAATTTCAGAGGCCTTGTGAGTTACCTAGAAGCCCCAGCAGAGACTTGTCATGAAAAATCCTGCATTCCTTACATCATCATTTCTGAGAAGCTTCATTTGACCCATTTCTTAACAAATCCATAGGAATTAGGCCCCTGCAGAATCCCTTTTAAAATACTACCTAGAGGAGCTGTGAGAATGGGGCTGCCTCAGAGAGAAGCAGTGACACCAGATATGATGCTAGCTTGTGAGAACTGTCCACAGGTCTCCCAACAGTGGGAACTGCTATCCAGACTGAGTCCAGCAAAGCCATGGAACCAGGGCTGCCAAAGTGCTCAAATCACCCTCTGTCTCCAGGAGAATACAGGCAGAGGACAATAATTATGGAACATTAAAGTTCAATATTTTCCTTACTGGGTTTTGGATTTATTGGAGACTCTTTGTGTTGCCCATATTTCCCTATTTAAATGGCAGTGTCTACCTAATCCCCATCAAATATCACCACCTTGTTTTGATTTCACTGGCTCACTTCTGGAGGAAATTTGCTTTAGGATGAATCATGATGGGGGGTTTTCTCATGTTTAATTTAGAGGAGAATTCAAATTTGCATTTTTCAGTTGCTGTTGCAGTGTCTAAGGTACTTGAGTGCTCTTGAGAAAGAATGGGTGCATTTTATACGTGAGATATACGTGTTTTGGAGGCTCAAGAGCAAAATATTGTGGTTTGAATGAGTTTTCCAGGGCTCATTTTGATGGTCTGAATCTGAAATGTGTCCCACAGATTCACACTTAGAATACTTGTTCCTCAGCAGTTGGAATTGTTTTGGAGGTCTGTGAAGACTTTGCGAGTGGGATGAGGAAGCTAATTAGTGGAAAGAGATCACTATAACTGGCCATTTGAACCTTAAGGGTAGCCTCCATTTCTAGCAGATCTTTGCTACTTGCTCAGCTGATGTGAGTAGTATCCAGAGGATGGGCTGACTACACTAAACTTTGCAATGCAATGTGTTACCTGCTTTCAGACACTAAAATCCCTCAGAATCCATGAGCCAAATGTTTTCACAGTATTTTTGTCTTTCTGGTATTTGGGTCAAAGATAAAAAAAAAAAAAAAAGATCATGTATTCACACTGAGATGTAACTGTTATTGTAAAATGGAGCTAAGAGTCAGACCCTGAGGAAGTCCTTAGGTCATGAGGAGGACTTTGATCTATTGTGCTTGTGACTGGATTGACATCATTATCATTAGAGTAAGTTAGATATCATGAAAGTAGTTTTCCTTGTAAGTTATCTGACTTTCCTGTGTTGTACCACCCTCCCCACATATTTTAACTCTTTTCAGCCTTGAGAAATGTGGTCAATTGATTTTCTCTCAACATTACTCAGTCTGATATATTCACTTGAATTGCAGTAAGAGATGGACTAAGTCATTAGTACAGATTTTCAAACCCAAGGCTCTATTTTTACATTATTCTTAACAGGAGTTTAATATACTTACATAAAAGTATACACAGCATAGGAGCAAAAGTTAGAGAGTTATCAGTCCTGGCCACACCAGTCACATTGGAAAAAATAAAAAGGAATATTTCTAGCCACACAAAAGCTTTCTTCTCAGCTTCTAAACCACTAACACCATCATACTCACCAAAATTCAAAGTGCCTTTCTTTTCCAACATGGAAGTAAATCATCAAATAAAGTATTTAGTTTTATATGAACAAAAACATGCAGATAATACCTTTGTGTTTCAATTCATAAATGCCTGTGTTTGTTCCTTAGACTCTGAGTATGTTTAAATGTACATTTACCTTTCCGATCCCACAGGTGTCGCTTTTGATTCTATCTCTGCTGATGCCTCAAGATCACTTTCCATCCTTTTTCATTTTGTTTTACTTTCCATGTTCTTGACCTACAAATATTCATTGTCTTGGAATCTGGCTAGTGCTTTCAAATTGATCTCATTGTACTTTGATCACATTCCCTAGGTGTCTTCAATTGAAAAACTGACCTTCAACCAGTAAATTGACCTGGGTGAAAATCAAGCTAAGTCAGTTTGAGGCTATTGAATCCAGCTGGTTTTGTGACATGAAAGTTTAGTTGACTTGTATAGATTCATTAATCCAGTTCAAGCTCTGTCTTTCTCTCCAGTACCCAGCTACTTAGAGTCTTATATCCTCCCAAAAGAGAATTACTACTCTCTCCTACAAATAATGTTTCTTACTATCATTCTTGCATCCAAATATACTCTGTAATCTTAAGCAGCATGTTGTACTTCATCCAGATGTTCAACATCATCATATCCTTATTTAGAATAAAGAAGGGAGAATAAAATTAGTCTTATTTTTAAGAGTAAGAATGAGTAACAGACATCTGACGGTTTTCACGACCCAAATAAGTAAAGTCTGTGGTGTTCTGGGTCTTTTAGTACTTAACGTATTAAGTAACATGTATCTCCAAAATATTTTTTTCTGAATCAAAATGACAGCTCTTATATTATGCAAGCACTACTTGCTGTTACTTGGGTTCTCATTCTGACTTTTATGCCTCATAGCTCTCTGTCAGATTACTATGTCTTTCCTACTCTGCCTAGGACTTGGTCATGAAGTAGGAAGCCATCCATTCTTTGATTCTTTATATTTTTTTCTTGATTTAGAAATGTAGATCCAATTGTACTGTTCTGGTTTAGTTTCTCTCTGATTGCCTATGTATATTCCAATCCCAAAACCATAGTACAAACTTTGGTTTACTTCATACATATTTTTCTTTTAGTCTTTATCAGTAAAATTCAAAACTGTTTCATTGCAGAGCTGAATTAGTAATGACTTTACTCATACTGTTCATTGTTCAATACCCCATCCCCTCTCACTTCCATATTTTGTGAATGTATCTTGTTACTTTTTCCCCTCATTAGGATTGTTAATATCTAACTGAGTCACTTAAAATAACTTCTTAAAACATTTCTGATAGCAGTCACCTCCAGAAATTTGTCATTGTTTCATAACTGGTGAGGAAGGAAACTGAAAATTATTTACATTGAGATCTTATGGTAAGATAATTCTACTACTCAATGAAATCTCACTTACCTTAGCATAAGTTTTTAAAATGTTTTTTATAGGAAATCATAGTAGATGCCTATTGGGCATATGGGATCCAACTCTTCCTCAACTGTATCTCCAATTCTTTCTGAGGAAAGACGTTTATCCTATCATAGGATCATAGGCATCTTTTGGGTAGACTGAAGATCAGAATACTCTCTGATCAACAGATAAGTACAAACACTCTAAATTTATAATCAGTGTAGTCATAGTGGGCTGTCTCTATAGACAGTGTTGTTCACAGAGACTGAAGAGAAAATAAAATAGAACTTATCAGCTTAAGTTACAAAATCTGCTTAAGATGATCAACATCTTCAGCAGCTCAAGTGCCTCAGCTATCTGATGGGAAGGATTTACAGAGATCATCTTGAATCTCTGTCAAAAAAATGTAAATTTCCAGAATGGAATGGATGATGGCATTGAATTTGGTTTTGCATCCAACTTGCTCCAGGCAACTTTAGCAACGTCTAGTACAAACATCATTCTTCTTAAATCCTGGACTAAATGGGTTCTTCAGGAAGAAAACGAGTGTTCAAAGAAAACTGAAGATTGGAATGAACAAAGCACATCATGCCTTATGTATTCTAATAAGTGGCTTCTTATTCTAAACTTTGTGTCCTTAGTTTAGTCTATCTATAGACATTCTATGTTCCTTTCCACTTCTGTTAGTCTTATTACTTAATCACCTTCATTAAAAACGTTAATCATTTTCAAAGAACCTCGTCACATATTACACATCCCACAGAACTTGCCATACAATCTCATTGGAAAATGATCACTTTTTATTTAAAGTCCAGAGAAGGTAGAATCAGTTTTACAGCAGAAAATTCTTTCTAATTGCATTTCAGATTTACTTTTGAAAGCTACAAGCAATTAGGAACATTTTCTAATCTAGCTCATGAGTACAGCGTTCCTTCTCTTTCATATATAGATATACCCATTGCTGAATAAAAATATTTTTATTTAAACGTGATAATTATAATTATTACCACATATTATTTGTAGAAAATTAATAGGGTCCACTGTTATGTTTCCATGCATCATGCATTGATCATGTCCATTTTTTCCACACTGTAAACCCTCTTACATTTTTTAATATGCCTCTAATTTGACTTTTTGAGAGTACAGTCATTTTAGGTGAGGTCTTTTTTATGGTCTATGACAAATGTGTTTGATCACATTCTCAATAAAAATCATTCTTTTGAGAACTGAGCTTGACTTTATATAGTAAGAAAGTTTGTACTGGATCTTTAGCATTTTTTGAATGTTACAATACATCAGAAAATTTGTCATTGTGGACTTTAAGACAGGAATAAGTACCTGGGACTGGGAATCTATTTTTATAGAATTATCATTGGCTAGGCCTCAACCTAATAGTAATTCACTTTTATCATTAAGAGCACTCACCTCATTAACCATGAATTGATTCACACAGCAGAGCCATGTTGTTGACACTGTTCTCACTCATAGGGAAGATCAGAAAAGACATAATTTAAGAGAAATGAGAATTTATCTGAATCAGCTAGATATTTGCATATTTTCTGATATAGTGAGTTACTGAAATCTGGGGTAGATAGAATTTTCTTTACCTGATATAACAATGTACCAACATCTGAGGCTTCAGAGAGCCATCTTTAAATAAAATAGCAGATTTTTATGTAAAACTAGATAACAAACAAAAGCTAATCTAGTGACTTAAGCATCACTGTGAAGATTAATTAATTCCTCACACAAGAGCAAAACAGCAATGACACATAATATATGAGGATAGGCACAATTTTAATAGCATGCCACAGCCAGAGGGTGCATTGACTGCCCAACTGTGACTGCTTAGCTAATGCTGATTCAAGTTCTCTAATTCTCCAAACAAAACTGTCACTATTCTTCAGACAGACAACACTTGTGACCTTCCACAGTCATTTAACCCCTCCCCATTTTCCTCGTCTTGAAAATGATAATGCCATAATCAACATGGCTCTTGTGGGAAGCTGTGGATGTTTCCTTCATTGCTATTAAAGATGTTTTATGTAAAGCAGTGTGAGTTCTTCCAAGCATGCTGTGGTATAATGAGAATTTTTTATTAGAAATCATAGTAAGAGGCTAGTTAGCTGAATCCAAGCACACTGTATAAAGGAGTCAAATTATGTGCTGGGGTCCTATGTGAGTCGACACATAGAAGTTTTACAGCTTGGCCTAGTAGGCAGGTTAATAAAGTTTCATAAAGGTGATTGCCATTGGTCAAAAGGAGTGACAATTGGTAGATATTTTTAAAAGAATATAATAAAAATATCATTGAATCTCCATTTTTCTTTCTTTCTTAGGTTTGATTTATTGTATTTCAGAGACATAATTCAAAGCATTCAGATTTTAATTCATTAGTTATACTTCAAATAATTAAAATGTTTTAAAAAGATGACAGAAATTCATGAAGTCAGGAGAGGGATGAGAGTGTATGGAAGCATTTTGATTCCTGGAAAAGTTGAGGAGAGCTGGAAGGATTAGATATGTTCTAAATACAACATTTTTATGTATACATTTATTAAATTATACATAAAAATACATTTGACTAAGAATTCTTCTGTTCTGGGAGTTTCAAGTTCTTTATAATATGCCCTCAAAACAAATAGATTTGGATACACCTCAAAAGCATATGTTATGGATACTTATACCTGAATTTCAGAAAAAAAAATACAAACTAGTGATGACATTCAAAGATAACATCTATGAAGAGAAAAGATCTACTTTCATCTATAGAATTATTGTAATCTGAATTCTGGGAATATAGCAGAATAATGAATCTGATCCCAGAGCTGATCCATTTTGTGATGGGAGCAGTGCAGGACATGTTTCAATAATCACTCTGTGATCAGTAGGCCTGCATTGAACTTTGGGTTCCATGTATTTGGCATGTTACCAAAAGCTTCAATGTAGTAATTACTTTCTTAATTGAGGGCATTGGAACAAATACTGTTTTAGATAGTTCAGCATTTTTTCCAGTCTCAATCCAATAACAACTTCTTGAGTTACTTTTGAGCTACTTGATACGTGTGGTTCAGATGGTGCACAATCTGCTCTGGGGTTCAGAATTGGGCTCATGGCTTAGGTAGCACCTAAGAGCACCATGGGAGGCCATTTTAGGTTTCAGTGGAATTACTGAAAAACTTTCTAAAATGGCAACCTAAAGTGAAGACTAAAGGTATTATGCATAATTTTGCCTCCAAATTAAAGCAGAATTAAAATAATTTCAATAAATTCCTTGAAAAACACAAGATCTACCTATTTTCTGAAAATATAAAATTTGACCAGTGACATCACCACGTATATGGCAGGATTCTTAAACATGCACGGATACTCAAAAGAAGCCCTTTCATTTTCTTACAATTTCTGCTTTATAAATAAATATTGAAATATAAATTTCTGTTTTATAAATAAATATAAACAGATATGAATGACAACTCATCCCACTAGCTCTACTACACCTAGCAGGTATTCCCTGAAACCTATGAGCAAATCTGGAAAGGAAAACAGATAACTGTGGATCTTTGCCACTCTCTCCTCTCTGCCAGCCAAATCTAACCACCCCAGGCTTGTTCATAGCTCTGTAGAAGACCACCAGCTGTCTACACAATACATACTCACTAGAGATCAGCAACCCCAAGCACAGTAGGCACAAAAAATTGCACCATAGCTGAAGCACAAGAAAAAGACCTTAAAATAGCCTTTATAAATATGATACAGGTCTTTAAAGAAGAAATTATTAAATTCATTAAAGGAGTCTATGAAACCATAAACAAATAGTGGAAGGAAATGAATAAAAAAAGTTGAGATCTGAAAATGGAAAGAAAATCAATAAAGAAAACCCAAGCTGCAGGAAATGTGGAAACAAAAGATTTAGAAACTCAAATAAGAAACTCAAAAACAGAATACAACTGATGGAAGAAAGAATCTCAGGCATTGAAGGCATGATACAAGAAACAGATACTACAGGTGAAAAATTGTTAAATCTAAAATAAGCATGGCACAAAACATTCAGGAAATCTGGGAAACTATGAAAAGAAAAAATACAAGATTAGAAGGAATAGAAAATGGAGAAGAAACGTAGGTCAAAAGCACAGAAAATATTTTCAAGATATTATAGAAGAAAAATTTCCTAACCTAAAGAAGTAGATGCCTATCAAGGTACAGGAAACATACAAAACACCAAATAGACTGAACCAGAAAAGGAAAAGTAAGTACTCTCCACACATAATCATCTAAATAACTAAATGTGCAGCACAAAGAAAGAATATTAGAAGCTACAAGGAAAAAGACCAAATAAGATATAAAGGAAGACCTATCAAAATAACACCTGTCTTCCTAATGATGACTCTAAAAGTCAGATGTTCTATACACTCTAAAAGACCACAGATTCTTTTAGACAAGACTACTATACGCATTAGTTCACAATCAATGGAAAAAATAAGTTATTCCTAGATAATACCAAATTTAAGTGCTATCTATTACAGAAGGTGCTAGAAGAAAACCTCCAACCTAAAATATTTAACTAATACAAGTTACCATAAGGAATAATCTCAGACCAGCAAATCAAAAGAGGAGAAACACACACACACACACACACACACACACACACACACACACACACACACTACCACCACTACCACCATGAACAACAACAAAATAATAAGAATCAACAAACATTGCTCATATCTCTCAATATCCTTGAGAGAGGATTGGTCTCAATTCCCCAATAAAAAGATATAGAGTAACAGAATGGATGGAAAAATGGGATACATGTTTCTTTTGCATCCAAATCACACATCAACATCAAATGGACCTAACAAATATTGACTGAATATTTCACCCAAAACACAAAAGAATATATCTTCTTCTCAGCACCACATGAAACATTCTCCAAAATTAACCACATACTCAGATTAAACAAGTCTCAAACTATACAAGAAAATTAAAATAACCCTGCATTCTGACCACCATTGCATAAAACTGGACATCATCAACAACAGAACCAATAGAAAGCTTACAAACTCATGGAAACTGAACAACTCACTACTAAATGAAAAATGAGTCAAAACAAAAAAATTTAAAAATTAAAGACTTTGTCGAATTGAATGAAAATAAGTACACTAAATATCAAACTTATGGGACACAATGAAGGTTGTGCTAAGAGGCAAATTCACAGCAATAAATGCCTGCATTAAAAAATGGAGAGATCTCATAGTAGTAACTTAACAGCACATCTGGTAGTTCTAGCAAAAAGAAGAAATCACACCCAAAAGGAGAAGACAACAATAATAATAAACTTAGGGCTGAAATCCATAAAATAAAACCAACCAAACACATTTAAAACACACACACAAAGAATAGAAGAAACAGAGTTGATTCTTTGAGAAAATTTATAAGACCAACAAATCCTTATCAGTATTAACTAAAAGGCAGAGAAAGATATCTAAATTAACAAAATTAGAGATGAAAAGAGGAACATAACAACAGACACTGAGGAAATCCATAGACTCATAAGGGCATAATTAAAAAAAAATTCAATCCACCAAATGGGGTAGTCTAAAAGAAATGGCTAACTTTCTAGATACAGACCACTTACCAAGGTTAAGTCAAGATCAGATAAAAAACAACACAGCCCTATCACTCCTACTTAAAAAAGCCCAGGGCCAGTTTGCTTTGGCAAATAATTCTATCAGACTTTCAAAGAAGAGTTACTGACATTTCTCAAAGTATTGTACAAATTAGAAACAGAAGGAATGATACCCAATTTGTTTTACAATGTCACAGTTATCATCATACCCAAACCACATAAAAACCCATCAAAGAAAATTATAGACCAATTTTCTTTATGAATGTAAATTCAAAAATTCTCAATAATACATTTGCAAACTGAATCCAAGAAAGCATCAAAAAAGATCACCTTCCTTGACCAAGAAGATTTCATCCCAGAGATAATTCAACATACATAAATTGATAAATGTAGTCTACCATATAAACAAAACAAAAGGGGGAAAAACATAATCATCTCAATAAATGCAGAAAAGGCCTTTGACAAAATCCTTCATGACAAAATTTCTGGAGAGAATGGGGATAAAAGGTACAAACTTCAACATAATGGAAGCAGTTTATAGCAAGCCCATAGCTAACATCAACCTAAATGGAGAGAAACTCAAAGCAATTCCATTAAAATAAGGAATAAGACAAAGTTGTCCACTTTCTCCATACCTATTCAATATATTACTTGAGCAATAGGACAACTGAAGGAGATCAAAGGGATACAATTTGGAAAAGTAAAAAATCAAAGTATCTTTATTTGAAGATGGTATGATAGTATAGATAAGTGAAAACCTGAAAACTTCTACCAGGAAATTCCTACAGTTGATAAACACATTTAGAAAAGTAGTTGCATACAAAATTAAGCCACAAATGTCAGGAGTCCTTCTATACACAAATGACAAATGGACTGAAAAAGAAATCAGCGAAGCAACACCTTTCGCAATAGCACCAAATAATATAAAGTGCATTGACATATCTCTAACCAAGCAAGCAAAAGACTAATATGATTAAAAAAATCAAGTCATTCAAGAAATTGAGGAAGATATTAGACAATAGAAAGATCACCCATGCTCACAGAGCAGTAGGATTAACATAGTAAACGTGGCCATACTTCCAAAAGCAATCTACAGATTCAATACAATCTCCATCAAAAATCCAACACAATTCTTCACAGATCCTAAAATGACAATTTCCAGCTTCCTGTGGAAATACACACGCACATACACACACTCTCTCTCTCCCTCTCTCTCTCTCTCTCTCTCTCTCTCTCTCTCACACACACACACACACACACACATACTCACACACACACAAGCACACATACACGAAAAAATAACCAGGATAGCTAAAACAATTCTGAACAAAAGAAACATAGCTTGAGGTATTACCATCTCTGATATCAAGTGTAATACAAAAGTATAGTAGTAAAAACAACCTAGCATGATATTGTTATGAAAACAGACATGTTGATCAAAGGAACCAAATTGAAGACCCAGACATAAAGTTGCATGCCTATTTTTGATGAAGAATGCATATATGCACATTGGAAAAAAGACGTTCTTCAATAGATAAACCAATAATAGAAATGTGGTATATTTTTTCAATGAAATATTACTCAGTCATTAAAACAAAAAAATATGAAATTTGCAGGTAAATGAATGGAAGTAGAGAAAAATCATCCTAAGTAATCCAGATTTAGAAAGACAAATATGGTATTCATTTACCTTATATATATTATTCATTATATGTGGATATTAAGTCAACGATAACCAAGCTACCATCTGTAGAACCACAGAAGTTAGGTATAATTTAAGGACTAGGGGGACAGAAAGATCTTCCTAGGAAATGTAAATAGAGTGTAGTATGCGTGTAGTGTGTAATAAGGAATTATAAAGAGAGAATCAAGAGGGGAAGGAGAGGTTAGAGAGAGGGAATACAGGGAGGGACAGCTAAAATTAAGGGCCATTTGAAGATAGTATGAAAACCTAGTACAGTAGAAGCATCTTAAAATATAGACACATATGAAGATTACCTAAATGAAATCACCAAATAATTTTGGAGATAGAGTCACAACTGGGTGTATCTTGTCACCAAATGACCTACTATTACAGGGAACCAGTTACAACAAATTGAGTTGTTGGCCAAAGGGGTCTCATGGAAACCCAATACAACTCAGTCCGCTGCCCAGAAAATAGGTTGCTTTCCACAAACTAAGAGCAAAGCCCTGTTGCTGAAGACAACATCTAAATAACTCATTGAACATGCAGGAGTCAATTGGTGCCTACATAAAACCTTCACCCTAGTGTTAGCATCTTTGATATAGGATGCTACTCTGCATGCTACAAAAAGGAGAAATGTAAACACCAACCTAGCCACAAACACTTCAATCTACAATGGTGTCCCATCTACAAGATATTCTAGTACAATGGTGGCACAAAGATTTCAGGAATAACAGGCAAATATCTGATTTTACTTAAGGCCTGCTCCATAAGATGGAACCCATATCTGAGGCAGCCTGGGTGACCAAGAAATTGGTACTAGGTAGCCCAGAGACCTAGAGTAAAATCAAATATGACTGTTCTACCAAAAGAATATAGCACTAAAATGACTGCTAATGACATTCTGCTGTGCTCATGAATCAGTTCCTTGCTCAGTCATCAGAGAAACTTCCTCCTGCAGCAGAGAGAATAAAAGAGAGACCCACAGACAGATAATATGCAGAGACTGAGAGATCTTGGAATACACAGTCCTAATGTGATGTTTCCATTCAATCCCTCCACTCAGGGCTCAGGGAGCCTTGCTGCAGATGAGGCAGAAAGAGTTTAAGAGACAGAGGAAATGGAGGACATCAAAGAATAAGGCCTTCTAAACCAGCAGGATCAATGCACATATGAATTCATGGAGATTGAGGCAGCACACACGGGGCCTTCAGGGGTCTGTGCCAGATGCAGTCCTAGGGCTGAAAGAACTGGTCGCATGCTCTCTCATCACTGACCCTGAAGCTCTCTCCAATTGATAACCATTTGTAAATGAAAATTTAGTTTTCTCCAAGGGAGTCTCACTGAGGATATAAACTACTCTTAAAGGTAGGCTGCATGCTCATAGTATATGGCTGACAGAAAATAAAGTCAATGCCATCATTGGAGTTTATTATCTCATAATGTCATGCTGGGTTTTTTTATATCTTTTATTTTTACTTTAATTACACACACACACACACACACATATATATATACATATATATATACACTCATGTATGAATGTATATGTATACAACTTGTACAGGTATATATTTAGCCTTGCCAAGCTAAATATATATATAGTTAATAATAATGAATGTTTATATATAAATGAAAGCTGGTAATATCTCAAAATACTTAGTTTTTCTTCACATTATGAAGAGTACTCAATAATGCACAATAATTTTAAAATATACAATCTTGTTACAACTTTGTGCATATAAAATATTTTCCATAGTGTCTAGCAAGTATGTACTCCGTAAGATTTGTGTGGAACCCATCTGGGTCCTTCTAAAACAGTAACAGAGCCTCGCTGGCACTACATCTCTAAAGATTGAGGGTGGCAACCATGACAACCTGCAATAGAATATTTTCCTTGAAATAGAAGCAGCTTTGGGAAACAGAATTGATGATAATTGTCTTAAGAGAACTTACCATCCCCTGAAAAGTTCCTGCGCTGTCTTTACTGAGCACAGCCTGTGAGTATGGGATAAGTATTCTTGTTATGTTCCATCCATGTCCCCAGCAAAAACTTGAATCCCCTATAATATCAATGGAACAGCGGAGTTCAGCTCATAAAGAAAGCAGTATATTTATGTATAATTTAGCACGTTCAGCATGAATAATGCATAGGAAGTTTGAATAACATTGTATGTTGAGGCTTTGTGACTCACATCAGATTAATGGCTTTCATCAATATCTTTAGAAGGAGGAACCAAAAATATATTTAATTTCATTTAGTCCAGACATTATTCACTTTACTTAAGATTCCTCATTTTCAGAAATGACTGTATTTAGAGTACCTTTCATTTTAATATATGTAGATGTAAGGCAGAAGGCAGAGATGTAACTGTACTATTTCATTTAACATTTTACTTCCCAATGTGACACACTTGGATTAGCAGTACACCTTGCAGAACTGACAGTACCATGCTCAGATGTCTGCATCTCTTACACCTGTGCAGACTCTGGTAAGTAAGAAAGCATATGGCTTTCTCAGTATCTACCTAGGTATTGCTGTTCATTACTTCTTAACATGGAGAATTCAACTTCACCAATGGCATCTTTGAGGATCTTATAATAGAGCTGTTAACATATTAACAATCTGTTAGCAGTCTGGACTGTCAGGAGCAAGAACCTACGCACAATATGAGCCATCATTTATTTTTGCTCTCACCAAGAAAAGACAACATTTATTTTAATAAACTAAGGCAAAGGGGACAAAACAGGTCTAGATGCACTGAATGGGTCACTGAAATACAGCAAAATGTTGTTGCTTCTTAAAAAGGACACAGGCAATTTGGGGACTTGGAAGTTGTTTTTAGCTTTTACAAATATGGGCAAACTATCTTCTTGTTCACTCTGGGAGGAAATCACAGCTACTGAACTAGTTTTCATTTTCTTCTTTTCTTTTCTTTTTCCTTTGCTTAAACAGTAATTGGTTGATGTTATTATTTATAATCCACAAGGTTAGATTTCCAGAGAGATACTCAGTTGGAAGCATGCTGCTACTGTGCTCTTACTAGCTGCTAAATTCTGAATAATTTGTATTCCCTTGTGTGGATGGAAAGCTGTAGATCAGCATATACATGATTCTAGAAAGACATTTTAATGGGAAATTGTTTAAAAAGAGTGTGTATGGATGAGAGTAAAATTTGAGCAATTCTTACATTAAACAATTTCCATTAGCTGTTGGCAGTCAGTATTGTAGAAATCCATAATCTTATTATAAACACTACACAGTCATCTAAGGGAGTGACTTTAGATTTAAATTTTAAAGATGTTTGTACTTCTCTTTCAGTTAGAGGAAAATAACATATTTATTTGAAATGAGAGAAAAGGGTTTCTTCATAGGTTGTTCATAGGTAAGGATTCTTTGGAAAGGTTTTGCCAAACCATGCTAATGAAGTTTCTACAGAGGATGAGCCATTATAAGTAGAAAGCAATTTAATAGCCTATGGCTTTTTCAAGAACTGGGACTAGACTACGAGTCCTCATTACTACAGCAGTGTATTGCGCAAAATGAATACCACAGCAGAGCTCCAGAGTGTTTATACAGTATAGATAACTTTTCTGATTTATTGTGTATCATAAATAATCAACTTACTTATTTATCATTCTTTCCTCAGTAAAACCTTAATTTCCTCCTCAAACCCTGTTAGCCTTTCCTTATAACCACACTTGACTTATTTTCTTAGATATTGGCATTCTGCTCAGCTAGGGTGAATCCTGAAGGGAGGGACAGATAGTGAGGAATTCATAACTTCCAAGGTCAAGCAGAGACTTTCATAGATTACAAGAGCTAGAGTTGAAAAGAGTGTGTGTGAGATTTTAAAATGTTTTGCAGGCATCTGGACTTGAGTGCTGAGCTTTGCAACTATACAATGAAAAGGCTAGCTGGGAACTTCTGGCATTCAGACCCTCTCAGGGAGTTGTTGCATGGAAGAAGTAAATTTACTTTACATAAGAGGACTGAGAACACTACTTCTTACAACAAAGGTAGGGAAAAGTGCCAGTGAATACATCATCATATCTGCTTTCATGGAGTCTACTCTCTCACACTAGTTTTTACTGTAAGATATTTACTTCTAAAGAAAAAAAAAAAAAAGATGTGGCTGTAAGTCTGAATCTAGAGACCGAGATGTCAGATTGGTTTAAAATAAAACAATATGCAGAAATTTGCATTAAAAAACATTACTTTGACCTTCTTCCAATTAATCATGAAAATAAATTGTGCTGATCAAATGCTCTAGGTAATGTATAGATTTTTGGATTGTACAAAGTAATTAATTTTCTGGAACTATAGTTAATCTTCTAGAGATGAACCCAAAAGATAACGATTTCAGTTGGCAAGAACAGATGCTCATTCATCTTTGTTGTCAACTTTCCAAAGAAAAGAAAACGAAATGCTTTTAAAGACTGTAGAAACCTATCCTTTTGAATAAATGTGGTCAGTAATTACTGATTATTTTTAAACTATGACAATTAATACAAATGAACCACATCCTTTTACCATCACAAACCTGCTTTTCCTAAGAATTCCTGTTCAGTATTTTCATGTCTATAACACTTTTTCTACCTTGGGTACCATATGAACATGCTTATTTGAATACTTGAACTTGAATACTTGAAACTACTTAGGTAATTTTCAGAACAATCATTTATTAAAATGACAAAGTATGAAACTACCTTTTGAATATACATCTCTACCTATACCGCCTAACCACCTACCTAACCACCCTCAGCCCCATTGGAGAAGCTTATTCATTATTATTATTATTATTGTTGTTGTTATTATTATTGTTATTATTATTATTGATTTTCCCCCAGAATACAGCTAATACTAAGACTCACAATTTGTCATTGAGTAAAGAATTCAGTGTCTGTGGATTGTTTAGCCCTCAATGGGATATCTGTATCACACTCCTTCACACAAGGCTCAGGGACCATCACAGGAGAGAGCAGAAAGCTTGTAGAGTCAGAGGTGAGGGAGGACTGCTGTAAAACTGTCTTTTGGAAATGGCAGGGCTGTTGAGCACAAGAAATCATAGCAGGTGTGGTTGCCTACACAAGACCTGCACAAGATCAAACCTTTCAGTATTCCAGGATGGATAGGAGAGGGTCTCATGAATGCCACTGTTAGCTTAGGAGCTATTATCAGTTGATGGTTTCTTAGGGAAGAATGTAACTATAGATGGAAGCCTTGATTGTTTAATTTATTCCCCTGGATTCATGACGAAAGGCAGTTTATTCTTTACTAATCCAATCTCCTGTCCTAGAGGATTTCAGCCTCCATACAGTCTAATCTGCAAACCAAAACCTGAAATGTTTCAGCCTCCAGGACTAACTACTGACTGGGTTCAATCTGACTAGCTATCTTCTGAACTACTTCTTTTCACTCTGAGCTGTACTGTGAACTCACAGTACAGAAAAGTACTGTGTATTGTAATGTGAAATCTGCTTCTCATTCTCTGCTTTCTCTCAACTTATTCTGTATTGGCCCTGCTCTTCTCAGCTTCTTCTTCTGTTTGTGAGCTGATTCAAATTGTCCAACTCCCATCTGAACTGAGCTGAAATCTCTGTGAGCTGAGAGCCTCATTTTATATCCTGAGAGTTGGACCTGTTCTCTCTCTTACTCAATCTGAGATTTCACTCTGATTCAATCTCAGAGTTTGGGATTAAAGGCATTACTACCATTGCCTTCAGAGCATTTTATCTGGATCTGAATGTGATCCCTTCATATAGGCCCTTGGATGTGATCCCTTTTTAGCAGTCACACAGACCTTTCAATGTTATCCTTTGCTAGAGCAGCCATGCTGCTGGATTGAGAGATTAAATGTTTGTGCATGTGTATATGACATGAAATTGGGGTGGAAACATTGTTGATCCAGAAGGAGTTGAAGTATAAGAGTGGATGAAAAACATGATCAAAATATGTTGTATACATGAGTGAAATTTTAAGGAGCAATGCATATGTGGTATGTGTGTGTATGTAAGAGTACATATATTTGCTTGAAATTCTTACATTTAAAAAGATACAAGGAGCTTTAAAAATTTTTAAATGGTCACTAAAAGTGATCTGTTGACATACTATTTTTCATTTTGTTGGAAAGAGCATAGCTGTTGAAACTTTGGCTGTGGGGTGGTTGGGTTTCATCATCCCTCTTCCCTATGTATTAGCAACAGGAGTGGACACTGACGGTTCTCTGGACTCAGGGGCGGTGCCTTTAAGTGACTCTATTCACTTCAGCAAAGATGTCATATGACCTAGTAACTTGAAGTCAAGTGAGAAGTTCTGAAAATTTATGTAGAAGCTTGCAAGCTAGTCAGTCCAGCCAATAGGAGATAGGTAGTAATTGAGGAATCATTGATTTGCATGAATGCGTGTGTAAGTATGTGTGTCTGTGTGTTTGTGTGTGTATGTGTATGTGCAAGTTTATTTCATATGTCACTGCTTTTTCTTTTTGTGGCTTTGAGGCTAACTTCAGGTCTATACCAGGTGAGCACTCTACCTACCATTCTCACCCTCACAACCCTGTGTGTTTTATGATTAAGTTTTTTATTGAAAATAGATATTTTTCATACAGTATAATCTTATTACTGTTTCCCCTCCACCAACTTCTCCATGCTACTCCCCATGTTCATACCCACCCAAATGCCCACACTTATTCTTTCATTAGAATATAAACAGGCACCTATACTACTACCACTACTATTAATAATAATAATAATAACAGCACAAATACTACTATTAATAATAATAAAATAAAAACAAACTAGACTAGGACAAAACAAGCAAACCACCTGAAAAAAACAGACACAAGTGAATAAATACATTGTGAAAATTTTTGTTCTTTTTAATTTTTAAGTTATATTATATTGTCATATTATTTCCCTCTTCCCTTTCCTTACTGCATCCCCTCTCTTGTTTCCCTCTTTGCTCTCTCCGTATATACATGTATTTTGCCACAAAATAAATTTTATTAGATTCTGTCAAGTAGTTATAATTTGTAGTTTCAAATTCTCAAAAACAAACTGGATGGGGTAGCTTATCCTAGTAATCTTAGAATTTAGGAGGGTGAGGAAAGAGGATTGTTTTGAATTCAAGCCCAGCCTGGTTTACACATTTACTTCCAAGCTAGCCTGGCTACAAAGTACAACACTAATCAGTTTTCCTTTGACAAATAGTACCACTTAAGTCATACATACTAGTAACATTTTATGGAATAAACAGATTCTGTTTGGAATATACATGTATACGTATATGCCTATATGTATACAGTAACAATTGATGAAAATAAGAGGCTATGAGTTTGAGAGTGGGGAAGGGCAGGTGAAAAGGTTTAAAGGGTGGAAAGGTAATGGAGAAATGTAATTAAAATCTAATCTCAAAACTAAACAATAATAAAGTAAATACAGTAATAAAGTGTATTTTCATGCATGATTGCATAATTAATAATAAAAAAAGAAATTATGAGGAATACCAGAAAGAAAGAAATTAAGTCAGGAAAGGCTTTAATAAGTCTTCTGCTGTGCAGGTGAAGTCTGTTTGACCTCATGATCTGAGAACTAGGACAGCCTCATTTATACTCTCCTCCTGAACTTCTTTGGGACAAGAACCATCATGGACCAGACTGACAGGGCTCTTCACATTGATTTTAGGGGTGGGAGGGAGAATATCTGTTTCTAGTGAGAGAAGGAAGGAGACAGTCTTCCCTGAATGAGGTTGAGAGAAGATCTTCCCTTTTTGTCCTCTGAGAGACATTTTTGCAGAATCTGATTTGAACTGTGTCTTTATAAGCAGATACCTAACTTCCTGATAATACACTAGTTATGACTCTTTCCCTGTGGTTTATAATTTATATGCCTCCATGATAGCTTAGTTAAATTTAATCTGAGTGTTGCTTAGATAATAGCGTCTCAAATAGTAGTACTGGAAGGATAAATCACATGACTATTTTACTTACCTTTAAGAATTCTGCTGTTACCAGTCACCTCGTACAATAATAGTATTCTTCTCACGTCTACCATCAATGATTGACGTATGATAAGTTTTATTTTATTTTTTGAGATTTCCCTTTGAATGCAGTATATTGAAATACTTTCCTTTCCTGATTTTCATTTTTTAACTAAAAGATGTCATAATTTTAAAGTAGAGAAGTATACAAAATGAGAGAAAAATGACCTATATTGTTACTCTGAAACTCCAATGTAGGTGAAAATAAAGTGATTATATTTCACGTTGATTAAAGACTTTAATACTATAAAATGAACATCTAGCTTTTCCTACTATCCAAGTGTCCTGTTCCCTACATACCATGATCACTCCTTAACAATAATTATTTCTATTAGTTTTATATTATTTCTATTAGAAAGTTGTGTGTATATATATATGTATATATATACCTTCGTTTATATACGTTCATTCTTTTAGTCTATCAATAGTAATTTTATTCATTTATTTACTTATACAAAATTTTTGTTGAGGCCTAGCCTATTCTGGATCCGGCAGAATCTGGACTTGAGGATACATTAGTCAAAAAGCAAAGGTTTCTCTTCTCTTGACACTTAGAGGTTGGTTGGGACAGAGAAAAAAAATAAATGCTCCATTGTACACACCTGCTGCTGAAAGGACCTAGGTTGTGGGAAATGCTCATATCTTCCAGCATACTTTCTTGTAAAGAGAGAAAGTTTTGCAAGTTGCATGGGAGAATAATTGTCCAACTCAGGACATAAATAATTATTGTCATCTGCACTGCTCCATTATTTACACCATCATTAAACTGTTGTTCAAATTTGAAAGCCTTAAAGAAGCTTACAAGCACAGCCTTTGTTTCATTATCAATTTCCCCCAGTTATTCCAGTTCAACATAAATTTTGCATGCTTGTTTTTGAGTGACATAGATGGAGTAGTTTTCCTTCCTTTCTTTTTTTCTTCTTTTTTTTTTGTATTTCTTATTCTTTATGACCAATTTAGAATTTTATGAGCCAGATTTATGCTCCAGTCTAAGTCATTTAGAATAGTCAGAGCCTCTCATACCTTTTAAACTTTATACCCTGCCATCATATGGCTGAGTAAAGCCATTAAAGCCCCATACAAGTCCTGAGGTCTCTGTGGAATTAACATTTTTTTCTCAACCCTTTTGTAAAATTAATACAATTGTGGTTTCAAACACCAACACTTATGTACTCATTTCTTTCAGCTGATGCCTATTCCATTCTTATCATCTAGCCCCTAATATTCATAGGGACCTTAAACAGAGATAACTAAACATCATTAATGGCTCTTATGAGGCAGTCCAAATGGGATTAATTTTGTTGACAAGAAGAATAATGACCTCTCAAATGCGTCTGTAATTCATCCCTGGAATTTTTGTGTATTATCTTATATGGAATAATGTAATTAAAGATATATATTATATTTAATTGGTAAACCATATTATTTACTATGTGTAATTCTCTTGCAATATCCAGGTAATGCTAACATGTTCACAAAAGTGTCTGTAATGTGGAAGAGACTATGGAAAGGAGGAAGATGTTCTTATGAAGATATAACCACAGAAGTAAAACACAGACATAATGTATATAGCTTTAAAAAATAGGAAGAGAAAGTATCATGACCCGGCCTGCAGGTCAATCAACTGGGGATCCTGGAAGAGAGAGTGAGGATTTTGGGGACAAGAGGCACGAAAGGACTGGGACAAGGCAAAGTTCTCCAATCAAGTCCATTTATTCAGAGTTTTTACATGACATTTATAGGATGAGGAGGGAGGAATTAAGTAGGGGCAAAACAGGATGTCTAAGGCCAAAAACCAAAAATAGGATGTTTTTGCACTTTGGACAAAAACAGGATAAGGGTACAAAAACAGGATACCCAACACCTGGAGGAAGTGAACACTAAAAGGAAAAAACAACTTTAAGGGGAAAAAACAAGTCTAAGAGAGAAAAACAACTCTGGGAGAAAAACAGGTCTAAGGGAGAAAAACAAGTCTTGTGGCCAGTGGTGGAAAACTACTTACTGCCTAAGCAGTTTAATATCATGGTGTTGATAGAGGCAGAAAAAGGCTTGGGGAGATCTGGTCCCCACAGTATCATAAATCCAGGAGTATGAGTAACTTAGCACTCCTAGAGAGCCAATGAGATGTGTGCCAAACTGTAATGTATAGAACTGCAATATGATAAACTAATATTGTTATATTTATTAAATATAGGGTAGTCTGTTACAAGCAGAATCATAGATTCTTTGATAGTAGGAGTTTATAAAAAAGCTCAGTCATTCTCACAGCTTCTCAAATGAGGGTTTACAGAAGGAATTTATTGTTGTCTGTTGGGTTGGTGATGGTGGGAAAGGACAATCTAAGTGAAATGCTAGCGTAGAAAAAAAATTGTATGGGGTGGGAATGGTATATATCCAGGAGGGAAGAAAGGAATAGAGCTGTCATGCATCTGAAATCCAACAAAGAGGAAGATGAAATCAAGTGTAGTAGCAGCAAGCCAGGCACATGTTTGACAAGAGAACCAAACAGATCTGCTAGGGAAGAAAGGTTAACTCATCATTACAATAATAATTACATAGTACTTCCAAAAACGACAGAAGCTATGAATTTTGTCACCCTCATTTTCATCCCTTGAATCAAATAAAAAAATGCCTCATTTTCCTACAGTTCTATAATTGGTTGATATTGAATTCCACTCGATTGCAGTCCTTTAGAGCATTACATTCAATCTCTTTAATAATACTTTTATTAATAATTTGAGTTTTATAAAATGTATCTTGATAACACTCTCTTCCCATTTCTCCCTGTTCTACCCTCCTGCTCCTGTACCTTCAAAAAGAAAAAAGAAAGAAAGAAAAAATATAAGAAAATTAAGTTGAGCTTGTGTTGCAGGATCATGGATTACAGGCATCACCATGGGCTTTGGAGGCAGCAGGCTTCAATGATCATGAAGATTTATTTACCTGGCATATACTAGCCCAAAACCAAGCTTTACAAAGTTCAACCTGAAGTTGGGCCTCATTACTCAAGCCTGCAGGCACCCAGGCCTGCAGCAGGCACAGAGGCATTACTCAGGCACCTGGACACAGAGCAGGCACCCTGATATACTGCAAACACCAGGGCATCCAGAAGGGTATTAGACATCTTGTAGGCACCAGGACATCCCTCAGGAACTTGGACATCACATAAACATAAGGACATCCTGTCAGCATCTGGACATTCCACAAGCACTCAGACATCCTTCAGGCACCCATATATCCCACAAGCATCTGAACAAACCACAGGTACCAGGGCATCATGCAAGCACCCAGACACCCTGCAGGTGCGATGACTTCCTGTGGGCACCAGGGCATCCTGCAGATGCTGAGGCATCACAAAGGCACTTGGTCAACTCATAGGCACCAAGAAATCATGCAGGTGCCAGGACTTGCTGTGGGCACCAGGGATGTTCCAGGTGTGCATGGGACATCCTGTGTGCCTGTAAGACATCTGGCCATCTATGGCATGCATCAGTGCACGTGGAAGGTCTGGGTGCCTGCAAGATGTTCTGGTGATTGCCAGATGACAGGGCTCCTATATGATGTCCAGGTGCCAACAGGATGGCCAGGCGCCTCTGAGATTTCAGGGTGTCTTTGGGTTGGCCCAGTGCCTACATGATGCCTAGACATCTGTGGGATGTTCAGGAGCCCGTGAAATGCCCTAATGCCTGTGGGATGCCCTGTTTCCTGTGGGCTGTCCCATGCCTGCAGGAGACCTTGGTGCTTGCAGGATGTCTAGGGCCGTGTGGGATGCCTTTGGGCCTATGGGATGGCCTGGTGCTTGTAGGCTATTGGGGTGCCTGCTCAGTGTCCGGGTGCCTAGGCAATGCCTGGATGCCTACTGCAGGCTTCGGTGTCTGTGTGCCTGGACAGTGAGGCCCAACTTTGGGTCAAACTTTGTCATGCTTGGTCTCGAGTTATCATGGGGCTGGGGCATATCCATGATCAGAGCAGTCTGCTGCCTCCAGGAGCTGTAATGATGCCTATGATCCATCCTTCTGCCTAGTTAGACTACTTTTCTTTTCTTTGTTCTTTTTTTCTGTTTTTGAGGGCACATGGTTAGGAAAGTGAAACAGGGAGGAATGGGAAGAGAGTGTTATCAAGATACATTGTATCACACATGAAATTTTACAAAAAGATGTGTTAATAGTTACAGTTGGATATCTATTGCGTGAAATCCATTCATCAGCAGAAACAGATATTTTGAACACATAGAGGCATTTTCTAACATAATCAGAATATGTATGTGCTTCAAGACTTAAAAAGAAATACAAAATAGGACCTGTAAGGTGGCTCAGTGGGTAAACATGCTTATTAGTGAGCCTGAAAAATAATTCAATTCCTGAGACCGACAAAGTGGAGTTAGTAAACCATCTCCCAAATATCATCCTTTAACCTCCCTAGGTACGCTCCCAGCAAAATAAATGTAATGTAAATGTTTTTAAAAAGTGTAAACATGTTAGTAGATGTATGTACATACCAGATTCTGTGTAGATTAACCCCTGCCCCCTTCCCTGCTGCCACACACACAGACAGCTAACAGTTTAAACCAGTTATTATAAAATGAGTTGTTTTAAATTAGGTGTAGAAAGTGATTTCTTACGAATAAGCTATGTGCAGAAAACTACTTATTTTGTGCAACAGAACAGTAGAACATAACCAGTTAAGGTATCACTGCGGATCCTGTGATGAGAAATAAGTATTGACAGGAGCTTAATGGGAAGAAAGGTATTGATGAGAACAACTAATGTAACTTCAGGGACCTGGGTTGCATTTTGGCTTTGAAATGCCAATGAGTACAGAACAAGGTGGAAACAATTCATGCAAGGAAGAGTGGTATCAAGAAAAGGCCTGAGGAAGTGTAGCTATAGTTTTGAAAAATTGAAAAACTATTATCACCATCTACCTTTAGAAGAGAGTAAAGAGACATCAGAAAATGTCTTCATTACCAGGAATTTTGCTCAAATTCTATAGACATCTCAGAAGAGGAAAAAATAGATTTTTTTTTTAAATCATAGAAATATCTTTTTGCAATTGTCAATGGTAACTTTAGTAACTCATAATTAATAAAAGAATAAATTACTCTTCAAAGTCTATCCTCTAATGGAGTATTTATAATATCCCTCCAAGGCTCACAGAACATTATTGAATTAAGGTTAGAGAGATTACAAGAGCTGCAGGAGAGTGGTTGGGGACTGGTGAAGAACAATCACTTCCAAGAATGACGTGGTGATATGGCTATTGCCTGCTTCAATGCACAGCAGCTATGGTTTTATGCACACAATCTCCATAACACTGGGCCTGTCAACACCTATCCCTCCCAGAAGACTATAAGCAGATCACAGCTAATAATGTCAGGAACTACATTTTCTTAGTGGTGTAGCCAATGGTAATGTACACTTGTTAGTATTTAAAACAATTCACATACATTTCTGTAACAACTAATGAAACTAGGTGGTTATCCAAACAAAGAAGAATGGGATATGAAAATAAAAAGCAACTAGTTATGAAGAGGAAGAGTAACTATAGGAAGAGGACCAAAAAGGGTAATGAGAGTAGGTGAATATAAAAAATAAATACTATGTATATGTATAAGAAATCATAATGAACCCCATTATTTTGCATAATTAACACACATACACTGATGAAAACCCTAATGAAAAAATTAGAATTCTGCAAACAATGTATAAACCCAGTGAGGTTACTCTTTTTATAAGTATACATTGGCTCATTGTTTTGTTTTGATATCTCTCTCTCTTTGTCTCTCTGTCTATCTCTCTCTTGCAAAAGTACTATACTTTGATTTTCAATGGAAAACAAGGATGAGAATGGATGAATTAAAAACATCAGGTTAAGTCTTCAGCCAACCGTCCCCCTATGACTACTCTGAAGTTTTATGGCCTCTGTATCAATGGATCCTACTATATGTAATTTGACTCTTGAGACAGTTTTTGCTGGAGCAAGAAAATAATGAAGAATAAAATACAGGAGCTCCAGTATCAAATCTCACTAATTTGATATGTGTGGACGAATTTTAAAACTGTACTAGCTGTACCTCAAGGAAGTGATGGAGAACTTTAAGAGGTTTGATTCTATGTTGTGCCTTTAAGCTATATGATAAAGATAAAATAATACTGTTTTGTTACTGCCCTGGCCTAGAATGGATAAGACATTTCAATTTTTCTCAAGCTTAATAATTTGCTTATCCAATTAAAGTGTGCACTTACCCATGTGCTACCTTTATTATTTTGCCATATCTACCTATTCAAAGTAGTCAGTTTATTCAATGTTTTTCACATTCTTATTCAATAAGTATTTTTTAAAAAGATGCTTTTTCTCTAAATAGAAAAATCAATGCCATATAAACATACCCAAACAAAAAATATCTTAATTTATTCTGTCCTGAAATTCTACCAGCAAATATATTTGCTTCTTGAAGATTCTATGCCACAAGCTCCTGCTCTCCTAGTTGTGACTGAGGATGGAGTTGATATAGGATAGAAAGATGAGTCATGAGAGTATCAAATAATTAATAGGGTACTGATAACTTTGAGAATTTTATTATTAGAAATCCAAGCGTTGATATCAATCAAAAAAATAAGCAGTTAAAAATTAAAGTCGTGGAGGAAACTGAATAAAAAAACATAATTTTAGGTGAATTAGCTTATAGATACTACTTTAAAAGAGTTAAACCATGTAAAATAACGATCTAAGGAGCATGCAGTTAGGAATTAAAGTTGAGCTTTGACTAGTTTTTCCAAATAAAGAGGTAAGGATTCCAAATAAAGTAAGGAGAAAAGTTGGAGTATGGAGTGCCCAGAAAGCCAAGGAAAGAGATTTCACCCTTAAAGATGCCCAAAATGTTAAACAATCATCTTGTAAATTGGAGAGGCTGTATTTGTGAATGGAAAATGTAAGGCTTAGTACATGAGTATATGCTCATTGCACCAGAATGAAAAGTGAAGTGAATTGTTTGCAATATGAAGTTCGTTGCTCACATAGACAACAGCAATTAAAAGGGAGATTTGAAGGCAATGCTGTGATTGCAAAAGATCATAACCAACAGATAAAGAGTCTCTGGGAAACCATTT
Organism: Cricetomys ansorgei; assembly: GCA_026225945.1. Taxonomy (NCBI): domain Eukaryota; kingdom Metazoa; phylum Chordata; class Mammalia; order Rodentia; family Nesomyidae; genus Cricetomys; species Cricetomys ansorgei. Next base: position 17,349,544 of record JAMJFZ010004061.1, read on the forward strand.
AAAAGCTTTAGGGAAATTTTACATGTGCGAAAATGGTGTCAGATGGAGTGGAAATCAAATCATCATAAAGTTTTTCTTTTATAATGATGGAATTCACAATGTATGCATAAACTGGGTAAATATATCAAAAGAAAAAAAGATGTTTGGTATAATAATGAAATCTATATTTTAAACACAGGTTCTTAAAACACAAATAGAAAGAGTGTGTGTATGATTACAGGACATCTGTAGTAGAAGGAGAAAAGAGGAAGCATGCTGGGTCCACCCTGCCTGGGTCCATGGACCTTAGTCTTCCTTTATTTTGCATAATTACATGGTCTTCCACCACTTTGTGTTCTAAACAAATAAGAATTCTTTCCAAGGAATGGATCTTTGTTGTTGTTCTCAAAGAACCTATTTCAGGAACAATAGCTCACATGACTGACTTTTTGACTTCTGGCAACAATGAGAGACACAATATATTTCAATACTTAAATTTAACAATTTCCTTTATCCTCCATTTCTACATCAAAAGCCAATGGTTTATGTATAGTGTTCATACATTATGAGCTCATCTGAATTTTAAAACTTAACTCAATTGCTCTGTCTTTGACAAGACCTCTGTGACTTTTTCCTTATTTGGTTAAGTTCCTCCCTGCCTTTGCTTCTAGTATATTTACTAAATAGTTCTAATATTCCAAACTTTAAACATGATTATAAATAGTTTGCCTGATCTCCTTATTGACTTTTTACGGATAGAAAATTCATTTTATTTTTGTATTGTGGGCTCTAAAAGATCATACTGTATATTACTGATGATGAAGAATTTATGGGAAATGTAAGGCTTAATATGTGAGTATACACTTGTTGAACCACAATACACTATCATTCATTAAAACTGAAATCATTTCTATCCTATGAATATTAAAAATAGTTATTATGTTTGCTATTAAAGCTAAATGGAACTGACCGTAAGATGGAGAACTAGGGACAGAAAGATAGTTCAGTGGTTAAGAACATTTGCTGCTGCTCTTGACGAAGACCTGAGTTTGGATCCTAGCACCCACACTTGGCAGTGTGGTGCCTGCCTGTAATTCTAACTTCAGGAAATCTTTTGGCTTCTACAGGTACCTGCATTCATATAAACACACACACACACACACACACACACACATAATAAAACAGATCTCTGCAAATGACAGGGATTTCTCACTGACATGAAGTCAAACATATGTTTTATTATTTATTATCACAGATACAATCCTTACTGACAATGGTCACAAGCATAGAATACTTCTTCTTTGGACATTTAAAAAGCATGGTCATTTCATTAATGGCTGTGTTTTCTATCTTCATTGTAGTCCACTATTTTACAAGGATCTCAGATTCCCCTCATTTTAACAGTCCATCTACTGTGTCAACTTTATTTTTTCAGTAGCATTGAATCACACATTTAACAAATAGTGGCTATCACTATCTGCATTATGGTGGAATAATTATATGAACTCTGAACTCATACAATGACTATTACCTAATGATTAAAGTTAAAAAGATTAATTATGCAGCTGAAACAGAAATACTAGAAACACAAATGGGTACCATCTTGTTTGCCAACTTAATTGTACTGATAGAGAACTGTGGATTCAGATTTGTGGGGCATCTTCATGCTCCATGGAAAAATTCATTGAGGTAATTTGTCTGCTGTATTATTATACAGTTCTATCTGTCTTCTTTTAATTCTCTAATGAACTAAGTTTGGGAGTTTTCTACTTGTCTGGAAATAGCTTTGCAGTCTTTGTTTTGTTTGCAAATTATTTATTTCCATATTTTGTTTTAGATATTATCCCCTCATAACTAACATGCTGTAACATATCCTTTTATTCTTACCTGCTTTCTTGCACCACAATCTAAATGTTTTTCAAAAGTTCTAGAACAAATAAGAGTGACATTTATTACTGAGCTTTGGGGACCTTTACCTGATATGGTACAGGACATATACATAACAAACCTGTGGAATTCATTATACCAAGTAAAAGGAATAAATAATAAATATAATTTGCAACTCCAAGCTCAAATATATGTCAAAAATTAGCCAGAAAGACAAGAATAACTCAGTAAAGAAGCCTCAATTCCCATGTAAAGCAGACTCTTTCCTAACATTATTTTTATAGGTTACCTGACAAAAGTCACTATTTCAAGTGTATCTGGGTATACTGAGTCTTTTGAAGTAGATAGAACCCACTAACAAATAACTTAATTAGAATATTTCAGCATAATATTCTTTTTTTGGTGAATTCATCACTATACAGATGTGGGCATGTTACCTGAATTAATCACTATTCAGAGATTGGTATGTTACCAAGATATTATTATATACTTACATGATGGGATATCCTTTTTATAAGTACTTACAGGTGTGGGAATGGCCTAGAGCTAAGAGGGGGTTGAAGCATGCTTTGTACCCTAGATTTTTCACTCTGAGAGAAAAAAGTGTTTGGTTGCTCCTCCTTTCTTACTCGGATAGACCCCAACTAGCACCAACAGCTAGCAAAGCTCCTCTAGTGTTGCTATGTCTTATGACACATAGCACCTGTTAAAATCCTTCCTCTCCAAGGTATGTGGCCTAATTAATATTTATCTGACCACTGCAGCTGGAGGACCCCATGGTGGAACTCCTTTCTCCCTATGTGACCTTATAAGGTCTTGTCCCTGACCCCTGTGAATGCTTTGCTTCTGCAAAGGGGGCTTCTTTAAGACTTTGGCCCTTGACAATAACAATTGTCCACCCATACCTGGATGTGAGCCCCCATATGCAAATAGAGCATTACTAGTATCACTACTCTAGCCAATAACTTACCACTGCATAAGGTATTTCCCCCTTTCCCCATATATATGTGTGTATGTGTAGGTGAATATAATATATTATATTCAATAAACTTCAATAAACAGAATAAAAATTCACTGCCTCCTAAGAAGTCTGTCTCTTGTCCACTCTCAAGCCTCTGCCAAAGAACTGTTTGGAACCTGGACAGTCCCTGCCTGTGTTTCCCTCCTAGAGGCTAGGCCAGTGTGCAATGGCTTGCCAATACTGGGGAGGGGACCAGGGAGCATGGATCCACACACAGGAGACTCCCAGACATCATGGAACCACTGGGTCAACTCACAGACACCTGGACATCCTGCAGTCACCAGGACATGCCCAGGCTCCAGCGACTTCCACAGACACCCAGGCATCATGCAGTCATTGGATCAACCTGCAGCCACCCAGACAACTTTCAGGCTTCCAGATATGCTGCAGGCACCTGGACATCCTGCAGGTACACAAACATCACACAGGCACCTGGTCATCTGGCAGTCACGAGGGCACCAGGCCCTCCCTTGGGCAGCAGGACACCCTACAGACACCAGGACTTGTCCCAGGTACCAGGAAATCCCACAGACACCTAAGCATCACACAGACACTGTGCCAACCAGAAGACCCTTGAACATTTCACAGGCACTGGGATATCCCAGAAATACCCAGACATACATCAGGCCCAGTCATCTCTCAGGCTCCCAGATATCACATAAGCACCCAGTTATTAGACAGTGACCAGGGCCTCCCACAGGCACCTGGATATCCCACAGGCACTCTGATATCCTGAATTCACCAGGATATCCCCCAGGCTCCATGGACTCCTGCAGTAATCCAGTAAACCAGTGATCCAGGGTATCTGGATCAATGCTCAGCTACCCTGACATCTTGCAGGCACCCAGAGATCACACAGGCACCTGGTCATCCAGCAGTCACTTGGGCCTTCTGCAGGCACCTAGACTGATATCACACAGGCACCCTGATATCCCACAAGCCCAAGGACTATCCCCTGGGCTTCAGGGAATCTTCCAGATGTCTGTGCATTGCACAAGCACTGGGCCAACCCCCAGACACCCAGACATCTCAGAGGCACCTGAATATCCTGCAGGCATCAAGACATCCTGCAAGTACAGGGACCACACACAGGCACCCAGATACCACACTGGCACCAGGATTTGCCCCTGGCTCCAGGAATTCCCCAGGCATCATGCATCCACTTGGTCAACCTGCAGACATTGGGATTTCTCATAGGCACCCAGATATCCCATAGTCACTGTAACATAACAAAGGCACCAGGTCATCTGGCAGTCACCAGGGCCTCCCACAAGCACCTGAATATCCTGAAGGCACCAGGCCTTCTGCAGACACCAGACTTTCCATAGGCAAAGGAGCATCCCACAGGAGCTTGAACATCCTATAGGTACTAGGACTTCCCATAGATTCCAGAGAATCCTGTATATACCCAGACATCATGGAGGCATTAGGCCAATCCTTAGATTCCCAGACATCTCACAGGTACCCAGATATCCCACAGGCATCCAGAGCATCCGAACATTTTGCAGGCACATGGAAATTATCTGTGCACACAGACATCACACAGGGCACATGACCAACTCTTAGGCACCTGATAATCACACAGGCACTCAGACATCCTATAGGCATTAGGGCCTCCTTCGGGTATCAGGAAATCCCACAGATGCCTGGGATGCTGGCACTGGGTCTACATGCAGACACCATGACATCTCATAGGCGCCCAGATATCCAATAGACACCAGGACTTCCCATAGGATCCTAGACCTGCCATAGTTACCTAGGCTTTCTGCATGCATCTGACCCTCCCACAAGCACCTGGGGCTGGCTATCCCAGGATCTGTTCCTTCTGCCAGCACCTAGGCAACTCACAGGCACCCTGATGTCACATAGGTCCACAGACATCATGAAGGCACTAGACTCTAGGAAAGCACCTGTCTAAACATGAAGTTTAGACAGGCACCAAAGTGCCTACTAGAAAAATTTCCCCATGGAGCCAGGCCCAAGCACATTGCCTCCAGTTCAGTGTCTTCCATGCAGGCCAAGCTTAGAGACTCACCTTCCTTCCTCTCCAGTCACAGTCAACTAGCCTTCCAGGTGTCTTACTGATCTCCATCTCTTCAACCACTTTCAGTTCACAAAATTCCTTTCACTTGACTAGACATGAGTGCAGTTCTCCCTGACCAGGAATACATGTGGAGTAGGGAGGGACCTGACAGAAGTCCATATCTACTGGCCAGAGCCCTGTCAGATTTTGCATAATTCATGGGAATTTGATTACACATCCAAGAACAGGTTATGAATATTCATATATGACTCCTTAGATTCAAGATAGCAGTGGGGTAGCAAGCAGAATCTGTCAGGGCTCTGGCAGCTGCCCTGCCATCAAGACTCATCAAGATGCCCACTCCCATATTGAGTTTTGACTGCAGCACTTGACTCTCCAGCATAAAGCCCCCTCTTAGTCTGCTCTCTCCATGTACTGGGAAGCATCCATTGGCTGAGTTGGAGTCCCGACCTATCAGGTGGCCTAGGTGCCTGGCAAGCCTGCTCCTATGTCTTTTTGTTGTGGTTTCTGCTCCCTTGTAATTCCTGACTCTCCTCCTGGGTCATTCCTTCAATTCCTTCATGCCATATGTGGGACCCACAGGGTAGCAGGCAGGGCAGATTTTTCAGCCTGAACTCATGGGCTGAGTGAGAGGCCACTGCCTTTGCAAGCAGTAATGTGGAACCATGGGCCTGCCATGTGGAGGAAGACAGACTCTGCTCCCAGATTGCCTCTTATGAGCCGTACAGGCTAGAAATGCCATTCCATTCTGCCATGCAGATCTGTCTCCACCATGCTGTGTCTTTTCAACCACTCTGGACTCCCATATTTTTTTTTCTGCTTGATCAGGCACCAATGCCACATCTTGGACACTTGATGTTTTATGTGGCAGTGGCAGGGTGGCTACCAGAGCCCTGATAGATTCTGCTTGCTACCCCACTACCACTTGAATCTAAGGAGTCATATCTGAATATTTATAATCTGCACTTGAATATGTGGTCATAGTCACATGATTTATGCAAATGTTATTGAGTATGTATGAGTATAATACACATATATATTGATTATTTTTTTTTATTCAAGCAGAATTCTTTACTACATTCATCATCTTCTTTTCTGCTATTATTGCCCCCCTCCCCCATTTAAACCCAATTTCTTTTACTGTCACAATAATTTTACCAGTCAACCAGCTGGACATTTATATTTTGAATCGATTTAATAACTTAATAAATTTCCTGAGTTCAAGCTTTCACTCTCTCCAACATGTTTTTGTTGAGGCAAAGCTTTTTACTTATTTGATGGGCAGCTGCTCCTACTTACTTCTCTCAATTCCTATTAGTGTATCTGGTGATGAATTTACAATACTGCTTCTTTGAGAGAAATTTGAATGTTATTCAACTAAAACAATATGAAAAGTGCATATTTTTCTCACAAGAAAATGTTTTTTTCAAATCCTTTTCAAGTCTCTCTTCCACATCTCTGTTGATATTGACGTCTCTCTATGACAAAATTTACTTTACTATGTAAGTCTTGGGTACCTATATAGGATTGCTAGTATATTCTGAACCAAATGTATTAAAAATTTGCATCTTTCTGTCATACTCAATTCCAATTTCAGATAATTTTATTAATGACAGTGAGATTTTTATTTTGAGAAATATAGCTTATTCTTTTTACTCTACTAAATACGTAAAAATTAATGGATTTTTAAAATTATATTTGGTATTCTGAAGAGGAGCTTTTAAGTAAGGCCATGAGCTTATCAAGGCTTGGAATCTAAGTTGGAATGGTGATATATCACTTAATAGTTGTGAAGCTACTTTCAAACCGAACCTCTTAGTAACTTAAAACAGCATCGGATGAATCAATTGTGTGTGTGTGTATGGATAAATTACCAGAATGCTAGCTGTGAAAATCAGTCTACAATTACTTGGAATGAGTATCTTGCCAAGTTCTCAGATGGGGCATACTGTGAAACTCCATATTCCCTTCTTTTATAAATATCTTTTTTTCACTTTATATTTCATAACAGATATGGATAATGGTAGTTGAAGTTCATTTTAGATGAAATTCAACTGGTGGAAATAGTAAAGTTATGAAATCATCAGCTCTTAAATCAGTGCATTTTATATGTCTTTCCTTATGAGTTTGGTAGGACTAAATGATCAAACTGGTTTTAAATAGTCTAACATCTCCTTTCTCTGCAGACATAGAGAGGTTATGGACTACAGAGCCTGAGGAAATGGACTAATATCTGTGAATGCAGAGTTTCTATAGAAGAAAGTGTAATCACCTATGTCTTTGTGTAGGGTTTGTGCTCTGTGGATTTAATGAATATTTAACACAAAGTACTCCTTAGAGCTATCCTTGATAAATGTCAACTAACACTATCTTCACAAGGAGTCATAATCACTGGGCTCTAGGACTAATTTCTGTATCATTAAGCTCTATTAACCTTTGACAGTTGGCAAGAACTCTCCACCAGTGTCAAATCTTGTCACTTCAAAAAAATTATTAACAAGTCCATATTATAAGAATGAGTATCCATGAGAATTAATTCTCAGGTACATACACTTTAAACTTTTCATTTATCATGTGACATCTCTACCCTCCAGCTGCATAAACATTTGAATACTGAATTACAGAAGGAGAAAAGAACATAAAACATGGCTGAGTTCAAAAAGAAAGAAGGAGGTTTTACCTCTGAAATGCCACTGTGAGAAACTCACCCACTCCGCAGCAAAACAAGAACAACAGGTGAAAGCAAACAAAACCCACACGCATCACAACGAAACATTTATTGAAGAAATCTTAAAATTCAAGTGTAACAGTAGGCTTAGTGACATGTGAACCATGGCCTTTTCTCTTCTTTTCCCTCCCGGAGAGTTTAATGGGAGTTGTGCTATACATGAGTGTCTGAGATGTTTTCAAGAGGATGGGCTTTTATCTTTCCTCATATACTGTAGTGTAAAAGCAAAAGTTGTGTTTTAAATTTTAATTACTGTGCTAATGAATTCTATAGAACAAGGATATACTTCCTGGAGTGC